>OX336339.1:552396-3529896 GCA_946902875.1 Nematopogon swammerdamellus
AAGATCGCACGCGCGAGCCCTCGCGCCTCGCCGCCGGTGCCCCGGCGCGCGCGAGCGCTACACAAGCCAATGCGTGCTTTTACTGTTGCGCTGGTGGCACGCGTCGCGGGTACATACGATGAACATCAATACAGAAAGAGTAATAATTGAGGTGCAGTTCAGACCCTTGCTGTGGGATGCAGCTAATGAGTTATACAAGAACTGAGTAATCTGGTTGCCACTAAAGGCTGTACGTGAATTCTTCTTCTTTCACGTCGTCGCTTTAATAATAAGTAGTACAGGAGAATCGTTAGCAATTTATTTCGCCTCATTGTACCAGCGCGATTGCGTCACACGTCAGCCTCACACACGCCTCACACTAAAAACAACCAGCGACCGGCGCCAGGACGCTGGCACACGCGCGATGACCAGCGCGCGTGCGACCGGCAGCCACCAGCGCAACACTAAAAACGGCCTAACTTTATATTGAGACCCTATCAGAGCAAGCAGCTTTACGTGCTATTGAAGTGTTCTGTCCACACACAGAGACAGCTCTCGCGCGAGCTGCTTGCAGCTTATAGCTTGACATGTGCCGCTCCGCCTGCCGCAGCAGATACGCTCGACAGAGACACCGAATATATACAGAGACGAGCCGTTCTGAATATATGACTGACAGCTTAGAAGGCTAATAGACATATATCTATTGGATGTTTAAATAATACAGCGTGCATCGAAGATAATGGAAGCAGAGAAGATGTGTCATGTCATGAACTCCCCCTCGTATCGGAACCGCTGTCGCCAGTTTCCGAACGCACACAATCACAATTAACATATACGAACGCACGACAACACATTCACACTAGCGATTTTTAGGGTTCCGTATCCATACGGATGCCAATTACTAAGCCTACGCCGTCTGTCCGTCTGTCAGTTCGTCTGCCTGTCCGAGGGCTGTATCTCTTGAACCGTAATAGATAGCCCGTTGAAATTTTCACAGAATATTTGTTATTATGGCCGATATAACAACAAATAATAATAAGAAAAATAAAAAATTCACGGGGGTCCCCATACAAGACACTAAAAAGTGTATGCGCGCCATCTACCGAAAACAGTATGAAGCATTTTAACTAATCATGAATTTAAATTAATATGAAGCATTTCATAAAACACGCCATAGATGGCGTGAGTGGCGCTGACCATGACATGGCGATACGGAACCCTCGGTGCGCGAGTTCGTCTCGCACTTGGCCGGTTTTGGCCAATCCAAATCGTCGCATGCTAGAGTGCTAGAGCGCTCACGCACACATCTATCAGGTATTTTTAGATAGACAACTGATATTTTTAGGGTTCCGTAGCGTTCAGCTTACGCTGGCAGAGGCCCTTATAATATCGTCCGTCCGTCTGTCTGTGTGATAAAGCTGTAGCCCTGTAGCTCATAAAGGGTTCGAGATATCTTCTTGAACTTGTAATGTTGATATCTTCCAGGGAGGTAATGAAATTTTTGTGTAAACAATGTCAGGGGTCCTCAACTTTAGGGGCCGCAAAAACTCAAGATAAAAATGCAAAAAAAAAATTATAAGGCTGAGTGTCATCGAATACATCGATGAAAAGGTTTTTCACAATTTAGTAAATCATATTAATCGGTCGGGTGAAATTGATTTAAAATTAAGTTGCAAAGATTTTAAAAATAATTATTTGTGTCGCACTTGTGTTTACATCCTACTAAATATTATAAACGCGAAAGTTTGTGAGGATGATGGAGGATGGATCTTTGTTCCTTTTTCACGCAAAAACTACTGAACGGATTTTCATGAGGCTTTACAGTACTATAGCTTATACATCAGAATAACATATAGGCTATATACCATCACGCTAAATAGCCTTAGAGCTTAGCAGTATCAAATAAAGTATAGTATGGACGGGAGAGAGTGAATATAAAAGACAAGAAAAACCACAGAGCATCAAATACCTACCGCGCGCGCACCTACCGCGCGCGCCCCCTGCTAGAGGCGCCATAAGCGATAATATTTGAAACCCAAAAACTACACGCAGTGCTGCTAGCGCTTCGTAAGTGTGTGTGTGTGCTAGTATCGACACTACACACAAAGAGGAGAAAGTTAGGTACACGCACAAAACAAATGCACACGCACAACACACATATGTAAGTCATATAGGCCACGCCCACAGGCTTCAACGGCGTTGTAGCGAAATCGCGCTCAGGGCGCCTCTAGGAGGGGCGGGCGCGCGCATTTGATGCTCTGTGAGAAAAACAAAAGCCTATCAACGTCACATAAAAACTTCAATTTCGAATTCTGTTCTTTTTTTTAAATCCACGCGCATGAAGTCGCGGACAAAAACTAGTATTAGGTATATAAAGGGGTGTTAGAGCGAGTTCGAATTGATATAAATGCTGTCTAACATAGGCGCCCTCCCTCTTCCGCGCTAGATCATCGTTTTAATATGAAGCTCATCCAACTGTGACGAGGCTGCAACAGTTGGGGCAACAAGGAATTGCATCAAGTTACACCGCAACACTCGCGTACACTGCTTGCAGGCACGCATCGATACATAACGTCGCTTCCTACTAGAGAGTGCGCTCGGAGAGTGCGGCGTGTTCCACCTAGTTGAAGCCATTCAGCGGTGACTAGATGCGGGTATGACAGATATAATTAATTTATTCAAACCATATTTAAAAAATATTAATACTGTTTTTAGGATGCTGTACTCAGCACGGAAGCCTATTACTAAGACTACGCCGTCTGTCTGTCCGTCCGTCCGTTCGCTGGCCGTTCGTTTCGTATCTTTGGAACCGTAATAGCTAGCCGGTTGAAGTTTTCACATAATGTGTGTTAGTAATTACTAATATAAAATAATTTAAAAGTAAAAAATCTCTACCGCGTGGGGCCGGGACTTAAAAGAATAACCCCACTGCATCTCACCCCGTGAAGTCATAAAAGGCGACTAAGAGATAAGGACACGATGCCGTGCTAAAAAGCGACAGACTAGCCACCTCTCATCTTGGCACGGTCCTTCCACCGAGTCATGCACCAGGTGGATCTTCATGCCTTACTTGCTGCTTGACGTAGTTATCTTGTCCGAGTACTTTGCTAAACGGGGTGGTCGGTGTTGCGTTGTAATTTACAAGGGTATTTGCAGCACAAAAAAACCGATTACTCTGCTTACCCCGGTTGTCGGGATATAGCGTGTGATATGTAAAAAATCTCTCCGCGTCAGCTCCCCTCTTCCGCTCGACTCTCCGCGCCGCGCCACCCCGCTTCCTTCCTTTATACCTCAGTTATTGCGACCTGATTTCTTTGAAACTTTATTCGTAGCGCATCCTCTAGTTAAATAATATTACGATGGTTGCAGGCAGCTTAGAGTAAAGTTTGGGAGCGTACTGGTACTAGATATCACTCTTGGGTATAGACTGATGCTTTCACGTCAATATGAAATATGGACAGAGCTGAGTTAGTAAGTAGTCCACTGGTTTGTTGGGTACCAGTATTGCTATCTGATTAGATAATAATTAAAATTAAATTTTATAATGGAATAGGTCGATCGATACGGCTGTGAAAACAGTTTAAACAGTTCGTGTTTTCCATCCAATTCAGTGTAGCCGGCACGACCAATGGGGAGCACCGGGCACCTAGATTTTTTGTGGACTGTATGCGGATTCCACCACCAGATTCCAGAGCGCAGATCCAATGCATGTTTCCTCTTCAGCGGAGTCGACCGTGCTGTTTTTTTCATTAATGGAAACTGACACCATTTACACGGTTGGCTACATCACCTACAACATTCGCGATGTCAGCCCATGACACCGGGTGAACTAGGTGCAATGTCAGTGCTTCCCTTCATTTCATGTCGGCTACACTGAACTGGACGGAAAACACAAACTTATTTACATAGACGTTTCGACCGACGTTTCGTTCAGTGCGGTGGTATCGACCCGGCCGGAATAAACCCTAGTAAGGAAAGAAGGGAAGGGACATACAGTATAACGTTTTAAGTTTCAAAAAGATAACTCGAACCGCTCAGGAGCTACTTGCTCTGACAGACAGACAGACGTATTAGCAGGCACCTTATAAGGGTCTCTCCCAACATGGCTCCGGGACCCTAACAAAAAAAAAACAAACAAACAAATACCGCTTTCATGAGCGACTAATTAATTCCGCTCATATAAAACGCCTTCATACAATTTGCACCGGCTCACCCCGCAAGGCGGTCACGCGCGGCAGGGTCCCGTAGCAGCCGAGCATCATTAATCACGAGCGGCGCGAGCACGCGAGCGAGCGCGGCACTAGTTGAGCAGATGTGACCACCTAATTGATTACCCCTTATTGATAGCTTGCCGGCGGTGGATATGGTTAGATACCGCGCTGGTGAAAAAAAGAAAAAAAGGACCAGAACCAGAAATATACATTTCTGGTTCTGGTCCTTTTTTTTATTTTTTTAATTATACAAGTCTAATTAAAAATAGTTTTAAAACCGGTAATTTTTTTCTGTTTCCATTCATTATTATGTATTGCATTTACAAACGTTTCAATATGTAAAAATTTTTATAATTTACAGTTATAAAAAAATTATCGAAATTAAAATAAATTATATTTGTTCATCATCATCATCATCATCATCAGCCTGTATCGGTCCACTGCTGGACATAGGCCTCTCCCAAGGCACGCCACCACACGCGGTCTTCCGCTCTTCTCATCCATCCACTATATTTGTTACCAGTACGTATATATTTAGTTAAGATTAGGTATATTTCGAATATTATATATATTTATAATATTCGATATTAGGTAATTTTCGAATTCTTATAAACCAAATGAACTGTTTTGTCCATATCTCTATGATAATTAGATCAGTCATATTTTCAGTAAAAATTAAACTTTTTTATACATGTAATATTTAAACATATTGCGTAGATTTTTCTACGCTCACTCATATGAAAGATCGTATACACTTTCAAACCAAGCAGATCGTTTACTTGAAACATACATAATAATTAAGCAGTAAATATGCATTAAGTTAACGAGTTCACTCTGCACTAGTATAAGAAAATCATAAATGTAAAATATTAAATGAAATGATAGTTTGCCGTAAATTTAATAAAATACATGCAATATAAACATTTTTACACAACAAAATTTGTAACAACAATCAAACAGACAAATGGCGACAAATTTGACCCAATTCAGTATTATGCAATAGAAGACAACGACGTTGTCTATTGCGATGATTTGCGGTTGAACCCACTTTGCCGAAAAGTACATAAATTTATAGGTTACGGTCATACAAAAGAAAATTAACTTAAAATAAAAAGAATAAACACAACAACATGCCCGAGCTACGTGACTTTCCAGTTCCGTGTAGTCGACATCACCAAAGGGAAGCACTTACATGGCACCTATAATTCGCCAACGCGTGACGGGCTAACATCACGGCCGTAGTTGGTGATATATACAATCATGTCAAGTTCTTTTTAAAAAAATCATCCTACTAATTTTATAAACGCGAAAGTTTGTGAGGATGGATGTGTGGATCTTTGTTCCTCTTTCACGCAAAAACTACTGAACGGATTTTGATGAGACTTTACAGTACTATAGCTTATACATCAGAATAACATATAGGCTATGATTTAGTATCAGAAATGATTAATTTTAATGTGGTTCTGAAAGTATAATTTGTCATGTTCAGTTATCCACGCGGACGAAGTCGCGGCCAAAAGCTAGTACGAACTAAATATTCTCGGTATCTGGTGAAGTCTAAACTCGCTGGCATCACAAGGACTCGAGTCAAGTTAGCTGTGAACCCGCTCCGGACTTACTTCACTTGATAATTAATTTAAAAGTCCAACAAAAAAAAAACCTAATTTAATTATGTCCAGTGGAGCCGTGAAGTTTTCGATGGAAAAGATTTTTTTTTTGTCTCCGAGGAAAATATTTTCTTGAGGCAAAATTGTTCCGATATAATTATAAAAGTCACCAGCGCAAAGTCGGCGAGAGAGAGAAAGAGAGGGAGAGCAATAGAGTGAGAGAGAGAGAGTACCGAGAGCCGATCCAACTAATTTGATACTTCTGATGAATTTGTGCTTTGAAGTAGAGGCGCGTAGAGACAAACATTAATTTAATTAAAATATCTCTTCTAGGTAAATAATTACAGGAATGCTGGTATATTACCACCTTGAATATTATGGCTTAGTAAGTAAATATCTCTTAACAAAATCCAGTCTGATATTCTTAAAACGATCTATATTATATACTAGCTTTTGCCCGCGGCTTCGCTCGTGTGAAATTCGTATTTAAAGAAGAAGTAAGTAGCCCGCTACCGCACCTATATTTCGGCGTGTGGAACAATTCGGTTTGTATGAGAGCCACATTTTACCGTAACCAGAACTGAATTTTATTTAGCCTATCCACGTATAGATAAATGTGCTTCCTTAAAGTTTCATAGAATTCGGATGATCGTTTTAAGAGTTATGGAGGAACGTACGAGTACATGTATGTACAAAATCCAGTCTGATATTCTTAAAACGATCTATATTATATACTAGCTTTTGCCCGCGGCTTCGCTCGTGTGAAATTCGTATTTAAAGAAGAAGTAAGTAGCCCGCTACCGCACCTATATTTCGGCGTGTGGAACAATTCGGTTTGTATGAGAGCCACATTTTACCGTAACCAGAACTGAATTTTATTTAGCCTATCCACGTATAGATAAATGTGCTTCCTTAAAGTTTCATAGAATTCGGATGATCGTTTTAAGAGTTATGGAGGAACGTACGAGTACATACATACAGAAAAGATTTCTAAAAATCGTCAATTTAGTTTTAGTATCATACATAGAGTCTATAAACGCAATATCTCATAGAATAAAGTAACTTACTCCATGACCATCCCTTACAGATTTATTATTAGTATTGATCATTGATTGATTATATTGATGATATTACATATCTAGGCATCGTCGCGTCACATCGCCAGGGTGTGAAATAATCTACCGGCAGGTGTTTCCCGATAATTCCAACCTGGCAGTCTTCAGATGCCGTATTGAAAAAAGAAACCGGCCAAGTGCGAGTCGAACTCGCGCACCGAGGGTTCCGTTTCCGTATCGCCACGTCATGGTCAGCGCCACTCACGCCATCTATACTTAAGGAATATAACATGGGCAGGGTACCTCGGCTAATAGATCGCGACTAGAATGCCTAGCTATATCTTGACCCCAATGGCCTTGACCCTTGTTGTTTCCTCTTCTCCCGCTCTTTGAGATCACCTTGCCTTTTTTTAAGTTCGTTTCCGTAATCTGTTTTTATTTCAAGGAAAACTCATGTTTCAGATCGGAGGAACAGACTTGTAAGAAATGAATCAAGTATTCTGTGTCCGTCCGTTCACATCGGACCCGGTTCCGGGTCAGACAACTAATCAACATTCACACCGGCTCCTGCCGGCTCATTATTACGACCAGATCGGACATTTGGGAACTGACAGATAAGCGCTTCCCGCTTTTCAGGGTTCAATAATAAACATGGTATGTACATGTTGAACACCAATTTATACAAATTAGGCACAATAGGTGAGCTTAATGCCGCGAGACATTCTATTCTAACCAACCTTTGGGATGTGCGAGAAGTATATGCAGGCGAACAAGAATAGTTTGTGGCAATGTATTAAGAAGAAAAGCAATATGATAAACTACAAACGAATACTACATAAATAATTTAATTTTATAAATAATTTAAGTGCCGACCTAAATAGACCACTACGCGCACTGAGGGGTGCACTACTATACAATCGACCTACCGCGGATGCGCACCAACCGGTTCTGTAGGTCTTTTATTCACAGAACCGGGAAAATGTGGAACGCACTCCCTGCCCATCTATTTCCCGAAAATCACAGCCTGGGGATTTTCAAAAAGGGGCCTGAAAAGGCTTCTGTCAGGTCGGCATGGCAATCGCAATCCCCGTGCATCATAGAATGTCCATGGGCATCGTTAGACACCTACTCATAGGTGAAACGATGCCACATGTCGCGCTTTCCATAAAAGAAATAAAAAAATACACAAAGTTCCGACCCCGCGCGGTACACTAGGCAATGCGATCAGAACAATCTGTCCTCTCTCATCAACTAATTTCAGCTGTTGCTGAAATGGACAGTTTTAATTTGCTAATTAAATCGTGTTTTCAGCTCGGCGGCAGGGACATTCCTCGACAATATTTACACAGTCAGTCGCTCGCGACCGCCCGCTTCAAATTATGAAATCGGAGGGAATTATTTTAAAATTGGAAACCGGTCTCGAAGAATGTTCGGAGGGAGATAATTAAGTTTGAAGATATTCTGATAAGTTGTCCGGGAGCTTTGTGTCTCAGGCTGACTGCCGTCGCGCACTCTTTGGGTTAATTGTCGTATATTTTGAGAGGAATACTCTTTTGCGATTGTTGTTGAGCAACATGGGCAAGGGAGGTTACTATTCAATGATATCATTGATAGTTTATTTTTGTACTCATGAATGAATGCATGAAACTCTTATTTAAAAAGAAGAAAGTAAGTCTGCTACCGTAAACCTTTATTTCGGCGCGCGGAACAATACGATTTGTATGAGAGACACATCTTAGCGTAACCGGAACTGAATTTTGTTTAGCCTATCCTGTGTCCCTTATAATCAAAGATATTTATACTAGGTTTCATCGAATTCGGATGATCGGCTTAAGAGTTATGGAGGAATATACATACATACAGAAAAAAATTCGAAAACGCAAATTTACTTTTAAGTATCATACACAGAGTCTACAAATGCAGTATCTCATAAAACAAAGTAACTTACTCCATGACTATCTATTATAGATTATTATTAGTATTGATTGATTATAATTTGAATAGTTCCTGTGTTCATATGGACGTGTAAAAATCAATAAATTTGTTTTTGTGCTCGTTCGATCAGATTCTGGTTGACTTATACTAACTATAGTAGGTAATTTAATTATGTTAAGTTGAGGATTAGAATCTTCGTCTTCTATTTGTAATTCTAGTGAAATAAGTTTATTTTATAAATAGTAACAATAGGTTCGACTTACATCGATCCGCACTGAAGCCTTACTTACGAGGAAGGGTGGAGTTAGGTACCTACATCTAACTGCACATATATACTTAAGTACTTGCAGCAAACGTTGATGCAGCAATATCTTGTCTACTTCAACTTTGCCGGCGACGACGACGCTGTGCTCTACGAATACATGTCAGTATGGTCACAGCATATATGCTGTGGTATGGTGCACAAAAAAAACTGCATTAAAAATATTGAACCGACTTCCAAAAACCGGCCAAGTGCTTGTCGAACTCGCGCACAGAAGGTTCCGCATCGCCATGTCATGGCTAGCGCCACTCACTTCATCTATGGCGTGTTATGAAATGCTTGATATTAATTATGCATTGCATTGATTATAATTATTATGTCATGATTAGTTAAAATGCTTCATATCATAATCTATTCGGTAGATGGCGCGCGCGCATACACTTTTTGGTTCTTCTATGGGAACCCCGTGAATTTTTTACTTTTTCTTATTTTTATTATTGGTTCTTATATCGGCCATAATAACACATATTCTGTGAAAATTTCAACGGGCTACCTATTACGGTTCAAGAGATACAGCCCTCGGACAGACAGATGGACGGACGGACGGACGGACAGACAGACAGACAGACAGATGGCGTAGGCTTAGTAATAGGGTCCCGTATCGGATACGGAACCCTAAAAACAACTAGAACTTAAAAGTTTTAATTAAATAATATTACTTTGATTAATATTCGAATCCTTGAGTTGATGACGGTACAAAAGCACAAAAGGGGTCCAACTTTCAATTTTCAGTTGTTATGTTCGAGTTTACGAGATATTCGTGGACAAACATACATACACTTATGAAATTTGGGACACCTGTTTAGAAGCCCACATAGAAACATAGACTAACATATACCAATATTGTGCAATTCCAACGATATTACATACATAAGGGTCGAATTGATAATCTCCTTTTTAGGTTTCCGTATCCCTTACGGAAGCCTATTACTAAGCCTACGCCGTCTGTCTGTCTATCAGTATGTCCGAGGGCTGTATCTCTTGAACCGTAATAGGTAGCCCGTTGAAATTTTCACAGAATATGTGTTACTATGGCGGATATAAAGCAAAAGTGTGACTGGATAGCCACCTCTCACCTTGGCACGGTTCTTCCACCTAGTCACGTAGCAGGGTGGGTGTTCGTGCTTTACTTGCTGCTTGATAGTTACCCTGGTCCGAGTACACTGTGAAACGTGATGCGATCAGAGTCCTTCCAGCACAACACCGATTACTCTGCTTATCCCGACTTTCAGGTTACAGTGTGTGGTATGTGTAGTGTGTACCTACCTACATATCACATTCTTCTCACACCAAATCTTAGAAATTTAATTCTTGTAATATAGTTAAAAATATAATTGGTTATTGTATTCTATTTATATTTTTCTCGTTATATTTCTTTACTAGCTTTTTCCCGCGGCTTCGCTCGCGTGAAATTCGTATTAAAAAAGAAGAAAGTAAGTAAGCAACCGTACCTTTATTTCGGCATGTGGAAAAATTCGGTTTGTATGAGACCCAAATCTTAGCGTAACCGGAACTGAATTTTATTTAGCCTATCCTGTGTCACGTATAGTAAAATGTGTTTGTACTAAGTTTTGTCGAATTTGGATGATCGGTCTAAGAGTTATGGAGGAACATACATACATGCAGAAACATTTCTAAAAATCATCTATTTCGTTTTAGTATCATACATAGAGTCTAAAAACATAGAGTCTAAGTAACATACTCCATGACCATTTCTTACACATTTATTATTAGTACTTACTAGCTTTTGCCCGCGGCTCCGCTCGCGTGAAATTCATAAGTAAGCCAGCTACCATACCTTTATTTCGGCGCGCGCAACAATTCGGTATGTACGAGAGCCACATCTTAGCGTAACCGGAACTGAATTTTATTTAGCCTACCCTGTGTCACGTTTAGTAAAACGTGTTTGTACTAAGTTTCATCGAATACGGATGATCGGTTTAAGAGTTATGGAGAAACATATATACATTTTTTTTTGTTTTTTTATGGAAACTGACACGGTTGGCTACATCACCTACAACGTCCGTGATGTCAGCCCATAACACCGGGTGAACTAGGTGCCATGTCAGTGTTTCCCCCTTTGATCGTGCCGGCTACACTGAACTGGTCGGAAAACACAAACTATTTACATAGCCGTTTAGACCGACGTTTCATTCAGTGCGGTGGTACCAACCCGGGCGGGTTAAACCCTACCACCAAGTAAGATTAGGAGGGAAGGGACCTACAGTTTTACGAGGAATCAGAACCTCGGTCAGCCTCCAACGGTCAGCGGTCACCCATCCAAGTACTGACCGCACCCAGCGTTGCTTAACATTCAATAGCGACAGTTGACTGTCTGCACCACTGAGCTATCGAGGCTGACAAAAACATATATACACATACAGAAAATATTTTTAAAAATCGTCAATTTAGTTTTAGTATCATACATAGAGTCTACAAACGCCAGCGGCGATTCCTTTAAGTTGGCTAGGTTGGCGCCGCCAAACCAAATAAAATGAATGTCAGCATTAATATTGAAGTATTAAGCAAAAACAAATATGAAAAAATATCGGGGTTATATTATTTTATTATATAACCCACGATGAATAAGGTAAAACGTCAATCCCGTTACATAATTTGAAATTTCGCGCGCGTCACACGCGGGCGACGAATGACAACACATCAAGGCATTCATTGGCCGGTTGGCTACACTTGAAGCGCCATTGTATTCCATACAAGTGACCGATGTCCACCTGTCCCGCGCGCACCCGCTGATAAGCGTTTCGAGTTGGCGCAGCGGGGAGCGCATTTAGCGACTAGCGAGCTAGGCTAGGTGAGTTGTGTGTGCGTGTGTGTGCGCGCTGCTGCGGCAACGTATGCGTGACTGCTTTGTAAACAAAATCTCGCGATTTGATAGCTGCATTATTTCCGTTTTGTAGGTATGGACCTGTTATGGATGAATCTTGTGCGGTGTTGTTATTTTAAGTGGTTATTTATGGATAATAATGGCAAACTCCAGTGCGGAATATAGAAGATCTTTTCGAAAAACCATTCTCAAAGAGGACATTTTCTGAAAAAACTTTTAATTGTTCAAAACGGTCGCCCTTGCCCAAGTTTGTCGAATTTGAAGTCTGTACATAAAGACAGCAAAAGGGAATAATTGTCTTTCAGTTTTTGAGGTAAAAATAAAAACGCATAAGTTATGAAATTATGAAAAAATCCTTAGCCAGAGCCAACCCAATCCTCGGCACCAGGAGTCGCTACTGACAAACGCAATATCTCACAAAACAAAGTAACTTACTACATGAACATCCCTTACAGATTTATTATTAGTATTGATTGATTGATCGATACAAACTGTTACATAGATATATAAGCTATATCTACTTCATTTCTTACGTCATTTCCGTTTCTCGAATCTCGAGCATGCCACCCATACATGTAACACAGCCAGTTCATATAACGTATTTATTTCACAAATTTCACTTATCTCTCAAACGGGCTCCAACTAAACTGTGCCGTCCGCTTACAAAGAAGTCCATTTCCGTTCAGCGCTTGCATCGCTCGAGGGCGCAGGGCTATCACAAAGGGGGCTTGTGTTCGGGCAAACCGCGCATTCTTCAGCGGCTTTATTGGAACTGAAATTGCACTGCGGCTCCGCTGCGCTGGTATAGTCGATTTGTTTAGACTAGGTTTGTATACAAGCGGAGAGTATTTGAGATTAGACGACTACAGAGGATAGGATGGGAGTTGCACTTTAGTACCATCTAAAGTTGTCGGCTTCGGTAGCTCAGTGGTGCGGTCGGTCGACTGTTGTTAAGCAACGCTGAGCGCGGTCAGTACTTGGATGGGTGACCGCTCGACCGTTGGAGGCTGGCCGTGGTTCGGATTCCACGTAAAACTGTAGGTCCCTTCCCTTCTTACCTTACTAGGTAGTAGGCTCAAATTGTAGCCGACTGGGTCGCTACCACCGTACTGAATGTAAGATGGCCGCATAGCAGCCTCGGTTGTGTTCTCCTCTAGTCAAGTATAGCCAGCAATCCAGGGAAGTCTCCGGTATGGCACCTACCTTCTCGGAGGTGATATTGGCTGGTCGGAGCATGTGCTTTGGCCCCTCCGACTCATCCACACATACCGGATTACATAAAAAAAAACACTCACCATTCACTCTCTATGAGGAATTTATTCCGGAAGATGTATGACTAACATTACGTAAAATAAATGCTACTTACCGTAATATAAGATCACTTCAGCTTTAGTTTCAGATCAACAAAGCGAATAAATCCGGTGAAGCTGTTGCCATAAATTAAAAGTAAACTAGACAAAAGTTTATTCGCGAAATTAATTTTGAACGGGTAAATAATACCTTCCTACATTTGCCTAAATTGTAAATGCATCTGTAGAACCTCGTCATAATAAAAAATAATAATAAATATTTTATAAAACCCGATTACAAAAAACGAAGAAGATAACCAGGAAAGTTGGTTGAAAATGCTGGAGTCGGACTCCACGTGGAATCTGAGCGTCGGTCAGCCATCAACAGTCGAGCGGTCTCCCATCCATCCACAGACCGCGCCCAGGTGTCCTTATGATCCGACCGACAGTCGACCAACCGCACCACTGATCTACTGAGGCTGACAAGGTTATTCAATATTCTCACCCACAGGCCACCTAACCGAGTGGTCTGTGTTTTCGTCGTACTAACTATATCTTATACAACAATTGTTTAATATCTACACACATACATAGCGTCACGCCTGTTTCCCGTTGGGGTAAGCAGAGACAACGAATCTCCACGTGCCACGATCCTGACACACCTCTGCCGCCTCTTCCACTCTCATAATGTTCTTCATGCATGCTCGTCGGTTACGTGTACTACGCACTTGACACTTTTTGAGCACATGCCCGATCTGGTCTAGGTACGTGCGTCTAGGGCGACCCTTCCCGACTCTTCCAATCACATTTGCTTCATAAATTTCTTTCGTTAGTCTCCTATCATCCATTCTTCCAACATGACCGAACCACCGAAGCATTCCTTTCTCAATCCTTGTCACTATATCTTCTTTCAGCCCACAGCGCTCTCGCACTACACTATTTCTCAATCTATCTTTCATTGTAACTCCACACATACTCCTCAACGCGCGCATTTCCACAGCATTAATCCTGCTTTCATGCTTCGTCTGCCATGCCCAACTTTCTCTCCCGTACATAAGTCTAGGGGCCAGCACTCCTCCATAATATCTTTAACATTAATTTAATAGCAGATGAGAAATGCTTACCAAGTCCAGCGAAAAACAGCAAAAACAGCGCAAAACAAGCTGCCGTTATATCACGTAACATCGCGACGACTCCAAAAGTGCTTACTTAATCACTTATATTCACTTTTTCACACTTATATACTTCAACTACACGATTTAACTACAACACTGTATAAATGATTCATTTATTTAGATTTACTTAAAACTCATATATCAAAATGATGGTGAAGCAATAAAAATTTCAATAAAAATATAAGCAGAAAAAGTGTTTTTTTGAAACTTTTCCTCACAGCGTAATCGCCGCCCACACTCGCGCAGGGCGGGCGGAGATATCGGTAGGCGGGCGGACTAGAGACGAGCGAAGAAGCTACTGCTCCAGTGGTGAGAGCCTTCGGGCGGCGCGCATGCGCGGAGCATACTCGCATTGTTAGGCTTATTTAATTCATCAAAGGATATCTGTTCATCACCAGATATCACAATATTTTTCTGAATAATATATTATATTATTCAGAATATAATTTTTTTCTGTAAATTCCTCTATAGAAATCTTCATAAACATGACCTATTTTTTCAAAATGTGCCTAAGAGGTATTTGTACGTGGTGTGCATAGTGTACAGCTCCACTCTTTACCTGGAACAAAAGACAAAATTATGTTAAATTTGCATTTTCAAAATATTGAAAAACATTATATACAATTTTTAAGCATGTTGGAGCATGTTGGCTTATCGGAGCATGTACTCTGACCCCTCTGATTCGGCCATCCGTAGCGGATTACATAAAAAACTACAAGCTACACAGTTATAACCTGATAACTCGTGCATTGGTACGGGTGATATTGTATGTAAACTCCCGCACGGGCGCATCGAACTTGCGAGTTGCTTCACGCCGCCGCTCCGTAGCGTTAGCACCGGCAGCTAAGCCGCTTCGGCACCGCACATACCAAGATCTATGGAGACATGGTGACATACCTCCACCACCATATCCAGACGTCAGTGCGTTAGGCGCACACTCGCTATATATGTGCAATAAGGAACATAAATGGATAACTAAAATGGGGAAAATCTACAAAATACTATGGTGTGTGGTTACCTTCAGCAAAACTTATGATGTGGTCATTTGCAGCAATTTTCAGTTTGATAATTTACTATGGTGTGTGGTTACCTTTAGCAAAACTTTTGTGATGTGGACTCTTTCAGCAATTTGCAGTTTGACACATATGGCGAATAATTCTGTACCACTTCAAACGATTTCGATTAGGTATTCGATTTCGATTATTCTTTTTTATGTAATATTACTAAAAAGAATGAAATAAAACCTGTTTTAAAAAATATAAAACCGACTTTCAAAAAAAAAAACTAGAACTAAAAAGTATTAAATACTTAATATTTTGAAATTTTCTCTGTCATTGTATTCCAATACATGAATCGATATTGTGATACATATTCGGACCCTTGTTTCATGAATATTCTAAATTTGAAATCTTTTCCGTAGCCGTATCCGTGCCAGAAGCGCTTAATATATTATGGTACGAGTACCATCGAGCTGGTCTGATGATGGAGACGGAAGGTGGCGATAGGAACTCCTAAACTACACATGATAAACCCATCGTGTTTGGGCTCGTTGCATTTGTCTTCACGAGCAATTTACTTTAGACCTAAGAGATTCTCAATTCGACGGTATGTTTTCTTTTTTTGGATGTTTGTTACGCGATTACTCCGTCAATTGTGGGCCGATTTCACGCCATTATTCATATGTGCTGACTCGGAAAAAATCTACCAATTCGGTTAACTATCATGTGATCTATTTGTAAACTACTCAACCGATTTACCTAAAGTTTTCACCGACTTCACCGCGAGCGGAGCCACTGACACAACTAGTATTCTTATGAAACATAGATCTGACTTCCTCTTATTATTTTAATCCTATAAGTATTTTAATGCGCTCTCCGGTCTGTCGCTCGTGTGCATTCCGCCTCCGTGCAGGAAATGCATGATATCTCAATATTGCAACTATAGCAGGAGTAAAGCCTGTATCACTGGGGCATTGTTAGCAATCCACACTCCAACCAATATTAAATTCTATCTAATGCTCTAGAAAGCGAACTCAAGACAGATACAATTTTTAAAAGTTTCACTCATTCGAAATTTAAGTGAATTTCGAATTATGCATTGCATGCACGGAAACGTAAAAAAAAAAAACAAATTGAGAACGTCTCCTTTTTTCGAAGTCGGTTAAAAAACAAATTTATAAAGAGCGTCATTTATAGTCATTACGGCATGGAAACTTTTTTGTTTTTGTGAATTAAATAGTTTTATATAGACCAATATATGGTTTTAGTATTTTTATAATACATATATATTTTTTAGATAATAAATGAAAAAACTAATAGATATTTTTCTTTTTGTGGATACGCGTAAATTCATAAAAAAATCGGCCAAGTGCGAGTCGGACTCGCGCACCGAGGTTTCCGCACCACAAAAAAAAACCATTGAAAAAAACAGGTTTCTTGTATGGGAACCCCTTAATTTTTTACTTTTAATATTTTTTATTATTTGTTTTTATATCCGCCATAATAACACATATTCTGTGAAAATTTCAACGGGCTGCCTATTACGGTTCAAGAGATACAGCCCTCGGACGGACGGACAGACAGACAGATAGACGGCGTAGGCTTAGTAATAGGCTTCCGTACGGGCAGGCCTTCGTCACTCGCTCAAGGTCGCGAGTTAAATGCCTACCGCTTGGCGTAGCGGCTAATCTACAATTAACAGTGGGCTGCCGCTATCCAGCCAGACCGGGCGCGTGGCGCTTTCGAATTTAGAAAATGTCGAAATCACGTAAATATTGTGCAGTGGACGGGTGCAAAAGTCAACAGACAAATGAAAACTTGTCTTTTTTTTCATTGCCGAGAGACGAAGAAAGGTAAGTGTTTTTTTTTAGTAGCATTTTGATTTATTTCTAGTAATTTATTTATTCATATAGTAGGAGGTCATTGATTTAAAATGATATTATTATATTGCCAATAACATTAGTTAGATAACGCCGAACAGCGTGGTGTGTATGGCCTAATTCGTATAAGGACAATAGGTACATTGTAGATGATCGATCATTGGTCATTAAATTTATTGATCAAACAAAACTATCACTGGAAGGTTGCACGCAATGCACGCTTCGATGTGAGAAACTAATTGTGACGCTAACGCATGCATGAATTTGTTCGCATGAATTTGCCGTAGCTAAATATCAAATCGTTGGTAGCTAGAACGATAAAAGTTGGTAGGTATCATCTTCATTTTATTCCTCACAATAAGACAGCACAAAGACACAGCCCTTAACGCGCTGAACGACGCGCTTTCGAGATAGAGTTACACAACAGAAAGAGAAGCGAAATGTAGGCGGTTATCGTGGTTAGGCATGCAGCTCTGTGCGAGTCAATTTGTACTTTATCGCGTCGTCGCAGAGTAGCTATTTCTTTGTGAGTGTTTGTACAGAGCAGCTTCTGTACGGAGTACTCTTTTCTATTCTGTGGTACGGGATACGGAAACCTAAAATCGCGAGGTACTTTGCACCGTCGTCAGCGTGGATTGTTGTGCCTTCCAAAAGCATTCGGTTACGAACGGGGGATGCGAACGCCTGGCCGACGTGACAGGTGCCTTTGTGCGCTTCTCTTGAAAGATCCTGAGTCATACACTGCAGGAAACACATCGGGAGGAAGTGCATTCCAGAGTTTCATAGTGCAGAAGGTAAAAGAAACACTGGAGCGCTTAGCCCGCACTTTAGGCAGCTCTACAGTAACGAGATGCATTCTATGTCTGCTACGCGTGCACCTAGTTTGAAACTGTGAAGGCGGAATCGCTTCGCACAGCTCCTCAGGGCATTCGCCATTGAATAGTAGATAAAAAACATTTAGTGAACCAAACAAAAAAGTAAACAATTTTGAAGTTGGAATATATATTAATAGCTTTTGCCCGCGGCTTCGCTCATGTGAAATTCGTATTTAAAAAGAAGAAAGTAAGTAAGCCCGCTACCTACATTTATTTCGGCGCGCGGAACAATTCGGTTTGTATGAGAGCCACATCTTAGCGTAACAGGAACTGAATTTTATTTAGCCTATCCTGTGTCACGTATAATTAAATGTTCTTGTACTAAGTTTCATCAAATTCGGATGATGGCTTTTAGAGTTATGGGGGAACATACATACATACATACATACATACAGAAAAGATTTCTAAAAATCGTCAATTTAGCTTTAGTATCATATATAGAGGCTACAAACTCAATATTTCCTAAAACAAAGTAACTTACTCCATGACCATCCCTTACAGATTTATTATTAGTATTGATGATGATTGATATTGATTGATTGATTGATGATTGATGATATTGATGATTCCGTCTCCAGAATGGACGTGCGCGCCGCGTTTTTTTTTTATGGGAACTGACACGGTTGGCTGCATCACCTACAACATCCGTGATGTCAGCCCATAACACCGGGTGAATTGGTGCCACGTCAGTGCCTCCCTTGGGTCGAGCCGGCTACACTGAACTGGACGGAAAACACAAACTATTTACATAGCTGTTTCGACCGACCTTTCATTCAGTGCGGTGGTACCAACCCGGGCGGGTCAAACCCTACCACCTAGTAATATAAGAAGGGAGCCATATCCCTTAGTCGCCTTTTACGACATGCGCGGGGAGAGATGCAGTGGGGCTATTCTTTTAAAGTACCGACCCCACACGGTACAAACGTCCTCCTTTCTCTGTTGTGTTGTGGCTGCTGTAGGCATCGATGGCTGTAGGTACATCAGGGAATGTTAGTAATCAATATATCTTCAATCTAATGTGTGTTAATCTAAAAGCTAATTATTATTGCATCTAGTGAGGCGGGGCAGTGCTTCTCGGTAATCTGCCTTAATTACCAGTATTAATTACAGAAATTCATTTCCCGTGCCTTGGAGCGCATACAGGTAATCAGACTCAGATTCAGATCATATTCAGACTCACTGAGTTGTGATCAATGGCCGTAAGAGTCGGCAATCTAAATTATTAAATAACGAGTACTTTCCATAGATATTTTAATAATTGATGCAATTGAAAAAAAAAATACTTTTTTAATTAACACATTTTTTACCGCAAAAATCTAAATTCGTTTATTTATAAACAAATATTTACATCCTTAATTAATTCTGAATGGAGAAGTAATGTATGTATATATTTAGGTATTTATAAACTGTAATTCATATGTATTTAATTTATACTTTTATGTTTTTAATTTAATTTATAATTTATACTTTTTTCATTATATAGTACGAACAGTATTACGTTATGTTTGGTGCGAAATCCTAAAACGTTTTCGTGCTCGCACTGGCAAATGTCAGGAATGAATGACACATGAATTCCTGGGCGGGTTCCGGAATGTTCTAAAACGAATTAAAACTGCGTAGATAAACTCAGTTACCTACGTGTATGTTTTTAAATATTTAATGGGATAAAAATCTTCCACGCTTTTTACCCGACTACGAACGCAAAGGAGGGCAACGTGTTTCACCTTGACGTACTTATGTATGTGGTTGAGTTTATTTATTTTCTAGTAACTCCAAAATGGCTGAATGTATTTTCATGAATGAAGTGTCAGTAAGTGGCGTAGGCTTAGTAATAGGCTTACGTACGGGGTCCGGAAACCTAAAAAACAACAAAATCCGTCTGCTTACCGCCAATACTCCTAACTCCAATATACAAAATCGTAATGCGTTCACACGTGGACAGGCCGGTGCTGACTCCGGAGCTACTGTCCTAGTGTGAACAGGTTTTTGGAGGACAGGACAGTGGACCAGCACACTGTCCTCGATATAGACAGGCAGGCTAGCGTCGTAGGACACTGTCTTACCCTCACCACCGCTCGTGGCTGTACCGTCCGCCGGACAGAACAGTAGGACAACAGCCACTCGCTCCGCGCCGCGCGTCGCGTACGTATTGTGAATATTATGACACGTAAATGGAGCGCGGAAGAAATATCAAAACTAATCAGAGTATACAGCGCACACGACTGCTTATGGCGAGTCGATTTCCCAACTTATCGGGACAAACAGCGCAGGGTAAATGCGGTGGAGGGAAATTAGGAAGAATTGGAGGTAAGCGGATGAAATTTCGGTCGCTATAGGCGTCGTATTTTCAAATTTCGAATTTTTTTCTTCAATAACGGAAGATTCAATAAACTAACTGTATGCAGGCTTGTGGTAGCGAGGGATGGTGTTGGTGGAGCGGTGTGGTATTCTGCCTGCAAAGGCCTAGTGACAATGTTTATTTATGCAGCTAGATTGCTTGCACTTCGCGTAATAAATAGAGCAAGCGTGTAGGCTCGAATGAAACACCGCGATCTGTAACTCGATTCCATGTGCGACGCAAGCAGCGTATCGTTCGAACAATATACTAAGCGCAAAAATAAAATGAGTTGAAGGTAAGAGCAGCGGGATCGGGTGCAGTGCATAGGAATGTGTCTGTATAGGTAGATAGGGGAAAGGGGGGAAGGGGGGGGGGGGGGGGTTTGGAAAATCCGAAAGAGTCCATCACAACACATGGATGTTTTTGGACATCCGAGCTACTGTCTGTACAGTGATGTCTATTCGAATCCTTCTACACGCCCGACTACTGCATTTTCTACTGCTTATTAAGGTCAACTTCCTTGTTATCAAATTTTTTTTCGAGACAAATTCACACCTTTCTCGCACTTTACTTAAAAGCGCTACACGATGAGGTGGCCGAAGGAATTTGGACCGTATCAGGCCGAACCGTCAGGTCAAACCTCTCGTTCAGTCCCGAACTGATGGCGCGGCCAGAGGCGGCCTGTCATCGAATGAAAAGTCTGTCGATGACCGGATGGACTGTTGAGGTCCCTTATCGATGAACCGGTTAGACTGCTGCGAACTGACGGACTGAGAGGCGCGGCCAACGCGCCCCTGCACACGCTGCCGTCAATTTCGACCCAATCTCTCGCCCAATTCTTCAGTCCAACTCCGTCCGGTCGCCTCATCGTGTGTAGCTACTGTAACTCTTTGGTATGTCTTTTTACCAAAGAATATATTATATTCGTGAACTAACGACTTTTTTTTAAACACAGAATTACTACAGTTGAATATGTCAACTGCGCCAAAATTATCATTGCATGTCGTAAACGTCGTACTATTACGAACGAGAAGTCAATGTTCGCCCTATACTTGGAATCGACTACTGTTGAGCCGCGACTGGACGCAAATTTACGGTAGCTTCGCTCAGACTAACTAATACGTTCGTTCGTGGAGCGCTTGGACGCCGTAAATTGTTGGATCAGCCGGCGTTGTGGGACGAATGGCTTTATGGAGGCCGCAAGCCTGCAGAGAGCAAAGGGCCTGCCTGCGTGGGGGCATGGGATACATCCGAGAAAAGAATTAAAATGTATAGAGGGGAATTGTGGCTACCAAGGAGTTTAAGGAAAAGTGCACAAAGTTGAATTTACAAATGTCATGTTTTTAGGTTTCCGTATCCCGTACGGAAGCCTATTGCTAAGCCTACGCCGTCGTCTGTTTGTCTGTCTGTCCTACTCTGTATATTTGGATCCGTAATAGGTAACCGGTGGAAATTTTCGGATATAACAACAAATAACAAAAAACAAATTTTAAAATTAAGGGTGGGTCCCATACACATATCAAAATTTTCAGAAGAGCGCCATCTACAGAATTATCCAAATATTTCAACAACAAAATTATGAACTTTCACCGATAGATGTCGATTTTTTTGTATATTTTCTTTATGATCTTTTAAACCATGCATTTCAAAATTATAAAAAAAATATATTTGAATTCCTTATAACGAGCCCTTTTGATTGAAATGTCAAACGATGCATTTCAAATGTTTTTTTTTTTACTTTCCAATTTATCCCCCAAAATCGAAATTCGTTCATTTACGCTATACGAGAGATTGGGTCATCTCAAACTCTATATATGTACCAAACAAAATTTTTTCGTCCAGTAGATTCGGAGAAAATAAGGTGTGACAGATGGATAGACGGGCAGACACAAGAGTTACCCTATAAGGGTTCCGTTTTTTTCCTTCTTTTTAGGTACGGAACCCAAAAAATTATCCCATATATGAAATACTGTTTCGATGTTATTGACTTCTTTGCATAGCAGCAAGTTGGCTTATAAGTGGGTCTTGAAGGCAGGTTAGCTAAGTGCGGCGCCTAGCTACCACCTGTGACAGGGACCAGCATTTTTTAACGAACATCGATTTACCTCTACGAATATATTATATTAAAAACTAAAACACCCTAAGTGTTATAGTATCAACCTGTGCTTACTCAACAAGATTAACCTAATGCGTGCAAGAAGGAAACTGCTACAAAAACAAGTACTCGAACGTTGGAAGAATAGATAGATAGATAGAACATTCTTTATTGCTCCAGTAAACATTAAACAATAAAAATACATTGGAAAATTTACACAAGGTGCAAAGGCGGACTTATCCCCTACAGAGATTTCTTACAGTCAGCCTTTGGATGTTTGAGATTTGATAATATAGTGGAATGTAAGTAGGTAGTAGCAAAAGAGTTGAGCGTGACAATTAAAGATAAAATAATAATAAGAATACTTATTAACAATACATATAAGTACATGCTAGTAAAATATAAGCCATACATGTTTAATACATATAAATTAATAAATATATAGAATATTATATACAAATAAATATGTATGTATGTATGTACAAAGAATGTATGTATGATGTACTAAGGAAGAAATTTATGGAGTGAACGTGAGTGGAAGTGTCTGGAAGGGTCACCAGACGCACGTACTTAGACCAGATCGGGCATGTGCTCAAAAATGGTCCAGTGCGTAGTACCCGTAAACGACGAGCATTGTATGAAGAATGAAGAGCGGCGGCAGAGGTGTTAGGTATCGTGGCACGTGGAGATCCGTTGTCTCTGCCTACCCCACTGGGAAACAGGCGTGACGCTATGTATGTACGCACAAGTACGAACCGTCCGCGTACATCATACGTCTGTTTGAATGAAAAGCTAAATCCAGTGTGCTGCAAATCCTCGTCGAAGTGTCACAAGCATTCACAACTAATGCGCGAATTTGCCGCGCGAGTAGAATCGAGCGCGAGCGACTTCCGGCGACTCGACGGAAGTCGCTGTTCGACGTCCGCCCCGTGAGCCACGCCTTCCGCCCGCCCGGCCGGGTCGTCTGTACTTATGTCGTCGCGTCGTGAATGTGAACCAGAGGCTGACTATTGCAGTTTAGCTCTGCGTAGGGTTTCTAAGTAGACCGTATAATCCTTATCCTTACCTTTAATAAAATCCAACGACTGCTTTCTGTCTGTCTGTCTGTCCGCTTATAACTCGAGAACCACTGAACTGATTTCAATAAAAATTCTACGGATAGCTTGATTCTTTCCATCAACTATAGGCTACTTATTATCACGATAAATGGCTTATGAGGTTAGCAGAGAAGTCAAATATGAGAGCGGGCGGAGCCGCAGGCACAGCTAGTCGTAATATATGAAGTGGAAAAACTATAACTATCTATGCCTATCGTATTAGTATGCATGTTTATGCTTTAAGTATTAATGCTCTTGTGAACAGTAGTATGGGTTTATTATTTATAAATTACTATAATATAATACTTATAAGGTACTAACAAAATATTGTGACTTGCGAAGTTTGTTTGTCAGGTCTTCTTCGCATTGAATTTAGAACTGGCGGAATTTTCGACATGTCCAAGCGTAGGTTACCTACCTATGGATTAAATTATACATTAAACAATAAACAATATCGCACCGTGTGTGGCCTGGTGCTTGAAAATAATAGGCCCGCAGCATCTCTCCCCGTGCATGTCGTAAAAGGCGACTAAGGGATAAGGACAAGAGGCCGCGCTAAGGTGCTAAAGATGCCGTCCTAATATTTTGACAATGGTCAAAATTATTATATGGTGGTCCGTGTTGTGCCGTAATTTACAAGAGTCCTTGCAACACAACTTCGATTACTCTGCTTACCCCGATTATCAGAATACCGATAAATGGGGTTCAGCCGTTTCCCAAATCTTTTAACCTGGGTGTTTTGTTTTCAATCGTCGTATTATTAACAGGCTGGACAACCTGGCAACAGTCCGATCTGCTGGCATGGCGCCTCACTGAGCGTGGTTTCGCGAGGAGGTGATTTTGGCTCTGTCGACTGCACGGTCCCTTGGCATGGCATGTTGATTTTCATGAAAACTATTTTGAAAAATATAAAAACCGCCTTCAAAAATGTATGAAATAAAAGAAATCGAATTCTAGAGTTGAAGGCGGTCGGTTATTTTTGCTTGCGTTAGCACCGCCTTCAACTCTAGGGTTAGATTTTTTTTTATTTCATAAATTTTTTAAGGCGGTTTTTATATTTTTTTAAATAGTTTTTTATTTCACAGTTTTTTTTAGTAATTTTTTGCTATTAATGTACTCGGCGGAATCGCTCGGCCCTCGGCCTCGCGATTCCGCCTCGCTTTCCAATCAGATCTTGACCAAATTGACATGGGACCACACGGGAAGCACCAGCTTTCAAATAAAAAAAGAATCATCAACATCGGTTCACCCAGTCGAAAGTTCTGAGGGGACAAAAATAAAAACAGTCGAATTGAGAACCTCCTCCTTTTTTTGAAGTCGGTTAATAAATGTCGTCTCGTCGTTTGCAATATTATTTTCAGCATCAATTCATACAGTCGGCGCGGGGTCAATACTGAGCGCAGAAATAAAACGCTGAGGTGAGGGCGGCGGAAGCGGGTGGGGCGCATGGGAATGCGGCGCGAACGGCGTGCACGGGAAGCGGGGGTTGTTGCGGGCAGTGCGCGCGGGGCTTGGGAGTTCGGAAAGAGCCAATCACAACACACGGTCGCCTTTGGACGTCCGAGCTGACTTTGCCTTGCAATAAAGTTTATACTTGCGCGTTTGTACTTCTATTTGATTTGTGATCAATTTGTAGAAATAGTATGACTCGTACTTTGTAGGCAGTGGCAAACATTTTTGTAAATGTAGACAAGTGGACGTAAAAAAAAGTATCCAGCGAAGTTTCTTGCCAGTTCTTCTTCGCTGTGACAATCGAACTGTCAAAATGTTAAATGTAAAAAAATATGACGAATCCGAGTGCAGTGTACTGTCTATGGATGATGAATAAAGAATAAAGAATGTAAAAAAAGTGACATGTTCAAAACGTTTTGCAAACTACGTTGCAAGGTTACATCTCGTTTTCCGAGTTTATTCTTCCGATTAGTATAGTTACAAGGACTCCCCTGCGACTACCAACGTTCAACCGCCCGTAGATTAGAAGCCTCGGAGTCTCGGAGCATGTCGCGCACGGCCGCCCGCCCACGGACTTCTTGGGCGGGAGAGTTTGGGAGGACGCTGGCAGATGGCTGGTGAAAAGCCGGATTGAAGTTGAAATTGGATTGAGTGTTTATGATCTATTGTAACTGACACAGAACACGTCTTAAATATCAGTTTGTCGGGTTATATGAAGGGGCTTTATTGTGACATATTCATATATAAAAAATAATGTTCAAAATTATCTAAGCACCGTATTGACAAAGTTTGAAATTTTCTTCAAACCCCATCGAGTGGTGTATCGTTGTCGAGGGCTTCAAAAGGCAATTTCAACAATATGTACCACACAATCTACCCTACTCAAAATCCCAGGTATGACTGGAAGATAATGCCCTTAGGCTTTAAGTCCGCCTTTTGTCACTTTTTGTGCAATAAAGTATATTTCCATTTCATTTCATTTCACAATATCATTATTTAGAACCAACGGGAATAAATACAAAATAAATAGCTACACATTATACAAAACTCGACTAAGAAAAGACGAAGGAAATGACGAGGGAATTTCATCAAAAGTAGTGGATAATGCTGCAGTCGGGCGTGTAGAAATATTCGAATCGAGAAAACGATGCCGTGTTTGCTCGACTTGGCGAGGGCACTGCCGTGACCGTTAACATAGACGTTACACTCGAATAAGTCAGGCATACCTACATCCTTCGGTTATATAAAAAAAAACACTTTTTAAAAACAAGCTTTTATTTTAGCCATGTCGGTACTAAAGGAATAAAATACTCGTACGTTTACGTTTTCGCTTTGTTTTCAAAAAGCTTGTCTCGCAAATTGTAAAGAGAATACATGATTCGGCAAGTACTTGCTTATCAATCAATCACTCTCCAATAAAATTAATTTCCACAAAACAATAAAACAAAAAAAAATTTGTGCCTACTTTTATTAACATTTCGCTTTCGAAAAGCTGGCAACAAATCGAAAAGCTAAACTTATTTTATCGTTTCAGTACATGGCTTGAATAAAAGCTGGTTTTTAAAATGGTTTTATTTAATATTTTATTTTGTGCTTTTTAATTCTTGTGTGTTTTTTTACAAATTTGAGTACACTAGATTGTATTGTCACCAGCACCAAAGGTGTGCGCAAAATTTCAGCTAAGTCGATTTCGTGGAACTGATTTAAAATTAAGTTGCAAGATTTGTTCCACACATAGGTAACATAGATCAAATCTACCTATGTATGAAGTTTACTAACACAGGCCGCATACCAGGCCTCAGGCACTCTATGTACTTGCGCGTGTTAACTACCTACCGCCCGACGGGCCGCCGGCGGCCTATTTCAGTGGAAATTCGTCAGCCGTGCGAAGTATACATAGACGCTCGCCCACGCAACTGCGCGCAGCTGCAAAGCAATAACCACTTTACACTCGATCGTTAAGGTACATTTTCGCACGCAGCGATTGGCGACGTGAAGCAGTAGGCTATTAAAGCCCGAAGGTAGGAACATTTTCTATGGAGTGATTTATCTGTTACGAAGTAACTATTATGTAATCTGTGCCCATACTAACAGGTAAAGTTAAATATAAGCTGGTAAACTTGTAATAACTTGATGAGAGCATTCATACAGTACGCCCGCGCAGCGCTCCGATAGCGCGAGCTGGCTATCGAACAAATCGAAGATTGATGAACAAGTTTTAATTAGATTAGTCAAAGTTAGACCTGTTCAGTCCGCTCGGACAGCCTACACGAAGTTGTGCTCGAGATATTGGAGAAAAATGTGTCCGTTGCTATCTATTGAAGATGGATTGCCAGGCACGTGTGAGAGTATTCCCACATTACATACAGTTTTCCCCAAAGAGATTTAAATATTTTACTAGCCTCTGCCCGCGGCATCGCTCGCGGTAGACTCGGTTTAATTAATAGGTAATCCGATTTAAACGCAAATATGATACAAATAATCGCTTCTCTTATATTCTCTCTCTCTCCCTCTCTCTCTCCCTCCGTCCCTCTTTCTCTCTCTCTCCCTCCCCCCTCCCTGCCCCTCCCCCTCCCTTCCCCTCCCTCCACCTCCTACCATTCCTCGCCTCCTCCCCTCCTACCCCTTCGTCGTTCTCTCCCCTCGCATCCGGCGCTACCATTCGACACTAAATGCCTTTCTTAGGTACTAGACTTTCTTTGATACTGCTCGGCCCTACTGCCATTTAGCGTGATGTAATTGTACGCGCGCGAGCTTATGCGACGCGTAAGGAATGCGGCCAACACTCCGACTAACCCCCGCGCGGTGGGATGCGGGTGGGAAGCGCACCTCCCCTTCCCTCTTTACTTCTGCCCGCGCAGCGCATGAGCTCGCGCGAGCCTCTAGAATTACTCTTTACATTGATGCAAACCGCATCAAAATCTGTTCAGTGGTTCCGGACTTTACCTCAAACATACATACATACAGAAAGATGTTCCCTTTTATAAGAAGTAGAGAAGATAGAAATAGAGAAGAGATAGAGATAGAGAAGATAGAGATAGAGATAGAAATAGGCCATAGAGCGGGCATTGGGAAAATTCATGTTGTCGTGATCAAAGTTTTTCATACAAAGACTTTGATTGCGAAAGTCAATGCGTCATGCGTTGAATGTCAGGTGGGCGTGTCACTTTTTTATGAGCGAATTACTACTAGGTACAAATTTGTGTGATTACGATTTTGTTCTTGTTGTCCGATCTAGTAAGAGGGTAGTTGAATGTCTTTAGTTTTCCCACATTTCAAAGCATTTTAAAGAATACGTACTTTGGCATGATTTGTGGTGGTAGCTTGAAAGAATGCCTTGTGGCATTAAGCTCGCCTCTTCTGTTTTTATGTAATAATTAAAGTATTAATGTATTCCTTATTCAGCGCAGAAAAGTATAAACCATCCATAAAACAACCTAATATGTGCTTCGGTTCGGTATGTTTAATATTTACGATTCCAAAATTGTGATGTTGAAGCATTCTAAGTGCATGGACTAATTTAGTAGTTATTTCACAACGCTGCAGGCTGCGGGCAACTCGCATCAAATTCTAACAATCTGCAATGCTTTCCAATTTGATACAAAATACTGGTGAGTACACACGACATAAACGAGAGTACGCCAAGGCTACTCGAACGAACGCGAACGAACGTGTTGCGCGCTGGAATGTACCCGTCTTTCCTCTCGCTCTGTATCTACCTCAATTCGAGTGGATTTTAAATCACGAGTAAATAAATAGCCTTGCCTCAGATGCTTTAGTTCACCATCAAAATTGATTTGCACTTCGTCTCGGGGTGAAATACTTCCACGAAGTTGTGTCGCATTGTTAATTGAAGTTGAATTGACGGACTCCAAGTTCTCGTAAAATTGCCTGTAAACAATCGGTACATTGCGATCAAAGACGATATTTGTTTCGTAAGTCACGCCTTCATCGCATTTTGCTCTAGAACTAACCAAGGTTGCATTGTGCCGAATGCAAGCGTTTTGTATTTACTTGGCCAACATAGCATTTAATCTTATATGACGAGTTAGTGTGTTGTCGTCAGTAGGCGCGCAGCTGCCGATTGAGCGGAGAAATGTGACGGCGATGGCTCTTTTTATTTTATTTTATGGGAACTGACACGGTTAGCTACATCACCTACAACATCCGTGATGTCAGCCCATAACACCGGGCTAACTAGGTGCCATGTCAGTACTTCCCATTTTTCAGGTCGGCTACACTAAACTGGACGGAAAACACGAATTTACATAGCCGTGTCGACCGACATTTCATTCAGTGCGGTGGTATCAACCCTACCACCTCGTAAGGTAAGAAGGGAGGGGACATACTGTTTAACGTGGAATCCGAACCACGGTCAGCCAAGTACTGATCGCGCTCAGGGTTGCTTAACAACAGTCGACTGACCACACCACAGAGCTACCGAGGCTTACATAGTTAGTTCGCTCGCGTTGTGTGTACGCATCCCTCCGGCACGTTCGCTGTACAAACCGGATGAACGGACGAAGGCGGACCCGGAGGGCGGACGCGCGGTAGGGGTGCGAGCGAGGTCGGGGCAAGCGTCAGTGTAGCGTGCGGTCTATTTGAGGGCCCTGCCTGAATATAATATAATATAATTAATAACGCCCGCGGTTCCCAACACCATTCAGCCATATTGTAATAACGCTGACCACCAGCGCTCGCGCCGCGAATATACAATATTATTACGTTAAATGTTTAACGCACGATTACCAAGTTTAATGACTTTGTGAATATATTAGAAACTATAGCGCGCAGACCGACACACATCTCAAGAGTGTTTTTTTTTTAAATAAAGGGCGTCACTGGATACCTACTGCCAATAATTTATTTATTTATTTTTATTATTTCATTTATTTACGCATCTATTTGCAATAATTTTACATACAACTATACCTGAAATATACAAAAATTATATATAAAAATGTATGAAATAAAAAAAATCCAACCCTAGAGTTGAAGGCGGTCGGTAATTTTTGCTTGCTTTAGCACGGCCTTCAACTCTTGGGTTCGATTTTTTTTATTTCATACATTTTTAAAGGCGGTTTTTATATTTTTTTTAATAGTTTTTTATTTCACATTTTTTTTAGTATTTTTTTGCTATTAGTGTACTCGGCGGAATCGCTCGGCCTTCGGCTTCGCGATTCCGCCTTGCTTTCCCATCCGATCTTGACCAAATTTGAATGGGACCACAAGGGAAGCAACAGCTTTCAAATAAAAAAAAAATTTTAAAATCGGTTCCCCCAGTCGCAAGTTCTGAGGTAACAATCATAAAAAAAAAAACAAAAACAAAAAATACAGTGAATTGAGAACCTCCTCCTTTTTTTGTAGTCGGTTATAAATTATAAAATAAATGGAGTTTCCACCACCGCCGGCAGCGCGGCGGGGCGAGCCCAGGCTACCGATGGTCGGGTCCCAAAGAGAGAAACCTCCGGAAGATGCGTGCAGTGTCGAGCTGGGCTGCCTTCTTGATCTGGCCCTTGACCCAACCGCTCAGCGAGAGCCTCTCAAGGTGGTCGTCGAGGCTCTTCGCTATCAGCCCACGCGCCGAAACGACTATTATTATTTATTTATTTATTAGAAAACAGACAGCCTATGAAAAACAGATAAATCATAAGTTGTACATACATTGAAGTCTGGCCACATTTTGTTTCCCTGATTAGACTATAGTTTAGTGGGTCAAACGTGTGTGTGTGTGTGTGCGTATAGTATCAATGCAGTGTAGTGTGGTGTACCGTGTACCGTAATGTTTTGTGGTGATTGTGTAGTGTGGTGTGGTGTGGTGTGGTGTGGCGTGGCGTGGCGTGGCGTGGCGTGATGTGGCGTGGCGTGGCGTGGCGTGGCGTGGCGTGGCGTGGCGTGGCGTGGCGTGGCGTAGCGTGGCGTGGTGTAGTGTAGTGTAATAAACGAATTTCCTATTCGTTTGGTTGCCACTATTTTAAAAAAAGAAGAAGAAATAAAGCGTTCAATTGTCACAGAAACACAGGACCATCACCGACCCTATACATTCATTCGCGTCAAAGCAATCAGTAATTTCGACTACCGAAAATCAAAACAAACGACAAAGTTCCGATAGGATTTGGGAAAAAAAGCTCCGGCTGACCCACTCGTTCGTGCGGCGCGGTGGTGCGGAGGCGGCGCGGGGAAAGCGCGGCGTGCAGCAGTCGCGATTGGGGTCTTTGTGTGGGGTAATTGGATTCGTCGCGTCTTGTTGTTACAGCGGCCCTTCCCGCCGACGACCCCGGGGCGAGAGATGCGGACGTATTCCATAAGTGCGCCAATTTTTACATTCCATCATAGAAATAACATTTTTAAAGTTTTTTTTTAAGTCAATGGGTTCCATAGAAGAAATTGTACAAAGAGACTCACCATCTGTTCGTCAGTCTGTCGGTCTGCCAGTCTGACGTACTGTCAGTCTGCTGGCCTGTCAGTCTGTCAGTAAATATGTCAGTTTGACAATCTGGCTGTCAGGTGACCAGTCTGACGGTCTGCACTCACAGTTACTTATTACTATGATTCTTTTTATCGACAACACAATACACACACAACCACGAATACAACCTCCGCCGTGTGGGGCCGGTACTTTAAAAGAATAGCCCCCACTGAATCTCTCCCCGTGTATGTGGTAAAAAGGATATGACTCCCTTCTTATATTACTAGGTGGTAAGGTTTAACCCGCCCGGGTTGGTACCACCGCACTGAATGAAAGGTCGGTCGAAACGGCTATGTAAATAGTTTGTGTTTTCCGTCCAGTTCTGTGTAGCCGGCACGACCGAAGGGAAGCACTGACGTGGCACCAAGTTCATTCGGTGTTATGGGCTGACATCACGGATGTTGTAGGTGATGTAGCCAATCGTGTCAGATTCCCTAAATAAAAGGCATTAGGTCAAGGGAAGTGGCATACAACGCACCGAATTGAGGCGCGCTATTGGTGAGCATTCAGCACCCTCTGCAATCGTTGTCTCTCCTTTATACGTATCAAATTGCCATTTAACCGTCTTACTCTATCGACGTTCACAGAGCGGAAACGTAACGTGATGTATGAGGCCCTCGCGCACTTACGCTGTTTTAAATATTGGCAATAAATCGCACCTTTCTACCGGTAAAATGTATGACGATGTCCAGAAAGTAGAATGTCGTTGCATTAGGTGTTTAGTTTATTTATATGCCATTATGTTATATTATGATCTTGCTGTCCATATTTCCCAAATTGAAGTGCGAACGAGCTCGCACTTGGAACAGACCCGCCTGGACGTCAGAGTGCTAATCCTGTCTCCATGTGACGCACTTTGTAAAATCAACACGCTAAGCGCCGCGCGCCATCTCACGAGTTATGGAATGAATAAGTTATGAGCCGGCCGTGCCGGGCCGTAAACCTAACGCGACGCGGGACGTACTAGCATGTGTAGGTAGGTGCCATGCCGTCAATATATTTTATAGCAGGTACCTACCTAACCGATCGTACAGTACCTAACATGTTGGGTATGAACCCAACATGCTACTCAACGTTGTTCCTGCTTAGTGGATGTCTTTTTATTATAAACTAGCTTTTGCCAGCGGCTTCGCTCGCGTGAATTCGTATTTAAAAAGAAGAAATTAAGTAAGCCCGCTACCGTACCTTTATTTCGGCACGCGGAACGGCGGTTTGTATAAGAGCCACATCTTAGCGTAAAAAGAACTAAATTAGGTATATTTAGCCTATCTTGTGTCCCGTATAATGAAATGTGTTTGTACTAAGTAATTCGGATAATCGGTTTAAGAGTTATGGAGGAACATACATACATACATACAGAAAATATTTCTAAAAATCGTCAATTTAGTTTTAGTATCACACATAGAGTCTACAAATGCAGTATCTCATAAAACGTAGTAACTTACTTCATGACCATCCCTTACAGATTTATTATTAGTATTGATGGATTACTAGCGTAAGGAAGAGCATACATTTTATGACGGTTGATATAATTTTGACCAGTTTTTTTTAACAATTGCTTCATTAATTTAATCCACTATGCTCAGTTCCGGTTACGCTAAGATGTGGCTCTCATACAAACCGAATTGTTCCGCGCGCCGAAATAAAGGTGCGGTAGCGGGCTTACTACTTACAGAAGAATCTATTCTTTTTTTAAATACAAAAGCTAGCACGTATGATATAGCCAATGGTCTAAACGTACATTTATCAAAACCACAATCATACTATTTATAATCCCTAATCGGAAGTGCCCAACTAATAAGGGCCCATTTGCATAATCCTCCGAATGTGCCACATCGAGCAGGAAGAGTGCCTAATGCCACAACTAGGCACCGAATAAATAAAGAGAGCCGTCGAAAACCTGCAACAGTTATTATAAGCTAAATCCTCATTAGTGGCTCAAATTTAATTTGTAGGAGGCCATAATCGTTAAAGCGGCGTGAAGTAAAACTCGTTAATTCTGGTCGGCGGCGAATTCGGGCAGGCAGTCGCTCGGTCTGACGGTCGGTCGGTCGGTCACGGACGCCGGACGCAAGCCGGACGCCGCCGGACGCAAGCCGGACGCTTGCAATATAGCGGTGCGGGCGGCCGCGTTCCGAGTGGCGGCATGTGGTAATCTCTACAACTAAGGACACGATACCGAGCTAAAGGGCGACAGCATAGCCACCTCTCACTTTGGCACGGTCCTTCCGCCGATTCATGCAGCACTTCTGTTTTAGTGCCTTACTTGCTGCTTGATATGGTCTTGTCCGAATACTTTGCGGAACATGGTGGTCGGTTTTGTGATGTAATTCACAAGAGTATCTGCAGCGCAAAACCGATTACTTTGCTTATCACGATTGTCGGGATACAGCGTGTGGTATTGATGGATAGATGGAAATATTTTGGTTGTATTTATTTTGTTAAATAGGTAACTTATTATTCTATCTATAATAATTATATACTAATAATTAATAAGTTTCCCTTATTCAAAAAGAACCTGTATTATTTTCGTCAATGTGATGTGAAAACCTAAAAAAAACCTTTTGTTTCATACCAGGATAAACAAGTAGGTATGTATCTTTATTTATTTGTATACTAAATTCTATATATTTAGTTATTTATATGTATTTTCTTATTATTATTTTATCTTCAAATCTCACGCTCAGCTCTTTTGCTACTATTTAATTCCACTATAACGCTTTTACTCCCACATGGAGCGCGCGCGCCACTTATTGCGCGCCTTTTGCGCGCCGCTAGTTTTAATTCATTATCTAATTCTACCAATTTTCTACCAAAACACTGAAAACTGGTATTATTTTGTGGTTAAACTGACTAATAACTATTCTCAGACACGACTGGGCAACACAATCACCTTCACATAGAAAACAAATATTGAAGTTGACAGAATATAAAATGTCACTTTTGGCAGCTGACATTTCCACTGACGCTGGAATAGACTAAGATTGTACCCGTAAACGTAGTTCGGCATTCGATAGTTCGTTTCAATGCGCTTATTTCGGTATGCGACATATAAGGCGAAATTGTACAGTTTTGGTCAGAAAAAATCGAAAAAAAAATGTCGAGTGTGTTTTGTTTTGCCTGGAGTTCAAAAAATCGGTCTGTGCTTCTAAATAAGTGAATCCTGAAGTGTTTGGCATCACTGAACGCGTAATTTCAGTACAAACAAGACTGAATAACGAGTATTGATGGATCGATCGATTGAGGCGGGATATTCGAATTTGTGCGGGAGCGCGCGCGCCAAAATTTCGCGTTTTTGAGCGCCGCTAAAAGGGCCTGGGAGCCAAGGGTAGTAGTACTATTTTAAAGTGTGAAACTTAAAGGTTGACTATAAGAAATCTCAATAAGGGATAAGTCCCTCTTTGCACCATACGTAAATTTTCTTATTACTGTTGAATGTTTATTGGAGCAATAAAGCATTTTCTATCTATATATCTATTTACCAATCGTAAAACTAGCCATATATGCAAAAGAACCTCACAACCGCAATAGCTCACATCAACGAACCAATAAGAGCCCTCCGTTATTGCCAGCAAGTGCAGCCTTCAGAAAGCCGGAGCCCCCTCGCTCGATGGCGCCCAATCGAAAACTTCTCCGCGAGTAAAAATTAAACTCCGCCGTTGGAAGTTTGCGTCTGAGGTGAGCTCGAAAAGGAGCAGTTTTATTGAAACTCCTCAAGTTTTCTTTTGCAATGAAAAGTTACCAATTTGATTCAGACTGACGGGCGGCGGCGGGCTGAAAATAAAATCAACTCCACACGGGCGGCGGGCCGCGGGCGCCGAAGGAGGAGGCAATCAGCGAACTAAATAGACTAGAAGCGGTAAAGCGCGTTGAAACTTGTTACCTGTCTGTGTTAACAAATTTGTGTGCCTTCACATGCAATTGTTATCATGAATACTTTAAAGCGATTGCATTACGAGGCACTTTTTAACCCCCTATGCAAAAAGAGGGGTGTTATAAGTTTAGTGTGTGTGTGTATGTGTGCAAGGGTGTGTCTGGATGTGTGTCAAATGGATGGACAGATTTGGATGTGGTTTTTTTATTAGAAAGCTGGCTTATTCAGGATGGTTCTTAGCTATGTTTGTAATCAAGTAACAAGTAATTAAGTAATCAAAAATTTTATTATGTTTAAAAGTGGACCGATTTGCATATGGTTTTTTAAATTTATATATAATTTATTGAAAGTACAGCATATGGCGTCTAGCCACCCGTAAGGTGTCTAACGACTGCCATGGATATTCGGTCGTATGCGGGGGTTGCGAATGCCATGCAGGCCTGACAGGTGCCCATTCACGCCGTTCTTGAGGGACCACCAGATGAGGGGGGGGGGGGGGGGGATATGAATGCATTGATGCTACTCACTCGCGTATTTGCGGACATATAGCTCAGTACCCGACCGAGCTTAGCTCGGCGCCTAGACCTATCTAGATAAACTTGAAAAAATATATATAACATTATCTTAATACAAAATTTCATCCAAATCGTTAGAGCCGTTTCCGAGAAACCAATTATTAACACAAGCATCAGTCATTATGAAATCAACTTATAAGCTCCTTTGGTTTTTTCGAGAGTGATGTATGAGAAAAGACCATCTAGTACTTTAGATCAGAGGTGGCAATACAATACCGGCGACGACGCGCGAACTTGGGGCGAAATTGATATGAAGCAATAAGTATTGCTTCCGGAGTTGTAGGGCCCGCTTGAATTACAGGCTTTCTAGAAGGTGTAAGAGAGTTGCTTGAGTAAAATTCTGAGAACCTAGGTATATAAATACTAGATAATTATTGTTTCCATGACATTACTATAAATTATTTAAGTATATTATATACGAGCTGTGCCGGGGGCTCCGCTCGCGTTAAAGTCGGTTTATTAGCAGATCGGATTTAAGCGCAAATTTAACGCGTTCAAGCGTAACTGTCGCTTCTATGACATACGCTACGGAATATTAATAATATATTCTTTATAATTGAGTCTGTGGTACCGCTCAAGTGGCATTCTAGTTGGACAATGTCTAATAAAAGTATATATAAGACTAGCTTTGGCCAGCGGCTTTGCTCGCGTGAAATTCGTATTTAAAAAGAAGAAAGTAAGTAAGCCCGCTACCGTACCTTTATTTTGGCGCGCGGAACATTTCGGTGATATGTAAATTGCATTTCCAGGAATGATGCCTGAAGCTCCACGCGTGGTGGCGCGCGGGGGTGTGCCGACAACACGCAGGTGTGTTATTTGTAAAAAAACCGGCCAAGTGCGAGTCGAACTCGCGCACCGAGGGTACCGTATCGCCAAGTCATGGTTAGCGCCACTCACGCCATCTATGGCGTGTTATGAAATGCTTCATATTAGTTAAATGTCATGATTAGTTAAAATGCTTCATACTCTATTCGGTAGATGGCGCGCGCATACACTTTTTGGTTTCTTCTATGGCAGGGTTTTTCAACCTTTCTTATTAACAGGCACACTTTTTTGTCTACGAAAACTTCACGGCACACAACATTTACGTTATGTTCATACATAAAGCATGTGAAAGAAAACTAAAAACTGTTGGCGACTTCGTACGTAATGTAGGCTGTATAATATGTAATGTGTCAGTCAAAACTCTCATTTTGTCCGAGGATGTCAAAATGTTCTCATTACTTCCCAGTTCCCTGCGAACTCGCATTAATTTGTTGAGGTGTTCAAACAAATTAGTCAGAAAATGTCATTGTGGATAATCTAAATATCTATAAGAAAAAGTAAAAAATTCACAGACTTTTCCATAGAATCTATGGGAGCCCCCGTGGATTTTTTACTTTTTCTTATTTTTATTATTTATTGTTATATCGGCCATAATAACACATGTTCTGTGAAAATTTCAACGGGCTACCTATTACGGTTCAAGCGATACAGCCCTCGGACGGACGGACGGACGGACAGACAGACAGACGGCGTAGGCTTAGTAATAGGGTCCCGTACCGGATACGGAACCCTAAAAAAGGAAATGCATCACACATATTCTGTGGCGCCAGCCGGCGGCGGCGGCGGCGTACAAATTGTGAAATATTATAACAAATAGCGGGAATGTATAAAATGTCAGACATTGTTGCGGTGAGAGCTTGAATTTACTGACGCACCCGATGTGGAAACGAACACTCGCAAATAAACATGTAAAAAAACCGGCCAAGTGCGAGACGGACTCGCGCGCCCACAGTTCCGTACCACAACACTCTATCTATACTTACATGTTTTTATGTGTTTTTTTAATTTTATTTTTTTATGGAAACTGACACAGTTGGCTACATCACCTACAACATCCGTGAAGTCAGCCCATAACACCGGGTGAGCTAGGTGCCATGTGAGTGCCTCCTTTCGGTCGTCCGGCTACACTGAACTGGACGGAAAACACATACTATTTACATAGCCGTTTCGACCGACGCGACGTTTCGATCAGTACGGTGGTACCAAACCGGGCGGGTTGAACCCTCCACCTAGTAAAGTAAGAAGGGTTACAGTTTTACGTGGAATCCGAACTACGATCAGCCTCCAACGGTCGAGCGGTCACCCGTCCAAGTTTGGCTTCTTTGGCGTTATAAAAAAACCTCCCACTCTTCGACCCCTCCGACCCCTCCGACCCCCGGCACCGTAGATCCCTTCAACCCTTCGATAAAACTAAACTAGCTAGATATATACATAGTAAGCTCACAGCGCCCTTCACACCAAACTAAACTAGCTAGATATATACATAGTAAGCTCACAGCGCCCTTAACACCAAACTAAACTAGCTAGATATATACATAGTAAGCTCACAGCGCCCTTCACACCAAACTAAACTAGCTAGATATATACATAGTAAGCTCACAGCGCCCTTCACACCAAACTAAACTAGCTAGATATATACATAGTAAGCTCACAACGCCCTTCACACCAAACTAAACTAGCTAGATATATACATAGTAAGCTCACAGCGCCCTTCACACCAAACTAAACTAGCTAGATATATACATAGTAAGCTCACAGCGCCCTTCACACCAAACTAAACTAGCTAGATATATACATAGTAATCTCACAGCGCCCTTCACACCAAACTAAACTAGCTAGATATATACATAGTAAGCTCACAGCGCCCTTCACACCAAACTAAACTAGCTAGATATATACATAGTAAGCTCACAGCGCCCTTCACACCAAACTAAACTAGCTAGATATATACATAGTAAGCTCACAGCGCCCTTCACACCAAACTAAACTAGCTAGATATATACATAGTAAGCTCACAGCGCCCTTCACACCAATCGCGCGCAACATTACATAAACGGTCAGCGAATTAGGGCTGTAGGTGTAGGGTAGGTCCGTATCTTCTGTGCGGCATGACCCTCTATACAATGTGGGTCGAGTTAGTTAAACCGGCAGTTTAAACTAAGAGGCTTAACTCCGTACTGTTACGAGTTTGCGGAGAAAACGCTCGGCTTAATCATTTGCATAATAATGTTAAGTTAATGTGCGCGAGCATTACTCTTACTTACTCCCTTGTTCTCTCACCTTTATAATATTATTTCAGAGAGGTTAGTTTTCAGGTAAAAAAAACGGTAGGTACTAATGCATTCCTTTATGTAGAGTTGCGAAGAAAGTTGTAAAACGCATTATAAACTATTGCGAAGTTTTTCCATCCGTGCTGTGGGTGCGCTTAGTGAGAAAAGTATATATTGTTCCGGTTAAAGCTGTTTAAAATTACTAATCGGTGTAAGAAGAGTAATCGGTGTTGTGTTTCAAGTACTCTTGTAAATTACAGCACAACACCGACCACCACATTTAGCAAAGTTTTAGGACAAGATACCTAAGTATCAAGCAGCAAGTAACCTGCATGACTCGGTGGAAGGAGGGTGCAAAGGTGAGAGGTGACTATCCTGTCGCCCTTATGCACGGCATCTTTTCCTTATCCCTTAGCCGCCTTTTACAACATGCACGGGGAGAGATGCAGTGGGGCTATTCTTTTTAAGAACCGACTCGCTGAACTTAGTTTCGCGAGGGGAGCTGAATCTTGCTGTATCTAGCCACTTTTGTCCATCGGCACAGCCACCCATAATTGTTTACATAAAAATGTATATTTTAATTGCTTGTATATGTAACGAAAGCCTATTTACATCTTGTGTAAGTTAATAGAGCTCTAATAGCTACTGAACGTAAATACTGAATGTATATAGGCAGAGTGGTCAGATTCTTCAGTATTCATGTTTATGCTGTAAATATTAATGTTCTTGTGAGCGGTAGTATGGCTTAACTATTTGTAAGTTACTTATAAAGTATTAACAAAACATTGTGACTTGCGAAGTTTGTTTGTCAGTTCTTCTTCGCATTGAATTTAGTACTGGCGGAATTTTCGACATGTCCAAGCGTAGGTTACCTACCTATGGATGAAATTATACAATAAATAATAAACAGTAAAATAAAAACCGTAGGTATTATATGGAATGTTGGAACTGGTATGTAGATGTTGGTTATCTATGCAAGCAAGCCGCTGTTGCTGAAATGTTAATACGCGCATTTGTATGTGTGTAACTACTCCGCTGTGCTGTAGACAAACGCTACAACAAACCGCCGCGTGATGGCGCGGGCGAAGCCGCCGCCAATATGTTGGTTATCTATGCAAGCAAGCCGCTGTTGCTGAAATGTTAATACGCGCATTTGTATGTGTGTAACTACTCCGCTGTGCTGTAGACAAACGCTACAACAAACCGCCGCGTGATGGCGCGGGCGAAGCCGCCGCCAATATGTTGGTTATCTATGCAAGCAAGCCGCTGTTGCTGAAATGTTAATACGCGCATTTGTATGTGTGTAACTACTCCGCTGTGCTGTAGACAAACGCTACAACAAACCGCCGCGTGATGGCGCGGGCGAAGCCGCCGCCAATATGTTGGTTATCTATGCAAGCAAGCCGCTGTTGCTGAAATGTTAATACGCGCATTTGTATGTGTGTAACTACTCCGCTGTGCTGTAGACAAACGCTACAACAAACCGCCGCGTGATGGCGCGGGCGAAGCCGCCGCCAATATGTTGGTTATCTATGCAAGCAAGCCGCTGTTGCTGAAATGTTAATACGCGCATTTGTATGTGTGTAACTACTCCGCTGTGCTGTAGACAAACGCTACAACAAACCGCCGCGTGATGGCGCGGGCGAAGCCGCCGCCAATATGTTGGTTATCTATGCAAGCAAGCCGCTGTTGCTGAAATGTTAATACGCGCATTTGTATGTGTGTAACTACTCCGCTGTGCTGTAGACAAACGCTACAACAAACCGCCGCGTGATGGCGCGGGCGAAGCCGCCGCCAATATGTTGGTTATCTATGCAAGCAAGCCGCTGTTGCTGAAATGTTAATACGCGCATTTGTAGTGTGTAACTACTCCGCTGTGCTGTAGACAAACGCTACAACAAACCGCCGCGTGATGGCGCGGGCGAAGCCGCCGCCAATATGTTGGTTATCTATGCAAGCAAGCCGCTGTTGCTGAAATGTTAATACGCGCATTTGTATGTGTGTAACTACTCCGCTGTGCTGTAGACAAACGCTACAACAAACCGCCGCGTGATGGCGCGGGCGAAGCCGCCGCCAATATGTTGGTTATCTATGCAAGCAAGCCGCTGTTGCTGAAATGTTAATACGCGCATTTGTATGTGTGTAACTACTCCGCTGTGCTGTAGACAAACGCTACAACAAACCGCCGCGTGATGGCGCGGGCGAAGCCGCCGCCAATATGTTGGTTATCTATGCAAGCAAGCCGCTGTTGCTGAAATGTTAATACGCGCATTTGTATGTGTGTAACTACTCCGCTGTGCTGTAGACAAACGCTACAACAAACCGCCGCGTGATGGCGCGGGCGAAGCCGCCGCCAATATGTTGGTTATCTATGCAAGCAAGCCGCTGTTGCTGAAATGTTAATACGCGCATTTGTAGTGTGTAACTACTCCGCTGTGCTGTAGAGAAACGCTACAACAAACCGCCGCGTGATGGCGCGGGCGAAGCCGCCGCCAATATGTTGGTTATCTATGCAAGCAAGCCGCTGTTGCTGAAATGTTAATACGCGCATTTGTATGTGTGTAACTACTCCGCTGTGCTGTAGACAAACGCTACAACAAACCGCCGCGTGATGGCGCGGGCGAAGCCGCCGCCAATATGTTGGTTATCTATGCAAGCAAGCCGCTGTTGCTGAAATGTTAATACGCGCATTTGTATGTGTGTAACTACTCCGCTGTGCTGTAGACAAACGCTACAACAAACCGCCGCGTGATGGCGCGGGCGAAGCCGCCGCCAATATGTTGGTTATCTATGCAAGCAAGCCGCTGTTGCTGAAATGTTAATACGCGCATTTGTATGTGTGTAACTACTCCGCTGTGCTGTAGACAAACGCTACAACAAACCGCCGCGTGATGGCGCGGGCGAAGCCGCCGCCAATATGTTGGTTATCTATGCAAGCAAGCCGCTGTTGCTGAAATGTTAATACGCGCATTTGTAGTGTGTAACTACTCCGCTGTGCTGTAGAGAAACGCTACAACAAACCGCCGCGTGATGGCGCGGGCGAAGCCGCCGCCAATATGTTGGTTATCTATGCAAGCAAGCCGCTGTTGCTGAAATGTTAATACGCGCATTTGTATGTGTGTAACTACTCCGCTGTGCTGTAGACAAACGCTACAACAAACCGCCGCGTGATGGCGCGGGCGAAGCCGCCGCCAATATGTTGGTTATCTATGCAAGCAAGCCGCTGTTGCTGAAATGTTAATACGCGCATTTGTATGTGTGTAACTACTCCGCTGTGCTGTAGACAAACGCTACAACAAACCGCCGCGTGATGGCGCGGGCGAAGCCGCCGCCAATATGTTGGTTATCTATGCAAGCAAGCCGCTGTTGCTGAAATGTTAATACGCGCATTTGTATGTGTGTAACTACTCCGCTGTGCTGTAGACAAACGCTACAACAAACCGCCGCGTGATGGCGCGGGCGAAGCCGCCGCCAATATGTTGGTTATCTATGCAAGCAAGCCGCTGTTGCTGAAATGTTAATACGCGCATTTGTATGTGTGTAACTACTCCGCTGTGCTGTAGACAAACGCTACAACAAACCGCCGCGTGATGGCGCGGGCGAAGCCGCCGCCAATATGTTGGTTATCTATGCAAGCAAGCCGCTGTTGCTGAAATGTTAATACGCGCATTTGTATGTGTGTAACTACTCCGCTGTGCTGTAGACAAACGCTACAACAAACCGCCGCGTGATGGCGCGGGCGAAGCCGCCGCCAATATGTTGGTTATCTATGCAAGCAAGCCGCTGTTGCTGAAATGTTAATACGCGCATTTGTAGTGTGTAACTACTCCGCTGTGCTGTAGAGAAACGCTACAACAAACCGCCACGCGTGATGGCGCGGACCAAGCCACAGCCAATATGTCAACTGTTGGACTAAATTGTTGCATTTTTTTTTATTAACAGCCGCCACGGGTGGTTGTTTACAAGAGTAAATAATATGAGTAATTATAATTTAAAACCGGCCAAGTGCGAGTCGGACACGCGCACCGAGGTTTCTGCACCACAAAAAGAAATGGAAAAAAACATGTTTCTTTTATGGGAACCGCCCCTTAGTTTTTTACTTTATTTATTTTTAGGGTTCCGTCGTCAACAAGGAACCCTTATAGTTTCGCCATGTCCGTCCGTCTGTCTGTCTGTCCGTCTATCCGCGGCTTAGCTCAGAGACCCTTAGTACTAGAAAGTTGTAAGTTGGTATGGGTGTACATATTAATAACGCCGATAAAGTGGTGAAATAAAAATTTTGAAATAAATTTTTTTTAGGGTACCTCCCCTACACGTAAAGTGGGGATGATTTTTTTTTTCACGTCTATCCCATCGTGTGGGGTGTCGTCGGATAGGTCTTTGGAAAATATTGCGGGTTTGTGAAAAGCATTTTTCGTTTTAGAGATGCGTTTGCGAATTATTAAGCTTTTAAGTGCTAATTTTTGTTAGAGTCAAGTGTCCCCACCCCCTGCCAGCTAAACGGTTGCTATTAGACATGTTAAAAAATTCACAGCACTAGTATATATATCCAAATTAAAAGGAAAACTATCACAGCTAAGTAGGCTGTACAGGTTGACGAGTAATAGTCGACCAACTTATAAAATGTACGGACGACAGCCATCATTTCACTATTGAAGATCTTTTATTTTCCCTACAAAATTATACAAATAATCAAATAATTTATTTCGATAGGGTTCCGCAACTACGGAACCCTACACTGCGCGTGGCCCGCCGACACGCACTTGGCCGATTTTTTATTATTTGTTTTTATATCCGCCATAATAACACATATTTTGTGAAAATTTCAACGGGCTACCTATTACGGTTCAAGAGATACAGCCCTCGGACCAATGGACGGACGGACAGACAGACAGACGGACGGACAGACAGACAGACAGACAGACAAACGGCGTAGGCTTAGTAATAGGCTTCCGTACGGGATACGGAAACCTAAAAAGGAAAACTTGGCAGCCTGGATAATAGCTCAGTGGTTCGGTCGGTCGACTGTTATTAAGCAACCCTAGGCGCGGTCAGTACTTGGATAGGTGATCGCTCGACCGTTGGATGCTGACCGTGGTTCAGATTCCACGTTAAACTGTAGGTCCCGTCCCTTCTTACTTTACTAGGTGGTAGGGTTTATCCCGCCCGGGTCGGTAGCACCGAACTGAATGAAACGTCGGCCGAAACGGCCATGTAAATAGTTCGTGTTTTTCGTCCAGTTCAGTGTAGCCGGCATGAAATGAAGGGAAGCACTGACATGGCACCTAGTTAATCCGGTGTTATGGGTTGACATCACGGATGTTGTATGTGATGAAGCCAACAGTGCCAGTTTCCATAATATCTGAGGAATCTTTACATAATAACTCGGTACTAGCTATATATATTTGTCTCTAACTTCCGTTTGTATTTCACCGGGGCGCAACAATCTTGTCTGTACTTTCCATTATATTCATCAATATGACACAGTGTTAGGTTAAACCCACGAAATCCGATAAGCTCTTTCCGATATCACATTCATACGAGGACGACGTAAAACTCTTATATGTCATTATTAGCCAATCTCATACATAACTACATAACACATCTTGTACGTACATAGCTCACCGTGAAACTGAAAAACTCGCGCACCGAGGGTTCCGTATCGCCATGTCATGGTCAGCGCCACTCACACCATCTATGGCGGGTTTTATGAAATGCTTATTAGTTAAATGTCATGATTACTTAAAATGCTTCATACTGTTTTCGGTAGATGGCGTACATTCACTTTTTAGTTTCTTGTATGGGAACCCTCGTGAATTTTTGAATTTTTCTTATTTTTAATTTTTGTTGTAACTATAAACCCATAATATACCCAAATAAACCTATAAAGCCATAACAACACATTATATTCTGTGAAAATTTCAACGGGCAATCTATTACAGTTCAAGAGATACAGCCCTCGGACAGACAGACAGACAGACAGCGTAGGCTTAGTAATAGGGTCCCGTACGACAGATAGGGAACCCTAAAAAGGTGAATAAGTGTAAACGTTTGAGCACATTTTTCTCCGACTACGGAGAAGCTATAAAGAGGATAATTATTATGCGCTGTATGTGTGTGGGTATATGTGCATACTTACTCTGGAGTTCAATCGATGTGTATTTATGAAGCGTCTTCAATATTTCATTTGTCTTGAAATAATCCTAATAAATAAAGTGAATAATTTCTAGGGCTGTGTAACGTACGTTAATATGTGAATGTACTTACAACTCGAGAACCACTTTATCTATTTACATAGGGGTTTCACTGTTATATTCTGTCACTTTCAAGATGGTTTTAGGCTATAAATCATAACTCTACATTATCGGCGGCCTGAATAGTCCTGATACACTTGTAGTCAGTACCTTGGTCAGTACTATCAGTAAAATGGTAATTATTTTTTTTTTTTATGGAAACTGACACGGTTGGCTACATCACCTACAACATCCGTGATGTCAGCCCATAACACCGGGTGAACTTGGTGCCACGTCAGTGCTTCCCTTCGGTCGTGCCGGCTACACTGAACTGGACGGAAAACACAAACTATTTACATAGTCGTTTCGACCGACCTTTCATTCAGTGCGGTGGTACCAACCCGGGCGGGTTAAACCCTACCACCTAGTAATATAAGAAGGGAGTCATATCCCTTCTTTGTCCCTTAGTCGCCTTTTACGACATACACGGGGAGAGATGCAGTGGGGCTATTCTTTTAAAGTACCGGCCCCACACGGTGCAAATACGGTTAATCTTGCTCTCAAGCTGTATTTTCAATAAACTCTAAGGGTGTCATTATGTGGATAGTCAATAAAATACATCCTTCCTTATCCTTACCTTTAATAAAATCCAACGTCTGCTTTCTGTCTGTATGTACCTATGTCTGTCTGTCCGCTTATAACTCGAGAACCACTGAACAGATTTTAATACAGTTTGCTTATAGGCTACATTTCATCACGTTAAATGGCTTATGAGGTTAGCAGAGAAGTCAAATATGAGAGCGGGCGGAGCCGCGGGCACAGCTAGTGTAATTATATTTACGAAAAAAAAATACCCTGCGAAGTTTCTTGCCGGCTCATATTCGTGGGTGTAATCGAACCGGATAGGATACATTGTGACAAGTTCGAGTATAGTCTTAGGGACTTATCAATGCTCATCAATCAATATAACTAATAATAAATCTGTAAGGGATGATCATGGAGTAAGTTACTTTGTTTTATGAGATACTTAGTTGTAGACACTATGTGTGATTCTAAAACTAAATTGACGATTTTTAGAAATATGTTCTGTATGTATGTATGTTCCTCCATAACTCTTTAACCGATCATCCGAATTCGATGAAACTTAGTACAAGTACATTTACCTATAAGAGACACAAGATAGGCTAAGATGTGGCTCTCATACAAACCGAATTATTCCGCGCGCCGAACTAAAGGTACGGTAGTAGGCTTACTTACTTTCTTCTTTTCAAATACGAATTTCACGCGAGCGAAGCCGCGGGCAAACGCTAGTAAACGATAAACAAGAAGAGCTTTCCACACTAACCATGCCTTAGCTAGACCATGAAATAACGAGATAAATTAGACGTATCATGTGAATCCCCCTTAATGCGGTGGGCCACATTCAAATAAATTATGCACGAGCTGCGAAAGGACATTTCCAGTTTCGGTGACACTTGTTTGTCCTCGGGGACATTTGGAAATGCACTATAACGGCGCTTTTTTGGTGATAACATCTCAGTACTCATTCCAACATGCTACTAACTATATGTACCATCTTTAGTACTTTTGTGTTGTATTAATCTTGACGTAGTAGGAACAGTCCGCCCAACTAACATTATTGTGTTAAGAGAGGCGTTATAAGAGCTGTTTAATAGAGGCCCATTCTTATACAGGTTAAGGTTCTTTAGTGACTTTACAATAGCGTTAGTAAGTGCTACAAGAGCTCTACAGTAGTGACGCGTTTTATTAATCCAATATACCACTTTAAGATCTATACACCAGTCAGTAGAGGTTTAGGGCTGAGAGGTATGTTACAAAAGGTGGTGTAGTAGATTTTATTTTTTTATCTTGTATATATCGGTGCAACAGAGTAAATATCAAAAATGGTAACACGAGATATGTCGGGACAACTTTTGGCAGCCTACAAACCTCGAAATATTGGGACTTTTTTTTGTTTTTTGTCCATAACTTCTATACGGTGCATCCTAGCGCAAAAGTTACTATTCAACAAATTAAGAGCATTAAATTTTGCGTCGAATAAGTATCACAACTTAATAATTAACTTAATGCATATAGTAAAAAACTCCGGTCAAAGAACGACGTTTTTGGCCAACTTTGTAAAAAACTGGAATATAGTGGTTTTTAAGCGGCTGCAACTTGGAAACAGGTTCTCTTAGAGAAAAACTAATGATTCTCAAGTTGTAGAGAATCTAATTCCGCGTTTACTGGTACCACATTTGTCAAATTTGGTCAAATACACTACTCGCAATTGGCAATATCCAGAGTGGCGGTGAGACGAGGTGGGGAGGCGGCGCGGTGACGAGCGACTGTGCTCGCGTGATACGTGCGTGCGCTCGTTCGCTCGCTCTTTACCGATGCGTTTAATGTGGAAATGGCATTAGTGATGCGCCAGTTCGAAATTTCAACCGTAGAAGTTCAATTGCAATCATAGAAATTCCTTTAGTTCATTTGTACGGCAGCCTGACAATGACGAATGTTAGCTAAATGGACATTGGCACAGGTATTAATGCAAAATGTCTGTGATGCTGTGGAAGATTACTGCAACGTCTCTATTGAAACATCAGAACAACATGTGGATGCCCGTAGTTCTCGCGTGGACAGATTCAAGAGACTCAATCAAACTGCAGGCGTGGCTTACGCAGCATCCCCCATTTACAGACATGGTTGATTATGGCAACTTCAAGAATGTCACCCTCAAAAGGAGAGACAAGGTTACAACTTTAGCATCTGCTGTGAACTGCATTTCAGCGGGGACCTCAAAGTACCTGTTATTGATCCGCTGACATTATTTCAACGACTGTGCCTTTCAAAACAATCAGATGATGACTTGAAAAACTTTTTCACATACAAACTCGCACCCTACCCAATATCACTCTTTGTAGAAGGAGCCATGAGGAAAGGAACCAAGTCGTCTTTGTATGCAGCATTCACCCCGCTTCCCTCAAATGTTACAGAAGGTCGACAATGTTTTGCTGTAGTGGATGGAGGCTACCTGCTTCATAAAGTCATTTGGCCGCGCAATGCCTCCTTCGCAACCATTTCCAATTGCTATCTCCTCTTTTTTGAAGAGACACTATGGGCCTACGCTTGTTGCTATCGTGTATGACGGATATCCTTCTCAGAGCGGTACTAAAAGAACAGAGCGATTGCGGAGGATGAGGATTCACCAGTCCTCAGAAGTGATATTTGATGAGAACACGGTGAACCAAGTCGCCCAGGAAACATTTTTGCACAATGAGAAAAACAAAATTCGTTTCATTCAACTCCTAAAAAGACACTTTGAGGAGTGTGACATTGAAGTAAATCAGGCACAGGAAGATGCTGACTTGCTCATTGTCAAGACCGCCATTTCAAAGACCAAGGAGCACGGCAATGCCGCAATAATTGGAGAGGATGTAGACCTCCTTGTGCTGATGACAGGGCTTGGCCACCAATTCACCAACTTGGTTTTTCTGAAGCCTGGAAGAGAGGGTGCGGCTAATACCTACTATTCCTCAACCTCTTTCAAATTCGACCAAGACCACATCCTTTTCATTCACACATTAACTGGTTGTGACACCACATCTGCCATCTTTGGCCACGGGAAGATGAAGTTGTGCAGCATCATAACCAGTTCAGAAGACCTGAAGGCTATCTCCCGGCGCTCTTCAACCCTCTCGCCAGCCATGATGAGATCGCTGAGGCTGGTGCCCGGGTTTTTTCGGCTCTCTACACTGGCGACTCCAACGACTCAGCTCTGGACGAACTGCGCTACTCAACGTTCACACGAGCAGTGGTCAAGGGGAAAGTGGACCTCGCAAGGCTGCCACCTACCTACGATGCCGCACGCCACCACTCCTACCGGTGTTTCCATCAAATGCAGACATGGTTGAGAAACACCAAGAACCCGGAGGAGTGAGGATGGATACGCAGCACTGCTGGTCTACAGCCACTACAAACAACCAGAGATGTGGCTCCCTTGTCTCTCCTAAAAACAATTTCGTGTGGCTGCAAGATGGGTTGCAGTGGAGCCTGCTCTTGCCGTAAGGCAGGTTTAAAATGCTTCTTTAACTGCAAGCACTGCTGTGGTCAGCATTGCGAGAACTCATCACCACCGGTAGTTGATGACGATGACGATATTGAGCAGCCGCCCGAGCTGCCCGAGGAAGGACCAGGTTGAGAGCTTCCTACCACCACCGCAGCCATCAGTAGAAGAACCGGGGCAATTCAAGCGGCTCAGGAAACGATGAACGGCTCAGGATCCATGAACATTTTTATTTATTTATTTATTTATTTTTTAATGAACAAGCAGCTCCAGCTAATGTGTTCATATCAGTTTTTTTTTTATAATGAATGATTATGTTTTTTTTTTTTAGTTTTCGTACTTGGGCACTGTTGCTATTTGTTTCTTGATGTACTTTTTATGTATTTATCTAATCGGTTTTTGAAGGTGTTTGTGTTTGGGGAGTCAATCACATCCTGTGGGAGTTTATTCCAGGCGTTCACCACTCGATTTGTTATGAAGTGCTTTCGGATGTTTGTGTTAGAAGCTGTCTGGTTAAGTTGTTTGCTGTGACCATGAAGGTGATAGTTCTGGTTCAGGTGAAACATTGAAATGTTTGACCTGAACTGATTAAGTCTGGGCAATCCTACTTTGAGGTGAGTATTTTGTAGACTTCAATGAGGTCTCCTCGTTCTGTCACGGCGTTCTTCTAATGTGGTCAGTTCAAGTAGTTTTAATCTTTCTTCGTAGCTCAAGCTTTATAGCTCGTAGGGAATTGCTACAATTTACTTACAAAACATTGCTACAATTTCCTCAAAAACTATGTAAGTACGTATTATATCAATCATAATTAACATTATATTTGTCCATATTTAATTTTTAATTTATTATTTGTAATTACACGTAATTAGCTTCAATATAACGTCAAATATAATCTGTAAATTCTTACCATTGAGGCGTTGTAAATCAAGGGTAAATTCAAAATCAAATTGCCGGAAATTGGGAGATTGCCAATGGAGAAGACTGTATTTGACCAAATTCAACAAATGTGGTACCAGTAAACGCGGAATTAGATACTCTACAACTTTAACTTCATGAGGTTTTCTCTAAGAGAACCTGTTTCCAAGTTCAAGCCGCTTAAAAACCACTATATTCCAGTTTTTTACAAAGTTGGCCAAAAACGTCGTTCTTTGACCGGAGTTTTTTACTATATACATTAAGTTAATTATTAAGTTGTGATACTTATTCGACGCAAAATTTAATGCTCTTAATTTGTTGCATAGTAACTTTTGCGCTAGGATGCATCGTATAGAAGTTATAAGCAAAAAACCAAAAAAGTCCCAAAATTTCGAGATTTGTTGGCTGCCAAAAGTTGTCCCGACATATCTCGTGTTACCATTTTTGATATTTACTCAGTTGCACCGATATATACAAGATAAAAAAATAAAATCTACTACACCACCTTTTGTAAAAATAATTACTCTACTGACTGGCCTACTAAAACAACCAGCCGTAAATATTATATTATTTTATATTTTTTAGGTTAGTTTTAATTTTAGGTTAATTTTAGTTTTTAACTTAGTTATATTTTATATTAGTTTAGCTTAGATAATTAGTTTAATTTTTATTGTATCTTCATTTTTTGGTTGTTTAATAAATACTCTATATTTTACCAGCCGTTAGCACCAATTTGTTTGTTGGGCGTGGTTGTACATTCATAAACAATTATAGGCATTACCGAAAATATTTTTTTATTATAGGGTTTTTATTATAGGGGAAATATTATAGGGTTTAGTATCAGTACGGAATCAGTAATCAGTATCGGTTTGTAATGAATTATATGGCCGATATAACAACAAATAAGAAAAACTAAAAAATTCACGGGGTTTCTCATAAAAGAAACCAAAAAGTGTATGCGCGCGCGCCATCTACCGAATAGATTATGAAGCATTTTAAGTAATCATGACATATAACTAATATGAAGCATTTCATAACACGCCATAGATGGCTTGAGTGGCTCTAGCCATGACATGGCGATACGGAACCCTCGCCTCGGTGCGCGAGTTCGACTCGCACTTGGTCGGTTTTTTTATGTTCATATGTCTCAAGGGGAACATTTGTGGGGGTAGCATAGGCCTATTGTTGTACCTAGTATATAGTATGTTTTGTTTTATTTATGTTATCTCTGTGGCTTCTCTTAACAATAAAAAAATTATAATAAATAAATAAATAGATACATACCCATGCCGCAACGAAAAAATGGACTGACGGTCATCTTCGACGCGGGTGACTTCAGACTTCAGGGGACTTGTACCGTGTGGGGCCGGTACTTTAAAAGAATAGCCCCACTGCATCTCTCCCCGTGTGTGTCGTAAAAGGCGACTAAGGGATATGACTCCCTTCTTATATTACTAGGTGGTAGGGTTTAACCCGCCCGGGATGGTACCACCGCTCGTTCAGTGTAGCCGACATGAAATAAAGGGAAGCACTGGCGTGGTACCTAGTTCACCCGGTGTTATGGGCTGACATCACGGATGTTGTAGGTGATGTTTAGCCAACCGTGCCAGTTTCCTTAAAAAAAATTTTATAAATAAATACATACATACCGATACCGCAACGAAAAAATGGACTGACGGTCATCTTCGACGCGGGTGACTTCAGTCACTTCATCCCCAGTCGGTTTACCATGGTCGACTTTCGCCGTAGGGCCCAGTCACTTGGCGAAAATCGACCAGTGTAAATCCACCATGTGCAAGTTGGTACCTAATCAATATGTTGTCAATAGGGCTTAATGAACATCCGTTGGCAGAGCGGACGGGGGAGGGGGGGAGGGTGGAGGGTGTTGTGGGAGGAGGGGGTAACCCCCTATGTTACTTGTTCTATTTGGTACCCCCCGCCGCGTACCGAATAGAACTAGTAACATAGGGGGAAGGCGTTCTTAAGGCCATAGTTCATTCATGTCGGGCGACTGGTGGGTGACACCGAAGTGTCCCGCGATCTGGAACCACTGTAACTCCGTAGGAATCTCGGCTCCCTAAGTGTGTTCTATCGCTTATTCCATTGGGAGTGCTCAGAGGAGTTGTTTGACTCGATCCCGCCATCCCTTCCACTTCCGCACCACGCGCACCGGGCAGGGTTTGCAACCCTACACGCTGGGCTTACCTCGGATCAGTTCTTTCTTCTACGGAACCGGTAAGAGTCGTGGAGGAACATACATACATACAGAAAATATTTCTAAAAATCGCAATTTTTTTTATGGAAACTGACACGGTAGGCTACACAACAACACCCGTGATGTCAGACCATAACACCTTGGTGAGCTACTAGTTTAGAACTAGGTGCCATGTCAGTGCTTCTGATCGTGCCGGCTACAAGAATGGAATAACAAAGTTGTATTTTAAACGGGTACGTAGGTAAATTTAAATTTTCTATATATCATAATAATTTTTTGTTTAACCAGTTTAAATTAAAAAAACACAATATAAAAATTAATTAAATTAATCCTACCTTTCGTGCTGGAGGCGAGAGCACCAGTGTGTTTTCCGAAATGAAAATGCTAAGTGGCCCGCCCGGCCCCTCCCCCGCACCCATCGTCCATTGTTTTAGGAAAACAAGGCCAGACAGCCACTTTGTACAAATTATCTTTAACAATTCAAAATTGTCCTACAGTAGGTATGCCTAATTCTAAAAGGCACGCTATATCAAATATTGAAAGTCCAATATAAATATTATCTCTCTTCTCTCTCTCTTATCATTCACTTGATGGTGTTGAACACCACTGTTAGTGTATATAATATGTAAGTATATTATATACATACTAGCTTTTGCCCGCGGCTTCGCTCGCGTGTAATTCGTATTTAAAAAGAAGAAAGTAAGTAAGCCCGCTACCGTACCTTTATTTCGGCGCGCGGAACAATTCGGTTTGTATGAGAGCCACATCTTAGCGTAACCGCGACTGAATTTTATTTAGCCTATCCTGTGCCGCGTCGCGTATAGTAACTGTGTCTGTACTAAGTTTCATCGAGTGCGGATGATCGGTTTAGGAGTTATGGGGGAACATACTGAGACGAAAAAGGGGACTTAAATAATAGAATACGGCTCAGAAATATAAATTTATCGTTTATTTCATAAAACACAAATATACGATGTAAAAAGACAGGGTGTGAGTTATCAGAATCACTTGAGCATCGTAGGGGTGACGACCGAGCTAATCGATTAGAGCTATAATTCTGTCCGAGAACTTAGCTTCGGAAGGGGAGACGAAGGTCTTCGCAGGAAGGCCGACACGAAGTCTCCGACGCGTCGCTCGATCTCCACCCTCTTCACAAAGTTCTGCTTCGGAACAGCCGGACGAGGAGTAGGGCCCAGGTGGCTCGTACCGGCTATGCCGTCGCAGATGATGCAGGCGTCCTCGGACGGAGAACGTAGAACGGGGAAGTCTACGTGTAATCGTAGAAGGATCTACGTGCAGACGTAGAAGGATCTACGTGCAGACGTAGAAGCTGTTCACACACACACACAAACACACCCACATTAAATAATGCACACATTTCAAGGTGCCCTGTGGATGGGAAGAGAGAAAATACACGGATGGGCGTTATACGTTTTGTGCGTGAAGCGCAACGACAACCGCTAGGCCGGCGGTGTCTCACAAGCGACAGGCAAGGCAGAGCTGAAGAGATTATAATGTTACCCGTAACCCTGGCTGTGGGGACTCCTCTCTCAACGCTGAGATGAACGGCTGGAAGCGTCCGACGGCGGCGGCGGTACAGCGCCGCGGCTCGTTGACAGTGGCACGGTCGCGAGGGAAACTAGTGTAACTCACGGCGGCAGATCGAGCGCGTTATATTTTATCTTGTAGCGGAGAATTATTTAACAGAAGAAGTGAAGTCTGGTTTCACTGAGATCCGCTTTTATAGACGGCAGCGCGCGTTTGTGGTGTGGCTGCGGAATGAAGTCGGCTAGCACGCAATGACGCGCACTGTACGTGGTTACCTGAATCTAATTGGCTGAAGGCCTGTAACTCCATTAGTTGATAATATTGGACCTCTACTAGGGGTCCTCCGATGATGTCTGAATTAATATGTAAGATAAATACAACCGAGGTGAATGTGAATTCCCGTCTATTTGGGATATATTTTAACCGCCTGGCAACCCATTAATCAACACCGCGATGTGCGGTGTTGCCAAATACAGCAAACAGAAATTCCATACCGACGCTCGCTATCTTTTTCGTTACGTCAAACAATATATAATTTTAGTATGGGCTGACAGCGGAAAGAGATCGTGGAAATTCACGCTCGGTAAATGATGCAAGAATGTGTGCTCGGTTACGTAGTGAGAGTGTAGTACGCCGAGATATGTGTGATTGAGTTTTCCAAAATGTAGGTTGGCAGTAATAATCTTCAAAATAACGGACGTCTCACGTGTAGCGTAGCCTTAGTACGGAGTATTTTCCTCCGTACTGGCAATGTGTCTCTGACACTTCGGTAAACGGCATTTCGACAGTCCGCTATTAAAATTCACTACGTGACAGTACCCCCTCGGCCCGTTGAAAATTTTCTGGCATCAGAAAATTTTATCCGGTGAAGGCGCACTGCACACGTGCGAAAATAAAAAAAAATGTAAATATGTGTTGAGTGTGTGCATGAAAAAAAATTACAAATGATTACTACGGCAATATAGGAGAAAAGTAAAAAAATTGAAAATAAAATGAATTTAACTAAAATGTTGTTTACCTACTTTTGTACCTGTGTTCCCTATGTCCTGCATTCTCATCTTTCATACATCATCTCTCTTTCCTCATCATTCCTGAACCCATCTACTCATTCATACTTCGCATACAAAGGTCGCATTCATACCATGGCATACCCCGCAATCGGTGCCTAGCACTCGCAGCTGAGTAGCCTCCTCACAAACCAGAGTGCGCTCCGAACATAAGTACAAGGCGCGCACTCACCACAGACAACCCAAATACTAAGAAGGAAACCGGTAGTTGGCTCGGCTTACGGTCTGGCATCGAGAGAACATAACTCCTTGGCTTATAGTTTTCAGTCTGTCGAGCTCCCGCAGACTAGGTGAAGGCATATTTAGAGTGTCACTAACCGCACTTGGTGTCTTAGGGCTTAATTTTACGAGTAACCAACCGCTCGCATGTGAGTCTGTCTTTGCCAAACCCCAACCGGCCAACACCTTGAGAAAATGAAATAATAAAAAAATTTAAAGTGACAAAAAAATAAAAAAAAATATTCAAAGAACAAGCTGAGTTGACAACCCTAATTGCCGAGTAAGAAAAATAAAAAAAACAATTGAAAGAATGTTGCAGTTACATGTTTGTGCGACATGTAGGTACCATGTAGGTACCATGTCGAACCATGACTGCGAACAAACAAAAAAAACAAAACTATATACACGCTATGTATGTATGTATGTATGTGCACTATGTGTGATTCAACAAAATATAAAAAAATCGATCAATGGTCACTTCATCTCGTAACACATTCATCTGTATCTCCCAAAAACATACACCGGTGGTCATAAAAAATTATGAAAAAGCCCGCAGGGAGATTCCAAACTATTTAAAGTTTCGAACAAACGTGACTACAGCAGCATTTATCTGAACTGTAGCCTCGAGTTCACTCCTCGGGTAACCCAACCGGTAAGTATAAATGTACCAAGCATGAAGACTGACGTGTCCATCGTACTTGGTAACTTAGGTGCCATGTACACCCCTACTGGAGGACCTGTACATGCAACACACACAAAATATGGAGATACACCAAAAAAAACAACAAACATAAAAAAAATCATTGAACCACACAAGTGTATGTATAACTGATGTTGTTGTACAAGTTATATATTATATGAAAGTAATAATATATACTGTCAATGTAAAATGTTACAAATAAAACTTTAATTTGTGTTGTTGCACGTCACACAAAAAAAATATAGGTGTTCATGATAAAAAAACTGTATGTATGGGCATGACACCTAGATGTGACAATCAGTTTTAAAACAAAAATAAGCACTTTAAAAGTTGCTTCCGGAATGCCGGTAACTAGTATAAATAAAAAAAATGTTTAATGGACATGGCACCTAGTTGTGACTAGCCATTTTAAAAATAAAAGAAAGGGAAAATAGCCTTTAAGAGTAGCGTTCTGAATTGCCGATACTAAAAACATTAAAAAAATTATGTTTGGGCATGGCACTTAGTTGTGACCAGCCATTTTAAAAGAAAAGAAATGATATAAACGGTTTAAATGCTGCGTTCCGAATTGCCGTTAACTAAAAACATTAAAAAAAAATTATGTTTGGGCATGGCACTTAGTTGTGACCAGCCATTTTAAAAGAAAAGAAATGCAGATAGGCCATTTAAATTTTGCCTCCGATTGGTCGGTGCCTAATAAAATTAAAAAAATATTAGCCAGTAACTACTAACATTGAGAAAATTTGCGAGAGCTGCGGTAACTGTGAAGCAGTTATCGCGTTGTACCTACACGGAATGGTGCGAACTATAAATTTAAAGATATCCACGGGGAATAATAAAACCTGAACATGGGACCTGGCTCGAGTGCTCTCCTCTCCAGCCCGTGCAGTGCCTCTCGCTTGCTGGAGGACAAACAGTTGGTGTGCCGTTCCATTCTAAACATAAAAGTTGACGTTAGAATATTTTCATTTACAAAATTCGATTATGTTGACAAGAAGATAATGTTGACCGTTGATTACTAAAAGGTTAAAAAATTACTATAACAAACTGACTAGGTATTGTTTATTTCAACGGTCCGTTAAGTTGGGATTCTACGTCTAAAAGAAAGTAACGAGTTGACATGTATGTGCGTTGTGCTGGCATGAAACATCAAATTATTTTTCTATAGGTTGCCTAACTGAACTATAATCACCTAATGTTTGGAATTAAAAAAACGTTGGCTAAAAACTTGTTGTTACACAAACAAAATATAAAATATAAAACTAACCAACGACCCTGCGGATCAAGTCCGCATGAGTACAACAAAAAACTTTCACAAACACTGGTGTGGGTAATTTCATTACCTATAAGTGAAAAAATAAATTATTTTTCTGCAACCTATTATCCAATATGAAAAAATATGATGGACGTGGAGACTACCTCTCAGGTTTGGAGGTATCTACTAAATTTAAAAATATTACACAACACAAGAACGCACAATACAAAACAAATGAAATTTTAGCTCGCTCGTCACAATATAAGCTTATAAGGTAGCATATAGCTCCTTATAGCTTGATAAAACCCAAAAAAGCCTAACAATTTACCCAAAAAAAACCCGCCGAAGAACTAGGGATACTGCACAAGTTGCACAAAAACTACAAGTTATAAAAAAAAAATTTGCACAAATAAAATGAAAAAAACAAACTACATCCCTAGCCACAGTACCGATTACAAAGATAGATGAAGTCTATACTTTGAATATGTTCGGGCGTTGCTAGCCAACTACTGTGTGAAAATGTAAGTACACAATAACTAAGCCTACCTACTGCTCAAGTGATTCTTTACCGGTAGGCGCCACTGAGACGAAAAAGGGGACTTAAATAATAGAATACGGCTCAGAAATATAAATTTATCGTTTATTTCATAAAACACAAATATACGATGTAAAAAGACAGGGTGTGAGTTATCAGAATCACTTGAGCATCGTAGGGGTGACGACCGAGCTAATCGATTAGAGCTATAATTCTGTCCGAGAACTTAGCTTCGGAAGGGGAGACGAAGGTCTTCGCAGGAAGGCCGACACGAAGTCTCCGACGCGTCGCTCGATCTCCACCCTCTTCACAAAGTTCTGCTTCGGAACAGCCGGACGAGGAGTAGGGCCCAGGTGGCTCGTACCGGCTATGCCGTCGCAGATGATGCAGGCGTCCTCGGACGGAGAACGTAGAACGGGGAAGTCTACGTGTAATCGTAGAAGGATCTACGTGCAGACGTAGAAGGATCTACGTGCAGACGTAGAAGGATCTACGTGCAGACGTAGAAGCTGTTCACACACACACACAAACACACCCACATTAAATAATGCACACATTTCAAGGTGCCCTGTGGATGGGAAGAGAGAAAATACACGGATGGGCGTTATACGTTTTGTGCGTGAAGCGCAACGACAACCGCTAGGCCGGCGGTGTCTCACAAGCGACAGGCAAGGCAGAGCTGAAGAGATTATAATGTTACCCGTAACCCTGGCTGTGGGGACTCCTCTCTCAACGCTGAGATGAACGGCTGGAAGCGTCCGACGGCGGCGGCGGTACAGCGCCGCGGCTCGTTGACAGTGGCACGGTCGCGAGGGAAACTAGTGTAACTCACGGCGGCAGATCGAGCGCGTTATATTTTATCTTGTAGCGGAGAATTATTTAACAGAAGAAGTGAAGTCTGGTTTCACTGAGATCCGCTTTTATAGACGGCAGCGCGCGTTTGTGGTGTGGCTGCGGAATGAAGTCGGCTAGCACGCAATGACGCGCACTGTACGTGGTTACCTGAATCTAATTGGCTGAAGGCCTGTAACTCCATTAGTTGATAATATTGGACCTCTACTAGGGGTCCTCCGATGATGTCTGAATTAATATGTAAGATAAATACAACCGAGGTGAATGTGAATTCCCGTCTATTTGGGATATATTTTAACCGCCTGGCAACCCATTAATCAACACCGCGATGTGCGGTGTTGCCAAATACAGCAAACAGAAATTCCATACCGACGCTCGCTATCTTTTTCGTTACGTCAAACAATATATAATTTTAGTATGGGCTGACAGCGGAAAGAGATCGTGGAAATTCACGCTCGGTAAATGATGCAAGAATGTGTGCTCGGTTACGTAGTGAGAGTGTAGTACGCCGAGATATGTGTGATTGAGTTTTCAAAAATGTAGGTTGGCAGTAATAATCTTCAAAATAACGGACGTCTCACGTGTAGCGTAGCCTTAGTACGGAGTATTTTCCTCCGTACTGGCAATGTGTCTCTGACACTTCGGTAAACGGCATTTCGACAGTCCGCTATTAAAATTCACTACGTGACATGTATGCCACGATCTCTTTCCGCTGTCAGCCCATACTAAAATTATATATTGTTTGACGTAACGAAAAAGATAGCGAGCGTCGGTATGGAATTCTGTTTGCTGTATTTGGCAACACCGCACATCGCGTTGTTGATTAATGGGTTGCCAGGCGGTTAAAATATATCCCAAATAGACGGGAATTCACATTCACCTCGGTTGTATTTATCTTACATTTTAATTCAGACATCATCGGAGGACCCCTAGTAGAGGTCCAATATTATCAACTAATGGAGTTACAGGCCTTCAGCCACTTAGATTCAGGTAACCACGTACAGTGCGCGTCATTGCGTGCTAGCCGACTTCATTCCGCAGCCACACCACAAACGCGCGCTGCCGTCTATAAAAGCGGGTCTCAGTGAAACCAGACTTCACTTCTTCTGCTAAATAATTCTCCGCTACAAGATAAAATATAACGCGCTCGATCTGCCGCCGTGAGTTACACTAGTTTCCCTCGCGACCGTGCCACTGTCAACGAGCCGCGGCGCTGTACCGCCGCCGCCGTCGGACGCTTCCAGCCGTTCATCTCAGCGTTGAGAGAGGAGTCCCCACAGCCAGGGTTACAGCTTCTACGTCTGCACGTAGATCCTTCTACGTCTGCACGTAGATCCTTCTACGATTATACGTAGACTTCCCCGTTCTACGTTCTCCGTCCGAGGACGCCTGCATCATCTGCGACGGCATAGCCGGTACGAGCCACCTGGGCCCTACTCCTCGTCCGGCTGTTCCGAAGCAGAACTTTGTGAAGAGGGTGGAGATCGAGCGACGCGTCGGAGACTTCGTGTCGGCCTTCCTGCGAAGACCTTCGTCTCCCCTTCCGAAGCTAAGTTCTCGGACAGAATTATAGCTCTAATCGATTAGCTCGGTCGTCACCCCTACGATGCTCAAGTGATATCTGATAACTCACACCCTGTCTTTTTACATCGTATATTGTGTTTTATGAAATAAACGATAAATTTATATTTCTGAGCCGTATCCTATTATTTAAGTTCCCTTTTTCGTCTCAGTGGCGCCCAACGTGGGGCTTGAGCAGTAGGTAGGCTTAGTTATTGTGTACTTACATTTTCACACAGTAGTTGGCTAGCAACGCCCGAACATATTCAAAGTATAGACTTCATCTATCTTTGTAATCGGTACTGTGGCTAGGGATGTAGTTTGTTTTTTTTATTTTATTTGTGCAAATTTTTTTTTTATAACTTGTAGTTTTTGTGCAACTTGTGCAGTATCCCTAGTTCTTCGGCGGGTTTTTTTTGGGTAAATTGTTAGGCTTTTTTGGGTTTTATCAAGCTATAAGGAGCTATATGCTACCTTATAAGCTTATATTGTGACGAGCGAGCTAAAATTTCATTTGTTTTGTATTGTGCGTTCTTGTGTTGTGTAATATTTTTAAATTTAGTAGATACCTCCAAACCTGAGAGGTAGTCTCCACGTCCATCATATTTTTTCATATTGGATAATAGGTTGCAGAAAAATAATTTATTTTTTCACTTATAGGTAATGAAATTACCCACACCAGTGTTTGTGAAAGTTTTTTGTTGTACTCATGCGGACTTGATCCGCAGGGTCGTTGGTTAGTTTTATATTTTATATTTTGTTTGTGTAACAACAAGTTTTTAGCCAACGTTTTTTTAATTCCAAACATTAGGTGATTATAGTTCAGTTAGGCAACCTATAGAAAAATAATTTGATGTTTCATGCCAGCACAACGCACATACATGTCAACTCGTTACTTTCTTTTAGACGTAGAATCCCAACTTAACGGACCGTTGAAATAAACAATACCTAGTCAGTTTGTTATAGTAATTTTTTAACCTTTTAGTAATCAACGGTCAACATTATCTTCTTGTCAACATAATCGAATTTTGTAAATGAAAATATTCTAACGTCAACTTTTATGTTTAGAATGGAACGGCACACCAACTGTTTGTCCTCCAGCAAGCGAGAGGCACTGCACGGGCTGGAGAGGAGAGCACTCGAGCCAGGTCCCATGTTCAGGTTTTATTATTCCCCGTGGGTATATCAAAATGTATAGTTCACACCATTCCGTGTAGGTACAACGCGATAACTGCTTCACAGTTACCGCAGCTCCCGCAAATTTTTTAAATTTTATTAGTTACTGGCCAAATTTTTAATTACTATTAGGCACCGACTAATCGGAGGCAACATTTAAATGGCCTATCTGCATTTCTTTTCTTTTTAAAATGGCTGGTCACAACTAAGTGCCATGCCCAAACATAATTTTTTTAAATGTTTTTAGTATCGGCAATTCAGAACGCTACTCTTAAAGGCTATTGTTCCTTTCCTTTTATTTTTAAAATGGCTAGTCACAACTAGGTGCCATGTCCATTAAACATTTTTTATTTATACTAGTTACCGGCATTCCGGAAGCAACTTTTAAAGTACTTATTTTGTATTAAGACTTATTGTCACATCTAGGTGTCATGCCCATACATACAGTTTTTTATCATGAACACCTATATTTTTTTGTGTGACGTGCAACAACACAAATTAAAGTTTTATTTGTAACATTTTACATTGACAGTATATATTATTACTTTCATATAATATATAACTTGTACAACAACATCAGTTATACATACACTTGTGTGGTTCAATGATTTTTTTTATGTTTGTTGTTTTTTTTGGTGTATCTCCATATTTTGTGTGTGTTGCATGTACAGGTCCTCCAGTAGGGGTGTACATGGCACCTAAGTTACCAAGTACGATGGACACGTCAGTCTTCATGCTTGGTACATTTATACTTACCGGTTGGGTTACCCGAGGAGTGGACTCGAGGCTACAGTTCAGATAAATGCTGCTGTAGTCACGTTTGTTCGAAACTTTAAATAGTTTGGAATCTCCCTGCGGGCTTTTTCATATTTTTTTATGACCACCGGTGTATGTTTTTGGGAGATACAGATTAATGTGTTACGAGATGAAGTGACCATTGATCGATTTTTTTATATTTTGTTGAATCACACATAGTGCACATACATACATACATACATAGTGTGTAGATAGTTTTGTTTTTTTTGTTTGTTCGCAGTCATGGTTCGACATGGTACCGACATGGTACCTACATGTCGCACAAACATGCTACTGTATCATTCTTTCATTTGTTTTTTTTTTATTATTTTTCTTACTCGGCAATTAGGGTTGTCAACTCAGCTTGTTCCTCGAATATTTTTTTTTTATTTTTTTGTCACTTGAAATTTTTTTTATTTCATTTTCTCAAGGTGTTGGCCGGTTGGGGTTTGGCAAAGACAGACTCACATGCGAGCGGTTGGTTACTCGTAAAATTAAGCCCTAAGACACCAAGTGCGGTTAGTGACACTCTAAATATGCCTTCACCTAGTCTGCGGGAGCTCGACAGACTGAAAACTATAAGCCAAGGAGTTATGTTCTCTCGATGTCAGACCGTAAGCCGAGCCAACCACCGGTTTCCTTCTTAGTATTTGGGTTGTCTGTGGTGAGCCTTGTACGTATGTTCGGAGCGCACTCTGGGTTGTAAGGAGGCTACTCAGCTGCGAGTGCTAGGCACCGATTGCGGGGTATGCCATGGTATGAATGCGACCTTTGTATGCGAAGTATGAATGAGTAGATGGGTTCAGGAATGATGAGGAAAGAGAGATGATGTATGAAAGATGAGAATGCAGGACATAGGGAACACAGGTACAAAAGTAGGTAAACAACATTTTAGTTAAATTCATTTTATTTTAAATTTTTTATTTTTCTCCTATATTGCCGTAGTAATCATTTGTAATTTTTTTTTCATGCACACACTCAACACATATTTACATTTTTTTTTTATTTTCGCACGTGTGCAGTGCGCCTTCACCGGATAAAATTTTCTGATGCCAGAAAATTTTCAACGGGCCGAGGGGGTACTGTCACGTAGTGAATTTTAATAGCGGACTGTCGAAATGCCGTTTACCGAAGTGTCAGAGACACATTGCCAGTACGGAGGAAAATACTCCGTACTAAGGCTACGCTACACGTGAGACGTCCGTTATTTTGAAGATTATTACTGCCAACCTACATTTTGGAAAACTCAATCACACATATCTCGGCGTACTACACTCTCACTACGTAACCGAGCACACATTCTTGCATCATTTACCGAGCGTGAATTTCCACGATCTCTTTCCGCTGTCAGCCCATACTAAAATTATATATTGTTTGACGTAACGAAAAAGATAGCGAGCGTCGGTATGGAATTCTGTTTGCTGTATTTGGCAACACCGCACATCGCGTTGTTGATTAATGGGTTGCCAGGCGGTTAAAATATATCCCAAATAGACGGGAATTCACATTCACCTCGGTTGTATTTATCTTACATTTTAATTCAGACATCATCGGAGGACCCCTAGTAGAGGTCCAATATTATCAACTAATGGAGTTACAGGCCTTCAGCCACTTAGATTCAGGTAACCACGTACAGTGCGCGTCATTGCGTGCTAGCCGACTTCATTCCGCAGCCACACCACAAACGCGCGCTGCCGTCTATAAAAGCGGGTCTCAGTGAAACCAGACTTCACTTCTTCTGCTAAATAATTCTCCGCTACAAGATAAAATATAACGCGCTCGATCTGCCGCCGTGAGTTACACTAGTTTCCCTCGCGACCGTGCCACTGTCAACGAGCCGCGGCGCTGTACCGCCGCCGCCGTCGGACGCTTCCAGCCGTTCATCTCAGCGTTGAGAGAGGAGTCCCCACAGCCAGGGTTACAGCTTCTACGTCTGCACGTAGATCCTTCTACGTCTGCACGTAGATCCTTCTACGATTATACGTAGACTTCCCCGTTCTACGTTCTCCGTCCGAGGACGCCTGCATCATCTGCGACGGCATAGCCGGTACGAGCCACCTGGGCCCTACTCCTCGTCCGGCTGTTCCGAAGCAGAACTTTGTGAAGAGGGTGGAGATCGAGCGACGCGTCGGAGACTTCGTGTCGGCCTTCCTGCGAAGACCTTCGTCTCCCCTTCCGAAGCTAAGTTCTCGGACAGAATTATAGCTCTAATCGATTAGCTCGGTCGTCACCCCTACGATGCTCAAGTGATATCTGATAACTCACACCCTGTCTTTTTACATCGTATATTGTGTTTTATGAAATAAACGATAAATTTATATTTCTGAGCCGTATCCTATTATTTAAGTTCCGTGCCACTTATCGTGTTACTCCGATACTTACAGAAAAACAATCTAAAAATCATCAATTTAGTTTTAGTATCATACATAGAGTCTACAAACACAGTATCTCATAAAACAAAGTAACTTACTCCATGACCTTAGAACGATAAAAAGTCCGGGGCGTCCATACCTTTTTTATCGTTCTAGCCATGACCATTACTTACAGATTTATTATTATGTAGTATTGATATGCGTATGTAGTATTTGTTTGCAGTTTATCATATTGCTTTATTGCGTAATACATTGCCACAAAATATTCTTGTTCTTCTGCATAATATACTTCTCCCACATCCCAAAGATTAGTTAGAATAGAATGCCGCGCGGCATTAAGCTCGCCTATTGTGCCTAATTTATATAAATTGGTGTTCAATAAAGAAATATATACATACATATAAATATTGGCCCAATTGAGCGTATCAGGCTTATCCTTTGGTTTAATATACCACTTAGCCTTAGTCTAGTCTAGTCTTTAGTTTAGTTTAATCCTCATTCACGAAATAGTCCCTAAGATTATTTTACACTTTACTAGCTGCAGGTCTATTCTTGTAAATTCTGACAGCGGAATCAGCGCTGTTGTGGCGCTAAGAGCCACTTACCAAAGTAGCTCTCAGCGCCACAACAGCGCTGATTCCGCTGTCAGAATTTACAAGAATAGACCTGCTGTTCGCTTACGCAGAAAAATCTATGAGCATCCCTAGGTGTGTCTGAGTACGTCAGTGAACACGCCATGCGAATTGATTTAGTAGTCTCGACCGACTTATAAGTGAACATAGAATCGGGACTATACACACACATCCACGTGGGTCGGTCGGTTAGATTTCCGCTTTATTTATTAGGTCATTTATTTTATCTAATATTTTGATCAACCCAATTATTTTTTTATGGAAACTGACACGGTTGGCTACATCTCCTACAACATCCGTGATGTCAGCCCATAACACCGGGTGAGCTAGGTGCCATGTCAGTGCTTCCCTTCGGTCGTGCCGGCTACACAGAAATGGACGGAAAACACAAACTATTTACATAGCCGTTTCGACCGACGTTTCATTCAGTGCGGTGGTACCAACCCGGACGGGTTGAACCCTACCACCTAGTAAGGTAAGAATCTGAACCACGGTCAGCCTCCAACGGTCGAACGGTCACCCATCCAAGAACTGACCGCGCCCAGCGTTACTTAACAATCAATAGCGACAGCCAACTGTCTGCACCACTGAGCTATCGAGGCTGACATTAAAATTAGCTGTAAAATTTATTTTGAATTAATGTAATCTAATACACTCTTGATTCCTATGCTAAGTACTCGTAATAATGCTCAAAATCTGTGACGCCCGACGCGCCCTCGTAGCAGTCGGTTGATGTTTCTAGTAAACCACTTTGAATTTGAAAAACGTAAGTGCAGAATCAATAAATATTTATTTGTAAGATTTTAAAATTCATAGTTTAATTAAAATATATGCAATATAGAAAATACAAAATTCGAGCATCCCCCCTCCCCCAACCTTATATCCGAAACTTCTATGTCTAAAATTTGGAAAAAAAAAATAGGGAACATAGGGCCTCTCGTATAGTTTACAGGAAAACCTAAGCGAGAATCCTAAGTCATAAAGTTCAGCTCACGGAAAACGGATAGGTATGTACCGTGTGGGGTCGGTATTTTAAAAGAATAGCCCCACTGAATCTCTCCCCGTGTATGTCGTAAAAGGCGACTAAGGATATGGCTCCCTTCTTATATTACTAGGTGGTAGGGTTTAACCCGCCCGGGTTGGTACCACCGCACTGAATGAAAGCTCGGTCGAAACGGCTATGTAAATAGGTAGTTTGTGTTTTCCGTCCAGTTCAGTGTAGCCGGCACGACCGAAGGGAAGCACTGACATAGCACCTAGTTCACCCGGTGTTATGGGCTGACATCACGGATGTTGTAGGTGATGTAGCCAACCATGTCAGTTTCCATAAAAAAAACGGAACCCTCTGCAAGCAAGGTCGACTCGCTTGACCGTTTTAGTCGGATTAGCGCACAGAGGTTTCCGTACCAACACATAAAGGTAGGTTTTAGAACGGATACGGAACCCTAAAAAAGAAAGAGCGCAATGTTACCTTGTACGCAGATTTAAAAACTCGAAGCGAGAAGCCAGCTCGCATCTGACACGGTTCCAGAATCGTATTTGGCCCTCTTATCGCAATTCGTACCTGCACAATAATAAGAGAAAACGGTTATGTAAGTTCAGTAAAATAAAGAATACATTGGAGGATTCTGTGATAACGATGATAACATAATATTAAATTGGTATTACACGGAACAAAATGAGGCACCTGCCTATTCTTTCAACGATCGTATCGAAAAAATGGCAAATTGTTAGAGAAGGGTTCTATCATAAAATGTTCAGGTTGCTGTTTACTACCCCATTTCACCACTTATTGTCAAGTCTCGGTTAACATTTATCTGTAAGTAAACATATATATAATAGGTTTATTCAATTCAAATTAACATAGTTATAAAATAATTAACTAATCTAAAAATTATATAAACTAACTTAGGAAATAAACTAACTTAAAAAATAAATTTCATTTAGTGCTTTTGTCCCCGGGATTGTGCCGAGGATGCCAGCCGCGTTACCCCTCTGAATTGCCAGGCTTATCCTTTGGCGGAAAAAGGTGAGGCAAGAGGGGTGACCTATGGCAGCAGACATCCTCGACCCTATCTCGTGGGCAAAAGCTATCGCCTCCTCAGACCAGGAGCCGAAGGTTTCGACCGCGAAAGCCACAAACCAATAATTCAGGCTGATGTTCTCGTATTTTTTGTGCTATCTTTTGGCTGCGGCCTCCGCAGCCGAACCCGGCTTCATGGCCGATAGGGCGAGGTTGCTGGCACAGATGGTATCGACGCATGTTGCGTCCCAGACTAGCGCCCTTCCGTTCTTCCATGGGACAATCGTCATGCCGTCGGGTCGCTTTCCATAAAAGTGTTTGTAAGTTAAGTGACTTGAGTCATTTTTCATAAAGTTGATAGTTTTTTTTAATGGAAACCAGCATGGGTGGCTGTGCCGAGGGAGCTAAATTTGAGATTTATAGAAATATTTTCTGTATGTATGTAAGTTCCTTCATAACTCTTAAACCGATCATCCGAATTCGATGAAACTTAGTACAATCACATTTAGCTATATGAGACACTGGATAGGCTAAATAACATTCAGTTCCGGTTACGCTAAGATGTGGCTCTCATACAAACCGAATTGTTCCGCGCGCCGAAATAAAGGTACGACAGCGGGCTTACTTACTTTATTTTTTTTAAATACTCTACGAATTTCACGCGGGCGAATCCGCGGGCAAAAGCAAGTCAGTAATAATTACATAATTTTCAAAGCATTATTTGCCTTCGACAATTATTTGTTACATTTTTCAAATTAACAATATTAAATTTTTAGTACCTACTCACAAAATAATGTTTGCAAACTTATGAATATTTCTATGACTTCAAAATATTTTTGCAGGCTGATATTTATTCCGATCTCTCTGTTTTTGTGATCTCTTGAATTTTTTACCGACATCACTGGAGCAAAACAAAAATTTCAGCAATGCAGCGGCTGCATGTTTTATTTGCCCACAATTGGAAAATAAAACCCACGTTGGGCGGCACACCGCTGCAACGCTTTCGCTTAAGGTACGCTTTGGATCCTAGCGACAGCGACGCGTGACCACGACACGACAGAAATGCTTTCTATCAAATCAAACATTTTTATCAGCCATGCACACAACAACCAAATACACAACACAGTCATAATTTTCGACATAGATCCTAATCAAATTAAATAGTTTACATACATAAATTCCAATACTGAAAACAAAAAGTTGACAAGTATATAAAATAATATTAATAACAATCGGTCTAATAATAAAAATATATTATATTATATGGATATTTTTCAATAACGACATTTATGCGATGCAAACTCGCTTTTAAGCTTGCGATTAACTTGTTGGTTTTTTGGAGGTCGCTTGTAATAGGCAAAACACTAAACAAACACTTTGATAATAATTTTATTCCGAGAGCACACACACATCGACAGTTACAATAGGAATCTAACGGAGAAGAGACGGCCGTCTTGCCGATCGAAGTTAGCAACGATAAAGGGAAAAATTGTTGCCAGTGCAAAAATCTTCCCTTGCCCCTTACTAGTGGTAGGCTCAAATTGTAGCCGACTGGATTGATACTACCTTACTGGATGTAAGATGGCCGCATAGCAGCCTCGGTTATGTTCTCTAGTCCAATATAGCCAGCAATCCAGGGAAGTCTCCGGTATGGCACCTACCTTCTCGGAGGTGAAATTGGCTGGTTGGAGCATGTGCTTTGGCCCCTCCGACTCAACCAGGCATACCGGATGACATAAAAAAAAAGTGAGCGACGGTGGCGCGATTGCGACCCGCGCCGCGGCGTGATACGACACGTGTCGAGGCGTGATACGACACGTGTCGCCTCTTCGACCGTCGCTGTCGCATTTCGGGCTGTCGCTAGGACCCAAAGTTTACCTTTATACATAACTCGTTAATAATAACTTTCATAAATCAGCAGAGCTCGAACAAAACAACGAAACTGAACGGACGCAGCACAAGAGGCGATTATTGCGAAGGATTTATATCTGAAAATAACGAAAAATAATATTGAAATAAAAAGAAGAAAAATAAATTGTATTGCTCTCATAAGAACAGTAATATTAAATAGGTTTGCTGATTTATCTGTTTGAATAATAGCAGTTCGCGTAGTTTATTTCGCCATAAAGAACATATTGTTATTATTTCTGCCTACTGCGTTGCTCTCTGAAAATAGCATCCCTTATTCCCTGTCACCCGTCCTATCTTCGCATGATTCGTCGCAGAGAGACTCTGAACCGCTTTGTTGTTGACATTGGGCTTTTGAGAACCCATCGGTTCTCTAAATCGTTTCTTTATCACACCGCTAGACCGTGGAACTGTCCTCCGGCGAGTGTGTAGCATGCACTCGCTTTTTTATATTTCTTCTTTTTAGATAAAACTCAAAGCCCAAAATGAAGAGAAAAAATACGTCCCGACCAGGATTCGAACCTGGAACTCCGGCGGTCGTATTAATAGGCTAGACAGCCTAGCAAGCAACAGTCCGCAAATCTGCTAGCATGTCACCTAACTGAGCATCGTTTCCCGAGGAGAGGTGATTTGGGCTATGAAAAGATTTTTGAAAGATTTAATATAAAATCAAATAAAAAAACTACTGCAATTTAAATATTGGAATATTTCGAAAATTTCAGTTTCAGATTCAAATATTTATTTCGCCTAAATAACAGACAACATTAACAATATTTCATTGAGACATAATTATACATATTCAGTACATATGGTTCGTCATCATTTTTTTTCTCATGTCAGAACCAGGTAAGAAATCTTATAGAGCTTTTTTTTTAATATAACTTACATACAAAGTTTTAATTACCTATGTTAAATGTAACATACTATGTCTAAGTAAAAAATAAAATAAAAGTTGAGTTTATATATATACAGAGTGTTCGGCACATCGACCGACAAAATTTTTTTGTAGGTAAGTGGGGTCATTTGCAACGTCCTGACCAATGATACCTTTTGTCGGATGTCACGTGGTATAAAGATACGATTTTTTTTCTTTATTTTTGAAAATTACCAAAATCCCAGCTTTAAACCCTTGTAACTTTTTTTGTTTATGATTGTATCAGCACAAAATAAACTTTATTGAATTTTACGATGTATCTTTGTTCTAGAAAAAAAATTATTTGATGAAGTTAATACCATGAAAAGGTTTTATGACCTCCCAAATTCCCGAGAACGAGTAAAAATGTGACACAATCTTAATTTCTTAATTCATTTAAAAAAAAACCGACAGCAATTGAGCTTCATTGAGATTCATTTTCTTTCAAAAAGTTCGCTAGTTTATTCCCTTTCCAACGCTATACCACATGTCATACAAATAATTCACTATGTGGTCAAAATTAGGCACAGAGACAGAACAGAACGATAACACGGGCACTCGCTTCCCGTATTGAGAGCTTTTTCGGGAGCATTTTCAAATTTAGATTATGTACCGGTCGCGCGGGCACTCTTGCAAATTATCCCTAATTTGGTGGTTCTGTTCTGTCTCTGTGCCTAATTTTGACCACATAGTGAAGTATTTGTGTGACATGTGGTATACCGTTGGAAAGGGAATAAACTAGCGAATTTTTTAAAAGAAAATGAAGCTATCAATTGCTGTCAGTTTTTTTAAATGAATTAAGAAATTAAGATTCTGTCATATTTTTACTCGTTCTCGGGACTTTGGGAGGTCATAAGACCTTTTCATGGTATTAACTTCATCAAATAATATTTTTTCTAGAACAAGGATGCATCGCAAAATTCAATAAATTTTATTTCGTGCTGATACAGTCATAAACAAAAAAGTTACAAGGGTTTAAAGCTGGGATTTTGGTAATTTTCAAAAATAAAGAAATAAGATCGTATCTCGATACCACGTAACATCTGACAAAAGGTATCATCGGTCAAAACGTTGCAAATGACCCCACTTACCTACAAAAAAAAATTTGCCGGTCGATGTGCCGAACACTCTGTATAATAATAATCAATTTCAAATTCAATATATCAAAGTTATAAATAGATTTACATAATTGCTTTGTTAGAATAAAGCCGAAGGGTACTAACTAACCTACTGAGAAATCATAAAAACAACACTTTTCTTTGGAACTTTACAAACTTTGAGATGTTATGTTCCGTTGCTTTGTGTTCGAGATAAACTCAATAAGCGCGGATCGGATTTTCAAAATGCCTATTAAATTAAATCACGCAGCTTTTTATCCGAATACGGAGAAGCCAAAACGAGTGTTTGTTTGGAAGCATATGTATGTGTGTATGTGTGTTCGTTTTTTCTCTCACGGAGCCAGAACTACATACATACATACATACATACATACATATCACACACACTGAATCCCGACAATCGGGGTAAGCAAAATAATCGGTGTTGTGCTGCAAGAACTCTGGTAAATTACAGCACAACACCGACCACCACGTTTCGCAAAGTATTCGAACAAGATTCAATCGATCAAGCAGCAAGTAAGGCACGAAGACCCACCTGCTGCATGACTCGGTGGAAGTACCATGCCAAGGTGAGAGGTGGCGAGCCTGTCGCCCTTTAGCACGGCATCTTGTCCTTATCCCTTAGTCGTCTTTTACGACATGCATGGGGAGAGATGCAGTGGGGCTATTCTTTTTAAGTACCGGCGCCACACAGTACACTCAACTAACTAGCCAGAACTACTCAACCGATTGAAAGGTTGAAAGTTGTTTAAAAGTGATATTAAAATATTAGTGTTGCCATCAGGTTCAGTGTAGCCGGCACTACGAAAGAGAAGCACAGACATGGCGCCTAGTTAACCACTGGTATTATGGGCTAACATCACGGATGTTGTAGGTGACGTAGCCCACCATCAGTTACCATAAAAAACCGGCAAAGGATTCCGTACCACCAAGTAATTGGCTGGTTTTATTACTTATTGTTTTTTTTACTTTATTGCTCCAAGAAACATTTAACAGCACATTGCGTATAAGACCATTTGTAAATTTACATGAGGTGCAAGGACGGGCTCATCCCTTAGAGATTTCTTCCAGTGAATCTTTGCGTGTTTGAGAGTTATTGTATTATTATTTTAATATAGTGAAATGTAAGCAAGTATTAATAAAATAAAAGAGTTGAGGTGAGAAATAATGATTAATAATTTAATAATAAGAATGCTTATTAATAAATACATGTAAGTGCATGCTACTTAATTAAGTATTTTTTGAAAGAGCATGTGGCGCCGAGCCACCCGATACCTAAGCGTCTAACGACACCAATGGAAACTCGTTCGTATGCGCGGGTTTCGAATGTTATGCCGTATGCCCTGCCTATTCACACCCCTCTTCAAGCACCCGAGACTGCACTTGGAGGAAATATATGGGCATTGACAGCATTTCAGAGTTCACCAATTCTGTGGAGGAAAAGTCTGCAGAACCGATTGGTACTCATCCGCGGTTAGTCCAGCGCGTAAGGATACAACCTCTGCCCAGTGCGCGTGGTGAGGAGGTGGATAGGGGACGACGGGTTCGCTTCAAACAGCTCCTCCGAGCACTCCTCATAGAATAAGCGATAGAACACACTTATGGAGCACTTAATCAATGGTTACATCGGTCAGTAATTCGCTTCTCACCTTTTGAACCGGCCTGCGCCGCCCTGCGGAGGCGGTGGCGGCGGGGGGTGGCGGCGTGGACGGTCGCCTGCACGTAGGCGGGCGGGTGGTTCGCAATTAAACAGGCTGGATATTGGACGTGGGAGGTAAACAGAACTAAATCGATGCCGCAAACGTGAGCCCGCTCTCTGCGTCGTGTGTCGGTATCTGCGCGCCTCCGCCGCGCCGCCGCACATCCCCAATCCCGATAAATCTCATTGATATACCGTTACTCATGCGTACTTTACAGTTTTATTTAAAAAAGTTAAATTCAAAATAAAAAAAAACCCCGAATTTACTTAGAGGACCGCTAAGTAAATTCCCGCGCTTCTAGCTGAGTTTTTATATTTTATTTACTTAGCGGTCCCCCGACTCCTTTAAGTAAGTAAACGGAAGTTATTTTGGACTTTTTAAGAGTTTGCAGTTTTTTAAATTTGTAATTAAACTTTTATTACAAGCTTTAAAAAAAAAGCGCATGCAAATCCACTTTTTAAGATAATTAATTTTTTGATTACTTAATTACTTGATTACAAACATAACTAACAACCATGCCGATTAAACCAACTTTCTAATAATAAAAAATCGCATCCACATCGGTCCATCCGTTTGGGAGCTACGATGCCAGATGCAGATAAACCCATTACACACATACACACTCACGTTAAACTTATAACACCCCTTTTTTTGCGTCGGGGGTTAAGAAAACCTGTCAAGTGCGAACGTCCTTCACACACTTATGGGTCCATAGTGATTTAGTCGCCTACAATTTGAGCCTACCGCCTACCTATAGTACCTAACGGGCAAGGGAAGGGACCTACAGTTTCACACCGGTTCCGAACGGTGAAGCTGCAGGTGTAGGTATGCACGTACATTTTTTCGTACCTCCCGGTATTCGATTCCGGATTAGCGGCGCTAACCATGACATGGCGATAAGGAACCCTCGGTGCGCGAGTTCGACTCGCACTTGGTTCTATTAAGGTGAATGCATGAATATAAAAAATTCCATCCATTATTAAAATTAAAATCTGCTTCATATCCTAATCCCGTGGTAGAGGATAAATGTAACTCTCGCCCTCCCCCCATCACCCCTTACCCCTCCCCCCGCTCGCCGCGCGCGTCAAACAACATCATTTCGAAATCCGTCTTTTTTTAAATTGGTTCCCGCGAGATTGATGATGATGGCAATATCGCCGAAATGAATACTCGCTTTGTCTTTCGGTAATTCACGAGGCGACGAGACGCCTCGTCATAAAATAATTCACGCAACTCAATACAGTTGTGTGTGTGTGTGCCGCTTTTAATAGTCTGCTTTTAATTAATTTTATGAAATTGAATCGAATTAAATGAAACGAAAATATTCTTCATAACGTAATTTTTTAGGATTCCGTAACCCGTCGTACAGGACCCTATTACTAAGCCTACGCCGTCTGTCTGTCTGTCTGTCTGTCTGTATGTCTGTCTGTGCGAGTGCTGTGTCTCTTGAACCGTAATAGGTAGCCCGTTGAAATTTTCACAGAATATGTGTTATTAATTATGATGGTTGTAAAAATAAGAAAAAGTAAAAAATTCACGGGAAGAAACTAAAAAGTGTATGCGCGCCATCTACCGAAAACAGTATGAAGCTGCGCTGACCATGACATGGCGATACGGAACCCTCGGTGCGCGAGTTCGACTCGCACTTGACCGGTTTTTTTTTATGGAAACTGACACGGTTGGCTTCATCACTTACAACATCCTTGATGTCAGCCCATAACACCGGGTGATCTAGGTGCCATGCCAGTGCTTCCCTTCATTTCATGTCTGCTACACTGTACTGGAACGATACAGAATTATTAGCCATGTGTCAAACTGCAAAATATTGAGCGTGTTGCAGTATAGTGCTGAGGTATCGACTTGCTTATGTTTTTATTGCTAAAAAAGTCCACATAAAAGTTTTGCTGAAGGTAACCACAAACCATAGTTTCTTGTTTCAACTTGCTTCTTTCAACTGACAGAACAGTATGTGAAAACATGCTGTTCCATATTAATATTTAATCTATTTACAGCTTATTTATATATCATTGTATATTATGTCTATCTTAGTTCTATCTCATAGTAGATATTTTTTGATTATTTATGATTATTTTATGTTTTTTTTAATAATTTTTATTTTTATTTTTATAATAATTTTAATTTTAATTTTTGCTTCTCATTATTGTTTTGTCTAATTATGAAATTGTTATTGTAAAACCTGAGTGCATCGACACAGGCGCAAGCCCAGTGGTGCACTCGGGACATCTATCACATGTGGTTTTGTTTTCTGTGTATACTCTTCTCCTCTTCTTTTCTAAACATTCTGTGACACTAACCTAGACTTAAGAAAATGAAATTGTTACTAACCTTCTCAACAATAAAAAAAAATTGGAATTTGGAATATGTTGATTTTTCAAAAACCGCTGAATCGATTTCGACAAAATTTATATGGGACCACCTCTGAAGTATGACCTACCAAAAAAAAAAAAAATCTTCAAAATCGGCCCACAATCGACGAAGTGATCGCGTAACAAACATTCAAAAACATACGGTCGAATTGAGAACCTCCTCCTTTTAAGGCGGTTGAAAACATACCACACTTAGAGGAGAAAAATTGGAGAGGCGTATGTCCAGTAGTGGACGCTTACGCGCTGACTTTTGTATATTTACAAATATACAAACAAAACATTTATAAAAGCCGACTAAAAAAAAGCGGTTAAGGGCGACCAAAACTCGCGTCAAGAGGGTTCCGTACCATTCAGTTTTCGTGAGAAATTTAAGACAGGATTTACTTTTAGGTTGTCCTGTAAACTATTGGAGAGATACTATATTCCCAATTTTTTTTTTAGAAATTACAGGCTAAATGAGTTTAATAGATAAGGGTGGGGGCGGAGCTTTCATCTTTTAAACTATGCATTTTAAAATAATAAAAAATACATTTGTATTCCATTTACGAGCCCATTCTATAAAATGTTTTTTTTTTACTTTCAAACTTGTTCTTAAATTACCCCCAGAATTAAAATTCGTTAATTTACACCATAGAAATAACCTAAAGCATTTTAAGGTTTTTTTAAGTCAATTATTTACGCTATACGTCCGTAATTGGGTCATTAAACTCTATAGATGTACCAAATTTCAACTTTTTTTTCGTTCAGTAGATTCGATGAAAATAAGCTGTGATAGACGGACAGACAGATAGACAGACAGACACGAGAGGGGGCGGGACAGGCACGGAAGGGGGAAAGATAAGGAAGGGGGAGGGGGGAGGGGTAGATGTATAACTTCAATACGAGTTTGCTTAAAAACAGCTTGAGAGCAAGATTAAAAATTTTAATGAGAATTTTGACTATAAAGACTTATTAATCAACTGTACCACGTGGTAGTGGTAAAGAGCCTTTCTCAAATTTTCATACGTTTTTGATATGGTGTCATATAATATTTTGTTTTTTATTTTTTCGCTTCTTTTGTATGTACTCGTATAGCATATTTTTTATATAGCCTTTTGAGCAAACGTTCGTTGTAGCAGTGTAAGGGAAAGGGACGACTGTCAAAAAGTTGGAATGTCCACAAGATACGTCCAATGAGTACCCACTTGATTAAGATAAGAACGAAACGGGTTGTCCTTTTTTTGATCTCGTGCCCACTTGTTACCACTGAGGGTACCAGTTACAAGTGGAGTTCTTATTTTTCTTTGTAAAGATATTTTTCTTTTGAGGCTGTTAATAGTTTCTTTCAATGTCGGCCGCCAGGGAGAACTGAACTCTACTGTGAAACTGTACATAGAGCTACGTAAATAGCGAGATCTTTGCTCGATAATGCGAGTATCTTTAATCAGTGGTGGTTGTAGAAAAACATATTGTTAAATTTTTATCCTTTTTTAACCGACTTCAAAAAAAGGAGGAGGTTCTCAATTCGACTGTATTTTTTCTTTTTATGTTTGTCACCTCAGAACTTTCGACTGGGTGAACCGATTTTGATTATTCTTTTTTTATTTGAAAGCTGGTGCTTCCCGTGTGGTCCCATTTCGATTTGGTCAAGATCGGATGGGAAAGCGAGGTGGATTCCGCCGAGTACATTAATAGCAAAAAATTACTAAAAAAAAATGTGAAATAAAAAACTATTTAAAAAAATATAAAAACCGCCTTCAAAAATGTATGAAATAAAAAAAAATACAACCCTAAAGTTGAAGGCGGTGCTAAAGCAAGCAAAAATTATGCATGAAAGAAAACATGAGTGGATGATATCCTTTGTGATTTGTGTAGCCTTCTGTATCACCGTTTTCAACTCTAGGTTTCGATTTTTTTTATTAAATACATTTTGGAGGGCGGTTTTTTTAGGTTTCCGTATCCCGCACGGAAACCTATAGCCTACGCCGTCTTCTGTCCGTCTGTCCGTCTGACCTACATCTTTGGAACCGTAATAGGTAGCCGGTTTAAATTTTCACAGAATATGTGTTATTATGGCGGATATACAAAAAATGGAAAAAGTAAAAAAAAAAGGTGGCTTCCCATACAAGAAACGTTTTTTTTTTCTGGTGCGGAAACCTCGGTGCTCGAGTCCGACTCGCATTTGGCCGGTTTTTTACGGAAACTGACACGGTGGGCTACTTCACCTGCTACATCCGTGATGTCAGCCGATAACACCTTGGTGAACTAGGTGCCATGTCAGTGCTTCCCTTCGGTCGTGCCGACTACACTGAACTGGACGGAAAACACGAACTATTTACATAGCCGTTTCAACCGACGTTTCATTCAGTGCGGTGGTACCGACCCGGCTGGTCAAACCCTACCACCTAGTAAGGTAAGAAGCACAGAGCATCAAGCGCGCATTTGATGCTCTGTGGTAAGAATGGATTCCTTAGCGCGAGCCCGATTCACATGTGGCCAGTTTTTATCATTTGTTGTTTACATAACCAAATTTGACGCTTGTATTACCGTGTTTACGTTACAGCAGAAAAAAACCGGCCAAGTGCGAGTCGAACTCGCGCACCGAGGGTTCCGTATCGCTATGTCATGGTCAGCGCTGCTTCATACTGTTTTCAGACAGGCAGACAGACAGACAGACTGCGTAGGCCTAGTAATAGGGTCCCGTACGCCGGATACGGAACCCTAAAAACAAATAAAAAAACGTTGAAAACAATTTAATGTTAATTGTCAACTTTTTTGTTTTACTAGGTTGTAGGGTTTATCCCAAAGATTGTTTATCCCGCCCGGTTTGGTACCACCGCACTGAATGAAACGTCGGTCGAAACGGCTATGTAAATTAGTTCGTTTTTTCCGTCCACTTCAGTGTAGCCGATATGAAATGAAGGGAAGCACTGACATGGACCAAGTTCACCCGGTGCTATGGGCTGACATCACGGATGTCGTAGGTGATTTAGTCAACTGTGTCAGTTTCCATTTAAAAAAAACCGATCATTAAGTTGGGTGGTACCAATCCGAACGGGTTAATCCCTACCAGCTAAATATGTCCATCTACACTAATCTATATATAAAGAGGTAGAGTTTGTAAGTTTGGATGTAGGAAGTAACCTCCGAAAATACTCATCCGATTTTAAAAATCCGACCCACTGCCAACTTCAACGGTCGTACGGCCATCCATCTTTAGCCTGACCGCACCCTAAAATATAATTAGATGAAAGCGAAGCAGCGGTTACGGGAGCCTCGGCACGTGAACATGGTTCACTTGACCACTTTTTTTTCATCTCGATTGCGGTCATTTCGGTCAAGCGCGCAGACATAAGAATTTCGCAATTTGCCGACCCGAATACAACTAATAAAATAACCCATTTGCCCATACAAGAAGGCATTCGGAAGTAACTAGGGCAATAAGCTGCGCTAACCCACGCCGGGTACGTATTACCTAATTTTGCATGACGCGTCCCATTTCTTATCCGGTAGTAGCAGGCCTCACGCACTCTATGTACTTGCGCGCTCTAACTACCTACCACCGGTGGCGGGCTAATTCAGTAGAAATTCGTCAGACGCGCGAAACATACCTACACGCTCGCCCACGCAACTGCGCGCAGCTGCAAAGCAATAATGCTCTTTACACTCGATCGTTTAGGTACATTTTCGCACGCAGCGATTGGCGACGTGAAGCAGTAGGCTATTAAAGCCGCCGAAGGTGTGGAACTTTTTCTATTGAGCGATTTATGCGTACGACACCTGAAAGCCATTGTCGTGCCTGCTGTTCCTGCGATCCTACTCCTTCGCCCGGAGCGAACCAATAGAAGCCGATATTCGTTTGGTCGGTTTAAGTAACTTGTTAGCTCAGTGGTAAGCATGTAGGGTTTGCATTTTTTGGACCATGGGTTCGAATCCCACCAAATCGTTTTGGTTTTTTTTGCTTTTTTTTCTTTTTTAAGCAATGTTACGGTGTTTAAATTGTTTTAGGGTGTTTAGTTTTTTTTATAACCACCTAAGAATTATTTTCGGAAATACAAACTTGCAACAAAAACGACATGCACCGCCTCAAAATTAGGTTAGGGTTAATATTTTTTTAAACCACCAAAACATCATTTATTTATCACTTCAAGGAGTGGTTCCGCAGGATCGCAGGAACAGCAGGCACGACAATGGCTTTCAGGTGGCGCACCGAGCGATTTATCTGTTACGAAGTAACTATTAAGTAATCTGTGGTAGTAGTGAAAAGAGCGGCTGGTGACCAACGTGTTAAGAGGAAACGCAGCTACGTTTTGTCCATACAAACGAATTTATCTATTTATTCCCTGGATTATGGCACTATTTCGGAACCCGTGTAAAACTGTAGGTCCTTTCCTTGCCCCTTACTAGCTGGTAGGCTCAAATTGTAGCCGACTGGATTGATACCACCGTATTAAGATGACCGCATATCAGCCTCGGTTGAGTCCACCTCTAGTTCAGTATAGCCAGCAATTGTTTATTGTTTATTGTTTATTTAGCATCTATTGGCAGTACACTGCGCTCAGATTTGTCATAATTACATTGTAACATTCCGCCAGTTCGATTATCACAGCGAAGAAGAACTGACAAGAAACTTCACTGGAAATTTTTTCAATGTCCACTTGGTCTATACAAAAATGTTTGCCACTGCCTAGACACGCATGTGCTGATTTGTGACATGCAGCAGTTCATGACAAAGTGAAAACATTTTTACTATGAAATTGTATGGACTACTGGTTTCTGTCACAAACCACCACATGTCGCTATCGCATAACTAATTAATTACATTCATATCGCATCATTAATTATATTTATTTATCATGTGATTCTGACAACTTCTGAAGTATATAGGTATTATGTAAAAAGTCCGGTGTATAGTGCCATCGTCAAATTTGATAAGAAATTTTATCAAGTCATTATTTGATTTTGTTAGTAAGCAGGTAACATACCACAATGTAGTATAAAATGTCGAGGGTAAAAAAAATAAAAAAAATAAAATAGATACACAAGTACCCATTGTCTTAGAGTTAGTAGAGAACATTACGTTATGTCATACTTTTGTACTTAATTTATTATGTGTCAGAATCACAAAATTCGTCAGTTAAGGCATCTTTAATACTGTAATAGCTTTTTTTGATTAATATTTTTTTCAGGGTTATTTTGAAAGAATTTTCACCTAGATTCCTTATTTCCTGTGGTATTTTGTTATAAAATCTAACACTATTACATATAAAACTTTTTGACATTTTAGACAACCTATGTTTTATTCCCAGTAGGTTATCCTTATGTCTAGTATTATAGTTGTGATTGTCCGAGTTAAAAGTGGAGACTAATAGATGCTTTCTTGCATAACAAATGTTTTGAAAGATGTAGGCACCAGGTAAAGTCATTATTCCTATTTCATTAAATGCATAACGACAAGTGTCTCTAGGTTTCATTCCTAGTATACACCGTAGGGCTCTTTTCTGTAATACAAATATTCGGTTTGATTCCGCTGCATTTCCCCAAAACATTAAACCATATGACATAAGACTGTCAAAGTAGGCATAGTATACAGTCTTTGCGGCTTGAATGCCGCAGAGCTCTTTAATTTTTTTTATAGCGTAGCAGGCTGAGCTTAGTTTGCCTGCTAGTTTATCTATATGAGCCTTCCAGGTTAATCCATTATCAAATATTAAGCCCAGAAATGTAATTTCATTAGCTATTTTGAGGGATAAATCATTTACAGTGTTCACAATGTCATCTTGTATGCGTTTCCGAGTACCCAATGCGAAGTGCATTACATTAGTCTTATTTACATTCAATAGTAAATTATTAGATTGAAACCATGACTGTAGTGAATTTATTACTATTACAAATGACTTCCGTAGTTCCTCCATACATAAATCCTTCAAGACAACAGATATATCATCAGCAAACATGACTAATTCTATGTCCTCTGGAACACAGCTAGATATATCATTAACATATATTAAGAAAAGAAGTGGTCCTAGTATTGAGCCTTGTGGTACACCTATACTGACAGGTTCTACGCCCGACTTTACTCCATTAATATCACAGATTTGTTTTCTATTTTTTAGATATGATTCACATAGATTCAATGCTTTCTCTCTTACTCCGTAGTGTTCAAGCTTCATTAATATGATATCATGGTTTACGCAGTCAAATGCTTTAGATAGGTCACAAAAAATTCCGTATGTTTGCTTTGATTGGTCTAGTGAAGTTAAAACTGATCGGATCATTGATGCAATCGCATCTCCGGTAGACTTGCCCTTTTGAAAACCAAATTGTTTAAAATTAATAATATTATGCCTATTAAAAAATGTGATTAATCTTTTTTCAATACATTTTTCAAATACCTTGCTGAACACTGGTAATAGAGAAACTGGGCGGTAGTTGCCGATGTCTTTATGACAACCTTTTTTGTATAATGGGATGACTCTGGCAATTTTTAGAGCATCAGGAAATGTTCCACTTGCAATACACTGATTCATAACAACTAACAAAGGGTCCACGATACTGATTAACGATTTTAACAGCTTTGGTGACATGTTCCATAGGTCCTGTGATCGTTTTGATTTGAGGTCGCGGAGTATTCTTTTAATTTCTGAATGTGTTACAGGCTCAAAAACAATTGATACAGTGTTGCGAGGTGTGAAAGCTTCCAAATGTTTCAAAGCAATCTCTTTACAAGGTATAATATTTTTTGTGCTGTTATGTGCAATGGTTGAGAAATATTTATTGAAATGATTTGCAACACTGCTGCAATCAGTTATAAGACTTTCTCCAATTTTTAATTCTACTTGTACATTCTCATCCCTGATAGATCTGCCTGTTTCGTCTTTAATTATATTCCAGGCCATTTTTATTTTATTGTCGGAGCTTAATAATTTATTTTTCAGAAATATCTGTTTGGCACTTATGGATACTTTTTTAAATATTTTACTATAAGAAGAGACGTATGCTCTGAAGACACTACATTTTTTATCTTTCAATAATTCATACAATAAAAAAAGTTTTTCTTTAGATACTACAATGCCTGGTGTCGCCCATTCTACAAACTTTTTCTTTTTAAGTACAGACTTTCGCCTTAAGGGCATATGTTTATCAATATAGGTGACAAAAGTGTTAAAGAAGGATTTGAAACTGGTGTCGCTAGCTATTTGTGAATATTCGATTTTTAAATCTATATTTAAGGCATTTATTCTGTCCTCATTTATTAATCTCGATGTCCTGATGGCAATATTTTTATTTTTAATCAGTGCATGATAAATAGAGATTAATTGAGCTAGGTGGTCTGATTGAATACCACATACTACTTTCGTTTCAAAAGTTGTACTGTCTGTAAAAATATTATCAATGCATGAAGAGCATGATTCTACAATCCTCGTATGTTCAAATATAGTCTGGCATAGTAAAAAACTATCCATTAGGTCTGAGAGCTCGTGTTTGTCATCTTTGTGCGTTGGGAATTTAATATTAAAATCTCCACATAATATTATTGACTTATTGTTATTAGAACTTAGTGTATATAGGCATTGTTCAAGTCTTTCTGTGAATACAGAGATGTTCCCTGAGGGGGACCGATATACGGACAAAATAAAGAATGACATCAGTTCAGTACAGCTTACTTCAAAATCTTTTTCAATTGACATGTTGACGATATCTGATCGGTTCTTAGCTCATAAGGATTCCTTTACATAAATCATAGTGCCTCCTCGTATATAGTTTTTTCGGTGACTACTGCTAATTACATTGTAATTGTTAAGATTACAAATATTCAGTTCATTAGAGTTGATCCATGATTCGCTTATACAAAATATATCTATATTATTGTCCTGAAGAAATAGTTCTAACATTAGCGTCTTACCACGCAGACCTTGTACATTTTGATGGCATACTAGTAGTTTGCCTTCTGAATTATTTTTCCTTATTGTCCTATTATTATTATTTGACAATGTCGATTTATGTTTACATTGTATTTTGATTTTATTTTCATTTTCATTTACAGATGGGAACGCATTTTCAATGTTATTTAACTCACAGTTGACAATATCTTTGGAACTTGGTCTAAAAAATCATTATCACAAGTTTTAATAAAACGTAGGTTAGATGCCTTAACGCTATAATTACATGTTTGAATGGTCCTTGAGATGAATTTCAGTCCTGCATTAGTCATATAACCTATTCTAGTGTAGCTACTGCTGTCTAAATTATTCAAATCGATGTAAACCATATTGGGTATGGTTCTTGTCAATCCATAGGTTTGTGTGTTGGACCTGTAGGCAGTGGCATTTAATTTGTCTGAATTATGTAGCGTGAGTGGCACATACAAGAGTGAAGTGACAAACAGATTTATTTGTTTATGGTTGCAAACCTCAGCTACATATTTCACACATTTACAGTAAATGTTAGTGTCCTGGTTTGCTTCAGAATTTCCTGTCAGTAAAATTACTACGTCGCCTTTCACCATGCTGTTCACGTACTTAAGAAAGTCTTTGATCACTTCGGTGATAGGAGCGTTCGGCTTGCAGATGGCTGTGACAGAATCCGACGTCTGCAAGGAGTCCTTATAAAGGCTCGCCATATTTCGCCCATGCTCGTCACACAGAATGAGTACGTTTTTAGAGTGGCTGTGGGATGAGGATTTTTCTGCTGCAGATGCTGCAACTCCGCTTACAGCTGCGTGTGGGTCTGTGCATGGAGACTTCTTCTTCGGCTGAGAAGCTTGTATGGTTCCATGCTGACTTACATGTGCAGTTAATTTGCCTTCTCTCGGTACCTCAGCCTCAGTAATGCAGACACGGGGGACCGGTGGCTTCCCATGTCGACCTTTCCCTTTTCCAACCGCTGAACGGGGCTCTTTGGCAGCTGTCTTCTTCTTCCCCTTTCCCTTTCTCTTCTTGGAAGACTTCCCACCTGACGTCGTAGTGGTCTCCAAGCTGTGTGCTATCCTGGTTGGAGGCGGTGTGGCGGCGGCAGAGCTGGTACTTGCCGCTGCAGGTGGCTCGCTTGATCGCGTGGCAGTGGGGGGGATGGGGGAAAGAAGTGGCTCTGTAGAAGGGGGAGTGTGCCGCGGGGACTCCTGTGGAGACGCAGTTTGCCGATCCATTGAGGTGTCGAGAATAACGACGCATTCTACGGCGGGGCAGGGGGAGGGGCAACGAGCTCGCTGGGGCGTCGTAGAGTGTGTGCTCACGCTGCAGCGAAAGGCTGCTTCCAGTTCCATTAATCTCAGTGACTGGTCGCGGATGACTGAGTTCTTCTCGGCTATGTCTTTCCGCAGCGCGACGTTCTGCTTCCTCTCAACGGTCAGCCGGTCCCTCACCTCGCGCAGTTCCTCCGCCGTCCCGTCGTAGGAGTACGAGCAGCTGCTGTCCTTGATGCTCCGCACCTCCAGTAACTCCTTGTGAAGTGCGTTGTTGGAGTCCAGGACTTTCTCAAACTCCTTCTGGTTATTCTCGTACCAGTATATCATGTCCATGCACTTCTCCTCACTCTCCTGGAGCTCCGCGAGGCACCTCTCCTTCTTGGCGAGCAACGCTTTGAGCCGAGCATTGTCGGCCAAGACGTTCTCAAACGCGGCCGCGTTGTCGTCCTGCTCGGTGAGGAGGCGCCCATTCAGCTCACGCAGCTCCTCCGTCTGCTGTAGCAGGCTCTGCAGGCGCTCGTCGCTCTCGCTGGCCATTGCGGCCCGTGCGCCGCTCCGTGTGCGCATGAAAAAGAAGGTCAACTTGGTTAGCAGGAACCAGAGCAAGTAACACGACAAGTATGTCAGTAGTAGTCGGTATGTTTATATATATATAATATTTATGTAGTACTACCTATCCTTGTAGAATTTTATATATTCAGCACATACAAATACAAGTGTCACATATAATAAACAACAATAATTATTCTATGGTCAATATGTACAAATACAAGTGTTTATAATGTATGTGTATATAAGTGTATAATAAACACAATATCCTGTGACATGTACCACTATGTGTGCACTATTTTTACAGTAAATATTCCACTAAGTACGTACTTATATATCTATACTTATAGTCCATGTTATAATTTTCTAATTTAATGTAAGAATAATATAACAATTTTAACAGTAAAACATAATATACCTAACAGTGTACGAATCGGTGAGAGTGTGTAGACTAAGTTAACTAGCTAATCATGCATATTATTTGGCTTGGCGATCGGCTCTTTGTCGCGTAGATCTACCGGCAGGTATATAGCTGTACCTGCAACAGGAGTGAAGGACTCTAAAATCTAACTATCTGTCCCTCGCGTCGCGGGCTAATCGCCTGTGGTGCCCGGAGGTACCGCGATATGCCCCGAGCGAGGTCGAGCCAATCTGTGCCGTAGTACAATAGGTATATCAATATTGTTAGGTAGTATATTATGTTGGTAGGTAGGTGTATTATCTATACATCTATACATATAATAAAATCGTAGAGGTAAGAAAGTCTGTACATTGAATGTATTCGGAAAAAAACTAACCAGGGTGGCTTAAAATGAGATACTGAACATGTTAGAACAGTTTTTAAAATTTTTGTTTGTTTGTTTGTTTGTCTGTACGCGCATCACGCAAAAACCACTGAACGGAATTAGACGAAACTTTGTATAGTGGCAGTTTATATGCCGAGTTAACATAATACGTAAAAAAAAAATAACAAAAATAAAAACAAATTAACAATTATAAACATTATTGCGCGTTTAAAATCACGTAGTCTAAAGTACATAATTATATCTTGAGAACTGGCAGAAAATACAATTTGAATAAAATATTCATTCGAAATTTAAAAATAAGTAGATACAACGAAAATGACAGTTCTTCTTTTTTTTATTACTTGAACACAATAGTCTATACATATCTATTCTTTCTATACATATCATAAAATCGTAAATGCAAAAATGTCTATTTGTACGCGCATCTCGCAAAAACCACTGAACGGAATTTGACGAAACTTTTTATAGTGACAGTGTATATCCCGGATTAACATAATAATTAAAAAATATAATAAAAATCACGTACAGACCTACCAAGTTATCTGTGAAGTGGCAGATCAGGAACTAACGGAAGTGTCATTCGGCTGTCATATATGTCAAAGCGTGTTCAGTTCGAGTTTTCTGTCTCTATAGAGCATTTTATCATGCCGAAAGCTATTCACAGTGATGCCCGGAATTTAATCCTAAAAGTAAAATAGTTTTAGAAGAGGATCCTCGACAACAAGCGCCGATAATTCAATTTCATCAGATGTACAAAAGAATATAAGCTGCTACAGATTAGTGTTGCCAGTTGTAAACCAAATTTTTCCCACATAACAGATACATTTTAATTTGAAGTTTTGTGATTGATTGAATTTTCAGGTGTAAGTAAAGGGCTCATTTCCAAAATTGTTAAGGAAAAGAACGCTGCAGAAGAAACACATACAAAAGTCACAACAGCTGGTAAAATAAGACAAAGAAAGATGGTTTTATTCGTGTTGATTCATTTTACCGTGAGGTCATCTGAAGAAAAGTTCATAAATTTTATTCGGTGAGAAAAGAAATACCGACCTACAAATGGCTTCTGGATGTACTAGAAAAACAAGGAAAAACACGAAATAACTGCTTGGAGATCTAGATATTCGCAAGAAAAAAAGGAAAAAGAAAACACCCAAAACAATATGCCTGGGGTGTGGCCTATTGATCACGACTATCATAATACGTGTAAACGTATACAACTGAAATCACAGCGAAATCAAGTGATCAGATTATACCTTATTGTAAACCAGGATTTGAATAAAAACAATTATTTTTGAGTACACACTCATTTTTCACATTGAAATTGCATCCTCTATTTATTTCACTATATACGAATAAGATATTTGTTTATACCAATATTTGGTTTTTATTTATTGACGTAACAACGTCACGTCTTATAAATTGATGAACACCGGCTGCACGCACGAAAAAGTGTCACGTTCCATCTGAACCTGTGTGTGCAAGCGAGAGCCCGTAAAAAGCGATAGAGAGGCATATATGGAGAGTAGGAAATACAAAATACATTTGTCCGTCTTTTGCGAGCCTCGAACCCGCGGTCCCTGCCACCAATATTGTGTGACCAACCAGACGTCTTAACCACCCGGCTAAATCGATCATGTACTAGCGAAGCGAATTCGTTCAACAGTAGGTGAAGATTTCATGGCGTTCGCAGTTAGGTAGGTGTTGCAACGTTGTAGTATGCACTTTGATATGTAGATGGCGTTATATAGGATTATAAATGAAATACTTCAGCGGTAGTTTACTTGATTCGCAGTTAGGTAGGTGTTGCAACGTTGTAGTATGCGCTTTGATATGTAGATGGCGTTATGTAGGATTATTGATAAAGTAGGTAGATGTGTGTTATCTAGAAATTTACAAACTTAAAGTTTATATTGATAATTAATATTATTAGTTTTTAAAGTACCAACCGTTCCCAGTAGTTTTACCACTTTATGACGTTATCACGTAAAACTATCGTTCGTAAACCGACTTTACAGACAACCAATTTTTTTAGCATAATATACTCACATGCATAGTTTTGATAACAAACAAGTAATAAAATCTATGGGGGAGGCGTATGTTCAGCAGTGCACGTCTTGTGGCCGATAATTGTAGCAAAATAGCTATTCTAAATAGTCAACCACATATTACGTAAAATATCTTGACTTAGGGCCCGGCCACAGTCGCGCCGCGTCGTCACCGCCATGGCGCGGTGCGGCGCCGCGCCGGCCGTGACAACACCGTACGGTAAACGGTAGTAGCAGTAAAGTTCCGGTGCAATCGTGAATGCCGCCGTTTTATTTGATGTTACACTCTCGAACCGTTCCTCTACTAAGAATATCAATAAATCAGTATCAATATTGTTTGCACAAAGCAACATACCAACTGAACTGTTCGATAATGAAACATCAAATAAAACGGGGACATTCACAACACTGGCAACTATGAAACGATGGCAGCGCACCACTCAGTTCACAGATAACTTGGTCGGTCTGTAATCCAAAGTAAAGGTAAAAAACAATTTTAAATGTCATGTTGACAACGAAGAACTGTCATCTCGACGTGAGCTGGCCGGTGACAAATTGTTTGATAAATAAAAATAATAATTGAAAGTCGAAGTTATGTCGCTGTCATTGGTGCAATAAAATTTATATATCTGTTGCCCGCGGCTTCGCTCGCGTGAAATTCGTATTTAAAAAAAAGAAAGTAAGTAACTAAAGGCGGGCCCGAAGGCGGATCTGCGCTCACGTAAACGATATTCTTTCTCGATGAAAGTAACTAAGGGCGAGGCGGAAGGCGGAGCTGAGTTCAGGAAGAATAAAAACATTCTTGAAGAAAGTAAGTAACTAAGGGCGAGGCCGAAGGCCGAGCTCTATTCTGGAAGACCATAAACCTTCTCGAAGAAAGTAAGTAACTATGGGCGAGGCCGCAGGCCGAGCTGCGTTCAGGAAGAAGCTAAACAATCTTGAAGAAAGTAAGTAACTAAGGCGAGGCCGAAGGCCGAGCTACGTTCGGATAATTGAAAAACCATCTCGAAGAAAGCAAGTAACTAAGGGCGAGGCCGAAGGCCGAGCTGCGTTCAGGAAGAAGCTAAACCATCTTGAAGAAAGTAAGCAACTAAGGCGAGGCCGAAGGCCGAGCTACGTTCTGACAAATGATAAACCATCTCGAAGAAAGCAAGTAACTAAGGGCGAGGCCGAAGGCCGAGCTGCGTTCAGGAAGAAGCTAAACCATCTCGAATAAAGTTAATTAATATTAAGATTGAGCTAATTTAATTAAATTTTATTATAAAGTCCACGCTTCTAACGGCAAATATACCGTGCATCCTAGAACCTCGCGGTTATTCCCGGCTGGATGGCAAGAGGCCCGATGCTATCACCTTAGTGCCATGGACTAAGGGTAGTTCTTTGATGTGGGATGCCACTTTTGTTCTCACATTGGCTCCAAGTCACGTTAAGACATCTTCAAGAGCGGCTGGCGCGGCCTAGGCTGGGGCGGAGAGCCTCAAACGCAGCAAATATAGAAATATAATTCAAGATTTCGAATTTGTTGCGTTTGCGGTTGAAACCCTCGGTCCGTGGAGCAGTGAAGCCAAAAGAGGCTTGAGCTGGTTGACGCAACTGGTGTCCCGCCATCAAGGGATTATGTACTTCATTCAAAGGGTAAGCCTTGCCATCCAGCGGGGTAATGCCGCAAGTGCTCTAAGAACATTTGAAAATGCCCGTTTTGATAGGTATTTTAATGTTTGTTAGGTAGGTTTAATTCTTTAGTTATTAATATTACTTTTTTATTTTTATGAAATAAATAGATAAACGATATTATATTCTATCGAAGAAAGGAAGTCTTTAAGGGCGAGGCCCGAAGGCGGAAGAGGGTTTTTGGTTTAACTGAACGCAGCTCGGCCTTCGGCCTCGCACTTAGTTCCTTCCTTTCTTCCAGAAGGTTTATCGTCTTCCTGAACGCAGCTCGGCCTTCGGCCTCGCCCTTACTTACTTCCTTTATTTGAGAAAGGTTTATCGTTTACCTGAAAGCAGCTCGGCCTTCGGCCTCGCCCTTAGTTAGTTACTTTCTTTAAGAAGGTTTATCGATTACCTGAACGCAGCTCGGCCTTCGGCCTCGCCCTTAGTTACTTACATTCTTCTTTGGAATACGAATTTCACGCGAGCGGAGCCGCGGGCTCAGCTAGTTAATAATATAGCTAAGTAATTGACAATGTTTACTCACGCTTTAGTTATGATGATAATGATAATGAAGTACGTAGGCACATCACGTCGACACAGCAATAATTACATTAATGCACAGCTGACGGCTGCGTAGTAAGTCGTCCCGTCCGCGTCGTCGCCCGTGAGCTGGAGGCCTTGATATGCAGCCCGTTTAGCGCTCGAGACAGCAGCGGGACGGTGGGGCGCGGCGCGGGTTTGAGGTTATCTACTGGTTCCTTTCACCGTCCGTCGTCGTTGCAGTGTAGGTATTTTGAATGTTCCCTCCTCGTCGTAGCTGCTGATGTCGCTCAGATCTTGTTTTTTCCGTATAATCTTAGCGTGAAGTGAGTAACTGACGCCAACTTGTAACGGTCACTTTTTGCATTCGCAAGTTTCACGCGAAATATTACTTTTCAGGACGAAATATTCCACGCACATATATTTTCTAATGCGGCGATTCTATTTAATATAAATTTGTGCCTTTATCTTGTAATAAACATTTAAACTAATATAAATTATCGCGGAGCTAAAAATTTCAAGTATTGACAGTTGGCAGGGTTGCCATATAATCCAGGGAAGTCTTCGGTATGGCACCTACCTTCTCGGAGGTGACATTGGATGGTCGGAGCATGTGCTTTGTTTGGCCCCTCCGACTCAGCCACCCATACCGAATTACATAAAAAAAAAATTTGAACAATATTTTTTTAATACTATAGATAACTGTCACGGGAATATACGTAGGTTTTTTTTATAAGTTATTTATTAAAGGAGCTAGGACAGCGCAAAAATCCTTGAAATTAAATCCGCCATGAGACGTCTAGTTCACAACTTTCAGGAATGTCAAAAAAAACGGTCAAATTCCGCAATTTTTACGATACTTAGTGCGAGTGCGAGTCGAACTCGCATGTAGAGCATTTTCATGTAGGTACGTTCTCCCGTAAAATATAAGTGGATCCCTATATTCCCAATATTTTTTTTTTTAAAGTTTTAATCTCCATTAGTTTCGGAGATAGGAGGGGGAGGGGGGGGGGGGGGGGAGGGGGAGTGCTCCAATTTCGTATATTATCTTTTAAACTTTGCATTTTAAAATGTTTACGAATAATTAAACAAGCCCTTTCACTTGATTTTACGTTCGACTTGAAAAAAAAATTTCACTTTCTAATTTGCCGCCCAAATGACCGCCTAAATCGAAATTCGTACGAACTCTATATATTATGTACTAAATTTCAACTTTTTTTCGTCCAGTAGATTCGGAGAAAATAAGCTGTGACAGACAGACAGACACGAGAGTGATCGTGTAAGGATTTAGTTTTTTCCTCTTTTGAGTTATGGGATCCTAGTGGTGTGTCATAGTACACTTGGTAATGTATAACAGATTATGACGTCCGTCGTATTTATGACCTCACGTCGATATTAATAACGGTAATTGCTTAATAAAAGTTTCGTGGGCGCACCGTCACGCCGCGCCGCCGCGAGGTGGATCAGAGCGAGCAATTGCGTTACTCGGCCCATTACTCCTGCGGGCTTCCGTCATCGAGTTTGCTGTTAGCCTGCCCGTAGCGAACTACACAGCCACAAATTCTGTTTGACGCAACGTCGTGTCCCGTCGGCAGTTCGGGATATTTACGACGCATAGTTTATAGGATACAGGCCCCCTACAGGGCGATTTCGTGAACACCTGCATCACTTTAGGGGTTGTTTCTGTACATCAAACTGATTTTTTTTGTAAAAAAAACGTTGGAACCCTCCAACGTTTTTTTCCAAAAAAAATCAGCTCCCGCACGGTATACACAACTGCAGATCCTCGACTGCAATTCGTGATAATAAGCACACCTGAGCGCGGTTCGGGTTCTGAGGCTGACCGTGGTTCGGATTCCAAGTAAAACTGTAGTTCCCACCTTACCTTACTAGGTGGTAGGGTTTAACCCGGCCGGGTTGGTAACACCGCCACCGAAATGTCGCTCGAAGCGGCTATGTAAATTATGAAATAAGACGATGTTCCATTTTTTAAATTAGAAAGAAAAAAAATGACTGTATGTTTAAAATGTCATTGAGAAAAATATACTGAAAAAATATGTAGGATGCAAAAAACGTTATACTAAAGGAAAAGCATCAATAAAATAAGAACCTATATGAAGAGTTGTTTGATTTACAACATTAGGACAATATAACTATCAAGCAACAAGTAAGGCACGAAGATCCACCTGCAGCATGACTCGGTGGAAGGACCGTGCCAAGGTGATAGGTAGCTAACCTTTCGTCTTTTAGCATCGCATCTCGTCCTTATCCCATAGTATCGGGCTATAGAACCACTCAGACGGAAGGAAGTGCAAGTCAGTATGTACAAAACATTTTGCAATCAAGGTAAGATACGTACGTTTTTATGGAAACTGAAACGCTGGGCTGCCTCACCTACAACATCCGTGATGTCAGCCCATGACACCGGGTGAACTAGGTGCCATGTCAGTGCTTCCCTTCATATCGTGTCGGCTACACTGAACTGGACGGAAAACACGTACTATTTACATAGCCGTTTCGAATGACGTTTCATTCAGCGCGGTGGTAGAAACCTGGGCCTTGCCCTAGCACCTAATAAAGTAAAAAGGGAAGGGACCTACAGTTTTACGTGGAATCCGAACCACGGCCAGCCTCCAACGGTCGAGCGGTCACCCGTCCAAGTACTGAACGCGGTCAGGGTTGCTTAACAACAGTTGACCGACCGCACCACTGAGCTACCGAGGCTGACAAACAGACCTCTTAGTTTTCCATTTACTAAGCCTACACCTGTCTGTCTGTCTGTCTGTATATCTGTATGTCTGTCAGTCTGTCTGTATGTCTGTCTTTGGAACCGTAACCGCTAGCAGGTTGACATTTTCAAAGAAAATGTGTTATTATGGCGGATATAACAACAAATAATAAAAAAAATTAAAATGCGAAAGATTAAATAAAATTAGGAGTCATATTAGGAGGTGTATTTCCCGAATCTTTTAACCTGGGTGTCTGCAAAGGTTTCGCGAGGAGAGGTGATTTTGGCTCTGTCGACTGCACCATTGGTCTCTCGGCACAGCCACCCATGTTGGTTTATATAAAAAATATATATATAAGAAAAGTGTTTTTAAATTTTTTTTTGTGTGGTGTGGAAACCTCGGTACGCGAGTCCGACTCGCACTTGGCCTGTTTTTATTAGTCCGTGAAGCGAACGGGTGATGCGACCACCAGGATCCGGGAAAGCACTTCCCGTAGTCCTCCTCAATACATATTAAACACCTCGGCTGAAGGGTCCGAAGGAGCACATAATTACCAGCTAGGAATTGGGAACTTTAGTGTATTGTCCATTGGTGAATGAATTTTAATGGATACATTATAGTGTGACCGTTTCGAAGGTTTGAGTTTGGAATCGGGGTGCTCGAGGTAATGGGATAGTTGGACTACCGTATTGTTTTAAATTATGTTTTTGTGTCTAATAGAATAAAATATTAAGTGAAAACAGGCTCGGAGCAAAATTCCGCCCAATACAACTCGGTTTTGCAACAAAAGGAGGTTGCGAAGCCGCTGTACATTCAGTTCGAACTTTCGTAAGAGAGGATAAGGACGCTGAAGTAATTATCAAGGTAGACGTTAAAAATGCTTTTAACAGTCTGGAAAGAGACGAGATGCTAAATTCGATAAAAGAAAATATTTCAGAAATTTTTCCCTACCTCTGGCAGTGCTACGCGTCGGCTTCACATCTCTTCTATAACAAAAATGAACCAATTTCATCAAGCGTAGGTTGCCAACAAGGAGATCCTCCAGGGCCGGCAATCTTCAGTTTAGCAATCCATAAGGTCATTGAACAAATTGCTGCAGATTTAAATATTTGGTACCTAGATGATGGAACACTAGGTGGAAAATGTGATACAGTTTTGGCAGATCTGAAAAACTTAATCGACGGTAGTGAAAATATTTTATCACAAATGTTTATATTTTAACTTTAATTGTTAGTATGTATCAAATCTTGCAACTGAATTTTAAACCAGTTCCACACAACCGATTGAGCTGAAATTTTAACGGACGTGCTGGTAATAACTATTAATACAATCTAGTAGTATACTCAAAATTTTAATAAAGTTAAAAAAATATTATAAATAGGTACTTACCAATGAATTTTATTGGACAGCGATTGGTTGATAAACAAAGTATATTTTCTTTACAAATCACGTGAGCTTTTTGAAAACAAATATAAAATCTTCTTATTTTATTCCTTTTATAGCGCGGTTTTCTCAACCGTTCACTTCGAAAGAATGCGGCGCGCACCCTCCGCTCTCCGCCGCCACCGCAATTGCCCGGCAGTACGGTGGAGGCCGAGAGCGGAGGGTGCGCGCCGCATTCTTTCGAAGTGAACGGTTGAGAAAACCGCGCGTACGAGGCTTAAATAAAAGCTGGTTTTTAAAAAACTGTTTTTTATTTATAATTTTTTCCAATATAGGATTTTTGCTTTGCCTATTAATTGTTATACACTAGTTCAACTGACTTATTATGTACATCTATTATACAGGGTGTTCGGCACATCGACCGACATTTTTTTTTTGTATTGTCATTTGCAACGTTTTGACCCATGATCTCATACAAACCGAATTGTTCCGCGCGCCGAAATAAAGGTACGGTAGCGGGCTTACTTACTTTCTTCGTTTTAAATACGAATTACACGCGAGCGAAGCCGCGGGCAAAAGCTAGTATAAAATAAAAATGGTTACCAATCTCAACAGAAATCTCAATCACAAAACCCATTACAGCACACTCTCCACGAGACGAGCGACGTGCCTACGTAAGGTTGTATCGATTGCGGAGGCTGTGGCCGGGCGCCGCTGCGTCGCGCCAGCCCGGCGCCGGCGTCGCCGCGGCGTAGCGGCGTCGGCGTCGCGACGACTCGCCAGCTGACTGCCTGCTGAATCACTTTAACCTACTTCGCTATTTGGGCCAGAAGATCGATTCCAAGTAGCACACAACTATGCGACAAACTGCGCAATGAAGAATACGTGAATGTAAACGAACATTCGGCAACATTCATGCGTATAGCATTTGAACTCATTCTTTGGATTTCTAAAAGACATTTTTATGATTTGATGAGTTTTTGTTGTGTTCGAGCTAGTTTGAATGATTGATTGATTTATTACCATAATAAATAAATCAAAGTTTCTACGGGGGCGCCCGACCGTGTAACGTACGTCAATATATGAATATCCTAACTTGGGTACCATATTATCGATTTACATACGGTTTTCACTGCTAAATTATTTCACTTTTCAAGATGGTTTTAGATCATAAATCTAAACGCTACGTCATCGGTGGCCTGAGCTGTGAGCAAAAAGGAAAAACCTTAGATAAGCGAAGCGAGGCCTCGAGCAAATATAAAACAAGATTCGCGTGTTTAGGGTTTTACCTTTTTACTCGTAGTTATCAATTTGCCGATGACGTAGCGTTACGATTTGTAGCCTAAAACCATCTTGAGAAGTGACAGAATGTAACAGTGAAAACAATACGAAAATTGATAAAGTGATTCTCGAGTTATAATGATATTCATATGTTGACTTAGGTTACACGGTCGGTCGTCCGTAGAAACTTCGTTTTATTTATTAGGATAATAAAATAAATCTTAAATAATCAACTGATAGGTCCTAGTAAGCTTATAGCGTCCCGCTTTGAATTTCGAGGCTGATGCGGCGTATGAAGATAGCTTTGGCACGTACGTCACCTGACTTATCCACTAGCAATTTTCCGATGGTTTCACAGTCCGTGATATCATCTCTCAATTTCAAAATATTCAAAATATGACTTAGACCGTTGTACTTTTATATTTATGAAAACCATTTACAATGTCCTTACACATCGACTTTTGGCTCGACCAGTGGATGCCGCTTTTAACCTAATTAATTCGTAATAATATTAAGCGCGCACATACACACACATAGATCCCCCGCTCGTGTATCAATAAATTATATTTATATCATAACGCTGACGTTACACTCTCATATAAACCGAATTGTTCTGGGCTCCGAAATAAAGGTAACTAACTTTCTTACTTACTTTCTTCTTTTTGACTACGAATTTCACGCGAGCTAAGCCGTGGGGCGGGCAAAAGCTAGTATCCACGTAAGTTTAATAACTTTACCAATTAAAAAGTATCTACGCCTAACTTGGAATCGACAAGCAAGCGCGCGGGTTACTATTGTACGTGATTGACCAGCACGACTTTTTAAAACAATGACCAATAATATTAGAACAACTTGGCCTGTTTTATAAACATAACCAACAATAATGTCAATCGCGAACAGTCTTAAACCATTGCATCACAGACGAACAACGGTTCCCAAAGCCGATTTTATATGTGGCCGATGCCCTGAAAAATTGGCTTCCCTCATCCCTCCCGCCCCGGTACGTAAACATGCCGCAGACACCTAACTTTTTAGAAGTAACTAGTATCTCACCTGTGCCCACAATTCTTTTAAATCATTCCTAGTGTGGTACGACGAAAATACATATGAAATAGTCTTCCGGTAAGTGTGTTCCCTAGTTCTTATAACCTGTTTTATAAAGAAAGTGCGAAATGTGGCGCCGAGCCACCCATAAGGTGTCTAACGACGCCCATGGACATTGCGTCGTACGCGGGGGTTGCGAATGCCATGCCGGCCTGACCGGTGCCTATATTCACGCCTCTTTTGAAGGACTAAAGGACCTATGTACTGTACAGCGAAATATGTGGACAGGGAGAGCGTTCCAAAGTTTACCAGTTCTGTGGAGGAATGATCCAGCCCCGGTTTCCTATAACGTACACGATCTAATTCAGCACATTTCCTGTAACAAAGTTGCTAAAAAATTGCACCGAACGTCGCCGAAGCGTCTCGTCGGCACAACGCCTCCTGAATTCCAGATTTGTTCGATGATGAAATATTTTTCGCGTTGGTCGGATCCGAGCACGCTCCGAGTTACGAAAAGTTACCTATATGTTTAAAGTTGGCCACGTCAGGGCTTCCCAACCCCGCGCGGGCGGGTGTCGCGACAACACTTTCATATTTTTGAGGCTTCCGTATCCGGTACGGGACCCTATTACTAAGCTTACGCCGTCTGTCCGTCCGTCCGTCTGTCCGAGGGCTGCATCTCTTGAACCATAATAGATAAACCGTTCAAATTTTCACAGAATATGTGATATTATGGCCGATATGAAGACAAATAATAAAAATAAGAAAAAGTAAAAATTTCACGGGGTCCCCATACAAGAAACTAAAAAGTGTATGCACGCCATCGTAATATAATATAATATACCATAGGTAATTTCACTCACTTTCTCCAGAATTTTCTAAATCGCAATGTTTTTCTTTTTGTTTTGTGTAAACAATGTTTTTTCATGTAAACAAAACCAGTTGATGGGGGTTTACTTGTTCCAAATAACGTCTAGTATAATTCCTCTCAAGGAATAGATCGAATTTCCAGTCACCCTGTATAGAAGCACTATCCAGCTTGTTAATGCGACGTTAGTAGACTCCCAGGTTGAAAGTTCCACGCCCTAGTGGTGCACCAAAGGGACTATTTTCAGAAACTATGGGTCGTCACAAGCCTAATGTCAACAAGAAAAGGGTGTTCAGTTTCTCTGCTACGTGTTCTGCGCAGATAGGTTGAATGGCAAGGAACAAGGAATGGAAGTTTTTTTTTTATTGTTTGGCAACTGCCGCGGTTGGCTACATCACCTACAACATCCATGATGTCAGCCCATAACACCGGGCTAACTAGGTGCCATGGCAGTGCTTCCCTTAATTTCGTGTCGGAAAACACGAATTATTTACATAGCCGTTTCGACCGACGTTTCGCTCAGTGCGGTGGTATCAACCCGGGCGGGATAAACCCTATCACCTAGTAAGTTAAGAAGGGAAGAGTGGAGTCGGAACCACGGTCAGCCTCCAACGGTCGAGCGGTCACCCATCCATACACTGACCGCGTTCAGCGTTGCACCGCACCACTGAGCTACCGAGGCTGACGAAGTTCTTCAAATGCAAGTCTTTACACTCTTAATTACTCGTATATCAAACACGTTCCTAGAAATTTACATAACTCAGAGGAGACACAGAGATATTTAAACATATTGAAGGACAGTTAGTCAAATAAAAGACGGAGGAACCCTGGCCTATATTTTAAAACGCAAAGAACAAGAAGAATCAGACCTGCTATTTATAGTCAAAATAAACTAAGCTGGCCCATTTTTCTTATTCGTCAAAAGTTTGCGGTGCGAACAGGTTAGAGCAGGGCCAGTCATTAAAAAACCGGTCAAGTGCGAGTCGGACCGCGCACCGAGGGTTCCGTACCACTGCACAATAATTTGTTTGTATTATGTGTTTACCAAAAAATTGTGTTTTCTTTCATTCGGTTCGGGATCACATTTGGCCGGTTTCTATTAGAGATTTTTTTTTTATGGAAACTGACACGGTTGGCTACATCACCTACAACGTCCGTGATGTCAGCCCATAACACCGGGTGAACTAGGTGCCATGTCAGTGCTTCCCCCTTTGATCGTGCCGGCTACACTGAACTGGTCGGAAAACACAAACTATTTACATAGCCGTTTAGACCGACGACGTTTCATTCAGTGCGGTGGTATCAACCCGGGCGGGTTAAACCCTACCATCAAGTAAGATTAGGAGGGAAGGGACCTACAGTTTTACTAGGAATCCGACCCTCGGTCAGCCTCCAACGGTCAGCTGTCACCCATCCAAGAACTGACCGAACCCAGCGTTGCTTAACATTCAATAGAGACAGTTGACTGTCTGCACCACTGAGCTATCGAGGCTGACAAGCTGAGAGTTTTCACTATAATCACGACAAGTTTGACAGTTTCATCGTTTTTACGATATAGCAAGAGAAAAAAAAAACACACATTTCTTGTATAGGGACCCTCCATTTTTTATTGTTATTATTTTTTTATATATTTCTTAGGATATCTGCCATAATAACACAAACATTTTTGTAATAATTTCAACCAGCTACCTTTTAAGGTTCAAAAGATACAGGCCTTTTAAGGTAGAAGGAACGGATAGCCAGGCGTAGGATTAGTAACAGGGTCCCGTGCGAAATCCTAAAAGCCATCCTATCAACCAATATCCAACCATAATATCAAAATATTAACCTTTTCACCGGTTCGACAAACTCGTGGCTCTTGTATAGTTTTGAATCCATGTCTAAAAGCTGGCTTATCTTAAAAAGGAAAAGAAAAAACTTTTATAACAAGGAAAGTTGATCTAAAGAGCAGTAGAAAATGCCGAAGTCTGCACGCATTTTTAACCCCGGACGCAAACGGACGTGTTATAAGTTTAACGTGTGTGTGTATGTGTGTATGTGTGTAAGGGTGAGTCTGCTGTGGCATTGTAGCTCCCAAACGGATGGACCGATTTCGATGCAGTTTATTTATTAAAAAACTGGTTTAATCGGGATGGTTCTTATCTATGTTTGTAATCAAATATTCAAGTTTTTTATTATTTTTATTGACAACGCGACATATGGCGCCGAGCCATAAGGTGTCTAACGACGCCCATGGACATTCGGTCGTATGCGGGGGTTGCGAATGTCATGCCGGCCTGACAGGTGCCCATTCACGCCCCTCTTGAAGGACCCGAGACTGTACTTGGGGGGAAATATATGGGCAGGGAGAGCGTTCCAGAGTTTACCGGTTCTGTAGAGGAAAGATCTGCAGAATCGATTGGTACGCATCCGCGGTAAGTCCAGCGTGTAGGGATGCAATCCCTGCCCAGTGCGCGTGGTGCGCGAAGGTGGAAAGGGGACGGCGGGATCGCATTAAACAGCTCCTCCGAGCACTCCCCATGGAATAAGCGATAGAACACACTTAGGGAGGCGACATCCCTACGGTGTTGCAGTGATTCTAGATCGCAGGCCACTTCGGGGTCACCCACTAGCCGCACGGCTCGACGCTGGATTGAGTCCAGAGGCGCAAGCTGGTATTTGGCAGAGCCATCCCACAGGTGCGAGCAGTACTCCAAGCAGGACCTGATCTGCGATTTATACAGAAGCAGCTTTTGGTCCGGCGTGAAGTACCGTCGCACCTTATTGAGTACGCCCAGCTTTTTAGAAGCCAGCTTGGCCTTCCCCTCTGCCTCGGCCTAAGTAATTAAGAAATAAAAAAAATTATAATCTTAAAAAGTGCACCGACTTTTGTTGTTTTTTTATGGGAAGCTCGACATATGGCGCGCACCAGACTAACGCAGAGGTGTAGTCCGACGGCGCCCACGGGCATTCGATTCGAATATTTACGGGGGCTGCGAATACCATGTCGGCCGGCTAGGTGCACCTTCACATTATGTTTGAATGATCCCAGACTGTACTTTAGAGGAAAGAATGCAGGTGGGAGTGCATTCCACATGTTGGCGACCCTGTAAATAAAGGATTTACAGGATCGATTTGTCCTAAGTGGGGAAATATCGACAGTGTGTGGATGCATTCCCTTGTATGCAGTTTTAAAAAACAAGCTTGAAATAGAAGTTAAATTACAAAGTTAAATAAAAACCCCGACCCTTAAAAAGTCAACAATAATTTCCGTTTACATAAAGAAGTTGAGTTTTTATATTTTATTTACTTCGTTGGGGCTTTTTTAAAGTAAAAGTTGTCTATAAGTATGCTAGAACAGGTAGGTAAGTGCCTATATGAATGTTTAAAGTTTCGCTTGAAGATTTCTATGTCTCAAAAGTAGCTCGCTTCACCTGTGCGAGTTTCCCGGCGCGCCGTTCCGAGCAGGAACAATGGATGTCTGAAGAAGTATTTTATTTTTAGGATACTCGGACGCTCGCTTGCAGGTAGCTAGAGGTGGATCGCGGGGAGCAGGCTCTGGATATTGTTGTTGGAGGAAATTGGCTTAATTTCAATAATTTAAAATGTTATGTAAGAGAAAATAATACGAGTATATTCGTGTTCTAAGTGTTGCCAAAGATATAATAAAAAACCGGCCAAGTGCAAGTCGAACTCGCGCACCGAGGTTTCCGCACCACAAAAAACACATTGAAAAAAACACGTTTCTCGTATGGTAAAAAATTAAGGGGCGCTCCCTTAATTTTTTACTTTTTCTATTTTTTATTATTTATTGTAATACCATAATAACACATATTCTGTGAAAATTTCAACGGACTACCTATTACGGTTACAAAGATACAGCCCTCGGACAGACAGACGGACGGATGGACGGGCGGACGGACAGACAGACAGGCGGCATAGGCTTAGTAATAGGGTCCCGTACCGGATACGGAACCCTAAAAATGCAGTGAATGCCGATCAAATATTCGTAGTGTTAGGTTTCATTAAATTGTTCAAATAAATCGAATCGGGTGACGTTGGATTTATTTATTTTACTGGCAACACAAAAATGAGCTATGTATGACTCGTGGGTATAAATGGACGGGGACGGACGGCCATGTTTGGTTGGAGCACGCACCGAGTACGGACGTCTTGTGTTTTCTGTGTGTGAATGAAGAAAATAAAGTAACTGTTTTATCTCGTTCCTGCATTTGTACTGACCTACGCAGACTGGTCTTGGCCTCCCTTACAATAGCAAGATAAAATGTATGCGATGTCAGGTAGATGCCGTTTCTAGGAACTTCTCTCCATGAAAAGAGGCTAATCCTAGTTACCGTTAATTAACATAACCTGCCGCCTGCGTTACCTTACCGGTAAGTATCCAGTTACCTCGTATCGCTCGCTAAGTCTTCCCGTGTAATCGTGTACTTAATTAAGCGGCGGACATCTTTGTTGGTTAGAGCGGGTGTGTGCATGGAGGTTCATGTGAGTGGGAGTTGTGTGTGTGAGGGTTCACGTGAGAGGGGGACTGTGTGGGTGGATGTTTATGTGAGGGGAGTTGTGTGTGTAAAGGTTCATTAGAGGGGGACTGTGTTGGTGGAGGTTCATGTGAGTGGGGGTTGTGTGTGTTAGGGTTAATGTGAGTGGGGGTTTTGTGTGTGAGGGGAACTGTGTTGGTAGAGTTTTATGTGAGGGGCTGTATGTGTAAGGGTTCATTAGAGGGGGAATGTGTTGGTGGAGGTTCATGTGAGTGGGGGTTGTGTGTGTTAGGGTTCATGAGCACACACCAAACACTGGATGTACGCTGATGACAAGAAGATTGCCCTCAAGATCAATAATACTTCGGACTGTGAAATGCTACAGAGCGACCTGAACGCATTATCTCGATATTACACACAAAACAGAATATCAGTAAACGCCTCCAAATGTCAAATTATCAGTTTTACTAGACGCAAAAATATGATATTATTTACATACTCAATACAAAACTCAAATATTACTAGAACTAATACCATCCGCGATTTAGGAATATACTTAGATAGTAAACTGACTTTTTCTGGTCATGTGGAAAGCATCACTAACAAAGCCTTCAAAAATCTTGGTTTTGTTCTTAGAACATGTAAGCCGTTGGGAAGTGCAGCGTGCCTAAAAACTGTTTACTGCGCATACGTTCGCAGCACGCTTGAATATGCCAGCAGTATTTGGTGTCCAAGGTACGATGTACACAACAAAAGAATTGAACGCATACAAACTTTATTTATAAAACACATCAATTACATCAGTAAAACTTCATTTACGGATTATGTCACTAGTTGCAGACACTTCAACCTGTTGACGTTGGAAGAGAGGAGACTCCTGACTGATGCAACATTCCTGTTTGATGTGATGCGCGGGCGCCTGGACAGCGCGGAGCTGCTGGCGGAGGTGGGGCTAAACGTGCCGCGCCGCCGCACGCGCCACACTACTCTTTTTCACGAGCCCGCGCACCGCACTAATTACACACAAAACTCTGTCTTTTGCAGAGTCGTTCATAATTTCAACTGCTTATTCAATGAGACAGACATATTTAACGTGTCCAGATCGATGTTTAAAAAAGAAATTACTGCAGCAATAAAAAGCAATAAAAGCAGTAAGAGGAGCACACTACGCCAAATGAAATAGTCAACAGCACACACACAATCTCACACCTTACACACACACCCTTACATATACATAACAAACCACATAATTCCCCTACCCCTTCCCCATTTCCCCCACCCCGCCCTCACCACTTTTATACGACTAAATACCTAATATTCTGTAAATTTTTTCTACGTTATTATAATCTTAGATGTTTTAGTGGAAATATGTTTATAGGCGTAATACTTGACTTTTGTTTTTTGTATTGTTGTTTCGGCTAGGCTGTCTATTTCCCGAATAAAGTAAATAAGTAAATAAATAAAATAAAATGAGAGTGGGGGTTTTGTGTGTGAGGGTTCATGAGAAGGGGACTGTGTGGGTGGAGGTTTATGTGAGGGGGGTTGTGTGTGTAAGGGTTCGCGTGACTAGGGGCTGTGTGCGGGAGGGTTCATGTGAGTGCGGGGTTTTCAGTGTGAGGGTGAGGGGGACTGTGTTGGTGGAGGTTCATGTGAGTATAGTTTGTGTGCGTGAGTGTTCAAGTGAGTGGGATTTGTGTGCGTGAGGGTTCATGTCAGTTGGGGGTTGTTTGCGTGAAGATTTAAGTGTGCGAGGGTTCTTGTGAGTGGAGGGGTTGCGATCATGTGGGTTTATATGAGAGAGAGTTTGTGAGCATGCGTGGGTACACGTGTAAGTAGAATTTTATGAGAGGGTGCCTCGTTTGCAATGCACTGGCATAGCACCTAGTTGTGACACGAAGAAGGTGTAATGCGGTAACATGACGAGTGAGATAGTGCAGTGAACCATGTCAGAATCCATAAAAATACACAATGTGTGTCTGCAGTGTTAGATCAGGCTATATATACTATATATACTATGCACGCACGTAGCGACAGCTCATTAAGGGTAAAAGCCTCGAAGAGCCTTCAACACTAGTGTTAGCTTACCCCGCCCGCGCCCTAGTTAGCTTGCGGAACTGTCCGCCCGATAGAAGTGAATACCTGGAAGAGGACTTGCCGAGTAGGTGAAAGAAAATCGCTCAAGGACAAAAATACGACAGCAGATAGTTCTCGACTTACATATAAGTACATTGAGTACAATCAATTTAAGTGAGGTTTTCACTGACGTATTCAGGTACATTTAAGCATGGTTACAGGATATTTTTTACGCGAAGCGAAGCCACGCGCCGACATATTTTAGCGAATAAACGATGGCGAAAAAAAAAGTTGATATATAGATAGATATAAATACTTTATTGCTCCAAAAAACCATTTTACATAAACAAATAATAAGTAATTTACATGAGGGGCAAAGGCGGACTTATCCCTTACAGGGATTTCTCCCTGTCAACCTTTGGATGTTTGAGAGTAGTAGACTTAAGAGAGATAAGTAGACTTTTTATTTATTTATTTATTTTAGGTACTTTCACAGAGAAGTTGACACAACACAGGTTGACACATCTACAACAGTTTACAGGAGCAGTCAACTCTCCAAAATAAAGTACACAACATGCTACTAACTTGCTAACGAAAAACAATGTTGGCTATATATTTTCAGTATAAAACCATAAGCAATCTCTAAACTATGAAAGATAGAAATAAAAACAAAGCAAAAAAGGAAAATAAACAAGATATAAAATTTGACGTCTGGCTAAATCTAAATCTAGAATTTTGATAACTATAATCAATTATCTAATAGATAGACATACTGTCGGAAAACTTCAGAAGATAAGTTAGACGAAACTGTTGTCACACTTTTTTTAAACCGAACTACGGAATAATGATATATGTCTATATGTGCATCTTTATCCCTGATAATTTCGTATGTACGACAAATACGAAGAATAGGACTAAAGTACGCCATATTATTTTTACATGCGGGTATGTTAAACATTCTAGGACGTCTGATTTGTCCTACTCTCGTATTGAAACATATCTTTGACAATATATTGGTCTCAAGCCTAGCGTGAATAACATTATACAGGCACATAGCATCAAATACGTCGCGTCTGACAACTAATTTAACCATTTTAAATTTATTTAACCTCTTCGTATGTTACGAACCTTCTTCTATGCCCATATTCTGTATGACACGGATCTCAATAATATTTTCTGCACTGATTCAATGCGATCCCTGTGGACTGCATAGTGAGGCGACCACATAACTGAAGCATACTCCAAAGGACTTCTGATCAAACTATTATATAAATATATTATGCTATGAGGTATCTTAAAGCTTTTTGTAATTCTGAGAATAAAGCCAAGGAGCTGGTTAGATTTCTTCGTAATGACCGTACAGTGCTCGCCCAAGGTTAATTTGCATCAAGCAACACTCCAGTGAGTTGTAGTGTGGGAATGTAAAATATAATATAAGGGAAATAACTATGATATACTATAATATACACTACATATAAGTACGTACTAGTTAATCAAACGTATAAATTACTATTTATAGATTAAATGAAATACATATGAATTACAGTTTATGTAATACATAATACCTAAATATGAAGGTAAAAGTAAAAGGTAAAAGTACATCCTGTTCATGAATGTTTATGTTAGAAGTTTTAAAAAGAAGATGGTGATTTTTTTTTCATTTTCGTCTCAGTTCTTATTTCACTAAAGTTGTTTTTTGTTTTAGATTGAAGAGTCTCCCTAAGGTGGTGTAGGTCATTAAAATCAACCTATATACGGTGTGACCCAGTTCGATTGGATTTGCTTAACACAACGAGATTCCTCGTTGAATAATGTTCAAAGAAAGTTCAGTATATATTTTTTTCTAAGACTGGTATATAAGATAGTCGCTATTAAAAGGTCAGTTTGCGATTTTGGACAATTGGACATAGCTTTGGCGACCCTTTTCTAACGCGTAAAACCTCGATTATCTCCAAAAATACCAGTTCTAAGAAAACATGCAAATCATCCTGTATACGTACGTGAGTAATCTGAATATACTTGTTTACCCTGATATAATAATATCTCCAACAATATATTGTAGTACACTCCGTCCATTTGGGATCAAGGTATCAACAAATTTCTGACAAAGGCTCCTATACACCTGATTTTATTCATACTTTTACTTTTAATTTTATGTGGTCAGAATTATTAAGCTTTAATTATAGTTATTCTAGCTCTCAATCTGTAAGCTGTGTCTATTGTGTAGCTAGTCACAATGTATTGTAATCGAAGAAGTTACAAGAAAACCTGCGAAGTTTCTTGCCGGCTCTTCTTTGTGGGTGTAATCGAACCGGATTGTAAATTCTAAACAGGACAAATTCAAGCTTAGTGTCCTACCCTACCATACGAATGATGAATAAAGAATATGTACACAGTACATGATAATACCGTTTCTGTATACAGGGTGTCCCAGAAACCGACGATAATCCTTTTACAGGAGATAGGACTGCTAATTACCTCTCAGAATATCTAATTTTAGGTTTAGTAAAAATGGCTTAGTTTTTGAGATATTGTCATTTTTGTAAAAATCCAAAATTTTCTTTCTCAGCTAATTTTTTTAAATGCCACAAGTACAAATGTAAGATTTTCTTAAATCTAGTTTTTGTCAAATATTCCTGAAAAGTAAGGCTTTCACACGGTATAATTTATTTTTTCATTTTTGATCCTGTTTAGCTGAAAAACGACTTAAGAGCCACATGTTAAAAAAATTTCAGCCTCATCCCTTGAGTTTGGCCCTTCGCGGTGAAAAAAAAAATTACTACACTAAAGTGGCATTATGCAACAAAAATACGTCCATATAATGTAGTTTTTAAAATGGTACATAACTTACCGATTTGCCCAATAATTTATGAGATATTGTTATTTAACTGCAAAAAGACCTCGGAATTTGATAACTGTTCTACCAAGTACGAATTGGATTAAAATAAACACTTGAAGTAAATTGGTCTTTATTAACATGTTAAAGTAGATGTTCAAATTGTTTACCACCTGCACAAATGCTAGCTCGACATCTTCTCACAAATGCCCGGTTGATGCGTCGAGCAATTACTCGATGCAAGTGCAGATACGTCCACCTATGCTATGTAAATAGTTTGTGTTTTCCGTCCAGTTGACTATAGTCGGCACGACCCAAGGGAAGCACTGACGTGGCACCAAGTTCACCCGGTGTTATGGGCTGACATCACGGATGTTGTAAGTGATGTAGCCAACCATGTAAGTTTACATTTAAAAAAAAAACCTGAGCTACTGCCGTAATTCTTTCTTTGAGCTCTATCAACTTTTCCACCGGTTTCCCGTAAACTTTTTCTTTTAAATAGCCCCAATAATAAAAACCTAACGGATTTAAATCCGGTGACCTAGACGTCCGATCCATCTGTGGGGATATGCTTGGTCTAAAAAATTACGCACTTCTCTAGCGTAATGGGCTGGGCAGCCATCATTTTGCAACCACCTCCGTATGGCCAATGGTACATCTTCTAAAAGGTTCTCAAGCTCCTGTTGCAGAAACTCAAGATAATTCGCCCGTTTAAAGTCTCTATAATTCAACGGACGTCTTGTGGCCTCCTAGCCACTTGCATCCCCACAGATAGACCGGACGTCTAGATCACCGGATTTAAATCCGTTAGATTTTTATTATTGGGGCATTTAAAAGAAAAAGTTTACAGGAAACCGGTGGAAAACTTGATAGAGCTCAAAGAAAGAATTACGGCAGTAGCTCAGGTTTTTTTTAATGTAAACTGACATGGTTGGCTACATCTAGTCAGTCAGCTGGCTACATCTAGTCAGTCACATGGCTAGTCAGAGCATGTGCTTTGGCCCCTCTGACTCAGCCACCCATACCGAATTACATAAAAAAAAACATCACCTACAACATCCGTGATGTCAGCCCATAACATCGGGTGAACTTGGTGCCACTTCAGTGCTTCCCTTCGGTCGTGCCGGCTACACTCAACTGGACGGAAAACACAAACTATTTACATAGCATAGGTGGACGTATCTGCACTTGCATAGAGTACTTGCTCGACGCATCAACCGGGCATTTGTGAGAAGATGTCGAGCTAGCATTTGTGCAGGTGGTAAACAATTTGAACATCTACTTTAACATGTTAATAAAGACCAATTTACTTCAAGTGTTTATTTTAATCCAATTCGTACTTGGTAGAACAGTTATCAAATTCCGAGGTCCTTTAGCAGTTAAATAACAATATCTCATAAATTATTGGGCAAATCGGTAAGTGATGTACCATTTTAAAAACTACATTAGATGGGCGTATTTTTGTTGCATAATGCCACTTTAGTGTAGTAATTTTTTTTTTCACCGCGAAGGGCCAAAATCAAGGGATGAGGCTGAAATTTTTTTAACATGTGGCTCTTAAGTCGTTTTTCAGCTAAACAGGATTAAACACGAAAAAATAAATTATACCGTGTGAAAGCCTTACTTTTCAGGAATTTTTGACAAAAACTAGATTTAAGAAAATCTTACATTTGTACTTGTGACATTTAAAAAAATGAGCTGAGGGAGAAAATTTTGGATTTTTACAAAAATGACAATATCTCAAGAACTAAGCCATTTTTACTAAACCTAAAATTAGATATTCTGAGAGGTAATTAGCAGCCCTATCTCCTGTTAAAGGATTATCGTCGGTTTCTGGGACACCCTGTATATAACTTTCCGCCCGTGTATCCGCCCTTCGAGCCTATGTTGAAATAACACAACTCGTTCTAAAAAACGAAGTTTAGCTAGGGCTTGCGTTGCGTGCTGGGGAGGCATTATTCCACGCCTATTGACACATTTGTATCATCGCCTCGGTTGCTAAGTGGTGCGATCGCTCGGCTCTCGTTCGATATCTGCACATCTGGGCGCGGTCAGAAATCGGTGTTCGTTCGACCGTTGGATACTGACCGTGGTTCGGATTCCACGTAAAACTGTGGGTCCTTTCCCTTCATACCTTACTAGGTAGTAGGGTTTAACCCGCCCGGGTTGATACCACCTCATCGAATGTAAGGTCGGTCGAAGCGACTATGTAAATCGTTCGTGTTTTACATCCAGTTCAGTGTAGCCGGCACGAGCAAAAAGAAGCACTGACATGGCACCTAGTTGACCGATGTGGAATGAGCTGACATCACGGATGTTGTAAGTGATGTAGCCAATAGCGTGTCAGTTTCCATAAAAATGCGATGTAAGGATTGGGAATGAGAGACTGGAGCAAGTGAACGAATTCGTATATCTGGGGAATATGTTCACGCGGGATGGAAAATGTGAAGGAGATGTAGAAAAGAGAGTGAAAGCCGGCAACCAAGTAAATGGAGCGTTGCACGCTATTATGAGCAGCCAAAGCATGTCAACTAGGGCACGTTTGGCTGTCTATGGTGGAGTGCTGGCCCCTACACTTATGTACGGGTGTGAAAGTTGGGCATGGCAGAAGAAGCATGAAAGCAGGATTAATGCTGTGGAAATGCGTGCGTTGAGGAGTATGTGTGGAGTTACAATGAAAGATAGATTGAGAAATAGGGTAGTGTGAGAGCGCTGTGCTCTGAAAGAAGATATAGTGACAAGGATTGAGAAAGGGATGCTTCGGTGGTTCGGTCATGTTGGAAGAATGAATGATAGGAGACTAACGAAAGAAATTTATGAAGGAAATGTGAGTGGAAGAGTCGGGAAGGGTCGTTCTAGACGCACGTACCTGGACCAGATCGGGCATGTGCTCAAAAAGGGGCAAGTGCGTAGTACCCGTAACCGACGAGCATGCATGAAGAACATTATGGGAGTGGAAGAGGCGGCAGAGGTGTGTCAGGATCGTGGCACGTGGAGATCCGTTGTATCTGCCTACCCCACCGGGAAACAGGCGTGACGCTATGTATGTATGTATGTTTCCATAAAAATTATGTATCCGAAAGAATTGAACTCGACAGAAAGCATTAGATGTGCTGCATTCGACATAATTACCAACTTAACACTTTTCAACTTACAGGTCAATCTAAAACTGCATACATATCACACGCTGTATACAGAAAATCGGGGTAAGTAGAGAAATGGGTGTTGTGCTGCAAGAACTTGGGTAAATTACAGCACAAGACCACGTTTCGCAAAGTTTTTTTATAGTAAGCGCTACATGCGACTAGCAACCCATAAGGTGTCTAGCGACGCCCATGGACATTCGGTCGCATGCGGGGGCTACGAACGCCATGCCGGCCTGACAGGTGCCCATTCACGCCTCTCTTGAAGGACCCGAGACTGTACTTGGGCGGAAATATGTCGGCAGGAAGAGCGTTCCAGAGTTTACCGGTTCTGTGGAGGAAGGATCTGCAGAACCGATTGGTACGGGGTTGTCTCACGCATCCGCGTATAGAGATGCAAGCCCTGCCCAGTGCGCGTTGTACGGAGGTGGAAAGGGGACGGCGGAATCGCGTTAAACAGTTATAAGTATACAAGATAACTATAAAGCAGCAAGCAAACAGTTAACTGCTGCGGGGCTTGCTGGGAGTACCGTGCTAAAGTGAGAGGTGACTATCTTGTCGCCCTTTAGCACGGCATCTTGTCCTTATCTGTTAGTCGCCCCGAATGACATGACCGTGGAGAGACATCGTGGAACTCACGGAGAGCATCGGCGTTTATGTGTCACTGCTCGACATATACCTCTCCAATTTTTCTCCAATCCTCCCGCCCTTTAGCGCTACGGAACTGCTGATTGCTTCTGAATCCTACATACCTACGGCCACTAGTACAGAAAACGTTTACTCTAACGATCGTCGTGTCATCGATTGACGTGCCCAGCCCACTGCTATTTGAGCTTAGCCACCCGTGTGTCCAATAACAACAACTATGCAGCGGGTGGGTCGAGTGGTTTGGGCATCGGGTTCTCATGGGAGAGGTCCGAGGTTCGAATCCGGTCGGCGTGTACCAATGAGTTTTTTCTGACAAAAAAATTCACGTGCATACCTAGGTACACCTGCTGCGTTCTGAACCGGTGTAAAACTGTAGGTAAGGAACCTTGCCCCTTATTAGGTGGTAGGCTCAAATTGTAGCCGACTGAGTTGGTACCACGTACTGAATGTAAGATGGCCGCATAGCAGCCTCGGTTGTGTTCTCCTCTAGTCCGCTATAGCCAGTATAACAGTGTACTCAGCGTATCCCTACTCCTACAAACGTCCCTAGTTTAATCCTAACACATCCCTAGTTTGCTCGCCGTGGGGGGGTAGTTTCAAAAGATGATACGAGACGAAGGGAAAACGCGATCGTCGGGTAGTGAGTAAACGAAGACGGGCGCGCGAGACACATTACGAACTGAAGAAGAAAGAAAGGGATTTTTCATACGTGTTGGAGACAATTCAGGAAGGAAATACAGGAGTGGATAGTGATTGCGACAGTGACGTTTTGGGAAGGGCGTTTGTAAGATTACTAGTGTGGACTCGGACACTGCTGAGTTCGCCAACTCAGCAGCCCCGGCAGTGGTACGCATCCGGCCGTCTCCGTGGAGTCTGGAGATCTGCATCGCCCGGTGAGTGAGCAAATTACCTCTCTTCTTCTGTCCCTGCGTTGAGTACACGTTATTAACTGCTCTGCAACGTTACACCAGCAATCCGGGGCTCTCAGGGACTGTCTCCGGTATGACACCTACCTTCTCGGAGGTGATATTGGCTGGTCGGAGCATGTGCTTTTGCCCTTCCGACTCAGTTACTCATACCGGATTACATAAAAAAAAACTTTGGTGCTTCGGCGGCGGATTGCCTCGTTACGCACCACATCGCAGCATAGCTCGCTCCATTGTTTGTTGGGAGGAAAACGCACAGGAAAGAAATTATATAATTTGCCACTTCGCTCATTCAAAGCTCACATTTCACCTCGCCTCCAACGTAAAATAATCCCCATTTATTGGGGAAATTACCCGCATATATAACTTGCTTTCCAGCAAGAATTCGCACGATAAATATTTAACCCATAGAGACGCCACACACTCGACGTAAAGAGCCGTAACCTTTGGCGGAGTTGAAATTACTTTCAGCCTATATTCAGTTTGGTGGAAGTTTGAGAAAGCGATCGTGGCTGCGGGGTCGCGTGAAATTCCGAAGTGCCGCACGGTGGGCTGAACTAGAAACCTGGCGCCGTTTTAATACGTTTTTATTAACTCACTTTCTTAGGGTAGCCTATCCATACGGAACCCTAAGTCAACGCCGTCTGTCTGTCTGTCTTTCCGTCCATCCTAGAGCTCTATCTTTTGAACCGTAATAGGTAGCCGGTTAAAATGTTCACAGAATGATTTGTTATGGCGGATATGCCAACAAATAATATAGCCCGAAATACATCCCTCGGACGAACAAACAGACAGACAGACAGACGGCGTAGGCTTAGTAATAGGCCTTTTATGGATACGGAATCCTAAAAAAGACAAAACTCTTATATTGTATTATATAAATATATTTTTTATGGAAACCGACACGGTTAGCTACGTCACCTACAACACCCGCGATGTCAACCCACAACACCTTGGTTAACTAGGTGTCATGTCAGTGCTTCACTTTGGTCGTGCCGACTGCAATGAACTAGACGGAAAACAAGAACTATTTACACAGTCGCTTCGACCGCCATTCAATCAGTGCAGTGGTACGAACACGGCCGGGTATTTTTTTTCATACTGTTTCTAACGACGCCCGAGTCGACGTGTCGTACGCGAGTGTTTGTTTATTGTTTATTGAGCATTCATAGGGCAGCTACTAGTAAGTATTACTCTCGAACGTTTTTTTTTATCGTTAGCGCGACATGTGGCATCGTTTCACCTACAAGTAGGTGTCTAACGATGCCCATGGACATTATGTGATGCACGGGGATTGCGAATGTCATGCCGGCCTGACAGGAGCCTTTTCACGCCCCTTTTGAAAAATTGTCACAATTTGTCTTATATCCTCAAAGAAAGCCCTTTTCAAAGACATACCACAACTTAATAAATATTATTTTTGTGACCGCCAGATGAACGGACGCACGAACGGACAACGCGTCTCACCGGAATGGTAATTTTTTAGTAGGGAATCCTAAAAAGGATATTAATTCCTTTAAAATGTAGAGTTCTTTTTTTAATAATTGCGTACTCGATCAGCCCCCGATGTGTGTTGAAACGGTACCACTGTGCGGCGACGAGGCGGCGCGGCGCGGGGGCAGAAAACTCCAAGGATTTCTCCGTTAGGAGCGGTAGCGTGGGGCACATGTTGAGTTTCCTCTTTTAATTGACGAAAACTTTTAGCTAAATTTGAAATAGCGCAGCGCGACAGCCTGTTATGTACGAAAATAAGAAAGACATATATTATTATTGTGAATTTGATGGATTTCTTATAAAAGGAGACAACCTGTAAGTGCAAAAGGAATGTTTCGATGGTTCGGTTATACTGGAAGAATGGATGATGACTAACGAAAGAAATTTATTTATTTACTAGCTTTTACCCACGGCTTCGCTCACATGAAATTCGTATTTAAAAAGCAGAAATTAAATATGCACGCTGTACTTTATTTCGGCGCGCGGAACAATTCGGTTTGTATGTATGTGAGCCACATCTTAGCGTAACCGGAACAGAATCTTATTTAGCCTATCCTGTGTCACGTATAGATAAATGTTCTTGTACTAAGTTTCATCGAATTCAGATGATCGGTTTAAGAGTTATGAAGGAACATACATACATACATACATATATAGTATACAGAGAAGATTTTTAAAAAATCGTAAATTTAGTTTTAGTATCATATAGATAGAGTCTACAGACGCAGTATCTCATAAAACAAAGTAACTTACTCCACGACCATCCGTTACAGATTAATTTATTACCCGTATTAGTATTGATTAATTTATCAAATCATTCGCGAATTCTGACACACCGAATTGTTACCACACATACATAAATACGTACAACACTGACGTATGGAGTATAACTGGTATCAACTTACATTCTCGTGAGACAAATTTGATGCCCTAACCCCGGTTCTATTGACTTTATTCTCCAAGTTTGTACTCAAGTTATATTCAACATAGCATGCCTCCATACGCCTCACCTCACTCAACTAAAAGTCACTCAACTATTTGCCTAAGTAGATCGCACTCCGTCCGCTTGTTATACCTACCCTCAATAATTGAACAGCCTCTTCAGGAACACGTCACCTATGTTAGCACATAGGTGACGTGTGTGTGTGTACATAGCTAGGAATATCAATACTAATAATAAATCTGTAAGGGATCATGGTATTTTTTGATTTGAGTATCTTCAACGATTTATATTTACTTGATATTTATTAAAATTAAATTTTTTTGATGTTTTTTAAATGCATTATGGAAGAACGGAAGGGCGCTAGTCTGGGACGCAACATGCGTCGATACCATCTGTGCCAGCAACCTCGCCCTATCGGTCATGAAGCCGGGTTCGGCTGCGGAGGCCGCAGCCAAAAGAAAGCACAAAAAATATGAAAACATCAGCCTGAATTATTGGTGTGTGGCTTTCGCGGTCGAAACCTTCGGCTCCTGGTCTGAGGAGGCGATAGCTTTTTTCCACGAGATAGGGTCGAGGATGTCTGCTGCCATAGGTCACCCCTCTTGCCTCGCTTTCTTCCGCCAAAGGATAAGCCTGGCAATTCAGAGGGGTAACGCGGCTGGCATCCTCGGCACAATCCCGGGGACAAAAGCACTAAATGAAATTTATTTTTTAAGTTAGTTTATTTCCTAAGTTAGTTTATATAATTTTTAGATTAGTTAATTATTTTATAACTATGTTAATTTGAATTGAAATAAACAAATGCATTATGTTATTAAATTATATATTTTTTTTTATTGTTTGACTAAATATTAACAATTCTTTTAATGATAGCTATTTATTTATATTTGTTGTGTTTTTTTTTTTCATTTTCCATATCGCTTCTACAGAATATAGGTAAGGCGTATGCAACGAGCCCTAGAGTTGTCCACCTCTTCTGCAGAAACTTGTCCCGGTAGGCCCAGTTTTACTATTCCTACCGCAAGGTCAGTCGCCCGAGACAGATGTTAAAAGTTGAAACAGGTCATTATTTCCCGATTCTCCACGGGAAGCAAAGTTAGATTGGTACACTGAACCCTCCGAACCGAAACCATCATTATCAATCTTATCCCGTAGCACTTTCGCCTTCACAACGCTGAGGCTACACAGAACTGCTGTGAGGTTACATTGATTAGCGACGAGCGAAGCGATTTCGGGAGCGTAAAGAAAATGTATTCAAAACCCCACTACGAAAAACGTCGTCCTGCGTCCGCAATTTTTGACGACGACACTCGGGCAATGGAGAAGTATCGAATGACACCCCAACATCGAAACATATATACATACATACGTCTGAAAATCATGACCATCCTTTTTGGTTCCGTCAAAGCCGTCAGGCTGACGCGTCTCGCCCATTGGACAGACGGGGCATCAATACAAACACGCCGTTGTCCTCACCCTGCACCCTCCCCCCCCACCCTCACCAAACATCGAGCTTTAGAAAGAGACACTCGGGTTGTAGAGCGTCGTCCCTGTCACACTAACTCGCACGTCTCTGTGCGACAGGGACGACGCTCTACAACGTGATTGTCTCTTTCTAAATCCAGATGTACATTATTTAATGCGGCGCAATGTACGCTGTTGTCATTGTAAGTAACATTGAGTAGCGACGAGCAAAGCTACTTCTAATTTGGGAGCGAAAACTTATAACCGTCATCGTTAATCTTATATCCAGATACACTTTCTCATTATACACAACGAAGGCCACATAACCCGCTCTGTCCCTGTAACACTGAGTAGCGACTAGATTCAGCTTCAGGTTAAAATTTGAAAGCGAACAGAAAACGTATAGCCGTCATGATCAATCTTATATCCCGAAGCTCTTTCCCATTATACACAAAACGGTTTAGAATACACGGCTGCTGTCAAGTAACACTAAGGAGCGACGAGCAAAACGGAGGGGGGACCGACATTATCCGATGTTTATCCCAAATCACATTCTTTATCAGAATAATGCTATGCAGGACGCAGCTGTTACGAATTCACACTCAATAGCGACGAGAAGTCAGAGCGAATGTAATGAAATGAAATGGAATGGAAATAATGCAACTATAGAATAATTAATATGATTTATGAGTGAATACAATTTACATACACAAAAAATAACACTATTTCTAATCACTATTTCTAATCAAAAGTCACCTGTATGTATCACTCAGAATAAATTATACACAAATGATAGGTATGCACTGGTTTTCATTTAGAATTTTTTTTTATTGGTGCTCAATATTTCTAAACTAAGAAAATGTTGTCATTATGGTGTTAATTGAATTATTTTCTGTAATATTTAAATGTCTGTATTTTAAATTTATCATATCGCTAGTTTTCAAGCTTCATTTGAACTAGCCTTTGCCGGCGTCTTCGCCGCATGAAATTCGAAAAGTTCAACATAAATCACATCCGTATGGATTGACTACTCTCACAAATAGAACCACTGCTCAGTACGGTATAAAATTATCATAAATAACGTGGTGGTACGGAACCCTCGGTGCGCGTTTGTAATTGCAAACTGCTCCAAGGTACAAGGTGCTTCTTGCAGCACGTTTGGCGCTTGTATGTATTGCCGTTTTTTCGATTCCAGCACAACACCGACCGCCACGTTTAGTAAAGTATTCGGACAAGATAACTATCAAGCAGCAAGTAACACACGATGACCCACCTGCTTCATGACTCGGTGGAAGAACATACATTACATTTAAGTACGATTTATTTTGTTGGGTGCTTGCCGCGACCCGAGTGGACAATAAATAAATCTGAACGAACAGTAACTAGACATATAGAGACAAGAAACACCCGGAGCGCCCGTAGTGTTCAGATTACCACACCACCATACCCATACGCCGTATCCCGACAATCGTGGTAAGCAGAGTAATCGGTGTTGTGCTACAAGCATTCTGGTAAATTACAGCACAACACCGACCACCACTTTTAGCAAAGTATTCGGACAAGATAACTCAGATCGGGCAGCAAGTAAGGCCTGCTGCAAGACTCGTTGGAAACACCGTGCCAAGGTGAGAGGTGGCTAGCCTGTCGCCGTTATGCACGGTATCTTGTCCTTATCTATTAGTCGCCTTTTACGACATGCACGGGGAGAGATGCTTGTTGTTTATTGTATAATTTCATACCTACACTTGAATATGTTGAAAATTCCGCCAGTTCTAAATTCAATGCGAAGAAGAACTGACAAACAAACTTCGCAAGTCACAATGTTTTGTTAGTACCTATAAGTATTATATTATAGTAACTTACAAATAATTAACCCATACTAGCGCTCACAAGAAAATTAATATTTACAGCATAAACAATAATACTCAAGAATCTGACCACACTGCCTATTAACATTCCCTATATCTGGTGTATAGTGCCATCGTCAATTGGCAGTCAGATTGTCGGCGAGTAATGCCGCCGCCGCTTAGTGTAGCCTCGCGCGGGTTCGCGGCGCACGGCGGCGGCGCGCGGCGCGGATGTAAATGGAGGACATTTTGTAGCGTTACATTTTCGCCTCCATTACCATTTCCCGTGAGCGATTTTAATAAAAAGCCACAATGATTAATGGCGCAAGGCGCTGTGCGGCTCCTTCGTTACGCGCTGTGTTGTTTTTCTTCAGTTAGAACTGCGTGTTTGAACATTGAACGAGCTGAACAGATGGAGGAAGCGACAATGCCTTCTTTTTAGGTTTCCGTAACCCGTACGGAAGCCTAATACTAAGCCTACAACGTCTGTCTATCCATCCGTCCATCCGTCCGATGGCTGTATTTTTTAATTTAATTTTAATTAATGTTCACAGAATATTTGTTATTTTTTGCAGATAATAAAAAAATTAAAAGTGAACAATTAAGGGTCCCCATACAAGAAACAAATTTTTTTTACGTTTTTTTTGTGGTGCAGAATCATCGGTGCGCGAGTCCTACTCGCACTTGGCCCGTTTTTCCCTTCTCTGCCAATAGCTAAAACAAGGTATGCGGTCAGAATTTGGATGGCGCGTGTGTGAATAAAAAATAGTTCCACTGTATCTCTCCCCGTGCCTGTCGTAAAAGGCTACTAAGGGATAAGGACAAGATGACATGCTAAAGGGCGACAGGTTAGTCAGCTCTCACCTTAGCAGTCATCAGGTGGGTAAATGTTTTCGTGCCTTCTCGTTATTCCATAAGTTGTATTGTACGAATATATTTTGCTAAACGTTGTGGTGTAATTGACCAGGGTCCTAGCAGCACAACACCGATTCCTCTGCTTACCCAGATTTTCGGAATACAGCGTAATGGTATGCATGCATGTATGTAAGTAATTGAAATTGGATGGGTCAACCGTCGACCGTTGGTGGCAGGCCGTGGTTCGGATTTCACCTAAAACTGTGGGGCCATTCCCTTCTTAACTTACTAGATGGTAGGGTTCAACCTGCCCGGGTTGATACCACCGCACCAAATGGAAGTTCGGTCTAAGCTGCTATGTAAATAGTTCGTATTTTCCGTTCAGTCCAGTATAGCCAAGGTATAGCCGTTGGACATGGCACTTCCCTGAACCCAGTTTTGAGAAATGAGGTGTATTTAGCTGTGCCAATGATTAATGCATACATACATAATGTATACCTGTACGCTGTTTCCCGACAATCGGGGGAAGCAGGGTAATCTGTGTTGTGCTGCAAGAAATCAGGTTAATTTAATCACAAAACCGACCACCACATTCGGCAAAGTATTAGGAAGAGACTATTGCAATAATACCTGATTTAAAAAAAAAAATTTATATTGACAACTTTATTTTCGTCGCTCTATTTCGGCCGGTTGGAATTTATATTTTAAATTCCAGAAACGTTGAAAACAGTATCCCAGTTATCTTACGTATATTAATTAGAGATGGTGTTTGTTCCTATCTCAGGGTCCATCCAATTAGGATGTCGCGCCAGCGACGCAGCGAGTTACGTCTAAATTACATTTTCTACTAATTTCAATTTTCTTCTGTCTTCAGGTTCAAAGGAATTATTAACAGAAAATATGGTCTAATATACTTTTCAATCTATACTGATGAAATACGGAAATGGATGAATTATTTTTTTATTTAGTAGGTGTTAATTTTAGTTTTTTTTTTCATTGTTATTGTGATTTAATAACATTTTTAAATTTTAAATTTAATTAATATTGCGCGGGGTAACGCTATTGCGGATCGCGCGTTCGCTGGGCGGGCCGCCGATTGATTAGGTTAGGTTAGGTTAGCAGGTTAGGTTTAGATTAGGTTAGGTTAGTACGGAATTCGTTTGTGGTAAGTATCTATAAGGTAAACGTGAACAGCGTACCGTGTGGGGTCGGTACTTAAAAAGAATAGTCCCACTGCATCTCTCCCCGTCGCATGTCGTAAAAGTCGACTAAGGGATCGTCAGCCTCGGCAGCTTAATGGTGCGGTCAGTTATTGGATGGATGACCGCCCGACTGTTGGAGGCTGACCGTGGTTCGGATACCACGTTAAACGTTTATTTTTTTTGACGTGATGACGTCACGTCTTATAAATTGATGAACACCGGCACACACGAAAAAGTGTCACGTTCCATCTGAGCCTGTGTGTGCAAGCGAGAGCGCGTAACAAGCGATAGAGAGGCACAATCGGTATAGTCAAAGTTACCATGGAAACGTCTTAAGAAGTAAAACTGTCAAGATCAGACAACAGAAGTTTATTGATGGCCAGTCACAAGATGATTAATACTACAAACTATGTGTGTGTGGCTACATCACCTACAAACATCCGTGATGTCAGCCCATAACACCGGGTGAACTAGGTGCCATTTCAGTGCTTCCCTTCGGTACGTGCCGGGTACACTGAACTGGGCGGAAAACAAGAACTGTTTACACAGCCGCCTCAACGGACCTTTCATTCAGTGTGGTGGTACCAACCCGGGTAAGGTAAGAAGGGAAGGGACCTAAAGTTTTGCGTGGAATCCGAACCACGGTCAGCCTCTATGCGCAACCGTAACTTTATTTCGGCGCGCGGAACAATTCGGTTTGTATGAGAGCCTCATCTTAGCGTAACCGGAACTGAATTATTGTATTTAGCCTATCTTCGTGTTAAGTTTCGTCGAATTTGGATGATCGGTTTAAAAGTTATAGAGGAACATACATGCATACATACTGAAAATATTTCCAAAAAACGTAAATTTAGTTTTAGTATCACACATAGAGTCTACAAACGCATCAGTATCTCATAAAACAAAGTAACTTACTCCATGACCATCCCTTACAGATTTATTGTTAGTATTTATTGATATTGATGACCTAAGTAAGTGCAGCATCTTCAACGATCGGTCGCTATTGGAGGCGCGTGCCGCCGACGCGACGCGAAGTGTGCCCACATATAGTGGTCCAACCTTTCACTTTTTTTTTTCAAAATTAATAGAATCTCAAAGAAAGGAAGATTTATTCGGGTCTCGCAGTATTAGGTATGGACCGCTATTATTTTTCTCCTTTCTTTGATCTTTCCTTTGTTATTTTGGTGGCTTTGCGGACATCTCGCTCTCTGAAGACGTGATTTAGAGAGGATCGATTCATGTATTTCAGCTTTTGCGATTGATATCGTCTTTTAAAGAGTACCTTTGTTAGCCTCGGTAGCTCAGCGGTGCGGTCGGTCGGCTCTTGTTAAGCAACGCTGAGCGCGGTCAGTACAGTCAGTCCCTTCCCTTACCCCTTTGCCCTTACTAGGTGGTAGGCTCAAATTGTAGCCGACTGGATGTAAGTGGCCCCATAGCAGCGCCGGTTGTGTTCTCCTCTAGTCCAGTATAGCCAGCGATCCAGGGAAGTCTCAGGTATGGCACCTACCTTCACCTGATATTGGCTGGTCGGAGCATGTGCTATGGCCCCTCCAACTCAGCCACTCATACCGGATTACATAAAAAAAAACATGGATGGAAACATGGTTGGAGGCTGAGCGTGTTTCGGATTCCACGTAAAGCTGTCGGTCCCTTCCCTTCTTACCTTACTAGGTGGTAGGGTTTATCCCGTCCGGGTTGACACCACCGCACTGAATGAAACGTCGGTTGAAACGGCTATGTAAATACTTCGTGTTTTCCGTCCAGTTCGGTGTAGGAGACATGAAATGAAGGTAAGCACTGACATTGCACCTAGTTCACCCGGTGTTATGGGTGTTGTAGGTGATGTAGCCAACGTGTCAGTTTCTAAAAAAAATCTTCATAATTATGGCAGACAGGGTTGCCAGAAATCGAAGAGGCCCTTCATTTTATAAATCCAAGGGTAACTTTAAGTTTTTAGGGTTCCATATCCGAACGGGCTTTCCCTTCTGTCCAAGAAAATCGAAGACCTTTTATGTTATAAATCCAAGGGTATCTTTAATTTTTTAGGATTTCGTATTAGTACGGGACATATTACTAAGCCTAAGCCGTCTACCCGTTCGTTCGTCTATCCCAACGGTCTATCTTCAAGCCGGACTGGCACCATTTCGAGGGTGAAATTGGCAGCGCTTGAGGCTTTGACCTCGGGCACAGCCACCTAGTTCGGATGCAATAAAAAAAATCCCCTGTGAAAGGGCTGTATCTTTGAGCCGTAATAGATAGCCAGTTGCAATTTTCACAGAATATGTGTTATCATAGCGGATACCATAACAAATAATTATAAACAAAACAAAATGTAAATAAAAATAAAGGGGTTCCCTTAAACAAGAAAAGTATGTTTTTGCACTATCGTAAAAATACATACAAACGTCAAACTTGGTGTTAACATAGTGCAAAACACACATCTCTATCTCTACTATCTGCTTCTTATAAAAGAGAACGCCTGTCTGTATGTTTATTGTTTATTGTATAATTTCATCCATTGGTAGGTAACCTACACTTGGATACCCTGAATAAATATCTGAATCTGAATCTGATATATCGAAAATTCCGCCAGTTCTAAATTCAATGCGAAGAAGAACTGTCAAACTTCGCAAGTCACAATGTTTTGTTAGAACCTTATAAGTATAAAATTATATTAACTTACAAACAATTAACCCATACCACCGCTCACAATAGCATCAATACTTACAGCCTAAGCATGAATCCTGAAGAATCTGACCACTCTGCCTATTTACATTACCTATATGTATGTATCTATGTATCTATGAGGTAAACTCCGGAACCACTGAACAGATTTTGATGCAGTTTGCACTAAGGTTATGAATAGTTCTTGAGGCTCACTATGGGCTATATACCATCACGCTAAATAGCTTTAGGATTGCCTTAGGGTAGCCTTAGAGTTGATCAAAGAAAGTATAGTATGAACGGAATTTATGTAGTGTCGAATGGTCGTCGTGGTCCGATGAATGGGATAATTTAGTGGTTTTACGAGGAAACGCCGAAAAAATGGATTGGACAAGGGGCTTGGCTACATAATTTGTATAATTGCTCTTTCAGTCGGTACTTTTCAGCAGTAGATTTATTTTTATTGTTGATTTTTATTGATAAAATACTCCACCGTTCAGTCCCTGTGGTATCCCTAACGTGCGGAGGGTAAATGCCTGAGTTTGCTGTACAATTCCAAGTTTATGACGACTAATTATCAATTATTATCGAAATAACGTTTCCTTCATAAGTAATTTTCATACATCTTTGATGACAGATTAGATTTCAATGATTTGTTGTTATTAAAATTTAAATTAATTTTTATTATATTTTAAATTTTAATTAAGTTTTAGCTTTAGCTTTGTTTGTTTTTTTTTTCTTCTCTTTTCTTATATTTAATTTGTAGAATACGGTGTTAGGTACACAACACAACACCCAATGCATTATAAAAAAAAACCGCCAAGGTTAAAAGGCCGTTAAAATGCTTCATACTCTTTTCGGTAGATGGCGCGCATACACTTTTTAGTTTCTTCTATGGGGAGCCCCCTGAAATTTTTACTTTTAATTATTTTCATTCTTTGTTGTTATATCGGCAATAATAACACATATTCTGTGAAAATTTCAACGGGCTACGTATTACGGTTCAAGAGATACAGCCCTCGGACAGACAGACATACAGACAGACAGGCGGCGTAGGCTTGCGTCCACGAGCAGAGGGCCAAGCTTCTTCAAGGAGCTTTTGGCTTCACTGCTCCACGAAGCGAGTGTTTCAACCGCAAACGCAGCAAATTCGAAATCTTGAATTATATTTCTATATTTGTTGCGTTTGATGTAGCAAACCGTGTCAGTTTCCATAAAAAAAATTCTTCCGGTGCACGAATAAAACTTTCGCATGATTTAGCAATGCCGAACTTGGAATAGAGCCGCTGCATGAAATGTACGGTGGTTGCGTTTCCGAGCACTGTTTGTGTTTGCTTTGTGAAATAACTTGTTAATATTTTTCCCGAGGCATTATTTCACCAGAGATATATCATTTTTAACCCCCGACGCAAAAGGTGCGTGTGTCTGTCTGTGGCGTCGTAGCTCCCAAACGGATGGGCCGATTTGGATTCAGTTTTTTTTCTTTGAAAGCTGGTTCAACCGGGATGGTTCGTAGCTATGTTTAATAAAGATCAGGTCAGCCGATTTGAAGATCATCGACACTTTTCCTAATCGGTGAAGGGATCTCTGCTCTAAAATGGAAATTTATTATACTTTCACTCGTGATCTTTAATTAAATAAACGGAAATTATTACAAAACGAATGTATGTACTTGTAACCAGACCTAACCTAACAAAGTTATTAAAAGTTTAAATTACGTCTCATAAAATCTTGAAATAGAAGTTAAATTACGAAGTTTAAATAACGCCGACAAAAAAAACTATTAAAAAGTAAAAAATTATTTCAGCTTAGGTGAGTAAAGGCGTCGGGGGATAGAATATAACAGAAATAAATAGAAATAAAATATTTAATCATTATCTACAATTTATGTAACACAGATAGAACAATACAATAAATAAATAAATAAAATAAATAAATACAAGGAAGAAAAGAAAAGAAAAAAAAACCGGCCAAGTGCGAGTCGGACTCGCACACAGAGGATTACTACCGTAATTGACATTTTTTTTATTATTTGTAGTTTTACTCTAGAGGTTGCACTATGTATGTTCACGCCAAGATTGACGCTTCTACGTTTTTAAGATAGAGCAAAACCAAAGAAAAACCTTTTTAATTTTTTATGTGAAATGTTCTTTTATGTTATTTATTAAGTTAAAGTAATAAAAAATACGCAACCTTCACGCTGCTACCGTAGCAGTTCTACGACTTCGGCCCGCGCCGTAGTACTTTGTGGCAACGTAGGAGCGCTACGCCGCCGTATTAACTTTACGTCTTCGTAGCAGCTCTACGACGTCGTAACAGTGTTAAAGACGGCACGCGGCGCTACTGTAGCATCGCTACGCGCCGTAGTACTTTGTGCCATCGTAGCAGCGCTACGCCGCCGTATTAACTTTACGTCTTCGTAGCAGTTCTACGACGTCGTAACAGTGTTAAAGACGGCACGCGGCCCTGCTGTAGCATCGCTACGCGCCGTAGTACTTTGTCACATCGTAGCCAAAAAGTGTATGCGCGCGCGCCATCTACCGAATAGAGTGTGAAGCATTTTAACTAATCATGACAATTAAATAATATGAAGCATTTTGTAACACGCCATTTAAATGGCGTGAGTTTCGCTAACCATGACATGGCGATAAGGAACCCTCGGTGCGACTCGCACTTGGCCGGTTTTTTTTATGGAAAACTGACACGATTGGCTTGCATCACCTACAACATCCGTGATGTCAGCCCATAACACCGGGTGAACTAGGTGCCATGTCAGTGCTTCCCTTCATTTCATGTCGGCTACACTGAACTGGACGGAAAACACAAACTATTTACACAGCCGTTTCGACCAACGTTTCGTTCAGTGCGGTGGTACCAATGCGGCGGGATAATATCTAGTAAGGTAAGAAGGAAAGGGACCTACAGTTTTACGTGAAAAATAAAAAATAAAATAAAACGTAAAATGGAAAAGAGAATGTTTGCGCTCGGAAGATATAGGAGTTTTGCTAATTGGGCCTCGCGTTACATCGACTCTAGATAATCCCTCCGGCTGAAGCGTGTACCTACCTACTAGCTAGATTAATAATAATTCAGCCTCGGTAGCTCAGTGGTGCGATCGATCGAGCCAGCTGAGCCTGATGAGCTCTCAGCTGCTTCTGAGGCCGCAGACCACAGAGCATCAAATACCTACCGCCCGCGCCCCCTACTAGAGGCGCCCTAAGCGATGATATTTGAAACCCAATAACCGTACGCTGAGCTGCTAGCGCTTGGTATGTGTGTGTGTGTGCTAGTATCGACACTACACACAAAGAGGAGCAAGTTAGGCACACGCACAAAACAAATGCACACGCACAACACACATATGTAAGTCATAGGCCACGCCCACAGGCTTCAACGGCCTTGTAGAGAAATCGCGCTCACGGCGCCTCTAGTAGGGGCGGGCGCGCGCATTTCATGCTCTGTGCCGCAGACGAATGAAACATTTATACATAACAAAAATTTCACAATTATACTACATTGTAGCATGTTTAATATACTAACATATTTATGTTGATACAAATTACGTATCATAGTTTGACAAAGGCTCTTTACACCTGATTCACTTAATTAATAAGTCTTTGTAGTCAGAACTCTCAGCAAAATTGTTAATCCTGCTCTCAAGCTGTGTTTTCAATAGACTATGGGCGGTTTATTATGTGGCTAGTCACTAAATACTTGTAAAAATATGTTTAAAAAAAAATATCCTGCGAAGTTTTTTGTCGGTTCTTCTTCGTGGGTGTAATCGAACCGGATAGAACATATTGTGACAAGTTCGAGTGCAGTCTAACTGTCATATGAATGATCAATAAACAATACAACAATACAAATCGTTAATGCAAAAAAGTCTGTACATTGAATATATTCGGAAAAAAATCAACCAGCGCGTCTTAAAAAGAGAAACTGAACATGTTAGAACAGTTTTTAAAATTGTTTTCTGTCTCTTTGTCTGTACGCGCATCACGCAAAAACCACTAAACAGATTTTGACGAAACTTTGTATAGTGACAGTGTATATCCCGGAATAACATTAAAAAAATAATTTAAACTATGCAAACAAAAAATTAAACAAATTTCCCTCCTTCTGGTAGCCCTTTGTTATGTACTTCCTTTCTAAATTCTTTTTAATACGAATTTTACGCGAGCGAAGCTGCGGGCAACAGCTAGTTTGAAATAAAACAAATACTACAAGACAACAATCTAGAAAATACACACACCCTCACACACACACACATCCTCACACACCCTCACACACACACACACACACCCTCTCGCAAACACACCCTCGCACACACCCTCACAAACACACCCTCGCACGCACGCACACGACTAGCGCCAGCCTTCTGTTTCGTCCTGCGTGGCACACGCTGAGCCGATGCCAATTTTGTGTAAAATATTAAATTGAGTGAATACTATAAAATGTAACTAGGTTAAGAATATAATAAATGCAAATAAACGAATATCTTATCTTATGGCAAGAATACTCTTTGGAAATGTGTATTCAAAACTGTTAATGAGAAAATCGCATTCTTCCGAGCGTAGAAGTAATGCAGTATGGGTGGCTGGGTAAGAGGGGCCAGGGCACATGCACCGACCATATCGGCGGCCATATTTAGCGGCGGGTGGCCGAGTGGTTTGAGCATCGGCTTCTCATGCGGGAGGTCCGAGGTTCATATCCGGTCGGCGTGTACCAATGAGTTTTTTGTGACGATTAAATTTACGTGCCTACATACACCTGCTGCTTCACCGTTCGGAACCGGTGTAAAACTGTAGGTCCCTTCCCTTGCCCCTTACTAGGTAGGTAGGTAGGCTCAAATTGTAGCCGACTGGGTTTGTACCACCGTACTGGATGTGAGATGGCCGCATAGCAACCTCGGTTGTGTTCTCCTCTAGTCCAGTATAGCCAACAATCCAGGGAAGTCTCCGGTATGGCACCTACCTTCTCGGAGGTGATATTGGCTAGTCAGAGCATGTGCTTTGGCCCCTCTGACTTAGCCACCCATACCGGATTACATAAAAAAAAATATATCACCTCCGAGTAAGTGCCGCACCTGACACTTCCCTTTGGATTGCTGGCTATACTGGACTAGAGGAGAACAGTCCAGTACGGGTAGTATCGACCCAGTCCCATTTGAGCCTACCACTCATTAAGGGGCAATGGGAGGGGCATACGGTTTTACACCGGTTCCGAACTTTATAACTTGTAAAACTCTTCAAATCCCGCACTTCATCACACTGCATCACGGACGGAAGAGTTGCTCGCAGCTGCTGTAATTGTTCGAGACCAAACAAATTGATATCTAGACACATCATCGTCACATGTTGCATACAATTTACATTTTTACATTTGGTGTGCTTGCAAACCTCGCATGAGACAGAAGATACGACAGTAAACATTGTGCGACAGAGATACATGTATTTGTAATTGTTTTTACGGTTCCGTATACATATGGAAGTCTATTACTAAGTCTAAACCGCCTGTCTGTATGTATGTCTGTCCTTCTGCTTTTTCTTTTAAGCCGTATAAGTAGCCGGATGAAATTTTCACAAAATATATATTTTTTTTTATGGAAACTGACACCGTTGGCTACATCAGCTACAACATTCGTGATGTTAGCCCATAACACCGTGTTATTATGGATATAAATACAAATAAATGAACTAAAAGTAAAACTTTTAGAGGTTCCCATACAAGAAACATGCTAAGAAACGATGAGTGCATATTCACGCCACTAAATAATAGATGGCGCCACATCTACTTTGCATCGCAGCCAGACAAAAGTTTTTTTTATGGAAACTTACACGGTTGGCTACATCACCTACAAACATTCGTGATGCCAGCCCATAAAACCGGGTGAACTAGATGCCATGTCAGTGCTTCCCTTCATTTCATGTCGGCTACACTTAACTGGACGGAAAACAGGAACTATTCACATAGCCGTTTCGACCGACGTTACGCTCAGTGCGATGGTATCAACCCGGCCGGGATAAACCCCACCACCTAGTAAGGTAAGAAGGGAAGGGACCTACAGTTTATCGTGGAATCCGAACCACGGTCAGCCTCCAACGGTCGAGCGGTCACCCATCCAAGTACTGACCGCGCTCAGGGTAAAGATAGACGGATATGGTTATTTGACATGTATGGTACAGCGGATGTACGGAACCCCTCCGTGCGTAAGTAAAATTCGCACTTGACCGATTTTATGTAAAACCTCACAAGTTTGACTACATCATCTAACTACTATACCGTGCTCTTCTCGTCTTGCTGCTGTCGAGATTATATTCTAAGTTTAATTAAAATTTCTTTTGTACTATTTATTACTTGTACTGTACTGTGCTAAGTAGTACCTTCTAGTCCCTTACTTGACTCAATCCAGCGTCGTGCCGTGCGACTTGTGGATGACCCTGTGGTGTCCCGCGACTTAGAACCGCTGCAATTCCGTAGGGACGTCGGCTCCCTAAGTGCGTTCTATCGTCAATTTCACGGGGAGTGTTCGGAGGAGCTGTTTAACGGGATTCCGTCGTCCCCATTCCACTTCCGCACTACGCGTACTGGGCAGGGGATGCACCCCTATACAATCGACCTACCGAGGATGCGTACCAACCGGTTCTGTAGGTATTTTATTCGCAGAACCGGGAAAATGTGGAACGCACTCCCTGCTCATCTATTTCCTCCCAAGTACAGCTTGGGGTTTTTCAAAAGGGGCGTGAAAAGGCTCCTGTCAGGCCGGCATGGCATTCGCAATCCCCGTGCATCACAGAATGCCCATAGGCATCGTAAGTCACCTACTCGTAAGTGAAACGATGCCACATGTAGCACTTTCTATAAAAGAAAAACTTACTCTTTATTCATCATTCATAGACAGTAGGTACCTAACTCGGATTTGTCACAATTTGTTAACATTAAACATTTAGCCAGTTCGATTATCACAGCAAAGAAGAACTCGCGGGAAACTTCACTTCACTTTTTTACGTCCACTTAATCTATATTTACAAAAGTGTTTGCCACTGCCTACACAGTAAGAGACATAATTTTTTTTTTATAGTAAGCACGAGATGTGGCGCAGAGCCACCCATAAGGTGTCTAGCTATACCCATGGACATTCAGTCACATGCGGGGGCTGCGAATGCCATGCCGGCCTGACAGGTGCCCATTCACGACTCTATTGAAGGACCCGAGACTTGGCTATTGGGGGGAAATATGTGGGCATCCCTGCCCTCCAGAAGCGCTCCAGACTTTACCAGTTCTGTGGAGATCATTATATCTTTTCTTGAAAACCTCTCTAAGTATATAAGTCTTTGTTCGAGACTCTGTGCCCCTATCGCTGTTCCACCATTTATCAAAACTTGTCAAGGAGTAGAGGGTTGGGTCGGCCGCGGATCCGCAAGCCAGCTGCTACGCCCAACTCGAGTGATCGATCCTCGAAATTGATAGCTCCTCAATAGACAACGATCCTAGTGCAATGCCCGGCGGTAGTACGCGTACAAGACGAGGTCATTTTTTAGGGTTCCGTATCAGGTACGGGACCCTATTACTAAGCCTACGCCGTCTGTCTGTCTGTCCGTCCATCCGGCTGTCCGAGGGCTGTATCTCCTGAACCGTAATAGGTAGCCCGTTGAAATTTTCACAAAAAAATTGTTATTATGGCCGATATAACAACAAATAATAAAAATAAGAAAAAGTAAAAAATTCACGGAGGTTCCCATAGAAGAAACCAAAAAGTGTATGCGCGCGCGCCATCTATCGAATAGATTATGAAGCATGACATTAACTAATATGAAGCATTTCATAACACGCCATCTAGATGGGACCCTCGGTGCGCGAGTTCGACTCGCACTTGGCTGGTTTTTATTTTTTTATGGAATCTGACACGATTGGATACATCACCGACAACATCCGTGAAGTCAGCCCATAACACCGGGTGAACTAGGTGCCATATCAGTGCTTCCCTTCGTTCGTGCTCGTGGTAATCGTGAATTAAGTGTGAAGTGTTGTAGGTGATTTGGTTTGGGTGATTGCACTATTAGAATAGTGAATTAAAAAAAACCGACCGAGGGTTCCGTACCACGATGTAATTGTCCGATTTTTATTGTATTTTGTTGTTTGCAACTTCAAAATAAATTTTAATTACAATTTACATTTTTGTTGTGTTAATTTTGAGATTGCAATATACTCACACCAAGTTTGACGCTTGTAAATATTACCGTTTTTACGACAGAGCAAAAACAAAACAAAAAATAACCCTAAGCTATACTTTTAATTCTCTAACAATACACTAAAAAAAAAACAAAATACCTTCTCCCACTGCTCCATGGTTCGGTTTCCATGTAAAAATGTCGGTCCACCGGGTTGACTGGAGGAAATGCCTAAGGCAATAAACCCGCCCTTGCTACAGATTAAGTGGCATGAAGTATAATATTATTATTATCAATTACTTTTCCATCCATTTATTTCCTCATTTCTTCATATATAAATTTTAAATTTTTTAATAATTTAAACGTAAAATTGATACTTATCATTATACTTATAAAAACAAACGGAGTTTCTACCACCCCGGCGGCGGCGGGGCGAGCCCAGGCTCCCAGTCCCAAAGAGAGAAACCTCCGGACAATGCATGCAGTGTCCAGCAAGGCTGCCTTCTGGAGCTGACCCTTGACCCAACCACTCAGCGAGAGCCTCACAAGGTGGTCGTCGAGGCTCTTTGCTATCAGCCCATGCGCCGAAACGACTATGGGCACAACGATCGTCGAGTCGACGGGCCACATTTTGGTAACCTCGTGCTGCAGATCCAGATACTTCAACATTTTCTCTACTTCCTTACTGACGAGGTTACCATCGTGCGGCACGGCGATATCGACGAGCGTTGCGCGCCTTGCCTCCCGGTCCACTATCAAAATATCAGGTCTGTTCGCGAGAATAGTCCTGTCTGTGATAATGGACCGGTCCCAGTAGAGTGTGACATGCCCATTCTCGAGAACTGGCAGTGGATCAATCAATTACTTTCTTATTATTATTCAAGCTGAAGCCTATACTTTGTATGTAGACCCTACTAACATTATGGTGTTAAGACAGGCGTTATAAGCTGTTTAATAGAGGCCCATTCTTATACAGGTTAAAGTTCTTTAGTGACTTTACAATAGCGTTAGTAAGTGCTATAAGGGTGGGACAAGAGCTCTACAGTAGTGACGCGTTATATTAATCCAATATACCACTTTAAGATCTAAAACAACCTGCCGTTAGCACCGATTTTGTTTGTTGGGGTCGCTCTTTATTCAAACTTTATTTTTTTATTATTAGTGTGATGATTTAATTTTGGTGTGATAGTATTTTCTATAGAAATATTACATACTAACTAACTAACTAACTTGTGATTGCTGTTTGATAGCTGAACTTTTCGTTAGAAGCAGTACTATCCGGCTCGGCTTGTAATGCTGTCGGGCCGACACAACACGACATAGACACGACAGTTTCACTGTGAATGAGTTATCGGAGAGAAATGTTCATCTCGTGACAGTTACGTAGGTTATAACCTGACGTGTACGTACACCTCAAGAATATTATACTACAATATATTATTACAAATTGTCAGCTTAATATTAGCGATAGCTCAGTGGTGCAGACAGTCGACTGCTGCTATTGACTGTTAATCAACGCTGGGCGCGGTCAGTACTTGGATGGGTGACCGCTCGACCGTTGGAGGCTGGCCGTGGTTCGGATTCCACGTAAAACTGTAGGTCCCTTGCCTTCCTACCTTACTCGGTGGTAGGGTTCAACCCGCCCGGATTGATACCACCGCACTGAATGAAACGTCGTTCGAAACGGCTATGTAAATAGTTTGTGTTTTCCGTCCAGTTCACTGTAGCCGGCACGATCGAAGAGAAGCACTGACATGACACCTAGTTCACCCGGTGTTATGGGCTGACATCACGGATGTTGTAGGTGATGTAGCCAACTGCGTCAGTTTCAATAAAATAAAATAAAATTACAATTGTTATGCTTCTTGTTGTAATGATATTGTACATAAACCTCCTAATCGGTAAAATTCAAATTAAAAAAACAAAACCTATTACGGTCCAAAAGATGAAGCACTTTAACAGGTTCACTGTCCCCATACATTGGAGTAAAAAATTGTTCCCACGCCCGGTGGTTTTTTTACGGTTTTCTATTGTTTGTTGCATATAATACAAAAAAAAAACATAAGACTGTTGGTTTTATAATTTTATTGTTTTTTTTTTAATAAATAATAAATAAAAAATGCTCATAATATATGATGCATAGACGCCTCCAGCAATCTTGAACAAAACTCTTTGTTAAAAAAACCTTGAATTTGTGTACCACGCTCATGAATCAAATATGAATATAACATCGGACAAGGCTGTATGGTGAAAAACCTTTGCCTATTCCGAAGAAGGGATAAATAAATAAATAATATACTAAAATATACTAAATACTAATATAAAAACAGTCTACTAAATAATAAAAATATAAAGCTAAAAATGTGTATTTTGTTTGCATCTCGTAAAAAAATAAATAATAATAAATGACCCAGTTTCTTTTTTTCCTAATAATTTTGATGATTTTCCTCACACGTCTCCATAGAAATCATCCAAATACGCTGTGGAGTTCACTGAGAAATCCTTAAGAGAATCACTATGGTCGATGCATCATATGTGATGCATGGACGTGGAAAACCACGGGATGTTTTAGGCAAATGCATCATATATGATTCATCGGACAGTGAACCTGTTAAAGGTAGGACGGACGAACAGACAGACGGACAGATGGCGTAGACTTTGTAATAATAGAGTCCTGCACGGATACGGAACCCTAAAACATACATATTATTATGTCTTAATTTAAGAATTAAAATAACTTTTAAATTATTAATTAGAATTAATAATTAAAAACAAAAGCGAGAGAGGGTTCCGTGCCATTCCGTTTCCCGTGAGAACTTGAAAACTTAGGACCTGTAAATTATAAATAAAAAAGGCCCTACATTTTATTTATAGAATGTTTTTTCGGTTATGCGGTATAATTAAAGCGACTCACTTTTGTTTGTCGACGTTTCGTCCCTCGCTCCGGGGACATCTTCAGGACTCGCGGTCTGCGACGACCTGGAGGACACCCGACACGTCGTCCAGTCAGATGTCAACTGCCGGTCGCCGCTGACGAAGATTGTAGCAATGCGAGGGTACTTCGGCGGATGCGGGTAGGTTCGACATCTCTTGCTGGAAAAGATCGGTGCACACGTAGCTCACTGTGTCTATGGCTGCCAGAGCTTGATGCTGGTTACCATCCGAGCCATGCTTCGCCAGCAGAGGAGTCCACGACGAAGAGAGTACCATGCTGTCTTCTCTGTTGAAGTTGGCATGTCTGGAAATTTCAATGGATTCTCGAACCAAACGTGATACATAGGTAGTGTTTTTCGACTGCTATCGTACTGGTTTAGTCGAATCGAATCCAATGATTTGTGCCACTGCCCAGAGAATGCTCACAGATGGCTGACTTATGGCACTCGTTGTTCTTCATCGCCCTGGTGTGTTCCGACAACCTTGTCTGAACACTCCGCTTCGTTTGTCTGATGTAGCACCTCCCACAGCTACATGGTATTTTGTATACACCTGGAGCCTGCAGTGGAATCTGGTCCTTGACTGTTCTCAACATGCCTTGGATTTTTGTGAGAGGTTTGTAGAAGGTTTTTATGCTCAACTTGCTCATCAACTTACCTATACGGTCCGTGATCCCCCGTATGTATGGTAAGTAGGCGCACCGCCTTCCGACCTCTACCCTCTGCCGCCCTGTTGCTGCACGTTGAAGAGACATCCAGGCTCGTGGTTTATAGCCATTCTGTTGCAACACTGTCCTTACTTTGGCAAGTTCCTCCTCGATGTGATCGCCATCACAGGTCTTGTGTGCTCCGTTTACTAGAGAAGTACTCACTGATCGTAACTACGCTGGATGGTGATGTGAACTGGCATTGAGATACCTGTTGGTGTGCGTAGGTTTTCTATAGACTGCGTGTCCCAATGTTCCACCAGTTCTTCTAATTACCAGCACATCCAAGAACGCAATCATTCCGCCTTTCTCTAACTCCATCGTAAACTTGATCTGTGGGTGAATGTCGTTGAGGTGGTTCAGGAAACTTGACAGTTCACTCCGGCCGTGAGGAAATATCGCGAAGGTGTCGTCCACGTATCTGAACCAGATGACTGGAGGATGTTCCACTGTAGACAGTTTAATTATACCGCATAACCGAAAAAACATTCTATACTGTGTAACAGCGGTAAAAGCCTAAACGAACATATAGGCCCTATATTTTCAATGTTTTTCTAAATTTTAGACCCAGTAGTTTCGGAGATAATTGAGATGGAATTAATGTTTTTAAGTTTAGTCTGTTATTAATTATATTCATTTTTATGTTTTCGGATTAACAGTAGTATGTTTAGACTTACATAAAGTCAACGTTTCGCCCGCTACGTCACGGGCTTCTTCAGGGACTGCGGGAGTTCCTGGAGCTGACGTCTGGTGTCCGTTGTACCAGACGTCAGATTGCTTACACCTTAAATATTGTTGCCTACCGTTTAGGAGTTAAATGTGACTGTGAGTTAAAGGTGACTGTGAGTTAAAGGTGACTGCGTTAAAGGTGACTGACAGACAGGCTTACGGACAGACAGCTGATCGATATTATAAGGGTTCTGCCAGCGTCATTGGCTACGTAACCCTAGCACCCCGCCCGCGTGTCATAGATTCATTGTCTATTCTGGTATAGCCAACACAATCCATTGTTCTGTAAGGAAGACTTACAGAACAATACTCTTTTCGTCCAAATCAAGTTTAACTGTATATCACTGATTCTATATCATGACTGAGACAGTTTTTATTATATTACAAATTATTATTATATTATACGAGATGAACATTCTAAATTTGAATTCCCATTCGCCATGTTCACTCGGGCAGGTACCGTTTGAAAAAAAAAGAACAACCAATAAAAAAAAAATCGGCCAAGTGCGAGTCGAACTCGCGCACCGAGGGTTCCGTATCGCCATGTCATGGTCAGCGCCACTCACGCCATCTATGTATTAGTTAAAATGCTTCATACTCTTTTCGGTAAATGGCGAGCATACTCTTTTTAGTTTCTTGTATGGGGAACCCCGTGAATTTTTTACTTTTTCTTATTTTTATTATTTAATGTTATATCGGCCATAATAACACACATACTGTGAAAATTTCAACGGGCTACCTATTTCGGTTCAAGAGATACAGCCCTCGGTCAGACAGACAGACCTACAGCACCTACAACATCGGTGATGTCAGCCCAAAACACCGGATGAACTTAGTGCCACGTCAGTGCTTCCCTTCGGTCGAGCCGGCTACACTGATCTGGACGGAAAACACAAACTATTTACATAGCCATTTCGACAGACCTTTCATTCAGTGCGGTGTTACCAACCCGGGCGGGTTGAACCCTACCACCTAGTAATATAAGAAGGGAGTCATATCCTTTAGTCGCCTTTTACGATATACACGGGGAGAGATGATTCAGATTCAGATTCAGATATTTATTTCGCCATAAAGAACACACAACAATAACAATATTACATTGAGACATATGCATATTCAGTATGGTTCGTCATCATTTTTTATGATGTCCCGTTCAGTAGTGCAATCTATAAGGAAGAACCGGGTAAGAAACCTTACAGAGCTTTTTTTAAATATAACTTACATACTAAGTTTTCTTTATGTTAAATATAACATACTATATCTAAGCAAAAAATTTAAAATACTTAGTCAAAAATATACCCATTAAAAAAAGACAATAAAATACAAAACAAAGAACATAGGGTTCAGTCAAGTAATTATTAAAATTTGTGTTTATGCATCTAAACAATTTGAATTATCAAAGTCAGCAGAATTTTTATTTACAGTATGAAAAAAATTCACTTAACTTATAAAATGGATTGTCTAAGAGAAATATTTTCAGTTGACTCTGGAACACATTGTCACTATTTATTGATTTTATTGTATCAGGAACATTTTCGTACAATTTGGGTCCAATCACGTCAGGGTCTTTTTCAGCCATCGCCGATTTATGCGCAACAGATTTTAAACGCTCTGAGTTACGTGTGTTATAATTATGACTTGCGCCATTTGACTCAAAAGAATTCATGTTTTTGCGTACATATACCACTACTTCATATATATATATAGAGCACACAGTTAATATACCAAAGGATTTGAAAAAGTCTCTACAAGATGTTGTTCGCGGTACACTGGCTAATACCCTTATCGCTCGTTTTTGCAATATTAGCACTCTTTCAGCATCGGTTGAGTTACCCCACAGGATTACACCATACGACAGTAATGAGTGTACGTACGCATAGTAGGACTGTCTCAAAGCCTCCGGACTGATCAAGCGGCGTAACTCTCTTAGTGCGTAAATACCTCTAGCCATCTTGTCACATAGTTTGTCTATGTGACTTTTCCAACTTAGAGTTGGGTCAATAAAGAACCCTAAAAATCGTATACATGACTGGGAGCCAATAGAGCCGGATGAATTCGAAATAGAGAGCTCACGGGGACCACAGTTTCGTCCGGAAAATACCATATAGTTGGTCTTCGATGTATTTAGTATCAGTCCGTTCACAGCAAACCATTCCGATATTTTTCCTACTACTATATTTAATTTTATTTCCAGTTCATGCATGGATTCAGCAAAGACTATTATACTAGTGTCATCGGCAAAAAGTATTAAAACACCATCTATTTTAATCAAGGCTAAGTCATTAATAAATACTAAAAATAATGTATTACCTAATGTAGAACCCTGTGGAATACCCATTTTAATTTTACCTGGCTCGGAACTTTTTTTGTTTCCTTTTAAGGTGACCTCAGTGACCTGTCTTCGATCTGTTAAAAATGACTTTAGCAATTCATGTGGTTTATCACTTACTCCATATTTTTCCAATTTGTGCAAGAGGAGGTTGTGGTCTACGACATCGAATGCTTTCGACAAGTCGCAGAATATACCTGCCACCTTGTTCCTCTTGTCTATACCTTTTATTATCTCTCCTACTAGCTTCATGCCAGCTGATTTTGTGGAGTGATCTTTACGGTATGCGTATTGGTTGGGAGAAAGAAGTTTATTATCCTCAAGATGCTTAATTACAGAGTCAGATATAACAGATTCTATGATTTTAGATAGTGCTGGCACTAAACTTATAGGCCTATAGTTATTTGGGTCAGCTCTTTCGCCGGCTCCTTTATAAATGGGACATACACGGGTCTGTTTTATGCCCACTTGCACCAACACGAGTTTAGAGTTAAATAGCGAGTTATGGATTTAAACGCGGTTCAAACGCGGTTCCCACATACAACGGGTGCTAGTTTAACGAGTTAAACTGGTTTATAGTTAAATTCGTGTTGGTGCAAGTGGGCCTTAGTACATTAGGATAGGTACCCTCTTCAAACATTTGGTTAACCAATACTGATATGTATGGCGACAAACTATTTGAACATTTGGCAATCAACTCTCCCGACAACTCAAAAATATCAAGACTGCTTTTTTTAGATAATTTGTCACGTATTAATTTTGAAATTTTTTCAGGTGTGACATAGGGTAGGCAAAAGGTTTGGTCGGCATCAAGACTGGGAATGTCTACCATTAGGGACAATGCTTTGCTTGGAGAAGCTGGATTCAGGGCTGTTAGCTTACTTCCGATATTCAGGAAGTGCATGTTCATACATTCAGGAATGTTTTCAATAGGAACATCATCTCCGTCTGAGGTTATAAGCTTATGAATACCATCTTCCCTGCACTGCCCTCTGTTGGTTTCATCTTTAATCACTCGCCATATCTCTTTTTTAGGATTATTACTATTCATAATCCTTGACTCGATGCAATCTCTACGACTTTGCCAAGACATTATATCTATAGCTGTCTTGTACTTCTCAATACATTTTTTTAAAACGTCGCTATCAGGGAATTGTTTTTTCATTTCAAATGTGTGACAGAGTTTTGTCTTTAGTGATAATATGTCGTCATTCATCCAGTATTCGTTTTTCTTATTTGCAGTGGGGCTATTCTTTTACAGTACATATGCCCACATGGTACAATTATAATAAAAACGTTTGTTAAATAGAACAGAAGCTCCGCCAGTTTTGTGTAATTTCCGAAGAAATCAAATTGAGCAACGAAATAAAAGCATACGCCCTCACTCACGTCTCATTGCTCACAAAACTTTGACAAAAGAATCGGTCGGCGGGAGCCGGCGAAACTCTTATCAGTTTTCCTCACAATCACTACAGATTTTTCCCCGATAGTTTTGGTGTAGGTACACTTCAGAAAAGTCGAGAAGATTTTTTTCCTTTCTAACTATAATACAAGTAAGTATAACATTTCGTATTACCTACATAATATATATGTACATGTTAGTAAAAATTACGGTAATGCGTTATAAAGAGTGTTGTTACAAGAGTGTTGGTCAGTACTTAGGTACATTAATTTCGCCAGCGCAATCCTCATGTTTTTCCAAGAATTTTGGAAATTTATGTTTTCGTCAATGTGTGATTTGACGTTTTGTTGTCGCTCCGCACCCGCCGCCTGCACCGCGCGCCGCTCCGCCGCGCCGTGACGTTTTGTTGTCGCTACGCACCCGTCGCCTGCGCCGCGCGCCGCTCCGCCGTGACGTTTTGTTGTCGCTCAGCACCCGCCGCCTGCGCCGCGCGCCGCTCCGCCGTGACGTTTTGTTGTCGCTCCGCACCCGCCGCCTGCGCCGCGCGCCGCTCCGCCGTGACGTTTTGTTGTCGCTCCGCACCCGCCGCCTGCGCCGCGCGCCACTCCGCCGTGACGTTTTGTTGTCGCTCCGCACCCGTCGCCTGCGCCGCGCGCCGCTCCGCCGTGACGTTTTGTTGTCGCTCCGCACCCGCCGCCTGCGCCGCGCGCCGCTCCGCCGTGACGTTTTGTTGTCGCTCCGCACCCGTCGCCTGCGCCGCGCGCCGCTCCGCCGTGACGTTTTGTTGTCGCTCCGCACCCGCCGCCTTCGCCGCGCGCCGCTCCGCCGCCGCCGGCGCTGCTCACATTAAGCCGCGTCTCCTGCGCATATTTTTTCGAAACATTACACAAAAACATTTGTTTTCATACAAATGTGTATGGCCACGCCACAATGATTCCATGTTTCTGTGTAATGCCTCGAAAAAAACATTCGCAGGAGACGCGGCTTTAGGCTAGCTCCCGCCCCTCCCGCCAACACCACCTTGCTCACTCACCGCCACGCTCGTGTGAAACATTAGATCCATTTTACACTAAATTAATCAATTAGTCTGTATGAAAACTGTTACTTTTGATTTAAAGGGAATTCAGAAAAAAGTTATTTGACTTTTTTCTTACCTATTATTGATCCCAATAATAATTTCCTAAATTTAATGTAGTGGCCGTTACAACACCCTGTATATATTATATATATAGTTCTTGGTGGGGGGACTGACGACGGGGTCAGTCCGGAGATAAACCCGCGCCGGTCGGCTGATCTGATTTAAATAAAATATAAAAAGTCAGAGCTGCACACAGGTGTTTACTTAGCGGTCCCCCGTCTCGTTTAAGTAAGTAAATGGAAATTATTTTTGACTTTTTAATGAATATATTAATTTGTTATTTAACATACACTATTCCAGAATTAGGACGAAGTAACCAGTATGTGCGACCCTTAAGGAGCCATAAGTCGCCTTAATTACCAAAATCGTCCAATTTTTCATCACACCATCGACAGCCCGTATACATCCAATGCTGTAAATAGGCCTCTCCCGAGGCGCGCCACCACACGCGGCCGTCCGCACTTTTCATCCACCCACTCCCGACTAAAATTTTTAGTTTCTTTTATGTAATCCGTTATGGGTGGCTGAATCGGAGGGACTAAACCACATGCTCCGACCAGCCAATATCACCTCCGAGAAGGTAGGTGCCATACCCGAGATTTTCCTTTGGATTCCTGGCGATACTGGCTCGACTAGATGAGAACACAACCGAGGCTGCTATGCGGCCATCTTACATTCAGTACGGTGGTACCAACCCAGTCGGCTACAATTTGAGCCTAACACGTATTAAGGGAAAAAGGAAGGAACCTGCTTAAAGGGGACTACTAGGGAAGGGGTAGCTTTCCGTACCCGACCTACAGACGGCGGCGTAGACTTAGTAATAGGGATCGCTTATTCCATATTTATAACATTAGGCAAACATTGCAGAGCAAACAACAAGGTAATATCGCTTTCGAGTCCGAGCACCTAGTCAAATACTCTGACCTAATCTTATTTCCAAAATTGTTCTGCGATCCGTACTTATCTCGAACCTTAATATAATATGCTGAGATTTTTTTCAAACGTTACCTTTTGAGTGAGGCTGCGATATTTTATTTCATTAGCTATTGAGTGTGGAGGCGCGCGGAGGGGAGGGGCCCGGAGGGGAGGGTCGCGGAGGGCCCGGGAGGGGGGACGGGGGAGCAACAGTTGAGGGTAAAGGTGAAGTTGAAATGGGCCCTGAGCGGAATGAGACGATGAATTAACTTCCAAAACTGACTCTTTTCAATCCTCAATAGCGACGAAATTCGGCAAATTAAATATCTCCAGACCCGCGCGGGATTCGTACCATAGTGTTACATTGTCGTATCGTTACCCTTTTAGAGAATTTTGTTGATTTATTTTTTACGTAGCTTACGCCGCCGCCCGTTCAGCCATCCTTAAAGACATGTGAGACTGCGTCTGACTCGAATTTTAAGAAGTGTACCGCCAATATTACTTACCTGACAGATTCAGTTTTAATATATGTAAAACTTCATCTATCAGCGCAGATTGATAGCTTTTTGAAAAGACGATTTGATTAACTTCGCTTGATAGAAAAAAAAACATGAATATGCCCTTGAATTTAGTTATAAAAACGTATTTAAAGCAACGCGACCAAATCGAGGCTTTGAAAAAAATATATGTTATTTGTTGAATATATACCTAAATTCGTAGGTTTTTACTTTTTTCTTTTGATCCGTAGTTTTGGAATAAAATAATAAAAACCTAATTTTAGATTGATTGATTGTGTTGCATCCTACTCCAACCAGCGAAAGCGGCACCTTGAAAGAGGAGTACGGGTGAATACGGGTTGACAGGGCCTTAAAGGGTGTATCTTTTGAACCGTAATAGGTAACTTGGAGAACTGTTCACAAAGTTTGTGTTATTGTTGTGGCCAAAGATTTAAATAGTTTAGATTCCTAATAGGACGCTAGCACTCGTCACCAAAAATGCGAACAATAAAAGCGCTCGAACGAATAACTATCTCCGTCGCTCTAATGGATTGTGTATGTTGCTGTCTAATATTAATGAGTGGCATGCCGTACATTTAATGCTAACGTGTTTGATAGCGTGCCGGGTAGGGCGAAGCTGTATCTAACTATTTAAATCTTTGGTTGTGGCGGATATCCTAGTCATCATTATTTTTGGTCTATCGTTAATTCGGTGTTTTACTTTGGAGTTTGTACTATAATTACACCAAGTTTTACTTTGGAGTTTGTACTATAATTACACCAAGTTTTACTTTGGAGTTTGTACTATAATTACACCAAGTTTTACTTTGGAGTTTGTACTATAATTACACCAAGTTTTACTTTGGAGTTTGCACTATAATTACACCAAGTTTTACTTTGGAGTTTGCACTATAATTACACCAAGTTTTACTTTGGAGTTTGCACTATAATTACACCAAGTTTTACTTTGGAGTTTGCACTATAATTACACCAAGTTTCACTTTCGAGTTTGCACTATAATTACACCAAGTTTTACTTTGGAGTTTGCACTATAATTACACCAAGTTTTACTTTGGAGTTTGCACTATAATTACACCAAGTTTTACTTTGGAGTTTGCACTATAATTACACCCAGTTTTACTTTGGAGTTTGCACTATAATTACACCAAGTTTAACGCTTGTATTTATTACCTTTTTTCAAAATAGAGTAAAAATATTGAGTATTTCGTATCCTCCCTCAGGCCATCAATCGGTGATCATTTTCATACCTTTCGGTTCATGCTTTTGTAGTTAAATTATCGTTCGGTAGATGGTGCTGGCTCTTGCACGTTTTATAATGGGGATTAAATTTTTTTACTTTTTTTATTATTATTTGTAGGCATATCCGCTATAATAACAGATATTCTGTGAACATTTCAATCGCTACATAATACGGTTCAAAAGATACAGCCCGCGGACGCACGGACAGACAGACAGATGGCTTCGACGGAACCCTACAAAATTGTCCTTAGTATTTTATTTGATCCATTTTAATGTGTAAATGTATAACATATAATCCACGTCTTATGTGTGTATGCAACAATTAATTTATTTAATACTTCGTCTAAAGTCCAAACCAGCATCGACACATCGTGTCGCTCAAAGCTCGCTCGAATTTCAGGCGGCGCGGCGCGGGGCGTCTCGCCGCCTCGCGTCGCACGTTCTCGTGTGAACGGGAGCCTTTATAGCTTTGCTGCATTACACTTTCAGTTTCAATTGTTTAGTTACAGTAAGGAGGTTTTTTTTATTGTTCACTTTTTATTGTCCCCCAAAACAGACCCCCAAAATATTTTTTTTTTTTTTAATGCAAACTGACACGTTTGGCCACATCACCTACAACATCCGTGATGTCAGCCCATAACACCGGGTGAACTTGGTGCCACGTCAGTGCTTCCCTTCGGTCGTGCCGGCTACACTGAACTGGGCGGAAAACTATTTACATAGCAGTGCGGTGGTACCAACCCGGGCCGGTTAAACCCTACCACCTAGTAATATAGAAGGGAATTATATCCCATAGTCGCCTTTTACGACATACACGGGGAGAGATGCAGTGGGGCTATTCTTTTAAAGTACCGGCCCCACACGGTACATTCGTTCACTTACCCTATACGTCCGTGATTGGGTCGTCAGTCAGTCAGTCAGTCAGTCAGCGTGTAAGCGTCCACTGCTGGGCATACGCCTCTCCAATTTACCTCCAGTCCTCCCGGCCTTCAGCGGTACGGACCACTGCTTTCCGCCGACGTACTTGATGTCGTCGTCCCACCTGGCGGGTGGTCTTCCCACACTCCGTTTTCCTGTCCACGGCCACCGCTGTAGGACACGGTTACTCCAACGGTCGTCGTCTCTTCGGCTGACGTGCCCAGCCTTCGGCCACTTGAGCTTAGCCACCCGGTATCCAATATCGACTACTTTGGTGCGTCGGCGGATTGCCTCGTTACGCACCATATCAATTAGCGATATTACCAGCATGACGATGACAGCATGACAGCGCCGCGGACCGATTGGGTCGTACAACTCTATATATGTACCAAATTTACATTGTTTTCGTCCAGTAGATTCAGAGAGAATAAGCTGGGACAGACGAATAGACAGACATACAGATACGACAGTGATCCTATAAGCGTTCCGTTTTTTTCTTCTTTTGAGTTACAGAACCCTAAAAATAGTAAAAGATGAACAGCCTTTCCCCAGCGGCATTAGTATGCCTTCAAGCCGAACCGGTTCGTCCTCGGAGTATATTGGCTGGTCGGAGCATGTGCTTTAGCCCCTCTGACTCAGCCACCCATACCGGATTACATAAAATTCAAAAAAACATCCCCAGATATAAACATATCACACACGCTGAATCCCGACAATCGGGGTAAGCAGAATAATCGGTGTTGTGCTGCAAGAACTCTGGTAAATTACAGCACAACACCGACCACCACGTTTCGCAAATTATTCGAACAAGATTCAATCGATCAAGCAGCAAGTAAGGCACGAAGACCCACCTGCTGCATGACTCGCTGGAAGTACCATGCCAAGGTGAGAGGTGGCGAGCCTGTCGCCCTTTAGCACGGCATCTTGTCCTTATCCCTTAGTCGCCTTTTACGACATGCAAGGGGAGAGATGCAGTGAGGCTATTCTTTTTAAGTACCGGCCCCACACGGTAAAGTTAATCTATAATAATTATAAAAATATAAAAGTTTGAAATATATATTTAAAAATATGTTTAAAAGTGCCCTTTTTAAACCGCTTAAAACGGCTATTTAAGCCGTTTTTTGCGATTTTCTCAAAAACTCGAACTCTCGCTGGAAATCGGGGACTATACTGAAGCGATCAAAAAGTTCAATGTAAAAAGATACAGTCATACATACACTGCCAAAATCATAACCCTCCTCCTTTTTGGTTCGCCGCAGTCGGGTAAAAACAAGTAGGTGTTGACTATTATTATTGGTTTGTTGGATTTTTAGGCCGGAGCATTGAAGTTCCATGACGCCGACTTTCCTAATTTTGCTCGCTACACTTGCCAACTTGGAAGAACATCGCGCAGGAGTTTCCGCGTAATTGCTTTCAATGTTTTCGTCTTCTTATTTTGAAAGAAAAGTTATATTCGTATCGTTTTAGGGTTCCGAAGAAGATGTGGAACGTCCGTTCCGTCCATTCGTAGGTAGATCTGTGATCCATTCGTGTGTAGATCGTAAATAGATCGTAACTTCAGGCTTCGAAAGGGGTCCATATTTTAAGACGAAAAGCTCCGAAACTTTTTCCCAGATTCGGTCATTTTATATTACTTTTTGGTGAAAATTGTTTCATCGAGATTTGGTGGACGGTTAACATCCGCCTTAAATAATAAAAAAAAGACTAACTTACGTGCTATACAACTAATAGAATTCTAAACACTTTTTGAATGACATCAAAATAAAAAGGGGACTGGACTAGGTCATTGCACTCCCTAGATCTAAACATCACTATTGCCAAATCCCCCCATACTCACTGTCCTTCAAGTTTTAATTAAAATTTTGAATTTTTATATAAAAAAAAAAATACGGAATTACGATTGGAATGATAAGGATTTTTTTCTCCTAATAATGACTATTTTCTATTCCTGAAGTTTCTCAAGCCTATCCTGAAACACCATGTACATACGCCGCCAAAATCATAAAAGTCGGCTAGAAATACAAAAAAAGGCGCAAACTTTTTTTTTTAGTACATAAAACTTCTGAGGGGCCTGAAGGAGTAAATTGAAATATGAATTACAACGAGTTTCCTGAAGATGTTCGTAGTAGCTAGCTATCTGGATGTCCCTCGCGACCGTGCCGCTCGACCTACGCACATCCTTCGAGGAAGGAGGGGCCAGTAATTCCGTGATATATTTTCAGTTATTGTACCCCTTTCTGGCCGGTCGCGGCGAGAGAGTCAAAAGATTTTATTTACGTCCACGGGGTTGTTTTATTTCCTTCATAATTCATAAATAACAACCTACCAAATTTCTGATTTACCGCCGCTATCGCGTCGCCTCTTCCGCTCACGCGCGTAACTACAAACCATATTGTGATGCAACCATTAAGCGATCGACGGATGGGTGATTTTTTGTTCGTTTGGTGTTTTCATGTGCATAAATTTATCTGCCGTGTCTACAAGTTAAATCAAATCAACTCGTAAATACGAGTAGCTGCGCTTGCGGTAGAACAAATTCAAACGCAATTCAATAATTCAATGAACAAACTAGAATACAAATTGTTTCACTCATTATGCAGTATGATGCATCTACTATTTAGGTTTTATTTCCATATAATGATATGCGTCCACTCAAAACTATAATGAATTTGAAAACAAATTTAAGAAGTCATAATATGTATATATTAAATTATGACGTATTGGCTGCAGTAATTTAACATTTTAATTCCTAGACTTTAAATGTAAATATAAAAAACTTACTTTTCATTCAATAGAAAGTTAATACACGCTTCAATCATGAAAAGTGAAACGGGGTAAGACTTACAAACACAATAATTTTGAATATTTGAGCTCGCAAGGATATCCACTTAACCAAAAAAATCATTTTATATCTTTCTCCTATAAAATAACTTAAGGCATCCCTCTCTGATCATGAATTTAAAATCGTATGTCATAATTAATATTATTATGTGAATGGAATTGTTCATGACATTCGACATATGTATATAGTTAGTTATAGCGCAAAATTGTTATTTCTTTCCTCTCAAAAATAACGTTAGACATATGTTTATAAATGCAAAATCTTAGGGCATAGTTCATAATATGTCTAAGCTAATTAATCTGTTCGTAGCGTTCAGTAATTTTTACGAGTAAATCGTAGTTTGCGTCCAATTATTACGTTCGATTTAGTTTTATTTAGGTAAATATGTTTTTAGTTTATTAGGTTGTATAATTTGTTTTATGATTGTTATTATCTTTTATTCTATGTTTATTCAAATAATTTTTTTTATTTGTTATTTTTATAGTACGGATTAACCTTTTCAACATTTTTTTCACTCGCGCTCGCGTCTACTATCGTTCGCAATCTCGCGCGTTCGCACGGCGCGGCGTCTGCAAAAATATAAATCCTACGGGAAATTACCTCCGATTGTTCTCGAGGGCGAAGAATGCGCGTTAATGAGCAGCCTCCGCACTCCACGGAGCCTCCGAGGCACCAGCGCCGGCGCAGCTTCTCCGGACATATTTAATGCTCGTGATATTTCTTCTTGTGCGGAAAAGCCGGAAATAAAGAAGAGTTTATTGGCCTGGATAATTCAGGCTGTTTTGTTTCAAAGAGATCGTATCACCTCGTGAACAGTAAAATTACTTGACGGCTTCATAGGTAAACAAATTTAAACTTGAAGGATATTTTCAGACAAAAGTAATAGTTTTTTTATGTAATCCAATAAGTTTGGCTGAGTCAGAGGGGCCAAAGCACGCGCTCCGACCAGCCAACATCACCTCCGAGAAGGTAGGTGCTATACCGGAGACTTACCTTTGAATTTCTGGCTATACTGGAGTAGAGGAGAACACAACCTAGGCTGCTATGCGGCCATCTTACATCCAGTACGGTGGTACCAACCCAGTCTAATAAAATTTAAATTAGAAATTCAAAAAACCCTCGACCCTTAAAAAGTAAAAAATATCCGTGCACCTTGCGTTTTTATATTTTCCGCGGTCCCCCGACTCCCTTATGTAAGTAAACGGAAATTATGGTTTTTTTTTTAATTAAAGATTTAAAAAAACGTATGCATATCCGCCCACTTTTTAAGATAATTAATTGTTATTTACTTAATTACTTGATTACTTGATTACAACTAACAACCATCCCGAATAAACCGGCTTTCTAATAAAAAATTCACAGATTTCGTGCCTTACACGACTATCGAGCACATTGAAAATGAATCTACGAAATTCGAAAAAAAAAGGTTAGTTGGGTTCTGATGATGGAGCCGGAAGGAAGCCATAGGAACTCCTAAACTACACATGATAAGCCCATCATGTTTGGGCTCGTTGGATTTGTCTTCGCAAGTACTCTAGTCATGTGTTATTTCCAGGGTCCTGATGATGGAGCCGGAAGGAAGTCATAGGAACTCCTAAACTACACATGATAAATCCAGCATATTTGGGCTCGTTGGATATAGGAATATAGGAATATAGGATAGGTGTAATGTGTGGTTTAGGAGTTCCTATGGCTTCATTCCGGCTCCATCACCAGAACCCTGGACATCATATATGACAAGAGTGCTTGCGAAGACAAATCCAACGAGCCCAAACACGATGGGCTTATCATGTGTAGTTTAGGAGTTCCTATGGCTTCCTTCCGGCTCCATCATCAGACCTCAACTAACCTTTTCCTTATCCCGACTTTCTCGTGTCGCTCGACAATATTTTTTCGAATTCCGTAGTTTCATTTCCAATGTGCTCGATAGTCGTATGAGGCACTAAATCTGTGAATTTATTTTTTCAGAAAGGTTGAGCTACAGGGCAAACCCTTAACCCGATCGTCTTTGTTTTAGGCTCAAATTAACTGACTAAATTGTCCAGAGGAGTTTTTCTGAAATTTTTTATATCATTCTTCGTTTCCAAAATATCGAGCGCCAAAATAAAAAATTCAGAAAAAAAAGGTTTTTTTTTTCTCTATTTCGGCCATAACTTTTTTCGTTTTTTACTTTCTCGAATAAATCTTTTTGCACCTTACAGCTCTCATGAATACGCGTCTTTTGATCCTTTTTTGCATATCATATCTTCACAACTCTCCGATATATAAGGGAATCGCACTTTTTCGTTAAATCGGGGCCTATACTGGAACGAACCAAAAGACATTTTCAATGTCAAAAACCGCATCCAAATCGGTCCATCGGTTTGGGAGCTACGATGCCACAGCAGACACACCCATATACGCATACATACACCCATCCTCTTTTTTCGTCGGGGGTAAAAATGCTTCAACTTTTAAAATTTTAAAAAATATATATTATCTGTCGCCCACCTACATAGATTAGAAACTGATCCACCACGAGCTAACTTCAAGGCGTCAGCTTACACCAACGGGCCAGAACCTATTAAAGTTAAGACCAAGACGAAACCACGTACAATATGAACAAAACTCATCGGCATCCAGCTCATACTCGAAAGTTATAAATCCGAGCGAAGAGCTAAATTGAACGGAGCCCAAGAGAGAAATGTCGGAATTCTCGCCTCGACGACGACGGTGTTGGAAGTCTATGGGGAGTTGACAACTTTTTACGTCTTTTGCTTTCAAATGCGGCAGAACACCAATGCCAAAGGCCGAAATTCGTTCAGTTGAATGGTGTACATTCACGAAGATAATTTCTTCGAAAATTTATGGGTGAAATTGGCTGCGCCTGAGGTTTCTACTCCGGGCAAAGCCACCCAGTTCGGAAGCAAACAAAAATTAAGGGTGAGGCTGAGGACCGAGTTGTGTTAAGTTAAATTATGTACATGTGTGAAATGAAGGGAAGCACTGACTTGGCACCTAGTTCACTAAGGTGTTATGGGCTGACATCACGGATGTTGCAGGTGATGTAGCCAACCGTGTCAGTTTCCATAAAAAAAAACATTCTCAAAGAAATTAAGTAATGTAGGGTGAAGCCAAAGGCTGAGCTCAGGTCCGTTTTGCTAATATGTATCCTTTCGGTAGGAGAATCAAGGAGAGCAAGAAAGCTGAACAGAAGGTGGAATAATGACACATATCATATGATTTATTTTTTAACCCCGACGCAAAAATAGGGATTTTATAAGTTTAACGTGTGAGGGTGTGTCTGTGTGTGTATGGGTGTGTCTGGCTGTGGCATCGTAACTCCTAAACGGATGAACCGATTTGGATGCGGTTTTTTTTTATTACAAAGCTGGTTCAATCTGCATGGTTCTTAGTTATGCTTGTAATCAAGTAATCAAGTAGTTAAGTAATAAAAAAAATAATCATCTTAAAAAGTGGACCGATTTGCATCCGGTTTTTTTTTTAAAGCTTGTTGATATGGAACCCTAGGCACCTCGCGGCGCTTGGGCGATTCTAACTCACACTTGACCAATTGTTTTACTCTCAAATCTCAGGCGACAGGCCGTTTCTTCAAACCGAAGGATTCTATCTCCTTTCAGGCCCTCCTCAACCTCCCCCCCCCCCACCCCTCCCCCTCCCTCATCCATCTTGATCTAACTGGGAGGGTTCGACTTCCCGACTACATACTTCATTAAGAATCTAAGAGTTGGAACCGCGGCCCACGAGCACGCGATCTTTTGACATGCGAGATAGCGAGATGGTAAAGCTGCAGCGATGTATTCTAGACAACTACATGGTGGGGAGTAGAGATGTAGATAGGGCAAACTGGTGTACGCGCTCACCAAAGAGTGTGTATTACGAGCGCAGCGACGTAATACACACTCTTTGGCGCTCACCAACTGATTGCGCGTGATTGGTGAACTAAGAACGAATCGTACGTCCACTGGCACTTAAGGCGGTGACAAACGCCAAATACGCAAAACATGCAAAAAGTGCGACAAAGAAGGTCCAAAACTGACCAATTGACACACATTCAGAAAATTAAAAAAATACCAACCTATATTTTGGTTCCTTACCAACAAAGTGCATTACTGGTTTTTTTAATAATGAGTAAAAGTAAGTAATAAACATAAAATTAAAAATATATAAAAAAAGCATGAATTTTTGAAAATCTGAGTATGTGTGTATTATTACAATTTTACAATACCACCGATTCAAAGGTCACAAAGCTCTGAGAAAACTCTATTCAATTTGTTTTATTATTTTATCCACGAAAGGAGATAAAAATAAAAAACAAAAAACGCCTACATGAAATTATTGACGTAATTCTTCAGTCGGAAGGGTAAAATTTTTGCCTTCGTCAATTTAGCAGGCACTTCAATACTAGATACAATTTTAGTTCCGGGCTCGCTTGCTCGCTCCTGCCCTGCTGCGCCCGCGTGTCGGTCGTCATTTCTGTCTTCTGTGTTTGGATCGAATGGAAAAAAGATAGGTAGGTTAGGTATATTTGTACCGTGTGGGATGGTAATTTAAAATAATAGCCCCACTGCATCTCTCCCCGTGCATGTCGTAAAAGGCGACTGAGGGATTTTTTTATGTAAACTGACACAGTTTGCTATATCACCTATAACATCCGTGATGTCAGCCCATAACACCGGGTGAACTTAGGTGCCATGTCAGTGCTTCCCTTTTGTCGTGCCGGCTACACTAAACTGGACGGAAAATACAAACTATTTCGGGATATGACTCCCTTCTTTTTTTCCGTCCAGTTCAGTGAAGCCGGTACGACCGAAGAAAAGCACTGACATAGCACCTACTTCACCAGTTGTTACGAGCTGACATCTCGGATGTTGTATTGTAGGTGATGTTGCCACCGTGTCATTTTCCGTACCAGTATACAGTACGACCGTATCAGTAATATCTCTCTTCTGTGGTATCTATCAGTATACGCTCCGGTACGTAACTTGACGGGGCGTTATACGCATGGCTTTCGTTGGTATAACCACAGAATAACTAATAGGTACTGTGGTATAACGCTGTCTGCGCCTCCCGCGCCTCCACCGCGCCGCCGCCGCCGCCTCCGCCGCCGCCGCCGCCGTGCCGCCTCCGCACCGCACGCTGCTACTGAGTTACCGCACCGCACCGCACCCCACCGCACCGTGCCATGCTGCCGCCGCGCGCGCCGCGCGCGCCGGCCGGTACCTATGTTGCTATGATATTTGCCATACATACCTAAATGCCTATCTACCTATTACCTACCTACCTATTTTTATTTTAGTTTTCATCGATAGTCTATTTAGAGGTTTATAAAAAGTGGTAAGTACATGAACTAAAATAGTTTGGAAGAAATTACAATAAAATGTTATTTAGGTAAAATAATAAAAAATAAAAAATTAGAATCACGCATCAGTTACATAAGCCACAATCATTTTAATAATTAAAATAATAAAAAAGCAAAAAAAAAAACATACGAAAGTGGGATTCGAACCCCGAACCATCAACTCTTTAGGCTGATAGCGACAAACTACGCTAAATGTGACTTGAACGTGCGAAGCGAAATTAGCAGTCGCATGGTACATTATGTAGAATTCCCGAATGCTCAAGGTCGTTGGCGTTTGTCACGGCCTTAATAAAATTTTTTTTGTTCTTTTTTTTTTGCTTCTGTGACTGAATATTAAAATTTGTTCATATTTGTGTTCAATTTTTATTTAATTATTTGACAAATGATTGATGGTTGTGAGACGAAAAAGGGAACTTAAATAATAGGATACGGCTCAGAAATATAAATTTATCGTTTATTTCATAAAACACAATATACGATGTAAAAAGACAGGGTGTGAGTTATCAGATATCACTTGAGCATCGTAGGGGTGACGACCGAGCTAATCGATTAGAGCTATAATTCTGTCCGAGAACTTAGCTTCGGAAGGGGAGACGAAGGTCTTCGCAGGAAGGCCGACACGAAGTCTCCGACGCGTCGCTCGATCTCCACCCTCTTCACAAAGTCTGCTTCGGAACAGCCGGACGAGGAGTAAGGCCCAGGTGGCTCGTACCGGCTATGCCGTCGCAGATGATGCAGGCGTCCTCGGACGGAGAACGTAGAACGGGGAAGTCTACGTGTAATCGTAGCAGGATCTACGTGCAGACGTAGAAGGATCTACGTGCAGACGTAGAAGGATCTACGTGCAGACGTAGAAGCTGTTCACACACACACACAAACACACCCACATTAAATACTGCACACATATCAAGGTGCCCTGTGGATGGGAAGAGAGAAAATACACGGATGGGCGTTATACGTTTTGTGCGTGAAGCGCAACGACAACCGCTAGGCCGGCGGTGTCTCCCAAGCGACAGGCAAGGCAGAGCTGAAGAGATTATAATGTTACCCGTAACCCTGGCTGTGGGGACTCCTCTCTCAACGCTGAGATGAACGGCTGGAAGCGTCCGACGGCGGCGGCGGTACAGCGCCGCGGCTCGTTGACAGTGGCACGGTCGCGAGGGAAACTAGTGTAACTCACGGCGGCAGATCGAGCGCGTTATATTTTATCTTGTAGCGGAGAATTATTTAACAGAAGAAGTGAAGTCTGGTTTCACTGAGACCCGCTTTTATAGACGGCAGCGCGCGTTTGTGGTGTGGCTGCGGAATGAAGTCGGCTAGCACGCAATGACGCGCACTGTACGTGGTTACCTGAATCTAAGTGGCTGAAGGCCTGTAACTCCATTAGTTGATAATATTGGACCTCTACTAGGGGTCCTCCGATGATGTCTGAATTAAAATGTAAGATAAATACAACCGAGGTGAATGTGAATTCCCGTCTATTTGGGATATATTTTAACCGCCTGGCAACCCATTAATCAACACCGCGATGTGCGATGTTGCCAAATACAGCGAACAGAAATTCCATACCGACGCTCGCTATCTTTTTCGATACGTCAAACAATATATAATTTTAGTATGGGCTGACAGCGGAAAGAGATCGTGGAAATTCACGCTCGGTAAATGATGCAAGAATGTGTGCTCGGTTACGTAGTGAGAGTGTAGTACGCCGAGATATGTGTGATTGAGTTTTCCAAAATGTAGGTTGGCAGTAATAATCTTCAAAATAACGGACGTCTCACGTGTAGCGTAGCCTTAGTACGGAGTATTTTCCTCCGTACTGGCAATGTGTCTCTGACACTTCGGTAAACGGCATTTCGACAGTCCGCTATTAAAATTCACTACGTGACAGTACCCCCTCGGCCCGTTGAAAATTTTCTGGCATCAGAAAATTTTATCCGGTGAAGGCGTACTGCACACGTGCGAAAATAAAAAAAAATGTAAATATGTGTTGAGTGTGTGCATGAAAAAAAAATTACAAATGATTACTACGGCAATATAGGAGAAAAATTAAAAAATTGAAAATAAAATGAATTTAACTAAAATGTTGTTTACCTACTTTTGTACCTGTGTTCCCTATGTCCTGCATTCTCATCTTTCATACATCATCTCTCTTTCCTCATCATTCCTGAACCCATCTACTCATTCATACTTCGCATACAAAGGTCGCATTCATACCATGGCATACCCCGCAATCGGTGCCTAGCACTCGCAGCTGAGTAGCCTCCTCACAAACCAGAGTGCGCTCCGAACATAAGTACAAGGCAAATACTAAGAAGGAAACCGGTAGTTGGCTCGGCTTACGGTCTGGCATCGAGAGAACATAACTCCTTGGCTTATAGTTTTCAGTCTGTCGAGCTCCCGCAGACTAGGTGAAGGCATATTTAGAGTGTCACTAACCGCACTTGGTGTCTTAGGGCTTAATTTTACGAGTAACCAACCGCTCGCATGTGAGTCTGTCTTTGCCAAACCCCAACCGGCCAACACCTTGAGAAAATGAAATAAAAAAAAACTTTGTGACAAAAAAATTAAAAAAATATTCAAAGAACAAGCTGAGTTGACAACCCTAATTGCCGAGTAAGAAAAATAATAAAAAAAAAACAAATGAAAGAATGATACAGTAGCATGTTTGTGCGACATGTAGGTACCATGTCGGTACCATGTCGAACCATGACTGCGAACAAACAAAAAAAACAAAACTATATACACACTATGTATGTATGTATGTATGTGCACTATGTGTGATTCAACAAAATATAAAAAAATCGGTCAATGGTCACTTCATCTCGTAACACATTCATCTGTATCTCCCAAAAACATACACCGGTGGTCATAAAAAAATATGAAAAAGCCCGCAGGGAGATTCCAAACTATTTAAAGTTTCGAACAAACGTGACTACAGCAGCATTTATCTGAACTGTAGCCTCGAGTTCACTCGTCGGGTAACCCAACCGGTAAGTATAAATGTACCAAGCATGAAGACTGACGTGTCCATCGTACTTGGTAACTTAGTGCCATGTACACCCCTACTGGAGGACCTGTACATGCAACACACACAAAATATGGAGATACAAAAAAAACAAAACAAAATTATTGAATCGCACAAGTGTATGTATACCTAAATGATGTTGTTTGTACAAGTTATATATTATATGAAAGTAATAATATATACTGTCAATGTAAAATGTTACAAATAAAACTTTAAGTTGTGTTGTTGCACGTCACAAAAAAAATATAGGTGTTCATGATAAAAAACTGTATGTATGGGCATGACACCTAGATGTGACAATCAGTTTTAAAACAAAATAAGCACTTTAAAAGTTGCTTCCGGATTGCCGGTAACTAGTATAAATAAAAAAAATTTAATGGGCATGGCACCTAGTTGTGACTAGCCATTTTTAAAAATAAAAGGAAAGGAACAATAGCCTTTAAGAGTAGCGTTCTGAATTGCCGATACTAAAAACATTGAAAAAAATTATGTTTGGGCATGGCACTTAGTTGTGACCAGCCATTTTAAAAGAAAAGAAATGATATAAACGGTTTAAATGCTGCGTTCCGAATTGCCGTTAACTAAAAACATTAAAAAAAATTATGTTTGGGCATGGCACTTAGTTGTGACCAGCCATTTTAAAAGAAAAGAAATGCAGTTAGGCCATTGAAATGTTGCCTCCGATTAGTCGGTGCCTAATAAAATTAAAAATATTAGCCAGTATCTACTAAAATTTAAAAAATTTCAAAAGCTGCGGTAACTGTGAAGCAGTTATCGCGTTGTACCTACACGGAATGGTGTGAACTATACATTTAGATATGCCCACGGGGAATAATTAAACCTGAACATGGGACCTGGCTCGAGTGCTCTCCTCTCCAGCCCGTGCAGTGCCTCTCGCTTGCTGGAGGACAAACAGTTGGTGTGCCGATCCATTCTAAACATAAAAGTTGACGTTAGAATATTTTAAATTTTACAAATTACAATTATGTTGACCAGATGATAATGTTGACCGTTGATTTCGAAAAGGTTAAAAATTATTATAACAAACTGACTAGGTATTGTTTATTTCAACGGTCTGTTAAGTTGGGATTCTACGTCTAAAAGAAGGTAACGAGTTGACATGTATGTGCGTTGTGCTGGCATGAAACATCAATTATTTATCGATAGGTTGCCTAACTGAACTATATTCACCTAATGTTTGCAATTAAAAAAAACGTTGGCTAAAACTTGTTGTTACACAAACACAATATAAAATATAAAAACTAACCAACGACCCTGCGGTTCAAGTCCACATGAGTACAACAAAAACTTTCACAAACACTGGTGTGGGTAATTTCATTACCTATAAGTGAAAAAATAAATTATTTTTCTGCAACCTATTATCCGATATGAAAAAATATGATGGACGTGGAGACTACCTCTCAGGTTTGGAGGTATCTACTAAATTTAAAAATATTACACAACACAAGAACGCACAATACAAAACAAATGAAAATTTTAGCTCGCTCGTCACAATATAAGCTTATAAGGTAGCTCCTTATAGCTTGTTAAAACCCAAAAAGCCTAACAATTTACCCAAAAAAAACCCGCCGAAGAACTAGGGATACTGCACAAATTGCACAAAAACTACAAGTTATAATAAAAAAATTGCACAAATAAAATAAAAAAAAAAACAAACTACATCCCTAGCCACAGTACCGATTACAAAGATAGATGAAGTCTATACTTTGAATATGTTCGGGCGTTGCTAGCCAACTACTGTGTGAAGATGTAAGTACACAATAACTAAGCCTACCTACTGCTCAAGTGATTCTTTACCGGTAGGCGCCACTGAGACGAAAAAGGGAACTTAAATAATAGGATACGGCTCAGAAATATAAATTTATCGTTTATTTCATAAAACACAATATACGATGTAAAAAGACAGGGTGTGAGTTATCAGATATCACTTGAGCATCGTAGGGGTGACGACCGAGCTAATCGATTAGAGCTATAATTCTGTCCGAGAACTTAGCTTCGGAAGGGGAGACGAAGGTCTTCGCAGGAAGGCCGACACGAAGTCTCCGACGCGTCGCTCGATCTCCACCCTCTTCACAAAGTCTGCTTCGGAACAGCCGGACGAGGAGTAAGGCCCAGGTGGCTCGTACCGGCTATGCCGTCGCAGATGATGCAGGCGTCCTCGGACGGAGAACGTAGAACGGGGAAGTCTACGTGTAATCGTAGCAGGATCTACGTGCAGACGTAGAAGGATCTACGTGCAGACGTAGAAGGATCTACGTGCAGACGTAGAAGCTGTTCACACACACACACAAACACACCCACATTAAATACTGCACACATATCAAGGTGCCCTGTGGATGGGAAGAGAGAAAATACACGGATGGGCGTTATACGTTTTGTGCGTGAAGCGCAACGACAACCGCTAGGCCGGCGGTGTCTCCCAAGCGACAGGCAAGGCAGAGCTGAAGAGATTATAATGTTACCCGTAACCCTGGCTGTGGGGACTCCTCTCTCAACGCTGAGATGAACGGCTGGAAGCGTCCGACGGCGGCGGCGGTACAGCGCCGCGGCTCGTTGACAGTGGCACGGTCGCGAGGGAAACTAGTGTAACTCACGGCGGCAGATCGAGCGCGTTATATTTTATCTTGTAGCGGAGAATTATTTAACAGAAGAAGTGAAGTCTGGTTTCACTGAGACCCGCTTTTATAGACGGCAGCGCGCGTTTGTGGTGTGGCTGCGGAATGAAGTCGGCTAGCACGCAATGACGCGCACTGTACGTGGTTACCTGAATCTAAGTGGCTGAAGGCCTGTAACTCCATTAGTTGATAATATTGGACCTCTACTAGGGGTCCTCCGATGATGTCTGAATTAAAATGTAAGATAAATACAACCGAGGTGAATGTGAATTCCCGTCTATTTGGGATATATTTTAACCGCCTGGCAACCCATTAATCAACACCGCGATGTGCGATGTTGCCAAATACAGCGAACAGAAATTCCATACCGACGCTCGCTATCTTTTTCGATACGTCAAACAATATATAATTTTAGTATGGGCTGACAGCGGAAAGAGATCGTGGAAATTCACGCTCGGTAAATGATGCAAGAATGTGTGCTCGGTTACGTAGTGAGAGTGTAGTACGCCGAGATATGTGTGATTGAGTTTTCCAAAATGTAGGTTGGCAGTAATAATCTTCAAAATAACGGACGTCTCACGTGTAGCGTAGCCTTAGTACGGAGTATTTTCCTCCGTACTGGCAATGTGTCTCTGACACTTCGGTAAACGGCATTTCGACAGTCCGCTATTAAAATTCACTACGTGACAGTTGTATATATTTGCGTATATATACGTGTGTGTGTGTGTATTTATATTTCATACTACTGTTTCCTCTTTAGTACTGCTTTGTCCGCCTCTACGTGTTTTTCACATCCCAAAGGTTATTTCGTAAAGAATGCCGCAAGGCATTCAACTCGCCTTTTGTAACCCTTTTATACAATGCAGTACAATAAAGTATATTTTAATTTCATTTCAATTATTTAATTTTTACATTTTAGTATTATTCTATTTCATTATAGAAAGATCTAGGTCTAAGATAAAATGTTTTTGGAGCAATAAAGATAAAGATATCTATATATTTGACTTGCGATCTTGCCCGTCAGTCCCTGATACTCGTCAACACATGTAATCAATCAGCTTTTAATTTATATTATAATATTTATTTGTTTATAACAATATTTCGTTCTCTCTATCTAGTGAGAATGAGCGAGGCGCAGTGGCGCGGTGGAGCAAGCCGCAGACTCAACATCCAAGACGTGCGTCTAGTCTACGCGACTTCAAACAACTTTATAATTGGCTTAGGGCCCCGGCACACGACCGATTGTATCACAAACTAAACAGTTTAATTGAGTTGGCCATGCATGACTGGCCATTTCTCTCCAACTATTTAGTCGTTGAGGTGCGCGCGCACACGGATGATTATTCAGTCGCTCGCTTTGCATAGCGCAGCGTAGGTGTGTGGATGACTAAACAGTCGGCGGCCGATTAGAATTTTGGCCGCTGTAAGCGCTGTTAAAAAGGTTTTTAGTTGTACTAACTTTTCATTTGAGTCGTGGAGAGTCTGCGCCAACTAAACAGTTGAGTTGGCGTCGTGTAACCACTCTCGTCATTTTGCATGTATTTTGGGAGTTTTTTTATTTTATTACGACTCAACAACAGTTCCGTTCGATAAGATTCAATCGTCTGCTCCAGCGCTTACTCTCACATCGGAGAATGGTTAAAAACAAAGACGCAGGTTTCCTTCATACAATGATACAGAACGCGGCTTGTATGTTTGCGCGCCAGTACATATGCGCCGTCGCACGCACATAATGACAGTATATCAGTGTACGACGTATACGCTAATCTGGGCCGCCCGAACGCGCCGACCGCCTGCGCCCGAAGTTGGCCGCCGACTTTCGGCATAAACTATGACTATGAAGTTGTTCAACGTTTTAATTAAGTGAGTTAGCGTCGGGGATTTTGAAAGTTTTTTTATTATTACTAAACAGTTTAGTTGGATAAGAATCGTTCGTGTGCCGGGGCCCTTACTCTGTCTGTGTCTACCTACCTACACTAAGTGGGCTCCGGGTATGGCTTGGCCGTGCTAATACCGAATAATCTAACATTTATTTGACTTCAGTTGTTGTGAACTGTTGTTTAACAGGTTTATCAGAAAGTTACAAGAGTTTACGTCCTCACAACACTGTTGTTAGGTAATATAAAGTGCGAGTCGGGTTCGCGCACCGAGGGTTCAGTACCACCACACAATATATAATTAGTGTTATGTACGATGCGGTCCGGTCGGTCGACTGTCGGTCAGACCATAAGCACACATGGGCGCTGTCAGTACTTGGATGGGTAACCGCTCGACCTTTGGGGGTTGACCGGGGTTCGGATTCCACGTAAAACTGGTGGTACTTACAAGGTGGTAGGGTTCAACCGGCCCGGGTTGTCGGTACCACCGCACTGAATGAAAGGTCGGTTGCAACGGCTATTGAAATAGTTCGTGTTTTCCGTCCGGTTCAGTGTGACCGGCACGACCGAAGGGAAGCACTGACGTAGTAGACGATGCAGTAGGTGATGTAGCCAACCGTGTCAGTTACCATAAAAATAACACCAAGTTTGATTCTTGTATGAAAACGTTATTAAGATATAAGAGATAGATTAAAAAACTAATAAAAAACATGTTTCTTGTATGGTGACCCCGTCAATATTTTTATTTATGTTTTGTTTTCATTTTATTAAATATTTGTTAAAATGTCCGCTGTTATAACACATATTTTGTGAAATGTTGCAGCTCTTTAAAGGTAGGACAGGCGGACGAACAGACGGTGTAGACTTAGTATTAGGCTTCCGTACGGGATACGGAAACCTGAGAATCTGCTTGTGTTAAGCCGGCGTCTCCTGGGAATGTTTTTTTCGAAACATTACACAGAAACATCGAAACATTGTGGCGTGGCCATACACATTTGTATGAAAACAAATGTTTAGGTTAAATGTTGTTTAGTGTAATATTTCGAAAAAAAACATGCGCAGGAGACGCAGCGCCTGTTCCACCCATGCCACAGAATGTCTAGTTTTATGCGCTCAAAATAGAGACGGCTATGGCTCAACGGGTGGGGAGCGTCGCGAGACAAAGCGGGCGCGAGGCAGTTTTCTCTTTACTAGAGCGGGATGGAATTCGCCACAAGGCGCTTATGATAAAACAAAGCGAAGGCGAAGAACGCGCAAATCTTCTTTATTTTAATAAGTATGAAAAATTTTAGCTTTGTGACTTTTTTAAATTGCAGTTCACTAAAGAATATAAAATTCTATTTGGAGAAGAATTATAAAAAATGTACATTAATTATTTATATTTTTACAATAGAAATTGCTGTAAAAATAGAGGAATATTCGGATTTTTTTTTCTATCGAGCGAAGTTATAAACATTTGCTGTTTCAACCTCATGGTTCACTAAAGATAATTCTGTAGATTGAAAACCTAGAACATTGCCTATACTTATGTTTAACTTTTCACAGGTGTGCATCAATTCTAAAACACAAATGATCCGGGTTGGTGTTCTGTGTCCCGGGGAGTAGCCTCTTAATGTCTACACATGAGCTAAACGTGGCGTTCTTGTATGCAAGTACATACATTTGTTCATTTTGAAACTGAAACTTTGGACAATTTTAACTGAGGTAATTGCACATGTTGTATTAGGGCGTAAGTGTGTATATATGTATGCATATATACCAAACGCTCTATCCCGACAATCGGGGTAGTAGGCGTTGTGCTGCAAGTACTCTTGTAAACTACAGCACAACACCGACCACCACATTTAGCAGAGTATTAGGAAAAGACAACAATCAAACAGCAAGTAAGGCACGAAGACCCGCATCTGCTGCATGACTCTGTGGGAGGAACGCGCCAAGGTGAGAGGTGGCTAGCGTGCCGCCCTAATGCACGGCGTCTTGCTCTTATCCCTTAGTCGCCCTTTACGACGTGAAATGAAATGAAACGTGCACGGGGAGATATGCAGTGGGGCTATTATTTTTAAGTACCGACCCCACACGGTACACAGGGCGTAAGTGTGATGTTATATCAAAATAATAAAGTAGAAAGCGGCGGGTGGCCGAATGGTTTGGGCATAGGATTCTCATGCGAGAGGTCCGCGGTTCGAATCCCGTCGGCGTGTACCCATGAGTTTTTTTCTGACGAAAAAATTTACGTGGATACCTACACCTGCTGCTTCACCGTTCGGAACCGGTGTAAAACTGTAGGTCCCTTCCCTTGCCCCCCGTGGTAGGCTCAAATTGTAGCCGACTGGGTTGGTACCACCGTACTGGATGTAAGATGGCCGCATAGCAGCCTCGGGTGTGTTCTCCTCTAGTCCAGTATAGCCAGCAATCCAAGGAAGCCTTCGGTATGGCACCTACCTTCTCGGAGGTGATATTGGCTGGTCGGAGCATTCGCTGTGGCCCTTTCAACTCGGCCATAACCCATACCGGATTACATTAAAAAAAAAAAGATTTACATTTCACAGAAACATCACCAAACCTCAAAATGCGACTGGTGGCGTGGCGACTCAATATACGAGCTCTGTACTTACTTGGGTTGGGCGGGCGCTGTGTGCGGGCGGGCGGAAGTGTGTATTGGGCGGGCGCGCGCCTCCAGCCAACAATGGATCGCGCGTACAATGGGGAAAATAAATATTTCGAAATTTCGGAAAGTTGAAAAGTTTTCACTTTTTGAATGCTCGTCGTGTCGAACAGCTTAAACATTTAACTTTCATAATGTCCACATAATAATATTCTATAGTCGAATGAAACCCCTCTGTATATTTTGATACCTTGTCAAACATCTATTTTGAGTTTTTTTTTAATTGGAAATAAATTTAGTTTAGCTAGAGTAAGTTTTTTTTTTTTAATATTTAACACTTCTAACCTAGCCGATATCCTTTTCAATTTTATTTATCCTTAAATCAGTTTATTTCGAGTTTAGTCAACATCCTTAATTTCAAAAATAATTTATTCTAAAATAATAGCCCAGAAATTATTTCCGAAAGCCTCCAGTGAACATGGGAAGTAAGTACACAACACACATCGACCTCTGTGCCTCGACCGATGGTTCATTTCGAACATTCGAATTCAAAATATTCGTTTGGGTCAAAAGTGTTGCACTTTTTTTAACGTACTTTGAAATAAAAAATGAATTTTTGCGCAGCTAAAGTAGACTTATTAACGTATGATTTTCCAGTTATTGTTTACTAGCTGAGCCCGCGGCTCCGCTCGCGTGAAATTCGTATTCCAAAGAAGAATGTAAGTAACTAAGGGCGAGGCCGAAGGCCGAGCTGCGTTCAGGTAATCGATAAACCTTCTTAAAGAAAATAACTAACTAAGGGCGAGGTCGAAGGCCGAGCTGCTTTCAGGTAAACGATAAACCTTTCTCAAATAAAGGAAGTAAGTAAGGGCGAGGCCGAAGGCCGAGCTGCGTTCAGGAAGACGATAAACCTTCTGGAAGAAAGGAAGGAACTAAGTGCGAAGCCGAAGGCCGAGCTGCGTTCAGGTAAACCAAAAACCCTCTTCCGCCTTCGGGCCTCACCCTTAAAGACTTCCTTTCTTCGATAGAATATAATATCGTTTACTCAATCTATTTATTTCATAAAAATAAAAAAGTAATATTAATAACTAAAGAATTAAACCTACCTAACAAACATTAAAATAACTATCAAAACGGGCATTTACAAATGTTCTTAGAGCACTTGCGGCATTACCCCGCTGGATGGCAAGGCTTACCCTTTGAATGAAGTACATAAGCCCTTGATGGCGGGACACCAGTTGCGTCAACCAGCTCAAGCCTCTTTTGGCTTCACTGCTCCACGGACCGAGGGTTTCAACCGCAAACGCAACGAATTCGAAATCTTGAATTATATTTCTATATTTGCTGCGTTTGAGGCTCTCCGCCCCAGCCTCGGCCGCGCCAGCCGCTCTTGAAGATGTCCTAACGTGACTTGGAGCCAATGTGAGAACAAAAGTGGCGTCCCACATCAAAGAACTACCCTTAGTCCATGGCACTAAGGTGATAGCATCGGGCCTCTTGCCATCCAGCCGGGAATAACCGCGAGGTTCTAGGATGCACGGTATATTTGCCGTTAGAAGCGTGGACTTTATAATAAAATTTAAATTAAATTAACTCTATCTTAATATTAATTAACTTTATTCGAGATGGTTTAGCTTCTTCCTGAACGCAGCTCGGCCTTCGGCCTCGCCCTTACTTGCTTTCTTCGAGATGGTTTATCATTTGTCAGAACGTAGCTCGGCCTTCGGCCTCGCCTTAGTTGCTTACTTTCTTCAAGATTGTTTAGCTTCTTCCTGAACGCAGTTCGGCCTGCGGCCTCGCCCATAGTTACTTACTTTCTTCGAGAAGGTTTATGGTCTTCCAGAATAGAGCTCGGCCTTCGGCCTCGCCCTTAATTACTTACTTTCTTCAAGAATGTTTTTCTTCTTCCTGAACTCAGCTCCGCCTTCCGCCTCGCCCTTAGTTACTTTCATCGAGAAAGAATATCGTTCGTGAGCGCAGATCCGCCTTCGGGCCCGCCTTTAGTTACTTACTTTCTTTTTTTTTAAATACGAATTTCACGCGAGCGAAGCCGCGGGCAACAGATATATAAATTTTATTGCACCAATGACAGCGACATAACTTCGACTTTCAATTATGATTTTTATTTATCAAACAATTTGGCACCGGCCAGCTCACGTCAAGATCAGTTCTCCGTTGTCAACATGACATTTAAAATTGTTTTTTACCAATGACGTATCATGTATTTACCTTTACTTTGAATTACGTGATTTTTATTATATTTTTTAATTATTATGTTCATCCGGGATATACACTGTCACTATAAAAAGTTTCGTCAAATTCCGTTCAGTGGTTTTTGCGAGATGCGCGTACAAATAGACATTTTTGCATTTACGATTTTATGATATGTATAGAAAGAATAGATATGTATAGACTATTGTGTTCAAGTTATAAAAAAGAAGAACTGTCATTTTCGTTGTATCTACTTGTTTTTAAATTTCAAATGAATATTTTATTCAAATTGTATTTGCTGCCAGTTCTCAAGATATAATTATGTACTTTGGACTACGTGATTTTAAACGCGCAATAATGTTTATAATTGTTAATTTTTTTTTTATTTTTGTTATTTTTTTTTACGTATTATGTTAACCCGGCATATAAACTGCCACTATACAAAGTTTCGTCTAATTCCGTTCAGTGGTTTTTGCGTGATGCGCGTACAGACAAACAAACAAACAAACAAACAAACAAACAAACAAACAAAAATTTTAAAAACTGTTCTAACATGTTCAGTATCTCATTTTAAGCCACCCTGGTTAGTTTTTTTCCGAATACATTCAATGTACAGACTTTCTTACCTCTACCATTTTATTATATGTATAGATTGACTTCTCTTATCGCACCGCCAACACTGTGGCTAACACACTGCACTTCTCAGACTTTTTATTGAATATCTGACTTCTAGTTACATTCGTGACTAGGCCTGCCACCCCTCCGGGTTTGACCCGGAGTCTACGGGTTTGAATGGTGTACATCCGGGCTACGGGTTAGCATCGTATATCTCCGGGTCAGACCGGGTGGGTGGTGCGTCGACCCGAGCGGTGAATTCGGTTAGACTGACTGAATCACTGGATGATCGGAGCGGAGTGCGTGGACATCGGACGAATCGGATGCACCGTGCGCGTGCGCGCGCGTTTATGGTTTCAATTATTAAAAGTAACAAATTTCACAGAATTACCGAAAATAATTTGGAATTTTTAACATTGAAAATGTTTATTCGATCGCTTCTGTATAGGCACCATTTCCAGCGAAAGTGCGGCATTTCTCTGGTGTGGTGAGTTTTGAAGCTACATATATGATTAGGGTGTCAAAAGGTGCGTATTGATAAGGGCTACATAATCGTGAAAATAGATTTAAAAAAAGGTCTATAGTTTTTGAAAAAATCGAAAAAATTGCTAAAAAGGGCCCTTTTTATTATGGGGTTTAGAAAGGGCACTTTTTGACAGACTTATTATTAAAAATTTATAAGTTTTGTATATTTATCTTCTAGATTGACTCGATATCTGGAGACCTCTTTTTTAATTTTTGGAAAAAATGAAAAATTAATAAGTTATAAATTTTTTAATGAGCGCTGTTTTAGAGTTTCGTGAGTTCACTCAAATGCGAATGTGCAGTTGTGATGGAGTTATAATACTATTAAATGAGATGTGTTTGTGAACAATGGAATGGTATATTGCAATAAATGGTATATTGCAAATTGAAAATTTTTGATAATTTATAAAAATATTTTTTTTTTGTTGGGAAAAAATTTTAGGATAATTTCAAATGGAATAGTACCTATATTATATTTTTATATTTGATATTTATTAATTTGTTACTTTAGTTTGACATAATGTCAAGTTTATCTCTTTTTCTGTTTAAATTTTAGTTTACATTTTTTAAGCTGCTTGTGTTTTTGAAAAATAACAAAAATTATATAAATGTAATATTTTTTTTTTATTTTGTTGAGTTAATTTTCAATGTACCTCGAAGGTCGTGTAATGCACGAGATCTGTGAATTTTTTTTTTCAATACCGATTATCAATGAATTTGTGGAATTCGTTTTATGCTTATTGAAAAATTTATGGACGACATGGTGAAGTCGGAGTTAATTGTAAAGATGAATAAAATTATAATATGACCTGTCAATAATTTTTAAAGTATTTGAAGAAACCAGAGCAAGAAAAGTTGATAAAAAAATCACAAACAAATAAAAAATATTATTTTAAAAATCAAGCGGTCCTAGCAGCATTGTTTAAGTTGTATCGTTAATATGCCTAATTATTATCGTTATTATACCTCGGAAAATTTACGATAAAAACATTTTTTTTTCTAAATACTCCGGGTTTGCCATTTTTTAAAGGGGGCAGCCCTATACGTGACGTTAGCCGACCACACGTTGTACCTGTAAGGACTCGAAGTCATACGAGTGCTTCATTTTGATCGTACATTTCTACCATAGTAAAGTTTAGATATCCTACATTTTCAAAAATATTTTTTTTTATTAAAAAAAACGGATGCTTCGTTGGGCGTCTGTCAGTTCCGCATTTTTCGGTGAAAGTAATTTTCGGTGGAAGAGTATATTAAAATTTATGTGAAGAATGGAAATGGAACAGAAAAAAAATTCCCTTAGAACTCGGGACTCGGGATTCGCACTCGTGTCCACCTGCGCGATACTTGTTCTATGAAGAAGACGAATTCTGAACTAGAAGTGCCTTCGTGACAAGATCGTGATTTATAAACGACTGAACGAATTGCATCTATCCGGCAGCACGCAGCACTGGTTTGTATTCAATAAAATTTACGGAATTTTTTACTAACGACCTTTCATTCAGTGCGGTGGTACCAACCCGGGCGGGATAAACCCTACCACCTAGTAATATAAGAAGGGAGTCATATCCCTTAGTCGCCTTTTACGACATACACGGAAAGAGATGCAGTGGGGATATTCTTTTAAAGTACCGGCCCCACACGGTACGAACCGGCCCCACACGGAGACAGAGATGCAGTGGAACTATTATTTTTAAGTACCGAGCCCACACGGTACAATTCTGCTAAATCTTCTCAGTTGGTCTAATTCTTCTCAATGCTGCTTCTTAGTTGGTCTAAATCTTCTCAATTCTGCTAAATCTTCTGAGCTAGTCTAAAACTTCTCAATTCTGCTAAGTATTCTAAAATCAACTGTGTCAACGGCAAAATAATCGGCCACACACAATGAAGCAGGATCGTATGCTATTTTTTTTTTTTTTTATGTAAGCCGGTATGGCTGACTGAGTTGGAGAGACCAGCCAATATCACCTCCGAGAAGGTAGGTACCAACCGGAGACTTCCCTGGATTGCTGGCTATACTGGACTAGAGGAGAACAGAACCGAGGCTGCTATGCGGCCATCTTACATCCAGTACGATGGTACCAACCCAGTCGGCTACAATTTGAGCCTACCACCTAGTAAGAGGCAAGCTATTGGTAACAGCAGACAGTGTGGAGGCTGTATGTGTAGGGCACAAAGGCTGCGCGGGTTGAGTCGAGTCCCCGGGGCGCGATCCGTCAAGTATCAGACGTGTGACCTCCCGCGCTACAGTCGAACAAGGCGGAAAACGACATGCATATCATTGGATATTTATTACCGGTGTAAACTGTAGGTCCCTTCCCTTCTTACCTTACTAGGTGGTAGTGTTTATCCCGCCCGGGTTGATACCACCGCAATGAATGGAACTTCGGTCGAAACCGCTATGTAAATAGTTCGTGTTTTCCGTCCAGTTCAGTGTAGCCGACATGAAATGAAGGGAAGCATTGACATGGCACCTAGTTCACCCGGTGTTATGGGCTGACATTACTGATGTTCTAGGTGATGTAGCCAACCGTGTGAGTCTCTACAAAAAAGAAAACGTGTTTATGTACTTATATTAGAAATTGAAGTTTTAAGGGTTCCGTAGCCGCAACGCTGCTGGCACTCTGAGACTCGGGATCGACTCAAAATGGATAGTTCCTTAGATAGGATAGTCCCTAGTGATGGAATATTACATTCATCTTTGGGAGAAATCTTCCGAGTACCTTCTTTCAGCCTGGAATTCTATTCAGCGACGAGCCATTCACTCAAAGAAACTTTGGCGACTCTGCACTTACGAAGGACCTTCAACCACGGAAGCATAGACGCATCATCCAGTCATTCGGCCAGTTTTACCGGTACTACTATGCCCGCTGTTCTGATGAACGCGCTTCCCTCATCCCTCCTCCTACTGTTAGTAAACGTCAAACGCGCCATACTCTCGCGCGAAAGAACGCTTTGTAGTCGACAGAAGAAGAAACTCTTCTGCGTTCGGTGTCGAACGGCACTATTCTTTTAATCGTTCTTTTGTCGCATGGCAAAGCTGTGGAATGAGCATCCGGGGAATACCCCCTACTTCTAAAATCGATGGATATTTACTTATTTATTTATTTATTTTCTTCATCATCTGTAGGTACACAAGATACTATTAGGTTCGTCAGTCAATTTAAGATTTAACCAAAAAATTGGCTATCAATACACAACATAAAATTCAATACACAACATAAAATAATATAACGCGCCTATAACTAACAAAATGTCAAGAAAAATTAAATAAAAATTAAAAATAACTCGTTGTCAAAAGAATGTACGAAATAAATAACAATTGCCAAAATATGTCGGAGAATTAAAACTATAGTTAAAAACTAAATTATTTCAGTCGCATTACAAATATAAATTAGAATTAGGACAAAAATCACAAGAATATTATAAAATTAAAATAAGATTAGAGAAAATTTTAAATGACTAGAAAAGACTAGAGAAATTTATCACAGTTGGTGTCCGTCAGTTTATAGTAACTTTTTACTAGTATTAGCAAATTTGTCTCTTTGATCTGGAATTCGCAATCTTTGAAATCACGAATTGCCAGTGGTAATTTATTATAAAATTTTATACTAAGTATTGCAGACAAAACTTTTAGAAAATCGCAGGTTACTGAATTGGCACCTCTTCAGGGTGAAATTGGCCGTATCTGAGGCTCCGTCTTCGAGTATTTCCATTTAGATTATTTAAGCTAAGTTTTTTTTTTAAGTTTACCAAATAATGAAAACAGCTTGAATGCCGATCGCTTGCGTCCGATATCGATGGCTGCCGTCTGTCAATAGAGTAAGGAAGGAGCCAGTGATTTACAGCGAACCTCGTTCTCGCTTAGGACCTAATAAATTCGTAATCGATCTACGTGAGGCTCTCGAGCCCGCGCCACGCCACGACACGCCTCGCCATGACACGCCACACGCCTCGTCTCTAGCTCAATTCCAAGTTCAATACAGCCAGATCCACACATTGGCCAAATAAACCAAAATACACACGCACACACCCTAACAAACACCATCGCACTCTCATGCACAATCTCACATCCTCACACACATACACACAAAGCCACCCTCCCTCAAATACACTTGTACTAATACTATGCTTAGGTAGGTACTTATATTTTGTTGTTTGTGTTGCTTGTTCAACTTTTTTATAATGTGAATGATGAAATATTTGAAAATAGATGTAAGCGCATTCAATATTGTACATTAAGTTCTAGTCTAACTGTACCTGTGTAAACATAATATTATCCGCCGCTGTCCTCTGCAAAGTCTACGGACTAGTGCTGGCGACATTGCCTATATTGTAAGTGCAATAACATTCAATAAATCTTTTTACTTTAACGTTTTTTTTTATCTCGCTTTAACATTTAAAGCGGATCACGACCCTGTGTCTTGGCGCTCAGTTTTCTTCCGCGGGCCGATCGCGACTCCAGCTAGTGATCGACTGATGTCCACCGCCGCCGCCCGCCCGCGCAATTCGCTGTGAAATCGTTCGTAATCATGGAGTTGGGGAAGATTTAATCTTCCCCACCTCCATGTTCGTAATGGCTTATTTTTTTCGAAAACGGGTATATTTGTTTTGATTTTTTCAAATAAAAAAACATAAAAATATTAGTTTTTTTTAAGTCGGTTTTACGTTTTTTAAAACAGTTTTTATTTCATTTTGACGTGATGACGTCATGTCTTATAAATTGATGAACACCGGCTGCACACACGAAAAAGTGTCACGTTCCATCTGAGCCAGTGTGTGCAAGCGAGAGCGCGTAACCAGCGATAGAGAGGCACAATCGGCCCAAGCGTCATCACGTAAATCTATCGTCCGTAAACCGACTTTACAGACAACCAATTTTTTTTAGCAATATTACATAAAAACCGGCCAAGCGCGAGTCGGAATCGCGAACCGAGGTTTCCGCACCACAAAAAAAAACATTGAAAAAAAACACGTTTCTTGTCAATGACGTATCATGTATTCTCTTTGTTTCTCTTTGTTTCTTGTATGGGAAACCCCCTTAATTTTTAACTTTTTTTATTTTTTATTATTTGTTGTTATATCCGCCATAATAACACATATTATGTGAAAATTTCAACGGGCTACGGTTCAAGAGATACAGCCCTCAGAGAGACGGACGGACGGACGGACAGACAGACAGACAGACAGACAGACAGACAGACAGACAGACAGACAGACGGCGTAGGCTTAGTAATAGGCTTCCGTACGGGATACGGAAACCTAAAAAACACCGAGCATACCTACGGGAGTGGCAACCGTCGAGCGCTAATATATAGGAAAATTAGCCGCGTGTTAGAGCATTTGCACTAATATATAGCGCTGCTGCGGGATCGACCGTCAGTGCGCTCGCGACTTGGGAACGAAGAACACGTATATGTGCACTACGCAAAATGGCGATTTGTGCAGTTCGTGCGTGTCGAAAGAGCTCAAGATCATCAGGAATGACAAAAGATGGCGTAACCTTTCATAATTAGGTCATTTTAATGATAATACAATGCTTAAAGCGTGTAAAATACAAAAATTCCGCGAGCTAGGAGTAGTGTTGTAAAGGCAGAAAAATACCGACAAATACATTTTGAATAAAACGAAAAACACGGGGTTTTTCCGTTTCTTTCATGCATGATACCAATATTGGATGAAATTTTCGCCGCGATGAAAGCTCCGCCCCCTTTCCTGATTTAATTTCTCGAATGTTGATATTTTTTCGCCTGAATCTTATTACTAGACGAAATATAAGACACTCTTATTCTTAGACATTTTTCAATAAAATCGATATTTCCGGAGAAAAAAAAAATCTAAAATTTTTTTTTCCAAAATGTTCTCGATTGCTGATGTTTTTTTGGCGGATTCTTATTTCTAAACGAAATATAAGACACTTTTATTCTTACACGTTTTTCACTTAAGTCGATATTTCCGGAGAGAAAAAATAGAACAACTTATTTTTTCATATTTTCTCGAATGTTGATGTTTTTTCGCCTGAATTTATTTCTAGACGAAATACGAATCTGTAGTGAACATTTCAAAAAGTGGCCGCCATTTTGAACTTTTTAGTTATTGGACCGATTGCTTTCAAAATCGATATCTGGGTGTCTGTGTGGGCTCTGAATATGAATTTGTAGTAAAAAACTAAAAGGTTCAAAATGGCGGCCATTTTTTTTTAATTTTGACAACAGATTCGTATTCAGAGCCCACAGAAACACCCAAATATAGATTTTGAAAGCAATCGGTACAGTAACTAAAAAGTTAAAAATGGCGGCCACTTTTTATAAATGTTGACAACAGATTCGTATTCAGGGTCCACACATACACCCAGATATCGATTTTGAAAGCAATCGGTCCAGTAACTAAAAAGTTCAAAATGGCGGCAACTTGTTTTAAATTTTGACTACAGATTCGTATTCAGAGCCCACACAGACACCCAGATAGCGATTTTGAAAGCAATTGGTCCAGTAACTAAAAAGTTCAAAATGGCGGCCACTTTTTTAAATGATTCTGAAAATAATTTAAATGATTGAAACTACAGATTCGCATTTCATCTAGAAATAAGATTCAGGAGAAAAAACATCAACATTTGAGAAAATATGAAAAAATAGGTTGTTTTATTTTTCTCTCCGGAAATATCGACTTAAGGGAAAAACGTGTAAGAATAAAAGTGTCTTATATTTCGTTTAGAAATAAGAATCCGCCAAAAAACATTAGCAATCGAGAACATTTTGGAAAAAAAATATTTTAGATTTTTTTTTCTTCGGAAATATCGATTTTTTTCAAAAACGTGCAAGAATAAAAGTGTCTTATATTTCGTCTATAAATAAGATTCAGGCGAAAAAATATCAACATTCGAGAAATTAAATCAGGAAAGGGGGCGGAGCTTTCCATACAAATACTGTCCTTGGATAATTCAGAATCGCGGCGAGCAATAAACCGAGAACCAATGATGGTACAACAAATTAGGTCTTGTTTTGTAAGCAGTTCGATACACTCTTAGATTATTTTATCACATCTGTTTTCCTGTAAATTGAGTAGATATAAAAATTTATGAAAAAAATTATATCTCCATAAGCGGCCACTCTAGAGAAAATCATCTAAGAACAAAAGAAGCTTGTATTTAGTCAATAAATACGATCCCGAAGAAAAATCCAGTCCCGGAAATTTCCCAGGAAATTTTCAGAATTCCCATACAAAGTGCTGGTTTTAACAACTCCATATTATATCCTCTCGCGAACTATACCTACTTTGGTACCAAATCACTCTACCTAATTCCGATCCCTGATAATAAAACATACCTATTATGTGAAAATTTTCACGGGGTCAGACGGACAAACAGACAGACAGACGGATACGGAACCCTATAAAACACAAATTAAAACAAAGATTGCCCCTTACTAGGTGGTAGGCTCAAATTGCAGCCGACTGGGTTGGTTGGTAGTCGTGAGTGCTACAATACAAATACAAACGTGCTCGAACCGCCCGAACGTAAAGACAGACGAGAAACGAATGAAAAATAAAATTGCACTGTCGAACCGAACCTACGTAAAAAAAATTAATTTTACGTAGGTTCAACAGCGGCCGGCGTCAACGCTTCAAAAGTACAGCGAATTTTAGATCATCTTGTCTTAATTATTAGGTTCATCTTAGCTTGACGAAATGGACTTCTTGCTTCGTGCCTTTACAAGTAATTGCAATATGATTCTTAGACAGATATACATAGAACACAAAATTGCATGCTACGCGGCAGTCGGCACCGCTCTCTGTTTCCCTTCAAAGGAAGCCGCGCGCCTTCAAAGGAAGCCGCGCGTCTTTAAAGAAAACCGCGCGTTAAGCCCATTCCTTTGTCGGCAAATCACGGTGCTGCCGTATTTTAGTACCTAAAACATTCATTTTAAGAGTCAAATTCAAGTGACATTAGAACTTTAGGTTTGTTGCACGCATGCATGCTATACAAGTTCAGAACAGAATATTAATGGAAACGATTGTTTTAAAGTTTAATAATGATTATTTGGTATATTATTTTTCTATGATTATTTTGAAATCGGAAATGTCATACATAATCATCTTCTTCTTTTACGCGACTTTAGTATTGATGGAAATGTGACAGCTAATCTGTCATCTCATCAGTCATCACATCACATAAATAAAGTTTAACTGGCATTAGTCAGCATCAGCACGGAAATCACACGCAGGTAGACCATCGATCTGATACCTATTTGAGTTAGGCAAGTAAGTAAATATGTTTTATGATTAGGTATGATATTATAAGATATTCCTATTTATTGAGTAGTTAACCAACCAATTTACTAAAAGGTAAACAATACCGTATAATTAAATGTTATGAAATTATGTTACGGCATAGATAAATAGTTGAATTAAAACAAAGAAGTATTGTGAGTACCTACATAATTTTTAAATGATAGGCTTCTCTGCGATAGAGCTGTTCGCGACTCTATTCCCTTTTCCTGTTGAATCTTTCCGTGTTTTACGGTGTTCGATGCGAACTTTGGTTACCTACTCACTTTTTGGTTTCAAGCAAAGAACAGGAATAAAATGCGAAAAGAGCAAGTATTTCATATGAAAATACGTTTCGTATTTTTCCGTTTTTCACGGTACCTAAGTCAAATAAATCCGTATCAAAGTGCAAAAAACGGCATCTTTACAACTCTAGCTAGGAGCACGACTGCGCGCCATACTGGGCGCGTACACATGATAGGCAAATTTGACAGACTGGAAAGAAATTTGAAATCAATTATTGCATATGGGTGTTGTTAGTTTTTTTATGGCAATGACATGGATGAATTCAATTTATAATATGTATTGTTATTATTTCTTTAATATTACGTTTTCTATTTTTTATAATTATAAAACAAATATACCTATACAAAACTAATATATTGTATATTATGTATTATTATAATAAGTATTATTATTATCAGTGATAGGAATAGGTAGGACTTATTTACGTAAACTTCGAGGAACAGAGTAAAAAATTGGAGACTTCCTTACGACAATATTTTTTTCCGGTTTAATAATACCTAACATACATTCCGGTTTAATAATCTCAAACATCCAAAGGTTGACTGTAAGAAATCTCTGTAAGGGATAAGTCCGCCTTTGCACCTTATGTAAATTTTCCAATGTATTTGTTACTGTTTAATGTTTACTGGAGCAATAAAGAATTTTCTATCTATCTATCTACCTATTCATGGTGTTATAATTTCGCGATTTAAAAAAAGTGGCCGCCATTTTGAACTTTTTAGTAACTGGACAGATTGCTTTCAAAATCGACATCTGGGTGTCAGTGAATACGAATCTGTAGTCAAATTTAAAAAAAGTAGCCGCCATTTTGAAATTTTTAGTTACTGAACCGATTGCTTTCAAAATCGATATCTGGGTGTATATGTAGGCTCTGAATACGAATCCGTTGTCAAAATTTAAAAAAGTGGCCGCCATTTTGAACATTTTAGTTACTGTACCGATTGCTTTCAAAATCGATATCTGGGTGTATGTGTGGGCTCTGAATACGAATCTGTAGTAAAAATTAAAAAAAGTGGCCGCCATTTTGAACTTTTTAGTTACTGGACCGATTGCTTTCAAAATCGATATCTGGGTGTCTGTGTGGGCTCTGAATACGAATCTGTAGTCAATATTAAAAAAAAGTGGCCGCCATTTTGAACTTTTTAGTTACTGGACCGATTGCTTTCAAAATCGATATCTGGGTGTTTATGTAGGCTCTGAATACGAATCCGTTGTCAAAATTTAAAAAAGTGACCGCCATTTTGAACTTTTTAGTTACTAGACCGATTACTTTCAAAACCCATATCTACATGTCTGTGTGGGCTCTGAATAACAATATGTAGTTAACATAAAAAATATGATATCGATTTTGAAAGCACACAGACACCCAGATATCGATTTTGAAAGCAATCGGTCCAGTAACTAAAAAGTTCAAAATGGCGGCCACTTTTTTTAAATGTTTACTACAGATTCGTATTCAGAGCCCACACATACACCCAGATATCGATTTTGAAAGCAATCGGTCCAGTAACTAAAAAGTTCAAAATGGCGGCCACTTTTTTTAAATGTTTACTACAGATTCGTATTCAGAGCCCACACATACACCCAGATATCGATTTTGAAAGCAATCGGTCCAGTAACTAAAAAGTTCAAAATGGCGGCCACTTTTTTTAAATTTTACAACGGATTCGTATTCAGAGCCTACACATACACCCAGATATCGATTTTGAAAGCAATCGGTCCAGTAACTAAAAAGTTCAAAATGGCGGTCACTTTTTAAATTTTGACAACGGATTCGTATTCAGAGCCTACATAGACACCCAGATATCGATTTTGAAAGAAATCGGTCCAGTAACTAAAAAGTTCAAAATGGCGGCCACTTCTTTTTTATTTTGACTACAGATTCGTATTCTGAGTCCACACAGACGCCTAGATATCGATTTTGAAAGCAATCGGTCCAGTAACTAAAAAGTTCAAAATGGCGGCTACTTTTTTTAAATTTTGACTATAGATTCGTATCCAGAGTCCACACAGACGCCCATATATCGATTTTGAAAGAAATCGGTCCAGTAACTAAAAAGTTCAAAATGGCGGCCACTTTTTTAAATTTTTACTACAGATTCGTATTCAGAGCCCACACTGACACCCAGATATCGATTTTGAAAGCAATCGGTCCAGTAACTAAAAAGTTCAAAATGGTGGCCACTTTTTTCAAATCGCGAAATTAAAACACCATGAATATTATTAAACCGGAAAAAAATATTGTCTTAAGGAAGTCTCCAATCTTTTACTCTGTTCCTCGAAATTTAGGTAAATAAGCCCTACTTATTCCTATCACTGATTATTAGTACAACTTTTCAAAAATATTAAAACAACAGTCTTGTTTAATTTTTCAATATTTTTTTTGGATTCAAACAATAATATTCGTTCAGTAAAAACTATTTGAAATAATATTACAAATAACAATTTAAAAATTCACAGATATACCGCACCATCATTGTCCGTCAGACTGGCATTCGTAGTGATCCCGTCAAGTTGCCGTCAAGCAAGGCTTCCGATTGGTCGGACGGTCGGCTCTTACTACCAGATACCCGAGCCAAGCCAGCGATAACAAACCTGTCGCTCGCCTTGCTCGCTGTCTCTCTCCATATCGCGGGGCGCGATATGGGTAACGGAGATAGACAAGTCACGTCATAAAAGATTAAATTGCGATTTCGATTTTCGTAGTAGTAGGGATTTTTGGCTAGCCGTGCTCCGATACAAACGCAGTAGCGTTGCGTCTCCCGTAGGTATTCTCCTTGCTAAAAAAGAATAATCGAAATCGAAATCGGTTGAAGGAATTATTTGTCATGTGTCACACTGCAAAATTTTGAGCGTGTTGCAGTATAGTGCTGAGGTATCACCATCCTTATGTTTTTATTGCTGAAGGTAACCACAAACCATAGTTTTTTGTTGATTTTTCAAAAACCGCTAAATCCATTTCAATAAAATTTATATGGGACCACCTCTGAAGTATGACCTACCAAACAAAGAAAGTATCATCAAAATCGATTCATGATTGGCGGAGTAACAGCGTAACAAACATACAAAAACATATAGTCGAATTCAGAACCTCCTCCTTTTGAAGTCAGTTGAAAAAGGGGACTGGACTAGATCATTGCACTCTCTAGACCTAGACAGCACTGTTGCCAAATCTCGCCATACTCACTGTCCATGGAGTTTTTATTAGAATTTTCAATTTTCCTGTGAAAAAAAAAGTATTCCGATTTGAGTGATAAGGATTTTTTTCTTCCAATAATGAGTACTTTCTATTCCTGAAGTTTCCCAAGCCTATCCTGAAACACCCTGTATAACGGTATCAAGATTTATATTATAACTTGGAATGGAACTTTCCACTCCAGGACACCTTCACGCACTGAATGGGTAAGACGTTACCTGCGCCGCGCTCCGGGGCGCCACCGTGTCGGCACTTCGCAAATCTGTGATAGCAAAACTTTTTCAGCAGTTCATTCTTAATTCATACAATTTATTCTTACCCCCGAAGCAAAAGAAGGAGTGTTATTATAAGTTTGAAGCCTATGTCTGTCTGTGTATCTGTGAGTTTGTGTGTCTGTCTGTGGCATCGTAGCTCCCTAACAGATGGTACGATTTGGATGCGGGTTTTTTTAATTAAAAAGCTACTTTAACCGGGATGGTTCTTAGCTATGATTGTAGTAAAGTAATCAAGTAATCAAAATATAACATCTCTTAAAAAGCTTGAAACTAAAAAAAAAACTAAGAAATTAAAATATAAAAATCAGGTGTGAGCGGTTATTTACTAAGCTATCCCCCGACACCTTTAAGTAACTAAACGGAAATTATGTTGTACTTTTTAATGGGTCGGGCGTATTTTAAATTTAGTCGTATCCATTGACTTATACATATATTACTAGACTTCACATCAAATCAGTTATATAAGTCGATGCATCAAATACGCTCGTTCGGTTCCTAGGAACATAGGCCAAACGGTGGATCTCGAGTTGACGGTCTGTCAGTCGCACGCTCGCATGCTCGGCGAGCGCAGGCGCGTCCACCGTAGTTTTCTACAAATATAATGCCTACGTGTCCCTTTGCGACACTGTAAAAATCGTACCGGTAAGAGAAACAAAGATGACGGCGTCACATATCACAAATAAAGGAGCGTTCATAAACCACTGGACGGATTTTAGGCAAATTTTGGACTACGACTACGACGCGGTAGTTCAAAGCGCGCAGCTCTCTCGGCGTCGCGGGAATTTTTTGGTCACGTGACTCACCCCCCCCCCCCCCCCCCCCCCCCCCCCCCCCTTGGTGGCGGGAGGTGACAAATAGCTGAACCCCTGTAAGCTGGTATTTCATAAGTTGTTGACTTGTTAAATTGAACTAACAATAATAATGAACGGTTCTTGCATTATTAAAATCCATATTTTAAACATTTGACGTGACCACAAATTCTGACGGGAACAGCATCTCGGGCGGTTCCTTGCCACATAGGAAAGTGGCTCAATCCATACTTAGAGGTCCACAAACATTACCTGAAACAAGAAAATCACAAATTATAATACAAAATTTTACTAAGGCGACTCAGGTAAGGACGAGATGCTGCGCCGTGCCAAAGCTCTCACCTTGGCACGGTCCTTCCACCGAGTCGTGCAGCAGCAGGGTCTTTGTGCCTCACTTGCTGCTCGATAGTTATCTTGTCCGAATACTTTTCTAAACGTGGTGTTCGATGATGTGTTTCAATTTTCCAGAGTTCCCTACATCTTCCTGATTTACAATGCCTACATTTGGGGTGGACGGTTGAGAAATTCCGTCTTTTTTTTATTGCTTCTGAACTGGGTGTCTCTGCCCGAGGTCGAAGCCTCAGGCGCAGCCAATTTCACGGCCGAGGAGATGCCAGTCCGGCTTGGAGGTGGACTAATGTCGCTGGGGAAAGGCTATTAACTCGCTATTTGAAGATCCATGGATTGTGGAAATGGGCAAAGATATGCTCTGGGAGCCCGTTCCACACCTTTGCAGTGCAGCACAAGAACGATTTAGACAATCGTGCAGTTCGAAGAACTCTCTGTCGACTACAAAGTGGTGTTCCGCGAGAGTATGGCGGGTTTGGCGAAGGCGAACAGGAGGAGGAGGGATAATGGCAGCAAGTTCGTCAGAGCAGCGGCCATAGTAGTACGGATAAAACAGGCTCAATGACCCAACGATCCGTCTGTGCTTTAGAGGTTGAAGGTCCTTTGTGAGTACAGAGTCACCAATGAGGCGAATGGCTCGTCTCAATCGATTTCGTAAATGAACTAGAATTGTGGTTAGCTAGGTCCTAGTGCATAGATTTACATAAAGGAGATGACATTCTGTGTACAATACCATGACAGTAACATAACGCATGCGCATACTGCAGTATCCATTACACCAGAGGTCTAGGGAGCTATTAAACATTAACCCATTTCGCAGATTGGACTCGACATCTAGCTAGCACACACTGCTTTGAGGAAGGTAAGAGGTATCATAGAGGCATATAATACGTAATGGTACAGATCGGCCCAGTTTCCTATCCTCTCTCACTCTCTCATACGACATCGTTTTCCCAGGAGGAAATTCAGTTCCAAATTCAAAATCATTGTTATATTATTGCATTATATTACGAGCTTTCCGCGGCTTCGCTCGCGTGAAATTCGTATTTCAAAAGAAGAATGTATGTAAGCACGCTCGCTACACTACCTTTATTTCAGCGCTCGTAACAAATTCGTGTATGAGAGCCACATCTTAACGTAACCGGAACTGAATTCAGATGATCGCTTTAAGGGTTATGGAGGAGCATACATACATACAGAAAAGATTTCTAAAAATCGTTAATTTAGTTTTAGTATTATTACATAGAGTCTACAAACGCAGTATCTCATAAAATAAAGTAACTTACTCCATCACCATTCCTTACAGATTTATTATTAGTATTATAACTGTGTACTTAGTGCATCCCTGATCCTACCAAGATTCCGCGTTGCCTTGTTTGCTCGCCGTGCGGGTAGCTTCGAAAGAGGAGACGCAGACGAAGGGAAAAGGTGTACGGCGGGTAGTTAGCTGACGACCGCGCGAGCGCGAGGCGCGAGCCACGTCAAGTACGGGAGCAACGAAATAAGGGATTTTATAAGAGTTGGAAACGAATTACGGAAAGGAATGTATGTATAGTTGGTGTGATTGCGACAGTGACGTTTTAGAGTAAGTTGCAGAGCACGCCGGCTCTGCAGCCCCTACGGTGGTGCACATCCGGCCGTCTGCGAGGATTCTGGAGAGCTACTTCGCCCGGTGAGTGAGCGAAAGTACACGTCGTCACAGTATTGATGATTGATGCACATCATTATCCGCTTTGAGTTGTGCACGTGTTGGGCACTTTACAGGCAAGTTAGTAGCATTTGCATAATGCATAACGCCATCTAGCGAGGTTGATGAAGACATATTTTACTCGGAAAACCTTTTCATTCAAAGAAACTTGTCACTTGATCGCTTGGACGACTCGTACGCTCTCCTTGCCGACCCTTTTCAAACTTATTCGTACAACAATATTCAAACGAGTACATTAATCTATGTAGAAGTCGATACTATCATTTATATTCTCCCTTACGTTTTGTTTATAGACGTCCGGATATACCAGCCTTCCGGCTATAAAATCCAGACGTCTATCCCTGCACTCTTGCGAGTACAGTGATCATGTATGCCAGATCGAGGCCCCATAGCTGTACCGTTCTTCCGAAAAAATTCCATGGGAAACACAGACTGTGACCTTTCCCCAGCCGATCCGAGCCACCACCCGTCCACCCGAAGGAACCCCCGACCTAAGCCGAGAGCCAGGTGTGAAGCCTTCACTGCCACTGGGGTCCGCTCCCTATCCAACCACAGCCTGTGCCCAGGGCCTCAGCACTTTGTACTAGCCGCAGCTTTTGTTTTCACCAGCTATGTATATGCGTGGATATACCTACCACCGTGTATATATACCACCTAATGTGTACCGGGGATCCATCGGTCTCGAATGACTTACAGCGTCATTAGATCGTGAGAAGTCCAACCTACATCCACATTTAAGTGTATCTATGTAGAAGTGGAGTAGAGAGAGCAGGTATTACTTCCGATATGGATTTTGTAACCATCTCATTCTGTTCTAGCGACGAACTGTACGCAGACTCAGCGCTGTTGTCCTTTCAACGATATTTCCTCGTATGTTCGGAGTGGCCATTGGCTGCGAGAGTGCCGGGGAGGGATGAAACCTACATAATAGATAACCATCGTATATTGTACGAAGGCGACGTGCGCATAATGGGGAACAAAAGCGCAAGACAAATTCTAAAGCGAGCGCAGTGACGCAGCGTAACCGCTTTATCGCCATCTAGGAGCGTCGCATTGAGTGACGTGTCTGGCGCTAGATGGCGTTGCTGTCGTATTTTTTTTCTTTTTGTATTTCACATATTCGGATCAAAACTCCCACCTGAAGAAGCCCGTGACGCAGCGGGCGAACATCGACTTATAGAATAGAATAGAATCTCTTTATTGCACACAAATTGAAGGAAGAACAGTACACGACAAGAAACAAGAAATACAGGAGTGCGCAAAGGCAGACAAGTGATTTCTTCCAGTCAACCTTTGGGTGATGGGGAACACATGAGGAATAAAATACAGAGAAAGAAATATGGGTAGTGCAAGCGAAAGGGAGGAGGAATTATTTTATGAATATACATACATACATACCTATTTATACAATACATATACATGTATAGAACGTAAATACTACATACAAATAATAATACATATTATACTATACTAATCCACAAGTGAATACAAAATAGGCAAAATTAATGAAAGTAGAATTTCTTCAATGACTTTTAATAGAATTTAAAGTTTGGGAGTGACGGACGTAGTGCGGCAGCGAGTTCTAGAATTATGTAAGTCTTCAAAATCTACTGTTAATCCGGAAAAATTTAAATTGGTTATTTGAACCTGCGGGTTGAGTAGGCTGTGGGTTAAGTTATAGTTTCAAAGTGGTCAACTGGGCCCGTGGGCTGAGTTGACTATGAAAAAATAAATACATATTTCATAGTGGTCATTTAAGCCCGCGGGCTGATTGGGATGTGGGCTGAGTTGACCAATGATTCAAAATGAGTTTAGTACGAGGCTTCTCTATCCTACTATTGGCTGAGAGTTCAATCCGTATTCAGTCCGCTGACGCTGTGTTTCTGCACAATATCGAGTGATCGTGTCTCTCCCAGCCCGCCCGACGCCGCCCGCGCCCCCGCCGCCTTCGACCGCCGCGCTGCGGGTGGCCTAACATTCATCTTAACTGTCGAGCTCTGTTCCGACACAGCCTCCGATATCCGCCGCGTCCTGCGCTCCCGAGGGCTCAACACCGGATCCGATACAACGTCCACAGGGGACTGTGTAAACCGTTTCCAAATCCCATGCTCGTGAAACCCGAGTAGCGTAATAATACTCAGCCAACGTTGGACAGATTGATGTTGCCGAAAATAAGATCATCGAGTGGTTACACTTATCCCTACATACATTCATAACACACGCTGTATCCCGACAATCAGGGTAAGCAGAGTAATCGGTGTTGTGCTATAAGGACTCTGGTAAATTACAGCACAACACCGACCACCACGTTTAGCACAGTATACGGACAACTATCAAGGAGCAAGTAAGGCACGAAGAACCCACCTGTTGCATGACTATGTAGGTGGAAGAATTGCGCCAAGGTGAGAAGTGGCTATCCTGTCGCCTTTTAGCGCAGTATCTTGTCCTTATCCCTTAGTCGCCTCTTACGACATGCACGGGGAGAGATGCAGTATCCCTACATATTGTTCTAAAAATCCTGTCAAAACGCCGGCAAACGTTATCCGAGAAAAAACCGAATCTAAATAAATAGAAAATAAATAAATACTATAATTTATACATATATACATATCACACACGCTGAATCCCGACAATCGGGGTAAGCAGAGTAATCGGTGTTGTGCTGCAAGTACTCTAGTAAATTACAGCACAACACCGACCACCACGTTTATTTATTTATTTATAAAAAATATTTATTATTTATTTATAAAAAGTTAAATTACAAATTTAAAAAACCCCGACCCTTAAAAAGTCAAATATAATTTCCGTTTCCTTACTTAAAGGAGTCGGGGAACCGCTAAGTAAATTCCTGCCCAGCTGAGCTTCCTTATATTTTATTTAGTTAGCGGTCCCCCGACTCCTAAGTAAACGGAAATAATTTTTGACTTTTTAAGGGTTGGGAGTTTTTTTTAAGTTGTAAATTAACTTTTATTTCAAGATTTAAAAAAAACTGCATGCATTGATTACAAATCTAGCTAACTACCATCTCGATTAAACCAGCTTTCTAATAAAGAAAACCACATCCAAATCAGTGCATCCGTTTGGGAGCACAATGCCACAGACAGACACACCCAAACACACCCACGTTAAACTTATAACACCCTTATTTTTTCGTCGGGGGTTAATAATATACTGGAACTGTCTTCCGGCGAATGTATTTCCTGAATCCTTTAACCCGGGTGTCTTCAAGCGTCGTGTTAACGGGCTAGACAGCCTAGCAACAGTCCGCAAATCTACTGGCATGGCACCTAACTGAGCGTGATTTCGCGAGGAGAGGTGATTTTGGCTCTGTCGACTGCACCATTGGTCTCTCGGCACAGCCACCCATGCTGGTTTACATAAAAAAAATATATATATGTAATAATCTATTAAATAAAATTAAATAAATTCTTTAAGGCTTAAGGACGAATCGGCCAAGAAACCTTACAGGTTTTAAACATACACATGCCTACCATAAGGCAGCACATACAACAAGAAAGGGAGAATTAAAATTAAACACTTTTAAAAATACCCGAAGCAGAATTGGCCAGACCCCGTTCGTTCGCGCAGTTCCTACAGAATATAGCATTATCTGAATCGCATGCGTTCCTTGCTGAATTTTAATTCTCGTACTGTCTATAAATTCCTGTTGACAAACTCTCGGCGCACGTGCCGACGATAGTTTAAAGAGAATTGTTCACTAACGTGTTGTTGTTCCTGGAACTGGATACGTGTGTCGCGTCGAACATGTCCGCCGACGTTGGGGGCGAGTCGGTGGTGAAGGAGGGTGGTGGAGGGTGGAGGATGGTGTAGGAAGGTGGAGTGGGGTTCACAGCTCGATAACATTTCGAGACAGGCAAGAATGGGTCCAGCTTCACATGTTGTCGCAGGTCAGACGAAAATGTAGCGGCGACAGCACTGTCGATCTAAAAGACGGAGCTCAACTCAACTACTACTTGTGTTTGTCAGCCTCGGTAGCTCAGTGGTGCGGTCGGTCGACTGTTGTTAAGCATATCTGGGCACTGACAGATATGCGTAACCGTGGTTCGGATTCCACGTAAAACTGTAGGTCCCCTCCATTCTTGTCTTACTAGGTGGTAGGGTTCATCCCGTCCGCGTTGGTACCACCGCACTGAATGAAAGTACCAGATCAGGTCCTGCTTGGAGTACTGCTCGAACCTGTGGGATGGCTCTGCCAAATCCCAGATTGCGCCTCTGGACTCGATCCAGCATCGAGCCATACGACTATTGGGTGACCCCGAAGTGTCCTGCGATCTAGAACCACTGCAACACCGTAGGGGATGTCGGCTCCCTAAGTGTGTTCTATCGCTTATTCCATGGGGAGTGCTCGGAGGAGCTGTTTAATGCGATCCCGCCGCCCCCTTATAGATTGCATTGCTGAACTGGACAGAAATGGTAAAAAAATGGGAACGGGAAAAAATTATGACGGACCATACTGTTCGAATATGCATAATATGTCTTAATGTCTTAATTAATTATTGTTAATGTTGTGTGTCTTTATGGCGAAATCAATATCTGAATCTGAAATGCGTGTACGTGCCTACAGAGTTCTGCAACCGAGCAAATTCATAACTGGTTGCCCCGAAAATTCTCGCATTTCAAATGCGAAAACAGTCCACAAGAAATTAAAATTTGCATTGCCACCTAATCTGAGAGGGAGCGGCACTCGTGAGGAGACAGCTGACCGTCCGAATTCGAAATTCAAAAATTCAAAACCGGCGGCGCCACTTCGGAGGCAAGCCGGAGGAGCAAAAAACGCTTGCCGAGATATTTATTGCCCCCGACCGAGCCTTCCCGGCGAGAGTTCCGGCATTTCCGTTTTTAGGGTTCCGTATCCGTCCTACGGACTCTATTACTACGCCCCACGCCGTCTGTCTGTCTGTCTGTCCGAGGGCTGTATCTCTTGAACCGTAATAGGAACCCCATTGCAATTTGAACAGAATATGTGTTAATTTAGCCGATATAACAACAAATAATAAAAATAAGAAAAAGCAAAAAAATCACGAGGGTCCCCATACAAAAAACTAAAAAGTATATGCGCGCCATCTACCGAAAATAGCATGAAGCATTTTAACTAATATATAGATGGCGTGAGTGGCGCTGACCATGACATGGCGATACGGAACCCCCGGTGCGCGAGTTTTGGCCGGTTTTTTTTTTCGTTCACAAGTGCCCTTTGTGCGCCGTGATTGGATTTCACACAAAGCGAATCTTCTCCGCTCCTCCTCGCGCCGGACAACGTCTCCTTTCATCCGGAGGCAGGAGTGCGGCTGGTGACGGAGAGCGCTTGAGTTGTCGATGGGAGGGATTTTAATGAAGATCGCGGATTTCATTTGGGATTAATTAAGAGGGATCGGCTTATGAGGGATCGAAGCTTTTACGAGCTCGTGGACCCTTCAAAGTACAGTTGACGGTTCCGAGTCCTTAGTAATTCGGATGATGACTTTGTCAGCTCTGATTACGTTCGGGTGCGGATGTGAATTATTTTTCATTGACCGGTTTCGGTTGAGTCAATTGGCTCGTTGATTCAATGTACTCGAAAAACAGTACTTTTCTGGCGTACTGCCGTGTTTTGCAATATACCGTTAATATAATATATTATATTATATTGACAATATAGTATATTATACAAACGTCAAACTTGGTGTGGTTGTAGTGCAAACTCGAAAGTAAAAGAACTCGGCCAAGTGCAAGTCGAACTCGCGCACCGAGGGTTCCGTATCGCCATGTCATGGTTAGCGCCACTCACGCCATCTATGACGTATTATGAAGTGCTTCATATTAGTTCAAATTCATGATTAGTTAAAATGATTCATACTCTATTCGGTAGATGGCACGCGCGCATACACTTTTTGGTTTCTTCTATGGGAACCTCCGTGATATTTTTACTTTATCTTATTTTTATTATTTGTTGTTATATCGGCCATAATAAAGAAGACATATTCTGTGAAAATTTCAACGGGCTACCTATTACGGTGCAAGAGATACAGCCCTCGGACAGACGGACGGACGGACGGACGGACGGACGGACGGACGGACGGACAGACAGACAGACAGACGGCGTAGGCTTAGTAATAGAGATCCGTACCGGATGCGGAACCCTAACAACACATGATAAAAACCGGCCAATTACGCGATGGCACGGAACCCCAGGTGCGCGTGTTCCACTCGCCCTTGGCCGGTTTTTTACATTATTATAAGTACTAGCTTTTACCTGCGGCTTCGCTGGCGTGAAATTCGTATTTAAAAAGAAGAAAGTAAGTAAGCATACATTTATTTCGGCGCGCGGAACAATTCGGTTTGTATGAGAGCCACATGTTAGCATTACCGGAACTGTATTTTATCTAGCCTATCCTGTGTCACGTATAGTTAAATGTGCTTATTATACTAAGTTCCATCGTATTTGGATGATCGGTTTAAGAGTTATGGAGGAACATAAGAAAGATTTCTAAAATTCGTCAATTTAGTTTTAGTATCATACATTATAGAGTCTACAAATGCAATATCTCAAAAGGTTAAATTACAAATTAAAAAAAACCCGATCCAAACCCCGACGTCAAAAATAATTTCCGTTTACTTACAGGAGTCGGGGGACCCCCAAGTAAAATCCCGCGTAGCTCTGAGTTTTTATATAATTTATTTACTTTATATTTTTTTACTATATTGGTGTTGTATATTTACTGTGCTGAATTAATTACCCCGGAAACCATATTGTAAGTCATAATGGTACTTCAAAAAGAATATTTTCTTTAATTTATGCTTTGACCCAGTCACTGGGTCCTAGCGCACCTCAAAAATATTTCAAAAGGGGTCCTAACAATAATTATAATTAATCGGTCCTAGAAAATGGGTCAGACCCGTCCGACACCCCTTTTATTGATGTGAATAAAACAGTTAAAATACTTTTATGTTTTTTGTTTTGTTTAAAAAATTATTTGTTGTATTTGATAAATATAACAAATAATGAAAGACAATAAACTATTTCAATGTGCTTTATTAAATAAATTCGAGTTTCTTTACACTTATTGCCATAAAGGAAGTTCACTTACTCGTATCTATGTTTTATGGTAAGAGGGTGAGAACCTTACTTCAAATAAAATTCCATTGGGTCCAAATTAGCAAATTTTTTTTTTTATTGAAAATGGGTCCTTAAAAAGCTTCCAAACCTTCCGAGTTCAGCGTTCTGACTACAAAGACTTATAAATTATATAAGTGTTTCAGCCTCGGTAGCTCAGTGGTGCGGTCGGTCGACTGTCGGTCGTGATCATGAGCATACCTGGGCGCGGTCAGTACTTACTTAACACTAAGTGTCGGGGATTTTTCCAATTTGTAATTTAACTTTCATTTTCTTTTTATTAAACTTTAGCAATTTGAATACTGAGAAGAGTGATGCCGTGTGGTACCGGTACTTAAAAAAGAATAGCACCACTGCATCTCTCCTCGTGCATGTCGTAAAAGGAAAACTAAGGCGCGGTCCTTCAACCGAGTCGAGCAGCCTGTGGGTCTTCGCGCTATGTCTTGCTGCTTGATAGTAATCTCTAGTTATCTCTGCTCAACGTGGTGGTCGGTGTTCTGATGTTAATTTACCTGATTTCTTATAGCACAACATCGATTACTTTAAGCGGCGGGTGGCTGAGTGGTTTGAGCATCGGCTTCTCATGCGGGAGGTCCGAGGTTCGAATCCGGTCGGCGTGTACCAATGAGTTTTTTCTGACGAAAAAATTTACGTGCATACCTACACCTGCTGCTTCACCGTTCGGAACCGGTGTAAAACTGTAGGTCCCTTCCCTTGCCCCTTACTAGGTGGTAGGCTCAAATTGTAGCCGACTGGGTTGGTACCACCGTACTGGATGTAAGATGGCCGCATAGCAACCTCGGTTGTGTTCTCCTCTAGTCCAGTATAGCCAGCAATCCAGGGAAGTCTCTGGTATGGCACCTACCTTCTCGGAGGTGATATTGGCTGGTCGGAGCATGCGCTTTGGCCCCTCCAACTCAGCCACCCGTACCGGATTACATAAAAAAAAAAAAAAAACACTTTGCTTATCCCGCATATCGGGATCCAGCGTGTGGTATGTAGAAGAGTGATTTTTTGATCCGCGAGTTGATGAGCATTGCATCGTTCTAAATTAGGGTTGCCATTCGTCCCGGTACACCGGGACTTGTCACCGGTTTAGAATCTCAGCCCCGGTCGTCCCGCCTGACCAAAAAATGTCCCGGTCGGGAACCAAAAGTCAGTTAGTTTTATACATACTAATATTATCAAAAAAATTCTTCAAAGGTTTCAAGTTTCGTCTTATTTCATACATAACTCTCCTGAAAGAGCGTTTCAGGCATTATAAGTCCGCAGATGTCAATTATGTGTATAGATAGACAACGAACGTTCAGTGGAGACTTTTGGCTAACTATCTGTGAGCTTACGGAGCTGCGTGGATCGTTCTGAATCGGAAATTTTTCATAACTTAAACTTTTCGACATTTAAAATCATTGCCTACCTAATTAGCTAATATAATGTATGCATAATCTATCCTTAAATGTAAGAGATACCTATCATCTAAAATGTAAATTAATGTTCATAGAACAGGTGCTGCATTTCCCCGCTCAAAGACAAGCAACTTTTCTTAAGTTTTGATATAGTGTCCCGGTCAGTGCCTGCACCTTTATGGCAACCCTATCCTAAATTATTATGGTCTGATCCATCTCGCACATCGCAGAGCACAGGACGTCATTATTCCGAAGTAGTAAAGTTTACCCAAGTACTCTAAGTTATTGCACACATCCGGGCGGGTAGACGCGGTGCAGGGGCCGCCGGGACGTCAGCTAAGTTCTGCAGGGGCTATCCGCCGGCGAGTTTATTTTAGACATTTTTCTAGAAAGTTCAGAGCGCCCGATTGGATGGCGCTCCGCTGGGCAGTCTGAGAGCACCAGCGACATATGTACGAGCACATCGAAATACATGGCTGGAAGGGGCAAACACTTGTCAGCCTCGATAGCTCAGTGGTGCGGTCGGTCGACTGTCGGTCGGATCATAAGTACACCTGGGCGCGGTCAGTTCTTGGATACCCATCCAAGAACTGACCGCGCCCAGGTGTGCTTGCAGGTGTGATGCACTGCACTGACGTTTGATGAATCAAACGTCAGTGCGGTGGTATCAACCCGGACGGGATAAACCCTACCATCTAGTAAGGTAAGAAGGGAAGGGACCTACAGTTTTACGTGCGAATCCGAATCGCGGTCAGCCTCCAACGGCCGAGCGGTCACCCATCCAAGTACTGACCGCGGCCAGGTGTGCTTAACAACAGTCGACCGACCGCACCACTGAGCTACCGAGGCTGACTTCTATTTCAGGAAATACTCTGGAAGAGGCCGGATACGCCAACTGGGCTAAGGGGCGACCCAGCAAGTTCGACACTATAATAGGCGGCACGCTATGCGCTGCAATGTCCGGAAAGGATGGTTCACTCTACGATATTCACTGCGGACATAGAAGACCTTTCATATGCGAGATATCTGGTGAGCATTATATGCGAGATATCTGGTGAGCATTATATGCGAGATATCTGGTGAGCATTATAGTCTATTATTATAGTATTATAGAGATATAATATAAGCACTGCATCTCTCCCCGTGCGTGTCGTAAGGGATACGGACAAGATGCCGTGCTAAAGGGCGACAGGTGGCCACCTCTCACCTTGGCACGGTCCTTCCAACGAGTCGTACAGCGGGTGTGTATTCGTGTCCTACTTGCTCCTTGATAGTTATCTTGTCCGAATACTTTGCTAAACGTGGTGGTCGGTGTTGTGCTGTAATTTGCGAGACTACTTGCAGTGCAGCACAACTCCAATTACTCTGCTTTCATCCAGAAAGGTGAATACTGATATCAAAGTTGGATACGGAATCGTAAAGTCGTCAATTTAATACATCAACAATTTCTGACAAAGGCTCTATATACCTGATTGTATTTATACTTTTACTTTTGACTTTATGTGGTCAGAATTATCAAGGTTAAATTAATACACCTATGTCTCAAACTTCATCACTGTAAGCAGTGTCTATTGTGTACTCATATTGTGTAACTAGTCACAATGTATTGTAATCGAAGACGTTAAAAAACCCCTGCGAAGTTTCTTGCCGGCTCTACTTTGTAGGTGTAATCAAACCGGACATGACAAATTCAAGCGTAGTGTACTACCATACAAATGATGAATAAAGAACAAAGAATTAAAAAAATAAGAAACAAAACGTTCGGGCTGAGGCACACACATCCAACTTCACCCTGGAGACGATGCCGATCCAGCTCATGTCCTATGTAGGTCTCAGAGGAAAGGCTGTTTGCATTCGATTTCAAACATGGTTGCACATTCCCGCTTTCTTCTTCTTCTTCAATGACGAACCATACTGAATGTGAATGTCTCAATTAAATATTGTAAATGTGTGTTTTTTTATATATAAAATATATATAATCCGGTATGGGTGGCTGAGTCAAAGGGGAGAAAGCACATGCTCCGACCAGCCAATATCACCTCCGAGAGGCAGGTGCCATACCGGAGACTTCCCTGGATTGCTGGCTAAGCTGGAGGAGAATACAACTCAGGCTGCTATGCGGCTATCTTACATCCAGTACGGTGGTATCAAACCAGTCGGATACAATTTGAGCCTACCACCTGGTAAGGGGCAAGGGAAGGTACCTACAGTTTTACACCGGTTCCGAACGGTGAAGCAGCAGGTATGGGTATGCACGTAAATTTTTTCATCAGAAATAAATCATTGGTACACGTCGACCGGATTCGAACCTCGGACCTCTCGCATGAGAAGCCGATACCCAAACCACTCGGCCACCCGCCGCTTACCTTGTACCTTACGCTTGTGTTCTTTGGCTAAATAAATATCTGAATCTGAATCGGAATCTCCTTCTCCTTGGGGTGCCATCCACGATCACGTGCGTCCTAATGGTAGCCAACCTTCATTGGTTGGCTACCATTAGGGCGACCTTCACCTTCGAAGGTGTCTCGAAGGTAAAGAATTTATCCAGTTCTCTGTTCAACATGAATTTATGGTTTTATATACACAACTTAACTTTAATGTACCAAAAATTGTGCATAGGTATCCTTCTGGTGGGGTCTACGTTGTTTCGGCATTTCCGGAACTGGAATTCGAACCTCCGAAGTCTGGCATGAATACCTTACCACTGGACTAATTAACAATTCAACAACCCATAGAAATAGCATGTCTGTGTTCTCCTCTAGTACAGTATTGCCAGCAATCCAAAGGGAAGTGTAAGGCGCCTTTTCGGAGGCGATATTGGCTGGTAGAAGCATGTGCTCCCGGCCGCTCTGGCTCACCCACCCACGCCGTGTTGCATAAAGAAGTCATAATAGAACGAATTAAGAATTGAATAAACTTACAGGTTACGTATACAGAGAGGAAACAGACAGCCTGTACAAGCTGCACCAGGACAATGTCAAGTGGTCGGAAGCCTCCGTGGCCTGCGAGAGAGAAGGCGGACACCTGGCCGACGTGAGCAATGCCGAGGAAGCCGAACTCATCGTCCAACTGCTGCGGGACGAGGAATCTGAAGATACCGACACTAGTGTCCTTGTAGCTTACGTGGGATTCCGATACGACGCTGTTGGTGGAAAATATCTAAACCTTAACGGTAGGAAACGAGAAGGAATTTTTGAAATATTGCAGATTATGTCAAAGCGACGTTCGCATAGTGTAGCGATAAATTAGACATTCGCCATATAGAAGTAATTCATTGGTGATTAACTGTATTGAAATTAAAGTACAATTGTTACAGGAGAACTTGTGAAGAACGTGAATTCAGTCTACGTTTGGGATGACTCTGATAAGCCCGACAACAATTGCGGGATAGTACACAGAGACGGACAGCTGAAAAGTGTGGAGTGCGATGGGAAACACGTCTACGTCTGCGAGATCGAGAGATTCATGCGCCAGATCACTGAAATTGGAGAGCCTGCTCCATCCGACGATAAATTAAACACTGCGCCGGTGGACGACGATTCGCCTAAAATAGCGAACTAAATAAAATGCATAATAATGTTATGTTGTGTCTTCCAAATTGTTTAATAATCTTTATATCATGCTTAAATCTACTTCGTGTTAGTTGAAATATTGAGAAATATTTACTTAGTTAAAGAAAAATTATATCAATAAAAGTGTCAAATGTATAAAAAAAATCTCTCATTTAATTTTCCGCACTACCCATCTACCCTACTCACAATCCCAAGTATGACTGGCAGATAATGGCCTTAGGCTTTAAGTCCGCCTTTTGTCACTTTTTGTGCAATAAAGTATATTTTCATTTCATTTCATTTGTACCGTGTGGGGCCGGTACTTTAAAAGAATAGCCCCACTGCATCTCTCCCCGTGTATGTCGTAAAAGGCGACTAAGGGATATGCCTCCCTTCTTATATTACTAGGTGGTAGGATTTAACCCGCCCGGGTTGGTACCACCGCACTGCATGAAAGGTCGGTCGAAACGGCTATGTAAATAGTTTGTGTTTTCCGTCCAGTTCAGTGTAGCCGGCAGTACCGAAGGGAAGCACTGACGTGGCACCAAGTTCACCCGGTGTATGGCTGTAGGTGATGTAGCCAACCGTGTCAGTTTCCATAAAAAAAAAAAAAATCATTTCATGTATGTATTAAATTAATATTTAAACGGTTTTATTTAGCTTGACCCCGTATACTTGTTTGTTTTTTGTTTATTTTTTTCTATCTTTGTTTCAAATCTTGCGACAACTTTTTCAACTACTTCTACTGAACTGATTCTTATGAAACTTTGCACACACATTGAGTTTCCGTGAAAATACAATATTATGATAATTTCAACTTGGTAACGAGGGTCTGATGATGGAGTCAGGAGGTGGAGAGTGGAACTCTTCAACCGTTACTAGTAACCCCCTCGAGTTGTTTGGGCTCATTTGGTTCGTTCGAACGAGTGCTTCATACTTCCACCAATACACTTGGTGACGAGGCTCTGATTATGGAGGCAAGAGGCTAAATAAAATACATAATAATGTTATGTTATTGTTTTGATGTCTTCCAAATTGTTTTGATGTCTTCCAAATTGTTTTATAATCTTTATATCATGCTGAAACCTACCTCGTGTTAGTTTATATATTGAGTATGAATAAAACTATCAAATTAAACTATGTATCAAGTGAATTTTTATTAGAAAATTGTAAATTATACATTTTATTTATTCATTATACCAGATACTATAATTAGAAACTAGAATAGAATATAATAGTAATTTATTCAATTGTACATACATACATTGTCATCACACATTAACACATACAGAGCATACATTGTACAGAAGAAAGGTCGCAGGCGCAGCATATGGTCACATATGGTAAATAGTACTACTAATACATAATACATACATACCACATAATGTATCCCGACAGTCTAGGTAAGCAAAGTAATCGGTGTTGTGGTGCAATAACTCTGGTAAATTACAGCACAACACCGACCACCACGTTTCGCAAAGTATCCAGACAAGGTAACTATCAAGCCGAAAGTAAGGCACGAAGACCCACCTGATGCATGGCCCGGTAAGAGTGGGAAGATGAGAGTTGGCTATCCTTTCGCCCTTTAGCACGGCATCTTGTCCTTTTCCCGTAATGTCCTTTTACGATATACACGAGGAGAGGTGCAGAGGTGTTATTACAATTATTACAAGTTCAAAGAAGATTCCCAGAAATTCCCTGGTGTGTTAAAAAGCTTGAGCTACGAAGAAAGATAGTAGTAAGTAAAGTATAGTTTTACTACTTGAACTTGATCACTTGTGAAGAACGCCGCGACAGAGGTGACCTCATTGGAGTCTAGAAAATACTCACTACAAAGTATGATTGCCCAAATCTGATTTAAATGTGTGACGCGGAACCAGGACCTCACAGCAAAAAACTTAACCGCACAACTTCTAACACGAACACCCGAAAGCACTTCCTAACAAATCGAATGATAGGCGCCTGGAATAAGCTTCCAAAATATGAGATTGACTCCAGAAACACAAACACTTCCAAAAATTTATTAGACAAATACATAAAAAGTACGTCGACAAAAAAAAATTGCAATAGTGCCCTAGAACGAAAACTAAAAAAACAATTCACAGATCTCGTGCATTACACGATCTTCGAGGTACATTGAAAATAAACTCAACAAAATAAAAAAGTATTACATTTATATATTTTTTATTATTTTTTAAAAACACAAACAGCTTAAAAATTGTTAACTAAAATTTAGACAGAAAAAGAGATAAGCTTGACATTATGTCTAACTAAAGTAACAAATTAATAAATATCCAATATAAAGACATAATATAGGTTAGGTTAGAAGATTAACCTAAATATATATTCAAATCGTATATGACTATAGTACTTGCGAAGACAAATCCAACGAGCCCAAACATGGTGGATTTATCATATGTGTAGTTTAGGAGTTCCTATGGCTTCCTTCCGGCTCCATCACCAGGACCCTGGAAACATCATATATGACAATAGTACTTGCGAAGACAAATCCAACGAGCCCAAACATGGTGGATTTATCATATGTGTAGTTTAGGAGTTCCTATGGCTTCCTTCCGGCTCCATCACCAGGACCCTGGAAACATCATATATGAAAATAGTACTTGCGAAGACAAATCCAACGAGCCCAAATACGCTGGGCTTATCATGTGTAGTTTAGGAGTACATATGGCTTCCTTCTGGCTCCATCATCAGGACCCTGGAAATAACATATGACTAGAGTACTTGCGAAGACAAATTCAACTGTAAGCAATGGTGGATGTATCATGTGTGGTTGAGGAGTTCCTATGGCTTCATTCCGGCTCCATCATCAGGACCCAACTAACAAACTAACAAAGTCACCCGAGGATCTGCAGAGCCGTGATTTGATTTTTCACAATTTATTTCATGCATTCGGATATTCCTCCTCGCTCTCTACGCTGTTGCACTTCCAAAAGTCGATTTCACACTCTCAGCGAAAATGGGGCGCTATACTGAAGCGATCGAAAATACATTTTCAATGTTAAAATTTATAACAGTAGGTAGACAGTAGATAATCGATATCTAAAAAAAACCGATATGAACACATCAGCTAGAGATGCTTATTCATTTAAAATAAATAAATAAAGTATAGCATTTTTGTATGTTAATACGGCGCAACTCCTTAAATCTACACTAATATTATAAAAGGTAAAGTTTGTAAGTTTGGATGTAGGAGGTAATCTCCGAAAATACTCATCCGATTTTATTAATAATTTGACCAGTAATTGGAATAGACTTTCAGGATGGACATAGGCTATACAAGCGAAGCCGCGGGAAAAACCTAGTGCTATATAAAGTGCAAGTTCGCCCGGTGATGGAGTACCACAGTCATCTGTGGGATCGATGCTCTCTTTACTTATTGTCGTCCTTGGACTCTATCCAGCGCCGCGCCATCCGTCTAACTCAGCCTGTTTTATAGGTCCTACCATGGACGGTGCTCTGACGAATTGGCTTCCGTCATACCTCCTGCCCCCATCCGTCTCCGCCACACCCGCCGGACTCGCTCGGAATTTCCATATTATGTTGTTGACACCCAACTTCTAAGGACACATCATTTTTCGTTTTCCAGTGTCGTATGGCGAAAATATGAAACGGTCTTCCGGTGAGTGTGTGCCCTGCAACCTGGGAATCTTCAAAAGGCGTGTAAATAAATTAGACGACGTGGCGCCTCTCTGCGCGTGGTTTCGCGAGGAGTGGTGTTATTGGCTGGGTCTGATCCTCCGTTGAAGTATTGGACACAGAAACCCACGCTGACTGTCTATAAAAAAACTAAGCATGTACCAGCTTTATATTCCTTCATTAGATACTCGTACTCGTATAGAGAAGAAAATAAACATACAAAATCCTGACCAGGATTCGAACCTTGAACTCTAGGGAAAATTCTGAAGAACTCTGGATAAGATTCAATATGGAATCGTGCAAGTTAGCAGAACGCAGGAGCTTGCATCACATTGTAGACAAGCTGTGCCCGCGGCTCCGCCCGCTCTCATATTTCACTTCACTGTTAACCTCATAAGCCATTTAGCGTGATAGTAAGTAGCCTATAGTTGATGGGAAGAATCAAGCTATCTGTAGAATTTTGTTTTATTAAAATCGGTTCAGTGGTTCTCGAGTTATAAGCGGACAGACAGACAGACAGAAAGCAGACGTTGGATTTTATTATAGGTAAATAAATAAATATAAAAGGATAAGGAAGGAAGGTGTAACTGTGAATTTTGATAGTATACGTCATCGACCCGGTGGCGAAATTGGAGACGCGTTGGCGGGTCATGCCAGAGTGCCAGGTTCGAATCCTAGTCGGGACGTATTTTTTTCATTTTACTTTCGGCTTTACGTCTGCGGCATGTGTTCAACGATCAATCGAATGAAGACAGTATCTCTTATAAGGGTGGTAGTTTTTTTTTATGGAAACCGAGATGGAAACTGACACGGTTGGCTATATCACCTACAACATCCGTGATGTCAGCCCATAACACCGGGTGAATTAGGTGCCATGTCAGCGTTTCCCTTCATTTCATGTCGGCTACACTGAACTTGACGGAAAACACGAATTATTTACATAGCCGTTTCGGCCGACATTTCAATCAGTGCGGTGGTACCAACCCGGACGGGATAAACCCTAGCACCTAGTAATATAAAAAGGGAAGGGACCTACAGGTTTACGTGGAATCCGAACCACGCTCAGCCTCCAACGGTCGAGCGGTCACCCATACAAGTCCGCTGCTTACCAACAGTCGGCCGACCGCATCACTGAGCTACTGAGGCTGACTGGTGGCGGCCGTGGCGGCGGTGGCGGCCGTGGCGGCGGTGGCGGCCGTGGCGGCGGTGGCGGCCGTGGCGGCGGTGGCGGCCGTGGCGGCGGTGGCGGCCGTGGCGGCTGTGGCGGCCGTGGCGGCGGTGGCGGCCGTGGCGGCGGTGGCGGCCGTGGCGGCGGTGGCGGCAGTGGCGGCGGTGGCGGCCGTGGCGGCGATGGCGGCCGTGGCGGCGGTGGCGGCCGTGGCGGCGGTGGCGGCCGTGGCGGCTGTGGCTGCCGTGGCGGCCGTGGCTGCCGTGGCGGCCGTGGCGGCTGTGGCGGCCGTGGCGGCGGTGGCGGCCGTGGCGGCAGTGGCGGCGGTGGCGGCCGTGGCGGCGGTGGCGGCCGTGGCGGCGGTGGCGGCCGTGGCGGCTGTGGCGGCCGTGGCGGCCGTGGCGGCTGTGGCTGCCGTGGCGGCTGTGGCGGCTGTGGCGGCGGTGGCGGCCGTGGCGGCCGTGGCGGCTGTGGCGGCCGTGGCAGCCGTGGCGGCGGTGGCGGCGGTGGCGGCGGCAGCGGCGGGTAACATCACGCCATCTATTATATGGATCGTGTAGTATGGTCGTAAGTAATCTACAGGGTGACTGGTAATTCGATCTATTCCTTGAAAGGGGTTATACTAGAGGTTATTTGGAACAATTTAACGTGGTCAACTGGCGTCGGAAATGGGCGGTGTCCGAGATATCGGGGTTTTAAGATTTTTTTTTAATTTTCTGACTTGTAATAGAAAAGAAAAGTTTAAAAAAAATTTCCTTACTTTTGGGCACCCTATTGATATTTTTTTGAAAGCTGGTAAGCTACCAATCAATTCAAATAAAAATATCGGCCCAAAATTCTCAATATCTCAGAAATAAATGGTCTTAAATGAAATTTTTTTAATTTTTTATGTAAATTTTCCGAAAATGTACATGCATTATTCGAAAAAAATTTATGGCACTTTGCACACAAATTACTAAAATAATTACACGGCTTCATGATCTTTTTAACAAGGTATAAATTTTATAAACTTTTATGAACATTTTTTATCAGTTATTTTCAACTATCTTTTGAGTTCTGTCCTGTCGCGCGTTGTTATCTCACAAAACTAAACAGAAAATTACCACCGTTTGCCATGGTTGCTTTTGAAAATGAAGAATACGCCGACATCGTGTATTGTTACGGGTTTAGTGATGGTGACGCTGCTGCAGCACGAAGAGATTACCAAAGGCGTTTCCCTAACCGCCGTTTACCTGATGTGGCCGTGTTTTGTACTACTTATCGGCGTATTCGTGAAACGGGCTCGGTTCAACGACGCCAAAGTGAAGCTGGCAGTCCTCCCGTTCAAAATGCTGACGTAGAGGAAGATATCCTGGAATGCTTTCGAGCAGATCCCGCTGTTTCAACTAGAAAAGTGGCAAGACAATTAGGGATATCGCAATGGAAATCCTGGATCATTGCGCATACAACACTTTATCCATACCACTACACTCCAGTGCAGGCTATTGAGGAGGGTCATCCTGCAAGAAGGAATGATTTTTGTAGATTTTTAATTAACACAGATATTGAAGACCCTGCATACCTCACAAAATTCTTTGAACTGGCGCTCGATCGTGATGGTATCACAAACTATCACAATGCCCACTACTGGGCCCCTAAGGGTCAAAACCACAAATCAAAGTACACAGATGAGATTTTCGTTAAATTTTTGGATGGGAATTATTCATAATAATTTGATCGGACCTTTTTTCTTGCCCCAAAATTTGGATGGCATAACTTATGAAAACTTTTTAAGAGAGAAAGTGTCCGCACTACTAGAAGATGTGCCGCTAGCTACGAGAGCCGGTATGGTTTACCAGCACGATGGCTGCCCAGCTCACTACTACTGAGGCGTGCGGCAATGGCTGGGTGAAAATTATCCACTGAGATGGATTGGCTGATGTGTTCCTACGCCGCGGCCGGCGAGAAGTCCGGATTTGACGTCCTGTGACTATTATATTTGGGGTCACATGAAATAATTATGTATATGTATGTATATATTCTTTATTGAACACCAATTTATAAAATTAGGTACAACAGGCGAGCTTAATGCCGCGAGGCATTCTATTCTAACTAACCTTTGGGATGTGGGAGAAGTACACGCAGGCGAACAAGAATTGTTTGTGGCAATGTGTTAGACTGTAAAGAAATATGTATGATAAACTACATATGAATACTACATAAATACTTTAATAAGCATATATATATATATATATATAATAAACTTACTTATTATGTGATTACAACGAAATTACAACGAAATAATTAAAGTACAACGTGTGTCAGTCATGTCAAGTGTCAGTTTCCATAAAAAAAAAAATCTGAAAGACGCCGCATGTGTTGGCTGAAGAACCTGAGCCGCCAGTGATACAACACCAGTACGCGATCTCTCTTCCGGAGCTGCAATCTCGAAGGTGGAAATTGTCCTAATTGTAGCCAAATTCAGGTAGAAGATGGCACCATAAGTAGAAGAAGGCGGATTTATCATTCAGTAGTGATTTTTCAGTGAAATTTCGACAAAAAACTACATCACACAACGTCTTCAGCCTTCCGCCAACCAAAGAAGATACCGGGCTTCACTGACATCTAACGGAATCCAACTATAATGTTTCCATTTGATCACTTTTTCTTGGTAACTCTAAAAGAGAAACTTGTAAAGTTAGTTGGCACGCAGAACATAAATCTCGCAGGAGAAACGGAATCCACGCGGAAATCTCAACACCTAAGTGGGTATTCGTCCGCTGAGAGAGATACACGTAACTCGCTTAAGGGGGTACTAGGTTTACCATAGGTTCAGAATTGTTCCGGACAGTTTGAAATCGGAACGGGTTATCTGCAAATCCTTCCTAACTATGTTCAGACTAGGGATTTGTCCCGATTTTCCATAAAATCGTGAAATAAAAAAATCTGTGAATAAAAGAATCTATATCGCGTGTGTGAGAGTAAAAGGGAAGAATATATTGCTAAAAAAATATATATGCGTCAAATTGATCTTCTTTTTAACCGACTTCAAAAAAGGAGGAGGTTCTCAATTCGACTGCATTTTTTTTATTTTCTTTTTTATGTTTGTTACCTCAGAACTTTCGACAGGGTGAACCGGTGAACCGATCATTCAGTGCGGTGGTACCGTGTGGGGCCGGTACTTTAAAAGAATAGCCCCACTGCATCTCTCCCCGTATATGTCGTAAAAGGCGACTGAGGGATATGACTCCCTTCTTATATTACTAGGTGGTAGGGTTTAACCCGCCCGGGTTGGTACCACCGCACTGAATGAAAGGTCGGTCGAAACGGCTATGTAAATAGTTTTCCGCCCAGTTCAGTGTAGCCGGCACGACCGAAGGGAAGCACTGATGTGGCACTAAGTTCATCCGGTTCATCCGGACTCCAATTCAGTCACACATAACGGATTACATAAAAAAACTATCCTTACAAAACGCCATAAACTATGATTTATGACTAAATTCTGTTAACTTTAGCTTTATCTTGCATCAGAAGGTGTCCTCGGAATGTTCTTCACTAAGATATTTCCCATAAAAAGGAACGTCTACTACTACGTCTAAATTGAACCACCGAATATAAATAACCGAACGTAACCAAAATAAACTGGGATTGCACGACAAAAGACACTCAAAATCAAATATTAGTTGAATCATCAAAATAATCGTGTACTTACTTCGAACAACAATAGGAAGTGAAGTTATCCATTCATACAAGTAACTCTCAGTCGTCTCAGTAGAATTTAATAAAACATTTGCAGAGTCAACATATGAGTAACTCTCAAACGATGACGCATCCCTAAGGAATGTAGAGGTACCTATAGATATCATATCAGTAAACGTGGTTCTATTCAAATAATGAAAGAATGGTACAATTTTCTGTCTGTAAATCGTTTGAGAAACGCTTAATGATTCTTGCATGAAAAGACATATGAAGCAAAAAGAATGAACTTACAATTTTCTAGAGTGCCGAAAACAGACGTCGTGAAATAAAAATAATTTATTTAGGAAATGTCTATGTCTACAAATCCATGTCTCCTTCTCTTGAGAATCTCTGTCTTGCAAGAAGAATAGTTTTATAAAAATAACTTGTTATTAAATTATGGCGCTCATATTAAATAAAAATATTAAGTTTAATATATTAAACACTAAGATTAGATAGAAGCATGATGGTGTTAGCTTTTTAACCCCCGACGAAAAAACGGAGGGGTGTTATAAGTTTGACGTGTGTGTGTGTGTGTGTGTGTGTGTGTGTGTGTGTCTGTCTGTGGCATCGTAGCTCCCAAACGGGTGGACCGATTTGGATGCGGTTTTTTTTATTAGGAAGCTTGTTTAATCGGGATGGTTCTTAGCTATGTTTGTAATCAAGTAATAAAGTAATTAAGTAATAAAAAAAATAATTCTCTTAAAAAGTGGACCAATTTGCATACGGTTTTTTTTAAAAAGCTTGAAATAAAAGTTAAATTACAAATTTAAAAAACCCCCGACTCTTAAAAAGTCAAAAATAATTTCCGTTTACTTACTTAAAGGAGTCGGGGGACCGCTAAGTAAATTAAATATAAAGACTCAAGAGTTGCGCGGGAATTTACTTAGCGGTCCACCGACTCCTTTAAGTAAGTAAACGGAAATTATTTTTGACTTTTTAAGAGTCGGGGGTTTTTTAAATTTGTAATTTAACTTTTAGTTACACATTTTGTAATTTTTTGTATTGTGGTAAGTTGGCTCTTTCATGTGTTGTGTTTTTAATTGTTAATTAAACCTTCGTTAATTTTACTAGAATTGATATTATACGCCTAGTATCAATGAACGCGTAGTTGCAGAGTGCAAATGTATTTTAGGTTGGCACTCGACGTTGTACACAACAACACAATTTATAATTCAAACGTAGAGTTTAGTTATCCTAAATTCATTCGTGATTGAAACAAGGGCATCGATCAAAGTAACTATTCTAAAGTACTTGGTGCATCCAGTGTTACATTTACACATATACCTTCTTAGAAAATGCTAGATTTTTTGAGATTTTTATATATAGAATATACTCTTAGTTGCACACAATTGAAAGAAAAATAGTACATGAGAAAAAAACAAGAAATACAGGAATGCGAAAAGATGGGCAAGTGATTTATTCAGGAAAGGGGTTATTCAGAGACGATATTCACAATTCACATCACAAGAAGCTTGAACTTTGCTCCAGACACCCAGATTAGTAGGATCTGGCGAACAAACCAAATATGTAGATAGATGTGTTTCGGCGCAAACATCGTCAGCCAGTTTTTTTTTTAAAGTGCGACGGCAACCTGCTCTTTAACATGGAACTTTCTGACGTATGTTTTAGGGAATGGGCTCAACTATAATTTTGTTATGGCGAGACCCCGTGATCTATACGTCTGTCTTTATGCCGGTTAATTCAGCTCAAACATTGACTTACGGTTCTCCGTGTTAGTGTTGACCGTGGCCGGTGGCCCCAGCAGCTGCCTCTCGCTCAGAGAAGGATCTGCACTGAACACCGCCACATCCCAGGGGTTCTCGGGCACTCCCGACAGTCCATCTTCCAGCATCTGGTACGCCCCACTCCTCACCGTCAGCGAAGGCTCATCTTTAAATATCTCCACCGGAGGGTCCACCTCTGGTAGAGGAACCCCGACGCACAAACTTACTAAAACTAGAAAAATTAGTCCCTTTCGAGCCATAGCTTTGTCTATTCGAGATCGATCATATAATTTTTCGCTCCACGCCTAATATGCAGGGCAAGGTGGCGGATTTTTTTATAGATAACGCACTTGTTTATTGAGTTTTTTCGCAAGTAACAGGTACTGATAAGACGGACGGACTCGCGTGAATGTCCGACATGCGAGGTGTTGGACCCATTTGAGTGCTGTGTGATTGGGTGGTCGTTATCTGGAGGTTATCCCCTGATATGGTAAGATAAAAGAATAGGAATGACTGTAGGGCAGACTGTGCTAGAAGCTTTTCTTTTAAATTCCTGGAGATTGGAGTTTCCAACTGCTAGAATTAAAAAATATTGATATATTTCAAAAGATTTTTTGACGTCATTGCCTCTGCTGTAGAAAATCGTGGGTTTGGAGTACAGGTTAACACAAGCCGGGTACGACATCCGGTACGTGTTGGACCGGAAGTAAACAGTGATTCCGTGTTGATGAAGGCCGGGAGGATTGGAGAACTATTGGACAGGCTGGTTCAGCAGCGGACACAAAACACCGATTGACTGAATTATTCTCTGATCTGAATAGCTAATCAAAGCGTTCGGGAATCAATGTGCCCAAGCCGATACTATTTTGAGGTCCAACTTCGGTCACTAATTAATTAGTTCTTTATTTTTAAACCCGTTTGTTCTGAATTAAATTGTTGGTATTTTACACAGTGTAGGTACCTGTCAATGTGTCTTTTTTATTAAAGTTATTTTTAATTTAAAAAACTGCACAGAACCGGTAAACTCTGGAACGCTCTCCCTGCCTATGTATTTCCCCCCGAGTACAGTATCGGGTTCTTCAAGAGAGGCGTTAATAGTCATCTGTCGACGTGCTTAGACACCTTATGGGTGGTTCGGCGCCACACGTCGCGCTTTCAATAAAACAAAAACTTTTCATAAAAAAATTTAGTCCTAATCATTGGCAGCCCTGTGCTTCTCTAACAGGGTTTCATTTGGCGCTAGTCGCTGATTACAGAAATACTCATCGCACTACTCGTCCAACGTAAAATGATTCATACTTAACATTCTTCGCTACACTGATAGCAGTCTAGACTTGTTTACGCTTAGGACAACTTGTATCACTGTCGTTATCAGCCCACTTTTTGATTGGGCTGTCTGGCAGAAATCCTCATAGTGAATTAACTGTTGATGTTTCAAACGATCCTTTCTGTTTTATATTTTTAACCGATTTGAAAAAAAGGAGGAGGTTCTCAATTCGAGTGCGTGTTTTTTTTAAATTTATTTTTTTATGTTTGTTACACGATTACTCCGTCAAGTGTGGGCCGATTTTTTTTGTTTGGTAGATCATACTTCAGAGGTGGTCCCATTAAAATTTTATCGAAATTGATTCAGCAGTTTATGAAAAATCAACAAAATACAATGGTGTGTATTTTGTTGATATAATAATACCTTCAGCAAAACTTTTGTGATGTGGAATTTTTCAGCAATTTGCATTTTGACACATATGGCGAATAATTCTGTACCACTTCAATCGATTTCGATTATTCTTTTTTATGTAATACTAGCTGAGCCCGCGGCTCCGCTCGCGTGAAATTCGTATTTCAAAGAAGACAGTAAGTAACTATGGGCGAGGCCGAAGGCCGAGCTGCGTTCAGGAAGTCGATAAACCATCTCTAAGAAAGTAAGTAATTAAGGGCGAGGCCGAAGGGCGAGCTGCGTTCTGGAAGATCATAAACCTTCTCGAAGAAAGTAAGTAACTGAGGGCGAGGCCGAAGGCCGAGCTGCGTTCAGGAAGATTATAAACCTTCTCGAAGAAAGTAAGTAACAAGGCCGAGTTACATTCACGAAGACCATAAACTTTCTCGAAGAAAGTAAGTAAAAAAAAGGTGAAGCCGAAGACCGAGCTGTGTTCAGGAATACGATAAACATAATGCAAGACAGTAAGTAACTATAGGCGAAGCCGAAGGCCGAGCTGCGTTCAGGAAGAGGATAAACCATCTCAAGAAAGTAAGTAACTGAGGGCGAGGCCGAAGGCCGAGCTGCGTTCAGGAAGACGATAAACTTTCTCGAAGAAAGTAAGTAACTGAGGGCGAGGCCGATGGCCGAGCTGCGTTCAGGAAGACTATAAACCTTCTCGGTTGCGTTCAGGAAGAGGAAAAACCTTTTCGATGAAATTAAGTAACTAAGTAACGAAAGTACGTAACTAAGGGCAAGGCCACTGTCACCCTAAATCATAATATGGGAAATCACCAAAATTAATATGGGAAATTCCAGTTGTCACCGACTATCCTCTACCGAATAATAGACCGAACATAATATACACTGATAAAATAAATAATAAAACTTTCCTCGTAGATGTTACAGTGCCCTCCGATTATAATGTTATAAAAAAAGAAACGGAAAAGCTTACGATATACTATGCACTCAAAATTTAAATTGAAAGGTTATGGAAAACAAACGCCAAAATTATACCAATTGTGATTGGAACTACAGGAATCGTTGGCAGATCTATAGACAAATACATTTCTGATTTAAAAACAGATATCAAAATTGAAATTCTACAACAACAAGTTGCTATACATACATGCAATATAATGACGAAATTTATGACCGGCTTTTTGGAAGAATTACAAGGAAACAATAATCACACCACTGATGACTAACATCTACCACTAACATCTACAACATCTGCCCTCTCTCCCAAGGTGATCTTTGGCGGGGATTATGAAGATTGTCCAGCCAAAACCCAACGATGGCTGAGGTTCCAAAAAACTTGGACGAGGATTTATAACGAATATAACTATAGCTAATAACTAATATCTAAAGTATAGTATATAGTAATATAGTATAGTATGGATAGTATGGATATGGATATGGATATTCCAAAGAACGAGATATTGTAACGGCCAAAATGTGCACAAAATAATATTATTGTTCTATGATTATTAAATAATGAAAGTTGAATCATGAGTATTATTTAATTTTTTTAAGCGTCCGGGCTTAGGGCTGGAAAAATATGGTAAACCTAGAATACTATCTACTTTAAGGAGAATTTCCGCCAGTTTAAGAGGATGTCGCGCAAGTTTAAGGGGATATTTCGCCAGATACGCGATTGCTAGAGAGCTCGAGTACGTCGGAGAACAATAGCACGCTCCTGGATATAGTCTTCGCTTGTTTAAATATCGCTAGGAGCAGGCGATCGCATCTGGAGGTAAGTGGCGTTTTGTGCGGAGAGTGGAGAAATTCTTTTCTTAAAAATCTAAAGAGGAAAGGAACATTGCCTTTGATAAGAAATCACATTCCGTGGACACAGACGGTTCATTAGGATAGGAAATGAGGTCAAGAATTCATGATTTTTTTGAGCAGATAAAAAAAGGGAGTCCTGTATTCATGATTTTCAGATAAGGTTAAAATGGAGCATTTTTTTTATATTGAACATAGTCAGGTGGGTGCGGCCGAGAGGCAACAAATATGCATACCAAATATTAATGTAGGAGGTTATACATACCAGCTGTCGCAAAGCCCACGTCAGAAGAAGCTGTACAGATTTATTCTTTTGTACAGACAATAATTGCAAGAAGGCAGAATATATCCACTAGTAATTGATTTAAGAAAGGTTTGATTTTTTTAGTTTTAGTAATGTCTTTATTTGGCTATGTGCGTGTAATTTTTTGTGTGTTTATATCTTGTATCACGGATGGACCAACTTTGGATGCGGTTTTTTTTAAACTTGAAATAAAAGTTAAATTACAAATTTTAAAAACCCATACTCCTTAAAAAGTCAAAAATAATTTCCGTTTAGTTACTTTAAGTAGTCGGGGGACCGCTAAGTAAATACCCGCGCCGCTCTGAGTATTTATATTTCATTTACTTAGCGGTCCCCCGACTCCTTTAAGTAACTAAACGGAAATTATTTTTAACTTTTTAAGGGGTCGGTATTTTTTTTATTCTATCAAAAGTTGAAAGTAAATTCGTCTATGATGTTTAATCTAGGTGCACTAGGTGTACGACAGACGATACCAGCCTAGGGTATGTAGATGGGTCGTAACCGCTATGGGGTCGGTCTATCACCCGGCGGCGGCGGTGGCTTAATGTCCATCGTTTTCACACATCCCAGCTGACTCATCACCTCCCACCCCTATCAGTTATCACCCTACTGCCAGGGGCGAAACTATGCTAACACCTTGGGGGCCGCCGACGCCGAGCGACCAACGAACACATTTTATAAACGGAGCCGCAATTTTTTTGAACAATTTTTTTTTTTATAAGTGAAAATAAACCGTAATATATTTGATGACGATTTGATATGAGTAAAGGCACAGCGCCTTTGGCGGACGTTCCGAGTATTAAAACGAGCAGAACATATATCTCGATAAGCATCAGAAAACTCGTAATTAATTGTACAGCGCTCTCCTCGCAGCTTCCGCAAAACGCTGTCCATCCAACTATCCGAATAAACTTGTCAATAGCGGCGGGTGGCCGAGTGGTTTGGGTATCGGCTTCTCATTCGAGAGGTCCGAGGTTGGAATCCGGTCGGCGTGTACGAATGAGTTTATTCTGACGAAAAAATTTACTTGCATACCTACACCTGCTGCTTCACCGTTCGAAACCGGTGAAAAGTTTTAGGTCCCTTCTCTTGCCCCTTACTAGGTGGTAGTCTCAAATTGTAGCCGACTGGGTTGGTACCACCGTACTGGATGTAAGATGGCCGTATAGCAGCCTCGGTTATGTTCTCCTCTAGTCCAGTATAGCCAGCAATCCAGGGAAGTCTCCGGTATGGCACCTACCTTCTCGGTTGTGATATTGGCTGATCGGAGCATGTGCTTTGGCTCCTCCAACTTAGCCACCCATACCGGATGACATAAAAAATTCACAGATCTCGTGCATTACACGACCTTCGAGGTACATTGAAAATGAACGCAACAAAATAAAAAAAAAAGTATTAAATTTATATATTTTTATTATATTTCAAAAACACAATCAGCTTAAAAAATGTAACCTAAAATTTTGACAGAAAAAGAGAAGCTTGACATTATGTCTAACTAAAGTAACAAATTAATAAATATCAAATATAAAAATATAATATAGGTTGAATTAAAAATGGAAAAAACAACAGACTAAAATCAAAATCTACGCGACGCATCTACTAACCTAACCTATATACTTTCGAAGACAAATCCAACGTGCCCAAACACGGTGGACTTATCATGTTTTTTTTTTCGATCTTGTAGCCCTAACCGATACGCGTCTTTTGTTGAGCCCTCAACCACTCGCGTAGACCCTAAACTCGCGACACCAGGACGATTTTATTAATAAAGGCAGCGAAATGAAATCGCTGATTTCATTTCGCTGCCTTTCCTGAAAAAATTGATTAACAATTTTTTCGTGTCTCTAGGTTTTGAAAGTTAAGCAAAACGAATCATACGAGTTGGGTATGGGAATCCTCTTAAAGCCAGTGTCAAACTTTAAAAAAAAATTGCTTAATTATGCAGATGAATTAAATATTTTACAGTCAATCTATTCTATACATATAATAAAATCGTAGAGGTAAGAAAGTCTGTACATTGAATGTATTCGGAAAAAAACTAACCAGGGTGGCTTAAAATGAGATACCGAACATGTTAGAACAGTTTTTAAAATTTTTGTTTGTTTGTTTGTTTGTTTGTCTGTACGCGCATCACGCAAAAACCACTGAACGGAATTAGACGAAACTTTGTATAGTGGCAGTTTATATGCCGGGTTAACATAATACGTAAAAAAAAATTACAAAAATAAAAAAAAAATTACAATTATAAACATTATTGCGCGTTTAAAATCACGTAGTCCAAAGTACATAATTATATCTTGAGAATACATACATACATATCGCACACGCTGAATCCCGACAATCGGGGTAAGCAGAGTAATCGGTGTTGTGCTGCAAGAACTCTGGTAAATTACAGCACAACAACGACCACCACGTTTCGCAAAGTATTCGAACAAGATTCAATCGATCAAGCAGCAAGTAAGGCACGAAGACCCACCTGCTGCATGACTCGGTGGAAGTACCGTGCCAAGGTGAGAGGTGGCGAGCCCGTCGCCCTTTAGCACGGCATCTTGTCCTTATCCCTTAGTCGCCTTTTACGACATGCACGGGGAGAGATGCAGTGGGGCTATTCTTTTTAAGTACCGGGCCCACATGGTACTGGTACACACACATGGTATCTTGAGAACTGGCAGCAAATACAATTTGAATAAAATATTCATTCGAAATTTAAAAATAAGTAGATGCAACGAAAATGACAGTTCTTCTTTTTTATAACTTGAACACAATAGTCTATACATATCTATTCTTTCTATGCATGTCTTTGTTCTATGCATATCATAAAATCGTAAATGCAAAAATGTCTATTTGTACGCGCATCTCGCAAAAACCACTGAACGGAATTTGACGAAACTTTTTATAGTGACAGTGTATATCCCGGATGAACATAATAATTAAAAAATATAATAAAAATCACATCCAAAGTAAAGGTAAAAAACAATTTTAAATGTCATGTTGACAACGGAGAACTGTCATCTCGACGTGAGCTGGCCGGTGACAAATTGTTTGATAAATAAAAATAATAATTGAAAGTTGAAGTTATGTCGCTGTCATTGGTGCAATAAAATTTATATATCTGATGCCCGCGGCTTCGCTCGCGTGAAATTCGTATTTAAAAAAAAAAAAGTAAGTAACTAAAGGCGGGCCCGAAGGCGGATCTGCGCTCACGTAAACGATATTCTTTCTCGATGAAAGTAACTAAGGGCGAGGCGGAAGGCGGAGCTGAGTTCAGGAAGAAGAAAAACATTCTTGAAGAAAGTAAGTAACTAAGGGCGAGGCCGAAGGCCCAGCTCTATTCTGGAAGACCATAAACCTTCTCGAAGAAAGTAAGTAACTATGGGCGAGGCCGCAGGTCGAGCTGCGTTCAGGAAGAAGCTAAACCATCTTGAAGAAAGTAAGTAACTAAGGTGAGGCCGAAGGCCGAGCTACGTTCTGATAATTGAAAAACCATCTCGAAGAAAGCAAGTAACTAAGAGCGAGGCCGAAGGCCGAGCTGCGTTCAGGAAGAAGCTTAACCATCTTGAAGAAAGTAAGTAACTAAGGCGAGGACCTGAACGCAGCTCGGCTTTCGGCCTCGCACTTAGTTCCTTCCTTTCTTCCAGAAGGTTTATCGTCTTCCTGAACGCAGCTCGGCCTTCGGCCTCGCCCTTACTTACTTCCTTTATTTGAGAAAGGTTTATCGTTTACCTGAAAGCAGCTCGGCCTTCGGCCTCGCCCTTAGTTAGTTACTTTCTTTAAGAAGGTTTATCGATTACCTGAACGCAGGTCGGCCTTCGGCCTCGCCCTTAGTTACTTACATTCTTCTTTGGAATACGAATTTGACGCGAGCGGAGCCGCGGGCTCAGCTAGTATCTAAATAAATTCCATATAACGATACTATTCCATTTGAAATTAGGTATCATTAAATTTTTTCCCAACAATCCAATAAAATTTATCCTTAATTTTTTTTTTTTATAAATTATCAAAAATTTTAAAGTTATTGCAATATATATACCATTCCATATGCACAAACACATCTCATTTAATAGTATTATAACTCCATCACAACTGCACATTCGCATTTGAGTGAACTCACAAAACTCTAAAACAGCGCTCACTAAAAAATTTATAACTTATTCATTTTTAATTTTGTAAAAAAAAGGTCTCCAGATATTGAGTCAATCTAGAAGATAAAAATATAAAACTCATAAATTTTTAATAATAAGTTTGTCAAAAAGTGCCCTTTCTAAACCCCATAAAAAGGGCCATATTTAGCATTTTTTTTAGATTTTTTCAAAAACTATAGAACTTTTTCGAAATTTATTTTCACAATTATGTAGGCACATTTTGACACCCTAATCATTCACGTAGCCTTAAAACGCATGACACCAGGGCAATGGCGCACTTTCGCTGGAAATGGCGCCTATACAGAAGCGATCGAATAAACATTTTCAATGTTAAAAAATATTGTGACCTCGGGTTCTTATATTCCGAACTCGGGGCCCCCCCGAATGTGTCCGGTTCCGTCCAATCGATAGTTGCGTCAGCGTCTGCTCCTCCGTCTGCCCTATTTCATACTAAGTCGGTTGCTTTTTGCGAACTCTTCGGAATTCGACCGCCTTTATTCGTCGCAATTTTTTTCACTTGCTGAAAATACCGGCCTTTCACCGAGTAGAAAGCTGAAGGAGAATTTTACTTGCTTCCGTTCGGTTCCCATATTTAGGACGAATTGGTTTACTCATAGAAAGATCGAGCATAAAAACTGGTTCGTAATATTCATTTTAATTCAGCGACCGAGTTTTTCACATTCATGTGTTATGTTAGAAGAAAAACTGGCAAAATTAATTGTGCGACGTGATTGTGATATTCAGAATTTGGTAATTTGAAGCTTACCCTGAATTTTGCCAATACATTTTTATTATAAATAACATTTCATTGAGTTATAAAAATATCTCCTTTCTATAAATAAATAGTTCGTTTTTTTCCGTCTAGCCGGCACAACAAAAGGAAGCACTAAGGTGTTATGGGCTGACATCACGAATGTAGTAGGTGATGTAGCCAACCGTTTCAGTAGGTATCCATAAAAAAAATCTCATTTGCCAAGTGTCTTTGTTTTCTAAAGAATATAAATTTATTCAATAATAATATCTATTATATATAAGATATAATAGATATATATTATTATTGAATAATATCTATATTGATGTTTGATAAATTTTTCGCTTTTAACAAGTTCCCCGTTTAAACAAACACACTTTTTAATTTATTTATTAGTACCTAAATAATGTTTGTAATTCATTGTTGTTAAGTTTATTTAATCAAGAAATAAATATAAATATCTAAAGACTTAAAACCAGCCGCAACTACCTACTTGTTAGGTTTTGCATGGTGATGTGACTTGCTAGCTTTCAGCTAAAAAAAAAAATTATTTTACATTTATGTTAGGTTTGTTTATTAATAGTTTAGCTGAATGAACGTTTTTCTATATTTCTTCAGTCGTTTAAATAAAATTATTGAAACACTGAAACAGGTCCGGCCCGCTTCCACCTCCTAATATGAATGATGGCCCCCCTGAGATGACGTAGCAGTATATTGTTACCACCGCTCAACACACAAGCTCTGCAGTTAGTCTGTTGTAAGTTGGCAGGTCTTCTTCGGTGGTAGGATCGTGTAAAGGTGAAAGGTGGCTAACCTGTCGCCCTTTAGCACGGCATCTTGTCCTTATCCCTTAGTCGCCTTTTACGACATGCGCGGGGAGAGATGTTTTATTTTTTATTTTTTTATGGAGACTGACACGGTTGGCTAATTCACCTACAACATCCATGATGTCAGCCCATAACACCGGATGCACTAAGTGCCATATCAGTGCTTCCCTTCATTTCATGTCGGCTACACAGAACTGGACGGAAAACACGAACTATTTGCATAGCCGTTCCGGCCGACGACGTTTCATTCAGAGATGCAGCGCGGGCTATTCTTTTTAACCGACTTCAAAAAAAGGAGGGGATTCTCAATTCGAATGAATTTTTTTTTATGTTTGTTACCTCAGAACTTTCGACTGGGTGAACCGATTTTGAAAATTCTTTTTTTATTTGAAAGCTGGTGCTTCCCGTGTGGTCCCATTTTAATTTGGTCAAGATAGGATTGGAAAGCGAGGCGGAATATATTCCGCCGAGTACATTAATAGCAAAAAATTACTAAAAAAACTGTGAAATAAAAAAATATTTAAAAAAAATTTAAAACCGCCTTCAAAAATGTATGAAATAAAAAAAATCTAACCCTAGGCGGTGCTAAAGCAAGCAAAAATGATGCATGAAAGAAAACATGAGTGGATGATTTCCTTTGTGATTTGTGTAGCCTTCTTTAGCACCGCCTTCAACTCTAGGGTTCGATTTTTTTTTATTTCATCCATTTTTAGGGCAATTTTTATATTTTTTTTAATAAGACGTACCGATTCACACGGTTAATGTTATTTCATTAAACGACAGGTGCGGAACCTGAGCGCGCGAGCCCGACTCGCACATGACCGCTTTTTACTATGGTACACCATATTGAAGGGCGTGTCAATAGTGAAAGAAGGATACCACAAGATGGCGCCACGGGCTAAGTTTTATAACGCCTACCATTAGACAACGATTAGATGATCGTAGAGTTTTTTCATAGATCAGAATAATAATGGCTAGATGACCCACCAAGAGCGCTCTCTATGGCAACACGGTACTCGCCACAATTCCTACCATTCTTGTTATTTATTTGTTTTAAGTATAACATCTTAGCTCTCGGTATGGGCAGTAATTTAGTTAATGAAGCGGAAATGCGTTAAGGATTATTTTAGTATTTCGTTACATTATAGTGCGAGTCGAACTCGCGCACCGAGGGTTTCGTATTACCATGTCATGGTTAGCGCCACTCACACCATCTATGGCGTGTTTATGAAATGCTTCATATTAGTTAAAATTCGTGATTAGTTAAAATGCTTCATACTCTATTCGTTAGATGGCGCGCGCGCATACACTTTTTAGTTTCTTCTATGGGAACCCCCATAATTTTTTTACTTTTACTTATATTTCTTATTTGTTGTTATATCGGCCATAATAACACATAATCTGTGAAAATTTCAACGGGCTACCTATTACGGTTCAAGAGATACAGCCCTCGGACAGACGGACGGACGGACGGACGGACGAACAGACAGACAGACAGACGGCGTAGGCTTAGTAATAGGGTCCCGTACCGGATACGGATCCCTAAAAACAATTGTGTGGTGGTACGGAACCCTCGGTGCGCGAGTACGACTCGCACTTGACCGTTTATTTTTCTGTCACCTCCTCGACTCTATGCACATATCGTATTGAAAGGAGCCACTGCTTTGTTTCCTCGGTAGGTACAGAGTGAAGTGGTAATCCGTTCATACCCTTCACACAGTGGGATAAACCTTTTAGGTCACGGAGCGGAGAAGGGTTAACAATGTAATGTAAGGCGATATTTTCAGGTAGCTATTGTCAAGTGTCATTTGACGCGTTCGATGTCCACAAGAACATTCTTCGATGTCCATATGGGAGAAGATTATGAAAAATATTTTGACGTGATGACGTCGCGTCTTATAAATTGATGAACACCGGCTGCCTCCACACATGAAAAAGTGTCACGTTCCATCTGAGCCTGTGTGTGCAAGCGAGAGCGCGTAACAAGCGATAGAGAGGCACAAGAGGTATAGTCAAAGTTACCATGGAAACGTCTTAAGAAGTAAAACTGTCCAGATCAGACAACATAAGTTTATTGATGGCCAGTCACAAGATGATTAATCCTTCTACTGGAAATAGAATTACTGATCTTTGCTCTATGTACTACGATTATTCCACGTCATCACGTAAAACTATCGTCCGTAAACCGACTTAACAGACAACCAATTTTATAATAATAAAAAGAAATAGCTTTTTGCCCGCGGCTTGGCTCGCGCCATTGTAGAAAACGACGCATTCTCTCTGATACGTCGATAAACCCTGATACGCCTGACGTTTATTTATAAACAGCAATTTCCATATTTGTAAATTAAAAACTGGTCAAGTGCGAGTCGAACTCGCGCACCGCGGGTTCCGTATCGCCATGTCATGGTCAGCGCTGCTTCATACTGTTTTCGGTAAATGGTTTCTTGTATGGGGGTGCGGGTACGGGAGTCGCGTGAATTTTTTACTTTTTCATATTTGTTGTTATATCGGCCATAAGAACACATAGGTATTCTGTGAACATTTCAACGGGCTACCTATTACGGTTCAAGAGATACAGCCCTCGGACAGACAGACGGACAGACAAGACAGACGGCGTAGGGTTAGTAGTAGGCTTCCGTATGGGATACGGAAACCAAAAATGACGCACTTATATACACATTTGTATCCCCTTTAACCCTTCTGGGGTATGAATTTTCAAAAATCCTTAACGCTCACTTTCAGTCAGTGTTAAGAATTTAATTACGTAGATATCTCGGCGGTGGAACACGCCGTCTTAAATTGTATGGACTCTTGCGAGGGAATACTTAAGTATTTTCCTATTATCGCCTCGTAATATTGAATTATTTAAAGGTAGTAATGATGGCGCATGAAATATTTCGTGAAATAAAGTAAGGAAATTCAGTTGATGATCGAGTATCGCGAGAAACTGATATTATGAATTGTCTGTTGGAAAACGAATACTTAAAATCCGGTAAAGTGTGAACGTTGTTTACACGCAGACAGAGGGTTCCCTAGCCATTCCTTTCTTTTTTTTTCTTTTTTTTTATGTAATCCGGTATGGGCTTAGTCGGAGGGGACAAAGCGCATGCTCCGACCAGCCAATATCACCTCCGAGAAGGTAGGTGCCATACCGGAGACTTCCTGGATTGCTGGCTATAATGGACTAGAGGAGAACACAACCGAGGCTGCTATGCGGCCATCTTACATCCAGTACGGTGGTATCAACCCAGTCGGCTACAATTTGAGCCTACCACCTAGTAGGGAAGGGAAGGGACCTACAGTTTTACACCGGTTCCGAACGGTGAAGCAGCAGATGTAGGTATGCACGTCAATTTTTTCGTCAGGAAAAACTCATTGGTACACGCCGACCGGATTCGAACCTCGGACCTCTCGAATGAGAAGCCGATACCCAAACCACTCGGCCTCCCGCCGCTTGACAAGTATGTTCGGATAGTTGGATGGACAGCGTTTTACGGAAGCTGCGAGGACAGCGCTGTACAATGTTTCATGATGGCTGTAAAAAAAGTGGTGGGCGCCCCACAAACGACTTCGCATTCGTATCACTTGGGCAAAATGAACTCCCGCCGTGCCGGGATTCACACGCTGCTTCGACAACATGCTGTTGGACATAAACTGGCCGCCGACATCCTATCCAATCAAACGTCGCATTTTATTTGTTTATGCAGAAACGGCACAACTTCTGTGCACGTAATGGAAAATTGGTTTCTAATATGCCTACATTTTTAACCCCCGACGAAAAAAACGTTATAAGTTTGACGCGTGTGTGTGCTTGCACGTGTAAAAAAATTATGTCTGTTGAAAGCTTGAAATAAAAGTTAATTATAAATTTAATTTACGTGTATTTGCTTAGCGGTTCCCCGACGCCTTAAAGTAAATGAAAGGAAAATATTTTTGACTTTTTAAGATGTCGGGGATTTTTTATGGATCCATATCCGTCGTACGGGACCCTATTACTAAGCCTACGCCGTCTGTCTGTTTGTCTGTCCGTCTGTCTGTCTGTCTGTCTGTCTGTCTGTCCGTCTGTCTGTCCGAGGTCTGTACCTATTGAACCGTAATAGGTAGCCCGTTGGTCTTTTCACAGAATATGTGTTATTATGGCTGATAAAAATAAGAAAAAGTAAAAAATTCACGGGGGTGAATGATACAAGAAACGGATACCGAAAACAGTATGAAGCAGCGCTGACCATGACATGGCGATACGGAAACCTCGGTGCACGAGTTCGACTCGCACTTGGCCTTGGTTTTTAATTTGTATTTTAACTTTTTAATCGACCTATTGCAGTCGTCCCGCGCTCGGCCCGCGCCGCGCCGTTGCTCGCGCTCCTGTATTTGCTCTTTTTCTATTTAATCACGAAAGGAATTAAGGCCCCGCTGCAGACTGAAGACTAAAGATCAGGATAAAGGCTGGCTTTAGTTCTGAATCGCTTTATAAATGTTCCCATTCGCGGAGGCGGTCACGGCATTTGTGTTTCGGATTATAACATAGGGAAGGTTTTTTTTTTGGGTCTGTCTAGGAAGAACTAATACATCATCATCATCATCAGCCTGTATCGGTCCACTGCTGGACATAGGCCTCTCCCAAGGCACGCCACCACACCTGGTCTTCCGCTCTTCTCATCCATCCACTCCCAAGTAAACACAAATTAGGTGAAATGTGAAAGTTATATTCCTCAAAATCACGATTTTAATGTCGGTTGTTTGGTTGGCGGAAACAAGACTCAAACCGTGCTACCCGAGCACTGATGATTGAAACACGAACCGTATGCAGATGTAAATAGGTGCGAGATTAATTCTACTCGTGCGGTGGCTGATACGTCTTCGCGCCGAAGATAAACGTTTGCGCGAAAATCACACTATATATTAAATTTCACGTGTTGGAGAGATGGAAAAAAATGTTTTTTTAGCTACGATTGTAGGAAAATATATTATCTATATTTCTATGAGGGTCTTGTATTGAAACAATTTATGCTTCCTAAGACATCATAAAAAATATGATGACGAACCATACTGAATATGCATATTATGTCTCAATGAAATATTGTTATTGTTGTGTGTTCTTTATGGCGAAATAAATATCTGAATCTGAATCTGAATCTAAGAGAATTTAACTTGGAAGTACAATTTTTGTACTTTCGTTATTATTGGAGATTTATTTAACACCTTTCCAAAGTAGTAAAATATTTTTAGCTATGTTTGTTAATTGAAGATCAATACATAACATATATTTTTTACAGATTTTTTATCTTTAGCTCAACAATTTCGTTCAAAGTTGACCTTTTGAGTCTTATTTGCGCCTTAATATTGTTTGATAAAGTGTACAAATAAATGGATTTGATTTAATTTGAAGCGTCTCTTGAATTCTGATGTTTTGAATTAGGGTAATTATTGTTGCACTCATACAAAACGAAAAGCTTCGCGCGCCGAAATAAAGGTACGGTAGCGGGCTTACTTACTTTCTTCTTTTTAAACACGAATTTCACGCGAGCGAAGCCGACGGCAAAAGCTATTGACATGATTCGTATAAGTTTTAATTTTAATATTTCATTTCCGGCAGTACTCTAGTATCAAAAAGTCAACACTCATGGTCGCTCCTAATTGGTTGGTTTGAATTTGTCAAGTGTAACGAACACCAATAAGAAGAGAGGATGAAGAAGTGGACAGTGAGGAGTGAAGGGGAGCGGGGAGAGGAGGTTGCGGTTGGCTGGCTGGCTGGCGGTCGTGTGGACGGATCGAGGAAGAAGACGATAGTGTACTTGAGATTGTTTGTAGAATTGATTAACCGAGACAAGTGAATAAATATGTGATGCGCTACATTGGAGTTTATATTCATGAAACTAGTAAAAAATAATTTGTTTGTAGATAGATAGATAGAAATAGTTTATTGCTCCAAAACATTTTACAGTAACAAACGATGAGTAATTTACATGAGGGGCAAAGGCGGACTTATCCCTTACAGGGATTTCTCCCAGTCAACCTTTGGATGTTTGAGAGTCGTATGTCGTATGAGCATTGTTGTGAGATATAAGTAGGTAGTAGCAAAAGGCTTGAGTGTGGGAATGTAAAATATAATATATGGAAAATAACTATGATAAACTATAATATACACTACAAATAAGTACGTACTAGTTAATTAAACGTAGAAATCGCAAATTATAAACTAAATTATTATTAATTACAGTTTGTACCCCGTATCATAAATTCGATGTTTCATACGTAAGCCGCCGTACGTTGTAAGTGAAGATAAACCGTGATAAACCGTTTGCTGGGAACTATTATCCACCTACCACAGATAAACGACGTCGCGCCGCATGTAAATGCTGTTCCGAATTCGAAATTTTACGTAAAATCTATTTCGCCGCCATTACTCGTTCTATCTCATGGTAAATGTGCTCAAATCTAACTTGGCACACCACACCCTAACACGTACGAGTGTTGCAGCAGTCACAACATCAACTTCGGTAACAGATTCGTGGGATCAATAGGAACAGAAAGCGGCCAAGTGCGAGTCTCGGCCTCGTTAGTCGAACTCGAGGGTTCCGTATCACCACACAATATATGTTTATTTGTTGTTTCACCTTAGTTTGCACTAAAATCTCACCAAGTTTGACCCTTTTTTGTATTACCGTTTTTACAATAAATAAAAAGATTTTTTTTGTGATATATAACTCGGGTCGGACAAAAATGAACTATTTTCGGTCTTATTCCTTTACTTTTGTTGTAAGACCTTGCTTCATACCAAATTTCATGATTCTAGGTCAACGGTAATAAGTAACCCTATAGGGTTTCGATGAGCGAGTTTGAGTGTATCAAAATATGAGACAGAAATGGGCGAATCTTTTAATTGCGTTGACTTAATTAGAAGCTTGAATTTTTTAAACCCCCAAGAGATCGTAGACTAGACATTAGATTTTATATTAATTTCAACTTTATACCTCCACCCGTTACTGAGAAAAATTGTCTTGACAGACGAACAGACGGATGGACGGACAACAAAGGGATCCTATAAGAGTACGTTTTTTTTTTCTTTTGACGTACGGAACCCTAAAAAACGCATTTTGCAATTTCATTATACGTATTGATGATGGATTATAATATGGAGTGGCGTTACAGGATGCAATTGAGGGTGTGTAGTTGAACTAAGTCTGGAATGCACACTGGTCTGCGTCTGCGGTCGCTTCTTACTGCTATCCATTTATCAATGGCCACGGATGGTGGCTGGCGCGAACCTAGATTGTGCCTAGGTCTAGGAGTGTGAATGAATTTAGCACTTTTAAATCTCTTACTAATTACGCACATTTTTTTTCGACATCAAGTACGTCGGAAAGCAGTGGTCGCGTACCGCTGAGGGCCGGGAGGACTGGAGGAAAATTGGAGAGGCGTATGTCCCGCAGTGGACGCTTACACGCTGACTGACTGTATAGTAACTACCAGTGATCGGTGACGATGTGGAGGACTAAAGTAATACTTCAGCCTCGGTAGATCAGTGGTGTGTCGAGTCAGTTGAGTGTCGGTCGGATCATAAGCACACCTGGGCACAGGTCAGTGGATGGATGGGTGACCGCTCGACCGTTGGAGGTTGGTTCGGTTTCCACGTAAAACTGCAGGTCCCTTCCCTTCTTACCTTACCAGGTGGTAGGGTTTAACCCGCCCGGGTTGGTACCACCGCACTGAATTAAACGTCGTCGGTCGAAACGGCTATGTACATAGTTCGTGTTTTCCGTCCAGTTCAGTGTAGCCGGCACGATCGAATGGAAGCACTGACATGTCACCAAGGTGTTATAGGCTGACATCACGGATGTAGTAGGTGATGTAACCAACCGTGTCAGTATCCATAGAAAACAAAAAACTTGCGGAAGGCTAATTAAGCGCTAATTTTTACTTAGTCCCCCGAGCACTGCAGATAATCAATCAATCAATCATCTTAACCCGATCGTTCGAATTTGTCAGCCTCGTTAGCTCAGTGGTGCAGACTGTCAACTGTCGCTATTGAATGTTAAGCAACGCTGGGTGCGGTCAGTACTTGGATGGGTGACCGCTGACCGTTGGAGGCTGACCGAGGTTCGGATTCCTCGTAAAACTGTAGGTCCCTTCCCTCCTAATCTTACTTGGTGGTAGGGTTTAACCCGCCGGGTTGGTACCACCGCACTGAATGAAACGTCGGTCAAAACGGCTATGTAAATAGTTTGTGTTTTCCGACCAGTTCAGTGTAGTCAGCACGATCAAAGGGGGAAGCACTGACATGGCCTTTAGTTCATCCGGTGTTATGGGCTGACATCACGGACGTTGCAGGTGATGTAGCCAACCGTGTCAGATTCCATAAAAAATAAAAAAAAATAAAAAAAAAATCTATGAAACTTAGTATACGCACATTTTACTATCCATAACACAGGATACGTAAAATTCAGTTCCGGTTACGCTATAAGATGTGGCTCTCATAGAAACCGATTTGTTCCGCGCGCCGAAATAAAATTACGTTTACGGGCTTACTTACTTTCCTCTTTTTAAATAGGTACGAATTTCACGCGAGCGAAGCCGCGGGCAAAAGCCAGTAAAACATAATGCAACACGCCACCTTCATTACCCGAGAGAACATAATAGAAGCCATTAGGCACCTTCCCGCACTTCCGTCCCGTACAACCCTCCCCGTACAACCCCCCGCGCTTCCCTTCCGCCGTATGCGAGGAGGGATCTCATGTCTCGTGGCTGACACATTATATTTTAAAAGGTTCCTAGACCGCAGGCGCACATACTTGCAATAAGGCCGCGTGGTGTCTACGCATTATATTGACTTTATTAAAAGTAGGCGTTTTACGAAGGGCTTCCTTGTCTGTTTTGGCCTTTGGCGTCTCCGTTAATTTCGAAACTAAGAAAAATAAAAAACTAAAAACAGGCTACGGAACCCGCGGTGCGCGAGTTCCACTCGCACTTGAGTGGAACTCGCGCACCGCGGGTTCCGTATCGCCATGTTATGGTTAAGAAGGAAATGGCTACGGAAACTTCGTGTCTTGTTCGCCCTTCACATACTTTTTTAAAGAAATATTCTAGTTAGTGATAGCATTCTCTATCCACACGTCTCTCTAAGCCTACTCTGTAATCACGAACATTAGGTCGTTCCCCGGTGGGGTAGACAAGTACAACGGATCTCCACGTGCCACGATCCTGACACACCTCTGCCGCATCTTCCACTCTCATGTTCTTCATGCATGCTCGTCGGCTATGGGCACTACGCACTTGACCTTTTTTGAGCACATACCCGATCTGGTCCAAGTACGTGCGTCTATGGCGACCATTCCCAACTCTTCCACTCACATTCGATGCATAAAATGTCTTACGTTAGTCTCCTATCATCCATTCTTCCAACGTGACCGAACCACCGAAGCATCATTCCTTTCTCAATCGTTGTCATTATTATTAGGTTTTCGTATCCGGTACGGGACCCTACAGCGGGGAACTCACTAGACGGGCATGCCGGGCGGGCAGTCTGCCAGGCATGCCTGTCGCCGCAACACACTACACGGACCACTAGACGGACTTGCCCACGGGCAGTCTGAGCCAGACATTGTTTCAGTTTCATCAGACAGACCTACGCGATATTTGTGCAAACATGCCAACGCAAAGATGAAAAATTGCAATAGTTACTGGAGCTGCGTTAAATACGTTAAATAATAAGTCATTGTTCATAAACTCTTTAATTTTTACTTTCCATAAACATGGAAATGTTTCGTACGCAGCTATGAATTCCTCCCAAAAGATTTTATTTTCGTTAAAACTCATTATTTTCCATGAACACTTGCACGTGCACTACAATAGTTCGTAAAACAGAGACGTCTGTACTCGATGCAGCCGCTCCTCTCTGTCTGTGCACAGGCAGCCTGCGGTGAGCACACACGCTCGGACAGTCTGTGCCCGCGCAGACAAAATGGGATCGCACGGACGCGCGACGGGCAGTCTGCCGGACCGCCCGCGACGGTGATACACTTGACAGACATGGACAGACCTATAGTAGCGAGGTCCGGCGGGCATGCTCGCGGGCGTGCCCGCGGGCATGCCCGCCTAGTGAGTTCCCCGCTTACGCCGCGCCGTCTGTCTGTCCGTCCGTCCGTCCGTCTGTCCGAGGGCTGTATCTCTTGAACCGTAATAGGTAGCCCGTTAAATTTTTCACAGAATATGTGTTATTATGGCCGATATAACAACAAATAATAAAAATAGGAAAAAGTAATAAATTCATGGGGGTTCCCATAGAAGAAACCAAAAATTGTATGCGCGCGCGCCATCTACCGAATAGAGCATGAAGCATTTTAACTAATCATGACATCTAATATGAAGCATTTCATAACACGCCATAGATGGCGTGAGTGGCGCTGACCATGACATGGCGATATGGAACCCTAGGTGCGCGAGTTCGACTCGGACTTGGCCGGGTTTTTTTATATTTAAACTTCAAGTACCGGGATAATCGCCTCTGGCAGCGCATGTGACAGACAGACGGACGGACGGACGGATGGACACTTGACCGATTTTATAAGGATTGCTCGCTACGTAAAGACAACACCGAGGGGTTTGTCACTAGAGCAAAAAGTGTACACCAGATTACCTGTAGGCAAGATTCCCAGGTTTACCTTGTGATTTCCAGATTCCGAAGGATTCCGAAGATTCCTAGGGATTTCGAAGATTCTTTAAGGACGACCAAAGATTTCTAAGGGATTGCCAAAGATTTCTAAGGGATTACCAAATATTTCTAGGATTACCAAAGATTCCAGGATTTCGTAAGATTTCTAAGGACTACCAAAGATTCCTAGGGATTACCAAAGATTCCTAGAGGATTACCTAAGATTATCTGAGATTACCAAGATATTGATCGGATTGCCAATGATTTCTTTGGGGTTCCTAGATTGCCTGGGATTTCTATATTACCTGTGATTACTTGAGACTGCCTAAGATTGCCAGATTCCTCGGACTACCACCTAAGGTTACCTGAGATTACCAAACAATTATATACCAGATTCCCTAAGTGACTGACCCCTCGGACAATACAAATATGAATGTTCATACATTGCTGTGCGGGTTACCACTACCACCGGACTACCACCTAAGGTTACCTGAGATTACCAAACAATTATATACCAGATTCCCTAAGTGACTGACCCCTCGGACAATACAAATATGAATGTTCATACATTGCTGTGCGGGTTTCCTCACATGAAATATAACGCGGAAATTCCTGACGATGCTACCACAAATCATAGAATGGCGCTATCCTTTATCGCGTGTACCTACTCGCACGAGGATGTTGATTTCTTCCTATTTGTCTCCGCCAGCAATTCCATCGTCTCTGTTCCTCTATTCGGAAGACGGAAGTACGTGACCGCAAACGAATTCTCCCATTTTTCCTTGCCCCTTAACTACAAGGTGTAAAATATACTTTGTAAATGAATAAAAATTTTATAATTACCTTTTCGTAAACACATCTTATCAATATTTCAATTCTGACTGTCTGTCTGTCTCTCGGTCTGTCCGTCTCTTTTTTTACTAAATTTTTTGTTCTTATTAATTAGCTTTACCAATCATACGAGTGTTTAGTTTTTAATTTTAAGATTTCGCTTTGTGAGAACTTATAATCGTAAATATAAGAAATCGAATGAGTGAACCAAGGTGTACACGTTCTTTGAGATAATAAAGATTCTTTAAACCGAAGGTAGACTCAAATTGTAGCCAACTTTGTTGGTACCACCACCGTACTGGATGTAAGATGGCCGCATAGCAGCCTCGGCTGTGTTCTCCTCTAGCCCTGTATAGTCAGCAATCCAAGAGGGAAGTCTCCGATATGGCATCTACCTTCTCGGAGGTTATACTGACTGGTCGGAGTATGTGATTTGGCCCCTCTGACTGCTCCACCCATACCGGTTTACATTTAAAAAAATAGTAATTCGTTAATTGAAATCAAAAGTTCGACAAGTCTATTAGTCCCAAGAGAGAGCTTGTCTCGAAGAAAATTTCTTAAACATTGTCTTTCTTACAGAGCCATCCGTCTATTACACAACAACTGGGCGCTCAATAACCCCGGGGTAATTTCACAAAGAAATAAATTCAAAATGGCCGCCGACCGCTCCGCGTTTTGACAGGCTCTGAGGGCTTCGGAAGCGCCTGGGGCCAGAGGTAAGGACACTGCTGGGGGATTTATTTGTATTGGTGAGAGTAGAGTCCGTCTAACCAAACTGGGTACGTCGCCATCAACTGGGGGCATACATCATGGAAGTTTTTTTTTTTTTTTATGGAAACTGGTACGGTTGGCTCCATCACCTACTACATCCGTGATGTCAGCCCATAACACCTTAACTAGGTGCCATGTCAGTGCTTCCTTCGGTCGTACCGGCTACACTGAACTGGTCGGAAAACACGAACTATTTACATAGCCTTTTCAGCCGACCTTTCATTCAGTGTGGTGGTATCAACCCGGGCGGATTAAACCCTACCACCTAGTAAGGTAAGAAAGGAAGGGACCTACCGTTGTACGTGGAATCTGAACCAGGGCCGCCTCCAACGGTCGATCGGTCACCCATCCATCCACTGACCGCGCCCAGGTGTGCTTATGATCCGACCGACCGCACCACTGAGCTACCGAGGCTGACAAAAGTGGGCGTATTATTACATTAGTAGGCTGGCCCTGGCGTGATGCTCGTGAACGGGTGCTGTTTGTGGAGACTGGGCTGCTCCAATTGGTTCAAACATGTTATATGAATGGTTTACGCTTATGGAAAATAAATTTTGTATTGTGATACATTTTTAGAAATAATGATGACTTGTACTGTGTAGGCAGTGGCAAACACTTTTGTAAATGTAGACCACAAAGCATCAAATGCGCGCGCCCCTCCTAGAGGCGCCCTGAGCGCGATTTCTCTACAACGCCGTTGAAGCCTGTGGGCGTGGCCTATGACTTACATATGTGTGTTGTGCGTGTGCATTTGTTTTGTGCGTGTGCCTAACTTGCTCCTCTTTGTGTGTAGTGTCGATACTAGCACACACACACACACATACGAATCGCTAGCAGCACTGCGTGTAGTTTTTGGGTTTCAAATATTATCGCTTAGGGCGTCTCTAGTAGGGGGCGCGCGCGGTAGGTATTTGATGCTCTATGTAGACCATTGATTTTATGTAGACTATTAAGTGGACGCAAAAAAAAAAGTATCCAGCGAAGTTTCTTGCCAGTTCTTCTACTTAGTATCACGCCTGTTCCCCGGTGGGATAGGCAGAGACAACGGATCCCCACGCGCCACGATCCTGACACACCTCTGCCGCCTCTTCCACTCTCATAATGTTCTTCATGGTTGCTCGTCGGTTACGGGTACTACGCACTTGACCCTCTTTGAGCACATGCCCCATCTGGTCCAGGTACGTGCGTCTAGGGCGACCCATCTTCTTCTTCACTTTGATAATCGAACTGGCTAAATGTTAAAATATAACAAATCCGAGTACAGTGTACTCTGTATGGATCATGAATAAAGAAAAATAAAGAATAAAGCATCTACGGTGTGGTCGTGACCCAGATGCAGATTCAGATATTGATTTCGCCGTATGTATATTCAGTATGGTTCGTCATCGTGTTTGCATTGTCCCGTTCAGCTATGCAATATATAGGGAAGAACAGGGCAAGAAACCAACAGAGCTTTTTAGAAGCTTTGATAAAAATTCACCTGTTAGTATGTTTTCAAATCTGGCAACTGAATTTTTAACCAGCTCTACGCAAACAGATTGAGTTGAAAATTTGCAAACACTTTTGGTGCTATTAAGTAATCTGTGGTGCCGGTCACAACACAATCCTAGTATTGTAAAAAACTAAAAGCTAGTTTAAAATAGAATTACTGAACGGCGCCAATGCGCGGGCTTGTACTCTCACGTCGGACGATATTGCCGGATGGACGAGAATATTGTTGGAAATTGCATCGGAAGTCTTCGCTCAGGGCTCAGCGCGCCGCCACCGCGCCGCCCCGTGACGAGACGTCGCAATCCGGCGGAAATCTGCGGCAACGTTGTAGCAATCCGGCGGTAACATTGTAGCAATCCGGCGGCAACATCGCGGCAATAGCGCGCGAATGTGCATGGAGCAAAGTGCGAATAGTAAAAAAGTCAAATGCGTGGAATTACTATTGACAAACATTTCCTACAATCTTCAATATGTAAATAGCAATAACAATAATTATGTAATCTTTTTTTAGGCTTCCGTACGAGGTACAGAAAGCTACAAAAACCGACCAAGTGCGAATCGAACTCGTGCATCAAGGTTTCCGCACCACCAGAAAAAAAAAGTAGAAAAACACGTTTCTTGTATGGGGACCAAACTTAATTTTTCTTTTTTTTTTTGGCTGCCGTGTCCGTCGTATGGGGCTCTATTACTAAGCTTACGCCGTCTGTCTGTCTGTCTGTCCGTCTGTCTGTCCGAAGGCTGTATCTCTTGAACCGTTATAAGTAGCCCGTTGAAATTTTCACAGAATATGTGTTATTATGGCCGATATAACAAAAAATAATAAAACAATTAAAATTTCACTCTACTCTATCGGTAGATGGCGCGCGCGCATACACTTTTGGGTTCTTTATATCGGAACCCCGTGAATTTTTTACGTTTTATTATTTTTATTATTTGTTGGTACATCGGCTATAATAACACATATTCTGTGAAAATTTCAACGGGCTACCTATTACGGTTCAAGAGATACAGCCTTCGGGCAGACATACGGACAGGCAGACAGACAGACCGACAGACGGCGTAGGCTTAGTAATAGGGTCCCGTACCGTATACGGAACCCTAAAAAACGGTCCCACACGATGTACTCGATTCGATCGGTCTTCTATAATTTTGACTTTTGTGGCAAGGAGAAGACGATATATGCGAAAGCACGTTGGAAGGGGAACGCTTGGATGCATATTGTGGAATGTATTGTGGGATAGCTTGTCGTTGCGGTGAATATGCATGAACTATTTCAATGTTGTGGGCCAAAGAATATATTCGGATACTTATATTTCTCTATCATTCATTACCTACATCTGTACACCACCGACCACTGAGAGTGCCGCACATCAGCGAGCTTCCCGTCGAAGTACCTGAAAAATGAAAATGAAAATGTATTTATTTACACATAGTAATGGCACTTGATATACATTTCAGTTCTCCTGCACTAGAATGTTTTGTCTTGCAGGAGTTTATCCGTAACTTTTTTTTTACATTTACATTTGCGCCCGTCTATATCTAAATTATGTAATAACTAATAACAGCAACTAGCATAAGTGTAATTTGTACCTACTATAATAAATACTAAATGTGAGTAAACCTAACTATTCTATGTTTTTTTTTTTCCTTTTTATTGTTGTATTTTATACCTACTTTCACTTGTTATATTTTATACCCACTTTTTTATATTGGTTATATTTTATACCTACTTAATTTTTATATTTGCCAAAGCTTTCTTTGTTCGGCGAATGGCCATTGAGATTCAGAGGTGTAACGCGGCGTGCGTACTTGGCACGTGCACCGGTGCAGCGACTCAGACAAATTTAAATTAAATATATTATTTATAGGTAGTCTTAATTTTTTTTTTTTTTTAGGTTTAGTTTATACATTATTTTAGTTTAGTTTTTCATATTTCTTAATTTTAGTTTAATTTTATTGTAATATTGTATGATTGTGTCATGATTTTGATTAATAAAGCAATTTTTATATTTGTTATTTTTTATATTTGTTATATTTTATACACTTGTTATATTTTATACCTACTTTTACTTGTAGATTTTTGGCGCACTTGGTTCAAAGAACTACTTATTCATACTTGGGCGTGTAGCGTAAACCAGCGGTGTCCAACCGATAGTACGCGGGCCCCCGGTAGCACGCGACCTTATTTTTAAGCGCCCGCACACAGACGTCCCAATATAACATCGAAATAATGGCGGGAAATAAATACTAAACAATTAAGTTAGAAATACGTTGACTACAGAACATGCTATAAATTGCCTAATGCTGTCATGCTGTCAGATGGGTTATATAGAAAAATTTGTAAAATTTGTCTGAAAATCAAAATAGCCAGATATCCCATTAAAATGTATAGATAAACATCATACATAGGTACTGTCCCTACTTGATGGTGCCCGCTGGGAGTCAGTTAGTAGCCAGAAGCACAGTGGTGTGAGACTAAAAAATTCATAAAAAACATGCATAAAACATCACATAAATTTCTTATAAAACCTAACTATAGTGCCCGGGACGGATCTCGGCGTGTCGTCGCCGCAGCGGGCGACCCGCCACGCGAATAAACTATACAAGTACGGTGCGGGTGCGAGGGAGAACACCGACGAACCGCTGCGGCGGCGACACGCCAAGATCCGCCCCGCGCATTATACCAAGAACGATAACAAAGAAATCTCGGATTTATTTGAATACACATGCAGAGAGTCCGACTACAGCATTATTATCTATTTCCTTCGTTTTTCGTATGTAGTCGGTTTTCATATAATTTTTATTTTATTATGTTTTAGATTCTAGGTATAAAATATGCAGCGGAAATTTATTTGGGAACTCAGTAAATGAAACTAAAGGATCGGTCTCACTGATATTAAAATAAAATAATCCACTTGCGAATCCGCGACTGAGCAATTTCAGTTTGAAAACATTCAGAGAAAATCTGAATGCTTTGGTGCAGCCACAAACTCAGAGCTGAAACGGAATACAGTGTAAGCGGGAATTCGGTTCGTCATTCCAGATCTCAAGTGGCCGAGTTTACTCGTTTGCTTAACGTTGTTAAACTGAAAAATCTACCTGTTTATTACCTATTATTATATTTATTAAAAAAAAACCGGCCAAGTGCGAGTCGGACTCGCGCACCGAGGTTTCCGCGCCACAAACAAAAAACATTGAAAAACAACACGTTTCTTGTATGGGTTCCCATACAAGAAACGTGTTGTTTTTCAATGTTTTAAAACATTCACATTGAGGGGTTTAGTTTCAAACCCCTCAATGTTTTACTTTTTCTGTTTTTTATTATTTGTTGTTATATCGGCCATAATAACACATGTTCTGTGAAAATTTCAACGGGCTACCTATTACGGTTCAAATGATATAGCCCTCGGACAGACAGACGGACAGGCAGACAGACAAACAGACGGCGTAGGCTTAGTAATAGGGTCCCGTACGACGGATACGGAACCCTAAAAATGAGTTTAGTGATGTGAAATGGGACCGCTACATTTTCTGTTTTTATAATTAACTTTTTGGGTCTTCAGATGTCATGTTCCAGGTGTTTGTATCAGCATAACGAAGAAGCTGGGAAGGACAATTGAGTATAGCCGGTTGAGGTCGATGCTCCATAGCCGGTCTGAAAACTCACTGAAGCGCCAAATCGCTTGAAGCGATAATGTGCCTAATCAAAATGTGATAAAATATTTAGCTTTAGCTCTACAAACTAACCCGCCATCTGCTTAGCGGAGGCCAGTAGCGCCTTCTTGTACGAGCCTTTATAGTCAGGTCGCTGCACACTGCTCTAATCAGTAATCACTTGCACTCTTTTGCCCGCGGCTTCGCTCGCGGTAGACTCGGTGTAATAGCAAATTCTATTTAAACGCAAATATCATAACATAATACACGATCGGTTCTCTTATATTCTCTCTCTCACTCTCTCCTCCTCCCCCCCCCCCCTCTTTCTCTCTCTCTCTCACACTCTCTCCTCCCCCCCCCCCCTCTCTATCTCTTTCCCCCTCCCTTCCTCCCTTCTATCCACTCTCCCCTCTGCATCCGGCACTAACATTCGACACAAAATTCCGTTCATACTATAATTTATTTGATACTGCTCGGCGATGGTATATGGCACTATACTCTTTACATACAGTGTAATATACAGTGCACATAAAATATACAGTGCACGTACACTCCATGAGGCACGTCTCATACATACTCGTAAGTAACTAAGTATTCTGCGCTAAAACACTTACTTAAGATACAAATTGTGTACCTATTCGTTTTATTTTAAGTACATACATGATCAATCCTTCCTTACCTATAATAAAATCCAACGTCTGCTTTCTGTCTGTCTGAGTGTCTGTCTGTCCGCTCATAACTCGAGAACCACTGAACCGATTTTAATAAAACAAAATTCTACGGATATCTTGATTCATCCCATCAACTATAGGCTACTTACTATCCCGCTAAATGGCGTATGAGGTTAGCAGTGAAGTGAAATATGAGAGCATTTTTCATGTAACAGATTGTTCAGACGGGTGCGGAATCTGTTGTCATCTATTTCCCTTCTTAGGTCCTCAGGTAGAATCTCATACAACATCATTTTCGATAAATGTTTCCTTATTTCCTTCGTTTTTCGTAGTCAGGTTTTTAAACATTATTTTAAGCAGAAAATGTTCTCGTGATATCCGCACGTCTCTCTAAGCCTATAAAGGAGTCGAGTAGGGTGTTCGGGATGGATCAAGCAACTCAACGCTGACCGCAGAGGTCAGGGTTTCGTTCTTGCCTCATACATTTAATCCGCTTTGGGCATGCCTATGGAAAGTCACTAGTTGCCTATTTTTGAGTGCTGATGTGGAAACGTTCAGGGTATTTTATGGTACCATACGTATATTTTTGTATATGTTTTAACCCCCAACGCAAAAAGAGGGGTGTTATACATTTAACGTGGGTGAGGGTGTGTGTATGTGTGTAAGGGTGTGTCTGTCTGTGGCCTCGTAACTTCCAAACGGGTGGACCGATTGGGATGCGTTTTTTTTTATTAGAACTGGTTTAATCAGGATGGTTCTTAGCTATGTTTGTAATCAAATAATGAAGTAATTAAGTAACCCAAAATTTTATTATCTTAAAAATTTGACCGATTTGCATGCGGTTTTAAAAAAAAAAGCTTGAAATAAAAGTTAGATGAAAAATTTTAAAAAACCGCGACCCTTCAAAAAACTCAAAGGGCCCGCTAAGTAAAATATTAAAACTCTAATCACTAATTTGTATTTGTAAATTTGTAATTTAACTTTTTGTATTATACTTCAAGCTTTAAAAAAAACGCCTCCAAATAGGTCAGCTTTTTTTCACTTCATAAGTACTTTATTACTTGATTACTAACATGGCTAAGAACCATCCCGGTTAAACCAGCTATATAATAAAAAAAAACGCATCCAAATCGGTCCATCCGTTTGGGAGCTACTATGCCACAGACAGACAGACAGACAGACTTAGGCGTCAAACTTATAACACCCCTCCTTTTCCGTCGGCGGTTAAAAATACCGTACACAATTTAAAATTAAACCTATTATTACTTAACCACGTAGAGGATTAGAAATAATGTGAAAAGCGCGTTTTAAGCATTCATGGGCACACCTTGAGTGAGGAATTGGCTCAGTGGGGAATTCGCTCACTCGGCGTGGGAGAGGCTTCAGGTTGTAGGAGTACGTTAATTAATAATAACCAAGTGAGTTGTGGTTAGATTAGATGCGATGCTAGGAGATATTCTCTACATACCTAATGTACGCGAGGGGCCATACCTACACGAGTTTCATTATTATACTAGCTTTTGCCCGCGGCTTCGCTCGCGTGAAATTCGTATTTAAAAAGAAGAAAGTAAGTGAGCCCGCTATCGTACCTTTATTTCGGCGCGCGGAACAATGAGTCGTCGGTTTGTATGAGAGCCAGAGCGTAACCGGAACCGAATTTTATTTAGCCTATCCTGCGTCACGTATAGTGAAATGTGCTTAGGTTTCATCGAATTCAGATAATCGGTTTAAGCGTTATGGAGGAACATACATACATACAGAAAATTTAGTATAAGTATGATACACAGAGTCTACAAACGCAATATATCATAAAACAAAGTAACTTACTCCATAACCATCCCTTACAGATTTATTATTAGTATTTATTGATAATAATGCTCTCGCTCGGCGAAATACACTGTTACGCGGACGACAGCACGGTGCACGAAGGGTTCATCAAGGACTGGAAGGGTAGAGAAGCCTCAGCAGCAAACGCGAGACGCGAAACTGTTGCTCGGGTTGACCAGGTTCTCGAAAAAGTATCCTCTTGGGGGAAGAAGAACTTGGTCAACTTCAACGTAGCCAAGACGCAAGCTTGTGCCTTCTCTACTAAGGCTGATCCGTTTCCTCTCCAAGCCACTTTTCAAGGCAGCCAAGTCCCCAACGATGGTCGTCTGGGCGTCCTAGGTATGGAGGTGTCCAGAGACGTTGGGTTTCGATCGTTCATAGAGTCCAAGGCGAAACTAGCGTCTCGAAAATTAGGGATCCTTTACTGATGTCGGCGATTTTTCACTCCGGTCCAACTGCTTACACTCTACAAAGCACAAACAAGTAAGACCGGTGATGGAATATTGCAGTCATCTTTGGGAGGGTTCCCCTGAGTACCTTCTTTCCGCCTTGGATTCTATTCAGCGACGAGCCATTCGCCTCATTGGTGACTCTGTACTCACAAAGGACCTTCAACCTCTAAAGCACAGACGTATCGGTGGGTCATTGAGCCTGTTTTATCGGTACTACTATGGCCGCTGCTCTGACGAACTTGCTTCCCTTATCCCCCCTCCTCCTGTTCGCCTTCGCCAAACCCGCCATTCTCTCGCGGAACACCCCTTTGTAGTCGACAGAAGAGTTCTTCGAACTGCACGATTCTCTAAATCGTTCTTGTGCCGCACCGCAAAGGTGTGGAACGGGCTCCCAGGGAATATCTTCCCCCACTCCTACAATCCACGGATCTTCAAATCGCGGGTTAATAGCCTTTCCCCAGCAACATTAGTCCACCTCCAAGCCGGACTGGCACCTCCTCGGGGGTGAAATTGGCTGCGCCTGAAGTTTCGACCTCGGACAGAGCTACCCAGTTCGGGAGCAATAAAAAAAAAAATAATAATTACCTGTTGGGTTCCCTGGTATCCGAGCGGATACCACATCTCTTACTCCCCCCGGCTTCCGCAACAAATGTTCGGACATTTTACGATATCAGTGAATTTTTCTCATTAGAACAAGACAGAACGGTCGATAGATATGATTGAGAAACCTTGCCTTGATCTCCTACACGCCTTGGGAAACTGGATTGCGTGTTCATAAGAAAAAACAATGTGATATTTTGACACAAGGTTTCAGACCACAGAGCTCTCGCACTACACTATTTCTCAATCTATCTTTCTAAATTATGTACTCAATAAAAATCTTAAAACTAACTGACAGACAACGTACTGCCTAAACTGGAGGGTCTAGAATGTTTAATATCATTTCATATTGATAATATGAGGTGACATTTTTGAAAGAATATTTCACTAAATTGTGCAAAACCTAATGGTAGGGTTTATCCCGGCCGGGTTGGTACCACCCCACTGAACGAAACGTCGGTCGAAACGGCTATGTAAATAGTTCGTGTTTTCCGTCCAGTTTAGTGTAGCCGACATGAAATGAAGGGAAGCACTGACATGGCACCTAGTTCACCCTGTGTTATGGGCTGACATCACGGATGTTGTAGGTGATGTAGCCAATCGTGTCAGGTTCCATAAAAAAAAATGGTAGCCTAGGTATTTTCATGTGATTCACACTTTGTAGAGATGAAGTTTGTGGAAGACTTGTGTAACACGACGATCCTCCTAGCTTTGAAACGTAGGTACAACATTTTGACAAGAAAGACGGTCTAAGAATTCCACGAAACTCGTAAGGGCCGTTTGCGCCAACAAATTCCTAAGTATAGTACAGTACATAATGTACATTCCACCTCCGCACTACGCGTACTGGGCAGGGGATGCACCCCTATACAATCGACCTACCGAGAATGCGCACCATCCGGTTCTGTAGGTCTTTTATTCACAGAACCGGGAAAATGTGGAACGCACTCCCTGCCTATCGATTTCCTCCCAAGTGCAGCCTGGGGTTTTTCAAAAGGGGCGTGAAAAGGCTCCTGTCAGGCCGGCATGGCATTCGCAATCCCCGTGCATCACAGAATGTCCATGGGCATCGTAAGTCACCTACTCGTAAGTAAAACGATGCCACATGTCGCGCTTTCTATAAAAAAAAAAAAAAAGTAAATGAGTAACCAGTAAGTCCACTTTTGGTCATCTCATAGACACTTTCGATAAAAGTCATAAGCGCCAAAGTTAAAATGCTGTCATTAGAATCCTAAACTGATTTAAAGATATGTCTGGCTGTTAAATTATTAAACTTTCTACCGGGGACTTAAGAAAAGTCAAATTTACATCAAATTCAACGTCAAACAGTTTGTTTTAAGGACTATATGGCGTATTTTTAACCCCCGACGAAAAAAACGGAGGGGGTTATAAGTTTGACGTGTGTGTGTGTGTGAGAGGGTGTGTGTGTGTGCGTGTCTGTCTGTGGCATCGTAGCTGCCAAACGGATGAACCGATTTTATTAGGAAGCTTGTTTAATCGGGATGGTTCTTAGCTATGTTTGTAATCAAGTAATCAAGTAATAAAAAAATTATTATCTTAAAAAGTGGACGATTTTCTTGCGGTTTAAAAAAAAAAAGCTTGTATACAATGTAATACTATAGCTGTCTTCTAAACGTTAAAAGATAGAAAAGACACTTCGATAGAGAAGACATATCGAGTGCCTTTATATTGAAGTGTGTGTCGATGCAATCGGACCTAAAATGTTACCTCTTTGTTAGAAAGTGGAATCCCACAGGGCTCTCTCAGCTCGTGTTGTGTGTGCTCATATCTTCTCTGCTGTAAACGCAGGATTGGTACAACCGCACTGAGCGAAGGCCGTCTGTACGGAACATCAATCCAACACCGATCCATAGCCTACCAAACGGACGATTGATAGGCTATGGATCGATTGGTGTTTCGTACAGTTCAGTGCAGCCGGTACGAATAAAGGAACGCACTGGCTTGGCATCTATTTGCGACAGGAACAATTTGTGATTGTTCAGGTTTAGGTCTAGGTTTTATTATTATCATTCGTAGGCAAATACATTTTGCACTAGAATTCGTTATCTTTGGAATGGCAAAACTATAGTATTAAATCTAACAACAACGAAAACAATGGCAAGAGCTGTACAAAACCAAGATAAAAGACAAAAACAATCTTACCTAATACTACTACTATCTACTTAATTTAGCGTTAATTATTTAATGTAGCGTTAATAAACTTGTCAATGAAATATTTAAATAAAACATGGTACCTACAATAGCATCAAAAGAATTGTCAATCCTTACCTATAATAAAATCCAACGTCTGCTTTCTGTCTGAGTGTTTGTCCGTCCGCTTATAACTCGAGAAACACTGAACCGATTTTAATAAAACAAAATTCTACGGATAGCTTGATTCTTCCCATCGACTATAGGCTACTTACTATCACGCTAAATGGCTTATGAGGTTAGCAGTGAAGTGAAATATGAGAGCGGGCGGAGCCGCGGGCACAGCTAGTATCCTTATAAATTAAAATGGATGTGCTGATATTATAGCCGAATATGTCGCAGGTTGTCTTGCATGCCACGTCCAATTCCATAAAAAAAAAGTTTAAGATTTTGTCAGTCTCGGTCATATCAATGGCCTCCGTAGCTCATTGGTGCAATCAATCGACCGCCGTTCGCGGTCAGAACTTGGATGGGTGACCGTTCGAACGTTCGAGGCCGACCGAGGTTTCATGTAAAACTGTAGGTCCCTTCCCTACTTACCTGACTAGGTGGTAGGGTTTAACCCGCCCGGGTCGGTAACACCGCACCGAATGATAGATCGGTCGAAGCGGCTATGTAAATAATTCGTGTTTTCCGTCCAGTTCAGTTTATTGTTTATTAATCATTCATATGACAGTTAGATTACACTCGAACTTGTCATAATTTGTTCTATCCGGTTCGATTACACCCACGAAGAAGAACCGGCAAGAATCTTCGCAGGGTATTTTTAATATTTTTTTTTTTTTTTCAAAAACAGTGTGAGAGTATTTTTTGTTCATATTTGTTTTGCTGATAGTATTTTTGTGCCAAACAAATAAAAACAAAATATCAATTTCTGAACCGTCAATCGACAAACACCACCCGCTGAGAGGCAATACACTACGGATTTAGCTGTTTGTTCTTATCTCCATGCACTCCAACATCCAAATATAATAAACACCAACACTCAGACAGACACTAATGCGAGTGCGACTCTAAAGTATCAATTACAAATTTAAAAAACCCCGACCCTTAAGAGCTGCGTGAATATTTACTTAGCGGTCCCCGACTCTTTTAAGTAAGAAAACGGGAATTATTTTAGACTTTTTAACGGGTGGGGTTTTTTTCTTTATTTTGTAATGTTATCTAACTTTTATTTCAAGCTTTTAAAAAAAAACGCATGCAAATCGGTCCATTTTTTAAGATAATAAATTTTATTATTACTCAGTTACATGATTACAAACATTAAACATATAAGAACCATCCCGATTAAACCAGCTTTCTAATAAAAAAAACCGCATCCAAATCGGTCCATCCGTTTGGGAGCTACAATGTCACATACAGACACACCCATAGACACATACACACACACACACACACGTTAAACTTATAACGGAGGGACAAAGTTGAGGGGTCGTGGGACGCCACCCGGGAGAAGCGAAGCTTCTTACGCTTTTTATTAGGGTTCCGTATCCGGTACGGTATACTTCGCCGTCTGTCTGTCTGTCCGTCCGTCCATCCGTCCGTCTGTCCGAGGGCTGTATCTCTTGAACCGTAATAGGTAGCCCGTTGAAATTTTGACAGAATATGTGTTATTATGATGGCCGATATAACAATAAATAATAAAAATAAGAAAAAGTAAAAAATTCACGGGGGTTCCCATAGAAGAAACTAAAAAGTGTATGCGCGCGCGCCATCTACCGAATAGAGTATGAATCATTTTAACTAATATGAAGCATTTCATAAACACGCCATAGATGGCGTGAGTGGCGCTAACCATGACATGGCGATACGGAACCCTCGGTGCGCGAGTTCGACTCGCACTGGTTTTTTATTATTTAAAATCTAATCATTAATTTGATTTCAATGAGGACGATATTCCTTTCAATTTATATAAAGCTTCGACTTCAAAAGACTCACATAGATGGCGCTTAGGCAGTGATACGAGCTAACCCGCCAACGAGGAGCGTTGCAACTTCCGTTCGTACTTTCGTGACGTTTCACTTTTTCTGAGTTAGGTCCCCATCCCAAACGTGCGTTAAACAGCTTCGCTTGTAAAAGCTCATCGAGTAATTCCATCGAACGCGCTATTCGACGTTCTGTCGTCACCGTGACCTTTGATCCAAATAAGAGAGATAGTTTTCAGCCTGAAATAGAAAAAACGGGACTTCCTCCCTGTTGTAATACACACAGGGTGACGGAAGGAGGCTGATTGAGGCTCCGTTTTTGGGGACGCGTGAAGAATAAACAATTTTTCGCCTCGGTAGCTCGCTGGTGCGATCGGTCGACTGTCGTTCGTGATAATAAGCACACCTGAACGCGGTCAGAATTTGGATGTTTCGATCGTTGGAGCCTTCGACCGTTGGATGCTAACCGTGGTTCGGTTTCAACGTAAAACTGTAGATCCCTTCCCTTCTTTCCTTACTAGGTGGTGTACCCGTCTGGGTTGGTACCACAGCACCGAATGAAAGGTCGGTGGAGACGGATATATAAATAGTTCATGTTTTCAGTCCAGTTCAATGCAGCCGGCACGATCAAAGGGAAGGGAAGACATGGCAATTAGCTCACCAAGATGTTTTGTGCTGATTTCACGGATGTTGTAAATGATGTAGCCAACTGTGTAAGTCTTCATTAAAATATATAAATATTTTTGTTTGACAATTTCTGAGTATTTTTACCTGACTACGGTAAGGTCAAAAGGAGGGTTATGATTTAGGCAGCTTGAAATTGACAGCTTTCAGAGCTGAATACTAGAAGAGGGAAAGACATGTTACCTGTCAGTTTTTTTATGGAAACTGACACGGTTGGCTACATCACCTACAACATCCGTATTTTCAGCCCATAACACCTCGTTGAACTAGGTGCCATGTCAGTGCTTGCCTACATTTCATGTCAGCTACACTGAACTGATGGGAGTGGATGGATGAGAAGAGCGGAAGACCGCGTGTGGTGGCGTGCCTTGGGAGAGGGCTATGTCCAGCAGTGGACCGATACAGGCTGATGATGATGATGATGATGACACTGAACTGGACGGAAAACACGAACTATTTAAATAGCCGTTTCAACCGACCTTTCATTCAGTACTGTGGTACCAACCCGGGCGGGTTAAACCCTACCACCCAGTAAGGTAAGAAGGGAACGGTCCCTTACCTAACAGTTTAACGTGGAATCCGAACCACGGTCACCCATCCAAGTACTGACCGTGTCCAGGTGTGCTTATGATCTGACCGACAGTAGACCGACCGCACCACTGAGTTAGCGAGGCTGACAAATTATTATTATTACATCCATACTTACAAACATACAGTCTAAACGCATTACCGACTCCTTTTGGTGTTGCCATAGTTGGGTAAAAATATGAAATTTATTTTCTTCATTTCCCTTCAGCAGCTTTTCAATAAGCAAAGGAACTCCGAACCAATTTTCTGTAGGTACCTACTTACGTACCGAAGTGTTTCTAGCGAAATTCAATCTGAACGATATTATTGTGTGTTTACTCCATTTGAACTGCTTATTCGCGAAATATCTCCGTAGCAACTTTGCTAACAGAGGAAATATGCTTCAAGGATCATTGAGACAACCGAGTACATTATTGGGCCTGACTACTCTATAGAGACGTGTTCTGAATAATAATCCTAACTTATTAGTTAGCGAAAGATCTGGTAGCGGTAACCGACGGGCCGCGCCTTCTGCTGTACTAACTACTTCCTTACCTATAATAAAATCCAACGTCTGCTTTCTGTCTGAGTGTCTGAGTGTCTGTCTGTCCGCTTATAACTCGAGAACCACTGAACCGATTTTAATAAAACAAAATTCTACGGATAGCTTGATTCTTCCCATCAACTATAGGCTACTTACTATCACGCTAAATAGCTTATGAGGTTAGCAGTGAAGTGAAATATGAGAGCGGGCGGAGCCGCGGGCACACCTTGTACTAAATAAATTCACAGTTTTATGGCACAAGGATTACACATGGATTACACGATATGACTCCCTTCTTATATTACTAGGTGGTAGGGTTTAACCCGCCCGGATTGGTACCACCACACTGAATTAAAGGTCGGTCGAAACGGCAATGTAAATAGATTGTGTTTTCCGTCCAGTTCAGTGTAGCCGGCACGACCGAAAGGAAGCACTGACGTGGCACCAAGTTCACCCGGTGTTATGGGCTGACATCACGGATGTTGTAGGTGATGTAGCCAACCGAGTGAGTTTACATAAAAAAAACACGACTGTATGCTTACAAACAAACAAAAAACAAACGAAATCATTTATTGTACGGTATCTGGTATAATATAGAAAGTATTAACCCCCGACGCGCAAAAAGAGGAGTGTTATATTATAAGATCTACGTGTGTATGTGTGTATGGGTGTGTCTCTCTGTGGCATCGTAGCTCGCAAACGGATGGACAGATTTGGATTCGGTTTTTTTTATTTTAAATCTGGTTTAATCGGGATGTTTCTTAGCTGACTGTAATCAAGTAATTAAGTAATAAATAATAAAAATCCACAACAAAACTGACAATACGAAAACAATAACGACAACGTATTTACAACAACAAACAAAACAAAACACTTGTTTTTTTTATCGCGAGTAGGAATATACTTTAATTCACAACATTTCGACCCAAATGTTATTATGAACTACCGTCTAACTAACATCGACTACCGCTTCCTTCTACTGTGAAACATCTAACGATAGCCAATTCTAACGTCGTTGCGTGCGTAAGAAAGGACAGAGACACAAAAATAGTTTTTTTATGGAAACTGACCCGATTGGCTACATCACCTACAACATCCGTGATGTCAGCCCATAACACCGGGTAAACCAGGTGCCATGTCAGTGCTTCCCTTCATTTCACGTCGGCTACACTGAACTGGACGGAAAACACGAACTATTTACATAGCCGTTTCGACCGACGTTTCGCTCAGTGCGGTGGTATCAACCCGGTCGGGATAAACCCTACATACTAGTATTATAAGGTAAGAAGGGAAGGGACCTACAGTTTAACGTGGAATCCGAACCACGGTCAGCCTCCAACGGTCGAGCGGTCACCCATCCAAGTACTGACCGCGCACCACTGAACCGCCGAGGCTGACAAGAGGCTTACAGTCTGAAGGCAACTCAGTAAAGGTCAGCTTTTTTACATTCTTTATCTCGTCTCAGTGGTCCGACTAAAGGTCGAAACCTAACATTTCAGCAATGTTTAGGCGTATTTTTAGAGAAAATCCCATTACAGATCCACGACTGAATCTGCTTAAGGTCCTGTCAACCCGTATTCACCCGTACTCCTCTTTCAAGGCGCCGCTTTCACTGGTTGGAGTAGGATGCAACACAATCAATTAAAGCGAAAATTCGGTTTTAATTTTTTTATTCCAAAGCCTAGGATCGAAAAAAAAAGTAAAAAGTTACGGATTTTTATTATAACTAAATTCAGAAGCATGTTCATGATTTTTTTCTATCGAGCGAAGTTAATCAAATCGTATTTTCAAAAAGCTATCGTTCTGCGCTGATAGATGAAGTATTACAATACATACGTGTATATTAAAACTGAATTTGTCAGGTGAGTTATACAGGGTGATTCAGGATAGGCACGAGAAACTTCAGGGTTCAAAAGAGGGCCATATTTGATGACGAAAAGCTCTGTAACTTTTTTCCAGATTCGATCATTTTATAGTACTTTTTGTTGAAAATAGTTTTATCATTATTTGATGGACGGTTAACGGATAACTCTGCTTACCCCGATTGTCGGGATACAGCGTGTGGTATGTATGTATGTATGTATGCTACCTATTATACGGTTGAAGAGATACAAAGAGATTAAAATATTCAACACTCGGACGGACAGACACACAGACTGTAGCCATCTAGCCGTGTAGCCTTAGTAATAGCTTCCGTATCCGAGTACGGACACCTAAAAATTTTATCACAGATGCATAATCTAGTATAATTGAACTGCTTGTAGGTACCGTGTGGGGCCGGTACTTTAAAAGAATAGCCCCACTGCATCTCTCCCCGTGTATGTCGTAAAAGGCGACTAAGGGATATGACTCCCTTCTTATATTACTAGGTGGTAGGGTTCAACCCGCCCGGGTTGGTACCACCGCACTGAATGAAAGGTCGGTCGAAACGGCTATGTAAATAGTTTGTGTTTTCCGTCCAGTTCAGTGTAGCCGGCGCGACCGAAGGGAATCACTGACGTGGCACCAAGCTCATCCGGTGTTATGGGCTGACATCACGGATGTTGTAGGTGATGAAGCCAACCGTGTCAGCATCAATAAAAAAAAAAAAAGGTAAATTCCAAACATGAAAGTTCAATGACATCAAAAGAAATTAATGTTACTGGAGTAGGTTATTGCACTCCCTAGACCTAGACAGCAACGTTGCCAATTTTCTTAAGACTCACAGTCCAACTACAATGTCCAAGTTTTGTATGAAAAAAAAAACAACGGAATTTCGATTTGAGTGATAAGGATTTTTTTCTTCTAATAATGAGTACTTTCTATTCCTGAAGTTTCTCTTGCCTATCCTGAATCACCCTGTATAAGGTCTTTCTTTAGTAGGTAACGATCCGCTAAGGGGTGTATGCGTATCAGATACTGATCACGTTCCCATACCAATTTTTTTTTCGATATAAAGAACGTACTTATTAAGGTGAAATACGCGCACTTCACGTATTAAATTTGAGGACTGAGTAGGTTTTTTATATCGTAAAAAAAAAAATTGGTATGGGAACGTGATCAGTATCTGATACACATACACCCTTTAGCGTATCGTTACCTACTAAAGAAAGACCTTATATTGGTGGTAAGCTCCTTGAAATTCGAGTCAGACGCAGCCTCACGTCACCTTAAGCAACCCTCGGAGTCTTTAGCGTGTAGTGTAGAGTCGTCGGCATCCGCACGCCCGCGCCGCCGCCCGCGCCGTCCGTAAGTACATCCGCATTCGGCACACGTCCGCATCCGCAAGGAGCATCGTCTCGCGGCTCACGGACACATTACCATACGATTTGATACTAAACAGACGACGTACTCGCCCTCCATGTCGTTTTGATACAACGACACTAAGCTGTTTTCGATGAACTCGCTGTGTCTAGCACCGAGGAGCTCTGGTACTTATTAATGACCGTCCAATTCCATCTCTCCCCGTACATTTGTTAGCCTCGGCAGCTCACTGGTGCGATCGGTCGACTGTCGTTCGTCATCATATGCACACCTGGTAGTGGTCTGAACTTTTTTTTTTTTATGGAAACTGACACTGTTGGCTACATCACCTACAACGTCCGTGATGTCAGCCCATAACACCGGGTGAACTAGGTGCCATGTCAGTGCTTCCCTCTTTGATCGTGCCGGCTACACTGAACTGGTCGGAAAACACAAACTATTTACATAGCCGTTTGGACCGACGTTTCATTCAGTACGGTGGTATCAACCCGGGCGGGTTAAACCCTACCACCAAGTAAGATTAGGAGGGAAGGGACCTACAGTTTCACGAGAAATCCGAACCTCGGTCAGCCTCCAACGGTCAGCGGTCACCCATCCAAGTACAGACCAGCGTTGCTTAACATTCAATAGCAACAGTTGACTGTCTGCACCACTGAGCTATCGAGGTTGGCAAACTTGACTTGGCAAGCCTTGGCTGAACTTGGATGGGTGACCGTTCGACCATTGGAGGTCTGACTGTAGGTCCGTTGTATTTTATTGCTTCCGAACTGGGTGGCTGTGCCCGAGGTCGAAGCCTCAGGCGCAGCCAATTTCACCGCCGAGGAGGCGCCAGGCGATTTGAAGATCCGTGGAGAAAGGAGTGGGGTCAGATATTACCTGGGAGCCCGTTCCACACCTTTGAAGTGCGGCACAAGAACGATTTAGAGAATCGTGCAGTTCGAAGAACTCTTCTGTCGACTACAAAGGGATGTTCCGCGAGAGTATGGCGGGTTTGGCGAAGGCGAACAAGAGGAGGAGGGATAAGGCAAGAAAGTTCGTCAGAGCAGCGGCAATAGTAGTACCGATAAAACAGAATCAATGAACCAACGATACGTCTGTGCTTTAGATGTTGAAGTTCCTTTGTGAGTACAGAGTCTCCAATGAGGCGAATGGCTCGTCGCAGAATAGAATCCAAGTCTGAAAGAAGGTATTCAGGGGAACCCTCCCAAAGATGACTGCAATATTCCATCACCGGTCTTACTTGTCCTTTATAGAGTGTAAGCAGTTGGACCGGGGCATGAAAAATCCCTGACATCGGTAAAGGATCCCTAATTTTCGACACGCTAGTTTCGCCATTGACTCTATGAACGATCGAAATCCAACGTCCCTGGACACCTCCATACCCAGGACGCCCAGACTTCCATCGTTGCGGACTTGGCTGCCCTATCCTTCCCTTCTTACCTTACCCGGGTAGCTACCACCACATTGAATGAAACGTCGGTCAAAACGGCTATGTAATTAGTTCGTGTTTTCCGTCCAGTTCAGTGTAGTCGGAACGACAAAATGGAAGCACTGACATGGCACCTAGTTAACCAAGGTGTTGTGGACTGACATCACGCATGTTGTAGGTGATGTAGCCAACCGTGTCAGTTTCTATTAAAAAAACAGTTGTATGGAGCTGGTGGGTCACGCCAGGATACTTTAGAAGGGCTCTCTGTCTCTCTCCCGCCCAAACGTTCCGGCCCACACTGAATATTCCGAGGCGGACCACTCAAAATTCGTGTCTCAAATATAGAATATACTCGTACCATGTTCTCGGATTCACTGGGAGGCAAATACCCTCGAAATCGAAACATGACTGACTTTTCTTTGTAATAAACGTAAACTAATTGTTTTTATTTGACTTGTTATATGAAGTATCAAAATTGACGATGGCACTATACACCAGATATAGGTAATGTAAATAGGCAGAGTGGTCAGATTCTTGAGTGTTCATGCTTATGCTGTAAATATTAATGTTCTTGTGAGCGGTAGTATGCGTTAATTGAATTATAATACTTATATATAAGGTACTAACAAAACATTGTGACTTGCGAAGTTTGTTTGTCAGTTCTTCTTAGCATTGAATTTAGAACTGGCGGAATTTTCGACATGTCCAAGCGTAGGTTACCTACCTATGGATGAAATTATACAATAAACAACAACAATAAACAATATGTGCCGCACTGCAAAGGTGTGGAACGGACTTTTTTTTTTTTTTTTATGGAAACTTGACACGGTTGGCTACATCACCTACAACATCCGTGATGTCAGCCCATAACACCGGGTGAACTAGGTGCCATGTCAGTGCTGCCCTTCATTTCGCGGCATACAAACTCAAACTTCCGGGGCATACATTTCCCTATTCCTAGAAACCACGGATCTTCAATACGCGGATTAAAGGCTAGAACTACAGAGGCTGAGTGCAATCAATCAATATCAATATATCTAATAATAATTAATCTGTAAGGGATGGTCATGGAGTAAGTTACTTTGTTTTGTGAGATATTGCGTTTGTAGACTCTATATGTATGATACTAAAACTAAATTGACGATTTTTCGAAATCTTTTCTGTATGTATGTTCCTCCATAACTCTTAAACCGATCATCCAAATTCGATTAAACTTAGTAAAAGTAAATTTTATTATACTAAATAGGCTAGGCTCAATAAAATTCAGTTCCTGTGACGCTAAGATCTGGCTCTCATACAAACTGAATTGTTCCGCGCGCCGAAATAAAGGTACGGTAGCTGGCTTACTTACTTTCTTCTTTTTAAATACGAATTTCACGCGAGCGATGCCGCGGGCAAAAGCTAGTATTCTTTACCTATAATAAAATCCAACGTCTGCTTTCTGTCTGAGTGTCTGTCTGTCCGCTTATAACTCGAGAACCACTAACCGATTTTAATAAAACAAAATTCTACGGATAGCTTGATTCTTCCCATCAACTATAGGCTACTTACTATCACGCTTAATGGCTTATGAGGTTAGCAGAGAAGTCAAATATGAGAGCGGGCGGAGCCGCGGGCACAGCTATAGAAATATAAATACGAGTACATGTCCCGCAACAGTTGGTTGAAGTAAAGTCTGGATACAAGGTAAAATCAATCTTTCGGAGATATATTATACAATACATATATTAGATATATTATATAGTAGATATATTATACATTACATTTTACTCACCTGACATATTCAGTCATGTTATGTGAAACTTTATCTATCAGGGCATATCGATAGCTTGAAAGCACGATTTGATTATCTTCACTCGATAGAAAAAATCCCTTTGCAACTTCCGTTTGTACTTTCTGTGACGTTTCTCTTTTTAGGGTTCCGTATCTGTCGTACGGGACCCTATTACTAAGCCTACACCGTCTGTCTGTCTGTCTGTCTGTCTGTCCGTCTGTCTGTCCGTGGGCTATACAGGGTGTCCCAGAAACCGACGATAATCCTTTAACAGGAGATAGGGCTGCTAATTACCTCTCAGAATATCTAGTTTTAGGTTTAGTAAAAATGGCTTAGTTTTTGAGATATTGTCATTTTTGTAAAAATCCAAAATTTTCTCCCTCAGTTCATTTTTTTAAATGCCACAAGTACAAATGTAAGATTTTCTTAAATCTAGTTTTTGTCAAATTTTTCTGAAAAGTAAGGCTTTCTCACGTTATAATTTATTTTTTCATGTTTAATCCTGTTTCGCTGAAAAACGACTTAAGAGCCACATGTTAAAAAAATTTCAGCCTCATCCCTTGAGTTTGGCCCTTCGCGGTGAAAAAAAAAATTACTACACTAAAGTGGCATTATGCAACAAAAATACGCCCATCTAATGTAGTTTTTAAAATGGTACATCACTTACCCATTTGCCCAATAATTTATGAGATATTATTATTTTACTCCAAAAAGACCTCGGAATTTGATAACTGTTCTACCAACTACGAATTGGAATAAAATAAACACTTGAAGTAATTGGTCTTTATTAACCTGTTAAAGTAGGTCCGGTCTATCTGTGAGGATGCAAGTGGCTAGGAGGCCACAAGACGTCCGTTGAATTGTAGAGACTTTAAACGGGCGAATTATCTTGAGTTTCTGCAACAGGAGCTTCAGAGCCTTTGAGAAAAAAATGAAAATGAAAATGAATAACTTTTATTTTACCATTGGCCATACGGAAGATGTACCATTGGCCATACGGAGGTGGTTGCAAAATGATGGCTGCCCAGCCCAATACGCTAGAGAAGTGCGTAATTTTTTAGACCAAGCATATCCCCACAGATGGATCGGACGTCTAGGTCACCGGATTTAAATCCTAGATTAGATTTTTATTATTGGGGCTATTTAAAAGAAAAAGTTTACGGGAAACCGGTGGAAAACTTGATAGAGCTCAAAGAAAGAATTACGGCAGTAGCTCAGGTTTTTTTTTATGTAAACTGACATGGTTGGCTACATCACCTACAACATCCGTGATGTCAGCCCATAACACCGGGTGAACTTGGTGCCACGTCAGTGCTTCCCTTCGGTCGTGCCGACTATAGTCAACTGAACGGAAAACACAAACTATTTACATAGCATAGGTGGACGTATCTGCACTTGCATCGAGTACTTGCTCGACGCATCAACCGGGCATTTGTGAGAAGATGTCGAGCTAGCATTTGTGCAGGTTGTAAACAATTTGAACATCTTTTTTTTATTAATTTTTTTATGGAAACTGACACGGTTAGCTACATCACCTACAACATCCGTGATGTCAGCTCATAACACCGGGTAAACTTGGTGCCACGTCAGTGCTTCCCTTCGGTCGTGCCGGCTACACTGAACTGGACGGAAAACACAAACTATTTACATAGCCGTTTCGAACGACCTTTCATTCAGTGCGGTGGTATCAACCCGGGCGGGTTAAACCCTACCACCTAGTAATATAAGAAGGGAGTCATATCCCTTAGTCGCCTTTTACGACATACACGAGGAGAGATGCAGTGGGGCTATTCTTTTAAAGTACCGGCCCCACACGGTACATCTGCTTTAACAAGTTAGTAAAGACCAATTTACTTCAAGTGTTTATTTTATTCCAATTCGTACTTGGTAGAACAGTTGTCAAATTCCGAGGTCCTTTTACAGTTAAATAACAATATCTCATAAATTATTGGGCAAATGGGTAAGTGATGTACCATTTTAAAAACTGCATTAGATGGGCGTGTTTTTGTTGCATAATGCCACTTTAGTGTAGAAATTTTTTTTTTCACCGCGAAGGGCCAAACTCAAGGGATGAGGCTGAAAAAATTTTAACATGTGGCTCTTAAGTCGTTTTTCAGCGAAACAGGATTAAACATGAAAAAATAAATTATACCGTGTGAAAGCCTTACTTTTCAGGAATATTTGATAAAAACTAGATTTAAGAAAATCTTACTTTTGTACTTGTGGCATTTAAAAAAATGAGCTGAGGGAGAAAATTTTGGATTTTTACAAAAATGACAATATCTCAAAAACTAAGCCATTTTTACTAAACCTAAAACTAGATATTCTGAGAGGTAATTAGCAGCCCTATCTCCTGTTAAAGGATTATCGTCGGTTTCTGGGACACCCTGTATACAGGGTGTCCCAGCGAATTTTTTTAAATGCCATTAGTACAAATGTAAGATTTTCTTAAATCTAGTTTTTGTCAAATATTCCTGAGAAGTAAGGCTTTCACACGATATAATTTATGTTTTCATGTTTAATCCTGTTTAGCTGAAAAATGACTTAAGAGCCACATGTTAAAATTTTTTCAGCCTCATCCCTTGAGTTTGGGCCTTCGCGGTGAAAAAAAAAATTACTACACTAAAGTGGCATTATGCAACAAAAATAAGCCCATCTAATGTATTTTTTAAAATGGTACATCACTTACCGATTTGCCGAATAATTTATGAGATATTGTTATTTAACTGCAAAAAGACGTCGGAATTTGATAACTGTTCTACCAAGTACGAATTGGAATAAAATGAACACTTGAAGTAAATTGGTCTTGTTAAAGAAGATTGGTGTTGTTAAAGTACCTGTTAAAGTACATGTTCAAATTGTTTACAACCTGCACAAATGCTAGCTCGACATCTTCTCTTAAATGCCCTGTTGATGCGTCGAGCAAGTACTCGATGCAAGTGCAGATACGTCCACCTATGCTATGTAGTTTGTGTTTTCCGTCCAGTTGACTATAGTCGGCACGACCGAAGGGAAGCACTGACGTGGCACCAAGTTCACCCGGTGTTATGGGCTGACATCACGGATGTTGTAGGTGATGTAGCCAACCATGTCAGTTTACATAAAAAAAACCTGAGCTACTGCCGTAATTCTTTCTTTGAGCTCTATCAAGTTTTCCACCGGTTTCCCGTAAACTTTTTCTTTTAAATAGCCCCAATAATAAAAATCTAACGGATTTCAATCCGGTGACCTAGACGTCCGATCCATCTGTGGGGATATGCTTGGTCTAAAAAATTACGCACTTCTCTAGCGTAATGGGCTAGGCGGGCAGCCATTATTTTGCAACCCCCTCCGTATGGCCAATGGTACATCTTCTAAAAGGCTCTGAAGCTCCTGTTGCAGAAACTCAAGATAATTCATTCACCCGATTAAAGTCTCTTCAATTCAACGGATGTCTTGTGGCCTCCTAGCCACTTGCATCCCCACAGATAGACCGGTTTATTATTTAAATTATTGTAAATTTAAATTTAAAACGGATTATTGTAAAAATCGGATAAGGTTTAGATGGCTAGAAAACATAAATGCCGAAAGACGATTTTGTATGGAGAAAGTTAACTTCCGTCTCGTCTTAAAGTGGATGGGACTTAATAGAGAATTTCGTTTCATATCCTTCTATTACGATTACTATTACGACTTCTATTACTATTACATACCGCCTATACGAGAGAAACCCTCAAAATTTGGTTTTAAGCGCTCGTGCAAAGCATGGTTACTGGCTTTGCAAAAGACAGACCCCCAAAGTTGACAACTTCCTCTCATTTTAATGTTTATAATTTTTTTTATGTTCTTTATACTCTTGATTCTAATTTTAGTGTTTTTACCTTGTATTACTTTTAATGTTTTAATATGTGGGTTTTATGTTTGTGTTTAGACAAATTTGTCTTTAAAATTTTATTTTATGTAGGTAGGTAACATTCTAATGTCTAGTCGGTTATTTGTTTTTTAGTCATAATATTTCATGTTTGTTATTATTATTGCTCTTTAATTTTTTAAAGGTAGTTAGTGTTTATGTAGTGGTTCTTTTTTTTTCTCTTTTAAATGAAATGCGTATATAATATTATTCTCATCATGTTTTAATTAGTTTAATGTTTTAAGTGTTGTTTTTGTTGTTTTAATTGAATATGCTGAGCTTTTTACTGTACTTATAATTTATACACGTTCTTAATGTTAATGTTTTTTGTTTTGTTTTATGTTTTATTTTTATTTTCTAACATTGTACTCAGTAATATTTATTACTGTGTGTATGTAACACGGGAGCCGCTGAAAATCAGCGCGCAGTTTAACTGCGTCTCAGCTGAGCGGTTTCCGGTTCACCGTCCTCATGTGTAATCAGGTACCTATGTAAAAATTATTGTGTTTTACTGTTAAATGGATTGTGAATAAATATATTTCTTTCTTTCTTTCTTTCTTTCTATTACTCTGAAGTGGCCTTAAGCCGATTAAAGCGATTGAAGCGGCGCCGAGTGGCTGAGTGGTCTGGGCGTCCGCTTCTCGTGCGTGAGGTCCGAGGTTCGAATCCTGTCGGCGTGAGCAACTGAGTTTTTTCTAACGAAAAAATGTACGTTCTTCACCGTTCGGAACCGGGATCGTATCACCACCGTACTGGATTTAAGACGGCCGCATAGCAGCCTCGGTCGTGTTCTCCTCTAGTTCAGTATAGCCAGCAATCCAAAGGGTAAGTCTCCTGTTTGGCACCTACATTCTCGGAGGTGATATTGGCTGGTCGGAGCATGTGCTTTGGCCCCTCCGACTACTACGGAGGCTACTACGCTTTCACTATGTATCTACTATGCCATAGATCTGTGGGTGCCATATTCACCAACCTCACACCTCGCTCCTAGTGGCTTGGCTCGCATGAAATATATTCCCCTGAACGCGGCTGCGCCTGATTGCAGCGTCGGCTGCTGCTGTTTTAAGGGTTCCGTAGTATAAATTATTAAAACGCTCGACTTCTTAAAAAGACCAAAATAATTGCCGTTTAGTTACTTAAAGGAGTCGGAGGACCGCTAAGTAAATACCCGCGCAGCTCTGAGTTTTTATATTTTATTTACTTATCGGTCCCCCGACTCCTTTAAGTAACTAAACAGAAATATTTTTGAATTTTTAAGGGGTCGGAGTTTTTTTTTATTTGTAATTTAACTTTTATTTCAAACTTGTTTAAAATAAAATAACTGCGTGTAAATCCATCCACTTTTTAAGATAATAAATTTTTGCATTACTTAATTACTTGATTACTTGATTACAAACATATTAAGAACCATCCTGACAGAACCAGCTTTCTAATAAACTGAATCCAAATCGGTCCATCCGTTTGGGAGCTACGATGTCACAGTAGACACACCCGTACACATATACACATACACGTTAAACTTATAATAACACCCCTCTTTTTGTGTCGGGGGAGTTATAATTAAATTTCCCCGCGCAACTTTTTGAATTTTTTAAATAAGTTTACATTGCCAAATTTCACTGAATGAAAGTTCGGTTGAAACGGCTATGTAAATAATTCAGTTTAGCCCAGTCCGGTATTCGAACAAGATAAACTATCAAGCAGTAAGTCGAAAAGGCTATGTAATAGTTTGTGTTTTCCGTCCAGTTCAGTGTAGCCGGCACGACCGAAGTTAAACACGGACTTGGCACCAAGTTCACCCGGTGTTATGTGCTGACATCACGGATGTTGTAGATGATGTAGCCAAACGTACCAGTTTCCATAAAAAAAGTAAGGCACAAAGACCCAGCTGCTACACTACTCGGTGGAAGGACCGTGCCAAGGTGGGAGGTGGCTAGCCTGTCGCCCTTTAGCACGGCATCTCGTCCTTATCCCTTAGTCGTCTACAAACGCTGTATATCATAAAATAAAGTAACTTACTCCATGACCATACCTTTCAGATTTATTGTTACTATTGATGATGATTAATTCCGAGGTCATAACTTTAATAGTTATTTTGTTATAAGGATATCCGGAACCCTAGTTTGCGTTGCGCGAGTTTTACTCGAGCAACGGGCGCGGTGGTGTTTTAGCGCTTTGTTTTGCCGCTCGGGTAAAAATATTTGGATAATTCTCTTTGCGCGGTGCAGTGATAGCATTATTTATGCAACCTTCCCTCCCGCCCACAGATCCGGTGCAGCGTTCCAACTCGGCTTCACTACGTAATGTGGTCGCTAGTTGACGCTCGCTAGAATTCGTAGTAGCAAATAGCTAACGAATACTACCAGATTTTACCCAATTCTCGTGATGTTTTAAACTCTTTATGATTTTTTTTTATGTAATCCGGTATGGGTGGCTGAGTCGGAGGGGCCAAAGCGCATGCTTCGATCAGCCAATATCACCTCCGAGAAGGTAGGTGCCATACCGGAGACTTCCCTGGATTGCTGGCTATACTGGACTAGAGGAGAACACAACCGAAGCTGCTATGCGGCCATCTTACATCCGGTAAGGTGGTACCAACCCAGTCGGCTACAATTTGAGCCTACCAACAAGTAAGGGGCAAGGGAAGGGACCTACAGTTTTGTACGACTAAAGGTTTTTTGACATTCCTAGATGTATCTTGTGTTGTGTGAGATTTTTCGACTTTAGTCACGCCATAGTTCCGAATTAAAACTTTGAACGTTCACAGCTCAAACAATTATAATAGGTCGATAGCCCATTTCAACTCCTATAAAATGGTATTTTTTGTATTTCAATATGTGTTACAATCTTCGAGATTTGTCGTCTTCTATATGTTGTATTTCAAGCATACTCCTCGCTGTTATACTTTCTAATATAATAGATATTTAGAAATAGCTGTTACCCGCGGCTTCGTATTCGTATTTCAAAAGAAGAAAGTAAGCAACCAAGGGCGATGCCGAAGACCGAGCTGGGTTCGGGTAAACGATAAACCTTCTCGAAAAAGTTAGTAACTAAAGGCGAGACCGAAGGTGGAGCTACGTCCACGAAAACTATATTATTTCTCAATGAAAATAACTATAAGGGCGAGGCCGAAGGCAGCGTTACGTTCAGATAAACGATAAACCTTCTGAAATAAAGTAAGTAACTAACGGCGAGTCCGAAGGCCAAGCTGCATTCTGAAAGACAATAAACCTTCTTGAAGAAAGTAAGTAACTTAGTGCGAGGCGTTAGTAACTAACTATTCTACTATTTCGATAAGATTTCAAAGCATCATTGCAGAAATCAAAAATACTTATCTACTCACAATTTATTGGTTTTCACTCAGTGTGAAGTAGAAAAAATTTTTTTAATGCAAACTGACACGGTTGGCTACATCACCTACATGATCCGTGATGTCAGCTCATAACACCGGGTGAACTTGGTGCCATGTCAGTGCTTCCCGTCAGGGGATTACACTATAACGTGGATGTTTCAATACTCGGCGCAGGCACGGCAAGCGCCAGGCAGTAATCTTCTATATGGATCCTTCTGTATCCGATCTGTATCTGTGTCCAATCAGTATGGCTTCCGTATGGATACGGAACCCTAAAACCGGCCAAGTGCGAGTCGGACTCGCGCAGCTAGGTTTCCGCACCACAAAAAAAAACATTGAAAAAGAACGCGTTTCTTGTATGGGAATCCCCCTTAATTTTTTACTTTTCCTATTTTTTATTATTTGTTGTTATATCCGCCATAATACTTAACACATATTCTGTAAAAATTTCAATCGGCTACCTATTACGGTTCCAAAAATACAGCAATAGGACGGACAGACAGACAGATAGACAGACAGACAGACAGACGGCGTAGGCTTAGTAATAGGCTTCCGTACGGGATACGGAAATCTAATAAAAAGGAGAATATTACATTGTGTCAAATTGCGCATGCGCCCTTAAGCTATTAACCTTCTCCACTACACACCCGGACACTTACGATACGTACCTTTGGCAACTCACCTAGCAATCAGCCCCGGCTTTGAGCAATCAGTGGGCAGGCAGAGCGGGCGTGCGAGAAATGTAAGATAGTTCGAAGTGTGTACGGTGAATACACACCGGTACGGTGAGCACCAAATACCTACCGCGCGCGCCCCCAACTAGAGACGCCCTAAGCGATAATATTTGAAACCCAAAAACTACACGCAGTGCTGCTAGCGCTTCGTATGTGTGTGTGTGTGCTAGTATCGACACTACACACAAAGAGGAGCAAGTTAGGCACACGCACAAAACAAATGCACACGCACAACACACATATGTAAGTCATAGGCCACGCCCACAGGCTTCAACGGCGTTGTAGAGAAATCGCGCTCAGGGCGCCTCTAGGAGGGGCGCGCGCATTTGATGCTCTGTGGTGAATACCCTACACGCACTTCGAAATACTGTCTACTAATTACACCCCCATAGTAGTACCGTGTGGTTTCGGTACTGTACCGTGTGGGTTCGGTACTTAAAAAGAATAGCCCCACTGAATCTCTCCCCGTTCATGTCGTAAAATGCGACTAAGGGATAAGGACAAGATGCCATGCTAAAGGGCGACAGGATCGCCACCTCTCACCTTGGCACGGTACTTCCACCGAGTCATGCAGCGGGTAGTGCCTTACTTGCTGCTTGATCGATTGAATCTTGTTCGAATACTTTGCGAAACGTGGTGGTCGGTGTTGCGCTGTAATTTACCAGAGTTCTTGCAGCACAACACCGATTACTCTGCTTGCCCCGATTGTCGGGTTTCAGCGTATGTGATATGTATGTAATACATACCACACACGCTGTAACCCGACAATCGGGGCAAGCAGAGTAATCTGCTGCCTGCTGCTTCACCGTTCGGAATCGGTGTAAAACTGTAGGTCCGTTCCCTTGCCCCTTACTAGGTGGTAGGCTGAAATTGTAGCCGACTGGGTTGGTACCACCGTACTCGATTTAAGATGGCCGCATGGCAGCCTCGGTTGTGTTCTCCTCTAGTCCACTATATATAGCCAGCAATCCAGGGAAGTCTCCGGTATGGCACCTACCTTTTCGGAGGCGATATTGGCTGGTCGGAGCATGCGCAAGAAGAAAAATCGGTGTTGTGCTGCATGTACTCTTGCACATTACAGTACAACACCGACCACCACGTTTAGCAAAGTATTCGGACAACATAACTTTATCAAGCAGCAAGTAAGGCACGAAGATCCACCTGCTGCACGACTAGGTGGAAAGGTCGCACCTCCGCACCGAGGTGAGAGGTGGCAAACCTGTCGTCCTTTAGCACGGAACCTTGTACTTATCCCTTAGTCGCCTTTTATGACATGTAAGGGGAGAGATGCAGTGGTGTTATTCTTTTTAAGTATCGGCCCCACACTGTCATATTAATGGCACCCCATAAGTCAATAGTATAAGTGATGTGAGTAAAAGCAAGGTTATAGTCAAGTAGCAACACCGTACACGTACCGTATGGGTTTGGTTCTTAAAAAACTTTTGTCTCACTGCATTCCTCCCCGTGCATGTAGTGCAAAGCGACACGCTAGCCATCCTCATCTTGGCACAGTCCTTCCAAAGTCATGCACCTAGTTAGTTGGTTAAACCAATCTGCGTGCCATACTTGGCTCGCGGGTCGATGAAGAACGCAGTTAACTGCGCTTCATAGTGTGAACAGCAGAACACATTTGAACATCGACATTTCGAACGCACATTGCGGTCCGTGGAAATATATTCAGGACCGAGCTTGATAGTTTTTAGGGTTCCATATCCGTCGTACGGGACCCTATTACTAAGCCCACGCCGTCTGTCTGTCTGTCTGTCCGTCCGTCCGTCCGTCTGTCTGTCCGTCCGTCCGTCTGTCCGTCCGTCTGTCCGAGGGTTGTATCTCTTGAACCGTAATAGGTAGCCCGTTGAAATTTTCCCAAAAAATGTGTTATTTTAAGGCCCATATAACAACAAATAATAAAAATAAGAAAAAGTAAAAAATTTACGGGTTTTCCCAAAGAAGAAACTAAAAGTGTATGCGCGCGCGCCATCTACCGAATAGATTATGAAGATGGCGTGAGTGGCGCTAGCCGTGACATGGCGATACGGAACCCTCGGTGCGCGAGTTCGACTCGCACTTGGCAGGTTTTTTATTATTGATTGATTTGATTTGATCCCTCATATGTATGTCTGATCCACCTGTAACATTAGTTCACACCGGCCCGGGTAAGCAGTGTGTCACTACTCCCTGTTCTCATTTAAAGTCTCGTTAGTATGCGGGCGGACGCTCTGAATGCCAATTACGGGAACACGGAGCTCCGGGTCTAGCAGTGTTGCCAGCTTCCGGGCAAATTACAAAACTGGGCAATATTATTCTGGGCAATTTATTTTATTTATTTTATTTATTTTATTTATTTTATTTATTTTATTTATTTTATTTATTTTATTTATTTTATTTATTTTATTTATTTTATTTATTTTATTTATTTTATTTATTTTATTTATTTTATTTATTTTATTTATTTTATTTATTTTATTTATTTTATTTATTTTATTTATTTTATTTATTTTATTTATTTTATTTATTTTATTTATTTTATTTATTTTATTTATTTTATTTATTTTATTTATTTTATTTATTTTATTTATTTTATTTATTTTATTTATTTTATTTATTTTATTTATTTATTTTTTTTTTTTTTATTTATTTATTTAATCGATGTAATTTATAAATTCAGATGTAGGTCTTAAAATATTTCAATCTTATGCTAAATACTAAATAGAAAGAAAGAAAGAAAGAAAGAAAGAATGTTTATTTTAAATGTGATTTAAGATTACCGTGGTTAACATTCATAGTGGAAATATTTGTTTACGGCTTTACTCACGGTTTTTGTATCGCGTTGCCGCGACGTTTCGACTCAAACATTCGAGCCATTATCAAGCGAGCTCCTGTGTCCGGCGGCGGTCAACGAGGAACTAGTCAGTTTGACATGTTCCGCCGTTGACGGAGATTGTAGCTGTGGGTAGTTTGAAGATGTTGGCTTTGAGCTGCGTTCCGGAGGTCCGCTGACAGACAAAAGGCACTAGTAGTGTCCTTATTGTCGGTGCTTAATGTTTTTGTCCTCAGCGGTGCTAGCACCGGATTCCACGACGGTGACAACTTAAACGCATCTTCCCTGTTGAAGTTGGCATGCTTGGCGATTTCTATGGACTCTCGAACAAGACGAGGGATGTGTCGGGTTTCAGTCGAGATTACCTCAACCTGATCGAACCTGATCCAATGGTTTATGCCAGAGTTCATATGTTCGCAGACTGCTGACTTCGTGGAATCTTGATTTTTGGCTGCTCTGATGTGTTCCGAAATACGCGTCGCTACGCTTCTCTTGGTCTGCCCCACGTAGACTTTCCCACAACTACACGGAATTTTGTACACACCTGCCGATTGCAGAGGTAGTTTGTCCTTCACGGAACGTATTGATTGACAGACTTTTCGATGTGGTTTAAAGACAGTGCCTATGCTTAGTTTCTTTAGTCTTCTACTAATTCTGTCAGTTACGCCTTGAATGTACGGAAGAAAAGCCCTCTGCCTTCTTGCAGTGTGTACGGCTGGTCCAGGTCTTCTTCTTCTTGTGTGTAATGCATGTTGACTGTACCCATTTTCCGATAATGTTTTCTTCACTAGCCTTTTTTCGGTCTCGACTTGGTCTTTGTCGCAGATACGTTCGGCGTGGTCTAACAACGCTCTAACCACAGATTGACGCTGGTTGGGTGCGTGGTGTGAATCAGCTTGTAGGTACCTATTAGTATGTGTTGGCTTCCTGTAAACTGTATGACCAAGTGAGCCGTCCGCACGACGAGTGACGAGCACGTCTAAGAACGCTAGTCCATTGTTGTCTTCGAGCTCCATCGTAAATGTGATACGTGGATGGGCTGTATTGATATGGTCCAAAAACTCTTGTAGTGCTTGTTGTCCATGTGGCCAGATTGCGAATACATCGTCGACATACCTCAGCCAGATGGTGGGAGCCAACACCGCCGAACTTAATGCGCGCTCTTCAAGATTTTCCATGAACAGGTTTGCAATAATCGGCGCTACCGGTGATCCCATGGCGACACCATCTTTCTGTATGTAGTGGTCACCGTTCCATATAAAATAGTTTTCCGTGAGACAATGCTCAGCGATCTTCACGTACTCCGTACTGGTATTGTTCTTCTGTAATAAGTTTTTTATTATTTGGAGAGAATCGAGTACGGGTACATTCGTATAGAGTGATTCAATGTCAAAACTCACTATGATGTCGGTCGGTGATACTATTAATTGTGCCAGTAAGTTCACAAAATGGAACGAATCTATCACGAAAGAGGAAGTTTTACCAGCTAGCGGTTGTAGGACGGATGCAACATGCTTTGCTAGTCGATATGTAGGTGAGTTTAGCTGACTGACTATTGGCCTTAGTGGGACACCTGTTTTGTGAATTTTAGGTAAACCATAGAACCGAGGGGGCTGCGGATTTACCTCCCTAAGTAACTTTCGAATTTCAGGAGGGATGGGCGATCCATCATTGTTGATTATTTTCATGGTTTTTCGCATGACGCGCAAAGTAGGAGAATAGGTAATTTTCTCGTAATTGTCTGTGGCGAGCATACCTTTTATTTTTTCCTGATACTCCTGCGTCTCCATCAATACAGTCGCATTTCCTTTGTCTGCTCTGAGCAGACAAAGGAAATGCGACCCATCCCTCCTGAAATTCGAAAGTTACTTAGGGAGGTAAATCCGCAGCCCCCTCGGTTCTATGGTTTACCTAAAATTCACAAAAGAGGTGTCCCACTAAGGCCAATAGTCAGTCAGCTAAACTCACCTACATATCGACTAGCAAAGCATGTTGCATCCGTCCTACAACCGCTAGCTGGTAAAACTTCCTCTTTCGTGAAAGATTCGTTCCATTTTGTGAACTTACTGGCACAATTAATAGTATCACCGACCGACATCATAGTGAGTTTTGACATTGAATCACTCTATACGAATGTACCCGTACTCGATTCTCTCCAAATAATAAAAAACTTATTACAGAAGAACAATACCAGTACGGAGTACGTGAAGATCGCTGAGCATTGTCTCACGGAAAACTATTTTATATGGAACGGTGACCACTACATACAGAAAGATGGTGTCGCCATGGGATCACCGGTAGCGCCGATTATTGCAAACCTGTTCATGGAAAATCTTGAAGAGCGCGCATTAAGTTCGGCGGTGTTGGCTCCCACCATCTGGCTGAGGTATGTCGACGATGTATTCGCAATCTGGCCACATGGACAACAAGCACTACAAGAGTTTTTGGACCATATCAATACAGCCCATCCACTTATCACATTTACGATGGAGCTCGAAGACAACAATGGACTAGCGTTCTTAGACGTGCTCGTCACTCGTCGTGCGGACGGCTCACTTGGTCATACAGTTTACAGGAAGCCAACACATACTAATAGGTACCTACAAGCTGATTCACACCACGCACCCAACCAGCGTCAATCTGTGGTTAGAGCGTTGTTAGACCGCGCCGAACGTATCTGCGACAAAGACCAAGTCGAGACCGAAAAAAGGCTAGTGAAGAAAACATTATCGGAAAATGGGTACAGTCAACATGCATTACACACAAGAAGAAGAAGACCTGGACCAGCCGTACACACTGCAAGAAGGCAGAGGGCTTTTCTTCCGTACATTCAAGGCGTAACTGACAGAATTAGTAGAAGACTAAAGAAACTAAGCATAGGCACTGTCTTTAAACCACATCGAAAAGTCTGTCAATCAATACGTTCCGTGAAGGACAAACTACCTCTGCAATCGGCAGGTGTGTACAAAATTCCGTGTGGTTGTGGGAAAGTCTACGTGGGGCAGACCAAGAGAAGCGTAGCGACGCGTATTTCGGAACACATCAGAGCAGCCAAAAATCAAGATTCCACGAAGTCAGCAGTCTGCGAACATATGAACTCTGGCATAAACCATTGGATCAGGTTCGATCAGGTTGAGGTAATCTCGACTGAAACCCAACACATCCCTCGTCTTGTTCGAGAGTCCATAGAAATCGCCAAGCATGCCAACTTCAACAGGGAAGATGCGTTTAAGTTGTCACCGTCGTGGAATCCGGTGCTAGCACCGCTGAGGACAAAAACATTAAGCACCGACAATAAGGACACTACTAGTGCCTTTTGTCTGTCAGCGGACCTCCGGAACGCAGCTCAAAGCCAACATCTTCAAACAACCCACAGCTACAATCTCCGTCAACGGCGGAACATGTCAAACTGACTAGTTCCTCGTTGACCGCCGCCGGACACAGGAGCTCGCTTGATAATGGCTCGAATGTTTGAGTCGAAACGTCGCGGCAACGCGATACAAAAACCGTGAGTAAAGCCGTAAACAAATATTTCCACTATGAATGTTTATTTTTCCTATTTTAAATACATCTATTACATATAATAAAATCGTAAAGGTAAGAAAGTCTGTACATTGAATGTATTCGGAAAAAAACTAACCAGGGTGGCTTAAAATGAGATACTGAACACTTTAGAACAGTTTTGAAAATTTTTGTTTGTTTGTTTGTTTGTTTGTCTGTACGCGCATCACGCAAAAACCACTGAACGGAATTAGACGAAACTTTGTATAGTGGCAGTTTATATGCCGGGTTTATGTTAACATTTATGTTAATACGTAAAAAAAAATAACAAAAATAAACAAAAATGAAACAATTATAAACATTATTGGGCGTTTAAAATCACGTAGTCCAAAGTACATAATTATATCTTGAGAACTGGCAGCAAATACAATTTGAATAAAATATTCATTCGAATTAAAAATAAGTAGATACAACGAAAATGACAAGTTCTTCTTTTTTATAACTTGAACACAATAGTCTATAGGTACATATCTATTCTTTCTATACATATCATAAAATCGTAAATGCAAAAATGTCTATTTGTACGCGCATCTCGCAAAAAACCACTGAACGGAATTTGACGAAACTTTTTATAGTGACAGTGTACATCCCGGATTAACATAATAATTAAAAAATATAATAAAAATCACGTAATCCAAAGTAATGGTAAAAAACCATTTTAAATGTCATGTTGACAACGGAGAACTGTCATATCGACGTGAGATGGCCGGTGACAAATTGTTTGATAAATAAAAAAATAATTGAAAGTCGAAGTTATGTCGCTGTCATTGGTGCAATAAAATTTATATATCTGTTGCCCGCGGCTTCGCTCGCGTGAAATTCGTATTTCAAAAAAAGAAAGTAAGTAACTAAAGGCGGGCCCGAAGGCGGATCTGCGCTCACGTAAACGATATTCTTTCTCGATGAAAGTAACTAAGGGCGAGGCGGAAGGCGGAGCTGAGTTCAGGAAGAAGAAAAACCATCTTGAAGAAAGTAAGTAACTAAGGCGAGGCCGAAGGCCGAGCTACGTTCGAATAATAAAATTGAAAAACTATCTCGAAGAAAGCAAGTAACTAAGGGCGAAGCCGAAGGCCGAGCTGCGTTCAGAAAGAAGCTAAACCATCTTGAAGAAAGTAAGTAACTAAGGGCGAGGCCGAAGGCCGAGCTGCGTTCAGGAAGAAGCTAAACCATCTTGAAGAAAGTAAGTAACTAAGGGCGAGGCCGAAGGCCGTGCTCTATTCGGGAAGACCATACACCATCTCGAAGAAAGCAAGTAACTAAGGGCGAGGCCGTAGGCCGAGCTGCGTTCAGGAAGAAGGTAAACATTTTTGAAGAAAGTAAGTAACTAAGGCGAGGCCGAAGGCCGAGCTACGTTCTGACAAATGATAAACCATCTCGAATAAAGCAAGTAACTAAGGGCGAGGCCGAAGGCCGAGCTGCGTTCAGAAAGAAGCTAAACCATCTCGAATAAAGTTAATTAACATTAAGATTGAGTTAATTTAATTTACATTTTATTATAAAGTCCACGCTTCTGACGGCAAATATACCGTGCATCCTAGAACCTCGCGGTTATTCCCGGCTGGATGGCAAGAGGCCCGATGCTATCACCTTAGTGCCATGGACTAATGGTAGTTCTTTGATGTGGGACGCCACTTGTGTTCTCACATTGGCTCCAAGTAACGTTAGGACATCTTCAAGAGCGGCTGGCGCGGCCGAGGCTGGGGCGGAGAGCCTCAAACGCAATAAATATAGAAATATAATTCAAGATTTCGAATTTGTTGCGTTTGCGGTTGAAACCCTCGGTCCGTGGAGCAGTGAAGCCAAAAGATGCTTGGGCTTCTGCTGGTTGACGCAACTGGTGTCCCGCCATCAAGGGCTTATGTACTTCATTCAAAGGGTAAGCCTTGCCATCCAGCGGAGTAATGCCGCAAGTGCTCTAAGAAGGTTTGAAAATGCCAGTTTTGATAGTTATTTTAATGTTTGTTAGGTAGGTTTTAATTCTTTAGTTATTAATATTACTTTTTTATTGTTATGAAATAAATAGATTGAGTAAACGATATTATATTCTATCGAAGAAAGGAAGTCTTTAAGGGCGAGGCCCGAAGGCGGAAGAGGGTTTTTGGTTTACCTGAATCTTCGTGAACGCAGCTCGGCCTTCGGCCTCGCCCTTACTTACTTCTTTTATTTGAGAAAGGTTTATCGTTTACCTGAAAGCAGCTCGGCCTTCGGCCTCGCCCTTAGTTAGTTACTTTCTTTGATGAAGCCCACGTGGAGCAACTAAATCGCAGGTCATATGGCAAACTTAAAAGTCTGTACAAATTTCGGAACTGTGTCAGTGTGGAGGTTCGGAGACAGTTGGCTGAATCACTCGTTCTGTCCAACTTTAATTACTGCGACGTGGTTTTCGGTCCTTGCATCCTCGAGAGGACGGCCAAGCATATTCAGCGTGTCCAGAACTCGTGTGTGAGGTATTGCGAGCGGCATTAATTACTCGCATTACACCCATTTTAAATAAACTGAGGACGCTGAATATGCGCAACCGCAGGCGCCTACACTTCTCGTGCCTAGTTCAAGCTGTTATTAAAAAAAACAGCCCAAAACACTGTACGATAAACTCACCTGGTTGGGAGATTCGCACTGCTACGGCACGAGATCTGTGGGTAAACTGCTGGAAGCTCCTAGGCACAGAGGCGCCGCATTTGAAGGTTCCTTCAAATATGCGGCAACTCGGTGTTGGAACCTCCTGAGGCTGAGGCCTCCTCTCAGAGAGATTACTAATTGTAATACATTCAAATGTAAATTGAGGAAATTTATATTAGACCAACAGTTAAAAATTTTATTGCTATAAAATCAAGGCCCTATGCCTCCAAAATGTATTATTATGACGTGCGGACCGACATACGGACGGATGGATTGTTGTGTTTGTTATTGTGTTTCGTGTAGTGTAACTTTAAGACTTCTTCTTCTCCTTTTTCTCTGGTTGTTATGTATATGTTTGTGTTAGCAACGTAGAATATTATTTGTGTTGTGTACTTGGGCCTGACTTAAAATCAGCGTCCCTCTCACTGCCCCCTGGACTCGGTGGTGAGGGACAAAGGCTGTGTCAGGTCCAATTTGTCTTGTCCGTATTGTGTTTTTATTGTATCTACTGTGTGTGTAGGTATTGGATGAGATAAATAAACTCATTTCATTTCATTTCATTTCATTTCACTTAACTTCATTTAATTTTTTTTTTTTTAATGTAATCCGGTATGGGTAGCTGAGTTGGAGGGGCCAAAGCGCATGCTCCGACCAGCCAATATCACCGCCGAGAAGGTAGGTGCCATACCGGAGACTTCCCTGGATTGCTGGCTATACTGGACTAGAGGAGAACACAACCGAGGCTGCTATGCGGCCATCTTACATCCAGTACGGTACATCATTTCATTTATATTCATTGTATTAACTTCATCAAATGATATTTTTTCTAGAATAAGGATACATTATAAAATCCAATAAATTTTATTTCGTGCTGATACAATCATAAACGAAAAAGTTACAAGGGTTCAAGGCTGGGATTTTGGTAATTTTCAAAAATAAAGAAACAAATCGTATCTCGATACCACGTGACAATCATTAATAATAATCAATAAAATTATCAGTAGTTTAGACCACCACGATATTAACTTTCTCAATGAAATGACAAGATTACGAAATTTACGGTCTTATAATCCTAACTAAGTGTAAAATCAAAAAAGTTAATTTAAAAAATAAAAAAGTTAATTTAAAAAATAAAAAAAACCCGACTGCGTAAAAAATTAACTTTAAATAAAAACTGAAAAGAAAAAAAACAAGTCCAGTAGTCTAGAACTCTGCTAAGTAATATTGAATAACTACACCATTGAAATAGTTTCATGATCGATACACACATATAATAAAACAAATAATAAACTCTAATGCGGAACATAGCGACTTTAACAGTCGGGACCCATTATTGGGAAAATGTCAATGGGTCCCGACTGTTAAAGTCGCTATGTTCCGCATTAGAGTTTATTATTTGTTTTATTATATGTGTGTATCGATCATGAAACTATTTCAATGGTGTAGTTATTCAATATTACTTAACAGAGTTCTAGACTACTGGACTTGTTTTTTTTCTTTTCAGTTTTTATTTAAAGTTAATTTTTTACGCAGTCGGGTTTTTTTATTTTTTAAATAAACTTTTTCTTGTTAGTTCCGCTTATTTAACACGATATAAATTAATAAATTTTCAATACGCTACGCATTCCTATAAAATAATTTTAATGAATTGAATTACTTTGGCTGCGTCTTGCTTCGCTCGTGGAGTGTTCGGTAAGTATTAAATTTTTTTCTTCTCCCCATTTCACTTCTTCTGCCTTAAGACTGCGGCTCGGTGGCGACACTACAGCGTGAGGCACAATTTGCAAGATTTGCCACATTTTCGTTTCGGTTGAAATTGGTATATAATTATTAATTTAAAAAAATATTATCTATAAAATATGATCTAAAAATTCATCGTGTCGAATTTAAAATTAAATTAAGAAAATCTATCTGTATAATGTAGACTTTCACACTGCCTAGTAAAAACTTAGCTCATATTACAGCCCACAACCGCATTTTTTTCTTGTTAGTTCCGCTTATTTAACACGTTATAAATTAATCAATTTTCAATACGCTACGCATTCCGATAAAATAATTTTAATGAATTGAATTACTTTGGCTGCGTCTTGCTTCGCTCGTGGAGTGTTCGGTAAGTATTAAAATTTTTTCTTCTCCCCATTTCACTTCTTCTGCCTTAAGACTGCGGCTCGGTGGCGACACTACAGCGTGAGGCACAATTTGCAAGTTTTGTCACATTTTCGTTTCGGTTTTTTGTTCAACTAATTTCAAAAATACATATATTAAAAAATCCTGTCTAAAAGTTGACCATATTTAAAAGTTGGTGACAGATTTTTATTTTTATTTATGTCAATTAATATGTGAAAAAAAAATTACAAACGTACTACTAATGGTCCTAAATACTCCGAAATGCTCTCTTTTTTTTCGAAATTGCAGCTTTCTAAAACTTTATTTTGAGTTTATACTAATTGCAGATAATGTAAGATAAAATTTTACTTCTTTTGACAGATTTGGATATTCGTGTAATGTAAATTGGTTTAACAAACTTTGAACAAATGCTATAAAATAACAAGCGAACGCTTCGCTATTCAATTAGTGCCATATCAGTGCGAATTTTGATGCTGTAGTACCGCGCTCTTAAATTATAAACGGTGGGTGGCCGAGTGGTCTGAATGTGGCTTCTCTTGCGAGTGGTCCGAGGTTGCGGTTCTCTTGCGATTGCGGTCGGCGTGTACCAATGAGTTGTTTTTTTCGGAGGGAAAATTTACTTGCATACCTATACCTGCTGCTTCACCGTTCGGAACCGGTGTAAAACTGTACGTCCCTTCCCTTGCCCCTTACTAGGTGGTAGGTTCAAATTGTAGCCGACTGTATTGGTACCACCGTACTGGATGTAAGATGGCCGCATAGCAGCCTCGGCTGTGTTCTCCTCTAGTCCAGTATAGTCAGCAATCCTGGGAAGTCTCCGGTATGGCACCTACCTTCTCGGAGGTGATACTGGCTGGTCGGAGCATGTACTCTGGGCCCCTCGGATTCAGCCACCCACACCGGATTACATAAAAAATAAGATTCAACGTCTGCCGTATGAACGTATGTATGTTCGCTTATACTTAACTCTGTACCGTGTGGGGCGGGCATTTTAAAAAATAATAGCCCCACTGCATCTCTCCCCGTGTATGTCGTAAAAGGCGACTAAGGGATATGACTCCCTTCTTATATTACTAGGTGGTAGGGTTTAACCCGCCCGGGTTGGTATCACCGCACTGAATGAAAGGTCGGTCGAAACGGCTATGTAAATAGCTTGTGTTTTCCGTCCAGTTCAGTGTAGCCGGTACGACCGAAGGGAAGCACTGACGTGGCACCAAGTTCACCCGGTGTTATGGGCTAACATCACGGATGTTGTAGGCTATGTAGCCAAACGTGTCAGTTTCCATAAAAAAAAACTCAAGAACGGCTAAACTTATTCGCTTGCGGTTTTGCCTATGTAATGCGACATATCTCGGCCAAGTTATAGTCTATATAACATTACGCCATTATTCATATGAGCTGAGCAGTGGGGTCGAAAGTGAACGCCGTCGGAACAAATCTACCATATTTTCACCATTGACCAGCCTGGTACCGTGGCTCGGATTTCACGTTAAACTGTAGGTCCCTTTCCTTCTTAACTTACTTGGTGGTAGGGTTTATCCCGCCCGGGTTGATACTACCACACTGAATGAAACGTCGTCGGTCGAAACGGCTATGTAAATAATTCGTGTTTTCCGTCCAGTTCAGTGTAACCGACATGAAATGAAGGGAAGCACTGACATGGCATCTAGTTCAACCGGTGTTATGGGCTGACACCACGGATGTTGTAGGCGATGTAGCCAAGCGTATCAGTTTCCATAAAAAAATATCTCTAGGTTTTAACATCGTCAGCGATAGACTTATGAATTTTTAAAATCGCAAGAAAAACATTTAAACCAATATAACCAATATAACCAATATAACCAATATAACCAATATAACCAATATAACCAATATAACCAATATAACCAATATAACCAATATAACCAATGTAACAAATAATAATAAAACAGTACACTTGAGGCAGTACTATACCCAGCAGCAACCCGCCCACACGCGCTCCAATATCGATGCGCATCTTTTCCTCAGCGAGTCATCTCAATCAGCTGTTTTGCATTCCGCAAGCGCCTTCCAACAACGCGACAGTTGCGCGTTTGAAACGCGCCGCCTCCGCCTTCGAGTTGCTTCCAGTTTACAACTTGCAGGCGGGAAGGGGCGGTGGCGGGGCGAGGAACTGTCGCCATTATAATTAGAATTAATTTGATGTCTTATTCTTCGATTTCTTCTTCATCGACATGTTGCTGTTCGCTATTGGACTATGGGCATAGGTCTCACTCCATTCACTTATACAGTGTGTTTCAGGATAGGCTTGAGAAACTTCAGGAATAGAACGTACTCATTATTAGAAGAAAAAAATCCTTATCACTCAAATCTAAATTCCGTATTTTTCATACAAAAAATTTAAATTGTAATAAACACTCGATGGACAGTGAGTATGGGGAGATTTGGCAACAGTATTGTCTAGGTCTAGGGAGTGCAATGACCTAGTCCAGTCCACTTTTTCTTTTGTTGTCATTCAAATATAAGTGTTTGGAATTTGAAAGTTCAATTCTACTAGTTAAGCATGTAAGTTAGTCATTTGATTTTTATTTAATAATGGCGGACATTAACCGTCCACCAAAGCTCAATGAAACTATTTTCACCAAAAATATAAAAACCGCCTTCAAAAATGTATGAAATAAAAAAATTAAAATCGAACCCTAGAGTTAGAATAGAATAGAATAGAAATCCCTTATTGCACACAAAAACACAGAGATACACAAGACAGAAGATAACATACAGAAGAAGAATGGAAGCTAACAATAATTCACACAGAAATTGTTGAAGGCGGTCGGTTATTTTTGCATGCTTTAGCACCACCGCCTTCGACTCTAGGGTTCGATTTTTATTTTTTTATTTCATACATTTTTGAAGGCGGTTTTTATATTTTTTAAATAGTTTTTTATTTCACAGTTTTTTTAGTAATTTTTATTTGCTATTAATGTACTCGGCGGAATCGCTCGGCCTTCGGCCTCGCGATTCCGCCTCGCTTTCCAATCCGATCTTGACCAAAAAAAAATGGGACCACCTTGGAGCTAGACTGAACCGAACACAAAAAGATTCATCGAAATCGGTTCACAATTGGGGAAGATATTGCTGAACATACATAAAAAAAATACATACAGCCGAACATAGAACCTCCTCCTTTTTTGAAGTCGGTTAAAAAGTACTATCAAAGAATGATCGAATCTGGGAAAAAGTTATCGATTTAAATACGATAGTAATAAAGCGACTTTTCCGCGAGTGGAGCCGTGGGCACAGCTAGTTTGATTTATTTTCGGAAAACTTGTTTTTCTCCGTTCGCCGGAATACTCTTTTTTATAGGTTTCCGTATTCCGTACGGAAGCCTGTTACTAAGCCTACGCCGTATGTCTGTCTGTCCGTCCGTCCGTCTGTCTGTTTGTCCGAGGGCTGTATCCTGTAACCGTAATAGGTATCCCGTTGAATTTTTCACAGAATATGTGTTATTATGGCGGATATAACAACAAATAATAATAAAAAATAGAAAACGTAAAAAATTAAGGGGCGATTCACATACAAGAACGTTTTTGTTTATGGTGCGAAAACCTCGGTGCGTGAGTCCGACTCGCACTTGGCCGGTTTTTTTTATTTTTAGTTTCTAATTAGTCCATTTACGCTTTACGTGATTGGATCATCAAGCTCTAGTAACAAACTTCAACTTTTTTCGTCCAGTAGAATCGTAGCCGTGACAGACAGACAAACAGACACGAGAGTGATCTATAAGGGTTCCGGTTTTTTTTTTCTATTTTGAGGTACGGAACCCTAAAAACGTATGAAAGAGTCAATTATTGATAATTTTGTGATCACAGGCAGTGAGTGATTTTCCGAAGCGATAGGCTTGATAGACACCCTAAACAAACATACAATTTACTGGTTTACCTAGCCTCGTTTGCATGTAATTATCGAAATAAATATTGGGTTTATTCGCACTCGATAAACACAACATGCGTACGCACTTATACAGGGCGTTCACTTATAACGGCCACTACATTAAATTTAGGAAATGTTTATTGGGATCGATAGTAACAAAAAAGTCAAATAACTTTTTTCTGAATTCCCTTTAAATAAAAAGTTACAATTTTCATACAAAATAATTTATTTATTTAGTGTAAAAGGATCTAATGTTCCGCATGAACGTGGGAATGAAAGGCGCGCGGTGAGTGAGCGAGCAAGGACGAGTGCGCGGAGAGAGGAGAAGCGCGGCGGAGGCGCGGCGTGAGTTTTTCGACCCCGACCGTTCCCGCGTCAGCGCCCTCTGCCCGCGTGTGGCAAATTTCACTAAACGAAAACATAAATTTCAAAAAATAATATCTCCAAAACTAGACACTTTAGAGAAAAACTTTATTTACTTTTTTGTCTCGGGAAAACATGAGGATTGCGGTTGCAAAATTAATGTACTGGCCGTTACAACACCCTGTATAGAGAATAGTACGTAATACTGGTTAAACCAGCTTTCTAATAAAAAAAACGCATCCTAATCGTTCCATCCATGATACGTAATTTTTTATTACTTCATAATTACTGTATTACTTGATTACTAACTAAAAATTGTGTAGCTAGTCACAATGTAATGTAATTGAAGACGTTAAAAAAAGAACCCTGCGAAGTTTCTTGCCGGCTCTTCTTTGTGGGTGTAATCGAACCGGATTGTAAAAACTAAACAGGACAAATTCAAGCATAGTGTACTACCCTACCATACGAATGACAAATTCAAGCGTAGTGTACTACCATACGATATATATACGATGCTGGTATAAAATAAAATAAAATAAAATAAAATAAAATAAAATAAAATAAAATAAAATAAAATAAAATAAAATAAAATAAAATACGAATGATGAATAAAGAATAAAGAATAATATGGCTAAGAACCACCCCAGTTAAACCAGCTTTCTAAAAAAAAACCCCGCATCCAAATCGGTTCATCCGTTTAGGACCTACGATGCCGGAGACGGAGGCATCAAACTTATAGCACTCCTTATTTTGCGTCGGGGGTTAAAAAACGTGCAGACTGTATGTTGTCATATGTATATTGTATATTGTTTATTAAGCATTCATTAGACAGCATGACTGTACTCGAATTTGTTACAATTTGTTCTATCCGATTCGATTACACCCACGAAGAAGAACCGGTAAGAAACTTCGCAGGGTTTTTTTTTTTTCATAGTCATTTTTACAATCATTTAGTGACTATCCACATAATAACACCGCCTACAGTCGATTGAAAATACAGCTTGAGAGCAAGATCAAAAACAGATTTTGGTTGTGTGTAGGTACATATGTATTCGCGTATGCATTAGAGTTAGTACGTACGTATAGACAACTCGTGGTAAAGTAAACGCGCCTATTGAGGCGAGCACAAAAGCCTTCGTCGCATACACACGGTCCCCATGCGCGTGCAGGGCCGTATTTAAGGTGACGTGAGGCTGCGTCTGACTCGAATTTCAAGAAGTGTAGCACCAATATTACTTACCTGACAGATTCAGTTTTAATATATGTAAGACTTCATCTATCAGCGCAGATCGATAGCTTTTCTAAAACACGATTTGATTCACTTCCCTCCATATAAAAAAATCGTGAACATGCCTCTGAATTTAGTTATGAAAACGTATATAGGGCAACGTGACCAAATCAAGGTTTTGGAAAAAAAATATTTTATTTGTTGAACTAGTTTTTCATGTGCCCCAATTCGTAAATTGTGCCTCAACTCGGCGGATTATTGCCCGTTGCCCGAGTAAGAGCTCTAGTAGAACATAATACCTCGTTGAATGGCACAGAATACTTAATGGTAATTGCTACGGGACCATCTGTGTGTGTACAACGTTCGCAATTAACAAACTTTTTTTTTATTTTAACCCAATTCTCTAAGTTTCTATACAGTGTCATACTCCACATATATTTGATAGTCATACTGATGAAAGTCGGCGGTTGAGGGTTTCGTAGATCCGCTATACCATACCTGTCAAAAAACCATATCCGTCTATCTTTTGTCTCTCCGCAATGTAAATTACCTGCAGCGCCATCTATTATTTAGTAGCGTGAATACTGACTAAACGATTTTTAGCACGTTTCTTGTATGCGGACCACCCTTAATTCTTTCATCATCATCAGCCTGTATCGGTCCACTGCTGGACATAGGCATCTCTCTCTTAATTCCTTACTTTCTCTTTTTTATTATTATTAGTTGGCATATCCGCTATAATAACACATATTTTGTTAACATTTCAACCGGCTACCTATTACGGTTCAAAAGATACAGCCCACGGACAGACGGATGGACAGACAGATCGACAGAAGGCGTATGCTTAGTAATAGGCTTCCGTGTGGATACGGAATCCTAATAAAAATTGTATCGATTGTGTAGTTATTTCACAAAAAATTCGTTTAGTGTAACAAAATATAAATGAAAGTTTGACAGTAACTAAACAAAATTAAATTAATTGGTTGGAAAAGTTGTGGAAGGACTTGACTTTTCGAAACAATTAGAAGATAAATAAGTTGGAACTTACTTTAACGACCTTCGTTTAACAGTAAAAATATGTTATTGTGATGGCCGGTTAATCGAGCAGTACTAAGTACATAGAGAGTATGTAGATTTACATGGACACGCTGAATTTAACGTGGATGCGTACCAACCGGCTCTGCAGATCTCTACAAAGAACCGGTAAACTCTGAAACGCTCTTCCTTAAATTTCCCCCCAAGTACAGTCTCGGGTCCTTCAAGAGAGGCGTGAATAGCCACCTGTCAGCCGGCGTGACATTCGCAACCAACGCGTGTGACCGAAAGCCCTTGGGCGTCGTTATACACTTTAGTCGTGCTTTCTATAAAAAAAGAAATTTCAATTTAAAATTAGCGTACGATATTCTTACCTTTAATAGAATCCAACGTCTGCTTTCTGTCTGTTCGCTTATAACTCGAGAACCAGTGAATTAACAATAAAAACAAATTAATTGGGGGGATGAAGGATAAGTAAATAGAATGCATTAATTTTTTTTTTATTTCTGTCTGTGCGTTTCTGTTTTTGTTTGTTTTCGAATCACATAAAACGACAACCCATTCGAACGGAGTTTTCACAAAAATAATAACATTTAACTCGGTGTAGCATATAGGTTACATACAAACATATCATCACGCTATTATTCATATGAGTTGATCAGTGGGGTCTGAAATGAACACTGTCAGAGAAAGAACATGACTTCGCTTTTCGTTTATGTAGGAAATTGGCGTTGTCTAACAAGAATGACACGTAAGCGGTACCACGCTCTCAACTACATACATACATTTGCTACATACATACTCACGCTTTTGTATCCCGACAATCAGGGTAAGCAGAGTAATCGGTGTTGTGCTATAAGTTCATTACATACATACACATACATAACGTCACGCCTGCCTGCCTCCCAGTGGGGCAGGCAAAGACAACGGACCCAACCCACGCAAACAACCCAACCCCTATATATTAACTACCCAATATATTAACTATAAGGAATATATTATTATTATTCCGTAGCCTACATTACAGAAGCGAAATGTTCTAATAATATTTGCGCTTTAAACCAATTTTAATGCGAACGCAGTCGCAGGCACAGCTAGAATAGAAATAGAATAGAATAAAAACACCTTTATTGTACGCAATTCTCCACGAAAGAACGATTTACGAAAGTACACGAAAGTAAGATTTCTTTTTTTATGGAAACTGACCTGGTTGGCTACATCACCTGCAACATCCGTGATGTCAGCCCCTAACACCGGGTGAACTTGATGCCACGTCAGTGCTTCCCTTCGGTCGTGCCGGCTACACTCAACTGGACGGAAAACACAAACTATTTACTTAACCGTTTCGACCGACCTTTCATTCAGTGCGGTTGTACCAATCCTGGCGGGTTAAACCCTACCACCTAGTAAGTAGTGTAGAAGGGAGTCATATCCCTTAGTCGCTTTTTACGACATACACGGGGAGAGATGCAGAAATACAGAAATGCAGAGAGGCGGACTTTCAGATGGTGATATTATTTTAAATAAATCAGCTTTACTCACGGTTTCACTCTGAGCTATGTGGCTCGACGTTTCGGGCCAAGCGTATGGCCCATCTTCATGGAGCACTCTGCCTTGTGCGACGGTTGGCAGAGAACTGTCACATCTTCGTCCGTCGTTGACGAAGATTGTAGCCGTGGCTAGTGCGGGTAGTTTCCGTAGACGCGGGTTCAGATGCGTTCCGGATCTCGGCGGAGAGACAGCGGTCAACCGGGAGGACGCCTTCAAGTTGTCGCCGATGTGGAACCCAGTCATAGCGCCGCTCAAGAGAAGAAGACACGACGGACACGACCAGCCGGAAGTGGACACCGTCAGCGCCTTCTGTCTCTCCGCCGAGATCCGGAACGCACCTGAACGCTCGTCTACGGAAACTACCCGCACTGGCCACGGCTACAATCTTCGTCAACGACGGACGAAGATGTGACAGTTCTCTGCCAACCGTCGCACAAGGCAGAGTGCTCCATGAAGATGGGCCATACGCTTGGCCCGAAACGTCGAGCCACATAGCTCGGAGTGAAACCGTGAGTAAAGCTGATTGATTTAAAATAATCTCTAACAACCACGGTAATTTAAAAACCCATACAAGTGATATCTTTCAGTCCATCGCATCATAAAGCCCTAAATACAACCCCCTCCGTCATCGTGCGATCATCCCGTTCTATAGACCCCCCGTGTCTAACAGCCGCGCTCGCTTCACCAGGCAAACGCGCCGTGACGGACGCTTTCAAACCAGCCAGCTTCGGTCTGAAAAGACTCGTTTCATAAACTTTTTAGTTCGTGGAACCAGTGCAGTCTCTTCGTAGTCCGTGCTCTATGCTTGCTCTTGATGCATTTATGATTTAAGAATGCGGTTTGAATGGGTTGTTTTAGCTTCTAAAATTTAGAAGCTTGATTTTATTTCATGTGCATACATACGTACATACCACACGCTGTATCCCATCAATAGGGGTAAGCAGAGTAATCGTTGCTGTGCTGCAAGTACTCTTGTACATTACAGCACGACACCGACCACCACGTTTAGCAATGTGTTAGAACAAGTATAGTAGGAAGCATTTATTTTCATAAAATACCTACCTAACAAACAATAAAATAAGTATCGGAAGGGGCGTTTTCAAATGTTCCTAGAACACTTGCGGCATTACCCCGCTGGATGGCAAGGCTTACCCTTTGAATGAAGTAGGCCCTTGATTGCGGGACCCCAGTTGCGTCCACCAGCAGAGGCCCAAGCCTCTTCAAGAAGCTTTAAGTTAACTATAAAGCAGCAAGTTAGTCACGAAGACCCACGCGGTGCATGACTCGATGGAAGAACCATGCCAAGGTGATAGGTGGCTATCCCGTCGCCCTTTAGCACAGCATCCTGTCCTGATTCCTTAGTCGCCTTTTACGACATGCTCGGAGAGAGATGCAATGGCGTTATTCTTTTTAGGTATGTATGTATCGGCCCCACACGGTTTAGGAAGGAACCGTTTAAACCCGTTTATCTTCGTTAAGACTGTCACCAGTCGTCGCCTTATCTCATGCATGACACATCTCTTCATTCTACTTACTCGTAATGTTTCGTTGCTGTGTGAAATATGAAATTGCCATTTGGGGGGCGGGGAAGCGCAGATGTGGTAAACCCACACATGCAATGCTCTATGTTAAATGTTAAATCTGCTCAAAGCCACACCTTTTCCGAGCGTCAAGTATGGTCCAGCTGTGTAAGGGCCTGGTCACACACAGCCAGTCTCAGTCTCTCAATCAGTCAGTTAGTCAGTCAATCATTCAGTAAAACCCCTCCGATCATCCTCAATTCCAATACAGAATCGTCCCACCTGGTTCTGGTCATCCCACACTCCAGTTTTCCTGTCCATGCGCATGACAATCAGGATACACTGCTTAGGCAAAATAAAATGGAAAATATGGGAAATGGGAAATAGGGAAATTTTCACAGAATATGTGTTATTATGGCGGATATTCCACCTACCTAAAGCTGTCATAAAGCTCTATCTACCCGCTTTCGAGGTTCTAAAACCGCCACAAAACTCCATCCCCTCGTCCTAGATGAAGTCAGATAGACGCCGAGGCAACAATGGCGGCGCGCCGTCGGCCTGACAGCTCGCCCTCCGTCTCGTCACGACGTGTTGGCCGTCATCAATGCCTCGCGTCTAAAGTGCCTGTCTAGAGTCTGTAGCCTGCAGCCTTCCGGGAAGGCTTTGAAGGGCGCGCTTTGTAGCGTTGAAACATTTTTAACAGACGCTTGTTCAAAGGGAGTTATGGTGATCTATATATTTTTCACGTTTTAAATGTCTTATACACACATACATAGGTGATGATGACATGATGACATCAGTACGGCAGTAGCCCTTATGAATATTGACCTGGACTCAGCTTTTAGCTGGGCTGTACGTTTTGGACTCTTGGTGAACCCGACAAAAACGCAGGCAATTTTGTTAGGTACTCCAAAACTACTTGCTAAATTGGACCGTGCTGCGCTTCCAACCTTGGAATTCAACGGTGTAGTCAATCCATACAGTAAACAGGTAAAAAATCTTGGTCTCGTCATGGATGAGACGCTTTCCTGGCATACTCAGGTTGGTGAGGTCAGCCGGAAATTGTTTGCTAGCATGCATTATCTCAAACGCCTGCAGAATTTTATTCCGGTCTCTACGAAAATTACGCTTGCACAATCACTACTCCTACCCCTACTCGATTATGCCGATGTGTGTTATCTTGATCTTAATGAAGAGCTACTTAACAAACTTGATCGTCTTCTCAACTTGTGTATCCGATACATCTTTGGTTTGCGCAAGTTTGATCATATATCAGATTTTCGAAATCGTTTGCAGTGGCTCGATATCCGCCTTCGCAGGAATAGTCATGTCTTATCACTTCTCTACTGCACATTGTTTAACCCCAATGCTCCTAAATACCTAAGTGATCGTTTTTCCTTTCTCAGCTCCCACGGGCTATCGCTAAGGTCAAATGATAACTTGGTGCTGACTATTCCTTCCCATTCTACTACATCATATTCGGACTCATTCACGATACATGCAGCTCGTCTGTGGAATCAGCTCCCTGTCAATCTCCGTCTCTCTTCTTCCATTCACACATTCAAAATTCTTTTAAAGAAGCACTTTTTGTCAACTTAATTTTTCTGATCCAAAAGAATGTCTCTCATGTTCAGAGTTAGTAAATATATGTGATATGTAAAAACTAAGTATATTTAGTCTATCTTATGTATATATCTGGTATATAGGTATAGTATTTAATTGTTCATATTTAAGTTTATCTATCTTTTGTATTCCCGTACATCTGTCATACCATAATATTTAAATTTCTCTTTCCGCCACTCACCTAGCAGTTATCATACCCCAAAGGTACCCTGTTAGAAAATGCCTAAATGGCATTAAGTGTTACCTTTTGCCCATATTCTATTTGAGTGCAATAAATATATACAATACAATACAATACAATAGGTACATACCATCACGCTGAATCCCGACAATCTCGGTGTGTCCAGAGTAATCGGTGTTGTGCTGCAAGAGCTCGGTCTTGTTTTCTTGTCAAATATGCCGTGTTTTCTATGCACTCGTGCAGTCGGCAAGATTATGAAAAAAAATTGACGACCAAATTCTTAGATTGAAACGTAAATTCGTGCTCTTTGTAACGGAGGTATGGTGTTATGCATGGTATCAGAATCATGTTTTAACCTGCCGACACAAAATGAGGGGTGTTATAAATTTAACGTGTGTGTGTATGTGTGCATGTGCAAATTTAATAAACCCCCGACCCTTAAAAAGTCAAAAACTTCAAAATATAGCAAACTAGCAATAACTAGGACGATACATTTTCTATAATTTTAACATTTAATCGGTCTTTCGCGCATGATTAATTATATTGGTGAATATTATTTTTAGAGACAACTCGTTCAAACTTCACTATCATTTATATAGACGAAAAGTGGATTGTGGGTGCGACGCGCGCGTCACTTCGTCGGCCCATTCATTGGTGTCGCGTCATTCGCCAATTAACACGAGAGTTTAGGAGTCAAGCTCGCGTCTGGTGCGTTTACGTAACGGAGAATTCGCTTCCATGAAAAACCGGCCAAGTGCGAGTCGAACTCGCGCACGGAGGCTTCCGTATCGCCATGTCATGGTCAGCGCCACTCACGCCATCTATGGCGTGTTAAGAAATGCTTCATATTAGTTAAATGTCATGATTAGTTAAAATGCTTCACACTCTATTCGTTAGACGGCGCGCGCGCATACACTTTTTGGTTTCTTCTATGGCGATTCAGCGTGCCTTTTGTACCTTTTGCACGGCCTTTGACCGTGACAGAACCCCCGTGAACTTTTTACTTTTTTTTTATTTTTATTATTTGTTGTTATATCGGCCATAATAACACATATTCTGTGAAAATTTCAACGGGCTACCTATTACGGTTCAAGAGATACGGCCCTCGGACAGACAGACAGACGATGTAGGCTTAATAATAGGTTCCCGTACCGGATACGGAACCCTAAAAAACAAAACAAAATCAAAATTAGCTTAGCGGATATTAGCTGGTCGGAGCATGGACTCTGGCCCTGGGATGTTCGTTTAGGCTTTTACCGCTATTACACATTTTCGGTTACGCGGTATAACTGAAAGCGACTCACATTCGTCGACGTTTCGTCCCTCACTATGGGGACATAGTCAGGACTCGCAGTACTGCGATGACCTGGAGGACACCCGACACGTCGTCCAGTCAGATGTCAACTGCCGATCGCCGCTGGACGACGTGTCGGGTGTCCTACAGGTCGTCGCAGTACCGCGAGTCCTGGCGATTTCCCCAGAGTGTGGGACGAAACGTCGACGAATGTGAGTCGCTTTCAGTCATAATTCATATACCGCGTAACCATTACGATTATCTGGCCCTGGGGTTGCCTGTATTTGGCATGGATTAAAAAATATATAACCCCCTCTACTATTTCTACGCTTCTACTGTGAATGAGCACTTCTCATTCACAAAGGATGTGTGCGGGCGTTTCATCCTCTTTTATACAGAACCTGCGCATCGGTGTGTCGCTAAGGCCCATTCGTTCGGGACTAGGTGTTTTTTTTTATGGAAACTGACACAGTTGGCTACATCACCTACAACATCCGTAATGTCAGCCCATAACACCGGGTTAACTAGGTGTCATCTCAGTGCTTCCCTTCATTTTCATATCGGCTACACTGAACTGGACGGAAAACACGAACTATTTACATAGTCGGTTCGACCGACGTTCGCTCAATGCGGTGGTACCAACCCGGCCGCGATAAAACCTACCACCTAGTAAGGTAAGAAAGGAAGGGGTCTAAAGTTTTACGTGGAATCCGAACCACGGTCAGCCTCAGATGGTCGAGCGGTCACCCATCCAGGTACTGACCGCGCCCAGGTGTGCTTAACAACAGTCGACCGACCGCACCACTGAGATACCGAGACTAACCTGACCTGATCTGAAGTCTCATGTATGTGCTCGGGTCGTGTCGCTTCTATGTAATCTACACAAATAATAAAAATCTTGAAATAAAACATTTTTGAACTAATAGTAAAATGCTCTGCGTTCGGCCAGTGTGAACGCACCGCGTATATTTGCCAAAACTAGGTATATGACTTTGGTCCGAGAGCAACCGCGACCTTTAACCCTATAAAAGAGCAAATCAGAACGAGAACACAAGCCACGTGTGTGACCATCACTACTAGTGGTGAAGTGATTTGTACTGCAATTATCACATTTTCGCTTTAAAATTATCATTTATCAATACTATTAATTAATAAATCTGTAAGGGATGTTCATGGAGTAAGTTACTTTCTTTTATGAGATACTGCGTTTGTAGACTCTACGTATGATACTAAAACTAAACTTAAGATTTTTAGAAATATTTTCTGTATTTTTTTTTATGGAACCTGACACGGTTGGCTACATCACCTACAACGTCCATGATGTCAGCCCATAACACCGGGTGAACTAGGTGCCATGTCAGTGCTTCCCCCTTTGATCGTGCCTCCATAACTCTTAAACCGATCATCCGAATTCGATGAAACCTAGTGCAAGCACATTTTGATTATGGTACACAGGATAGGCTAAATAAAATTCAGTTCCTTGAAACTTGAAAACATTTTTTTTCAGCACTCGAATTCGGCTTAAACATGAGTTTCAGTGCTTAAACAAGAGTTTCAATTTTTCTTATTTTTCTTCTTTGTTGTTATATCGGCTATAATAACACATATTCTGTGAAAATTTCAATGGGCTACCTATTACGGTTCAAGAGATACAGCCCTCGGACAGACAGACGGACCGACGGACAGACAGACAGGCGGCATAGGCTTAGTAATAGGGTCCCGTACCGGATACGGAACTCTAAAAACTGTTATCATGACGCCGCTGAAGGTCGACCCGAACGAGGCAGATCAACTACCACTTCTCGGCCTCCTTTGAATGCTTTATGCCATTCTTAAGGTTGTGTTTTTGACGTACACGATTCGCCGAAAGCCTTCTGCAACATTTTTCAGCTATTCAGGGGATGAAATTTTATTTTTAACACAATACTTAATGCAAACTCTTTGTTCAACAAATTTTTGAATTGTATAAATCGCAGAGTATTAAACTGCGTGACAGATCGCGTTCTAATTCTGCGCGGTGATTCTGTACAGTGCTACCAACATATGGAAAAAACTTAAGGCGATATCTTTAACGCGTTCTATTTTTAAATAATAAATTCCGGCTTTTTACTCATAAGTGAGCAAAGTTAAAATGCTTATTAGCTCGTCAACATCAACAGATTTTCGCCGCGTCACTTTTCCCAATAAACTTTCCGAATTACCAAAACCGTTCTTCGTTTTCCACTGTATTTTTTTTTTATCTACAAATGCACCTACCTGTACTGATGAGCAGACAGCAAACTCCGAAGCTGATCAACCAGCTCGCACTCCACATTTTGCACTAAGAACTTAAGAACTTTTCACCGCCGCCAGTTTGAGAGTCGAAATTTATGCGAATTCTCACAGTCGCGGATCTCCTCGCAACTTCGAACTCGAACGCGCTGCAAGATTCACGCGTACCAACAATGGATATACGAGACTGATGCTCCGCGCGCGCTATCTGCCGCCAGACTGGCCCTGTCGCTTCCCACTGGACTTTGCGGAGGCGTACAGAGCGCATGCGCCGGGTCTGGACTCATTCACTTGCCAAAAGTGGAGTTATTTTTCATGTTTGTTCGGGTTATAGGTCGGTTTGCGTCATGGCAGCGTACAATTCTTTCCAATTTCTTAACAGAAGGATCAAGCTTATTTGACTTCAACACGGGGAGATTGAAGATATAAGGTATAAGGGATAAGGAATAAGATATAAGGGATACTAGTTAGGTATCCTACTGTAATGTAATGTAGGTACAATATGTAAAAATAAAAGCGATTTGCTTTGTCCACTGGAAAGTCTGGGATAGAGCTCGCATGGCTGGTTTCCCTCCGCAGGAAAATCTCAGCAGACGCTAGATATTCAGGCAAATACATCTGAGCTTCCAGCTCACGAAGTTCAAACTCTAAGATAACCTAATTACACGACACGACAGCCAGCGGCGGATCTAATGGGGGGCACGGGAGATTTGCGGTTTCGATCCCTAACCACACCCCACTCTAGTCATTTCAGCTATTTGGTCACACTATTTTGAATTTAGAATTTGAAACTCATTTTTGAATACAGGTCCGTCCGGTTCGTTGTGCCTAGGGTTGCCAATCGTACTTTAAATAGAGTATATTACGTTATTTTTGGTCTCCGTACTTTACACTTTTAAATTGCAATGAAGCATGCGAAAATACGTTATTTGAATCTTACGTTCAAACAGTGCGTAAAATGAAACTTAAACTTCACATCAGTAATCGGATTCAGTGCTTAATATAGTGTACTAGATTTCGCCCGCGTGTTCGCTCGCTTTATTTCGGCGCGCGGAACAATTCGGTTTGTATGAGAGCCACATCTTAGCGTATCCGGAACTGAATTTGATTTAGCCTATCCTGTGTCACTTTTAGTTAAATGTGCTTGTTCTAAGTTTCATTGAATTCAAATGAACGGTTTAAGAGTTATGTAAGAACATACATACATACATACATACATACAGAAAAGATTTCTAAAAATCGTCAATTTAGTTTTAGTATCATACATATAGAGTCTACAAACGCAATATCTCATAAAACAAAGTAACTTACTCCATGACCATCCCTTACAGATTTATCATTAGTATTAATTAATATTAATATATTAATTAATTAATTAATTGATGATGATTGATTGGTTAAAAATACTCTGTTACTGTCACTGTTGAAATTTGCAAAAGCATTAAAATTAATATGTATCTTTTTGTTTTTATGAGCCTGTACTTTTTATTTACCAAATCAGAAATCCGAAATACGTTATTCCTTCTAAAAAAAGAAAATGTTGGCAACCCTTGTGCTGGCTGCAACGGAACGGAGAGTAAACACAAAACATTTCAAAATAATGTGTTGTGTCTCTGCGTAACCCTCTCCGACAAAGCTCTAAATCCAGCACTGTCGCCAGCACGCTGCTTCTCAGCGGTCTCGCTGCCGAGCGGTATTGCCGTTGAAGCAGCTGCTAAAGCCGCTTGAATGTAAAGAGTAAATTCGTGTAAATGTGTTGCAGAAAATATGTAGTGATGAAGAATGTAGTTATTTCAACAGGTGAAGTTAGTGGGGGTGGGACGTGGTAGTGAGCGAATCGCACCTACCTAAAGTTCAAATATTTTATTTCATAGCCTTGGGAAAACCAAAAATACTACATACCATTACATACAAACCACACACGCTGTATCCCGGCAATCAGGGTAAGCAGAGTTGGCAGAATCAATAATATTCGAATCTCTAATTAGATGAAGAGACTATGTTTATGGCGGCCGTGACAGTCCTATGATGCGTGTAGGGTTGTCAAAAATATGTTTTAAAACACGTAATTTTTTTTTTTTTTACAAATCATAATTGTACAAATAATATTAATAATTGTAAATACTTTTTTATTTATGTATTATCAAGAATAGAATAGAAACTCGTTATTTCGCACAATTTAAACACGAAAAGAAACAAGAAATACGCACAGGCGTTGCAGCGTAAAGGCGAACTTATGACTGCAAGTGATTTCTTCCGGTCAACCTTTGGGTGATGATAAATCATATTAAGAGAAAGTACTAATCCACAAATGAATAAAAATATATAAATTTTATTTTTAATTCACATACCTTCTGAATGTATGAGCCCATTGCGATGAAATAACCCCTAATTTGATGTGTATATTTTTCCTGAAAAGTCCATTCAGATTCTACGTGATGCGTGGGCAAACAAACAAACAAGACATATGTACTTTTTTTTATTTAATTTTTGTATTGAAAGCGCGACATATGGCGCCTTGCCAACCATAAGGTGTCTAACGACGCCCATGGATAGTCGGTCGTATGCGGGGATTGCGAATGCCATGCCAACCCTCTCGAAGGATTCGATACTGTACTTGGGTGGAAATCAGCAGGGAGAGCATTCCAGAGTTTACCGGTTCTGTAGGTAGAGAAAAGATCTGCAGAACTGATTGGTACGCACCCGTACCGGGCGGTTAGGTAAGTCCAGCGTGTAGGGATTAGCTCCTTCGAGTACTTACTCCCCATGGAATAAGCAATAGAACATAATACATTCAAAAAAATAATCACCCACTTATCCTTCGTCCCCAAATTAACTTTTATGCAAATGCGTGAAAAATCGGACAAACCAATTCCGGATAAATTTCACAAGAAAACCCCTACCAGTGCGGCTAGCCATGGAGCCCTAGTGTGAGCCAATTTGTGTACTTAGTACACAAATTTGTACTAAGTACACTATGTGTGCTCACATAGTGTACTTAGTACAATTTCTGCTTTTATTAGCCACTTAGTCATATTACTTGTACGTACGCCCATATTAGCCACTCTGGTCATTTAGCTCACAGCGGCGACCCTGTTGTCAACGCACGGTGGGCTAAATTCGCGGCATGTCAAGGCCACGGTTCACCACGCCCCGGTCCCTCCGGCGCCGCCGCCGCCGCCGCGACTATCTTCTCTTCTCTACTAATAAAACTAAAAGTATATCCGACTGTCTGTCAGTTTGACTGTATGTCTCCCCGTCTGGCTGTGTGTTGTCTGTCTGTCGGTGTGTCTGTTTTACTGTCTGTCCTTGTCTGTCTCACTCGGTCTGTCTGCGTATCTGACTGTCTGTAACGGGTAAACTCGAAAACGGCTAAACCGATTTACATGCGGTTTTCAAAAATAGATCATGATGAAATATCGGTGAGCTGAGGAGTGAACAAAAATCTGCTAAATATACTCGTAAATGGAAATAATTTATACATGAAAGTGTTTATTTACAATTTTATACATTAACATTATAAAACAAACTTAAACTACCTATCAAATAAAATTATTATTATTATGTTTGTGCTGTGTGATCCAAGTCAAGATATTTTGAAATGATGCATTTATATACTAGACATCCTAACCTAATAAATCAAACGAAGTTTCTACGGTCGGGCGACCGGTGACCGTGGAAAGCACGTCAATATATGAAAATCCTTATAACTCGAGAACCTCTATATCGATTTACATACGATTTTCACTCTTACATCTTTCACAATCGAGCAGTTAAAATATTATAACAATAATATGAACGTACCTGTTTGTTAGTAAACTGAAAAGATATCCTTACGAAGCTTTTTGTTTGTGCTGTGTGATTGCCAAGTAAAGATATTTTATTTATAGAAATGAAGATGTTAAATTTGGATAAAGTAACTAAATTTTGATTATTATTAATTAGAAAATATAATTTATTGCAACATTGTTGAGTTAGGGCTTCAATAATAGGGCTTCAATATCTTTTTACGGTGGAAAGGTTGCGTACGAGACTTGGCTTTTTTTTTACATATGTTTTTGATGAGATAAATTAGACGACGACCTTTTGTGCCTCTTTGAGCGTGGTTTTGCGAGGAGTGGTGTTACTGGATCTTCTATTGAATGTTTACCAAATAATTATCTTTTCGAAATAAACTAAAGGCCTAAATAAAAACTACACTACAACTTCAAAACTTGCCTTACAGTCAATCAATCGATTGCTTCTTGTAGTTAAAATGTTTTAAAAAATGATTTGATAGTTGCGGCATTATTACATTATGGAAAAACCTGCAGTTTTCCTGTGATCCACGGCTTCATAATATCTACTAACCCCATTAAAATAAAAAGTTTTGTTTTAGAAACCTAGAACAGGGAGGCAGTGGTAATGTTTTCAGATTTTCTTAATTTTAAAAAAAAATCTTACAGTTAGCTCTTTCAAATGGTACTAAATGGTGGGGTTTCTACCCCACGCGACATGTTAATTTAAACGTTTTTTAATATTACGGAACTGACTTTCCATATTAATCAAAAATAAATGTTTATCTATTTAATGACGAGCGATACATTCGCGAATCATCAAGATCTATCATTTATGCAAAATATCAAGTTTCTACGTTACTTAGTTTTCGAGAAAACCCTCTGGGATGGACGGACACCGGAGTGATCTTATAATGGTTCCGTTTTTACCTTTTAATGTACGGAACCCTAAAAAATACAACAATGGATGTTTGATCATTGATTTAAGACTATAAGAAAGTTTATTAATTACCTCATACATAACTCCTAAGCGTACCCTAAAATGCCGCGAGCGGAGCCGCGTACAACAGCTAGTAACGTATATAAAGATGGAACAGATGACGTCGCCCGCGTTTAGTAGCTTTTGGTGTCACCGTTGAAGGACATAAGGTAAGGCCACAGATCCTGCATAACTTTCAAGTCGGTAAAATACAGGCTATATTATTATATTTATGTTGGTGAAATTGAAAGTTTTCTGTTCTACGAATTATAATTTCGAGAATTTTTGTTTTGTTTTGTTTTTTCAATTCTCATCTACACATAAGGTTTTTTTTTAGGAAACTGACAAGGTTGGCTATATCACCTACAACATCCGTGATATCAGCCCATAACACCGGGTGAACTAAGGTGCCGTGTCAGTGCTTCCCTTCATTTCATGTCGGCTACACTGAACTGGACGGAAAACACGAACTATTCACATAACCTTCTCGACCGACGTTTCATTCAGTGCGGTTGTATCAACCCGGGCGGGATGAACCCTGCCACCAAGTAAGGTCAGAAGTGAAGGGACCTACAGTTTAACGTGGAATGCGAACCACGGCCAGCCTCCAGCGATCGAGCGGTCACCCATCTAAGTACTGGCCGCGTCCAGGTGTGCTTAACAACAGTCGAACGACCGCGCCACTGAGCTACCGAAGCTGACAAAGGTGAACATAATAAATTAAGTTCCAAATCCGCCCCTTCTCCGTAAGCAGCTGATTAGATTTTCAATATGAAATTGTTTTCAATTAACAGTTTTCGTAATCGCGCGAAACTCGATCTAACACTAGATGAGCAAACTAAACCAAGACGTGCAAAGCCACCGCGCTGCCGCCGCCGCGCCGCCCCCGCGCTCCGCCGCCGCGCGCGCCTTCAGCCCGGGCGATGTGAAATTTCATTTTAATTTCAATAACAAAGGAAAGTTGAACCGCGGGCCAGGTGTGTTCGCAGCACTCGCACGCCTGCCGATACATTTTATTGATAAATTTTGCTCAACTTGTGTGCAAAGTGCGAGTGAGACTCGCGCACTTGTGCCTGATAAGCAAATTACCAGGTTTTTTATTTTATTTTAACGCATTTTATTTATTTATTTTGTGTAGATATGGTTAAATGAAACTCAGTATAAGTTATCTGGCGGGGAGGTATGAGATATATATGCAAATAGATTTAAATCAAAAATCTAAAATCAAAAACTTATTTATTGTACCAAAACAAGATTTACGTATACAATTTTACGTATACAATACATGTGGCGTGTGGCGTGTGCCACACGCCACACGCCACACACTACACTACACTACACCACACTACACTACACTACACTGCACTACTCAACACTTAACTGCATTGACACGAACACTATCGCACATGTTTTAACCCTTTGAGCCCCACACGTTAAAATAGTATTAAATACGAATTTCACGCTAGCGAAGCCGCGGGCAAAAGCTAGTAAATAAATAAAAATAAATCAAGCTAACCGAATTGGAAGATTGTTTTCCGACTACGCCCACTTCCGACCACATTGCTCATATGAATAATTGCGTAATAATGATAATAGCCTATAATCCATTTCGAAGCAAAGTACCAGATTAGCACTTGACCAGTCACGCAAATGACCATGAAATCTTGCGCATTGCACCTGATAAGCAAATCACCGGATTTTTTTTTTTTATTTTAACGCATTTTATTTATTTATTATATTCGGCACGACCGAAGGGGAGCACTGACGTGGCACCTAGTTCACCCGGTGTTATGGGCTGACATCACGGATGTTTATGTAGGTGATGTAGCCAACGGTGTCAGTTTCCATAAAAAAAAAAGTTATGGTTAAATGAAACTCAGTAGGTAAGTTATCTGGCGGAGGTATGAGATATATAAGATGTTTCGTTAGTTATGTCAAAAATTTCGGGAGGGTTACATACACACTCAAATAAACACGTTACGCAGAAAAATTCTTTCGAGAAATTTAACAAAACATGTTTGCTACCTACAGATTAACCTGTGTGTAACAGTAGGTAACTTGCATTGTACGGGGTCAATGACCGTACTATGTTCAAACGCAGAACAGCTGTTTGTTGTAAGTAAGTCACAAGGTCACTATGATTGGTTTTTACAGCTACTTATTTTATTTTATTTTTTTTGTTAGGAGAAAAAATGCTCCTATAAACATATGTTTTTTTACGTAAAGTGTTTATTTAAGTGTGTATGTAACCCTCCCGAAATTTTTGACATGACTAACGAAACACCTTATATAAGGAAATAGATTGAGTCGTTCTTGAGTTAAAGAACATATAGACATACATGCATAAAGACGGCAGACGATGAATCTCTCATAATAGCTATTAATAAATTTATAATAAACTAGCTTTTGCCCGCGGCTTCGCTCGCGTGGAATTCGTATTTAAACAGAAGAAAGTAAGTAAGCCCGCTACCGTACCTTTATTTCGGCGTGCGGAACAATACGGTTTGTATGAGAGCCACATCTTAGCGTAAGTGGATCTGAATTTTGTTTAGCCTATCCTGTGTCGCATATAGATAAATGTGCTTGTACTAACTAAGTGTCATCGAATTCGGATGATCGGTTTAAGAGTTATGGAGGAACATACATACATACAGAAAAGATTCTAAAAACCGTCAATTTAGTTTTAGTATCATATTATACCTACATAGAGTCTACAAACGCAGTATCTAGTAAAACAAAGGAACTGACTCCATTACTATCCCTTACAGATTTATTATTAGTATAGAAGATAAGATAAATGTATAGATACTATTAAATTTGTGTAGGGATATGGATTTTTAGGGTTCTGTATTCGTCGTACGTGACCCTATTACTAAGCCTACGCCGTCTGTCTGTCTGTCTGTACGTCTGTCCGAGGGCTGTATCTCTTTACCCGTAAGTAGCCCGTTGAAATTTTCACATAATATATGTTATTTATTATGGCCGATATAAAAACAAATAATAAAAATAAGAAAAAGTAAAAAATTCACGGGGTCCCCATACAAGACACTAAAAAGTGTAGGTATTCGCACCATCTACCGAAAACAGTATGAAGCATTTCAACTAATCCATAGATGGTGTGAGTGGCGCTGACCATTACATGGCGATACGGAACCCTCGGTGCGCGAGTTCGACTCGCACTTGCCCGTTTATTTATTATAGCACAGTGATTACAACAACGAGACACGCCAACTGATCTGAAAAACAAAAATAATTCGGTTTAATCTGTTGTCGACAAATATTTCAATAACATTTGGCTTCTTCGCAGACTTCAATATTTTGCCCACTTGAGATCCCAAAAATAAATTATGTTCGCATTCTGTTTTCTCATTTCTATTCACAACGCGTCCACAACATGAAGCGCGAGTGATATTGGAAAGACATTCTGGGCGGTAGCACGGTAGCATAGTAAAAGGAGACGAGTAGGTCAACTGGAGCCCGTTTTTAAAATAACTACCTACGCTGCGCCGAGCCACCAGGGCTGTCACAACTCACAACACTAACACAATTGACAGGCAGTGAGCCCATCATGGTAGAAATGCAATTTCAGAGAGAGACAGAGAGAGAAAGAAGGAGAGAAAGAGAGATAGAGAAAGAGAGAGAGGGAGAAAGAGCGGCCGGGCCGACACAACTCAACACTAACAGAATTGACAGGTAGTGAGTCCAATATGGTGGAAATTCAATTCCAGAGAGAACGAAAGAGAGAGAAAGAGAGAGAGTGAGATAAAGAGAGAGAGAGAGAAATGGAGAGTGAGATAAAGAGAGAGGGAGAGAGAGAAAGAGAGAGAGAGAGGTAGAGAGGGGGAAAGAGCGGCCGGGTCGGTACATGTGTGTCACCGAGCGCATGGCGGCCATCACTGACTACGAGCGAGGAAAATAAGAATGTAAGTAGTGGCATTGATATCTATTTTATAGATTGGCCCATCCCATACATCACTCGCGAACAAATATGTTCTAGACGAGAACCGCATATAATGCAGATTTCACGGACAGCCGCTTCATACGGCGTGTGCGGCGCGTGTTGAACGCACGCATGTCTGTATCGAGTCGGTGACGCGTGTGTGCAGCATGCCCGGTTGCTGTTATAAAGAGTGACAGTGACAAACGTTGTTGTTTGTTTCGCCTGAGCATGTTACGGCGTGTTAAGAAGCCATGCTGTCACGGATAGGATCGTGTGACGGTGCGGTGGTATCGCGTTCTCGTTCTTGCTTGCCTGCTGGTGATGGGAGTGGGCGGAAAGACGGCAAACGCGCCGCATGACGTCTTTCTCGCTCGTTCTTGTCATCTGTGGGCGGGTGGGGGCGAGCGCGCGATAGTATCGTCGTAGGGATCGTGTCACGTATCACAATACTGCGTGTGTGTGCACGCACACTTGTACCGACGTCTAGCACAGGTTGCATCGTACGACGTTCGATCTATAAAATAGATGTCGATGAGTAGTGGTTGTGTACGGACAGCGTGCGCTGGCGCGCGCTTGTGTGAAGATATTTAACTAGTCTGTTTAAACTATGACGGTAGTATCATGCGGTGATTCAAAACTGTTTTGATGAGCAACATCGTTAGGAACTGTGCGGGCTGAATTCGCGCAAACTGAGTTTTGTGTACGAATTTCTGTCGAAATGGGAAATTGGTGAAAATATAGCACAGTGAGGAATTTTTGGTTCCAATGCACTTACGTAATATGCACTTAGATTGACTAGAAGAAATAACATTTTTTTTTATGTAATCTGGTATAGGTGGCCGATTCAGAGGGGCCAAAGCGTATCCGATCAGCCAATATCACCTCCGAGAAGGTAGGTGCCATACCGGAGACTTCCTTGGATTGTTGGCTATACTGGACTACAGAAGAACACAACCGAGGCTGCTATGCGGCCATCTTACATCCAGTACGGTGGTACCAATCCAGTCGGTTACAATTTGAGCCTACCACCTAGTAAGGGGCAAGGGAAGGGACCTACAGTTTTACTCCGGTTCCGAACGGTGAAGCAGCAGGTGTAGGTATGCACGTAAATTTTTTCTTCAGAAAAAACTCATTGGTAAACGCCGGCCGGATTCGAACCGCGGACCTCTCGCATGAAAAGCCGATTTAAGCAACTGCTAGCGATAATCTACTCTTACGCTATTGATCTGTGTACTTTCTTCTTGTGTCTCTATTTAATTACTTATTAGTGTGTAATAATGAATTTCTATTCTATATAACTTTGAACAAACACGAACGAAAACTAATTACAAATTTTCCAATAACTCGGAAAATTTAATACGTACTCACAACGGGAAGAAAATAATTAATTAATCATATTTTATCTCAGGAAATTTCTAATGGAGTCTGCCTTGTAGCTGGTCAAGTGTGAGTGAGAATCTCGTATCGAGGGTTCCGTATCAATTAATCGTATCATTATGAAGTTCACGAAAGCGAATATGAGAGCTTGTTTTATCGGTACTACTATGGCCGCTGCTCTGACGAACTTGCTTCCCTTATCTGTCCTCCTCCTGTTCGCTTTCGCCAAACCCGCCATACTCTACCGGCATCCCTTTGTAGTCGACAGAAGAGATCTTCGAACTGCACGATTCTCTAAATCGTTCTTGTGCCGCACTGCAAAGGTGTGGAACGGGCTGCCAGGGAATATCTTTCCCCACTCCTACAATCCACGGATCTTCAAATCGCGGGTTAATAGCCTTTCCCCAGCAACATTAGTCCACCTCCAAGCCGGACTGGCACCTCCTCGGCGGTGAAATTGGCTGAGCCTAAGTCTTCGACCTCGGGCGGAGCCACCCAGTTAGGAAGCAATAAAAAAAAAAAATATATATATATATATAATGACGAAGCAGTTATGCACTTTCATGAGGTAGAGGTTTCATGTTTGAGCTATTTTGAATTATATAAGTTTGACGCCTCGGTCTGTGTCTGTGTGTCTGTCTGTATGTATGTGTGTCTGCGGCATAGTAGCTTTGAAACGGATTGATCGTTTTAATGCGGTTTTATTTTATTATATACAAGCTGTGCCCGCGGCTCCGCCCGCTCTCATATTTCACTTCACTGCTAACCTCATAAGCCATTTAGCGTGATAGTAAGTAGCCTATAGTTGATGGGAAGAATCAAGCTATCCGTAGAATTTTGTTTTATTAAAATCGGTTTAGTGGTTCTCGAGTTATAAGCGGACAGACAGACACTCAGACAGACAGAAAGCAGACGTTGGATTTTATTATAGGTAAGGATAAGGAGGTGGTTAAACCTGCGTGGTTCTTCGCTATATTTGTAATCAAGTAATCAATTAATATTAAAATTACGTCTCTTAAAAAGCTTGTAAAATCACAAAAAATAACCCCCTTAAAGGCGTCGGCGGCGGATCGCTAAGAAAATGAAATAAAAATCGGAGCTGCGCGGTTATTTACTTAGCGGTCCGCCGACTCCTTTTTTCTGTCTATAAGCCTGAAATTTATTTTATAGATTAAATGCATTGATAAATATGCAATATTTGCAAAACTTAAAAAAGTCAAACTCGAAACCGAGAATTGAACTCGAACCTCCGGATTGCTAGACCGAGGGTCTTAGCCACTTGGCTATGGAAGCTGTAACTAAACGGAAATTATTTTTAAGTTTTGAAGAGTTATTATTTACTGGGTCGGGGGTTTTCAAAACTTGTAATTAAACTTTTGACTAGAATATTTTTATACCTAAATACCGCATATTATACTTATTTCGCAATTTCAGACCTAGCACTTTTGAAGATGGTGGCGTAGATAGCGAAAAGCGTACCCCGTTTTAAGGCTAAAAAAATAAAACTAGACGACCTCTCTCTTCGACAGCCAGTATGAAACTGACGTGGTTGTTGGTGGCGGCGGCGGTGGCGCTGGTGTCGGCGCAGGCGCGCGAGACGTACGGGCCGGTGCTGCGCGCGCTCGTGCCCGCGGAGGCTGCGCAGACGCAACAGGAAGTCGCCCAGATTCAGGCACCTCTCGTCAGGAAGAAGAGAAGCCTGCTGCTCCTCGGTCTGTGTATTAATTTGTTTGTTTATTGATTTTATTGCTTCAAAAAAGACTTAACAGTAATAATCACATTAGAACATTTACATGAGGTGCAAAGGCGGACTTATCCCTTACAGCGATTTCTTCCAGTTAACCTTTTTAGAGTCGATTAATAAGTAGGTAGTAGCAAAAGAGTCGATAATTGAAAATTAAATAATTAATATTTGAACATTCTGTACATTGACAACATTTGCGAATAAATTAATTGGAGGGTCGAAGGATAAGTGATGCATTAGATCTTTTTTCAGGGTTCCGTATTAAATATATACTTTTTAATAATACATGCAAGCACATGCTAATTAAATAAAAGATTCTTTCAATTCTTTCTTCTTTCTTTATCTCTTTCCTTCTTTCTTTCTTTCTTTTTTAGGGTTCCGTATCCGGTACGGGACCCTATTACTAAGCCTACGTCGTCTGTCTGTCTCTCTGTCTGTCCGAGGGCTGTATCTGTTGAACCGTAATAGATAGCCCGTTGAAATTTTCACAGAATATGTGTTATTTATTATGGAAAAAGTAAAAAATTCACTGGGGTTCCCATAGAAGAAACCAAAAAGTGTATGCGCGTGCGCCATCTACCGAAAAGATTATGAAGCTTTTGAACTAATCATGACATTTAACTAATATGAAGCATTTCATAACACGCCATAGATGGCGTCAGTGGCGCTAGCCATGACATGGCGATACGGAACCCTCGGTGCGCGAGTTCGCCTCGCACTTAGCCGGGTTTCTTTTTTCTTTTTTCGTTTCTTTGTTTATTTAAGTATGCTCATATACTAAATTAATGTTCTCAGGTGGTCTCGGCTTGGGTGCCGCCGCTCTCGGGGCCGGCGCTATCGGGTTGGGCGCTATCGGCGCCGGAGCCCTTGGTCTGCGCGCATTGGGCGCGGTCAAGTTAGGTGGCAGCTTCGGCGGAGGCTACGGCGGCGGCGGCGGCGTCGGCTTTGGAGGGGGCTACGGCGGGGGGTACGGGGGTTACGACGGCGGTTACGGAGGTCACGGCGGAGGTCTCGGTGGAGGTTACGGCGGAGGTTTGCGCGGAGGCTTCAGCGTTGGTTACGGCGGAGGCTTCGGCGTTGGTTACCGCGGTGGCTACGGCGGAGGGTACGGCGGTTGATACCATTCGTAAGTAGGATTGTTCAAAAGTGTAAATAAAATACAATATCACATAATCATTTATTCATCAGTAATATATACAGGGTGTCCCAGAAACCGACGATAATCCTTTAACAGGAGATAGGGCTGCTAATTACCTCTCAGAATATCTAATTTTAGGTTTAGTAAAAATGGCTTAGTTTTTGAGATATTGTCATTTTTGTAAAAATCCAAAATTTTCTCCCTCAGCTAATTTTTTTAAATGCCACAAGTACAAATGTAAGATTTTCTTAAATCTAGTTATTATCAAATATTTCTGAAAAGTAAGGCTTTCACACGGTATAATTTATTTTTTCATGTTTAATCCTGTTTAGCTGAAAAACGACTTAAGAGCCACATGTTAAAAAAATTTCAGCCTCATCCCTTGAGTTTGGCCCTTCGCGGTAAAAAAAAATTACTACACTAAAGTGGCATTATGCAACAGAAATACGTCCATCTAATGTAGTTTTTAAAATGGTACATCACTTACCGATTTGCCCAATAATTTATGAGATATTGTTATTTAGCAGCAAAAGGACCTCGGAATTTGATAACTGTTCTACCAACTACGAATTGGAATAAAATAAACACTTGAAGTAAATTGGTCTTTATTAACCTGTTAAAGTAGATGTTCAAATTGTTTACCACCTGCACAAATGCTAGCTCGACTCGAATGCCCGGTTGATGCATCGAGCAAGTACTCGATGCAAGTGCAGATACGTCCACCTATGCTATGTAGTTTGTGTTTTCCGTCCAGTTGAGTGTAGCTGGCACGACTGAAGGGAAGCACTGACGTGGCACCAAGTTCACCCGGTGTTATGGGCTGACATCACGGATGTTGTAGGTGATGTAGCCAACCATGTCAGTTTACATTTAAAAAATAACCTGAGCTACTGCCGTAATTCTTTCTTTGAGCTCTATCAAGTTTTCCACCGGTTTCCCGTAAACTTTTTCTTTGAAATAGCGCCAATAATAAAAATGTAACGGATTTAAATCCGGTGATCTAGACGTCCAGTCTATCTGTGGGGATGCAAGTGGCTAGGAGGCCAAAGACGTCCGTTGAATTGTAGATACTTTAGACGGGCGAATTATCTTGAGTTTCTGCAACAGGAGCTTCAGAGCCTTTTAGAAGATGTACCATTGGCCATACGGAGGTGGTTGCAAAATGATGGGGCAGCCATCATTTTGCCCATTACGCTAGAGAAGTGCGTAATTTTTTAGACCAAGCAGTTCCCCACAGATCGATCGGACGTCTCGGTCACCGGATTTAAATCCGTTAGATTTTTATTATTGGGGCTATTTAAAAGAAAAAGTTTACGGGAAACCGGTGGAAAACTTGATAGAGCTCAAAGAAAGAATTACGGCAGTAGCTCAAGTTTTTTTTTTATGTAAACTGACATGGTTGGCTACATCTCCTAAAACATCCGTGATGTAAGCCCATAACACCGGGTGAACTTGGTGCCACGTCAGTGCTTCCCTTCGGTCGTGCCGACTATAGTGAACTGGACGGAAAACACAAACTATTTACATAGCATAGGTGGACGTATCTGCACTTGCATCGAGTACTTGCTCGACGCTTCAACCGGGCATTTGTGAGAAGATCTCGAGCTAACATTTGTGCAAGTTGTAACAATTTGAACATCTACTTTAACAGGTTATAAAGACCAATTACTTCAAGTGTTTATTTTATTCCAATTCGTAGTTGGTAGAACAGTTATCAAATTCCGAGGTCTTCTTGCAGTTAAATAACAATATCTCATAAATTATTGGGTAAGTTATGTACCATTTTAAAAACTACATTAGATGGGCGTATTTTTTTTTTGCATAATGCCACTTTACTTTAGTAATTTTTTTTTTTCACCGCGAAGGTCCAAACTCAAGGGATGAGGCTGAAAAATTTTTAATATGTGGCTCTTAAGTCGTTTTTCAGCTAAACAGGAATAAACATGAAAAAATAAATTATACTGTGTGAAAGCCTTACTTTTCAGGAATATTTGACAAAAACTAGATTTAAGAAAATCTTACATTTGTACTTGTGGCATTTAAAAAAATGAGCTGAGGGAGAAAATTTTGGATTTTTACAAAAATGACAATATCTCAAAAACTAAGCCATTTTTACTAACCCTAAAATTAGATATTCTGAGAGGTAATTAGCAGCCCTATCTCCTGTTAAAGGATTATCGTCGGTTTCTGGGACACCCTGTATGTACACAATAGTTTAATATCACTTATTTATCACACAAATGCTAAGTCTGAATCGTCAAAATAAATAAATAAATTATTAAATCAATAAATCACATAAGCTCTCCAATATATACGTATATTATAAAAAAATATCTGATTGGCAAATATTACCACAACAGTTAACCATCGGTTGACGAGTATGTGCTGACAAATTAAATATCGTGAACTTTTTTATAAATCTCTTAGGCGCATAATTGCGTTGCCATACTGGTGATAACATAATTTCATGGTCGTACTGGTGATAACATAATATCGTTGTCATACTGGTGATAACATAATTTGCGTTGCCGTAGTGGCGTTAACACAAATTGCTTTGCCATACTGATGATAACATAATATCGTTGTCGTACTGGTGATAACATAATTTCATGGTTGTACTGGTGATAACATAATTTGCGTTGCCGTAGTGGCGTTAACACAAATTGCTTTGCCATACTGATGATAACATAATATCGTTGTCGTACTGGTGACAACATAATTTCATGGTTGTACTGGTGATAACATAATTTGCGTTGCCGTAGTGGCGTTAACACAAATTGCTTTGCCATACTGATGATAACATAATATCGTTGTCGTACTGGTGATAACATAATTTCATGGTCGTACTGGTGATAACATAATATCTATGTCATACTGGTGATAACATAATTTGCGTTGCCGTAGTGGCGTTAACACAAATTGCTTTGCCATACTGATGATAACATAATATCGTTGTCGTACTGGTGATAACATAATTTCATGGTTGTACTGGTGATAACATAATTTGCGTTGCCGTAGTGGCGTTAACACAAATTGCTTTGCCATACTGATGATAACATAATATCGTTGTCGTACTGGTGACAACATAATTTCATGGTTGTACTGGTGATAACATAATTTGCGTTGCCGTAGTGGCGTTAACACAAATTGCTTTGCCATACTGATGATAACATAATATCGTTGTCGTACTGGTGATAACATAATTTCATGGTCGTACTGGTGATAACATAATATCTATGTCATACTGGTGATAACATAATTTGCAGTAGCTCAGTGGTGCGGTCAGTCGACTGTCGATCGGGATCATAAGCACCGCTCGACTGTTGGAGGCTGACCGTGGTTCGGCTTCCACGTAAAACTATAGGTCCCTTCCCTTATCACCTTACTAGGTGGTAGGGTTTAACTCGCCCGGGTTGTTACCACCGCACTGCATGAAAGGTCGGTTTAAACATATATGTAAATAGTTCCTATTTTCCGTCCAGTTCAGTGTAGCCGGCACGACCGAAGGGAAGCAACTGACATGACACCTAGTTCACCTGGCTTTCATCACGGATATAGTAGGTGATGTAGCAAACCGTGTTAGTTTCCATAAAAAAAACTGTGCCTCAGCTGAGCGGTTTCCGGTTGTCATCGTGTGCGATGATGTAAAATTTTGTATTGTATGCTCAACTGGTGGTGATTTTTTTTTTATGTAATCCGGTATGAGTGGCTGAGTCGGAGGGGACAAAGCACATGCTCCGACCAGCCAACATAACCTCCGAGAAGGTAGGAGCCATACCGGAGACTTCCCTGGATTGCTGGCTATACTGGACTAGAGGAGAACACAACCGAGGCTGCTATGCGGACATCTTACATCCAGTACGGTGCTACCAACCCAGTCGGCTACAGTTTGAGCCTACCACCTAGTAAGGGGCAAGGGAAGGGACCTACAGTTTTACACCGGTTCCGAACGGTGAAGCAGCAGGTGTAGGTATGCACGCAATTTTTTTCCAATTCGAACCTCGGACCTCTCGTATGAGAAGCCGATGCACAAACCACTCGGCCACCCGCCGCTGGAATAAATGTCTTTCTTTCTTTCTTTCTTTCAAATCCTGTTCATACGTATGTTTTCAATTTTCAGGTGAACCTACGAACAACGACCCAGTCAACCATTATTATAACTTTACATAGTTGTATGGTCGTTTTCATCACCTCTTCCGCTTAAGGCCCAGTCAACCCGTATTCACCCGTACTCCTCTTTCAAGGCGCCGCTTTCGCTGGTTGGAGTAGGATGCAACACAATCAATCAATCTAAAATTAGGTTTTTATTTTTTTATTCCAAAACTACGAATCGAAACAAAAAAGTAAAAAGCTACGGATTTAGATATATATTCAACAAATAAAATATAGTTTTTCCAAAGCCCTGATTTAGTCACGTTGCCTTAAATACGTTTTTATAACTAAATTCAGAGGCATATGTGTTCATGATTTATTTTCTATAGAGCGAAGTTAATACTTCATCTATCAGCGATGTGCGCTGATAGATGAAGTATTACATATATTAAAACTGAATCTGTCAGGTGAGTAATATTGGTGGTAAACTTCTTGAAATTCGAGTCAGACGCAGACTCACGTCACCTTAAATCTCGTCCTTCAGTATTTTATGTGTCGGTCAAACAGGCGCTGCTCACACGTTTAGCCACATTTGAGCCGGAGGTGTTGAAAACGGCCGTTATAACAAATTTCCATTTATAAGGTTCCGTACTTGTCACAGACAACCGCCAAGCCATCTCAGGAATGAAATATTAATTTGAAATGTGTTTTCATGTTCAATCTGTAAAATATAATAATATTACATCAACAATATTCAAAATCACGGATGTTTTATTTCGACGACCGACTAACCTTCACACGCTCGGTCCTACTTTTAAGTTTATTTTTTTTTTCAAAATTAGGTAAATAATTATGTTATTTATGTTATATCGCTCAGCGAGCTATGGAAAGAGCAATGCTCGGCATTTCTTTGACCGATAAAATCCGTAACGACGTGATACATCAAAGAACTAAGGTAGTCCACATTGCTAAGAAAATAAACAAGCTGAAGTGGCAGTGGGCTGGGCACATCTGTCGTAGACCCGACAACCGATGGGGTTGACGGGTGCTCGAATGGAGGCCACGTACAAGCAAACGTAGCGTGGGACGCCCCCCGGCTAGCTGGACAGATGACCTAAAAAAGGTAGCCGGGAGTGGATGGATGAGAAGAGCGGAAGACCGCGTGTGGTGGCGTGCCTCGGGAGAGGCCTATGTCCAGCAGTGGACCGATACAGGCTGATGATGAATTATGTTATTTCACTAATATTCCATGCATCATACAGAGTATTTTGAAAAACATAAATTCAGAACTATTACGGAAATATTGTGAAAGATTTGTGGGGCTATAGGAAGTCTCCAGTTTGGCACCGTCTCGGAAATGATATTTGCTGGTCGGAACATGTGTTCAGGCCCGTCTGATGCAGGTACCCGTACCGGATAACATTAAAAATTTAAAGCGGTCAAGTGTGAGTCAAACTCGCGTGGAGAGGGTTACCTGCTGTACTCCGGTATGGGTGGCTGAGTCAGATGGGCCAAAGCACATGCTCTGACTAGCCAATATCACCTCCGAGAAGGTAGGTGCCATACCGGAGAATTCCCTGGATTGCTGGCTATACTGGACTAGAGGAGAACACAACCGAGGCTGCTATGCGGCCATCTTACATCCAGTACGGTGGTACCAACCAAGTCGGCTACAATTTGAGCCTACCACCTTGTAAGGGGCAAGGGAAGGGACCGGTTCCAAACGGTCAAGCAGCAGGTTTAGATTTTAGCCGTATATTCCCTTTTTTTTTTATTTTACACTAAGTAGTTTCGGAGATAATGGGGAGGTAGAATGCTCGATTTTCGTATATTTTCTAAATCTTTTAAACTATGTATTTTAAAATTGTAAAAAAAAAATTTCTTTTAACGAGCCCTTTCATTTGATGCGTTAAATGTGGCACTTGAAAAAAAAATCACTTTCTAATTAGTCCCCCAAAATTGACCCCCATAATCGAAATTCGTTCATTTACGCTTGATTTAAACTTTAACTCTATACGTGTACCAAATTTGAACTTTTTTTTTCAAACAGACAGACAGACAGACACAAGAGCGATCCTATAAGGGTTCCGATGCAGCGCTGAGTCTAGTGAAATCTTCACTAGATTCAGCGTAGGCTGTGTCCAGCCAGTCATTGGTTTTCTTATTCTGAAATTGTTTAAATGTGTGTTTTAATAATGTAATAATGAAGAGGCAAAATAAATATTTCTTATTTCTTACTTATTATTTCTTATTTTCTCTTTTTAGGTACGGAACCCTAAAACACGGCACCTCGCTTTTGTATCGATGTGTTCGGAGTGGTGTTATTGGCCGCTGGTTACCTGACATACAAATTGTGCCCACAAACCCGCCCGTGCCATTTCCTTATACAAATGTAAAAATAAAACTCAATCTCAAACCCATCTGTGACTGAAACCTCTAAGGAAAACTCATTACTAAGTAGGAAGGTAGAACGTGAATTGCGCTGAAGCCTCCCGAAGGAGATGAATAACCGACACGTATCGACGAACATGAACGAACGTGTGTTCCATTTTCAAAAGTTAAAGTAAGCTGTAGAACTCTGTCATGCTAACTAGCTTACCATCCACCCTACCAAACCCAACACACTGAAATCAAGCATTAGTGCGATATGGTTCTTTAGTATATGTGTACAATGTTGATATCGATCGTACCGCCAATATACATACCGATAGAAGTAATATTTTATATATCCATACCTACTTACCATACCAGGGTTTAGGGTGAACTTTTGTTCACGATCAAATGCAGAATTGTCTTGTATTTAGCTAATAATAAAAAAAGTGATAGGTACAAACGAGGTACGTTCGTTTATTTTTTAAAACCCGACGCAAAAAAAGGGATGTTATAAGTTTATTTTTAGTGTGCTCGAGGTCGTAGCCTCAAGCGCAGTCAATTTCACCCCACGATGTTTTGAAATTATTAACATTTTTATTAAATCACGCCATTCACAGGGGATTATTAGTATGGTCAATTACTTATACTTATTCCCCCAATTCATTTATTATTCCTAATAATAATCTTTCGTGTACAGAGTACAGACAGACATGCCTCAAAAGAATATTAAAATTGATAAGGACGATAGTGCGTACAAGAACGAAGGAAAAAGCGCTTTTTAATCCGTGCGTGCGTAAGACAGACGCAAAAAATCGGGGTGTGGCTATGTCGTGGACACGGCCGTGTGTTTTACGTGAATACGTGTACGTAACGGGTAATATTTTTCTAGAGCGTATTACGTAACGAATTCTTTGATCCTTTAGCTATCGAGTGGTGTAATTAAATTTTGGATGTAGATGATAGTTATGAAGCTGCAACACCAAACTGTATCCCCCGAATGAACCGATTTTGTTATGATCAGTTTTCTGGGTTGGCTCCCACTATGGAAGCAAATTTAAAGACGTATTCACGTCAAAATTTAACAATCATACTCTCTTAATCAGTGAGGGCTCCCGTCAAAGGGTCGCATGACATCGACGACCGCGCCTCAAAATAATCCTTGCATAATGTTGATAAGTGATTGCGCCCACTCTTCTCGGCTCCAGGAAGCGCGGGGGGACGATGTAGACTGGAGACACTAGATGAATGTTCCTCATACATCATTCCAGAAAAAAATATGTTACCGATCAAATCAGCTTAGAAGCTGACTTCACATCGACTGATGTTTTTTTAGGTTTCCGTATCCTTTTACTAGGCCTACGCCGCGGCGTAGGCCTAGTAAAAGGAAAAACGGCGCGCCGTCTGTCTGCCTGTCTGATGGCGGATATAACAACAAATAAGTTCAAAATTCATGGTGGTTTCCATAGAAGAAACCAAAAAGTGTATGCGCGCGCGCCATCTACCGAATAGATTATGAAGCATTTTAACTAATCATGGCATTTAACTAATATGAAGCATTTCATAACACGCCATCTAGATGGCGCGAGTGGCGCTAGCCATGACATGGCATGGCTCGATACAGCGCCGAGCCATCCGTCTTGTTGGTAACCCGAAACTTACAGATGGTCTGGAGTCCCTGAGTCACAGACGATTTGTGGGTTCGCTTAGTCTGTTTTACAGATACTATCACGGACGCTGCTCTGCGGAACTAGCATCCCTTATTCCCTGCCACCCGTCCTATCTCCGCATGACCCGTCGCAGAGAGACTCAGCACCCTTTTGTTGTTGACATTGGGCTTTTGAGAACCCATCGGTTCTCTAAATCGTTTCTTTGTCGCACCGCTAGAGTGTGGAACTGTCTTACGGCGGGTGTATTTCCTGAATCCTTTAACCTGGGTGTCTTCAAGCGTCGTATTAACGGGCTAGACAGCCTAGCAACAGTCCGCAAATCTGCTGGCATGGCACCTAACTGAGCGTGGTTTCGCGAGGAGAGGTGATTTTGGCTCTGTCGACTGCACCATTGGTCCCTCGGCACAGCCACCCATGCTGGTTCACATAAAAAAAAAAAAAATACGGAACCCTCGGTGCGCGTTCGACTCGCACTTGGCCGGTTTTTTTAAATAGAAACTGACACGGTTGGCTACATCAACTACAACATCCGTGATGTCTGCCCATAACACCTGGGTGAACTAGGGGCCGTGTCAGTGCTTCCCTTCGGTAGTGCCGGCTAGACTGAGCTGGACGCAAAACACGAAATATTTAAATAGCCGTTTCAACAATCCTTTCATTCAGTGCGGTGGTATAAACCCGAGCGGGTTAAACCCTACCACCTAGTAAGGTAAGAAGGGAAGGTACCTACAGTTTTAAGTGGAATCCGAACCACGGTCATCCTCCAATGGTCGAGCGGTCACCCATCCATCCACTGAACGCGTCCAGGTATGCTTATAATCTCACAGACAGTCGACCGACCCCACCACTGAGCTGCCGAGGCTGTTTTAATGCGATATCCTTCGAACGTAATGACAATTGCATGTGAAGGCGCGTGCATTTCTTTACCCACAGACAGCCATAGATTCACAACGTAGAACAAAAAAATTTAAGCAACAATTATTGTTTACAATAAAATCAAAAGATGGCGTTACCAGTATTACCAGTGTCATGAACACAGGGGGAGTACCATTGCAATATGTGTGAAATAATGAGAGAATAAACTTATTGATAAAACGAGATAGGTACAGCCATCAAGACGTGTGGTCATGAACTAAGACTGAATCCGAGCAACGTAGCATCCTCACGCGGACCGAAGTTGAACCGACCGTTAGCAAATACGCTATGGCTACCTACTGAGTACGCAATACGAACCATATCGAACAGATGGCGCGAGTGATGAACCGATTATAAGAGGGAACTCAAGTCGATTGCTATTTGACAGGTGATAAAAGGGACACAGGTCAAATTCGATTTGACAGATGTCAGTCGGGCGGAGCCGTAGGTGATCGCGAAATGTATCGGATGAGATTCTTTATTCTTTATTCTTTATTCTTTATTCATCATTCGTATGGTAGTACACTACGCTTGAATTTGTCCTGTTAGTTTTTACAATCCGGTTCGATTACACCCAGAAAGAAGAGCCGGCAAGAAACTTCGCAGGGTTCTTTTAACGTCTTCAATTACAATACATTGTGACTAGCTACACAATAGACACCGATTCGTACAAGTATCTCGCAAATGGTCTGACGCATGTTCATGTCAGTTCATCTGTCGGCGGGACAGTATTTCAATGTCCAAATCGGCCGACAGAGGGCTGTTAGGGGTGGGGTCTCTTATGAAAGGGAAGGCTTTTGATTGGCTAAAAGGGTTCGGAAACGCCAGGAAACGAAGTAGAGCCGAAGGGTCCCGAGTATGGGCCATTTAAACTCGTGCGCAGCCGATGTCGAGTCAGTTTAGTTTCGGGAGCCAGCAACATATTAACAAACACTCACGGTGAGTGTTAAGCTTGGCAAATCGCGTCGCGTGCTCATTGTCCAGACAAGTTCAAACTAGCTTGTTCACCAATACTTGGGTGTTTGAAGTTTAAAGTCGAGTGTAGCATACCGATGGGGGAAGACCCTGAACCGCAAGGTCGGGGTTGGAAACCGGAGGTTCTGATGATAGCATACCAATGGGGGGAAGATCCTGGACCGCAAGGTCGGGGTTTGAAACCGGAGGTTCTGATGATAGCATGCCAATGGAGAAGGATCCTGGACCGAGAGGTTGGGGTTTGGAACCGGAGGCTATGTTCATTATACCGAGGGAGGATGGTCCTGGGCCGGAAGGTCGGGACTGGATACCAGAGGTTATAGTATGTTGAGAGAGCAAAGGGTAGTAATGAGAATTAAATTTGTGAAGGGATAATTGAATCCACTGGACGATGAGCGTGCTCACCAAGAATAACTTGCTAAAATATACAACTCGTTAGGCCCTTACGGCACTAAAGACTACGAATAGTCGAGATGTTACTAGTAGATTTTGTGACGCGAGTGTGTGTGAGTGAGTGCTGCGCGGCTTGATGGTCAAGTGAAGTGGTGCCTAGATAAAGGGCAAGGTTAACGTAGGTAGAGGTGTTGTGTTTGTATTGGATTTCAGAGTATTGCAGAAGTATAGGAAGCCTGTACCAGGTAGACGAGTGTCCTTAGCGATAACTGATTAGCTAGGGGTTCTTGTCAGTTGTACATCGTAGTAAATTCATGTTCTTTGAGCGCACCCGTACGTTTAGAGTTCGTAAATAAGAGGCTGGCGTAGATCAGGTATAACTCTTGCATAGGGGAGACTACAGTTCAAGGTTAGAGAATAGAGGAGGTCTCGAGGGTGCGATGCACGTTTAAACGGATCGACCTGAGAGATGGCTGGGGAGGGAGCTGAGGTTGTCTAAGTTTGGTATTTTTCTAAGGACAGGTAGGAGGGAACATAATTAGGTACACTTAACACGTAGGTGCTATGTTCTAATAAGGAGCATTGTACATACATTACACATACGCTTAAAGTAATCCCAGCAGAGGGAACGCTTCATTTGCACAGAATAGGCCTGGAGACCTTTAGGCACAGCTTTGGGTGAGGTTTAGTACCTTAGTCAACTGGTTGAAGGTCACAGCGATGGGCGTGGTGGAACTAGAAGGTGAGAAAACCTCACCTGGTTCAAGGGGCTCATCGTCTACCCCTTTTGGGGTAAATTTTCTGACTTGGCGAAGCGAAAGATAAAGTGTTTGATACCAAATAGATAGAATGAAGAGCCTATAATCATATAAATTAGGATTATAGTCCTGAGTAGAAACATAAGAACCTTTACAATAATAAAGCTAATGAATGTAGGCACGAAACGATGCGAAAGAAAAGCCAGGTACAATAAATATTAAATAAATGATTTTAAGACCTCTTTTCTAACTCCTGCTAGGCTAGGAACTTTATTTAGTAACAGCTGTTATTCTTCTAAAAGAAGACAAGGTTCCTAAAAAGCTAGATAAATTTCTTCCAGGGGTTTTCTCTAACTCCTGCTAGGCCGTGGCTTTGCATTTTGTAAAGTTGTTTGACCAAAACAGGAATATAATTTGAAATGCTAAGTTCAAGAAAACCTAGGCAATTCCTTTCCAGCTGTTCCCCCTAACTCCTGCAAGGGGGTGAGTTATTTATTGTAGGTTATGTATGATAGAACGAGAAATCTTCCAGCTGAATTAAGAGAAACGCTTATACTCCAAGGATCAGTGCTAGCATATCTGATCGCTCGAGGAAAGAAGCATATAGTAGGTTCCTTTGGTAGGAGAAGTCGTTGAACCTTGTAGGTATTCCAGAACTAATGATAGAGATCTCACACACCAGGTCATGCATCTCCAGGATTAGGCTGCATACTCCCTTTTAGGAAGAGAATAAACTGGTTGAAGAATACACACGTTTTCTCAGGTGTAGGAATTTCCGGAGGAGAGAACATAGATTGTTACAATATGGTAGAGGAGGCATAGTGATGTAGGAAAGGCGGACTTAGGCAGGAAATTATTAATGTAGTTAGATTATAACCCATAGAACAAAGATTAGGATAGGAAGGTTAAGGTTTGAGTTATTACTCTGGGTGATACGGTTACACAACGCTTTCTTGAAGAGAGAAAGAGACAGTGTCCATTTCCGCTTAGGTCATTGTATACGTATGTATACATTGACTGAGCTTACCTATAGATCACTTGAATGCTAAACGCAGGCATGGTTTATTTCAGAGGTTACTCGTAGTATCGAGGATTTCTGTATAAATATTTGACGTTCCCTTGTCAATAGAGGAAGTAATGACAGGATTACTTAAGAGACGAGATCGAATACGTTACACCAGTATGTTTTAACTTGAAAATAAAAAATGTTCAAGATTTTTGTAATGAATGCAGAATGGCGCCATCTAGCAGCACTAACAGAAAATTAAAAACAAATCGTTGAAAATAATGGCTCCAACAAGTAGCACTGCGATAGAATTAAAAAAAATTGTAACGCCATCTAGTGGTACTACAAAATTTTTTGCTTCCATTTTTTTTTTTTGTTTTACGTTGTGAATCTGCCACAGCTAACATGTATTATCTCACTTAGCTTCATCTGGAGTATTTAGTTCGGTGATTAGAGATCGCATGTTAAATCAAAGAGGTCACTGTCGTGCTCCTCTATATTAAAAATATTACTGACCGTGCCACTTGGCTTGTGCGTGACCTCGGTCACTGTCGCATGCGCAATGTGCGGCGCGCCGCCGCGCCGCTCGGGCACATACATAATTACAATTTTGTTTTATTGCCCGCGGCTCCGCGCGAATGAAATTCGAAAAGGACAAAGTAAATACAATTTGTATGGACTGACTGTTCTCGCATTTAGAGCCACTGCTCAGTATCCCAAGTAGATAGAGTGATGATGTCATCATCATCAATATATTATATTACTAATAATAAATCTGTAAGGGATGATCATGGAGTAAGTTACTTGTTTTATGAGATGCTGCGTTTGTTGGCTCTATTTATGATACTAAAATCTTTTCGGTATGTATGTATGCTCCTCCATAACTATTAAACCGATCATCCAAATTCTATGAAACTTCGTACAAGCACATTTACCTATACTATACGCGACACATGATAAGTTAAATAAAATTCAGTTCCGGTTGCGCTAAGATGTGGCTCTCATACAAACCGAATTGTTCCGCGCGCCGAAATAATGGTATCGCAGGAACGCAGCTCGGCCTTCTTTCTTATTTACTTACTTTCTACTTTTTGAATACTAATTTCACGCGAGCGAAGCCGTGGGCAAAAGCTACTATATAATAAATAAAAAAAAAACTAGTGCACTACCAATTACCAACCACGATGTACAGCTGCAGCTAGTGTATCTAAACAATAAAAATGATGACCAGCAATTATACGTTGTGATAGATACGGAACCCTCCTCGCTGCGCGAGTCCGACTCGAACTTGGTCGTTTTTTTTTTACATTTAATGGTTTTAAAAATTAAATAATTTTTTTATTTTTTTATGGAAACTGACACGGTTGGCTACATCACCTACAGCATCCGTAATGTCAGCCCATAACACCGGGTGAACTAGGTGCCATGTCAGTGCCTCCCTTCGATCGTGCCGGCTACACTGAACTGGACTGAAAACACAAACTATTTACATAACCGTTTCGACCGACGTTTTATTCAGTGCGGTGGTATCAACCCGGGAGGGTTGAACCCTACCCTACCACCAAGTAAGGTAGGAATGGAAGGAACCTACAGTTTTACATGGAATCCGAACCACGGTCAGCCTCCAACAGTCGAGCGGTCACCCATCCAAGTACTGACCGCGCCCAGCGTTGCTTAAAAATCAATCGACTACAGTCGACTGTCTGCACCACTGAGCTATCGAGGCTGACAAATCAAATCTTTTCAAAAGCTACTCTCAAATAAACCGGCACATCTGGAGTCAATAATCCGGTGAACTTGATGGGCGTTGTACAACTATTAAAGTAATCTGTGGTTGTACTGCCTTGAGAATACGAAACAGCCTCAAGTAGTGACACCTGCTTAGTCGCTAGGCGTGACCGGTTCCCTTCCACAACCATTGACTTATATATTTCCACAACACGTCCGTCGTCGGAAGAATCTTTATGTATGTACTAGCTTTTTCCCGCGGCTTCGCTCGCGTGAAATTCGTATTTAAAAAGAACAAAGTGAGTAAGCCCGCTACCGTACCTTTATTTCGGCGCGCGGAACAATTTGGTTTGTATGAGAGTCACATCTTAGCGTAACCGCAACTAAATTTTATTATAGCCTATCCTGTGTCACGTATAGTTTTAAAAGCATCGAATTCGGATGATCGGTTTAAGAGTGATGGAGGAACATAAATACATACATACAGAAAAGATTTCTAAAAAAATCGTCAATTCAGTTTTAGTATCATACATTATAGAGTCTACAAACGCAATCCTTCCTTCCTTACCTATAATAAAATCCAACGTCTGCTTTCTGTCTGTCTGAGTGTCTGTCTGTCCGCTTATAACTCGAGAACCACTGAACCGATTTTAATAAAACAAAATTCTACGGATAGCTTGATTCTTCCCATCAACTATAGATTACTACTTACTATCACGCTAAATAGCTTATGAGGTTAGCAGTGAAGTGAAATATGAGAGCGGGCGGAGCCGCGGGCACAGCTTGTATCTTATAAAACAAAGTAACTTACTCCATGACCATCCCTCACAGATTTATTATTAGTATTGATGATGATATTGATTGAAAACACGTCTCGTCGGAAGAATATTTATGTATTTACGAGTTTTAAAATGGGATGTCTCTAAATGCATAATGAAATTAATCAGCCTAATAAATAAAGCGAAGTTTCTACGAGCGACCGGCGGCGCAGCGGCCGTGTAACCTACGTCAATGTATGACTTATAATAACTCGAAAACTACTTTATTGATTTACATGCGTTTTTCATTGTTACATTCTGTCACTTTTTTAGATGGTTTTAGGATACAAATCATAACACTACGTCGTCGGCGGCCTGAGCTGTGAGCAAAAGTCACGTGAAGCGAGGCCGCGGGCAAAAACTAGTAACTGATCAACTGAACTCTGTGTATGTCATATCGTAGATTTGGCTGTTGCGGGTACCTCTGGTCTCTTGGCACAGTCGCCCATACTGGTTTTCATAAAAAAAACCTAATAAATAGGAAAAGATTAAATATGACGACATAGATAAATGTATTTAATTTTATAATATATAAATAAATATATAAATAAAATACATAGATAAATGTATTTAATAAAATGTATTTAATATTACTCTTTATCTAGTTCCTAACTTAAAACTATGTACTCACGACACCACGTTCTGTATAAGTCATAAAAAACCCCCCGACCCTTAAAAATTCAAAAATAATTTCGGTTTACTTTCTTAAAGGAATCGGGGGACCGCTAGTAAATTCCCGCACAGCTCTCAGTTTTTATATTTTATTTACTTAGCGGTCTCCCGACTTCTTTAAGCGCGTCTTGCACCAACACGAGTTTAAAGTTAAGTAGCGAGTTATGGATTTAAACGCGGTTCACACATACAACGGGTGCTAGTTTAACGAGTTAAACTGGTTTATATATTAAATTTGTGTTGGTGCAAGTGGGCCTAAGTGAGTAAACGGAAAGTCTTTTTAAGGGCCGGTTTTTTTTTTAATTTGCAATTTAACTTTTATTTCAAGCTTTTAAAAAAAACCTCATGCAAATCGGTACAGTTTTTAAGATAATTAATGTTTTTATTATTAATTACCTACTTGATTACAAACATAGCTAAGAACCATCCCAATTAAACCAGCTTTCTAATAAAAACACCGCATCCAAATCGGTCCATCCGTTTGGGAGTTACGATGCCACAGACAGACACACACATACACACCCTCGTTAAACTTATAACAACCCTCTTTTTGCGTCGGGGGTTAAAAAAGGGCTCGTCCGGGATTTGAACCCGGGACCTCTCACACCCAAAGCGAGAATCATGCCACTAGACCAACGAGCCGCTTGCGTGCTGCGTTAGAATGTGTCTGCCTTTGTTATTAATTTTCTTTTGTAGGTATTTGTTCAGTTGCTAATTATGACCACGCTAATTACGAATTGCAAAATCCTAATAAATATATGAAACGAAGTTTCTACAGGCGACCGGCCGTGTAACGTACGTAATTTTTTTAAGTGAAAACTTCTTTAGCGGCGCTGGGCACTTTTTGTATGGGGGAAAAATGTATGACTCGCGACACCGTCGCACACTGGTTCGGTTTGTATGGGAGGAGCGGTCAAAAATATAAGCACCGCGATATTGGAACTTTTTATTACTGAAACGATAATCTAAATTGTTTAAGTTTACATAAATACTATTTTAGGATATTTCAACCAAGTGCAAAATTCGCTACGTCATAGAACTCGTAAATAAAATTCGCTGAAAAGAAAGTTCGCTTCATTTCTTTAGCACTTATCTTGACAAAAACGCTTTGCAAAGTTTAAGCGTTTGATTGAAATTGTAAGAGTTATCCGTAACGTTGAAGGCCCTCAGAACCCAGATATGTCTCCTTATGTTTACTTGAACCGTTGACCTTCTTTATGCTATGCCAAATATTAAAAATATCAGCGCGTTTGATAACGCGGCTCGGCCCTGGAACAAAGATTGGGTGCGCTGTAGAAAGAGGCGGGTTTAGTAGAAGATTGCTGGTAGCTGGGAATGGTAGGTGAACCCTCACCTAAGGAATTATTAGCAAAAATATTTTTTTGCCGGAGACTTATACTTTTGGAGAATATTTTTTTTAAAGATATCCAAATATTTGTGAAATTTAAAATTCAATACAAAATTCACCGCCCCGACATAACCTGTTAGTATGGCTATTCTCTAGAGTATTTTTTATAAGTCGGAGGCGCGGAGGTAGTGCAGCCTCCGTCCGCTGTTATAAAGAGCAGGCACCCGTGTGAGCCGGAGCGGCTGAGGCTGGTCGCTGAAGGCGACCATAAAGCCGAAGCTGCGGAGGCGAGCATGGGTGTCTGCGCTTTGTTACGCAAGGACGGAGGGGCTGCACTTCCCGTAGCGCCGGAGAAGAGGCAATCGTAAGTTTTTTTATATTTTCTTTTTTGTGTAGTAAACTGATAAGTACCGAAAAGTGCATAATTATATCTCCAATGAAGGGGGGAGGGATTATTCAGCAGATACTTATCCCCCTCCCCCTTAGGATAGCACCCCCTCCTATACCCCGTCACCCCTCACTGAGTCATATTACGTTTTTGCCTCCTCCACTTCCCCCTTCCGCGGGGGGGGGGTATACCCCCAAACGTACCCCTCCGACCTCCCTCCCTCCCTCCCTGCCCCACTTCCCCGCCACCCGCCTCTTTTTACAGCACAGCCCAAAGATTAATGAACCTGTAGATAACGCCTCTTCAAAAGTAACAAAAATACGGGTCCACTTATGGGCCTAAAGCTCGAAACTCGCACATTTTCGCACAAATTGACATACATGCTCTTAAAGGGGAAAGTTTGACCTAAATTATAGTGTAAGACATATGAGTAGCAGTGAGTTGCCTCAAAACTTATCTCTTGATAAAAATGTATAATTAAAAAAAAATACCGAATTACTTTTTAAATATATTAACATTTCTGAACAAATATTCCTTAATTCAAACTTTGTCAAAATAATACAGAAATAATCTACATACCTCCTTCTTGGAGATTCATAATGAGCGGATTAGCTCAAGCGAACCAATTTCTTGAAAAAACGACACAAACAGGACACTAATTACCGCTGATTAGTAACTTTGACTGTAGGCTTATCAGTTGTTGCACTTTCGAGTGACGAAAACAGAGTGAAAAAAAAATGTATGGTCTTTTATTTATATTGCACCATGAAGGGTTGCCATTGAAGAAAATAATGCAACCGAAACAATTTGGATATTAAAGAAATGTTTTTTTTATTTTTGACCTATGAACCGAACCAGTGTGCGTCGCGGTGTCGCCTCAGCGTCATTTTTAAATTGAAACCTTAAGTCATTGCATTAAGGGTTAATTTAGAGTAGCACGGGATCTGCCGGCACTCCCGGAGTGCAACTGTTAAGTAGGTTCGGTAACACGTTTATGTCTGTCCATTCTACTAAGTTCTGCAAAATGAATGAAGGGTTCCGTGACAAATGCATGTCTGTCCGTTCTACAAAATTTTACAATTTTCAACCAAGGTCCTCCGACGGTTATTTTATAATAAAAGTAGGGTTCCGTAACACGTTTATGTCTGTCCATTCTACTAAGTTGTGCAAAATTAATGTAGGGTTCCGTAACAAATGTATGTCTGTCCGTTCTACTAAATTTAACATTAATTATTTTTTATTAATTTTTTTTTTCATAATTTTTTATATTTTTTTTTATTTTAATTATTTTTTTTCTTGATTTTTTTTTTATATATTTTTTTTTATTTTTTTCTTTCATTAATTTTGTTTTTTTTTTAAACCTTCTTTATAAATAAACTTAAAACTTAAACTTTTTTTTTTAAGCAATGTTACGGTGTTTTTTTTTTTTTTTTAAGTTTACTCCATGACCATCCTTTACATATTTATTATTAGCATTGACTAGCTTTTTCCCGGTTGTCAGCCTCGATAGCTCAGTGGTGCAGACAGTCAACTGTCGCTATTGAATGTTAAGCAACGCTGGATGCGGATACTTGGATGGGTGACCGCTGACCGTTGGAGGCTGACCGAGGTTCAGATTCCTCGTAAAACTGTAGGTCCCTTCCCTCCTAATCTTACTTGGTGATAGGGTTTAACCCGCCGGTTGGTACCACCGCACTGAATGAAACGTCGTTGGTCGAAACGGCTATGTAAATAGTTTGTGTTTTCCGACCAGTTCAGTGTAGCCGGCACGATCAAAGGGGGAAGCACTGACATGGCACTAAGTTCACCCGGTGTTATGGGCTGACATCACGGACGTTGCAGGTGATGTGGCCAACCGTGTCAGTTTCCATAAAAAAAATCGTTCTTCACCACCTGTTCACCGCGTGCATGACAACGCGAGACCACACTCGGGACAACGAACTGTCATAAAATGTTGCAACAACTGCTGCTGGAAATTGTCCGTTGATATAATATTATTAGTGAGTCTCAGGGAGCATTTGAATTTTAATAACCTGCGAGTAAAATATGGAATCCGAATTTGCGACAGGGGCTTAGCATGTTAAGTAGGAGCTGTAAATTATTATGAAAGTTTTCAAAGGCTCAATTTTGGACTGAAGCCAAGTAGAGGTCGCACGAACGACAGTATTAGGACTGTTCTAGAGGAAAAACCAAGACTAAAAAGTTTGCTTTTTAGGGTTCAGTATCCGTCGTACGGGACCCTATTACTAAGCCTACTCCGTCTGTCTGTCTGTCTGTCTGCCTGTATGTCTGTCTGTCTATCTCTCTGTCTGTCTGTCTGTCTGTCCGTCCGTACGTCCGTCCGTCTGTCCGAGGGCTGTATCTCTTGAACCATAATAGGTAGCCGGTTGAATTGTTCACAGAATATGTGTTAGTATGGCCGATATAACAATAAATGATTCATTTATGAAAAAGTAATAAATTCACAGGGTCCCCAATCCCCATAGAATAAACTAAAAAGTGTAGGCGCGCCATCTACCAACATCTAATATGAAGCAATTCATATGTACTACAGCAGTATCTATGTACCTACCTATATGTATATTTATATATATTTATAAGCATGTATTTATTTGTTTATGTTGTGTATTTTTGTGTGTGTGTGTTGTGTATTGTGTATTTGTATAAGTATGTATTATGTATATATTACTTTCCTGTCCAAATGTTTGCACTACCCTTGCCATATTTCTTCTTCACTTACTCTCATCACCCAAAGGTTGACTGGGAGAAATCACTTAAAGTGATAAGTCCGCCTTTGCACGCTACTTTTCTCTTGTTTCTGTGCAAATTATTGTTGTTCTTCTATTGCTCTTCTGTGTGTTATCTTCTGTCTTGGGTATCTCTGTGTTTTGTGTGCAATAAAGCATTTCTATTCTATTCTATTTCTCTTCTAATTCATAATACACGCCATAGATGGCGTGAGTGGCGCATGACATGGCGATACGGAACCCTCAGTGCGCGAGATCGACTCGCACTTGGCCGGTTTTTTTATTAAACCTGGCATCGTATACTCTGCGACGTTTCTTGTCGGCTCTTCTTCGTAGGTGTTTACGAACCAGAACAGTTTTAGGGTTTTGTGAGGGATCTATTAACCCTACGCTGTTCGTCCACCTTTAAAGGGCTGTATCTTTTAAACCATATTATGGTTTAAAATATATGAATGACGGATAACCTAACCACCGAACTAGACCTATAGAAGCGGAATAACGCGATGGAATTTGTTAACTGTTCGTAAACAAGTGTGCGTGCCTTCACATGGACACGAATAAAAAATCTGTAAAGTGCGAGTTTTACTCGCGCACGGAGGTTTCCGTATCTATCCGCTATTATCCGCCTATCTTTTGTCTTTCAACAATGCAATGTATATCTAAAAGCCTGTGGCGCCATCTATTATTCAATAGTGTGACTAATCGATTTTTCGGACGTTTGTTGTATGGGCGCCCCCCTTAATTTTTAACATTTTCTTTTTTTTATTATTTTTTGTTATATCCGCCATAGTAACACATATTCTGTGAAAATTTCAACGGGCTACCTATTACGGTTCAAGAGCCCTCGGACAGACGGACGGACGGACGGACAGCGGAGGCTTAGTAATAGGCTTCCGTACGGGATACGGAAACTTAAAATCCAATAAAAAGTCAACAATTAAGGGGTCCCCATACAAGAAACTTGCTAAGAATCGATAAGTACACATTAACGCTGATAAAATATAATAGATGTTGCTGAACTTACTTCGGCATTGAAGACAGACAAAAAACTGTTTTAAAAAACATTGCACGGACTTCAAAAAACAACTAGAACTGAAAAGTGTTAAATAATATTTTGATTCTTATTCGGACCCTTGAGTTGCAGGCGGTACAAAAGCACAAAGGAGTCCATCTATCAATTTTCGGGTGTGCTTTTGTACCGCCTTCAACTCAAGGACCGAATATGAATCAAAATATTATTAAACACTTTTCAGATCTAGTTGTGCAGATGTAGTTTTTGAAGTCAGTGCAATGTCAACTTTTTGTCAACTTAATTTTTCTGATCCAAAAGTATGTCTCTCATGTTCAGAGTTAGTAAATATATATGATATGTAAAAACTAAGTATATTTAGTCTATCTTATGTATATATCTGGTATATAGGTATAGTATTTAATTATTCATATTTAAGTTTATCTATCTTTTGTATTCCCGTACATCTGTCATACCATAATATTTAAATTTCTCTTTCCGCCACTCACCTAGCAGTTATCATACCCCAAAGGTATCCTGTTAGAAAATACCTAGAGGCATTAAGTGTTACCTTTTGCCCATTCTATTTGAGTGCAATAAATATATACAATACAATACAATACAATGTTTTGTAACACAGTTTTTATTTCATTCTTTTTAGTAATATTACATAATAAAGAATAATCGAAATCGAAATCGGTTGAAGTGGTACAGAATTATTCGCCATGTGTCAAGTACATCGACACCTCAATACTACACTGCAACAACTCCGAAATGGACAAATATCTGGAAATTGCTTTGGAAACAGAGAGACACATCTCTGTCAAGGTATGTGTGAGGGTCCTTTGGAACTAAAGCTTTATTGAACTGGTGGATAAGCCTACAAGCTATAGGGTGGTAAAATTTTGAGCTGTTGCAGTATAGTGCTGAGCTATCGACATGCTTATGTTTTTATTGCTGAAAAAGTCCACATCAAAAAAGTTTTGCTGAAGATAACCACAAACCATCGTTTTTTGTTCATTTTTCAAAAACCGCTGAATCAATTTAGATTAAACTTATAAGGGACCACCTCTGAAGTATGACCTACCAAACAAAAAAATATATCAAAATTGATTCATAATTGGCAGAGTAATCGCGTAACAAACATAAAAAAAACACAGTCGAATTGAGAACCTCCTTCTTTTGAAGTCGGTTGAAAAGATGGATGGTTATGGTTTTTTGACATGTATCGTATAGCGGATCCACAGAACCCTCCGTGCGTGAGTTGACCGATTTTTTTATAATTATGTAATAAATTAACATACATACATACATAACACACGCTGTATCCCGACAATCAGGGTGAGCAGAGTAATCGGTGTTGTGCTATAAGGACTCTGGTAAATTACAGCACAACACCGACCACCACGTTTAGCACAGTATACGGACAAGACAACTATCAAGCAGCAAGTAAGACACGAAGAACCCACCTGCTGCATGACTAGGTGGAAGGACTGCGCCAAGGTGAGAAGTGGCTAGCCTGTCGCCCTTTAGCGCAGTATCTTGTCCTTATCCCTTAGTCGCCTCTTACGACATGCACGGGGAGAGATGCAGTGGGGCTATTCTTTTTAAGTACCGACCCCACACGGTACTAATAAATAATAAAAAATAATAAATAATAAATTAATTGTTTATATAATGAACTTTTTATTTGAAAAAATTTTAATAAACATTATTTGTGTTTATGATATAATATCATGTGCTAGTAATTACCACGGATATAATTAGCTGCTGATTAAATACTAATTATAATACTTTAATACACATTTGACAATAAGATTTCTAGTTCCAACGTAGCAGGCAAGCGGCTCGTTGGTCTAGTGGCATGATTCTCGCTTTGGGTGTGAGAGGTCCCGGGTTCAAATCCCGGACGAGCCCTTTTTATTATTATTATTGATCGTCAACACGGCGGCGCCATGATAACCTCATAAGTTGGCTACCATTAGGGCAATCTCCACATTTGAGACAGCAGCCCGGAGGAGAAACCTAGTACTGGTGTTATACCACTGGCGGCTCGGATTCTTCAGCCAACATATACGGCGTCTTACAGGCCTTCATCTGCATTGATAACTTGAACTGAAAAAAAAAATACCTGAGATTTATTATCGATGTTTGCCAACAATGCATTATGAACGCAAATCGGTTAGTTAAAATTAATTTAATAATTTTTTTTTATGTACACCAACATGGGTGGCTGTAACTAGGGACCAATGGTACAGTCGACAGAGCCAAAAACACCTCTCCTCGCGAAACCACGCTCAGTGAGGTGCCATGCCAGCAGATTTGCTGACTGTTGCTAGGCTAATATAGTCACCATAAAACACAGTATGAATTCATCTAACAAAACTAGTGAGTTTTATTACAAAATTTCATTAGTTTCTATGACTAACAAAAAAAAGTTTTAAAAAACATAAAACCGACTTCCTAAAAAAAGGAAAACTAAAAAACTATTAAAAATAAAAATATAAAAACCGCCTTCAAAAATATATGAAATAAAAACTTAAAAAAAAAAAACGAACCCTAGAGTTGAAGGCGGTGCTAAAAAGGCTACACAAATCACAAAGGATATTATCATCCACTCATGTTTTCTTTCATGCATCATTTTTGCTTGCTTTAGCACCGCCTTCAACTCTAGGGTTCGTTTTTTTTTTTTAAGTTTTTATTTCATATATTTTTGAAGGCGGTTTTTATATTTTTATTTTTAATAGTTTTTTAGTTTTCCTTTTTTTAGGAAGTCGGTTTTATGTTTTTTAAAACTTTTTTTTTATTTCACAGTTTTTTTTAGTAATTTTTTGCTATTAATGTACTCGGCGGAATCGCTCGGCCTTCGGCCTCGCGATTCCGCCTCGCTTTCCAATCCGATCTTGACCCAATTAAAATAGGACCACGTCAGCTTCGATAGCTCAGTGGTGCAGACAGTCAACTGTCGCTATTGAATTTTAAGCAACGCTGGGTGCGGTCAGTACTTAGATGGGTGACCGCTGACCGTTGGAGGCTGACCAAGGTTCGGATTCCTCGTAAAACTGTAAGTCCCTTCCCTCGTAATTTTACTTGGTGGTAGGGTTTAACCTTCCCGGGTTGGTACCACCGCACTGAATTAAACGTCGGTCGAAACGGCTATGTAAATAGTTTGTGTTTCCCGACCAGTTCAGTGTAGTCAGCACGATCAAAGGGGGAAGCACTGACATGGCACTGGTGTTATGGGCTGAAATCACGGACGTTGTAGGTGATGTTGCAGAACTTAGTAGAATGGACAGACATAAACGTGTTACGGAAGCCTACTTTTATTATAAAATAACCGTCGGAGGACCTTGGTTGAAAATTGTAAAATTTAGTAGAACGGATAGACATGCATATGTTACGGAACCCTACATTCATTTTGCAGAACTTAGTAGAATGGACAGACATAAACGTGTTACGGAACCCTACTTAACAGTTGCACTCCGGGAGTGCCGGCAGATCCCGTGCCACTCTAACTTAACCCTTAACGCAATGACTTAAGGTTTCATTTTAAAAATGACGCTGACGCGATGTCGCGAGTTATACATTTTTACCCACCTAAAAAAGTGCCAAGAGCCGCTAAAGAAGTTTTCACTTCAAAAACCTCAGGGTTATCCCCTTTCAAATAAAAAAAAAAAGAATTTTCAAAATCGGCCCACAATTGACGGAGTAATCGCGTAACAAACATCCAAAAAAAGAAAACATACCGTCGAATTGAGAATCTTTTAGGTCTAAAGTAAATTTCTCGTGAAGACAAATGCAACGAGCCCAAACACGATGGGTTTATCATGTGTAGTTTAGGAGTTCCTATGGCCACCTTCTGTCTCCATCATCAAACCAGCTCGATGGTACTCGGTACAGTAGGTACTGGCCAGGTACCCTATTAAATTAAACGCCGGTCGGAAAAAATAAAAAAATTTCAAATTTAGAATATTCATGAAACAAGGGTCCGAATATGTATCACTAGTATATCGATTCATGTATTTCAACAGGACAGAGAAAATTTCAAAATATTAGGTATTTAATACTTTTTAGTTTTTTTTTTTTTTGTTTTTTGGAAATCGGTTTAATATTTTTTAAAACAGTTTTTATTTCATTCTTTTTAGTAATATTACATAAAAAAGAATAATCGAAATCGAATAATCGAAATCGATTGAAGTGGTACAGAATTATTCGCCATATGTGTCAGACTGCAAATTGCTGAATAAGTCCACATCACAAATGTTTTGCTGAAGGTAACCACACACCATACTAATTTATCAAACTGAAAATTGCCGAAAACGACCACATCACAAGTTTTGCTGAAGGTAACCACACACCATAGTATTATGCTGATTTTTCGAAAACCACTGAACCAATTTCGATAAAATTGAAATGGGACCACCTCGGAAGTATGACCTAACTAACAAAAAAAGAATTTTCTAAATCGGCCCTCAATTGACGGAGAAATCGTGTTACAAACATACAAAAAAATAAAAAAAATAAAAAAAAAAATAAAAAAAAAAAAAACATACAGACGAATTGAGAACCTCCTCCTTTTTTGGAAGTCGGTTAAAAAAAGGGCTCGTCCGGGATTTGAACCCGGGACCTCTCACACCCAAAGCGAGAATCATGCCACTAGACCAACGAGCCGCTTGTGTGCTGCGCTAGAAAATTATATTCTTTTTGTTCCGTGTATTAATTAAGTACGAGTATTTTAAATTATATTTGATCAGTTGCTAATTATGACCTCGCTAATTGCCAATACCAACAAACGACAATGCAGATAGATAAATAGAAAACACTTGTAAGATGTCAGCCTCCGTGGCTTAGTGGTGCGGTCGGTCGACTGTTATTAAGCAACCCTGGGCGCGGTCAGTACTTGGATGGGTGACCGCTTGACCGTTGGAGGCTGACCGTGGTTCGGATTCCACGTTAAACTGGCCTTCCCTTCTTACCTTATTGAGTGGCAGGGTTTATCCCGGCCGGGTTGATAACACCACAGCACTGTACGAAACGTCGTCGGTCGAAACGGCTATGTAAATAGTTTGTGCTTCCGTCCAGTTCAGTGTAGCCGACATGACATAAAATTAAGGGAAGCACTGACATGGCACCTAGTTCACCAAGGTGTTATGGGTTGACATCACAGATGTTGTAGGTGATGTAGCCAACGGTGTCAGTGTCCATGAAAAAAACCTTAGTAAGGTGTTTCTATGACTAACAAAAAAAGGGCTCGTCCGGGATTTGAACCCGGGACCTCTCACACCCAAAGCGAGAATCATGCCACTAGACCAACGAGCCGCTTGCGAGATGTGTTAGAAAATACTATTCTTATGGCGTGTAATTGTTAATTTTTTTTTTTTAATTTTATTTGATCAGTTGCTAATTATAACCTCGCTAATTGTCAATACCAACAATAATGAAGATAGGTAAATAGAAACCACTTGTAAGATGTCATCCTCGGTGGCTCAGTGGGGCGGTCGGTCGACTGCTAGGAAGCAACCCCGGGCGCGGTCAGTACTTGGATAGATGACCGCTCGACCGTTGGAGGCTGACCGTGCTTCGGAGGTCCCTTCCCTTCTTACCTTACTAGGTGGTAGGGTTTATCCCGATGGGTTGGTATCACCGCACTGAATGAAACGTCGGTTGAAACGGCTGCTATGTAAATAGTTCGTGTTTCCCGTCAAGTTCAGTGTAACCGACATGACATAAAAAGAAAATAAAAGCACTGACATGGCACCTAGTTCACCCGGTGTTATGGGCTGACATCACGGATGTTGTAGGTGATGTAGCCAACAGTGTCAGTGTCGATAAAAAATACCTTAGTGAGTTTTATTACAAAATTTAACTAGTTTCTATGACTAACAAAAAAGGGCTCGTCCGGGATTTGAACCCGGGACCTCTCACACCCAAAGCGAGAATCATGCCGCTAGACCAACGAGCCGCTTGCGAGCTGTGTTAGAAAATACTGTTCTTATTGCGTGTAATTGTTAATTATTTTAAATTGTATTTGATCAGTTGCTAATTATAACCTCGCTAATTGCCAATACCAAAATAATAAAGATAGGTAAATAGAAAACACTTACGTGAGGTGCAAATGCGGACTTATCTCTTACTGATAATTGTTCCAGTTTGTTTTCATGTTCTTTTGTACTCCGGTGTGGGTGGCTGAGTCGGAGGGGCCAAAGCACATTCTCCGACCAGCCAAGACCGAAGACTTTCCTGGATTGCTGGCTATACTGGACTAGAGGAGAACACAACCTAGGCTATACGGCCATCTTACATCCAATACGGTGGTACCAATCCAGGCGGCTGCAATTTGAGCCTACCACCTAGTATATTGTATATTGTATATTGTTTATTAAGCATTCATTAGACAGCCTGACTGTACTCGAATTTGTCACAATTTGTTCTATCCGATTCGATTACACCCACGAAGAAGAACCGGTAAGAAACTTCGCAGGGTTTTTTTTCATAATAATTTTTACAAGCATTTAGTGACTATCCACTTAATAACACCGCCTACAGTCGATTGAAAATACAGCTTGAGAGCAAGATCAAAAACAGATTTTTGTTTTGTTTTTGAAGTTCTGACTGCAAGGACTTAATTTAGTGGATCAGGTGTAAAGAGCCTTTGTCAAATTTTTGATACGTCATTTGTATCAACTCAATAATGTTAGTAATAAGTATACATACTACAACGTAGTATTGTCAAATAAAAAAAAAATATATATATATTATAATAAAAATATTAAGATACTTGAAGTATCAAGTTGTCAATCGGTTAGTAAATAAATTTGAGTACAAATAGTACCTAGTCATGCGCTAACTAATTATGCAGTCAGAACCTCAAGATATAGTCCTGTCGACTAATGCCTCTTTTACAGTATAGTAGGCTTTCTTTACAAGAGTTGATTTTATATGTTTCTTAAACAAAGTATCATTTAGATTTTTGACCTCTTCTGGTATTTTATTATACAATCTAACACTGTTGCAAACAAAACTTTTCGACATTTTAGATGACCTGTGCTTCGTAATTAGAACATTATTTTTATGCCTAGTATCATGCTGGTGCATGTCAGAGTGAAGCGTAGCATCCTGTATATATTTCCTAGCATAGCAGATATTTTGATAAATATAAGCACAGGGTTTTTTTTTTTTTTTTTTTTTTTTTTTATGGAAACTGACACGGTTGGCTACATCACCTACAACGTCCGTGATGTCAGCCCATAACACCGGGTGAACTAGGTGTCATGTCAGTGCTTCCCCCTTTGATCGTGCCGGCTACACTGAACTGGTCGGAAAACACAAACTATTTACATAGCCGTTTTGACCGACGTTTCATTCAGTGCGGTGGTACCAACCCGGGCGGGTTAAACCCTACCACCAAGTAAGATTAGGAGGGAAGGGACCTACAGTTTTACGAGGAATCCGAACCTCGGTCAGCCTCCAACGGTCAGCGGTCACCCATCCAAGTACTGACCGCACCCAGCGTTGCTTAACATTCAATAGCGACAGTTGACTGTCTGCAACACTGAGCTATCGAGGCTGACATAGGGTAATGTCATAATTCCTATTTTATCAAATACATTTCTACAAGAGTCCCTCCTCCTCATACTGAGTATACAACGCAGTGCTCTTTTTTGAAGAATAAATATTCTATTAGATTCCGCCGCGTTTCCCCAAAATAATAATCCATAAGACATAAGACTATCGAAGTAAGCATAATACACAGTTTTAGCAGCTTGTATGCCACATAATTCTTTAATTTTTTTTATGGCATAACAAGCTGAACTTAGCTTACCAGCAAGTTTAGTCTTAGTAAGGGGCAAGGGAAGGGACCTACAGTTTTACACCGGTTGCGAATGGATTAATCATTCCGAATGGATTAGGATTCCTCTAACAGCTAACTAATGGGTTAACATCGCTCGATAGAAAAATCATGAACATGCCTCTGAATTTTGTTATAAAAACGTATTTAAGGCAACGTGACCAAATCAAGGCTTTGGAAAAAATATGTTTTGTTTGTTGAATATAAGTATATCTAAATCCGTAGCTTTTTACTTTTTTGTTTCGATCCGTAGTTTTGGAAAAAAAAAACAAAAAAAAACAAATTTTTTATTGATTGTGTTGCATCCTACTCCAACAAGCGATCGCGGCACCTTGAAAGAGGAGTACGGGTGAATACGGGTTGACAGGGCCTTAAGGGGAAACCAGTTGGACACCACTGCTAGCACGCCTACCTAACGCTTTTCCGCCCAACGTGAGTTACGGAGCGGGCGGCGCGCCCTGGCAACAACAGGAGAACAGGGCTGCCAGCAGACGTATGCAATTTAATATAATATATATATTTTATAAACGGCATGGATGCAGCCAATAACACCACTCCTCGTGAAACCATGCTCAGCACCACATAAATCAACGTACATTACCCGAGAGTTTTTTTTATAGAAATCGCGACATGTGGCCCTTAACCGCTCATAAGGTGTCTAACGACGCCTATGGACATTCGGTCGTACGCAGGGGTTGCGTATACCATGCCCGGCCTGACAGGTGCCTATTCACGCTCTTCTTGGTGGACCAGAAACTGTACTTGGGGGGAAATATATGTGTATGTATATGTTTTTTTTTTTTTTTTTTATGGATATATGTCATAATGTATGTATATAGTCAATATGTATGTATATAGTCTTCATTGAACACCAATTTATACAAATTAGGCACAATAGGTGAGGTATTATATTCTAAATGTGGTGGTAAGTAAACCTCCGTGCGCGAGTAAAACTCGCACTTAAAAGATTTTTAATATAATGCAAATCCCCGCCATAGGAAATTTGTGGACATGTGTACTACAAACACCGAGCATACCTTTTTTTTTTTTTTATGGAAACTGACACGGTTGGCTACATCACCTACAACGTCCGTGATGTCAGCCCATAACACCGGGTGAACTAGGTGCCATGTCAGTGCTTCCCCCTTTGATCGTGCCGGCTACACTGAACTGGTCGGAAAACACAAACTATTTACATAGCCGTTTTAACCGACGTTTCATTCAGTGCGGTGGTACCAACCCGGGCGGGTTAAACCCTACCACCAAGTAATATTAGGAGGGAAGGGACCTACAGTTTTACGAGGAATCCGAACCTCGGTCAGCCTCCAACGGTCAGCGGTCACCCATCCAAGTACTGACCGCACCCAGCGTTGCTTAACATTCAATAGCGACAGTTGACTGTCTGCACCACTGAGCTATCGAGGCTGACTACCTACGGGAGTGGCTACCGTCGAGCGCTAATATATAGGAAAATTAGCCGCGTGTTAGAGCATTTGCACTAACATATAGCGCTGCTGCGGGATCGACCGTCAGTGCACTCGCGACTTGGGAACGAAGAACACGTATATGTGCACTACGCAAAATGGCGATTTGTGCAGTTCGTGCGTGTCGAAAGAGCTCAAGATCATCAGGAATGACAAAAGATGGCGTAACCTTTCATAATTAGGTCATTTTAATGATAATACAATGCTTAAAGCGTGTAAAATACAAAAATTCCGCGAGTTAGGAGCACGACTGCGCGCCATACTGGGCGCGTACACATGATAGGCAAATTTGACAGACTGGAAAGAAATTTGAAATCAATTATTGTATATGGGTGTTGTTAGTTTTTTTATGGCAATGACATGGATGAATTCAATTTATAATATGTATTGTTATTATTTCTTTAATATTACGTTTTCTATTTTTTTTAATTATAAAACAAATATACCTATACAAAACTAATATATTGTATATTATTATTAATAATAAGTATTATTATTATCAGTGATAGGAATAGGTAGGACTTATTTACCTAAACTTCGAGGAACAGAGTAAAAAATTGGAGACTTCCTTACGACAATATTTTTTTCCGGTTTAATAATACCTATTCATGGTGTTATAATTTCGCGATTTAAAAAAAGTGGCCGCCATTTTGAACTTTTTAGTAACTGGACAGATTGCTTTCAAAATCGACATCTGGGTGTCAGTGTGGACTCTGAATACGAATTTGTAGTCAAATTTAAAAAAAGTAGCCGCCATTTTGAAATTTTTAGTTACTGGACCGATTGCTTTCAAAATCGATATCTGGGTGTCTATGTAGGCTCTGAATACGAATCCGTTGTCAAAATTTAAAAAAGTGACCGCCATTTTGAGCTTTTTAGTTACTGGACCGATTACTTTCAAAATCGATATCTGGGTGTCTGTGTGGGCTCTGAATACGAATCTGTAGTCAAAATAAAAAAAAAGTGGCCGCCATTTTGAACTTTTTAGTTACTGGACCGATTGCTTTCAAAATCGATATCTGGGTGTATGTGTGGGCTCTGAATACGAATCTGTAGTAAAAATAAAAAAAAAGTGGCCGCCATTTTGAACTTTTTAGTTACTGGACCGATTGCTTTCAAAATCGATATCTGGGTGTCTGTGTGGGCTCTGAATACGAATCTGTAGTCAAAATTCAAAAAAGTGGCCGCCATTTTGAACTTTTTAGTTACTGGACCGATTGCTTTCAAAATCGATATCTCGGTGTCTATGTAGGCTCTGAATACGAATCCGTTGTCAAAATTTAAAAAAGTGACCGCCATTTTGAACTTTTTAGTTACTGGACCGATTACTTTCAAAATCGATATCTGGGTGTCTATGTAGGCTCTGAATACGAATCCGTTGTCAAAATTTAAAAAAGTGACCGCTATTTTGAACTTTTTAGTTACTGGACCGATTGCTTTCAAAATCGATATCTGGGTGTATGTGTGGGCTCTGAATACGAATCTGTAGTAAAAATAAAAAAAAAGTGGCCGCCATTTTGAACTTTTTAGTTACTGGACCGATTGCTTTCAAAATCGATATCTGGGTGTCTGTGTGGGCTCTGAATACGAATCTGTAGTCAAAATTTAAAAAAAGTGACCGCCATTTTAAACTTTTTAGTTACAGGACTGATTACTTTCAAAATCCATATCTGGGTGTCTGTGTGGGCTCTGCAATTTAAAATGATACAGATTCGTATTCAGAGCCCACACAGACACCCAGATATCGATTTTGAAAGCAATCGGCCCAGTAACTAATAAGTTCAAAATGGCGGCCACTTTTTTTAAATTTTGACAACGGATTCGTATTCAGAGCCCACACAGACACCCAGATATCGATTTTGAAAGAAATCGGTCCAGTAACTAAAAAGTTCAAAATGGCGGCCACTTTTTTTAATTTTTTACTACAGATTCGTATTCAGAGCCCACACATACACCCAGATATCGATTTTGAAAGCAATCGGTCCAGTAACTAAAAAGTTCAAAATGGCGGCCAGTTTTTTTAAATTTTGACAACTGATTCGTATTCAGAGCCCACACAGACACCCAGATATCGATTTTGAAAGCAATCGGTCCAGTAACTAAAAAGTTCAAAATGGCGGCCACTTTTTTTAAATTTTGACAACGGATTCGTATTCAGAGCCCACACAGACACCCAGATATCGATTTTGAAAGCAATCGGTCGAGTAACTAAAAAGTTCAAAATGGCGGCCACTTTTTTTAAATGTTTACTACAGATTCGTATTCAGAGCCCACACATACACCCAGATATCGATTTTGAAAGCAATCGGTCCAGTAACTAAAAAGTTCAAAATGGCGGTCACTTTTTAAATTTTGACAACGGATTCGTATTCAGAGCCTACATAGACACCCCGATATCGATTTTGAAAGAAATCGGTCCAGTAACTAAAAAGTTCAAAATGGCGGCCACTCTTTTTTATTTTGACTACAGATTCGTATCCAGAGTCCACACAGACGCCCATATATCGATTTTGAAAGAAATCGATCCAGTAACTAAAAAGTTCAAAATGGCGGCCACTTTTTAAAATTTTTACAACAGATTCGTATTCAGAGCCCACCCCGACACCCAGATATCGATTTTGAAAGCAATCGGTCCAGTAACTAAAAAGTTCAAAATGGTGGCCACTTTTTTCAAATCGCGAAATTAAAACACCATGAATATTATTAAACCGGAAAAAAATATTGTCTTAAGGAAGTCTCCAATCTTTTACTCTGTTCCTCGAAATTTAGGTAAATATGCCCTACTTATTCCTATCACTGATTATTAGTACAACTTTTCAAAAATATTAAAACAACAGTCTTATTTAATTTTTCAATATTTTTTTTGGATTCAAACAATAATATTCGTTCAGTAAAAACTATTTGAAATAATATTACAAATAACAATTTCAAAATTCACAAATATACCGCACCATCATTGTCCGTCAGACTGGCATTCGTAGTGATCCCGTCAAGTTGCCGTCAAGCAAGGCTTCCGATTGATCGGACGGTCGGCTCTTACTACCAGATACCCGAGCCAAGCCAGCGATAACAAACCTGTCGCTCGCCTTGCTCGCTCTGTCTCTCTCCATATCGCGGGGCGCGATATGGGTAACGGAGATAGACAAGTCACGTCATAAAAGATTAAATTGCGATTTCGATTTTCGTAGTAGTAGGGATTTTTGGCTAGCCGTGCTCCGATACAAACGCAGTAGCGTTGCGTCTCCCGTAGGTATTCTCCTTGACTACAAATGGCCCGGAATCCCATACAAAATTCCCGGAATACGATTATCCTAGCCGGGCGACCCTCGGAGGCTGCGGGGGCGGCGTATCTCTTTGTTGCCATCGACAACGGCGATATATGACGTCACGCTCGCCAACCGCGAACAAGAGCAACCATTATTGTCAGGCTTTCACGCTGCAGACTTAATGCCTACACTGCACGCCCACGTGAACTATTTCTACGCGAATACAGGGTGTCCCAAAACTCAACGTCAAGCGGGAACCAGGGAGTAGGCCAGTTTATGACTACCCAGGGAAAAATAAGAAAAAAAATCGGAGTCATTTGTTTTTTATGATATAAGCATTTTTTTTTAATATTACCTAATATTTTTTTGTGATAAAACTATGGGCATTTCGGTTTTATTTGGGATACTGATCAATAGCAGAGATATTTAGCCTACCAATAAAAAAAAAATTAACAATTATATTTGCAAATTTGTTGTCGTAGTACCTAAAAATGTTGTACGAAACGTTTTTCAAAAAATGCTCATATCATAAAAAACAAATTACTCCGATTTTTTTTCTTATTTTTCCCTGGGTAGTCATAAACTGGCCTACTCCCTAGTTCTCGCTTGGCGTTGAGTTTCAGGACACGTTGTATATTATATACCTACTACTATAGCATGTGTATGTACCCGATGTCATCGAGATATATTTTATAAGCGGCGGCGGGCGGGTGGCCGAGTGGTTTAGGCATGGGTTTCTCATGCGAGAGGTCCGAGGTTCGAATCCAATCGGCGTATACCAATGAGTTTTTCTGGCGAAAAAATTTACGTGCATAACTACACCTGCTGCTTCATCGTTCGGAACCGTTCTAAAACTGTAGGTCCCTTCCCTTGCCCCTTACTAGGTGGTAGGCTCAAATTGTAGCCGACTGGGTTGGTACCGGCTGACACCCAAAAACTCCATGAAACACCATCACATCCTCTTAAGACCCTGTCAACCCGTATTCACCTGTACTCCTCTTTCAACACCTCTTTCAAGGCGCGCCCGCTTTCGCTGGTTGGAGTAGGATACAACACAATCAATCAATCAAAAATTAGGTTTTTATTTTTTTATTCCAAAACTACGGATCGAAACAAAAAAGTAAAAAGATACGGATTTAGATATATATTCACCAAATAAAATATTTTTTTCCAAAGCCTTGATTTGGTCATGTTGCCTTAAATAGGTTTTTATAACTAAATTCAGTCTGAAGCATGTTCATGATTTTTTTCTATCGAGCGAAGTTAATATAAATCGGGTTTTCAAAAATCTATCGATCTGCGCTGATATATGAAGAATCTGTCAGATAAGTAATATTGGCGGTACACTTCTTGAAATTCGAGTCAGACGCAGTCTCACATCACCTTCCACAACACCCTTACACCCTCTAAAAGCCCCTCCTAGTTATAAGGAAATATGCCGTGTTATCGCGGAGTACATCTAAAAACCCCTCCTAGTTATAAGGAAATATGCCGTGTTATCGCGGAGTACATCTAAAAACCCCTCCTAGTTATAAGGAAATATGCCGTGTTATCGCGGAGTACATCTAAAAACCCCTCCTAGTTATAAGGAAATATGCCGTGTTATCGCGGAGTTTTTTTTTTTTTTTTTTATGGAACCTGACACGGTTGGCTACATCACCTACAACATCCGTGATGTCAGCCCATAACACAGGGTGAACTAGGTGCCATGTCAGTGCTTCCCTTCATTTCATGTCGGCTACACTAAACTGGACGGAAAACACGAACTATTTACATAGCCGTTTCGACCGACGTTTCGTTCAGTGCGGTGGTACCAACCCGGCCGGGATAAACCCTACCACCTAGTAAGGTAAGAAGGGAAGGGACCTACAGTTTAACGTGGAATCCGAACCACGGTCAACCTCCAACGGTCGAGCGGTCACCCATCCAATCACTGACCGCGCTCAGCGTTGCTTAATAACAGTTGACTAACCAACCGCGCCACTGAGCTACCGAGGCTGACGAATTTTCTTATCCCTTAGTCGACTTTTACGACATGCGACGGGGAGAGATGCAGTGGGGCTATTCTTTTTAAGTACCGACCCCACACGGTACATCTACAGTACAGGAGTAAATCTAAAGTGTAAAATACAGTTTAACGTGTGCCCTTGTTGGTTGCCAGTATCATCTCTGAAGCCGGCCGCATATTTCTAAAGTCCGCTGATTTTACGTTCTCCATGAGGAATGAACTTTCGCGGGAAATATAAATTTCTGAAGTATTTCCGAAAATAACGTTTTTTATGACGTCATAAAAAAATAACAATCAAATCAAGTCACAATATGTTTATTGCCTTTTAAAATTTTGTAAAATTTACAACTTAACGCCGTAGGCGTTCTCCTCCAGTCTACATTTGGGTTATCATGAATGAGTGTGGAGTGGCAGAGAATGATTAAAAACGATGTAGACAATTTCAACAACTTATACAACATAAATATAAATAAATAGATACAGGCTGATGATGATGATGATGATGATGAGATACAATTTATAAATACATACAATTATATACACCAACAAAATATACAGAGAAAACTAGCATTAGACTCTAATCCATAAATAGCGAGTGATTTTATTTTACCATAAGCTAATTTTAAAACCCTAACAACTCTTAACAAACAATAAGTAAAACAAAAAAAAACTTTGGGAGAAGAGACACGAACCCATGGCGGAGATCGAAAAAATAAAAACACTAACCACTGAGCCACCAAAGTATACAAATGACCAAACGAATCTCGGATTCAGTTAACAGTCAGATGTTTGAACTTTTTCTCCGCTAGGTTCGCTGGGGGTGCCGGAGACGGAGCCAGACTCGTCTTTCCCCCACCAGAGCAACTCACGTAGTGGAGTTTGAAAATACGCAACCCGGCCATTTGTGAACTTGTCTGTTATTCGCCATTATGCATAGCCAGCGGCGATTCCTTTAAGTTGGCTAGCTTGGCGTCGCCAAACCAAATAAAATTAATTCCACCATCAATATCGAAGTATTAAGCAAAAACAAATATGAAAAAATATCGGAGTTATATTATTTATAACTCCGAGTTATATATATTAGTTATACAATGAATAAGATAAAACGTCAATCCCATTACATAATTTGAAATTTCGCGCGCGTCAAACGCGGTCGACGAATCACGACACATCAAGGCATTCATTGGCCGGTTGGTTACATTTGAAGCGCCGCCATCGTATTCCATACAAGCGGCCGAGGTCCCCCCGTCCCGCGCGCGCCCGCTGATCAGCCTTTCGAGTTGGCGCAGCGGGGAGCGCATTTCGCGACTAGCGAGCTAGGTAGGTTGGTTTTGCGTGCGTGTGTGTGCGCAGCGTGTGCGTAACTGCTTTGTAAACAAAAGCTCGCGAGTTAATAACTGCGTACATTCCGTTATGTATGCGCCCAGGCACGTAACTTGGCCTCTGTGCGTGCGGAACAGCGTTATACCAACGATCGAATGCGTATAACGCCGTCCCTCTCGCACAGAGGCCAAGTTACGTGTCGGGCAGTATGCGTATGGATGAAGACATATAAATAATAATATATATAAATTATATCGAAATCGTCTTTCAGTTTTTGAACACATTGTGGTAGAAATAAATTAACGCGTAAGTTAAGAAATTGTAAAAAACCGTTTAAAAATAAATGTTCCTTAGCCAGAGCCAACCCAATACTCAGCCCCAGGAATCGCCACAGGCTTAGGCTTTGACAGACGGACGGACGAACAGACACCTGACTGATTTTAAAAGGTTACCTGCGAACGTTGCCGTCTACGGAACCCTACTGATGTCGGACAAGATCCCGTGCCGTTGCTTTCCTTCACTCCGGTCACGTAAAGTTCAATTAACTTGTCACTACCTACCCGCTCATGTCTGCTCCAACATTCCTCTACCTCGGCCGATACGTCAGGGTTGCGGGCGGCCAACTGCAGCCGAGTGTGTCTAATTCGACCTCCATAATATTTGCATTAATCTCGCCGAGGGAGGCCCGGACGCGACGTGACCCTAAAACGTTTCTCGCTAGCTAACATTCATATTTAGTCGCGTCGGTGCGCCCGCGTGCTTCGCTGATTACTTTTTGATAGTTGCACCAGATGTGACGACATCAAATAATATAATGAAATACATAGAAGGAATTATCCCGTACCTTGGTACGGGCTATTGGTTGGTTCCATGTCAGTCAGTCAGTCAGCGTGTAAGCGTCCACTGCTGGACATACGCCTCTCCAATTTTCCTCCAGTCCTCTCGGCCTTCAGCGGTACGGAACCACTGCTTTCCGCCGACGCACTTGATGTCGACCTGGAGGGTGGTCTTCCCACACTCCGTTTTCCTGTCCACGGCCGCCAGTGTAGGACACGGTTATTCCAGCGGTCGTCGTCTCTTCGGCTGACGTGTCCAGCCCACTGCCACTTGAGCTTAACCACCCGATATCCAATATCGACTACTTTGGTGCGTCGGCGGATTTCCTCGTTACGCACCATATCACGTAGCGATATTCCCAGCATGGCTCGCTCCATTGCTCTCTGGGCAACTTTCAACCTTTGGACAACAGCGACCGTCAGAGTCCACGTTTCACACCCGTACGTCATAACCGGGAGGACACACTGGTCTTATATACGGGTCTTTAAATTTTGCGGAAGGTCCAGACCTCAGGACGAATTTTAATCTTTCCGAAGGCAGCCCAACCCAGTTGACTCCGTCTTTCGACCTCCTTTAGCAGGCCTTGTCTACCAACGGATGAAGTTTAATGAAATTGAATAAAACTAAATGGAATTATACATAACTAAATACATGTGCCTGCAACTCCGCTCGCGGTAAAGTCGGTAAAAACTCTATGTAAATCTGATGAGTAGTTTTCTTGAAAATCGCATGAAAGCTAACCGAATTGGTAGATTTTTTCCGACTGCGTCACTTTCGGGCCCACTGCTCAGCTCTTAAGAATAATGCCGTTATGCTATATAGCCTATAATTTGGTGGAGATATGTCGCATTACATATTAATCGTTTATTTCTGAAACCCCATAAGTCATCTGACCCTCATTTTACAGGAGAGACGGCTATGTAAATAATTTGTGTTTTCTGTCCAGTTCAGTGTAGCCGGCACGACCGAGAGGAAGCACTGACATGGCACCTAGTTCACCCGGTGTTACGGGTTGACATCACGGATGTTGTAGGTGATGTAGCCAACCGTGTCAGTTTCCATACAAAAAATAACAAAAAAAGACGAAGAAAAATCAAATATTAATAAAGTGAAAATAATAATAGGCTTTCGGACCCGTACGGTACGGAAACCTAAAAAGGGCTCGTCCGGGATTTGAACCCGGGACCTCTCACACCCAAAGCGAGAATCATGCCGCTAGACCAACGAGCCGCTCTGGCAGCCAAATTAAAAACATAATTTGGTTGAAAATAAAGATTTGTTTATTCAGGTGGTATTTTAGTACAAATGCCGAATTAGTTTTTAGGTTTTCCGTACCCCATACGGAAACCTATTACTAAAATATCTCGATAAACTTATTTCTGTGCAGAATAAATGCGGGGTTATCGTGGTGTTAATATTTTAGTTTCTATTTTAAGACACATTATAAGATTTTAAATAATTGTCGGTGAAAAATAAAACAACATTTTTATATTAAAAAACGTATATTCCGGCACATTTAAGGATAGTTATGGCATATTTATCCGCGAGACGAAGCAACGGGAACAGCTAGTCAACCAACCGAACTGCTTCTACTAGATCGACTTAAAATATTTAGACGAAACATTCAAAATCCTTAATTTAATTCCTATTTTATTTGTTCAATCAAGCGAATCCGGGAAGTTACATTTACACTGTGTAGGGATAGCTGGCATCCTGCCAGCTATCCCTCGCGGGAGGTCAGTAGTTGCTCGTGGGATCGCAGCAGACTCTCCGATGTCAGTGAACTGACTCAGGTTCCGCTCAATCTCGCAGAGGTAGTGATGTTCCCCACCGCAGTCCACCCCTGTCAGATCTCTGATGACTCGGTGCACTGCGCCGCACCTGTTCACGGGCGACACAGAGTCGGGCCTGGCGAATCCACCTTCCTCTAACTCCTTCCTATTATCGAATTCTTCAAGTACGTTCTTCACTTCTTCTCCTGAAACAGTTGTACTATTATTAACCGATTTCTTCAAATAATAATAAATAAAAAATTTCTGAAAATTTTATGTATTATGCAAATGATCAAAATCGACAAATAGTTGTAGGTGGGTAGTTCCCTGTGGGTAGTTTGTTGGTTTTTTTTTTGTTATGTTAGTCTTGCTGTTTCAAATTCAAAATTCAAATTCAAATATTTTATTCATACTTATATTTATATTTTATTGTTTCATAATTGTAAATTTTGTATTGTTAATGTCTGCTACTAAATGAAGTCTGACCGCAAAAGAGATGTCAAATAAGCAGATTATATCACTTAGGAAGGGGGTAAGAGATTGCTCGTATGCAATACCCCTTGCCTTTTGAGTAAGCACCGTTACACCAGTCAGCAACAACATAAATCATGTAAATAAATGTATTAAGTTAGACTAAGTATTACTGCTCTGTATGCAAATGTTTATCACACTCAATAAATGGTTTTTTATTTTATTATTTTTATTAAAAAACAACTTTTGTTTCATACCTGGATGGACAAGTATGTATGTATATTTATTTGTATATAATATTCTATAGATTTAGTAATTTATATGTATTAACACATGCATGGCTTATATTTTACTAGCATGCACATAAGTGCACAAAATACTATTATTAACAACTACTATTATTATTACTTATTAACAACAACTATTATTATTACTTATTAACAATACATATACAAATATGTATTGTTAATAAGTATTCCTATTATTATTTTATCTTCAATTCTCACGCTCAACTCTTTTCCTACTACTACTTACATTCCACTATGTTAGCGCATCTCAATCAAACATCCAAAGGTTGACTGTAAGAAATCTCTGTAAGGGATAAGTCCGCCTTTGCACCTTAAGTAAATTTTCTAATGTATTTGTTACTGTTTACTGGAGCAATAAAGAATTTTTTATCTATCTATCTAAAAAACTGTTTTAAAAATCATTGCACCGACTTAAAAAAAAACAACTAGAACTTAAAAGTGTTAAATAATATTTTGATTCATATTCGGACCCTTTAGTTGAAGGCGGTACAAAAGCACACCTGAAAATTGATAGATGGACCCCTTTCGTGCTTTCGTACCGCATTCAACTCAAGAGTCCGAATATGAATCAAAATATTATATTTTAACACTTTTAAGTCCTACTTGTTTTTGTTAATGCATGTAGTCCCACTGAATTACTCCTGGCGCATGTTTACCAGGTGGGACGACGACATCAAGTACGTCGGCGGAAAGCAGTGCTTCCGTACCGCTGAGGGCCGGGAGGACTGGAGGAAAATTGGAGAGGAGAATATGTCCAGCAGTAGACGCTTACACGCTCACTGACTGACTGACATGTTTAATTTCTCGCTACCCTTTGTAATATTCGCTTTGACATAATCTGCATTTATTTATTACTGCAATGTTCTTCATCCTGTTTTCTTACCTTGAAGATTTAGATATTTTCCACGAACAGCGTCGTATCGGAATCCCACGAGAGCTCTATGAACATGAGTGTCGAGCAGATAGCTGATGAGTTCTACTTCCTGGGCGTTGTTCGCCACGGCCAGATGTCCGCCTTCTCTCTCGCAAGCCAAGGAGGCGTCCAACCACTTGGCCTTGTCCTGGTGCAGCTTGTACAGGCTGTCTGTTTCCTCTCTGTATACGTAACCTGTAAGTTTATTCAATTCTTAATTCATCCCATAGTACTAATTCATAACACTTTACTAATTTGACTTGGTCAAAATAATTGACAATGGCACTATATACCAGATATAGGTAATGTAATAAGTAGACAGAGTGGTCAGATTCTTGAGTATTCATGTTTATGCTGTAAGTATTTAATGTTCTTGTGAGCGGTGGTATGGGTTAATTATCTGTAAGTAACTATAATACTTATAATGTACTAACAAAACATTGTACCGTGTGGGGCCGGTACTTTGAAAGAATAGCCTCACTGCATCTCTCCCCGTGTACGTCGTAAAAGGCGACTAAGGGATATGGCTCCCTTCTTATATTACTAGGTGGTAGGGTTTAACCCGCCCGGGTTGGTACCGCCGCACTGAATGAAAGGTCGGTCGAAACGGCTATGTAAATAGTTTGTTTTTTCCGTCCAGTTCAGTGCAGCCGGCACGACCGAAGGAAAGCACTGACGTGGCACCAGTTCACCCAGTGTTATGGGCTGACCTGACATCACGGATGTTGTAGGTGATGTAGCCAACCGTGTCAGTTGCCATAAAAAAAAAATTTGACTTGCGAAGTTTGTTTGTCAGTCTTCTTCGCATTGAACTTAGAACTGGCGGAATAATTATTTCTTTGTGCAACCCGGTATGAGCTGGGGAATCAGAGCGGCCAGAGAACCGACCAGCTAATATCACCTCCGAAAGACGCCGTACTGGACACTTCGTACTAGAGAAGAACACAGCCATGCTATTTCTTTGACTTGTTGAAAAGTTAAAATTAGCCCAGAGGGAAGGCATCTCATGCTCTAATTCGGAGGTTAAAATTCCAATTCAGGAAATCCCTAAACCTCGTCGCTATAAGAACCCTAAAAAGAGCATCTTTATAGATCTTAGGTAATTTTTTTTATGTAAACCAGCATGGGTGGCTGTGCCAAAATTACCTCTCCCCGCGAAACCACGCTCAGTTAGGTGCCATGCCAGCAGATTTGCGGACTGTTGCTAGGCTGTCTAGCCCGTTAATACGACGCTTGAAGACACCCAGGTTAAAGGATTCAGGAAATACACTCGCCGGAAGACAGTTCCACACTCTAGCGGTGCGACAAAGAAACGATTTAGAGAACCGATGGGTTCTCAATAGCCCAATGTCAACAACAAAAGGGTGCTGAGTCTCTCTGCGACGAGTCATGCGGAGATAGGACGGGAATAAGGGATGCTAGTTCCGCAGAGCAGCGTCCGTGATAGTATCTGTAAAACAGACTAAGCGAACCCACAAATCGTCTGTGACTCAGGGACTCCAGACTATCTGTTAATTTTCGGGTCACCAACAACACGGATGGCTCGGCGCTGTATCAAGTCCAAGGACGCTAGCAGATAATGGGGAAAATAAAATAAACCGAAATCAATCAAATTTAGATGTGTATAAAAAAAATACACCGCGGGGGCGGTGTCATTTGCTGTGTCGGTAGTGCGACCAGCCCCCGCGGGGCGGCTCGGACGACTTCATACAAATAATTTATTGTAACGTGCAACATCCTTCTTAACTCTTCTAACGAATGTCTAGTAATTGATGAAAGAGTAGGCTACCTAAAAATACACACTTCTATGTGCTTGTCCTGTCAAATAATTATTGACAAGCGATCTTCAGTCGGTTTCTTCGCGTTCGCGGACGGTGACGTGTGCGCCTCGTGTTTTTAGTCGGTTTTTGTGGATTTTGTGGTGTTTTCTTTGTGAAAAACGATGGAAGGGTAAGTAATCTTCATTTACAATAGTTTCTCGGCGCTGAGGAACGATTTATTCGCATTCACAGTAGCAGGCGCGCAGCAGCATGCATCGCACGCCTCCGCAGCGCTCCGGCGGCGGTGTGGACGATGCGCGCGGAAACTTAAGTAAATCGAACGACTCTGCCGGGCCTCAAATAGTTATAAATGAATTGTTGACATTTGTGAGCTGTAAGATAGATACTTTACCTGAACCGGATATCATCAAAATATGTGCAAGTGCGTACAGTGAAGACGAGATCGACACGTCGCGCCGGCTGCTGTACGATCTGGTTGGGAAGCGCACGCTGCGGAAGGTCGAGGGTAAGGAGAAGAAAGGCCTTCAGGACATTATCAAAATCCTAAAGGAGCATGAGCCCGACACCCTCCCCGTGTTCGTAGCGCGTGACCTTAACAAGTTGCCGCCCGTGACCTTCGACCATGTCGATGTGACGACCTTTTTAAAGGATATTACCATCCTAAAAAGGGACATCTCTCTCCTGAAGGAGCAGACAACGCAGAGCTCACTTCCACCGCAGCTCTTCAATGACGACAGCGATAACTTTCGCGAAGTTAAGACCGAGATCGCGGAGCTGAAACGGTTAATAAATGAACTCTCAACGCGAATGGCGGCGAAAACAACACAAGGCTCTAACCCGATAGGTGAAATTATTATGAATAATACCTACAGCTGCGGGCAAGCGTTTCAGACACCGACACATTACCGACCGACGACGAGCAGCGGCGAGAACGAGCAGGCGGCCGCGGCGCCGCCGCCGCCGCCTCCACCGTTACCTCCGGATCGACCGAGGCGAACGAGAGTACCTACGCACACCTCTCCCCCCGCACGCGCCTCCTGCACTGGCTCTCCGTCCGCTCCGAAGGTGTTGCGGCTCCCCACCCCCGCGCCCGCACCGCCTCCATCGACGCACGGACCAGGCGCGCAGGCGGTGGTGGCTGCGCAGGCGCAATCCCACTGTGCTGCCTATGATAAAGTAGCGAAGGACACAACATTGCCGCCTCTGCCTTCACCACGACTAAAAAAGCGTACGATGGCGGAAGTAGTTAAGATGGGAAATCCAAGAAGGGAGAAAAAAGAAAATGAAAATGAATGGAAGATAGTCGAAAGAAAAAATAATAGACAAAATAAAAATAAGCGAGGTAAAGCAGAAATTGATGCGTCTATTGCATTCAATTTTCGTGCAGCTGAGCGGGAGGTTCCGCTATATGTGTCGCGTGTTGATAAACAATGCAGCGAGCGTAATATCAGTGACTATATAAAGCACCGCGCTAACATTGAAGTCTCTGTTGTTAAAATCAATGCACATGACAACGGCTTCAACGCCTTCAAGGTGATTGTGCCTGGACGCAAGTTGAGCGTTTTCATGGACCCCGAGTTCTGGCCTGATGATGTGGCCTACAGGCGGTTCATCGAGCAGAAAAGGCCTCGCCACAAGGAACCCACTGCCACACCCAATAATAATGGATAGTAACAATAAGAGGATAAAAATAGCTAGCTTCAATTGTAGGTCGATACGTCGCTCATGCTTGCACGTGCGTGACCTATGCGCCTCCCATGACATCGTCCTACTGCAGGAGCTATGGCTGCTGCCCGATGACCTGGAGTTCCTTGGATCCATTCATCCCGACTTCGGACACTATGGTGTTTCTGCTGTGGATACGGCAGCCGGTACTCTGAAGGGCCGACCCTACGGCGGAGTAGCGGTGCTGTGGAGAAGATCGCTGTTTGCCGACGTGACGCCGCTCGATTCGGGCACCACTCGAGTTGCAGCCGTACGCGTGCGTCTGGCCGACGCGCGCAGCCTGCTCGTCCTGTCTGTGTACATGCCGACACAATGCCCCGACAATATGCCTGAGTTCATCTCCGTGCTGGGCGCGGTCAGCGCGGTCATCGAGAGCGACGAGGATGAATGCGCGCTGGTGCTGGGAGACTTCAACGCCGACGTTGGGAGTACGTTCGGGGCGGAGCTCGAGCGCTACTGCAGAGAACAGCGGTGGGTATGTGCCGACACCAAACTCTGTGCGAGTGATACCTATACTTACCTCAGTGACGTGCACGGCACAACCAGTTGGCTGGATCACTGCATTGTGACGGAAGCTGCGTGGAAATGTGTAAATAAATGCTCTACTGTGAATGACGTATTCTGGTCCGATCACTTCCCTCTAATAGTGGAATTTGACATAGCTGCAATTTCCCCAAAGTGTGTCGAAACCGATAATCAGAGTGCCAATAAAGTGATCTGGGGTTATAGAACACCAGAACAAATTGATGGGTACAGGCGTTTATGTGACGAATATTTCAAAGAAATATATGTAAATAATGTTTACTTACCTTGCTCTGGTTTTCTCTGCAGCAGCCGCGAACACTGTAGCAATGTCGAGTCCATCTACTCCGACATCGTGAACGCGCTACAGCGTGCAGCCTCGGATACCTACAGAGAGAAGAAACGTGGACGAAAACCTATAATTGGATGGAACTATCATGTGCGCGAGCTGCATGGTGTAGCGCGTTCAAAATATCAAATGTGGCTGTTGATGGGAAGACCAAAGCAAGGTAAAGTGTATGATGAAATGTATACTAGTCGTAAGAAATTTAAAAACAAATTGCGTTGGTGCCAAAAGAATGAAGACAGAATAAAGATGGATGTTATTACCAAGCATAGATTAAATAAAGATTTTTCTAAATTTTGGAAAACTACAAGGTTGAACGGCAAAGGAGCGCTGCCCCTATCTGTAAATGGCAATGAAAATAAAAAAGATATTGCTAATGTGTTTAGGCAACACTTTCAGGTGAATGGCGCTCCGCTGCCGCCCCCGCCTCCGCCGCCCCCGTCTCCGCCGCCGCCTCTGCTGCCTGCACCGCCAGCGTCACCGCCGCCGTGTGCATGTACGGCCGCTGCGATGACGGAGGCCGACCTGGCCGTGAGGCGGGGGGGAGCCGCCCCGCCTTCCACACCCGCAGGTGGGGAGGAGGGGCGGAGTTGCCTCCGCTTCACGGCGGAGCAGGTGGCCCTGGCGGTGCGTGCCATGAAGCGAGGCAAGTCCCCGGGTCACGACGCGTTAAGTCTCGAGCACTTGCTTCACGCCGGACCAGAATTGGCATATATACTCGCTCACCTTTATAATATGTGCATAGCGCACGGATACCTACCGGACCACCTCATGAAAACGGTAGTAGTGCCTGTAGTGAAGAACAGGACCGGTGATGCATCCGCGCTGTCGAATTACCGCCCGATCTCGCTCGCGACGGTAATATCTAAAGTATTCGAAAGATTGCTCCAACCCGAACTCTGTAAATATCTCAATTTACACGATGCGCAGTTTGGTTTCCGTCCCGGTCTCTCAACGGATATGGCGATATTATCACTGAAACGTACAGTCAAGTACTATTTGGATAGAAAAACGACTGTGTACGGGTGCTTCTTGGACCTCAGCCGGGCATTTGATACAATAAATTATGACATTCTGTGGAATAAAATGAAAGCGGCTGAGGTCCCGGAGGATATCGTGGGTCTGTTCAGATTCTGGTACGGAAATCAAACCAATACAGTGCGGTGGGGTGGTGAGCTGTCCGACGAGTACCGATTGAGTTGCGGGGTGAGACAGGGGGGACTGACATCACCGGACCTGTTCAACCTCTACGTCAACGGCCTCATAGAGGAGCTCAGCAGCGCCGGTGTCGGCTGCCACCTGGGTAGCACATGCATGAATAATCTTAGCTACGCAGACGACATGGTGCTGCTGAGCCCATCTGTGAAGGGTCTGCGGAAACTGGTTGGTATCTGCGAGCGATATGCCGAGGCACACGATTTAACCTACAATGTCAAAAAGACGGAGGTCGTCATCTTCAGACACGGCGCCGGACCAGATCACGTGCCCCCTATAACTTTGCGTAATTCTCAATTGATAATCGCTACAAAGTTTAGGTATCTAGGGCACGTGATCACGGACAGGTTGAGAGATGACGAGGACATGGAGCGGCAGCGGAGAGTTATCGCTATGAAAAGCAACATGTTGGCTCGCAGGTTTGCGCAGTGCTCCGAGGAGGTCAAACTGACCCTGTTTAGGGCGTACTGCCAGCCGTTCTACACCGGACACTTGTGGTGCAGCTACACGCAGCGAGCGTTCAACTCGCTGCGTGTGCAGTATAACAATGCTCTGCGTTGCATGTTGGGACTGCCGTGGCGGTGTAGCGCGTCTGGCATGTTCGCCGAGAGCGGGTTGGATGACTTCTTTGGTGTGCTGCGCAAACAGAAGGCTGCGTTCCTTTGTCGAATAGCGGAAACGGAAAACGCTATAGTACGTAGTTGTCTATCAGAGATATATTATAAAGATTTTATTAATATTTAATTATTATTGTAATTTTTTATTTTTATTTTATTGATTTTTTAATGCCTTAATTGTTGTAATGTTTTAATGTTAGTTTTAAGATTTTATTACTTGACTATAGTATTACGTTGTACTTACTGTACTTATTTTGTAAAATGTGGGACTAGTGCCTGAAATAAACGTTATATATTCGTAAAGTATCGTAATTTTGGTAACCCCCTAGGCAAAAACCGTTCCGAAAATTCTTGATTTTTTTAAACCAGTTTAATAATGATAGTGTTAAACACATTACCAATGAAATTATAGAAAATTTTATGTACATTTGGAAAATAAAACCTTTTCATATACGTTTAAAAGAAAAAAGTCTAGAAATATCGCCAAAAACGCAGAGCGCACCCGATTTTGACCAAAATTTATTTTGGCCAAAATGGCGCCGCACTCAAGGGCTGACAGCTAATCGGGTCCGCTCGCACACGAGGGGTTGTTGAACAGGGAACTTGATAATGCGGAGCGACAAATATCGACTGCTGCATGTTATAGTCCAGGGCACGATCCAAGGCAAACGAGGAGACCTGGAAGACGCCGCATATCTTGGCTGAAGAACCTGAGATATCAGTGGTAAACCCCAGTACGCGATCTCTCGTCCGGGCTGCTGTCTCGAAAGTGAAGATCGCCCTCATAAAAAAAGATAGCCAACCTTCTTTAGTAGATCCCAAGACCCCAAGAAAAAGAAGAAGGGAGCGGGTATGTATTAAACATATCTGTAAGCAAACAGCCTTGGAGACATAGGTCGCCGACGAGCTGGATTGGCGCCGTCGTCGTCGCGAGGGTGAAGTTGCATGTGCCTCAGTCCGAACATTTTTTTTTTTCTTTAATGTTGGCGACTAAACGAACGATTCCCTATCCAACTTCGATATCAACATTGCACCTGGCTGATAGTTAGGCAGTTATTACTTTAATCCAACGAGGCTCTCTCCTTGATAAATCGGTGCCCTGATGTTCATCAAACATAGCTAAGAACCATTCCGGTTAAACTTTCTAATAAAGAAAAACGCATCCAAATCGATCCATCCGTTTGGGAGCTACGATGCCACAGTAGACACAGAGACAGACATAGGCGTCAAACTGATCATTTTTAGGGTTCCGTACCTCAAAAGAGGAAAAAACGGAACCCTTATAGGATCACTTTGTTGTCCGTCTGGCTGGGTGTCTGTCCGTCAAGACCCTTTTTCTCAGGAACGGGTAGAGGTATCAAGTTGAAATTAATATCAAATACTGAGGTCTACGTTTCCTCGGAGGTGTAAAAAATTTAAGCTTCTAAGTCAACGCAATCACTAGATACGGCCATTTAAGTCACATATTTTGCTACCGGCAAACCAAATCAAAACCTATAGAGTACTTCCCTTTAACCTAGAATAATGAAATTTGGTAAGAAGCAAGGTCTCATAGAACAAGTAAAGGAAAATTGTAAATTTATAGTTATGGGACATTAAAAAAAAATTTAGTTTGATTTGTATGTCAAGGTCCCTTTTTCTCAGGAACGGATCAAGATAACAAATTGAAATTAATATGAAATACTAAGATCTACGATCTCTTTAAGGTGTAGAATATTCAAGCTTCTAAATCAACGCAATCAAAAGATACGGCCATCTATGTCATACTTCATACTCGCAAACTCACTCAAAACAAATCAAAACCTATAGGGTATTTCCTGTTAACATAGAATCATAAAATTTGGTAAGAAGCAAGGTCTTATAGCACAAGTAAAGGAAAAAATCGAAAATTGTAAATTTATAGTTATGGGACATTAAAAAAAAATTTTGTTTGTTTTGTATGTCAAGGTCCCTTTTTCTCAGGAACGGGTCAAGATAACAAATTGAAATTAATACGAAATACTAAGATCTACGATCTCTTTAAGGTGTAGAATATTCAAGCTTCTAAATCAACGCAATCAAAAGATACGGCCATCTATGTCATACTTCATACTCGCAAACTCACTCAAAACAAATCAAAACCTACAGGGTATTTCCTGTTAACATAGAATCATAAAATTTGGTAAGAAGCAAGGTCTTATAGCACAAGTAAAGGAAACAATCCGAAAATTGTAAAATTGTAGTTATTGACATAAAAAAAAATATTTGTTTTGTATGTCAAGGTCCCTTTTTCTCAGGAACGGGTCAAGATAACAAATTGAAATTAATACGAAATACTAAGATCTACGATCTCTTTAAGGTGTAGAATATTAAAGCTTCTAAACCAACGCAATCAAAAGATACGGCCATCTATGTCAGATTTCATACTCGCAAACTCACTCCAATCAAGTCAACCTAGAATCATAAAATTTGGTAAGAAGCAAGGTCTCATAGCACACGTAAAGGAAAAAATCCTAAAATTTTAAACTTGTTAACTTGTGTGTCAAGACCCTTTTTCTCAGTAACGAGTCAAGCTATCAAATTGAAATTAATATGAAAAAATACTAACGTTTGCGATCCCGTCGAGCTATAGAAAATGAAAGCTTCTAAATCAATATAATCAAAAGATACGGCTATTTATGGGAAATTTTAATAATTGCAAACTCACTCAAATGAAATCAAAACCTATAGGGTACTTAACGTTGACCTAGCTAGAGTAATGAAATTTGGCAAGAAGCAAGGTCTCACAAGTAAAGATAAAATCCGAAAAGGTTAAGTCGTTATGTCATATATATAAGAAATATATTTTTGTATATTTCAACTTCACGAATGCCGCACAGTCAAAAACCATTGCTGTAGTGTTTATTTAGGCGGTTCGGGATTTTCCAAAACAATTGTTTTTTTACATACATAATACCTACAAATATATTGAGTGATGCTGATGATACTTGACGATGATAATTGACGATGGCACTATACACCAGATATAGGTAATTTAAATAGGCAGTGTGGTCAAATTCTTCAGTATTCATGTTTATGCTGTAAATATTAATGCTCTTGTGAGCGGTAGTATGGGTTAATTATTTGAAAGTTACTATAATATAATACTTATAAGGTACTAACAAAACATTGTGACTTGCGAAGTTTGTTTGTCAGTTCTTCTTCGCATTGAATTTAGAACTGGCGGAATTTTCAACATGTCCAAGCGTAGGTTACCTCCCTATGGATGAAATTATACAATAAACAATAAACAACAATACGGAACCCTCGGTGCGCGAGTCCAACTCGCACTTGCCGACTTTTTTGTTAATGAAGAGACTGGACGACCAGCGTTCAGTGCAGAATAAATCTTTCTGGAGGGAATACTCACCAGACAACTCGCATATGAAGGCTCTGTTCTTCCCGCAGTAAAGATCGTTGAACTCCTTCGTCCTGAACATGGTGACGCATTGCTCGCCGGAAGTCGTATGGTCAGTGAGGTTGTTCGGTTCGCCCTTAGACCAGTTGACGTATCCTGCCTCCTGCAGTGTTTGTCCTGAAATAGACGTTCATACATTTTTCAGAAATGGATGGAATTGCATAAAGTTTGTGTATTTTCAGATTTTTTATATCTTATATCTTGAAAATTAATTCAATTCTGACCTTTTCTTTAATTTTCCTTTAACTATAGACATATCTTTATACGCATGAGTTTATTCTGAATGTTCTACGCAAAAAGTTCGGAGATAATGGATGTCAAGATCGTTGGGGTCAAAATATAACTATAAACAATAAGCAACCTGATTGCGGTCTACTAGCATATTAGGTATATTTTATATTTTTATAAACTTAATCTTATTCGAATTGTTGTTTATTCTTTCTTATATAATTTCATCCATAGGTAGGTACCCTACCCTGGACATGTCGAAAATTACGCCAGTTCTAAATTCAATGCGAAAAAGAACTGACAAATCAAGGTGCTTTTAGGCCAGACCTTACACGATCGATGGCTGCGTACTGACAAGCAATATGGTCGTATTGAAACATATAAAGTCTACCAACCGTCAATCGTTCTAAAATCGCCATAGTCGTCGTCATAGTGGATTCCGATGAAAGCCTCGCTCCTGTACTCTGAGCAGCCCCGCATGAGATGGTCCGGGTTTCTCTGGAAGAGCTTGTGCAGCTCGTCAGCCTCCTCCTCGCTATTGATGACGACCAGGTCGCCGCCCTGGTCCTGGCAGATCCGTCTCGCCTCGGCGTAGGGTCTGCACTCGCGGTGGAAGCGGTACAGACTGCCGGTCTTGTGACTGTACAGGTGGCCTGCGGACACGAAATCATTTCAAACGGTGTAAAACTGGAGACTCCTTCCCTTGTCCTATACTAGATGTCGGCTACCTAAGTGTGTTCTATCGCTTATTCCATAGGGAATGCTCTGAGGAGCTGTTTAACGCGATCCCGCCGTCCCCTTTCCATCTCCGCACCACGCGCACCGGGCAGGGTTTGCATCCCTACACGCTGGACCTACCGCGATTGCGTACTAACCGGTTCTGCAGATCTTTCCTTACAGAACCGGTAAACTCTGGAACGCTCTCCTTGCCCATATATTTTCCCCTAAGTACAGTCTCGGGTCCTTCAAGAGGGGCGTGAATAGGCACCTGTCAGGCCGGCATTGCTTTCGCTTCCCGCATACGACCGAATGTCCATGGACGTCTAACATCTTAGATACCTTATGGGTGTACGGCGACGCCGCATCTTGCCCCAGTGCATGCAACATTGCTCGCAGACTGGTAGTCAGTCCATGTATGAGTTTCGTAGAGGCATACATTTTTTTAAAAATTATGAAAGAAATGTTCTTACCGTTCACGTGGCAGAGGAATAATGTTCCGAGGACAAGTAGAAGACACGACTTCATGTTGAAGATAATAAATAATATTAAAGAATATAATAACACGAGAAGCTGCTTTCTTCGTAACTGTTTAATCTCGTCTGTCTTAAAATTACGTGCGTGGGAGTTGATATTTATACCGGCTGAGGTTATCACAGTTACAGTGGACTTTCCAAACAAATACTTCGAATACGCAAAAACGTAAAAACCATCTTCTGTAACAAACAAACAACTCTGTAACAAAATGAGGAAGCACTGACAGGGCACTAGTTTAGGGTTGTCATTCGTCCCGGTACACCAGGACTTATCGCCGGTTTAGAATCTCAGTCCCGGTCGTCCCGTCTGACCGTCCCGGTCGGGAACCAAAAGCCAGTTAGTTTTATCCATAGTGTGTGGGGCCAGCACTTTAAAAGAATAGCCCCACTGCATCTCTCCCCGTGTATGTCGTAAAAGGCGACTAAGGGATATGACTCCCTTCTTATATTACTAGGTGGTAGGGTTTAACCCGCCCGGGTTGGTACCACCGCACTGAATGAAAGGTCGGTCGAAACGGCTATGTAAATAGTTTGTGCTTACCGTCCAGTTCAGTGTAGCCGGCACGACCGAAGGGAAGCACTGACGTGGCACCAAGTTCACCCGGTGTTATGGGCTGACATTACGGATGTTGTAGGTGGTGTAGCCGATAATAGTGTCAGTTTCCATTAAAAAAAAAAACATTTTTATTAAACCTGAAGCAGTCGGAAAATACCTACCAATTCAGCTAGCTTTCATACTATTTAATCGAAAGCTACTCAACAGATTTACATAGAGTTTTCACCAAATTTACCGCGAGCGGAGCCGCGGGCACTTTGAGTTATAGATTCAGATTCAGATATTCATTTCTCCATAAAGAACACACAACATTAACAATATTTTTCATTGACAGATTTGCTGTATGAAGTATTCCCTCCCTCACTTTATCACATAATCCTATCACTTTAAGTGAGCTAAACTTGTATATAACCTATATATATAATTGGTTTCTCGGAAACGGCTCCAACGGTTTGGATGAAATTTGTATTTAGATAATGTTATTTTTTTTTCAAGTTTATCTAGATAGGTGTTGACGCCGAGCGAAGCTCGGTAGCCCAAGTACTTACATAATAAGTATATACAAGATTGTTTTTTCCTGAACAATGGAGTAGCATTTACTGTTATATAAATAGTTCGTACTAAATTAATATTATGTGGATGGATTTGGGATGGATAGTATGGGATGACTCCTTTCTTATATTACTAGGTGGTAGGGTTTAACCCGCCCGGGTTGGTACCACCGCACTGAATGAAAGATCGGTCGAAACGGCTATGTAAATAGTTTGTGTTTTCCCTCCAGTTCAGTGTAGCCGGCACGACTGAAGGGAAGCACTGACGTGGCACCAAGTTCACCCGGTGTTATGGGCTGACATCACGGATGTTGTAGATGATGTAGCCAACCGTGTCAGTTTCCATAAAAAAAAATGTAAATATCTGCATATTTACATACTGCTGTGTAAAGTATTTTTGTAAATAATCAACTTGTTTAGTACAAGACTTAATGGGTGGTAGTGGTGAAACAACACAGGAAAGAAAATGCAACCTTGTCGCGCCGGTGCTTTCTTCACACAGCGTGTAAGTAGCGCTGGAGATTCAGAGAGGCAATTGTGCAAGTGTGCTGGGTACCGCAGGGGAGTTGGCAGAACTGGAGGAGATTTACCTTCTGTCATAGCGCTCCCACCGCACCCCTGGCGCTCAACCGGTGCAACCCTTCTTTTTCTTCATTTGTTTAATTGTAATACTAGTTGTATTTAATTTGTAGTTAATTTTATTATAAATATTTTTTAAGATAGTTTAGTTTGTAATATTAATTGTCTTTCCAACTGTAATTTAATATATTTTCCACAACTGGTAATTAATAAAAAAATGGAAAAATAACAAAAGATTGTTTTTTTAATTCTCTTTTATTTTCTAATAATAATAAAAAACGACAAGCTGTCAACGTGACATGGCAAAAAATTGTATTGCTCCGAAATGAAAAATATATAAAAGAGGATGCAGGCGCTCTGCCGGGCCTGGGCCACGCGCGACGTGACCACCAATGTCGCGCTGATGAAGAACACGTGAAGATGACATCAGCACCCAGCGCCCGGCATCGCCGATTACAAGTAAGAAAAAATACCAAGGCCACAACAAGACAGCGGTGGCTCTCGGCGCACGGCGACACGGTCGGCGCCTCAGCAGGCGAGTAGAGCTGCGAGCCGCGCTGCAGGCCGGGGACACCGCGCGCGGAATGCACCAACCCGCCTCCGCCGCGTGTCAGCGCACCGGCCAAGCAGCGCAACGGACACCTCGCCCTCCCCGCCTGCACAGGCATCGCCGTGCTGCCGCCGCCGCCTGCGCGAAAGAGCCACCACGTCAAGACCATCCGCACGCCCACCATCAACGCCCGCCGAGACATCACCAGCATCATCGGGTGAGGACGGCGGGCCGACGACACCTCCCCCGCCAGAAGACCGACGGCGAGGGCGACGTCCACCACCGGCACGCTTGGGGCCGTCGGGGTCTCGTACCCCACCTACAGCCCCCGCTACCGATGGTGTAGTGCGCCGTATGCGCTGGACTTATGACCTAAATATAAAAGTCATGACGGCGTACTACAGGGCCACAGAGGGAGAAACAATCCGGACTGCGTACCGGCCGAGGCTGCTTTCTGAATTTCAGGCTTTGGAATCAACCTTCTCTGTTTCAGCCCAGCGCCTCTCAGATCAAGTACGGGTCATCCTAAACCGCCATTTTGTAGATGACTCCGTGCTTGACCGACTACGCCTTGATGCGCTCCCCCCTGCCACTGCCACCACACCCGCAAGCCCGGACGCCGCATATGCCCCGCCGCCGCCTCCGCGGCTCCGGTGAGAGCGCGGGGTGCTGCCGCTGTTACCATCGTTGCACATGTAACAGCTACGTCCGTGCCGACACCACCATCTGCTGAGGATGGTGGCGATGTGGTAGGGAGCACCGTAAGTACCCAGGATAATGAGTTTATGAGGAGGACTCTGGAAGAGGCGATTCTGAGGTACCGCTCGGCACCTACTAATGACAGGCCGCGGATACCGCGGTTGCCCACTAATAAACAAAACCTTATTATGGTGAGGATCCTGGATTCATATCTTAAACTATATATTGAATCTAGTACAGATCTTGCCGATACTCATTCGATCTTGTATTGTGGGGCGGTGGCTGCCTGTCGCATGGCGCGTCTAAAATTCGAAAATAATTCGCGAGACACACGCGCCAAGACAGCCACCGCTCCCGCATGGCAGTTACGGATCGAACGACGTATCGGCGAGGCCAGGATCCTCATCGGAAAGCTATGCTGCTTCAGGTCTGGGAATACAAAACCAAAAATTATGCGTTTCGTGACTAAGGCTTTTAATGGAGCTATAATAAGCCAATCACAGCCAAACTTCCACTCGCTAGTCACGGAACGCATAGATGACCTGAAGCAGCAAATTAGCAAGTGGGCCCAACGTATCCGTCGCTATAGGAAGCGTGTCGACCGTTTTCATCAGAACCGTCGATTCCAGAGTGACCAAAGGTGGGTATACCGGAACTGGGAGCACCCGAACCAACGACCGACAGACACGATCCGACCAACTGATCAAGAAAATGCTTCATTTTGGAAAAACATCTGGTCGGATCCTGTCTGTCACGTCGAGGGTGAATGGATGAGAGTTGTCCAGCGGGGGTGTCAGTCGATAGAACCAATGTCAGCCATAAATATCAGCGAAGAGGATGTAGGTTCTGCAATCCGCCTGGCACTGCACTGGAAATCTCCAGGGCCGGACGGATTGCAGAACTTCTGGCTGAAATGGTTCAGAAGCTGCCACTCCCGCTTGGCTGTTCAATTCCAGGATGCCCTCGAACGTCGGGTTCTCCCGGAATTCATGACCACTGGTGTCACCCACCTGCTCCATAAATCTGGTAGCACTGCGGAACCCAAAAATTACAGACCAATCACTTGCTTGCCTACCATCTACAAGATCCTGACATCCATTCTGACACACAAAATATCAATTCGCATAAAGGACAATAACATCTTGTCCGTTGCTCAGAATGGATGTCGGGCTGGTTCCCGCGGTACTAAGGAGCTGCTCCTCATAGACATGACCGTTTGTCAGCAGGTCCGACGCAATCGAAAGAACCTGTCTGCTGCCTGGATAGACTACAAGAAGGCTTTTGACTCGGTGCCCCATACGTGGTTGCTAAGGATACTAGAACTATACAAAACTGACACGAATATCTGTCAATTCCTTGGCGCATGTATGGGACAATGGAGTACTATCCTTCGTGTGCCAGGTGGCCAACGGACTTCGGTTGCAGACGACCGGATTCCCATACGGCAGGGGATCTTCCAGGGAGACAGTCTGAGTCCGCTTTGGTTTTGTCTGGCTCTGAACCCTCTTAGCACTCTGCTTGAGGACTCAGAGCTGGGCTACTGTCTTCGAAGAGGAGACTCTCGAATATCGCACTTATTTTATATGGATGACCTCAAACTGTTTGCCAAGTCAGACACCGAACTAATGTCGATGATGAAGATAACTGAAGGCTTCAGCAACGACATTGGAATGGAGTTCGGCTTGGAAAAATGTGGGACCATCCATGTGGAACGAGGTGTGATCGTGAACTCCGGCGGCATACAGTTGTCGGAGTCCATGAATGTTCGAGCTCTCTCCGAAGACGAAACCTATAAATATCTGGGAATATCGGAGGCTCTCAACATACGGGATACGGACATGAAACAATCAGTTAAGGAAAAGTTTTTTCACCGTCTTACAAAAGTGCTAAATAGCCTTTTGTCAGGCGGCAATAAAATTCGTGCCTATAACGGTTGGGTCATGCCTGTGCTCGTATATACCTTCGGTATTCTCAGATGGACTCAGACCGAATTGGACTCGCTGGACAGAAAGGTCAGGACGCTGATGACGAAATCCCGTATGCACCACCCACGATCATCGGTCATGAGGTTGTATATCCCGCGGAAGTGTGGGGGTCGAGGTATGTTAAATGCCAAGAACCTGCACAACCGCGAGGTGTGCAATCTCCGTCAGTACTTTTTGGAAAAGACTCATGTTTGTGAGATGCACCGCGAATATCGTCACCAGCGATAAAGGTCTTACCCCGCTGAGCATGGGAAAAGAGAACTGGCGGAAGCCGGTTGTACTGAGCACTGAGGACCGCATGGAAGTATGGAAAGGCAAGGAGCTGCACGGTAGGTACTTCCGGTCTCTCACGGGACCGGATGTAGACCAACTTGCTTCCGTGCACTGGCTACGCTTCGGGGACCTCTTCGGGGAAACCGAGGGTTTTGTCTTTGCAATACAAGATGAGGTTGTCAAGACGAACAACTATAGGAAATACATAATGAAGGACGGCACCATTGACATCTGCCGCGCCTGCCACCAACCTGGCGAGTCCCTCAGACATGTGATTTCCGGTTGTTCGCAGCTTGCCAACACCGAGTATCTGCATAGACACAACCAAGTAGCCAGGATTATCCACCAGCAACTTGCCTTAAAGTTCAACCTTGTGGGTACCGAGGTGCCTTACTATAAGTACAATCCACCGCCAGTTCTCGAGAACGGTCATGTCACACTCTACTGGGACCGGTCCATTATTACAGATAGGACTATTCTTGCGAATAGACCTGATATTGTGATAGTGGACCGGGAGGCGAGGCGTGCAACGCTCGTCGATATCGCCGTGCCGCACGATGGTAACCTCGTCAGTAAGGAAGCAGAGAAGATGCTGAAGTATCTGGATCTGCAGCACGAGGTTACCAAAATGTGGCCCGTCGACTCGACGATCGTTGTGCCCATAGTCGTATCAACGCATGGGCTGATAGCGAAGAGCCTCGATGACCACCTTAAGAGGCTCTCGCTGAGTGGTTGGGTCAAGGGCCAGATCCAGAAGGCAGCCCTGCTCGACACTGCACGCATCGTCCGGAGGTTCCTCTCTTTGGGACCCGACCATCGGTAGCCTGGGCTCGCCCCGCCGCCGGTGGTGGAAACTCCGTTTGTTTTTATATTAATTTTAGGTTTTAATTAAAAAAAAAAAATGTAAAATTTGTATAAAAAGAAATGTGGAAATAAATGGATAAAAATAATATTTTAGGGATTATAACTTTATTATGTAATATTATAGCTACTCACAATAAATAAATAATGGCTCTTTTAAAAACAAAATTACATTTACATAATATATTTGATTTTCATACTAAAATGTATATATAAAAAAACGAATACCTCATCTCATCAGGTGTATTATTAGAATAGTTCTCAGTCGATAGGCGGTCAGGTTGCGGGCGGGCGCGGGCTGCGGAGGGTGAGAGGGTGACACCAAGCGGCTCCTGCGACTGAGTTCCCTGCGGCTGTTGCAGTGGTCGCCCCCTCACCGGGCGGCGAGGGCGGAGCGCGCCCCACCTCCGCCACTCGCACCCGCCACAACGCGAGCGAGATCATTTTCCATGTCGATACGTATTGCCGTAGATCCTTGGTCCTTACGAACAAAATTTGACCGTGCGTCGTCCAGTCCAGACATATTTTTAATTTGTAACTTATATCCACGTTCCTAGCTTTATGAAATAACGGCCTGATTACTATTGTTAGTCATAAATATTGTTAGGGAATTCGTCTATGGTAATGTCCTTTATGCATAAGTTACGTCATACACGCTCCTCCTTCAACAGCTGGTATCTTCACCGCACGACGACGCGGCGGCGGCGTGACGGTTCTGCGCGGTCCAACGCGGGTCACGAAAGTCGATATCCCTCCCTCCCGTCTAGCTTCACTAGCAGCCTCACAGCGACGACGATCACCATGTGCACCGGATTCTCGCCCGGGCGCTCCGTGGCGCCGGACAGTTCGATGTCGTTTGGGCATGTGTGCCTTGTCCCTGAGGTTTAGCTCGCCGTTCCGGTGTGCCACCTTCTCCTTCAGCACCGCCACTTTCACACTTGTGCTCCTGAGAAGACGCCAGCTGATCCAGCTTTTCCTTGAACTGCTCGATGTGACAGTTGTTCAGCACGGTCCCGATCTCCGCGATGTTTTTGCCGCGACGCGCGCATGGCGTCGCCGAAGTTTATCACTTCTTCAGTCGAAACCGGCGGATCAGCTGCGCCCTGGAACACGCCTGAAGGAGCGAACTGTAACGGCAGCGGCTGCGGCAGAGCAGTGCGATGTAGCGTTAGTTAAAACGTGGAATTTCGTCATAATCTCCAATTTCAGTGAATTCGTTGTTCCTCTCGATCTCGCAGAGGTAGAAGTGTTCTTCGCCGCAGTCCACCCCTGTCAGCAGTGTGGCTGTGTTCATTGTCCCGCATCTGTTGACGGGCGACTCCGTGTCGGGCCTGGCGAATACACCCTCTAACTCCTTGCTATAGACTTGTTCATGTACGTTCTCCACATCTTCTCCTGAAACAATTGAACATATATGTTGATACAGTTAGTCCCACTGAATTATCCATGGTGTATGTCTAATTTCTCGCTACCCTATGCAAACTTCGCTATGACATAATCTGGATATTTCTAAATGTTCCTCCTCTTCTTATATGTATGGTAGGTAGGAACATATTTTACGAAAATGGGGAATAATCTCAGAAAAAACGTCATCGTCGTCGTTGGGGTTTTTTTTTTAATCAAGCCAAAGAAGTATACCTTCTAGCCCGCGTACATAAGTACACGCACCCCATATTCTTACCTTGAAGATTTATATATTTTTGAAGAACAGCGTCGTATCGGTATCCCACGAGAGCTACAAAGACTTCCCCGCAGTCCAGGACCCTACACATCTGTTGGCCGAAGATATCGACTTCCGCATCATTGCTCACCACGGCCAGGTATCCGCCTTCCCTCTCGCAGGCCACGGAGGCGTCCGACCACTTGAGTTTGTCCTGGTGCAGCTTATACAGGCTGTTTGTTTCACGTTTGAATACGTAACCTGTAAGTTTATTCAATTCTTAATTGTATTGTATTGTTTATTGATAATTCATGTTAGACTGCACTCGAACTTTTCACAAATTGTTCTATCCGGTTCGATTACACCCACGAAGAAGAACCGACAAGAAAATTCACAGAGTATATTTTTAACCGACTTCAAAAAAAGGAGGAGGTTCTCAATTCGACTGTATTTTATTTTATGTTTGTTACCTCAGAACTTACGACTGGGTGAACCGATGTTGATGATTCTTTTTTTATTTGAAAGCTGGTGCTTCCCGTGTGGTCCCATTTTAATTTGGTCAAGATCGGATTGGAAAGCGACATAACGACATATTTACAATTTTCGGATTTTTCCTTTACTTGTGATGTGAGCCTTGCTTCTTGCCAAATTTCATTACTCTAGGTCAACGGTAAGTACCCTATAGGTTTTGATTTCATTTGAGTGAATTTGCAAGTATTAAAAAACCGCCTTCAAAAATGTATGAAATAAAAAAAAGTCGGCAAGTGCGAGTTGGGCTCGAGCACCGAGGGTTCCGTATCATCAGCATCACTCAATATATTTGTATTATGTAGGTATGTACAAAAACAATTGTTTTGGAAAATCACGAACGCCTAAATAAACACTACAGCAATGGTTTGACTGTGCGGCATTAGTGAAGTTATACAAAAATATATTTCTTATATTATGATGACTACGACATAACGACATAATATCTAAAATTTTCGGATTTTTTCTTTACTTGTGATGTGAGACCATGATTCTTGCCAAATTTCATTACTCCAGGTCAACGTAAGTACCCTATAGGTTTTGATTTGTTTTGAGTGAGTTTGCGAGTATGAAATATGATATAGATGGCCGTATCTTTTGATTGCGTTGATTTAGAAGCTTTAGTATTCTACACCTTAAAGAGATCGTAGATCTTAGTATTTCGTATTAATTTCAATTTGTTATCTTGATCCGTTCCTGAGAAAAATTGACCTTGACATAGAAAGCAAACAAAAAATTTTTTTAATGCCACATAACTATGAATTTACAATTTTAGATTTTTCCTTTACTTGTGCTGTGAGACCTTGCTTTTTACCAAATTTCATTATTCTAGGTTAACGGGAAGTACTCTATTACACTAGTCAACCAGGAGTTTTGATGTATGGAGACCCATACATTAATTCCTCAGTCAATGAAACTTTGATAATATCTTGGAGTAATGTTCGGAATTACGACTGACAAATAATCCAACATTTTTTTTTACGGGAAGTTGGGTATATTCAAAGAAAAGTGAAAATTTAATATAACTCCTATAGACAAATTGCTCCGTCCAAAGTTACTTCGCCATAGGGTAGGTATTATTTATATGAATAAGTACGTAAATAAATCCAACATTTTTTGTATATGGAAATAGTGAATTAAAAACAAAATGTGTTTTTTTACTATATTTTTCTCGGCAAAATTGCTCAGTCGGTTCTTTAATCGGAATATACCTTAGTATTATTATGTACATCAATAAGCATAAGAATCCAACAACTTTTTTATATGCATAATTTTTTTTCAAGGTGACGACCGAAACTCTGTTCCGCAAAATTCCTCCGTCCGTTTTTATTGTTCAATTATGATTAAGAATTTTGAAGAAAATTATTTGCAAAAGAATCCAACAAAAAATCCATCGGCAAGTTTAAAAAACAAGCGGGCCAAGACGGGCGCGGTGCGCAGAGGAGCGGCCGGCCGCGGGAGGCGAGAGACGCGGCATTTTCCCCTCCTCTGCGTCCATGCTGCGCCGCGCCGCCCCTGGCGCGCCGCTGAAGTTGGCGTGCGGTGTGTGCTAACCAGGGACTGAAAACCGGTTCGAAATGGGGTTCGGGTTCTCCGAACCGGTTCGAAGAACCTTTTTAACGAGCGAACCAGTTTGGTCGCGAACCGGTTCAAAAAAACCCGAACCTGAAGCCTAAAAACCGGTTCAGAACCGGTTTGGACCTCTAATATTAACCGGTTCGCAGCAGGGTACGAAATGGGGTGGAAACCTATATACATTTTTTTGGACTTTGGGCTTCTTTTTTAATGTAAAATATTGTTGTTTTATGTATTTAATAAAATAAAAAAATAGGTGGTTCATTTTTATAGCCTAATCGATTCAGTTTCATAACAGTAACAAAAAAGTCTTAATTATCATTATGACATAACACGTGTAAGTTGGTAAAAAAAATCAAATTCTTTCTATTCCATACTAATAAAACTAAAATTGTGGTTTTTCACAATTTCTGAAAGAAAGGGATCTATGTGTTGCAAGACTTTTTTGTTCCTGGCATGAAACTGAAATGATTAAGAAATTTTTTTTTTACATTTTACATAGAAAAAATGTTTTTGTGCGAACAAAAATTATTTGTTCTTCAAAAGTGATCTATTTCCGATACAGAACCCTCTCTTAGCGTACTATTAACTAATTTTGAAAGAAATTATATAAGGTGCTTCGTTATTCATCTCAAGTAAACACGTTACGCAAAAAAAAAATTATATGTTTTTAGCATAACTTTTCGAGAAATTTTCAAACGCAGAACAGCTGTTTATTGTAAGTAAGTCACAAGGTCACTAGACCTGTGTGTAACAGTAGGTAGCTTGCATTGTACGGGGTCAATGACCGTTGTATGTCCAAACGCAGAACAGCTGTTTGTTGTAAGTAAGTCACAAGGTAACTAGACCTGTGTGTAACAGTAGGTAGCTTGCATTGTACGGGGTCAATGACCGTACTATGTTCAAACGCAGAACAGCTATTGTTGTAAGTAAGTCACAAGGTCACTAGGCCGCCGCCGCTCTAAAACTAGCTACCTACCTACCTACCTACCTACGTGTGCGGTGTGTGTGCCTACGTTTCTTGTTTCTTGTTTCTTGTTTCTTGTTTCTTCGCCGACTTCCTGCATGGGCGTAGCATTCATTCAGCAACCGTGCACTACGGTTGCTCGTCGGACATGTCAGTGAACGCCGGCATACCCCAAGGATCTGTGTTCACCCACGCTGTTTCTTCTGCATATCAATGATATGCTGTCTCTGGACAACATACATTGATGACAGTACGGCACACGGATCCTACACCAGTCACCCTTCAGCCAGTCGGGATGTTGTGGATGAGAAGAGGCGAAGACTTGTGTCTGAGCTCGAACACACACTCGACTCTATTTCCGAATAGGGCCGTAGTAATTTGGTCGAGTTCAACGCTTCCAAGACACAAGTTCGCGTGTTCAGTGCGAAGAGAGCGGCGTTCACACCGGTTCCTTCATTCCAAGGCACGTCGCTTAAATTAAGTGAACACCTCGGGGTCCTCGGAGTCGAACTGTCGCACGACCTGAACTTTCGTCGCCATATCGAGGGGAAGGCCAAGCTGGCTTCTAAAAAGCTGGGCGTACTCAATAAGGTGCGACGGTACTTCACACCAAAAGCTGCTTCTCTATAAATCGCAGATCAGGTCCTGCTTGGAGTACTGCTCGCACCTGTGGGATGGCTCTGCCAAATACCAGCTTGCGCCTCTGGACTCAATCCAGCGTCGAACCGTGCGACTAGTAGGTGACCCCGAAGTGTCCTGCGATCTAGAACCACTGCAACACCGTAGGGATGTCGGCTCCCTAAGTGTATTCTATCGCTTATTCCGTGAGGAGTACTCGGAGGGGCCGTTTAATGTGATCCCGCCGTCCCCTTTCCACCTTCGCACCAAGCGCACTGGGCAGGGATTGCATTCCTACACGCTGGACTTACCGCGGATGCGTACCAATCGATTCTGCAGATCTTTCCTCTACAGAACCGGTAAACTCTGGAACGCTCTCCCTGCACATATATTTCCCCCCAAGTACAGTCTCGGGTCCTTCAAGAGGGCCGTGAATGGGCACCATAAGCAATGCTCGGCATGGCATTCGGAACCCCCGCATACGACCGAATGTCCATGGGCGTCGTTAGACACCTTATGGGTTCGCTCGGCGCCATACGACGCGCTGTCAATAAAAAAAACCTTTTTGGGGTCCGCTTGCACAAACGCAGATTTCCAGACCGCCGGCACACAGCCATTGGAGTAGGAGATACGGAATAGGCGCGTCAGCACTGGAGCCAGCTCGGGAGCACACTATTTTAACACCAATGCAGGAATCCATTCCGGCCCACACGCTTTCCTGACGTATAGGGAGAGAAACTCCGCCAGTACAGTCTGTTATCGAAACTGTACTTCCGGCATGGAGTTCTCACACCTAGGTATGGCTGGGGGAGTGGCACCCCCATCGTCCAGGTTGAAGTTCCCCGCAAAGAGAGATACCAGTAAGTCGGCTTTCTTCTTTGCGGAGTGGGCAAGTGAGCCTCCAGGACACTGCAGAGGTGGAAGAGAGGAGCGGCAGAAATTCGACTCGACAGATTTGGCGAGAGACCAGAACTCAAAGCTCCCAGTTGGGTGCTGGTTCAGTCTGTCGCCGATGTAGTCAAATTTGGCCCTGGCAATAACCCTTTTGCAGGATCTGGAGAGGCGGTTGTATTCCATCGTCTGTTCGGATACGTTTGATTCACGTCCGGCACGGGCACGCGACCATGCCCGATAAGCTGTGCATTTAGCTGCGACAGCATCAGCACAGTCGCGGCTGTACGATGGTTGGCTTTTACCACCGAGGTGGACAGAGGCGCTGGGAATAAACATTTCCTTTGCCCCCAGAACCACATCGGAAACGGTATTACCGCATTTTGACGGATCGTCCGAACTAAAGCAGATCTCTCTCCAAGGGTAGGATGCGAAGTGTTCTCGCATCTCATCTTAATCTGCTGACGCGTAGTGCCAAATTCGACGCGTTCCTCCAGTACGGGACTGAGGAGGCGAAGATGACACCGTGGACCCCACTAAACAATGATCAGAAGAACCCGGCGGGGCTCTCACTGAGACTTTATATCCAGTGGGGTTTGTCGTCAGCGGAAGATCCAGCAGAGAGGGTCCATGACCGTCTATATCTGGCAGCCTGGTGGGCTGGTCCACCAGTTGAGACAGGCCATGCGTCAGGGCGAAGTCGTAGGCGGCTCTCCCCGCAAAGTCAGTTCTCCTGGAGCCTAGCCATGCCTTGTGATGGGCATTGAAGTCTCCAAGGAAACCCAAATCCGCGGTGGGGAACCGCTCTTGGACTTTGTCTACCGCTCCACTCAGGTACTCGAATAACCGAGCTGTCTCCGCATTGCCAGAGTGCGACCTATTGGGACCCCCGACACCGTTCCCAGATCCACGTGGGGCCAGAGTATTGAGAGCTCGGAGTCCTCAATGCAGCGCAGGCGACGACAGGAAATATCAGCCCTGACAAACAGGCAGACTCCGGCTCGCCAGCGGAAGGCTTCATCCAGGGTGTAGCCGGGGTGGTGCAGGTAAGAAGTGTCGGCAGGGCGAGATATTTGCGTTTTCGTCGAGAAAGCAGACCGGCTTCATCCTCTTCACGTGGTGATTGACGGCATTAAGATTGGTGTGCAACCCCCGCACGTTGGTCAAGTCAACGCTAAATAGTGGTGTAGGGGTGTGCACAGCTGATTGAAAGTTGTTCTTTCTTTGTACTGCCATGGTTGTAGTAAGAGGGGGGAAAAGAGCGTGAAGGGTGGCTGTGGTGATTCACGGGCAAAGCGTGGACCATCGCTTACTGCTCAGGTTAGTGGTGCGCCGACACGGAAGACGGAAGGGCCCCCGGTCCCCCCCCCCCTCCCCTCCCCCCGGAAGTGGCCGCCGGGACCCCTACTCCGTTCACCAACCGGCACGACGGACCACTCCGGGATTATGCGCCGGTTTACCAGGGCAGCCTCTCGCGTTGGTTAGACGCGATTGGGCCCCTGTACCACCGGCGGGCGGCCAGCGGAATAACCGTCTCACCGAGTCTCCCTGTCAACCGTGTCGATGCATCACGTCGGAACAGCGAATCCGCGTCGGGATTACTGACCTACTCCTCACCACAGCCATCCCCACCTGCTTTTGGGTCCCCGGGAGGTGCACCGGAACACAGTGAACTGTTATGGCGGTATAATAGTACTGAGCTTGCATCGGTCGGCGACGGACGCGCACACGATGCACTCTAGACGCACCTGCGAAGTAAGCGAAAATGGCGTGCGATAAATGCAATATGGTTGTGAACGAAGTACTAGCCTTCACCGAAGATCAGCCTTCAGCATCATCCGGATTTGTGAGTCCGCCTTCACCGAAGATGACGTTGAGACCGCGAGAGTTCTGCTTTGTGCGTGCATTCCGTCAAGAAGGCCGACTCGCAAGGGAGAAAATCGGAAGAAGAAGACTATCCAGGACATCATCACCATCTTAAAGCAGACAGACCCCGACGACGTGCCAAGGTTCGTGGCGTACGACCTCAATAAGTTGCCGCCTGTGTCCTTCGACCACGTCGACGTTACGGCCTTCCTGAAAGATTTGGTGATCATAAAAGCGGACATAGCTCAACTGAAGGGAAACTGTGGAGCGACAGCGGCGTAGGGGCCAACATCTCTCATCCCGGAAGTTCAACAGCTGAAACAGGCAGTTGAGAAATTGTCATGTTCCGAGTCACTCCGGCCGATAACCCCGTCTCTGCAGCCTGATCGCATTCCGCAAGTGGGAACACCGAACGAAACGCTGAGTGTACGCAACATCAATATGCGCAGGCGAGGTGCTCAAGTGTCGTCACCCAGCGATTGCACATCGACGCCGGTATGCTACGTAAGCGCTGATGGTGCTGTTGATGCCTCGACTTCTACACTGCGCACCCCTCCCGCTCCTCTGCCCACCCGCCCCGTTGCCGCTCGTCCGAAAAGGCGACGCGGATCTATGACGAAGCGTATCAGTAAAACGGTGGAGAAAACAACAATGGTATCCCCGCGCTTGGAACCGCGTCCCGACTGTCGGCACGAGGCTGCACGTGACAAAGACGGGTTCGTACTCGTCGAGAGCAGGAAGAAGAGAAGGAAGAGGTGCAATAAGCGCGGATCTGCGCCCCCTGAAGAGAGCTGTTTGAAGGCAGCACCCCGCACGGCTCTCATCTACGTGTCTCGCCTGCGAAAGGACATGAAGATCGAGGACCTCATCCGCCACGTCCAGGATAAGGGTGAGCGAGTTGAGAGTGTCGAGGCTCTTCCTTCTCACTGGGCTGACACGAACTTTTGCGCTTTCAAGCTGTGCATTCCTGCCGAGAAGGTGAAGACATTCCTTCGCAGTGAGTTTTGGCCCTCCGGGGTGGTGTTCCGGCGCTACAATCGCGACCTTCATCGTGAGGTCGCGCGCCATAAGTATGCTGAGGCCGCGCCGGAGCTGTCTACAACTGCCGTCCTGCACATTCAGGAGACGCAACCCGCGCCGCCGCCGACGACGCCCGCGCCGCTGCCGACGCCCGCGCCGCTGCCGACGCCCGCGCCGCTGCCGACGCCCGCGCCGCTGCCGACGCCCGTGCCGCGGACGCAATCTGCGCCCACTCTACGCGCACCTGATTCACCGCGTCAGCAGACTAATATGACGCATACGGGTCTCTATTGGGACCCGTACAGATACAAGTGGAGAAAAAGTAATTTTAGTTCTTAGGTTAAGACATTTAATATGTATTGTCAATATGGCCCTAGTTGGCTGAAATAAAGAGATAAATAAAAATAAAATAAAAATTAAACAAATAATTGATTCTCCCAGGGTGTGGTCGCGAACCCAGTCGATCCGAAGATCTCCCACACGCTAACTGCTGTTCATTTGGCACCACCCAGGAGGCACGTGTGACTTAAGGACCATGAGGTGTCACAGACGCGAACAGCTTTAACTCCCTATATAAGGTGCTTCGTTATTTATGTCAATAACTTCGGGAGGGTTACATACGCGCTCAAACAAACAGATTCAGATTCAGATATTTATTTCGCCATAAAGAACACACAACAATAACAATATTTCATTGAGACATATGCATATTCAGTATGGTTCGTCATTATCATTATCATTATAATTTTTTTTTGTCATGTCCCGTTCAGCTCAACACTTTACGCAAAAAAAAAAACATGTTTATAGAAGCATTGTTTCTCCTAACATCTCCTAACAAAAAAATTAAATCTAATAGCTGTAAAAACCAATCAAGGCTTGCAAACAAGAAACGTAGGCACACACACCGCACACGTAGGTAGGTAGGTAGGTAGGTAGGTAGCTAGTTTTAGAGCGGCGGCGGCCTAGTGACCTTGTGACTTACTTACAACAATAGCTGTTCTGCGTTTGAACATAGTACGGTCATTGACCCCGTACAATGCAAGCTACCTACTGTTACACACAGGTCTAGTTACCTTGTGACTTACTTACAACAAACAGCTGTTCTGCGTTTGGACATACAACGGTCATTGACCCCGTACAATGCAAGCTACCTACTGTTACACACAGGTCTAGTGACCTTGTGACTTACTTACAATAAACAGCTGTTCTGCGTTTGAAAATTTCTCGAAAAGTTATGCTAAAAACATATAATTTTTTTTTTGCGTAACGTGTTTACTTGAGATGAATAACGAAGCACCTTATATAATTTCTTTCAAAATTAGTTAATAGTACGCTAAGAGAGGGTTCTGTATCGGAAATAGATCACTTTTGAAGAACAAATAATTTTTGTTCGCACAAAAACATTTTTTCTATGTAAAATGTAAAAAAAAAATTTCTTAATCATTTCAGTTTCATGCCAGGAACAAAAAAGTCTTCCAACACATAGATCCCTTTCTTTCAGAAATTGTGAAAAATACAATTTTAGTTTTATTAGTATGGAATAGAAAGAATTTGATTTTTTTTACCAACTTACACGTGTTATGTCATAATGATAATTAAGACTTTTTTGTTACTGTTATGAAACTGAATCGATTAGGCTATAAAAATGAACCACCTATTTTTTTATTTTATTAAATACATAAAACAACAATATTTTACATTAAAAAAGAAGCCCAAAGTCCAAAAAAATGTATATAGTTTTCCACCCCATTTCGTACCCTGCTGAGAACCGGTTAATATTAGAGGTCCAAACCGGTTCTGAACCGGTTTTTAGGCTTCAGGTTCGGGTTTTTTTGAACCGGTTCGCGACCAAACTGGTTCGCTCGTTAAAAAGGTTCTTCGAACCGGTTCGGAGAACCCGAACCCCATTTCGAACCGGTTTTCAGTCCCTGGTTAGCACACACCGCACGCCAACTTCAGCGGCGCGCCAGGGGCGGCGCGGCGCAGCATGGACGCAGAGGAGGGGAAAATGCCGCGTCTCTCGCCTCCCGCGGCCGGCCGCTCCTCTGCGCACCGCGCCCGTCTTGGCCCGCTTGTTTTTTAAACTTGCCGATGGATTTTTTGTTGGATTCTTTTGCAAATAATTTTCTTCAAAATTCTTAATCATAATTGAACAATAAAAACGGACGGAGGAATTTTGCGGAACAGAGTTTCGGTCGTCACCTTGAAAAAAAATTATGCATATAAAAAAGTTGTTGGATTCTTATGCTTATTGATGTACATAATAATACTAAGGTATATTCCGATTAAAGAACCGACTGAGCAATTTTGCCGAGAAAAATATAGTAAAAAAACACATTTTGTTTTTAATTCACTATTTCCATATACAAAAAATGTTGGATTTATTTACGTACTTATTCATATAAATAATACCTACCCTATGGCGAAGTAACTTTGGACGGAGCAATTTGTCTATAGGAGTTATATTAAATTTTCACTTTTCTTTGAATATACCCAACTTCCCGTAAAAAAAAATGTTGGATTATTTGTCAGTAGTAATTCCGAACATTACTCCAAGATATTATCAAAGTTTCATTGACTGAGGAATTAATGTATGGGTCCAACTCCTCGTTGACTACATTATATAGGTTTTGATTTGATTTGCCGGTAGCAAAATATGTGACTTAAATGGGCGTATCTAGTGATTCCGTTGACCTAGAAGCTTGCATTTTCTACACCTCAAAGGTTTCGTAGACCTTAGTATTTGATATTAATTTCAACTTGATACGTTCCTGAGAAAAAAGGTCTTGACAGACAGACAGACAGACGGACAACAAAGTGATCCTATAAGGGTTCCGTTTTTTCCTCCTTTGAGGTACGGAACCCTAAAAATCGAACCGTAGAGTTGAAGACGCTGCTAAAGCAAGCAAAATTGATGCATGAAAGAAAACATTATTTAGCACCGCCTTCAACTCTAGTCCGATCGGACGTCTTCGTCGTAATTCAGGCAAAAAGAAGTTGTTTATCATATCGACATCGCACAAGTTGACAGAGCTATGTTGGAAAAAAAGGATCCCAACTTCCAAGAACGTCTACAGCCTGCAGTGCATCATCAATATCGGAAACCACATGAAAATGTGGTTTCCTACTCTCAAGTTCCCAAAATGATATTTTGTGTAATTACGAGCTAGAATCAGTCATTAAATTTGTATTAAGGAGAAATTAACGATTTTATGATTTTGTCAAAACCGTCCGACCTTTCTGCTGCATCCTGTACTTCACATAAATTAATTTTGTAATAATTTCTGTTTATTTACTTATAGGCGACGAGTGAAAGTGTAATAAATTTAAATTTTAGAGCAGATATCACTTCACAAATTTAAAAAAGTATCGATGATCTTCGAATCGGATAACCTGATCTTCATTAAATATAGCTAAAACCATCCCGGTTAAACCAACTTTCTAATAAAGAAAATCGCATCCAAATCGGCCTATCCGTTTCGGAGCTACGATGCCACAGACAGACATACAGACAGACGAAGGCGTCAAACTTATAATTGTTGCGTCGGGTGTTAATAAAGAGACTGGACGGCTAGCGCTCAATACAGTATGTGTCTCTCTGGAGTGAATACTCACCATGGATCTCGCATATGAAGGCTTTGTTCTTCCCGCAGTAAATATCGTTGAGCTCCATCGTACTGTCCATGGTGACGCATTGCTCGCCGGAAATTGTATGCTCAGTGAGGTTGTTCGGTTCGCCCTTAGCCCAGTTGGCGTATCCTGCCTCCTGCAGTGTTTTTCCTGAAATAGACGTTCATACATTTTTCAGTTATGGATGGAATTGCATAAAGTTTTTATTTACACATTTTTTACACCTATATCTTTAAACTAAATTCAAATCAGGCTTTTTCTTTAATTCTCCTTTTTATTTTATGGAAACTGACACGGTTGGCTACATCACCTACAACATCCGTGATGTCAGCCCATAACACCGGATGAACTTGGTGCCACGTCAGTGCTTCCCTTCGGTCGTGCCGGCTACACTGAACTGGACGGAAAACACGAACTATTTACATAGCCGTTTCGACCGACCTTTCATTCAGTGCGGTGGTACCAACCCGGGCGGGTTAAACCCTACCATCTAGTAATATAAGAAGGGAGTCATATCCTTTAATCTATATAGATATCTTTATGCACATGATTTTTTCTGAATGTTCTAGACAAGAGTCTAGCTAGACAACAAGATCGTTGGGGTCAAAATATAACTATAGGCAACCCGATCGCGGTCTAATATCTTATTAGGTAGATATAATGTTATATTTTTATTTATAACGTTTATCTTATTCGAATGACAGATAGAAAACTTTATGCCAGATCTTACACGATCAGGTTGTATCAATGATTCAGCGTTCTATACAATATTGGAGGAGAATTTGGTATTCAATAGAAAGCATTGCCATCTAGCGGTAAACTAATGCAACGCTTTGTGAAGTAGTATGCTCAGCAAGGACCGCGCTGTTGAAGTGAAGGATAACTAGAGTAATACCAACGAAATTTCGGCGAACGGACGTCGGCCCGTTAGGCGATTTGTAAATATTTTGGAAATTACGTGATATACGTGCACTTATTTGTGGTATGTGACGCCGGCATCCTTGTTTCTCTTCCTGGTACGATTTGTACAGTGTCGCAAGGGACACGTAGGCATTATATTTGTAGAAAACTACGATCGACGCGCCTGCCCTCGCCGAGCGTGCAAGCGTGCGACTGACAGACCGCCAACTCGAGATCCACCGTTTGGCTTATGTATGTCCCTAGGAACCGGCCCAGCGTATTTGATGTGAAATCTATATATAAGTCAATGGTTTGTATACGATCGGTGACTGCATGACAAGAAATACGACCGTATAACTTATTGAAACATATAAAGTCTACCAACCGTCAATCGTTATAAAATCTCCATAGTCGTAGTCATAGTGGACTCCGATGAAAGCCTCGCTCTTGTTCTCTGAGCAGCCTTGCATCAGATGGCCCCCAGTTGCTCTGGAAGAGTTTCCCCAGCTCGTCCGCTTCCTTCTCGCTGTTGATGACGACCAGGTCGCCGCCCTCGTCCTGGCAGATCTGTCTCGCCTCGGCGTAGGGTCTGCACTCGCGGTGGAAGCGGTACAGACTGACGGTCACACGGCTGTACAGGTGGCCTGCGGACAACAAATCATTTAAAATTGTGTAAAACTGTTAGGGTCCTTTCCCTTGTCATTTATAAGGTGGTAGGCTCAAATTGCAGCCGACTGGATTGATACCACCGTACTGAACGTAAGATGAAGTCATAGCAGCCTCGGCTGTGTTCTCCTCTAGTCCTGTATAGCCAACAATCCAAAGGGAAGTCTCCGGTATGGCATCTGGCATCAATGGGGCTTCAGTAATTCAATCGGTGAATCTTGCTTGTTCCAACTTCCACTACAGTATTCTGCTGAGACTGGAAGCGTCAATGTGTGAGCTTCATAGAGGCATGTATTTTTTGTTTTAATTTGAGATAAAAATCGTCAATTTAATTTTAGTATCATACATAGAGTCTACAAACTCAGTATCTCACCAAACAAAGCAACTTACTCCATGACCATCCCTTACAGATTTATTATTAGTAGTAGTATTGATGATAGAAGAAATTATCCCGTACCTTGCTAGGGGCTATTGGTTGGTTCCATGAAACAAATTCCACAAACTCATTTTCTGTGCACGCAGCTCGGCTGTGGAATCTACTACCTCACTGTATACGGCACTGCAAGTCGCTTCCGTTATTCAAAAAACACTTAAAGTTGTACTATCTCCGTCAGTGTGAGTGAAGTCAAAAGCTAAGAAAATCCTATGGACAAGTAGTATGTATATATTTAGGTACTATCTATTATATAAACTGTAATTCATATGTATTTAATTTAATTTAATTTAATTTATAAATAGTAAATTACATGTTTAATTAACTAGTACGTACTTACATGTAGTGTATATTATAGTATATTATAGTTAATTTTCTTATATTATATTTTCCATTCCCACACACAAGTATTTTGCTACTACCTACTTATATCTCGCAACATACGACTCTCAAACATCCAATGGTTAACTGGAAGAAATCCCTGTAAGGGATAAGTCCGCCTTTGCCCCTCATGTAAAATACTTATCTTTTGTTTCTGTAAAATGATTTTTTGGAGCAATAACGAATTTCTATCTATCTACTTATCTATCAAAAGTGTGAGTTGGCATTATATAGAGCTGAACGGATGGAATTTAATGAAATTGAATAAAACTAAATGGAATTATACATAACTAAATACTTGTGCCTGCGACTCCGCTCGCGGTAAGGTCGGTAAAAACTCTACGTAAATCAGATGAGTAAAATCGGTTGAGTAAGAAAATCTAAATTTTTTTTATTATGTAATCCGGTATGAGTGGCTGTGGCGCAGGGGCCAAATCGCATGCTCCGACCAGCCAATATCACCTCCGAGAAGGTAGGTGCCATACCGGAGACCTCCCTGGATTGCTGGCTATACAGGACTAGAGGAGAACACAGTCGAGGCTGCTACGCGGCCATCTTACATCCAGTACGGTGGTCGGCTACAATTTGAGCCTACCACCAAGGGGCAAGGGAAGGGACCTACAGTTTTACACCGGTTCCGAACGGTGAAGCAGCACATGAAAGCTAACCGAATTGGTAGTTTTTTTCCGACTGCGTCACTTTCGAGCCCACTGCTCAGCTCTTAAGAATAATGCCGTAATGCTATATAGCCTATAATTTGGTGGAGATATGTCGCATTACATATGAGTCGTTTATTTCTGAAACCCCATAAGTCATCTGACCCTAATTTTACAGGAGAGACGGCTATGTAAATAGTTTGTGTTTTCCGTCCAGTTCAGTGTAGCCGACACGACCGAAGGGAAGCACTGACATGGCACCTAGTACCTAGCCCGGTGTTATGGGCTGACATCACGGATGTTGTAGGTGATGTAGCCAACCGTGTCAGATTCCATAAAAAAAAGACAAAAAAAAATAATAAAAAATAATTTAATAAAGTGAAAATAATAATAGGCTTCCGGGCCCGTACGGTACGGATACCTAAGAAGGGCTCGTCCGGGATTTGAACCCGGGACCTCTCACACCCAAAGCGAGAATCATGCCGCTAGACCAACGAGCCGCTCTGCCAGCCAAATTAAAAACATAATTTGGTTGAAAATAAAGACTTGTTTATTCAGATGGCATTTTAGTGCAAAAACCGAATTAGTTTTTAAGTTTTCCGTACCCCATACGGAAGCCTATTACTAAGCATACACGGTCTGTCTGTCCTACTACTTTATCTTTGAAACCATAATATCCGGTTGAAGGAAAGTGAAGTCACCTAATTCACCCGCTGCTGTTATGGGCTGACATCATGTTATGTAGCCTAGAACCGTGTAGCCATCAAGTTCACAGAATATGTGCTTTTGCCCGTATCTATTCCGATTCTATGCCGATTCTATTGTACCATCTATCTACCTACCAAAAATACCATGGGCATAAATGTATGAAGCCTGGGCTCATCCACTAACAGAGATGAGATAACTGTTAATCCTTACCTATAATAAAATCCAACGTCTGCTTTCTGTCTGTCTGAGTGTCTGTCTGTCCGCTTATAACTCGAGAACCACTGAACCGATTTTAATAAAACTAAATTCTACGGATAGCTTGATTCTTCCCATTCCCAACTATAGGCTACTTACTATCACGCTAAATAGCTTATGAGGTTAGCACTGAAGTGAAATATGAGAGCGGGCGGAGCCGCGGGCACAGCTTGTATAATATATTTTGTTCTACCATAAACATAAGATATTTTTGAAAATAAATTAATACATTTCTAACTTAGTGTGCAATTAACCTAATGAAGAACATAATAAACTAAATAAACGTAAGGTGGAGCGAAGGAGGAAACGGGATGTGTGCTGACACTGTGCCTTTGCCGGATAGAGAAAGGGGGGGTTTGTTAACGACAGTAAACATTATATTGTACATAATAATGGAAAGGTGTGAACGGACCCTATTAAGGATTCCATTCAATGGGATCCTAGTCTATGGGGTCTCTATGAGCTCTATGGCAAGGCGGAAGGCATATATATTTTCCCTCTCTTGCAAGTATGTATTGAAGGAAGACGGACGTGTGTTTTACTGTATGTAATCATTTGATCCTTTCTTACAATATATTCATTTATTTACTCTAATATTATGTTCGTAATCATTTAATGAACCAGTACTCCCTACAAGTGGTATTCGTACGAACAGGGTGTAAGTAAAATATTTCATCAAATTCAGCCGACTCTCCTACAGTGCCCAATACGCTGGCAGCGTTGCCCCTTTGAATCGCCAGCCCTATCCGCTGAAAGAAGAAAGACTTGGCGCGTCGGTCACCAGACTTATAGATGAGGAGCTTTCCTAGATCGTTTCCGCATGTCCTTGCGTCGGGTGACCACACCCCATGTGTTTCTACAGCAAAGGCCAGCAATTCGTAGTGGCCGCGCAAATCAGCATATATATTTATTTTAATGATTAGGGCACTTAGGCCCGCGGAGCCGGCCGAATTGGACGAACAATGTGACAATGTGACAATATATAAATAAATTCTTGTGCAGAATAAATGGTGTTTTTTTTATGGAAACTGACACGGTTGGCTACATCACCTACAACATCCGTGATGTCAGCCCTTAACACCGGGTGAACTTGGTGCCACGTCAGTGGTTCCCTTCGGTCGTGCCGGCTACACTGAACTGGACGGAAAACACAATCTATTTACATAGCCGTTTCAACCGACCTTTCATTCAGTGTGGTCGCCTTTTACGACACAGACGGGAAGATATGCAGTGGGGCTATTCTTTTGAAGTACCGACCCCACACGGTAGTATTACGTGTTATTTTGTTATTAATATATTTGTTCTACCATAAATATCTCGATAAATATAAGGGTAAGTATAAACAGAAATAAGTTATACATATATTCATAAAATATATAACTTATTTCTGTGCAGAATAAATGCGGGGTTATTTATTATGGTGTTAATATTTTAGTTTTTTTATTTTAAGACACATTATAAGATTTTTAATAATTGTCGTTGAAAAATAAAACAACATTTTTATATTAAAGAACTGATATTCCGGCACATTGGCATATTTATCCGCGAGACGAAGCAACGGGAACAGCTAGTCAACCAACCGAACTGCTTCTACTAGATCGACTTAAAATATTTAGTTTCGTACATTCGAAATCCTTAAACCGTGAAGGATGGCAGCTATCCCTCGCGGGAGGTGAGTAGTTGCTCGTGGGATCGCAGCAGACTCTCCGATGTCAGTGAACTGACTCAGGTTCCGCTCAATCTCGCAGAGGTAGTGATGTTCCCCTCCGCAGTCCACCCCTGTCAGCCCTATGAATCGGTGCACTGCGCCGCACCTGTTGACTGGCGACACAGAGTCGGGCCTGGCGAATCCACCTTCCTTTAACTCCTTCCCATCGACTTCTTCATACACGTTCTTCACTTCTTCTCCTGAAACAATTGTACTTTTATTAACCGACATACATATCACACACGCTGAATCCCGACAATCGGGGTAAGCAGAGTAATCGGTGTTGTGCTGCAAGGACTCTGGTAAATTACAGCACAACACCGACCGCCACGTTTCGCAAAGTATTCGAACAAGATTCAATCGATCAAGCAGCAAGTAAGACATGACGACCCACCTGCTGCATGACTCAGTGGAAGTACCGTGCCAAGGTGAGAGGTGGCGAGCCAGTCTCCCTTTAGCACGGCATCTTGTCCTTATCCCTTAGTCGCCTTTTACGACATGTATGGGGAGAGATGCAGTGGGGCTATTATTTTTAAGTGCCGACCCCACACGGCACTTTAAGTACCGACACCACACGGTACTAACCGACTTCTTCAAATAATAATAAATAAAAAACTGTTTTAAAAAAGATTGCACGGACTTAAAAAAAAACAACTAGAACTTCAAAGTTTTAAATAATATTTTGATTCATATTCGGACCCTTGAGTTGAAGGCGGTACAAAAGCACAAAGGGGTCCATCTATAAATTTTCAGGAACCTCTGCTGTATGTTTGTATCTATTTATGTTTGTCAACGCATTTCTCCGAAACTATTAATCGGATTGTGACCATTCTTTTTTTATTGGCTTACATTTACTTCAACTTAGGGAGCAGTGGAAGTTTTAAAAAAAGAACTAGAACTTAAAAGTGTTCAATATATTTTGATTCATATTCGGACCCTTGAGTTGAAGGCGGTAAGTGTCCGTGGTCAGATCGACTGGTCTGACCACGGATAACTTTTTGTGTCCGTGGTCAGATCAATCTAACTATCCAGTCTGACCACGGATACTGACCGTATAAGCACACCTGAAAATTGATAGATGGACCCCTTTCGTGCTTTCATACCGCGTTCAACTCAAGGGTCCGAATATGAATCAAAATATTATTTAACACTTTTAAGTTCTAGTTGTTTTTGTTAATAAAATCATGTAGTCCCACTGAATTACTCCTGGCGCATGTTTAATTTCTCGCTACCCTTTGTAATATTCGCTTTGACATAATCTGCATTTATTTATTACTGCAATGTTCTTCATCCTGTTTTCTTACCTTGAAGATTTAGATATTTTCCACGAACAGCGTCGTATCGGAATCCCACGAGAGCTCTATGAAAATAAATGTCGGTCTGGTGTGAGGCCTTGCGCAGCAGATAGCTGATGAGTTCTACTTCCTGGGCGTTGTTCGCCACGGCCAGATGTCCGCCTTCTCTCTCGCAAGCCACGGAGGCTTCCGACCACTTGGCCTTGTCCTGGTGCAGCTTGTACAGGCTGTCTGTTTCCTCTCTGTATACGTAACCTGTAAGTTTATTCAATTCTTAATTCATCCCATAGTACTAATTCATAACACTTTACTAATTTGACTTGATCAAAATAATTGACGGTGGCACTATATACCAGATATAGGTAATGTAATAAGTAGACAGAGTGGTCAGATTCTTGAGTATTCATGTTTATGCTGTAAGTATTTAAAGTTCTTGTGAGCGGTGGTATGGGTTAATTATCTGTAAGTAACTATAATACTTATAATGTACTAAAAAAACATTGTGACTTGCGAAGTTTGTTTGTCATTTCTTCTTTGCATTGAACTTAGAACTGGCGGAATAATTATTTCTTTTTGCAACCCGGTATAAGCTGGGGAATCAGAGCGGCCAGAGAACCGACCAGCTAATATCACCTCCGAGAAGGCGCCATACTGGACACTTCGTACTAGAGAAGAACACAGCCATGCTATTTCTTTGGCTTGTTGTAAAGTTAATTAGCCTAGAGCAGTCTTTCTCAAAGTGGGCGATAACGCCCCCTTGTGGGCGCTGGAGGCCTACAGGGGGGCGGTAAAGTGCCCAGAAAAAATTGAGGGGTTTTGAAGCTGTTTAGGCTGGCGATGGCTGATTTTTAATTTTCTTGCACAAGAAGAATATTGGCAGAAGTGAGTTTCTCAATTTTCCTAATTTATCAGTAGTATCCTTCAATAACGACATAACTTGTTGTGTACTGCCAACATTTGGAGAACCTCCACAGTGATTTCAAAGAACGATTTCAGGACATTTTAAAATTGTAAATACCGGAATGCGTGTTGAATCCTTTTTCAAATGTCAACACAACAGTATCATCCCAGCTTGAAGAAGAACTTATACAATTGACAACGAACGAGGAAATAAAAATCAAATTAAAAAATTGGTACCAAGAATTTTGGCTACCAAGGCCAATTCAAAGGTAAAGTTACAATTTTGTGGGGCGCTAAAAATAATTGATTCTCAAAGTGGGCGATAGACGAAATAAGTTTGAGAACCTCTGGCCTAGAGGGTAAGGCATCTCATGCTCGAATTCGGAGGTTAAAATTCCAATTCAGGAAATCCCAAAACCTCGTCGCCATAAGAACCCTAAAAAGAGCATCGTTACAGATCTTAGGTAAAATAAACCGAAATCAATCAAATTGAGATGTGTATGAAACAATAATTATTAATGTTGAACAGGGAACTTGATATTGCGGAGCGACAAATATCGACAGCCGCAGGGGTGGCCGCAGGTTATAGTTCAGGGCACGATCCAAGGCAAATGAGGACCTGGAAGACGCTGCATATCTTGGCTGAAGAACCTGAGATATCAGTGGTAAACCCCAGTACGCGATCTCTCTTCCGGGCTGCTGTCTCGAAGGTGCAGATCGCCCTAATGGTAGCCAACCTTCTTTAGTAGATGACACCCCAAGAAAAATAAGAAGGGAGCAGGTATGTATTCATTCATTCACTTAATAATATGTATTAGAGTTTCAAAGTGGTCAACTGGGTCCGGGGGTTGTGTTGACTATGATAAAAAGATATATTTCATAGTGGTCATTTAAGCCCGCGGGCTTAGTGGGCTGTGGGCTGTGTTGACCAAAGAGTCGTATTCAACAATTTCAACACACCTGTAATCTAATGCAAACAGCCTTACCTCGGAGACATAGGTCGCCGACGAGCTGCATTGGCACCATCTCGAGGGTGAAGTTGGATGTGACTCAGCCCGAACGTTGTTTTTTTATGTTGGAGACTAAACGAACGATTCCGAACGTTTTTTTTTATGTTGCAGACTAAACGAACGATTCCGTATCCAAATTCAATATCAGTATTGCACCTAGCTGATAGTCAGGTAGTTTTTTTTTTAATCTAACGAGGTTCTCTCCTTGATAAATCACTGCCCAGACGTTCATCAAGCATAGCTAAGAACCATCCCGGTTAAACTTTCTAATAAAGAAAAACGCATCCAAATCGATCAATCCGTTTGGGAGCTACGATGCCACAGCAGACACACAGACAGGCATAGGCGTCAAACTTATAATTTTTGTTAATAAAGAGACTGGACGGGATGACCAGCGTTCAATCTATCTATACATATAATAAAATCGTAGAGGTAAGAAAGTCTGTACATTGAATGTATTCGGAAAAAAACTAACCAGGGTGGCTTAAAATGAGATACTGAACATGTTAGAACAGTTTTTAAAATTTGTGTTTGTTTGTTTGTTTGTTTGTTTGTTTGTCTGTACGCGCATCACGCAAAAACCACTGAACGGAATTAGACGAAACTTTGTATAGTGGCAGTTTATATGCCGGGTTAACATAATACGTAAAAAAAAATAACAAAAATTAAAAAAAAATTATAATTATAAACATTATTGCGCGTTTAAAATCACGTAGTCCAAAATACATAATTATATCTTGAGAACTGGCAGCAAATACAATTTGAATAAAATATTCATTCGAAATTTAAAAATAAGTAGATACAACGAAAATGACAGTTCTTCTTTTTTATAACTTGAACACAATAGTCTATACATATCTATTCTTTCTATACATATCATAAAATCGTAAATGCAAAAATGTCTATTTATACGCGCATCTCGCAAAAACCACTGAACGGAATTTGACGAAACTTTTTATAGTGACAGTGTATATCCCGGATGAACATAATAATAAAAAAATATAATAAAAATCACGTAATCCAAAGTAAAGGTAAAAAACAATTTTAAATGTCACGTTGACAACGGAGAACTGTCATCTCGACGTGAGCTGGCCGGTGACAAATTGTTTGATAAATAAAAATAATAATTGAAAGTCGATGTTATGTCGCTGTCATTTGTGCAATAAAATTTATATATCTGTTGCCCGCGGCTTCGCTCGCGTGAAATTCGTATTTAAAAAAAGAAAGTAAGTAACTAAAGGCGGGCCCGCAGGCGGATCTGCGCTCACGTAAACGATATTCTTTCTCGATGAAAGTAACTAAGGGCGAGGCGGAAGGCGGAGCTGAGTTCAGGAAGAAGAAAAACATTCTTGAAGAAAGTAACTAAGGGCGAGGCCGAAGGCCGAGCTCTATTCTGGAAGACCATAAACCTTCTCGAAAAAATTAAGTAACTATGGGCGGGGCCGCAGGCCGAGCTGCGTTCAGGAAGAAGCTAAACCATCTTGAAGAAAGTAAGTAACTAAGGTGAGGCCGAAGGCCGAGCTACGTTCGGATAATTGAAAAACCATCTCGAAGAAAGCAAGTAACTAAGGGCGAGGCCGAAGGCCGAGCTGCGTTCAGGAAGAAGCTAAACCATCTTGAAGAAAGTAAGCAACTAAGGCGAGGCCGAAGGCCGAGCTACGTTCTGACAAATGATAAACCATCTCGAAGAAAGCAAGTAACTAAGGGCGAGGCCGAAGGCCGAGCTGCGTTCAGGAAGAAGCTAAACCATCTCGAATAAAGTTAATTAATATTAAGATTGAGTTAATTTAATTTAAATTTTATTATAAAGTCCACGCTTCTAACGGCAAATATAACGTGCATCCTAGAACCTCGCGGTTATTCCCGGCTGGATGGCAAGAGGCCCGATGCTATCACCTTAGTGCCATGGACTAAGGGTAGTTCTTTGATGTGGGACGCCACTTTTGTTCTCACATTGGCTCCAAGTCACGTTAGGACATCTTCAAGAGCGGCTGGTGCGGCCGAGGCTGGGGCGGAGAGCCTCAAACGCAGCAAATATAGAAATATAATTCAAGATTTCGAATTTGTTGCGTTTGCGGTTGAAACCCTCGGTCCGAGGAGCAGTGAAGCCAAAAGAGGCTTGGGCCTCTGCTGGTTGACGCAACTGGTGTCCCGCCATCAAGGGCTTATGTACTTCATTCAAAGGGTAAGCCTTGCCATCCAGCGGGGTAATGCCGCAAGTGCTCTAAGAACATTTGAAAATGCCCGTTTTGATAGTTATTTTAATGTTTGTTAGGTAGGTTTAATTCTTTAGTTATTAATATTACTTTTTTATTTTTATGAAATAAATAGATTGAGTAAACGATATTATATTCTATCGAAGAAAGGAAGTCTTTAAGGACGAGGCCCGAAGGCGGAAGAGGGTTTTTGGTTTACCTGAACGCAGCTCGGCCTTCGGCCTCGCACTTAGTTCCTTCCATTCTTCCAGAAGGATTGTCGTCTTCCTGAACGCAGCTCGGTCTTCGGCCTCGCCCTTACTTACTTCCTTTATTTGAGAAAGGTTTATCGTTTACCTGAAAGCAGCTCGGCCTTCGGCCTCGCCCTTAGTTAGTTACTTTCTTTAAGAAGGTTTTTCGATTACCTGAACGCAGCTCGGCCTTCGGCCTCGCCCTTAGTTACTTACATTCTTCTTTGGAATACGAATTTCACGCGAGCGGAGCCGCGGGCTCAGCTAGTACAGAATAAATCTTTCTGGAGGGAATACTCACCAGACAACTCGCATATGAAGGCTAAGTTCCTCCCGCAGTAAAGATCGTTGAACTCCTTCGACCTGTACATGGTGACGCATTGCTCGCCGTTAGTCGTAAGCTTAGTGTCGTTATTCGGTTCGCCCTCAGACCAGTGGACGTATCCTGCTTCCTGCAGTGTTTGTCCTGAAATAGACGTTCATACATTTTTCAGAAATGGATGGAATTACATAAAGTTTGTTTATTTTCACCGTATTTTCACATTGTTTACACCTATTATACACCTATTATATAAATTCAAATCTGAATTTTTCTTTAATTTTTGTTGAGTTTTGTTTAACTTTTGTACCGTGTGGGGTCGGTACTTAAAAAGAATAGCCCCACTGCATCTCTCCCCGTCGCATGTCGTAAAAGTCGACTAAGGGATAAAGAAATTCGTCAGCCTCGGTAGCACAGTGGTGCGGTCAGTCGACGGTTGTTAAGCAACGCTGAGCACGGTCAGTACTTGGATGGGCGACCGCTCGAATTCCATGTTAAACTGTAGGTCCCTTGCCTTCTTACCTTACTAGGTGGTAGGGTTTATCCCGGCCGGGTTGGTCCCCCGCACTGAGCGAAACGTCTCGGTAGAAACGGCTATGTAAATAGTTCGTGTTTTACTATACGTCCAGTTCAGTGTAACGAAATGAAGGGAAGCACTGACATAGCATCTAGTTCACCGGGTGTTAGGGGCTGACATCACGGATGTTGTAGGTGATGTAGCCAATCGTGTCAGGCGTGTCAGTTTCCATAAAAAAAATCCTTTAATCTATAGACATACATATCTTTATACGCATGAGTTTATTCTGAACTAGCTGAGCCCGCGGCTCCGCTCGCGTGAAATTTTTATTTCAAAGAAGACAGTAAGTAACTATGAGCGAGGCCGAAGGCCGAGCTGCGTTCAGGAAGACTATAAACCTTCTCGAATAAAGTAAGTAACTATGGGCGAGGCCGAAGGCCGAGCTGCGTTCAGGGAGACTATAAACCTTCTCGAAGAAAGTAAGTAACAAAGGGCGAGGCCGAAGGCCGAGCTGCGTTCAGGAAGACCATAAACCTTCTCGAAGAAAGTAAGTAACTATAGGCGAGGCCGAAGGCCGAGCTGCATTCAGGAAGACTATAAACCTTCTCGAAGAAAGTAAGTTACTGAGGTCGAGGCCGAAGGCCGAGCTGCGGTCAGAAAGACTATAAACCTTCTCGAAGAAAGTAAGTAACAAAGGGCGAGGCCGAAGGCCGAGCTGCGTTCAGGAAGACCATAAACCTTCTCGAAGAAAGTAAGTAACTATGGGCGATGCCGAAGGCCGAGCTGCGTTCAGGAAGACTATAAACCTTATCGGTGAAAGTAAGTAAAAACTATGGGTGAGACCGGAGCCTGAGCTGCGTTCAAGAAGAGGATAAACCTTCTCGATGAAAGTAAGTAACTATGGGCGAGGCTGAAGGGCGAGCTGCGTTTAGGTAAACGATAAAAATAAAGTAAGTAACGAACGGCAGGGCTTCAGGCTAAGCTGCGTTCTGGAATGCAATAAGAAAGAACGTTACTAAGGGAAAGGCCAGTGTCACCACAAATCCCCCACCCCCCGCCCCCCCCCCGCCCTTAAAATATGAAAACCAAAAACCCTGAAACACGTCATCATTTATTTCTTATGAGTAGCTATAATTATGATGATCAAGTTCCTACCTTTAAAAAACCCATACTCCCATGCAAACAGTCACCCCACATTTCCCTCCCTTAAAATGTGAAAATCCAAAAACCCTGAAACACGCATTATTGATTTATGATGAGTAGCTAGAATTATGATTTTCAAGTTCCTACCTGTAAAAAAAACGATACTCCTATACAATGTTTAACCCCCGTTTACCCCCCCCCCCCCCCCCCCCCCTTAAAATGTAAAAATCTAAAAACCCTGAAACACGTCATTATTTATTTATGATGAGTAGCTATAATTATGATTTTAAAGTTCCTACCTATAAAAAAACCAATACTCCCATATAATCTTCCACCCTCCAATCCAGAGATTAAATTATCCTTCCTTCCCCTCTCCCCGCGGACACCTCCCCCACTACCTCAACCCCCCTCTTCAAAGCCACCCCTAGTATGGTGAAATTATTTAAAATCATTTAAAAACCTAAATCTAATTTAAATTTTATTTTAATTTAAGGGTTGATTTTTTTTTTTTTTTTTTTTTTTTTTATTGCTACCGAACTGGGTGGCTCTGTCCGAGGTCGCAACCTCAGGCGCAGCCAATTTCACCCCCGAGGAGGTGCCAGTCCGGCTTGGAGGTGGACTAATGTTGCTGGGGAAAGGCTATTAACCCGCGATTTGAAGATCCGTGGATTGTAGGAGTGGGGGAAGATATTTCCTGGGAGCCCGTTCCACACTTTTGCAGTGCGGCACAAGAACGATTTAGAGAATCGTGCAGTTCGAAGAACTCTTCTGTCGACTACAAACGGGTGTTCCGCGAGAGTATGGCGGGTTTGGCGAAGGCGAACAGGAGGAGGAGGGATAAGGGAAGCAAGTTCGTCAGAGCAGCGGCCATAGTAGTACCGATAAAACAGGCTCAATGACCCGACGATACGTCTGTGCTTTAGAGGTTGAAGGTCCTTTGTGAGTACGGAGTCACCAATGAGGCGAATGGCTCGTCGCTGCATAGAATCCAAGGCTGAAAGAAGGTACTCAGGGGAACCCTCCCAAAGATGACTGCAATATTCCATCACCGGTCTTACTTGTGCTTTGTAGAGTGTAAGCAGTTGGACCGGCGTGAAAAATCGCCGACAGCGGTAAAGGACTCCTAATTTTCGAGACGCTAGTTTCGCCTTGGACTCTATGAACGATCGAAACCCAACGTCCCTGGACACCTCCATACCCAGGACGCCCAGACTACCATCGTTGGGGACTTGGCTGCCCTGAAAAGTGGCTTGGAGAGGAAACGGATCAGCCTTAGTAGAGAAGGCACAAGCTTGCGTCTTGGCTACGTTGAAGTTGACCAAGTTCTTCTTCCCCCAAGAGGATACTTTTTCGAGAACCTGGTCAACCCGAGCAACAGTTTCGCGTCTCGCGTTTGCTGCTGAGGCCTCTCTACCCTTCCAGTCCTTGATGAACCCTTCGTGCACCGTGCTGTCGTCCGCGTAACAGTGTATTTCGCCGAGCGAGAGCATGTCGTTGATGAACAATAAAAACAGCGTAGGCGACAGCACGGATCCTTGTGGAACACCAGCATTGATTGAGTAGTCGGCCGAGCAGGCACCATCTAGGGTGACAAATATCGACCGGCCACTCAAAAAGCTGGAGATCCAGGTGCACAGTTTTGTAGGGACACCGTAGGCCGGAAGCTTGCTTAAGAGTCCCCGGTGCCAGACGCGATCGAATGCTTTGGATATGTCCAGAGCGACCGCCAGCGATTCCCCAAAACCATCGAGCCTTTCAGCCCATAAATGCGTGACGTACGCTAGAAGATCTCCAGTCGACCTTTGCTTGCGAAAGCCGTATTGTTTGTCGTCGAGGAGTTTAGAGTCTTCTAGGTACGTCAGGAGCGCTGAGTTGACAATACGCTCCATAACCTTACTCAAAAGTGAGGTTATCGCAATAGGGCGATAGTTCGATGGGTTCGCTGGGTCCCGATTTAACAAAAACGCTGAAACACGTAATTTTTTATTTCATACCAAAAGCCTAAATATGAATTTTCATATCCCTAACTTGAGAAATTATAGGTTCCCCATACAAACTTTCATCCCCTATTTCCATTTCACCCCCTTAAGGGTTGTTTTTTGAGACAAAAGGTAGCCTATGTCCTTCCTCAGGATGCAACTCATCTCCGTGCAATATTTTATCGAAATCTGTTCAGCGGTTTAGGCGTGAAAAGGTAACAGACAGACAACAGAGTTACTTTCGGATTTATAATATGGAATTATGGATATGGAAAGTATGGATGTTCCACGCAAAAAGTTCGGAGATAATGGATGTCAAGATCGTTGGGGACAAAATAAAACTATAAACAAAAAACAAGAAGCACCTGATTGCGGTCTACTAGCTTATTAGGTATATGTTATATTTTTATAAACTTAATCTTATTAATCTAATGAAACTAGAGCATTATGGTATACGAGACAATGAATTGCGTATATTCCAATCATATTTACAAAAAATAGAGCTCAAATATGTGACGTCAATGGCATAAAGTCGAATGTAGAATCAATCACAATGGGTGTACCGCAGGGTTCTATCTTGGGACCATTATTGTTTCTAACTTATGTTAACGAAATCTCGAGCTGTATAACAGACGATACAGAGATGGTAATGTTTGCAGATGATATCTCAGTTGTACTGAAAAACAATGACATAGGTAAAATAAGAGAATCTTTTATAACTGTACTAACATCTCTAAAATCATGGTTCGAGTGCAACAATTTATTACTAAATGTTAACAAAACTAACATTATGCACTTTGCTCTAGGGACTCATAGACGTAATAACACTGATGACATATTAAAAACTGCAGAAAACTTGTCATTAACCCTTGCTAATGAACTAACTTTTCTTGGGGTAATATTTGATAAAAGTTTTACTTGGAAAGCCCACATAAACTCTTTAGCTGGTAAGTTAAGTTCCGCTTGCTATGCTATAAGAAAAATTAAAGAGCTATGCGGAACTCGTGCTGCAAAGACGGTTTATCATGCCTATTTTGAGAGCATCATGTCACAAGGCCTTATGTTTTGGGGAAATGCAGCAGATTCAAATAGAATATATTTATTACAGAAGAGGGCCTTGCGGTACATCTTAAATATGAAAACTAGAGATACTTGTAGGACAGCATTCGGAGAGATAGGAATCATGACTTTACCAAGTGCATATGTTTACCAGAACATATGCTATGCCAGAAAATATATTCATGATTCCTCTCTTAACTCCGACAATCATAACTATGACACACGCTTTAAGAATAATGTACAATTAATAAGACATAGATTATCCAAAACGTCAAAAAGCTTTATCTGTAATAGTGTTAGATTTTATAATAAACTGTCTTCTAACATAAAACAATTAGATGACGATAATTTTAAACGACGGATTAAACTAATGTTAATTGAAAAGAGTTATTATACTGTTAAGGATGCGTTAACTGACCGTAATTTTATATAATAGTATGACTACTGTTTTTCCCACTAACACCTTTGACAATTGGATATACTTTGTACCATTAGATTTTTAATATGACTTATTACATTTCTTTGTAATAAACGTAAACTAATTGTTTTTATTTGACTTGATATATGAAGTATCAAAATTGACGATGGCACTATACACCAGATATAGGTAATGTAAATAGGCAGAGTGGTCAGATTCTTGAGTGTTCATGCTTATGCTGTAAATATTAATGTTCTTGTGAGCGGTAGTATGCGTTAATTATTGTAAATTACTTGAATTATAATACTTATATATAAGGTACTAACAAAACATTGTGACTTGCGAAGTTTGTTTGTCAGTTCTTCTTCGAATTGAATTTAGAACTGGCGGAATTTTCGACATGTCCAAGCGTAGGTTACCTACCTATGGATGAAATTATACAATAAACAATAAACAACAATTCGAATTGTTCTTTATTCTTTATTATATAATTTCATCCATAGGTAGGTAACCTACGCTGGACATGTCGAAAATTACGCCAGTTCTAAATTCAATGCGAAGAAGAACTGACAAATTAAGGTACCTTTAGGCCAGACCTTACACGATCAGGTTTGTGTACGATCGATGACTGCGTGACAAGCAATATGACCGTATTGAAACATATAAAGTCTACCAACCGTCAATCGTTCTAAAATCGCCATAGTCTTCGTCATAGTGGATTCCGATGAAAACCTCGCTCCTGTACCCCGAGCATCCCCGCATCAGATGGTTCGGGTTTCTCTGGAAGAGCTTCTGCAGCTCGTCAGCCTCCTCCTCGCTGTTGATGACGACCAGGTCGCCGCCCTCGTCCTGGCAGATCCGTCTCGCCTCGGCGTAGGGTCTGCACTCGCGGTGGAAGCGGTACAGACTGCCGGTCTTGTGACTGTACAGGTGGCCTGCGGACACGAAATCATTTCAAACGGTGTAAAACTGGAGACTCCTTCCCTTGTCCTATACTAGATGTCGGCTACCTAAGTGTGTTCTATCGCTTATTCCATAGGGAATGCTCTGAGGAGCTGTTTAACGCGATCCCGCCGTCCCCTTTCCATCTCCGCACCGCACGCACCGGGCAGGGTTTGCATCCCTACACGCTGGACCTACCGCGATTGCGTACTAACCGGTTCTGCAGATCTTTCCTTACAGAACCGGTAAACTCTGGAACGCTCTCCTTGCCCATATATTTTCCCCTAAGTACAGTCTCGGGTCCTTCAAGAGGGGCGTGAATAGGCACCTGTCAGGCCGGCATTGCTTTCGCTTCCCGCATACGACCGAATGTCCATGGACGTCTAACATCTTAGATACCTTATGGGTGTACGGCGACGCCGCATCTTGCCCCAGTGCATGCAACATTGCTCGCAGAGGCATACATTTTCGTAGAGGCATACATTTTTTAAAAATTATTAAAGAAATGTTCTTACCGTTCACGTGGCAGAGGAATAATGTTCCGAGGACTAGTAGAAGACACGACTTCATGTTGAAGATAATAAATAATATTAAAGAATATAATAACACGAGAAGCTGCTTTCTTCGTAACTGTTTAATCTCGTCTGTCTTAAAATTACGTGCGTGGGAGTTGATATTTATACCGGCTGAGGTTATCACAGTTACAGTGAACTTTCCAAACAAATACTTGGAATACGCAAAAACGTAAAAGCCAACTTCTGTAACAAACAAACAACTCTGTAACTAAATGAGGAAGCACCGACATGACACTACTTTAGGGTTGTCATTCGTCCCGGTACACCGGGACTTCTCACCGGCTTAGAATCTCAGTCCTGGTCGTCCCGCCTGACCACCAAATGTCCCGGTCGGGAACCAAAAGCCAGTTAGTTTTATCCATACTAATATTATAAATTTGAAAGTAAGAGTTACTTTCCTGTGTGTTACCTATTCACACCTAAACCGCTGAACGGACTTCGATAAAATTTTGCACGGAGATGGATTGCATCCTGAGAAAGATTAAATGTAAAAGATACTTATCATCTAAAATTTGATTTAATATTCATATAACAGGTGCTGCATTTTCCTGCTCAAAGACAACCAACTTTTCTTAGGTTTTGATATAGTGTCCCAGTCAGTACCTGCACCTTTATGGCAACCATACGGTAGTTCACCCGGTGTTATGGGCTGACATCACGGATGTTGTATGTGATGTAGCCAACCGTGTAAGTTTCCATACAAAAAAAAATTAAAAAAAAATTGCATCGTATTAAACCTGGCTATGCGTACTACATACGAGTATATCCCTACTCACTTTCTACATGTAGATATTATAAGATCCAACGTCCGCCGTCTATGTGCATGTATATATGTTCGCTTATAACTCAAGAGCGGCTAACCTATTCGCTTGCAGTTTTTGAAGTGAAAACTTCTTTAGCGGCGCTTGGCACTTTTTTAGGTGGGTAAAAAATGTTAAACTCGCGTCATCGCGTCATCGCGTCAGCGTCAGATTTATTTTTATTATTTAAAATGTAACCTTAAGCCATTGCATTAAGGGTTAAGTTACGAGTGGCTCGGGATCAATTCTGAATCTCTTCGGGGTCCTTTCGGGGTCTCTGTAGGGGAACCAGATCGTCTAAAAAAAATTTGAACTTATTTATTAAAACATGACGACAGCTAATCGACAGAACACTAATTTCATCAATTTAAATAGTGATGCTAGATAGAATTAAAGTCAGAACTCTACTAATAAATATGTGTTGCATTTTTTTTCTCTATGTGTAGTGTGTGACCTGAGAGATATTAATATGTAGGCAGGTCTCGCCGTGTATGACTGTGTTATGTATGACCACCTACTAGTGATACGTGTATCCTATGCAATACTGACTTTCATATGAGTACAAAGAATTGCTATAAGCGTACTTCCTGTTTCGAGCCAACCAGTTCCTGTGACGAACCGTTAGATCGAATACGAAGTATGTAGATCAACCCTGGCCGGGCTTGTCTGTATGAAGATGTAAGATGAGCGTGACCCGTCAGACGGATTCAAGCCCCTTGCGCAATTTTCATGAAACTTTGGAGCAACTCCTCAGCTTCCGGTCGTTGCCAATAGAGCAATGTAGGACAAGACATGGATTGTGAGAATCTAATGTGATTTATTAGCACTAAGGTGCCTCGCCATGTATCCTTGTAACAGCTCGAGTAGCTCAGATCTTGTGTGAACGGCTATCAGATGCAAGCATCCGATCGGTTCATTTCCAATGGCTTGTCCTAGCGACCTATATCTTCTTACTACAATTGTAGTGAGCACATATAGCACTAGATTGATCCCAATAATCACCCAGTATTGCTTCCTCAGGTGAACCAAAATTGTGTCAGATGTGGCTAGTGTCTCAGAAAGAGATGCAACAACTCGATATTAATAAAGAAATTGGGCTACAGCAATAAACCAGCGAACTTTATTTCCTCGAGCCTAACTACTGAGCACGCTCTGATTATTTCGGCTATGAGTTAGAAAATGCAATAGCTAGTTATTAGCAGTATGAGAAATTGTTTACCGGAGTCCTTTCACTCCCAATTATTAAGTAGTTAATTTGATAGGCTCATCCATCAGTGAATAGATAATGTACACACTCGGTGTTATTATATTTGATCTATGGGTGCAAACCTTATATAATTAGCAAAAGAGCAGAGCGAGATAACAAATGGAATCTAATTTAAAACTCAATTTGAGGTCACATACTATTTGGTTTGAATACTCTGATAATAACGGGTCTTTCTGTACAGGGAATGTTGGATGAGTCGATTAAAAGATAGAATAGAATAGAACAGAAAATTCTTTATTGCTCCACAAATATTTCACAAGAATAATACAATGAATACAGTTACATGAGGTGCAAAGGCGGACTTATCCCTTAAAGAGATTTCTTACAGCCGACCTTTAGGTGTGCGAAATGTGTAAAAAATGGAATGTAGGTAGTAGCAAAGATAAGATGTGACAATTTTTTATTTAAAAATACATATAAGGATTTATGAAAGCCTGAAAAATATAATTATATTTATATAAGTAATACTACGTAAGAATAAATAGGAATTAGGAGACATTAACTATGTTAAGATAGAGATAAGAAGTTATGTGATATAAATTATATAATATATAATAATCATACATCGGAATCCGCGGGGCACGAATGATTCAAGGTTGTTTAGTGATGGGACAATGTATCCACAAATATCGAAAATCGATCGTCATTTTAGAATAATATGGAATAATGTCGATTATTAAAACTAAGAGTATTTCTATAGAAAATAAGATATAATAAACAAATGTTGTATTTACTTTGTAGGTACAATACAAATCTGTTCAAACCACAATATTAGTTTTATTAGTATGGAATAGAAAGAATTTGATTTTTTTTACCAACTTACACGTGTTACATCATAATGATATTGAAGACTTTTTTGTTACTGTTATGAAACTGAATCGATTAGGCTATAAAAATCAACCACCTATTTTTTTATTTAAACACATAAAAAAATATTTTACCTACATAAAAAAAAGCCCAATGTCCAAAAAAATAGGTCTTAAAAAATTAGTTCATAGTAAGCTAAGGGGGGGTTCTGTATCGGAAATAGATCACTTTTGAAGAACAAAGATTTTTTTTTTCACAAAATTTTTTTTTTTAATGTTAAATGTAAAAAAAAATTTTCTTAATCGTTTCGGTTTCGTGCTAGGAACAAAAAAGTCTTCCAACACGTTCACTCTTTCTTTCAGAAATTGTGAAAAACCACAATTTTAGTTTTATTAGTATGGAATAGAAAGAATTTAATTTTTTTTACCAACTTACACGTGTTACATCATAATGGTCATGAAGACTTTTTTGTTACTGTTATGAAACTGAATCGATTAGGTTATAAAAATCAACCACCTATTTTTTTATTTAAATACCTACATAAAAAATTTTTTTACTTAAAAAAAGCCCAAGGTCCAAAAATTTTTTTATAGTTTTTACTCCCTATATCATACAGAACCCCCCCTTAGCGTACTATGAACTAATTTTGAAAGACCTTATATAAATATGTATTATATTTACTTAATCGTTAACATAAAGTATACATGTTTATATATGTACTGTAGGTATATAAGTATTCAGGTCTGAAATATGACATGAATAAAATACAATAAACAAATAAATATGAGTATCGATAACAGTGTCGATTGTTTATTGATCGCCGTAGTCAATCCCTAACAAGGTCGTATTCGTGCCCCGCGGATTCCGATGTCTGATAATAATAGATATCATACTAAGGTGGTTATAATATTGTGGGAGTAGGTCTATGAATAAATAATACAGTATAATAAACGAATTACTGAATAAAAGAACAAAGTACATGTTCAACAAACACCCGCCAGCAGTCTGATAAGAATACACACACTGTACTTTACACACAAACGCAAACAGAGCTAAACATATGAAAATGCCAATAACAATTTAGATAATATTAAAGATAATATCGAACTAATAACGTTTATTGTCCTATTAGTTCGTTGTCTCTCTCTCGGGCCAATTACCTACGTGAGGAAAAGAGAGGACTGATAAAAACCTCACAGCCCCTACTACACACATTTATATTAGCAAATTCTTAATTTTAAAAGTACGTCAATTTAGTTGCTAAATACCAATTTTAATCGGCGCAAGCCATTGATTTTATAACCCTGTCGGGACAGATAGACCACTCCATATAAAAAATTTAGTAACGTTGTAAATCGTAAAACCAACAGAGGGCGTTAATAATTTTTCTTGATGTTGTCGTAAAACAAACAGGTGGCGTTAATGTTTGTTAATACTTCTATACTAAGGGCGCTATCTAGTTGAAATACAACAGTATCTAGGTACCTTTAATTGCCACTAGGCTGTAGAATTACTGCTACTAGACAAAAGATGGCGCTTTCATTTATATTTATAAAGAACATTATTTATGTAAATTCCAAAATTTTTAATTATATTTGAATAATAAAATTATGACAATTTACAATTAAACTAACACTTCTTATCAAATTAAATAAAATAAAAAAATGTTTTGAAAATAATTTGGTATACGGAACAAAATATTATTATGATTGTAATTTCCTGTTTGTGCGCTTTTAATAGATAGATCCACAGAGCACGGAATACCCCCGCGCGCGCGCGCGCGGTATTCCGTGCTCTGTGGATAGAACGTATTTATTTAGTTGAACAGTTAAACAAATACTCGTCACTCTTCATTCTAATAATGTCAGCATTGTATGTAAAAAAAAAAATATGAAAACTGCCTTAAAAAATTTATGAAATTAAAAAAATCGAACCCTAGAGTTGAAGGCGGTGCTAAAGAAGGCTACACAAAACACAAATCACAAAGGATATCATCCACGCATGTTTTCTTTCATGTATCATTTTTGCTTGCTTTAGCACCGCCTTCAACTCTAGGGTTCGATTTTTTTTATTTCATACATTTTTGAAGGCGGTTTTTATATATTTTTTTAAATAGTTTTTTATTTCACAGTTTTTTTTTTGGAATTTTTTGCTATTAATGTACTCGGCGGAATCGCTCGACCTTCGGCCTCGCGATTCCGCCTCGCTTTCCAATCTGATCTCGACCAAATTAAAATGGAACCACCTCATGGTTATCCCCTTTCAAAAAAAAAAAAAAAGAATTTTCAAAATCGGCCCACAAAGGGTGGGTTTAATGTCTTTGGCCCACAATAATTGACGGAGTAATCGCGTAACAAACATCCAAAAAAAGAAAACATACTGTCGAATTGAGAATCTCCTAGGTCTAAAGTAAATTGCTCGTGAAGACAAATTCAACGAGCCCAAACACGATGGGTTTATCATGTGTAGTTTAGGAGTTCCTATGGCCACCTTCCGTCTCCGTCATCAGACCAGCTCGATGGTACTCGTACTCGTATTATAATATATTAAGCGCATCTGGCCGGTCGGAAAAGATTTCAAATTTAATTTAGAATATTCATGAAACAAGGGTCCGAATATGAATGACAATATCGATTCATGTATTTCAATACAATGACAGAGAAAATTTCAAAATATTAGGTACCTATTTAATACTTTTTAGTTCTAGTTAATTTTTTTTTTAAGTCGGTTTTATATTTTTAAAACAATATTACATAAAAAACAATAATCGAAATCGAATAATCGAAATCGGTTGAAGTGGTACAGAATTATTCGCCATGTGTCAAACTGCAAATTGCTGAAAAAGTCCACATCACAAAAGTTTTGCTGAAGGTAACCACACACCAATAGTATTTTGTTGCTTTTTCATAAACCGCTCAATCAATAAAATTTCAATGGGAGCACCTCTGAAGTATGACCTACCAAACAAAAAAAGAATTTTCAAAATCAGCCCACAATTAACACGTTGAACGCCATACGACCCACCGGTGGGCCTAGCGTACTTTTCCGTTCGGGCCAAGCCAAACTCATTATATCCGTAATTTTCATCAACTTGAGATTTTCATCACAAAGTTTATAAAATGCGGTAATTTGTAAGGAAAATAAAAATTTGCGACTTTTACCGTCTAATTTTCGAGATATAGCAAAAGGCTCACGGGTGGATCGTGTGGCCTCCTATGAAGGATTTGTATTTTTCTGTTGGCTGGGGCCGCGGGGTCACGCCGCGGCCCACCCGTTGCGCGCGCGCCACGGACGCAGCGATCAATCCCGGTCCGGCTGCGTCGACAATTGAGGATGTTTTACGCTTTTCTCGCCAAAAATGGATTATTTTGAAGATTTCGAGTTAACACAAGAAGCGCTAACGCAGTTAGAAAACATCGAGATAGATCTTCTGAACCGTAGTTTCGGAATAGATTCTATGAAGACGTAGTTCAACCAACGAAAAGAAGATGCTGTCGAATTCTTTTGTCGGAGAGTGAGGATAGCGACGATGAAATGCGTATAGAAAGACGGAAGAGAATGAAACACACTCTGGAAAGGAAAGAGGGATTGGCCAGAAAAGTGAGAAGAACATGTCACCAATGTTATGCAAAGAACGTACCAATAATGGGTAGCAAACAGGCTAAAACCAAGTCGAAAAAAGTATCCACTTATTGCCAAAGCAGCCCAACTAAACCATTCCTTTGTTTGCCTTGTTTTAACAAGACTCACGGATAATTCTTTATTGTTTATGGTTAAGAGCCAAAGGGTTAAGATGATTGATTATTTTAAATACTGAAGTGTCATAATGTTGTGATTGTTCAATTTCATAAATATTTTCTTTTGTTCAATTTCATAAATTATTTTCGTAATAAATAATGTCTTCTTATTTGGTAATGAAGAAAATATTATATTCATTTTTATTTTGACGAATATTTTCTTATTATTTTCTGGTTTTATTAATTCTATTAATAAAAATATTATTTTCTACCTTATCGTTAAGAGCAGCCCTAGCATCGTTACAATTAACTTAATAAAAAACTACAAGTTTCTATTGGATTTGAAAACCACGCCGCGCCGTCCGCTTCGACTACAAGGCCATGCGGCTCACTTCCATATTGGCTTTGTAGCTGCGCTCTGTGGCTTGTAGGAAGCGTTTACGTAGGACCTCTCACGCGGCTCACCGGTGACCCCCATGACCTGAATAGTTCAGGAAGGAAAGGCTCACCGGTGAGCGGTGAGCCCCGTGGCCCAAACGGAAATACTGGATTTTTCATGTGGGGTTGAACGTGTAAGATTGTAATTTCCTGTTTGCGGTTTTACTCCGGTCCAAAGAGTTTACAAACTCTTTGGTTGTACCTAGCTCCGCTTATTTGTTGTTATATCCGCTATAGTAACACATATTCTGTGAAAATTTCAACGGGCTTCCTATTACGGTTCAAGAGATACAGCCCTCGGATAGACAAACGGACGGACGGACAGACAGACTGCGGAGGCTTAGTAATAGGCTTCCGTACAGGGATACGGAAACCTAAAAATAAGGGGTGAAATAGGGGTGAAAGTTTTTGTATGGGGAATCCATGATTTCTCTAGGTAAGGATATGAAAATTTATTATCTAGGCTTTTGGCACAGATTACTCAATAGTTACTGCTTTTGGTAAGAAATCATGAATAATGGTCAGGAAGAGGAAGGGGGAGAGAAAAGAAGGGGGAGTGGGTGGGAGGTACGTTTGTCAGCCTCGGTAGCTCAGTGGTGCAGGCAACCCTGGGCGCGGTCAACACTTGGATGGGTGACCGCTCGACCATTGGAGGCTGACCGTGGTTCGGATTCCACGTAAAACTGTAGCACCCTTCCCTTCTTACCTTACTAGGGTTGGTACCGCCGCACTGAATAAAACGTATGTCGAAACGGCTATGTAAATCAAAGAGATTTGATCTAAATAGTATTTTTTTTATAGCCGGCACGACATGTCCGACATCACGGATGTTGTAGGTGATGTATCCAACCATGTCAGTTTCCATAAAAAAAAGAAGAGGAGGAGAGGTATGGAGGGAGGAAGGGTTAGTGAATGAGGGTAGATGTGGGGGAGGGAGGTAGTAGAGGGAACGAGGAGGAATGGATATCGAGGGAGTGAGAGGTTGGAAGGGGGAAGGGGCGGGGTAAGAGGGGGTTGCGGACAGGATGAGGGGTAGTAGGGGAGGAATGGAATGCGAGGGTGATGGAAAGGAGGGGCGGCATGAGGGGAGGAAGGGAAGTAGGGAGAGAGGGAGGGAATGGGCGAAAGGGAAGGTGGCAAAGAGGGGGTCCGTGAAGGGTGAGGGGAAGGAGGGGAGGAAGGCGGGATCGAGGAGAGAAGACAGGGAGAGAGGTGAGTGAGAGATGGGCGAGGAAGGAATCCCTTCCTTCCTCCCGAAAAAGATAGAGAATATAAGAGAAGCGATGGTTTATTATCAATTTTGCATTTAAATCAGATTTACTATTTTTTTATTTTATTCGTCGTCGTGTCGTCGTCGGTAAAATCTACAATTTTATTGATAAAATATCATTGACTTATATATTCTGTAAAGTTTATCACAAATACTTTAAACCCACCCTCTTTTAATCTCTTTGGTATAACACCACCAGCAGGATCGTAGATGGAAAAAATAGCCCTGGACTCAACCTGGACTCAACTTTTTTTAATTCGGTGCCTGGACTCCGTACTTCATACTCAAAGACATTTTGTTCATACTTCAACTATTACTAAAACGAGACACCGCGATTATGGTAGTGTGCGTATCGCGTGAATATAGAACCGACCGTCTCAAGAGATCGCATCGATATTGTGTCATCCTTTTTCCACGCGAAGTAACCCGTATCGCTTGCCTGCACGCTCCACGCAAACATTTGCGTGTTCCAAAACAAGCGAACGTCGCGCGTCGATCGATAAATTGCCGCAACGGCTAAAAACTATGGAGGTGGCTTTTTACTTTCGAGCGACTGTAAGGAGAAAGGAAGTATTGTGATCGTCCAAAATGTCGAAGTTGAGAATGCAACTGATTTTTTTTTTTTTTTTGTTGAAACTGGCACGGTTGGCTACATCACCTACAACATCCGTGATGCCCATAACACCGGGTGAACTTGGTGCCACGTCAGTGCTTCCCTTCGGTCGTGCCGGCTACACTGAACTGGACGGAAAACACGAACTATTTACATAGCCGTTTGGACCGACCTTTCATTCAGTGCGGTGGTACCATCCCGGGCGGGTTAAACCCTACCACCTAGTAATATAAGAAGGGGGTCATATCCCTTAGTCGCCTTTTACGACATACACGGGGAGAGATTCAGTGGGGCCATTCTTTTAAAGTACCGGCCCCACACAGTACAGATTTGGGCTATATATCTGTCAACGATCCCAAAAAAATGGTTTTGAGAAACATGTATGTGTGTGTGTGTATGTGTGTGTGTGTGTGTGTGTGTGTCCAGCGACCTTGTGCCTAAACTGCTCAACCGATTTCGTTCAAAATTCGTATTTAGTAGTTTGAAATGATAATCTAGGGGTAAATTTTTTTACTTTTTCAAAATTCGAAAAAATAAGGGTAGCCGTCATACAAATTTGTCTATGGCAATGTGTCCAGCGACGTTGCGCCTCAACCGCTCAACCGATTTCGTTGAAAATTCATATTTAGTAGTTTGAAACGATTATCTAGGGGTACCTTTTTTAGTTTTTTTTTATTTAAAAAAATAAGGGTAGCTGTCATACAAATTATTTCGATGAGTTCGATTTTCTTATAAATGGCTAACGATTTTTATTATTATTATTATATTTAATCCATCGTGTTTGTTTCCGTTTTCAAAGGTGGTGAGGTAAAAAAATATAATTTTAAAGAAGGTATCTCCACTTTATCCTAACCGCACGCGCGTATTTGAATTGCACACAGGTTTGGTTGGTGGGTATTTGGCAACTAAAAATATAATAAGAAATAGGCATGCCATCTATAGACAAATAGGACAACTTAACTTTGGTCTGACATCTATGATGCAGAAGCGGCGAAATTATACATTTTATCCGCCAAGCTCACGGACTGACAAAACATGAAAATATTTATTGGAAAAATTATGAAAACCTTAAAATACACTATTTTGAAATTTTTACTTAATATAAAATAATCTTTAAATTTAACTATGCTGTTCCCACTTAGCATCGTTCTATAATTAGCAGATTTAAAAATATAATAATTATTTAATTCAAATTCGATACACCTGGCGCCATCTTAGGACATAATTAAAGACTAATTTCATGTTACCTTTAAAACATCGCTGACGGTACATCTGACTCCCCCTATAAAATCAATGGCGCAAGCTTAGTTAAATTCACAACCCTAAATGGACTTCACGAGTACAAGTCAATTCCTAAATAAAGCGATTGCAACGGAAAATGTACACAAATATAATTTCCAAGATTCAGTTATCTCTTGCGAAATACACAATATTAAATAGAATTTAAATTATCTACTCTTTCTAAATTAGCGACTTCATTGCGCTTCCCGGAATTATGACTGTAATTTAATCTCTATGTGTAAAGCAAGCGATCGATATATCTTGGGAAAGTCTGAATAAACATGTATTTAGCTGGTATATAGTTTCGCGACTCCAGACAGCAAACTCACTGAAGCTAGCTTTCTACTATAGGTCTTTCATACTGGTGGGTCTTTCACGACCAAACAAAAAAATTAAGTTATAAAATCAGACTCTAATATCAACTCAAATTCTGACTTCCAATTTACTGAGCTCCAAAAAGAGAGGAGATGCCTTCGAGCGGCGTTCGATGAATGTTTTTTCTGCTCTATCCACAATCCGTTTTTTTCCATTGATTTCGCGGCAAAAGAATCGAATCTTTTCGCGCCCTCTAGCGGAGGGTGCTACGAACTCGTGTTCCAAAATTAAATTTCCGCCAATTTGCTAAGCTAGCCCCTTAAAATCACACAGTTGACTTCGTCCACCGGCAGGCGGCGACCCTTTTTGTATCGATGGGCCCGCTGTGTTACATAAAATACAAGATAGATGTCGCTGCATGTATGAATTTTGGATAACATTCCAGTTACTATATTGTCTCATTAACTATCCTCGGTACATGATATTGTTAAATCCTATATCACGCTCATAAACCCAAGATATGGTATTTACAGTTCGTATCCTGTAGAAGTAATTGTCAACTATTGTTACATTACGCAAATACATTTCCTTATTTTTCCCCTTATTTGCAGTTACATAAATATACGCTTTATAATATTATAACTATAATGTCTTTCGTCCAATCGCATCGCACTCCCGTAACTACCTCACTGTACGCGGCGTCATTTTAATTAGCACTGAACTTGATTTCCGTTTACACTATTGCATTGCTGGAGGCACTACGTCATGAAGTCACACGATGAGGTGCATCAGACGCGCGGCCTGATCAGCGGTAGACGCGTCGTCAGCGAGCTCCTCCTTCTCCAGAGACATGTTTGTCTGTCCCGCGCCCTTCCGGAGTCCACTCGGATGTCCGTCCGAGGGGCGCCCAGCTACACGTCGACCTGGCTCGGGCGGTGCTCGTGCGGTCTCGAGCCTCGCGGTCCTTGCAGACATTGTCGTATCAGCGATTCTTATCTGAAAACAATTTCGTGTGCGCGTAATACTTATTTCATACAAATACATGTGTTCGTAGACACACCTATTTTTTCCATGCATTCCTCTGGGGGCCGAGACTGCGTCTTTCTCACGAATCGCACGCCACATGCGCTACGGCCGTCGGTACTCATATGAAGAGCCAAGGGGATAAAGGGGCTCAGTCACATTTATTAAAATTATCAGGAGAGTGATTTCAAGATTTAAAACCATTATAAAAAAAGGATAATTGATATTTAAAGTCAACACTAACACAACTAATAGGTTACTTATTAGTTAACTAGAAACATTTTAGAAACATTATTAAAATTTTCTAGTTTACTTAGAAAAATTTTTTTTTCTCCCTAACTCCCATTCGTTATGGGGAAAAAGGGGCTTAGTCCGGGACTTAGCTCCTTCTTCCCGTAAATTAGTAGGGTAGTTGATGAAGATTCCTTTGTTAGAACGCCTGCTTCATGCGTCGGCGCCGCTGTCGCTCATCTTAGAACTGGTCCTCTAGAATATCCGTATATGCACCAGCGAAAAAAATATTTAAAATGCTCATGGGACGAAATTAACACGGTGATGGTGGCACAGAGCTCTCCATATGAATATGACAGTGACATTTGCATGACATTAATAGGTTTCCGTATCCCGTACGGAAGCCTATTACTAAGCCTCCGCTGTCTGTCTGTCTGTCTCTCCGTCCGTCCGTCCGTCTGTCTGTTCGTCCGTCCATCCGTCTGTCTGTCCGAGGGCTGTATCTCGTGAACCGTAAGGCCCGTTGAAATTTTCACAGAATATGTGTTATAATGGCGGATATAACAACAAATATAATAAAAAATAGAAAAAGAAAAAAAATAAGGGGGGTTCCCATACAAGAAACGTGTTTTTTTCCAATGTTTTTTTTTTTGTTGTGCGGAAACCTCGGTGCGCGAGTCGGACTCGCACTTGGCCGGTTTTTTTACACTCCTCTGCATGACATTTCAATAGTAGTATTGCCAGTGAAATAACTTTTTCCCTAAGTAATTATTTGGACTCGGCCCCTTTATCCCCAAAATCACATGTTCTGAGCCCTTTCTTTCCCGTCACTAAGACACTGTTTCTAGCTTGTAGGCGTGGACTGGGCTCTTATATCCCCGTTTGGAAAATAACATATTATAGATCACAAAAATATCTACGACTTTGCATCATTAACTTAATTTCGCCAAAAATGTGACTGAGCTCCTTTATCCCCTTGGCTCTTCATATGGTAAATTTATAGTCCTTTTTTGTGTCGCTGCTTGGGTCTGTTGCAGGGATATTATCTCCCAATGCCAAGTTGTTTATTTAGGTATCGGAGTTTCGAGTGGCGAAACTGACTCGGGCACGTCATTTATTATTTCTAGTGAGTTAGCCGTAAATTCTTTATCGTACCTTATTTATCTAAAAGCAATTTTGAGGTCGGCTCGACAGGTCCTTAGGCCCACTTGCACCAACACAAATTTAATATATAAACCAGTTTAACTCGTTAAACTAGCACCCGTTGTACGTGTGAACCGCGTTTAAATCCATAACTCGCTACTTAACTTTAAACTCGTGTTGGTGCAAGTGAGCCTTAGATCGAAATTTATAACTATTAGAAAAAAATCTCGGACCTAGTATTTCTGCAACGCACATGGTCTGTCGCTTGAGTAGTTCAAAAAGCACTGGCTGATCCTGATTTCATTTAAAACATTTCCAGTGTTCATTTTTAGGGTTCCGCATACCATACGGGATCCTACATCTCTCAGTGACAGTGGGAATCCGATATTCGTTTGGTCGTTTATGTGATTTCGTGGTTCAATGGTAAGAATGTAGGATTTGTATTTTTTGACCATGGGTTCGAATCCCTCAAATTTTTTTTTGGTTTTTTTTATTTTCTTTTCTTTTTAAGCAATGTTACGGTGTTTAAATTTTTTTAGGATGTTTGGTTTTTTTTATAACCACCTAAGAATTATTTTCGGAAATACAAAAAGTTTTCACTTCTGCCGGCACCCCGGAGTGCAACTTTTTTTTTCTGTGTACCTAATTCGCCACATCTCCGCTAGCTTATTTATAGCCTACATCACGGCAATATTCATATGTGCCGAGCAGTGGGGTCAGAGGTGAAAGCAATCGGAAATGATTACCAATTCAGTTAGCTTTCATGTGATTTACTCGAAAACTACTAAATCGATTCACATAGAGTTTTCACCGACTTTACCGCGGGCGGTGCCGCGGGCACTTTGAGTTATAAATTCAGATTCAGATATTTATTTCTCCATAAAGAACACACAACATTAACAATATTTCATTGAGAGATATGCTGTATGAATTAGTATTCCCTCCCTCACTTTATCGCTTAATGAAATATTATAAGCATGTAAGTGAAATATGTACAATAAGCATGTAAATATTATAAGCAAGCGTGCCAAATAAAATCCTGGGGTTTGGCGCCACCAGGCTCTAATATAGCCTTACTCTGGCAAGCGGGGCTCTGCCAGGGTTGACAGTTTACTGCCCTAGCTACTCGTGGGACGAAAAATGGAATTAAACATCTTAAATCCAACAAATGGCGGCGATGCAGCTCGCCACTCGTCACGTCGCGTTTCACGAGGGGGCGAAAAGTGAGCAACGGAAAGCCGCTTTGCCACATTTAATGTTTGTGGAGGAATGAAAGATAAGGAGGATGAAGTGTATGAGATGATGAATGCGAGGCAGATTGATGTGCTGGCTGTGAGCGAGACCAAGAGGAAGTGGATGGACAGGTCCACGCACGGTACTTTCACAGCCCTGTGGTCTGGTGTGCCACAGAATGATAGGGCTTGCCAAGGTGTAGGAGTTGTCCTCTCTGACCGAATGGCTCAATGCATAATAGATTACGAGTGTGTGAGCCCAAGACTCCTATGGGTCCGACTTAAGGTGGGTTTGGTCCGCTTGTACGTCTTGGTGGTGTATGCCCCGGACATGTCCAAGCCCATCAAGGACCGCGAGGAGTTCTGGGAGAGTGTGAGAGAAATGCTTAATGCATGTGAGGGGAATGAGAGAGTGTTAATGATGGGAGACTTTAATGGATGGGTTGGCGTGAAAAGGGATGGCTATGAGTCTGTACTTGGAAAGTTTGGTGACGAAAGAAAAAACGAGAATGGTGTTAGTTTGCTCGAAGTGTGCCTGGAAAAGAATCTTTTTGTGACAAACACTATGTTTGACCACAAAAAGATTCCTATGTATACTTGGCAGAGACAGGAAGAAAGAAGTATGATAGATTTTGTGATAGTTGACGAAAGATTAAGAGGCAATGTTGTAGACACAAGGGTTCATCGTGGAGCCAATGTTGGAACAGACCACTTCCTGGTGGTATGCCGAATCAGGGGTCTGTTCAAGCATTGGCGACACCGAAATCATGTGGAAACAACGGCGCTAGAAAGAATAAAAGTAGAAAGATTACAGGATACGGATGTTGAAGGTGAATATCACAAAAAATTGAGCAAAAGGTTGAGTGAAGATTTGTGTAAAAACGTTGAATATGAAATGGAATATGTATGGGAGAAAATGAAAATGGAATAATCGAGACAGCTACTGAGGTATGTGGCGTCGCAAAGAGAAAGAAAGGAAGGAAATCCAATAAGTCTTGGTGGAATGATGATGTAAAACGTGTAGTGGATGAGAAGAAGAAAGCATGGCTTGATCTGTTAGCGAGTAAGGCTGACAGAAGAGTGAACGCAGGAAATAATGTAGTAGAGATACGAAAACAAAGGTATGTTGAGGCTAAAATGAAAGTGAAAGAATGTGTTGAAAGAAATAAAAGCAAAGAGAAAGAAAAGAATGACAGGAGATTCTCTGACAACTTCCGGACTAACATAAAACTGTTTTGGAAAATGGTAAAAACAGTCCGGAAGAAATCAGAGACATGTAAAATGACGGATATCAGGGACAATGAGGGATGTGTATTAAAGGATGAAAAGAAAATTTTAGAAAGATGGAAGGATTATTTTGAAAGACTTTTTGAACCTGAAGGTGTGGAGACACAGCCTGAAGCTGGAGCTGTGAGTGACACGCCTAGTATGGATGATGACAGCGTGATTAGTGTGGATGAGATTCAGAAAGCATTGAAAGGCATGAAATTAGGTAAAGCAGCGGGATATGATAGAGTATCGGTCGAAATGCTGAGGGGCGGTGGTTGGGTGGTTGCAGACCTGTTGCACCGGCTCTTTAATATGTGCTGGCGACACGGCCGAGTACCAGATGATTGGTGCAAAGCTGTGATCGTCCCGCTGTATAAAGGAAAATGTTCGCAGCAGGAATGCAAAAACTACCGGGGCATAAGCCTTCTCACTATTGTCGGCAAACTGTACGCAAAAGTACTGATTGAAAGGGTGTTGAAAATTACGGAAGAAAGGATCTGGGATGTACAAGCGGGATTTAGGAAGGGTATGGGATGCACGGATCAGGTCTTTTCCCTACGGTGCATAGCCGAAAAATATCTGGCGAAAAACCAGAAGGTCTTTTGCGCGTTCGTATATCTGGAGAAGGCCTATGACAAAGTGATGAGGAATGAGTTGTGGGCAGTGTTGTCCGAGTATGGAGTGGACAGTCACTTGGTGCAAGCACTGAAATCTCTCTATGAGGGTTCTAGAGCTTGCGTCAGGATAAACGGGGCATACACCGACTGGTTTGACATCTCTAGAGGGGTCAGACAGGGGTGTGTCGCGTCACCTTGGCTGTTCAATCTATTCATGGACAGCTGCTTGGCTGATCTGAAAGAATATGATTGTGGATTAAGAATGGATGAGTTAGGTGTGAAATGCCTCTTGTACGCCGACGATCAAGTGATACTTGCGTCGTCGGTGGGCGAGTTGCAGGACATGGTAACTGTTATGGTTGAAGCATTTAAAAGGAAGGGAATGAAAGTGAATGTAAAAAAGACGAAAGTAATGATACTGGAGAGGAATGAAATAGTGTCCGAATGCGATGTAAGGATTGGGAATGAGTGACTGGAGCAAGTGAACGAATTCGTTTATCTGGGGAATATGTTCACGCGGGATGGAAAATGTGAAGGAGATGTAGAAAAGAGAGTGAAAGCCGGTAACCAAGTGAATGGGGCGTTGCACGCTATTATGAGCAGCCAAAGCATGTCAACGAGGGCACGTTTGGCTGTCCATGGCGGAGTGCTGGCCCCTACGCTTATGTACGGGAGTGAAAGTTGGGCATGGCAGACGAAGCATGAAAGCAGAATTAATGCTGTGGAAATGCGCGCGTTGAGAAGTATATGTGGAGTTACAATGAAAGATAGATTGAGAAATAGTGTAGTGCGAGAGCGCTGTGGGCTGAAAGAGGATATAGTGACAAGGATTGAGAAAGGGATGCTTCGGTGGTTCGGTCATGTTGGAAGAATGGATGATAGGAGACTAACGAAAGAAATTTAATGTGCTTGTAATATAATGTATGTGTACAACTGAATAAAATTCTATTCTATTCTATTCTATTCTATAGGCTTAGTAATAGGGTCCCGCACCGGATACGGAACCCTAAAAATTATAAGTAGAATTTTCAGGAATGTGTGCATATAAATTATACGGGAAAGAGCCAAGTATAGCTGACCGTGCGAAAAGCAACTCACACTTAGATCTACGCCTGCTATCGAAAGAGTTTGTCCTTGTAGACCCCTGCGGTCCTCGTCCTTAGCAGAGCTCATACGAACGGCTTCGTCTAAATCCCTCCGAACCCATCAATCTCATCAAGTCTCCGCAGCCCACAGAGGCCGTCATCTTCAGTCTCCACAGCCCACAGAAGCCTTCATCTTCAGTCTCCGCAGCCCACAGAAGCCTTCATCTTCAGTCTCCGCAGCCCACAGAAGCCTTCATCTTCAGTCTCCGTAGCCCGCAGAAACCTTCATCTTCAGTCTCCGTAGCCCACTTGATACTTGAGCCTGACCGAGGTTCGGATTCCTCGTAAAACTGTAGGTCCCTTCCCTCCTAATCTTACTTGGTGGTAGGGTTTAAATAGTTTGTGTTTTCCGACCAGTTCAGTGTAGCCGGCACGATCAAAGGGGGAAGCACTGACATGGCCCCTAGTTCACCCGGTGTTATGGGCTGACATCACGGACGTTGTAGGTGATGTAGCCAACCGTGTCAGTTTCCATAAAAAAAAACCCCCCTACCCATAACTGACGAAAAATGTCTTGAAAGACAGCTTAAGCAAAGACAAGTGTTCCGTTTTTTTTTCTTTTTCAGCTACAGAATACTAAAAATATATTTCTGTAAAGTTTTAGGATCTGGAAGTGTGAGACAGACGGACGAAAAATACACGCACTGTATAAAGTAACCCCATCACATGACATCACATTACATCACATTACATCACATGACATACATCACATCACATCACATCACATAACATCAAATGAGATCACATGACATCACGTGACATCACATGACATCACATGACATGACATGACATCACATGACATCACATCACATCACGTCACATCACATGACATCACATGACATCACATGACATCACATGACATCACATGACATCACATGACATCACGTGACATCACATGACATCACATGACATCACATGAAATCACATGACATCACATGACATCACATGACATCACATGAGATCACATGACATCACATGACATCACATGACATCACATGACATCACATGACATCACATGACATCACATGACATCACATGACATCACATGACATCACATATGAACGGATTATTTTATTTTCAGACCTACCTATGTATCTGACTGAACCCGAGAGCTCGAGTATTGTCTGACCGTCGCGTCGTCGTCGCCTGTCTGAGTCCTATCCTATCCAAAGAGTTTTCCTATCCTAACGTCCGGAAGGAAAATTTTACGATATTGAAGAATTTTAAGAGCGCCTATTGATATATTATTCCGCTTCGAAATAGAAATATGGGAAGAACAGGCTAACACTCATATTTCACTTGTCTGGCGCTGGCACCGACCCCGGAGCCGCTGGGGGGAGACTTTAGTAGTGGACTTTCCTCCCCATCCCCTTTGGTTTGCGGCGGACCGTGAAAAGAGGGCCCAAGCAAGTTCGAAATCTAAATATACAGGATGTAAAAACGTCGAGTACATTAAATTGAGGAAATCATTATTGGGATCAAGAGTAACAAAAAAGTCAAATAAGTTTTTTCTGAATTCCCTTTAAATAAAAAGTTACAGTTTTCATACAAACTAATTGATTATTTTAATGTAAAAATAATCTAATGACAACAGGGCGGCGCGGAGGGGGGAAGAGCGGGTGAGACATGAGGGCCTCGGACGGAGGTGTTGACGGGAGGGGCGGGGGTTAGCTTTGTGAGTGGAGGACTGGAGGTCGGCAGGCAGAGGGTGCGGAGCGGCAACAACACGTTAAATTACACTAGACGAAAACATACATTTCAAAAATTCATATCTCTAACTAGACTATCATATCATCAATATCATATCATAACTAGACACTTTAGAGAAAAACTTTGTTCGTTTTTTTGTCTAGGAAAAACATGAGGATTGCGCTGGCGAAATTAATGTACTCGCCGTTTTAACACCCTGTATACGAAGTCGAAGTCTAAGAATAGACGATTCATTGGAATGTTCTTTTTCATTTTATATTGGACGACCTGGGCGCGGTCAGTGGATGGATGGGTGACCGCTCGACCGTTGGAGGCTGACCGTGGTTCGGATTCCACGTAAAACTGTAGGTCCCTTCCCTTCTTACCTTACTAGGTGATAGGGTTTACCCGCCTGGGTGTTTACAACCGCACTGAATGAAAGGTAGGTTCAAGCTATTTATACAGTTCTTGGTAACCGTCCAGTTCAGAGTAGCCGGCACGACCGAAGGGAAGCACTGACATGGCACCTATTTCACCCGGTGTTATGGGCTGACATCACGGATGTTGTAGTGTAGATGATGTAGCCAAGCGTGCAGTTTCCATAAAAATACTCGCAGATCTCGAACTCTTTCTGATTGGTTAAGATCACCAATGGTTGAGATCAATCATTTCTCTCACATAAGTACATCAGAGAGTTTGTTGCGCTGGGTTTTTTTAGCTTTTTACTAACCAATATAACCTCCGAGAAGGTAGGTGCCATACTGAAGACTTCCCTTTAGTACAGGGGCAGATCGAGGTGACTGCGCTAAACTGGATAAAATGTAATAATTTTAGTCAATTCTAAAATTGCCGTCCGACGAGCATGAATGAAAGCATTATGTATGAGAGTGGGAGAGGCGGCAGAGGTGTGTCAGGATCTTCCCTTTTTGCTCTGTGGACAAGATCGTGGCACGTCGAGATCCGTTGTGTCTGCCTACCCCACTGGGAGGCAGGCGTGACGCTATGTATGTATGTATCTGAAATTGGCAGTAAAGTGAGAACGCATCGAACACAAAGCCTGGAAGGAAACACTATATAGTATAACGGGGCGAGTAGGGAATATTAAAAACGTCTGCAATCGCTCCCAGACAAGGAGTTGTTCAATAAAGTCGGAAGATTGCTGTGAGGCGTCTGTCCGCCACCGACTGCCGATGTCCGGGAGCCGAAGACGAAACACCTCTACCATAGACTACTATTGTTGCCACTGGAGTAATGCATCGCTTTAAGGTCTTAGCTTACGGTGACGCTTGGTCCGGGTCGCCTCTCTCCCTAAAACATGGTTGAGGGAGGCGATGGCTGGCCCTGGCGTGATGCTCGTGAACGGGTGCTGTTCGTGGAGACTGGCCTGCTCCAATTGGTAACATTGTATATTTTATATGCTAGGCGTATATTTTTAAAAGGAACTATGGTATCTGTCATGAACTGTTACATTTGTCGCAGATTTATATTTTTTCATTATATAACTTTTTGGTCTTTGAGTTTTGTACTACCTCGTATTATCACTGGTATAACTGAAAATGCTACAAACATGTTGACTTGGGATTCTGACTGCATACGAATTTTGAAGTTTGACAGGGTACAACCTGTACCTTAATTTATACTGCTGACGCATGCCTTAATACTAATTTGACTAATTGATACATTAAGTATCAAATTTATTTATTTTTGAATTTTTATTCGTTTACTATATTATTATTATATTTTTTTTTGACATTGTACTACCATGTGGTATGAATATATTTTATAATTGACATGACTTGATACGATATGTATCAACAATTTCTGACAAAGGCTCTATACACCTGATTTTATTTATACTTTTACTTTTGATTTTATGTGGTCAGAATTATCAAGCTTAAATTATAGTTATTCTAGCTCTCAAACTGTGTCTTAACACTGTAAGCGGTGTCTATTGTGTAGTTAGTCACAATGTATTGTAATCGAAGACGTTAAAAAAAATTACCCTGCGAAGTTTCTTGCCGGCTCTTCTTTGTGGGTGTAATCGAACCGGATTGTAAAAACTAAACAGGACAAATTCAAGCGTAGTGTACTACCATACGAATGATAAATAAAGAATAAAGAATAAAGAATTGATTTATTCTTGGTATACCCGAAACCAAAAGGAGGGGTTTGATAGCGTATGTATGTGTGTGTGTGTATGTATGTGTGTATGTATGTATGTATGTATGTAACGTAAGATTTGATCACCCACAGACACCGAGAAAGGTGAAACATGAAACTAAATAAAAGCTTATAAAAAACCGGCCAAGTGCGAGTCGGACTCGCGCACCGAGGTTTCCGCACCACAAAAAAAAACATTAAAAAAACACGTTTCTTGTATGGGAACCCCTCTTAATTTTTAACTATTTCTATTTTTTATTATTTGTTGTTATATCCGCCATAATGACATAAATTTTATGAAAATTTCAACGGGCTACTTGTTACAGTTCAAGAGATACAGCCCTCGGACAGACAGACGGCGTAATAGGCTTCCGTACGGGATACGGAAACCTAAAAATAGTACCTACTATTTGCGTTACACTCAGATTCCGGACCGGCGCGGCGGCGGGGCGGCGTGGCGGCGCGGCGCATAAATTTCAAGTTATAAGAGATTTCTACGTAAAATTTTCACTTCATAAAAACCGAAATAAAAAAAACCGGCCAAGTGCGAGTCGGACTCGCACACCGAGGTTTCCGCACGACAAAAAAAACACGTTTCTTGTATGGGAACCCCCTTAATTTTTTTTACTTTTTCTATGTTGTATTATTTCTTATAGCCGCCATAATAACACATATTCTGTGAAAATTTTAACCAGCTAGCTATCACGTTCCCAAAGATACAGCGCTAGGACGGACGGACAGACAGACAGACAGATAGACAGACAGACGGTTCCGTACCAGGTACGAAAACCTACTCGTTAAAATTAACATTAAATAAACAGTGAGTGCTCCCGGCCTAGCACCGCCCCGGACAGCGTCAATGGTATTGGATTAATTCAATGAACTCCAGTCAGTCAGGCCCACAGGCTGCCAGACCTGGGGGCGGCGGCGGGGCGTCGGGGGCGGAGGCGGCAAGGGAACAGCGGGGGCCGCCGGGCTGGCGGGGGGGAGGATGTTTCAGGAAATTCGTCTCAAACGTCACAGACAAAGAATGCGTACCTACTTAAAAAAACTGTTTTAAAACATTAAATGTTTTTTTTTTTTTATGTAATCCGGTTTGGGTGACTGAGTCGGAGGGGCCAACGCGCATGCTCCGACCAGCCAATATCACCTCCGAGAAGGTATATGGCATACCGGAGACTTCCCTGGATTGCTGGCTATACTGGACTAGAGGAGAACACAACCGAGGCTGCTATGCGGCCATCAGGGACGACGCTCTACTGTAGAGAGAGAAAGAGAGCCTCTACAACCGGATTGTCTCTCTCTAGAGCTCGACACGCGTTACTTGCTGCCGGGTACTGTACGCACGCGGTCTACCTGCGGACTCTGACCATTAGTCATAGCTTACGGCGACGGCGGAGTCACTTTTATCACTGCTGCCCAGCCGCAGCCGCCAGAGTTGGACCACCTACAACATTATGTATAAACATAGATAGATCATTTTAGTAATAGCATGATTTAGTCGTTCGCTGAATCTAAAAAGTTAAATTACAAATTTAAAAAACCCCGTCCCTTAAAACGTCAAAAATTATTTTCGTTTACTTACTTAAAGGAGTCGGGGGACCGCTAAGTAAATAAAATATAAAAACTCAGAGCTGCGCGGGTTAACGGACATTTTTTAAATTTGTAATTAAACTCTTATTTCAAGCTTTTTTAAAAAACCGCATGTGTATCGGTCCACTTTATAAGAAAATTATTGTTTTGATTACTTAATTACTTGATTATAAACATAGGTAGCTAATAACCATCCCGATTAAACCAGCTTTCCAAAAAAAAACCGCATCTAAATCGATCCATCCGTTTCGGAGCTGCGATGCCACAGCAGACACACACACACACACACACCCTTGTTTGTTTTAAGTACCATGCGAGGACCCCCGTTTTACCCATTCAGACCGAGGACCTCTCCGTATCTGGACTATACGAAGTCGTACGGTGACCTCGACAAGACAGATGTGCGCCAAATTTATTCCTGGAAACGCTTAAGCGCTTAGTGTTTCGATATCTCCTACTCTTTCTAACTTGAATTGTGACAAACAAAGCGAGGACGCAATATACACTCGCAAACCTGTCTGGCGACGTCCATTCGAGGACTTTGTGTTATAGGCTAAACGAGGACCTTCGCGACCTGTCCAGCCATGCCATTTCGAGGACCTAATAGCACACCAATTCCTGAAACGTTGTATTATGCGAGGGCCTTGTGTTGAATTTTCTACTATCAAACAGGGGACATTTTATTCTGATTTCTTCTGTACAAAACGAGGACCGGGGGAAGGGGAAGGTGAAGGGGAAGGGAAGAACGCCGCTGCCGCGCCGCCGCGCCGGTAGAGGAATAGAACAAATCGTGCTCCCATCACAGTCACTTGGTCGTCAGTCGCTTCGCCCGACATCTCGGTTGTTATTACAGTACCACTGCATTCAATAAAATATGTTTGAAGCTGCAAATGTACGTGTTTTTCTATTAGTACGAGAGCGCACCGTAAAAAACCAACGTCATCGAGTACCAAGATGGGACTAGTTTGTGGTGGTCTAGAATAGGATAGGCATCTAAAATATACAGGGTTGCCTGAGCAAATCCTGGCACGTTTTGTGTAAAAGGTAATTAAACATGTCATTTTTTTGGTGCAATTTACGTCATCGAGTACCAACTGGAGACCTGGCACATTCGATAAAGGTCATCAAGAAGAGCACAAAAATACTAGGTTGCCTCGTCCTACCTTGGCCGTTTTTGGAGTCGGGCAAATTTAAGAGTGGTGAAAAATGGTCAAATTTACGTCATCGAGTACCAAGATGACAGTCACACCATTCGATAGTTCTGATAACCTAATTCATAAAAAACCTTGGTTGCCTGCCCTCACCTTGGAGCATTTCCTAGTCGGCCAAGTTGAATATCGGATAGCCGCTTTGTTACTAAGTTCTAAAATCGTTCATGTGTAATCATAGGACCGTTTAAAGATATATTTATCATAGAACTGTGAACACTTTATTAATCCAGCAATACCAGTGGTAGTCAAACCGCGGCCCGCGGGCCGCATGCGGTCCGCGGGCGGTATTTGTACGCATTGTCACAAACAGCGCAGATAATAATATATATTTTAGCTTTTACTCAGTATGAAAATATTATCTGCGCTGTGAGTGTGTGTGCGCGCTTGACGACAAAAACTGATGCGTGAATATTCAGAGCAAGTGAGCGGGTGGCGGGACTGGCGGGAGAAGAGTTTCGGTAAATTTTCCAAATGTTGCTGCTCTGCGATTCGACGTATCTATTGCCGATAGTATCTATCAAAATATGGTTATACTTGAAGAAATATTTAAAGAATAATATAAAAAAATTAAAGGGTCGCTGGAATTTGGAATCTGCGAAGGAAAACAAGGTATTAGTCGTAAAACTCTCACACCGTAACCAGTCTTTTTTGCCCGGTAACCCCGTGAGGCCTGCCGTCACTTTGTTCGCCCTATATAAAATAGCACAGTCGCCGTGGTCGGCTGGTTGGTGAGTAGGAGCCTTGGGTAGGAGCGGTCACTTTGTCCGCCATAAGTTAGGGCGGCCGCAGTGACTGACTACTGGCTAAGGGCGAGCGGCATCGAAGCCGCTGCAGCTGCGAGTGGTGAAGAGAACTGCCAATGAGAAGCGAATGTCAGTCAAACCGCCTGCTTGCTCGACATCGACCCCGGCGCCCGACGGGACGATGGTGCTAGAAGGAGTTCCGCCAGTTCGATTACCACAGCGAAGAAGAACTGGCAAGAAACTTCGCTGGGTCGTACCCTGGTCTTCGACGGTAGGACGGCGAGGTGGTTCGGGACCTGCGAAGTTAAACGGACATGTTAGTATAGTATCGACAGAGAGCGCCGTGTTGATGGATCCCACAGTCGGTAGTCGCAAGCGCTAGCGATCAGCGGGCTGTCGTGTCAGTACGCGCCTTGAAGAAGCCCGTGGACAGCGTCTGGAAATACTCCTCCAGCGGTGCTATCCCTGTACGTACGGTGTACGGTGCGGTCTCTGTATAGGTTGGCGTTTCTGTGGACCAGGGCGCACCTGTGGTGATGCACAAGAATTTGTGTTGCCTGACCCTCGTCTTGTTGATGAGTCCTTTGGCCGAAGGGTCGCTGTGTTAAGCCTTGGTAGTGTTCTCTGGAGCTGAATGGAGTTCACCAAATTAGGAATCTAGCAATCTAATATGCCAGTGGCGGTTCACACTCAAGTAGAGCTCAGCAAGTCCGACATTCATTGCGACGATGTCTGTAGGCTTTGCCACCGTCCTAGACCTCGCACAGCTGAGAAATGTCAGGCGACAGGCAATCATCCTGCGCCTAAACGGGCACCTATTTTCACCTTCAATATGTTGTAGACAGGTTCTCCACCATGTCGCCCGGTTCGGTACCACAGGTCGCAGGCGAAAAACTCCTGATGTCACTTTCCTGCACTTGGAGGTCAGCCTAGCTGGTAACTTAGCCATTGCACACGGATTGACGCAGTTGGTGTCCGGAACTACTAGGATATCGGATAACCCTGCCCATCGACCTAGTTTATTGGACCTTGTCCTGACTACTGAGCCAAATGGCTACAGGGTGAGGATTGAGGCTCCCCTCGGTAACTCCGACCATTGCCTTATACGCTCAACTGTGCCAACTGTACACTTCGCAGAAGCATGTGAATGTAGTACGCAGACAGTTTGGCACTACCCGTTAGCACAATGGGATGACTTCCGTTCCTTCCTGGGTACATACCCTTGGCGCGACGTTTGCTTCTCTTTTTCAGACTTACCCCTGTGTGCCCAATCGGTCGTCGATGTGATCGCACAGGGTATGAATTTCTCCATCCATCGTTCCCATCGGCGGACGCCTTAAGCCTTGGTTCGATCGTCATTCCAGGCTGGTTATTGACGCTAAGAACTAGGCCTATAGGAAATAGCTGCAAAATAGGTCTTTCAGCCTCGGTAGCTCAGTGGTGCGGTCGGTCAACTGTTATTAAGCAACCCTGGGCGCTTACTTGGATGGGTGACCGCTCGACCATTGGATGCTGACCAAGGTTCTGATTCTAAGTTAAGCTGTAGGTCCCTTCCCTTCTTGCCTTACTAGGTGGTAGGGTTTATCCGGGCCGGGTTGGTACCACCGCACTGAACGATACGTCGGTCCAAATGGCTATGTAAATAGTTCGTGTTTCACGTCCAGTTCAGTGTAGCCGACATGAAATGAAGGGCAGCGCTGACATGACACCTAGTTCACCCGGTGTTATGGGCTGACATCACAGATGTTGCAGGTGATGTAACCAAACGTGTCCGCTTCCATTTTAAAAAGTCGAGAATAGACGAGAGCTCAACGTCGCTGCTAGGTTCTACAAAGGAACGCAAAACTTGGCCAAGTTCAGACGCGGCCGTGGAATTGGCGCGAAACTCGCACCTACCTCTTCGGGTAGCCGCGCCTTCTGGTCTCTCGTCCTTTGATCGGAATTTATGCCGTCTTGCTACCTCCGCTGGAGCGTTCGGTTGGATGGTTTGCTCGAGCTAGGTGCCCAGCAGCAGGCGATTCCCGCTGAAGATGCAGACGACTTCTGAGGACAGCACCTCGGCCGGCCGCCTGCATTGTTCTCTTCACTGAAGACTCCGATATATTTTAGTTAGTCTGTAAGCTATCGCCGACCTGAAAAGAACTCTGTAAAATTACTACTAATTAATCAAATACTTTTTAAAAAGTAAATAACCGGTGTCGACTACGTAATTCTCGCTATACTCGCGAAGGAAAGGTAAATGTCTTTGCACGCCTTTTCGCATCCAACTGCAACATGGATGACCTGGGCGCCAACCCCCGTCATTACCCCATTGCGGCCGTATGATGGCAAATATTACGTTCCACCCCAGAGTCGTCTATAAAACGCACGTGGGTTGAATATTTCGAAGAGGAGCTAGGAGCTAGCCTGACGGCGTTCCAGCGATCGTCTTGAGAAGTTGTGCACTAGAATTTGCGCCAGTCCTCACCAGCCTATTCAAATGCCCCTATTCCTCCGGTTCAATGCCTTCTTGCTGGAAGAGAGCTTCGGTCCGGTCGGTTTCGGACCCAGCGAACTCATCAAAACATCGCCCTATTTCGATAACCTCACTCTTCACTAATGTTATGGAGCGTATGGTCAGCGTATGGTCTCCCGACGTACCTAGAAGACTTTAAACTCCTCGACGACAAGCAGTACGGCTTACTCAAATAAAGGTCGACTGGAGATCTTCTAGCGTACGTCACACATTTGTAGGCTGAAAGGCTCGATGGTTTTAGGGAATCGCTGGCGGCCGCTCTGGATATTTCCAAAGCATTATCGCGCCGCCGGGCACCGGGAAATACTAAGCAAGCTTCCAGCCTACGGTGTCCCAACAAAACTGTGCACTTGGATTTTCAGTGTTTGAGTGGTCGGTTGATCTTTGTTGCCCTAGATGGTGCCTGTCTGGTCGATTAATCAATCAGCTTGTGTTTCACAAGGGTCCGTGCTGTCGCCAATGCTGTTTCTTTTATTTATCAACAAGGGTTCACCAACGACTGGAAGGGTAGAGGGGCCTCAGCAGCAAATGCGAGGCGCGAAACTGTTGCTCAGGTTGACTCGTTTTCGAAAAAGTATCCTCTTGGGAAAGGAGAACTTGGTCAACGTTAAGGTAGCCAAAACGAAAGCTTGCGCCTTCTCTACTAAGGCTGATCCATCTCATCTTCAAGCTACTTTCCAGGATGTCTCCAACCAAGTCCCCAACGACGGTAGTCTGGACGTCCTGGGTGGGGAATGTGTCCAGAGACGTTGGATTTTGATCGTTCATAGAGTTGAAGGCGAAACTATTGTCTCGAAAAGCTTATAGGGGTACAGAGACGTGCGAGTTAGAACGACAGAGAGATGCTCAACAACCGGATTGTCTCTTTTTAAATCCCGATTTACTGCCACGTACTGTATAGTAAACAAAAAATGTGTGTCTTCGAGATGTTTAATACAACGACAAACATGTTTTAGTTAATTTATATGTGACATAATTTAAAGTATTGAAGTGTACTGTGTTCATTAAAGTAATTTAAAGTAAAGGTGTACTACGTTACTTATTTCTTCTATGTTGGCGTCTTTGGGACTACATGCAATCCTCATTGCGTCTTCCGGCTGAAAAGGCTATTGCAATATTTGTTTTTTAAGATGTTCATTTTTGAAAATGAAACTTCTCAGAGGTACGTCGAAAGAAACTTTGTTAAAATAGTGTGGAGTCTTGAAAACATTTAAGGGTGCTAGGCTTTCTCAAAAAATTTATGTCCTCCTGCTTTTCACGATGTTCGATGAAGTGAGCTTTAGGTTGTGTGCCGTGTTTTAGTTCTATGATTTCGTTCATCAACTGGCTGAATAATTTCATGTCATCATTTTCAAAATGTTACGGGCTTTCTTTGTAGAAATAAAGCAATTATTAATACTTTTCACATCGTTAATTCTTTTTTTAATTTATGTCAAATATTCCTTCAAATATGACACCATATCTTGATAGATATTAGATATGTCGTAGGTATCGCAGCAACAGTTGGAAAATTTGCCGAAACTCTTCTCCCGCCAGTCCCGCCACCCGCTCACTTGCTCTGCATATTTCCGCATCAGTTTTTGTCGTCAAGTGCGCGCACACACTCACAGCGCAGATAATATTTTCATACTGAGTAAAAGCTAAAATATATATTATTATCTGCGCTGTTTGTGACAATGCGTACAAATACCGCCCGCGGACCGCATGCGGCCCGCGGGCCGCGGTTTGACTACCACTGGTATAGCTGGATTAATAAAGTGTTCACAGATTTATAATAAATATATCTTTAAACGGTCCTATGATTACACATGAACGATTTTAGAACTTAGTAACAAGGCGGCTATCCGATATTCAACTTGGCCGACTAGGAAATGCTCCAAGGTGAGGGCAGGCAACCAAGGTTTTTTATGAATTAGGTTATCAGAACTATCGAATGGTGTGACTGTCATCTTGGTACTCGATGACGTAAATTTGACCATTTTTCACCACTCTTAAGTTTGCCCGACTCCAAAAACTGCCAAGGTAGGACGAGGCAACCTAGTATTTTTGTGCTCTTCTTGATGATCTTTATCGAATGTGCCAGGTCTCCAGTTGGTACTCGATGACGTAAATTGCACCAAAAAAATGACATGTTTAATTACCTTTTACACAAAACGTGCCAGGATTTGCTCAGGCAACCCTGTATATTTTAGATGCCTATCCTATTCTAGACCACCACAAACTAGTCCCATCTTGGTACTCGATGACGTTGGTTTTTTACGGTGCGCTCTCGTACTATATCGATGTGTTTTCCATCTTCTAGTTCAATACAGCCGTGCTCAGATAAAGGAAGGTTCTGAAATGGCACCTAGGGTTCCTTCGGCATAGTTGTGTGTTGGGCTAATATCACCACAGCAGGTGTAATATTCGCACAATCATGTCCAGCTCTCAAATATTGCTAATGATAATAATATTAGCTATCTGATTATTAGAATGATTAATATTTTTCAATAAGTTTTAATCCCCATTGTTTTCGTTCTAAAATTCATTCTTATTAGGCATAACAAAAATATTAATAGTGGTTTCATATTGATGGGTTGGGCCAAACTTGGTAAATTATCTAATGTTGTTTTTTTTATGTAATCCGGTATGGGTGGCTGAGTCGGAGGGGCCAAAGCGCATGCTCCGACCAGACAATATCACCACCGAGAAGGTAGGTGCCATACCGGAGACTTCCCTAGATTGCTGGTTTTACTGGACTAGAGGAGAACACAGCCGAGGCTCCTATGCGGCCATCTTACATCCAGTGCGGTGGTACCAACCCTGTCGGCTACAATTTGAGCCTACCACCTAGTAAGGGGCAAGGGAAGGGACCTACAGTTTTACACTGGTTCCGAACGGTGAAGCAGCAGGTGTAGGTATGCACGTCATTTTTTTCGTCAGAAACTCATTGGTACACGCCGACCGGATTCGAACCGCCGACCTCCGCCGCCGACCGCTGCCGCATGAGAAGCCGATGCCCAAACCACTCGGCCAACCGCCGCTTTTGAATTTTTGAAAATTTGTTTAGAAAAAAAAACAATACACACTCAGCAAAACGTGTCCAAACCGAGGACCCATGTGTGAACTTCACACATGAGTCCTCGGATTGGTTAAGAAAGTGGACTTGAGTGTAAATCGAAGTGTGTAAAATACGACGGTGGCGCCGCCCTGGTGGTCACAAATTTTCACACTCTGACTAAAATTATGGCGACCAAATCGAGGACCGTTTCCGATTTCCGTATTTCTTAGACAGAAAGGTTCAGAATCGCACGGAGAATACGACAATGGTGACCATTCAATCCGAGGACCCAGGAAAAAGTCCTCGGTTTGAAAATGTCCTCGTATGTGCCTTGTGTATTCAGGTGCACGTCCTCGGATAGTACTTAAAACAAACACACCCTCACACACACACCCTCACACACGTTAAACTTATAACACCCCTCTTTTTTAGGCGGGGGTTGAAAAGATAGACTGCATTTCTGCCTTCAGAAAAAATAAAATAGGTACCTACAAAACAAAATGAGGGAGTTACCTATTATTAGTAATTATTAGTAATTAGTAACACACTTGCCATCGTCATGTGCCCTCCATAATGCATTCTAGTTATTTTAGCAATACGTGTTTAGAACGCTCCGCGTAAAATGATGTGAGGCAAAATTTGCTATCTCTAATGAAATGCTTCTACGGAATTAAATACATAAGCTAATGGTATTCCTGCGGTCACGTAGATAGAAATGTAATGAACGAAGCACAGAACCGAAGCGGTTAAAAAGTGTTGATGCATTCAAAATGCGAAAGTTTATTGGAATTTATTTATTACATAGGTTAGAATCAAAAGGCTATTATTGCTATTAGCGCCTGTTTTTAAAACCTGTCAAATTATTAGACATTCGTGTTTTCATCTGCTGTATGTTATTATACAGGCGCCATCACAACCCGAAATGGTTTTTTTTTATTGGAAGCACGACATACGGCGCTCGCCAGACTAACGCAGAGGTGCACCGCGGGCATTCGGATATTTACGGGGGCTGCGAATACCATGTCGGCCGGCTAGGTGCACCTTCATATTATGCGCGATATTGTGTATTAAGGACCCCAGACTGTACATTAGAGGAAAGGATGCCTCTCTGTCAGACATATCTATCAGGATAACCTAACCTAACCACAGAATACAATAATAGTACTAAACCAACCTACAGAAGGATAACTCTACAAAGAAACTTAAATAAATGTCCAATAAATTCATACAATAAAGTTGGTTTATAATAAGTGTGCTCCGCGTTTAATTAATTTATCTAAAGAACCTCCACTGGCTATCGAGATAAAACAAACGAGGAAGCTGCAGACGCTTCATACTGAAATAAATTAGACGACAACCTTTTTGTCCGCCTCATAGCCGGCATGGCGCCTCTCTGAGCGTGGTTTCGCGAGGAATGGTGTTATTGGCTGTGTCTGATCTTCCGTTGAAGTATTGGTCACAGACACCCGCGCCGGCTGTCTATAAAAAAAAAAATACCTTCTCTTTGTACGACGCAATAAAGTGCAATTCAGCTCGCACAGCGCTGCTTGCCTAACATTATATGCACCTACAGCACGCTTCTCTTTCTATCACGTATCTCGATCTCTTCTGACGCGGCACGTTTCACTAAATAGGCCCGCCAAACCGGGCCCGCCAGCTTGTAGCTTCATACCTAAAGTGTGGAGTGCGTCTGGCCTGACTTAACACATTCTACGACTAATGTCGCTGGGGAAAGGCTATTGTACTGTACTGTACTGTACTGTACTGTACTGCACTTCACTGCACTGCACTGCACTGCACTGCACTGCACTGCACTGCACTGCACTGCACTGCACTGCACTGTACTGTATTTTTTATTGTTGACAATAAATTATTTTTATTTACAAAATGTTTGTTTGATGAATTTTTATATATTAATATTATTTATAAAATTACACAATACAGATATTTCGACTGTGTTGTCGTCATCAGTGAAAAATATAACATATTATATGTTATATTTTTCACTGATGACGACAACACAGTTGAAATATCTGTATTGTGTATTTTTTATTGATCATTCATGTGTAAGTTAGAACTCGAACTTGTCACAATTTGTTCTATCCGGTTCGATTACACCCACGAAGAAGAACCGGCAAGAAACTTCGCATTGGATGCTATGATAGTGAATTTACAAATTCAAAATCCTTCAATCCTCAGTGCCTATAGAAGAGATAACGAGGAGCAAACATTTTACACATACATACCACACACGCTGTATCCCGACAATCAGGGTAAGCAGAGTAATCGGTGTTGCCCTGCAAGAACTCTGGAAAATTGCAACACAACATCGACCACCACGTTTAGTAAAGTATTCGGACAAGATAACTATCAAGCAGCAAGTAAGGCACGAAGTCCCACCCGCTGCACGACTCGGTGGAAGGACCGTGCCAAGCTGAGAGGTGGCGATCCTGTCGCCCTTTAGCACGGCATCTCGTCCTTATTCCTTAGTCGCCTTTTACGACATGCACGGGGAGATACGCAGTGGGCCTATTCTTTTTAAGTTAAAGCTTTTACACATCTAATCCAATAATTAAACGCTGGTTCTAAAACATAACGGCACGCGATGCACGCCACAAGAGCAGTAGATACGAATAGCTATGGCAAATAGAAACTAATTTTCTTTTTTTTTTTTTTTATGGAAACTGACACGGTTGGCTACCTCACCTACAACGTCCGTGATGTCAGCCCATAACACCGGGTGAACTAGGTGCCATGTCAGTGCTTCCCCGTTTGATCGTGCCGGCTACACTGAACTGGTCGGAAAACACAAACTATTTACATAGCCGCTTTGACCGACGTTTCATTCAGTGCGGTGGTACCAACCCGGGCGGGTTAAACCCTACCAGCAAGTAAGATTAGGAGGGAAGGGACCTACAGTTTTTACGAGGAATCCGAACCTCGGTCAGCCTCCAACGGTCAGCGGTCACCCATCCAAGTACTGACCGCACCCAGTGTTGCTTAACATTCAATAGCGACAGTTGACTGTCTGCACCACTGAGCTATCGAGGCTACTCTTTACGCTTGCCTGTTCTAAAATATCCTTGTGATTGACCGCACAATAATTGTATTGTACTGTATTGTATATATTTATTGCACTCAAATAGAATATGGGCAAAAGGTAACACTTAATGCCTCTAGGCATTTTCTAACAGAATACCTTTTGGGTATGATAACTGCTAGGTGAGCGGCGGAAAGAGATATTATAAGTATTATTATATGACAGATGTACGGGAATACAAAAGATGGATAAACTTAAATATGAATAGTTTAAATACTATACCTATATAACAGATATATACATAAGATAGACTAAATATACTTAGTTTTTACGTATTATACTCGATATATTTACTAACTCTGATTTGTAGGTTCGCCTAGCCTGTTACTTATACAGATACTATCACGGACGCTGCTCTGTGGAACTGGCATCCCTTATTCCCTGCCACCGGTCCTATCTCCGCATGACTCGTCGCTGAGAGACTCAGCACCCTTTTGTTGTTGACATTGGGCTTTTAAGGCACGAATTTCAAATGCGATGACCAACTTTTGTAACTTTAAATTATCATAATTCTCAGGTACAGAAAGGAAGGTGGGGAAGAGGAAACCTACGATCAACAAAAGGGAAGGTGGGGTAGAGGAAACCTACGATCAGCAAAAGGGTAGATAGATAGATAGATAGAAAATGCTTTATTGCTCCAATAAACGTTCAACAGTAATAAGTATATTAGAAAATCTACATAAGGTGGACTTATCCCTTACAGAGATTTCTTACAGTCAACCTTTGGATGTTTGATGTTCGATTAATATAGTGGAATGTAAGTAGGTAGAAGCAAAAATAAAAGGTATACTTGTGTTAATACATGTAAATTACTAAATATATAGAATATAATATACAATTAAATAAACATACATACCGCCTTTGTCAATCCAGGTATGAAACAAAAGGGGTTTTTTTAGGTTTCACTTTACATGGGAAGGTTGGGAAGAGGAAAACTACGATCAAGAAAAGGGAAGATGGGGAACGGGAAACCTACGATCAACAAAAGGGGAGTCGCGAAGAGCTACTGCAGTGGGGAAGAGGAAACCTTATAACCGGAGCGTTTGCTTGCATATACATTATTTTTTATCAGGTAGCATATTAAATCTGAGCACATACTGTAACAGTGTGCAACACATAACTGCGGTGGTTCTAGATAATATCTAGACGCTTAACAGCTAAGTCTCTGCGACCGCGGAGCGGATGTTGGGTCCCCCGCGGTGAATACGGCACTCTGCGAATTGTCGAGAGTGCGTACGGGTCCTTAACTAACAGTTTTACACCGACCATTGGTCGGCTTACTGAGTAGCCCTGACTCCCCCGCAAGTCGATCTAAGCTAACTGTATATATACATCACTGTAGATACATTTCAACAGTGCGATGTGTAGTTTTTAAAATTTATCTCTATACATCTGTAGTAATTTCCAAAAAATTCCATCATGTTACATGCATTATTAAATTTTACCTCTAAAAGAATTAGAAAGTCTATAAAAAAACACGGAACAGAAGAATTAATAATTTAAAAACTATTAAAATAACAAAAGTAGGTCATTTAACGCCATCTGTTAGCCGGAGGAAGCGATGTATGCAAGACGAGTTATACGCCACAAATGCAATGGTTGGATAACTGCGCCTTTCTCTACCACTCGCTTGGTTGTTCTCAGTACCTAGTGGTCTGTGTTAGTAGTTTTGTACCCATAGATGGCCTTGATAAACTGAGGTAGGTTTGCAAGTACTATGTAGATGGTAGTCGTTTTCCCACAATCTGGTTAAGCAGAGTAATCGGCGTTGTGCTGGAAGAGCTCAACACCGACCACGGTGTTATGGGCTGACATCACGGATATTGTAGGTGATGTAGCCAACCGTGTCAATAAAATTGTCCACGCACATTATACTTGACACCTTTACCACATCAAAAGGTTTGCTTGAATATAATGCAGATCCGCATTAAGCCGAACTTTTGTGCCTTATTTTATGGTAAAATGGTGTACAATAAACAATACCGTGTGGGGCCGGTACTTAAAAAGAATAGCCTCACTGCATCTCTCCCCGTGCATGTCGTAAAAGGCGACTAAGGGATAAGGACAAGATGCCGTGCTAAAGGGCGACAGGATCGCCACCTATCACCTCAGCCTTGGCATGGTACTTCCACCGAGTCATGCAGCAGGTGGGTCTTCGTGCCTTACTTGCTGCTTGATCGATTGAATCTTGTTCGAATAATTTGCGAAACGTGGTGGTCGGTGTTGTGCTGTAATTTACCAGAGTTCTTGCAGCACAACACCGATTACTCTGCTTACCCCGATTGTCGGGATTCAGCGTGTGTGATATGTATGTATATGTATAAACAATAAATACAAATACAATTCTAAGTGGTGATATCTGATCTAATTTGTAATGTTGTTTTTATGTTTTTTTTTATGCAATCCGGACTCCGGTATAGGTGATTGAATCGGAGGGGCCATAGCGCATGCTCCGACCAGCCAATATCACCTCCGAGAAGGTAGGTGCCATACCAGAGACTACCCTTTGGATTGCTGGAAGCACAACGGAGGTTGCTATGTGGCCATCTTGCATTCAGTACGGTGGTACAACCCAGTCGACTACAATTTGAGCATACAACCTAGCCTGTTTTATAGGTACTACTATGAACGTTGCTCTGATGAATTGGCTTCCCTCATCCCTCCTGCCCCCATCCGTCTCCGTCACACCCTCCGGACTCGCTCGGAACATCCATATGTTGTTGACACCCAACTTCTAAGAAAACATCGTTTTTCGAAATCTAATGAATCTATGGAACGGTCTTCCGGTGAGTGTGTTCCGCACCACCACAGAACACCTATCAATATTAAATTCCATTATCTTTGCCCACCACCTATATATAAACCTGGGAATCTTCAAAAGGCGTGTCAATAAATTAGACAACTTTTTTGTCCGCCTCATAGCCGGCATGGCGCCTCTGTGAGCGTGGTTTCGCGAGGATTGGTGTTATTGGCTGTGTCTGATCTTCCGTTGAAGCATTGGGCATAGAGAGCCGCGCCGGCTGTCTATAAAAAAAATTTGTTATTTCAGTTTTATCAACTTAGCCAGAGATAAAAATAACAAAAACTTTCTTATCTAGTTTAGTAGATCCCATGACCCCAAATAGTTAAACCCTTTTGACATTGGCTTCGATAAGTTTCTTCGAGTATTATCTCGTCTAAAGTTAGTCGTTAACTCCGCGTTATATCTGGATCCTGGACTAAGGAGGCTGAAGCATTTTGTTCTGAACTACACAGAGGATTTTATGGATAGGCATTTTTCTAATAAATTACTTTTTAATTGATGAGTTTAAAAAAAATATTTCTTTCTCTCAAAAAATAAATTTATTAAGAGTCAGGGGACCGCTAAGTAAATAAAATATAAAAATTCAGAGCTGCGCGGGTATTTACTTAGCGGTCCCCCGACTCCTTTAAGTAAGTAAACGGAAATTATTTTTGACTTTTAAATTTGTAATTTTTTATTTGTTAGGATAATATTCTGTGAACTTTCAATCGGCTTTCCACACATCCACATCCCTTCCCTTTAAATCATCAAAGCACATCCCTTTAAATTTAGGACGGACGGACAGACAAATGACGTAGGCGGAACCCTAAAAATTATGTTCAAAATCCTAAAAAAGATAATTCTAGTTTTTTTTAAATATATTGTTTTAAGAACCACCTGTATCACAAATCTGTTGAAAATAATAATCCGAGGAATGGTCCATCCAAATGATTGACCTCGTGTTACAGGTACAAAGAAGTGCTGGTCCCTTACTTATCTCCTAATTAAGTGTCACTTAAGTTGAATGTTGAAGGCGCTGACAGTGACTTAAATTATACTTGAAACTCCTACTCCGGACATTTTCATTTTAACGGTGAGTGCGTAGTAAGACTTTTTATCGACACTTTTCCTTTCACAGGTACCTACTTCTACTTGACCTATTCTGAGATAAATTTTTAGGGTCCCGTATCCGTCGTACGGGACCCTATTACTAAGCCTGCGCCGTCTGTCTGTCTGTTTGCCTGTCTGTCCGAGGGCTGTACAACGATAATAGGTAACCCGTTGAAATTTTCACAGAATGTGTGTTATAGTTATTATGGCCGATAACAGCAGATAATAAAAATAAGAAAAATAAAAAAAAAATCAATACAAGAATGTATGCGCTCCATCTACCGAAAACAGTATGAAGCATTTTAAGTAATCATGAAGTTTTACTAATATGAAGCATTTCATAAAACACGGCATAGATGGCGTGAGTGACGCATGGAGATACGGAACCCTGGGTGCGCGAGTTCGGCTCGCACTTGGCCGGTTTTAGGTTTCCGTATCCATATGGAAGCCTATTACTAAGCCAAAGTCGTCTGTATGTTTGTGAGTCTCTCCGTTCGTCCGTACGAGGGTAAGATAGATAGTTAAATACTCCATTGCTCCAAAAAAACATTTTACATAAACAAACGATAAGTAATTTACGTGAGGGGCAAAGGCGGACTTATCCCTTACGGAGATTTCTCCCAGTCAACCTTTGGATGTTTGAAAGTCGTATGTTGTGTTGTGAGATATAAGTAGGTAGTAGCAAAAGACTTTGAGCGTGGGAATGTAAAATATTATCTCCATCTCTACTTCTTATAAAAGGGAACGTCTGTTTGTATGTATGTTTGAAGTAAACTCCGGAACCATTGCACAGATTTTGATGCGGTTGCGCCAATTGAAAGAGTAGTCCTTGAGGCTCACTATAGGCTCATATCATAATACTACACCGTTCTACGCTACGTACACCGTTTCTCGCCGCGAGTGTCGTTTCGCAGTGCTACGCTGCTGGAGACGAACCTCTTTGCGTGGTGGCCACCCGCTTCGCCGCGCCGCCTGGACATCCATCAGTGGTGAGTCCTGCACAATTTCCTTTCCTCCCCTGGTGTGGTGTTCACTGCGACTGCATTTACAACGCAAGCCTCTATAGGTACTATTTTTTATCATTTTGAAAAACCTAAATTCCAGCGACCTACCGCCGCGTCACCATAAGTTGCTCTACCTCTACTATATTCATCACGTTTATAGCCTTAGGGCTGAGCAGTATGAAAGAAAGTATTAAGAGGATTTATAAGGCAAAACAAAAATTTCGAGTCGGCGGCACTGACTGAGCAATCGAGCGCAGTGCGCGCATTTATATGGGGAATTTTGTAGTTTTTGTTTGTTTAAAAATTATTAGGATTTGTTTTTTTTTTTTCAAATAATGCTGCTTTAGTGTCTAGAAAATTAAATTCCTATACAATGACGTACATTTTATTCCAAAATTTATATCCCACTGACCGCTGACCGTTGGAGGCTGGCCGAGGTTCGGATTCCTCGTAAAACTGTAGGTCCCTTCCCTCCTAATATTACTTGGTGGTAGGGTTTAACCCGCCCGGGTTGGTACCACCGCACTGAATGAAACGTCGGTTAAAACGGCTATGTAAATAGTTTGTGTTTTCCGACCAGTTCAGTGTAGCCGGCACGATCAAAGGGGGAAGCACTGACATGGCACCTAGTTCACCCGGTGTTATGGGCTGACATCACGGACGTTGTAGGTGATGTAGCCAACCGTGTCAGTTTCCATAAAAATAAAAAAAATAAATCCCAATACTTAGGGTTGCAGATTCAAAGGGGCAACGCGGCTAGTGTTTTGGGTGCGGTGGGGGAGTCGCCGGAGATGGATGAATTTTTTTTAATTTAATAGTTGTTAGTTTTAGTTTTTTTTTTCATTGTTATTGTGAAATTGTGTTTACTTGTAATTTATTGTGCACATAAAGCTAGTTTGAAAATATCCAGTATGGAGCTAGCACGACATAAGAAATTAAAATAGAGTCAAATTCAGAATTTTTTTTTCGACAAGACAAAATACTGTAAATTTAAAAAGCCTGCTTCAGTGTTTATTACATATTATCTAGTTAAAAAAAAATTTTTTTTTTTCATATTATGTACTTCATAGAACTAAAGTTTTGTTAGAAATTTTAAAATTTTCGTTGTTTTGCCATATGAATCCTCTTAAGAAAGAAACTACTCAACCGATTTACAAAGCGTTTTCACCGTCTTCACCGTGGGTTAATTCTTTTGGAGTTTTCACAACCGTATTCAGGTACAAAAGCATGCTTATAGGATACTAACTTTGGCCCGTGGCTTTATTTCGCGTTTGTTAACCGACTTCCAAAAAAGGAGGAGGTTCTCAATTCGACTGTATTTTTTTTTTTTTTTTTTTTTTATGTTTGTTATGCGATTTCTCCGTCAATTGAGGGCCGATTTTGAAAATTCTTTTTTTGTTTGGTAGGTCATACTTCAGAGGTGGTCCCATTTCAATTTTACCGAAATTGATTGAGCGGTTTATGAAAAATCAACATAATACCATGGTGTGGGTTACCTTCAGCAAAACTTTTGTGATGTGGACTTATTCAGCAATTTGCAGTCTGACACGAATCGCGAGTAATTCTGTACCACTTCAATCGATTTCGATTATTCTTTTTTATGTAATATTACTAAAAAGAATCAATTAAAAACTGTTTTAAAAATTATAAAACCGACTTCCAAAAAAAAATAACTAGAACTAAGAAGTAATTAAATACTTACCTAATATTTTGAAATTTTCTCTGTCCTATTGAAATACATGAATCGATGATGATACATATTCGGACCCTTGTTTCATGAATATTCTAAATTTGAAATTTTTCTTTTCCAAGCGGCCAGATAATATTCGACCGGCCGGCTTAATATATTATGGTACGAGTACCATCGAGCTGGTCTGATGATGGAGACGGAAGGTGGCGATAGGAACTCCTAAACTACACATGATAAACCCATCGTGTTTGGGATCGTTGCATTTGTCTTCACGAGCAATTTACTTTAGACCTAAGAGATTCTCAATTCGCCGATATGTTTTCTTTTTTTGGATGTTTGTTACGCGATTACTCCGTCAATTGTGGGTCGAGTTTGAAAAATCTTTTTTTTTTTTTTGAAAGGGGATAACCCTAAGGTTTTTTTTTTTTTGGAAACTGACACGGTTGGCTACATCACCTACAACGTCCGTGATGTTAGCCCATAACACCGGATGAACTAAGTGCCATGTCAGTGTTTCCCCCTTTGATCGTGCTGACTACACTGAACTGGTCGGAAAACACAAACTATTTACATAGCCGTTTCGACCGACGTTTCATTCAGTGCGATGATACCAACCCGGGCGGGTTAAACCCTACCACCAAGTAAGATTAGGAGGGAAGGGACCTACAGTTTTACGACGAATCTGAACCTCGGTCAGCCTCCAACGGTCAGCGGTCACCCATCCAAGAACTGACCGCACCCAGCGTTGCTTAACATTCAATAGCGACAGTTGACTGTCTGCACCACTGAGCTATCGAGGCTGACGTGGTCCTATTTTAATTGGGTTAAGATCGGATTGGAGAGCGAGGCGGAATCCTCCGAGTACATTAATAGCAAAAAAATCTTAAAAAAAAACTGTGAAATAAAAAAAAAGTTTTAAAAAACATAAAACCGACTTCCTAAAAAAAGTAGAACTAAAAAACTATTTAAAATAAAAAGACAAAAAACCGCCTTCAAAAATATATGAAATAGAAACCTAAAAAAAAACGAACCCTAGAGTTGAAGGCGGTGCTAAAAAGGCTACACAAATCACAAAGGATATCATCCACTCATGTTTTCTTTCATGCATCATTTTTGCTTGCATGAGTGGATGATATCCTTTGTGATTTGTGTAGCCTTTTTAGCACCGCCTTCAACTCTAGGGTTCGTTTTTTTTTTAGGTTTCTATTTCATATATTTTTGAAGGCGGTTTTTATATTTTTATTTTAAATAGTTTTTTATTTCTACTTTTTTTAGGAAGTCGGTTTTATGTTTTTTAACAGCTCAGGCCGCCGATCATGTAGCGTAATGATTTATAGCCTAAACCCATCTTGAGAAGTTTTTATGGAAACTACATCACCTACAACATCTGTGATGTCAGCCCATAGCACCGGGTGAACTAGGTGCCGTGTCAGTGCTTCCCTTCATTTCATGTCGGCTACACTGAACTAGACGGAAAACACGAACTATTTACATAGCCGTTTCGACCGACGTTTCGTTCAGTGCGGTGGTACCAACCCGGTCGGGATAAACCCTACCACCTAGTAAAGTAAGAAGGGAAGGGACCTACAGTTTTACGTGGAATCCGAACCACGGTCAGCCTTCAACGGTCGAGCGGTCACCCAACCGCGCTCAGGGTTGCTCAACAACAGTTGACCGACCGCACCACTGAGCTACCGAGGCTGATGAAATGTTATGTTTTCGAACGAAACACTTTCCAAAACGAATATTCTACAAATATGTGTGACCTAATAGGATCGGTTGCATGTTGGCGCATCATTAGTTAAGTATTTATTAAAGCGGCTGCTTCGTTAATTTTCTTAATGGGCGCTGTACAAATTTCTATTTAAATAAACATTAAAGTGAGAATATGTTCAAGGATTTCTTAGGAATATATACTTTCACTTTATAAATATATATATTTTTTAATTAAATACTAACAACTTTTTGTTGCTTTATTTTTTATGTAAAACACATATTTTATTAATAATAATAAAAAAGCACATTTATTGATGAAATATTTCGCCCCGATGTCGGTGGCGTCTTCAGTCAAGTGAGAAATAATGATTTGATAGATATGTTTTTTAATATTTTCTTCTTTTTTATTATTTTTTATATAGAAATAGAAAGCATTATTTTTATTATAATTTGTTGTTTTCCTTTAGTTAGAGTTTTTAGTATAATCACACCAAGTTTGACGACATGTATTACCGTTTTTACGATAGAGCAAAATATATAAATATAATTTTAAACTAGGTACCTACAATATTAAACTGTAGATTTGAGTTACTTACCAAAGATAAGTATTTTATTTACTCAATATTCATATATAATAATTACCTATATTCTTTTATGTAATCTGGTATGGGTGGCTGAGTCAGAGGGGCCAAAGCACATGCATTGACCAGCCAATATCACCTCCGAGAAGGTGACAAACCAGAGACTTCCCTTCGGATTGATGGCTATACTGGACTAAAGGAGAACACAACCGAGGCTGCTATGCGGCCATCTTACATCCAGTACGGTGGTATCAACCCAGTCGGCTACAATTTGTTTGAACCTACCACCTAGTAAGGGGCAAGGGACGGGGACCTACAGTTTTACACCGGTTCCGAACGGTGAAGCAGCGGATACAAGCCCTGACTTACAATTTAAAAGAAAATTTGTTTTTCAATTCTTCATACATTTGGAGGAACCCTCTGCCCTATCCTCAAAAATATATGGAAAATAGAGAAGCCGGCCAAGTGCGAGTTGGACTCGCGCACCGAGGGTTCCGTACAACGGCCGGTTTTTATTATAATTTGTTGTTTTCCTTTAGTTAGAGTTTTTAGTATAATCACACCAAGTTTGACGATTGCATGTATTACCGTTTTTACGATAGAGCAAAATAAAAAAAAAACATTGAAAAAAATACACGTTTTCTATAGAATATTATTTTCTCAATAACAGTTTCAATTATAAACTTCAAAATTTCTACCACAAATTTAGAATGTTTCAAGTGAATTCCAAAAAGGAGGAGGTTCTCAATTCGTCTGTATGTTTTTTGTGTGTATGTTTACACGATTTCTCCGCCAATTCACAACCGATTTTAATGATTATTTTTTTCATGAGTAGGCTATATCTCAGGCATAAATTTTATGAAAGAATACTACCCCTAAGGATGAGAAATTAAGGGTGAACACTTTCACACTAAGGAATTTTTCAATCATACACTTCCTATTATGTGAATATATCCACACAATGATATTATTTAAAAAGAGTGAAATAAAAAAACTGTTTAAAAAAACATTGAACCGACTTCAAACCCTAAAAGTATTAAAATAATATTTTGTTCTTGAGTAGAAGGCGGTACAAAAGCACACCTGAAAATTTATAGATGGACTTTTTGTGCTTTTATACCGCCTTCTACTCAAGATCATAATATTATTTTAATCATTTTCTTAGGGTTTGAAGTCGCTTCAATGTTTTTTTAAACATATATTTTTTAGATTTATATTTAGTTTTACGTTCATGAGTAATCAATCACCTAAAAAAGCTTGTGTGACAGGCAGCAGAACCAACGAACCGACACCTGACCGAATTTACAAGGGTGGCTGGCTAAGAAACTCTAAAAACTAATTCTATAAATAAGTTAGAAATTGAGAATTTGAAAGAAACACCATGATAAAAAGATACACATGATAAAATACGTATAAACAATACTTAACGAAGCCCTCGATGACCTAGTTAACGCACTCGATCAGTTTTATTATGTCTATTGAAGCGATCGATTCCGTTAGCTATTGCGACCGATCGCCCATCCAACCAGATTTCGCCCTTCGGGATTTCAATTAAGGGCATATCCATTTAGCCGCGCAGTGACAGGCAGTCGGCCTAGTGTCGGTCGGCCGCTGCATTACAGCCTCTGTTCCATTAGTACACCCTTAATTCAGTTATGAGTGCCTCGGCCGCATGTTTCTTGCTAGCACCGAACACAAGTCTCGCTCAAATTCGTACTTCACAGCACAAACAGCTCGCCTCTGTAATACCTGCCCGTGCATTTACGCTAGACTATGGGCGGTGTTATTATGTCACTATAGTATGTTTATAGTCACTATATACTTGTAAAAATATGTTTAAAAAAATACCCTGCGAAGTTTCTTGTCGGTTCTTCCTCGTGGGTGTAATGGAACCGGATAGAACAAATTGTGACAAGTTCGAGCGCAGTCTAACTGCCATATGAATGATCAATAAACAATACAATACAATACGCTCCTCTGCATCTATGAGTGTATTTAAAAAAACTTGCGCTAGGCAGATCGCTTTATGTGGACATCTGCCGAACATGGAATCAAATGTCAAAACACGACCCCTCGACCCCTCGACTCGAAGCTAGGATTCCCTGTACCATGGGTAGCCAGTCTTCCATTCGGACAACAATAATATTATTTAGCTGGTAGGTGGTAGGTACTAACTACTAAAACACTAGGAAGTAAAAAGTAAAATGTAATACGGTGTGCATTAACAAAATTTTGTCATGAATATTATAATATTAAATTACCTATATTTGGGAAGTAGATAGGTACATAGCAACGAATATTGTATTAATGGAAAACATTCTAAACTTTGATGACTCATCAATCATATCGCCCAGATGTGTCATGCATGATCATAATGAAGTTCTTGTAGGTATCCTCGCAATGATTGTCTTCCGGTCTCGGCAGAATGTCGTCATGAACATTGTTTTATTCAATTATCAGTCCTCGTTGCATCTGTTATGTATGGCCAAGAGACCAGTCGTTTGAGGAAATTAATAAAAAAAAACGTTTTCCTAGTATTACGTAGGTAACCGATAATACTTTAAAATGCCTACGTCGTGAAACTTGTATCTAAAAAATCTGAAAATATGGTCTTGCATCTTCTCATCAAATAAAATAAAACTATAAAATAAAACATTAAAACATTGTGAATTGATTCTGTGGATTGTGAAATGAATCACCGGGCGCCTGGTTAAGCCAACGAATCACAACGAACCCAAAAACGAAAGGGCGCAGTCCATTAAAACAACGTTATTCAAAAGAATATTTCCATACACACATACATACACTGCCAAAATCATACATAACCTTCCTTTTGGCTACGCCGCCCATAGTGGGGTAAAATATGACTGCCAATGTTTGAAATATCCTATATTATATTATATTTTTGTAAAATTGTCAGGCTTAAACCTTATAGCATTCCATCTATTTTTCTCTAGTTGCATCGAGTCTTATAGTTTCAAAGTTAGGTTTATTTTTCATTCATCGAATTTTTGTCGTTACAAAATGAGTTTGCTGATCAATTTAATTCGTACTTCAAGCAGCGAATCAGCATTGCCATTCAACGGGGAAACGCTGCATGATCCGTATCGTGGGGAACTGTTCATGTTTCATTGTAGGTTACTCTAATAAATAGAGGGTGTTCAATAAACGAAAAAAAAAATTACTTAGTAGATGAATGTTTTCAGGAACGACGACCGTGACATTCATGTGAGTGAAAGTAAAATTTAGTTTTAAGCAGTTTTTCTCATCCCTCTTTTCATCAATTCGTTCTGGAAATGTGTGAGCATAGAACAGACTCGATTATGAGTTTTTTTTATATTTCGTTGCGTACAAGTACGTGCTCAAGTAAATATTTGCATGGCAATTTTAGTATCAACTGGTCCGCTAAAGAGGCGCTGCATGTTTTCTCCATACAAAATATTTACTTATTTGTACACAACGAAATGTTAAAAAATCATATTCGAGCTTCAGTAAGTACCGCTAACTCTCATAACTGCTGTACGTGAAAATGCGTCCGGTCCGACCGGAGACGTAAGGGCCCTTTCACACTGCTCATGAAGCGAACACAACGCGACTTGACGCAGACAGACAGCGTTCCGTCGACGTCGACGAGGTCACATCAGTTCAGTCTTTCAGTCGCCGCGCGCCCGCTCCGACGCGCGTACGTCTGTCTGTCGACCGACGACGACGACAATGCTTCGCGCGCTCACCGACGGTTGGAAAAAATTCTTCTGGGGCTCAGGTACGGATTATGATGACCCGCCGACGCTTCTTCAATTCAAACAAGTGAAACAATCACATTGTCATTGTCGACGGAACGCGCTTATTTTTCGCCGCCCGCGCCCGTGTCGGCGCGAGTTCGAAGTTCGAAAGTCAAATTTTCGCGCGCAACCGGTGACGTTACGAATAACGTTTTGTTTTTTTATTTAGCCGTTAACCTTGAAACAAGAAATGTGTGTTTATTTATGATGAGGAAGGTTAATTATTTTGACTTGCTCGTGCGTGACGGTTATTTCGTTGAGTTTCCTCTCGAAGTGTATCCCGAGGTGTATCCACAACATTGGAAGTTCTACCAGTTTTAATCTGTGAAATTATCGTTCTTTGTGATAGTTGCGTGTGTACATCGTAACGTAAATGAAAGCCGGCCAAGTGCGAGTCGAACTCACGCACCGAGGGTTCCGTAACTTCCGTACCACCACGTGATTAGCCTGTTTTTTATTATTTCTTGTTTTTTTTTTTTTTTTTTTTTTTTTTATTGCTACCGAACTGGGTGGCTCTGTCCGAGGTCGCAACCTCAGGCGCAGCCAATTTCACCCCCGAGGAGGTGCCAGTCCGGCTTGGAGGTGGACTAATGTTGCTGGGGAAAGGCTATTAACCCGCGATTTGAAGATCTGTGGATTGTAGGAGTGGGGGAAGATATTTCCTGGGAGCCCGTTCCACACCTTTGCAGTGCGGCACAAGAACGATTTAGAGAATCGTGCAGTTCGAAGAACTCTTCTGTCGACTACAAACGGGTGTTCCGCGAGAGTATGGCGGGTTTGGCGAAGGCGAACAGGAGGAGGAGGGATAAGGGAAGCAAGTTCGTCAGAGCAGCGGCCATAGTAGTACCGATAAAACAGGCTCAATGACCCAACGATACGTCTGTGCTTTAGAGGTTGAAGGTCCTTTGTGAGTACGGAGTCACCAATGAGGCGAATGGCTCGTCGCTGAATAGAATCCAAGGCTGAAAGAAGGTACTCAGGGGAACCCTCCCAAAGATGACTGCAATATTCCATCACCGGTCTTACTTGTGATTTGTAGAGTGTAAGCAGTTGGACCGGCGTGAAAAATCGCCGACAGCGGTAAAGGACTCCTAATTTTCGAGACGCTAGTTTCGCCTTGGACTCTATGAACGATCGAAACCCAACGTCCCTGGACACCTCCATACCCAGGACGCCCAGACTACCATCGTTGGGGACTTGGCTGCCCTGAAAAGTGGCTTGGAGAGGAAACGGATCAGCCTTAGTAGAGAAGGCACAAGCTTGCGTCTTGGCTACGTTGAAGTTGACCAAGTTCTTCTTCCCCCAAGAGGATACTTTTTCGAGAACCTGGTCAACCCGAGCAACAGTTTCGCGTCTCGCGTTTGCTGCTGAGGCCTCTCTACCCTTCCAGTCCTTGATGAACCCTTCGTGCACCGTGCTGTCGTCCGCGTAACAGTGTATTTCGCCGAGCGAGAGCATGTCGTTGATGAACAATAAAAACAGCGTAGGCGACAGCACGGATCCTTGTGGAACACCAGCATTGATTGAGTAGTCGGCCGAGCAGGCACCATCTAGGGTGACAAATATCGACCGGCCACTCAAAAAGCTGGAGATCCAGGTGCACAGTTTTGTAGGGACACCGTAGGCCGGAAGCTTGCTTAAGAGTCCCCGGTGCCAGACGCGATCGAATGCTTTGGATATGTCCAGAGCGACCGCCAGCGATTCCCCAAAACCATCGAGCCTTTCAGCCCATAAATGCGTGACGTACGCTAGAAGATCTCCAGTCGACCTTTGCTTGCGAAAGCCGTATTGTTTGTCGTCGAGGAGTTTAGAGTCTTCTAGGTACGTCAGGAGCGCTGAGTTGACAATACGCTCCATAACCTTACTCAAAAGTGAGGTTATCGCAATAGGGCGATAGTTCGATGGGTTCGCTGGGTCCCCCTTCTTGGGGACCGGCTGGACCGAAGCTCTCTTCCAGCAAGAAGGCATTGATCCGGAGGAATAGGAGCGTTTGAATAGGCGGGTGAGGACTGGCGCCAATTCCAGAGCACAATTTTTCAAGACGATCGCCGGGACGCCGTCAGGCCCACTACTCTTCGAAATATCCAACTCACGTAGTGTTTTATGGACGACTCTGGGGTGGAACCTAATATTTGCCATCATACGCCCGCAATGGGGTAATGAAGGGGGGTTGGCGCCCAGGTCGTCCATGTTTGAGTTGGATGCGAAAAGGCGTGCGTGTTTTCCTTTAGTTAGATTTATGTCATGGTCAGCGCCACTCACGCCATCTATGCATTAGTTAAAATGGTTCATACTCTTGTCGGTAGATGGCGCGCATACACTTTCTAGTTTCTTCGGGGGTCCCCCCGTGAATTTTATTACTTTTTCTTATTTTTATTATCTGTTGTTATATCGGCCATAATAACACATATTATGTGAAAATTTCAACGGGCTACGTACTACGGCTCAAGAGATACAGCCCTCAGACAGACAGACAGACGGCGTAGGCTTAGTAATAGGGTCCCGTACTACGGATACGGAACCCTAAAAAGATAGGAGACCCTCGAGGAGACCTATAGAAGATGTTTCTTTTCTTGTCACATCACTGTCCACATTGTCCGACCGACGAGACATCATCATTGAAGATCAAAGAGTTGATGAATGAGATGATGAATGAATGTGTAGATAGTTATGCGTACGCGACGCGCTTACAATGCACACATCCTGCGTGCTAAACATCTACAAATTGAGCAATACATAAGATGAGTGCGTAATAATAAGTAATTACTATTAATAATTTTATATATTAATAGTAATTATTATATTATATTATTATATTATTATTATATATTTTATTTTTTGTATATTAATTTTAGATTTAAGTTTTTTATGTAAAATTAATATAAAAAAAGAAATGTGTCAATAAACGAATACCAGTAATAACAAGGGGTTGATTGAAAAAATAAATTTAAGGCTGCTATACGAATTTAATTGTCTATTCTTTGTTGAACGTACTGTCATACATAGCATAGGTACTGTTCAACTGCACTCGAACTCATAATTTTTTTATGTAATCCGGTATAGGTGGCTGAGTTGGAGGGGCCAAAGCACATGCTCAGACTAGCCAATATCACCTCCGAGAAGGTAGGTGCCATACCGGAGACTTCCCTTTGGATTGCTGGTTATACTGGACTAGAGGAGAGCGCAACCGAGGCTGCTATGCGGCCATCTTACACCCAGTATGGTGGTACCAAACCAGTCGGTTATAAATTGATCCTACCACCTAGTAAGGGGCAAGGGAAGGGACCTACAGTTTTACACCGGTTTGTTATATCCGGTTCGATTACACTCATGAAGAGCCGGCAAGAAACTTCACAGGGGGTTTTTTTATAAATATTATTACAAGTTTTTAATGACTAATATATTATATTCTGCCTACAAGTATACATCGAAAATACAACTTGAGAGCAAAATTAATAATTTTAGTGAGAATTCTTATTAGAAGAAGTAAAAAGATTCAGTAATTTAAGTGTATCAGGTGTAAAAAGCCTTTCTCAAAATAATGATTTATATAGATAGAGGGTTCATCCAGATTAATTGACCTCTATAAACTATAAGTACAAACTAATAACGATAAAACATTACAGTAATAACTTTTGAGGTTACAATTAATTATTTATTACGAAATTACAAATTTTTTGATTAAATCAATAATTGATTTAATCGCCTCATTATTGTGATAGGTATTTTAGTAAATATTAAGATCTTAATACCTATATAATTGTTTATTGTTTGTATAATTTTATAATATTTGGAGGCTTTCATGTTTTAATGTTTTGGATGTGTTGCTATGAAACTGAAACTGAAAGATATTCGAAATATATAATTTCTCTTAACGAAAATTTTGGAAATAAATAAATAGATTCATGTTATGTTATATTGTCTTATGTTATGTTAGGTTATGCTATAAACTATGAAAATGTAAACATGTACCTATAGAATTTACTTCAAACCTGACGGTATTAAAAATGTTAATAAATAAATAAATAAATAACTCCGGAACGTGAATCTCAATAAATAATAAAAAACATTTATGAAGAAATCCATTTAGCACACGGGGGGTTCGCTGGGTTAAGCATTGGTAGTGATCTCTGGAGCTGTATGGAGTTCACCAAATTACCAATCTAGCAATCTACTGTGCCAGCGGTGGGTCACACTAAAGTAGAGCCCAGCAAGTCCGACATTCACGTCCTCGTCGTGCTCCCTGGGCAATGTTGCGACGATGCCTTTGGCATTACCACCGTCCCAGAGTCGCAACAGCTGAGGAATGTCGGACGCAGGCGATCATCCTGCGCCTAAACAGGATTTATTTTCAGCCTCACTATGTGGTAGACAAGTCCTCCACTATGTCGTCCGGGTTGGTACCACAGGTCGTAGGCGAAAAACTCCTGATGTGGCTCTGTTACACTTGGAGGCCAGCCTGCGACTAGCCGGTCGGTGGACTTGAGTGTGTCGGGGGTGTCCTGGGTTGTGGATGCTAGTGTCGCTCGCACTCCAGACTCCTTTTAACCGACTGACAGCCGCAGGGGTCAGGGAGAGCCGGTGGAAACAGGTGACCGCTGCCTGCCTGCGTGGTAGTACAGGGGCCCGGCACACGGCCCTCACCAACCCGTGTGCTGGCTGCCCTATCAACACGCGAAAATCCCTGTCAGAGAGCATTGTGGGGCTGGTGACCATGGGAGACCACATGTTTTCTGGGAGGGGGGGGCCCGGGGGTCCTCTCGCTCTCTGCGACTGTCAGTTTGTTGAGTCTATCCGAGTTGCACAAGGCATCACCGCGCCCTGGGCACATTCCGATACACTCCACGAATCAATCACCCATCTAAATTATGAGCCGAACAAAAAATAGAAAACTGTATAAACCTTCAGCGGCCCGTTCTCCCTCAAAATTTAAGGTAGACCTCGCCAATATAAGAGGTCTACACACAAATTTCTCATCCGTCGCCTGCCATCTGCAGACGGCGAGGCCTCACCTCCTCTTTCTTACGGAGACCCAGATCGGGCGTCCTGCGGACGCATCCTACCTGGACGTTCCTGGTTACAATCTTCAGGAACGTTTCATGGCGAAGGGTGGTGTCTGCTTGTACGTTGGATCTGGTGTCTCCTATACCCGGCTCACCCGATTTGAAGACCCTGTTTTTCCTGTGTTATGGATCCGCGTGAATCTTCCCCACGTGGTGAGGATTTACGCGGGTGCATACAGATCCCCTAACCTCAGTGCGTCAAGAACAGAGGCATTTTATGAGCATCTCAGCAGTACGGCAGACAAACTGCTTTGCGAGTTCCCTACGGCGGAGTTAGTGATGCTGGGTGACTTCAATGCTAAACACCAAGACTGGTTGGGCTCCCCCATCACTGACCATGCCGGCAGGGAGGCTTACAACTTGGCCATTGCGCACGGGTTGACGCAGTTGGTATCCGGAACCACTCGGATACCTGATAACCCTGCCCATCGACCTAGTTTGTTGGACCTTGTGCTGACTACCGAGCCAAATGGTTACAAGGTGAGGGTCGAAGCTCCCCTCGGAAACTCCGACCATTGCCTTGTACGCTCAACTGTGCCAACTGTACACTTCGCGGAAGCACGTGAATGTAGTACGCGAACAGTTTGGCACTACCGGTCAGCACAATGGGATGACTTCCGTTCCTTCCTGGGAGCCTACCCTTGGCACGACGTTTGCTTCTCTTCTCCAGACCCATCCCTGTGTGCCCAATCGGTCGTCGATGTGATCGCACAGGGTATGAATTTCTTCATACCTACCTCCACCGTTCCCATCGGCGGCCGCCATAAGCCTTGGTTTGATTGTCAATGCAGACTGGCTATTGACACTAAGAACAAGGCTTATAGGAAATGGCTGCAGAATAGGTCTGTCGAGAACAGACGAGAGCTCAACGTCGTTGCTAGGTCCTGCAAACGAACGCAAAACTTGGCCAAGTTCAGGCACGACCGTGGAATTGGCGCGAAACTTGCACGTAGCCCTTCGGGTAGCCGCGCCTTCTGGTCTCTCGCCAAATCCATCGGTCGGAATTTCTGCCGTCCTGCTACACCTCCGCTGGAACGTCCGGATGGCTCGCTCGCTATACTCGCGAAAGAAAAGGCGAATATCTTTGCACGCCTTTTCGCATCCAACTCAAACATGGACGACCTGGGCGCCAACCCCCCTTCATTACCCCATTGCGGGCGTATGATGGCAAATATTAGGTTCCACCCCAGAGTCGTCCATAAAACAATACGTGAGTTGGATATTTCGAAGAGTAGTGGGCCTGACGGCGTCCCGGCGATCGTCTTGAAAAATTGTGCTCTGGAATTGGCGCCAGTCCTCACCCGCCTATTCAAACGCTCCTATTCCTCCGGATCAATGCCTTCTTGCTGGAAGAGAGCTTCGGTCCAGCCGGTCCCCAAGAAGGGGGACCCAGCGAACCCATCGAACTATCGCCCTATTGCGATAACCTCACTTTTGAGTAAGGTTATGGAGCGTATTGTCAACTCAGCGCTCCTGACGTACCTAGAAGACTCTAAACTCCTCGACGACAAACAATACGGCTTTCGCAAGCAAAGGTCGACTGGAGATCTTCTAGCGTACGTCACGCATTTATGGGCTGAAAGGCTCGATGGTTTTGGGGAATCGCTGGCGGTCGCTCTGGACATATCCAAAGCATTCGATCGCGTCTGGCACCGGGGACTCTTAAGCAAGCTTCCGGCCTACGGTGTCCCTACAAAACTGTGCACCTGGATCTCCAGCTTTTTGAGTGGCCGGTCGATATTTGTCACCCTAGATGGTGCCTGCTCGGCCGACTACTCAATCAATGCTGGTGTTCCACAAGGATCCGTGCTGTCGCCTACGCTGTTTTTATTGTTCATCAACGACATGCTCTCGCTCGGCGAAATACACTGTTACGCGGACGACAGCACGGTGCACGAAGGGTTCATCAAGGACTGGAAGGGTAGAGAGGCCTCAGCAGCAAACGCGAGACGCGAAACTGTTGCTCGGGTTGACCAGGTTCTCGAAAAAGTATCCTCTTGGGGGAAGAAGAACTTGGTCAACTTCAACGTAGCCAAGACGCAAGCTTGTGCCTTCTCTACTAAGGCTGATCCGTTTCCTCTCCAAGCCAGTTTTCAGGGCAGCCAAGTCCCCAACGATGGTAGTCTGGGCGTCCTGGGTATGGAGGTGTCCAGGGACGTTGGGTTTCGATCGTTCATAGAGTCCAAGGCGAAACTAGCGTCTCGAAAATTAGGAGTCCTTTACCGCTGTCGGCGATTTTTCACGCCGGTCCAACTGCTTACACTCTACAAAGCACAAGTAAGACCGGTGATGGAATATTGCAGTCATCTTTGGGAGGGTTCCCCTGAGTACCTTCTTTCAGCCTTGGATTCTATTCAGCGACGAGCCATTCGCCTCATTGGTGACTCCGTACTCACAAAGGACCTTCAACCTCTAAAGCACAAACGTATCGTTGGGTCATTGAGCCTGTTTTATCGGTACTACTATGGCCGCTGCTCTGACGAACTTGCTTCCCTTATCCCTCCTCCTCCTGTTCGCCTTCGCCAAACCCGCCATACTCTCGCGGAACACCCGTTTGTAGTCGACAGAAGAGTTCTTCGAACTGCACGATTCTCTAAATCGTTCTTGTGCCGCACTGCAAAGGTGTGGAACGGGCTCCCAGGAAATATCTTCCCCCACTCCTACAATCCACAGATCTTCAAATCGCGGGTTAATAGCCTTTCCCCAGCAACATTAGTCCACCTCCAAGCCGGACTGGCACCTCCTCGGGGGTGAAATTGGCTGCGCCTGAGGTTGCGACCTCGGACAGAGCCACCCAATTCGGTAGCAATAAAAAAAAAAAAAAAAAAAAAAAAAAAAAAGCACTATGATTTAGCGCGCAGTGATCACGTACGTCAATTTTTTTTTTTTTTTTATTGTTTCTGAACTAGCTGGCTGTGTCCGAGGTCGAAGCCCCAAGCGCAGCCAATACCCCCGAGGAGGTGCCAGTCCGGTTTGGAGGTGGACTAATGTCGCTGGGGAAAGGCTATTTACCTGCGATTTGAAGATCCGTGGATTGTAGGAGTGGGGAAAGATATTACCCGGAAGCCCGTTCCACACCTTTGCAGTGCGGCACAAGAACGATTGAGAGAATCGTGCAGTTCGAAGTACTCGTCTGTCCACTACAAAGGGGTGTTCCGCGAGAGTATGGCGGGTTTGGCGAAGGCGAACAGGAGGAGGAGGGATAAGGGAAGCAATTTCGTCAGAGCAGCGGCCGTAGTAGTAGTACCGATAAAATAGGCTCAATGACCCAACGATACGTCTGTGCTGTCAATATATGAATATCCTTATAACTCGAAAACCACTTTATCGATGTGCACGCGGTTTTCACTGTTACATTCTATAACTGAAGGCTACAGGGAAGAAACGTGAGTTATCACTAAAGGATACTTTTACAGGAGGCGATTTTTAATTTTTGAAGGTGGATATCTTAATGAATAAAGAATATTTTTTTTAAATCTTAGCCTTAATAATTGAAACAATCATCCCTTATTCCATATATCTAAAGACATTACGATTTAGTTAAGCAGTTTTCTGGAAATTAAATAAAAATCGACAGAAACCCATTTTTAACACGGAAGAAACGTGATATGTTGCTCTCAAAAAAGGTAAGAACTTAGTTTAGTTCTGATAAAAAGGGAAATAAACAACCTATTTTTATAAATCAAAATGTTTATTACAAATTAAAATAGAAATCATCAGTCTGTAAAAACATTTCAGTCGATTGCAGTTGCGCATTTCAATAGTTTCGTGCGACTGCAGTTTAATTTGTTTAGATAGGTACTTCTGATACGAGCCCATTTTCTTCCTTTTTTTTTAATTTTTAGTCTACAATCGTCGATCCTCTTGTTCCTCAGAAAAGATATCGCCCATGATTTATCAGAAAGCGCCGCCGCCTTCGCAGCTAGATGTCTATCAACCTGTAACAAACAATTCGTAATACTTAATTATATTTTAAGGTTATGGTTTTCTCTGTGCTGATTCCGACTTTTTGAACAAACTGAGGGGCAACTTTCACTCCATAAACGTATTAATTATAGTTCTAACAATTCAATTAATAATAAACATTAATATTTACCTCTATATAAGCTGATGTGCAAAAGTTAAATATATTTTGATAGTCAATCCTTGCGCACTTCGCTCTTTCCGTGCGTGCGGTGCGTGCGCCGAATCCGTTGCCTTCTTCTACTCTTCTCGTAAATCGGCTTCAATCTTCAACTTTTAAAGAAAACACAGGAGAACTCAGCTCCAACGAGTTCTGACCGGTTAAATGGCAGTGAGAGATGTCAAGTGTGAAAATGTTGAAAAACGCATCTATGGATGCTAAGACAAAACACATTTTTTACCGGTTACATCTAACATCGTTTGGTTCTTGAGCAGTTTTTGATTACTATATTGTTTTTCTTCCCTGCACGAACTAGGATAAAATACCAAAAAGATGGTGACATCGTACGTTTTTACCCGGTTCGATAAGTGCGTTCTATAGAATTCGGAATTCCGAACAAACTGGCATCAAAAATTCATTTTAGGAAAAAAGTGACAACTCACGTTTCTTCCCTGTACCCTTCCTGTACAAGACGGTTTTAGGATATAAGACATAACGCTACATCATCGGCGGCCTGAGCTGTGAGCCAAAAGTCACGCGAAGCGAAGACGCGGGAAAACGCTAATAAAATTTAACAGTACCAAAGAGAGTACAAACTCTTTGAAGAGTACCTACCTACCTACCTACTTATCTTCATCGTCCATTGTTTGTAACGCCTTGAACCGATGGATCCACAACACTTGTCTACATGCATTCTTAGTTATTTCTGATATGTCGCACTATACATATATACATAGTCTAGAACAGCGGTGTCCAACCGGTAAGTACGCGGGCCCCCGGTGGTGGTAGGCTGGTAGCACGCGGCATTATTTTTAGGCGCCCGCATACGACGTTCCAATATATCCGCCTATCTTTTGTCTTTCAACAATGCAATGTGTAACAGCCTGTGGCGCCATCTATTATTCAGTAGCGTGACTAATCGATTTTTCGCACGTTTGTTGTGTGGTAGCCCCCTTAATTTTTAACATTTTCTTTTTTTATTATTTGTTGTTATATCCGCCATAGTGACACATATTCTGTGAAAATTTCAACGGGCTACCTATTACGGTTCAAGAGATACAGCCCTCGGACAGACGGACGGATGGACAGACAGACAGACAGACGGCGGAGGCTTAGTAATATAGGCTTCCGTACGGTATACGGAAACCTAAAAATTAAGGGGGGTTCTTATACAAAAAACGTGCTTTTTTTCAATCTTTCTTTTTGTGGTGCGGAAACCTCGGTGCGCGAGTCTGACTCGCACTTGACCGGATATCCGCTCAATTGCCATCGACCTCATTGCGGCGTCTCTCCGATTGAGCGGTTATTGATAGCGGATAGATACGGAAACCTCCGTGCGCGAGTAAAACTCGCACTTGACAGATTTTTTACTTTTTCTGTTTTTTATTATTTGTTGTTATATCCGCAATAATAAATAACACATATTCTGTGAAAATTTCAACGGGCTACCTATTACGGTTCAAGAGATACAGCCCTCGGACAGACGGACGGACGGCGTAGGCTTAGTAATAGGCTTCCGTACGGGATACGGAAACTTAAAAATGAATATTGAAATAATAATAACAATGTACAGTCTGGGATCCTTCAAACATAATGTGAAGGTGCACCTAGCCGGCCGACATGGTATCCGCCGCCGCGGCCGCCGTAAATATCAGAATACCCGTGGGCGCCGTCGGACTACACCTCTGCGTTAGTCTGGTGCGCGCCATATGTCGTGCTTCCCATAAAGAAAAATATATAAAAAAAAATTGTTTTTACAACAGAACATAAAATTGCCTAATGCTGTCATATGGATTATATAAGGTATTTCATTAGTAGGTAATAGTACGCTTAGGGGAGTATGTGTTTATGATACTGATCACGTTCCCCATACCTATTATTTTTTTCCGATATCAAATACCTACCCACCCATGCTATGAAATAATTGTTCAATAAACTATTATTTTAGTAGGGCGGGTAGGTATTTGATATCCGAAAAAATAGGTATGGGGAACGTGATCAGTATCTTAGGCCCACTTGCACCAACACGAGTTTAAAGTTAAGTAGCGAGTTATGGATTTAAACGCGGTTCCCACAGTCAAAGGATGCTAGCTTAAACTGGTTTAGCGAGTTAAACTGGTTTATATATTAAATTTGTGTTGGTGCAAGTGGGCCTTATACACATACTCCCCTAAGCGTACTATTACTTACTAATGAATACCTTTTATAGCAAATTTTGTAAATTTGACTGAAAATCAAAATAAGAATGTATACGTCTCGTAAACGTCATACATAGGTACTGGGTTGGGTGTTCGCGCTGGGTTTGACAGAAATATGGAAGTAGATCTTAAGGTAAACCAGGTTGGACACCACTGGTCTAGAAGTATATGGGATAAGCACGTGGTGGGCTCGGCTAAGGGCTACCGCAGACGACCGACTGTCCACCGACTTGATTATTTAATTGAGTTGAACACGAACGATTATTCTTTATCTCACTCTGCAGGTAGCGGCGCAGTCAGGAACAAAGGAGAAGAAAACGCGTTGGCCAACTAAAACCGACGGCGCGGCCGCTGCGCTGTAGGCGAAGAAGTCGGCGGTCGGTCCCAACTACAGAGAGGGTGCGCACACGGAGCCGATCCGATTTTTAAGCTGGGAGCACGCCCCCCAACTTTTAGAAAAAACTGTACAACTACTAGCATGATTCTCCGACTCAACTCAATTTGCCGCCGACTTTTTCTTCTCCTTTGTTCCTGAGCGCGCACTACCTGCAGAGTGAGAGAGAGAATAATCGTGGATAATCGTCCGTGTACCTCGCGCACCTCAACGACTATGCCCGACTCAATTAATAATCAAGTCGTTGAACAGTCGGTCGTCTGCGCACTCCCTAACGGTAACGGCCGGCCGGCTTATAGCCGCGAAGGTAATCTACAATCGGAGCGCAGCGAGCGGCTACAAACAAGCCTGCAGTTTGTTGACCCGATTCGTCTGTTAGTAAACTCACAAGCCCGTCCGTTGTGCTCATAGATAAATGGTTGCGCTATCTTCTATCGCACAATTTTGTGCCGCGCGGATCAGCTTCGTGTTCGTAGTCGGTTTTTATAAAATTATCATTTTGACGAACTATACCTCATAGTTTAGCTAATTGGTTAAGTAGTTTAGGCTCTGTGATGCAACAAACAAAAACAAACATAGAACACACGGTGCTAAAATCGTAACATTCTTTTCGGCCTCGCCGTCACTGGTAAACAAGAAGAAACACTGAGGAAAATTATTTTTTGTTAGGTACACAAAAGAAGTGTTTTTAAAACAGATGAATTTATATAGATCTACTTCCAATGCATAATTCAATTGTCCCGGCCCAAACAAATTACCTATTCTCTACCAGACATGTCTGGGATTCTTCGAGTTTTGAGACAAAAATCATTACCCGTGCATATTATAAGATTTAACCTCTGCATACACAGACGGTATGTATGTATGTATGTTTTTATAACTCAAGAACGGCTCATCACATTCGCTTTCTGTTTTTGCCTACGTAATGCGACATATCTCTGTCAGGTTATAGGCTATTACAGCATCACGCCATTGTTAATATGAGCTGAGCAGTGGGATCGAAAGCGAACGCAGTCGGAAAAAATCTACCAATTCGGTTAGCTTTCGTGTGATTTACTCGAAAACTACTCTAAAAAAACTAAAACTAAAACTAGTTTAACATCAATACCTACCAATAATAAACCTATAAGGGATGGTCATGGAATAAGTTACGTTGTTTTATGAGATACCGCCCTTTCTAGACTCTATGGTATGATTCTAAAACTAAATTGACGATTTTTAGAAATATGTTCTGTATGTATGTATGTAACTCTTAAACCAATCACCCGAATTCGATTAAACTTAGTACAAGCACGTAAACGTGACACAGGATAGGCTAAATAAAATTCAGTTCCGGTTACGCTAAGATGTGGCTCTCATACAAACCGAATTGTTCCGCGCGCCGAAATAAACGTACAGTAGCGGGCTTACTTACTTTCTTGTTTTTTTTATACGAAAAAAAGAAATTCACGCGAGCGAAGCCGCCCGCAAAAGCTAGTAAACAATAAGCATTATACAATAGTTATTATTTGAATTGCATTACATTTGTCCCTGGTTTTAATTATATACCACGCAGCGTAGCGTGGTTTCACCTTGAGATGTCTCGTCGTTAGTGTGGTCGTGACTTCGTGACAACAGAGTTACTGACACGTAATTCTCTATGGATTTTGGGTTTCTTTCTTTGGCTAATAGTAACCTGTTTGTTACGTTTTTCGGCAGCTTTCGCTACCTCCGGCTACAGTGTAGCTGTTAGTTGATTCCTGTCCTGTTAAGTGCATATATTAGAAATGTCACTTCTTGTTCTTGTTTTTGTTGTTCGGACTCGTGGCCTTTTGCGCGTCTTACGGCCTTACTACAACCAGTCGAGTTCTTCCAGGAGGCGGCACACTCTCTTGGGATCTTGGTACGTCTCTCGAAGTGTACTTCCTCGCACTCTAGCGGCACGTGGTGGGTGTCTTTTTTTTTTTTTTTTTATGGGTACTGACGCGGTTGGCGACATCACCTCCAACATCCGTGATGTCAGCCCATAACCACAGAATAGAAAAGAGTACTCACCGGATGAACTTGGTGCCACGTCAGTGCTTCCCTTCGGTCGTGCCGGCTACACTGAACTGGACGGAAAACATGAATTTGGTGCCACGTCAGTGCTTCCCTTCGGTCGTGCCGGCTACACTGAACTGGACGGAAAACACAAACTATTTACATAGCCGTTTCGACCTACCTTTCATTCAGTGCGGTGGTACCAACCCGGGCGGGTTAAACCCTACCACCTAGTAATATGAGAAGGGAGTCATATCCCTCAGTCGCCTTTTACGACATACACGGGGAGAGATGCAGTGGGGCTATTCTTTTCTCGTCCAATTTATTCGTCGTCTATTTTATTCTTGTCTCGTCCGCCTGCAGGCATGCTCTGCACAGTGGATGTCCGTTACTCCAATACATAGAGGTGTCTGGTAAGTGTACAGTGACCAGTAAGCATACCTATCATTATGCGTAGTTTTGATCTATGGACACGTAGCAGCGTCTTGGTGAGATGGGGGTCTGGCTTCGCCATCGCCTCCCTCGCCTGTCTGCAGTCACTGCCCACCGCCCATCTGTTTGTGTAACTTATTATGTACGTGTGTGGATTCAACTTTTCAGTTGATTGTGTGACAGTGGTACTAGAGGTTCGAGTCCTTGTCAATATCAATCACCAACAAATAATTGTTGGATTTGTATTAACCGCAGGTGGTGAAAACAGGCGTTTGTCAGCGTTTGCTTGGCGTTCATAAATATCTGATTTTATGGAAGAAATAGTTAGGTATGTTTTCCGTCCAGCGGGTCTATTCTTAAAGCAGTGGAGTCGCTGGCAAAGTGTGAATTCACTTGAAACAGAAGCGTGTGATGGCGAACAGCGTGAGAGTGAAGCAAGATAGAACGAGATATGTATAATGTATTTATAGATATTTATATTTTTTGTTCTATTGAAAGCGCGCCACCATCAAAGCGAAGCACTGACATGATACCTAGTAGATGATTTAGTCACTTCAAGTTAAATAAAGGTAAAATGGGAAAACGTATACCTACTTAGGTAAAACGTTCCTGCAATAGCATATCGTGTGATTAGGGTTGCCAGATCGGTCAGTGAAAATTCCTGGACATAATTTTTTTCTTTTTCCAATCGATAAAAACAACCTTGTATTACAAACTTAAGGTACAAACGTAACATAGTATTATTTATGATGAATTTAGTTTTTTAGTGTTTTTGGTAGGAATTTAAGGTTATATTTCTGTTTTTGTCATTTACTTAGCAGATGCTAACAATTGTTTTTGTGATCCATGTATGTCTAAACTGTAAGTAAAAAAAAAATGTATTTTCCCGCAAAATGGGTCCAACTGAAAATCTGCGCAATACGTTGTCTATTGCACACGAGTTGGGCCCAATTTGTCGCCAATATTAGTAAATGATTGTAGTGTATTGTAAATTGTAATCCGAAATGGCGACAAATAAACGTTTCATTTCATTTCGTTTCATTTCATTTCATTTCATTTCATTTCATTTCATTTCATTTCATTTCATTTCATTTCATTTCATTTCATTTCATTTCATTTCATTTCATTTCATTTCATTTCATTTCATTTCATTTCATTTCATTTCATTTCATTTCATTTCATTTCATTACATTTCATTTCATTTCATTTCATTTCATTTCATTTCATTTCATTTCATTTCATGTTATTTCATTTCCGGGACAATCCCGGCCGCTCCCAGAAAGTGGCAACCTTACGTGGGATTGATATCTATCTCCGTACATAGTCACCACACCACTCGCACGGCTATTAGCGCATGTTGTCAAGTAAGTAGTTTTATCTAGATCAGTGCTACTCAAAGTGTGGTACGCGAACCCCCAGGGGTTCGCCATTTGATGGTAGGGGGTTCGCGACTACATTTACGTAATGGCGGCTGGACGGCTAGCAAGAACTGCGCGCCACGCACACGGTGGCGCGCACGCAACTAAATCTCGATCGCTGGTAATGATAAAAACCAAATATAGAAATCGACTTGACGTTGAGTCAGAATTAAGATTGAAATTGTCCAAAATTGCACCGAAAATCGACTCAATTTGCGACAAGAAACAAGCCCAACCATCACATTAATAACTTTCGTCAATTGTTTCACTATGTATTTAAAAAACCTTTTTTATTATATTAAAAAACCTTATTTAAAGCTAGAATTTATTTTTCTTATTTTCCTTTCCTTTGGGTGGAGGGGGGGGGGGGGGGGGGAGTTGCGTTAGGGCAGGGGTTCGCAGTCGTTTGGAAACTTTACTAAGGGTACGTGGCATCATAAGTTTGAGAAACCCTGATCTAGATCACACGGCGCGCGGCGCGGCGGGTACAATCACAGATAAAAGTGGAATTGAAGGTGTTATAATAACGTTTTATATTTAAAAATGACTTCGTTCGCTTCGCGTAACTTTTTGCTCACAGCTCAGGCCGCCGATGACGGATCGTCATGATTTGTAGCCTAAAACCATCTTGAGAAGTGTAGAATGTAACAGCGAAAACCGTATGTAAATCGATAAAGTGATTCTCAAGTTATAAGGATATTCATATATTGATGTACGTTACACGGTCGCCCGTAGAAACTTTATTTATTAGGATAATAGAAAGAAAAAAACTAAATGGACGATTTTTAGAAGTATATCTTCTGTATGCGATGGTTCCGGCAACAAAGGTCGTAAAAGCCATTTCGTTTCCGGCAACAAAGGTCGTAAAAGCCATTTTGACGAAATGGCTTTTACGACCTTTGTTGCCGGAAACGAAATGGCTTTTACGACCTTTGTTGCCGGAACCATCGGTATGTATGTATTTTCCTGCATCATCCATATGCGTTGAAACTTAATACAAGCACAATTAGCTATAGGTATATAGGTATATAGTATATAGGTGACACAGTATAGGCTAAATAAAATTCAGTTCCTGTTACGCTAAGATGTGGCTCTCATACCTACAAACCGAATTGTTCCGCGCGCCGAAATAAAGGTACGGTTAGCGGGCTTACTTCGTAGACGGAACGAAGGCTAAGGCCCACTTGCACCAACACGAATTTAACGATATAAACCAGTTTAACTCGTTAAGCTAGTACCCGTTGACTGTGGGAACCGCGTTTAAATCCATAACTCGCTACTTAACTCTAAATTCGTGTTGGCGCAATTGGACCTTACTTACTTTCTTCTTTTTAAATACGAATTTCATGCGAGGGAAGTCGCGGGCAAAAACTATATTATCCTAAATTATTAAATAAAAGTAGGTATATACTGAAGTTTTCAATCAATTTTTTTTCCTTTCTAAAAATGCCCCAAACAAACTCTGTGTGCCCATGGGCCCCTGCATGCCCTAAGACGACCCTGGTTTTACAGATGTTATGCCGAACTGGCCAGTCATAATATTATTTAGTTTTTTATTTTTCTAATGTTATATTCTTTGGCACTCTTGCGATACCTACGAGAAAAAATTAACAGCATTAGAAGTACAACAGAAAAGGCTGTATGTATACTTTTATTAGTTTTGCCTGTTCCGAAAAGGAACGAATAAATATTAAAAAAAAATCGAAAGGAAAACTCATTTTCATTTTCATCGCTGTTTTCTCCACCTGCGCCACTGGGAAGCAGCCGTGATGTTATGTGTAGGTATATGTATCTTCGTGCACAGTACCGACGACAGTACGCACCGCATGTTTCGCGTTGTGCATAGATACGGATATTTGGATATTTACTCAGGTTATTCGACAGCACTGTGTGAAGGCTATGACCCAATACGAACAGAATTGCTATCACTGAATAAACAGGCAAAGGTGTAAAGCTGTGGGTCGCTTCGCTCGCTTTCTCAATAGATGGTAGGCTCAAATTATAGCCGACTGGGTTGGTACCACCGTACTAAACATAAAAAGTCGGCTGCGTTATCCTCTAGTGCAAATTAGCAATCCAAATAGAAGTCTCCGATATGGCACCTACCTTCTAGGAGGTGGTTTTGGCTGGTCCAAGCATCTGCTCTGACCCCTCTTGACTCAGCCATGCCAGATGACATAAAAAACCCGGTCAAGGTGAATCACTTTCACTTGCCGAGGGCCCCGTCACCGCTGCTTTGCCCTCATAGAATTATATTTTCTATAGCTTTTGCCCGCGGCTTCGCTCACGTAAAATTCAAATTCAAAATTCAATTCAAAATTCTTTATTATCAAAAAACACACAAAGAAAAAACACAAAACTAGGTTACAACAGTACACGAATAAAATTATTCCAAACAAACATGTAAGACTTAAATAAAAACAATAAAAAAAACAATACAGACCTAACCCTGCGTTTTCTTGGTCCTATCACCTAAACTAGCCCGAAGGCTGTATCATAGGTAGACAGTATGTAAATAGTTAATTATTTATAGAGGGTTACTCGTCGTTAATAATGTATATATCTGTGTGTGTGTTTGTGTGTGTATATGAATGGGAGAGGGTGTGTTTGAGGGTGTGTATGTGTATGTTTGGTGTCTGCTTGCATACCTTGGTGTCACCTGTATCATTATCGTAATATGTCTAGGATGTCTTCAGTTGCTTCGTAATCTTTATCTAAAAGCCATGCCTTTACTGTTTTTACTAGAGCGGGTGGTCGTAAGAGTGAGATTTTGTGCACTTTGTCTGCTTTATTATAAACTAGAGGCGCTAGAAACTGCCTGAAACGCTGAGCGAATGAAGTGGTGCAACGAGGAACTGGCAGCTGACGTGTTTGCCGGGTGGTGCGTGCTGTCGTTCGTTGCGAGAAGTTATCTACTTGAGAAATGCTATGAATCCATTTCAAAATTCTCTGTATATACAGCTGACGAACACTTAACACCTCAGCTTCAGTTAGTAGCTCGTGTGTACTATGGCGAAATGGTTTTTTAAAGAGAACTTTTAAAATAGCTCGCTGTGATCGCTCAACCTGAATTAAGTGAGTTTTTGCTGCACCTCCCCAGGCTAGAATACAGTAAGTAATTATAGATTCCGCTAGTGAAAAGTATGTTGTCTTTAGGAGGTGCTTGTGTGCAATATTTCTCAGGTCCTTGAACACATATATTAGCTTTCTAACCCTTTTCGATAGATTTTTCAGATGCAACTCCCAGCTTAGTTTATGGTCCAGGATTACCCCAAGGTAAGTAATATTTTTGACCTGTTTTATACCTTGGCAGCCACAGCTGGAGCCATGTGAGCCCGTCAAGCTGTTACAGGTGTGCATTTTAAGGAGTACGTCTTCGGCTGGCTGGCCAGCCTCTGTGATGCTGAAACAGATGTGGTTCGTTTTTGTAACATTAAGTGTAAGTAGGTGGCTGTCCAGCCAGCTTTTGACATCTCTCAGGCAAGATTCCGCCCTCTCACACGCCTCCAACCAGGACTGCCCTGTGACTAGAAGGACCGTGTCGTCCGCATAAGTAATTATTTTACAATTTTGAAGGTTTAGTTTGACTAGTCCATTAATATATATTATAAATAAAATAGGTCCCAGGACGCTGCCTTGTGGCACACCAAATTCTATTTCTGTTTGAGAACTGCTATATGCACCTATTCTGAGAGCCTGAGTGCGATGGGTGAGATAGCTCTTGAACCAGCTGAGTGGAAGACCTCTGATACCTAGATTTTCTAGCTTAGCGAGTAATATTGGTGTCGAAACTGTATCAAAGGCCTTAGCCAGGTCCAAGAAAATCCCAACGCATCGCACTCCTTTGTCCAAGTTGCCAGTAATGTGATCTGTTAATAGGGATACAGCGTCTTCCGTAGATTTTTTTGCCTGAAAGCCAAACTGGTGATTTGCTATAAGTTTATGACGTTCCAAGTAGTCATTCAATCTTCTTTTCATTATTTTTTCTAAGATTTTAGACATAGTAGTGAGTAAGGATATAGGTCTATAGTTGGATACGTCCTTTTTGTCTCCTTTTTTTAGAATAGGTATGACTATTGCATTTTTAAACGCAGAAGGGAATGTTCCTGTCATTAGACTGAGGTTTGCTGACTGAAAATTCGTTGTAAGTAAGCCCGCTACTGCACCTTTATTTCGGCGCGCGGAACAATTTGGTTTGTATGAGAGCCACATCTTAGCGTAACCGGAACTGAAGCGAATTTCACGCGAGCGAAGCCGCAGGCAAATACTACATGTATGTCTAGTACATACATGTAGTATTTGCCTACATACTGTATGTATGTACATCATACTAGCTGTATGATACTAAAACTAAATTGACTATTTTTAGAAATATTTTCTGTATGTACGAGTATGTATGTATGTATGTTCCTCCATAACTCTTAAACCGATCATCCGAATACGATGAAATTTTGTACAAGCACATTTAACTATGTGCGACACAGGATAGGCTAAATAAAATTCAGTTCCGGTTACGCTAAGATGTGGCTCTCTCTCATACAAACGAAATTGTTGCGGGCGCCGAAATAAAGGTACGGTAGCGGGCTTACTTACAATCTTCTTTTTAAATACGAATTTCACGCGAGCGAAGCCGCGGGCAATAGTTAGTTAGTAATATTAGTATATTGATGAGGGCGTGGTCGGCCATCACCGAATCTAACCTGATGGGTTTCTCCAAAAGACTCCAAAAGCTCTGGAACCGCTGACTTAGCCACGTTTACCATATGGGCAGAGACAAAAGAGGGTCAGTTCAGTGTAGCCGGCACGCCTGTGATTGATGTGCAACGATCGTCTCGCTCTGCCCACTGCAATCTTAATTTAGGTCATTCATCGCATAAAGCAATCGCGGAATGTGGGACCGGCGAAAACCGGTCTTAGCAGCGATCGAGATTGTCGCGTAAAATCAGTGATATGCGTAAAATGGAAAATATGTCCTACTTCCTCAACATACGGTACAATTTGCTATGAAATTGTGCAGATTTGTGCAAGAATCATAGATTGCCATTTTATCGATAAAATACATTATCATATCATAATATATGGCATGACGTTGATCCCGTGGAGCAAAGGGAGGGCGTTGGTGTGGGACGCAACGTGTGTGGACACCACAGAAATCCTAAGTTGGACACCCTTGCCCCCACTCACATTACCGGTTCCTCCATCTCTGCCGGATCTGCTGCTCTCGGGGCCCAAAATTTTAAGAAGAGCAAATATTCTACCCTGTGTTGCTCCTTTGAGTTTTTAGCCTTCGCCATGGAAACCTTTGGCGTGTGGTCGCCCGACGCAAAATGCTTTACTAATCAGCTCGGAAAGCTGTTAATAGAAAAGTGGGTTCGAACGTTGTATGGGAGCACCCCTTAATTTTTAACATTTTCTTTTTTTTTATTATTTGTTGTTATATCGTTAAAACTGTGGTTAAAACTGTGGTCAAAACTGTGGTTAAAACTGTGGTTAAAACTGTGGTTAATACATACAAGCGTCAAACTTGGTGTAATTTGATTATAGTGCAAACTTCAAAAGCAAAACAACAAATAATAATAACTAATTACGTGGTGATACTAAACCCTCGGTACGCAAGTCCGACTCGCACTTGGCCGGTTTTTCTATATCTTATCTATCTACGTTCTGTCTGCTTATCTCGAAGATCACATTGAGAAAATGAAGTTCCAAGGTTCCAAGTCCAACCAACATTCAATAGATTTAAAATTAACATTTTTTTTTATTTATAATATTTATATATACCTTTCCTTTTCTCTCAATGATTAGTTTTATTGTTTAATACTTAATATCTTTTTGTATCAATGTTTTTGGTCTAATTGAGCCTATACGATCTGTCATACTACCGAAAAAAAAAACAGGTCGAGGCGACACAGACGCAAGCCTAGTGCTTCCATCTGGGATTCAATTGTAAAAATTATCGTCGGTAGATTAAACATGTAATATTTCATATTTACTATTTTTGTTAATAAACTATTTGATATTTGATAGAAGCGGGAATTTTGTGAATATTTTTTTAAGAAAACCAGCCTTGGTGGCTGTGTCGAGGGACCAAAGGTGCAATCGACTCATGGAGCAAGTATTGTTCCTGAACGAAATTCATAAATTCACTTATCTACCACGTCTAGCACCTTATGCTACCGGTGCAACCCTCCTTTTTCTTCATCATATTTAATTGTAATAGTTGTATTTAATTTATAGTTTATTTTATTATAATTAATGTTAAATTTAGTAGAACGGACAGTAATGCATTTGTTACGGAACCCTACATTCATTTTGCAGAACTTAGTAGAATGAACAGACATAAACGTGTTACGGAACCCTAATTTTATTATAAAAGATCCCGGCGCAGGACCTTGGTTGAAAATTGTAAAATTTAGTAGAACGGACAGACATGCATTTGTTACGGAACCCTACATTCATTTTGAAATAAATGTTAAATTTAGTAGAACAGACAGACATGCATTTGTTACGGAACCCTACATTCATTTTGCAGAACTTAGTAGAATGGACAGACGTGTTACCGAACCCTACTTAACAGTTGCACTCCGCGAGTGCCGGCAGATCCCGTGCCACTCTAACTTAACCCTTAATGCAATGACTTAAGGTTTCATTTTAAAAATGACGCTGACGCGATGTCGCGAGTTATACATTTTTTACCCACCTAAAAAAGTGCCAAGCGCCGCTAAAGAAGTTTTCACTTCAAAAACAAAGACAACGGTGGACAACGAAGTGTCGAATTGATATTGTTTTTTTTAAATCGGTTAAAAATGAGAATAATATTCCAACTTTATTCGGCAGTAATTAATAAAAATATACATTTATACCCCTTGACCACAATTCGCTTCCTCGGATTGTTTCCACGCGATGTTCTGACAAAAGGGGTTTGAATATTTAATGCTTTGAAATCAATTGACTTTAGTCCATTTGGCTTCATGAATGAATTATTTATTATATCTGTTGGGCAACGTGGTGATAGATAACAAAATGATAGTAATAAAACGTATTTGATTAGTTTTGTTTACGTACGTCACAGACGTTCATTTATAATTGTGAAATTATAGCTGGTGCTTCAACGTTTACGGAACGTACCTTCCCTTGCTTTTCACTTTGGTGTAGGTGGTAGGTTCAAATTTTAGCCGACTGGATTAGTACCACCCAAGGAATTTCCACAGTGCCAGTAGGTACTAATCGAAAGGCTTACACTTTAGATAGATGTAGCAAAAAGCCGTCTATCCATCTGTCCTTTTTTGGCTGCCTTTTTTGGTGGCTGAGTCGGAGGGGCCAAAGCACATGCTCCGACCAGCCAATATCACCTCCGAGAAGGTAGGTGCCATACCAGAGACTTCCCTGGATTGCTGGCTATACTGGACTAGAGGAGAACACAGCCGAGGCTGCTATGCGGCCATCTTACATCCAGTACGGTGGTATCAACCCAGTCGGCTACAACTTGAGCCTAACACCTAGTAAGGGGCAAGGGACGGGGACCTACAGTTTTACACAGGTTCCGAACGGTGAAGCAGCAGGTGTAAGTATGCACGTAAATTTTTTCGTCAGAAAAAACTCATTGGTACACGCCCACCGGATTCGAACCTCGGACCTCCCGAATGAGAAGCCGATGCCCAAACCACTCGGCCACCCGCCGCTTAAACCTTCCTACCTCTATCCTGTGTCACGTATAGTTAAATGTGCTTGTACTAAGTTTCATCGAATTCGGATGATCCGTTTAAGAGTTATGGAGCAACATACATACATACAGAAAATATTTCTAAAAATCGTCAATTTAGTCTTAGAATCATACATAGAGTTTACAAACACAGTATCTCATAAACAAGCTTCCTAATAAAAAAAACCGCCTCCAAATCGGTCCATCCGTTTGGGAGCTACGATGCCACAGACAGACACACTCACACACACACACACACACACACACACACACACACACACACACACACACACACACACACACACGTCAAACTTATAACACCCCTCCTTTTTTTTCGTCGGGGGTTAATAAAACAAAGTAACTTACTCCATGACCATCCCTTACAGATTTATTATTACAGTATAGTATTGATGCAGTATTGATTGATCTAACTGCGGACACGCAGTACCTATATGGGTAATATGCAGGCAGATTTAAAATCAACGGAAACGAGCATTTAATAAAGTAAACACTGTCTGTGTTTCTGTTAGCTCATCTTAAATATTTACCTAGCTAGATAGATAGATATAGGTACTCGGTCGGTACTGCAAGCCATCTCGCGGCGTCTTGCTTGGTCTCTTCTGAACTGAACTTTGAATGAAAATAGCTATTTTAAAAATAGAACTGCGTCTAGTATCTAGCACGGTAGGCGTCTGTTGGATTTTATATATATATAGGTATGTTATATATAAATATATCCATTTCAATCTACATATTATATGAATGTGAAGCGTTTTACTTGATCCGCTGTTCGCTATCCGCTGAACCGATTTAGCTATTTTTTAGGGTTCGGTGTCCGTCGTACCGTACGACGGATACCGAACCCTAAAAAATAGTACGGGACCCTATTACTAAGCCTACGACGTTTGTCTGTCTGTCTGTCTGTCTGTCTATGCGAGGGCTGTGTCTCTTGAACCGTAATAGGTAGCTCGTTGAAATTTTCACAGAATATGTGTTATTATGGCCGATATAACAACAAATAATAAAAATAAGAATTTCTTAAAAAATTCACGGGAGTTCCCATAGAAGAAACCAAAAAAAGTGTATGCAAAAAAATCGTTTGGAAACAGGACCATTCCACAGACAGCAGCAGATTTTACGGTATTAGTACGGAACCCTAAAATCTCCCCATTTAACGTAGGCACCTACTGTTGGTAATAGTTACAATGCCATTACGGCGCTTCGGGCATCAAGCATAATTATTTTGTCTTTACATGGCTTCAAACGAATAGGTACGTTTTAGTACAGTGTTCATCTATGTTCTATGTACCTAGATATCCCGGTAATGGTTAAGATAGGAGTGTGTTGTACTCGCACCCTGTAATATTTTTAGGTTTCCATACTATGACCCTATTACTAAGCCTACGCCGTCTGTCCGTTTGTCCTACCTTTAAAGCGGTCAGAACTTGGATGGGTGACCATTCGACCGTTGGAGGCTGGCCGTGGTATTCCACTAGGTGGTAGGGTTTATCCCGCCCGGATTGGTACCACCGCACTAAATGAAATGTCGGCCGAAAGCCGAGCTGCGTTCCCGTAAACGATGTTTTCTTCTCTCTAAGAAGCAAGTCTTATATGTTAGGCCCGAGGGCGGGAGAAGGTTTATCGTTTACCAGAACAAAACTCGGTCTTCGGCCTGGCCCTTATTTACTTACTTTCATCGAGGAGAATATCTTTAACTTGAACGAAGCTCGGCTTTTGGCCTCGCCCTTAGTTACCTTATTTTCTTCGAGAAGGTTTATTGTTTACATGAACGTTGCTCAGACTTCGGCCTAGCCCTTAGGTACTTACTTTCATCAAGAAGAATATCGTTAACTTAAACGAAGCTCGGCTTTTGGCCTCGCCCTTAGTTACCTTATTTTCTTCGAGAAGGTTTATTGTTTACATGAACGTTGCTCAGACTTCGGCCTAGCCCTTAGGTACTTACTTTCATCAAGAAGAATATCGTTAACTTAAACGAAGCTCGGCTTTTGGCTGAGCCCTTAGTTACTTATTTTCTTTGAGAAGGTTTATTGTTTACATGAACTTTGCTCAGCCTTCGGCCTCGCCCTTAGGTACTTACTTTCATCAAGAAGAATATCGTTAACTTGAACGAAGCTCGGCTTTTGGCTTCGCCCTTAGTTACTTATTTTCTTCGAAAAGGTTTATTGTTTACATGAACTTTGCTCGGCCTTCGGCCTCGCCCTTAGTTGCTTACTTAAAATCACATCTTAGTTGCTTACTTTCATTGAGACAGAATAGCGTTTACCTGAACGGTGAACTAGGTGCCATGTCAGTGCTTAACTTCGGTCGTGTCAGCTACACTGAACTGGACGGAAAACGCGAACTATTAACATAGCCGTTACAACCGACCTTTCATTCGGTGCGGTGGTATCAACCCGGGCGGGTTAAACCCTACCTCCTAGTAAGGTACATACTCGTAAGAAGGGAAGGGGCCTACTATAGTTTACGTGGAATCCGAACCACGGTCAGCCTCCGACGGTCGAGCGGTCACCCATCCAAGTACTGACCGCGCCCAGGATGTGCTTATGATCACGGCCGACAGTCGACCGACCGCACCACTGAGCTACCGAGGCTGACATAATTAATATCGATCGAATGTATTCCAGATCGGACAACAAGACCAGCGCGCTAATTGACAAGGCGCCGCCGCCGCCGGCACGCCGCCATGTTGAACAGTCTAGCTAGTTGAACAGAATCAATTAATGTTAATAAGGCCGATATCGAGTGGAGAGTTGGATGGAGTCTTGATTTACAATTAATTCAGTTAGACCATTCGATTTTCAGGGCTCCGTATTCAAACGGAAGTATATTACTAAACCTACCCTCTGTTTGTGTGTCTGCCCGTCCGTCTGTCCGTCCGAGGGCTATATCTTTTGAACCGTAATAAGTTGATAGCCGGTTGAAATTTTCACAGAATATGCGTTATTGACATGTGTGTTATCGCTTGTATAGAAACTGCATTAGATATGTATGTATGTATGTATGTATTTGTTTATATGTGTATAATACTTATGTACTTTTCAACCTGTATGTATGTATGTATGTCACGAATGTATTTAGTTGTATGTCATTTTTATTATTTATGTTTTATTGTTTATTTTATATTCTTAAAAAAAAACATTCTATCATTTAATTTTCCGCACTACCCATCTACCCTACTCACAATCCCAGCCCCCAGGCATGACTGGCAGATAACTGCCTTTAGGCTTTAAGTCCGCCTTTTGTCACTGTTTGTGCAATAAAGTATATTTTCATTTCAACAAATAACAAAACCACCCAGAACAAAGTTCATTTCGCTATTATGTCAGTCAGTCAGTCAGCGTGTAAGCGTCCACTGCTGGACATAGCCTCTCCAATTTTCCTCCAGTCCCCCCGGCCTTCAGCGGTACGGAACCACTGCTTTCCGCCGACGTACTTGATGTCGTCGTCCCACCTGGCGGGGGTCTTCCCACACTCCGTTTCCTGTCCACGGCCGCCAGTGCCGATTTCTCGGAGGCGCCGGTATGTCCCAGAAAACACTCTTACATTAGGTATACGACGATCAGGGTAAGGATGCGCGTATTCCCTTTATGCCGCAGCGTCAACGCCGTCGTAAAATCCATAGCAAAACAGAATATCAGCGTATTCTTCACGAGTGAATGCAGCCATTACTGCAGGCACAACTCAAAAATAACGAACAATTTAGAACAACAACAAGGAATCAACAACGTGGAATTCGTTTTACTAATTTAGGCGGGAGACAAAACGGCCGATCCCGAGTAAACGTTTTCTCTGTGTCAGACGTTTCATTTTTCGTTCATTTTGAGCACGGGTCTGATACTTGATATCTGATAAAAAAATGTAACTTGAGTGCAAGTGTACAACATTTGTACCTTTTCTGAAAGCTTATGAAATGATGAAGTTTTTCCCATAATTTGCATGCCACGTTTCGTTCAATTTTTTTAGTAATCCTCTTCGATTTAATTACATTTTGTGGTTTTTTTTGCATAACCTGTGATTTATGACCTTTTATTTCTGAGATTACGGACGTTTTCAGCACACATATTTTTTTAAAGCAGTCTCTCATTCGTCAGCTATTAGAAAATAGCTGATTAAGTACCCAGAGTGGAGTAGTTATTTTATAATTATCATTTTTTGGTAACAAGACAGAAAATTAAAGAAAAAATTTAAAACTTAAATAACTCAAAAACTATTGATTTTCGACCCATAGTTCATTGGGACAAATTTGTTGCAAATTAGCTCTAGAATGACTCCTTAGAAGGAATGTATCGAATTACCAAACATCCTGTATAACTGCAGTAATATACATATACATAGACATACGCCTGTAAACACACAAACACACATCCTACAGCAAAAGTGTCGTGACGGTCGAAGTCTTACACTTTTTTCGGCCTAGCGTGCGGCAGACAGATAGACAGACGGACGGAGTGACACCGGACCAATTCTATAAGGGGGACCCTTATATACCTATATAGTATTATATTATAGTTGTATTACTCTGTGGGATACGGTGCTGGGTAACACAATACCCAATGTTTTATTAAGTTGAAGTTCTGTAAACCCTATTTTATGTGTTACTCGTTGGTGTCTCCAAATAAATAAATAAATAAATATCCCAGCATCGCTGCCTACGGAACCCTAAAAATTGTATAGTGTCATTCTCATTACAGTTCGGAGAAATAAGAGAGAGTTTACATCAAGGTTACATGGTTGTCCGGATAACTAGTCTAGCTTGTCTAATATCTAATGCAGGAGACATTAAGTAGTCTAACTGGCCTCATATTGAGCTCTCGTATCTACTTAAATAGCCACTATAGCACTTACTGGAATATGTGGTCTCGAGGTACTAGGTAAGTAGTAAGTACAGTCAGCGTTAAAAGCTAAGATTATTAAACTGTAGGTCCCTTCCCTTCTTAACTTACTAGGTGGTAGGGTTTATCCCGGGGCGGGTTGATACCACCGCACTGAGCGAAACGAAACGAAACGGCTATGTAAATAGTTCGTGTTTTCCGTCCAGTTCAGTGTCGGCGCGAAATGAAGGGAAGCACTGACATGGTACCAAGTTCACCCGGTGTTATGGGCTGACATCACGGATGTTGTATTGTAGGTGATATAGTAGCCAACTGTGTCAGTTTCCAAAAAAAAAAAACAATCTACAGGGTGTTCGGCACATTGACAGACAAAAATGTTTCATGATACCTTTTGTCAGATGTCACGTGGTATCGAGATACGATTTTTTTTTCATTATTTTTGAAAATTACCAAAATCCCAGCTTTAAACCCTTGTAACTTTTTTGTTTATGATTGTATCAGCACGAAATAAAATTAATTGAATTTTACGATGTAGGATACATCGTAAAATTCAATTAATTTTATTCTAGAAAAAATATTATTTGTGAAGTTAATTCCATCAAAAGGTTTTATGACCGCCCAAAGTCCCGACAACGAGTAAAAATGTGACAGAATCTTAATTTCTTAATTCAATTTAAAAAAACTGACAGCAATTGAGTGCTTCATTTTCTTTTACAAAGTTTGCTAGTTTACGCCCTTTCCAACGGTATACCACATGTCATACAAATAATTCACTATGTGGTCAAAATTAGGCACAGAGACAGAACAGAACGACAACACAGGCACTAATCGGTGGTCGCTTCCCGTATTGAGAGCGTTTTCGGGAGCATTTTCAAATTTTGAACATGTCATGCGGGGCACTCTTGCAAATTATTCCTAATTTTGTCCTTTCTGTTCTGTCTCTCTGGTGTCTATGTAACCCTCCCGAAATTTTTGACATAAATAACGAAGCACCTTATATAGGTTGTTAAAACGGCGAGTACATTAAATTTCGCCAGCCATGTTTTTCCTAGACAAAAAAGCAAATAAAGTTTTTCTCTAAAGTGTCTAGTTTTCGAAATATGAATTTTTGAAATGTATGTTTTCGTCTAGTGTAATTTAACGCGTTGTTGCCGCTCGGCACCCTCCGCCTGCCGACCTCCAGTCCTCCAATCACAAAGCTAACCCCCGCCCCTCCCGCCAACACCTCCGTCCGAGGCACTCACGTCTCACCCGCTCTTCCCCCCTCCACGCCGCCGCCCTGTTGTCATTAGATCATTTTTACACTAAAATAATCAATTAGTTTGTATGAAAACTGTAACTTTTTATTAAAGGGAATTCAGAAAAAAGTTATTTGACTATTTTGTTACTCTTGATCCCAATAATCATTTCCATTTAATGTACTCGCCGTTTTTACACCCTGTATACGAGTTTAGCTCACTGAAAGTAATTTATTTATTTATTTTATTAATAGGATTAAATAAAATATAAAAACTCAGAGCTGCGCGGGAATTTACTTAGCGGTCCCCCGACTCCTTTAAGTAAGTAAACGGATATTATTTTTGAATTTTTAAAGGGTCGGCGGTTTTTTTTTGCTACTTCCTACTTATGTACAATTTATTAATCTAAGTACTCTCAAACGTCAAAAAGGTTGACTGTTGGAAATCTCTATAAGGGATAAGTCCGCATTTGCACCTCGTGTAGATATTCTAAATGTGCTTATTACTGGGTCAAATGTTTCTTTTTTCTTCTTTTTTTTATGGAAACTGACACGGTTGGCTACATGACCTACAACATCCGTGATGCCAGCCCATAACACCGGGTGAACTTGGTGCCACGTCAGCGCTTCCCTTCGGTTGTGCCGGCTACACTGAACTGGGCGGAAAAAACAAACTATTTACATAGCCGTTTCGAACTACCTTTCATTCAGTGCGGTGGTACCAACCCGGGCGGGTCAAACCCTACCACCTAGTAATATAAGAAGGAAGAAGCCCTTAGTCGCCTTTTACGACATACACGGGGATAGATGCAGTGGGGCTATTCTTTTACCGGCCCCACACGGTACAATGAAGGAATAAAGTATTCTCTATCTATCGAGTTAGTTATATCTGCGTCGATTTTTCTGACCGTACATCAAACTAAGCAGAACTTACGAACGATAAGATTTTTATGTCCAAAAGAAACTTTCTCTCATGAATTTTATAAACGTTTCTTCCACAATTGTATTGATCTTACGTACGACTATATTCGGCGTACTGGCGTGATGGCATAAAACATGAGTTGATGATATAAAATGATAGCATGACGGCGAACTAATGATAGGTTGACTGTGTTACTGATACATGTACACTATAGTTGACAGCTTCACCACTAATGGTGAAAATTGCTATATGAAATTAGCTGCCACGTACTACAGACATAGTGCGACAAGGCTTGAAATGAACGTGGATGACGTTTGTGCGAGGGCGCTGCTGCAGCATTAGGGTTGTACATTTTGAAAATTTCCTTACACTAGGGGAAAATATCGCTGCAAAAGAAAATTTATGTATAGTACCTATAAGGTAGGTAGGTACTTACTTATTTTTTCATTTTATGTATTGAATTTTAGAAAGACTTGCTCACTAATAAAATAACAGATATACTTCGATTTCTGCTAACAACATCACAGACTAAGGCCCACTTGCACCAACACAAATTTAATATATAAACCAGTTTAACTCGTTAAGCTAGCACCCGTTGACTGTAGGAACCGCGTTTAAATCCATAACTCGCTACTTAACTTTAAACTCGTGTTGGTGCAAGTGGGCCTAAGAAGAGATACTAACTTACGCGTGAACGGGTGAAACGCGAGACGGTCATCTGGCAACACTGTGGCGGCGTTAGTTCCGCTGTCAGCCACGTTCATTACAATCCTTGTCGCACTGTAGTCCGCCTCGGTAGTGGTGCGGTCGGTCGACTTTCGATCGGCTCATAAGCACACCTGGGTGCGGACTCGACCGTTGGAGGCTCATCGTGGTTCGGATTCCACCGAGGATTCCACGTAAAACGGGCTTGTCTCCACGGATCCCGGGATCAGCCCCCTTCCATTCTTACCTTACTAGGTGGTAGGGCTTATCCCGTCAGGGTTGATACCACTGCACTGAATGAAAGGTCGGTTGAAACGGCTATGTAAATAATTCTTGTTTTCCGTCCAGTTCAGTGGAAAGCACTGGCATGGCACCTAGTTCACCAAGGTGTTATGGGTGTTCGATCTGAAATGAGCAACGTTGGCATAATTGTCAGCCTCGATAGCTCAGTGGTGCAGACAGTCAACTGTCGCTATTGAATGTTAAGCAACGCTGGGTGCGGTCAGTACTTGGATGGGTGACCGCTGACCGTTGGAGGCTGACCGAGGTTCGGATTCCTCGTAAAAACTGTAGGTCCCTTCCCTCCTAATCTTACTTGGTGGTAGGGTTTAACCCGCCCGCTCGGTACCACCGCACTGAATGAAACGTCGGTCAAAACGGCTATGTAAATAGTTTGTGTTTTCCGACCAGTTCAGTGTAGCCGGCACGATCAAAGGGGGAAGCACTGACATGGCACCTAGTTCACCCGGTGTTATGGGCTGACATCACGGACGTTGTAGGTGATGTAGCCAACCGTGTCAGTTTCCATAAAAAAAAAAAAAAAAAAAAAAAATTGTTTTTTTACCAAAAAAAATCATGATACCCATCGTACATGTATTTTGATAGTGAAAAACTCGAAATATGTTTTTTTTATGAATAGCGCGACATGTGGCATCGTTTCACCTACAAGTCGATGTCTAACGATGCCCATGGACATTCTGTGATGCACGGGGATCGCGAATGCCATGCCGGCCTGACAGGAGCCTTTTTACACCCCTTTTGAAGAACCCCATATATGGTGATGGCAATTTTAAGGTTCCGTGTACGACACGGACATCGGCCAATTACGTGGTGGTACGGACTCGCACTTGGCCATTTTATTTTTAGGGTTCCGTATCCTTCGTACGGGACCCTATTACTAAGCCTACGCCGTCTGTCTGTCTGTCTGTGTGTCTGTTTGTCCGTCTGTCTGTCCGTCTGTCTGTCCGAGGGCTGTATCACTTGAATCGTAATAGTTAGCCCGTTCAAATTTTCACAGAATATGTGTTATTTGGCCTATATACAAATAATAAAAATAAGAAAAAGTAGAAAATTCACGGGGTCCCCATACAAGAAACTGAAAAGTGTATGCGCGCCATTAAACGAAGAGTATGAAGCATTTTAACTAATCCATAGATGGCGTGAGTGGCGATGACCATGACATGGCGATACGGAACCCTCGTTGTGCGAGTTCGACTCGCACTTGGCCGGTTTTTTATTAGAATCACCCCTTAAATTTATGATATTGCTAAATCAGCTGATATTTTCGAAAAACAACAAAATGTTGTTTTCCAGTTTGTATTTGCATATTACCTACATACATAGCGTCACGCCTGTTTCCCGGTGGGGTAGGCAGAGACAACGGATCTCCACGTGCCACGATCCTGACACACCTCCGCCGCCTCTTCCACTCCCATAATGTTCTTCATGCATGCTCGTCGTACTACGCACTTGACCCTTTTTGAGTACATGCCCGATCTGGTCCACATACGTGCGTCTAGGGCGACCCTTCCCGAATCTTCCACTCACATTTGCTTCATAAATTTCTTTCGTTAGTCTCCTATCATCCATTCTTCCAACATGACCGAACCACCGAAGCATTCCTTTCTCAATTCTTGTCACTATATCTTCTTTCAGCCCACAGCGCTCTCGCACTACACTACTTCTCAATCTACGTATCTTTCTTTTTAACAGACTTCAAAAAAGGAGGAGGTACTCAATTCGACTGTTTTTTTTTATGTTTGTCCCCTCATAACTTTCGACTGGGTGAACCGATTTTGATAATTCTTTTTTTATTTGAAAGCTGGTGCTTCCCATGTGGTCCCATTTTAATTTAGTCAAGATCGGATTGGAAAGCGAGGCGGAATTGCGAGGCCGAAGGCCGAGCGATTCCGCCGAGTACATTAAAATAGCAAAAAATTACTAAAAAAAACTGTGAAATAAAAAACTATTTAAAAAAATATAAAAACCGCCTTCAAAATTGTATGAAATAAAAAAAAATCTAACCCTAGAGTTGAAGGCGGTGCTAAAGCAAGCAAAAATAACTGACCGCCTTCAACTCTAGGGTTCTTTTTTTTTTATTTCATACATTTTTGAAGGCGGTTTTTATATTTTTTTAAATAGTTTTCTTTTCTTTCTTTATATGTCTCATTTTGCGTGTTAGGAATACCCACTGTGTAGGGCTACCCCAGTTTTCACAAGAAATTTGGACAACGCATGTTTTACGCGAGCAAAACGTTTAACCAAACGAAGGTTTCTTTGAGTAGTTAAACAATTTGTTTTATGTGCCATAAACCGTCACGGTCATTGAATATTGGAGGTCCAACATAAATCAAATATACTCACACCTTATTTTTAAGGGTCCGCAGCTGGCAGGGAGCCTTATAACATCTGTCACGTGTCTGTCTGTGCGTTCGTGCGACTGTCACAGTCGGTAGCTCATAAACGGTTCAAGCTACTTTTTGAAAATTAGAATATTTATAGTTTACCGGGAAATAACAAAAATGTATACGTATGTGAGTTATGCCAGGAGTCCGCAACATTAATTAATAGGGGCTGCTTTAAAATAAGAAAACCACCGATCCTTAAAAAGTCAAAAATAATTTCAGCTTACTTACTTAGGAGTGGGGGACCGCCGTAAATTCCCGCGCAGCTCTGAGTTTTTATATCTTAGCGATCTAAGGCCCACTTGCACCAACACGAATTTAAGATATAAACCAGTTAACTCGTTAAGCTAGCACCCGTTGACTGTGGGAACCGCGTTTAAATCCATAACTCGCTACTTAACTCTAAACTCGTGTTGGTGCAAGTGGGCCTTAGTTTTTAGCGGTCCCCCGACTCTTTTAAGTAAGTAAACTAAAATCATTTCTGACTTTTTAAGCGTCGGGGTTTTTAAAATTTGTAATTTAACTTTTATTACGAGCTTTTTAAAAAAAAAAGCGCAGGCCCACCTTATATGATATTATTTTTTATTACTTAATTACTTGATTTTTTTTTATGGAAACTGACACGGTTGGCTACATCACCTACAACATCCGTGATGTCAGCCCATAACACCGGGTGACCTTGGTGCCACGTCAGTGCTTCCCTTCGTTCGTGCCGGCTACAGTGAACTGGACGGAAAACATAAACTCATTCAGTGCGGTGGTACCAACCCATTAATTAGTGTTGGATTAATTTATTACAAACATAGCTAAGAACCATTCCAATTATCCGAGCTTTCTAATAAAAAAAACCACATCCAAATCGGTCCATTTGTCTGGGTGCTACGATGCCACAGACAGACACACCCTTACACACATACATACACCACACGTTAAACTTATTACACCCCTCCGTTTGCGTCCGGTTCGGGGGGTTTAAAATATCTTCCTACGGAACCCTTATAAATGGGAACCAGCCTAATAGTGCATTTACCTTATATTATTAAGTTTTTTTTTTTTATGGAAACTGACACGGTTGGCTACATCACCTACAACGTCCGTGATGTCAGCCCATAACACCGGGTGAATTAGGTGCCATGTCAGTGCTTCCCCCTTTAATCGTGCCGGCTACACTGAACTGGTCGGAAAACACAAACTATATACATAGCCGTTTAGACCGACGTTTCATTCAGTGCGGTGGTACCAACCCGGGCGGGTTAAACCCTACCACCAAGTAAGATTAGGAGGGAAGGGACCTACAGTTTTTACGAGGAATCCGAACCTCGGTCAGCCTCCAACGGTCAGCGGTCACCCATCTAAGCACTGACCGCACCCAGCGTTGCTTAACATTCAATAGCGACAGTTGACTGTCTGCACCACTGAGCTATCGGGGCTGACAAAGTCTTATTGATGCCATTAAGTATTTATACCATTTTCCCCGTCACATTATAATATGCACTCACGTCATTCATCATAATTTTCCAAACAAGCCGAGCGCGGAACGTTCGGACGTCATCACAATAATTTTCGTGATCATTCGTGTAAGAACACTGAAGGAAACACATCGTGAATGAACATGTTTCTGAAATGTGCATTAGTTCTTCTTACTCTCGCGATATTTACACGCGCAGATATGGAAATTATTCTTCAATTAAATGAGACTTACACTACTAGTGACGGTATACAATTATTTTAGAGGCTGAGTACCGAGTTGGAGAATATAGTATTTCCAGGACTAATAGATAAATTGTTTGTTTTCAGGACTGTATCCAGACCGTGCGAATAAAATAGACGATATATACCTGCGATATTATAATGGGTAAGTTGTTATTGAGATCTCTTACATATATCTATCTAAGACCTAAGTAATTGTCTATAAGCGGCGGGTGGCCGAGTGGTTTGGGCATCGGCTTCTCATGCGGGAGGTCCGAGGTTCGAATCCGGTGGGCGTGAACCAATGAGTTTTTTCTGACGAAAAAATTTACGTGCATACCTACACCCGCTGCTTCACCGTTCGGAACCGGTGTAAAACTGTAGGTCCCTTCCCTTGCCCCTTACTAGGTGGTAGGCTCAAATTGTAGCCGACTGGGTTGGTACCACCGTACTGGATGTAAGATGGCCGCAAGCAACCTCGGTTGTGTTCTCCTCTAGTCCAGTATAGCCAGCAATCCAGGGAAGTCTCCGGTATGGCACCTACCTTCTCGGAGGTGATATTGGCTGGTTAGAGCATGTGCTTTGGCCCCTCCGACTCAGCCACCCATACCGGATTACATAAAAAAAATAAATAATAATAATAATTGCCGTGCTACAGGGTGACAGGCTCGCCACCTCTCACATTGGCGCGGTTCTTCCACCGAGTCATACAGCGGGTGGGTATTCGTGCGTGGCTTAGCAATAGACATCCGTACGGATACGGAACTCTAAACACTAAATATAAATAAAAAAAATATAAATAACGCCGTAACGTCTAAACGTAAAAATTCACAGATTTCGTGCCTCACACGACTATCGAGCACATTGGAAATGAATCTCTGATTCATTTCCAATGATGAATCTGATTTCAAACAGGTTAGGCTACAGGGCAAACCCTTAACCCGATCGTCATTGTTTTAGGCTCAAATTGTAGCTGACTACATTGTCCAGAGGATTTTTCCACAATTTTTTTATATCATTCTTCGTTTCCAAAATATCGAGCGCCAAAATCAAAAATCCGGATTTTTTTTTTTTTTTTTCACTATTTCGGTCATAACTTTTTTCGTTTTTGAGTTTCTCGAATAATTCTTTTTGCACCTTATACAGGCTGTAAAAACGGCGAGTACATTAAATTTAGGAAATGATTATTAGGATCAAGAGTAACAAAAAAGTCAAATAACTTTTTTCTGAATTCCCTTTAAATAAAAAGTTACAGTTTTCATACAAACTAATTGATTATTTTAGTGTAATAATGATCTAATGACAACAGGGCGGCGCGGAGGGGGGAAGAGCGGGTGAGACGTGAGCGCCTCGGACGGAGGTGTTGGCGGGGAGAGGCGGGGGTTACCTTTGTGAGTGGAGGACTGGAGGTCGGCAGGCGGAGGGTGCGGAGCGGCAACAACGCGTTAAATTACACTAGACGAAAACATACATTTCAAAAATTCATATCTCGAAAACTAGACACTTTAGAGAAAAACTTTATTTGCTTTTTTGTCTAGGAAAAACATGAGGATTGCGCTGGCGAAATTAATGTACTCGCCGTTTTAACACCCTGTATACAGCTCTCATGAATACGCGTCTTTTTACCCGACTATTTTGAATATCATATCTTCACAACTCTCCGAGATATAAGGGGATCGCACTTTTTCGTGAAATCGGAGCCTACACTGCAGCGAACGAAAAGACATTTCCAATGTCAAAAGTCTTGCCAGTCCGCAGGCTGCAGGACCAGAAAGATTAAAATCGCTGACACTTTTCGTCACAAACTGGTAGAACGCGTTCTGTGGAAATACACCTCGGCCGGATTTCTCTGGGAAACCAGATATTGCGGGCTTCGTGTCTCAGTACGTGACGTGCGTACTTTAGAGTCGAGGCAAAATTATAATTCAGATTACATAAAAGAAACTTTGTTGAATTGTTGTTTCGAAAACAATATTCTTATGTTCTTGCGTATTCGTGCCGATATGATGAATCTCAGAGTTGAACGTGCAAAGAAAATAATAAAAACATGTTTTATTTTTAATTCCCCCTTACATTCAATCCTTCTATAGTGAAAAACAACTGGCTATATATCTATGCAAACTATTATAGTGGTGTTACCTACTTAAATAATACCCTGATAACATTGCGAGGTTTCTCTTGTAGAAAACGAGTCTTCAAAATCGCACTTTTAGTCATATTCTAGCAAAATGTACCAGAGTAGTCCCAAAGTACCCGACCTAACGTATTGATGGCGGTTGCTGTTTGAAAAAACTAACTGCGTTCGAACGATTTAAATTTGAAAAAAGAACGCGCTACTTTCTTTTATTTTTGTTTGTCAGCCATAAATTAGTGCCAGGGTTTTTCAAAAGGGCCCTGAAAACGGCTTATCCGCAACGCAGATTTTCGTCAATAATTAGAACCTGGTTAGAATAACGGCATAGATCCATCCATTCAATTCAATCATTCTCTCCAACAACAGTCGATATTTCATTATGTCAACAGGACTACCTTCAGTGAATACGTGGACGTGCGGCTCGACAGCGCACCGGAGCTCCTACGCGCTCGCGGCTTCGACGGCTCGCGGCCCACTGTGCTCTACATCCACGGCTTCATCGAGACGCCGCTGCAGGAGAGTGTGCAGGTAACTAGCGTCCACAGCAGCACACTCGGCGAGTACGTGGACGTGCGCGGAGCTAATCCGCGCTCACGGCTTCGACGGCTCGCGGCCCACTGTGCTCTACATCCACGGCTTCATCGAGACGCCGCTGCAGGAGAGTGTGCAGGTAATTAGCGTCCACAGCAGCACACTCGGCGAGTACGTGGACGTGCGCGGAGCTAATCCGCGCTCACGGCTTCGACGGCTCGCGGCCCACCGTGCCCTACATCCACGGCTTCATCGAGACGCCGCTGCAGGAGAGTGTGCAGGTAACTAGCGTCCACAGCAGCACACTCGGCGAGTACGTGGACGTGCGCAGAGCTAATCCGCGCTCACGGCTTCGACGGCTCGCGGCCCACCGTGCCCTACATCCACGGCTTCATCGAGACGCCGCGGCAGGAGAGTGTGCAGGTAACTAGCGTCCACAGCAGCACACTCGGCGAGTACGTGGACGTGCGCAGAGATCCGCGCTGGCGGCTTCGATGGCTCGCGGCTTACCTTGCTCTACATCCACGGCTTCATCGAGACGCCGCTGCAGGAGAGTGTGCAGGTAACTAGCGTCCACAGCAGCACACTCGGCGAGTACGTGGACGTGCGCAGAGATCCGCGCTGGCGGCTTCGATGGCTCGCGGCTTACCTTGCTCTACATCGACGGCTTCATCGAGACGCCGCTGCAGGAGAGTGTGCAGGTAACTAGCGTCCACAGCAGCACACTCGGCGAGTACGTGGACGTGCGCAGAGATCCGCGCTGGCGGCTTCGATGGCTCGCGGCTTACCTTGCTCTACATCCACGGCTTCATCGAGACGCCGCTGCAGGAGAGTGTGCAGGTAACTAGCGTCCACAGCAGCACACTCGGCGAGTACGTAGACGTGCGCAGAGATCCGCGCTCGCGGCTTCGACGGCTCGCGGCCCACCGTGCTCTACATCCACGGCTTCATCGAGACGCCGCTGCAGGAGAGTGTGCAGGTAACTAGCGTCCACAGCAGCACACTCGGCGAGTACGTGGACGTGCGCAGAGCTAATCCGCGCTCACGGCTTCGACGGCTCGCGGCCCACCGTGCCCTACATCCACGGCTTCATCGAGACGCCGCTGCAGGAGAGTGTGCAGGTAACTAGCGTCCACAGCAGCACACTCGGCGAGTACGTGGACGTGCGCAGAGATCCGCGCTGGCGGCTTCGATGGCTCGCGGCTTACCTTGCTCTACATCCACGGCTTCATCGAGACGCCGCTGCAGGAGAGTGTGCAGGTAACTAGCGTCCACAGCAGCACACTCGGCGAGTACGTAGACGTGCGCAGAGATCCGCGCTCGCGGCTTCGACGGCTCGCGGCCCACCGTGCTCTACATCCACGGCTTCATCGAGACGCCGCTGCAGGAGAGTGTGCAGGTAACTAGCGTCCACAGCAGCACACTCGGCGAGTACGTAGACGTGCGCAGAGATCCGCGCTCGCGGCTTCGACGGCTCGCGGCCCACCGTGCCCTACATCCACGGCTTCATCGAGACGCCGCTGCAGGAGAGTGTGCAGGTAACTAGCGTCCACAGCAGCACACTCGGCGAGTACGTGGACGTGCGCAGAGATCCGCGCTCGCGGCTTCGACGGCTCGCGGTTTACCTTGCTCTACATCCACGGCTTCATCGAGACGCCGCTGCAGGAGAGTGTGCAGGTAACTAGGGTCCACAGCAGCACACTCGGCGAGTACGTAGACGTGCACAGAGATCCGCGCTCGCGGCTTCGACGGCTCGCGGCCCACCGTGCTCTACATCCACGGCTTCATCGAGACGCCGCTGCAGGAGAGTGTGCAGGTAACTAGCGTCCACAGCAGCACACTCGGCGAGTACGTAGACGTGCGCAGAGATCCGCGCTCGCGGCTTCGACGGCTCGCGGCCCACCGTGCTCTACATCCACGGCTTCATCGAGACGCCGCTGTAGGAGAGTGTGCAGGTAACTAGCGTCCACAGCAGCACACTCGGCGAGTACGTAGACGTACGCAGAGATCCGCGCTCGCGGCTTCGACGGCTCGCGGCCCACCGTGCTCTACATCCACGGCTTCATCGAGACGCCGCTGCAGGAGAGTGTGCAGGTAACTAGCGTTCACAGCAGCACACTCGGCGAGTACGTGGACGTGCGCAGAGATCCGCGCTCACGGCTTCGACGGCTCTCGGGTTACCTTGCTCTACATCCACGGCTTCATCGAGACGCCGCTGCAGGAGAGTGTGCAGGTAACTAGCGTCCACAGCAGCACACTCAGCGAGTACGTGGACGTGCGCAGAGATCCGCGCTGGCGGCTTCGATGGCTCGCGGCTTACCTTGCTCTACATCCACTGCTTCATCGAGACGCCGCTGCAGGAGAGTGTGCAGGTAACTAGCGTCCACAGCAGCACACTCGGCGAGTACGTAGACGTGCGCAGAGATCCGCGCTCACGGCTTCGACGGCTCGCGGTTTACCTTGCTCTACATCCACGGCTTCATCGAGACGCCGCTGCAGGAGAGTGTGCAGGTAACTAGCGTCCACAGCAGCACACTCAGCGAGTACGTGGACGTGCGCAGAGATCCGCGCTGGCGGCTTCGATGGCTCGCGGCTTACCTTGCTCTACATCCACTGCTTCATCGAGACGCCGCTGCAGGAGAGTGTGCAGGTAACTAGCGTCCACAGCAGCACACTCGGCGAGTACGTAGACGTGCGCAGAGATCCGCGCTCACGGCTTCGACGGCTCGCGGTTTACCTTGCTCTACATCCACGGCTTCATCGAGACGCCGCTGCAGGAGAGTGTGCAGGTAACTAGCGTCCACAGCAGCACACTCAGCGAGTACGTGGACGTGCGCAGAGATCCGCGCTGGCGGCTTCGACGGCTCGCGTCTTACCTTGCTCTACATCCACTGCTTCATCGAGGCACCGCTGCAGGAGAGTGTGCAGGTAACTAGCGTCCACAGCAGCACACTCGGCGAGTACGTGGACGTGCACAGAGATCCGCGCTCACGGCTTCGACGGCTCGCGGTTTACCTTTCTCTACATCCACGGCTTCATCGAGACGCCGCTGCAGGAGAGTGTGCAGGTAACTAGCGTCCACAGCAGCACACTCAGCGAGTACGTGGACGTGCGCAGAGATCCGCGCTCGCGGCTTCGACGGCTCGCGGCCCACCGTGCTCTACATCCACGGCTTCATCGAGACGCCGCTGCAGGAGAGTGTGCAGGTAATTAGCGTTCACAGCAGCACACTCGGCGAGTGCGTGGACGTGCGCAGAGATCCGCGCTCACGGCTTCGACGGCTCGCGGGTTACCTTGCTCTACATCCACGGCTTCATCGAGACGCCGCTGCAGCAGAGTGTGCAGGTAACTAGCGTCCACAGCAGCACACTCAGCGAGTACGTGGACGTGCGCAGAGATCCGCGCTGGCGGATTCGACGGCTCGCGGCTTACCTTGCTCTACATCCACTGCTTCATCGAGACGCCGCTGCAGGAGAGTGTGCAGGTAACTAGCGTCCACAGCAGCACACTCGGCGAGTACGTGGACGTGCGCAGAGATCCGCGCTCACGGCTTCGACGGCTCGCGGTTTACCTTGCTCTACATCCACGGCTTCATCGAGACGCCGCTGCAGGAGAGAGTGCAGGTAACTAGCGTCCACAGCAGCACACTCAGCGAGTACGTGGACGTGCGCAGAGATCCGCGCTGGCGGCTTCGACGGCTCGCGGCTTACCTTGCTTTACATCCACGGCTTCATCGAGACGCCGCTGCAGGAGAGTGTGCAGGTAACTAGCGTCCACAGCAGCACACTCAGCGAGTACGTGGACGTGCGCAGAGATCCGCGCTCACGGCTTCGACGGCTCGCGGTTTACCTTGCTCTACATCCACGGCTTCATCGAGACGCCGCTGCAGGAGAGTGTGCAGGTAACTAGCGTCCACAGCAGCACACTCGGCGAGTACGTGGACGTGCGCAGAGATCCGCGCTCACGGCATCGACGCCTCGCGGCTTACCTTGCTCTACATCCACGGCTTCATCGAGACGCCGCTGCAGGAGAGTGTGCAGGTAACTAGCGTCCACAGCAGCACACTCAGCGAGTACGTGGACGTGCGCAGAGATCCGCGCTGGCGGCTTCGACGGCTCGCGTCTTACCTTGCTCTACATCCACTGCTTCATCGAGGCACCGCTGCAGGAGAGTGTGCAGGTAACTAGCGTCCACAGCAGCACACTCGGCGAGTACGTGGACGTGCACAGAGATCCGCGCTCACGGCTTCGACGGCTCGCGGTTTACCTTGCTCTACATCCACGGCTTCATCGAGACGCCGCTGCAGGAGAGTGTGCAGGTAACTAGCGTCCACAGCAGCACACTCGGCGAGTACGTAGACGTGCGCAGAGATCCGCGCTCACGGCTTCGACGGCTCGCGGTTTACCTTGCTCTACATCCACGGCTTCATCGAGACGCCGCTGCAGGAGAGTGTGCAGGTAACTAGCGTCCACAGCAGCACACTCAGCGAGTACGTGGACGTGCGCAGAGATCCGCGCTCGCGGCTTCGACGGCTCGCGGCCCACCGTGCTCTACATCCACGGCTTCATCGAGACGCCGCTGCAGGAGAGTGTGCAGGTAATTAGCGTTCACAGCAGCACACTCGGCGAGTGCGTGGACGTGCGCAGAGATCCGCGCTCACGGCTTCGACGGCTCGCGGGTTACCTTGCTCTACATCCACGGCTTCATCGAGACGCCGCTGCAGCAGAGTGTGCAGGTAACTAGCGTCCACAGCAGCACACTCAGCGAGTACGTGGACGTGCGCAGAGATCCGCGCTGGCGGATTCGACGGCTCGCGGCCCACCGTGCTCTACATCCACTGCTTCATCGAGACGCCGCTGCAGGAGAGTGTGCAGGTAACTAGCGTCCACAGCAGCACACTCGGCGAGTACGTGGACGTGCGCAGAGATCCGCGCTCACGGCTTCGACGGCTCGCGGTTTACCTTGCTCTACATCCACGGCTTCATCGAGACGCCGCTGCAGGAGAGAGTGCAGGTAACTAGCGTCCACAGCAGCACACTCAGCGAGTACGTGGACGTGCGCAGAGATCCGCGCTGGCGGCTTCGACGGCTCGCGGCTTACCTTGCTTTACATCCACGGCTTCATCGAGACGCCGCTGCAGGAGAGTGTGCAGGTAACTAGCGTCCACAGCAGCACACTCAGCGAGTACGTGGACGTGCGCAGAGATCCGCGCTCACGGCTTCGACGGCTCGCGGTTTACCTTGCTCTACATCCACGGCTTCATCGAGACGCCGCTGCAGGAGAGTGTGCAGGTAACTAGCGTCCACAGCAGCACACTCGGCGAGTACGTGGACGTGCGCAGAGATCCGCGCTCACGGCATCGACGCCTCGCGGCTTACCTTGCTCTACATCCACGGCTTCATCGAGACGCCGCTGCAGGAGAGTGTGCAGGTAACTAGCGTCCACAGCAGCACACTCAGCGAGTACGTGGACGTGCGCAGAGATCCGCGCTCACGGCTTCGACGGCTCGCGGCTTACCTTGCTCTACATCCACGGCTTCATCGAGACGCCGCTGCAGGAGAGTGTGCAGGTAACTAGCGTCCACAGCAGCACACTCAGCGAGTACGTGGACGTGCGCAGAAATCCGCGCTCACGGCTTCGACGGCTCGCGGTTTACCTTGCTCTACATCCACGGCTTCATCGAGACGCCGCTGCAGGAGAGTGTGCAGGTAACTAGCGTCCACAGCAGCACACTCGGCGAGTACGTGGACGTGCGCAGAGATCCGCGCTCACGGCTTCGACGGCTCGCGGTTTACCTTGCTCTACATCCACGGCTTCATCGAGACGCCGCTGCAGGAGAGTGTGCAGGTAACTAGCGTCCACAGCAGCACACTCAGCGAGTACGTGGACGTGCGCAGAGATCCGCGCTCACGGCTTCGACGGCTCGCGGTTTACCTTGCTCTACATCCACGGCTTCATCGAGACGCCGCTGCAGGAGAGTGTGCAGGTAACTAGCGTCCACAGCAGCACACTCGGCGAGTACGTGGACGTGCGCAGAGATCCGCGCTCACGGGATCGACGCCTCGCGGCTTACCTTGCTCTACATCCACGGCTTCATCGAGACGCCGCTGCAGGAGAGTGTGCAGGTAACTAGCGTCCACAGCAGCACACTCAGCGAGTACGTGGACGTGCGCAGAGATCCGCGCTCACGGCTTCGACGGCTCGCGGCTTACCTTGCTCTACATCCACGGCTTCATCGAGACGCCGCTGCAGGAGAGTGTGCAGGTAACTAGCGTCCACAGCAGCACACTCAGCGAGTACGTGGACGTGCGCAGAGATCCGCGCTCACGGCTTCGACGGCTCGCGGTTTACCTTGCTCTACATCCACGGCTTCATCGAGACGCCGCTGCAGGAGAGTGTGCAGGTAACTAGCGTCCACAGCAGCACACTCGGCGAGTACGTGGACGTGCGCAGAGATCCGCGCTCACGGCTTCGACGGCTCGCGGCTTACCTTGCTCTACATCCACGGCTTCATCGAGACGCCGCTGCAGGAGAGTGTGCAGGTAACTAGCGTCCACAGCAGCACACTCAGCGAGTACGTGGACGTGCGCAGAGATCCGCGCTCACGGCATCGACGCCTCGCGGCTTACCTTGCTCTACATCCACGGCTTCATCGAGACGCCGCTGCAGGAGAGTGTGCAGGTAACTAGCGTCCACAGCAGCACACTCAACGAGTACGTGGACGTGCGCAGAGGTCCGCGCTCACGGCTTCGACGGCTCGCGGCTTACCTTGCTCTACATCCATGGCTTCATCGAGACGCCGCTGCAGGAGAGTGTGCAGGTAACTAGCGTCCACAGCAGCACACTCAGCGAGTACGTGGACGTGCGCAGAGATCCGCGCTCACGGCTTCGACGGCTCGCGGCTTACCTTGCTCTACATCCACGGCTTCATCGAGACGCTGCTGCAGGAGAGTGTGCAGGTAACTAGCGTCCACAGCAGCACACTCAGCGAGTACGTGGACGTGCGCAGAGATCCGCGCTCACGGCTTCGACGGCTCGCGGTTTACCTTGCTCTACATCCACGGCTTCATCGAGACGCCGCTGCAGGAGAGTGTGCAGGTAACTAGCGTCCACAGCAGCACACTCGGCGAGTACGAGGACGTGCGCAGAGATCCGCGCTCACGGCTTCGACGGCTCGCGGCCCACCGTACTCTACATCCACGGCTTCATCGAGACGCCGCTGCAGGAGAGTGTGCAGGTAACTAGCGTCCACAGCAGCACACTCAGCGAGTACGTGGACGTGCGCAGAGATCCGCGCTCACGGCTTCGACGGCTCGCGGCCCACCGTGCTCTACATCCACGGCTTCATCGAGACGCCGCTGCAGGAGAGTGTGCAGGTAACTAGCGTCCACAGCAGCACACTCAGCGAGTACGTGGACGTGCGCAGAGATCCGCGCTCACGGCTTCGACGGCTCGCGGCTTACCTTGCTCTACATCCACGGCTTCATCGAGACGCCGCTGCAGGAGAGTGTGCAGGTAACTAGCGTCCACAGCAGCACACTCGGCGAGTACGTGGACGTGCGCAGAGATCCGCGCTGGCGGCTTCGACGGCTCGCGGCTTACCTTGCTCTACATCCACGGCTTCATCGAGACGCCGCTGCAGGAGAGTGTGCAGGTAACTAGCGTCCACAGCAGCACACTCAGCGAGTACGTGGACGTGCGCAGAGATCCGCGCTCACGGCATCGACGCCTCGCGGCTTACCTTGCTCTACATCCACGGCTTCATCGAGACGCCGCTGCAGGAGAGTGTGCAGGTAACTAGCGTCCACAGCAGCACACTCAGCGAGTACGTGGACGTGCGCAGAGATCCGCGCTCACGGCTTCGACGGCTCGCGGCGTACCTTGCTCTACATCCATGGCTTCATCGAGACGCCGCTGCAGGAGAGTGTGCAGGTAACTAGCGTCCACAGCAGCACACTCAGCGAGTACGTGGACGTGCGCAGAGATCCGCGCTCACGGCTTCGACGGCTCGCGGCTTACCTTGCTCTACATCCACGGCTTCATCGAGACGCCGCTGCAGGAGAGTGTGCAGGTAACTAGCGTCCACAGCAGCACACTCAGCGAGTACGTGGACGTGCGCAGAGATCCGCGCTCACGGCTTCGACGGCTCGCGGTTTACCTTGCTCTACATCCACGGCTTCATCGAGACGCCGCTGCAGGAGAGTGTGCAGGTAACTAGCGTCCACAGCAGCACACTCGGCGAGTACGTGGACGTGCGCAGAGATCCGCGCTCACGGCTTCGACGGCTCGCGGCCCACCGTACTCTACATCCACGGCTTCATCGAGACGCCGCTGCAGGAGAGTGTGCAGGTAACTAGCGTCCACAGCAGCACACTCAGCGAGTACGTGGACGTGCGCAGAGATCCGCGCTCACGGCTTCGACGGCTCGCGGCCCACCGTGCTCTACATCCACGGCTTCATCGAGACGCCGCTGCAGGAGAGTGTGCAGGTAACTAGCGTCCACAGCAGCACACTCAGCGAGTACGTGGACGTGCGCAGAGATCCGCGCTCACGGCTTCGACGGCTCGCGGCTTACCTTGCTCTACATCCACGGCTTCATCGAGACGCCGCTGCAGGAGAGTGTGCAGGTAACTAGCGTCCACAGCAGCACACTCGGCGAGTACGTGGACGTGCGCAGAGATCCGCGCTCACGGCTTCGACGGCTCGCGGCTTACCTTGCTCTACATCCACGGCTTCATCGAGACGCCGCTGCAGGAGAGTGTGCAGGTAACTAGCGTTCACAGCAGCACACTCGGCGAGTACGTGGACGTGCGCAGAGATCCGCGCTCGCGGCTTCGACGGCTCGCAGCTTACCTTGCTCTACATCCACTGCTTCATCGAGACGCCGCTGCAGGAGAGTGTGCAGGTAACTAGCGTCCACAGCAGCACACTCAGCGAGTACGTGGACGTGCGCAGAGATCCGCGCTCGCGGCTTCGACGGCTCGCGGCTTACCTTGCTCTACATCCACGGCTTCATCGAGACGCCGCTGCAGGAGAGTGTGCAGGTAACTATTATCCACAGCAGCACACTCGGCGAGTACGTGGACGTGCGCAGAGATCCGCGCTCGCGGCTTCGACGGCTCGCGGCTTACCTTGCTCTACATCCACTGCTTCATCGAGACGCCGCTGCAGGAGAGTGTGCAGGTAACTAGCGTCCACAGCAGCACACTCGGCGAGTACGTGGACGTGCGCAGAGATCCGCGCTCGCGGCTTCGACGGCTCGCGGCTTACCTTGCTCTACATCCACTGCTTCATCGAGACGTCGCTGCAGGAGAGTGTGCAGGTAACTAGCGTCCACAGCAGCACACTCAGCGAGTACGTGGACGTGCGCAGAGATCCGCGCTCGCGGCTTCGACGGCTCGCGGCTTATCTTGCTCTACATCCACGGCTTCATCGAGACGCCGCTGCAGGAGAGTGTGCAGGTAACTAGCGTCCACAGCAGCACACTCGGCGAGTACGTGGACGTGCGCAGAGATCCGCGCTCGCGGCTTCGACGGCTCGCGGCTTACCTTGCTCTACATCCACTGCTTCATCGAGACGCCGCTGCAGGAGAGTGTGCAGGTAACTAGCGTCCACAGCAGCACACTCGGCGAGTACGTGGACGTGCGCAGAGATCCGCGCTCGCGGCTTCGACGGCTCGCGGCTTACCTTGCTCTACATCCACGGCTTCATCGAGACGCCGCTGCAGGAGAGTGTGCAGGTAACTAGCGTTCACAGCTCGCGGCCTTTGCAGTCTTTCAGTCTTAGAATAAACCGGCATTGTCAAACAAGAAAATCACGCGAGAGGAGCCACGGGTTCAACGACTATCAATCAATCAATACTAATAATAAATCTGTAAGGGATGGTCATGTAGTAAGTTACTTTGTTTTATGAGAAACTGCGTTTGTAGACTATATGTATGATACTAAAATTAAATTGACGATTTTTGAACATATTTCTGTATGTATGTATGTTCCTCCATAAGTCTTAAACCGATCATCCGAATTCGATGAAACTTAGTACAAGCACATTTAACTACACGCTACATAGGATAGGGTAAATAAAATTTAGTTCCGGTTACGCTAAGATGTGGCTCTCATACAAACCGAATTGTTCCGCGCGCCGAAATAAAGGTGCGGTATCGGGCTTACTTACTTTCTTCTTTTTAAATTCGAATTTAACGCGAGCGAAGCCGCAGGCATAAGCTAGTTCTTGCATAATTGCTTATACAATTTATATTCAATACGCTGTCATATCCTGCATGACGCAGAGATTCGACAAAATGTCAACCTCATAAAGTTAATATCCACTACTTGCGTACTTATAACTCGTCAGTCATCTGATGTGTTTACCTGTGGTGTGTACCGTGTGGGGCCGGTACTTAAAAAGAATCCCAACTGCACGACAAGATGCCGTGCTAATGGGCGACAAGGACCGACAGTTTAACGTGGAATCCGAACCGCGGTCAGCCTCCAACGGTTGAGCGGTCACCCATCCAAGTACTGACCGCGCTGACCGCACCACTGAGCTATCGAGGCTGACGATTACTCTGCTTACCCCGATTGTCAGCGTGTGTGATATGTATGTATGTGTGTATGTCAACTGATGTTGTGTTTCCGCAGGTGATGGTGAGCGCGTATCTGCAGGCGAGACCCGACACAAATGTGGTCTTACTCGACTGGTCCAACATGGCTCACGGTTCCTACCTACTCAACGCAGCTCCTAACACTAAGAAGGTATGCTTTTCACCTTTTTTTATTAGGGTTCCGTATCCGTCGTCGTACGGGACCCTATTACTAAGCCTACGCCGTCTGTTTGTCTGTCTGTCCGTCTGTCCGAGGGCTGTATCTCTTGAACCTTAATAGGTAACCCGTTGAAATTTTCACAAATAAGAAAAATATGAAAAAATAAAAAATTCACTGGAGTCCCCATAGAAGAAACTAAAAAGTGTATGCGCGCCATCTACCGAAAAGAGTATACTTAAGCATTTTAACTAATCATGAATTTTAACTAATATGAAGCACTTCATAAAACACGCCATAGATGGCGTGAGTGGCGCTGACCATGACATGGCGATAGGGAACCCTTCTCGGTGCGCGAGTTCGACTCGCACTTGACCGGTTTTTCAGGGTTCCGGACCTCAAAAGACGAAAAAGAACGGAACCGGACAAATTAGAACGTTAAAATAAAGTTTTTAAAGTGCAGTGCGTACTTGGTGACTTATAAATAAAAATGGCTCGTGATACAAATATGAATTTTTTTATAATTTTAAAATATATAGTTTAAAATATAATAAAGAAAATATAGCATTCACCGCCCAAGGTATCAAAAATTTCGAAGAAAATAGGGAGTATAGGCCCTCTCTTTCTTTCACTCTCTCGCTCTATACGTCCGTGATTGGATCTTTTCTCGTCCAGTACTTAGATTCGGAGAAAATATTCTGTAACAAACGGACAGACAGACAGACAGACACAAGAGCGTTCATATAAGGGTTTAGTTTTTTTTCCTCTTTTCAGGTACGGAACCCTAAAAAAATATCAACCATCCATAGACAAAGTAATTTTTTTTATATGATAACGATAACTTACACGGTTTGCTATATCACCTACAGCATGCGTGATGTTAGCCCATAACACCGGGTGAACTAGGTGCCATGTCAGTGCTTCCCTTCATTTCATGTCGGCTACACTGAACTGGACGGAAAACACGAACTATTTACATAGCCGTTTCGACCAACATTTAATTCAGTGCTGTGGTACTGACCCGGGCGGGTTGAACCCTACCACCTAGTAAGGTAAGAAGGGAAGGTACCTACCGTGTGAGGCCGGTACTTAAAAAGAATAGCCCCACTGCATCTCTCCCCGCGCATGTCGTAAAAGGCGACTAAGGGATAAGGACAAGATGCCGTTCTAAAGGGCGACAGGTTAGCCACCTCTCACCTTGGCACGGTATTTCCACCGAGTCGTGCAGCAGGTGGGTCTTCGTGCCTTACTTGCTACTTGATAGTTATCTTGTCCGAATACTTTGATAAACGTGGTGGTCGGTGTTGTGCTGTAATTTACAAGAGTATTTGCAGCACAACTCCGATTACTCTGCTTACCCTGATTTTCGGGATACAGCGTGCGTGATATGTATGGACCTACAGGTTTTACGTTTTCCTTCATAATGTTGGATGTGGACTGCAGGTGGGCATAGCGATAGCAGAGCAGCTGAAAAGGCTGCTGGATGCAGGCCTCCTCCTGGACAAGCTGCACGTGATCGGACATTCACTCGGTAGTCACGTGGCTGGGTACATCGCCAGGGAACTCAAGAATAACTACGGACAGACACTAAAAAGGTAGGTATATTAAAATTCGGGTAACACCTTACTCCTGTACTCGAGCGGCAGTGGGCTGGGCACGTTAGCCGAAGAGACCATGACCATTTGAGTGTCCTACACCGGCGGCCGTGGACAGGAAAACGGAGTGTGAGATGAGCATCCACCTGGTGGGACGACGACATCAAGTACATTGGCGGAAAGCAGTGGTTCCGTACCGCTGAAGGCCGGGAGGACTGGAGGAAATTGGAGAAGCGTATGTCCAGCAGTGGACGCTTACACGCTGACTGACTCTATGTGGAAAAGCAATATTTTCACATAATATGATAATCTATTAAGGCTTCCAAACAAATATACAAAATTTTATGCATGTATTTATTTCTCCGAAATTAGTAATCTGATTGTGACGATTCGTTTTTAATTGGCTTATTTACTTCAACTTATGGAACAGTGCAAGTTTTATCCAAATTTGGCTCAGCGGCTCAGTAGTTTTCAAGATATGGACTGTTAAGGTGTGTCAAATGGGCGAATACCTAATTCTATACCACGACAACCGATTTATGTGATCCTTTTTTGTTTATTTTTATTATTACAGTTTGGCTATACAAATAACAGTAAAGAGTTTCAAGTTGTAGTGCTGTTTAATTTTCTATCCGGTCCCAGTGCCCGTAACAATTTTTCTATCCCAACTCTGACACCAATTGACTGAACTGAATGAAAGGTCGGTCGAAACGGCTATGTAAATAGTTTGTGTTTTCCGTCCAGTTCAGTGTAGCCGGCACGACCGAAGGGAAGCACTGACGTGGCACCAAGTTCACCCGGTGTTATGGGCTGACATCACGGATGTTGTAGGTGATGTAGCCAACCGTGTCAGTTTCCATAAAAAATAAAAAAAATTGTTACGAGCACTGGGGCCGGATAGGAAATAGAGCAGCACTACAACTTGAAACTCTTTGCTGTTATTTACATAGCCAAACTCTTTAAACTTTATGTGATATTACTAATTTAATATGAGGGTTTTCATGTTATATCAGGTTGACGGCGCTAGACCCCGCCTTCCCCGTGTTCTACCCGGACGGCGTGGTGATGGAGCACGTGAGCGCGCGCGACGCCGTGTTCGTGGACGTGCTACACACGGACGCGGGCGGCTACGGCGCGCCCGTGCGCACCGGCACCGCTGACTTCTGGCCCAATGGCGGCAAGGCCACGCAGCCGGGCTGCCCGAGATTTGCGCCTATACCCCTCTCCGAGGACAGTGAGTACCGTTTTTTTTTAATGTAATCCGGTATGGGTGACTGAGTCGGAGGGGCCAAAGCGCATGGTCCGACCAGCCAATATCACCTCCGAGAAGGTAGGTGCCATACCGGAGACTTCCCTGAATAGCTGGACTAGAGGATAACGCAACCGAGGCTGCTATGCGGCCATCTTACATCCAGTACGGTGGTACCCCTCGCGAGGGGTATCAGGTAGGAAGTGATGTGAGACCGCGCGGAGCTCAGTAGGTAACGACTCGGTTCGACGGAGCGATGCGGAGACGTGTAGAACGTGTGTACCGACCGGGCACCGAGTTCGTTCTCTACTGAGCTCCGCGCGGTCGCCTGTCGCACCACTTCCTACCTCGTACCCCTCGTGCCTTCGTAAAATGAAAAACTACAGTTTTGTCAGCCTCGGTAGCTCAGTGGTGCGGTGCGGTCGGTCGACTGTTTGTTAGGCAATCCTGAGCGCGGTCAGTAGTTGGATGGGTGACCGCTCGACCGTTGCAGGCTGACCGCGGTTCGGATTCCAAGTAAAACTGTAGGTCCCTTTCCTTCTTACCTTACTCGGTGGTAGGGTTGTAACACCGCACTGAATGAAACGTCGGTCGAAACGGCTATGTAGTAACAGTACAAACAAAACAGTACGTGTTTTCCGTCCAGTTCAGTGTAGCCGACATGAAATGAAGGGAAGCACTGACATGGCACCTAGTTCACCCGGTGTTATGGGCTGACATCACGGATGTTGTTTGATGTAGCCAACCGTGTCAGGTTCCATAAAAAAAAACGTTCCAGACCGGAAACTTCCCGGAAATTAAATACCGGCCCCACACAGTACCCCTTAAAATTGTAGCAGTCATTGCTGAATCAGCGAAGTAGATAATCTAACGGGTGCCTCGCCCGTGTCCGTGTAGACCTGTGCAGCCACTGGCGCTCGTGGCGGTTCTTCGCGGAGTCGGTGCTGAAGCCGGAGGCGTTCCCCGCCTCGCCCGCCGCCTCCTACCACAAGTTCAAGAGTAACCCCGCGCCGGAGCGCGGCCTCGTCTACATGGGCGCCGATTGCGACACAAGGTGGGTTAGGGTTTTAGGGTTTAGGTGTTATAAGTTTAACGTGTGTGTGTGTGTGGGATCGTATAACCCAATTTTTATAACTGTGCACTTCGAGCTGTCAGAGTCGTTAGGTTGGCAGGACTGAATTCACCCCCCGCTTACTTCCTCACCTCTCCACCGACGCCTGTCAGTACACACACACACACACAGCAAGGGCGTGTACTGATAGGCTTCGGCGTAGAGGTGAGGAAGTAAGCGGGGGTTGAATTCAGTCCTGCCAACCTAATGAATTTGACAGCTCGAAGTGCACAGTTATAAAAATTGGGTTATAGCTCCCAAACGGATGGACCGATTTGGATGCGGTTTTTTTTATTGGAAAGCTGGTTTAATCGGGATGGTTGTTAGCTACATAGGTTTATCAAGTAATTATGTAACCAAAAACTTAATTATCTTAAAAAGTGGACCGATTGATTGGCATGCGGTTTTTTTAAAAGCTTGAAATAAAAATTAAATTACAAATTTAAAAAACCCCCGACCCTTAAAACCGTCAAAAATAATTTCCGTTTACTCACTTAAAGGAGTCGGGGGACCGCTAAGTAAATATGTAAAATATAAAAACTCAGAGCGGCGCGGGTATTTACTTAGCGGTCCCCCGACTCCTTTAAGTAAATAAACGGACATTATTTTAGACTTTTTGAAAGTCGGGGGTTTTTTAAATTTGTAATTTAACTTTTTTAATGGTAAACTGATACGGATGGCTACATCACATATACAACATTCGTGATGTCAGCTCATAACACCTCGGTGTACCTACTAGGTGCCATGTCAGCTTTGGTCGTGCCGGCTACAATGAACTGAACGGAAAACACATATTATTTTTAAACGGTTTTATTTAGCTTGACCCCGCCCAGGAGTGCTTATGATCACGAACGACACTACCGAGGTGCCAAACCCTAATCCTATTCAAATATAGTCCCCCCAAGTACAGTCTCGGGTCCTTCAAGAGAGGCGTGTCAGGCTGGCATGGCACCTGTCAGGCTGGCATGGCACCTGTCAGGCTGGCATGGCACCTGTCAGGCTGGCATGGCATTCGCAACCCCCGCGTACGACCGAATGTGCATGGGCGTTGTTAGATACCTTATCGGTGGCACGGGGCCACATATCGCGCTGTCTATAAAAAAATATTATGAATGTTTTTTTTGTTTTTTTTTTTATTGTACGCGTGACATATGGCATGCAAGAATTAAGTTAATGAAATAATGAATATTATTACAGTGCATCGGGATCATACTTCCTGGTGACCAACGCCTGCTCGCCGTTCGGTAAAGGATTGGACGGACTCTACACTAAGGCCGCCAAGAGCGACAAGTGAACGACTCACTCACTCTCACACTAGACTTACCTTAGATTGCGGGTCCACACAATATAGATGTCTATTTTTGATGTAGAATACGCCTTAGATTAGAGTGGCATACTGGAGATTCGAGAAATGCTAACAGCGTATGAAATAAAGTATATTATTATAATACATACTAGACTACGCGGGACGGATCTCGGCGTGTCGTCGCCGCAGCGGGCGACCCGCCACGCGAATACACTATACAAGTACGGTGCGGGTGCGAGGGAGAACACCGACGAACCGCTGCGGCGGCGACACGCCGTGATCCGCCCCGCGCATTATACCTGGTTATTTAAAGAAAGGGATTGAAAATGGCGGATTTCCCATTTGCCTCTCGCTCACACAGTATTGCCGTCTGAAGAAAAAACCCGGCCAAGTGCGAGTCGGGCTCGCGCACAAAGGGTTCCGTATCGCCATGTCATGGTCAGCGCCACTCACGCCATCTATGGCGTGTTTATGAAATGCTTCATATTAGTTTAAATTCATGATTAGTTAAAATGCTTCATACTCTTTTCGGTAGATGGCGCGCATACACTTTTTAGTTTCCTCTATGGGAACCTCCGTGAATTGTTTACTTTTTCTTATTTTTATTATTTGTTGTTATTTCGGCCATAATAAATAACACATATTCTGTGAAAATTTCAACGGGCTACCTATTACGGTTCAAGAGATACAGCCCTCGGACAGACAGACAGACAGACGGCGTAGGCTTAGTAATAGGGTCCCTTGCCGGATAAGGAACCCTAATAAAGCATTTGTTCGAAGAGAAAAATTCGCAAAAAAAAAATATAATACGTAAAAAGATTTACATGCCGACTGTACAGTTGTAAAACGCCTACATTTTCAATCGCTTTCTTTAAATAACCAGGACATACCATCCACGCTGCATCCCCACAATCGGGGTGGGCAGAGTAATCGATGTTGTGCTGCAAGAGCTCGGTTAAATTGCAGCACAACACCGCCCACCACGTTTAGCAAAATATTAGGACAAGATAACTATCAAGCAGCATCTATAGTTAACCTATTGGATGACTGTGGAAGGACCGTGCCAAGGTGACAGGTGGCTGCTGTCGCCCTTTAGCGCGGATTCTTGTCCTTATGCCAGTCGCCTTTTACGACATGCACGGGGAGAGATGCAGTGGGACTAATCTTTTTAAGTACCGGACCGATGGCAAATTGGCGGAGTGGAGGTTTCTGTCTCAGTCAGTCAGTCAGTGTATATACGTCCACTTCTGGACATATGTCAGCCTCGGTAAGTGCGGTCGGTCGGCTGTTATTAAGCAACCCAGGGCGCGGTCAGTACTTGGATGGGTGACCGCTCGACCGTTGGAGGCTGACCGTGGTTCGGATTCCACGTTAAACTGTAGGTCCCTTCCCTTCTTACCTTACTAGGTGGTAGGGTTTATCCCGCCCGGGTTGATACCCCGCACTGAACGAACGTCTCGGTCGAAATGGCTATGTAAATAGTTCGTGTTTTCCGTCCAGTTCAGCGTAGCCGACATGAAATGAAGGGAAGCACTGACATGACACCTAGTTCACCCGGTGTTATGGGCTGACATCACAGATGCTGTAGGTGATGTAGCCAACAATGTCAGTTTTCATTAAACAAAGCAAAAAAAAAACACATAACTACGCCTCTCCAATTTTCCTCCTCCTCCCGGCCTTCAGCGGTACGGAACCACTGCTCTCCGCCTACGTACTTGATGTCGTCGTCCCACCGGCAAGGTACCAAGTTTACAGAATATGACTTTTATCTCATAGACCCTAATATATATTTTTGGTAAAATGTAACATCAAGAGAAGTCCTTTAATATGTCGTCGCGTGTTGGTATATATAAAATTAAACAAGGTGTTTCATGATAGGCTTGAGAAACTTCAGGAATAGAAAGTACTCATTATTAGAAGAAAAAAATCCTTATCACTCAAATCGAAATTCCATATTTTTTTTTTCATACAAAAATTTAAAATTGTAATAAAAACTCGATGGACAGTGAGTATGGGGAGATTGGGCAACAGTGCTGTCCAGGTCTAGTCTAGGTAGTGCAATGACCTAGTCTAGTCTCCTTTTTCTTTTCATGTCATTCAAATTTAAATGTTTGGAATTTATGCAGTTCAATTGTACTAGTTAAGCATGTAAGGTAGTCATTTTATTTATTTTTTAAAGGCGGACGTTAACCGTCCACCAAGTCTCAAAGAAATGATTTTCACTAAAAAGTACTATAAAATGACCGAATCTGGAAAAAGTTTTTGAGCGTTTCCTCTTCAAATATGGGCCCCTTTCGAAACCTGAAGTTACGAAACCCTATCAAGAAACAATCCCTATCCTGTATATGGTTAGAATTAAGTCTGAATGAAAAACACTCCATGGTCAAAACAAGTGATAGTACAGATGTTTTAACTCACAAAGGCGGGCGAGCTATACTTTGGAAGAGGCTGGTGGCCGAGTTGTCTCGGCGTCGGCTTCTCGTGCGAGCGTTCCGAGGTTCGATTCCAGTCGACATGTACCAATGAGTTTTTTTCTGACGAAAAAAATTTACGTGCATACCTACACCTGCTGCTTCACCGTTCGGAACCGGTATAAAACAGCAGGTCCCTTCCCTTGCTAGGTGGTAGGCTAAAATTGTAGCCGACTGGGTTGGTACCACAGTACTGGATGTAAGATGGCCGCATAGCAGCCATCTAGCAGAGCACAGCAAGGCTGTGCTCTTCTCTAGTCCAGTATAGCCAGCCAGCAATTCAAAGGGAAGTCGGAGGGGCCAAAGCACAGCTCCGACCAGCCAATATCACCACCGAGAAGGTAGGTGCCATACCGGAGACTTCTCTAGATTGCTGGCTATACTGGACTAGAGGAGAACAAAGCCGAGGCTGCTATGCGGCCATCTGACATCCAGTACGGTGGTACCAACCAGTCGGCTACAATTTGAGCCTACCACCTAGTAAGGGGCCTAGTAATGTATTATCGTTTTTACGATAGAAGAAACACAGAAAAACTTTGAAAAATAAAAATCACGTATTATTGCACAACGGGGACCACCCTTAATTGTTTTACTTTTAGTTTTTGTTAGTATATCAAAGCGGCGATAGATCTTTATTAGAATGTAAAATGTTTTATATAATAATGTTAGGTTTGACTGTGATTTGGGCCTTATGATTCTTTTGACGAAAACATCACCGTTTTGTGATAGAAATATTTTTAATTAGCTGTAATGATAACACAATACTAACTGCCTGCACAATTCACTCTCTAGCTTTTGGGCTACCTATTTCTCTTTTTCATTTAGCGGTTGGTAACGGCTCTCTCTAAGAGTGCACTATTAAAATTTTGTGTCATCTTTTTTTTTCGTGCAAGTGGCAACTCTGAAATTTGACAGCTGTCACCTATGATTGTTCCGATTATTAAAAATGGAGCGCCAGTCGAAAGAACATTATCGTTATCATTGTGAAAACCCATTAAAAAAAATTGGGAAAGTTACGATGAGACCGCTCGCAAACATCACGGCATTTTCGGTCGAGAAAATGCACCTAATACGATTGCCCTGAGCTGATCCAAATGTTCACATTGAACCAATTCAAAAATAGACTAGATAAATATCTAATAAATAAAACATAATTCTCAGAGTGCTCAAGAACGATAATTAAATTTAAAAAAAAATTATCCAAAACAATGACAAAAACAACAAATTTTAACTGGATTTAGGCATATCAGCCAAGGCTGCCTGTCTAAAATAAATAAATATAATAAATAATTTGTCAACAATTCGAAGAGTGGTCAAAAAATTTGAAGAAACTGGGTCGATTATTTCTTCAAATGTTTTGAATTGTTGACAAATTAGGTGCACTTTCTCGACCGAAAATTCCGCGAAGTTTTAGAGCGGTCTCAGAGTTACTTTTCCCATTTTTGTAATGGGTTTTCACAATGATAATGCGTTCTTCTTTTGTGTAGCGCACCATTTTTCATAATCGGAACAATCATAGGTGACAGCTGTCAAATTTCAGAGTTGCCACTTGCGTGAGAAAAAAAAATGCCACAAAATTTCAATAGTGCACTCTTATTGAAGACATCCTTTACAATTTTTACATATTGATGTGTTGACTTTTGATCAGACGCGTGTACACAAATTTTGATAGTAAAAAATACTGCACACAGAAGAAAAATATAGTGAATGATATAATGTAATATTATGTGCAGAATCCAAACTGTACAAAATATAGACAAACGTCAGACGAGCTTCAATGTTTTATATAAAATAACATCAAACATTTTTCTATTGTGTTTTATTTCACTTAAGAATTCCAGTTTTACAGTTTTTAATACATAAGAAATTGTAAGTAGTTTTATCAGTTTAAACACTTCCGCCTCCGCAAATTAGATTAGAATGCACCGTGGCGTGCGATTCTTTTATCATTTGTGATGAATTTGATCTATCGGTGGCTGATTAGTCAGAGATCACTCCACTAGCGGCCCGGCGGCGGCGGCGCAGGTCTCTTCATATCAATAATCTGCCGCTCCCCACTCCCCCCCCTCCGCTGCCCCTAGTGCGGTTAACTCCATACAATTTCATACAAAGAACATTGCGCTGCCGCCTGGGTTGCCAGATGCTCCAGAAAAAATATATGGCATTTTTTATCAAGGGTTTGATTTTTGAGTTATCTACAAGCTAGTTAAAAAAAATTTTTTTTTATGAAAGTGTCGAGTTTCCATAAAAAAAATTTTTTTTTTGCTACATCACCTACATCGGCCCATAACACCATGGTGAACTAGGTGCCACGTCGGTGCTTCTCTTCGGTCGTGGCGGCTACACTGAACCGGGCGGAAAACACGAACTATTTACATAGATGTTTCGACCGACCTTTCATTCAGTATGGTGATACCAACATGGGCGGGTTAAACCCTACCACCTAGTAGGGTTAAGAAGGGAAGGGACCTACAGTTTTACGTGGAATCCGAACCACGGTCAGCCTCCAACGGTTGAGAGGTCACCCATCCAAGTACTGACAGCGCCCAGGTGTGCTTATGATCACGACCGACAGTCGACCGGCCGCACCACTGAACTACCGAGGCTGACAGTTATTAAAGTAAATTAATTAACTGCAGACTATATCAGCCTTCAGTAATTTAGTCAGAGCAATCGCGCGACTAGCCGCACACTGAATAGCTAACCTGATTGGTTGAAATGATTAAAACTGAACGTGCAATACTGAAGAATACAATGTAATATCTGACCAAAATAGAATATTTGCATTATATAAAAAACCGATCTTTAACTATTTTTTGGAGACCGGACACACATTTAAATAACCGTACTGTCGACCGGACATCCAGCGACCCCGGCTGCTGCTAGTGCGTGTCTAGAGAGAGAGAGATAGATAGATAGAGAGAGAGAGGATGAAGAACGGCCACTGATAAAGTTCCACATGATATTTATTATAATGTCTCGCATACAGATGCACAGAAGTAAGTAATATTCTCACTGCGTATTGTAAAACCTGTGAAAAACTTGCAATAAAAACCATAACTCACATTTTGCCGGGAAATTCTAAAAAATATATTAAACATTTGAATAGTCTATACATATGTAGAGTGTTGTTTCACCGGCCGACCGGCCGGGAAGAGAATGAGTTACGGCTCGAGTGGAGAGAATGGGTGGTGTCGCGCGGCCGGCGGCCCGCGACCCTCCCCTTACATACAACTACGCTCGCTCCTTACTTTAATAACAATTTTAAATATATTCAATTAACTTACGACAACGTCCGTTACGCGTGCAGCGATAAAATTTGATCTGAAACCTACTCAGCCGACCCAAGAGACAAACTGTGGGGACTAGATGTATTTATTATATCTGCGAATATCTGACGATATCGCACCACTACGGCGTGTCATAGATAGTTCGTATCCAAAGTAATTCATATATAATAGATATATATATATATATAATATAATTCATTAGTCTCGTCTATATATAGAGAAACGCCGAGCGCACTACACTCACGGAGAGTTACTACACGAACACCTTGGCGAGGCCGTCGGCGCCGGCGCTAGCGATGTACGGCCGCAGCGGGTGGAACGCCACGTCGAGGATGCTCTCGTCGAACTTCTTGCGGTGCGCGGTGATCTCCTGCACGCACGTCTTGGTGTCGAGGTTCCACAGCCGCACGGAGCAGTCGTGCGAGCCCGACAGCAGGAACAGCCCATTGGGGTCGAGCGCGAGGCCCGTCACCGCGTCGAGGTGCGCCACCATCGCGTGCGCGAGCCGCCCCGACACGTTGTCCCAGAAGCGGATGTGGCGGTCCTCGTGCGCCGTCACCGTGATCGGTAGCGTGGGGTGCGAGCGCACGCGCGACGCGGGGCTGTCGCAGGCCACGCGCAGCGTCGCCTGGCCCGTCTCAAGGTCGTACAGCACGAGCGTGCCCGCGCGGAACGCGGCCGCCGCGCGCGTGCCGGCGTCCGCGAAGTCCGCGCACGCCGGCGGCCCGTCGCCCTCCGAGCGGAGCGTGGCGAGGAGGGGGCGCGGCGCGCGCGGCGCCCACAGCCGCACGGTGCCGTCCGCCGAGGAGGACAGCAGGCGGCCGTGCGCCCACGCGAGCGACCACACGGCGTCCGTGTGCTCCGAGAGGGTCGGGCCGAGGACGCCGGGGTCGTAGTCGTCGTAGGGGTCGGCGGTGGCCGGCGGGAGGTTCCACACGCGGATTGTGGAGTCGACCCCGCCGGAGAAGCACTCCTCGGAGCGCGCGGCGCCCATGGCGAGGCAGAGGACGGGCGCGGTGTGCGCGCGGAACGTGTACAGGGGCTCCACGTCGAGCCCGGCGGACTTCTTGGCGGGCACGGTGCGCTGTAGGTTCCACAGCTTGAGCGTGTGGTCTTCAGATGCCGTCACCAGGGCCGCCTCCGTCGGATGGAAGGCGAGCGCACGCACCTGCAACATTATTGTTTATTGTTTATTTATCCTCTCTTGGCAGTACACTGCACTTACTACACTTAATTCAAACCCAAGGAAATAATATTTTTCTAAACGAGTAGTAGAATCCTAGAATCAATTACCTCAAGCAGTGACAAGTGCTATCTCAGTGAATGGTTTAAAAACCAGTTGAACAAACACTTCATAATAATAAAAAAGTAAACAAAAATTATAACATTGAATACTAGTAAGTGAAAAACAATTTATTGATTTAACTTTCGGAGGACATTATAAGTGTAAACAACGTAAACCAATTTAAAAACTGTTAAAAAACACTCATCTGAATAAAGATAAAAAAGTAACTAAGTTGAAGTTGAGTAAAAAACTGAAACTATGAACTTGATATACATCAGCCCAGATTGCCTGTCTAAAATAAAATAAAATCAATAAATAAATAAAATAAACAAAACAACAATAATAAAAAAATCTAAGTAAAAATCGAGCGCATTCAACATACAAAGTACACGCATCAAGCTGAAAAGTACAAGCATGAAAGCTGCCGGTATCAGCTATAATATCTATCCATTTTATAGTCACTTTTGGTCGATATCGGCCGCTCCAGAGTAGACGGGTTAAAATAGAATGTTACTACATTCAGACAATTTAGACATATCTGACATTTAGACATTTTGACATTTTCAGACAACTTAGACATTTTAGACAATTTTATGTATGACTGATGATGATGAATTTTTAATTTTAATTAATTTAATTTGTATTTGTTTTAATTTTTTTATATTGATTGTTTACTGTATTTGAATTTGTTGTGTGGACAAGTGCCTGAATAAACGATTTGATTTGACTTTGATTTGATTTGATATAATAATAATAATAAAAACAGAAATGGTTAATGTTGAAGCGACGACGCTCACCCCGTCAAAGTGCGAGCGCAGCGTGTACTTGGCGTTCCACGTCTTGCGGAAGGAGTCCTTGCCGGCGGCGCCGCCGTCGTAGCTCTCCGGCTCGTTGCTCACCGTCAGCTGCGCGAGCTCGCCCAGCGCCAGCGGCTCCTCCTCGCCGCCGGGGCCGTCCGCGCCACCCGCGCCGCGCGCCTCCCGCGCTCCGCCCAACTTCACTGTACAACCATTCAATACTTAACTAAAATGGCAGACGCATAGAACCCGCCCCAAGGAAGCAGTTCCTGACGCACCGGATCGTAAGATTCAGATTCAGATATTTATTTCGCCATAAAGAACACACAACAATAACAATATTTTATTGAGACATATGCATATTCAGTATGGTGCGTCATCATTTTTTTTTTGTCATGTCCCGTTCAGTAGTGCAATCTATAAGGAAGAACCGGGTAAGAAACCTTACGGAGCTTTTTTTAAATACAACTTACATACTAAGTTTTTATTGTGTTAATTATAACATACTATATCTAAGCAAAAAATTAAAAATATTAAGTCAAGACCCAGAAGAAGATAAAAATATTACCCATTAAAAAGATAATAAAACACAAAACAAAGAACATAGGCTTCAATCAAGTTATTAATAAATAAGGGCCTTGAACAAATTATCTGAAGACACCGTAAGCGCCCCCTCAATTAATTCTTTAAAAAATCAATTAGACAAAACAAACAAAAATACTTAAAAACAATACAAGTGCACTCATAAATTCAAAAACAGAATACACGCACCAGCTGTCAGCTGTCAATGTTTAAAATAAATATAAATAAAATTTTATTTTCAAATAATTTAATCTGAAAATTAAACATTCATTAAAAATGTTTCCATCTACGTCAAAAATGCTGACAAACTAAAAAGCCAGACAAAGCACGGACGGAAGGCCGAAAGTTCGGATGTGTCCGAACAAATCTGTTACGGATGGCAACACTACGCCCCTCTACCCAGGTGTGATGGCGCGACATCATGATATAGCAGTATTTTAGCTATGGTGGGTAGTGAAGTATTTTAGCTCTGGAGCAGGGTTGTTGCGAACATCAGCATCAGTATCAGCATCCGCGAAACTTCAGCATCATTTTCAGCATCAGCGTCGCATCAGCATCCGCATTGATCGATGCTGATTATTAATGCTGATGTTCGAGTCGTGACATGAGCGCGGAGGGGCGGAGCTGATAGTTCCAATACTAATAATTTAATTGCTAATATAATTTACAAACCTTCTCGGAACAGACTCAAAGCCGGAAAAGCAGCACATACAGTTCCAAATAGTTCCAAAGTTCCATCCAATACTAATTATAATTTAATTGCTAAGATAATTACTAAACTGGTGCTGATATAAGATTGATTCTTTTTTTTTATTAAGTGTCACAAAATTATTAAATCACAATCTTTTATTTCAATACCAACCAAAACTTTGGATATAAATTCATCATATTCATATAGTTCAGTATTTTTCCCTTTTTTTAAAGAAATTAATTAAAATCAGCATCAGCATCAGCAGTGAAAAAAATGGAGTCTTTATATTATTAAATAGGTATACTTATGCAAGTATGGCTCTAAGTCTTTATAAAGTCTAAGTAGGTATTGATTTGTAGTTTATTTTTATCAATGTTCATGTATGTATATCATATTATAGTGTTATTTTAGGCGTCCAAGTTGTCTTTGATGTTAGGGTCCCCTCGCAAAATGTGAAAAAGGGACCCTTATGTTTTTTCATTAATTTATGAACATGTTATTAATAGTTAAGTGTTTTTTTCTGTAAATACCTACCCACATAAATGTTTCAATAAATAGGGTGGTTGACAGGCAGAGATTGCCTTAGGCAATAAGTCCTCCATTTGTTGTATCATTGATATAAAACAATAAAGTATCAATACTAATAATAAATCTGTAAGGAATAGTCACGGAGTAAGTTACTTTGTTTTATGAGATACTGCGTTTGTAGACTCTGTGTACTTATGATAATAAAACTAAATTGACGATTTTTAAAAATATTTTCTGTATGTATGTATGTATGTTCCTCCATAACACTTAAATCAATCATCCGAATTCGATGAAACTTAGTACAAGCACATTTAGCTATACGCGACACAGGATAGGCTAAATAAAATTCAGTTCCGGTTACGCCTAGATGTGGCTTTCATACAAACCGAATTGTTGCGCGCGCCGAAATAAAGGTACGGTATAGCGGGCTTACTTTCTTTCTTCTTTTTAAATACGAATTTAACGCGAGCGAGGCCGCGGGCGAAAGCTAGTATTATAAATATATAAATATATATATATAAATAAATAGCGACGCACAAGTTGGGAGTTGGGAGATAAGACAATGTAAGGACAAAAAGCAGTAGACTCACCGACGGGATAGTCGTCGCCCTGGCCTCCCTTCTCGGCCTCGCTCTCCGTCAGCATGTTCAGCTCGTGCAACACCTCCTCCGCCTCGTGGTCCACCTCCTCGCCTGCAAACCGACCGTCCGTCCCGTTCACGCTCACACACCGCGTCGTCGCCACACTCTCTATATCAGCGGCTCACAATCATATTTTAAATGGCGTTCAGCCGTTTTGTAGTTACGAAGTGATAAAGAAACTCAACCATTCACTCGCACACACATCAAACTGTAAAAACTGAACAGGACCAATTTAAGCGTAGTGTACTGCCATATGAATGATGAATAAAGAATAAAGAAAATTCTTTGCCTTTTTTTATATAATCCGATATGGGTGGCTAAGTCGGTGGGGCCAAAGCGCATGCTCCGACCAGCCAATATCACCTCCGAGAAGGTAGGTGCCATACCGGAGATTTTCTTGGATTGCTGGCTATACTGGACTAGAGGAGAACACAACCGAGGCTGCTATTCGGCCATCTTACATCCAGTACGGTGGTACCAACCCAGTCGGCTACAATTTGAGCCTACCACCTAGTAAGGGGCAAGGGAAGGGACCTACAGTTTTACACCGGTTCCGAACTGTGAAGCAGCAGGTGTAGGTATGCACATTAATTTTTTCGTCACAGAAAACTCATTGGTACACGCCGACCGGACTCGAACCGAGGACCTCTCGCATGAGAAGCCGATGCCCATACCACTCGGCCACCCGCCGCTTTTCACACATCAGAGGTTCACAATTATATTTTAAACGGCGTTCAGCCGTTTTGTAGTTACGTGGGCAAGGGCAAGCTGGCCTCAAAAAAGCTGGGCGTACTCAATAAGGTTCGACGGTACTTCACACCGGGAAAAAGGCTGCTTCTGTATAAATTGCAGATTAGGTACTGCTCGCACCTGTGGGATGGCTCAGCCAAATACCAGCTTGCGCCTCTGGACTCGATCCAGCGTTACTGGACTTGCGCCTCTGGACTCGAGCCGTGCGACTAGTGAATGACCCCGATGTGTCCCGCGATCTAGAACCGCTGCAACACCGTAGGGATGTCGGCTCCCTAAGTGTGTTCTATCGCTATAGTGCTCGGAGGAGCTGTTTAACCCTTTACTGGGAACATCGGTCTTACAGACCGCTATGGTTTCTTAGAAATGCTGCCAAACCGTCACCCTTCTCCTCAGCGACCCACCGCTCCCAGTAGTCTCCTATTAGTTCCCGCTGTGTCGGCGCAAGCGGCGATCGTGGCTGTAGGAGCGTCCGTTTCGTTGTTTTGACGCCATTTTCAAAACTCGTAATTATTAGTACCGGTCTCACAGACCGGTGTTCCCCGGAACGTGGTTTTTTTGGCGGTCTCAGAGACCGGTGTTCCCGACATTGTCGTTTTTTTGGCAGTCCCAGTGACCGGTGTTCCCGATAACGTAAGTATTTTTATAGTTTGATACACTGTTTTGTGCGCTTTTTCCAAATAATGGGCAATATTTTTGTTACTAAATATATATCATATTGATGAAATGTTGATTGTGAATATTTTCATGTTACTGAAAATGGAGGACTAGACGGCGGAGCGCCGAATTATGGACATGTTTCATCGATCGCAAACACCACCTTCAGATGATGAAGATAACGACGATTATGTAGATGATCCCGATTATGTACCAGTCCCTGACCACGATGATAATGACTCACTGTCGGACATGGATATGGAGAACCTGCTGGACCTTGAAGATGCCAATGCCATGGCGTACGTCGAGGACAAAGTCGAACGGCGTTGTTGTTGTAAAATATGTGTTAGATTGCCGACGATAACTTACGAGAAGGAAGTGTTAAAATAAAATATTGTGAGTGAGAACAGTGTTTTATTATCAATAATTTAAAATAGCGGTCTCACAGACCGATGTTCCCTATTACGTAGTTTAAAATTATGTTCCCAGTAAAGGGTTAACGAGATTCCGCCGTCCCCTTTCCACCTCCGTACAACGCGCACTGGGCAGGGATTGCATCCCTATACGCTGGACTTACCACGGATGCGTACCAATCAGTTCTGCAGATCCTTCCTCCACAGAACCGGTAAACTCTGGAATGCTCTCCCTGCCACATATTCCCCCCAAGTATAGTCTCGGGTCCTTCAAGAGAGGCGTGAATGGGCACCTGTCAGGCCGGCATGGCATTCGCAGCCCCCGCATGCGTCCGAATGTCCATGGGCTTCGTTAGACACCTTATGGGTGACTCGGCGCCACATGTCGCGCTTATTATAAATTTTTTTTTATAAATAAATAAAGAAACTCAACATTCACTCGCACATACATCAAATTGTAAAAACTAAACAGAGCAAATTCAAGCGTAGTGTACTACCATACGAATGATGAATATTCTTATATATATATATAAACAATATTCTTCGTCTTCGCAGTCGGGTAAAAAATAAAAAATGCTGTCAGCAAAGTTGCTGACATAAACCGGTTCCGGAGGAACACTCACCCTGTTTCATGGGGATCGCGTTGGGCTGCTTGGCGTCCAGGTCGTCGATCTCGTCCATGTCCATCTCCTGGTTGGCGAGGAACTCGAAGTTGGCGAACACGGCGGCCGTGTCCTGAGCCGACATGCCCTCCTCGCTCCAGCCGCCCCCCAGCCCGCCGGCGCCCATCTTCCGGCCGCACACTGCAAGCAGCAACACACGAGCTATCAACACAACTTCTCTACCGCAAGGCGCGCTTTCAACACAACTTCTCTACCGCAAAGCGCGCTTTCAACACCACTTCTCTACCGCAAAGCGCGCTTTCAACACAACTTCTCTAGATCTGCGGTACTGCTTTATGTACCGGCCCCACACGGTACGGTAAAGGTAAGGTAACGTATACGGACCCTGCTCCTTGTTGTGTAGCTGCGCCTTGTTGCCGTTGAGCGGCGCCGGCGCCTCGTCCTGCTCGTCGTTGTTGTTCAGCCCGAGCAGGCTCCGCACTCGGTTCGAGCGCACGTCCAGTATCGTGTCCGTGTAGCCGATCTCCTGCAGGTACTGCTTTATCAGCTGCCGACCCTGGACAAACTGCTCAATGTTGCCGCCGCTCTTGCTCTGCGCAATAATGACTCCTGGGCCATTGACTACAGTAGAGCCTTGATAATCCGAACTATCAAAAAACTACCCCTGTTCGGACTCACGAAGCGTTCGGATTATAGTATGTTAGACAAATTCAATAAAACAGCTGAATAATTGGAATGAGAAAGAAAAGTTCCAGACACTCCACTTTCAAACTGCCCAATATTGGAGCACTTTTGAGCTATGATTAAAGTCTTATGTTTGCGTTTCGCTGTAGGAACCATATTTATAACCAACAATAACAACACGGGCGTTCGAGTACAGCACAGAGTAACGTGGACAGTGGACACGTCGAAATAAAAAACGGCGCGCGAGTGCAACGAACACGTGGCGCGCGTGTGAAGCGCACAGTACACGTCGCAATAGCTCGTTCGTAACTAACAAAAAAAAAACCTAAGTTCAGCGTCCTCCCAGCGGACGGCGAGAGGGGGTCACTTGGCACTGTTCGGACTATAGAGGCGTTCGGATTAGCCTGAGTACGGATTATCGAGGCTCTACTGTATTTTCATAATTTGAAATGTTCCGTCCTGCAAGGGCTTTGCCAGGTACAGGAAGGGGGTCTGGGTCTGCACACCCCCCCCCCCCCCCCCCCCCTAACAGGATGCGAGTAATGTACCATTTAAAATAATAAAAAAATTCATCATTCAAAAATTGCAGTCTAATGTGAAATTGCCATTGGTTGATTTTAAAGAAAAAATCACAAAGTTTCTGCCAATACTACCATTTATAATTTTCCGTTTATGAAGCCGAACAATGATAATATAAACTATGTAATGAAATGACAAGAGCGTACCTTGATCTACCAAGAATACCAAGATTGATTGTGTACTTAATAAAAAAATATTGGTTTCCATGAAGTAATAAACGTTTTTATAGCATGCATATTATTTATTAGTTTTCCCTTGTTTGAATGTTTGGTCCACAGTGTAGCCGGCACGACCGAAGGGAAGCACTGACGTGGCACCAAGTTCACCCGGTATTATGGGCTGACATCACGGATGTTGTAGGTGATGTAGCCAACCGTGTCAGTTTCCATAAAAAAATAAAAAATAAAAAAAAACACTACAATCAAAAAACATTTATTCATATTTTATTAATTTTAGACAGGCATCCTTGGCGGATACCTCTAAATCACGTTAAAAGTTGTTGAAATATATTTTTGTTTTATTTATTTATTTATATATAATTACATTATTACTACAGGGCAAGCCCCAAAATTTAAAAATGTTGAATCTATTTCCAAGTTAGCTCAACGTATCCCACCGTGTACTTTTGAAAGACTTTAGTATTGCAGTTGAAGACGTCTAGATCCAGAAACGTGACCAACATTCGTTTGAGTGCAGCCAGCGCCCGGTGAATCGGAGTCTGGCCACAGTGGAACGTATATTTATTTGCTTACTGGTACCTAGGACTAGAAGTAGGGCCTCCTCCATAGGTATTATGGGAGGATCACTCACATTTAGGCTGTCGGTGACGCCTACAGTGAATAATGAGTGTGTGTCGAGTGGGCGGACACTGAGCTAGGCTTGCCATACGTCCGGATTTTTTTATATTCGCGCGGCGCAGTAATCAATTTCTTCCGCCGCGCCAGTGCAATGCGACTGCCGTCATGCGCGACAGCGTCCGCCCGCTTTAAGAAAGCCCTAAAATATGAAAAGTACGAATGGTACTCAGATTCAGAAAGAGCCAAACGAAGATGTGAAAATGAAGCTGGAGATGGAGGAGGACCGAGCAATCAGTAGCCATATTAATAATGATAAGTAAGCTCATGAACATAATTTTGATTTTAATAAATAGAGAATAGTGTTGATTTTCAGTCTTTTAATTTTTATTTATGCACCTGATTTAGACGTGCTACACCACCGACAATAGCGGTGATATCAGCCCAACACACACTTTGCTGAACTGGATGCCATGTCAGTGCTTCCTCCTTTTTGATCGTGCTGAACTGGTAGAACTATTTTATTTCATAGCTGTGCTTCGACCAACCTTCATTCAGTGCAGTGGTGATACCCATCCGGAAGGGGGAAAATCTGGAAAATTATGGCAAGCCTACCGAGAGCACAGTTCTGGCGGTACCTGTTTCCACTGAGCCTTCTCGGCGGGTTCCGCGTCCTTGGGCGGGTCGTCGAGCGGCGGCCGCACGTCGCCCAGCTGCATCTCCACGCCGTACTTCAGCTTGTGGAACTTGGCCCGCTCCTGCTTCAGCGCGTACTCCAGCATCTTGATCCGCCGCACGAGGTCGTTCTTTAGATTATCCTGCCCCTTACGCTCGCCTTTGAGGAAAGCTATTTGCGCCTGCAATGATACGTTGTGTACGTTTTAGAGAAATTGCAGCCGACACGACCAAAGCTAAGCAGATATGGCACTTAGATAGAACGGGATACGCCTCGGTGGTGCGATGCGGCCGCAGTCCGGATTTTGAATGGGTGATGATGATCCGTTCGTTGAAGCTGGCAGTGGTACGGATTTCATAAAAACTGTACTTGTTGAACATACAGTCCCATGGGAAACCAATATACCGAAGAACCGAAACTTTATACAAGCAAGTACATAGGTACCTACTGCAACTTAGACCGGATAGTGAGAAACGGGTACAAGACTGAATTATTTGCTACGGAAGTCGGAACAAGAGGACTACCAGCGAAGTCACTCTACAGTCTCTTCAAGAACCTAGGCCTGCCAAGATCGACGCTAAGGTCATATATGGAGAGAGCTTCGAAAACGTCACTGGAGGCATCTTACAGAATATGGATAGGTAGAGAGAGGGAGGACGAGAGCAGGACTGGTAGTTCTCAGCGTCCTAATCTTTTTTTATGGAAACTGAAAAGTTTGGCCTACAACATCCGTGATGTCAGCCCATAACACCGGGTGAACTAGGTGCCACCATTTCATGTCGGCTACACTGAACTGGACGGAAAACGCGAACTATTTACATAGCCGTTTCGACCGGCGTTTCATTCAGTGCGGTGGTACCAACCCGGAACGGATAAACCCTACCACCTAGTAAGGTAAGAAGGGAAGGGACCTACAATTTTACGTGGAATCTGAACCACGGTCAGCCTCCAACGGTCGAGCGGTCACCCGTCCAAGTACTGACCGCGCTCAGGGTTGCTTAACAACAGTCAACCGACCGCACAACTGCGCTACCGAGGCTGACGGTTTGATGCGAGCCGAAACATCAAGCGTGCTGAAGAGCTAAGTGGCTGCCCGCTAATCCGTCCTCGATTGACTCCTTCCCTTACTGCCTAGTGGGTCGGATATGATTGGTGAAGCCACTGCAAGCTACGCTTCACATCTTCTTCGTCCCTTAATTTACTCGGTGGTAGGGTTTAACCCGTACAGATGTGTACCATGGCACTGAATGAAGGTCGGTCAAAGCGAGTGTGAAAATTGTTCATGTAATCCGTCCGTATTGTACCTATTGAATTGATTATTTATTATTGATCATTCATATGGCAGTAACACTGCACTCGAACTTGGCACAATTTGTTCTATCCAGTTCAATTACACCCACAAAGAAGAACCTACAAGAAACTTCGCAGTGTAGCCAGCGCGACCGCAGGGGGAAAGCACCGACAATCGACATGGTACCTAGTTCGCCAAGGTATTATGAGCTGACATCACCTGTGTAGTAGTGAGCCTAAATGGCACATCTGGAAGAGAATACATACATACATACATACATACATATCACACACGCTGAATCCCAACAATCGGGGTAAGCAGAGCACTCGGTGTTGTGCTGCAAGAACTCTGGCAAATTACAGCACAACACCGACCACCACGTTTTGCAAAGTATTCGAACAAGATTCAATCGATCAAGCAGCAAGTAAGGCAACGAAGACCCACCTGCTGCATGACACGGTGAAAGTACCGTGCCAAGGTGATAGGTGGCTAGCCTGCCGCCCTTTAGCACGGCATCTTGTCCTTTTTTTTTTTTTTATGTAATCCGGTATGGGTGGCAGCGTTGGAGGGGCTAAAGCGCATGCTCCGACCAGCCAAAATCACCTCCGAGAAGGAAGGTGCCATACCGGAGACTTCCCTGGATTGCTGGCTATACTGGACTAGAGGAGAACACAACCGAGGCTGCTATGCGGCCATCTTACATCCAGTACGGTGGTACCAACCCAGTCGGCTACAATTTGAGCCTACCACCTAGTAAGGGGCAAGGGAATATCCCTAAGGGAATATCTGCTTTATCCCTTAGTCGCCTTTTACGACATGCATGGAGAGAGATGCAGTGGGGCTATTCTTGTTAAATACCGGCCCCACACGGTACTAGCAAGAAATGGTAATTTGAATGTTTGTATCGCAGTACACCAATGGACACCAATCTTATTAGGGTGACTTTCCTAGAACTAATACATTATATGGTTTCTCTTCGCCAGATTCAAAATTATAATTTAGAGTGGCCACTCGCTAGTCCCGGCCTCGATTAATACCCTCCTCTACTGCCGATGGGCCCGGATATGTTCGGTGAAGCCATCGTAAGCTTAGATCCACACCTTCTTACTGAAGCTACGCGAGAACTGTTGTCTCCGTCTACCCTATTGGGAAACAGGTGTGATGCTACGTATGTACGTACGACTGTAGGTACACAGAAATTATAGTGGGATAGTAAATATCAACCAATATATTTCATACTGAGAGGAAAATGTGTTCCAGCTCACGAGTCTAGTACTTACATATATGACAGGTAAATGTGTCATGAAAACATAAGAGGAAAATTATATGCTAATTTTATAATAAGTATTTTTGTTTTTCCAGAAACGTGGAAGATGTAGGTACATAACAAACCCAAGGCACCAAATAACTGGACGACTGCATTACATGCTCGATCGAAATAACGAAGTATTCACCCAGACCGGAGGTACATCACCAGCCACAAAGACAACAGCTGATCCGAACAATGACATCTCGCGCTGCGCCGCGGCGAGCGACCGCGCCGGAGGGCTCCGTGGCCGCGACCCCGCACCGCTCCCGCGCGAGCGGACGGAAGCGGTGACGCGGCTCGCGCGCCGCAGCGCCCGCAGGACGACAGATTCACCTCGTACTCGGCGCGGTCCACCTGCCACTGCGCCCGCTCGAGCTCGAATCTCGCCCACTCGTGCTGAATGAAGTGCAGAATTCCCGGCACCGAGTACACGAGCGCGGCGCTCGGCTCGTCCGACTTGCCGGCGCCGCCCGCCGCGCCCGCTCCGCCGCCGCCGTTGTGCTGAGACGCCGAGTTGTCGTCCATAGTGGTCGGGATTCTCATAGCATGTCCACCATTACCGGGGGCGCTCGACTACCGCCCGCTGCCGCCGCCTCCTCCGACACCTCACGCGGTGCGCCACATCGCAAGAACGACCGCCGAAACGCAGCAGTCTCACACTCGTTTTGCGACTTTCTGTCCGAGTAATCCGCCCGACCGACCGCCCGCACTCCTCCGTCCGTCGCGATCGTACGGATTTGCTTTTTTTCTTTTCCGATCGTAATGTTGCTGCTACTACGACGCAAATCTGACTTCCTTCCGTGTTGCCACTTGCACACATCTGGTAAATCAGACACGACCCACGACCACGAGTGGATCGGGATCAATTCTGATTACTCTCACTGACAGTTGTCCTCCTAAGAAATAATTATTTTCGAAATTAAATATTCAAACTGTTTTGGTGGTAACCAAAATAACCAGCGTAGCGACGCATCTTCTTTATATTAACCCTAACCTAATGTTGAGGCGGTGCATGTCGTTTTTGTTACAAATTTGTATTTCCGAAAATAATTCTTAGGTGATTATAAAAAAAACTAAACACCCTAAAACAATTTAAACACCGTAACATTGCTTAAAAAAGAAAAAAAAGAAAAAAAAAACAAAAAGATTTGGTGGGATTCGAACCCATGGTCATAAAACTACTAGTCCTAGACCCTCACCCATGAGCCACGAACTCACTTAAACGAACAAACGAATATCGAATTCCCTTGTTTCGGTTTCGCCTATATGACGTCACAGCTGTGAGCGAGAGTAATCAGAATTGATCCCGGGGCACTTGTAATCAGACTCAGTTCTTATGCCCCTTCTTCACGTTGGCTGGCCCATATGAAATGCAATTCAAGACATGATTTATAATGCCTGCCCTACACGTTGGCGAATGCTTCGTCAAGCAAGACGATAGTCAATGCATTGGCCAGCGCCTAGCGAGACGGGGTATTTGTCAAATTGGTAGGCATTTGAATGTTGGCCAGCGCATTCACCAAATTGTAGTGGGGCCTGCCTGTTTGCCAGAGCACTGGCAAACCTATTGGCAAGCGCTTTGGCGCAAGCTTTTTCCAACGTGTAGAGAGAGCCTCACTTATAGGTAGCTTTCTAAAAGCGACTAAGGCCTGGGCTAGATGGAGCAGTTTTTAGGGTTCCATATCCGGCACGGGACCCTATTATTACTAAGCCTACGCCGTCTGTCTGTCTGTGCGTCCGTCCGTCCGTCCATCTGTCTGAGGGCTGTATTTATTGAACCGTAATAGGTAGCCCGTTGAAATTTTCACAGAATATGTGGTAATATGTCCGATATAACAACAAATAATAAAAATAAGAAAAAGTAAAAAAATCACGGGGTTCCCATAGAAGAAACCAAAAGTGTATGCGTGCGCGCCATCTACCGAATAGAGTGCGAAGAATTTTAACTAATCATGACATATATATAACTAATACGAAGCATTTTTTTCGACTGTCAAAGAAAACAACTGCCATGCCACGCCTATTGCGGATTGCGGACTACTACCATAATATTGAGCTGAATAAAATGTTTCCTCTATCGCCCGTGCCTTCTATCACCTGCCGTGGTTGGTAACGGACGGAGTAATAAAATATTATTCTTTGGTAGGTAATATTAGTGGTACCATAATATAATCAAGCATGAAGCATCAAATTGAATTTGGTGGATATCTTATGTTTGGCGGTCGCAGTTAACAAAAGAAGAAGAATAAAATGAGATAGGTATTGGTTTCATCTTTCATCCACTCTAACAAAACCGGTTAATTAGGGGATTTTTTCACAACATGTACCCGAAAATTCGAGAATACCCAGATACGGTTTCGTTCCGCGTGTTGTATAAAGGTAGGCGTCCTTTAGAGGCGGAGCATGTGTGATCGCCTGATCGCGCTGCCTAATGGATAGCCCCGAAGATTATTTTATTGTTTCAAATCCACCTTGAAGGAGAGTAATCACAAAAAGATAAAATCGTACAGTTGCACTAAAGATACAAGTAATTTTTCGTCCATTTTAGGTATACTCGCTCAGCATCAACAAAGAACAAGCGCGCACACCCATCTGCCTGCGTCGACTAGGCGGAACGGGGCGGGTCGCACGCAAAGCACCGCGACCCGCCCGCCCGACACTGGTTGCCTAGTGTACGCCGGCCTTAAAACGTCAGGGTGACGGCTAGATGACGTGCGACAGACGCGCATTCACCAAGGTGGATTTTAATGTAATTAAAAATATATATTTTTGTGGTTCTCGCGGTGCGAGAATTTATACAACAGACGTTGAAAGCTACAACGTATATGGCTGTATACTCTAATGCGTTTTGCCTGTTTCGAGAGGAGACGAATTAAATAAAAAAAAAAAGGTCGAAAAAGATGGCGGACGGCGGAAGCTTGTCGCGTCGTCGTTGTAATTAAAAATATACAGGGTGTCCCCGGACAGGTGTAGTTCCTTTAAGGAGGCTATTCTACGCCTTGTAACAAAAGCACTGGTGAAAGAATTTTTTAAATATGTGCTTTCATTAAAATTTTAGGATTTCCTAACAAACTAAATGCATACTACAATGTGTGGGCGCCTTTAGACCGCGCGACTGTGAAACGCAAGGTGGAATGGCGCGGGTCGGGGCGCGAGCGGTACGCGGGCGGGGCGGGCTATCTGTTTGCGTTCACTCGCGTCGCGTCCCGTCCGTATTCTCGCTGCCCGCTGCCCCGCGCCCCGCGCGCGCCCGATTAGAGCATTACAACATTACACTACATTAATAACTTTAACAATTTATATCTCCGCAACAGGCTCACCTAGAACCCTACTTCTCTTACTAATTATGTTTGTTACAAAGCGTAGAATAGCCTCCTTAAAGGAACTACACCAGTCCGGGGACACCCTGTATATTTTTGTGGTTCTCGCGGTTCGAGAACTTATACTACAGACGTTAAAAGCTACAACAGAATTGGCTGTATACTCTAATGAGTTTTGCCTGTTTCGGGAAGAGACGAATAAATCTAAAAAAAAAAAAAAAAAAATATATATTAAAAAAAAATTGTCCCTCCATCACACACACACACACAGGTGTGGGGTTACCATCCGTTTAGGTTTTTCCGGACTTTGGCCGGCATATAAATTTTTCCAGATTTTCTGGAAAAAATTGTATGCACGTTTAATTTTCCATTACTTCAAAATAAAACTGCATGCACGTAATTTCAACTAGTCTCATCTCAACATAAAATAATCAACTTTGTGGTATTGGGTTCGGAACCGAACATCCGTTTCCCTATATTTTCAGTGGTAATTTTGAGAAATGAACTAACATGCACGAGATACTTGCAGTGGTTATTCAAGGAAACGGACGAACAAGGAAATGGACGAACAAGGAAATGGACGAACAAGGAAATGGACGAACAAGGAAATGGACGAACAAGGAAATGGACGAACAAGGAAATGGACGAACAAGGAAATGGACGAACAAGGAAATGGACGAACAAGGACTTTGGACAGTGATTGTTTGGGGAAATGGACGTACTGTGCTGGTTCCGTGGTATTTATTATTTAAATTTGTGCGACTAAAATGTCCAGACTTGTTTTGAAATTTCTGCTTTTTTTCAGAACTTTTCCAATTTAAAAATCGTAACCCCATTCACAGATTTTTCCTTGTGAATAGGGTTACCATTACATTTACCATGGCGGAAAGCAGTGGTTCCGAATGCTGAAGGCCGGGAGGACTGGAAGAAAATTGGAGAGGCATATATCCAGCAGTGGACGCTTACACGCTGACATAAATAAAACACAATTTGCATATTGTAGTAATAATTGTTTTGTTTATTTAGTTAAGAGTATCAGCATTTTCTAAACTGGAAATACCGTCAATATTTGCGTCAACTAGTGAAAAAAAAAGAAAATGCATTTGTTCTTACGAGTAGGCGGTCACATGTGGTGTGCCTCACAATAGTCATTCGTACGGTGACGGCGCTCAACAATTCTAGTGAAATCCTGGAAAGTAACTTTGATTCCAATGAATCCTTTACCACAAACTCAGGACACTTTATAAGGGTCGATTTCCCGACCTAAAGCTAAAATGTAGCAGTCGGTTAACCGACAGATTAATCTTAACCAAGACAGGAGGTGATGAAATCAGCCATAAGTCAAACCATAGACATATTTGAAAGTGACTTGACAATGTGTGAACTGATTACAACACCCCTCAATTCACAACAAATGAAAACGCATGAGTTTAAGGTAAAGAATTGTGAACAATGAATGATTGATGAATCATTCATGATTCATCAATCATTCAATTGAATCAACTGCATCAACTGCACCAACTGCACACTTATATAATTTCCATAGAATTGCGTCAATAAATTGTTCAGACTTATACGACGGGTGTAAAAGTAACGCCTTCACCGTACGACCATCATACGCGCTTCTAGTTGGACTTCTTCGACTCCTTGGATGCGGAGCGCTCGCGCGAGCGGGAGCGGCTGTTGGAGCGCTTGGGCGAGCGCGAGCGGGAGCGCGGCGAGCGGGAGCGCGACGCTGAGCGCGGCGTGCGCGAGCGCGTGCGGCGACGCGAGCGCGATCGGCTGCAATGTACAATACACAACTCAGTCTGATGCAACGTCGGCAGCTACAGACCAGGCACTCGACGACGTTTATGTGGCTTTTTATTGATGGTACTTATATGCTACAAATTTATCAGACTACTGCCATATAAATAAAAATGACTACTAATTAGCAAGATATTTCAGTGTCTCTATCTCTCTTCAATAAATACATCAGTCAGTGTTGTCATCTATGAGCCAATTCATGGAATAAAACATTATAGATACTACACAGATTAGTAAAAAACTTCTGTAAAATTTATTTTAAAAAAAAGTACGTAATAGAAAACAAGTTCAAAAAAGTTTCTGTTCTTATCATTCTTGCTTGGCCCTACGTGATGGTCACTGCACATTTGGAAGAATGAAAAACATTTGTGTAAATAACTATGACCAATTTCAAAGTGATGGTTAAAAATTTTCAGTAACTAGAAAAACAACTGTCGAGTGCCTGGAAAGTAGACTTTCAATATAGCTAAATAAGCCATGTCCCACAATTTCCAACTACATTTTCAATACTTTATTTAAATTTTTATATTTAGCAATAAATTGTTTTTGCGGTAAGTGTGAGAGTGACCTTAGGATACAAGATTAGCTTGAAGTAATTAGTGTACAAGTGATTAAGAAGACAGAAAGTTAGAATGAATAGATGTGTGTAGGTTATTTGTTATTTATGATTAGGATATTCATAATATAAAAAATAAAATCGTTATCGCATACTTTGATTTGTTATTGTGTATAAGTAATACTTTCAGTGTGTTCTGTAAATACACACCTTGTTAAATTTTGAGTGTTATTCCACTTTTTTTAGAGTTACGTATGGGTCCCAATTACAAAGCCTACACCGTCCGTCCGTCTGTCCTCCTTTAAAAGGCAGTATCGTTTGAACCATAATAGGTAGCCGGTTCAAATTTTCACAGAATGTCTTAATATGGTGGATAGCTTAACAAAAAATAAATAAATAAAGAAAAGTAAAAAATGTTGGGGTTGTCCCCTGGTTTTTTTTTGCTGTATCGTAAAAACGGTAATACATACAAGGGTGAAACTTGGTGTGATTATAGTGCAAATTCTAAAGTTTAGACTAAAGTAAACAACAAATAATAAATAACGGCCAAATGTGGGTCAAGCTCGCGCTTAGAATCCTCTGAATGAAAGGAAAGTTTTTTTCTCTCTTGTAAACAGTACAAATATATTGTGTGGTGGTAGGGAACCCTCGGTGCAAGAGTCCGACTCGCACTTGGCCTGTGTTTTCATCAAAATCTGATTCACACATAGGTACCTACAGTATGCAAAACTTGAGACATTTTTGACTATTTCTTTTTATTTTATATGAAGAGAAAAAAAATCATAAAATAAAATATAACCAGTTGTTCAGTTTCCAGATGCAGATGAATCACGATAAAAAATTGGTGAATACCACCCAAGATGCAACAACATACATAATTTATGTAATTTTCCCAAATTTTTTTATATTACATTTTTAAACAAACTTTTCTTTATCGCTTTGAAACATATAATCCCTGAATTTAGCTTGTTAGACAACAATGAGTGTTTGGCACAAAATGCTCTAAGAATTCAAGGTTAGAAAGCAACACGATTGACAAGTGGTGGTGAGCTTTTAAGCGGTAATTACTAAATCCATTTACTGTTATGCAATAAAAAGAGTGTAATTTTCCTTTGTTTATACTACAAAACACATTTAGGTAATCTAGTGTTTACAAATATTTCTTTCACTAATGGCAGAAGTGATTAGAGCTGAGAAATATGCAAGTTCAGTTAGACCAGCTGTGTCCAACCGGTAGTACGCGGGCCCCCCGGTAGCACGCGGCCTTATTTGTAGGCACACAGACGCTCCAATAAACATAAACAAAGAAATACTGCGAAAAAAAATTCTAGAAAATAAATTTAGAAATACATTGACTCCAGAACATGTTAAAAATTGCCTATTGCTGTCATATGGATTATATAGGGTGTAATTAATCTATAGCCTTTAAGGAGGTTAATTAGTATCAGAAAATAAGTTGATTAATAGAAAAAACCATTACAAAATTCGAAAAAAAAAACATTTTTTTTATCATACATTTATAAAAAATACTTACCTCAAAATGTATGCAAAAAGTAAATTTTTTTTTCTCGAAAATTCCAAAAGTCTTAGAACAAAAGTAGTTCAGTTTGAGCTACAGAACAACCCCATGAAACGCTATAGATTAATTTTATTACATCCTGTATAGCAGATTTTATAAATTTGTCTTAAAGTCAAATTAGCCAGGTATCCCATTAAAATTTACAGATAAACGTCACACATAGGTACTGTCCGTACTTGAAGGTGTCCGCTGGGCTTGACAGAAATATGGAAGTAGCCCTTAAACCAGTTGGACACCGCTGGGTTAGATGTTACACCAGCTAATCTTGCCTCCTGCACCTTCGCAGCACAGATATCCTATCAAATTAACACTGCTTTACCTCAGCATTGTAACTTTATAGAATATCTGTGTAATATATATTTATACTACAGACTCAAATTCCACCATCAAGGAACCAACTCAAATGTATATGATACGTGCGACCAATGATCGGCAAACACACTGAGTGAGTATAGCTTGATTTTGGACACATTCAATCTCTTTTACATTATGTTAAGTCATTAAGTCTAATCTATGACTGACTAGAATCAATAGTTCCTTCGCCCCTAGAAAACTTTGTTCAAACGTCGTTTAAAATATTAAAAAATCAAAACAGAAATATTTTCTAAAGCATAAACTATCATGCTGATTTTAAATAGTGCCTAGACCGGAAGTTACACATTAATTTATGCATAATTTGTATTTATGTTATATATTACACAAATTAAATTATTAGTATCTTTTTGTAGGAGCTAAAAAATATTTCAAATAATGTGAAATGCACATCTTATTTATAGTAAAAATGAGCAAGTGACCACTGGTGACGAACACCGGCAAGCTTTTAATTTTGCTTTTACATTTTTATAAGTTTTCAAATTTTCCTCGTCGACATTGTCATACATGAAATGTTAGCTCGTATTGAATTTACTAAACAGTTTCACTCAAGCGTTTAAGTACAATTTAACAGCAACACAATAAAAATTTTGACGGTATTGCAGCGAAAAAAAAAACCAACTCAAAATGAACTCCTTACAGTCGCTCTGTGGGCTTGTTTACAGAAATGGAACATAATGTATTACGATAATAGTAAATGACTCACTGAGTTGTACTCTGCGATTAGACTACACGTGTGTAGCGCAGTGCAGTACTGTACGAACTCAAGGCGGAAGATCTCGACTAAGAGTGAGGTGAGCGGTCTCGGTCGCGGAAGCGGAGACTGCGCGGGGGAGGGTGCGACTCGAGCGACGCTCGCCGCGTCGACAAAGCTACGAAGCGCAGGCTACAAGAAGTGCAGACACTGGCGGGCTCATTGCCGACAATAATAACCTATAACATACGGTCACATCACTTTTAGAGATCAAACGATGTAAGTCGGCAGTCTGCCTTCCGGCCTCCACTCCACAGCTGTTGTGTCGCACGCCCAAGCGAGGCAAACGCTTTCCGGCCAGTTGTTCCAACGGGAGAGATTTTGAACTTTCAATAATGTGATAGTGAAATTCTTGCGATTGGAATATTTGAAGGGATCAACGGGGATCGGTGTCCCATACGAGTGAGGAGTGAAGGGCGCACCTGCGGCGTCGGCCTCCGCGGCGAGTGCAGTCGCGCGCGTAGTGACCGCGGTCGCCGCAGTCGTAGCAACGGTCGTCGGGGTGGAAGGGGCGCGCGCTGCGCGAGGAAGTGCCGCGCGGCGCTGGCCGCCCGCCGAACCCGCGGCCGCCGGCGCCGTTCGACATCTCGACTCGCGCGCGCCGCCCGCATATGGTGCGGCCATCTAAACCGCGTACCTGGTGCGTGACACAAATATTGGCATTCACTCAATGTACCTAAAAAATCAGAGGAAGATATATCACAATTAGGGATGGGCCGACTAGTCGCCGACTAGTCGGGAAAGCCGACTATTCGGCAACTTTTGTAGTCGGCGACTAGTCGGTGACTAATCTGCAAATTATGCCGATTATAATCGGTTTATAATAAATGAAATAACCCCAACAATTTATGCCTATTTCATTATTTTTATTTCTAAAAAGTATTCAATCAAAAGTATCTAAAGTTGCAGTCTGAAAATATGTTCAAAGAAACAGTAAGGTAACATAATAGGAACTTAGGAATCAGTCAGTAATTCAGTATTTCATTATTCATGAATCAACAAAATATGACACATAACATAACACAAGACCTTAATAACTTTATAAACCTGGGGGGGCCCGAAGACCTCCGAAAGACGAGTATTCGAATAATCGGCATTGCCGCCTAGTCGGCCGACTATTCGGCAATTTGAAAACCGATTAGTCGGCTAGTCGTCAAATACCATAGTCGGCCCATCACTAATCACAATTCATGTGGATCGCACAAATTTCAGAAAAATCACTACCGTTGTCTCTACGATGAAAAGAACCACGTTTTCAACCAAGTTCAAAATATTGTCAAAGCTTCTTTACTACTCCTCCCACCAAAGTTCCCGGTTAGGACTATTTTTGGGCTCAACCCTTCCAAAATCGTATTGAACAAGTTTTACTACATACACCTATTACTAGTCTGTGTCTGGTTTGCACTTACCTCGGCCCGCGCTTCCGCACTTCGCGCCTCACCCTACACCCGCTGACGCCCTGCATTTCCTCCAAGGCTAGGCGTCAACGGGTGTAGGGTGAGGTGCGAAGTGCGGAAGCGCGGGCCGAGGTAAGTGCAAACCAGAAAAAGACAAGTAATATATTCATGTGAAAAAAAAAATTTACCTACTACGTTCGATACTGAGTAAGGAACAAGTACCCATTAGTTAACGTTCCATAACGTTCTACGTTCCTGTCTGTAATGTTCTGCTAAAGAGCTCACCGCATCCTCAGCGTCGCGCGCGTCCTCGAACTCGACAAAAGCGAAGCCGGGTGGGTTGCGCGCCACCCACACGTTGCGAAGCGGTCCGTAGTACGAGAAGGCATCTTCCAGTTCCGGCTTGCTGGCGTTGTTGCCTAGGTCGCCCACGTACACCTTGCAGTCGCCGTATCGCGACATTTTCTGCAAAACAAACCGTCACCGGCCGGCTTCGAAGCGTGTCTGAAAAACATGGCGTCCAAAAAAGGAAGGAAGGATTTTAGCAACTACGCATTACGTCGACCCTTTCGTGAAGTGCGAGTTTATCGACTAGTGCAGCGTAATAGAGGCATTCAGTGGGCAGCGGTGCGTAGTTTTATCTTGGCATTACAGTAGCGACTCAAAGAAAATAATCACCGCACAGTACAGGGCGCAAAATACTTACAATGGGAGACGCCAATCGCCGATAAACTAAATGTGATCTTATTCAATTCACAGGCGCAATATTCAATCACTATATCACAGGAACACTAAATAAAAACAAACAGAAAATGAGAGGCTTTCGTTTGTTCTCCGTTGCTTGTCCGTTCAACCAAAAGACTCCGCCGTCCGCCTGCCTCGCCTCGCTAGCTTTTCGCTCAAGCAAGAATTGAAATGGCGGTATCGAGACTTCCGGTTTAGTCAGTAGGCGTAGAAGTAACTTTAGTATCAATCTTCGTATTTTATATTCCTATACGAGCCTTTTTCGTAAATCACAATTCATGTTTTATTGTTATTATTCAAGCATATTATATATATATATATAGATTTGATTTCGCATTTATAAATTTTAATGGTAGTTTTAAGGTCCTAAACCTAAAGCCCCACATTTACACCGACGCGATCGTACACCAGAGTTGTATATTGTCAACTTGATTTTATACAGCTATATCAAAAACATGCATGAAAATATTAAATGGGATAGCTATAAAAACCACGACTTGCGTGACGCTGCATATATTGCTTTTCAATGTTTTGACGGTTAAACTAGGAGTAGTTATTGATATAGTTAGATTTATTATACTTTGTTCAATCCTGCAGAAGTGTATACAATTTTAAACCAACGCGGCTGGCCGCGTCCGTCCAGCTTACCGTACGATTGAACGGATAAAACAACTTTAGACGTAAGCTCTAGAAGTGCACGCCTGCCTGAGGACCCGCTTTCGCGCGTGCTTCCAAAATTCTCTTCAGTTAGAAGCACGCGCCTAACATGCACACTTTACCCATAGAGGAATTATGTATAGAGTTATCGCTCCGAAGAAATATACAGAGAAGCGGTGTCCCAGCGGCTGAGGTATGGGGTAAGGTAGCGGGGAGGCGGAGCGCAGAGCCGAGCGGAAGAGGGGAGAGCGCACGGGGCGGGAAGCGTGTGGGAGACGGTCTGGCGGCCGGAGTGGGGGGCTCGCGCGCGGCGGGAAGCGTGCGGCAGAGAGGCAAGGGGTAATAAGTAAGCCAGAGGGGCAGGGAGAACGATCGCACTCATGCATCGGTGTGCATATATTGCCTTTTCATTCTAACACTTCATCTCCAGATTCGCCATCGCACCTTCGATTAGCTAGTAGCTACATATCATTAACGCTTGCGTGAGCACACGGACGAAGATGTGTACAAATGTATTAGTTTAAAGTAGGCGTGGCGCGATCGCAGCAGGAAGGCGACAACTGCGCGCTGCGACCTCTCGCGTTCGACTAAGAGACTTGAGGACCGTGAACCGCAACTCGTTGGAACGTGCTAGTTGGCCGAGTGAGTTCTCTAGTACGCTAGGACACAGTTCTTCTTTAACTTTACCGCGTTCTTTCCTTCGTTCCGGCGCATTCGCTCATAATCGCGCGGTAAACTTATGTGGTGTACTTCGGCAACTATTTGCTTATCAACCAGTGTCCAATGAAATTAATTATTGGTACCTACTTTCATGAACAATTCGCGACAAGCTTTTTGATGACAAATCGATAACGCATTCGTTTTAGTACATGACCTAAATAAAATGTTCTATTATTTATGATTTTATTTTGTATTTTTTATATTTTTTCATTACAATTTGTCATTCACTTTCAATCACAGAATTCCGGAAAAACAACATATGACGTCGGATGATACTGCACCATGACAACGTGAGCTCGCACACCGCTCGGCAAACAATTGCGTTTTTAAAAGACAAAATGTAAAAATTCTGGACCATCCATCGTACAGTTCTGACTTGAGCCCTGATGATTACTCTACCTTCCCAAAAATCAAGCAAAGTCTTCGTGGTCAACGTCTCCGTACACTAGAAGAAGCGGTTAGTACACAAATCGTCTATTTTGGCAGCCTCAACTTCGGAATGGCTATGTTTAAAAAAATATTATGGGAAGCGTGTACGATTTTTGTAAGACCCACTTCATTTATCGTACGCGTACACGCCTTTCGCAAAGAACAAATATTTAACATAGACCATAGACTTCCGTTCTCAGTCCAAATGGCTGATTGCCGAGACTAAGTTCAGTTCGCCTTCTCTACAATTTAGTTTGTCTATGGGCATGGGATTGGTTTGATTGAAGCAAAGATTGAAGGGATTGGAAATGTCGGTCGGTCTTGCTCGGTGTCGGTCGTTGTCAGATAGGCGGTGCGGGCGGTAGTTAGCTGCTGTAATGAAGTCGGCTTGCGCGAGAGATGTAATGTAGCCGTGTCCCAATTTATTACTCGTTTAGTTGTATGTTGGTCTTGGTTTTTGCCGGCTATAAATCCTGCCGATATCGCTAGTGAACCAGCGCGGTTGTACCTACTGCCAGTTTCCTTTGTGAGTGCCTCGCCTAAATGTGTTAGTGGAGTGATACGATCGTGGATTGCGAGTTCCGGAAGCCGAGGACGGCGAGGCGAGGATGTGTCGCTGACGAGAGTCGCACTGTGAGCTCAATCGGTTGCATTTCCCCCACTCATAACCCCATTTGAAAAGTATTCAGCCTCTCTCGCCAACCATTATGTCGATATTCTCGGAGTGTTCGAGGTCATACTGCCGGTTTCGAGGCTGAAGAACCACCATAGAAAACAATAAAATAAAGCAGATGACCTGTCTTTCATGTGGTATAAGAGGAACAAGGAGTTCCTTCAAAATTACTTCTAATCTATTATAGTAAATTATATCATGTCAGCACGGGGTTCCAAAACTTTTTTAGTTGGCGGCTCCCTTAGGGAGCCGGAATATTTTCACGGCGCCCTATTCAAATCAGGTATATTAAGGTTCAGCAGTACCGAAAAATTGCTTCCATCTGATTGACGTTTCTCGTAAACCACTGTGAGCTTGATGTTTATTTATTTATTTTATTTATTTATATAAGAAAACATACAGCCAATCACTTAATGTAGATAGCCTTTTTTATGCCTAAAGTATGGCCAATTACATGTTTCCCTGATTAGAAAGAATGTTAGAAAAAATTTATGGCCTTCTACTCTGCAAGGAGCCTAAAACACAATTAGATTAATTGGATTCTCGAAAATCCGGAAAAACCTGGTTCATCAGGAAGTGTCTATTCGTAGGTATACCTGCATGCAGGTATACCTACGAATAGCCCTCATGTCATACCGAGGCTATTCGCAGGAAAACCTGCACCACCTCAACATTAGGTTAGGGTTAATTTTTTTTTAAACCACAAAAACATTCATCCATACTACTTTCCTGTCAACCTACGAATAGCCCTGTCCGGTTCATCATGTTATAGTCATGCAATTTTACTCAATAGATAAAGAATACGATACTATTTCCCGTTAAGGGGAGTTTTTTTTTAATTACATCTACAATCACATCCTCCAAACTCACAGTGGTGAAAACATTTTTGACGTGATAACGTCTTATAAATTGATGAACACCGGCTGCACGCACGAATATCACGTCACGTTCCATCTGAGCCTGTGTGTGCAAGCGCGAGCGCGTAACAAGCGATAGAGAGGCACTTAATTGGCCCAAGCGTCGGCTTGTAAAAGTACCAGGGCCGCAGAAATTAAAACGAGGTTACTCGTACCATAATATCTGGCCGGTCGGAAAATATTTCAAATTTAGAATATTCATGAAACAAGGGTTGTATGACATTATCACGTAAAACTATCGTCCGTAAACCGACTTTACAGACAACCAATTTTTTTTAGTACGGCAGGGTCCTAAGCTGTATTTAAAATTTATACAATGATTTAAGTCAGAAATAAACGAAAGAAATATTGGATGAAAGTTCTTTGGCGAAGCGCTACTGTACCGACACTGTCGTAAGCCGCGCCAACTTCAAATTCCGAGTACCTAAAGTTTCAAGGGCTCAGGGACTCCTCGCGGCTGCGCCTCTGTGGGCTAGCTGCGGCGCCCCAGGGCACCGCGACGCACACTTTGGGTACCCCTGACGTAAGCTATTACATGGTAGTGCTACAATAGAATGTGACCAAATTCCAATTTTGAAAATGTGGTGAATTTTTCAGATAAATACATTTACTACCCTACCAACACTTTTAGACCAATGGCATTAGTGTTAGTTGGTGAGTTAGTGTGCGTGAACGTCACTGCGGTGCTCGGCACACTAATAGATGCACTCAGCGCGTACACTTGTACATATTATTATCACTAACACTAATGCCATTGGTCTACAAGTTTTGGTAGCGTAATACATGAATTTAGGGGTACCGTGTGGGGCCGGTATTTAAAAAGAATAGCCCCACTGCATCTTTTCCCGTGCATGTTGTGAAAGGCGACTAAGGAATAAGGACAAGGTGCCGTGCAAAATGGCGACAGGCTAGCCACCTCTCACCTTGACACGGTCCTTCCACCGAGTCATGTAGCAGGTGGGTCTTCGTGCCTTATTTGCTGCTTGATAGTTATCTTATCCTAACACATTGCTAAACGTGGTGGTCGGTGTTGTGCTGTAATTTACAAGAGTACTTGCAGCACAACACCGATTACTCTGCTTACTCCGATTGTCGGGATACAGCGTGTGGTGTGTATGTATGTATGTACATTGAATTTACACTGTGCTAACCATTGAATTTAAATAACCCTGTCGGGACAGGGTTATAAAATCAATGATGCAACAAACTAACTTAGGTTAGACATAATCCTGAATATTTCATACTGTAATTTCTTTATAAATCTAGATATCTGAGTGTTGCATTTGCTTCAAAGCGCACATTTTAACTTATGTGGCGGTGTGTGTTGCAGGTGCGGAGGGGGATAGGGCGGGGCGGTGAGGTGTGAAATGAAATAATGCTGGAAGAAGACGCGCCGCATCCGGCTAACTGCACACTAGAGGAGGCCGAGTGGTACTGGGGAGACATCACCAGGTGAGCAAGCATCGCGCCGTGCCCCCACAAATCGGGGTTAGAAGCTGTTGGAACTCAGCTTGCGATGGCTTCACCGAACATATCCGGGTGTATTGGCAGTAGAGGAGGGTGTCAATCGAGGTCGAGGCTAGCGAGCGGCCACTCTGTGTAGTTCTCCAGCATGCGTTAGGTTTCGGCTAGCGACAAACCCTCGTCAGCTAGTCTGCGATGACTAGGACGCGGAGTACCACCAGTCCCGCTCTCGACCTCCCTCTCTCTACCTATCCATGTTCTGTAGGATGCCTCCAGTGACTGTTTCGAAGCTCTCTCCATACATGAGCTTAGTGTCGATCTTGGCAGGCCCAAGTTCATGAAGAGGGTGTTCGAACGTTGTATTAACAAGCTAGACAGCCTGACAAGAGTACACAAATCTGCTGGTACGGCAGTGAGTGTGGTTTCGAGAGTAGAGAGGAATTTATCTCTGTCGTCGTCACCACCATCGGTCCCTCTACAAAGAAAATCATACTTATTTCCATAGAAATAAAACAATTTTGATTTCGTTAGGTTTCGACAAGAAACATCGGTCCGATCGGTCACTTTTGTGCCAACAATGAAAACCACATTTTTAGCGTTCCGTATCCGTCGTACGGAACCCTATTACTAAGCCTACGCCGTCTGTCTGTCTGTCCGAGGGCTGTATCTCTTGAACCGTAATAGGTAGCCCGTTGAAATTTTCACAGAATATGTGTTATTATGGCCGATATAACCACAAATAATAAAAATAAGAAAAGTAAAAAATTCACGCGTGTCCCATACAAGAAACTAAAAAGTGTATGTGCGCCATTTACCGAAAACAGTATGAAGCAGCGCTGACCATGACATGGCAATACGGAACCATCGGTGCGCGAGTTTGACTCACACTTGGCCATTTTTTTTTATCTATACCTAAATCAGGGCAATCGAGATCAAATAAAGAATGTATAAAACTCTCAGGGGTTGATAATATATATATATTTTTTGCTGAAGTCGCGATACGCGGCACCAACTTAAAATAGTTTGCCTCGGTGCACCGATTAGCTGCAGAGCTTGTAATTTTTATTTTTACAATTTTGAACATACTAGATTGTGTTGTCACCAGGACCGAAAGTCCGCGCAAAATTTCAGCTCAATCGGGTTGGGTGGAACCAATTTAAAATTCAGTTGCAAGATTTGACGACTGGCCAACAAGTGAAGTTAATTATAAATCTTGTAATAAAATATGCTCGAAAATTTCTTTAAATTACTTATATCGATAAAACCATAATGCTCATTAGTTAGGGTCAATGAAATCAAGCAAAACCATTGTGCAATAGTACAATTTGAAAACACAGCACGTTCGGACTCTATGAATAAACATTAAACATTGCAGTTTCACAGACCGTAGTGCATTGACATGGCGGCTGTATGCTAAATTGATGAACGGCCTACATAACAAATAGAAGCAGTAGAATGGCACCTAGATCCGACTGGAAAAAAAACCGGCCGGGGGTACGGGATACGGGGGTTCCGTATCGCCATGTCATGGTCAGCGCCACTCACGCCATCTATGGATTAGTTAAAATGCTTCATACTCTTTTTGGTAGACGGGGCGCATACACTTTTTAGTTTCTTGTATGGGAACCCCCGTGAGTTTTTTACTTTTTCTTATTTTTATTATTTGTTGTTATATCGGCCATAATAAATAACACATATTCTGTGAAAATTTCAACGGGCTACCTATTACGGTTCAAGAGATACAGCCCTCTGACAGACGGACAGACAGACAGATGGCTTAGGCTTAGTAATAGGGTCCCGTACGACGGATACAGAACCCTAAACACTATGTTGGTCCGACATCATTAGGCTGGCGTGTGACGTAACAAGTCATTAATATAATTATGTTTACTTTCGACAATATATGTAAATAACAGTAAATAACGAACATCGAGTTTTAGAGAGAGACAATCAGGTTTTAGAGCGCGTCGTCCCTGTCGCACGAACTCGCACGTCTCTGTGCGACAGGGACGACGCTATACGAGCAGATTGTCTTTCTCTAAAGCTTGATGTTCGTTATTTCGTTCGTCAGCCTCGATAGCTCAGTGGTGCAGACAGTCAACTGTCGCTATTGAATGTTAAGCAACGCTGGAATGTTAAGCAACTAGGTGGTAGGATCGCAGCCTACCACCTAGTAAGGGGCAAGGGAAGGGACCTACAGTTTTACGCCGGTACCGAAAGGTGAAGCAGCAGGTGTAGGTATGCACGTAATTTTTTTCTTCAGAAAAAAACTCATTGGTACACGTTCAATGTTCAGTACTTGGATGGGTGACCGCTCGACCGTTGGAGGCTGACCGAGGTTCGGATTCCTCGTAAAACTGTAGGCCCCTACCCTCCTAATCTTACTCGGTGGTAGGGTTTAACCCGCCCGGGTTGGTACCACCGCACTGAATGAAACGTCGGTCCAAACGGCTATAATTAGTCTGTGTTTTCCGACCAGTTCAGTGTAGCCGGCACGATCAAAGGGGGAAGCACTGACATGGAGTTCACCCGGTGTTATGGGCTGACATCACGGACGTTGTAGGTGATGTAGCCAACCGTGTTAGTTTCCATAAAAAAAAAAAAAAATGTACTGCCGGGCACTATTGTTTACATATATACATGCAACGTGTCCCAAAACTCAACGTCAAGCGGGAACCAGGGAGTAGGCCAGTTTATGACTACCCAGGGAAAAATAAGAAAAAAAATCTGACTCATTTGTTTTTTATGATATGAGCATTTTTTGAAAAACATTGAAAATTTCTCGTACAACATTTTTAGGTACTAGGACTACAAATTTGCCAATATAAATTGTTAAAAAATATGTATTGGTAGCCTAAATAACTCTGCTATTGATCAGTATCCCAAATAAAACCAGAATGCCTGTAGTTTCACAAAAAAAAATATTCGGTTCAATATTTTTCTAAAAAAATTAATGACTCAGATTTTTTTTTCTAATTTTTCCCTGGCTAGTCATAAACTGGCCTACTCCCTGGTTCCCGCTTGACTTTAAGTTTTGAGACATCCTGTATACATACATATAGGCATACACAGTTTGTGTGGATGTCGCAGGAATGTTGTAATATCCGTAAACTTACAAGTATCCTAGAAAACTTGCAAACAACCAGAAATTTGTCAAACAGCTTTTGCATTCACATGTTTCCTAAGAGATTTCAGGAAACTTGTAAGTTTACTGACCCGCCTCCAATGATATTATAAGTTAAAAGGAGGTGGATAGGTTATCTGAGCTCCCAAGCGGCACATTAAATACAAGACCACAGTCCTGTCTGAAGTTAGTCGCCCACCAACTACGCACGCGTTCGGACCGCTAACACATCCAAAATGCCGTCGTGTGTAATGATATTCTGCACTCATTCTAATAATTGGAATAAGACTGTTCGAGTCGGCGCATCACTTTATAGTTCTTCCTCTCAACTTTTCAAGGACGTGCCATGTGTGAGCACTGAATGTCATATAGATAACCTATCTTTCCTAAAATATCATTGCCCACCTCAGTATAGTTGTAAGAGGGGATGAGAGTGAATGTTTTGGTGGTTTAAAAAGAAATTAACCCTAACCTAATGTTGAGGCGGCGCATGTCGTTTTTGTTACGTTTCGTTTCGAGTCATCTCACATCTTTCCGTGTTTTGAACATGGAAAGATATGAGAAATGATCTCCTCTTACAACTATACTGAGGCGGGTCAGTAAACTTACAAATTTCCTGAAATCTCTTAGGAAACATGTGAACGCAAAAACGCTGTTTGACAAATTTCCGGACGTTTGCCAGTTTTCTAGGATACTTGTAATTTGACGGATATGACAAGATTCCTACGACATGGATATCACTATAAAGTTGATAATCTATGCACACCTGTGAAAACACTCAGTTAATGGCCCGTAGAAAATATTTAATTGTACAACTTTAAGCTAGTAAGATTACATCGATATAAAATTGGTGATGGCCAAAGGTTAAATGCGCTTTGTGTGGGACGATGCGCGTGGTACCTAGATGGCGGTGGGTAACTCAACTAATTTAATTATAATCGTTTTCTCTATTATAAGATAGGTTTTTGCCTTAGAGGAAAAATTGAAGGTTCATCATTTGACACATTAAAATTGTACATATATTTTAAAATTTTGTTTCTGACGATGACTAATAAAAGTCGAAATATAAGATTTATTTTTATTTATTTATTTATTTATTTTAGACAGGCACCCTAGGCTGATGCGTCTAAATCCAGTTAAACTTTGTTGTTTTTCTCATTATCTTGGGTTTTTTTTTTTTTTTTATTTAATTATCTTTCTCGAGCACTCATAAAAAGAAGAAATAAAATATAAAAAGAGCAAGATATAAAATATGTGTTTTTTTTATTTAATGTGTACAAAATATATATTATAAAAATCTAAAACCAAATAATGGTGTTAATAAAACTATTTAATTCATAAGGTTCTGCGGAACATTTTTAGCATCTGAAAAAAAAAGGCTATTGCATCCCTAATAAAAAAACCGCATCCAAATCGGTCCATCCGTTTGGGAGCTACGATGCCATAGACAGACACACACACACACTCACCCTTTCACACACACACACACACACCCTCACACGTCAAACTTATAACACCCCTCCCTTTTTTTTATCGGGGGTTAAAAATAAAACTAAACCCCACAGAGTAGTGGATAAGCTTTGCCACTGTTTGAGCGCCCACCCCCGTTCGTTCGCCGCAGGGATGAGGTGAACGAGAAGCTGCAGGACACGCGCGACGGAACGTTCCTCGTGCGCAACGCTGCCAACAAGGGCACCGGCTACACTCTCACCGTGCGCAAGGGCGGCACCAACAAGCTCATCAAGATATGCCACTTCAGCGGCAAGTACGGATTCTGCGAACCCTACGAGTTCAACTCCGTCGTAGAGCTCGTCAATTACTACAAGGAGGTGCGTTCATTAAGTTAATTACTTTTTACAGTTCCGTATCCGTCGTACGGGACCCTATTACTAAGCCTACGCCGTCAGTCTGTCTGTCTGTCTGTCTGAGGGCTGTATCTCTTGAACTGCAATAGGTAGCCTGTTGAAATTTACACAGAATATGTGTTATTATGGCTGATATAACAACAAATAATAAAAATGAGAAAAAGTAAAAAATTCACGGTGGTCCCCATACAAGCAACTAAAAAGTGTATCCTATCTAAAAAGTGTATCACATCCTAGCCATCTACCGAAAAGAGTACGAAGCATTTTAACTAATACATAGATGGCGTGAGTGCCGCTGACCATGACATGGCGATGCGGAACCCTCGGTGCGCGAGTTCGACTCACACTTGGCTGTTTTTTTTTTAAATCTTGATTTGAATAGGATTTTAGCCGCTTTGCGACTATGCCAGCCCCATACCACACGCTGTATCCCGAAAATCGGGGTGAGCAGAGTAATTGGTGTTGTGCTGCAAGGACTCTTGTAAATTATAGCACAACACCGACCACCACGTTTAGCAAAGTATTCGAACAAGATAAATATCAAGCACCTAGTAAAGCACGAAGACCCACGCACCTACTGCATTACTCGGTGGAAGGACCGTGCCAAGGTGAGAGGTGGCTATCCAGCATCCTTTAGCACTGCATCTTGTTCTTATCCCTTATTCGCCTTTTGCGACATGCATGTGGAGAGACGGAGTGGGGCTATTCTTTTTAAGTACCGGCTCCACACAGTAGTATATACTATTTCCCATAGTAACTATTAAGGCACCTAGTAACGCCAACGCCGTTTTCATAAGGCATTTTTTCATAAATTGCGATCCTTCACATTAGAACACTATGAAAAGCGTGTGATCGATAGATATAATAAATGGCGTCATTTTGCTATAAAAATTCCATTCAAATTCTCTTTCGTTTCTGAGATAAAGTCTTCAAAGTTCACGCGGAAGAAAAAATCGACACTTGATTACCGTATAGTTTGTTCAGAAAATGATTAATAATAATTTACTTTTATTTAGAAAATGATAACATTTTACAACCAAAAACGTGTCGTGATCGATAGACAAAGAATTCTATATTTCGCAGTAGTTTTTAGGCTTTAGATTGGTCTAGTTATCACGGGCTACTTCTTCAAAAATCCACATGTGGCGTTATTAAGAGCCTTAAACAATTCTCCAAACCGTAGCCCTCACAGGCTAGAGATGCTTGGAAAATGTAATTAGAATTTTGCTTTTTATTTGAAAGCCCCTCGTATCTTTTTTTAAATTTTGTAATCTGGCATGGGTATCTGAGTCAGAGGGGCCAAAGCGCACGCTCCGACCAGCGACACATCACCACCGAGAAGATAAATGCCATACCGGAGACTTACCAAACCCTTCAAAAATGCACTTCAAATTATTTATTTATTTATTTTTTATTATTTTACAGCTTCTTGCGATCGGTCTTTCGACCATAAGCAGGTTTTTTCAGCGTCATTTTGGCTTGTAGGTGTTGTGATCCAGTGATCAGCCACCTTCGGTTTTACTATTCTCGTTTATTATCCTCAGTCTAGTTACATTATTTCCGTTGTGTGTGAGCTGCACTGCTAGCGGGTTTACATGGTTTTCCAACCTGAAGTGGTATCGAGTGCTACGCTCATTTATTTCTTCCATTACAGTGGGCACTTCTAAGTATTTGTGTATTTCCTCTTTTTTTGTGAACCAAGGCGCGTGGAAAATTTTTCTGAGTATGACATTCTAGTACTTTTGTAGTATTTCTATATTGGAGTTACTGGTGGTACCCCACAATTCTATTCCGTAAGTCCATACCGGCTTCAGAACAGCTTGCACTTCAAATGAATGTGAAAATTCGCCAGGTGTCGCTGGTGCACTGCAACACAAGCTTGGACATCAAGCTCCGTCATCCGCTGTCACGGATCCAGGAAGAAGAGCTCGCGAATGAGTGCGACCTGAAGACACTCAAGCTGCGCTACCAGAAGCTGCAGAAGGACTTCCTCAAGAAGACGCAGCAGTACGACGACTACTCGGAGGAGTTCAACAGGATCCGCGAGGAGGTGAAGGTCAAGCGGCAGATGCTGGACGCGTTCGTTCACACCGCCAAGATGTTCGAGGAGCAGATACAGCTGCAGATCAAGATGACGAAGGAAGCGCAGGTGAGTGGGGGGGGGGGGGGGGAAGGGGCATGTATTTTTATTAAGCGGTCCGTATCCGTCGTACGGGACCCTATTACTAAGCCTACGCCGTCTGTCTGTCTGTCTGTCTGTCCGAGGGGTGTATCTCTTGAACCGAAATAGGTAGCCGGTTGAATTTTAATTTTTTTAAATTTTTTTTTTATGGAAACTGACACGGTTGGCTATATCACCTACAGCGTTCGTGATGTCAGCCCACAACACCGGGTGAACTAGGTGCCACGTCAGTGCTTCCCTTCGGTCGTGCCGGCTACACTGAACTGGTCGGAAAACACAAACTATTTACATAGCCGTTTCGACCGATGTTTCATTCAGTGCGGTGGTATCAACCCGGGCGGGTTAAACCCTACCACCTTGTAAGGTAAGAAGGGAAGGGACCTACAGTTTTACAAGGAATCCGAACCTCGGTCCGTATCCGTATCCATATCCGTTGTACGTGATCCTATTACTAAGCCTACGCGTCTGTCTGTCTGTCTGTCTGTCTGTCTGTCCGTCCGTCTGTCCGAGGGCTGTATCTCTTGAACCGTAATAGGTAGCCGGTTGAAATGTTCACGGAATATGTCTACGGAATATGTCTATATGTCTATATGTCCGGTCGGCGTGTACCAATGAGTTTTTTCTGACGAAAAAATTTACGTGCACACCTACACCCGCTGCTTCACCGTTCGGAACCGGTGTAAAACTGTAGGTCCCTTCCCTTGCCCCTTACTAGGTGGTAGGCTCAAATTGTAGCCGACTGGGTTGGTACCACCGTACTGGATGTAAGATGGCTGCAAGCAACCTCGGTTGTGTTCTCCTCTAGTCCAGTATAGCCAGCAATCCAGGGAAATCTCCGGTATGGCACCTACCTTCTCGGAGGTGATATTGGCTGGTTAGAGCATGTGCTTTGGCCCCTCCGACTCAGCCACCCATACCGGATTACATAAAAAAAATAAAAAATGTCTTATTATGGCCGATATAACAACAAATAATAAAAATTACAGGGAATGCATCCCTATACTGTAGAGCTGCCTAAAGTGCGGACTAAGCGCTCCATTATTTCTTTTATCTTCCGCACTGCGAAACTCTGGAATGCACTTCCTCCCGATGTGTCTCCTTCAGTGTATGACTTAGGATCTTTCAAGAGAAGCGTAAAAAGGCGTCTGTCACGCCGGCGCGGCATTCGCAGCCCCCGTTCTAACCCGAATGCTTTTTGGCGTCGTCGGCTCAACAATCCATGCTGACGGCGCGTGTCGAAGTGTCTCGCGTATCCATAAAAAAAAGCAGCACTACAAACGTGACTTTCCTCCTTCTTGAAAAAAATAATTAATTAAACGAATAAATTACACCCAATGCAGTTTCAATTATAAAATTATTGTTTTAATTAATTGTAATTTAGAAATACGTAGGTACGTATGGTTTATTTATCGTAAAATAACGAAAATCTCCACTTTGAATAATTATCAGTGATCGGCGTATGTAGGTAGTGCCGTTTGGGGTCAATGAATATGAATGATGATGTTTATATATATATATATATTATTTTTTTTATGTAATCCGGTATGGGTGGCTGAGGTACTGTGTGGGGTCGGTACTTAATAAGAATAGTCCCACTGCATCTCTCCCCGTGCATGTCGTAAAAGGCGACTAAGGGATAAGCGGCCTGCAGACACCCCGGTCGACTTGTGGCTTTCATGGAAGACATAGGCTGGCTGCGGTAGCTGGAGACTGCGGAGTTTTGCACGAAGGTCCCCAACCAAGCGGGATTAGTTTGCAGGCCTAGAGCCAACCCCAAACCAAAACAACAACAACATGGGTGGCTGAGTCGGAGGGCCCAAAGCACACGCTCCGACCAGCCAATATCACCTCCGAGAAGGTAGGTGTCATACCGGAGACTTCCCTGGATTGCTGGCTATACTGGGCCAGAGGAGAACACAACCGAGCTTGCTATGCGGCCATCTTACATCCAGTACGGTGGTATCAACCCAGTCGGCTACAATTTCAGCCTACCACCTAGTAAGGGGCAAGGGAAGGGACCTACAGTTTTACACCGGTTTCGAATGGTGAAGCAGCAGGTGTAGGTATGCACGTAAATTTTTTCGTCAGAAAAAACTCATTGGTACACGCCAACCGGATTCGAACCTCGGACCTTCTCGCATGAGAAGCCGATGCCCAAACCACTCGGCCACCCGCCGCTTACCATCTATATAGACATCCCCCGGGATTCCGGGATTGATGATCCCGGGATCCGGGGCACCTAGTTCACCCGCTGTTATGGGCTGACATCGCGGATGTTGTAGTGTAGCCAATCGGGTCAGTTTCCATAAAAAAAACCTATAATTATCTATTCGGTAGATGGCGCGTTTAGATACACTTTTTGGTTTCTTCTATGGAAACCCCTGTGAATTTTTTACTTTTTCTTATTTTTATTATTCGTTGTTATATCGGCCATAATAAATAACACATATTCTGTGAAAATTTCAACGGGCTACCTATTACGGTTCAAGAGATACAGCCCTCGGACAGACAGACGGACGGACAGACAGACAGACAGCATAGGCTTAGTAATAGGGTCCCGTAACGGATACGGAACCCTAATAAAAACAATAGGCTGTCAGGAGGATTGAGTTCTTGTGACTTGCATTTACTTGCGACTTGTTGCATTTCGGCATTGAAAGAGGCTCATCTGCATCTTATCTCCGAATTCAATTCCGCTGATAGCGCGGTGCGACAGAACGATAACAATAATATTATTGTGTGCGTGTGCTGAGTTTTGGCAAAGTTTCTATTAAATGTCAACCTCGATAGCTCAGCGGTGCGGTCGGTCGACTGTTGTTCAGTACTTAGATGGGTGACCGCTCGACCGTTGGAGGCTGACCATGGTTCGGATTCCACGTTAAACTGTAGGTACCTTCCCTTCTTACCTTACTAGGCGGTAGGTTTTATCCCGGCCCGTTTGATACCACCGCACTGAGCGAAACGTCGGTCGAAATGGCTATGTAAATAGTTCGTGTTTTCCGACATTACGGATGTTTTTTTTCTTCAGTGTAGCCGACATGAAATGAAGGGAAGCACTGACATGGCACCTAGTTCATCCAAAGGTTGACTGGGAGAAATCCCTGTAAGGGATAAATCCTCCTTTGCCCCTCATGTAAATAACTTTTTTTTTATAGAAACTGACACGGTTGGGTACATCACCTACCACATCCATGATGTCAGCCCATAACACCGGGTGAACTGGTGCCACGTCAGTGCTTCCCTTCGGTCGTGCCGGCTACACTGAACTGGACGGAAAACACAAACTATTACATAGCCGTTTCGACCGACCTTTCATTCAGTGCGATGGTACCAACCCGGGCGGGTTAAACCCTACCACCTAGTTATATAAGAAGGGAGTCATCCCTTAGTCGCCTTTTACGACATACATGGGGAGAGATGCACAGGGGCTATTCTTTTAAAGTACCGGCCCCACACGCACTTATCGTTTGTTACTGTAACATATATTTATCTTACCTTAAAAATTTGATTTGTCTACCAGCCGCACGAGCGGGACAGCCTCCAAGACAACTGCAAGCTGATGGAGCAACGGTTAGAGGAGCTGAACCAGGGCCGGCACTACCTCGAGATGATGCTGTGCCAGCAGGTCGTTGAGAACAGGACGCGGGAGCGCGAGATGACGTCGCTCAAGCCGGAGATCATCTCGCTGTATAAGATGAAAGATCGGCACAAAATGTGAGCGTTTTATATTTAACAGCAGACGCAAAGGGGGGCGTGTTATAAGTTTAACGTGTGCGTGTGTGTGTGTGTATGGGTGTGTCTGTCTGTGGCATCGTAGCTCCCAAACGGATGAACCGATTTGGATGCGGTTTTTTTTTATTAGGAAGCTGGTTTAACCGGGACGGTTCTTAGCTATGTTTGTAATCAAGTAATCAAGTAATTAAGTAATCAAAAAATTTGTTATCTTAAAAAGTGGACCGATTTGCATGCGGTTTTTTTTTTTAAAAAAGCTTGGAATAAATGTAAAATTACAAATTTTAAAAACTCCCGACCCCTTATAAAGTCAAAAATAATTTCCGTTAGATTTACTTAAAGAAGTCGGGGGACCGCTAAGTAAATAAAATATAAAAACTCAGAGCTGCGCGGGTAATTACTTAGCGGTCCCCCGACTCCTTTAAGTAAGTAAATGGAAATTATTTTTGACTTTTTAAGGGGTCGGGTTTTTTTTTCTTTGTGTTGTTGTTTTAGTTGGATCTAAGCATGCAAACTAGTCCTCTTGACCTTCGTGCGAATCACCTTCAACCCCAATCAGTGTTTGTCCTCCATGAAGGCCTCAAGATTCTTCCATACGGGTACAAATAAAAACGTAAAAAAAAATGAAAAAAAAAAAATTTGTGTCCCAATATGAGATACTTGTTTTTTTTTCAATGATTTAGATACATCAGCCCAGGCTGCCTGTCTAAAATAAAATAAAATATATAAATATGAGGAATGGTGCTAAGAAACAAATACTAAATAAACCAATATTTAATTGGTACTAAAAAATTTATAACATAGAAATAAATTGGACAGAGGACAGAAACAATTATTAAGAGCGTTCCGTGCAAAATGACAGGCGACGGTGCTGCCACTCAAGTAAATAATATATATCTCTTAAAAAAAGCCATAACTGGAAAAAACAACACATGAAACTGTAGTTGATTTTGATTATGAAGGAAGGAAGGTGTGGATCTAAGCTTGCGATGGCTTCACCGAACATATCCGGGCCCATCGGCAGTAGAGGAGGGTATTAATCGAGGCCGGGACTAGCGAGTGGCCACTCTAAATTTCCCGCGCATGCTTCACGTTTCGGCTCGCATCAAGCCCTCGTCAGCTAGTCTGCGTTGACTAGGATGCGGGGAAACCACCAGTCCCGCTCTCGACCTCCCTCTCTCTACCTATCCATATTCTGTAGGATGCTTCCAGTGACGTTTTCGAAGCTCTCTCCATATATGAGCTTAGCGTCGATCTTGGGAGCCCTAGATTCTTGAAGAGACTGTAGAGCGACTTCGCTGGTAGTCCTCTTGCTCCGACTTCCACAGCGAAGAGATCAGTCTTGAATCCGTTTCTCACAATCCGGTCTACTAAGTTGCAGTACTTGTTAAGTTTGATGTTGTGGTCCTTCGGTATGTTACTTTCCCATGGAACTGTAAGTTCAACAAGTACTACATGCTTTGTCGCTTTTGAGAATATGAGTATATCCGGTCTTAATGCTGTGGTACAGATTTCCGAAGGCATTTGGTAATGCTTCTCATGTGTGTCCATCAACAATTCCCAATCCTTTGCTGCTCCCAAAATTGAAGAAGGTTTAGTCCTATCTTTGGGCAGCTTATTGGCTCCAGGTTTCACAAAGTTGACCTTCTGGAAGCCGCTACTGGTTTGCCCTTTCCTGGTCCGTGCAATTGACAGGTTGATGGCCTCTCTGATGATTTGGAGGACTTTATCATGACGGTAGGAATACTGGCCTCGCTCAAGTAGTATTTTGCATCCGCATAACAAATGTTTGGCCGTGCCTACGAACTCCTTACATGACGGGCATAGTCTATTTGTAGATTTCCCCCATCTAACTAGGTTGCTCGGGTCGGGGAGAGTAAGCTGGAATGCATTTAAGTAGAACTTAAGCAGCTCAGGGGACCAGTTGTATATTATGGATTTCCACTTCAATGCAGGAGGGATGCAGAAGTCACCCACTGTTAGCCAATCATTCTGCATTTCTAGGTTTAAGGCGTGAAGTTTGAAGCCTTGTTCCATGTCCTCCTGAGCAAAACCTTTCAGTATTTCTTTATCAGACTTTGCTGTTTCTATGCCCAATCCAGATCTATTGGTGCGTGTACCAACTTGGAATGATTTGTAGAAGTCGAGTCTCGATTCCAGTTCATCTGATAGTGATGTGTTGGGTAAGGCTTGAATAGCGCTATCATTGGAGTCTTTGAGTATACATCGTTTGGCTATTCTCGCCTTTTGATAAAATATCGACGGTTTCTTAATGTTCAGTCCAAAGTTATTGTGAGATCTGTATAGCGTTGACGAGTCAGCCGGGTGAGCCAGTCCAAACCATGATTTCAGGAATCTGGTCACATACGAGTCTAATTTAGTCAGGTTTTGCTTTGTGAAGTCGTAGACGAGAAATGGCCATGAAAGTTTTGATGTCAGGTAGTTATCGTAAATCCATGCCTTTTGTGTACCCAGGAGGGGAAGATTGTCAGTTTGGCGGAGGCTCTCTTCGAAAAGTTGGACAATATCATCAGTAGGATGCTCCTTTCCTCTGCTGGTGATCCTTTTGCCCAAGAATTTAAAAGGAGCTTCATCAGCCACGGTTGCGATTGGTTTTCCGGCTACTGTCAGACCTGGATTGCTCGAGGTAAACTTTGAACCTTTCCTGGTTAAGCTCAAACAGTAGCACTTCGCTGGTTTTATCTTCATCCCTTTGGTCCATTCACAATAGTCATCTACCACCTTAAGAAGCGCCTGATTTTGTTTTGGATTGCGGGTTAACAGCGTAATATCATCCGCAAATGCCAGGATGGCCGCCATATATGTGTCTCCATATTTGAACCTGTATCCCCATTTGTTTTCTTTTACGACAAGCGTATCAATTAGAATGTTGATAACAATGTTAAATGTGACAGGAGAGAGGCAGCAACCCTGGAAAAGTCCTATGCCGTAACGAATTTCCGGTATCTTCTCCGTTTCGCCTTTTACTTGTATTACAAAGGAAAGTTTTTTGTAGTAGGAGGCTATTATATTACAGATCAGAGGTGGCACATTATACCACTCTAGCGCCTTTAATAGTAACTCATGGCGCACCGAACCGAAGGCGTTTTCAAAGTCTAACCACGTGGCAGTTAATTGTCTCTCATTCTTCCTTGCATCTCTAAGACATTCAGTCAGCAAAGAATTATGTTCGAGGCACCCTGCAACTCTTGGGAGAAAACCTTTCTGGTACTTCTTCGGTAAGTAGTCGTTGGTACACATGTGTTTGAGTAGTCTGGCCTGTATAATGGAGAAGAATATTTTCGAAATTGTGTTCGTAAGGGCTATAGGTCTAATATCCTTGGGATCAGTAACTTCTTTCTTTTTTGGTAGAAGAACAAACACGGCTTTACCAAGACAGTCTGGCACTTCTCTGTTCGTCCAAATTCTTTTGTAGATGTTCAACATGTGTTTCCGCACTGATGGACATTTTTTGTATATGATGTATGGTATGCCATCGGGTCCCGGGGCGGAACTATTTGGTTTCCTTTTTATGTGGTATTCCAGCTCTTCCATCGTCGGTGAATCAGCATCAAATGCTAGAGCAGGTTCTTTGGGTTTTGGAGCTGGTGGATCCCTGTAAGTTATATCTGCCTCCGGGGTGGTATATGTGGATTTAAAGTAGTTGAACATCTCGTCCGTACTTAACCTAATTGTACCCTGCTGTTCCTTAAAAGCTTTTTTGGCGAAATAAAAGGGGTTCTTCTCGAAAGCTGCTATATTCTGAGCCTTTCGAAATTCATTACCAGCAACCATAATTTGCTCAGATACTTTCTGGATGAGTTTTAGGATAGATCTCATCGCTCTGGCTAATTGGTGGCATAGATTTCTGTCTCCTGAGGCTTTAGCCTTCCTTAGCTGCTTTATCAACTCTCTCTTCCTTCTCCTAAGCTTTGCTTTGAAAGTGTTTTCTCTTTCCATTGGGTTGTGGTGATAGCGAACAGGGTACAATTCGGAGAAGTAATTGTAAATTGTTCCCTGGAAGTCATACAGCTGATTTTTTTTTTTTTTTTTTTATGGAACCTGACACGGTTGGCTACATCACCTACAACATCCGTGATGTCAGCCCATAACACAGGGTGAACTAGGTGCCATGTCAGTGCTTCCCTTCATTTCATGTCGGCTACACTAAACTGGACGGAAAACACGAACTATTTACATAGCCGTTTCGACCGACGTTTCGTTCAATGCGGTGGTACCAACCCGGCCGGGATAAACCCTACCACCTAGTAAGGTAAGAAGGGAAGGGACCTACAGTTTAACGTGGAATCCGAACCACGGCCAGCCTCCAACGGTCGAGCGGTCACCCATCCAATCACTGACCGCGCTCAGCGTTGCTTAATAACAGTTGACTAACCAACCGCGCCACTGAGCTACCGAGGCTGACGAATTTTCTTATCCCTTAGTCGACTTTTACGACATGCGACGGGGAGAGATGCAGTGGGGCTATTCTTTTTAAGTACCGACCCCACACGGTACGAACTTCGGGACTCTGCCTGCAGCCTGGGAGGTCAAGTCTTTCGGCTAGGCATCGATCATGTTGCTTCCAGGTGGTCTCGGATATGCTCGGTAAGCTTAGTCGGTCTCTGGGCGAAAATGCTTCATGGTGAGAGGAAGGTTGCGCAACACTTTGTGACGTGTGAGGTTGTACTCTGTCAATAGTGTCAGGTGGAGAACTTACAGGCCAGCGGCGACTCCTGGTCCTGAATATTGGGTTGGCTCTGGCTAAGGATTTTTTGTTTTTCATAATTTCATAACTTAGGTACCTACGCGTTAATTTATTTCTACCACAATGAGTTCAAAAACTGAAAGACGATTACGATATGGATAGTTTATAATATTTAGTTTAAATGATTTATTTTGCTCACTTACGATTTATTTGTCTGTAGATAGGTACCTACTGGTTGTGTCAAAGCTGTCGAGTTGCAGCCGACAACAGCGACGTCTCCTCTGGCACGACGACGACGAGACAGGCATACAAGCTTGAATTGTTACATTTTATTTGTACATGAAGTCCACTCTTCGTTCCACAGACAAGAAATTTTCGATGACTCGATCGTGAAAATCTTCTTTCTTCCTCAATTTTGTTAGCAACTCCTTTTCCACAGATATGTAAGAGTGCCAAATTACTGAGTCTCTCTTGTCCTTGAGTGCTCCGTAGATAGCTCGGTAGGAGTTTGCCATTATAATTACCAATAAATCACTTTAAATTTAACAACACTGCACAGGATTCATCCATACAAAGTCCATACCTACATAACGGAATATTTATGCAGCTATCAACTCGCGAGCCAATGCGCACACACACGCGCACACAACACACCTAGCCTAGCTCGCTAGTCGCATCGCATCGCACTTCGCACAGCACAAGAATACTCGTCGTGTGGACGCAGCGCGCACACACCCGCACACGCAACACACACACCTAGCTCGCTCGCTAGCTCGCCTCTACTCGCTACCGCGTCACTAAATGCACTCCCCGCTGCGCCAACTCGAAGGGCTGATCAGCGGGTCCGCGCGGGACGGGGGGGACATCGGTCGCTTCCGCCTTGTATGGAATACGATGGCGCTTCAAAATGTAGCCAACCGGCCAATGAATGCCTTGATGTGTCGTCATTCGTCGTCGCCCGCGTTTGACGCGCGCGAAATTTCAAATTATGTAACGGGTACGGGATTGACGTTTTATCTTATTAATCGTGGATTATATGACATAAATAATATAACTCCGAAATTTTTTCACATTTATTTTAGCCTGATACTTCTGTATTAATGGTGTCATTCATTTTATTTGGTTTGGCGGCGCCAACCTCGCCAACTGAGAGGAGTCGCCGCTGTTACAGGCGCTTTCTGCCCTGCTTCACTGTCGCTATGTTTCTCCTTCACATGCTTTTCTAGCCAGATTTTTCGCTTATATTGTTTCCCACACTTCGAGCATTTCAAGTCCATATTCATGCCAAGGTTGTCAGAGATATCGATCGGTGAGCGGTTCATCCTCCCTCCCTCTCGGACCGCTCTGAGGGTATTTACTCTTTTGACTGTCGTAGCTTTTATTTCCTGGCGCGGCTTGCTAGGCCTAACGCCCGTCTGTCTCTCCAGCGTCACCAGTCTTTCCCGGTCGTCAAAGATACCGGTTCTAAGATACGGTGGCCACCGTAATCCGTTATAATGATTGTGCATAAACTGAGCAATACAAAACTGTTTCCAGTATCTTAGAATATTAAAATCAAAATCAACTACAGTTTTATGTGTTGTTTTTTCCAGTTATGGCTTTGTTTAAGAGATATATATTATTTACTTAAGTGGCAGCACCGTCGCCTGTCATTTTGCACGACACGTATACATTACTTGCAGTGCCCGGTTTTTCCCAGTGGTCAGATTGACGGTCAGACTAGTCTGGCCAACGGGATTTTTTTTCCCATTGGTCAGATTAATTTGACAGCTGGATAAAAAACAAAAAATACATAGAAAAAAATACAATCAAAGTAATTTGCATCGCCGCTCTAGAGGAGCGCCAGCGACAACATTCAACCTCTTTGTTTATTACAAAGATGTTTGACAAGAGCAGATGTAACGCGGATTCTGGTACAGGTGGCTGAAGTCTCGCGGCCTGAAGGAGTCCGACCTGAAGATGTTGCTGCGCGAGGAGGACTCGGACGCGAGCGGGGCCAAGGACCTCAGCGCCCATCAGGTCAGCAACAAGCCGTCTTTTTTTTTTTTATGGAAACTGACACGGTTGGCTAACACAAACTATTTACATAGCCGTTTCGACCGACGTTTTATTCAGTGCGGTGCTACCCACCCGGGCGGGTTGAACCCTACCACCTAGTAAGGTAAGAATGGAAGGGGCCTACAGTTTAACGTGTTATCCGAACCACGGTCAGCCTCTCAACGTTCGAGCGGTCACCCATCCAAGCACTGACCACGCTCAGCATTGCTTAACAGCAATTCTCGCTAACATTTCACAACAAACAGAGTGGTGGACGACTGGAACCAACTTCCAGAGGAAGTAATAAGCGCAAATAGTACCAACCAATTCAAAAGTAGACTAGATAAATATCAAAAAAATAAAACATAATCTCAAAAAGAGTGCTCAAGAACGATAATTAAATACAAAAAAAAAACGAGATCATGACAAAAACAACAAAGTTTAAATGGATTTAGACATATCAGCCTAGGCTGTCTGTCTAAAATAAATAAAAATTAAATTAAATTAAAAAACAGAAGTTGTCAGCCTCGGTAGCTCAGTGGTACGGTCGGACGACTGTTGTTTCCACTTAGTTTCATGCTGTGGCCTCGAAGATGAACGTTTTGGTTCAATGTGAACATTTGGATCAGCTCAGGGCAATCGTATTTACACGTTAGAATTTTGTACACCTCTATTAGATCCCTTCTCTGGCGTCGAGCTTCCAGGGAGGGCAGCTTTAATGCTTTGAGTCTTTATTCGTAGCTAAGATGTCGTAGCTCCAGTGGTAATTGTAATAGTTACTATGTTACCGGCAGGTGGAGAGCAACTGGCGGCTGGAGGAGTGCACGCGCGACCGCGCGGTGCAGCTGCTGGAGGAGCAGCCGAAGGGCACGTTCCTGGTGCGGCCCAACTCGACCGGCCAGTACGCGCTCTCCATCATCAACAACGGCATCGTCTGCCACTGCATCATCTACAAGACGGAGCGCGGCTACGGCTTCGCCGAGCCCTACAACATATACAAGTGAGTAAGGGAACGTTCCTGGTGCGGCCCAACTCGACCGGCCAGTACGCGCTCTCCATCATCAACAACGGCATCGTCTGCCACTGCATCATCTACAAGACGGAGCGCGGCTACGGCTTCGCCGAGCCGTACAACATATACAAGTGAGTAAGGGAAAGTTCCTGGTGCGGCCCAACTCGACCGGCCAGTACGCGCTCTCCATCATCAACAACGGCATCGTCTGCCACTGCATCATCTACAAGACGGAGCGCGGCTACGGCTTCGCCGAGCCCTACAACATATACAAGTGAGTAAGGGAACGTTCCTGGTGCGGCCCAACTCGACCGGCCAGTACGCGCTCTCCATCATCAACAACGGCATCGTCTGCCACTGCATCATCTACAAGACGGAGCGCGGGTACGGCTTCGCCGAGCCGTACAACATATACAAGTGAGTGATGCAGTTCATTTTTAGGGTTCCGTATCCGGTACGGAACCCTATTACTAAGCCTACGCCGTCTGTCTGTCTGTCCAAGGGCTGTATCTCTTGAACCGTAATAGGTAGCCTGTTGAAATTTTCACAGAATATTTGTTATTCTGGCGGATATAACAACAAATAATAAAACATAGAAAAAGTAAAAAATTAAGGGGAGTTCCCATACAAGAAACATGTTTTTTTTTTTCAATGTTTTTTTGTGGCGCGGAATCCTCGGTGCGCGAGGCCGAGGATTTTTTTTTAAATGAAAATTTACACTGTTGACTACATCACCTACTACATCCGTGATGTCAGCCCATAACACCGGGTGAACTTGGTGCCACGTCAGTGCTTCCGTTCCTTCGGTGGTGCCGTCTCACGAGTCAGTAAGCCTGGATGCGCTATACATAGAAGGACAGGGGTAGCCGCGCGCCGGCGCAAACGCGCCAGCGCGTCAGTCTAGCGCCGGCGACCGATCTTAGTCTCCGTCCGCCGCTCAGGCGGAGCGAACGTGCGCCTGTCTAGGTGCGCGGTAGAGAGTCTGTCACAAAATGCCTCATTGTGCAGTGCTTTGGTGCAAAAAGTTGTCGAAAAATTCAAACTTGAACACAGATGGAGTCAGCTTTCACGAGTAAGTACTTTCATTCAATTTGATAGCATTTTTCGCTTGAATTTCAGTAACAAACATCGGCGTAAATATGTATGGAGAGCTCTTTTCTGCTTACCCACCATAGGTCGACTATCGTGTTGGATGCAGTTAGCTCTTGTAATTTTTTTTGTTTATTGATAAATATGTATGTTAAATGTATACAGATATTTCATGCATTCTGCCTTATTGCCAAAGGACATTTCTTCTAGTCAACCTCAGCAGGTTTCCTCGTTCAATATTCGTTTATCGCGCTTTTTTCATTCAACCAGTACCTACCGGTTTTTACTTTTGAGCGACTCTAAGGAGAAAGGAATTAATTTCTTTAGGTCATGCGTCTACCGGGAATATCAGATCGCGGATATTTAGGAGAATTAAAAATAATTGACGTAATAGTTTAAACGTTTGCCTTAATGTCAGAGATTCAGAATGTATAGAACGTATATAAATGTACAGGATGTATATGTAGATGGTAGGGTTCAACCCGCCCGTGTTGGTACCACTGCACTAAATAAACGTCGGTCGAAGTCACTATGAAAAGTAGTACCAACGTGTTTTCCATCCAATTCAGTATAGCCGGATCGATTAGGGGGAATCGGTGACAAGGCACGTACCTAATTCACCTAGGTATATTTATTTATTTTAGACAGGCAGCCTTGGCTGATGTGTCTAAATCCGGTTTTTCTTTATATTTTTTATTTTATTTGGTTTGTTTGTTTATTTTTTTTAATGTATTTATCGATCTTGATTATTTTTATTATTTTAGTTTATTGTAGTTTTATTTTAGTATTTATATATTGGGCTCTCATCATCACTGGTACCAAACTGAAGCATTATTACGATGATGGAGCCATCCGTATCAGTTTCCTAAAAAAAGTTAATCTTTATGCTTAACTATTTTCGCATACATTTTGATAATTTTTATTATGGAATACACAATTGTAGATTTATAATAAAGTATCCGAGGTATCTCAGAACTTAGAACTATGATCGTGTTTATGCGAAAATCTGCAAATTCGCAAAATTGTGAAAGGGGCGTTGCCTTTGTTCACAGAGAAAGTTATATTATTCCCTTGATGTAAAGAAGGGTTAAATACTGTTAAATCCGTTTCATCTCTTCATCGCGAATCGACACAATGAGCGACTTATTGTATGAATCCCGTTCAAATGTATGGAAGACTGGCGTCACTTGGCTACCTACTCGCTCGGCCAATCACGGCGTTCCATGCGCCGCTCCCGCCTCAGACTTCACACCCCTTTGGCGGCTACCTCGGTTCTCATACAAACGATGCCGTATTTCGCATCCAGGCTTACTGACTCGTGTGCCGTCTACACTGAACTGGACAGAAAACACAAACTATTTACATAGCCATTTCAGCCGACCTTTCATTCAGTACGGTGATACCAACCTGGGCGGGTTAAGCCCTAGTAAGGTAAGAAGGGAAGGGACCTACAGTTTTACGTAGAATCCGAACAACGGTCAGCCTCCAACGGTCGAGCCATCCATCCACTGACCGCGCCCATAACACATAATAAAAATTGGCCAATTACACGGTGCGCGAGTCCGACTCGCACTTGGCTGCTTTATTTTTTTAGGGTTCCGTATCCTATTACTAAGCCTCCGCCGTCTGTCTGTCTGTCTGTCCGTCCGTCCGTCTGTCCGAGGGCTGTATATCTTGAACCGTAATAGGTAGCCATTGAAATTTTCACAGAATATGTGTTATTATGGCCGATATAACAAATAATAAAAATATAAAAAAGTTAAAAATTGACGGGGGTTCCCATAGAAGAAACTAAAAAGCGTCATCTACCGAAAATATTATGAAGCATTTTAACTAATGATGAATTTGAACTAATATGAAGCATTTCATAAACACGCCATAGATGGCGTGAGTGGCGCGATCATGACATGGCGATACGGAAGCCTCGGTGCGCACTTGGCCGGTTTTGACGTGATAACGTCTTATAAATTGATGAACACTGGCTGCACGCACGAAAAAGTGCCACGTTCCATCTGAGCCTGTGTGTGCAAGCGAGAGCGCGTAACAAGCGATAGAGAGGCACAATCGGCTCAAGCGGCAGTGTTGGCAAACGTACGGTAATTGCCGTATCGTACGGTAATCGAGGCTAGAAATCGACAAATGTACGGCGTACGGCAGCGATAGGGGTGCCGTACGAAAAAATACGGTAATTCTTATAGCTGTGTTTTTTTATGACGTTATCACGTAAAATTATCGTCCGTAAACCGACTTTACAGACAACCAATTTTTTTTTTTTAATAACATGATGTAACTCTCGACAGGACGCTAATGGAGCTGGTGCTGCACTACGCGACGAACTCCCTCGAGCAGCACAACGACACACTCTCCACCTGCCTCGAGCGGCCCGTCTTCGCGAACCGACGGCAGCAGCAGTGAACAGCGGCCTACGTCCGTCTTCAGTGCGTCCACACAACGCTCGGCGTTTCATCGGACTAGTCCGCGAACCACCTTCTGATAGCTCCGGCAACCACCAGATTCATCAGTCATTCGGTTAACCATAATTGAGACGGTAGTTCAGGTGAAAATTTGGTGTTTCGGTAAACCATATTTGAAGCGGTAGGTGGAACGGACTTATCCGTGTTATGGTAAACCGTAATTGAAAAAGCAGTACCAGTGACAAAACAATTTGGTGTTTCTGTAAACCATATTTGAGATGATAGTTCAGGTGACGACTGACTGGTGTTTCGGTAAACCATACTTGAGCAGATGACAACTGACTGGTGTTTCGGTAAACCATATTTGAAATGGCAGTTAGTTCAGGTGATGACTGACTGGTGTTTTGGTAAACCATATTTGAGATGGTAATTCTGGTGATAAAATGGTAATCAGTAGGCTGCCTTCGGGGCAGGCCGAGGGATAATTTCGCAAACCACAGGCTGGTAGGAGCGCATTGGGAGTTGATTTAACTCCCACCTGTGGCATTGTAAAATTAATTTCGATGTCTATGCTTTAGTTAAATGTTGGTATTAACTTCACTTTTTAATTTGATTATACATTTGAAGCGATGATAGTGTTGTAAATAATTATACTTAGTTGTTTTTGAGAGATATCAGTAAATGTTTTATAATAATTTTTAATATAATTTCTAACATTGGAAATGTTGATGTGAATGAAACACTGAGCCTGAATTTCACCACTTCCGATTAAGCGGCGAGGGGCCGAGTGGTTTGGGCATCGGCTTCTCATGTGAGAGGTCCGATGTTTGAATCCGGTCGGCGTGTACCAATAAGTTTTTTCTGAGGAAAAAATTTACGTGCATACCTACATCTGCTGCTTCGCCGTTCCGAACCGGTCCCTTCACTTGCCCCTTACTAGGTGGTGGGCTCAAATTGTAGCGGGTTGGTACCACCGTACTGGATGTAAGATGGCCGCATAGCAGCCTCGGTTGTGTTCTCCTCTAGTCCAGTATAGCCAGCAATTGAGGGAAGTCTCCGGTATGGCACCTTCCTTCTCGGAGGTCGGAGCATGTCCTTTGGCCCCTCCGACTCGGCCACCCATACCGGATTATAAAAAAATCTGTCAAGTGCGAGTTTTACTCGCGCACGGAGGTTTCCGTATCTATCCGCTATCAATAATATCCGCCTAGAGCGAAGCGATACCGAACGCATGTACGGACGACTTAAAAAAATATATACAGGGTGTTTTATGACCATAGGTCATAAAGCAAACCAGTTACTCCTGAGCCTATTTGGAGCAAAAAAGTTAGATGACATTTTGTTCTACGGTGAACTTTTTTTTTTCCATACTAAACTAAATAAAGACTCTTTATTTTTTGCCTATATAGTGCAAACTTTGTTCACATACGGAGGGTTCTATAGCTATTTCCTAAGTGAAACACCGCTACCCCACCGACGTCGCGCACCCTTGAGATACTTCTAACGCTCAGAAGAAGTTTTTCTCTGTATCCATTTAAACCTGTAGCCTCCCACAGATTATAATAATGCTTACCCCGACTCCCGGGCATTTTCGCTGCGCAAAAATTTGGCGCCACTCACATAAACTCAAATATTTGGTAAAATAATGAAGGCAGACCGGCGGCGGGTGGCCGAGTGGTTTGGGCATCGGCTTCTCATGCGGGAGGTCCGAGGTTCGAATGCGGTCGGCGTGTACCAATGAGTTTTTTCTGACGAAAAAATTTACGTGCATACCTACACCTGCTGCTTCACCGTTCGGAACCGGTGTAAAACTGTAGGTCCCTTCCCTTGCCCCTTACTAGGTGGTAGGCTCAAATTGTAGCTGACTGGATTGGTACCACCGTACTGGATGTAAGATGGCCGCATAGCAACCTCGGTTGTGTTCTCCTCTAGTCCAGTATAGCCAGCAATCCAGGGAAGTCTCCGGTATGGCACCTACCTTCTCGGAGGTGAAATTGGCTGGTCGGAGCATGCGCTTTGGCCCCTCCGACTCAGCCATCCATACCGGATTACATAAAAAAAAAGACCAATAACTTCTATTTATACTTATAGCGAATGAAATTATATGTCAATGAAGTGACAATTTACTTATTTAGAAGCGCAGACGGATTTTTATAACTCCAGGAAAAACAAAATACACCTGACATATTTTTTCTAATTTTTCTAACCTAAAATTGCCTAACGGAAATCATACATCTCATGAATTTAAGCTTTTAATTTCTAATGACAATTGCCCAAGCTTCTTAAAGTTCTTTAATTAGTTACCTACTTCGCAGTAGGTAACTAATATACAACAATTATCGGTATACCGCGTCTTAAACTCAAATTTAAATCGAAAAGTCCCTTAATGTTTCTTATCTATCAGTCAGAGAAACATTTCAAAATTTCAATGTGCTATATGATAATTGATAACAACACATCAAGATAATATGTAATCGGTCAAGTAGACTGAAACTCAATATTCTGTGAATGTATGTCATTTATTAAAGCAAAATTATTTAAGGGTAATGTAATTTTATGCAATAATTGCAAATGGTGATTTTAGTAAAATTATAACAATTATTTATTTCTTGATTTAACTGTAAATCATCATTATCATCAATCATCCATATTATGCTTATAACAAGTAATTAATGTAAAATAGTTTTTGTGATATTGTCTGTCGTATAAAAAAAAATAACCTTAAACTGGAGTCCATATCCCTTCTGGAGTCAACATATTTCTAAATTAATTTTTTTACAATTTTTTTTTTCCAGTATTATTTCAATATTTATGTTTATTGCAACGTCCCTGTTTGCGGGCACCTGCACCATTTGTTTCTCGGCACAGCCACCCATGTTGGTTTACATGAAAAAAACAACCGTTGAACAGTAATGACCGGGTTCTTAACGTCCAATGTGTCGCCATCATTAGGAAACTGTTGAACTCAGCTTGCGATGGCTTCACCGAACATAAAATCCGGGCGTATTGGCAGTAGAGGAGGGTGTCAAACGAGGTCGGGACTAGCGAGCGGCCACTCTGTTTAGTTCTCCAGCAAGCGTTACGTTTCGGCTCGCATCAAGCCCTCATCAGCTGGTCTGTGGTGACTTAACGCATATGCATTGTGCAAAATTATCGAGAAATCTGCAAAAATTAATGATGTAAAAAAAATTTGTGGCGGAATTTTGAAATAATAAAAAAACACGTAACATGTCTCCACCATATAATATTGTGATAATACTTGCTAGTGTGTAAACGGAGCTCTGGTTTGTGTCCAATGAAATTACTGTAAATACGTGTAAAGATATTCATTGCACTATAACCAATGTACGTAGGTACGTTTTTAATGTAGTCGTTACGTTCGTTTAAATTTGTATGTAAATGTGAAATTTGTTTGAAACTGTCGCAGTTGGTCGAGCCGTCTGCGAATATTGACAGTGCACGGATTTGCCGAGCGAAATTATTCTTCGTAAGGGTGCGTTCATAAACCACGTTAAGGTTTTAGGGGGGGACGGGGACGGTTTTATCCAGCTTTTTGTCACCGGGGGGGGGGGGGGGGGGGGGGGGGGTGTCGCGCTTTAAACTACCGCATTGTGCGCCCGAGCCGCGTTCTTCCCGCTTCCGCTCGCCCGGCAGTCTTGCGTAACTCGTCGGCAACTCAGGTCGGAAATGCCGCGCGCGCGGCGGAAAAACGAACACACCGGGACCTCATGATAAGTTATACGCAGCGTTCAAAGCCCGCTATGCTTGCGAATTGAATGCGGTAACTATTGCACAAAAATAATTGCACATGATACGAAAATTTTCACAATTTAAATTGTAGAAGGTGAGACAAAGTGTGCAAATTCACGCGTTTGGGTATATTTAATTTAAAGCATACCAGAAAATAATATTTCATAAATGTCACGTTACTTGGGGGGGGGGGGGGGGGGGGGAAGGGGGGGGGGGGGTCGGCTTTTGTCACTTCAGGATGCAATGGGGGCCTTGCAAAATTTGCCTAAAATCCATTACGTGATTTATGAACGCTCCCTAAGTCTGTTTGTATGTTTTCTGCTCGTTAGTTTTTATGGTTGAGTAGAGTTATTATAAATGGTCCGTCGCAATCGTATAACACTTAAGTCTCGTAACGTTTGTATCGATTCAGGTTAAGTGTAGGTTTGGGAGAATGTTTTTCCGAGTTGCGTTGTATAATTTGTAGATTAACTTAGATAAAGTATAGCAGGTAGATCCGCAATCTCCGCTCGGATGACGGACGCATTAAACGAAGGCAAAAGTGAGCAGAACGACCTCAGTTCATTCACTCGACTGAGAGTGAATGAACTGAGCTCAATGAACACGTCGGACGCGAAGACGTCATACAGCGCCGAAGTGAATAGCTAACATGCCAATTATTAAGGTTTACATTAAAATATAACAACCCCACATATTGGGACTATTTTCATAATATCTGAAGAGGTATACATTTATATAAGTAATAGCTGTGCCCGAGGTACCGCTCGCGGAAAGGAATTGATAGATTTTTTTCCGAATGCGTTCATTATCCCACTGCTAGGCTCATTTGAATAGTGGCGTGATGATATATGGTCTGTAATCTGGCGGAGATATCTCGCATTGCTAGGTAAAAACTGCAAGCGAATAGGTTGAGCCTTTCTTGAGTTATAATAAGCGAACATACATACATACAGACGGCAGTCATTGGCTCTTATAATAATATGTATGTTGACTCAGCGACACTATTTCTTTATGATTTTGTATGAGAATGACGTGTGTCTACCTACTTTGTTATCTAAGTAGATGAACGATAAGCCGGTCTCGTAACACTGGATAAAAAAAATTCGGTAACAAATGTAATTACTATGGTCTGTTCCAAATAAGCCTGGATAAAAAGTCATTGATCTTTGAGTGTTAGCTCCCTTGCACAAACGTGAAACGCTAAGCGCCGCTGTCTCCTGCAAGGGAGCTAGCACTCAAAGGGCAATGACTTTTTATCCAGGCTTATTTGGAACAGACTATATGTGTTAAAATTTGGTGAATCGTCTTAATTGTACCATTTTGTTATAAAATTGTTTCTATAGTTAGCAATTTATGTGAAATTATTTCCTAAATACTTTATTCTCATTTTCAAAATGCTCGGCGTGAAAATTTTTGAAGTATCTAGTGATTAAAAAAAGCCTCCTATTCACTGGGGGACAAAGGCGAGCGACCTGCAGCGGGAATAGATGCACGATTGTCGGGGACAATGTCGCCAAAGTGTCTACACCGGTAGTTCCCAATTATATTTTAATCGGTACCCCGTTGGCAAATTTTCTGAGATCCAAGTACCCTCCGTGTAAAATGGTAAATTAGAACCATTTTTATGTGGTTATAATTTTTACATAGGTTGTTTATTAATATCAGTTATTATTAGGTTCTAGTATCTAGTTAGTAATAAAAAATCATCACAATATTTTATGAAATAGGTCCCAAACAACCACTCATAAGTGGAGACAGTTTTCACTAATGAGATAAGTGGGCCCCTTTTTCTTCACTTATCATCACAATATTTTATGAAATAGGTCCCAATCAACCAATCATCAGTGGAGACAGTGTTCACTTATGAGATAAGTGGGCCCCTTTCTCTTCACTTAAGACTAACTTTTGCCCGCGGCTTCGCTCGCATTGCCTAGCTAGTCCATCCTGAAGGTCTATTAAAAATATTGTTTAAATAATTTTCAAAGAGTATTTTCGGAGATTACCTCCTACATACAAACTTTACCTCTTTTTAATATTAGAGTAGAAGTATACATTGTAGAGGAAAACGTGGTCATTAAGTACGCCCACGTGTACCCCTTCGTTTGAGCCTGTGTACACCTGGGGGTACGTGAACCACTATTTGGGAACCGCTGGTCTATACTATACAACAGGTGCCCCGTGTGTCGGGAACACTGTGTCTCCAGAGCGACGCTTCGTGAACGTCGCTCCGGCGACACGTTAAAAGTTGCGTGCGATGACACGTAGGACCAATTTAGCAGCACATGTGTCCCCTTGTGAATGAGTAGCTGAATCTAATTTAGATATTCATATCCATAATAGTTTTTTTCGTTACAAGGGTCTCGTGAAAGCGGTAAAACAGTTTCTAGTAGCTACAAGTTTCAGAAATCATTAGATTTTTCAGCGAAACAGTATTACTTATTGTCGTTTTGATGTTCTTAATGAAAGGAAAGAGACATACTACATTATGATACGATAAGACAAATCTTCACACAATTAATGTAACGGCGCAAGACAACTTTAGCTGTGTTCTAGCGACGTTTGAGCGCCACGGTAGCATTGCAACGCTAGTGCGAGGGCGCTATAATGTCTGTTAATACCAGGGATCGGAATAGGTAGGGTATAAATACCTAAAGTTAGTTAATATGTGTATGTATGTATGTTCGTTTGTTCCCTCAAACAGCCAGAGGTTAATCTTCTGAACCTTTCCAGAGCCTAAACTACTGAACCTTTTTATGAAAAATTCAAAGTGGCGGCCGCTAGGCGCCATATTGACACACTTTGAAATTATTATTTTCTTCAAATCCCATCAAGTGGGATCGTCACAATTTGAAAAATACGCCACACTTGATGGTTTTTAATTTGACAGTTCCCCACATTTTAACGCTATGGCCTATGACACTAGAGAGGATGTGAAGTCGAAGCGCCGAGGGGAGCATATGTGACGTTTAGAGTGCTTCCAGTGGAACGCTTCGACAGCTGTCCGAAGTTGCTTGCGGCACTCGTAGTGCGATTTTTAGGTCGCCAGAACACAGCTTCTGTTAAAACAAGAATTTTGGTTGCAAAAAATGTTTGTTACGTTGGCGTTATCGATGGGCCTTCGTGATTCGTTCACAGCGGTCTTCCATGTTAGCTGTAGATTTCAGATGTAGTTTTGTAGGCCAGTGGGATCTTCTCCTGAGTTTTATAAACTTGCCGTACACTTGTGTGTATGAGGAAGTGTTTTTCAAAATCTTTAATTCGGCCTCTTCGCATTGTTAAAAATGTAGACCACTAGTGTTATGAAGAAGCAGTGGGGGTTATGATACAATGTCATAGGTTTTACATAATTATATGTTATGTATGGTTAATATATAGCGCGGTTAAACCTAGGTTTAGTCAGTTCAACTTGTAGAAATGTTGATTTCTAAGCGTCAAATCTAAGCTAACATAACCCATTCTGACCTCTGCCGGGCTTTAAACAAGCACCTTGTATAAAGCGGGCCTTAGGCCCACTTGCACCAACACGAATTTAACGATATAAACCAGTTTAACTCGTTAAGCTAGTACCCGTTGACTGTAGGAACCACGTTTAAATCCATAACTCGCTACTTAACTCTAAACTCGTGTTGGTGCAAGTGGGCCTTAATCTGTTAAACTTAACACTAGTCTCTCTTCTAATCTTACCCGACAACATATTTTATACTACTGGGCAGTTAACAAAACCGGCCCACTTATGGGTAAAGACTTATTTAAGAGTGCGGGATTGTATGCATACACAATATCTCCCCATAACTCTCCATTTATTTTAGAAAATATATTCACTGCAAGACAGTTTTGCCGGGTCTGGTTTTCACTTTACCCCATGTTTGGTCACAACTTGTGACTTCACATCATAAAATATTTATGTTTTAGAGTGTACTTTTGCGCTTGAAAAGCGTAATTCTTATAGAGCGAATAAAAGCGAGACTTTGTACCATTGATGTCTAATTTTATAGATCGAACGTCGCGCGATTTAACCTGTACTACGTTTCGTCTTAACAAGTGTGCGTGCATTCACACACAGTATTGTGATACTCACACAAGCACACACTTACATCATATAGTCGTTTCATGTCCGTAAACGGCGGGCATCGGAGCGCGCCGCGCCTCCTGCCACGAGATACTTTCGTGTTTGCATTTTACACACCGCCATGCTGTCACGTGACGCGATCCCTACGACGTTACTGTCGCGTTCTCACTTGCCTACAGATGATAAGAGTGAGCGAGAAAGTTGTCATCGCTCGCCCATCGGCGCGATTGTCGTATTTCCGCTCACTCTTATGATCAGTAGGCAAGTGGGAACGAGAACGCGATAGCTACGTCACACAAGTCAGCATGGCTTCTTAACACGTCATACATATCATAACATGCTCAGGCGAAACAAACAACAACGTTTGTCACTGTTACTCTTGCATAAAACACAGCTTTACTCTTTCTCGTTCGCTCTTTATATTAATTACGCATACAAAAATCTGTTTAAAATAAAATTTGAGAAAAAAACCAGCAAAATAAATACTTACTGATGGAAGGAGACGCCATTCTTTACGTAATTTCGATCTGAGCTGTTACAATACTTGTAACAGCAACCGGGCATGCTGAACACACGCACTTTTGCGCCACAGACTCGGTACAGTAAGACTTACGCTCAACACGCGCTGCACACGCCGTATGAAGCGGCTGTCCGTGAAATCTGCAATTTATGCAGTTCTCGTCGAGAACAAATTTTTTCGGGAGTAATGTATGGGATGGGCATATCTCTAAATATACATCAATGCTTTGTACACAATAGTTCCTCTCCTGCGTCAAAAAGTGTAAGAATACAGCTGCCATTGTACAGAAAGTGACGCTATCTCTGTTCCACATTAAGAGCACGCTGTACACCTCAGCTTCCAGTGGGAGTTTTTGTTTTTATTGCAATATTATATGTTGATATACACAATTAATTGAAATGTCATTGTATCATAAGTTCCACGCTGTCTTATATCCTTGATGGCTCATCTGAAAGAATGACAGAAATGTTAAAATGTAAGAAAGAAAAGCTTTGGTAAAAGGAAAAAAAAAACGATTGTAAAAAATCTCTGATAATACTCCCTTCTTTGTGTACGTGTTAGTATGTGTGTTTTTGAATTGCGGATGCGTGGAATTATTGTGATCATCTTTTATTTAGCTCCCGTCTGCTCGACCGCAACCTATTCAATAGTTAACAGTATTTTAGTTGTTACTTCTAAATTGAACATCCCTGCGGGTGTTTCAATAATGCGATATTGCCAGAATTCCATATTAACAAGTGGAAGGAATCCACATTTTAACACTTCAATAATATTTTTTAACACCCCCTTGAAAAACCTATGACTCCATAATTATATGGGGATCATTAAGGATGGGAGAGCTAATAGGAGCAAATAAAACGGTGACTGATATCTACTAGCCGACTGTGATGCAGTAACTGCTGGTGTAGAGTGTGGAGAAAATTAAACCTTAAGGGTAGAGTAATAGGGAGGATAACTAATAAATTTGTAGGTTACGTTCTTAGTCGTGCAGATTATAAAATTGGCCTTTGGACACATTTTGGGAAGTGCGTTTTGGATATGTAAGAACAGGGTTAATGTGATGCTGATGTGTTCAAGTGAGCATGGAGGGAGCGAGGCCTAGGTGTAGTGTACCGTCACTCTTATCGATAAATGAAGCTGCGATCGTTAAGGGCTTCCGAAGCGGTCAATTTGCTCTGAAGCAAGCGCACGATTTTGACTCGTGTCAAGCCAGAACACAAGCTACGTGCTCGCTTCAAGCGCATTCACTGTCTCGGAAGCTTTTTACTTGTTGCGTGTTGTGCGTGCGTTAAATCAGATTAAACTAGACCTTTGTCACTCATTGGCTGCTCGCACTGATTAATAATGGTATGGCAACAGTAGGTAACATAAGTTTTTAGTATTTTTTTTTTTTTAGATTAAAAACTGCCCCCAAAACTAACCCTTAAGGCTATGTTTGGCAGTGATTCTGACATTGTGGCCATCAGATCCCAAGGCAACAGGGCAGACCAAACATCCTTCAAGAAAGGCATGAATGGGCACCTGTCAGGCCGGCGTGGCATTTGCGAGCCCCGCATACGACCGAATGTCCATGGGCGTCGTTAGACACCTTATATAAAAATGAAAAAATCGGTAACGCCGTCACCGCATTCCATCCATATTTGTCTCCTTGTTGTCGTGCCATTATATCTAGTGCGCAAGAGCGATTGGAAAGTGCCACACGTCAAAACGATTGTATTCAGCTTGAACTCTGTACGTTACTGTGTACTACATGTAGTATTACTACTTGTAGTACTCTTGATCGTGTTACTACCGAGTAGAGAGTCATACGGGAAAGGTTTAGTAATTGTCATCTGATACGGCGCGTGTAACAACAGACACCGAGCGACAGCCGATCTGCGGCGCCTGTCCGCGCAAGTGTTCACATAGGAGGTCACATTAGGGAACGTGACCATACCACGTGACCGATTTGGGGGAGGTAGGGAACGTGACCATACCACGTGACCGATTTGGGGGAGGGAGGGGTTTGTCAAAATACCACGCTGGGTCCGTAATGAGGGGGGGGGGGGGGGGGGGGCGGTTATCCACCCTGTCACGTGATATTTCAAAGTATAGTGTAAAAAGACTAAAAAATGCAGCGGAGGTCACACATGAGACACACAAAAACAATCTCTTCGGTGACGTGGACTGACACTGTTTTTCCTAAGGACTTGACAGGCACTGTTTAAATTATTTCAGAAAGCATTCGGCTGGTCGCTTTAATGCTAAATCCGCGTAAATACGTTGTAAAACAGCAAGTTAATACACACATGAAAACATGGGAGGGGTTAGTCAAGATACCACGCACGGTCACATCGGGTCCAAGAGTGACCTAAATTCGGTCACGTGGTATGTGTACGTTTCCTTTGAGAGGTAACAAACGGTGTAAGCTTCATTTGTGATGTTACAAAACACGGTACGGTTGGCAACGCGGAGGCGTGTGATGGACCAGGCCTCAGTGGAGGTACAATAATTGTCAAAACTTGACTGCCGCTCGTACAATGTTTGTTTAGAGCAGGGGTTTTCAACCGGTGTGCCGTGTGCCGCTAGTGATGTCCAGGTGTGCCGCGAATTCTAAGTAACTCATTCAAAATTTGCACGAAAACAGCGGAAGAAAAGAGCAAGCATAATTTTTCATTATCTATACAGGGTGTTTCAGGATAGGCTTGAGAAACTTCAGAAATAGAAAGTACTCATTATTAGAAGAAAAAAATCCTTATCACTCAAATCGAAATTCCGTACTTTTTTTTTTCATACAAACATTGGAAATTGTTATAAAAACTCGATGTACAGTGAGGATGGGGAGGTGATGTCTAGGTCTAGGGAGTGCAATGACCTAGTCCAGTCCCCTTTTTCTTTTGATGTCATTTAAAAAGTATTTGAAATTCACCTACATTACATGCAGTTCAATTCTACTAGTTAAAAATTGCAATTTAGTCATTTTATTTTTATTGAATAAAGGCGGATGTTAACCGTCCACCAAATCGATGAAACAATTTTCACCAACTATAAAATGACCGAATCTGGGAAAAAGTTTCAGAGCTTTTCGTTTTCAAATATGGACCCCTTTCGAACCCTGAAGTTACGAAACCCTATCCTGAAACACCCTGTATAGATAGATTATCCACAATTACATTTTCTGACTGATTTGTTTGAAAACTTCAACAAATTAAACGCGAGTTCGCAGGGAAGTAATGAGAACATTTTGACATCCTCTGATAAAATGAGAGTTTTCAATGGCAAATTAAATATACAGCATACATTACGTACGAAGTCGCCAATAGTTTTAAAGTTCTAAATTTAATATACTTAGTGTGCTGCGAATTTTCGTAGATGAAAAAGTGTGCCAGTTAATAGAAAAGGTTGAAAAACCCTGGTTTAGAGAATTTGAAATGAAGAGTGTAAAGCGTACATTACAAAGCTGAGGCGTACATCGTACGAGCTGCAATAAAGTTTTGACGCGGAGGAGTACGTCTCCAGCGCCGCATGTGATTGTGAAGGAGCTGGTGCGGTTAGGTCGCCGATGGAGACATTTTAAGATTGTAAGAGTGCTAAGAGTAAAAAAAGTACATTTTAACAAATTATTTCGTTTGTGCAATTAAAATTTGTATCATTAGGATAAGTTGGAATTACCATATATATATATATATATATATATATATACCTATATATAATAAAGTGTGATTTGAAAATTATTTTTGTATTTGCAGATATGGCGAGTCACAATTTGTATGTATCGTTTTTGTTTCGAGGGCAGAAATATAGAATTGATCTCAAGGCTTCTTTTAGTCTTAGCGTATATAATTTTATGAAAAATGGGAAATGTTTTGACTTTGATTACGGAGCTATCTTAGTTATTACCGGCGCCATTTTATATTACACCTAATATATGAATGTTTATTAAGTGTTAATAAACAAATATTTAAATAGTGTGTTGACCTTTTATTACTAATCCTTTTGTGGGGAGGGGATGGAAGATGTAATGAAATAACTTTTGAATAAATATAAATTATTGTAATCATTTATTCCAAAACAGTTACGCATCAGATCAGAACAGAAGCATCGACAATTTGGTTCTTGGTGCAAATGTCATCGTGCAGCAAACCCACAGGCGATCGAATATAAGAAAATATATGAGAAAAATATGTATTTACAAATTCACAATATTATAACATTTAAGGTAGGCGTCCACATGTCCGGATTGCACGCATTGCATCCGACAAAACTACTGCACGTCTACTTTGTCCGCGACAATCGGATTGCCGACGCTCCGATGCGTGCGGTCCGACCGATGCGCATGAGTCAACGCAATGACAAACCGTACAAAGTATATTAAAATCCATTTTATCAGATCCGTCCAATGGCAACGTGTGGACGCTTACCTTTATTGGGCATCAGATAAGGAGCTATATGAGAGGCACCCATTGCATGCAGACTCAAGATTCATGCAGTCATTGTACATACATTGACATTCTCTACCTCAACTGAACATTACAATAATAAAAGTGGATACCAAACAGTTTGTACAATAAATTATTAAAAGATACCACATTATTTTTATTTAAAAAACTACTTTCAAAGCGTGAAGAAAATTTATAAAAAGTTACCTACATAAATTTTATTGCTTGTACATTCAAAAGTCACATCTGGCAATTTTATTGACGTGTGCGACCAAAGACATCAAGAGTTACAAATATTTTTTCTGATCTGTTTCCTTTCTGTTATAAATTGTATACTTAAACAGAGCACATGCAACTAATAATATTGAATGATACTATGACGTAAATTTGGCTTATCATGGTTTGTACAGTTGCTTTCACGAGTCATGAGCGAGCACACTTTTTAACCCCCGACGAAAAAAGAGGGCTGTTATAAGTTTAACGTGTGCGTGTCTGTGTATGGGTGTGTCTGCATCGTAGCTCCCAAACTGATGGACCGATTTGGATGCGGTTTTTTTTAAAAAGCTTGAAATAAAAGTTAAATTACAAATTTAAAAAGTCTAAAATAATTTCCGCTTACTTAGTTACAGGAATCGGGGGACCGCTAAGTAAATAAAATATTAAAACTCAGAGCAGTGCGAAAATTTACTTAGCGGTCCCCAGACTCCTTTAAGTAAACGGAAATTATTTTTGAACTTTTAAGGATCGGGGGTTTTTTAACTTTGTAATTTTCATTGGTCGGTTTGACGGAATGTGACGTCGTCGACGGCGCCGACGCTTCACGCTATTGGTTCGTCAGTAGGCGTTCGTCGTCTATTGGGCTCACATGCGTCGTTCGACTACTATATACACTTGCGTGCAATGTTATGATTATGATTATGATTTAAGGGTGAGAGTTAGGAGCCATGAGCCCTGTTGTCACTGCGACCTGGATACATCTATTGTGATCTCTCTAAAATTATAGCTCACCTCCAAGTCCGATCTCAGCTATGAACCGAATCACATTCTTGGGGTTGAGGTCCTGTATTTGGCATGGGTTAAAGATGTAGCCCCCAAGAATACGGCTTCTACTGTGAATGAGCAGTTCGCATTCACAAAGGATGTGTATGGGCGTTTCATCCACTTTTATGCAGAATCTGCACACCGGTGTGTCGCCAAGGCCCATTCGGTGAAGGTGTTTGTTTAGTCCGCAATGTCCTTTTAAGGTCCTTGTAAGGATTCTAATGTCATTACGGCTTAGGTTTAATGCCCCGGAGGTGAAATTACGCGAGTACCCAGTAAGCAGTGCCTTCGCGTGCCTCTGCCCAGGTAGTTGGAACCAGTGCGTGCAATGTTAGCCCACTGTCTATCTGTGCTCATGACTTGTGAAAGAAGTGTAATTGCGGTCATTTTAGTCGACGTTGGGCAAATTCTGCTCCTCGTGCGGAACGCAGCCCAAGCTGATTTGCTGCCTACCCACAACTGCAGCTACAATCTTCGCATCCGCTCGCTCTTGGAAGGCAGTGTTCTGTCAAACGCGGGCGCGACCGCAGACAGGCACACGCCGTGAAGATGGACTGCACGCGACAGTCCAAAACATCCGCAAATTACCAACCGGGGTTGGTAATTTGCGTAGTATTAAAATTTACATAGTATTAATATCCATGGTACAGAAAGTATCTTACTTATCTGTCTAACTCAGATTATTGACCAATAACATGTTTTGTTTTAAAGACATCCATTAATAAATTGACTATAAAAATTACAGAACCCGCTTAAGTAATAAAAATTATGACATTAAAACAAAATAAAAATGTTATTTTATTTGATAAGGCTACTGTAACTTAATGTACTTCTATCGCTTGAATGAGGTACTTCGTGTCAGGGACATGTGCAATTTGGATAGTTAAATGGAACGCAAATGACAGCAGAGTGACAGCTAACCTAACTGCGTTGAAAAATTGACGAGATATATGCTGCTCGTGCTGTGAAACAAGAACCGGCAAGAAAGCGAACGAAGAAAGGCACTTCAGACCCAAAAACAAGGCTCAAGCATCAAGAACCTGTGGGAAGTCGTACAACAAGGCAATCGAACTTTGATGCAATCCACATTTTACTTTCTTCAGAAAAAAATATATTATCATTTATGCATTTAGATAAACTTGAAAACAGTTTTTTGTGTCTAGTGTTTCCCGGTGGGGTAGGCAGAGACAACGGATCTCCGCGTGCCACGATCCTGACACACCTCTGCCGCCTCTTGCACTCTCATAATGTTCTTCATGCATGCTCGTCGGTTACGGGTGCTACGCACTTGACCCTTTTTTGAGCACATGCCCGATCTGGTCCAGGTATGTGCGTCTAGGGAGACCCTTCCCGACTCTTCCATTCACATTTGCTCCGTAAATTTATTAGATTTACTTTATAGATAAGATAGATAGAAAATGTTTTATTGCTCCAAGAAAAATTCAACAGTAACAAGTACATAAGAAAATTTACATTAATTACACTTTATACAATAAGTTGCAATGCCTAATAGAACTATATTGAGTGAAACTGGGAAATTGACAAACACACAAAAGTGGAAAAATAATTGTGATTCAAATTGCATGCACTGTTTAGTGGGCAGATTCACTCAGGATACGACATGTCCTTACTTTATAAAGCACTACGATACTGTTCGAGAGTCTAAGGCACTTCCGTGGAAGCTGGGAAACTGACGCCTCTACGGTGACTTGTACATGATTTTTTTAAGGAAAAACCTGAGATATAAATTGTAATTTTTAAACATTTTATCATATAGAGTTAGATTGGTCATACAGCCGTACATACATCTTGCACACCGGTTCTGTATAAGAGGATGAAACACCCACACACATCCTTTGTGAATGTGAAGTGATCATCCACAGTAGAAGCCGAATTCTTGGGGGTTATATTTTTAGCCCATGCCAAATACAGGCACTCAACCCCAAGAATATAACTGGCTTCATAGCTGAAATCGGACTTGGGGGGTGAGCTATAAACTTTTGAGAGATCACAATAGATCTTCCTAGGTCGCAGTAGGGGCCCTAACCACAGATTACTTAACAGATAAATCTCTCCATAGAAAAAGTTACATACCTACGGCTAAAATAGCCTAATGTTGCACGTCGCCAATCGCTGCGTGCGAAAATGTACCTAAACGATCGAGTATAAGGTGATTACTGCTTTGCAGCTGAAAGCAGTAGCGTGAGCGCGCGCGTAGGTATGCTCCACGCGGCTGTCGGCAGCACACTGAATTATGGATCGCTGGCGGTCCGCCGGGCGGTAGGTAGTTAGCGCGCGCAAGTACATAGAGTGCATGAGGTCTGCCCTAACGCTCACACTTTTTTTTTATTGCTTCTGAACTGGGTGGCTCTGCCCGAGGTTGAAGCCTCAGGCGCAGCCAATTTCACCGCCGAGGAGATGCCAGTCCATTTGAGGTGGACTAATGTTGCTGGGGAAAGGCTATTAACCCGCAATTTGAAACATAATCATCATTGTAAATACTTTGAAGTCTTCACTGTAATGGAAGAAATAAATGAGTGTAGCGGTCGATACCAATAAGGTTGGAAAACCATGTAAGCCCGCTAGTGGTGCACCTCACACATAACAGAAGTAACGTAACTAGATTGAGGATGGACAATGTCCTGGAATTAAATAAACGAGACTAATAACACCGAAGGTGGCTGATCTCTGGATCACAACACCTACAAGCCAAAATGACGATGTAAAAACCCGCTTATGATCGAAAGACCGCATGATCGCAAGTAGCTGTAAAACAATAATAAATAAATAAAAAATGTAAATATTTGACTGAGCCAAATCACACATAATCGAAAATTGTACTTCTCGCTTGAGGCTCAAAATTAAACATAATTTTAGGTCACCCCCGTTTAGAAGGAGAACTCAACTCAACACAAGAGACTCGACATGCGAAATCCTCTGCCAACACTTTAGTGAACCTTCTTATATAGTTATGTACATTTTTATTTCGTGTAAGTAATCACAATTTTTTACATTAGAAATATAATTTCCTCCAACATAAGGCGATATTCACACATAATGGCTTTTTAAAATCCTTCTAGTCTCCTATTTAGCATCAAATTTGCACTAAATGTTACATTTCAAAGGAGTTTTATCCTAATTCTATGCATGCTAATCCAGCAGGTGAATACATACATACATAGCGTCACGCCTGTTTCCTGGTGGGGTAGGCAGATATAACGGATCTCCACGTGCCACGATCCTGACGCACCTCTGCCGCCTCTTCAACTTTCATGATGTTCTTCATGCATGCTCGTCGGTTACGGGTACTTGACCCTTTTTGAATACAGTACATGCCCGATCTGGTCCAGGTACGTGTGTCTAGGGCGACCCTTCTCGGCTCGTCCACTCACATTTGCTCGATAAATTTCTTTTTTTAGTCCTTCCATCACGACTGAACCACCGAAGTATTCCTCTCTCTAACACTATATCCTCTTTCATACCACAACACTCCCAAAACGTAAAACATATCACAAAAATCTTAAAGCTAAGTGCAGCAGGTGGTGTGACTTACGAAAACGCTTCTATTTGGGCTTAGCTGTGTGGGGGCATCGTGACAACTAGCTTATCTACAAAAATACTGTATCTCACAAATAAAATATTATATAGTACACAATTACATGTTAAGTCCACGTCTGGATCTACACATTTTTGGGTAAACAAAGAAAATATATTATTAAACCAAATCGAGTCTTTGGGCTCTTAGCCTAGACATTTAGACCAGCACACGATGTGTAGATTCAGACTTTGAGCTACTGTATCAAGTATCAAAAACTTGACAGACGAACCCTTCTTCTCACTGACAGTTCGCTCAAGTTGTAACGTAACGTCAACTAACCGTGATTGGTCGTAACTTATACAAGATGCAGTATGAACAGACCAGCAACTATTTGAACTTGAGCTTGCTCTTAAGTCACATCTTGCACTTGAGCTACTGCATCAAGTATCAAAAACTTGACAGACGAACACATCTTCTCACTGACAGTTCGCACAAGTTGTAACGGCCCGTGATTGGTCGTAACTTATACAAGATGCAGTATGAATAGACCGGCTATTTGAACTTGTGCCTGCTCTGAAGTCGCATCTTGGACTTGAGCTACTGATCAAAAACTTGACGGACGAATCCATCTTCTCACTGACAGTTCAGTCAAGTTGCAACGTCAACTAACCGTGATTGGTCGTAACTTATACAAGATGCAGTATGAATAGACCGGCTATTTGAACTTGTGCCTGCTCTCAAGTCGCATCTTGGACTTGAGCTACTGATCAAAAACTTGATGGACGAACCCATCTTCTCACTGACAGTTCAGTCAAGTTGCAACGTCAACTAACCGTGATTGGTCGTAACTTATACAAGATGCAGTATGAACAGACCGGCAACTATTTGTCGCATCTTGCACTTCAGCATCAAAAAACTTGACGAACGAACCCATCTTCTCACCGACAGTTCAATAAAGTTGCAACGTCAACTAACAGCAATCGGCCGTAACTTACACAAGTTGCTACGCGAGCGGACCGGCAACTATTTGAACTTGAGCCTGCTCTGCGGGCGCATCTTGCACTTGAGTTGCTGTATCAGGTCGTATATCTTGAGCGACGGCCCGACCTTCATCTCGAGCAGTTCAATTATGTCGTCCTTCGACAGCTGCAGGAGTGCCACGCCAGAGACATGGCTGAAGTTGACGCAGTAAGGCGAACAGTCGTTGACCGCTAGGAACTTGGCCACGTCCCCTGATAGAAAAAACAAATTTATCACTCTACGAAATCTACTTTAGAAATAAAAAACTATTTAAAAAATAAATAAAAAGCGCCTTCAAAAATGTATGAAAAAAAAATTTAAACCTAGAGTTGAAGGCGGTCGGTTATTTTTGCTTGCTTTAGCACCGCCTTCAGCTCTAGGGTTCCATTTATTTTATTTCATAAATTTTTGAAGGCGCTTTTTATATTTTTTTAAATAGTTTTTTATTTCACAGTTTTTTTAGTAATTTTTTTGCTATTAATGTACTCGGCGGAATCACTCGGCCTTCGGCCTCGCGATACCGCCTCGCTTTCCAATCCGATCTTGACCAAATTGAAATGGGACCACACGGGAAGCACCAGCTTTCAAATAAAAAAAGAATTTTCAAAATCGGTTCAATCCGTCGAAAGTTCTGAGGGGACAAACATAAAAAAAAAAAACAAAACAGTCGAATTGAGAACCTCCTCCTTTTTTTGAAGTCGGTTAAAAAGTTATTACTGTTCTCATTAATCAGAAACCCATTTTTATTTATTACCTAATATCACAATAATTTCAAGCAAAGTATGCTTTATCTTTCATTGTATGGAAGAGTGACACAAAAATGCGCCTCCCAGGGATTGAGTTCTGTGATTCCTTTGTTTTCGCAGCTACACAATATGAAAAGAGATGAATGTAAGTGAAGAAACGAGATACCAGAATGTGTGTACATTCACTTACTAGGTGGGTAGGCTCAATTTGTAGCTGACTGAGTTGCTACCACCGTACTGGATTTAAGATGGCCGTATAGCAGCCTCGGCTGTGTTCTCCTCTAGTCCAGTATAGCCAGCAATCCAGGAAATTCTTCAGTATAGCACCTACATTCTCGGAGGTGATATTGGCTGGTCGGAGCATGTGCTCTGTCCCCTCCGACTCACCCGGAATACATAAAAAAAAACACAATGGGACTAGCATAGCAGCAAATTGGACAGTCCTAATGTGAAAGGCAGATGTAATCCTTTAACCTGTGTGTCTTAAAACATCGTATCAACGGGCTAGACAGCCTAGCGACAGTCCGCAAATCTGCTGGCACGGCGCCTCACTGAGCGTGGTTTCGCGAGGAGAGGGGTTTTTGGCTCTGTCGACTGTACCATTGGTCCCTCGACACAGCCACCCATGTTGGTTTTCATAAAAAAAAAATTTTAATGTGTTGACTAACCCGTCGTCCAGTTCTCGGGGTCGATGGAGGGGATGTCCGCCGGCGCCACGCTGGCGTTGTTGACCAGACGCGGGATCACCTTGTCCTCTTCCACGTTCAGCTCCACCTCCTTCTGTAAGAAGTTTTAAAATTTACTTCAACGTACCCACGTGACCGATTTTAGGCCACTTTTGAACCTCCCCTCCCCCCTGTGACCACGCGTGATATCATGTCATGACCCCTCCAGTTTTCAATTGGTATTCCAAAATTTTCACGAACAAACAAAACATTGTTAGCTTGTTAGGATTCCGTATCCGGTACGGGATCCTATTACTAAGCCTACGCCGCCTGTCTGTCCGTCCGTCCGTCTGTCCGTCTGTCTGTCCGAGGGCTGTATCTCTTGAACCGTAATAGGTAGCCCGTTGAAATTTAAGTTGGAATGAAACGTCGGTCGAAACACCTATGTAAATAGTTTGTGTTTTACGTCCAGTTCAGTGTAGCCGGCACGACCGAGGGGAGGCACTGACTTTGTACCTAGTGCACCCGGTGTTATGGGCTAACATCACGGATGTTGTAGGTGATGTAGCCAACCGTGTCAGTTTCCATAAAAAAAAAGTGTACGATTCAATCATACAAAGTCAGAAAAGGTACGGTAAGGAAGGAAAAAATAAGCATACGATTCAATCTTACAAAGTCAGAAAAAGGTACGGTAAGAAAGAAAAAAATAAGCATACGATTCAATCTTTGAAAGTCATAGGAAGGTAACGTAAGGGTACGATTCAATCTTTCAAAGTCAGATAAAAAATCACCTCATTCATTTCCTCCTCGACCAGATCGTCGAGCGGCAACTCCGGCACATCCTCGGCCTCCTCCGGAACCCCCGCACTCCCCTCCATCCCCTTCTCTTCCTCCGCCTCCTTCTCTTCCTCCATCTCCTTCTCCTCCTCCGTCTCCTTCTCCTCCTCCGTCTCCTTCTCTTCCTCCATCTCCCTCTCTTCCGCCATCCCCTTCTCTTCCTCCTTTTCATCCTCCTCCTCATCTTCCTCCCGTTCGTCCTCCTTCCCGTTGTGTTCGTTTGTTGCGCCGGTTGCGGAAGAATGGTTGGACTCAGTGCGGTGGGACTCGGGGGAGGGTGAGGCCGCGGCCGGTGAATGCGTCGGACTGGGGTGCTCTGCGGTGTCCGATTGCGAGTTCTCCTCCGTGTTGAGGCTCGCCTGGGGCGTGGAGGCGTCTCGCGGTGGCACTGCAAATATCAATGCCGCTGTCAAAATACTGCTGCGATTTCAGTACTGTTGGGAACCGCCGAAAGCTGACGGTAATGTCAAATCTGAGGATCGCAAGTTCAAATACCGATTGCTGATATGCGGAGCTTGGAAATTATTCATTCATAATTTTAGGATTTAAAGCATTTCAACATTGCACTAATGTTTCTAGATCAGATTGTCAGTCTGTGAACAGTTTTGATGCTCATAGAATGTTCATACCCTGCTGCTCCCAAAAATTTGAGTGAACGGTTTGGATTTCTTTCTTCGCATGGTCTGGTTTTAAGGGGGGTTACTAGGCAAACATCACATCGTATTATCCTAACCATAGCCATATTTCAAGTGATTAAACTATAATTTATATGCTTAACTATAAGCATATAAGCATATTAATTAAGGTAAAGTTTCAAGGCATAATGTTAATCACATTAGTATGGTACAGGAATAGTCATGTCTTATCACTTCTCTACTGCACATTGTTTAATCCCAATGCTCCTAAATACCTAATGATCGTTTTTCCTTTCTCAGCTCCCACGGGCTATCGCTAAGGTCAAATGATAACTTGGTGCTGACTATTCCTTCCCATTCTACTACATCATATTCAGACTCATTCACGATACATGCAGCTCGTCTGTGGAATCAGCTCCCTGTCAATCTCCGTCTCTGTTCTTCCATTCACACATTCAAAATTCTTTTAAAGAAGCACTTTTTGTCAATTTAATTTTTCTGTTCCAAAACTATGTCTCTCATGTTCAGAGTTAGTAAATATCAATCAATCAATACTAATAATAAATCTGTAAGGGATGGTCATGGAGTAAGTTACTTTGTTTTAGGAAATATTGAGTTTGTAGCCTCTATGTATGATACTAAAGCTAAATTGACGATTTTTAGAAATCTTTTCTGTATGTATGTATGTATGTATGTATGTATGTTCCGCCATAACTCTTAAAGCCATCATCCGAATTCGATGAAACTTAGTACAAGCACATTCTACTATACGGGACACAGGATAGGCTAACTAAAATTCACTTCCGGCCACGCTAAGATGTGGCTCCCATACAAATCGAATCGAAATAAAAGCGGCGCGGCGCGGCGGCGGTTGGTGGCGGCTAGCTGCGGAGGCTGGTGGCGGCGGGGGAGGCGCGGGGCGCGGCACGGGATGCGGTCTGGCGGAGCGCGGTGTGTGTATGCATTGTCTCGAGCAGAGTATCTTATTTAATTCGATTCATAATATTATGTAGGTTTACTTCGTTAGGTATCTATTTGATTAATTTTAGGTGCAAAGTGTTGTTGCAAGTCGATGTTAGCGGATATTTACTTAACTGGAGTTCCTATTTGATATAAGTTATTTGATCGTATGTTTATTATATTGTACGTACGTAGTGTAGTACCTATGCGCGCAATATTAACGAAAAGATTCTTATTTTTACCCGACTACGGCGAAGCGAAAAGGAGAGTTATGTGTTTGACCGGTATGTATGTATGTATGTTTGTATGTATGTATGTATGTATGTATGTATCTATGTATGTATGTATGTATGTATGTATGTATGTATGTTCATCTGTTTCCTCATAACTTCGAAACTACTTATCATAATTTGACAAATGAGGTATCGTTGGATGCGTCTTGACGCTGGTTATAGGCTATGTGATGTCCCATAAAATTGGATATGGTGCCCTCTAAAGGACATAAAGTCAAGTAATGATGCCGTGTTGGGTATCAAATGAAAGGGCTTAATTAACACATTTCAAAAATTTATATATTGTTAGCTGTTGCTTTCGGATTTGCTTGCATGCATTCGATAATTGGGAATAATTTCTAAATACAGGCCTCACTCCAAACCTACCCAAAATACATCATACTAATATTATAAACGCGAAAGTTTGTGAATGAGTGGCGTTCAGAAAGACGATATACCTGCTCAAAGAAAGTAAGTAACTAATGGCGAGGCCGAAGTCCGAGCTGCGATCGGGAAGACTATAAACCTTCTCGAAGAAAGTAAGTAACAAAAGGCGAGGCCGAAGGCCGAGCTGCGTTCAGGAAGACCCTAAACCTTCTCGAAGAAAGCAAGTAACAAAGAGCGAGGCCGAAGGCCGAGCTGCGTTCAGGAAGAGGATAAACCTTCTCGAAGACAGTAAGTAACTATGGGCGAGGCCGAAGGCCGAGATGTGTTCAGGAAGAGGATAAACCTTTTCAAAGAAAGTAAGTAACAAAGAAGTTACTTTCTTCGAGAAGATTTATGGTCTTCCTGAACGCAGCTCGCCCTCTGTTACTTACATTCTTCGAAAAGGTTATCCTCTTCCTGAACGCAGCTCGGCCTTCGGCCTCGCCCATAGTTACTTACTGTCTTCGAGAAGTTTTATCGTATTCCTGAACGAAGCTCGGCCTTCGGCCTCGCCCTTTATTACTTACTTTCTTCGAGAAGTTTTATGGTGTTCCTGAACGCAGCTCGGCCTTCGGCCTCGCCCTCTGTTACTTACTTTATTTGAAAAGGTTATCCTCTTCCTGAACGCAGCTCGGCCTTCGGCCTCGCCCATAATTACTTACTGTCTTCGAGAAGGTTTATCGTTTTCCTGAACGCAGCTCGGCCTTCGGCCTCGCCCTCTGTTACTTACTTTCTTCGAAAAGGTTACCCTCATCCTGAACGCAGCTCGGCCTTCGGCCTCGCCCTTTGTTACTTTCTTTCTTAAAGATGGTTTATCCTCTTCCTGAACGCAGCTCGGCCTTCGGCCTCGCCCATAGTTACTTACTGTCTTCGAGAAGGTTTATCGTCTTCCTGAACGCAGCTCGGCCTTCGGCCTCGCCCTTTGTTACTTACTTTCTTCGAGAAGTTTTATGGTATTCCTGAACGCAGCTCGGCCTTCGGCCTCGCCCTCTGTTACTTACTTTCTTTGAAAAGGTTATCCTCTTCCTGAACGCAGCTCGGCCTTCGGCCTCGCCCATAGTTACTAACTGTCTTCGATAAAGTTTATCGTTTTCCTGAACGCAGCTCGGCCTTCGGCCTCGCCCTCTGTTACTTACTTTCTTCGCAAAGGTTACCCTCATCCTGAACGCAGCTCGGCCTTCGGCCTCGCCCATAGTTACTTACTATCTTCGAGAAGGTATCTTCCTGAACGCAGCTCGGCCTTCGGCCTCGCCCTCTGTTACTTACTTTCTTCGAAAAGGTTATCCTCTTCCTGAACGCAGCTCGGCCTTCGGCCTCGCCCATAGTTACTTCCTGTCTTCGAGAAGGTTTATCGTCTTCCTGAACGCAACTCCGCCTTCGGCCTCAAAAAGTAACTCACTTTCTTCGAGACGGTTTATCGTTTACCTGAACCCAGCTCGCCCATAGTTACTAGCCTGAACCCAGCTCGCCCTTAGTTCTTCCTTTGAAATACGAATTTCACGCGAGCGAAGCCGCGGGCAAAAGCTAGTATATAATATGTAAAAACTAAGTATATTTAGTCTATCTTATGTGTATATCTGTTATATAGGTATAGTATTTAACTATTCATATTTAAGTTTATCTATCTTTTGTATTCCCGTACATCTGTCAAATCATAATATTTAAACTTCTCTTTCCACCACTCACCTAGCAGTTATCATACCCCAAAGGTATCCTGTTAGAAAATGCCTAGAGGCAACAACCTTTTGCCCATGTTTTTTTTTTTAGATCACAAATGTGAGTATCTTTATTGAACACACAACATTAACAAAAATAATTAAATCTAGACCTAAAAATAACTAAATTAACTATAAAAATAAATCTAACTATAAATAAAAATAGTCGTCCATAGGGACCATAGGCATGGTCCCCATGACGGAAGCGGCGTTCCCCCTCTGGATCGCCAGGCTGATCCGCTGGTTGAAATGCCCATGTTCTATTTGAGTGCAATAAATATATACAATACAATACATTATACCTTGAATCTTTCATTATTGTAATGTAATCTTCTAAATTCTCTGAAAATGCACGGCCGCCGCGTAAGCCGTGTTCGGACGCGCGCCGCCATTGAAAAATGTATGAAACGCTGTGTAAACAGGTTGCAACATTACTTACTATATAAGGCCTCCCAAACTGGACCTGCGACTCAGGAAAAGCCTGCTAAAGTTTCACAGGGCTCAACTCCGATTAGCGGTGGGACTCCTTACAGGACACTAACCATTCAACAGACACTTGTTCATCATAGGTGTCACCGACAGCCCCCTATGCAGTAGTTGCATGGCAGAGGACGCAGACGCCGGGGCGATTCGAGACGCGAGGACCGGGGTGACAAGTCGCTGTTTGTGACGTTATCTCCCATCAGGGACGTAGACTGACGGACGCAAGACGTAGATGGGGACAATCTTCGGAGTCGGTGCACTCCAAGGGGGGGACTCAGAACGCCTTTATGAGTCCCTCCAAGGGGGGGGCCGGACCGCAGTCAATGCGCGTCACCGGGACCAAATTGGTGGTATCCAGGCAGCAGGCCTCCCTGCGTGCAACGACTTTCAAATGATTGTTCCATGATGAAGTCGTGACACAGTGCGGGTGCTATGGCCGCAAGGCTGGTGCGCTCGGGTCAGTGGCGGGTGAATATGCCCATTGAGTGTGAGCATCACCAAGAAGAGTGCCCCACTTCATGAAAGAGCTCGGGCGGCTGGAATAGCCAACGCACAACGGACCGTCTCGAGGTCTCCGTGCGGAGAATGGCCCACCCGCCTTCCCAAGAGGCTGGGCAGCAAACAAACAAACAAACCGCATAGTGAGTCATCGGATCCTCGTATCGAGCGTCACACGTTACCTGACGGCTTGAGTAGCTTGCGCTTGCGCGGCATGGCGCGCACGGGCAGCCGCGGCGGCGGCGCCGGCTGCTACGGCCCCTCCAGCCGGTAGCCGACCGCGCGGCACCAGCCCACCGGGTACATGTCCGTACTGTGTCCCCACAGCCACTGCTCGTACTCCTCGTATCGAGCGTTACACGTTACCTGACGGCTTGAGTAGCTTGCGCTTGCGCGGCATGGCGCGCACGGGCAGCCGCGGCGGCGGCGCCGGCTGCTACGGCCCCTCCAGCCGGTAGCCGACCGCGCGGCACCAGCCCACCGGGTACATGTCCGTGCTGTGTCCCCACAGCCACTGCTCGTACTCCTCGTATCGAGCGTCACACGTTACCTGACGGCTTGAGTAGCTTGCGCTTGCGCGGCATGGCGCGCGCGCGTCGCGCGGGCCGCGCGGGCAGCCGCGGCGGCGGCGCCGGCTGCTACGGCCCCTCCAGCCGGTAGCCGACCGCGCGGCACCAGCCCACCGGGTACATGTCCGTGCTGTGTCCCCACAGCCACTGCTCGTACTCCTCGTATCGAGCGTTACACGTTACCTGACGGCTTGAGTAGCTTGCGCTTGCGCGTCATGGCGCGCGCGCGGCGCGCGGGCCGCGCGGGCAGCCGCGGCGGCGGCGCCGGCTGCAGCGGCCCCTCCAGCCGGTAGCCGACCGCGCGGCACCAGCCCACCGGGTACATGTCCGTGCTGTGTCCCCACAGCCACTGGTCGTACTCTTCGCCCCAGCCATCGAAGTGCACCTGTGTACGCATAAATTTTTTTTTTGGTAACTGGCATCAAAACTATTGGGCACAGGAAGTGTCACACATTCCAGACTGAAGAGGCATAGTGTCCCTACGCTAGCCGTGAGATTTGAAGACAGGAAATGAAAGGGCTAGGGCTCCTCCGGCTAACAAAAAAAAAAAAAACAACAACGAATAACCTCAACAGAATGGCTCATTGTGTTTACACAGATCGCCAAGTAACAGAAGACACAGAAAAAAAAACTGACACGGTTGGCTACATAGCCTACAACATCCCCGTGATGTCAGCCCATAACACCGGCTGAATTAGTTGCCATGTCAATGCTTCCCTTCATTTCATGTCGGCCATACTGAACTGGACGGAAGCGCGATGAGATTCTTGGCTGGTTAGAGCGCATGCTCTGACCAGCCAATATCACTTCCGAGAAGGTATGTGCCATACCGGAGACTTCCCTGGATTTGCTGACTACACTGGACTAGAAGATAACACAACAGAGGTTGCTATGCGGCTGCTATATTACATCCAGTACGGTGGTACCAACCCACTCATCTACAATTTGAGCCTACCACCTAGTAAGGGGCAAGGGAAGGAACCTAATGGTTTACACTGGTTTCCGAACGGTGAAGCAGCAGGTGTAGGTTTGCACGTTTTGTACACTCCGACCGGATTCCAACCAGACCTCTCGCAAGAGAAACCAATGCTCATACCACCCTGCCTGCCTATGGTTTGCCATGGGAGAGGCCCTTGTACAGAAGCTAGAAGCAATCTTTGCTCCTCACAGATTCCTGTAGGAGCTAGACGCAATCTTTACTCCTCACACATTGCTGTAGGAGCTAGAAGCAATCTGTCGATAACTGTGACGGCTACACAGAACCGGATAGGACGGCGGCCCACCTTCAGCAGGTTGCCGACGACGCGCGCGACGGTCGCGACGCACACGAGCTGCGGCCCCATCAGGTCGGCGCACTCGAGCTTCATGCCCGCGACAAAGCCGTGCTCGACGCTGCTGCGCGCGGCGAACAGCTCCGCGCCCGCCGCCGGCGCGCCGCAAGCGCGCAGGTACTCCGGCTCCTCACACATTCCGGTAGGAGCTAGACACAATCTGTTGATGGCTACACGCACCTTCAGCAGCAGGTTGCCGACGACGCGCGCGACGGTCGCGACGCACACGAGCTGCGGCCCCATCAGGTCGGCGCACTCGAGCCTCATGCCCGCGACGAAGCCGTGCTCGACGCTGCTGCGCGCGGCGAACAGCTACGCGCCCGCCACCGGCGCGCCGCAAGCGCGCAGGTACTCCGGCTCCTCACACATTCCGGTAGGAGCTAGACACAATCTGTTGATGGCTACACGCACCTTCAGCAGGTTGCCGACGACGCGCGCGACGGTCGCGACGCACACGAGCTGCGGCCCCATCAGGTCGGCGCACTCGAGCCTCATGCCCGCGACGAAGCCGTGCTCGACGCTGCTGCGCGCGGCGAACAGCTCCGCGCCCGCCGCCGGCGCGCCGCAAGTGCGCAGGTACTCCGGCCAGGTGAAACTGTCCACTGTGTACCTGCAAGCGATTTATTTTATATTATTTTATTTATTAAGAAGAAAAACAGAGATTCCATGTATTCTTATTTAGAATGATAAATATAAGGTGCTTCGTTATTCATGTCAATAACTTCAGGAGGGTTACATACACACTCAAACAAACACTTTACGCAAAAAAAAAAACATATGTTTATAGGAGCATTTTTTCTCCTAACATCTAACAAAAAAAATTAATCAAATAGCTGTAAAAACCAATCATGCTATAGACCCTTGCAAACACGAAACGTAGGCACACACACCGCACACGTAGGTAGGTAGGTAGGTAGCTAGTTTTAGAGCGGCGGTGGCCTAGTGACCTTGTGTGTGACTTACTTACGGCAAACAGCTGTTCTGCGTTTGAACATAGTACGGTCATTGACCCCGTACAATGCAAGCTACCTACTGTTACACACAGGTCTAGTGACCTTGTGACTTACAACAAACAGGTGTTCTGCGTTTGAACATATTACGGTCATTGACCCCATACAATGGAAGCTACCTACTGTTACACACAGGTCTAGTGACCTTGTGACTTACAACAAACAGCTGTTCTGTGTTTGAACATAGTACGGTCATTGACCCCGTACAATGCAAGCTACCTACTGATACACAAAGGCTGATCCTTTTAATGTTTAGGTAGCAAACAGGTTTTGTTAAATTTCTCGAAAGTAATGCTAAAAACATATAATTTTTTTTTGCGTAACGTGCTTATTTGAGTGTGTATGTTACCCTCCCGAAACATTTGACATGAATAACGAAGTACCTTATATCCTATGTTTATGTAATTGTTTTCATTGTACCTACATAATATATTATGCCTGGGGCTCTCTCCATTTGTGAATGAACAAGTTTAAATAGTTGATAGATTTGCGCTAAGTACTAGAAAAGGTCTCGTTAAAATTTAAGAAGATTCCTCCAACTTTGCGTTATAGGCATCTGGCCCATGATCCAATCGTCCAGCGAGTCTTGTTTACTTTTATTATTTTGTTTGTGTTATTCTTCTACTCTTGTTTGCTACCCTTATAAGTGTTCATAATTAAGTCAGGTTGACTGGCAGAGATTGTCTTAGGTAATAAGTCCGCCTTTTGTACAATTCTGTATTGGAAAACAATAAAGTATATTCTATTCTATCCTATGATCAGTTTACAGAGTTCCTAAAACTATATTACCTTCGTCAATGTGAAGTAAAAACCTAAAATACAAAAAACAACTTTTGTTTCATACCTGGATGGACAAGTATGTACGTATGTATATTTGTATATAATATTCTATACATTTAGTAATTTATATGTATTAAACATGTATGGCTTATATTTTACTAGCATGTACTTATATGTATTGTTAATAAGTATTCTTATTATTATTTTATCTTCAATTCTCACGCTCAACTCTTTTGCTACTACCTACTTACATTCCACTATATTATCGAATCTCAAACATCCAAAGGTTGACTGTAAGAAATCTCTGTAAGGGATAAGTCCGCCTTTGCACCTTATGCAAATTTTCTAATGTATTTTGTTACTGTTTAACAATACTGGAGCAATAAAGAATTTTCTATCTCTCTATCTATCTAGGTATTTCCGATTGATGCTTAGTAAATAGTGTCCGACCGAATATTCGGTTTTGGCGTTCGGCTTTCGGCCTTTCGGCCAATATTTGCAACATTCGGCAAACTTATGGTTTCGGCCGAAAGTAGTGGTCACTTTTGGCCCAACCGAAAGTTGTTAGAAAGACAAACTTTGTTTGATTTTTCATTATTACATAATAAAGCTTAGGCACAATTAGTGCCTAAGCTTTATGCATTAAATAAAAAAAATCCCATAAAATTATAAATACCTTTTATTGTCACTTGCATATCCTTCTACCTAAATAATGCTTATCTAACTAATAACTAGGTACTTAAATACCATAGATACTTTCGGCTACGGCTTTCGGTTTCGGCTTTCGGCTTCGGCTTTCGGCTTTCCGCCGAAAGTAGAATTTTACCGAAATTCGGCTACCGCTTTCGGCCGAAAGTGAAAGTACACTTTCGTTCGGACACTATTAGTAAATGAACGCAGAACGCACTCACCCGGCCGGCGGTATCAGTCTGATGTTGTTGGCTGCGCTGAAGCCGACGGGGAATATGCACGGCGAGCGCTGGTGGTAGCAGAACCAGTCCGAGTTGGACGCGTCGGCGGGATAGACGTCGATGCGTATCATCATGTAGCCCTCGTGGAGGACGCGCATCACCGTCGCCACGCACACCGTCGACAGGTTCAGCGGATCGATCGCCTCCAGCTTCATGCCCTCGTGGAAGAGCGGCACCGCCGGGTCTGCGGGCGCGTCGTGTTCAGATATTAATTGGTGGGCGAACCACACTGATACTCTATTAACCTTAGTCAGCCTCGATAGCTCAGTGGTGCAGACAGTCGACTGTTGCTATTGTTTTTTTTTTTTTTTTTTTTATGGAACCTGACACGGTTGTCTACATCACCTACAACATCCGTGATGTCAGCCCATAACACAGGGTGAACTAGGTGCCATGTCAGTGCTTCCCTTCATTTCATGTCGGCTACACTAAACTGGACGGAAAACACGAACTATTTACATAGCCGTTTCGACCAACGTTTCGTTCAGTGTGGTGGTACCAACCCGGCCGGGATAAACCCTGCCACCTAGTAAGGTAAGAAGGGAAGGGACCTACAGTTTAACGTGGAATCCGAACCACGGTCAGCCTCCAACGGTCGAGCGGTCACCCATCCAATCAATGACCGCGCTCAGCGTTGCTTAATAACAGTTGACTAATCAACCGCGCCACTGAGCTACCGAGGCTGACGAATTTTCTTATCCCTTAGTCGACTTTTACGACATGCGACGGGGAGAGATGCAGTGGGGCTATTCTTTTTAAGTACCGACCCCACACGGTACAGTTGATTGTTAAAATCCCTTTACACTTTTAGCACTTACAACCTCCTGCACTAGTTACTGGTACCAGTCAGCTTGTCGTTTTCAAGACAACATTTTCGGATGTGTGTTTTTTTTTATCTTAATTATTATTATTTTTAAGTCTTTAGCCATTCCTGGCAATGCCAGCCCCATAGTAACTATATTGGATAGTAATTATTTCGGATCTGTAAATGCGCGTGACAAACAGAATCTCACCTATATCGGGATATCTAAAGAACATGGAGGGCGTGGCGTCGCTCGGCTGCAGCCGGCCGGCGGCGACCCGCTCGCAGTAGTGCTCCGGAGCGTCCAGAGGGTGGCCCACCACGAACGCCCAGCCCACCGGGTGGATCAGCGGCGAGTCCTCGTGGCACCAGAAGCCCTCGTCCTCCGGCGTACTGTCGTAGTACTTCACGTGCAGACGCTTGCCTATTATTTCGTAGACGCTCGCCACCTGGATGGGAGGGAATCATATTATTGCTCTGCGTACCCCGATTGTCGGGATACGACGTATATTGTATGTATGTACTAGCTGTGCCTGCGGCTCCGCCCGCTCTCATATTTGACTTCACTGTTAACCTCATAAGCCATTTAGCGTGATAGTAAGTAGCCTATAGTTGATGGGAAGAATCAAGGTATCCGTAGAATTTTTTTTTATTAAAATCGTTTCGGTGGTTCTCGAGTTATAAGCGGACAGACAGACATACATACAGAAAGCAGACGTTGGATTTTATTAAAGGTATAAGGATTAAATGTGTAAAATACATGCCTTGACTTGCGTAATCCTATCCTTATCCACGACCTCCATGACTGTGCCGATGCTGAACCGGCTCTTGATGCTCTCCTCCAGCTTCGTGTAGAAGTCTATCGGCAGGGTTCGAGCGCCCGTCAGCTGCCTCACGAGGAACTTCTTCCAGTCCGAGTACTTGTCCTCGATGCTCCGCGGCGGTATCAGCGGGTTGCCCCGAGTCGCGCACCAACCCACCGGGTGCACCTCGGAGCAGCAGAGGTTCACCCAGAAGTCCTTGGAGTCGTCGCTGCCGAAACCTAAACCAAGCATAGTTTTATAGGGTTCCGTATCCGGTACGGGACCCTATTACTAAGCCTACGCCGTCTGTCTGTCTGTCTGTCCGTCCGTCCGTCCGTCTGTCCGAGGGCTGTATCTCTTGAACCGTAATAGGTCGCCTGTTGAAATTTTCACAGAATATGTGTTATTATGGCCGATATAACAACAAATAATAAAAACAAGAAAAATTAAAAAAATCACGGGGGTTCCCATAGAAGAAACCAAAAAAGTGTATCTTTTCGCGCGCCATCTACCGAATAGAGTGTGAAGCATTTAAAATAATCATGACATTTAACTAATATGAAGTATTTCATAACACGCCATAGATTGTGTGAGTGGCGCTAACCATGACATGGCGATAAGGAACCCTCGGTGCGCGAGTTCGACTCGCACTTGGCCGGTTTTTTGTTTATATCCCCCGACGAAAAAGAGGCGTGTTATAAGTTTGACGCATCCATCTGTCTCTGTGTGTGTGTGTCTGTCTGTGGCATAGCATCCGCAAGCATAGCTCCCAAACGGTTGGGCCAATTTGGAGTCAGTTTTTTTATTAGAAAGCTGATTTAACTAACGGGAATGGTTCTTAGCTGTGTTAGTAATCTACGTAAACGTAAACTAAACTAAACTACGTTTGTAGTTTATCATATTATTATCAGAGGAAGTAATAAGCGCACTTACTACCAACCAATTCAAAAATAGACTAGATAAATAACAAATAAAACATAATCTCAAAAAGAGTGCTAAAGAAGGAAAAAAAAATAAAAAATTTACAAAAAAAAATCTGAGATAATGACGAAAAACAACAAATTTTAACTGGATTTAGACGTATCAGCCTAGGCTGCCTGTCTAAAATAAATAAATAAATAAATAAATAAAATAAATAAATAAATATTGCTTTTCTTCTTAATACATTGCCACATACTATTCTTGTTCGCCTGCATATACTTCTCCCACATCCCAAAGGTTGGTTAGAATAGAATGCCTCATGGCATTAAGCTCACCTATTGTGCTTATTTTGTATAAATTGGTGTTCAATAAATAATATAAATACATATATATAATCAATAAATTAAGTAACCAAAAAAATAATTATCTTAAGGGTCGGGGTTTTTTTAAATTTGTAATTTCACTTTTATTTTAAGTTTTTTTAAAAAAACCGCATTGCAAATCGGTCCACTTTTTAAGATAATACATTTTTTGATTACTTAATTTCTTCATTACAAACATAGCTAAGAACCATCCCCATTCAAAACGGTCCATCCGTTTGGGAGCTACGATGCCCATTCACACACACACACACACACACACACGTAAAACTTATGCCACCCCTCTTTTTGCGTCGGGGTTAAAAAGTGGCACAGAAAAAAAAGGTGCAAACCTTCATATCGCAGCAGGCCCATGTAGCCCTTCACCTTGACAACTGTGGCGACCCAAAAGTACTCGGACATGCGTTTGTTGAGGTCACAGTCGGTGTTCTTGACCTCCACCTTCATGCCCTCGAGCGTGCCGTCCCACATGTCATGCAGCGGCGCGTGCTTGAACAGCTTGACGGGCGCCGCGAGGAAGTCGCAACCAAACAGTTCGTCCTTCCATTCGTAACTGTTCCGGACAATGAAATGAAAACTTAAATGAAAATATACTTTATTATACACCATTATACATAAAAGGGTCACAAAAGGCGACTAAGGGATAAGGACAAGGTGCCGTGCTAAATGGCGACAGGCTAGCCACCTCCTTGGCACGGTTCTTCCACAGAGTCATGCAGCAGGTGGGTCTTCGCGTCTTCCTTTTTTTTTTATGGAAACTGACACATTGGCCACATCACCTACAACATCCGCGATACGCGAGTTGATGCCGGAAGACCACGACTACCGGTGCGCATAGAAGACGAAGTGCTAGACTTCTTTGACCGCCACCCCATGGCGTGACAGTGACACTCTAGTTCGTGTGAATCAGAGCATTGTGTGTGAGGAGGGCCACTCTTTGCATCCGAGTGCAAGGTGGCCATTTTCAGCAATTTTTGTATATGTCGGTAAGTACCTAGTATGTAAGTTCATAACCAGTGTAAGTGAAGAGTACCCATACATACACACACACACACATAATATCCTCTCACACATTCAAAAACACAACAAACAGCTGTTCTGCGTTTGAACATAGTACGGTCATTGACCCTATACAATGCAACTTACTTACTGTTTGTTACACACAGGTCTAGTGACCTTGTGACTTACTTACAACAAACAGCTGTTCTGCATTTGAACATAGTACATGACCCCGTACAATGCAACTTACCTACTGTTACACACAGGTTGATCCTTTTAATGTTTAGGTAGCAAACATGTTTTGTTAAATTTCTCGTAAAGTAACGCTAAAAACATATAATTTTTTTGCATAACCTGTTTATTTGAGTGTGTATGTAACCCTCCCGAAACATTTGACATGAATAACGAAGCATCTTATATAATAATGATATAACACAAATAAAAATATAAAATAAAAAAATATAATAATGAACCTGTTAGAGACGAGCTGCGTCTTGGGCAGGTTGGGCCTCATGATGTCGTGCAGGTCTGCCGGCCACGGGTGCTCGAGCTGCGGCAGCGGCTCCACGGGGATCATGCCGGCGAGGTGCTCCGCCGACGTCATCAGAGTGAAGCGGAAGTTCCTCTTGTTGGAGCGGTAGCTGCGGAAGCACGGCAGGCTGCAGTACTTGTTGTCGCGCACGTAGAAGTTCTTTCGTAGTCCGATCGTGCCGCATCGCTCGCAGAGACCTGGCGAATTTTTTTGTTATGGTTTTTTTTCACGCACTCTATGTACTTGCGCGCGCTAACTACCTACCGCCTGGCGGGCCGCCGGCGGTAGGTAGTACGGAAAACACAAACTATTTACGTAGCCGTTTCGACCGACCTTTCATTCAGTGCGGTGGTACCAGCCCGGGCGGGTTAAACCTTACCTCCTGGTATTATAAGAAGGGAGTCATATCCCATAGTCGCCCTTCACGACATACACGGGGAGAGATGTAGTGGGGCTCTTCTTTTAAAGTACCGGGCCCACACGGTACATTATTCTTTATTCATCATTTGTATGGTTTTTTTTATGTAATCCGGTTTAGGTGGTGTTATCCAGAGGGACCAAAGCACATGCTCCGACCAGCCAATATCACGTTCGAGAAGGTAGGTGCCATACCGGAGACTTCCCTGGATTGCTGGCTATACTGGACTAGAGGAGAACACACCCGAGGCTGCTATGCGGCCATCTTACATCCAGTACGGTGGTATCAACCCAGTCGGCGACAATTTGAGCGTACCACCTAGTAAGGGGCAAGGAAAGGGACCTACAGTTTTACACCGGTTCCGAACGGTGAAGCAGCAGGTGTCGTGCACGTAAATTTTTTCGTCAGAAAAAACTCATTGTTACACGCACAACTGCAAGTTGGTCCTCGAGGGAATTGGTTGCATTAGGTTGTGGGACATAGAACCAAGTTAATCTCCGCCCAGTGGACAAACCATCACAGGATCACCAGCCGTCTACTAACTGGTCAGAAGCTGGCACCATGTAAACACACGAATCACTGAGCATTAATTCACGAAAGCAACTTGAATCAGCAGCTGCCTACTGACTGGTCAGGAGCTGGCACCGTGTAAGCCAGCCTTATGTGAAGGGCATGAGATGAGAACACAGCCTACAATTTGTATAATATATTCTATGTATACATTCAAAATACGCCGCGAGAGCAAGGGAAAAACTACCCAGCCATTTATACATATATAAGAAATACAATTGGAAACTTATACCAAAAATACCTATGAAGAAAATTGTGAATTGGCTGTATGGTCAAACAGATCTTTGCCTGCCTATTTATGGCGAAAACAATAACAACAACAACAGCAAGGGAAAAACAATGCCAAAACTCGTCGAATACAAACCGAAGCTGTTCCTGTCGAGCGGCACCACCGACAGTTCAGAGCCTACGTCATGTTCCAACTCTTCCGCCGGCGCCGCTTCTTCTTTCGGCTCCGTCACGATCGACATGTTCGATCGCCGCGACCACCTGCCGGCATTTCACGCACACCGCGATCGATAAGACTCACCGTACACAACAATGGTACACAACCTAAACAAACACTCACTCCACGCTGCTCTAAGCAAGGCGAATAGCATGAAAACTCCGAGCTATGAGAGTGTAGGCCTTGTGGCAAACTATGAGATGAGAATGAAGGAAGGACTCGTTCATTTAGCAAGCAAGTGGGCCACCCGCCGAGACGAGAATTCGCACCAATTCGCAATTTCGCATGCACCCACCCAAAGAATATAATACTGCACCCACCGTTCGTTCCGTGCTTCAAACAAAAGTCAAATCAAGAAGTGTTGCCAGATAAGTTATACCAAATCCCTCCAAACCATTAAGGCCGGGATACACATACCTGTAAGTGGCATGCTAGCTAGGCCCTGCGGGTCTATTCTTGTAAATTCTGACAGCGGAATCAGCGCTGTTGTGGCGCTGAGAGCCACTTCCAAAAGTAGCTCTCAGCGCCACAACAGCGCTGAGTCCGCTGTCAGAATTTACAAGAATAGACCTGCTGGCATGCTGACATGCCAAGTACTAGCAATTGTCTGGCATGCCTGTTTCTAGCGTGCTACTGACGTGCGAGTAGCTTGTTCAGTTCAGTAGTTTGTTCACGATAGTGTGAGACGAATTGAATCGTTTTTGACGTGATGACGTCTCGTCTTTTAGATTGATGAACACCGGCTGCACGCACGAAGAAGTGTCACGTTCCATCTAAACTTATGTGTGCAAGCGAGAGCGCGATAGAGACCTGTGTGTGCAAGCGAGAGCGCGATAGAGAGGCATATACAATAGTAGGAAATACAAAATATATTTCTCCGTCTTTTGCGAGCCTTGAACCCGCGGTCCCTGCCACCATCACCGACCAGACGTCTTAACCACGCGGGCTAATCGAATGTACCGATCGCAGCAAATTTTATCAACAGTATGTGAAGATTTCATGGAGCGACATCTAGCGTTAGCCATGTACCTATCGCAGCAAATTTTCTCAACAGTATGTGAAGATTTCATGGAGCGACATCTAGCGTCCACATCTAGCGTCAATAGTAAATGAAATACTTCAGCGTTATAATATGGTTTTTGACGAAGATTTCATGGAGTGACATCTAGATGAACTTCGCAGCGTCAATAGTAAATGAGTGTTGCAACGTTGTAGTATGCGCTTTGATAATATGTAGATGGCGTTATGTAGGATTATAAATGAAATACTTCAGCGTTAGATTACTATATAAAATAAACAAAAATTAATAGTCGTTATTTTCTCAAATTTTTTATTAGTAATTATCACAACTTTAAATATAAATAATTTAACATAGGTATGTTAAATAGGTAATTTTATTTTCAGTACACAATCAACACTATTAAGGTGTGTTCACCCTAGCAAGAAAAATAAAGGTTAAGTAGGATGTTTAGCTGGTGTGGCGGGGCGTGTCCCTGGTTCGTCATCCTCGCCGGCAGACGCGGGCGATGGATCAGCGAACCGTGATGGATTGGGTGCGCTGGTTGCGAAAGAAGCAGCAGGTCTTGTTTCTGGATCCGGCCACACCGCGAGGAGGGCGAGGCGTGTTGACTGGGACGCGCGACGCCACTTGTCCCTCCTCTGACATAGCGGGGTGGTGAGGCGCTGAGTTGGTGTCGCCGGTAATCCACTGCCGAGGCTGTCGGGTAACCGGTTTTATAAAATTTTCATTTTATCAAATTTTCAGAAAAATATTTACACCCTGTCAGTCCGACAGCTTTTCTTCTTAATATTATTAGCTTTTAAATGTTTTTTACTAAAAAAAAAGATGGTGGACGGCGGAAGTACGTCGCGTCGTCGTTGTAAATAAAAATATATATTTTTGTCGTTCTCGCGGTGCGAGAATTTATGCAACAGACGTTAAAAGCTACAACAGAAATGGCTGTATACTCTAATGAGTTTTTCCTGTTTTGGGAGGAGACGAATAAATATACAAAAAAAAAATTGTATAGTACTCACATTTGCGATTTAAAAATTAAACTTCTAAGCACGATAAAGTAATATAAACTGTTTTTTTATCTGACTTCGCACTTTATATACTTTATGACGTCATCACGTAAAACTATCGTCCGTAAACCGACTTTACAGACAACCAATTTTTATGTCCCCCCAACGTGCCACAATTATTTAAAAAAAACAGACAAAAACACACAACAGATCTCAACAGCTGATGACGAAGTGCGAGCTTGTGCTAGTAGATGGCAAGCACGTCGAGAAGTGTTTCGCGTGCCTGTAGCTAACATGCGAGTCCCTCCCCCCACTTCCCCGCGAGGGGAAAAAATCAAACATCGGCCGATCTGCTGGCATGCCTTGTACTGGAACGTGAGCTGCTCAGAGCTACTGGCAAGTGTATCGTAGAATCGCGATACACATGCCAGTAGCTCGTTTATAACCAGTAGCTGGCATGCTTTTGTGGGAGTAACTAGTATGTGTAGTGTATCCCAGGCTTTAGGCTAAGTACACACGTACGAAGGCGAAGGCGAACAGGAGAAGGAGGGATAAGGGAAGCAATTTTGTCAGAGCAGCGGCCATAGTACCGATAAAACAAGCTCAATGACCCAACAATACGTCTGTGCTTTAGAGGTTGAAGGTCCTTTGTGAGTACAGAGTCGCCAATGAGGCGAATGGCTCGTCGTTGAATAGAATCCAAGGCTGAAAGAAGGTACTCAGGGGAACCCTCCCAAAGATGACTGCAATATTCCATCACCGGTCTTACTTGTGCTTTATAGAGTGTAAGCAGTTGGACCGGCGTGAAAAATCTCCGACATCGGTAGAGTATCCATAATTTTCGAGATGCTACTTTCGCCTTGGACCCATGAACGATCGAAATCCAACGTCCCTGGACACCTCCATACCCAGGACGCCAAGACTGCCATCATTGGGGACTTGGCTGCTCTGGAAAGTTGCTTGGAGTGGAAACGGATCGGTCTTAGTAGAGAAGGTATAGTTATGAAAATCAGGAGCTTCCAACTCATTTTTACTTCTCTTCCACTTCTCTTTTTCGGAACAGCGGCTTCACACAGCGTTTTCGTTTACGTCGAGGCTTTTGGTTTTGTAGTTTTATTTATCAGGCGATACCCGCAAGACACAGCAACGAGTCATCCATGGCTCGATACAATACGATACGACGCACAGTTAGCATGTCAGTCGCGCATGTCGAACAAAAACCAATGTATGGATGCAACGTCGAACATGGCTCGCAGCAAGCTTGCTCTATAAATTTTGCTCGTCGAGCATCTACGTATGTGTGGAGCTACCCTTAGAAAAACCTCCAGTTTCCCATGTTTTCAAAACTAAGAACGTGGATGACGTTTGTGCGAGGGCGATGCTGCAGCATTAGGGTTGTCAATTTTGAAAATTTCCTTACACTAGGGGAAAATATCGCTGCAAAAGAAAATGTATGTATAGTAAGTACCAGTGGCGGCTTTGACCAATAAATTTTAGTGAGGCGACTAAAAATCCACCTACATAGCTTAGACCTGAAGTTTGAGTACCAACACGATGGATCTAGCACCAGTGGTTCTCGAGTTATGACCAAAACAAAAGTTCATGTGACAGATGGATAGATCTCACCGAGACCTGAAGTTTGAGTACCAACACGATGGGTCTAGCACCAGTGGTTCTCGAGTTATGACCAGAACAAACGTTCATGTGACAGATGGATAGATCTCACCGAGACCTGAAGTTTGAGTACCAACACGATGGGTCTAGCACCAGTGGTTCTCGAGTTATGACCAAAACAAAAGTTCACGTGACAGATGGATAGATCTCACCGAGACCTGAAGTTTGAGTACCAACACGATGGGTCTAGCACCAGTGGTTCTCGAGTTATGACCAAAACAAAAGTTCATGTGACAGATGGATAGATCTCTCCGAGACCTGAAGTTTGAGTACCAACACGATGGGTCTAGCACCAGTAGTTCTCGAGTTATGACCAAAACAAACGTTCATGTGACAGATGGATAGATCTCACCGAGACCTGAAGTTTGAGTACCAACACGATGGGTCTAGCACCAGTGGTTCTCGAGTTATGACCAAAACAAAAGTGCATGTGACAGATAGATAGATCTCACCGAGACCTGAAGTTTGAGTACCAACACGATGGGTTTAGCACCAGCGGTTCTCGAGTTATGACCAAAACAAAAGTTCACGTGACAGATGGATAGATCTCACCGAGACCTGAAGTTTGAGTACCAACACGATGGGTTTAGCACCAGCGGTTCACGAGTTATGACCAAAACAAAAGTTCATGTGACAGATGGATAGATCTCTCCGAGACCTGAAGTTTGAGTACCAACACGATAGGTCTAGCACCAGTAGTTCTCGAGTTATGACCAAAACAAACGTTCATGTGACAGATGGATAGATCTCACCGAGACCTGAAGTTTGAGTACCAACACGATGGGTCTAGCACCAGTGGTTCTCGAGTTATGACCAAAACAAAAGTTCACGTAACAGATGGATAGATAGACCTGAAGTTTGAGTACCAACACGTTCGCAGTTCGCGCGCGCCCAGTTGCAGCCGAACTTCGCCGAGCGCGCGCTCCCCTGCCCGCACTACACCCCGCAGCGGACTTCATTCGTTCTCGTACAAGGAGCGCAGCGACGTAATACAAACTCTTTGATATTCCTATGATAGAATTTGGCACATAATTTGAAAAGGTGCCAGGAGAGCAGCCGAGAGGCCGTGGGAGCTGTGTGCGCGGGAAGAAATATTACCTATGTGACATGTTATGTTATTTACAGAGACTTTTACGTATCTACCGATTGTACCCTGGTACTTCAACATCAATCGGACCACAAAATCGTTACCTTTTTGGTAGGGTTGGCCGTGGTGGGGAGCTGTGCGCGGGAAAAAATATTGTATGACATGTTATGTTATTTACTGAGACTCTTATCTACCGATTGTACCCTGGTACTTCATGAGCTTCATGAGCGCTCGCCGCTCGTCTAGGCGAGCGCAGCGACGACGTAATCGTTGTTATGCAGCAGGATTTATTAGCGCCTCAATTGCTAGGTACATGCCACGAATTCAAAGCGATATGAGCCGGATGCGCGGCGTCTCACCAACTGTGCACAATTTCATGCAATGTTTTTTCCCGCGCGTGCGGCTCCTTGTCATAGCTGTGTCCCTGGTACTTTTTCAAATTATGCGCTGTGCTGTATGACATGTTATGTTATTTACTGAGACTCTTATCTACCGATTGTAGCCTGGTACTTCAACGGAACACAGAGCGCTCGCTCGCCGCCCGTCTAGGCTAGGCGAGCGCAGCGACGACCGCGACGTAATCGTTCATGCAGCAGGATTTATCAGCGCCTCAATTGCTAGGTAAATGCAACGAATTCAAGGTCAAACTTTTGTCTCTACGAGGTGAAGCGATATGAGCCGGATGTGTCCGGCGTCTCACCAACTGCATATATTCGGTGCCAACTGTGCACAATGTCATGCAATGTTTTTTCCCGCGCGTGCGGCTCCTTGTCATGGCTGTGTCCCTGGTACTTTTTCAAAATAGGCGCTGTGCTGTATGGTGCTGTCGGCATTTGCGCCAACACACGCGCGTGGACAAGTACATGTGTATTGTATGCACTAACACATCTTTGGCGCAGAGCTGAAGTATTTCGTTCGTCGCCTCTAAGGACCCCTCTCGCACCACCTCCCCGCGCCGCACCCCGGCTCGCCTCCGCGCCGCACCGCCGGCTCGCCTCCGCGCCGCCGCGCCGCCGTGCGCCGTTTGCTTTTGGTCTATAATGTTCTCCGATCAGTTTGGATGGACTTTTTTTAAATTTTCTTTCATGGTATTTTGAAATTTTTTTTTTCTTTACCTTCAAGATAATTAAGTGAGGCGGTGCTTCACTTGCTTCACCTGGATAACCGCCACTGGTAAGTACCTAACCTATGTAAGATAGGTAGGTACTTACTTATTTTTTATTTTATGTATTGAATTTTAGGAAGCCTAGTTTACTAATAAAATATCAGATAGACTTCGATTTCTGCTAACAACACCACAGTACTAACGTACGCGTGAACGGGTGAAACGCGAGACGGTCATCTGGCCACACTTCGGCGGCTCCGCTGTCAACCACCGCTTCCTTCAAAAGTAAAGCTTTGTTCAAAAGTTTCAAAATATCAGCTGAGGAGACTGCAAGAACAATTTTACTGAAATAATAAATGAAAATAATAGTTTTCTCACCATCAGGATGTCAGTGTTTATTGCAGCCATCGCAACAGAGAGCGGTGTCCCCTTGTTCTCCCGGAAAAGAGGTACTTCCGACGGGGTAAGTTTGAAAAACTTAAAAAAACACTAGATCTATACGAAGCCAATTCGACAATATCACAGCTGAATTCCCTTGCAGATCCAGTTCTCCACGACGGCGTCCCTTCACGGAATCAACATGTTCAGTAAATGTCACGACGTCTCCATTTTGAATACAAAAGTACCGAACGGTTCTTTGGTTTGGAAGGACTATTGCAAAAGGTAATTGAATGTATTAACAAAACAAAAAACAAACAAAACAATACAAGTGCACTCATAAATTAAAAAAACAGAATACACGCCACCAGCTGTCAGCAAATAAATAAATAATTTTTTTTTATCCTCGGCAAAACGGCAAATAAAAAGTACTTGTGTAGGGTGCGCTGTAGTATAAGGCCTGCTAATTAGAAAATTGCTGGTAGCTGGGACTGGTAGGTGAGGGTCTATAGAACTATTACCAAAAATAATTGTTTGCCGGAAATGCGTAGGTTCGGAGAAAAAAAATTTTGAAAAAAATATTTTTCATACAAAATTAATTTTAGATTTTTAATATATTTTTTTAATGCACCAAAACATTTATTTTGAATAGGAATTTATGCAAAAACTACATGCCCCGCCTCAACATTAGGTTAGGTTAAGTTAGGTTAGGTTAGGTCAGGTTGTTAACCCTGGTTCTTTTTTTTAAACCACCAAAACCATACCACTTCCCTTGTTTTTACATACATTTATATTCAAAACCAATGTTTTGGTGCCATAAAAAAACAAAAAAAAAATTTATATTTTGTATGAAAAATTAATTTTCTATGGGAAATTTTTTTTTCTCCGAACCTACGCATTTCCGGCAAACAATTATTTTTGGTAATAGTTCCATAGACCCTCACCTACCAGTCCCAGCTACCAGCAATTTTCTAATTAGCAGGCCTTATACTACAGCACACCCCTTGTGTAAGTTTAAAAAAAATAGTTATTACCTTTTAAGCACTTATTTTACATTAAATAAGATTGTGTTTACTGTTCTATTTTCTGTTTATTAATTTGTTTGAAATTAATAACCTAAGCGTGAGGGTTTTGAATGTTGCGATGAGGTCCCTGCTTTGTCTTCTTTGCTCTAGTGTAGTAATACCAAGTGCGTCCAAGCGGCTTGATGTGATCCCGCCAGCATATCAAATTGTCGGATATCGGAATGTCATATAACAAACAAACACACACACAGATATATGACAGACCCTTCAGTGTGTTCCCTTAACGGCGCGGCGGGTGGCCGAGTAGTTTGGGCATCGGCCCCTCATGCGAGGGGTCCGAGGTTCGAATCCGGTCGGCGTGTACCAATGAGTTTTTTCTGGCGAAAAAATTTACGTGCATCCCAAACCTGCTGCTTCACCCTTCGGAACCGGTGTAAAATTGTAGGTCCCTTCCCTTACCCCTTACTAGGTGGTAGGCTCAAATTTTGGCCGACTGGGTTGTACCACCGTACTGGATGTAAGATGGCCGCATAGCGACCTCGGTTGTGTTTTCCTCTATTTCAGTATATCCAGCAATCCAGTGAAGTCTCCGGTATGGCACCTACCTTCTCGGAGGTGATATTGGCTGGTCGGAGCATGTGCTTTGGCCCCTCCAGTCATCCGTACTGGATTACATAAAAAAAGAATTAACGCCATCTATTCCAGCATAACACTGATCGGAGTAGTGACCGGCGGGCTGGAGTGTGACCTGCCGCTACTGTTGTCCTCCGTGTACGACGCCATGGTGCTCTGCGTGGGCCGCAAGGAGCTGGAGACGTTTAAGAGCCCCGACCAGCTGAAGCGCGAGCTGCGCTCCTGCTACGCGCTGGTCGACAGCCTGCTGGAGTCGCTGGACCCGTCGAGCGTTAACGGCGTACAGCCGACGCTGCTGCTGGATTTGATGGAGTGCGTGCTGTGCCCGGAAGCGACTCAGCTGCAGGTGGATATTCTCTAGTAGAGTTTTTTGTTTTTAGGGTTCCGTATCCGTCGTACGGGACCCTATTACTACGCCTACGCCGTCTGTCTGTCTGTCCGTCCATCCGTCTGTCTATCCGTTCGTCCCTCTGTCCGCCTGTCCGTCCGTTCGTCCATCTGTCTGTCCGAGGGCTGTATCTCTTGAACCATAATAGTTAGCCCATTGAAATTTTCACAGAATATGTGTTATTGCACGGGAGAGACACGGGTCCCTTAATTTCTGACCAATGAAGCATTTTTTAAAAGAAAACTGACATGTTTGGCTACATCACCTACAACATCCTTGATGTCAGCCCATAACACGGGGTGAATTAGGTGCCATGTCAGTGCTTCCATTGATCTCATGTCGGCTACACTTAACTGGACGGAAACTATTTACATAGCCGTTTCGACCGAAGTTTCATTCAGTGCGGTGGTATCAACCCGGGCGGGATACACACCCACTCGTCTCCGAGCTGGGAGTGTGCGGCGCTGAATTTAAGCATGCCCCACACAGAGTCAATACATTTTTGAGCATGATATAAGTTAGCCTAAATATGTTAGTTTTATAACAATTTATGTTAGTTACAAATTAATATTAAAATAAATAAGGTACACAGACACAGGTAATTGCACATATGTAGACACAGGTAATTACACATATACAAATACATGACACGAATATATTAGTATAATCCCTACTACCTACTAAGGTAAGAAGGGAAGGGACCTAGAGTTTTACGTGAAATCCGAAACAACGGTGGAGCGGTCACCCATCCAAGTACTGAACCGCGCTCATCGTTGCTTAACAACAGTCGACCGACCGCACCGCTGAGCTACCGAGGCTGACAAAAATACTAGAGCGACTTATTTTATGTAACTTCATTCTCTAACCCGCCACCAGCGCACGTTGGAGCAGTACAAGGAGCAGGTGAGCGGCCGCTGGGCGTGCCTCAGTGTGCACGGCCGGCTGGCGGCCGCGTCGGCCGACTGGAGCGAGCTGGACGCGCGGGAGGCGCGCGCGCTGCTGCTGCTCAGCTCGCAGGCGGGCGCTCCGCTGCGCGAGACGCCCGTCTACCTGCCGTACACCAGTCCCGATGTACGTGCGTTCTTGCCGCGCGTATAGAGACGTAACAGCTTTTCAGTAGTACTAGATAAGCCTTTATCGTACATCACTCCCAAAATAACATATCACCGACCAAAGGAGCTTATAAGCTGATTTCACAATGACTGATGCTTGTGTTACATAGACATACATACATAGCGTCACGCCTGTTTCCCGGGGGGTAGGCAGAGACAACGGATCTCCACGTGCCAGGATCCTGACACACCTCTGCCGCCTCTTCCACTCTCATAATGTTCTTCATGCATGCTCGTCGGTTACGGGTACTAAGCACTTGACCCTTTTTGAGCACATTCTCGATCTGGTCCAGGTAGGTGGTCTAGGGCGACCCTTCCCGACTCTTCCACTCACATTTGCTTCATAAATTTCCTCCGTTAGTCTCCTATCATCCATTCTTCCATCATGACCGAACCACCGAAGCATTCCTTTCTCAATCCTTGTCACTATATCTTCTTTCAGCCCACAGCGCTCTCGCACTACACTATTTCTCAATGTATCTTTCATTGTAACTCCACACATACTCCTAAACGCGCGCATTTCCACAGCATTAATCCTGCTTTCATGCTTCGTCTGCATTGCACCACAACGAAACCCTAAAATGATGGATGGCTTCCCAAACAGCATGCTAGCTACAGCAGCGTTCTCCGCAGGTAGCGTTCCGCGCGGTGACGTGCAAGCTGCTCGCGGACGCGTACGTGCTGGTGATGTGCGGGCCGACGCCGTCGCTGGCGCAGATAGACGAGCTGGTGCTGCGCTGCTGGGAGAGCTCCGCGCAGCTCATCAGGGAGGCCAAGATGACACATCCGAGGAACTTCCCGCCCAGTATGCACTTCGAGTCCGGCGTGCTGGGGTGAGCTGTTGTCTTTGAAGTTGTAGTTCTTTAGGCGCGTTTGAAAATATGATATGAAAATATGTTATGAAAATATGTTATGAAAATGTCATGAAAATATGATATATGAAAATATTTTTTTTTTTTTTTTATGGAAACTGACACGGTTGGCTACATCACCTACAACGTCCGTGATGTCAGCCCATAACACCGGGTGAACTAGGTGCCATGTCAGTGCTTCCCCCTTTGATCGTGCCGGCTACACTGAACTGGTCGGAAAACACAAACTATTTACATAGCCGTTTAGACCGACGTTTCATTCAGTGCGGTGGTACCAACCCGGGCGGGTTAAACCCTACCACCAAGTAAGATTAGGAGGGAAGGGACCTACAGTTTTACGAGGAATCCGAACCTCGGTCAGCCTCCAACGGTCAGCGCCCATTTTTTTTTAAATTATTTGTTAGGATATCTGCCATAATAACACATGTTCTGTAAAAATTTGAATGAAAGTTACAGCCCCTCGGACAGACGGACAGACAGACAGAGAGACCGCACTGGGCAGGGATTGCATCCCTATACTCTGGACTTGCCGCGGATGCGTACCAATCGGTGGTGCAAATCCTTCCTCCACACAACCGGTAAACTCTGGAACGCTCTCCCTGCCCACATATTTCCACCCAAGTATAGTCTCGGGTCCTTCAAGAGAGGCGTGAATGGGCACCTATCAGGCCGGCATGACATTCGCAGCCCCGAATGCGCCCGAATGTCTATGGGCGTCGCTAGACACCTTATGGGTGACTCGGCGCCACATGTCGCGCTTAGTATAAAAAAAAAGAGACGGTGTAGGCTTAACACGGATACGGAAACCTTAAAATATGCATATGTTACTAAGTGGTACGGTTTAACCCGCCCGGGTTGGTACCACCGCACTGAATGAAAGGTCGAATCGGCTATGTCAATAGTTTGTGTTTTCTGTCCAGTTCAGTGTAGCCGACATGAAATGAAGGGAAGCACTGACTTGGCACCTAGCTCACGTGGTATTATGGGTTGACATCACAGATGCTGTATGTAGGTGATGTAGCCAACCGTGTCAGTTTCCATAAAAAAAAAACTAACAAATACATTCTCCCCACAGGGTGTTAATAGTGAATATCGCCGGCAAGAAGTGCGTGTGCTCGCGCAGCCTCCACCACTCGAGCCAGCAGAAGGGCCGCGCGCTCTCCGGCGCGCACCGGCTCGACATCCTGCGCACTTTCTACATCCGCGCGGCGAGGCACCTAGCGACCGAGCTCGCCGCGCGGAGCGACCACAGCTCTGGTGAGAAAGCTGTCTTGTGTGGTTAGACAGCTCCGGTGAGAAAGCTGTCTTTTTGGGGGGGGGGGGGGGGGGGGGGGTAACACAGCTCCGGTGAGAAAGCTGTCTTGTGGGGGCGGGGGGGGGGGGGAGGTTATTTTATTTTATTTTTTACTACATTTTGCCCGCAGCTTCGCTCGCGTGAAATTCGTTTTTAAAAAGAAGAATGTTAGTAAGCCCGCTACCGTACCTTTATTTCGGCGCGCGGAACAATTCGGTTTGTATAAGAGCCACATCTTAGCATAACCGGAACATACATATGGAGGAACATACATACACACATACATACAGAAAAGATTTCTAAAAATCGTCAATTTACTTTTAGTATCATACATAGAGTCCACAAACGCTATATATCTTAAAACAAAGTAACTTATTCCGTGACCATCCCTTAAAGATTTATTATTGGTATTGATAGAAACTAACGCGGTTGGCTACCTCCCCTACAACATCAGTCTGTGATATTGGTGAACTAGGTGCAGCCTCAGCGTTTCCCTTTGGTCGCGCCGGCTACGCTGAATTGAACTGAAAACACGAACTATTTACATAACCGTTACGATCGGTCTTTCATTTAGTGCGGTGGTTCACCTATTAAGGTAAGAGGGGAAGGGACCTACAGTTTTATGTGGAATCCGAACCGCGGTCAGCCTCCAACGGTCGAGCGGTCACCCATCCAAGCCATCACCGCGCCCAGGTGTGCTTATGATCACGAACGATACTTGCCACGGTCCGCCCCGGGTGACAAGTAGCCGTGGGGTGACACATTGACTGGGATAAAAGGAGATTGTATAAAAATTTACGAAAATTAACCCACTCGGCCGCATATCATGTAAGTTTTTCCAAATTGAAATGTATAAAAAAGTTACCTGAGGTCAACTATGAGCCACGGGCAATACTTTCAATTGAAAAAGAAGAAGCAAAAAAGGTAACTGATTCTTTCAGTAAAATAAAAGCTCGCAAACACATTAAAGAACCATGATTATATAGTTTTTTAGGTTTCCATATCCCGTAGGGAAGCCTATTACTAAGCCTACGCCGTCCGTCCGTCTGTCCGAGGGCTGTATCTCTTGAACTGTAATAGGTAGCCCGTTGAAATTTTCACAGAATATGTGTTATTATGGCCGATATAAGAGCAAATAATTAAAAATACGTAAAGTAAAAAATGAAGGGGGTTCCCATCAGCCCCGGATCTACATATTTTTGGAGGGGGTGCAAAATCTTAAAATGCCGCCCTTTTGCGCTCGTTAATTTTTATAGTAAAATGGGTGACATTCCCGAAAGAAAGGGGGTTATTCTAGGTAATTTACTAATACTAATGCCAAAAAGGTATGTATTTTTTTTGAGGTTTGGAAAACAAAATATCGAAAAGAGGAAATTTTTTTTTATTAATGAAAAAAATTCACATTCAATTCGACATTATACAATGGTTGGCACGAACGGGCGTAAAAAATCCTACTTATAGTGTCCATCAATGTTCTTGGTGTCCATAATCTACGGACGCCGCGTTTCATTGAGTATTTATTCTGCCACATAATAAGTACATAACTAATAGATAAACTCTGGAATGCTCTCCCTGCCCATATATTTCCCCCCAAGTATAGTCTCGGGTCCTTCTAGAGGGGCGTGAATGGGCACCTGTCAGGCCGGCATGTCATTCGCAACCCCCGCATACGACCGAATGTCCACGGGCGTCGTTAGACACCTTATGGGTGGATCGGCGCCATATGTTGCGCTGTCAATAAAAAAATAACGCAAATCTTTTTGCATAATATGCAAAAAAGAAATTATATATTTTACATCTTTTTTATACACTAAAAATAGTGCATAGGTATTTATTTTGTATGTACCACGAAATGATCAGTACACAAAATAGTATATGCAGGCTGTTTCAGGATAAGCTTGAGAAACTTCAGGAATAGAAAGTACTCATTATTAGAAGAAAAAAATCCTTATCACTCAAATCGAAATTCTGTATTTTTTGTTTCATACAAAAATTTAAAATTGTTATAAAAACTCATTGGACAGTGAGATTTGTCAACAGTGCTGTCTAGGTCTAGGGAGTGAAATGACCTAGTCCAGTGCCCTTTTTCTTTTGATGTCATTAAAATTTAAGTGTTTGGAATTACCTATATGCAGTACAATTCTACTAGTTAAGCATGTAAGTTAGTCATTTTATTTTTATTTAAATAAAGGTGGACGTTAACCGTCCACCAAAGCTCGATGAAACTACTTTCACCAAAAAGTACTATAAAATGACCGAATCTGGGAAAAAGTTTTAGAGCTTTTCGTCTTCAAATATGGACCGCTTTCGAACCCTGAAGTTACGAAACCCTATTATGAAACATCCAGTATATCGGTATTAAAAAAGAAATGTCTGGAAAAATTAAATACAGGAATCAATAAAATAAAAATTAAACCATGATTTCATTTTTTATTGAATGTATACGAGCAAAATAATACTGACTGGATTGACCTATGGCGATGCGTGCGGGCGCGGAGTGGAGCCACCTCCGCCGCGCCGCCGATCAATATCGGTGTATCAATATCAATAAATCAATATCACATCAATTAATACCTGTATTAAGGCAATCACATACTTCAACACTTCACACTTACACTTACACTTCAAAAAAATGTATGTGGTTGATACCTACATCCTTTGTAAAGTGAATTTGGTAGTTTTACATTTAAATTTCAATTATGAATGTACAAAAAATATGTTTTTTTACCGACTTAAAAAAAAGGAGGAGGTTCTCAATTCGACTGTATTTTTTTTTATGTTTGTCCCGTCAGACCTTTCGACTGGGTGAACCGATTTTGATGATTCTTTTTTTATTTGAAAGCTGGTGCTTCCCGTCCCGTGTGGTCCCATTTCAATTTGGTCAAGATCGGATTGGAAAGCGGGGCGGAATTGCGAGGCTGAAGACCGAGCGATTCCGCCAAGTACATTAGCAAAAAATTATTAAAAAAAACTGTGAAATAAAAAACTATTAAAAAAAATATAAAAATCGCCTTCAACTCTAGGGTTCGATTTTTTTTATTTCTAGGTTCCTTTAAAGAGACATTAAAACAATTATCTTGAAAACCAAATAGATATATTGTTTTCTAAAATATAAATAGAACTGATTAGGTTTGCGATCCAACCACGCGCGCGAGCGGAGCGGGTGCCGCTCTACCGCCGCGCCGCTGCCGAACGTATGCCGCTCGTTCGGCCGACCGACCGACTACGCTACGGAGCGGCGCGGCGCGCGCGAGTCGACGGCGACGCTCGCTTACTAGACTAGCCGCTGCGCCGCCCCCTGCCCCCTCCGCCGCGCCGTCCGGATCAACGCCTCCGCTCCTTTACCATTACACAAATTATTTCGCGACCATCTTATCGAATCGAAATCAAAGACATATTTTATAAGTAATTTACAATTTATCTTTATGTTTATGGGTGTGATTTTGCCGCCCCCCCAATCTTGCCGCCCGGGGCAAGTGCCCCTTCCCGCCCCCCCCTAGATCCGGCCCTGGTTCCCATACAAGAAATATGTTTTTTTTTTCAATGTTTTTTTTGTGGTGCGGAACCTCGGTGCGCGAGTCCGACCCGCACTTCACAGGTATTTTTTTCAAATTAGTGACATGGAGGGGGGGTGCACAAATAATTTTCCGCCCCGAGTGTCAATCCACCTTAATCCGCCACTGAATAAAACAATATTGTTGACTGTATGTGCAGAATGGGAGGAGGAGTTGCGCGGCGCCACGTGCGAGACGTACTGGTGCTCCGAGTACCACAAGTGTCATGCGCGCCGCGCCGGCAACCTGCTCTGCTGCGCTCTCTACGCCTCCACCGTGCCCACCCACACTATGAGGTAACATAAAAAAAGTAAAAAAGTATAAAGTTTTATTAGTTATTATTAGTAACATAAAAAAAGTAAAAAAGTATAAAGTTTTATTAGTTATTATTAACAAAAAAAAAGTCTAAAAGTATAAACTTTTATTAGTTATTAGTAACATAAAAAAAGTCAAAAAGTATAAAGGATTATTAGTTATATATAACCCAATTTTTATAACTGTGCACTTCGAGCTGTCAAAGTCGTTAGGTTGGCAGGACTGAATTCATCCCCCGCTTACTTCCTCACCTCTCCGCCGATGCCTATCAGTACACACACACACACACAGCAAGGGCGTGTACTGATAGGCGTCGGCGGAGAGGTGAGGACGTAAGCGGGGGGTGAATTCAGTCCTGCCAACCTAATTACTTTGACAGCTCGAAGTGCACAGTTATAAAAATTGGGTTATATTAGTAAAAAAAAAGTCAAAAAGTATAAAGTTTCATTAGTTATTTATTAGTAACAAAAAAAAGTCAAAAGTATAAAGTTTTATTAGTTATTAGTAAAAAAAAAAAAGTCAAAAAGTATAAAGTTTTATTAGTAACTAGCTTTTGCCCGCGGCTTCGCTCGCGTGAAATTCGTATTTAAAGAGAAGAAAGTAAGTAAGCCCGCTACCGTACCTTTATTTCGGTGCGCGGAACAATTCGGTTTGTATGAGAGCCACATCCTAGCGTAACCGGAACTGAATTTTATTTAGCCTATCCTGCGTCCCGTATAGTTAAATCTTCTTGTACTAAGTTTAATCGAATTCGGATGTTCGGTTTAAGATTTATGGAGGTACATACAAATACATACAGAAAAGATTTCTAAAAATCGTCAATTTAGTTTTAGTATCATACAGTATCTTATAAACCAAAGTAACATACTCCATGACCATCCCTTACAGATTTATTATTAATATATTGAATATTGATATTGATGATTTCTAAAACACAATTCACAGGAACGTCGGTCGAAACGGCTAAGTAAATAATTCGTGTTTTCCGTCTAGTTCATTGTAGCCGACATGAAATGAAGGGAAGCACTGACATGGCACCTAGTTCACCCGGTGTTATGGGCTGAGATCACGGATGTTGTAGGTGATGTAGCGAACCGTGTCAGTTTCCATAAAAATAAAAAAAGTTCCTGACACACCTCTGCCGCCTGTTTCACTCTCATAATGTTCTTCATACATGCTCGTCGGTTACGGGTACTACGCACTTGACCCTTTTTGAGCACATGCCCGATCTGGTCCAGGTTCGTACTAAAAAATTTGTTTGCTCAAATTTTCGCTCAATTTAATACTTGTTTCTTTGTTTCCCACAGGATCATAACAACACAAATCTTGAACAACATGTCGGCGAATAAGGAAGTGTTGTGGTGATGAATGTCAGTCAGTCAGTCAGTCAGCGTGTAAGCGTCCACTGCTGGACATACGCCTCTTCAATTTTTCTCCAGTCCTCCCGGCCTTCAGCGGTACGGAACCACTGCTTTCCGCCGACGTACTTGATGTCGTCGTCCCACCTGGCGGGTGGTCTTCCCACACTCCGTTTTCCTGTCCACGGCCGCCAGTGTAGGACACGGTTACTCCAGCGGTCGTCGTCTCTTCGGCTGACGTGCCCAGCCCATTGCCACTTGAGCTTAGCCACCCGGTATCCAATATCGACTACTTTGGTGCGTCGGCGGATTGCCTCGCACCATATCACGTAGCGTTATTCCCAGCATGGCTCGCTCCATTGCTCGCTGGGCAACTTTCAACCTTTGGACAACACCGACCGTCAGCGCCCACGTTTCACACCCGTACGTCATAACCTGATGTGATGAATGTGTGCGATAGTAATTTAGTTTTTACTGTGATATAATTACATAATGTGCTTCCATGTTTATTGAATCTCAAGAAGAATGTAATCAAGTATTTTTTAAGTATGTAATTAAATACCTACATAATATTCTTTATTCTTTCATTTATTCATCCATTATATGTAGTGCACTACGCTGTGGCGATTCCTGGTGTTTGTATTGTGCTGGAGTATTGGGTCGGATCTGGCTAAGGATTGTTTTTTTCATCCTTACCTATAATAAAATCCAAACGTCTGCTTTCTGTCTGAGCGTCTGTCTGTCTGCTTATAACTCGAGAACCACTGAACCGATTTTAATGAAAAAAAATTCTACGGATAGCTTGATTCTTCCCATCAACTATAGGCTACTTACTATCACGCTAAATGGCTTATGAGGTTAGCAGTGAAGTGAAATATGAGAGCGGGCGGAGCCGCGGGCACAGCTTGTAATTTCATATAACCAATAAATATAATCACTTTAAATTAAAAAAAAACACCGCACAGGATTCATCCATACCTACATAACGGAATATATGCAACTCACACAGGCACACACAACCCACATAGCTCGCCAGTCGCCGCGCCGCAGCGCGCACACACATGCACTAATCGCTAAATGCGATCCCCGCTGCGTTAACTCGAAAGGCGGAAATTTTTAAATTATGTATTGACGTTTTATCTTATTGTGGGTTATTAAATAAATAATATATCCCCGATATTTTTTCACATTTTTTTTTTCATTTTATGTCGTTTGGCGGCGCCAACCTAGCCAACTTAAAGGTTGTCAGTTGCCAGCCTCGATAGCTCAGTGGTGCAGACAGTCGAGCAACGCTGGGCCGGTCAGTACTTGATTGGATGGGTGACCGCTCGACCGTTGGAGGCTGACCGTGGCTCGGATTTCACGTAAAACTGTAGGTCCCTTCCCTTCTTAACTTACTAGGTGGTAGGGTTCAACCCGCCCGGGTTGGCACCACCGCACTGAATGAAACGTCGGTCGAAACGGCTATGTAAATAGTTCGTGTTTTCCGTCCAGTTCAGTGTAGCCGACATGAAATGAAGGGTAGCACTGACGTGGCACCTAGTTCACCCGGTGTTATGGGAACACATCACGGATGTTGTAGGTGATGTAGCCAACCGTGTCAGTAAGAACATTAGGAGGTGTCAGTTTCCACAAAAAAAAATTTTGGAATCGCCACTGACACTACCCTTGAATAATTCATTAGGGTAAAAATAGGACAAATCATTTGCCCTATTTTTACCCGACTACGGCGAAGCCAAAAGGAAGGTATGATATTCCTTTTGTCGGAGCAAGCGCAGAGTCTAAGCACAGAGTCTATCTAGTTTGGTACGGGGTCTTTGGGAGGCAGTTGCACCGGCTTGCATTAGAATGCGTTTGTGCAGCGGCGCGCGGCAGTGTCCGCGCATCCACTCCGGCGCATACAAGTTCAATGCGACGCGCGCGCAGCGGTTCCGTTGACCGCGAAAGTGCTTTCGAACTATTTCACATTGGCGAAATGTTTTAGAACTCACTGTTAATCGCAGTAGAACAAAATGGTGTAATTGTGTATTTGAAATTAAATTGAGTGGTAATTTTGAGTACCTAATACAATTTTTTGATTTTGCAAAATGAGAGGTGTAGTGACCTGTGCTGTGTTGTTAGTGATGAGCGTTATATCAAGCTGTGGTTGGTTTTTTCTTTAAATAAATAAGTAAAAAAAATAATTTCAGTTGGCACCTACATAATATTTGTACTGTAGCTATACTGATAAAAAGTTAAGTGCGTATTATTAGTTATACAAAACATTTGAACCATTGGTGCCGTGTGGGGGCGGTGCTGAAAAAGAATAGCCCCACTGAATCTCTCGTCGTGCATGTAGTAAAAGAAATTCACAGTTTATTTCAGTTTATCTAGATTTTCCTAACAATATAACATTTTTTTTATGGAAACTGACACGTTTGTCTACATCATCTACAAAATCCGTGATGTCAGCCCATAACAAAGACAATATAACCACTGCCCATACCACCGGGTGAACTAGGCGCCATGTCAGTGCTTCCCTTCATTTCATGTCGGCTACACTGAACTGGAAGGAAAACACGAACTATTTATATAGCCGTTTCGACCGACATTTCATTCAGTGCGTTGGTACCAAACCAACCCGGCCGGGATAAACCCTACCAACTAGGTAAGGTAAGAAGGGAGGGGACCTACTTACATACCTACAGTCGATCCGAACCAATGAATACAAACGCCTAAAAATAGGTAAAGCAATAAATAAGAGTTCATAAAATTTGTTGCAAGTATAAGTTAAACAGACGTTATTTTATATCGAACACAAATTACATTTTTTCGTATTCATGTTAAACAATGTACCGTGTGGGGCCGGTACTTCAACGCATAGCCCCACTGCATCTCTCTCCGTGCATATCGGTAAAGAAATTTACTGTTGATTTAGTTATTATCTAGATTTTCCTTTTTTTTTATGGAAACTGACACGGTTGGCCACATCACCTACAACATCCGTGATGTCAGTCCATAACACCGGGTGAACTTGGTGCCACGTTAGTGCTTCCCTTCTGTCGTGCCGGCTACACTGACCTGGACGGAAAACACAAACTATTTACATAGCCGTTTCGACCGACCTTTATTCAGTGCGGCGGTACCAACCCGGGCGGGTTAAACCCTACCACCTAGTAAAACAAGAAGGGAGTCATATCCCTTAGTCGCCTTTTACGACATACACGGAGAGAGATGCAGTGGTGCTATTCTTTTAAAGTACCGGCCCCAAATGGTACAAATTCCTATTAAATTAGGTATTTTTATTACACTGTGTGGGGCCGGTACTTAAAAAGAATAGCCCCACTGCACCTCTCCACATGCGAGTCGTAAAAGGCAACTAAGGGTTAAGGACAAGATGCCGTGCAAAAGGGCGACAGGATAGCCCCCTCTCTCCTTGGCACTGTCACTCTAGTAATGCAGCAGGTGGGTCTTCGTGCCTTACTTCCTGCTTATCTTGTCCGAATAGTTTGCTAAACGTGGTGATCGCTGCTCTGCCGTAATTTACCAGGGCTCTTGCAGCACAACACCGATTACAATATTTACATACACTGACATGGCACCTAGTTCACCCGGTGTTATGGGCTGACATTGCGGATGTTGTAGGTGAAGTAGCCAATCGTGTCAGTTAAAAAAAAAGAGCATGTCGGAAAATGTCGAATTCCGTAAAACTCCAAATAGGGGCGTCGCGTTGTCGTCAGTTTCTCTCCAGTTTTACTCTCAATTACGTACAGTCAGCGCGTACGTTCGTGGCGTCCGGCAGGAAAGCTAGAATGGAATGTATAGTGTTGTGAATCAATCTCTGAAAGTAACGACATTTACGAACCCTCTTTTTTATTTATGGCAATTATTTATCTAATAAGGTTTTAATGCGTGGTTGAAGTACGAAGACAAAACAGGGATAATCGTTTAAAGATCTATCGGCCTCCCCCCGCAGAGGCCACGAACGTGCGCGCTAACAGTACCTATCGTAATATTTGCCGGTCGACTGGCGTGGCGCCCGCAGCGAAACGGAGAAATCTCAACACGCACGGCAACCGCGCGCCACGCGCTGCGCGCCGCCCCACGCGGCGCGCTCGGCGGCGCTTTCGTGATCGTGTCCGACGACGCGACGAAGCTGCGGGTTTTTTGCCGCACTGTTTAACTTCAACGATCGTCTTCGCGTCGAGTGTGATCAACTGATCATCCATCAGTGATGAATGATGATCACCTTTGAGGAAATATTATATTAGCTATTGTCAAATAAAAACAAACGTGCAGTTCGCACAATAATGTTTTATGGCTTAGTGAAGAGAATCTCCCTTCACTAAGCCATACAATTTTGTTGTGCGAGCTGCACGTTTGTTTTGATTTGAAAATAGTACATAGCATAATATATCTTTGCTGATCAGTGATCACGATCAGTGATTGTTGAATGATCGATCAGTGACCGACGTATTAGGTACATAGTGTGATCAATGGCGGGCGACGATGTGACTTTTCAATGAATTCACACATGCTTAATGAATGTTACATCCATTTTTAGGGTTCCGTATCCGTCGTACGGGTAAGTAATCTGTAGCACGGGACCCTACTACTAAGCCTACGTGTGTCTGTCTGTCTGTCCGAGGCGAGGGCTGTATCTCTTGAACCGTAATAGTTGGCCCGTTGAAATTTTCACAGAATATGTGTTATTATTTATGGCCGCTATAACAACAAATAGTAAAAATAAGAAAAAGTAAAAAATTCACGGGGTCCCCATAAAAGAAACTAAAAAGTGTACGCGCCATCTACTGAAAACAGTATGAAGCAGCGCTGACCATGACATGACGATACCTTCGCTGCGCGAGTTCGACTCGCACGTGGCCGATTTTTTTAGGTTCCGTAGCCGTCTGTATCTGTCTGTGGCATCGTAGCTCCCAAACGGATGGACCGATTTGGATGCGTTTTTTTTATTAGAAAGCTGGTTTTTCGTCACTGCGAGCGACGAATGCAAACTGTTTGACCTAGACGGGCAGACTGACAAACGAACATAGGCTGAGCTATAAAGGTTTTAGTTATAAAAGCACAGACATGATTAAATTGTAAAGATCTGATTACATTGTTGCGAAATGACCGCAATTATGTGCACGGCAGAACTCAAGCTAGGTCGGAATCTTTAGCTAAAATAGCTTAGAGCTACTTTCGTTTTCTCACAGTGGAAAATGAAAGGAACAAGCAAGTACTAATAGCAGGTAGCTAGGTACCCGCTATCCAGCTCAACCACTTTCACAGGCAAGCAGTCTCGTGTGGGTGAGTGAGGTCTTTATACGGGGAATGTTTTACGTATCAAATGCTTGACGTAACTGGTAATAGTTTTCTATTCTGTGGTAATAGCTCGGAAGCTGTAATTTTTTTTATGGAAACAGACACGGTTGGCTACATGCATACCTTCACCTACGCTCCATGGTTCGGTCGGATGTTATGCAAAAACCGGCCAAGTGCGAGTCGAACTCGCGCACCGAGGGTCCCGTATCGCCATGTCACGGCTAGCGCTACTCACGCCATCTATATGGCTTGATATTTAATGCTTCATATTAGTTAATGTCATGCTTCATAATCTATTCGTTAGATGGCGCGCGCGCATACACTTTTTAGTTTCTTCTATGGGAACCCACGTGAATTTTTACTTTTTCTTATTTTTATTATTATTTGTTGATCGGCCATAATAACACATTTTTTGTCAAAATTTCAACCAAGAGATACAGCCCTCGGACAGACGGACGGACGGACAGACAGACGGACGGACGGACGGACGGACGGACGGACGGACGGACAAACAGACAAACAGACAGACAGACGGCGTAGGCTTAGTAATAGGGTCCCGTACCTGATACGGAACCCTAGAAATGTAAGTCCACCGGGTTGAATAGAGGAAATTGCCTAAGGCAATAAGGCCGCCCTTGCCGCACATTAAGTGACAGAAAGCGTATTATTATTATTATCGTACGGTAGTTTTTTTTATGGAAACTGACACAGTTGGCTATATCACCTACATCATCATGTGATGTCAGCCCATAACACCTTGGTGAATTAGGTGCCATGTCAGTGCTTCCCTTCGGTCGTGCCAACTGCACTGAACTGAACTGGACGGAAAACACGAACTATTTACATAGGCGTTTCGACCGAATCTTCATTCAGTACAGTGGTATTAACCCGGGTGGTTTAAACCCTAGCACCTACTAAGGTAAATAAGAAGGTAAGGGACCTACAGTTTTACGTGCAATCCGAACCGCGGTCAGCATCCAACGGTCGAGCGGTCACCCATCCAAGCACTGACCGCGCCCAGGTGTGCTTGTCTTGCACGACCGACAGTTGACCGACCGCACCACTGAGCTACCGTGGCTGACAGTAATGTTGTGTGTGGTCCGCAGTTCCGGAGTCCGGTGGAATTTTCACGTCGGCAGTGGACTTCCGATATTGGCGCTGCGTGATGAAACGCCAAGGCGTCTGTCCCGACGGAGACGTCAAGTACTATCTCTTTTCAGCGTAAGTATTTTTGAATTATTTGTCTCTTTTCATACTGGCTTGATTTTCAATGTCCATTCATTCGTGTATCTTTTGAATTACAAACTAATATTGCCAGGTTGGTCCACCGCAAATAAAAAATGATGGCAGTTCGATTTCTAGTTTCCGAGAAATTCTTGGTGTACTAGGTGCCATGTCAGTGCTTCCTTTCTTTTTTTTATGTAATCTGGTATGGGTGGCTGAGTCGGAGGGGCCAAAGCGCATGCTCCGACCAGCCAATATCACCTCCGAGAAGGTAGGTGCTATGTATGTATGTATATATGCATATACATACATACATTCAAAAATACATACACTTATGAGTTATGAAATTGGCACACCTGTTTAGAAGCCCACATAGACTAACATACAAGAAATATTCTGCAATTCCAAATTATACAGGGTGTTAAAACGGTGAGTACATTAATTTCGCCAGCGCAATCCTCGTGTTTTTCCTAGACAAAAAAGCAAATAAAGTTTTTCTCTAAAGTGTCTAGTTTTGGAGACATGAATTTTTGAAATAGTATGTTTTCGTCTAGTGTAATTTAATTTAACTCGTTGTTGCCGCTCCGCACCCTCCCCGCTTGCCGACCTTCAGTCCTCCACTCACAAAGCTAACCCCCGCCCCTCCCGCCAACACCTCCGTCCGAGGCGCTCACGTCTCACCCGCTCTTCCCCCCTCCACGCCGCCTTGTTGTCATTAGATCATTTTTACACTAAAATAATCAATTAGTTTGTATGAAAACTGTAACTTTTTATTTAAAGGGAATTCAGAAAAAAGTTATTTGACTTTTTTGTTACTCTTGATCCAAATAATCATTTCCTAAATTTAATGTACTCGCCGTTTTTACACCCTGTATACGGGTCGAACTGATAACCTCCTTTTTTTGCAGAAGTCGGACAGGGCTATGGGCTATTCCTAGGTATGAGGTTAGGTTCTTGAGTGGTATGGGTGAATGTTTCGGTGGTTTAAAAAAAAAATTACCCTAACCTAATATTGAGGCGGCGCATGTCGTTTTAGTACCCCCCAAGTACAGTCTCGGTAGTATACCTGCATGCAGGTATACCTACGAATACACACTTCCGTAAGTCGGTTAAAAAAGAAATAAATAATACACCGAGCTTAACCTAATTGTCACTGGACGCTGCAGGAAGCACCGCACACGGCGTCGCATCAACGTCCGCCAGCGGGACACGCTGGAGCTGGCCGGCTGGGACCCCGGCAAGAAGAACGTCATCATCATCCACGGCTTCAACGGAACAGAGAGCAAGACGCCTATGAACTTCCTGCGAGACGGTATGACTTCATCTTCATGGATCCCTCAGACTAGCGTCACTGGACGCTGCATGCAGGAAGCACCGCACACGGCGTCGCATCAACGTCCGTCAGCGGGACACGCTGGAGCTGGCCGGCTGGGACCCCGGCAAGAAGAACGTCATCATCATTCACGGCTTCAACGGAACAGAGAGCAAGACGCCTATGAACTTCCTGCGAGACGGTATGACTTCATCTTCATGGATCCCTCAGACTAGCGTCACTGGACGCTGCATGCAGGAAGCACCGCACACGGCGTCGCATCAACGTCCGCCAGCGGGACACGCTGGAGCTGGCCGGCTGGGACCCCGGCAAGAAGAACGTCATCATCATTCACGGCTTCAACGGAACAGAGAGCAAGACGCCTATGAACTTCCTGCGAGACGGTATGACTTCATCTTCAGGGATCCCTCAGACTAGCGTCACTGGACGCTGCATGCAGGAAGCACCGCACACGGCGTCGCATCAACGTCCGCCAGCGGGACACGCTGGAGCTGGCCGGCTGGGACCCCGGCAAGAAGAACGTCATCATCATTCACGGCTTCAACGGAACAGAGAGCAAGACGCCTATGAACTTCCTGCGAGACGGTATGACTTCATCTTCATGGATCCCTCAGACTAGCGTCACTGGACGCTGCATGCAGGAAGCACCGCACACGGCGTCGCATCAACGTCCGCCAGCGGGACACGCTGGAGCTGGCCGGCTGGGACCCCGGCAAGAAGAACGTCATCATCATTCACGGCTTCAACGGAACAGAGAGCAAGACGCCTATGAACTTCCTGCGAGACGGTATGACTTCATCTTCATGGATCCCTCAGACTAGCGTCACTGGACGCTGCATGCAGGAAGCACCGCACACGGCGTCGCATCAACGTCCGCCAGCGGGACACGCTGGAGCTGGCCGGCTGGGACCCCGGCAAGAAGAACGTCATCATCATTCACGGCTTCAACGGAACAGAGAGCAAGACGCCTATGAACTTCCTGCGAGACGGTATGACTTCATCTTCATGGATCCCTCAGACTAGCGTCACTGGACGCTGCATGCAGGAAGCACCGCACACGGCGTCGCATCAACGTCCGCCAGCGGGACACGCTGGAGCTGGCCGGCTGGGACCCCGGCAAGAAGAACGTCATCATCATTCACGGCTTCAACGGAACAGAGAGCAAGACGCCTATGAACTTCCTGCGAGACGGTATGACTTCATCTTCATGGATCCCTCAGACTAGCGTCACTGGACGCTGCATGCAGGAAGCACCGCACACGGCGTCGCATCAACGTCCGCCAGCGGGACACGCTGGAGCTGGCCGGCTGGGACCCCGGCAAGAAGAACGTCATCATCATCCACGGCTTCAACGGAACAGAGAGCAAGACGCCTATGAACTTCCTGCGAGACGGTATGACAACCTCTTCATAGATCCCTCAGACTAGCGTCACTCGACGCTGCAGGAAGCACCGCACGCGACGTCACATCAACGTCCGTCAGCGAGACACGCTGGAGCTGGCCGGCTGGGACCCCGGCAAGAAGAACGTCATCATCATTCACGGCTTCAACGGAACAGAGAGCAAGACGCCTATGAACTTCCTGCGAGACGGTATGACTTCATCTTCATGGATCCCTCAGACTAGCGTCACTGGACGCTGCATGCAGGAAGCACCGCACACGGCGTCGCATCAACGTCCGTCAGCGGGACACGCTGGAGCTGGCCGGCTGGGACCCCGGCAAGAAGAACGTCATCATCATTCACGGCTTCAACGGAACAGAGAGCAAGACGCCTATGAACTTCCTGCGAGACGGTATGACTTCATCTTCATGGATCCCTCAGACTAGCGTCACTGGACGCTGCATGCAGGAAGCACCGCACACGGCGTCGCATCAACGTCCGCCAGCGGGACACGCTGGAGCTGGCCGGCTGGGACCCCGGCAAGAAGAACGTCATCATCATTCACGGCTTCAACGGAACAGAGAGCAAGACGCCTATGAACTTCCTGCGAGACGGTATGACTTCATCTTCATGGATCCCTCAGACTAGCGTCACTGGACGCTGCATGCAGGAAGCACCGCACACGGCGTCGCATCAACGTCCGCCAGCGGGACACGCTGGAGCTGGCCGGCTGGGACCCCGGCAAGAAGAACGTCATCATCATCCACGGCTTCAACGGAACAGAGAGCAAGACGCCTATGAACTTCCTGCGAGACGGTATGACAACCTCTTCATAGATCCCTCAGACTAGCGTCACTCGACGCTGCAGGAAGCACCGCACGCGACGTCGCATCAACGTCCGTCAGCGGGACACGCTGGAGCTGGCCGGCTGGGACCCCGGCAAGAAGAACGTCATCATCATCCACGGCTTCAACGGAACAGAGAGCAAGACGCCTATGAACTTCCTGCGAGACGGTATGACAACCTCTTCATAGATCCCTCAGACTAGCGTCACTCGACGCTGCAGGAAGCACCGCACGCGACGTCGCATCAACGTCCGTCAGCGGGACTCGCTGGAGCTGGCCGGCTGGGACCCCGGCAAGAAGAACGTCATCATCATCCACGGCTTCAACGGAACAGAGAGCAAGACGCCTATGAACTTCCTGCGAGACGGTATGACAACCTCTTCATCATCATGGATCCCTCAGATTAGCGGAAACTCTGACAAAGTTTCGGATTTAATTTTTTATTTTTAGGGATCCGTATGCGTCGTACGAGACCCTATTACTAAGCCTACGTCGTCCGTCCGTCTGTCCGAGGGCTGTATCTCTTGAACCGTAATAGGTAGCCTTTGAAATTTTCACAGAATATGTGTTGTTATGGCTGATATAACAACAAATAATAAAAATAAGAAAAAGTAAAAAATTCACGGGGTCCCCATACAAGAACTTAAAAAGTGTATGCGCGCCATCTACCGAAAAGAGTATGAAGTATTTTGACTAATACATAGATGGCGTGAGTGGCGCTGACCATGACATGGCGAAATCGGCCAAGTGTGCGAGTTCGACTCGCACTTGGCAGCTTTTTTTTATGGAAACTCACACGGTTGGCTACAACAGCCCATAACACCGGGTGAACTAGGCGCCATGTCAATGCTTCCCTTCATTTTCACGTCGGCTACCACTGAACTGGACGGAAAACGCGAACTATTTACATAGCCGTTTCGACCGACGTTTCATTCAATGCGTTGGTACCAACCCGGGCGGGATACACACCCACTCGTCTCCGAGCTGGGAGAGTGCGGAGCTGAATTTAAGCCTGCCCCACACAGTCAATACATTTTTGAGCATGATATAACTTCCTTACCTATAATAAAATCCAACGTCTGCTTTCTGTCTGAGTGTCCGAGTGTATGACTGTCTGTCCGCTTATAATTCGAGAACCACTAAACCGATTTTAATAAAAAAAAATCTACGTATACCTTGATTCTTCCCATCAACTATAGGCTACTTACTATCACGCTAAATGGCTTATGAGGTTAGCAGTGAAGTGAAATATGAGAGCGGGCGGAGCCGCGGGCACAGCTTGTAGCCTAATAAAAATGAACAAAAACTTACCCTAAATATGTTAGTTTTATAACAATAATTATGTTAGTTTACAATTAAGATTAAAATAATTAAGGTAGGTACACAGGTAATTAATTACACATATACAAATACATGGCACGAATATATTGTGCGTTGGTACGGAACCCTCGGTGCGCGAGTCCGACTCGAACTTGGCCGATTGTTAATAAAAGCTTTCAAGAATCAACACGAGTCTTCGTTACTATGTAACTTACTAAAGTGTTTCACTTTCAGCGTACCTGGACCGGGGCGAGTTTAACGTTTTCACAGTGGACTGGTCGCCTCTAACCGTCTTCCCCTGCTACCTGTCCGCATTGGCAAACACAAAGTTAGTACATATTTTTTAGGGTTCCGTATCCGGTACGGGACCCTATTACTAAGCCTACGCCGTCTGTCTGTCAGTCTGTCCGTCTGTCCGTCCGTCTGTCCGCTACCCGCGGAGCTCGGCGACGCTGGTTCTCATACTTAAATAAGCATTCCAACCTCAAGCAAGTCCAACCTCTTCTAACGTTCTTGGCCCTATTTATCGATTTAAATGTTTGATTCATACTGAACTTCGAATCACAAATGACACGACCGTGTGGGCCCGGTACTTTAAAAGGATAGCCCCACTGCATCTCTCGCCGTGTATGTCGTAAAAGGCTGCTAAGGGATATGTATGACTCCCTTCTTATATTACTAGGTGGTAGGGTTTAACCCGACCGGGTTGGTAGCACCGCACTGAATGAAGGGTCAGTCGAAACGGCTATGTAAATAGTTTGTGTTTTCCGTCCAGTTCAGTGTAGCCGGCACGACCGAAGGCAAGCACTGACGTGACACCAATTTCACCCGGTGTTATGGTTTGACATCGCGGATGTTGTAGTAGGTGATGTAGCCAACCGTGTCAGTTTCCATAAAAAAAACCGGCCAAGTGCGAGTCGGACTCGCACACCGAGGTTTCCGCACCACAAAAAAAAACATAAAAAAAAAAACGTTTCTTGTATGGGAGCCCCGCTTAATTTTTTACTTTTTCTATGTTTTATTATTTGTTGTTATATCCGCCATAATAAAACATATTCTGTGAAAATTTCAACCGGCTACCTATTACGGTTCAAGGGATACAGCCCTCGGATAGACAGACAGACGGACGGACGGGCGGACAGACAGACAGACGACGGACGGACGGACGGACAGACAGACATACGGCGTAGGCTTAGTAATTAGGCTTCCGTACGGGATACGGAAACCTAAAATGACAATATATTATCTCGCTTCAGACTGGTGGCGCAGTGCGCGGCGCAGTTGTACTCGCAGCTGACGAAGGCCGGAGCTCGGGCCAGGATGACGACCTGCGTGGGGCACTCGCTCGGCGCTCACATCTGCGGCATGATGAGCAACCATCTCTCCGAGCCTCAGTACAAGATCATTGGTGAGTCGAATCTTGATCAAAGCACTCAAATAACGATGACCAACCATGATTTATTTTACAATATTGATTAGTAGAAAAAGTAAAACACAATATAACCAACTAATTAAAATAATAAAACTAGCCGTCAAGTGGCAGAAGCTCACGTCGTGGGATGGTTGATAACAAAGATGCAGATCTCCATCATAAGGGCAGTTTAAACGTAGAAAAATGAACAGATGGGTAGGGCTAGAAGACGGCGACGGCGCTGGCCTACTTTCTACCGAAGAACAATAAGACTTGAATACTGAAGAAGAACAGCGAGGAGAGGACATTAGGTGAAGAGATGGCTGAGTGCAACTTCACATTATCAGAATGCGGCTTCATTGCTAAATGTAATCTATTATAATTTGTCAATTTGTAAAGTACATAAAAAGAAAAAAAAAACTATTTAAAAAAATATAAAAACCACCTTCAAAAATGTATGAAATAAAAAAATAAAAATCGAACCCTAGAGTTGAAGGCGGTCGGTTATTTTTGCTTGCTTTAGCACCACCGCCTTCAACTCTAGGGTTCGATTTTTATTTTTTTATTTCATACATTTTTGAAGGCGGTTTTTATATTTTTTTAAATAGTTTTTTATTTCACAGTTTTTTTAGTAATCTTTATTTGCTATTAATGTACTTGGCGGAATCGCTCGGCCTTCGGCCTCGCGATGCCGCCTCGCTTTCCAATCCGATCTTGACCAAAAAAAAATGGGACCACCTTGGAGCTAGACTGAACCGAACACAAAAACAATCATCGAAATCGGTTCACAATTGGGGAAGATATTGCTGAACATACATAAAAAAAAAAATACATACAGCCGAACATAGAACCTCCTCCTTTTTTGAAGTCGGTTAAAAATGAAATATAATTAAGTACTAAATCAATACTAATAATAAATCTGTAAGTTATGGTCATGGATTAAATTACTTTGTTTTATGAGACACTGCGTTCGTAGACTCTACGTATGATACTAAAACTAAATTGACGAGTTTTTTAAATATTTTCTGTATGTATGTATGTTCCTCCATAACTCATAAACCGATCATCAGAATTCGATGAAACTTAGTACCAGCACATTTAACTGTACGTACGTGACACAGGATAGGCTACGCTTACGGTTCCGGTCACGCTAAGATGTGGCTCTCATACAAACCGAATTGTTCCACGCGCCGAAATAAAGGATGATGATGACAATCTGCAGAAGTGCTGGTACACCCAGGAAGTACTCTGGCATACAATGCGTTGCAAGTGCAGTTTTTAAAGATAACTAGGTACTCCATAGATAGGAATAGTGTTTGGGTTCAGTCTATTCACACGTACTTAGTTAGTAAAACAACAGGTTGGGAATGCATCCACACACTGTCGATATCCCCCAACTTAGGACAAACAAATCGATCCTGTAAATCCTTTATTTACAGGGTTGCCAACATGTGGAATGCATCTTTCCTCCAAAGAACAGTCTGGGATCCTTCAAACATATTGTGAAGGTGCACCTAGCCGGCCAACATGGTATTCGCAGCCCCCGTAAATATCCGAATGCCCGTGGGCGCCGTCGGACTAACACCTCTGGTTTAGTCTGGCGCGCGCCAGATTATGTCGTGCTTCGTATAAAAAAAAAAAAAAAAAATAAATCTATAATTTGAAGGAATATACTGACAGACAAACAAATGACGAAATGACAAAGATTTTTATTAGAAAAAAAAATATAAATCAGACCTAATGGCTATGATTACAGTTAAATCTTTAGAACTCCGGCTTCTTGGGAAGGCTAATGGTGACTGTCTTGTTCTCGAGGTATTGCTTGATTCCATCTTCACCCCTGAAATAACAGAAGTGTTAATTATACAATTGTACTTTTTACCCGACTACGGCGAAACCAAAAAATCGGCCAAGTGCGAGTCGAACTCGCGCACCAAGGGTATCGCCGTCTCATGGTCAGCGTTTTATGAAATGCTTCATATTAGTTAAAATTAATGATTAGTTAAATGCTTCATACTCTTTTCGGTAGATGGCGCGCATACACTTTTTAGTTTCTTATATGGGGATTGGGGACCCCCGTGAATTTTTTACTTTTTCTTATTTTTATTATTTGTTGTTATATCGGCAATAATAACACATATTCTATGAAAATTTCAATGGGCTAACTATTACTGTTCAAGAGATACAGCCATCGGACAGACGGACGGACGGATAGACAGGCAGACAGACAGACAGACAGACGGCGTAGGCTTAGTAATAGGGTCCCGTACCGGATACGGAACCCTAAAAAAGAACCATTGTACTTACAATTCTCTTCCAAAGCCGGAGTCCTTAAATCCTCCGAAAGGAGTCTGAGAGACGGTGTGGTCGTAGCTGTTCACCCTGAAACAATAACATTGGGAACATTTTGAATAGTTGATTGAAAAAACCAAAATTGAGACAATTAGAGCAAATAGAGAAAAGCAATTGCAAAAATGTTTCGCTTAAGTTCGAGTTAGAAGTCCGAAAAATTAAGAAGAACGAAGAAAGATGAATAGATTCAACAAAAGTTTATAAGGTAATAATGTGTATGATAGGCTGACATTACTGGTACAGTGAGTGGAGTGATGGATCCAGCCATGTCAGGTTTTATCATCAATACTAATAATAAATCTGTAAGGGATGGTCACGGAAAAAGTTACTTTGTTTCATGAGATACTGCGTTTGTAGACTCTATGTATGCTACTAAAACTAAATTGACGATTTTTAGAAATCTTTTCTGTATGTATGTACTCGTATGTTCCTCCATAACTCTTAAACAAATTATCCGAATTTTATGAAACTTAGTAGAAGCAAATTTGACAATACGTGACACAGGATAGACTAAATAAAATTCAGTTGCAGTTACGCTAAGATGTTACTCTCATATCGATCGCAAATTTGTTCCTCGTGCCGAAATAGATATGTAGATAGAAAATGCTTTATTGCTCCAATAAACATTCAACAGTAATAAGAAAATTTACGTGAGGTACAAAGAGGGACTTAACCCTTATGGAGATTTCTTACAGTCAACCTTTGGATGTTTGAGATGTGAATGATTTGATTAATATAGTGGAATGTAAGTAGGTAGGTAGTAGCAAAGAGTTAAGCGTGAGAATTTAAGATAAAATATTAATAAGAATAATACATAAGTAATAAAAAATAATTATTATTAATAGTATATGCTAGTTAAATAAATACGTGCGTTAATACATAACTAAAAATATAGAATATACTATACAAATAAATAAACGTACATACCTACTTGTCCATTCAGGTATGAAACAAAAGGTATACAAAAGTAAAATTCTTCTTTATAAATACGAATTTCACGCGAGCGACGCCGTGGGCAGAAGTTAGTTATAAAATAAAATAAAAAACGGTAGGCATACCAGACGCTTCCGGTGCGAATAAACTTGGCGAAGGCGAGAGCCTTGGTGATGTCGTTGGTGACGATACCTGCTCCGAGGCCGTAGCTGCTGTCGTTAGCTCGCTCCACCACCTCCTCGAAATGATCAAACTTGAGGATCGTCTGGACCGGACCGAAAATCTGACAGCAGAAGAAAGAACATTTTTTTTTATGTAATCCGGCATGGGTGGCTGAGTTGGAGGGGCCAAAGCGCATGCTCCGACTAGCCAATATCACCTCCGAGAAGGTAGGTGCTATACCGGAGACTTCCCTGGATTTCTGGCTATTATACTGGACTAGAGGAGAACACAACCGAGGCTGCTATGCGGCCATCTTACATCCATCATTTGTAGGGACATTATTTTGACCATTATTTTATCAGCCTAGGTAGCTCAGTGGTGCGGTCGGTCGACTGTTGTTTGTTAAGCAACCCTGAGCACGGTCTACTTGGATGGGTGACCGCTCGACCGTTGGAGGCTGACCGCGGTTTGGATTCCACGCAAAACTGTGTCCCTTCGCTTCTTACCTTACTAGGTGGTAGGGTTTATCCCGGGTTGATACCCCGCACTGAACGAAACGTTGGTCGAAACGGCTATGTAAATAGTTCTTGTTTTCCGTCCAGTTAAGTGTGGCCGACATGAAATGAAGGGAAGCACTGATATGGTACCTGTAGGTGATGTAGCCAACCGTGCCAGTTTCCATGAATAAAGAAAAATATGTAAATAGAATAACCTCCTCCCTGGCAATCTTCATGTGATCCTTGACATCCGCGAAGACAGTGGGTTGGATGAAGTAGCCCTTGCTGCCGACACGCTCTCCGCCGGCGACGCAGCGCGCCCCCTCAGCCTTGCCCTGCGCTATGTAGCCCATCACCTTCTTGAACATTTCGTCGTCCACCTGTACCGAGAGTTCAACATGTTTGTATGTTTTTGTTTTAAGTTTAATTATTTTTAGGGCTTTTAACAATGGTTTGTTAATATCAGCCCCATAGTTTATTGTTTATTGTATAATTTCATCCATAGGTAGGTTACCTACGCTACGCTTGGATATGTCGAAAATTCCGCCAGTTCTAAATTCAATGCGAAAAAGAACGTCAAACTTCGCAAGTCACAATGTTTTGTTAGTGTCTTATAAGTATTATATTAAAGTAATTTACAATAATTAACCCATACTACCGCTCATAAGAACATTAATATTTACAGCATAAAAATGAATACTCAAGAATCTGACCACTCTGCCTATTTACATTACCTATATCTGGTGTATAGTAGTTGTTTTAGCTGCATTAGCTAAAAGAGCTCAAATTCTTTTTTCTTCTTGATTACCTGCAGCAATAGCAGCTCCAACTCCTGTTTCTGCTTTAGCATTCTTCAACTTTAGTTACTGCTGGAGTTTATATAATAATTCGATTTAATTCACTGTTAGTAGATACTATTTTTTTTAAATTTATTATTATCTTCCCTATCACTTAGGGCCCAGAGCACAGAATAGAAAAGAGTACTCCGTACAGAAGCTGCTCTGTACAAACACTCACAAAGAAATAGCTACTCTGCGACGACGCGATAAAGTACAAATTGATTCGCACAGAGCTGCATGCCTAACCACGATAACCGCCTACATTTCGCTTCTCTTTCTGTCGTGTAACTCTATCTCGAAAGCGCGTCGTTCAGCGCGTTAAGGGCTGTGTCTTTGTGCTGTCTTATTGTGAGGAATAAAAAAACATAAAACCGACTTCCTAAAAAAAGTAAAACTAAAAAACTATTTAAAATAAAAATATAAAAACCGCCTTCAAAAATATATGAAATAAAAACCTAAAAAAAAAAACGAACCCTAGAGTTGAAGGCGGTGCTAAAAAGGCTACATAAATCACAAAGGATATTATCATCCACTCATGTTTTCTTTCATGCATCATTTTTGCTTGCTTTACAAATCACAAAGGATATTATCATCCACTCATGTTTTCTTTCATGCATCATTTTGCTTGCTTTAGCACCGCCTTCAACTCTAGGGTTCGTTTTTTTTTTTAGGTTTTTATTTCATATATTTTTGAAGGCGGTTTTTATATTTTTATTTTAAATAGTTTTTTAGTTTTACTTTTTTTAGGAAGTCGGTTTTATGTTTTTTAAAACTTTTTTTTTATTTCACAGTTTTTTTTAGTAATTTTTTGCTATTAATGTACTCGGCGGAATCGCTCGGCCTTCGGCCTCGCGATTCCGCCTCGCTTTCCAATCCGATCTTGACCCAATTAAAATAGGACCACGTCAGCTTCGATAGCTCAGTGGTGCAGACAGTCAACTGTCGCTATTGAATTTTAAGCAACGCTGGGTGCGGTCAGTGCTTAGATGGGTGACCGCTGACCGTTGGAGGCTGACCAAGGTTCGGATTCCTCGTAAAACTGTAAGTCCCTTCCCTCGTAATTTTACTTGGTGGTAGGGTTTAACCTTCCCGGGTTGGTACCACCGCACTGAATTAAACGTCGGTCGAAACGGCTATGTAAATAGTTTGTGTTTTCCGACCAGTTCAGTGTAGTCAGCACGATCAAAGGGGGAAGCACTGACATGGCACTGGTGTTATGGGCTGACATCACGGACGTTGTAGGTGATGTTGCAGAACTTAGTAGAATGGACAGACATAAACGTGTTACGGAAGCCTACTTTTATTATAAAATAACCGTCGGAGGACCTTGGTTGAAAATTGTAAAATTTAGTAGAACGGATAGACATGCATATGTTACGGAACCCTACATTCATTTTGCAGAACTTAGTAGAATGGACAGACATAAACGTGTTACGGAACCTTACTTAACAGTTGCACTCCGGGAGTGCCGGCAGATCCCGTGCCACTCTAACTTAACCCTTAACGCAATGACTTAAGGTTTCATTTTAAAAATGACGCTGACGCGATGTCGCGAGTTATACATTTTTACCCACCTAAAAAAGTGCCAAGAGCCGCTAAAGAAGTTTTCACTTCAAAAACCTCAGGGTTATCCCCTTTCAAATAAAAAAAAAAAGAATTTTCAAAATCGGCCCACAATTGACGGAGTAATCGCGTAACAAACATCCAAAAAAAGAAAACATACCGTCGAATTGAGAATCTTTTAGGTCTAAAGTAAATTTCTCGTGAAGACAAATGCAACGAGCCCAAACACGATGGGTTTATCATGTGTAGTTTAGGAGTTCCTATGGCCACCTTCTGTCTCCATCATCAAACCAGCTCGATGGTACTCGGTACAGTAGGTACTGGCCAGGTACCATAATAAATTAAGCGCCGGTCGGAAAAGATAAAAAAATTTCAAATTTAGAATATTCATGAAACAAGGGTCCGAATATGTATCACTAGTATATCGATTCATGTATTTCAACAGGACAGAGAAAATTTCAAAATATTAGGTATTTAATACTTTTTAGTTTTTTTTTTTTTGTTTTTTGGAAATCGGTTTAATATTTTTTAAAACAGTTTTTATTTCATTCTTTTTAGTAATATTACATAAAAAAGAATAATCGAAATCGAATAATCGAAATCGATTGAAGTGGTACAGAATTATTCGCCATATGTGTCAGACTGCAAATTGCTGAATAAGTCCACATCACAAATGTTTTGCTGAAGGTAACCACACACCATACTAATTTATCAAACTGAAAATTGCCGAAAACGACCACATCACAAGTTTTGCTGAAGGTAACCACACACCATAGTATTATGCTGATTTTTCGAAAACCACTGAACCAATTTCGATAAAATTGAAATGGGACCACCTCGGAAGTATGACCTAACTAACAAAAAAAGAATTTTCTAAATCGGCCCTCAATTGACGGAGAAATCGTGTTACAAACATACAAAAAAAAAAAAATAAAAAAAAAAATAAAAAAAAAAAAAAACATACAGACGAATTGAGAACCTCCTCCTTTTTTGGAAGTCGGTTAAAAATGAAGATGATACCTACCAACTTTTATCGTTCTAGCTACCAACGATATGATATTTAGCTACGGCAAATTCATGCGAACAAATTCATGCATGCGTTAGCGTCACAATTAGTTTCTCACATCGAAGCGTGCATTGCGTGCAACCTTCCAGTGATAGTTTTGTTTGATCAATAAATTTAATGATCAATGATCATCTACAATGTACCTATTATCCTTATACGAATTAAGCCACGCTTAATCTAATAACGCTGTTCGGCTTTATCTAACTAATGTTATTGGCAATATAATAATATCATTTTAAATCAATGACCTCCTACTATATGAATAAATAAATTACTAGAAATAATCAAAATGCTACTAAACAAAACACTTACCTTTCTTCGTCTCTCGGCAATGAAAAAAAAGACAAGTTTTCATTTGTCTGTTGACTTTTGCACCCGTCCACTGCACAATATTTACGTGATTTCGACATTTTCTAAATTCGAAAGCGCCACGCGCCCGGTCTGGCTGGATAGCGGTAGCCCACTGTTAATTGTAGATTAGCCGCTACGCCAAGCCGTAGGCATTTAACTCGCGACCTTGAGCGAGTGACGAAGGCCTGCCCAGAGGCCCTAAGGGATAGAGAACGCTTAACGAAATCCAACACAATTACTGAATCTCTCTCACTTGGGTTCGCCAAGAGTTGTATGTATATGTTGTATGTATAGTATATACCAAAAAATCAAATTGAGTCTGTCCTCCCTAAGTGACACCTGCAATTCCCTCCGTAACTGCTCGTTCTGACCACACTTCATCAGCAAATGGTATACATCATCCTCCTTGTTACACCGATCACAATTTGGAGAATCTCTCTTTTTCATCAGAAATTTAAATTTATTTAATGGAATGTGGCCAGAACGAAGTCTTACAGCTAACACTATGTCAGGCCTTCCTAAATTGTGCCTGTGCTTTCTAATCTCGAGGTCGAGGAAATAATTATGTTAGTTCTGTCGAGCCAACTACTTTTTTAAACATCTACACGTAGCTATCTAAACGTTTTTAAACGTGTGCCGATTTAGACGTATCGCTCGGTTCAATCTTTCGATTGAAGTAGCATTTGTCATAAATTGGACATTTCCAATTTCTCGTTAGTCATGCTTCTTGGAGGTCCATCGGTCGGTGGTAATCTTCTCTGTATCAAGATTCATTCCAGTTCTTTCAATACCCATTATTTTGCTGTTGAATCAGCTCGTCTCCGGAAACAACTCCCTGCCACTCTCTGTAAGTCTACATACCGTGTCACTTTCTATAAAAAAAAACATTTCGTTCTATGGGATTGCACATCTGTACATTCCAAACTCTTTGTCGACATCAGCATGACCAGTGAGGGCTGCGCCGGCGGACTCACCGTAGCCAGGGACCACGTTTAGCACGCCGGGAGGGAAGCCGGCCTCCTTGGACTTTCAGTATAGAGAAAATTCAAAATGAAGTACCTGCAATCCCTGCTGAGCGTCCTCGTAAGGATTCAAAATAAAATTCAAAATAAAGTAACTGTGGTCCCTGCTGAACGTCCTCGTAAGGATTCAAAATAAAAGTCAAAATAAAGTACCTGCGGTCCCTGCTGAACGTCGTCGTAAGGGTTCCCAACCTTTCTGTTCTTGGCCATCTCGGCAGCTCTGGTGACGAACTTGTCATAGATGGCGGATTGGACGTAGGTCCTCGTAGCGGCCACGCAGCACTGGCCGTGGTTAGCGAACACCGCGTTGTGGGCTATCTCCACTGCTTTCTCCACTGAAATATTTTGCGAAAAGTTTTGCATAATAATTTTATATAAGCAAATAAGCATTATTGTTGAAAATTCTCAAATAATATATACTAATATCAATAAATCTGAAAATAAAAATGTATTTTTAAAAATTTACTTTACACTATTAATGAATCGTTTAAGGTAAAAGGAATCGAGCTAGATACAACAAAAGAATACATTGAAATTAGTAAAGTATGGTGGTGATGATGACAAATTGTCTTTTAAAATGCATCAATTCCTACCGTTATGAATTTAATTAACCTTACCTGTATGAAGGTATACCGTTGTATACCTTCATACACAACGATACGTCTGTTTCCCAGTGGGGTAGTATAGTATAGAGGGATACAACCGAACTTCACGTTTGACCCTAACGCGACGGATCCTACGCTTGAAAAGATATTAGAATAAACCTAAAACACTTACCATCGGCATCGTTTAGGATGACGAGGGGACTCTTGCCTCCCAGCTCGAGTGTGACTCGCTTCAGGTTGACTCCAGCAGCCGCCGTCAGGATCACCTTACCCACCTGTCAACGGGCAAGATCTCTCAGTTTTGTAATGAAATAAATAAAATCAATGGACCAGGCAAGAAGGTTAGGCCTTCAATCTTCACTCAACAGTTCTGCCTAATCGGATGTTTAAACACGTGCCATTGTGACCTTTCTCTGTATCCTTTTTCTCCTAAAAACCCTAAAATTTTACATTATTATTATTGGGATCTAGCATGATTAGCTGATCGTTAATGGCCATAAAGCTCATACACATACAAAATAAATGGACAAATAGGAAATGGGATAAATTAACCAAGCCATTTGTAATTACTACATTCAATGGTTGAGTTGTTGTACACCAGTGATACTGATTAATGTACATAAAATGTAAGTCTATTTAATATTATAATGCGTTTTAAAGTATTTATTAACTCCCGACGCAAAAAACGGAGGGGTGTTATAAGTTTGACGTGTGTGTGTGTGTGTGTGTGTGTCGTTGTGTGAGAGAGGGTGTGTGTGTGTGTGTGTGTCTGGCTGTGGCATCGTAGCTCCCAAACGGATGGACCGATTTGGATGCGGTTTTTTTTTATTAGGAAGCTTGTTTATGTAGTGTTTGTTTATATTTCTTTACAATCTAAAACAATAATTGCCACAATATATTCTTGTTCGCCTACATGTACTTCTCCCACGTCCCAAAGGTTAGTTAGACTAGAATGCCTCACGTCATTAAGCTCGCCTATGGTACCAAATTTCAATGAATTGGTTTTTTTTGTGTTTTTGTGTTCAATAAAGAATATATACATACTTCTGTAGAGCCAGTAAAGGCGACCTTGTCGACATCGGGATGAGCAGTAAGGGCCGCGCCGGCCGTGGGTCCATAGCCAGGGATCACGTTGACCACGCCGGGAGGGAAGCCGGCCTCCTTAGCCAGAGAAGCGAGGTATAGAGCCGTCAGGGGTGTCTGCTCGGCGGGCTTCACCACCAGCGTACAACCTAGAGGATCGGACACAATTTTAACAGCACTCTCAAGCGGCGGGTGGCCGAGTGGTTTGGGCATCAGCATCTCATGCGAGAGGTTCGAAGTTCGAATCCGGTCGCCGTGCTTCGCCGTACGGAACCGGTGTCAAACTGTAGGCCCCTTCCCTTGCCCCTTACTAGGTGGTAGGCTCAAATTGTAGCCGACTCGGTTGGTACAACCGTACTGGATGTAAGATGGCCGCATAGCAGCCTCGGTTGTGTTCTCCTGTGGCTAACGTTGCGTTGTCACTTAAGTGGCGCTTGAGTGTCACGAATGCCTTCTTTATTGCCAATTGCCTCAAAATCAAATCAAAATCATTTATTAGGTAATAAGAACATCTACAAACACAACACTTATATAATAACAATAACATGAATAAATAGGTGAAAAAACGTGAGCATTGCATTTTGTTACCATTTCTGCTTCCACGCTAGTCCTGGGACTGTGATGTGTGAATCAGAGATTACCCAGGCATTAGTTCATAAACAGAATAATAATAATAGACACCTTTTCAGTTACACATAATTTACCTTGAGTTACATATTATTTAAAATTTTGAAATTACCTGCAGCGAGAGCAGGAGCAATCTTCCACACAACCATGAGGATTGGATAATTCCATGGAAGGATTTGAGCGCATACTCCCACGGGCTCCTTAAGTGTGAAACTCAGCACCTCGCCATCTGAAACGAAAGATGGTTTTGAAATTCGAATGCGATTGTCGTAGAGGACCTTTGCACTGTTCATAATTAGAATAAACAATTTAAAAAAATTGGTTGTCTGTAAAGTCGGTTTACGGACGATAGTTTTACGTGATAACGTCATAAAGAAACACAGCTATAAGAATTGTACAATCGTACATTTGTCGATTTCTAGCCTCTATTACCGTACGATACGGCAATTACCGTACGTTTGGCAACACTGCCGCTTGGGCCGAGGACGTTTCCATGGTAACTTTGAATATCAACGTGAATATCAACGTGACTATCAACGTGACACTCTTTCGTACGTGCTGCCCGTGTTCATCAATTTATAAGACGTTATCACGTCAAAAATTGGTTGTCTGTAAAGTCGGTTTACGGACGATAGTTTTACGTGATAACGTCATAAAGTGGTAAGACTACTTTCAATTTCTGCTGCCCTGGTACTTTAGACATGAATATTGTAAATTTGAAATCTTTTCCGACCGGCCAGATGCGCTTAATATATTATGGTACGAGTAACCTCCTTTTAATTTCTGCTGCCCTGGTACTATAGAACCAGAGAGATAAATGTGCACAAGCCGACGCTTGGGCCGATTGTGCCTCTCTATCGCTTGTTACGCGCTCTCGCTTGCACACACAGGCTCAGATGGAACGTGACACTTTTTCGTGCGTGCAGCCGGTGTTCATCAATTTATAAGACGTTATCACGTCAAAAAATAAGTTAATAACGAGTGTTCACAGTCAAACTGATAGTCAAGATTTGTTACAAATTTATTTTAATAATATGATGTTGTGATGGAAAGATCGTTAAATTACCGGCCGGAATTGTGGACCCATGAATCTTGTCAGCGTACCCCGCGTAGTATCGCAGAGTATCCAAAGCACAGACGATATCAAATTCAGATTCCTTCAGCGTCTTTCCATTGTCCAAGGTCTCGAGTTCAGCCAGGTACTTGGCGTCCCTCTCGATGAGATCAGCCAGCTTGTAGATCATCCTGCCGCGCTGGGATGCGTCCATTGTGCGCCATTCTGAATATCTGTGGAAGGCTTTCTTGGCAGCGGCGACCGCCTTGTAAACGTCGGCCTGCGAATACATAATTTAGTTTAAACAATTACACACTGAATGTATTCTTCACATTTACCGAAGAAGTGACATACATGACCCATCAATGTTTAGGATGTGTCTGTGATGTTCCGAGAATGCATGAATATGTTTATTTAATTTAGTTCAATTTATTTGTCTTCTTTATAATTGAGTTATTTTTTATTGGAATAAACAACATAATCATCATACTATAATATCATATAACAACCAATCGTTGTTGATGAACAACTGAGACTGAGCACAAATTACTCACAAAGTAGGGAACTTCTTCCCGCTCGCCGCCGGCACCCACTCGTTGTTGGTGAACAACTGCGACCGAGCACAAGTCTTACCTTGTCGCCCTTGGCGACCTGCACGATGACCGACTCGTCCTGCAGGTTGATGGTAGGGAAGGTCTTCCCGCTCGCCGCCGACACCCACTCGTTGTTGATGAACAACTGCGACCGAGCACAAGTCTTACCTTGTCACCCTCGGCGACCTGCACGATGACCGACTCGTCCTGCGGGTTGATGGTAGGGAAGGTCTTCCCGCTCGCCGCCGGCACCCATTCGTTGTTGATGAACAACTGCGAGCAATGGAATATTCAATAACTACAAATTATTATTAATATATTGACAGTTCTAATGATTTATAGATAAACTTGCTCGTATAACATTTTAAAGTGTGAAAGAGGCTTTAATAATAATCACTTTCATATAACTGACGAAAATATTTATAATTATGGTTTCTAACTTAATTTTTCACAATTTGCAAGTTCTGTACAAATTAATTTTATTCATGGGTAGTTTTCTGTTTAATTTCATTATTTTAGTATTTATAGTTTTATTGAATCTGATTCAATGCACAGGTTCAGTGTAACAGTGCGTCGTCCGACATAATATGCGTGTCTGTAATACAAAAGATGAATTTTCTTTGTAATGGTAATTCACAAGAGTACGTATCCATGACCTCGAAACGAATCTGTTTTAAATTACGGATAAACCAGATGCCGTGAGAATGCAAAAATCTTACCTCACATTTCCTGAGGGCCAAGGTGTCTGCTTCTTGCTCAAATGTATTTAATAAATAAATTAATAAAATATTTTCTTTATTCAGGATCAAAATTATACCTACATAATATCGCCAAATCAAATAAAGGCCAAAATAAAATAAAACTAAACATTAGCAGAAACATTTTTTTGTAGTTTCCAAACAATTTAGTTTTGCCTAATACATATATCATAATAGATCATACCTACGCTCGATAATATTTTGAAACTTTCTTATATTATGTAGGTACCTCCTGCTGAAAACTACATACAATATACTTTCTGTTTAGGTGTCTTCAACCGACTTCCAAAAAGGAGGAGGTTCTAAATTCGTCTGTTTTTTTTTCGTGTGCATGTACCTGATTTCTCCGCCAATCCTCAAACGATTTTAATAATCTTGTTTTCATGAGTCGGGTGTTTTTCTCAGGGGTGGTCCTTTCATAAATTTTATGAACAAATACCACCCCTAAGAGTGAGAAATTAAGGGATGCACACTTTCACACTAAGGAATTTTTAAATCACCACTTCCCCTCAACCGATTTTAATATTATACACTAGTCAACCAGGAGTTTTGATGTATGGAGACCCATACATTAATTCCTCAGTCAATGAAACTTTGATTAATATCTTGGAGTAATGTTCGGAATTACGACTGACAAATAATCCAACATTTTTTTTTACGGGAAGTTGGGTATATTCAAAGAAAAGTGAAAATTTAATATAACTCCTATAGACAAATTGCTCCGTCCAAAGTTACTTCGCCATAGGGTAGGTATTATTTATATGAATACGTACGTAAAAAAATCCAACATTTTTTGTATATGGAAATAGTGAATTAAAAATAAAATGTGTTTTTTTACTATATTTTTCTCGGCAAAATTGCTCAGTCGGTTCTTTAATCTGAATATACCTTAGTATTATTATGTACATCAATAAGCATAAGAATCCAACAACTTTTTTATTTGCATCATTTTTTTTCAAGGTGACGACCGAAACTCTGTTCCGGAAAATTCCTCCGTCCGTTTTTATTGTTCAATTATGATTAACAATTTTGAAGAAAATTATTTGCAAAAGAATCCAACAAAAAATCCATCGGCAAGTTTAAAAAACAAGCGGGCCTAGACGGGCGCGGTGCGCAGAGGAGCGGCCGGCCGCGGGAGGCGAGAGACGCGGCATTTTCCCCTCCTCTGCGCCCATGCCGCGCCGCGCCGCCCCTGGCGCGCCGTTACCTATTTTTTTTCATTCGTGGTCATTGTGGAAAAATCTAACATTGTTTTACCTTTTATTTTTTTATTTGTTAGTACTAAGCATGTACCTTGCTTTTTTATGTCTTGACTACATAAATACAAAGCCGAAAAATGAATGGAAAAGATATATCCCGACCAGGACTCGAACCTGGAACTCTGGCTTGAGCCACCATCATCATCATCATCAGCCCGTGTCGGTCCACTGCTGGACATAGGCCTATCCCAAGGCACACCACCACACGCGGTCTTCCGCTCTTCGCATCCACCCACTCCCAGCTACCTTTTTAAGGTCGTCTGTCTACCTAGCCGGGGGCGTCCCACACTACGTTTGCTTGTACGTGGCCACCATTCGGGCACTCGCCTACCATTAAGCCGCCAGCGCGTTGCCAATTTCGCTATAGGGTCGTGATTTATCTTTCTCCAAATCTCGAGCTGTTTCGGCTTCTATGTAGTAGGTATCACGCATTCACCTGCGTTCAACGCACGTTGTTGGCAACGCGCTGGCGGGTCAAGCCAGAGTTCCAGGTTCGAATCCTAGTCGGGATATAATATCTTTTTCCATTTATTTTTCGGCTTTGTATTTATGTAGTAAAGCAATATATAAAAAGCAAGGTACATGCTTAGTTCTAACAAATAAAAATAAAATGTTAAAAATCCCCAGTCAACTTCTAGTGTCCGATGCCAAATACGAATTTGGCGACAATATTCAATATGGAATCATGCAAGTTGACTGAATGCAGGTAAATGCGTCATACCTACTACTACATAGAAGCCGAAACAGTTCGAGATTTGGAGAAAGATACATCACGGCCCGATAGCGAAATTAGCAACGCGCTGGCGGCGGCTCAAGCCGGAGTTCCAGGTTCCAGTCCAAATCGAGATATTTTTTTTTATTGACAGCGCGACATATGGCGCCGAGCCACCCATAAGGTGTCTAACGACGCCCATGGATATTCGGTCGTATGCGGGGGTTGCGAATGCCATGCCGGCCTGACTGGTGCCCATTCACGGCCCTCTTGAGGACCCGAGACTGTACTTGGGGGGAAATATATGGGCAGGGAGAGCGTTCCAGAGTTTACCGGTTCTGTAGAGGAAAGATCTGCAGAATCGATTGGTACGCATCCGCGGTAAGTCCAGCGTGTATGAATGCAATCCCTGCCCAGTTCGCATGGTGCAAAGGTGGAAAGAGGACGGCGGGATCGCATTAAAGAGCTCCTCCAAGCACTCCCCGTGGAATAAGCGATAGAACACACTTAGGGAGCCGACATCCCTGCGGTGTTGCAGTGGTTCTAGATCGCAGGACACTTCGGGGTCACCACTAGTCGCACGGATCGACGCTGGATTGAGTCCGGAGGCGCAAACTAGTATTTGGCAGAGCCATCCCACAGGTGCGAGCAGTACCTGATCTGCGATTTATACAGAAGCAGCTTTTGGTCCGGTGGGAAGTACCGTCGCACCTTATTTATTGAGTACGCACAGCTTTTTAGAAGCCAGGTTGGCCTTCCCCTCGGTATGGCGACGAAAGTTCAGGTCGTGCGACATTTGGTCTCTGAGGAACCCGAGGTGTTCGCTTAATTTAAGTGACGTGCCCTGGAATGAAGGAGCCGGTGTGAACGCCGCTCTCTTCGCACTGAACGCGCAAACTTGTGTCTTGGAAGCGTTGAACTCGACCAAATTACTACGGCCCCATTCGGAAATAGAGCCGAGTGTGTGTTCGAGCTCAGACACAATTCTTCGCCTCATCTCATCCACAACATCCCGACTGGCTGAAGGGTGACTGGTGTAGGATCCGTGTGCCGTACTGTCACCTGCATACAATTGTATGTTGCCCAGAGACAGCATATCATTGACACGCAGAAGAAACAGCGTGGGTGACAACACAGATCCTTGTGGTACGTCGGCGTTCACTGGAAAAGGAAAGGACTTCTGTCCTGCCCTGGCACACGCTGAGCCGATTGGCCAATTTTGCATAAATTAAGAATTGTATATAAAATGTAAATAGGTTAAGTTAGTTATTATGCAAAATAAACGATTATCTTATCTTATCTTATCACTGACATGGCGTCCGACGAGCAACCGTAGTGGACGTTTGCTAAATGTATGCTACGTCCATGTAGGAAGTCGGTGACCCAGTTACAGACGCCAGAAGGAAGTCCGTAAGCCGGCAATTTGCCCAAGAGCGACTTGCGCCAAACCTGGTCAAATGCCTTGGCAATATCAAGGCCAATTGCCAAGGATTCACCATGACCTTCAAGCGATTCCCCACTAAAGGTGAGTGACGTACGCTAGGAGATCACCAGCAGATCGTTTTGGCCGGAAGCCGTATTGCCGATCGTTGATGAGGACATTCGTCTCTAGGTACTTCATGAGCTGCGCATTGATAATGCGCTCCATCACCTTACAGAGAAGGGAGGTAATCGCTATAGGTCGATAGTTTGACGGGTTTGAGCGGTGACCCTTTTTGGGGACATCCCTACACCACTATTTAGCGTCGACTCGACCAACGTGCGGGGTTTGCACACCAATCTTAATGCCGTCCATCACCACCTGGAGACGATGAAGCCGGCCTTGCTTTTTCGACGAAAACGCAAATATCTCGCCCTGCCGACACTTCTTACCTGCACCACCCTGGCTACACCCTGGAAGAAGCCTTTCGCTCGCGAGCCGGAGTCTGCCTGGTGGTCAGGGCGGATATTTGTTGTCGTCGCCTGCGCTGCATTGAGGCTCTCAATACTCTGGGCCCACGTGGATCTGGGAACGGTGTCGCGGGTGCACGCCTGTCTACAGGTCGCACTCTGGCAATGCGGAGACAGCTCGGTTATTCGAGTACCTGAGTGGAGCGGTAGACAAAGTCCAAGAGGGGTTCCCCACCGCGAATTTTGTTCTCCTTGGAGACTTCAATGCCAATCACGAGGCATGGCTAGGCTCCAGGAGGACTGACTTTGCGAGGAGAGCCACCTACGACTTCGCCCTGACGGATGACCCGTCTCAAATGGTAGACCAGCCCACCAGGCTGTCAGATATAGACGGTCATGAACCCTCTCTGCTGGATCTTATGCTGACAACGAACCCCACTGGATATAAGGTCGCAGTGAAAGCCCCGCTGTGTTCTTCTGATCATTATTTAGTGGGGTACACGGTGCCATCTTCGCCTCCTCAGTCCCGTACTGGAGGAACGCGTCGAATTTGGCACTACGCGTCAGCAGATTGGGATGGGATGCGAGAACACTTCGCATCCTACCCTTGGAGAGAGATTTGCTTCAGTTCGGATGATCCGTCGCAATGTGCAAATACCGTTGCCGAGGTGGTTCTGGCGACAATGGAAATGTTTATTCCCAGCGCCTCTGTCCACCTCGGTGGTAAAAGCCAACCATGGTACAGCCGCGACTATGCTGATGCTGTCGCAGCTAAATGCGGAGCTTATCGTGCATGGTCGCGCGCTCGTGCCGGACGTGATTCAAACGTATCCGAACCGAAGAAGGTATACAACCACGTCTCCAGATCCTGGAAAAGGGTTATTGCCAGGGCCAAATTTGACCACATCGGCAGAATCGGTGATAGACTGAACCAGCACCCAACTGAGAGCCGTGAGTTCTGGTCTCTCGCCAAATCTGTCGAGTCGAATTTCTGCTGCTCATCTCTTCCACCTCTTCAGTGTCCTGGAGGCTCAATTTCCCACTCCGCAAAGGAGAAAGCCGACTTACTGGTATCTCTCTTTGCGGGGAACTCTAACCTGGACGATGGGGTTATGCCACTCCCCCATCCATACCTAGGTGTGAGAACTCTATGCCGGAAGTGCAGTTTCCACAACGAACTGTACGGGCGGAGCTTCTCTCCCTAGACGTCAAGAAAGCGAGTGGGCCGGATAGAATTCCGGCTTTGGTGTTAAAATAGTGTGCTCTCGAGCTGGCTCCAGTGCTGACGCGCCTATTCCGTCTCGCCTACTCCAATGGCCGTGTGCCGGCGGTCTCGAAATGTGCGTTTGTGCAAGCGGACCCCAAAAAGGTTTTTTTTTATTGACAGCGCGTCGTATGGCGCCGAGCCATCCATAAGGTGTCTAACGACGCCCATGGACATTCGGTCGTTTACGGGGGTTGCGAATGCCATGCCGGCCTGACTGGTGCCCAATCACGGCCCTCTTGAAGGACCCGAGACTGTACTTGGGGGGAAATATATGGGCAGGGAGAGCGTTCCAGAGTTTATCGGTTCTGTAGAGGAAAGATCTGCAGAATCGATTGGTACGCATCCGCGGTGAGTCCAGCGTGTAGGGATGCAATCCCTGCCCAGTGCGCGTGGTGCGAAGGTGGAAGGGGGACGGGCAATCTGCGTTTGTGCAAGCGGTCCCCAAAAAGGGTGACCGCTCAAACCCGTCAAACTACCGACCTATAGCGATAACCTCCCTTCTCTGTAAGGTGATGGAGCGCATTATCAATGCGCAGCTCATGAAGTACCTAGAGACGAAAGAACTCATCAGCGACCGGCAATACGGCTTCCGGCCAAAACGACCTGCTGGTGATCTCCTAGCGTACGTCACTCACCTCTGGGGGGAATCGCTTGAAGGTCATGGTGAATCCTTGGCAATTGGCCTTGATATTGCCAAGGCATTTGACCGGGTTTGGCACAAGTCGCACTTGGGCAAATTGCCGGCTTACGGACTTTCTTCTGGCCTCTGTGACTGGGTCGCCGACTTCCCACATGGGCGTAGCATTCATTCAGCAACCGTGCACTACGGTTGCTCGTCGGACGCCATGTCAGTGAACGCCGGCGTACCCCAAGGATCTGTGTTGTCACCCACGCTGTTTCTTCTGCATATCAATGATATGCTGTCTCTGGGCAACATTCATTGATGACAGTACGGCATAAATCACTAATGGTCAAAGCCGACAAAGTAAAAAAGTAAAAAAGAGATGTACAATTGAGAGAGAGCAATTGTTGATGAATGAGAGAGTAAGCAGTAAAAGGCTAAGCCTAATCTGCGTGTATGTACACAAATGAATGAATGAAGTACGGCACCCCCAGAACCACCTCGGCAACGATATTACCGCATTTTGACGGATCGTCCGAACTGAAGCAGATCTCTTTCCAAGGGTAGGATGCGAAGTGTTCTCGCATCATCTTAATCTGCTGACACGTAGTGCCAAATTAGACGCGTTCCTCCAGTACGGGACTGAGGAGGCGAAGATGACACCGTGGACCCCACTAAACAATGATCAGAAGATCCCGGCGGGGCTCTCACTGAGACTTTATATCCAGTGGGGTTTGTCGTCAGCGGAAGATCCAGCAGAGAGGGTCCATGACCGTCTATATCTGGCAGCCTGGTGGGCTGGTCCACCAGTTGAGACAGGCCATGCGTCAGGGCGAAGTCGTAGGCGGCTCTCCCCGCAAAGTCAGTTCTCCTGGAGCCTAGCCATGCCTCGTGATGGGCATTGAAGTCTCCAAGGAAACCCAAATCCGCGGTGGGGAACCGCTCTTGGACTTTGTCTACCGCTCCACTCAGGTACTCGAATAACCGAGCTGTCTCCGCATTGCCAGAGTGCGACCTATTGCGACCCGCGACACCGTTCCCAGATCCACGTGGGGCCAGAGTATTGAGAGCTCGGAGTCCTCAATGCAGCGCAGGCGACGACAGGAAATATCAGCCCTGACAAACAGGCAGACTCCGGCTCGCCAGCGGAAGGCTTCATCCAGGGTGTAGCCGGGGTGGTGCAGGTAAGAAGTGTCGGCAGGGCGAGATATTTGCGTTTTCGTCGAGAAAGCAAGGCCGGCTTCATCCTCTTCACGTGGTGATTGACGGCATTAAGATTGGTGTGCAACCCCCGCACGTTGGTCAAGTCAACGCTAAATAGTTGTGTAGGGGTGTGCACAGCTGATTGAAAGTTGTCCTTTCTTTGTACTTCCATGGTTGTAGTAAGAGGGGGGGGGGGGGGGGGAAGAGAGTGTGGTGATTCACGGGCAAAGCGTGGACCCTATATTATTCGCTTACTGCTCAGGTTAGTGGTGCGTCGACACGGAAGACGGAAGGGCCCCCGGTCCCCCCCCCCCCCCTTCCTCCGGAAGTGGCCGCCGGGACCCCTACTCCGTTCACCAACCGGCACGACGGACCACTCCGGGATTATGCGCCGGTTGACCAGGGCAGCCTCTCGCGTTGGTTAGACGCGATTGGGCCCCTGTACCACCGGCGGGCGGCCAGCGGAATAACCGTCTCATCGAGTCTCCCTGTCAACCGTGTCGATGCATCACGTCGGAACAGCGAATCCGCGTCGGGATTACTGACCTACTCCTCACCACAGCCATCCCCACCTGCTTTTGGGTCCCCGGGAGGTGCACCGGAACACAGTGAACTGTTATGGCGGTATAATAGTACTGAGCTCGCATCGGTCGGCGACGGACGCGCACACGATGCACTCTAGACGCACCTGCGAAGTAAGCGAAAATGGCGTGCGATAAATGCAATGTGGTTGTGAACGAAGTACTAGCCTTCATAAACCATAAAGCGGACGTCTTGGATGAAGTCAGCATCATCCGGATTTGTGAGTCCGCCTTCACTGAAGATGACGTTGAGACCGCGAGAGTTCTGCTTTGTGCGTGCATTCCGTCAAGAAGGCCGACTCGCAAGGGAGAAAATCGGAAGAAGAAGACTATCCAGGACATCATCACCATCTTAAAGCAGACAGACCCCGACGACGTGCCAAGGTTCGTGGCGTACGACCTCAATAAGTTGCCGCCTGTGTCCTTCGACCACGTCGACGTTACGGCCTTCCTGAAAGATTTGGTGATCATAAAAGCGGACATAGCTCAACTGAAGGGAAACTGTGGAGCGACAGCGGCGTAGGGGCCAACATCTCTCGTCCCGGAATTTCAACAGCTGAAACAGGCAGTTGAGAAATTGTCATGTTCCGAGTCACTCCGGCCGATAACCCCGTCTCTGCAGCCTGATCGCATTCCGCAAGTGGGAACACCGAACGAAACGCTGAGTGTGCGCAACATCAATATGCGCAGGTGAGATGCTCAAGTGTCGTCACCCAGCGATTGCACATCGACGCCGGTATGCTACGTAAGCGCTGATGGTGCTGTTGATGCCTCGACTTCTACACTGCGCACCCCTCCCGCTCCTCCGCCCACCCGCCCCGTTGCCGCTCGTCCGAAAAGGCGACGCGGATCTATGACGAATCATCATCGCATCAGTAAAACGGTGGAGAAAACAACAATGGTATCCCCGCGCTTAGAACCGCGTCCCGACTGTTGGCAGGAGGCTGCACGTGACAAAGACGGGTTCGTACTCGTCGAGAGCAGGAAGAAGAGAAGGAAGAGGTGCAATAAGCGCGGATCTGTGCCCCCTGAAGAGAGCTGTTTGAAGGCAGCTCCCCGCACGGCTCTCATCTACGTGTCTCGCCTGCGAAAGGACATGAAGATCGAGGACCTCATCCGCCACGTCCAGGATAAGGGTGAGCGGTGAGAGAGTGTCGAGGCTCTTCCTTCTCACTGGGCTGACACGAACTTTTGCGCTTTCAAGCTTTCTGCCGAGAAGGTGAAGACATTCCTTCGCAGTGAGTTTTGGCCCTCCGGGGTGGTGTTTCGGCGCTACAATCGCGACCTTCATCGTGAGGTCGCGCGCCATATGCTGAGGCCGCGCCGGAGCTGTCTATAACTACCGTCCTGCACATTCAGGAGACGCAACCCGCGCCGCCGCCGACGACGCCCGCGCCGCTGCCGACGCCCGCGCCGCTGCCGACGCCCGTGTCGCGGACGCAATCTGCGCCCACTCTACGCGCACCTGATTCACCGCGTCAGCAGACTAATATGACGCATACGGGTCTCTATTGGGACTTCTCCTAACATCTCCTAACAAAAAAATTAAATCAAATAGCTGTAAAAACCAATCAAGGCTATAGACCCTTGCAAACAAGAAACGTAGGCACACACACCGCACACGTAGGTAGGTAGGTAGCTAGTTTTAGAGCGGCGGCGGCCTAGTGACCTTGTGACTTACTTACAACAATAGCTGTTCTGCGTTTGAACATAGTACGGTCATTGACCTCGTACAATGCAAGCTACCTTCTGTTACACACAGTTCTAGTTACCTTGTGACTTACTTACAACAAACAGCTGTTCTGCGTTTCTGACATACAACGGTCATTGACCCCGTACAATGCAAGCTACCTACTGTTACACACAGGTCTAGTGACCTTGTGACTTACTTACAATAAACAGCGGTTCTGCGATTGAAAATTTCTCGAAAAGTTATGCTAAAATCATATAATTTTTTTTTGCGTAACTTGTTTACTTGAGATGAATAACGAAGCACCTTATATAATGTCTTTCAAAATTAGTTAATAGTACGCTAAGAGAGGATTCTGTATCGGAAATAGATCACTTTTGAAGAACAAATAATTTTTGTTCGCACAAAAACTTTTTTTCTATCTAAAATGTAAAAAAAAATTTCTTAATCATTTCAGTTTCATGCCAGGAACAAAAAAGTCTTTCAACACATAGATCCCTTTCTTTCAGAAATTGTGAAAAACCACAATTTTAGTTTTATTAGTATGGAATAGAAAGAATTAGATTTTTTTTACCAACTTACACGTGTTATGTCATAATGATAATTAAGACTTTTTTGTTACTGTTATGAAACTGAATCGATTAAGCTATAAAAATCAACCACCTATTTTTTTATTTTATTAAATACATAAAACAACAATATTTTACATTAAAAAAGAAGCCCAAAGTCCAAAAAAATGTATATAGGTTTCCACCCCATTTCGTACCCTGCTGCGAACCGGTTAATATTAGAGGTCCAAACCGGTTCTGAACCGGTTTTTAGGCTTCAGGTTCGGGTTTTTTTGAACCGGTTCGCGACCAAACTGATTCGCTCGTTAAAAAGGTTCTTCGAACCGATTCGGAGAACCCGAACCCCATTTCGAACCGGTTTTCAGTCCCTGGTTAGCACACACCGCACGCGAACTTCAGCGGCGCGCCAGGGACGGCGCGGCGCAGCATGGACGCAGAGGAGGGGAAAATGCCGCGTCTCTCGCCTCCCGCGGCCGGGCGCTCCTCTGCGCACCGCGCCCGTCTTGGCCCGCTTGTTTTTTAAACTTGCCGATGGATTTTTTGTTGGATTCTTTTGCAAATAATTTTCTTCAAAATTCTTAATCATAATTGTACAATAAAAACGGACGGAGGAATTTTGCTGAACAGAGTTTCGGTCGTCACCTTGAAAAAAAATGATGCAAATAAAAAAGTTGTTGGATTCTTATGCTTATTGATGTACATAATAATACTAAGGTATATTCAGATTAAAGAACCGACTGAGCAATTTTGCCGAGAAAAATATAGTAAAAAAACACATTTTGTTTTTTATTCACTATTTCCATATACAAAAAATGTTGGATTTATTTACGTACTTATTCATATAAATAATACCTACCCTATGGCGAAGTAACTTTGGACGGAGCAATTTGTCTATAGGAGTTATATTAAATTTTCACTTTTCTTTGAATATACCCAACTTCCCGTAAAAAAAAATGTTGGATTATTTGTCAGTCGTACTTCCGAACATTACTCCAAGATATTATCAAAGTTTCATTGACTGAGGAATTAATGTATGGGTCCAACTCCTCGTTGACTACATTATTATGTGATATTACTAAAAAGAGTGAAATAAAAAAAACTGATTTAAAAAAACATTCAACTCAATCGACCTTAAACCCTAAAAAAGTATTAAATAATATTTTGATCTTGAGTAGAAGGCGGTACAAAAGCACAATTGAAAATTTATAGATGGACCCTTTTGTGCTTTTGTACCGCCTTCTACTCAAGATCAATATTAAAGTCGGTAATTTTTTTTTAACAGTTTTTTTTATTAACAAACTTTAAAATCTATGTCACTTTAGCTACATTTTGCTTCTATATTGCTATTATTCTATTAGCACTTAAATAAGTAGATGGGTACTCTATGTAAATCACAGAGCTATTATTTATACATTACCGTATAAGTGAACTCACCTTCGTGTACTTGATATTGATCACCATTTTTATTCACGAACGAGTTCACGTACGATATAAACAAGAGGAGACAGACGACCGCCCTGCGCAACAGCTTGTTGTAGACTGGAATCAGAAATCGTGGCTGCAATAAATAAATATCCATTCCATCTGTCTGTTGGCCTGTCTGTCAGTCCGTGGTGGATATGTAAGTTAGTGATGTTACGAGTCGAATACTTGGACCACTCGAATTACTCGAGTCGCGAATCGAGTACATCTCGACTCGCTACTCTATCGTGGTCGATGGAATGAACGAATGAATGCTCGCGAGTCGGGTAGGGAAACTCGAATATAAATGCTGTTCCAATTTTTCATTGCCACTGTAAATTTGACAGCTGTCAATAATGGCGAGTGTTTGAAACGTCAAATGTTAGTTTGAACATCTTAGTTTTGAAACAACACACGAAATGAATCGCTTAAGGCGCAAATAAGACTCAAAAGGTTAATTTTAAACGAAATTGTTGAGCGATTGGTAAAGATAAAAAAATGTTAAAAATTATATGTTATGTATTGGTCTTTAATTAATAAACATAGCTAATAAAAATATATTTTACTACTTTGGAAGGTGTTACATAAATTTAAAAAATAACTAAAAGTACGAAAATTGTACTTTCAACTTAAATTCTCTTGAGAAGCATAAATTGTTTAAATACAAGACCCTCATAGAAATATAGATAATATTTTTCCGTATAATCGTAGCTAAAAAAATTTATTTTCATCTTTCCAACGCGTGAAATTTAATATATAGGTAGTGTGATTTCCGCGCAAACGTTCATCGTCGGCGCTACGTATTAGCCACCGCACGAGTAGAATGAATCTCGCACCTATTTACATCTGCATATGGTTCGTGTTTCAATCATCAGTGCTCGGGTAGCACGGTTGGAGTCTTGTTTCCGCCTTAACCACTGCTCGACACGTTAAAATTTGTTCAGTTGTTCTACAGAAATAACAATTCTGTAACATCAGTGTAGGTATCGACGGCAAGATTATGGTTAATTTAATCGTCTTACTCGAGTGGAGCGGCGGCTTGACTCGAGTAGGATAATTCGAGTCGTAACAACACTAGCATGTTGTTTATGTGTAAAATGAAGATAAATAAGATAAATGCTCGTTTAACCTTGGCCTTGAGCCAACCCAGCTGAATATACATAAGACTGACACACACATGTAAGAGCAAAAAAAGCGTAAACCGGTATCAAATGGACCCTTTTCTATGGCCCTTCCATTTATTATTATTTAATGCAACTGTATGTACATACATACGTATACAACCCTGCGAAGTTTCTTACCGGTTCCACAGATTACTTAATAGTTACTTTGTAACCGATCAATCACTTCATAGAAAATGTTCCTACTTTCGGGCTTTAATAGCCTACTGTTTCACGTCGCCAATCGCTGAGTGCAAAAATGTACCTTAACGATCGAGCGTAAAGTGGTTATTGCTTTGCAGATGCGCGCAGATGCTTGGGCGAGCGTCTATGTATACTTCGCGCGGCTGACGAATTCCTACTGAAATAGACCGCCGTCGGGCGGTAGGTAGTTAGCGCGCGCAAGTACATAGAGTGCGTGAGGCCTGCCGGTTCTTCTTCGTGGGTCGAGTGCACTTTTATTTACTGCCATATGAATGATCAATAAACAATAAACAATAAACATAATGGAGATATCATATCAGATTCTTTGTAAATTTTTACCCGACGACTGCGTCTGTCTGTACGTATGGCGGGCAGATATGCTCGCAGAAATGGCGTGGCGTGTCGTGTTGTTAAATGTTTGCAATGTTTATGGTTACGTACCTACCTAAAAATAGAAAAACAAAACGAACCCTATAGGATAACTTTCGAGTCTGTGTCTTTCACAGCTTATTTTCCACGAATCTACTGGACTAAACTGGTTTTATGCTTCCTTCCTTCCTTTACCTTTAATAAAATCCGACGTCTGCTTTCTGTCTGTCTGTATGTATGTATGTCTGTCTGTCCGCTTATAACTCGAGAACCACAGAACCGATTTTAATAAAAAAAAAAAATCAACGGATAGCTTGATTCTTCCCATCAACTATAGGCTACTTACTATCACGCTAAATGGCTTATGAGGTTAGCAGACAAGTCAAATATGAGAGCGGGCGGAGCCGCGGGCACAGCTAGAATGTTATAAAATGTAGGCAGGCGGAAAATGCCATAGGCATTAAGGGCTACCTTCTGTACGGTTTATATGTGTAATAAACGTTTTTTTTATCTGATTTGACTAAAAAAGTTGAAATTTGTTAAGAGTTTAATGACCCAATGGCGGACGTAGGTATAGAAGTTAGTATAACAAGATGACCAACTTCACCATTCGCGCTACCCCTTAAATAGAACTTCTGGGATCTTCTGATGTTATTTTTAACCCCCGACGACGACGCAAAAGGAGAGGTGACGCCTCAGTCTGTGGCATCGTAGCTCCCAAACGGATGGACCGACTTGGATTCGGTTCTTTTATTAGAAAGCTTGTTTAACCGGGACTATTCTTAGCTATGTTAGTAATCAAGTAAATAAGAAGTAATAAACAAATTACGTCTCACGGATGGACCGATTTGGATGCGGTTTTTTTAAAAAGCTTGAAATAAAAGTTCAGTTATAAATTTAAAAAACTTCCGACCCTTAAAAAGTGAAAAATCATCGAATAGATATCAATGTGAAAAATAATTTCCGTTTACTTACTTAAAGGAGTCGGAGGACCGCTAAGTAAATACAATATAAAAACTCAGACCTGCGCGGTTATTTACTTTGCGGTTCCCCGACTCCTTTAAGTAAACGAAAATTATTTTTCACTCTTTAAGGGTCAGAGCATTTTTTAAATTTGTAATTTAAGTTCTGGAACTTATTCCACAGGAGAGTTTTTGCGCGCGGCGAAAAGGGCTGGGATATAACGGAGGTACGGATATTTAATATGGTGGGAGCCAAAGGGTTAATCATTTTATTTTTGTTTGATAAAGGTGGACGTTAACCGTCCACAAAATCTCGATGAAACGATTTTCAACAAAAAGTACTATAAAATGACTGAATCTGGGAAAACGTTTCAGAGCTTTTCGTCTTCAAATATGAACCTCTTTCGAACCCTGAAGTTACGAAACCCTATCCTGAAACACCCTGTATATATGTATATGCAATGTCATACATGGTCATACCTACGACCAAGAGATAAGTCGGGGGTCCGAGTGAATTTATGCATTCGCTTATCGCGACAATACCTAGGTATGTCTGGTTCGTATTAATTGAATGTTTCGCCGTGACCTTGAGCTGATAAAACGACGCTATTATTACGTGTAACGAGATTTATGTAATTTTCAGCTTTATATCCAGTTAGCAACAGATATGGAATTACTTTTGTTACTCTACAATAGCATTCTGGCTCACATTCTGGCGTATGTTTAAGTAACAAATTATCTCTAGCAACATAATGTTATAGGTCGTTCGTTCTATCTAACCTGAGGCGTACAAATACATTCACGCATGACGGTGAGCATAAAGTTCTGCGAGTGTAGTAGTGCTCAGGCCATGTATGTATAGGTGCATGTCAAGCATTTGTATTAGAGAAATGCATTTGTGTGCGTACGTATGTTCGCCTCAGGTTAGGCCGTCCATGCTATAACTGTTTGATCGAGGGGTTTTCAGCTTTATTCCAGTTAGCAACAGATATGTATTTTTTGTTACTCTACGATAGCATTCTGGCTCACATTCTGGCGTATGTTTAAGTAACAAATTATGTCTAGCAACCCTACTACTAAGCCTACGCCGTCTGTCTGTCTGTCTGAGGGCTGTATCTCTTGAATCTTGTAAGGTGGCCCGTTGAAATTTTCACAAAATATGTGTTATTTATTATGGCCGATATAACAAAAAATCATAAAAATAAGGAAAAGTAAAAAAATTCACGGGGTTCCCATACAAGAAACTAAAAAGGTATGCGCGCCATCTACCGAAAAGAGTATGAAGGATTTCAACTAATCATGAATTTGAACTAATATGAAGCATTTCATAAAACACGCCATAGATGGTGTGAGTGGCGCTGACCATGACCTCGGTGCGCGAGTTCGACTCGCACTCGGCCGCTTTTTTATTGTATAATTTAGAGAGAGCACTGTAATCTTGTAAATCATCGTAGGTTAAGTCAAATTATGATTTTTTCGTTCGTGGAAACACATTTGTGGCTCTTCCTAAAGTATTAACTCTTCAGTGTATTAATTTCTTTGTAAATATGGCTGTTTGTTTCCGAAATAAATAATTTTTTTTTTTTATATATTAAGGGTTATGTATGGTGTGAAGTATTGACAAAACGTTTAAAACATGTAAAATATGTTTTATTAAAATAAAATATAGGTACTCGTATATACTAAAATATAAAATGGCAGACTTTTTTGGTAATGTCAGTGAAAATATGCAGAAGTATGGCAGGTGAGTTTAGAAGACTGGTTTCTTGGGAAGCGCGATGGTGACAGTTTTGTTCTCCAGGTATTGCTGGATACCTTCCTCTCCCCTGCAACAACATACAATAAAACTCGTTAGAGATAGTTCTGGCTAGGGTAGGGTAGGGTAGAGATAGTTCTAACTAGGGTAGGGTAGGGTAGAGATAGTTCTAGCTAGGGTATGGTAGGGTAGAGATAGTTCTAGCTAAGGTAGGGTAGGGTAGAGATAGTTCTAGCTAGGGTAGGGTAGGGTAGAGATAGTTCTAACTAGGGTAGGGTAGGGTAGAGATAGTTCTAGCTAGGGTATGGTAGGGTAGAGATAGTTCTAGCTAGGGTAGGGTAGAGATAGTTCTAGCTAGGGTAGGGTAGGGTAGAGATAGTTCTAGGTAGGGTAGAGATAGTTCTACCTAGGGTAGGGTAGGGTAGAGATAGTTTTAGCTAGTTCTAGCTGGGGTATGAAATAGGTTTCTCGGCGTTTACGAGAAATTAAATGACGGTACAGTTGAGAAGGTTTTTTTTTGTGTCCTTAGTTTTAATAGTTTAAATAGAAACATTGATTTTGTAAATCAAAATGAAATAATATTTTTAACACTTAAAACAAATAGAAAAAAATACGTTCAACATCAATAATCTGCAAAATTATTATTTTAAAATATTAATCTTCACTTTGATATTATTTTAACATTGACATTAACATTATTTATATTTTCTAGAATTATATTTTTTATTATACATAATTTATGTATAGGATTAATAATTTATTAAATTTCAATTTATAAGTTGTTTAATTGTAGGATTATATATTAATACCTATCCATTTGATTCTATTTTATTTTAAACTTTTTTAGGTGTAATATAAATGTTATTTATTTATGACTCAAGAATTATTTCTAGTGAACTTTAAAGTATCAATTAAACGAATCAATTCTATTCTATGATATAAATTTCAATAATCATCAATTTAGTGAATAAGTGAAAAGTCAGACTCACATTTCCCTGCCGATGCCGGAGTCCTTGAAGCCGCCGAAGGGTGTCTGCGTGGTCACGTGCTCGTATGTGTTCACCCTGCCACCCCGTACACAGTACATTTATTAGAATAAACAATATCTTTGGAGATTACATCGCATGGGAATTGGGAACATAGTACATTTTTTTATGTAATCCGGTATGGGTGACTGAGTCGGAGGGGCCAAAGCGCATGCCCCGACCAGCCAATATCACCTCCGAGAAGGTAGGTGCCACACCGGAGACTTCCCTGGATTGCTGGCTATACTGGACTAGAGGAGAACACAGCCGGGGCTGCGATGCAGCCATCTTACATCCAGTGCGGTGGTATCAACCCAGTCGGCTACAATTTTAGTCTACCACCTAGTAAGGGGCAAGGGAAGGGACCTACAGTTTTACACCGGTCCCGAACAGCAGGTGTAGGTATGCACGTAATTTTTTCGTCAGAAAAAACTCATTGGTACACGCCGACCGGACTCGAACCGCGGACCTCTCGCATGAGAAGCCGATGCCCAAACCACTCGGCCACCCGCCGCTCGAATATTACAGGGTGGTAGGCTTAAATTGTAGCCGACTGGGTTGGCACCACCGCACTGGATGTAAGATGGCCGCATCGTAGCCTCGGCGGTGTTCTCCTCTAGTCCAGTATAGCCAGCAATCCAGGGAAGTCTCCGGTGTGGCACCTACTTTTTCGGAGGTGATATTGGCTGGTCGGAGCGTGCGCTTTGGTCCCTCCGACTCAGCCAACCATACCGGATTACATAAAAAAAAAATTGTGGAGCATAAAGAATTTTCTGTCTATCTTAACTGGCCTATTCTTTCACTTAACGCACATGGAATATTTGCTATATAAGGTGCTTCGTTATTAATGTCAATAACTTCGGGAGGGTTAAATACGCACTCAAACAAACACTTTACGCAAAAAAAAAACATATGTTTGAGCATTTTTTTTCCTAACAAAAAAATAAAATCAAATAAGTAGCTGTAAAAACCAATCATAGTGACCTTGTGACTTACTTACAACAAACAGCTGTTCTGCGTTGGAACATAGTCGGTCATTGACCCCGTACAATGCAAGTTACCTACTGTTACATACACACAGGTTAATGTTTAGGTAGCAAACATGTTTTGTTAAATTTCTCGAAAAGTAATTCTAAAACATATAATTTTTTTGCGTAACGTGTTTATTTGTGTGTGTATGTAACCCTCCCGAAACATTTGACATGAATAACGAAGCACCTTATATAGTGTGATTATTGTTATACGATTTATGTATTCCTCAAAAATAACCTAAAATAAACAAGGGAACATGTTCAGAATATTGAGACAAACGAACCAGAAGCTGCCGACACGGACGTATTTAGCGAACGCGAGAGCCTTCGTGATGTCGTTGGTGATGACGCCTGCGCCGAGGCCGTAGTTGCTGTTGTTCGCGCGGTCCACGATCTCCTCGAAACTCTCGAACTTGTGTATGCTCTGCACCGGCCCGAATATCTGCAACAATACATTTTTAGGATAAAAAAGTAATACTAATAACTAAAGAATTAAAAACCTACCTAACAAACATTAAAATAACTATTAAAAGGGGCGTTTTCAAATGTTCCTAAAAAACTTGCGGCATTACCCCGCTGGATGGCAAGGCTTACCCTTTGAATGAAGCAGGCCCTTGATTGCGGGACGCCAGTTACGTCCACCAGCAAGACCCAAGCCTCTTCAATTTATCTTATCGGCTATGTAAATAGTTTGTGTTTTTCGTCCAGTTCAGTGTAGCCGGCACGATCTAAGGGAAGTACTGACATGGCACCTAGTTCACCCGGTGTTTATGGGCTGACATCACGGATGTTGTAGGTGATGTAGCCAACCGTGTCAGTTTCAATAAAAAAAAATCTTACTTTGCTTTTTCAATTTATCTTAGTTTGCTTTTAAAATTCTGTCATTGCAGCTCGTTCAGGTTGCCAATGCTCACCTCCTCCTTAGATATCTTCATGTCATCCTTGACGTCAGCGAAGACGGTGGGCTCGATGAAGTAACCCTTGTTGCCTATGCGGTTGCCGCCGCCGATCAGCCGCGCGCCCTCCTTCTTGCCGGCGTCGATGTAGCCCATCACCTTGTTGAACATGTCATCGTCGACCTGGGGAGAGAGACCGCGGATTTAACTTATCGTTTTAATTTAATTCTATCAACAGAACAGGTGGGAATAGTTGCGATAAATGGAATTTTTTTCAGACTAGTTCTGTTTTAACAACGCTAATGGGAAACCAATTCCCAGTAGTTCTGTTCACTGTAGTACTGGAAATTGGTTTCCCATTAGTTCGTGACACCTAGGAGTCAAAGGTTCAGAAATAGTGAGGTGGAAATAATCGGATTTATCTACCTTTTTTGAGTTCGCTAGGGACCATGGAGGCAGAAATCGCAGAAATAGCGGCGGGTGGCCGAGTGGTTTGGGCATCGGCTTCTCATGCGAGAGTTTCGAATCCGGTTGCAATGAGTTTTTGACGAAAAAATTTACGTGCATACCTACACCTGCTGCTTCACCGTTCGGAACCGGTGTAAAACTGTAGGTCCCTTCCCTTGCCCCTTACTAGGCGGTAGGCTCAAATCGTAGCCGACTGGGTTGATACCACCGTACTGGATGTAAGATGGCCGCATAGCAGCCTCGGTTGTGTTCTCTTCTAGTCCAGTATAGCCAGCAATCCAGGGAAGTCTCCGATATGGCACGCACCTTCTCGGAGGTGATATTGGCTGGTCGGAGCATGCGCTTTGGCCCCTCTCTGAGGGCCCCTCCGACTTAACCACACCGGATTACATGCAAAAATACGTTTCTCCAATTCTCCTCCAGTCCTCCCGGTCGAGCGGTCTGATCGCTGCGCTACCGAGGCTGACAAAGTGTGAAAGATTACCTGAGGCCCCTGGTCGACTTCCTCGAAGGGGTTGCCAACCTTCCTGTTCTTGAGGATCTCAGCAGATTTCGCGACGAACTTGTCGTAAATGCCGGCCTGCACGTAGGTCCTCGTGGCAGCCACGCAGCACTGCCCCGCGTTCGAGAACGCGGCCGTCTGTGCGATCTCGGCTGCCTTCGTCACTATAACATACGTATGTCGCAGGGAAATGATAAAAACCCGGGAAATTATCAAATTTCAACACGGTTTTATCATTTCGCTAAACTGATCTAGTGATTTGATCAAATCCCTAAACTTGTTCAGTGAAATGACGAAAATAATATGCTCAGTTCTTGTTTCTGTCGCGCTTAGTTCCACCGACTAAGCTGCGTTTGCGTGAAATTTTTTTTAATGCACCAAATCATTTATTTTGAATAGGAATTTATGCAAAATCGACATGCGCCGCCTCAACATTAGGTTAGGGTTAATTTACAGAAGATGCGTCGCGTAATCTTCAATAAATTAACCCTGGTTATTTTTGTTAAACCACCAAATCATTCAGCCATGCCACTTCACTTGTTTTTACATACATTTATATTCAAAATCAATGTTTTGGAGCCTTAAAAAAAATTAGTTTTGAGATTTGATCAAATCACTAGATTTGTTTAGGTAAATGATAAAATCGTGTTGCAATATTATCATCCTCCGTGATATGATCAAATCCCTTAGGGATTTGGTCATTTCCATGCGACATATACACACGTCAGCATCGGTAGCTCAGCTGTTGTGCGGTCGGTCGACTGTCGGTCGGATCATAAGCACACATGGGCGCGGTCAGTGGATGGATGGGTGACCGCTCGACCGAGATGAAGGCTGACCGCGGTTCGGATTCCACGTAAAACTGTAGGTACCTCCCTTCCCTTCTTACCTTATTGAGTGTAAGGTCGGGCGGGTTAAACCTAAGGGTCGGTTGAAACGGCTATTTAAATAGTTCGTGGTTTTCGCCCAGTTCAGTGTAGCCGGCACGACTGAAGGGAAGCACTGACATGGCATCTAGTTCACCAAGGTGTTATGGACTGACATCGCAGATGTGGTAGAATAGGTGATGTAGTAGCCAAACGTGTCAATTTCCATAAAAAAAAATATATGTATTTTTTTTCGTCACGTCATGTCACGCCAGTTTTCCCACGATTACACGAAACTAAATTTAAATTTTCGATCTATTGCACCTTCATGATGTCGCATAATTTTTGCGAACAGATTTTTTTTACTTCGGTTGACCTTGACTGTTGCTGGTATTTATTTTGAATATAATATCGCTTCGCTTATTGGGCATACATTTGATGTTTTTATTTAGAAATTCGACCTTGAACAGGTATCCGGTTTCTTGTTATTGGTTTAGCTCATGGGTGTCCAACCTTTTCAGCGGACGGGCCAATTTTAGAATTAAAATTGCTTGCATGGCTGCACAATTAACTTTTTTAATGAGGAATTGCGATATAATTTTATTATGTTTTTTTTTTCACAAGATAAAACTGATTCAAAATCAAATTATTTGGCTTCGCCTTCATCGGGCTGGTCTGTGATTTTTTTTAAATCCCGTATGCCGATAAAACGAGGACGACCGTTGGAGTAAATGGGTTCTACACTGGCGGGCGTGGACAGGCGAACGGAGTGTGGGAACACCAGGTGGGATTGGAAAAAACATTTGAGAGGCATATGTCCAGCAGTGGACGCATACACACACACTGACTGACTGAGATTAGATGTACAAATTATGTAATGCGAGCGTACCGTCAGCGTCGTCGAAGATGACGAGTGGACTCTTGCCGCCGAGCTCGAGTGTGACACGCTTCAGCCTCTCCCCCGCCGCCGCAGCTAGGATCAGCTTCCCGACCTGCGGTCAATGCGAACTTGAGGAGAATTGATTCTGATTCTCTAAAGCCTGAATGCAGTGTCCGACGGCTGCGGATACCAGAGAGATGATTACTGAAATACTGTACAATTTTATCGTCGTAAAAGGCGACTAAGGGATATGACTCCCTTCTTATATTACTAGGTGGTAGGGTTTAACCCGCCCGGGTTGATACCACCGCACTGAATGAAAGGTCGGTCGAAACGGCTATGTAAATAGCTTGTGTCTTCCGTCCAGTTCAGTGTAGCCGACACGACCGAAGGGAAGCACTGACGTGGCACCAAGTTCACACGGTATTATGGGCTGACATCACGGATGTTGTAGGTGATGTAGCCAACCGTGTCAGTATCCATAAAAAAAAATAGATCACCACTACCGCGCTAAATGAGCGTAGGTATGAAACAGATTGAAAAAAGAACCCATATTTCGGTTCAGTTTGGTGTAGCCGGCATGACTCGGGAAGCACTGATATGGCACCGACATAGTTCCAAAAGAAGCAAGCATGGCATCTGACGCCTGGATTTAGTAAATACATCCCTGATATGGCAAAAAATAAAGTCTTGTCTTTCTCACTTTAACGAGAAATCGGTTCAAGTCAAAATAATTTTCCACAGAATATTACAATGTAAATATGACAAGTCTGAGCGCAGTGTACTGCCAACAGAGGCACAGAATAGAAAAGAGTACTAGAGTAAGAGTGACAGAGTAAATGTACTACTACTAGATACTACTACTACTAGATACTACTACTACTAGATGTACTACTAATGTACTAGTACTAGAGTAAGAGTGAAAGAGGCTAAATAAACAATAAACAACAATCATTTTATGAAGTGGAATCACAGACGTAGGTAATAAGAGTACAAATATGAACTGTGTACAGTAGTCCCAACGTACAAATGTGGGTCTAAAGTCCAACCAAGCGCACTACCGACCGCGTCCCGCACCACCCCGCGTTGCCTGAGGCGATACCCCTCCCGGCCTTTCCCACCCGTGACGCGCGACCTTTGGACCCACATTTGTACGTTGTGACTTACTGTACATAAAAATTCACAAGTTTCCCATATACTGTACCTCAGTAGATCCAGTGAAAGCGATTTTGTCGACATCGACGTGACCAGTGAGGGCTGCGCCGGCCGTGGGTCCGTAGCCGGGAATCACGTTGAGCACGCCGGGAGGGAAGCCGGCTTCCTTGACGAGCGAAGCGATGTACAGCCCCGTCAGAGGGGTCTGCTCTGCGGGCTTCACCACCAGCGTGCACCCTGGATTGTGAGAAGAGGTCTTAGCTTTCAAGCCTTTAAACAACAATCTCGCTTAAAAATATGAGATCTTCGTTTTCAACGTCATCAATAAACTTGGAAACGTATACATAACATAACGCTGTTTAACGCGATCCCACCGTCCCATTTCAACCTCCACATCACGCGCACAGGGCTGGGATTGCATCCATACACGCGGAACTTACCAATCGGTTCTGCAGATCTTTCCTCTACAGAACCGGTAAACTCTGGAACGCTCTCCCTGCCCATATATTTTCCCCCAAGTACAGTATCAGGTCCTTCAGGAAAGGCGTTAATAGGAACCTGTCATGCCGGCATGACATTCGAAACCTCCACATACGACCGAATTTCCGTCCATGGGTGTCGTTAGACACCTTATGCGTGGAAAGACATTTGGGGCCATTCAGTGTTTTCAAGAGATAATTTTATTTTAAAATCTCACCTGCAGTCAGTCCGGGAGCTATCTTCCAGGCCAACATGGGGATGGGGTAGTTCCAGGGCAGGATCTGTGCGCACACGCCCACCGGCTCCTTCAGCGTGAAGGTCAGCACCTCGCCATCTGCGGTTGTGGCATCATCTCATAAAGCTGTACGTCATAAGCTCAATAAAAAATCTGTTAAGTGCGAGTTTTACTCGCGCACGGAGGTTTCCGTATCTATCCGCTATTATCCGCCTATCTTTTGTCTTTCAACAATGCAATGTATAAAAGCCTGTGGCGCCATCTATTATTCAATAGTGTGACTAATAGATTTTTCGGATGTTTGTTGTATGGGAGCCCCCTTAATTTTTAACATTTTCTTTTTTTTTATTATTTATTATATCCGCCATAGTAACACATATTCTGTGAAAATTTCAACGGGTTACCTATTACGGTTCAAGAGATACAGCCCTCGGACAGACGAACGGACGGCGGAGGCTTAGTAAATAGGCTTCCGTACGGGATACGGAAAACTAAAAAGACGAGATGTGTCGTGCGTGCGTGGTTGGAACGAAGTTCATTTAGCTATATATTATGTATTAAAGTAGCTTTTGCTCGCGGCTTCGCTCGCGTGAAATTCGTATTTAAAAAGAAGAAAGTAAGTAAGCCCGCTACCGGACCTTCCCGGAATTCGGATTGTATGAGAGTCACATCTTAGCGCGTAACCGGAACTGAATTTGTTTAGCCTATCCTGTATCGCGTATAGCTAAATAAATATCCCTGTACCTACTAAGTTTCATCGAATTCAGATGATCGGGTTAAGAGTTATGGAGGAACATACTATATATAGAAAATATTTCTAAAAATCGTCAATTTAGTTTTAGTAACCTACATAGAGTCCAAAAACGCAATATCTTATTATAAAACAAAATAACTTACTCCATGAGCATACCTTACAGATTAATTATTAGTATTGATTGATCGATAACAGGATGAATTAAATAAATTAAAAACGTTGGAGAGCAATAAAAAAAAAATGATGTCTATACCTGCAGTAATTTGCTAGACATAGCCATACGCTTGTAAACACACATACTAAAGCAAAAGTGTCGTGACGGTCGAAGTCTTACACTTTTTTCGGCCTAACTCTCATTGGCCAAGTGTCTGGAGTGTAACATGCTATAAGGAACTTTATTCCAATAATAAAAAATGTGTCTTTATTATTACTTCTTGATATGATAGATAACACAATGACATTGCAGTCGAGTTTGCGTTAAAACAAACACAATTCAGCCGAGTCACTCTTGTTATCTCAGTGGCGACATTACTTAACTATAAATATTTGTCAGATTTTATCGTTACCTGGCTGGGGCAACGTCGCGTTTCGCTTGCTGAATGATACGCCCAAGGCTAAATAAATCGTGTAGATAATGATTTTTAATACGATCATTTAATTATTCTAGCATACGAGTACATTCCGAGTGGTCAGCGCGTCGCCTTCTCTTGCGAGAGGTCCGAGGTTCGAATCCGGCCGGGGCGTGCATAATAGAGTTTTTTTGAAAAACATTACAAAATATCTGCGGCTTCACCGTTCGGAAATGGTGTAAAACTGTAGATCTCTTCCCTTGCTCTTTACTAGGTGGTAGGCTGAAATTGTAGCCGATTGGGTTGGTACCACCGTACTGGATGTAAGATAGATAGATAGAATTAAAGTATAGCCAGCACAATACAAAGTGAAGTCTCCGGTATAGTACAAACCTTCTTGGATGTGATATGTGCTTTGGCCCCTCTTACACTCATACCGGATTACATAGAAAACACTCTGCTAACGAATAGAATAATATTATAATACAGTTCTGAGAACGACTCAAGAAAGAAAGGATAGCGGTGCTCAAACTTGGCGGGATCTTTATCGGGTGGTAGGGCACAGGTCAAAATGAACAGATCATTCTAATAGATATTTGGACGAGCTATTTATAAGAATGAATAGGCTTTAATGGCAATGAACCTTACTAAAAATAGTTATACAGGGTGTAACAACGGCGAGTACATTAAATTTAGGAAATGATTATTGGCTTTTTTGTTACTCTTGAGTAACAAAAAAGTCAAATTACTTTTTTCTGAATTCCCTTTAAATAAAAAGTTACAGTTTTCATACAAATTAATTGATTTATTTAGTGTAAAAGGATCTAATGTTCCACACGATCGTGGGAATGAAAGGCGCGCGGTGAGTGAGCGAAGAAGGACGAGTGCGCGGAGAGAGGAGATGTGCTGAGGCGGCGCAGTGTGAGTTTTTCGTCCCTAACCGTTCCCGCGCCTGCACCTTCCCCCCTCACGCGTCAAATTACACTAGACGAAAACATAAATTTCAAAAATTAATATCTCCAAAACTAGACACTTTAGGGAAAATCTTTATTTGCTTTTTTGTTTCGGAAAAACATGAGGATTGCGCTAGCGAAATTAATGTACTGGCCGTTACAACACCCTGTAGAAAAACACAAATTAAGGTTTTTACCAGCGGGTATTGTGCTGCCTAGAATTTTGTCAGCTTTGCCGGCGAAGTATCGGATGACGCTCAATGCGAAACCGATTTCATCTTCGGAGTTCTTGACCGGCTTGCCGTTGTCCAGGGTCTCCAGCTGGGCCAGATACTTGATGTCTCTCTCAATGAGGTCGGCCAGCTTGAACAGCAGTCTGCCGCGCTGGGACGCGTCCATGGTGCGCCATTCCGAGTACCGGTGGAAGGCTTTCTTGGCGGCAGCGACCGCTTTGTCGACGTCGGCCTGTAATAAGTTAATAAATGCTCACTTCTATTATTGTCCTTGGCAACAATTTGTGCTTCGTTTTGCTGGTTCATGGTAGGGAAGGTCTTCCCACTCGCCGCCGGCACCCACTCGTTGTTGATGAACAACTGCGACCGAGCACAAGTCTTACCTTGTCACCCTCGGCGACCTGCACGATGACCGACTCGTCCTGCGGGTTGATGGTAGGGAAGGTCTTCCCACTCGCCGCCGGCACCCACTCGTTGTTGATGAACAACTGAAATGAAACCCAAAATGAAGTGAACACTTTAGTCGAGACAGGGATTTTATGAAAATGGTCTTCTAACCAAAAATATAATGAAATAATTCCGTAGTTTCACTTTTCATTTAATTAATGTACACAGATCTCTAAGTCCCAGTAGTATTGTAGTAAGGTACCTAGGTAACGACTGAAAAGAGCATTTCTCCTTCTACATTTGATAAGAGCTGTTAAAAATAAACACAGTTCATGTTATGACGATGATAACAATTTCATTATAATCTGTGAATGTCTGAAATTGTTTTTTTTTTAATTGAAAGCGCGACATATTGCGCCGTGCCACCCATAAAGTTTAATTTCATTTCAAATACGCGAGTGAGGAATGTTAGCGTATTTAAAATACGCGAGTGAGGAATGTTAGCGTATTTCAAATACGCGAGTGAGGAATGTTAGCGTATTTAAAATACGTGAGTGAGCAATGTTAGCGTATTTCAAATACGCGAGTGAGGAATGTTAGCGTATTTAAAATACGCGAGTGAGGAATGTTAGCGTAATTCAAATACGCGAGTGAGGAATGTTAGCGTATTTCAAATACGCGAGTGAGCAATGTTAGCGTATTTCAAATACGCGAGTGAGGAATGTTAGCGTATTTCAAATACGCGAGTGAGCAATGTTAGCGTATTTCAAATACGCGAGTGAGCAATGTTAGCGTATTTCAAATACGCGAGTGAGCAATGTTATCGTATTTCAAATACGCGAGTGAGCAATGTTAGCGTATTTCAAATACGCGAGTGAGCAATGTTAGCGTATTTCAAATACGCGAGTGAGCAATGTTAGCGTATTTCAAATACGCGAGTGAGGAATGTTAGCGTATTTCAAATACGCGAGTGAGCAATGTTAGCGTATTTCAAATACGCGAGTGAGCAATGTTAGTGTATTTCAAATACGCGAGTGAGCAATGTTAGCGTATTTCAAATACGCGAGTGAGCAATGTTAGCGTATTTCAAATACGCGAGTGAGGAATGTTAGCGTATTTCAAATACGCGAGTGAGCAATGTTAGCGTATTTCAAATACGCGAGTGAGCAATGTTAGCGTATTTCAAATACGCGAGTGAGCAATGTTATCGTATTTCAAATACGCGAGTGAGGAATGTTAGCATATTCAATAGCACGAGAGAAAACAATTGCACGTGACTGCACGCACACTTGCTTGCAGACAGGTTTTTTTTTTATGGAAACTGACACGTTTGGCTACATCACCTACAACATCCGTGATGTCAGCCCATAACACCGAGTGAACTAGGTGCCATGTCAGTGCTTCGCTTCATTTCATGTCGGCTATACTGGCCGAAAAACACGAACTATTCACATAGAGGTTTCGACCGACGTTTCATTCAGTGCGGTGGTAGCAACCCGGGCGGGATAAACCCTACCTAGTAAGGTAAGAAGGGAAGGGAGCTACAGTTTTACGTGGAATCCGAACCGCGGCGCGGTCAGCCTTCAACGGTCGAGCGGTCACCCATCCAAGTACTGTCCGCGCTCAGGGTTGTTTAACAACAGTCGACCGACCGCACCACTGAGCTACAGAGGCTGACAAAACTAACATGTTTCATCGCGTTTTGCCGCTTCTAGTATTTAATTCGGTGTACCGACAGCATATTTCCAAAGTCTAGTATGCGAGTTGCTCTGATTGGTGGAGAAACGAGTCTGGCTCCGCCTCCGGCACCCCCAGCGAAGCTACTGAATCCGATATTCGTTTGGTCGCATATTCAATCTGATCCCGGGATCCGTGGAGACAACCCCACTTTGGTGGCTCAGTGATAGAGTGTAGGGTTTTTATTTTTTCGATCTCGGCCATGGGTTCGTGTCCCTTTTGTCAAAAATTGTTTTGTTTTACTTTTTTTTAAGCAATGTTAGGGTGTTAAAATTAGGTTATGGTTATTTTTTTTTATAACCACCTAATAAAACTTTATTTTCGGAAATACTTCCGAAATTTATATTTCCCGCCAAAGTTGAGAACGACCAATCAGAGCAACTCGCATACTAGACTTTGGAAATATGCGTACCGTCCACCTCACAAAGGTCGAGCATTCATATATTATCTCGTGAAGTTGCGAGTGCCTCTCGTGTGTGGTTATCGCAAGGACCGGTTAACTATACTGATGTGAGACAAGAGTGTTTTTGCTACTAGGTAATTTTCTATTTGATCTTGTTATGTGAAGCACTTGTTCTTCAATTTATGGTTGATAAGAAAAGTGCAGTTGCATGTAGACTATCTATTAAATATTATTAAGTACTATTATTAGCATTTATACAATTTGACCTTGTAATTTTGTAATAATTCAGTTCGATTACGACTGTCACAGGTGTTCTAAAGAAAAAAATAACTTAAAAAAAACCGGCCAAGTGCGAGTCGAACTCGCGCACCGATGGTTCCGTATCGCCATGCCATAATCAGCGCCGCCACTCACGCCATCTATGTATTAGTTAAAATGCTCCATACTCTTTTCGGTAGATGGCGCGCATACACTTTTTAGCTTGTTGTATGGGGACCCCCGTGCATTTTTTTACTTTTTCTTATATTGATTGTTTCTTGTTATATCGGTCATAATAAATAACAAATTTCCACGGGCTACCTATTACGGTTTAAGAGATACAGCCCTCGGACAGACAGACGGACAGACAGATAGACAGACAGACAGACGGCGTAGGATTAGTAATAGGGTTCCGTACGACGGGACCGAAGACGGGATCTAGAAATCTTCAACATACAGACAAACATACCACACGCTGTATCCCGACAATCGGGGTAAGCAGAGTAGTCGGTGTTGTGCTGCAAGTACTCTTGTAAATTACAACACAACACAGACCACAAAATTGAGCAAAGTATTAGGACAAGAGCAGCAAATAAGGCACGAAACCCACTTATTGCGTGAATTAGAAATATTTCCTACCTAATTACTAACCCTTAATTTATACTGAGGCAGGGTCTTTATTACGGTCCTTTAATGTTTATGCCCGCATGCAATAAAAGATCTGTGTTGATAATCATCAAAATCATCAATCAATATACTAATAATAAATCTGTAAGGGGTGGTCATGGAGTAAGTTACTTTGTTTTAGGAAATATTGAGTTTGTAGCCTCTATGTATGATACTAAAGCTAAATTGACGTAATTTAAATTGATTTTCTGTATGTATGTTTTTTTTTTTTATGTGACCCGGTATGGGTGACTGAGTCAGAGGGGCCAAAGCACATGCTCTGACTAGCCAATATCACCTCCGAGAAGGTAGGTGCCATACCGGAGACTTCCCTGGATTGCTGGCTATACTGGACTAGAGGAGAACACAACCGAGGCTGCTATGCGGCCATCTTACATCCAGTACGGTGGTACCAACCCAGTCGGCTACAATTTGAGCCTACCACCTAGTAAGGGGCAAGGGAAGGGACCTACAGTTTTACACCGGTTCCGAACGGTGAAGCAGCAGGTGTAGGTATGCACGTAAATTTTTTCGTCAGAAAAAACTCATTGGTACACGCCGACGAGATTCGAACCGCGGACCTCTCGCATGAGAAGCCGATGCCCAAACCACTCGGCCACCCGCCTCTATATGTATATGTATGTATGTATGTTCCGCCATAACTCTTAAACCGATCATCCGAATTCGATGAAACTTTGTATAAGCACATTTAACTATATGGGACACAGAAAAGGCTACATAAAATTCAGTTCCGGTTACGCTAAGATGTGGCTCTCATACAAACCGAATTATTCCGCGCGCCGAAATAAAGGTACGGTAGCGGGCTTACTTTCTTCTATTTAAATACGAATTTCACGCTAGCGAAGCCGCGGGCAAAAGCTAGTTATAAAATATTTTTGTCTGTCCGATCGTTGTTACCTTGTTGTTACCAGGGAACGAATGAGGAGTGATTGGCCGAAATGCGGGCGCCCAACTAAAGTCGAATTGTATAGCGGCCTATATGAGTGTGGCAACTGGCAAGGGATGTGATACCAGCATTTTTAGGGTTCCGTCATCCGCCTGTCTGAACTTATTGAATGTTCCAAAATAAGTATTAACTCTGGAATGCTCTCCCTGCCCATACATTTCCCCCCAAGATAAGTACATTCTCGGGTCCTTCAAGAGGGACTTCCTTTTAGCTTCACCGTAGTCGGGTAAAAAACTTTGTCTTGAATAAACTCGATGAAACGATTTTCATCAAAAACTACTGTAAAATGGCAGAATCTGGGAAAAAGTTGCAGAGCTTTTCGTCGTCAAATATGGACCCCTTTCGAACCCTGAATTTACGAAATCTTATCCTGAAACATTCTGTATAATATAATCACAGTCAGTGCCCCGTTTCCTTAAATTCTTTGTTATGACTGGGCATGACTTTTTTTTATTGCAAGAGTGACATGTGGCGCCGAGCCTCCCAAAAGGTGTCTAACGACGCCCATGAACATTCGGCCGTATGCGGGGGTTGCGAATGCCATGCCGGCCTGTCAGGTATCTATTCACGCCCCTCTTGATGGACCCGAGCATTTACTTGGGGGGAAATATATGGGCAGGAAGAGCGTTCCAAAGTTTACCGGTTCTGTAGAGGAAAGATCTACAGAACCGGTTGATACACATATACGAGTATTTACCTTTACAAATTCCTCGACAAATTCAAAGGTTTTCAATTCAAATTCATTCTCTCCAACAATACGCAAACGGAAATAAACAACATTACGGTCTATTGTGTTTCTTCCAATGTTGTGGCTATCGGAATTCTTCGTGCGAGCGAATATGACAGTTTTAGTACTGTTCAACTTTGGTTTCATGACTTCTACGAAGTTAGTATCTATTCAAATATACTGTGCCGAGGCACCAACAACGATAATATATTAAAGTATGTCTATCTAAAAACTACCAAAATTTTTTTTTTAGTTTCTATATTATGGTTTTCCCATACAAGAAACGCGTTTTTTTAAGTTTATTTTTGCTCTATATAAAGCACTGGCTTTTGCCCGCAGCTTCGCTCGCGTGAAATTCGTATTTAAAAAGAAGAAAGTAAGTAATCCCCCTACCGTACCTTTATTTCGTCGCGCGGTACAATACGGTTTGTATGAGAGCCACATATCAGCGTAACCGGAACTGATTTTTTTATCCTGTGTGTGTCACGTATATTTAAATGTGCTTCCACTAAGTTTAATCTAATTTGAATGATCGGTTTAAGAGTTATGGAAGAAAATACATACATATAGAAAATATTTCTAAAAATCGCCAATTTAGTTTTAGTATCATACATAGTGTCTACAAACACAGTACCTATCTCATAAAACAAAGTAACTTACTCCATGACCATCCCTTACATATTTATTATTAGTATTGATTGGTGTGTACGTGTAGGTACAAGAAATGTGTTTTTTTTTATTTTCTGTGTTTTCTAATCGCCATGTACCTAATTCTGATTTGTAGTTTTTTAGTAAATCGCGAATATAAATCTGCGGAAAGATAAAAAGATTGTCAGCCTCGGTAGCTCATTGGTACGGTCGGTCGACTGTTGTTAAGCACACGTGGGCGCAGTCAGTACTTTTTATTTATGGATAGCGCGACATGTGGCGTCGTTTCACCTACAAGTAGGTTTCTAACGATGCCCATGGACATTCTGTGATGCACGGGGATTGCGAATGCCATGCCGGCATACTTGGATGGGTGACCGCTCGACCGTTGGAGGCTGGCCGTGGTTCGGATTCCACGTAAAACTGTAGGTCCCTTCCCTTCTTACCTTACAAGGTGGTAGGATTTATTCCGCCCGGGTTCGTACAACCGCACTGAATGAACAGTCGCTCGAAACGGCTATTCCTGTTTTCCGTTCAGTTCAGCTAACCGACATGAAATGAAGGGAAGCACTGACATGGCACCTAGTTCACCCGGCGTTCTGGGCTGACATCACGGATGTTGTAGGTGATATAGCCGATAGTGTCAGTTTCCATAAAAAAAAAACAGAAGGACACCACATTTTTCACTTTTCTGAAACTTCTGGCTCTTGTCAGCCTCGGTAGCTCAGTGGTGCGGTCGATCGACTGTTGTTAAGCACACCTGGGCGCGATCAGTACCTACTTGGATGGGTGACCGCTCGAAATGTAGTATTTTTTTTTAAATTTTGCACAATCGAAATCAAATACATTTTAATAATATTTTATGTTTATATGTTAGTACTAAGCACGTACTCACTTTATATTATATTTTAATTAGAAAAATGCAAAGCGAAAATCATTGGAAAAAATACATCCCGGCCAGGATGTATTTTTTCCAATGATTTTCGCTTTGCATTTTTCTAATAAAAATACAAATACAATTTAATTTATAACAGCTGTACCGTGTGGGGTCGGTACTTAAAAAGAATAGCCCCACTGCATCTCTCCCCGTCGCATGTCGTAAAAGTCGACTAAGGGATAAGAAAATTCGTCAGCCTCGGTAGCTCAGTGGCGCGGTTGGTTAGTCAACTGTTATTTTATTAAGCAACGCTGAGCGCGGTCAGTGAATGGATGGGTGACCGCTCGACCGTTGGAGGCTGACCGTGGTTCGGATTCCACGGTAAACTGTAGGTCCCTTCCCTTTTTACCTTACTAGGTGGTAGGGTTTATCCCGGCCGGGTTGGTACCACCGCACTGAACGAAACGTCGTCGGTCGAAACGGCTATGTAAATAGTTCGTGTTTTCCGTCCAGTTTAGTGTAGCCGACATGAAATGAAAGGAAGCACTGACATGGCACCTAGTTCACCCTGTGTTATGGGCTGACATCACGGATGTTGTAGGTGATGTAGCCAACCGTGTCAGGTTCCATAAAAAAAAAAAAAGCTGTTACTAAATTAATTACAGATATGTAAAACACATACCTGGGTGTATTTGATGTCGACCTTGACCATGTTGAATGAGGTGTTTGAGTGAGTCACAAAGCAGACCTTCCTCCCGAGCTGAATGAATGACTTGACTACCGCACCGACAAAGAGTAAAGTAATCGCACCGAGCTGAAATCGTATTCGTGATTGTAATAATATGTCGGACTACCGGTCCAGCGGCGGCGCGGCTTTGGCTGAAAGAGACAAACTGACGGCCGCCCGACAGCCAGTGTTTCCACTTTCATAGTTTCAGTTCCCCACGCCTTAATAAAATTGGTTTTCCCCTTTTTAGGCCTTTTCCACCTCGAACATTATTAACTAAATTTTCGTACTAGTACCGGAATCATTATAATCCAGAGGAGATTCCAGAGGGGCCCCGAGGGGACCGGCGGGGTCGGAGGGCTCGGAAGGGACCTGAAGGGCTCGAAGAGCCCCGCAGCTCCCGGGGGGTTCTAAGGGGCTCTGAGGGATCAGAGAAGCCTGAGGGGACCGAAGGGGCCTTGAGGGGTTCTAAGGAGCCCTGAGGTTATCAGAGGGACTTGAGAGACATTATTCACTATATTTCTGCGAATTTTCGTACTATGATCATCATTACATATAATCTGGTCACACTAAGTAAATTTTCTAACCGAATTAGTATTGTATTTATTGTTTATTGTAGGTACATAATTTTACTATTAAATGCATATAGTACTTTTAGCTTAACTATAGACAGGGTGTTTCAGGATAGCGTTTCGTATCATCAGGGTTCGAAAGGGGTCCATATTTGAAGAGGAAAAGCTCTGAAACGTTTTCCCAAATTCGGTCATTTTATAGTACTTTTTGGTGAAAATCGTTTCATCGAGCTTTGATGGACGGTTAACGCGCCCCTTTATTAAATAAACATAAAATGACTAACTTACATGCTTAACTAGTAGAATGTAACTTTATGTAGCTAAATTCCAAACACTGAAATTTGAATGACATCAAAAGAAAAAGGGGACTGGCTAGGTCATTGCACTCCCTAGACCTAGACAGCACTATTGCCAGATCTCATTATCCATCGCGTTTTTATTAAAATTTTAAATTTTGGTATGAAAAAAAAAACACGGAATTTAGATTTGAGTGATAAGGATTTTTTTCTTCTAATATAATTTATTATTACTTTCTATTGCTGAAGTTTCTCAAGCCTATCCTGAAACATTCTGTATAATATAGCTAAAGAACTGTACAACATAATAAGTAGTAAATAAGACTTAAGACTTAATACATATATACATGCATAAATAGATACATAACTACATTCATACCAGGCCATTGAGAAAACAGTGTTAATGTGTGGGTCACACATCAACATTGCTTTTCTTGCCGCTACCTGGTGGGTGAACCACCAATAACCGTAACCACCAACCACAGAATACATAATAGGTACTTGGTATTACGGTCTAAATTCCCCTCAAAAGGGGAACTTCCCCTCACTCTGGTAACACGTGCGCCAGCCGCAGCGCGCGCGCATGTGTGGGACGAAAAGCGTGCTTCAAAAATAGCGTCACCTATCGCGCTGTCTGTCTATCTACCTACCTACATCATGGGTTGCCAACCTTTTCAGTAGACGGGTTCAATTTTAGAATTAAGATTGCTTGCCGACCTCACAATGAAATTTTTAAAAGCACTTACTTAATCTTTTTTTTACAGTTTTTAGGGTTCCATACCGCACAGGACCCTATTACTAAGCCTACGCCGCCGTCCGTCCGTCGGTCCGTGCGTCCATCTGTCCTACGTATCTTTTGAACCATAATAGGTAGTCGATTGAAATGTTTTTTTTAGTGGAAACTGACGGTTGCTTACGTCGTCACATACAATATCCGTGATGTTTTTTTTTTTTTTTTATGGAACCTGACACGGTTGGCTACATCACCTACAACATCCGTGATGTCAGCCCATAACACAGGGTGAACTAGGTGCCATGTCAGTGCTTCCCTTCATTTCATTTCGGCTACACTAAACTGGACGGAAAACACGAACTATTTACATAGCCGTTTCGACCGACGTTTCGTTGAGTGCGGTGGTACCAACCCGGCCGGGATAAACCCTGCCACCTAGTAAGGTAAGAAGGGAAGGGACCTACAGTTTAACGTGGAATCCAAACCACGGTCAGCCTCCAACGGTCGAGCGGTCACCCATCCAATCACTGACCGCGCTCAGCGTTGCTTAATAACAGTTGACTAACCAACCGCGCCACTGAGCTACCGAGGCTGACGAATTTTCTTATCCCTTAGTCGACTTTTACGACTAAGGGATACGATGTCAGCCCATAATACCTTGGTGAACTAGGTACCATGTTATTGCTTCCATTCGGTCGAGCCGGCTACACCGAGAAAACACGAACTATTTACATAGCCGTTTTGACCGACTTTTTATGTTCAGTGCGGTGGTAGCAACTCGGGCCGGGAATTTTGTTTTACTTTTTTTTAAATTATTTGTTAGGATATCTGCCATAAATAATACATACTTTGTGAAAATTTCAACCGGCTAACTATTATGGTTCAAAAAGTACAGCCCTTTAAAGGTAGAACAGACAATCGGACTACGTAGGCTTACTTAGTAACAGGTTTCCGTTTCCGTACGGTACCGAATCCTAAAAAGCGACATTTACTAGGTCGTTCGTTGTAACCTGAGGCGTACAAATACATTCACGCATGACGGTGAGCATAAAATTCTGCGAGTGTAGTAGTGCTCAGGCCATGTATAGTTGCCTGTCAAGCATTTGTATAAGAGAAATGCATTTGTGTCCGTACGTGTGTTCTCCTCAGGTTAGGCCGTCCATGATATTATACATGAAATTACTGTCGATGGATACTTGCCATAAAAATTTTTTTTCTTTTTTTTTTTAAGGAAACTGACACGGTTGACTACATCACCTACAACATCCGTGATGTCAGCCCATAACACCGTGTGAACTAGGTGTCATGTCAGTGCTTCTCTTCATTTCGCAAATAACATTATAAAACCATAAAATATTTATATTTTGTTCAATAAGGTATTTATTGAATATTATAACTAACTTGTATTTATATATTAACAATTTCGCTTCATTTAATTATAATATGAAATAATTAAATAAAAAAAAATCATCTAAATTTATTATTGTTGAGCGCAGAATGGAATTATGTTAAATACAATTTAATTATGTTTACAAATTTTTTTTTTAATTTTTTTTTTTATGGAAACTGGCACGTTTGGCTAGATCACCTACAACGTCCGTGATGTCAGCCCATAACACCGGGTGAACTAGGTGCCATGTCAGTGCTTCCCCCTTTGATCGTGCCGGCTACACTGAACTGGTCGGAAAACACAAACTATTTACATAGCCGTTTTAACCGACGTTTCATTCAGTGCGGTGGTACCAACCCGGGCGGGTTAAACCCTACCACCAAGTAATATTAGGAGGGAAGGGACCTACAGTTTTACGAGGAATCAGAACCTCGGTCAGCCTCCAACGGTCAGCGGTCACCCATCCAAATACTGACCGCACCCAGCGTTGCTTAACATTCAATAGCGACAGTTGAATGTCTGCACCACTGAGCTATCGAGGCTGACAACCAATAAAAGTATTTCTGCGAGACAGAATCTTTTCTAGTGCAGAAGACTTGGTTATTGTACTGTACGATTTCGTGTGATAGGTAATAAATATTTTCATATTTTCATTTTCATTCAAGACCGAATAAATGAATGAATAAATGAATAATGAATGTCGGTCCGTCCGTCAACATAAAACAAGCTGATAGCCGGCGGCGCGCGGGCCGCGGTTTGACCACCCATGACCCGTATACACACGCTAGTTACTGTCGTGAATCCATCTTGTGCGAAAATGAAGCTTGAAAGCAAAATTGTCTTAACATTATCTAATATTGCGCAAATGGATGAAATATGTAACTACCGTACCGTACGATTCCAGAAGGAATATACTCAGTACGTTTAACGAGGCGGTCCACTGGTACACAGATAGAAATAAGCCGAGTCATGTTGGTGGTGTCACCATTCACCGTATATCGCTGCACTATCGCAGACCACTGATGATAACATAATCTTGCAAGTGAACTAGCAAGCAGCAATCAGGAGCGAATTGAAATTTAAATATTATTTTGGAAAAAAGCGGCCAAGTGCGAGTCTAACTCGCGTGGAGAGGGTTCCGTACCATTCCGTTTTCCGTTAGAACTTTAAGATTTACGATTTTCTACGACTCGACGCTCGCGCCAAGCGTCAAGTAAACGATCGATCAGCTTAAAATCGCAAAATGTTTGCAATTTGTTTTCGTATTCAGGGAGTGTCCCTTAGGAGCCTCAGAATTCCTCAGGGCCCCTCAGCACCCCTTCAGAGCCCCTCTGGCCCCTCGGAGCTCTTCCAGTCTCCTAGGGCTCCTCTGATAACTTCTGAGCACATGAATCGAACGGACACTACTACAACCGTGAGCAAATGACTTAGTAGAGTTTTTTTTTAAATTCTTACAAGTACGTCCCTTGATACTGTAGAACCCTGGATGTCTGCTTCGTGGATATTCTTCGTTTTTAGGATGATTTTGACCATCAGACCCAAAGGCAGACATGACCAAATTATTTAGTATCCAGTATTTTTACTTTGAAGCGCGCTGTAACGCAAAAACGCAGCAGCGTATGATGATCCGAAGGGGCAAGAGAGGCGCTCGGAGGGGCCCTAAGGAGCCCTGAAGGGCAAGAGGTGCACTGAGAGGCTCAGAGGGGCCAGAGGAGTTTTAAGGGGCCCGGAGAGGCCCGAGGACACTATAAGAGGTCCTAAGTAGCCCTGAGGGAACCGGAGGGGCCAGAGGAGGGCCTGGTGTTTCTGAGGTGTCCATAGCGGCCCTAAGGTGCCATGAGGGGCCTGGAGAGGACCGGAGGGGCCCCAGGAGCCCTGAGAGTCCCTAAGGAGCCCTGAGAGGATCAGAGGGGCCCGAGGGGTCGGAGGGTCCGGCGGGACTGGAGGATCCCGGATAGGCCAGAGAGGTGCGGAGGAGTCCTGAGAGGCCCGGAGAGCCCAGAGGGGCCCCAAGGGGACCGGCGGGGTCGATGGGTTCGGAAGGGACCTGAAGGGCTCGAACAGGCCCGCAGAAGCGCCCTGGGGGTTCTAAGGGGCCCTGAGGGATCAGAGAAGCCTGAGGGGATCGGAGGGGCCTTGAGGGGTTCTAAGGCGTCCTGAGGTCAGAGGAATTTGAGGAGCCCGAGGTGACCGATGGGGCCAGAGGGGTTCTGAAGGGTCCTGAGGTGCTCTGTGGGATTCCGAGGGGTTCTACCCTTAGTGCCAGAGGGGACCTGAGAGGTCAGAGCAGCCCTGAGGGGTTCTGAAGGATCCTAAGGGGCCCGGAGGGACTCGAGCCTCTCAAAAAAGTAAAAAACACAAAACATTTCAAAAATTCAAAAAATCTGGGGCACGGCAGTGCCCCTGCCAAGTCGAGTAAACACGATCCTTCTCTCGAAGAAACTCAGGGTACTTTTGTCCTTCCTGAATTTTTCTTTTGGATAGAGGTAAATTTCATTTACCAAGAGTAATTACCAAACCTAGTTATACCCCCAAATTACAAGTTTGTACCTATTATAGTTTACGATACCTATATAGCCAGTCAAAGTTCCGTAATTTTGTCACTGACTCACTCACCGATCATTAAAAAAAGGTACTTCTAGCAGACTGTAGGTCTGACTTGAAATTTTGGATTAAACAAACACAAAGTACTGTGTGGGGCCGGTACTTAATAAGAATAGTCCCACTGCATCTCTCCCCGTGCATTTCGTAAAAAGCGACTAAGGGATAAAGACAAGATGCCGTGCATAACGACGACAGGCAAGCCACCTCACACCTTGGCGCGGTCTTTCCACCTAGTCATGCAGCAGGTGGGCATTCGTGCCTTACTTGCTGCCTGATAGTAATCTTGTCTGAATACTTTGCTAAACGTGGTGGTCGGTGTTGTGCTGTAATTTACCAGAGTACTTGCAGCACAGCACCGATTACTCTGCTTACCCCGATTGTCGGGATACGGCGTGTGGTGTGTATTGTACAAACACTAAGGATAGAGTGTTTTCATTTTACGAAGGCACGCGGGGTACGAGGTAGGAAGTGGTGCGAGAGGCGACCGCGCGGAGCTCAGTAGGGAACGAACTCGATGCCGGGTCGGTACACAGGTTCTACATAACTCCGCGTCGCTCCGTCGAACCGAGTCGTTCCCTACTGAGCTCCGCGCGGTCTGACACCACTTCCTACCTCATACCCCTCGTGCCTTCGTAAAATGAAAACACTAACAATATTCCTTGCGCAGGTCTGGATCCAGCACGGCCTCTCGTGGCTCAGTACGGCTCGCCGGCCTTCCGACTGAGCACCGATGACGCCAAGGTGGTGCAGGTGCTCCACACCAACGCGGGCTTCCTGGGAGACGAGGGCCTCACCGGACACGCTGACTTCTGCATCAACGGCGGCCGCACGCAGCCCAACTGCCGCGGCCATGACCTCCGTGAGTCCTAAACTTCTTCTTGTGGGTTATCGGCAGGATTGCCACAAGTGTCCCTAGTTTCTGAGTAAATTCATAATATGTATTGTCTGGGTTTTATTTTGTATATGCTTGTATGATGGATTCGGCTGACCGCCGTCGTCAGAATTATCCATGGCAGCTATCTCTTAATGGGCTCCGGGGTGTATTGGCCTAATTGTCAAAATGTCCAATTATCATAATGCCAAGAATGTAATGTCCAATACTCAAAACGTCCAATTTTCAAAACGTCCAATTATCAAAACACCTAGTTGCCAAAACGTTTAGTGGTCTAAATGTCCAGTTATCAATAGACCTAGTTGCTAAAACGTTTTAGTGGTCAAATTGTCCAGTGATCAAAACCCAAACCCAGTTGCCAAAGTACCTACCTAAATAAGTGCCTTAACGACGACGGCCATGGACATTCCGACGCATGCGGGGATTGCGAACGCCATGCCGACCTGACAGGTGCCTATTCGCGCCTCTATGGCGTTCACGATATGGTGCTTTCTCTAAGGTGATATTGGCTGATACCCCTTTGACTTGGCCATACACACCCATTTCAAAAACAAAGAGAATTGCAGCTAATTACATCTAAATCTACAGGGCCCCTCAGGGCCCTGTAGAACCCCTCTACCCCCTTAGGACCACCCAGAAGCTGTCAGGGCCCCTCAGGTCCCTTCAGAACCCCTCAGGGCCCCTCAGGTCCCTTCAGAACCCCTCAGGGCCCCTTAGGACCCGTCAAAACCCTGAGGGCCCCTTGGGCCCCCGGCGAGGCCCGGTCGGCCTGTCCAAAATGTTTCTTTTTTTATGGAAACTGACACGGTTGGCTACATCACCTACAACATCCGTGATGTCAGCCCATAACACCGGGTGAACTAGGTGCCATGTCAGTGCTTCCCTTCGGTCGTGCCGGCTACACTGAACTGGACGGAAAAGACAAACTATTTACATAGCCGTTTCGACTGACGTTTCATTCAGTGCGGTGGTATCAACCCGGGCGGGTTGAACGCTACCACCTAGTAAGGTAACAAGGGAAGGGACCTACAGTTTTACGTGGAATCCGAACTACGGTCAGCCTCCAACGGTCGAGCGGTCACGCATCCAAGTACTGACCGGCCCCGCGTTCCTTAACCATCAATAGCGACAGTCGACTGTCTGCACCACTGAGCTATCGAGGCTGACAGCTATCCGATCCCTTCAGAACCCCTCAGGGCCACTTAGGACCCCTCAAAACCCTCAGGACCCCTTGGGCCCCCGGCGAGGCCCAGTCGACCTGTGCAAAACTTTTCCTTTTCGATGAAGAACATTGGAAACATGGAAACACGTGCAGGAATCGCACGATGCAGCCACTTCACGAGCGCTTGCTACTTCGCTGCGAGCGTCCGCCGGCAGCTGGCCCCCGTGGCGGTGCCCTGCGACACCTCCTGCCCCAAGCTCGGCCGCTGGCTGCTGCGGCCCAACGCCAAGTCTATCAAGCTCGGGGACAACATGCCGGACGAGTCTGTATTACCTACTTAGATAGATAGATAGGAAAGAAAATTCTTTATTGCTCCAGTAAACATTAAACAGTAACAAATACATTAGAAAACTTACATAAGGTGCAAAGGCGGACTTATCCCTTACAGATATTTCTCACAGGCAACCTTTGGATGTTTGAGATTCGATAATATAGTGGAATGTAAGTAGGTAGTAGCAAAAGAGTTGAGCGTGAGATTTGAAGATAAAATAATAATAATAAAAATACTTTTACAATACATATTTAAGTACATGCTAGTTAAATACAAGCCATACATGTGTTAATACATATAAATTACTAAATATATAGAATAATAATACAAATAAATATACATACATACATACTTGTCCATCCAGGTATGAAACAATAGTTATTTTTTGTTTTTTAGGTTTTTACTTCACATACCTACTTCTTTACTTCTTTTTATTTTTTTTGTTTTATGGAAACTTGACACGGTTTGCTACATCACCTGCAACATCCCCGTGATGTCAGCCCATAACACCGGGTGAACTAGGTGCCGTGTCAGTGGCTTTCCTTCATTTCATGTCGGCTACACTGAACTGGACGGAAAACACGAACTATTTACACATAGCCGTTTCGACCGACGTTGGATTGTATGATGGCAAAGACGTCATTTTAGACCAGAGTACTTGTGAAGACAAATCAAACGAGCCCAAACTCGATGAGGTTAGGTTGTTTCATTACAGAGTTCCTGTGGCCACCTTCCGGCTCCATCATCAGACCAGCTATGACATCATTATACTGCACTGTCATCCTATTTACATATCTATGAAAAATTTTAGCTCGATCGAACACCGGGAAGTGGGTCAAATTAAACTTGTAAGATTTGATTCAAGGGCGGTTCCGGGATTTGAAATTGGGGGGGAGGGCCCTTTGCTCCTCGGGCCACGTTTTAAGATTTGATCCCATTTTTTTTTGTTCCAAGTTCCCAGTTGTCCAATTTTTTTTTCTTTAGTTTTTTTGGTTCCGTAACCACCACGAGCTCTAAAATTTAGCGCAAACCACAGGCCCGCAGGCCTTTGGGGGGGGGGGGGGGGGGGAGGCATGGCCCGCTAGCACCCCCCCCCCCCTGTATCCGCCCTTGATTTGATTTCCCACAGACAGACACCGGGACAGGTGAAATAGTCTTGGAACCCCTGCTCAGAGGGTTCAGGTGGAATATAAAGTATACGTGGACCCCCCAGGGGGTCTCGGCAAGGGGTCCAAAAGTGGAAACTACCATAAAAGGTTGTAATAAAATCCGAGCGTATTTTACCCTCCACTTCCCAAGTAGGCCACTGTATTTCAAGGTGATTTAAAACATGGACAAAAGCTAGTAATGCATAATTTTGTGAAGTTGATTTAATTTTGTTTCAGTGCTCGAGGTATGTTCTGCGTGAAGATTGTCCACGACGAGGAATGCCCCTTCGACTGAACTTTCCAGAACAATATTCTTTACTGTTTATTTATTCGCTTGTACATATTATGTCCATATGTCATTAGTTCTGTAGTTTATTAAAGATTTTCTGTTTTTTTTAATGTTGTATTTTATTTCAAAACTTTCTTTATGTAAGTCCGCCATTACATTTGAATATCTGCGAGAGTTTATAGAAAGAATAAATGTGTTTTTTTTTATAGAAACTGACACGGTTGGCTACATCACCTACCACAACCGTGATGTCAGCCCATAACACCTGGTGAACTTGGTGCCACGCCAGTGCTTTCCTTCGGTCGTGCCGGCTACACTGAACTGGACGGAAAACACAAACTATTTATATAGCCGTTTCGACCGACCTTTCAGTCAGTGCAGTGGTACCAAACCGGCCGGGATAAACCCTACCACCTAGTAAGATAAGAAGGGAGTCATATCCCTTAGTCGCCTTTTACGACATACACGGGGAGAGATGCAGTGGGGCTATTCTTTTAAAGTACCGGCGCCACACGGTAGAATTTATTGCTCCAAGAAGAAACATTTAACAGGAATAAAGCACATAAGTTAAAACATTTAAATAAGGTGCAAAGGCGGATTTATCCCTTACAGAGATCTCTTCCAGTCAACCTTTGGATAGAGACTGGATTAATATATCTAGTGAAATGTAAGTAGGTACCTATAGTAGCAAAGAGTTTAACGTGAGAATTGAAGATAAAATAATATTATACAATACTTATTTATAATAAATTATTAGTGCATGCTACTTAAATAAAAGCTATACTTGTGTTAGTACATATAAAATACTAAATAAATAAAATATAATCTCACTTCCTTCCTTACCTATAATAAAATCCAACGTCTGCTTTCTGTCTGTCTGTCTGTCCGCTTATAACTCGAGAACCACTGAACCGATTTTAATCAAACAAAATTCTACGGATAGCTTGATTCTTCCCATCAACTATAGGCTACTTACTATCACGCTAAATGGCTTATGAGGTTAGCAGTAAAGTGAAATATGAGAGCGGGCGGAGCCGCGGGCACAGATAGTAATATCATAAAATGCGAAAGATATTTGTTTGTTTGTTTGTTCCTCTTACACGCCTGAACGGCTGGAAGAATTTTGACGAAACTTCGTAATAGTGGTAGTGTATATCCCGGAGTAACATAATTTAAAAAAAAGTCAAGTTCTTGCTAAGGTCTTGCTTGGAGTACTGCTCCTCGTAGGTACTTGTGGGATGGCTAAGCTAAATACCAGCATGGCGGCCGTCGGGCGCCATCTTGTCACACTTTGAAAATAGATTTTCTTCAAACCCCATCGAGTGGGGTATTTATTTTTTTTTTAATTTTTTTTTTATGGAAACTGACACGGTTGGCTACATCACCTACAACATCCGTGATGTCAGCCCATAACACCGGGTGAACCTTGTGCCACGTCATTTATTCCCTTCGGTCGTGCCGGCTACACTGAACTGGACGGAAAACACAAACTATTTACATAGCCGTTTCGACCGACGTTTCACTCAGTGCGGTGGTACTAACCCGGACGGGATAAACCCTACCACCTAGTAATATAAGAAGGGAGTCATATCTCTTGGAGTCATTGTCAAGAAATCTAAAAGGCGATTAAAAAAAATATAAAACCCGACTGCTAAAAAAATTAAGGAAACAAGGAAATATCAGTAGAAAATTCTGCGTCAGAGTCCGTCAGAGGCGGACTAGGCCTGGGCCTAGGGCGGCCAATCTGCACTTTTTTTTTTTTATGGAAACTGACACGGTTGGCTACATTACCTACAACATCCGTGATGTCAGCCCATAACACCGGGTGAACTTGGTGCCACGTCAGTGCTTCCCTTCGGTCGTGCCGGCTACACTGAACTGGACGGAAAACACAAACTATTTACATAGCCGTTTCAACCGACCTTTCATTCAGTGCGTTGGTACCAACCCGGGCGGGTTAAACCCTACCACCTAGTAATATAAGAAGGGAGTCATATCCCTTAGTCGCCTTTTACGACATACACGGGGAGAGATGCAGTGGGGTTATTCTTTTAAAGTACCGGCCCCACACGGTACAAACTTGGTACAACTTGCTGTTGGAAGCAGTGAGCGCAGGCACAGATAGGAAAGGTGCCGTCGCCGCGCGCCGTCCGGAACAAGTGCGTGCGACGACGTGCGGGAGTGGCGAGCGCGGCGCGTCGGCGAAGCGGCCATTTACGCGGACAAAATAATTTAGCTGTGACGTAAAGATGAATATTGGCGTAATATTCATCTTTACGTCGTTTTAATACTTTTGCTATATATGTAATAAAATCACTAAATTATAAACTATTATTAAGGTTCCGTATCCGGTACGGGACCCTATTACTAAGCCTACGCCCGCCGTCTGTCTGTCTGTCTGTCCGTCCGCCCGTCTGTCTGTTCGTCCGTCTGTCCGAGGGCTGTATCTCTTGAACCGTAATAGGTAGCCCGTTGAAATTTTCACAGAATATGTGTTATTATGGCCGATATAACAACAAATAATAAAAATAAGGAAAAGTAAAAAATTCACGGGGGTTCCCATAGAAGAAACCAAAAATCATATGCGCGCGCGCCATCTACCGAATAGATTATGAAGCATTTTAAACTAATCGTGACATTTAACTAATATGAAGCATTTCATAACACGCCAGCTAGATGGTGTGAGTCGCGCTAGCCATGACATGGCGATACATTCGACTCGCACTTAGCCGGTTTTTTTTTTATTTGTACCTAAGCTGTAAACTTTGCAGAAAGGGGCGGCTGCACTGGTACTAAACGGCTAAGGCTGCTAGTCCGCCTCTGGCTGCAGTCGAGCGTGAAGTTGTATTAGAATAGACAGATAGCTAGACTACAGCGTTTTCTACTGAACTTTCCTTGTTTCCTTAATTTTTTTAGCAATCAGCTTTTATAAATGGTTAAATTTTAAATTTTTTTGTAGCAATAGTAAACACAAGTATTGAATCACAATAGTGTAAGTTTTTTATTCCTCTATCCGATCGATAAACAGTTCACTCCTTACACACATGAAATTCTCAACTCTGTTGTGGAAGACGGTCTTGAAAGAGTAAGTTCCGTAGAAAAACTTGGTTCCGAAAAATTCTTGCGACTGCCGATTGACATCTACTTCTAGGTGATAAGTGTTCTGAAAACAGAAGTCAACAATTATTACATCATCAATACCAATAATAATAAATCTGTAAGGGATGGTCATTGGTCATGAGCCGTTTCCGAGAAACCAATTGTAAATATATATATACAAGTTTAGCTCACTTAAAGTAATAGTATTTGCAACAATATTCTAAAATAAGTGTACTAAGCTGTAATTTTGTACCGTGTGGGGCCGGTACTTTAAAAGAATAGCCCCACTGCATCTCTCCCCGTGTATGTCGTAAAAGGCGACTAGGTGATGTAGACAACCGTGTCAGTTTCCATAAAAAAAAAAAAAACCAAGCATCATCACGGATGTTGTAGGTGATGTAGCCAACCGTGTCAGTATCCATAAAAAAAAAAAAAAAAAAAAATACTTTCTGGTGACGGTACTTATTTAATATTTATTTATTTATTTACTATTAAACACTAACAAAACGTGATGCTCTGAGATGCCAGCTGACTCAGAAGAGTGTAGCCGGAACACGGGCAGAGGCCTAGTCCGGCAGCTTACAAGCATACAAAAAGAAAATGATAATAATAAAAGGGATCATGTTACTTTAGTTATGTACCTACATTAGTCGCTACATTTTATAACATCCTTCCTTACTTACCTATAATAAAATCCAACGTCTGCTTTCTGTCTGAGTGTCTGTCTGTCCGCTTATAACTCGAGAACCACTGAACCGATTTTAATAAAAAAAAAATCTACGGATAGCTTGATTCTTCCCATCAACTATAGGCTACTTACTATCACGCTAAATGGCTTATGAGGTTAGCAGTGAAGTGAAATATGAAAGCGGGCGGAGCCGCGGGCACAGCTTGTACTTTATGTAATGTGCATGTTTCATTTTATAAAATAAATTATTTGAATTTGAATTTTAATGGAGTAAGTTAATTTGTTTTATGAGATACTAGCTTTTGCCCGGGGCTGCGCTCGCCGTAGACTCGATTTTTTTTTTTATGGAAACTGTCACGGTTGGCTACATCACCTACAACGTCCGTGATGTCAGCCCATAACACCGGGTGAACTAGGTGCCATGTCAGTGCTTCCCCCTTTGATCGTGCCGGCTACACTGAACTGGTCGGAAAACACAAACTATTTACATAGCCGTTTCGACCGACGTTTCATTCAGTGCGGTGGTACCAAGCCGGGCGAGTTAAACCCTACCACCAAGTAAGATTAAGAGGGAAGGGACGTACAGTTTTACGAGGAATCCGCAACTGGCCATCCAAGAACTGACCGCACCCAGCGTTGCTTAACATTCAATAGCGACAGTTGACTGTCTGCACCACTGAGCTATCGAGGCTGACCAAAAGTCGTTAAAATTTAACAGCAAATCTATCGGTTCTCTTATATTCTCTCCCTCTCTCTCTCCCTCTCCCCCTCCCTCTCCTTCTTCCCCCTCCCTCTCCCTCTCCCCCCTCCCTCTCCCCCTCCCTCACCCTCTCCCTCTTCCCCCTCCCTCTCCCTCTCCCTCTCCCTGTGGGTATTACAAACTCTTAGTGCATTCGACAATAGTTGCGAATATAGGAACTATGCGGCATACCTACCTTTTTAAAAACACATTTGTCCGTAACGTTGAAGTAGGCAGAAAAACCTGGTCCGAAGAAGAAGTGCTGACAGGGGCTTTCCAGGTTGTAGTTGAACAGTTTTTTTACGCCTTTTTGGTCTAGCGAAGAAGCTGTTATTCTGCCCTGGAAGTAAAAAAACCTATTCGTTATACAATTTACGAGTGGCAGCCAACCGTTTATGTTGCATATCACACTGTCAGCCTCGGTAGCTCAGTGGTGCGGTCGGTCGACTGTTGTTAAGCAACCCTGAGCGCGGTCAGGTAGACTGTAGGCGGTGTTATTATGTGGGTAATCACTAAATACTTGTAAAAATATGTATAAAAATAATTCACAGATCACGTGCATTACACGACCTTCGAGGTACATTGAAAATGAACTCAAGATAATAATAAAAAAGTATTACATTTATATATTTTTTATTATTTTTCAAAAACACAAGCAGCTTAAAAAAATGTAAACTAAAATTTAGATAGAAAAAGGGATAAGCTTAAGCTTGACATTATGTCTAACAAAAGTAACAAATTAATAAATATCATATATACAAATATAATATAGGTTAGGTTAGAAGATGCGTCGCTATTTATTTATTCACAAAGAATCACTTCTGGCTTCCTTCCGGCTCTATCATCAGGACCCTGGAAATCATATATGACTAGAGTACTTGCAAAGACAAATGCAACGAGCCCAAACATGGTTGATTTATCATGTGTAGTTTAGGAGTTCCTATGGCTTCCTTCTGGCTCCATCATAAGGAGCCTGGAAATAACATATGACTAGAGTACTTGCGAAGACAAATCCAACGACCCCAAACATAGTGAATTTATCATGTGTGGTTTAGGAGTTCTTATGTCTTCATTCCGGCTCCATCATCGGGACCCTGAACATCATATATGACAAGAGTACTTGCGAAGACAAATCCAACGAGCCCAAACATGGTGGATTTATCATGTGTAGTTTAGGAGTTCCTATGGCTTCCTTCCGGCTCCATCATCAGAACCTAACTAACAAACTAACAAAGTCACCCGAGGATCTGTAGAGCCATGATTTGATTTTTCACAATTTATTTCATACATTCGGATATTCCTCCTCGCTCTCTACGCTGTTGCACTTCCAAAAGTCGATTTCACACTCTCAGCGAAAATGGGAAAAATTTGAGGGACAACCTACAGCACGAACCATCATCGATAGACGAATGTTTTTTTTAATGTATCCCAAAGTCCAAATCGCATGGACCGATTTGGATGCGGTTTTTTCTTATTAGAAAGCTGGTTTAATCGGGGCGGTTCTTAGCTATGTTTGTAATCAATAGGTAATCAACTAATTAAGTAATCAAACAATTATTATCTTACTAGCTGAGCCCGCGGCTCCGCTCGCGTGAAATTCGTATTCCAAAGAAGAATGTAAGTAACTAAGGGTGAGGCCGAAGGCCGAGCTGCGTTCAGGTAATCGATAAACCTTCTTAAAGAAAGTAACTAACTAAGGGCGAGGCCGAAGGCCGAGCTGCTTTCAGGTAAACGATAAATCTTTCTCAAATAAAGGAAGTAAGTAAGGGCGAGGCCGAAGGCCGAGCTGCGTTCAGGAAGACGTTAAACCTTCTGGAAGAAAGGAAGGAACTAAGTGCGAGGCCGAAGGCCGAGCTCCGTTCAGGTAAACCAAAAACCCTCTTCCGCCTTCGGGCCTCGCCCTTAAAGACTTCCTTTCTTCGATAGAATATAATATCGTTTACTCAATCTATTTATTTCATAAAAATACAAAAGTAATATTAATAACTAAAGAATTAAACCTACCTAACAAACATTAAAATAACTATCAAAACGGGCATTTTCAAATGTTCTTAGAGCACTTGCGGCATTACCCCGCTGGATGGCAAAGCTTACCCTTTGAATCAAGTACATAAGCCCTTGATGACGGGACACCAGTTGCGTCAACCAGCTCAAGCCTCTTTTGGCTTCACTGCTCCACGGACCGAGGGTTTCAACCGCAAACGCAACAGATTCGAAATCTTGAATTATATTTCTATATTTGCTGCGTTTGAGGCTCTCCGCCCCAGCCTCGGCCGCGCCAGCCGCTCTTGAAGATGTCCTAACGTGACTTGGAGCCAATGAGAACAAAAGTGGCGTCCCACATCAAAGAACTACCCTTAGTCCATGGCACTAAGGTGATAGCATCGGGCCTCTTTCCATCCAGCCGGGAATAACCGCGAGGTTCTAGGATGCACGGTATATTTGCCGTTAGAAGCGTGGACTTTATAATAAAATTTAAATTAAATTAACTCAATTTTAATATTAATTAACATTATTCGAGATGGTTTAGCTTCTTCCTGAACGCAGCTCGGCCTTCGGCCTCGCCCTTAGTTGCTTGCTTTCTTCGAGATGGTTTATCATTTGTCAGAACGTAGCTCGGCCTTCGGCCTCGCCTTAGTTACTTACTTTCTTCAAGATGGTTTAGCTTCTTCCTGAACGCAGCTCGGCCTGCGGCCTCGCCCATAGTTACTTACTTTCTTCGAGAAGGTTTATGGTCTTCCAGAATAGAGCTCGGCCTTCGGCCTCGCCCTTAGTTACTTACTTTCTTCAAAAATGTTTTTCTTCTTCCTGAACTCAGCTCCGCCTTCCGCCTCGCCCTTAGTTACTTTCATCGAGAAAGAATATCGTTTACGTGAGCGCAGATCCGCCTTCGGGCCCGCCTTTAGTTACTTACTTTCTTTTTTTTAAATACGAATTTCACGCGAGCGAAGCCGCGGGCAACAGATATATAAATTGTATTGCACCAATGACAGCGACATAACTTCGACTTTCAATTATTATTTTTATTTATCAAACAATTTGTCACCGGCCAGCTCACGTCGAGATGACAGTTCTCCGTTGTCAACATGACATTTAAAATAGTTTTTTACCTTTACTTTGGATTACGTGATTTTTATTATATTTTTTAATTATTATGTTCATCCGGGATATACACTGTCACTATAAAAAGTTTCGTCAAATTCCGTTCAGTGGTTTTTGCGAGATGCGCTTACAAATAGACATTTTTGCATTTACGATTTTATGATATGTATAGAAAGAATAGATATGTATAGACTATTGTGTTCAAGTTATAAAAAAGAAGAACTGTCATTTTCGTTGTATCTACTTATTTTTAAATTTCGAATGAATATTTTATTCAAATTGTATTTGCTGACAGTTCTCAAGATATAATTATGCACTTTGGACTACGTGATTTTAAACGCGCAATAATGTTTATAATTGTTAATTTTTTTTTTATTTTTGTTATTTTTTTTTACGTATTATGTTAACCCGGCATATAAACTGCCACTATACAAAGTTTCGTCTAATTCCGTTCAGTGGTTTTTGCGTGATGCGCGTACAGACAAACAAACAAACAAACAAAAATTTTAAAAACTGTTCTAACATGTTCAGTATCTCATTTTAAGCCACCCTGGTTAGTTTTTTTCCGAATACATTCAATGTACAGACTTTCTTACCTCTACGATTTTATTATATGTATAGATAACATGGACTGATTAGCATGCCGTTTTTTTAAAAAAAGCTTGGAATAAAAGTTAAATTTAAAAAAAACCGACCCTTAAAAACTAAAAAATCTATTCCCGTATACTTGCTTAAAGTCAGGGGACCGCTAAGTATAATAACTATAAAATCTCAAAGCGGCGCGGGAATTTACTCCCGCGGTCCCCCGACTCCGAAGTAAATAAACGGGAGTTTTTTTTTATAATTTGTGGTGATTGTGGTTGATTCTAAATCAATGCATTGACTTCATTTGCTGCAGGTTTCGCGCTGCTAGCTCGCTGTGGTTTCCTTATCCTGGGCCAAATGGTCAAGTGTACATACATACACCACACACTGTATCTCGACAATCGGGGTAAGCAGAGTAATCGGGTTTGTGCTGCAAGTACTGTTGTAAATTGCAGCGCAACATCGACCACCACGTTTAACAATGTATTCGGACAAGATAACTATCAAACAGCAAGTAAGGCGCGAAGATCCACCCGCTGCATGACTCGGTGGAAGGACCATTCCGAGATGAGAGGTGGCTAGCCTGTCGCCCTTAAGCACGGCCGCCTTTTACGGCACGCACGGGTAGAGATACAGTGGAGCTATTCTTTCTAAATACCGTCCCCACACGGTACACGGTCAAGTGCAATAGATAAATACATGGGAAACGAGGCAGTCGCTGTGGACGTCGACAGTAATTTTGACACTTGTGATGTTGCCGCCGTGGAAGGTGGTAGTGCAGCATTCCTTGTTTCTGGGACCCTTGCAGTTCAGGAACTTCGCCGTGCGTATGACGTACGGTCCCTGTAGCATATTAATGTTATTAGACGTTAGTGTGGCTCCAGAACAAGAAAGCTAATCTGAGAAGATAATGTCATTCACAAATCATTTATGATCCAGCATAAGGTGGCTATTGCACTGGTATGGATCGTCAAGGAGTGCATTAATGAATGGTATTAGACGTTAGTGTGGTCCCAGAACAAGAAAGCTAATCTGAGAAGATATTATCATTCACAAAACAACTTACAAAATTAGCGATTGCCTCCACTCGAAGCCCTCCCTGCAGAGTCAAGACGGATGCCACGATAACCACCGAAATAGTCCAAATGGGTAACAACATATTTTGCATTAGTGTTAAAAAAGCCCAAAGCAAAAAAAAATATAAAATTAAAACCCTTCTAGTCCGATGTGATCATTTAAGTATGCTGAGCACAATCTGTACTGTAATGGATGGAAGTAGATGTAATGATATAATATAGATCTAGTGATGGGTATCAGCAGGTACGCTAATCATCTCGTTTGATGTGATATACACCAAAAAATACATCAACAGAACATTATTGTGTTACAGCGTGCAAAAAGTCGTTAAGAATACAATTAGCCGCATTTTTTTTTTTTTATTGCTACCGAACTGGGTGGCTCTGTCCGAGGTCGCAACCTCAGGCGCAGCCAATTTCACCCCCGAGGAGGTGCCAGTCCGGCTTGGAGGTGGACTAATGTTGCTGGGGAAAGGCTATTAACCCGCGATTTGAAGATCTGTGGATTGTAGGAGTGGGGGAAGATATTTCCTGGGAGCCCGTTCCACACCTTTGCAGTGCGGCACAAGAACGATTTAGAGAACCGTGCAGTTCGAAGAACTCTTCTGTCGACTACAAACGGGTGTTCCGCGAGAGTATGGCGGGTTTGGCGAAGGCGAACAGAGGGAGGAGGGATAAGGGAAGCAAGTTCGTCAGAGCAGCGGCCATAGTAGTACCGATAAAACAGGCTCAATGACCCAACGATACGTCTGTGCTTTAGAGGTTGAAGGTCCTTTGTGAGTACGGAGTCACCAATGAGGCGAATGGCTCGTCGCTGAATAGAATCCAAGGCTGAAATAAGGTACTCAGGGGAACCCTCCCAAAGATGACTGCAATATTCTATCACCGGTCTCACTTGTGCTTTGCGCGTAATCGAGAGCTCAGTGGTACGGTCGGTCGATTTGATGGGTGATAGCTCGACCGTTGCAGGCTGCCCGTGGTTCGGATTCCAAGTAATATAAATATTATATATATATAATATCATAAATGCGGAAGTATATTTGTTTGTTTGTTTGTTTGTTCTTCTTTCACGCCTGAACGGCTGGACGTATTTTGACAAAACTTCGTATAGTGGTAGTATGTATTCCGGAGTAACATAATTAAAAAAAAGTGGTCAAGTTCGAGTCGAGCTCGCGTAAAGAGGGTTCCATACCATCCCGTTTTCTGTGAGAACTAGAAGGCTTAGGATTTTTTGACGAAACTTCGTTTAGTGGTAGTATTCCGGATTCCCTATATGTTTAAGAGCCAAAGGCTGCTTTTGTATAAATCGCAGATAAGTTCTTTTTTGGAGTACTGCTCCTCGTAGGTACTTGTGGGATGGCTCAGCTAAATACCAGCATGGCGGCCCTCGGGCGCCATATTGTCATACTTTGAAAATAGTTTTTCTTTAAACCCCATCATGTAGGGTGTCATTGTCAAGAACTCGAAAAGGCGTTAAAAAAATATAATGCCCGACTCCTAAAAAAATTAAGGAAACAAGATAATATTAGTAGAAAATACTGCAGTCAGAGGCGGACTTTCCTTAAGGCCTATTAGGCCTGGGCCTAGGGCGGCCAGATATTAGGGGTGCTGCCAGCCGGAACAAATGCGTGCGAGACGTGCGGGAGTGGTGAGCGCGGCGCCGAAGCGGCGATTTACGCGGACAAAATAATTTAGCTATGACTTGAAGATTAATATTGGCGTTAAACTTATAAAAATACATTTGCTATATAATATGTAATAAAATCACTAAATTGAGATATAAAATATTTCTGACAGATTGAACCGAACGCAGTTCTGACTTTCATACAACTTCACATTTGTACCTAAGCTCGCTCGTTAGCCCCGATAGCTCAGTGGCGCAGACAGTCGACTGTTGCTTTTGGATTGTTAAGCAACGCTGAGCGCTGTCAGTACTTGGATGGGTGAACGCTCGACCATTGGAGGCTAACCGTGGTTCGGATTCCACGTAAAACTGTAGGTCCCTTCCCTTCCTACCTTACTAGGTGGTAGGGCTCCACCCGCCCGGGTTGGTACCACCGCACTATATGAAACGTCCGTCGAAACGGTTATGTAAATAGTTCGTGTTTTCCGTCCAGTTCAGTGTAGCCGGCACAATCGAAGGGAAGCACTGACATGGCACCTAGTTCGCCCGGTGTTATGGGCTGACATCACGGATGTTGTAGGTGACGTAGGCAACCGTGTCAGTTTCCATAAAAAAAAAAAACAATTCCAATGTTAAAAAAAGTTGGAGTACCGCTCGTACTTGTGGGATGGCTCAGCTAAATACCAGCATGGCGGCCGTCAGACCCCATCTTGTCAAACTTTGAAAATAGTTTTTCTTGAAACCCCATCTTCTGGGGTGTCACTCGAAAAAGCGATTAAACATTAAGGAAACATGGAAATATCAGTAGAAAATGATGTAGTCGGGCGTGTAGTCGTATTCGAATAGACAGATAGACGAATATATATAATTTTTTCGTAGCAATAAGAAACACAAGTAATGAATCACACTAGTGTAAGTTTCTTATTCTTCGATCCGATCGATAAACAGTTCAGTCCTGAAACACATGAAATTCTCCACTCTGTTGTGGAAGACGGTCTTGAAAGCATAGGTTCCGTAGAAAAACTTGGTTCCGAAAAATTCTTGCGAATACCGATTGATATCTATTTCTAGGTGATAAGTGTTCTGAAACAGAATTCAACAATTATTACATCATCAATCAATACTAATAATAAATCTGCAAGGGATGGTCATGGAGTAAGTTACTTTGTTTTATGAGATACTATGTTTGTAGACTCTATGTATGATACCTACTAAAACTAAATTGACGATTTTTAGAAATATTTTAGCAGATTTAACTATACGTGACACAGGATAGGCTAAATAAAATATGCAGTTCCGGTTACGCTGAGATGCGGTTTTCATACAAACCGAATTGTTCCGCGCTGAACTAAAGGTACGGTAGCGTTTGTACGGTTTCATACAAATACCGTACAATCCCAAACGTTTCAGAACCTCCACCAGAGGTAGAAAATTCTCCGAAAGAAACGTAGCCCTAACGAAGTACCATAAACAACAATTAGACTAATCATGAAATTTTTAAGAGTCCGTAATATCTCAGCTCTGATTCAAATTTCGCCTCCACTTCTCCGCGCCACCTCATTATCTATCCCGCTCGCACACTAGTACTCGAGGTTAAGCCACACTATGACGGGTACTTCTAAGTAATAAAATTATATACAAAATTTTGGTAATTTTTCAAATGTAATAAAAACATAAGCCCTGCTTTATATTGCGATCGGGTTATTATGCAAAGTTTCATGACCCAGTTTAAGGTATTTATTAAGTACTAGCGGTTTCATTGTACGGTTTGGAGGTTATAACAATACCTAGCATTAGTACTTTATTTTACCATATTATATTTATTACGGACGAAGCATAAGACTTGCAGTATTATTGCTATAACAGAGGATTATGCGTAACAATGTAAGGTACAGATTTTCTATCTCACAAGTCAGTTTGGCTCTGGTTGTAGTAGTTACGTTTTTGTGTCGCGTGTGTTGTGTGCGTGGAACGCGGCGCGATCGTGTTCTGAGTTCTGAGCGCTCTCAAGGTTACGCACACTAAAACAATGTGCATATGTAGACGAATGACAACATTCATAGCCAAACCGACTTCGTGAGATAGAATATCTGTATTACAGACTCTTAGTCTTATCATGTTTTAATGTTTTAAGTGTTGTTCTTGTTGTTTTAATTGAATATGCTGAGCTTTTCACTGTACTTATTAATTTATACATGTTCTTAATGTTAATGTTTTTTGTTTTGTTTTATGCTTTTATTTTATTTTCTAACATTGTACTAATTAATATTTTAAACGGTTTTATTTAGCTTGACTTCGTATATTTGTTTCTATCTTTGTTTCAAATCTTGCGACAACTTTTTCAACTACTTCTACTGAACCGATTTTTATGAAACTTTGCACACACATTGAGTTCTCGTGACAATACAATATTATGATAATTTCAACTCGGTAACGAGGGTCTGATGATGGAGTCAGGAGGTGTACAGTGGAACTCTTCAACCGTTACTAGTAACCCCCTCGAGTTTGGGCTCATTTGGTTGGTTTGGACGAGTGTCCCATACTTCTACCAATACACTTGGTGACGAGGATCTGATTATGGAGGCAGGAGGTGGACTGTTGAACTTAAATTAAATTATACGTCGTCGTTAGCGATACACCACCCAAGTCAACGTTTGAAACGTGCCGAGGACTGTGTGGCATTATGGTGGATAAAAATGATATGTCGTTAGCGTTTCAACCTCAAGGCTGGGCACACCTTGTTGTATGAGATCCTTGCCCCTTGGACCAATACTCGTGGGAACAACATGAAAGAAAAAAATTATAAACAAAATCAAACTAAAAACGAGTAAATAAAAAAAATTGGTAAAAAAACTTTTAAGTTAAACGGTTTTATTAAAAAAAACTAGAAAAAAAAACATCAGCTGTACAAAAAAACTAGAAAACAATAGGGACACAAGCCTGGGCCTTCTTAAGATTTTACGTCTAGGTAAGAAATCGTGCAATACTAGCGTGCTGTCTTCTCATGTCGGATGCCAAAGGGCACTTTGTGTCGCTGCGTCAGCGGAATAAGTAATAAATTGAGACTTTTAACAGACTAATATAAAAACGTGGGGCGTATAATATGCGTAATAATATAACATGCGCCCCACGTTTTTATATTAGTCTGTCAAAAGTCTCAATTTATTACTTATTCCGCTGACGCAGCGACACAAAGTGCCCTTTGGCATCCGACATGAGAAGACAGCACGCTAGTATTGCACGATTTCTTACCTAGACCTAAAATCTTAAGAAGGCCCAGGTTTGTGTCCTTATTATTTTCTAGTTTTTTTGTACAGCTGATGTTTTTTTTTCTAGTTTTTTTTAATAAAACCGTTTAACTTAAAAGTTTCTTTACCTATTTTTTTTTATTACTGTGTGTATTGTATGTAACACGGGAGCCGCTGAAAATCAGCGCGCAGTTTGACTGCGTCTCAGCTGAGCGGTTTCCGATTCCCCGTCCTCATGTGTAATTCGGTACCTATGTAAAAATTATTGTGTTTTACTGTAAATAGATTGTGAATAAATATATATTTCTTTCTTTCTTTCTATTTCTTTCTTTCTTAAGTGCATTCGACAGTAGTTGCGAATAAAGGAACTTTGCGGCATACCTACCTTTTTAAAAACACATTTGTTCGTAACGTTGAAGAAGGCAGAAAAACCTGGTCCGAAGAAGAAGTGCTGACAGGGGTTTTCCAGGTTGTAGTTGAAAAGTTTTTTTACAACTTTTTCGTCTAGCGAAGAAGCTGTTATTCTCCCCTGGAAGAAAAAAAACCGGTTCGTTATACAATTTACGAGTCGCATCCAAAGAGGTAATAAGTACCAGCGTACTAGAGTTATCGCTTTTTTTTTTTTTTTTTTTTATGGAACCTGACACGGTTGGCTACATCGCTCCGGAGAAATATACAGAGAAGCGGTGTCCCAGAGCGGCTGAGTTATGGGGTAAGGTAGCGGGGAGGCGGAGCGCAGAGCCTACCGCTCGGCTCTGCGCTCCGCCTCCCGCGCGCAGGGGAGCGCGCGCTTGGCGGGAAGCGTGTGGGAGACGGGCTGGCAGCCGGTGTGGGGGGCTCGCGCGGGGCGGGAAGCGTGCGGGAGAGAGGCAAGGGGTAAGAAGTAAGCCAGAGGGGCAGCGAGAACGATCGCACTCGTGCGTCGGTGTGCATATTGTCTTTTCATTCTAACATTTCATCTCCAGATTCGCCATCACACCTTCGACTAGCTTATTTATTATTGCTGGCGCTTGCGCGTGGCGCGAGGGGCGAGCGCAGCGGACAGGCGACGACTGCGCGCTGCGGCCTCTCGCGCTCGACTAAGAGGCTTGAGGACCGTGAACCGCAATTCGTTGGAACATGATAGTTGGCCGAGTGAGTTCTCTAGTACGCTAGTACATAATACCTCTTTGGTCGCGGGCAACCCTGTCAGCCTCGGTAGCTCAGTGGTGCGGTCGGTCGACTGTTGTTAAGCAACCCTGAGCGCGGTTAGTCCGGTTAGATAGACTGTAAGCGGTGTTATTATGTGGGTAGTCACAAAATACTTGTAAAAATTTGTATAAAAAAAATTCCCTGTGAAGTTTCTTGTGGGTTCTTCTTCGTGGGTGTAATCGAACCGGATAGAACAAATTGTGACAAGTTCGAGTGCAGTCTGCCATATGAATGATCAATAAACAATACAATACAAATTACTTGGATGGGTGACCGCTCGACCGTTGGAGGCTGACCGTGATTCGGATTTCACGTAAAACTGTAGGTCCTTCCCTTTTTACCTTACTAGGTGGTAGGGTTTATCTCGCCCGGGTTGTTACCACCGCACTGAATGAAACTTCGGTCGAAACGGCTATGTAAATAATTCGTGTTTTTCGTCCAGTTCAGTGTAGCCGACATGAAAATGAAGGGAAACACTGACATGGCACCTAGTTCAACAGGTGAAAAAAACATACGTTGTAAACTGACAATCGAGGTAGGCAGAGTAATCGGTGTTGCGCTCTCTGGTAAATTACAGCACAACACCAACCACCACTTTTCGCAAAGTATTCGGACAAGATAACAGCTATTAAGCAACAAGTATGGCACGAAGACACAACTGCCGAATGAATCGGCGGAAGGATCGCGCCAAGGTGAGAGGTGGCTAGCCTTTCGCCCTTTAGCACGGTCGCCTTTTAATCGCCTTTTACGGCGCGCACGGGAAGAGATACAGTGGGGCTATTCTTACTAAGTACCGTCCCCACACGGTACACGGTCAAGTGCAATAGATAAATACATGGGAAACGAGGCAGTCGCTGTGGACGTCGACAGTAAGTTTGACAATGGTGATGTTGCCGCCGTGGAAGGTGGTGGTGCCGCATTCCTTGTTTCTGGGACCCTTGCAGTTCACGAACTTCGCCGTGCGTATGACGTACGGTCCCTGTAGCATATCAATGTTATTAGACGTTAGTGTGGCCCCAGAACAAGAAAGCTAATCTGAGAAGATAATGCCATTCACAAACCTTTTATGATTCAGCATAAGGTGGCTATTGCACTGGTATGGATCGTCAAGGAGTGCATTAATTAATGGTATTAGACGTTAGTGTCGCCCCAGAACAAGAAAGCTAATCTGAGAATATAATGTCATTAACAAATCATTTATGATCCAGCATATGGTGGCTATTGCACTGGTATGGATCGTCAAGGAGTGCATTAATTAATGGTATTAGACGTTAGTGTCGCCCCAGAACAAGATCGTTAATCTGAGAAAATAATGTCATTCACCAACCTTTTATGATCCAGCATATATATGGCTATTCCACTGGAATGGAGCGTCACAGAGTACATTAATTAATGGTATTAGACGTTAGTGTGGCCCCAGAACAAGAAATCTAATCTGAGAAGATAATGTCATTCACAAACCTTTTATGATCCAGCATATATATGGCTATTCCACTGGAATGGAGCGTCACAGAGTACATTAATTAATGGTATTAGACGTTAGTGTGGCCCCAGAACAAGAAATCTAATCTGAGAAGATAATGTCATTCACAAACTTTTTATGATCGAGGATAAGGTGTCTATTGCACTGGTATGGAGCGTCACGGAGTGCATTAATTAATAGTATTAGACGTTACTGTGACCCCAGAACCAGAAAGCTAATCTGAGAAGATAATGTCATTCACAAACCTTTTATGATTCAGCATAAGGTGGCTATTGCACTGGTATGGAGCGTCAAGAAGTGCATTAATTAATTGTATTAGACGTTAGTGTGGTCCCAGAATAAGAAAGCTAATCTGAGAAGATGTTATCATTCACAGAAATCTTACAAAGTTATCGATTGCCTCCACTCGAAGCCTTCCCTGCAGAGTCAAGACGGATGCCACGATAACCACCGAAATAATCCAACTGGGTAACAACATATTTTGCATTAGTATTAAAAAAACCCAAAGCAAAAAAATAAAATAAAATTTAAACACTTCTAGTCCGATGTGATCATATAAGTATGCTGAACACAATCTAAATAAATAGTATTGTAATGGATGAAAGTAGATGTAATGATATAATATAGATCTGGTGATTGGTATAAGCAGGTACTCTAATCATCTCGTTTGATGTAATATTCACCAAAAAATACATCAAACGAACATTATTGTGTTACAGCGTTCAAAAAGTCGTTAAGAATACAATTAGCCACATTTTGCGCAACATCGGGAGCTCTGTGTTGCAGGCGTCTTCCCTTTCGCGTTTAAATACGAGGGCCAGGGGGGGGGGGGGCGGGGGGGGGGGGGGGGGGAGAACGTGCACCTATCACAGTACATATAAAATACTAAATATATAAAACATAATCTCATCTCATCTCACTATGGCACTAATATCATAAATGCGAAAGTATATTTGTTTGTTCGTTTGTTCTTCTTTCAAGCCTGAACGGCTAGACGTATTTTGACGAAACTTCGTATAATGGTAGTGTATATCCCGGAGTAACATAATTTATAAAAAAGTGGTCAAGTTCGAGTCGAGCTCACGTAAAGAGGGTTCCATACCATCCCGTTTTCTGTGAGAACTAGAAGGCTTGGGATGTTTTGACGAAACTTCGTTTAGTGGTAGTGTATATTCCGGATCCCCTATATGTTTAAGGGCCAAAGGCTGCTTTTGTATTAATCGCAAATAAGGTCTTGTTTGAAGTACTACTTCTCGTAGGTGCTTGTGGGATGGCTAAGCTAAATACCAGCATGGCGGCCGTCGTCGTGCGCCATCTTGTCAAACTTTGAAAATAGTTTTTTTTCAAACCCCATAGAGTAGGGTGTCTTGTCAAGAACTCGAAAAGGCGAAAAAAAACCCGACTGCTAAAAAAAAATAATTAAATAAGGAAATATCAGTAGAAAATGATGTAGTCGGGCGTGTAGTCGTATTCGAATAGACAGATAGCCGAATATATATAATTCTTTGTAGCAATAGTAAACACAAGTAATGAATCACAATAGTGTAAGTTTCTTATTCCTCGATCCGATCGATAAACAGCTCACTCCTTACACAGATGAAGTTCTCCACTCTGTTGTGGAAGACGCTTTTGAAAGCGTAAGTTCCGTAAAAGAATTTGGTTCCGAAAAATTCTTGCGACAGCCGATTGACATCTACTTCTAGGTGATAAGTGTTCTGAAAACAGAAGTAAAAAAATTATTACATCATCAATCAATACTAATAATAAATCTGTAAGGGATGTTCATGGAGTAAGTTACTTTGTTTTATGAGTTAATGCGTTTGTAGACTCTATGTATGATACTAAAGCAAAATTGACGATTTTTAGAAATAATTTCTTTATGTATGTATGTTCCTCCATAACTCTTAAACCGATCATCCGAATTCGACGAAACTTAGTACAAGCCCATTTAACTATACGTAACACAGAATAGGCTAAATATAAAATTCCGGTTACGCTAAGATACGGCTTTCATACAAACCGAATTGTTCCCCGCGAAATAAAGGTACATAGTAGCGGTAGTACGGTTTCATAGAAAATACCGTACAATCCCAAACCCTTGAGAACCTCCACCAAAGGGAGAAAATTCTCCGAAAGAAACATTGGCCCTAACTATATATCTTTAACAACAGATTATTAGACCATCATTAAATTTTTAAGAGTACGTAATAATATCTCAGCTCTGATTCTAATTTCGCCCCCACTTCTCCGCGCCACCTCATTATCTATCCCGCTCGCATACTAGTGCTCGAGGCCAAAGCGACAGTGTTGTTATGGTACTATGAAGGGTACTCTAAGTCAGCGGTTTCCAATTATTTTCGTCTATGGAACCCTAAATAATCGTCCTTCTATTGGCGGAACACCAAGTCAATTAAAAAAGTTAATTAGCTATTGTGAACATAAAAACTAAATTTATGTGACCTATACCAAATTTTTGATACTAAATTGTTGGCGGATTATCATGTTTGATTTCAATAGCAAGACCATAGTTTGATGATAGATACATAGAATATCTGCATTACAGACTCTTAAGTGCATTCGACAGTAGTTGCGAATATAGGAACTATGCGGCATACCTACCTTTTTAAAAACACATTTGTCCGTAACGTTGAACAAGGCAGAAAAAAATGGGCCGAAGAAGAAGTGCTGACAGAGGTTTTCCAGGTTGTAGTTGAACAGTTTTTTTACGCCTTTTTCGTCTAGCGAAGAAGCTGTTATTCTGCCCTGGAAGTAAAAAACCTATTCGTTATACAATTTACGAGTGGCAGCCAACCGTTTGTTGCATATTACACTGTCAGCCTCGGTAGCTCAGTGGTGCGGTCGGTCGACTGTTGTTAAGCAACCCTGAGCGCGGTCAGGTAGACTGTAAGCGGTGTTATTATGTGGGTAGTCACTAAATACTTGTAAAAATATGTTAAAAAAAAAATACGCTGCGAAGTTTCTTGTCGGTTCTTCTTCGTGGGTGTAATCGAACAGGATAGAACAAATTGTGACAAGTTCGAGTGCAGTCTGGCATATGAATGATCAATAAACAATACAATACAAAATATTTGAATGGGTGACCGCACGACCGTTGCAGGCTGACCGTGGTTCGGATTCCACGTAAAACTGTAGGTCCCTTCCTTTCTTGCCTTACTAGGTGGTAAGGGTTTGTCCCACCCGGGTTGCTACCACCGCACTGAATGTCACGTCGTTCGAAACGGTTATGTAAATTGTTAGTGTTTTCCGTCCATTTCAGTGTAGCCGACATGAAAATGAAGGGATTCCTTCATTTTCATATCAGCAGGGAAACGAATGGAAGCACTGACATGGCACCTAGTTCACCCGGTGTTATGGGCTGACATCACGGATATTGTAGGTGATGTAGCCAACAGTGCCAGTTTCCATAAAAAAACACTGACATGGCACCCAGTTCACCCGGTGAAAAAAAAAACATACGCTGTAAACCGACAATCGAGATAAGCAGAGTAATCGATGTTGCGCTCTCTGATAAATTACAGCACAACACCGACCACGACTTTTCGCAAAGTATTCGGACAAGATAACTATCAAGCAACAAGTATGGCACGAAGACACAACTGCCGAAAGACTCGGCGGAAGGATCGCGCCAAGGTGAGAGGTGGCTCCCGTGTCGCCCTTTAGCACGGTCGCCTTTTAATCGCCTTTTACGGCACGCACAGGAAGAGATACAGTGGGGCTGTTCTTTCTAAGTACCGTCCCCACACGGTACACGGTCAAATGCAATAGATAAATACATGGGAAACGAGGCAGTCGCTGTGGACGTCGACAGTAAGTTTGACACTGCTGATGTTGCCTCCGTGGAAGGTGGTAGTGCAGCATTCCTTGTTTCTGGGACCCTTGCAGTTCACGAACTTCGCCGTGCGTATGACGTACGGTCCCTGTAGCATATTAATGGTATTAGACTTTAGTGTGGGCCCAGAACAAGAAAGTTATTCTGAGAAGATAATGTCATTCACAAACCTTTTTTGGTCTATCATAAGGTGGCTATTGCACTGGTATGGAGCGTCAAGGAATGAGTGCATTAATTAATGGTAATAAACGTTAGTGTGGACCCAGAATAAGAAAGTTAATCTGAGAAGATAATGTCATTCACAAACCTTTTATGATCCAGCATAAGGTGGCTATTGCACTGGTATGGAGCTTCAAAGAGTGCATTAATTAATGGTATTAGACGTTAGTGTCGCCTCAGAACAAGAAAGCTAATCTGAGAAGATAAATTCATTCACCAACCTTTTATGATCCAGCATAAGGTGGCTTTTGCACTGGTATGGAGCGTCAAGGAGTGCATAAATAATGGTATTAGCCGTTAGTGTGGCCCGAGAAATAGAAAGCTAATCTGAGAAGATTATGTCATTCACAAACCATTTATGATCCAGCGCAAGGTGGCTATTGCACTGGTATGAAGCGTCAAGGAGTGCATTAATTAATGTTATTAGACGTTAGTGTGGCTCCAGAACAAGAAAGCTAATCTGAGAAGATAATGTCATTCACAAACCTTTTATGATTCAGCATAAGGTGGCTATTGCACTGGTATGGAGCGTCAAATAGTGCATTAATTAATGGTATTAGACGTTAGTGTCGCCCCAGGACAAGAAAGCTAATCTGAGAAGATAAATTCATTCACGAACCTTTTATGATCCAGCATAAGGTGGCTTTTGCACTGGTATGGAGCGTCAAGGAGTGCATAAATAATGGTGTTAGACGTTAGTGTGGCCCCAGAACAAGAAAGCTAACCTGAGAAGATAATGTCATTCACAAACCTTTTATGATTCAGCATAAGGTGGCTATTGCACTGGTATGGAGCGTCAAGGAGTGCATTAATTAATGGTATTAGGCGTTAGTGTGGGCCCAGAACAAGAAAGCTAATCTGAGAAGATATTATCATTCACAAAACAACTTACAAAATTAGCGATTGCCTCCACTCTCAGCCCACCCTGCAGAGTCAAGACGTATGCCACGATAACCACCGAAATAGTCAAAATGGGTAACAACATATTTTGCATTAGTATTAAAAAAAAACCAAAGCAAAAAAAATAAACACTTCTAGTTCGATGTGATCATTTAGGTGTGCTGAACACAAACTAAATACATAGTACTGTAATGGATGAAAGTAGATTTAATGATATAATATAGATCTGGTGATGGGTATCAGCGGAGGTGCGCTAATCATCTGGTTTGATGTAATAGACCCCAAAAAATACATCAAACGAACATTATTGTGTTACAGCGTTCAAAAAGTCGTTAAGAATACAATTAGCCACATTTTGCGCGACATAGTATTTTATTTAACCATCTAACCATATGCGATGCAAGATAATAAACCATACATACATTACACACGCTGTATCCTGACAGTCGGGTTAAATTTCCCCCCAAGTACAGTCTCAGGTCCTTCAAGAGGGGCGTGAATGGGCACCTGTCAGGCCGGCATGGCATTCGCATTCGCAACCCCCGCATACGACCGAATGTCCATAGGCGTTACCTTATGGGTGGCTCGGCGACGTATGTCGCGCTGTCAATAAAAAAAAAAGTAGATGTTGTGCTGCAAGGACTAAATGAACATTGAAAAAATTTCCAGTGATGTTTATTGCCAGTTCTTCTTCAGTCACATGAAGCAATTGAAAAAAATAATAATTTGTGCCATAAAATTGACCCATCACAATCTAAATTCGTCCATTTACGCTGTAAGTCAGTGGGTCATCAATATAATATACTCTCAGCCTAGGTAGCTCAGTGGTGCGGTCGGTCGACTGTTGTTAAGCAACCCTGAGCGCGGTCAGTACTTGGATGGGTGACCGCTCGACCGTTGGAGGCTGACCGCGGTCAGGATTACACGTAAAACTGTAGGTCCCTTCTCTTCTTACCTTACTAGGTGGTAGGGTTTAACTTTCCCTTTTTTTTTATGTAATCCGGTATGGTTGGCTGAGTCGGAGGGGCCAAAGCCGAGGCCAAAGCGCATGCTTCGACCAGCCAATATCACCTCCGAGAAGGTAGGTGCCATACCGGAGACTCCTGGATTGCTGGCTATACTGGACTAGAGGAGAACACAACCGAGTCTTACATCTTACATCCAGTACGGTGGTACCAACCCAGTCGGCTACAATTTGAGCCTACCACCTAGTAAGGGGCAAGGGAAGGGACCTACAGTTTTACACCGGTTCCGAACGGTGAAGCAGCAGGTGTAGGTATGCACGTAAATTTTTTCGTCGGATTTGATTCTATAAACCTTCTCGAAGAAAGTAAGCAACTGAGGGTGAGGCCGAAGGCCGAGCTGCGTTAAGGTAAACGATAAACCTTCTCGAAGATAGTAAGTAACTGAGGACGAGGCTGAAGGCCGAGCTGCGATCAGGAAGAGGAAAAACCTTCTCGATGAAAGTAAGTAACGAAGTAACGAAAGAACGTAACTAAGAGCAAGGTCACTGTCACCCAAATCCCCCCTCCCCCCCCCCCCCCCCCCCGCAACCCCTTTAGGTAGCTAGAATTATAATTTTTATGTTCCTAACTTTAAAAAAACCGATACTCCTATACAATTTTTAACCCCCCGTTTCCCCCCCTTAAAATGTGAAAATCCAAAAATCCTGAAAGACGCCATTATTTATTTATGATGATTAGCCATAATTATGATTTTCATTAAGTTTTAGATAGGGAAAAGAAGATAGAGATTAAATTATACTCCCTTCCCCTCTCCCCGCGGACATAACTCCCCCCCCCCCCCCCCCCTACCTCAACCCTCGTCTTCTAAGCGACCGACCGTGTAACGTACGTGTATATAATATATTAAATGTTCTTATAACTCGCAAACCACTTTATCGATTTACATACGGTTTTCACTGTTACATTTAGTTTCTTCTCAGAATGATTTTAAGCTATCAATCACAACGCTACGTTATCGGTGGCTTGAGCTGTGACCAAAAAGTCAGGCGAAAAATTGAAATTTTGGCTGTTCAGACATTTAACTTTATCTCTAAATTTATGACATTTTGAGGAAAATGAATAGTTTTGTGCACAACTACATTAGAGTACCTATATTGAATTTTTTTTTCAGAATTTTCAAACAACCCTTAATTGGTCAAAGTTCGGCGACAAAAGTGCAGTTTTTTGTCAACTTTTAAACGAAATATTTGTTAAAGTAAACTTATTGTTTATAGCAAAGTTATATATTTTTGAAATTGACTTAACAATACCTATAGAATGATATGACATTTGATTTATTTAAAAAAACAAAAAAAAAATTGGTTTACATTTTGGGGTACCCTGTACTTTTCACAGGACTATTAGACAAACTTATCTATAATATATCTAGCGGCAAAAAATACACGTAATTAGGCGTCAGTTTCATCGAAATCGGTTCAGTAGGTCAGGAGATATCTGCGTGTGACCGACAGACAAACAGTTGGACAGACAGACAGACAGACACCAGAGCGATCCCATAAGGGTCCCTTTTTTCGCATTTTGCGACGGGACCCTAAAAATCATCGTCATTTGTTTTTTTATGATATGAGCATTTTTTTTAAAACGTTGAACGTTTCTCTTACAACATTTTTAGTTACTACGACTAGTAATTTCCAAATATAATTGTTAAATTTTTTTTATTGGTAGCCTAAATAACTCTGCTATTGATCAGTATCCCAAATAAAACTAGAATGTCTGTAGTTTTACCAAAAAATATATTCAGTTAAATAAAAAAATTCAGTTAAATAAAAAAAATATATTAATGACTCAGATTTTTTTTCTTATTTTTCCCTGGCTCGTCATAAACTGGCCTACTTCCTGGTTCCCGCTGGACGTTGAGTTTTGGGACAACCTGTATAGATAAGGGTTGTGTTTGTAAATGTTCTTATTAAGGTGATGTGAGACTGCGTCTCACTCGAATTTCAAGAAGTGTACCGCCAATATTACTTAGCTGACAGATTCAGGTTTATTATATGTAAAACTTCATCTATCAGCGCAGATCGATAGCTTTTTGAAAACACGGTTTGATCAACTTCGCTCGAAAGAAAAAATCATGAACATGCCTCTGAATTCAGTTATACAAACGAATTTAAGGCAACGTGACCAAATCAAGGTTTTTTTTTTTTTTTTATGGAAACTGACACGGTTGGCTACATCACCTACAACATCCGTGATGTCAGCCCATAACACCGGGAGAACTAGGTGCTATGTCAGTGCTTCCCTTCATTTCGCGCCGGCTACACTGAACTGGACGGAAAACACGAACTATTTACATAGCCGTTTCGACCGACGTTTCGCTCAGTGCGGTGGTACCAACCCGGCCGGGATAAACCCTACCACCCAATGAGGTAAGAAGGGAAGGGACCTACAGTTTAACGTGGAATCCGAACCACGGTCAGCCTCCAACGGTCGGGCGGTCACCCATCCAATAACTGACCGCACCACTGAGCTGCCGAGGCTGACGATCCCTTAGTCGACTTTTACGACATGCGACGGGGAGAGATGCAGTGGGGCTATTCTTTTTAAGTACCGACCCCACACGGTACTTAAAAAGTAGTACTTAGTAAGGTTTTGAAAAAAAAAATTCTTTTGTATCTAATATTATATATTGTATATAATATATCTAAATTCGTAGCTTTTTACTTTTTTGTTTAGATCCGTAGTTTAGGAATAAAAAAATAAAAACCTAATTTTTTATTGATTGTGTTGCATCCTACTCCAACAAGCGAAAGCGGCGCCTTGAAAGAGAAGTACGGGCGAATACGGGTTGACAGGGCCTTAATAAATGATTTTGATTTGATTTGATTTTGATGTAGCGGATGATGCAGCCAACCGTGTCATGCAGCCAACCGTGTCAGTTTCGTGTTTTTTCTATTTTTCTATTATTTAAGACATTGTTTTGTTGCACCTACCCTGGTTTTATATGTTAAAAAGGGTAGGCTGGCGGAAAATGCCGTAGGCATTAAGTGTACGATTTATATGAGACATAAACGTTTTTTGATTTTATTTGAGTTTCCATAATAAAAAAATATGGACATGTTTTTTCGGAAGTGACGTATGAGAAGAGAAACGCTTATCTAGTACTTATGTTTATGTCACACGAAAAGTTAAGTCTTAGGCGTCATAGACACGTAGATCTTGGCGCAGCTGAAGTTACACTTCTTGTTGTAGAAGACAGCCTTGAAGTAGAAATTTCCGTAGAAGAATCTTCCAGCGAAATAATCCGCAGCGACCTTCGCCACGTCAACTTTGTTCTTGTATAATCCCTGAAATATAGTAAATACTTATCATCAATCAATACTAATAATAAATATGCACGGGATGGTCATGGAGTAGGTAAGTTTAAGTTTGTTTTATGCATGAGATATTGCGTTTTTAGACCCTATGTATGATACTAAGACTAAATAGACGATTTTTAGAAATATTTCATCCCAGTATGATCAGTTCCTAAGATGGCCACTTCCCAAAAGCAATTACCCCAGAATGATCATTCCCTGATCGTCCACTTCCCGTAATGACCATTCCCTGATCGTCCACTTCCAGTAATGACCATTCCCTGATCGTCCACTTCCCGTAATGACCATTCCCTGATCGTCCACTTCCCGTATTGACCATTCCCTGATCGTCCACTTCCCGTAATGACCATTCCCTGATCGTCCACTTCCCGTAATGACCATTCCCTGATCGTCCATTTCCCAAAACGACCACTTCCCAGCACACATACATACATCATACCACACGCTTCATCCCGACAATCGGAGTAAGCAGAGAAATCTGTGTTCTCCTGCAAGTACTTCGGCATATTACAGCACAACACCGCGTTTCATATTCATATATTCATATTCACACTTGAATAAGTCAGTCATAACATTTACACACACATTGAATAGAACACATATAAATTATTATTAGCTAGGTAATTATAAGTAAAATGTTTGGGTTCGAGCAAAAAATAGCCTTCGTCAATACTTTAAAACTTAATAATAAATAACACAATACCATTTGAATAAAAAGGCATAGGAAAAAAATCACAACATAAAAATATATAATCAAGATTTTTAGGTTACATCTAAAATGTCACGAATACAATAAAAGAATGTACTTACAATAAATTAGAAAAGACTTGCTTGAAAAAAAAATCCACAGTAAAATTTCATTTGTCAAAAATAAAAACATAAAAAAATCATGTCAAATAATAAAATGATAAAAACATGTTAAAAATAAAATTCAATATGAATTTGTCAATTGATATAAAAGGATAAAAGAGATTAGTAAAAAAAGACTTGCTTGAAAAAAAAAATCCACAGTAAAATTTCATTTGTCAAAAATAAAAACATAAAAAAATCATGTCAAATATGTCAATATGATAAAAACACGATAAAAATAAAATTCAATATGAATTTGTCAGTTGATATAAAAGGATAAAAGAAATTATTAAAAAAATATTAGTAAAATATCCTGATAGGTAACACACAACAAAAATTAAATTTAAAATTAAAATCTATATTAAAATTTAATGGTCAACAGAAAAATCAATTATTTGCAATAAGTGAAATAAAACAAAAATATACTAAATCTAAGATCTAAGATTAAATGTAAAAATGACTAGAATAATGACTAGATTAATTAGAAATTGTCGCTTAGAGCCTCGCTCACGTCATAATAACTTTTATTTATTAACATTATTTTAATTGTTTTCCTGAATTCCTCTAATCCTAGCGCTCTTACTTCTGGAGTTAGTTCGTTATAAAATTTTACACTATTTATTATAAAACTCTTCGAGACTTTTGTTAACCTATGCTGGTTAATACGAATAAGTTCACAGTGTCTCGTATTATAGTCATGGATCTGTGAGTTAGATGGGGTGTTATTTAAGTTTTTCCTAGCATAAATAATATTTTGGTACACATATTCTGCAGTAAAGGTCATAATACCAAGCTCTCTAAAGACACTTCGGCAGGAGTCTCTAGGTTTCATACCCATTATGTATCTGACAGCACGTTTCTGCAGGATAAATATTCTTTTCGCTTGGGCAGCCGTACCCCAGAACATAAGGCCATATGTCATTATACTATGAAAGTAGGCAAAATATACAGTCTTGGCTGTTTGTTTTCCGCATAATTCAAACACTTTTTTAATTGCGTAGCACGCTGAACTTAACCTTTTTGCCACCTTGTCGATTTGGAGTTCCCAATTTAATTTTTGGTCCATTTTTATACCCAGAAAGTCAACTTCACTGACGGTTTTGAGTTCCAGATCAGAGAGAATATTCATGACCGGAGAGTTCATGTCAGTTGTTCTTACTCTCAAAGCAAAATGTACGACACTCGTTTTGCTTACGTTTAACAGGAGATTATTTGCTTCAAACCAAAATGCTAGTTTGCTGACAGTTTCATTGATTCTTTGCCCCAATACCTCATCTTGCCTGTGATGGAACAAGCAAGAGGTGTCATCCGCGAACATGATCATGTCACTCTCTTCACTTATGCAAACACTTAGGTCATTTACGTATACCAGAAATAATATTGGGCCCAATATAGAACCTTGCGGTACTCCAAACTGTATACATGATGGGTCAGAGATGACTCCATCTACATCACATACTTGTTTTCTCTTTGATAAGTATGACCTGAATAATTCTAGCTCTGTGCCTCAAAAGCCTTGGAAAGATCACAGAACAATCCAAATGTTTGCTGAGATCCCTCCAATGCAAGTAGAATTGATTTTAACATTTCGGCTATAGCATCACATGTAGATTTATTTTTTTGAAATCCAAATTGCTTAGAACTTAAAATCTTATGTTTGCTTAGAAAATCTATAAGCCTACTCGACATAATTTTTTCAAAGACCTTACTAAATATTGGGAGCAGTGAAATTGGCCTATAATTCTGTGCATCTTTGACGCATCCTTTTTTATGGAGAGGGATGACCTTAGCTAGTTTTAGTTCATCTGGGAATGTGCCGGTTTTAATGGATTCATTTAGTAATTGCACTAAAGGATTTATTATCTCATTACCTACCAATTTCAAGATTTTTGGAGATAAGTGCCATAGATCTAGGGAAGATTTCGATTTTATTTGCTTTAAAATTCGCCTTACCTCGAACGAAGTTGTTAGATTAAAATCGGCACTATCTTTATTTCTCGTAATGAAATTTTCAAGAAATTCCATTGATTTTATTTTACTAGATTTGAGTTTTTCCGTTTCTAATTCTGCGATGGTGCAAAAAAAATTATTGAAATGATTAGACACATCTTTTCCATCTCTGATAATTTGGCCACTACTTGTTTTTAGTTCTACAGTTTCTTTCCTATCACTAGAAAGTTGCCTACCCGTTTCTTCCTTAATTATCGCCCAGGTAGTTTTAATTTTATTGTCTGAATTCAATATTCTCTGCTTTAATTGATTCTGTTTTGCTTGCAATGAAACCATTTTAAATATTTTACTATATTTTTTAACATATGATTTTAATTTATTATTATTATAAACTTTTAGTAAATCATACAGTGCAAAAAGTTTATTACGTGATATTATTATTCCAGGTGTCGCCCAATCATTAAAACATCTTTTACCTTTACTTTTAACACATTTTACTGGAATATGCGTGTTCATGTACCTAATGAATGTGCTAAAGAATTATTTAAAATTCTTAATATCGTCACAATTTTTAAATTCATTTTCTAATGATAATTTTAATTCGTGAATACGGTCATTACTTAAAATCCTACGTTTGGTATTTACATGTTTAGTTGGTTTATTTTCTATCATTTCAGTTTGAATAATTTGACCATAGTGATCTGACTTTAAAGTCTTAAAAATTGTAGCAGCATTGACTACACAGTTTGTGAATATATTATTTATACATGTTTTGGAGGATTCTGTGGTTCTGGTGTAATCAAAAATTTGCTGTTTCATTAAAAAGCTGTCTAATATATCAGAGAGTTCATGAGAATCAACGTCGTTTAGCGGAAAGTTTATATTGAAATCCCCACACAGTATTATTGACTTATTATTTTTATTGCTTAGTTTGTACAAACAATCCTCCAGGTTTTTTTTGAAGAAGGTAAGGTTACCTGAGGGAGATCTATATACTACCAAAACTAGTAGGGCATCCATCTCTATACAACTGACCTCGAAATCCTTTTCCACTGTCAATTTAACTATATCCGGTCTATTTTTTGCTCGTATACCCTTCTTTATCATTATTAGAGTTCCGCCTCTGTTATATTTAGTTCTGTGACTATTACTAACTATGTTATAACTATTTACATTATGTACACAAATTTCATCACACTTCAGCCATGATTCAGTTATACAGAAGACATCAATCGCAAGTTCATTTAAACATAAGTCAAGCAATAGTAATTTTCCCCGTAGGCCTTGTATGTTTTGATGACCAATTACAAGCTGTCGTTGAGTTGTTGGACTAGGTAAATTATCAGTTTTGGGTTTCCATACCCCATACGAAAGTCTATTATTACTTGCATTTGATTGAACTTTAACAACCCTGTTATTAGACATCGGTACAATTTTATTTTGGAGTGGTAAGTTATTAACATACACACTTAGAGCCTGTGGTTTATCAGCATTTTCTAAACCTTGTCTGGTAGAAGTCATCCTAAAAAAGATTGGCGAGAAAATGTTGTGGAGAAGCCGTTCATATCGATAAACCGCAGGTTGGATATTGTTTTGAAGGCCGAGGAACTACATAAGTCGCTTAAAGCCTTTACAACATTAATTTTTTCAATTTGATTGAAGCGTTGCACAGTTTTGAAATTGATTACATCGTTAATGTCAAAAATTGCACAGTTTCTGTGAGCTGCTGCCACCCTGTACAGTCTCTTGTTAATACGGAATATACTTTCGTCATTTCTCCCGTTGTACACTATAGTTGATATTATAAGTTTGAACTTATTTACTTCTGCTGTCTCAAAAATATGTAGTTTCGCAAAGTATTCGGGCAAGATAACTATCAAGCAGCAAGTAAGGCACGAAGACCCACCTGCTGCATGACTCGTTCGAAGGACAGTGCCAGGGTGAGAGGTGACTAGCGTGTCGCCCTTTAGCATGGCATCTTGTCCTTATACCTTAGTCGCCTTTTACAACATACACGGGGAAAAATACAGTTTGATTATTATTTTACGCATCGACCCGGTAAAAAGTTTTCTACACTCAAGCTTTCTATAAAATTTATTTAGCACGCATACTAAAATATTAATTTGACAAATTGATACATTTAGTATTAAGTTTATTTATTTATTTGTATTTTTTGACATTGCACTACAATGTGGTATGAAAATTTCTAATTGACATGACTTGATACGATATTATGTATCAACAATTTCTGACAAAGGCTCCATAAACCTGATTTTATTTATACTTTTACTTTTGAATTAATGTGGTAAGAATTATCAAGCTTAAATTATAGTTATTCTAACTCTCAAACTGTATCTTAACACTGTAAACGGTATCTATTGTGTAGCTAGTCGCAAACTATTTTAATCAAAGACGTTAAAAAAAACCCTGCGAAGTTTCTTGTCGGCTCTTCTTTGTGGGTGTAATCGAACCGGATTGTAAAAAACTAAACAGGATAAATTCAAGCGTAGGGTATTACCATACGAATAAAGAATAAAGAATGAGGAAGGAAGAATGAAGAACGAAGAACGAAGAACGAAGAACGAAGAACGAAGAACGAAGAACGAAGAACGAAGAACGAAGAACGAATAACGAAGAACGAAGAACGAAGAATGAAGAACGAAGAAAGAAGAATAAGAATAATACAGAGTCTTAAAATAACAAAATGATAACAGACCTTCTTGACGAGGCAGGTGTCGGTCGCGTTGAGCAGCATATTGAATATTGGTCGCAGAAACAAGTTCTCGCAGGGCTTGTTCATCTGAAGACGCACCAGCGGCGTCGCAGACTTTTGCTCGCCCAGCGTAAAAGATGCTATCTTCCCCTGCCAGGTGCGTGCGTGTGTGTGAACAAAAAAGGGCGTGTATGTAAAATTACACAGTTTTGGGACACCCTTACACTTTCACTTTCAGGTGCGGTCGGTCGACTGTTGTTAAGCACACCTGAGCGCGGTCAGTATACTTGGATGGGTGGCCGCTCGGCCGTTGGAGGCTGACCGCGGTTCAGATTCCACGTAAAACTGTAGGTGTAAAAGGGTAGGAACCCTTCTTGCGAGTACCTTACTAGGTGGTAGGGTTGTCAACCCGCCCGGGTTGACGTTTTCCGTGCAGTACAGTGTAGCCGACATGAAATGAAGGGAAACAATGACACGAAACCTAGTTGACCCGGTGTTATGAGCTGACATCACGGATGTTGAAGGTGGTGTAGCCAACCGTGTCAGTTTTTATATAAAAATTGTTTTGCTTATAATATTTTGAGAACCTTTGAAAAATAAAAACAATTCAGTTAGAGAAGGCGGTAGATATGTGAACCTGTTCTATAACGTCCCTAAAACGTTATTAAATCGAAATTTACTTCGGGGTGAAATTATTGAACTCACGATATCAGGTCTGCAGTCCTCGAAGACTTCCATAGCGAGCACAAGGACCCGGCCGCCAGGTTCGTGACGTAAGTTGACCGTCGTGCAGTTCTTCACCTTGGGTCCTTGACAGATCTCCGCTTTGTTTATCGTGATGTCAAAAGGTCCCTAAAATTACAACAAGAAACAGAGATTTGGGATGACCATCAAACTTTATGCGAAAACCAGAGACATCCAGTCTTGGTAACCTACCTCATCATCATCATGATCATCATCATCAGTTGCTTGCCTTTCCCACTTATGTAATCCGGTATGGGTGGCTGAGTCGGAGGGGTCAAAGCACATGCTCCGACCAGCCAATATCACCCCGAGAAGGTAGATGCTATACCGGAGACTTCCCTAAATTGCTGGCTATACTGGACTAGAGGAGAACACAACCGAGGCTGATATGCGGCCGTCTTACATCCAGTACGGTGGTGTCAATCCAGTCGGCTACAATTTGAGCCTATCACGTAGTAAGGGGCAAGGGAAGGGACCTACAGTTTTACACCGGTTCCGAACGGTGAAGCAGCAGGCACCAGGCACGTAAATTTTTCCATCAGAAAAAACTCATTGGTACACGCCGCCGGCCGGATTCAAACCTCGGACCTCTCACATGAGAAGCCGATGCCGAAACCACTCGGCCACCCGCACGTATAAACGTTAGACGCAATCCCATTGTTGGCGATTAAGACCTTTATTACCGAATGTTCTCAAGCAAGATCAACGCTTGTAAATGCCAAAACATTATTTACCAGTCTGGAAGATATTGCGTTGCGAGTGTTGACAACGTATCACACTCTGTATAGTTTGTTATTAGGAGTCGCCGTGAAACTAACTTGAAATGCCTCTCTAAGCTCCAATTATTCCCCACGTAGACCCCAGACTGCTAGAGTAAAGCTTCACACAAGTTTGAAGACTTCTAGAGAATATACAAAACATGAACTGATGCTCACGTAATTAGCTTCATCGCAGACAACGAAGGAGTTAAGACTCAGCAATAACGAAGTAATCAAAATTGCAGCAAAACGTCTATAAGATTTCTTAATGGTATTTTCCATTGTTTCCATAGTTCCATTGTCCGGTGCTCTGAACTGGACGCTACAACCGCTATTGGTGGAAATGTTCACTCCAGCTCAAAATGTATTTTTAACGAGGCACGAGTTACCTATGGTATATGCTGGTTAATTATAATTTTTTTACATTTTGTATGTCGGCATTTATCGATAGGATCTAATAGTTGGAGCATTCTGTATGTACTTCGTCGCACTTTCCTCTCACGTATGTCACGAACGGCTCGTTTAGAAATTTACGGCACGTATATTACATAACGTCAAGCTTGATTCCACTGGTCCACTGTTTTCGGACATTTATGGTTATAACACAAGGAACAAAGGCAACATAGTAGACGTGAAATGTAGATTAGCTAAAAAATATAATAGCTTCATTTGTACCAGTGTAAAATTGTATAATAAACTACCAGAAAGTATTAAAACACTAGATGATAAATACTTTCAGACTGAAGTAAAAAAGTATCTTGTAATAACCTCTACCCTATACCTATTGTTTTTCCTTAGATATTAAAGGCAGAATTATCAAAAATCAACTCTTTAGCTCTAGAACAACTAGAATATAAAGAATCGAAATATGGCCAGCGTATAACTTTCAAGTGATCTCTAGGTTTGTCAGAAACAGTGTCGCTAATTCGTACACATAATTCCTGTAAAATGGACCTAATTATTACTTCCTTTTCAGGAAGCCGTTGTGTACCGTAATAACTCAGAGTACTAACTCTCATTTCCTAAATCTATTCTAGTAAATTCTAATATCAACATTAAAGCACTTACCAAACTAATTGCTCATTCATCTATAGTCATTTAAACCCTTCTGGTTTCCCTCTGTGTTCTATGTGCACGCTTCGACAGCGCGCTCACGTACCTCGCTTGCGAGCTTGTGAGACCCGCCAAAATTCAAAATGAAAGTGTTCTGATGTTTGTGTTATTGTTATTATTAAATTATGATCAATGTATTACTTGATAGCTTAATTTTGTTGTGCTGTTCAATAGATGAAATCTATTATTTTATATTTTCTTCTAAATTTTAGAACTTCAACAATACAAACTTTTATTGACCCCTTTTGAAGGGGTTTGTGGAACTGGCCCCACTAAATTCGTATGGACCCTCGGTCCATACGATATTTATCCATCGCCAGTCCCCGTGACTCCCAACGCAGATAAATTTGTACTTAAGCTACAAATTTATTATTTGTCCCTAGGAGTCCCCGTTTTCTGATCTGTACAAAATATACATCTTCAGACAGATTTACCAATTTAATCTCGTAGTGTTATGTTGGAGTTCAAAAGATATTCTTTTGTCCTCCCTAAAGGCATAAGTGTATGCTTTTAATTGTGAGTGTATAGTGTATATGTTATGGTTTATATTTCTGTGGCTATCTATTGATATACCTACAGAAATTGTTTTACTCCAAATGATGCGGTCAGGGGTCCACCTTTCACCGAAATCAATTAGGAATATTTTCTTAAGGGTTTATTAAAATGGTGTGCTGGTCATAATCTACATAACCTATACAGGTATATTTAAACCTGATTTACGCAATCTCCCTACATCCTAAAACGTAACTAGCCAGTATGTTGCATATGCATATATATTACTAAATTTACCTTTGAATTCCACTATCCTAACCGGTCTGACACGATTCACTAAAATCACCTTAAATAAAACACCATTACAAATAGAATAGCGTAAAACAATAAATTCAAACGAAACCACAACACCCGCCACTGAATCTAATCGCGAAGTTAACACTTAATAAAAATATACTTTTATATCAAAATACGGTAAAACCACTGATTTTACATATTTAAATTCGACATATTTTTTAATAATTACGCGTGGTTCAAACACTCTTATATACGTATGATTTACGAATTTAAAGATCGGGTTTTGTTTCTTTTAATCTTCTCTATATTTTAAAATACCTTCCCAATGTACTAGTCCTCATGGCAGGCCAATTCGGACATAGTGTCATTGTAAAAGTTCTTTGGAAATCCTTCCATCACCAGTCAAGATTCCAGAATCCAGCTCAACCTTCATCCAGAACTCAAAAGGCTCAAAAAGAACATCCAAAATATAATTCGCAACCTAGTTGAAAATTCCTATATCACCCCCAAAATTACAAAATCCAGCTCAACCTTCATTTGCAACTCCGAAAGCTTTACAGAAATTCCCACACTAAAATTCACGAATCAAACAAACTCTATTCACTGACTTCCTTTATGTACGTGAAATTTATGATCAGGTCACAGTCCATTATATTTTAATATAAAATAAAACCTTCCCAATGTACCTGTCCTCATGGTAGGCCAGTTCGGACATAGTGTCATTGTAAAAGTTCTTTGGAAGTCCTTCCATCACCAGTCAAGATTCCAGAATCCAGCTCGACCTTCATCCAGAACTCAAAAGGCTCAAAAAGAACATCCAAAATATTTTCCGTAAAACTAGTTGAAAACCCCTATATCACCCCCAAAATTACAAAATCCAGCTCAACCTTCATTTGCAACTCCGAAAGCTTTACAGAAATTCCCACACTAAAATTTACGAAACAAACAAACTTTATTCACCGGTTTTTACAAAATCATTTATGAACTAAGAAAACCTTCCCAATGTACCAGTCCTCATGGTAGGCCAGTTCGGACATAGTGTCATTGTAAAAGTTCTTTGGAAGTCCTTCCATCACCAGTCAAGATTCCAGAATCCAGCTCGACCTTCATCCAGAACTCAAAAGGCTCAAAAAGAACATCCAAAATATTTTCCGTAAAACTAGTTGAAAACCCCTATATCACCCCCAAAATTACAAAATCCAGCTCAACCTTCATTTGCAACTCCGAAAGCTTTACAGAAATTCCCACACTAATATTCACGAAATTAAACTAATTTCAATCACCGGGGTTTTTTACCAAATTCATTTACTAAGAAAACCCAATCAAAAATACACGCGAGCGAAGCCGAGTGAAATTATTCACTAGGAAAACCCAATCGAAAATACACGCGAGCGAAGCCGAGCGATACTTCTTTCCCGAACTTATTCGAAAACTCACGCGAGCGAAGCCGTACTAACTTTCGTACCTGGGCTCTCGCTAAATACGCACGACCGTCTCCTTCGACTCCCAAAACAGACTGAACTCCCCACGCTCCCCTCCCTCTCCTTTTATAATCTTTCCTCGTGTCACAATCCTGACACGCAGGAACAAATCGAACGGTGGCCTCCTAGTATGGCCATGACACGTTCGTGTCACGGAGCGCGATTTTGTATGGAGATTGAATTTCGATTTTTAGTATGGGCTGGACACGTTTGTGTCACGCAGGAACAAATCGATCGGCTGCCTCGTAGTATGGCCGTGTCACGTTTCTGTCCGGACTCGTAATTTTGTATGGAGGATAATTTTATGTTTTTAGTATGAACTGGACACGTTTGTGACACGATATAAATTCGATTTTGGAGGGAAAACAAACCCTCTTCGTACCTTCCACATGGTACCTAAAGCTGTTTCGCTCGTCAGCGATGCGATTTACCTCTACTTCGGGGGTTTTAACACCACTTCCCCGCACCCATTGTGCATCTCCGCATGCAGAGAACTGTTGCTTTTGTTATATAAATTAATTGATGTTATTACATGTGCTCTATTAATAAATCGACTTTTAGCGCCATAACGGAGTGTTTTATTTATATATTTTTGTTTAATATCGTCTATATTCTTCGAGTATTTTCATTTAAAATGCTAACGTTCCAAGTTGTTAGTTTTCTTATTGTCTATATATTAATTCCTGTACATGCGTGATACCATCTTCCGTGTTTGATAATACTATTCATGTACGGAACCTGGACACGCAGAAACCAATCGAAATCTCCTTACCATCGTCGTGTTTTATTCATGTCAGGACACGAAACCATTCCTTCATACTAACACCGCTTAACGAAAACCCCTCCCGCACCGCTTGACAAATTACCTCAGGTCGCTCCGCCTCGCCCCGCGGCCCACGCGCGCCCGCAGCTCGGTAATACCTCACCCCTTGTCTTGTTTACCTCATACCTCTCTCCGCCCCGCGCGCACGCTCCAACGGATATTTATTTGAATGTTGGCGTCATACTCAATGAAACGTTGTTTTGTTTTATTTTATGTTTTTGTTTAATAACTGGTACTTTGTTTATATACTCTTCCCTTTATAAAATGTTTAGTGTATTAGTTTGAATCATTAATAAATAATTATTAAAATAATTTTAGACCCTGTGCGATATCTTCACAGAGATCACGAAACTTCAAATTCCCATAAACTCCGTCATGTCCAGATTCCAGACACGCAGGAACAAATAGACCAGCGACCTCATAGTATGGCCGTGTCACATTCGTGTCCTGACACGAATTTAGTATGGAGATTAAATTGAATCATTAGTATGGACTCGACACGAATCGGACACGCAGGAACAAATCGAACGGCGCCCTCTTAGTATGGCCGTGACACGTTCTTGACACGCAGGAACTAAACGCTCGGTTGCCTCGTAGTATGGCCGTGACACGTTCGTGTCACAGAGCGAAATTTCGTATGGAGATAGAATTTAATTTTTAGTATGGGCTGGACACGGTTGTGACACGCTCGAACAAATCGAACGGTGGCCTCGTAGTATGGCCGTGTCACATTCGTGTCCTGATACTATTTTAGTATGGAGATAAAATTAGATTAATTAGTATGTGCTGGACACGGTTGTGTCATGCAGGAACAAATCGAACGGCGGCCTCGTAGTATGGCCGTGTCACATTCGTGTCCTGACACAAATTTAGTATGGAAATAAAAATAAATTATTAGTATGAGCTTGTCACGTTTCTGACACATAGGAACAAAACGTACGGTGGCCCCGCAGTATGAGCGTGTCACGATCGTGTCTTGACAATAATTCATTCTTTCATACTAACAACTCGCAGCGAAATAATCACTACTCGCGCTCCTTGACTCGCTACCTCATGCCGCGCTCAAACGGCGTGATGATACCGCGATCTCTGACCCCGCGCCCGCAAGACGCGCGCCTTCTTACCTCACCTCTCCGCCGTTTCGTACGCGCCCATGTCTTGTTCCCCTCTCACCGCGTGTCAGGATTACCTCATGCTACCTTCCCCGCCTCGGCGCTCTATAGTGTTTTATATGCGAACCAACTGATGTTATTATATTTCTTGTTTGTCTAATTGCGCGTCGTATTGTAATGGCCGTTCGCGCCATTTTATTTCTTAGTGGAGTGTGCAGTCACGATTGAATTTATTAGGTGATTAGTTAAATTGTAATATAAATTATTTTGTTAATGAAACGTTTTAATGTTCTATAATTTAGCTTTGAATTACTATTGGCTATATATTTATCTTTTTTACCTTGTGTGATTCCATCACAGTCGCCCGCATAGAGGTTCGTAACGAAGCAAAGTCAACGGAACCTCATTCCGTGACGCTTGATCTCGTTAAGAAGCTATATACATTATGATCTTGAAAATTACTTCTTCTTTGTTAGGGTTTTATTGTTCCCTTCCAAGAAGTTTGTATATATAATTATTTATCACTGTTAGGGTTCAAGTTCCCTTCCAGAGACCCCCTTCTTCTATAATTTTTAATTTGTGTGTTTTTTTTTTTTCAACACCATCTGTCCACGTGCTTTAGGAAGTTCTTACCCCCCAGCTTAGGATTTATCTCCCTTAGCTTAAAGAGAAAAGATTTTTAGAATGCATACCACAACCTTACCACCTCCGGCTTAGACCATGTTTGCACTCTTTCCCTTATCTTCCATTTGCAGCTCGTGCCAATACTACATTAAACAAATATTTTAGTGTAATTGATTTAGTTTATTATTAATAAATCTAGGAATTTAGGCAAAAGTTATCACCTCAAAGCCTTAGATCCCTATATTCTGCCTCTAACAGATTTCCCAACAGTGCAGGAACCTCTAGTCTCATCCTTTACCGTATGGGCCGAAACAGAACATCACCGCTTACAGTGCAATACGTTGACATAAGATAATTAATGGAATCCAATAATACACATCTTCAGAATTGAATTTCTACATAGAAAAGTTAATGCATACGTTTTCTATTAGACCGTCATCACATCCATTCAATTTCCCCAATAATGTTAGTGAGACAAGATACGACTATCTTATCTTCTAACTCCCAATCACGTTGTAAGAATACATAAATACTAATATATCCATGTACTCGCTTTTATAAAATGAACAAACTCATACAACTAGACAAATATTTATGCTTCGTTCCCATACACAAAATATATGACTTCAGTTAACACGGAATCCATATACCTACATTAGCTCAAACATACTTCCTCAAATACATACCATCCAACATTTCCAATTCATAACTAAGTTGATAAAATGGATCTACACTGTTTGATAGTGAAATACGCCTTCGACAACACACCGCAACAAACCATCAACTAGTAATTCTATTGCGTGTCGCCTCGGACTAGGCGCTTAATAGCCTTCTTGCTTGATTTTCAACAAACACTTTTAACTTCATCTTTCTGAATCGTTGTAAAACTGTAGTCCCTTCCATTATCTATATTAATTGGCACAATTATAATGTTCTAATTAGCTGAAACGTTACATCTAATATCAAACTTCTGCTCTACAGCCAATTATATACATTACTGCTTGACAAATACATACAATCACAAACTGATATATATATTTTATTCCAACCCACATCTCAAGCAGTGAAATAAACAGCGTTATACTGCTGACCACACTAACGTATATTCAATTCCACAGATAACCAACACTCCGACATGGCATCCATAAAACCTATCTCCCACACATACCAACATGCTGCATCCAGGCAAGTCAACCTTCACATTGCAACAAGATACAGGGTCCTTTTCCCGCACTACCTAACAGTATAACCGTGCCAAGGTGAGAAGTGGCCAGTCCGTCACTCGCCATCCGCAGAGTTTCGCCTCACGCACAGTCACCCCTTTCTACTAGCATAAAACTACTCTCTCTTCACAACATATTACTTGATAAAATTTTAATTCTTCAGTAAAAAAATCTCCCGATGCGCCCCAACAAATTCGCAAGAAGCAAAACATCGCAAGTTCGTTTTTTTTTTTCTTTCCCTACAAAGCGCGATTCGTCATCCGCAAAGTTCCGCCTCACTCACAATCACTCCTATATATTATCGTAAAACTATACTCTCTTCTTAACATATTACTTGATAAAAGTTTTTTAATTCATCAGTAAAAAAATCTCCCGATGCGCCCCAACAAATTCGCCTCGCCTGGCGACAATTCCAAATTGTAACCGTCCGGCCTCTCATTTGTTCTTATGAAACTGCAAGTTTCTGACGCTGTAGCCGGCATGTTCATATTATTAATGTTTAAGTGGCACTATAGAACCGGACGTAAAACGAACTCATAGCATCCCAATGCTTTACAATGACACAGCACAACAATAAAACCCTCAATTGCACTCCAGGAGTACTGACAGAAACAAAATCTACATACGCTTATTACAGAACTCCTCATTCCTTCCGAATTAACTGTCAATTCTAGTAGAACGGACAGACACAACCATTCTACAGAACTCTACATTTACCCTGAAACAAATTTCAACTTTAGTAGAACAGGCAGACATACAAGCAGACAGCGTAGGCTCCGCAAAACGATTTCCTCATTCGCTTTTTGTGCACCAACATGCATCCTACAACTTGTAATATTCTATGCTATGCCGCTTAATACTATATTAACCGAGGCACAACGCCGATCACTCAACCCATACACATCTCAAGACTTAGTGCATGACAAAATAAATTGTATTTTCTGCGCATTGTTTTCCCGACGAGATACTTGACACAACAGAAGAACCGTACTACTGTTAACATCGCTAATGGCCTTCCCATTCCTCAATTACTTCGCCAACCACGCCGCACCTCCAACGGCGTGATGGTGTTGCGAACTCTGTCTCCGCGCCCGCAGGACGCGCGCGCGAGCTACGCCCTGCTCGGTCATCAACTCAACAGAGTCTCCGCTTAGTATACTAGAATCATGTTAAAATAGCAACAATCCGTCCAATGAGCGTATGTCCCTGCGTCACAAAAATGATCAAAACGGTCTAGTCAACGTGCGTTGACAATCCATCCAGTCAAACCGTACACAAACATTCATACTGGATAAACATGTAATCTTTATCTTCAACAAAACGAAAGACACGTTGTCACAGCTACTCACCCCTGAGGTGTAGCACGTCGCAAGTACAGTTGCGACACTTTTTCCAGTAACTACGCGCGACAGTACAAAACGCATCCGTCTGTACAACATTCGAGTAAGTCATGACAAAACGAGAGGTGGCTAGTCCGTCGTCTTATAGCACAGCAACACATAAAGTCACGAAGTAATAAATCAATATGTATTGATTTATTCTCAATCAAATAAAACCATTTCATATACAAACATCCACTGTGGTATGATACTCGCACAGTTTATTATGCACACATTTAAAAATACACAAATTACCCAAAAAATTAACAGTAAAATCTAACATGCATTTACCTACTCATCATTCACTATTCATTTCGTTTACCTAAACATGAAAAAAAAAATTTTTTTCTTTCTCGGCACTGCTATTTCATTGCCTCTGACAATTATATATATACCAATATTCATTCACTCTTTTACCAAAATACACAAACCAGACAAACATCTTTGTATTAGCAATCTGAGCTAAACCACGCGCTTCTCCATTTTTTTTTTTTTTGTCTAAATTGAACACCTGCATCGCCACGTGGTTGAATTCTTCAACTTTTGTTAGTCTCGTATATCAATTGTATCTCTCTCTCTCTCATTCACACCCCACTAGAAGAGCAAGTCTAAAATAGCGCTCTAGTCTACTGTCTCGTTCTAGCTCTTACTTGCATTGCATACACTTTATACTAGTGGGAAAGAGATAAGAATCATTCGTACACTTATGCCAAACGAAACTAATGATCAAACACAAACAGTACAACACGTGCACCCATAAATCAATCTTTCTTGACCATGGTTCTCTCCTCATGGGCCTAATCAACACGAAATTTACAAACTTGTGTAGGGTTGCCAAAAATATTCCACCTTCTTACTCCAAATTTCGTGATTGTAATTTCCACATAATAACAAAGTAATAGAAATCATACATACATACACACATCACACGCTTCCCCCTCCGACAGATCAGGCAAGCAGAGCAATCAGCGCTGCGCCACAAAGACCTTAGTATCTGTTCGTTTTATTCCAAAACAATTCAATACATAATGTGACACATACATAAATAACATCTGCATAATACGACTCCGTGCACCACTTATTATTACTTTCAATTTCCTTCTTTTTTTTTTTTTTTTGAACAAGATAATTAAACAAGTCAGATTAAACTTCCCAAACCCTTTAGCACGAATTTCTTTAAACACACAATGCACCCAAACATGCTTCAACTTTAAAACCAGTCCACACTAGTCTTTCAAAATTTTGGTAGCCCTGCGCCCGCAAGTATTCTGTGGCCCTGGCCAAGCGCTCATCAATCAATAATTCTCCAGTTCCACTTTTCCATAGAACAAATAATCATTATGCAAGTGACATTAAAATTTCTTTTTATAATAAATGGATAATAACATACTTATGACGATGTAATTGCGTAGGTCATGTAATTCATTTCACAATTACGTACAACATTTTCCCTCTGAAAAGAAACACTTATTTTGTATCTCGCCGGATAATGGAATAACTCACATTGTTGCTATGGACCAAACCATAGTTAGATGTCATCTGCTGGAAACTGCTCCGATGTTTACTGGCAGTAGACTGGGCACGCCTAGACTTACATTACGAATCGTAACCATACAATTCGCTCGCAAATTACGTTTTGGCACAAAATAATAAGATTTCTCGTGTCAGACCATTACAAAACGTTTATATATATATATCTACACATTTTAAACTTTCCTAAACCATGGTCACGGGCACACCCGCGATAACTTTCGTACCTGGACCTTAGAATTCCATGGATTTATGATAACACTACTATAACTAAAAAAAGAACTTATTTTTACATAATTTTTTTTTATATGCTGGTCACGCGCACTACTGTAATAACCTCTACCCTATACCTATTGTTTTTCCTTAGATATTAAAGGCAGAATTATCAAAAATCAACTCTTTAGCTCTAGAACAACTAGAATATAAAGAATCGAAATATGGCCAGCGTATAACTTTCAAGTGATCTCTAGGTTTGTCAGAAACAGTGTCGCTAATTCGTACACATAATTCCTGTAAAATGGACCTAATTATTACTTCCTTTTCAGGAAGCCGTTGTGTACCGTAATAACTCAGAGTACTAACTCTCATTTCCTAAATCTATTCTAGTAAATTCTAATATCAACATTAAAGCACTTACCAAACTAATTGCTCATTCATCTATAGTCATTTAAACCCTTCTGGTTTCCCTCTGTGTTCTATGTGCACGCTTCGACAGCGCGCTCACGTACCTCGCTTGCGAGCTTGTGAGACCCGCCAAAATTCAAAATGAAAGTGTTCTGATGTTTGTGTTATTGTTATTATTAAATTATGATCAATGTATTACTTGATAGCTTAATTTTGTTGTGCTGTTCAATAGATGAAATCTATTATTTTATATTTTCTTCTAAATTTTAGAACTTCAACAATACAAACTTTTATTGACCCCTTTTGAAGGGGTTTGTGGAACTGGCCCCACTAAATTCGTATGGACCCTCGGTCCATACGATATTTATCCATCGCCAGTCCCCGTGACTCCCAACGCAGATAAATTTGTACTTAAGCTACAAATTTATTATTTGTCCCTAGGAGTCCCCGTTTTCTGATCTGTACAAAATATACATCTTCAGACAGATTTACCAATTTAATCTCGTAGTGTTATGTTGGAGTTCAAAAGATATTCTTTTGTCCTCCCTAAAGGCATAAGTGTATGCTTTTAATTGTGAGTGTATAGTGTATATGTTATGGTTTATATTTCTGTGGCTATCTATTGATATACCTACAGAAATTGTTTTACTCCAAATGATGCGGTCAGGGGTCCACCTTTCACCGAAATCAATTAGGAATATTTTCTTAAGGGTTTATTAAAATGGTGTGCTGGTCATAATCTACATAACCTATACAGGTATATTTAAACCTGATTTACGCAATCTCCCTACATCCTAAAACGTAACTAGCCAGTATGTTGCATATGCATATATATTACTAAATTTACCTTTGAATTCCACTATCCTAACCGGTCTGACACGATTCACTAAAATCACCTTAAATAAAACACCATTACAAATAGAATAGCGTAAAACAATAAATTCAAACGAAACCACAACACCCGCCACTGAATCTAATCGCGAAGTTAACACTTAATAAAAATATACTTTTATATCAAAATACGGTAAAACCACTGATTTTACATATTTAAATTCGACATATTTTTTAATAATTACGCGTGGTTCAAACACTCTTATATACGTATGATTTACGAATTTAAAGATCGGGTTTTGTTTCTTTTAATCTTCTCTATATTTTAAAATACCTTCCCAATGTACTAGTCCTCATGGCAGGCCAATTCGGACATAGTGTCATTGTAAAAGTTCTTTGGAAATCCTTCCATCACCAGTCAAGATTCCAGAATCCAGCTCAACCTTCATCCAGAACTCAAAAGGCTCAAAAAGAACATCCAAAATATAATTCGCAACCTAGTTGAAAATTCCTATATCACCCCCAAAATTACAAAATCCAGCTCAACCTTCATTTGCAACTCCGAAAGCTTTACAGAAATTCCCACACTAAAATTCACGAATCAAACAAACTCTATTCACTGACTTCCTTTATGTACGTGAAATTTATGATCAGGTCACAGTCCATTATATTTTAATATAAAATAAAACCTTCCCAATGTACCTGTCCTCATGGTAGGCCAGTTCGGACATAGTGTCATTGTAAAAGTTCTTTGGAAGTCCTTCCATCACCAGTCAAGATTCCAGAATCCAGCTCGACCTTCATCCAGAACTCAAAAGGCTCAAAAAGAACATCCAAAATATTTTCCGTAAAACTAGTTGAAAACCCCTATATCACCCCCAAAATTACAAAATCCAGCTCAACCTTCATTTGCAACTCCGAAAGCTTTACAGAAATTCCCACACTAAAATTTACGAAACAAACAAACTTTATTCACCGGTTTTTACAAAATCATTTATGAACTAAGAAAACCTTCCCAATGTACCAGTCCTCATGGTAGGCCAGTTCGGACATAGTGTCATTGTAAAAGTTCTTTGGAAGTCCTTCCATCACCAGTCAAGATTCCAGAATCCAGCTCGACCTTCATCCAGAACTCAAAAGGCTCAAAAAGAACATCCAAAATATTTTCCGTAAAACTAGTTGAAAACCCCTATATCACCCCCAAAATTACAAAATCCAGCTCAACCTTCATTTGCAACTCCGAAAGCTTTACAGAAATTCCCACACTAATATTCACGAAATTAAACTAATTTCAATCACCGGGGTTTTTTACCAAATTCATTTACTAAGAAAACCCAATCAAAAATACACGCGAGCGAAGCCGAGTGAAATTATTCACTAGGAAAACCCAATCGAAAATACACGCGAGCGAAGCCGAGCGATACTTCTTTCCCGAACTTATTCGAAAACTCACGCGAGCGAAGCCGTACTAACTTTCGTACCTGGGCTCTCGCTAAATACGCACGACCGTCTCCTTCGACTCCCAAAACAGACTGAACTCCCCACGCTCCCCTCCCTCTCCTTTTATAATCTTTCCTCGTGTCACAATCCTGACACGCAGGAACAAATCGAACGGTGGCCTCCTAGTATGGCCATGACACGTTCGTGTCACGGAGCGCGATTTTGTATGGAGATTGAATTTCGATTTTTAGTATGGGCTGGACACGTTTGTGTCACGCAGGAACAAATCGATCGGCTGCCTCGTAGTATGGCCGTGTCACGTTTCTGTCCGGACTCGTAATTTTGTATGGAGGATAATTTTATGTTTTTAGTATGAACTGGACACGTTTGTGACACGATATAAATTCGATTTTGGAGGGAAAACAAACCCTCTTCGTACCTTCCACATGGTACCTAAAGCTGTTTCGCTCGTCAGCGATGCGATTTACCTCTACTTCGGGGGTTTTAACACCACTTCCCCGCACCCATTGTGCATCTCCGCATGCAGAGAACTGTTGCTTTTGTTATATAAATTAATTGATGTTATTACATGTGCTCTATTAATAAATCGACTTTTAGCGCCATAACGGAGTGTTTTATTTATATATTTTTGTTTAATATCGTCTATATTCTTCGAGTATTTTCATTTAAAATGCTAACGTTCCAAGTTGTTAGTTTTCTTATTGTCTATATATTAATTCCTGTACATGCGTGATACCATCTTCCGTGTTTGATAATACTATTCATGTACGGAACCTGGACACGCAGAAACCAATCGAAATCTCCTTACCATCGTCGTGTTTTATTCATGTCAGGACACGAAACCATTCCTTCATACTAACACCGCTTAACGAAAACCCCTCCCGCACCGCTTGACAAATTACCTCAGGTCGCTCCGCCTCGCCCCGCGGCCCACGCGCGCCCGCAGCTCGGTAATACCTCACCCCTTGTCTTGTTTACCTCATACCTCTCTCCGCCCCGCGCGCACGCTCCAACGGATATTTATTTGAATGTTGGCGTCATACTCAATGAAACGTTGTTTTGTTTTATTTTATGTTTTTGTTTAATAACTGGTACTTTGTTTATATACTCTTCCCTTTATAAAATGTTTAGTGTATTAGTTTGAATCATTAATAAATAATTATTAAAATAATTTTAGACCCTGTGCGATATCTTCACAGAGATCACGAAACTTCAAATTCCCATAAACTCCGTCATGTCCAGATTCCAGACACGCAGGAACAAATAGACCAGCGACCTCATAGTATGGCCGTGTCACATTCGTGTCCTGACACGAATTTAGTATGGAGATTAAATTGAATCATTAGTATGGACTCGACACGAATCGGACACGCAGGAACAAATCGAACGGCGCCCTCTTAGTATGGCCGTGACACGTTCTTGACACGCAGGAACTAAACGCTCGGTTGCCTCGTAGTATGGCCGTGACACGTTCGTGTCACAGAGCGAAATTTCGTATGGAGATAGAATTTAATTTTTAGTATGGGCTGGACACGGTTGTGACACGCTCGAACAAATCGAACGGTGGCCTCGTAGTATGGCCGTGTCACATTCGTGTCCTGATACTATTTTAGTATGGAGATAAAATTAGATTAATTAGTATGTGCTGGACACGGTTGTGTCATGCAGGAACAAATCGAACGGCGGCCTCGTAGTATGGCCGTGTCACATTCGTGTCCTGACACAAATTTAGTATGGAAATAAAAATAAATTATTAGTATGAGCTTGTCACGTTTCTGACACATAGGAACAAAACGTACGGTGGCCCCGCAGTATGAGCGTGTCACGATCGTGTCTTGACAATAATTCATTCTTTCATACTAACAACTCGCAGCGAAATAATCACTACTCGCGCTCCTTGACTCGCTACCTCATGCCGCGCTCAAACGGCGTGATGATACCGCGATCTCTGACCCCGCGCCCGCAAGACGCGCGCCTTCTTACCTCACCTCTCCGCCGTTTCGTACGCGCCCATGTCTTGTTCCCCTCTCACCGCGTGTCAGGATTACCTCATGCTACCTTCCCCGCCTCGGCGCTCTATAGTGTTTTATATGCGAACCAACTGATGTTATTATATTTCTTGTTTGTCTAATTGCGCGTCGTATTGTAATGGCCGTTCGCGCCATTTTATTTCTTAGTGGAGTGTGCAGTCACGATTGAATTTATTAGGTGATTAGTTAAATTGTAATATAAATTATTTTGTTAATGAAACGTTTTAATGTTCTATAATTTAGCTTTGAATTACTATTGGCTATATATTTATCTTTTTTACCTTGTGTGATTCCATCACAATCTTATCAAAAAAGAATGCTACACAGTAGAAGAATATTATAACTAACTTATATTTAACCGTAGATTATTTAACAATTTACACTGAAATACTTTAGTATTGATTAATTTACACTTTTTTTATTATTTTGACAATTCATTTGATGCTCATGTTTTTGACAAATTTGACAATGTAATCTATTTTTTATTACTTTAATTGTATTCTTATTAATTAGTAAATTTTTTGACAATTCTTTTGATGATAGTAATTTTATAACACTGATCTTTGTCTGGATAGTTCTTGTATTTTATTTTGACAATTCTGTTGAAGCTAAGTACATTTGTTAGGCTAAGTACATATGTTGTTCTTGTGAATAGTATAATATAATTTGTTTTAAACAAAATTTCGCCGTCATGGCCAGTGCTTCTAATATTATATGTACGTGAAATTTGATTTATATATTAATCAACTGACGAAATCAAGTGTACTATTAGTACCTCAGAAAGATTAATAAATGAACTGAACTGAACTCATCCCCAACGGGGTTGGTAGAGGCAACGCATCTCTAAATGCCACGATCTTGACTTGACACACCTCCAGCGGTTCTTAGACTTTCGACATTTAATTCAGCACTCAAGCATCACGGCTCCGATGCTCTTTTTTAGGGTTTTGTGTGCTTACGGGAACATATTACCAAGCCTGCGTCCGTCTGTTCTTTTTTTATGGAAACCAACATGGCTGTGTCGAGGGACCAATGGTACAGTCTACAGAGCCAAAAACACGTCTCCTCGCGAAACCACGCTCATTGAGGCGCCATGCCAGCAGATTTGCGGACTGTTGCTAGGCTGTCTAGCCCGTTGATACGACGTTTGAAGACACCCAGGTTAAAGAATTCGGGAAACACACTCGCGGGAAGACAGTTCCTAGCGGTGCGAAAAAGAACCGATTTTGAGAACGTCATACATTTAAAGGGCTGTATCTTTTGAACCGTAATAGGTAGCCGGTTGAATTTTTCACAGAATTTCACACAGTGTAATTATGGTGCAGATCTTAACAATTTATAATATAGAATATTATAAAAATATAAAGTAAATAATTAAAGAATTCTCCACAAAAGAAAAGGTTTTTTTTTTGTTTTTAAGTTTTCTTTTTTGTTTCTTTTTGCTCTATCTTAAAAACGGTAATACATACAAGTGTCAAACTTGGTGTGATTATAGTGCAAACTCTAAAGTAACATAGTAAATAAACCAACCAACAAATATAAAACCGGCCAATTGTGAGTCGGGTTCGCGCTAAAGATCCCGAAATGAATGAAAGATAAAAACAATTATTTTTTTGGTAAAAATATGATACAAAAATATTATGTGGTGGCACAGAACCCTCGGTGCGCGAGTCCGACTCGCATTTGACCGGTTTTAAGATTTTTGTGTAATTCTCATTAGCAATTAAAAGCTTGACTATCCATTTCAAACACAATAATATAATCACAAGTTAGCTCACTCTGTACACAGTTAGTACAGAAAGCACATTTTACAAATAAAATTATGCATACCGACATACGAGAAAAAAGTACAATATTATGAAAAGTTAAACTATAAATAAAAAAAAAACCCTGACTGACCCTTAAAAAGTAAAAAAGAATTGAGCCGCTGCGCTAGGTAAATTCCCGCGCAGCTCTGAGTTTTTATATTTTATTGACTTAGTCCCCCGAATCCTTTAACTAAGTAAACGGAAATTATTTTGACTCTTTCAGGGTCGGGGTTTTTTTAATTTGTAATTTAACTTTTATTTCAAGCTTCTTTAAAAAAAACCGCACGCAAATCGGTCCGCTTTATAAGATAATTATTTGTTTTATTACTTACTTGATTACTTGATTACAAACATAGCTAAGAACGATCCCAATAAAACCAACTTTCTAATAAAAAAAAACCGCATCCAAATCGGTCTATCCGTTTGGGAGCTACACGAGCAACAGGCACACATACGCACACACACACACACGTTAAACTTATTTGTGTCGAGGGTTAAAAACATTTCAGAAGAAAATATTAAAACGCACCTGATAGAAACGATAGTATATTTATTGAGTAAATAATTTTACAGGAAGCTCTAGAGAATTAACACTCTCACCCAGTTGCTCTATGTAGAGCAATCCAATTCTTACTTTGGAACGACTGACACGTCTGTCCTTGAGCAGTAAAGGTTGCAATACTTGTTGTAAACAATCAACTCGAACAAAATATTTCCATATAGAAATTGACCTCCGAAATAGGCGTTCATAATTTTATAGACGTCCAAGTGAGCCGAGTAAAATCCCTGTGAAGAAAAATAAAAACGAATATTCACAAATAAGACAGAGAACATGTTTTGACGATTTTTATTACCATTGTTTTTATTGAAAGCGCGAAATGTGGCGCTGAGCCACCCATAAGGTGTCTAGCGACGCCTATGGACATTCGGCCGTATTCGGAGGTTGCGAATGCCATGCCGATTTGACAGGTGTCTATTCACGCCCCTTTTGAAGGGCACGACTGTATTTGGGTGGAAATACATGGACCGGGAGAGCGTTTCAGAGTTTACTAGGTCTGTGGAGGAAAGATCTGTAGAACCGATTGGTACAAATCCGCTGTAAGTCCAGCGTGTAGGGATGCAATCCCTGCCCAGTCCGTGTGGTGTGGAGGTGGAAAGGGGACGGCGGGATAGCGTTAAACAGCTCCTGCGAGTACTCCCCATGGAATAAGCGATAGAGCACACTTATAGAGCCGAAATCCCTACGGAGTTGCACTGATTTATTTTGGTTCATGCAATTTGATATGGTGGCTGAATCAGACGGGCCCGAGCATATGCTCCGACTAGCCAATGCCACCTCTGAAGAGCTGCCCTACTGGACACTTCCCTCTGGAAGTCCAGGTAAACCAGCCGGTTATACTGGACTAGAGGAGAACTTGGTCTATTTTTTTTTATGTAATCCGGTATGGGTGGCTGAGTTGGAGGGGCCAAAGAGCATGCTCCGCCAGCCAATATCACCTCCGAGAAGGTAGGTGCCATACCGGAGACTTCCCTGGATTGCTGGCTATACTGGACTAGAGGAGAACACAACCGAGGCTGCTATGCGGCCATCTTATATCCAGTACGGTGGTACCAACCCAGTCGGCAATTTGAGCCTTCCACCTAGTAAGGAGCAAGGGAAGGGAGCTACAGTTTATTTTTAACGTAAATTTTTTCGTTAGAAAAAACTCATTGGTACACGCCGACGGGATTCGAACCGCAGACCTCTCGCATGAGAAGCCGATGCCCAAACCACTCGGCCACCCGCCGCTATGGTCTATGGTCTACGGTCTATGGTCCAGTACGGTGTTTTTTTATGGAAACTGACACGATTGGCTACATCACCTACAACATCCGTGATGTCAGCCCATAACACCGAGTGAACTAGGCGTCATGTCAGGTGCTTCCCTTCATTTCATGTCGGCTACACTGAACTGGACGAAAAACACGAACTATTTACATAACCGATTCAACCGACATATCATTCAGTGCGGTGGTAACAATCACCTAGTAAGGTAAGAAGGGAAGGGACCTACAGTTTTACGTGGAATCCGAACCGCGGTCAGCCTCCAACGGGTTGCGGTCACCAATCCAAGTACTGATCGAGCCCAGGTGTGCTGAACAACAGTCGACCGACCGCACCACTGAGCTACCGAGGCTGACATGCTACCGACACTTACCTTTTCAATGATGCAGTTCTCGGTGGCATTCAGCAGCGTGTTCAAGAAAGGACGCAGAAAGACGTGCGTGCAAGGATTCGTCATCTGGAACCGGAACAGAAGTTTCGGACGCTTCTGTTGCTCCAGTGTGTAGCAAGCCATCTTTCCCTGTTGGAACGACTTCACAGTAAGTAAACATCTGCTCCTATCTGCACTTCCAGTAAACTGCTCACTGGAAACTGATGTACATTCCTGGAAAAACTAAAACCTAAAAAAAAAAATTACTCCATACAACCATTCGAAATTCGAATTTGATGGGAAAACAGCGGCCAATCTTTTGGCGATGAAAATCGAAGGAAAGAGTAATTATTTATTTTATTGCCTTTGTTTTATTCACGTTTTCTGTATTTTGATAAAATTACGTTTGTGGAATAAATTTATAGTAAAAAATTATAATATACCTACTTTTAAATTTTTGATTTGTGTGTTTTTTATCGAAATGTTGGCTACATCTCCTAAACACCACCCGTGATGTTAACCCATAACACCTTGGTGAACTAGGCATCATGTCAGAACTTCCTGATATTTTTTGTTTTTTATTTTGTTTAGATATTTGTTTTTTTTTTAATAGAAAGCGCGACATGTGGTGCCGAGCCTAAGGTGTCTAGCGACGCCCATGGACATTCGGTCACATGCGAATGCCACGCCCGGCCTGACAGGTGCCCATTCACGCCTCTCTAGAAGGACCCGACTGCACTTGGGGGGGATTATGTGGGCAGGAGTGCGTTCCAGAGTTTACCAGTTCTGTGGAGAAAAGATCTGCAGAACCGATTGGTACGAATTCGTGGTAAGTCCAGCGTATAGGGATGCAATCCCTGTCCTGTTTACTAGTAAATATCGATTATTGTTTGCTTTAAATTGAGAACAATTTTATGAATTTATTCATGTACACCTATGTGTGTATGCCAGACTTATCCGAGTTACCAAAATGGATGAATACAAATATAAAAAAATATCAATTATAAGATTTATATTATGCCAGACTTATTCGAATTACCAAAATGGATGAATACAAATATAAAAAAAATATCAATTATAAGATCTATATTTTTCTAGGAGTGTCCTGTGTTCGTTCTTTCCACCTTAATCAGCAGAACTCCACACAAAATACGATTTTCTCGCTGAAAATAACATTGTTAGAGTGTTCACAACTGTGGTTCTGATGTGGTTTACAGAAGTGGCCTGAATCCGGTAAACTTTCTCACCAAGTCTGGTTTCATAGCTTTGGTGACATTCATAGAGCCATCGATGAATCTTCCGTCGGGACTTCTTTCCAAGCGTACGTTCGAGCAGTTCCTCGTCTTGGGACCGTGACAAGCGACCACGTCGTTCATGACAACGTTGAAAGGTCCCTGCAAGAAGAATCGAGAAAAGGATCGTACGGCCGTATTTTTCTTTTATATAATCCAATATGGATGGCTGTGTCGAGGGTTCAATGGTACAGTTGACAGAGCCAAAAAACCTCTCCACGCGAAACCACGCTCAGTGAGGGGCCATGCCAGCAGATTTGCGAACTGTTGCTAGGCTGTCTGTCTAACCCGTTGCTCGACAGAAATACTTTATTGCTCCAAAACATTCTACAGTAACAAACGATGAGTAATTTACACGAGGGATAAAGGCGGACTTTTCCCTAATACGGATTTCTCCCAGTCAACCTTTTGGATGTTTGAGAGTCGTATGTTTTGTGATATATACCTAAGTAGGTAGTAGCAAAAGACTTGTGTGTGGGAATGTAAAATAATATAATATCATCAACACTGGCGGTTGGTCCTAAAGTGCGCTCGTGCCCCGCACTACCATACCACGAGAAGTCTTCACTTCACTCAAAATAAATAATATCTTACAACATACCTACATTAAAACCATAAAGATCGTACTCCAAATAAATACGAATGTGACTTGGACCTTATTTTATAGATCACAAGGCACTTTTTTGCGAGTAAACGTGCGCCCCGTGCGGAATTGAAAACGCACGCGGGGCTCCCATACTGAATGTATGGGGATAGGCAAAACACCGCTGGCGCGTGAGACAAAATATACTGCATAGAAACAGTATGGGCCGAAATGGAGTTTCTGCGAGCGATTCGTTTTGCACGAGTCTGTCTACCTCATAGAGAAATAATACGTCTATGGTCTACCTAGAGTCAGCGCGCTGTCATGTGATGTCATATACCCGTTAGCGCGCGAATATTTAAAATGGGATATGGTTAGGTTTTGTGCTTTCTGCCACTATTGGTGAATTGGTGCCGATATTTGCCTAAGCGTTGGTTAAAGGTAAGGCTTACAATCAGGTGATCCCGCCCGGGTTCAATTCCTACTTTTCAAATGTTTTTATTTTTATATATTTTTTTGAAGTATTTTTGGGACATTTCTACTGTTTTCTTTTTGAAAGCTGCAGTTAGTGTTGTGGTCTATGGGTGTGTTCATAAAGGTACTAAAAATTAGTTAAAAAACTTGTTTGGTTTTTTTTCTTGTTCTTTTTTGCAACTCATTGAGTGTCTTGAGAATATTCATACTAGGTACACATAATAAAACGCAGGCGTTTAAAAAATTGGGAAGTCCCGATCTTAAAATAACATGACGGGAATGTGTTGGGAAATTTGGTATTAAGTAGGTAGGCACTTAGCGCACTACTGGTCACTGAAGTCACCAGCCGCCACTGATCATCAGTATCAATATCATATCAATACTAAATAAATCTAAATAACTAATCTAATATATTATAAATCTGTACGGGATGGTCATGGAGTATGTTACTTTGATTTATGAGATATTGTGGTTGTAGACTCTATGTACTAAATCTAAACTGACTTTTTTTAGAAATATTTTCTGTATGTATGTATGATCCTCCATAACTGTTAAACCGATCATCCGAATTCGGTGAAGCTCCTAGTACAAGCACATTTAACTAAACGTAATATAGGCTAATTAAAATTTAGTTCCGGTTACGCTAAGATGTGGCTGTCATACAAACCAAATTGATCCGCGCGCCGAAATAAAGGTAACGCAGGAACGCAGCTCGGCCTTCTTTCTTACTTACTTTCTTCTTTTTAATACGGATTTCACACGAGCGAAGCCGCTGGCAAAAGCTAGTACTACATATAAGTACGTACTAGTAAATTAAAAGTATACATGAATACATATTTAAAACAGTTTATATAATATACACGGTGTTGCAGTTGCCCCCGTAATATACGAGTATTTAACTGACATAAGGGGGTTATTCTATATGTGAAACTAAACAACTTCTGTGGGGAAACAATTTTTTTTTAAACGAAAAAAAAAATTTTCTTTTCATACAAATTTTAAATACTATCACACTGACGGAGATAGTTGGTACCTACAACTTTAATTGTGCAACAATACTTATACAGTATTAGATATATTGCCGAATTGGTAGCGCGCTGGCGGTTCAAGCCGGAGTTCCAGGTTCGAATCCTGGTCGGGACGTATTTTTTTTTCTCTTCATTTTCGTCCTTATTGCCTGCTGATTGGATGATGAAATTCACAGGGGACACGGTCCGATTATCGTTACAAGACTGAGTAAAAATTACACTTACGTATTGCCCGTCATTTTGAGCAAAACTTGTCTTGAGGCTTATAAATGACAATAAAATTACTAATATCGCCATTATATTATATCTAAATATCTATAATGCACTGAAGTTTGTTGACAATAGCAAACTGATCCATTAATTCGTGTTGTGTTGGACGAGCTAATGATGTATGGGCTTCAGCATGGACATGCGTACCATTATACTAATCGCATGAATGAATCCGAAAAAAAACGGTCAAGTGCGAGTTTTACTCGCGCACGGAGGGTTCCGTAGATCCCCTATACCATACCTGTAAAAAAACCATATCCGTCTAAGTTTTGTCTTTCTACAATGCAAAATATAATCAAAAACCTGTGGTTCCATCTATTATTCAGTAGAGTGACTAATCGATTTTTAGCACGTTTCTTGTATGGGAACCTCCTTAATTTTTAGGTTTCCGTATCCCGTACGGAAGCCTATTACTAAGCCTCCGCTGCCTGTCTGTCCGTCCGGCTGTCCGAGGGCTGTATCTCTTGAACCGTAATAGGTAGGCCGTTGAAATTTTCACAGAATATGTGTTACTATGGCGGATATAACAACAATTAGGAAAAAAATAAGAAAATGTTAAAAATTAAGGGGGGGGGGGGGGGGGGCTCCCAAACAAGAAACGTAAAATAAAATCAATTAGTCACACTATTGAATAATATGTAATATAGTAAAAAGATATAATAAAAAGATAGGCGGATAATAGCGGATAGATATTCTTGAATATTTACTTTTTCGAATTTTGAAAAACAATTTTATTTATTAATTTTTTTTCATGACAGTTTTCACATTGACGTATTTGATTTTCATATGTGACTTCTTTGTTTATGTTGCATTTGTGGACATAATTGTTACCACGGTTCTGATTGTTTCCAGCGTTACGGTTACTTCCTTGATTACCGTTGTTACTTCCTTGGTTACCGTTGTTATTTCCTTGGTTACGATTTTTGTACCAATATACGGAAACCTCCATGCGCGAGTAAAACTCGCACTTAACAGATTTTTTGGGTTTCGTACTGTTACTGCGCAGCAGCTGCTAGGCTGTCGAGCCCGTTGATATGACGTTTGAAGACACCCAGGTTAAATAATTCGGGAACACACTAGCCGGAAGACAGTTCCACACCCTAGCGGTGCGACAAAGAAACGATTTTGAGAACGTCATACCTTTAAAGGGCTGTATCTTTTGAACCGTCATAGGTAGCCGGTTGAAATTTTCACAGAATATGAATTATTATGGTGCACATTTTAACAATTAATAATATCAAATATTATAAAAATAGAAAGTAAATAATTAAGGAAGTCCCCTACAAAGAAAAGTGTTTTTTTAACGTTTTATCTGTTTTTCTTCTATCTTAAAAACGGTAATACACAAAAGGGTCAAATTTGGTGTAATTATAGTGCAAACTTTAAATTAAAGCAATAAATAATGAACCAACCAACAAATATAATATAAAAAATGAATGAAAGAAAAAAACATTTTTATTGTTAAAACAACACAATAATACTGTGTAATGGCACGGAACCCTCGGTGCGCGAGTCCGACTCGCACTTAACTGGTTTTAAGATTTTTGTGTAATTCTCATTAGAAATTAAAAGCTTGACTATCCATTTCAAACACAATAATATAATCAGAAGTTAGCTCATTCTGTCTGTACACAATACAGAAAACACATTTCACAAATAATATTATGCATACTGACATAGGTACGAGAAGAAAGTACAATATTATGAAAAGGTAAATTTGCTTAATGTGATTTTTACTATTACTAAAATATGTGTACATAAAAATTAAAGCAACAAAAAGTTCTATAGTATTTAATTATAAAAAATATATATTTAAAAAGATAAATTACAAATTAAAAAAACTCCCAACTCTTAAAAAGTCAAAAATAATTTCCGTTTACTTACTTAAAGGAGTTGGGGGACCGCTGCGTGCTATTTTTAACCCCCGACGAAAAAAACGGAGGGGTGTTATAAGTTTGACGTGTGTGTGTGTGTGTGTGTGTGTGTGTGTGTGTGTCTGTCTGTGGCATCGTAGCTCCCAAACGGATGGACCGATTTGGATGCGGTTTTTTTTATTAGGAAGCCTGTTTAATCGGGATGGTTCTTAGCTATGTTTGTAATCAAGTAATTAAGTAATTAAGTAATAAAAAAAATTATTATCTTCAAAAGTGGACCGATTTGCATGCGGTTTTTTTTAAAAAGCTTGAAATAAAAGTTAAATTACAAATTTAAAAAACCCCCGACTCTTAAAAAGTCAAAAATAATTTCCGTTTACTTACTTAAAGGAGTCGGGGGACCGCTAAGTAAATTAAATATAAAGACTCAAAAGTTGCGCGGGAATTTACTTAGCGGTCTACCGACTCCTTTAAGTAAGTAAACGGAAATTATTTTTGACTTTTTAAGAGTCGGGGGTTTTTTAAATTTGTAATTTAACTTTTATTTATATTTTATTTACTTAGTCCCTCGACTCCTAACGTAAGTAAACAGACATTATTTTTTACTTTTTCAGGGTCGGGGCTTTTGAAATTTGTAATTAAACTTTTATTTCAAGCTTTTTTTTAAAAAAAACCGTATGCAAATTGTTCCATTTTTTAAGATAATTAATTTTTCTATCACTTACTTGATTACTTGATTGATTACAAACATAACTAAGAACCATCCCGATTAAACCAGCTTTCTAATAAAAAAACTGCATCCAAATCGCTTCATCCGTTTGGGAGCTACGATGCCACAAACAGACAAGCGTTAAACTTATAACACCCCTCTTTTTGTGTCGAGGGTTAAAAACATTTCAGAAGAAAATATTAAAACGCACCTGATAGAAACGATAGTAACATTTATTGAGTAAATAATTTTACAGGAAGCTTTAGAGAATTAGCACTCTCACCCAGTTGCTCTATGTAGAGCAATTTAATTACTTAGGAACGACTGACACGTCTGTCCTTGAGCAGTAAAGGTTGCAATACTTGTTGTGAACAATGAACTCGAACAACATATGCCCATATAGAAATTGACCTCCAAAATAGGCGTTCATAATTTTATAGAAGTCCACGTGAGCCGAGTAAAATCTCTGTGAAGAAAAATAAAAACATATATTCACAAAAGACCGATAACTTTTTTTTACCATTTTCCTTAACTAATTTTTTTATTGAAAGCGCGACACCATCTAGCGACGCCTGTGGATATTCGACCGTATGCGGCGGTTGTGAATGCCATGTCGATCTGACAGGTGCCTATTTACGCCCCTCTTGAAAGTGGGCCCTACCAATTCGGGCGGGATAAAGCCTACCACCTAGTAAGGTAAGAAGGGAAGGGACCTACAGTTTTACGCGGAATCCGAACCGCGGTCAGCCTCCAACGGTCGAGCTGTCACCAATCCAAGTACTGATCGAGCCCAGGTGTGCTTAACAACAGTCGACCGACCGCACCACTGAGCTACCGAGGCCGACATGCTACCGACACTTACCTTCTCAATGATGCAGTTCTCGGTGGCATTCAGCAGGGTGTCCAAGAGAGGACGAAGAAATAGGTGCGTGCATGGATTCGTCATCTGGAACCGGAGCAGAAGTTTCGGGCGCTTATTTTGCTCCAGTGTGTAGCAAGCCATCTTTCCCTGTTGGAAAGTAAACAGTAAACAGAACAGTAAACAGTAAACAGTAAACAGTAAACAGTAAACAGTAAACAGTAAACAGTAAACAGTAAACAGTAAACAGTAAACAGTAAACAGTAAACAGTAAACAGTAAACAGTAAACAGTAAACAGTAAACAGTAAACAGTAAACAGTAAACAGTAAACAGTAAACAGTAAACAGTAAACAGTAAACAGTAAACAGTAAACAGTAAACAGTAAACAGTAAACAGTAAACAGTAAACAGTAAACAGTAAACAGTAAACAGTAAACAGTAAACAGTAAACAGCAAACAGTAAACAGTAAACAGTCAGTCCAGTTGGGCGTGCGGATTGGTCGTGCTTGAGCGCTGAAAACGTACAGCGAGACGAGCGCGCGCGGTCACCGTATACATACTTCCTTACCGACTATATTCTTGTGCGTACACCTAACTCGGTCAAATTCTGCGGCTTGGTAGACAAGGTCTGCTAAAGGAGGCCGAGAGACGAATTCAACTGGGTTGGGCTGCCTTCGGAAAGTTAAAATTCGCCCTGAGGTCTGATCTTCCGCTAAATTTAAAAACCCGTATAATATGGCCAGTGTGTCCTCCCAGTTATGACGTACGGGTGTGAAACCTGGACGCTGACGGTCGGTGTTGTCCAAAGGTTGAAAGTTGCCCAGCGAGCAATGGAGCGAGCCATGCTGGGAATAACGCTACGTGATATGGTGCGTAACGAGGCAATCCGCCGACGCACCAAAGTAGTCGATATTGGATACCGGGTGGCTAAGCTCAAGTGGCAATGGGCTGGGCACGTCAGCCGAAGAGACGACGACCGTTGGAGTAACCGTGTCCTACACTGGCGGCCGTGGATAGGAAACAGAGTGTGGGAAGACCACCCGCCAGGTGGGACGACGACATCAAGTACGACGGCGGAAAGAAGTGGTTCCGTACCGCTGAAGGCCGGGAGGACTGGAGGAAAATTGGAGAGGCGTATGTCCAGCAGTGGACGCTTACACGCTGACTGACTGACTGACTGTACCTATATATAGCTCTTGGTGGGAGGACTGACGGAGTCATATATATATAGCTCTCTGACTGTACCTAGCTAACGATTCACAATGCATTGCTCGTGTTGTGATAAAGTAATAATCGACAATGAGTTTATGAAGTGCGCGAACTGTAACCGGTGTTACTTCTTTATTTGCGCGGGTTTTGTTGAGTCTTCATTCCGCAATCTTCGCACCCAGCGCAAGAGCACATGGATCTACAAAGCATGTATAGGCCCCAGCACGTAACTTGGCCTCTGTGCGAGCGGGACAGCGTTATACCAACGATCGCATGCGTATAACGCCGTCCCTCTCGCACAGAGGCCAAGTTACGTGCCGGGGCGTGTAAACTGGGTCCGGGCTCTGGATCCAACACTCTTCGCGAACATTCACCGGATCGCGCGCAGGCTAGCTGCAAACAGACGCGCGGCAACATGGCGGCGCTGGCGGCGGGCTCCGGTGATGGCGGCGGCGGAGACGCGACCCCTGTCATTATACCGAGCGACGTCGCGGCAGAGCCGGGTTTCGACATGGATCGGTTGCTGAAGCTGGTAGATTTACACTTGGTGAAGTGGACCGTCAAAATCGAAGTCGCTGGCGCGGGTCGATTCCAGGGCTGACGGAGCTGTTTAATAAAGCACAAACTACGTCTGACAGACTCGACGAATTGGAATCTAAGCAGAATCTCATGTCGGAAATAGTCGACAAACTCAAGTATGATCACGAGAAGGCCGCGTCGCAGCTACGCTGGGAGATCACCTCGTTGAAAAGTCGTGCGAATGAATCTGATCAGCGAGCGCGGCAGTGTAACGCTGAAATTCAAAATATTCCGGAGCGCAAAGGCGGAGCAAATATTCCGAGTCATAGAGGTGCCAGTCCAGTGCGGCCGGGCGACATCCTAGGTGCGCCGTGTCCCGCACAACATCAGCGAGGCGGCCGGCAGCAGACCTAAGAACATCATCGCACCTCTGTCGACTTGCATCCTCCGCGATAACGTCGTCAGAAAAATATGAATTATTAAGAACCGTCCAGTTCAGTGTAGACGACATGAAATGAATCACTGACATGTCTCCCAGTTCATCAGGTGTTATGGGCTGACATCACAGATGTTGTAGGTGATGTAGCCGACCGTGTCAGTTTATATAAAAAAATAAAATTCTAGCATTGTGCTGCGTTCTATCTTTCCACCTGAATCAACAGAACTCCACACAAAATATGTTTTTCTCGATAAAAATAACACTGTTAGAGTGTTTACAACAATAACAGTAGTGGCCTGAATCCGGTAAACTTTCTCACCAAGTCTGGTTTCATATCTTTGGTGACATTCATAGAGACATCGATGAATCTTCCGTCGGGACTTCTTTCCAAGCGTACGTTCGAGCAGTTCCTCGCCTTGGGACCGTGACAAGCGACCACGTCGTTCATGACCACGTTGAAAGGTCCCTGCAAGAAGAATCGAGAAAAAGATGGTACGGCCGTGTTTTTTCTTGTGTAAACCAACATGGGTAGCTGTGTCGAGGGATTAATGGTACAGTCAACAGAGCCAAAAAATGCCCTGGTAGTCGTGAGACTACCGTCATGGGCAGCCATAGGTGGAAGGGGGCCGAGTGACTCTTATCACCAAAAACAAAACAAAAAGTTTTATCTCGTCGAGACTTATCATTTTCCATGTGGGAATGAGTAGGCTGGGATCAGTAGTTTCCGAGATATGCCCTCTCAAACACTGTTCCTTTTTTTTTCGAAACGGCTGAACCGATTTGGAAAATAAACAACTATTTAAAAAAGAGCAATTTTTTCTACGAAAAGAAACAAATTGTAAATTGATGTGACCAGTAGTTCAGGAGTTATAAGCATTTATTAATTTTTGAAGCCTGGGCTTGATGTACGACTCTCGGGTATGCCGTTTTAGCAAGTCGAAAGAATTACCTTTAGGACGATCTCACTTTCCTGTAACTCTTATAGTTTTCGAGATCTAAGTCGCCAAATGTACACAATTTTCGTAACGCAACTTTTTGTAAAAAACCTCCGGCAGCAGGATAGAGACGTTTCATAAAATTCACATCAAAACTTAAATTACAATATTTATAAAAAACACCCGCCATAAACAGTCAAAAATAATTTCCGTTTACTTACTTAAAGGAGTCGGAGGACCGCTAAGTAAATACCCGCGCAGCTCTGAGTTTTTATGTTTTATTTACTTAGCGGTCCCCCGACTCCTTTAAATAAGTAAAAGCAAATTATTTTTGAATTTTTAAGGGTCGGGGATTTTTAAATTTGTAATTTAAGTTTTATCTCAAGTTTTATTTTTTATATCCGCATCCAAATCGGTCCTCTTTTTAAGTTAATTTATTTCTTATTACTTAATTACTTGATTACTTGATTACAAACCTAGCTAACAACCATCCCGATAAAACCAGCTTTCCAATAAAAAAAAAATCACCCATAGACTCTTTTTATGTCGGGAGTTAAAAATTACACTTACGTATTGTCCGTCATTTTGAGCAAAACTTGTCTTGAGGCTTATAAATGACAATAAAATTACTAATATCACCATTATATTATATCTAAATATCTCCAATGCACTGAAGTTTGTTGATAAGAGCGAACTGATCCATTTTCAATGTTTATAACGATTAACCTAATCGTGTTGTGTTGGACGAGCTAATGATGTATGGGCTTCAGCAAGGACATGCGTGCCTTGAGGTATTATAATTTACCATTATAGGTACTAATCGCATGAATGAATCCGAAAAAATCGGCCAAGTGTGAGTTTTACTCGCGCACGGAGGGTTCCGTAGATCCGCTATATCACACCTGTCAGAAAACCATATCCGTCTATCTTTTTATTAAAATGCAAATGCAAATGAAAAATCTATTTAATAACCTGTGGCGCCATCTATTATAAAGTAGTGTCACTAATCGATTCTTAGCACGTTCCTTGTACGGGGAACCAGTGTTTTTACTATTCGTTTTTTTTTTGTTACATCAGTTCCGGTTTGGGTGGCTCTCATACAAACAGAATTATTCCGCGCGCCGAATTAAAGGTACGGTAGCGGGCTTACGCGAACGAAGCCCCGGGCAAATCTAGATATCGATCGATCTAGAAATCGAGATATTTAGATATAATATAATGGTGATATTAGTAATTTTATTGTCATTTATAAGCCTCAAGACAAGTTTTGCTCAAAATGACGGACAATACGTAAGTGTAATATTTAACTCCCGACATAAAAAGAGTCTATGGGTGATTTTTTTTATTGGAAAGCTTAATCGGGATGGTTGTTAGCTAGGTTTGTAATCAAGTAATCAAGTAATTAAGTAATCAAAAAATAAATTAACTTAAAAAGAGGACCGATTTGGATGCGGTTATAAAAAATAAAACTTGAGATAAAACTTAAATTACAAATTTAAAAATCCCCGAGCCTTAAAAATTCAAAAATAATTTTCTTTTACTTATTTAAAGGAGTCGGTGGACCGCTAAGTAAATAAAACATAAAAACTCAGAGCTGCGCGGGTATTTACTTAGCGGTCCTCCGACTCCTTTAAGTAAGTAAACGGAAATTAATTTTGACTGTTTATGGCGGTTGTTTTTTATAAATTTTGTAATTTAAGTTTTGATGTGAATTTGATTAAACTTCTTTATCCTGCTACCGGAGGTTTTTTACAAAAAGTTGCGTTACGAAAATTGTGTACATTTGGCGACTTAGATCTCGAAAACTATAAGAGTTACAGGAAAGTGAGATCGTCCTAAAGGTAATTCTTTCGACTTGCTAAAACGACATACCCGAGAGTCGTACATCAAGCCCAGGCTTCAAAAATTAATAAATGCTTATAACTCCTGAACTACTGGTCACATCAATTTGCAATTTGTTTCTTTTCGTAGAAAAAATTGCTCTTTTTTAAATAGTTGTTTATTTTCCAAATCGGTTCAGCCGTTTCGAAAAAAAAAGGAAAAAGTGTCGAAATCGACTCTTGAAGGATAGATCCCGCCAAAACCATAAATGTGAAAAAAGCCACGTTACACAAGGCTACACAAATCACAAAGGATATCATCCACTCATGTTTTCTTTCATGCATCATTTTTGCTTGCTTTAGCACCGCCTTCCACTCTAGGGTTCGTTTTTTTTAGGTTTTTATTTCATATATTTTTAAAGGCGGTTTTTATATTTTTATTTTAAATAGTGTTTTAGTTCTACTTTTTTTAGGAAGTCAAAAAACAAAAAAAAACTTATGTAGTTACTCGGTCGGTCGTCTGTCGCCCGTAGAAAATTTGTTTTATTTATTCGGATGCCCAAAAGTGTGTTTACACATTGGAATGGTTCTATTTATTTGTAATTTTGTTATAAGTTATTGAACCACCTTGTCTTCTATTGAGATAAGTTTGAACTTGATTTTCGGAAGGTGAATTAAAAGGCCCATCACAGAAATGCATTTATTAAGAAGCCTAAAAGAAAGCACTTTTGACAAAATAAGTCAATATTTAAATGAGCATTAAGTGCCACCAAGTTTGTTTCTGTACTTAGGAATGATCGATATGTAGGTAGTCGAACATATGAAGTTGCACGCTCTGTTATAGAGGACAACCCTGAAGGAAAAGTTTCCGTACAGAAATTTTCCCGCGAAGTAGTCTTGCACCATTTGAGCGCTGTTTATGTGGAGGGAGTAATAACCCTGGAAAAAGAAGCAAAATAACGAAAACAAACTGTTCATGCTATCGTGCATATACCTTAGGTTCTCTAAGTATGTATCTACAACTACGTCACGGTTGTTTTTAATGGAAACTGACACGGTTGGCTACAGCATCCGTGATGTCAGCCCATAACACCGGGCGAACTAGGTGTCATGTCAGTGCTTCCCTTCATTTCGTGTCGGCTACACTGAACTGGACGGAAAACACGAACTATTTACATAGCCGTTTCGACCGATGACGTATTATTCAGTGCGGTGCTACCAACCCGGGCGGGATAAACCGTACCACCTAGTAAAGTAAGAAGGGAAGGGACCTACAGTTTTACGTGGTATCCGAACCACGGTCAGCCTCGAACGGTGGAGCGGTCACCCATCCAAGTACTGACCGCGCTCAGGGTTGCTTCACAACAGTCGACCGAATTTGATTGAATAACCATAATGTGCTAAGACATCTCATCAAAATTGTTGGCTGAATTATAATTAAGAATATATTAAGAATTAATATTTACTGAGGTTCTGTTCTGTTTTAATAGATGGTACAATGGTACCGTAGTCGGCCGCTACGAATAAGGGACCGCATCGGCTTTCAAAAATCACCATCGTCGACTAACTTCTAGTTGAAATCATTGTATATGGCTTACAATACACGTTTGTCGTGTTGGAGCTCTGATGTGAGCTACTCGTCTTGTTTATTTTATTTATTTATTTATTTATTTAGGTAAATTCACAGTGCATTTACAATGTTACATAGACATAAAAAATTGGTACTAATGACACCATTACGAATTTACACAAGATGGACACAGATGTAAAATTAAAATTACACTATACCTATCCTTACTTCAAATTGACATACAAATTAAGAACTATAATACTTACTTAACTATACAATTGTAAAAACTAAACAGGACAAATTCAAGCATAGTGTACCTCCGTACGAATGAGTGAATATAACTTAACATAGAAGTTATTAGGGAAAAAATATTATATATTTGTGTGTGAGAAATAGAAAATGTATTTTTTTAAGTATAATGGACAAAATATTACTTATGGAATTAATTAACATTCCATAAAGGTTTTTATGTATTTTGATTTGAATGAAGAGGGACTAGTGCAAAACAGATCAACATCATCACAAATTGAATTGAGTAGGTAGGTTGTGTCGTCTTGTTGTGGGAAAACAGCGCCATAAACAAATACTTTTATTAAAACTTGAAATAATTACCTTCATGACGATGCAGTCTTTGGTTGCGTTTAGCATCGTTGTTAACAGTGGACGTAGGAAGATGTGTTTGCAAGGATTGCTCATCTGGAATCGTAGTAGAGGACTCGGTTGCTTGTGAGGTTCTAGTGTGAAGCAAGTCATCTTTCCCTGTTAAACACATTTCCAAAATATACGACTGTTTACCAATACTACATAAACATTAAAAATGTTAGGCATTTATTTCTTTTCGGCTTTTGGAAAAGCAATTACTACAGAACAGAGGCGATTCTACGTGGTCAAAGTAGGAATGTCAGTCAGTCAGCGTGTAAGCGTCTACTGCCGAAAATATGTCTCTCTTATCTTTCGTCCAGTACTCCCGGCCTTCAGCGGTACGGCACTACTGTTTTCCGCAGACGTAAATATGTCGTCGTCCTACATCTATACACACCCCGTTTTCCTGTACACGACTGACAGTGTAGGACCCGGTTATTCCAACGGTCGTCATAATCAAGTAAGAGATGATCCGCTCTCCGTCTTCTGTTACGCAGGTCAGCAGCCAATGTGATAGTTTTTTGGCCTTCAGTACATAAACCGGCTGGGGTAGCTGGAGACCAAGGGGAATTACGCGAAGGTCCTCGACTTTGAGCGATCTGTTTGCAAGCGAAAAAAGACATCCTACTATACAGCAGGTCAAGCAATCCGTTGAAATTCGCATAGAAAGAAGTGTTATGATTTCATTAAGATAATCCTATTCTTTTCTTACCATGTCAGGCTTGATATCCCTGGTAACATTCATAGTGGCATCGATGAACTTTCCATCCGGACTGCTATCGACGTTAAAATCGCAGCAGCTCACCGTCTTAGGTCCCCAACAAGGTACCACATTGGTGATGACTACTTCGAACAGTCCCTGTGGAAAGATTTTCGAAGTTATACTTCTTTACGCAGATAAATTGAGCTTCTTTAGGGGCGTTATGCGAATGGCGAGCAAACTCAGAAAAAAAACGTCACGGCACAGTCATCGTCACGTTCGTCGTCACTGCATACAAATTATTTGTATGTAGGTATTGTGCCGTGCTGCCTTTTAGAGGGCCTAGGGCTCGAGTGGTCAAGGGGTCCAGGGGTCGTGGGGCCGAGGGGTTGAGGGGTCGAGGGGTCGAGAGGTCGAGGGTTCGAGTGGGTAGAGAGGGAGAGATAGTAGGGGGGGGGGAGGAGTATAACTTTTGACGCGCGTACATAAGTAGACGCACCCATTTTTTTTCAATCCTTTCTTTGATCAACTTCGGTGTCCACTTTATAAAGAATCAACTCGATGCCAGCTGTCAGGCGAAAACAGTTCGTGGTGAATTTTGATTACATACCTTTTGAAGACACTCGGATTGTAGGAGTCAGTAAACACATAGTTACGAAGACCGTTCCATATTTTCGCAGAATGCGTGAAATTCGAAGTTATTCCTCGTTAACTGAGCATTCCTTCAATGTATTTTTGTGAGCTTGTAAGGACCATCTTAGTAGATCTTTGATCTTTTTAAGCGTTTTTGGATGGCATTGAACCAACGTTTGAACTTGCTTGCTTGATATCTACTGTAAATTTGGTTTGATATAAATTTGTTTCAATTTTATCGAAACTTTCTTCTGGATCGTCGATTGCATTATAATATTTTATATCCAGCAGAGTAACGCCGCAAGTGATCTGGGAACTTTTTAAAATGCCCCTTTTGATAGTTATTTTAATGTTTGTTAGGTTGGTTTTAATTTCTTTAGTTATTTGTATTACTTTCTTGATTATAGTAACGGAGCCCTATGGATATTTGCTATTGTTCGATTTGATTATGCGAGATAATTAAAATAACACTCACATATTCCGAGATATTTAGGGCAGAACATGCCCCGACATTAATGGCTGACAGCAAAAGGAACAAAATTACCATAATTAACAACAAAATTGGAATAAACATTTATGAGGTACCTACTTAGGCCAACAAGTACCTGTTTACTGACGTTTTATTGTTTTGAAAATTACTCTTTTACTAGTAGGTATTTATAGATGGCTAATGTCTTTATAAATGATGTCTATGATGCTGAACCGCTAATCACTACTAAATGTATAGGCATCCCGAAGCCCGATGCCGAGCCCGAAGTATTGGCCGCAATAAGTAAATTCAGCTCATTTCATACCGAACGGAACGATTACTAATGTCGCACTTTATGAAATGACATATGGAATGCCGAAACTCGTCTGCTGTAGTCTTGAAAAATATTAGCGAAAAGAAAAGATAACGATAGTATGGATTTTTTCAGTTACCGAGGAATGGAGAGATTTGTACGGAAAATTTTCTTTCTGTTAATGATGTTTGCTTGTTTCGCCGGCAGCAGAACGATGCCATATGTGAGTATACTATTATGTTTAACCCCCGACGCAAAAAGAGGGGTGTTATTATAAGTTAAATGTGTGTGTGTATGTATGTAGGTATGTGTGTGTGTGTGTCTGTCTGTGGCATCGTAGCTCACAAACGGATAGACCGATTTGGATGCGGTTTTTTTATTAGAAAGCTTTTGATAAGTTTAACGTTTTTATAAGTTTAACGTGTGTGTGTATGGGTGTGTCTGTCTGTGGCATCGTAGCTCCCAAACTGATGGACCGATTTGGATGCGGTTTTTTTTATTAGAAAGCTGTTCTGTTTAGTAAAGTAGGCTAAGTGAATATTGTAAAAAAATCCAGTGAAGTTTCTTTCCAGTTCTTCTTCGCTGTGATAACCGAACTGGCGAAAAAATGCAAATGCAATATTTGACAAATCTGAGAGCAGTGCCTGAATGAATGATGAACAAACAATAAATAATAATAAACAATTAAACACAGTCACTCCGACGGTCCTCGTGTCGTCGACTAAGTACTATGGTAGACTTAATTCAATAGGGATTCGACAGGGACCGTTCAACATTGAACTCACCAGCATGGAGGCATGCCACGGACCGATGCATAGAAACTGTACAATATTTCGCGTGGAGCCAACGTCTGAAGGAAGAATCTATCGCTTCGCTTTTAACGTTTTAGAGGATACAAAGCCAGATATGGTGAGCCCATATACACGGTGTTGCAACCCCAACCGTAAAACCCGAAAGGGGGTGATTCTGTACGTGAAATAGAACAAATTTTGTTTTACGACTTTTTAATTTGAAGAAAAAAATTTTTTTTTCTCCATACATTTTGAGAATAGCTATTTAAAATTTGTATGGAAAAAATTATTATTTTTTTGTTTCAAAAAAAATTTTTTCGCCACCGAAGTTCTTTATTTTCACATATAGAATAACCTCCTTATGTCAGTTAAAAATATTACGGGGGCAACTGCAACACCGTGTATAACCTGATTATTTAATTAAAGAAAGGGATTGAAAATGGCGGCGTTTTATAGCTGTACAGTCGGTAAGCAATTTTTTTTTGCATTAAAAAAAATGGACCGATTTGCATGCGGTTTATTTATAAAAACTTGAAATAAAAGTTTAATTACAAATTTATAAAAACCCTCTTAAAAAGTCATTTTTACTTACTTAAAGGGAGGGCGGCGACCGCTAAGTAAATAAAATATAAAAACTCAGAGCTGTGCGGGAATTTACTTAGCGGTCCAAAGACTCCTTTAAGTAAGTAAAGGTAAATTATTTTTGACTTTTTAAGGATCCGGGGGTTTTTTGAATTTGTAGTTTTAGTATCATACATAGAGTCTAAGAACGCAGTATCTCATAAAACAAAGTAACTTACACCAAGGGATGGGCCCTTACAGATTTATTATTAGTATTGATTTTGCACTACAGGCTAAGATAGTGAACATCAACCTCGAGAACCCGTCGAGCTCTCTGCTGCGCCTGCAGATGAACAAGCCGTGCGAGCACCCGTTCCTTCGACCGCTGTTCAATGCTTTCTTCAACAATTCAGGCTCTTGCGTTGTCAGGAAGGTAAGACATTGTCAGTTAGTCATTGTTCAGCGGTACGGAACCAATGCTTTCCGCCGGCGCACTTGATGTCGTCGTCCCACGTGGCGGGTGGTCTTCCCACACTCCGTTTTCCTGTCCACGGCCGCCAGTGTAGGACACGGTTACTCCAACGGTCGTCATCTCTTCGGCTGACGTGTCCAGGCCAATGCCACTTGAGCACCACCCGGTATCCAATATTGACTACTTTGGTGCATCGGCAGATTGCCTCGTTACGCACCATATCACGTGGCTATACTCCCAGCATGACTCGCTCCATTGCTCGCTGGGCAACTTTCAACCTTTCGACAACGCCGACCGTCAGAGTCCACGTTTCACACCCGTACGTCATAACCGGGAGACATTGAGCCCTCTCCTAAGTCCTTGTTTTCATTGAACATCTTCTTATTATTATTTATTTATGGACGATATGTATGAGTGTACACTACAATGAGTATATTGCTCACTAGAGTTGTTAAAAAAAAACGCTAAAAGTTCGCCGTTAAAATTATACTTACACGCTTACTTAAAATTAAATTTACACGCTGAATCCCGACAATCGGGGTAAGCAGAGTAATCGGTGTTGTGCTGCAGGAAATCTGGTAAATTACAGCACAACACCGACCACCACGTTTCGCAAATTATTTGAACAAGATTCAATCGATCAAGCAGCAAGTAAGGCACGAAGACCCACCTGCTGCATGACTCGGTGGAAGTACCATGCCAAGGTGAGAGGTGGCGAGCCTGTCGCCCTTTAGCACGGCATCTTGTCCTTATCCCTTAGTCGCCTTTTACGACATGCACGGGGAGAGATGCAGTGAGGCTATTCTTTTTAAGTACCGGCCCCACACGGTACGTTACGGCCGTTAAAATTATAACAGAACAATATTGGTCTTTCATATTTCCACTTTATTTATGAAGGACTGCAGATAGTAGACATGTCCCGGGAAGGATAACATCGGTTCTGGCAAGCCTATGACCACCTATGACTTATAGGTGATAAATTATTGTTCTTCCTTGAATTAATCCTTCCAGAATCACCTATAATATGAATTGTTCGTGTTTTCAGGGTGTATATCAACATAGCATAGACGTGGCCAAGAATTTTGAAAACTATTTCGCCGAGAAATTCTTCTATGGCAACTTCTGTTTCAAGTCTGTTTTCTACAGCAAGAAATGTAATTTTGCCTGCACGAGGATTATCATCTCATTGACTCCAAAAACATGACAGGTTTGTTTCAATAAATGAGGCCTGCTGATGTACCGTGTGGTTTTATTGTAATTGTCTCTAATTTTCAAACCGAACTACTAAGTACTAGACACGGCAAGGCGCGATGAAGCACCTGTTTGTTACTGTCCTAGCGCGAGCTCCGACGAAGCTTGAGGAATGTTTACGTAATTATCTAGTGCAGTGATTTGGTCGATATTACGTTATCGGTATTAATTAATTATAAAATTATTCTATAATTAGTTACTATCGCAATAAAAAAAATCTGTGCTGCTTGAAGAATTTGATGTGCTATCGTCACTCTCCTCACGTACTTCCTTCCTTTCCTTATTCCTTACCTATAATAAAATCCAACGTCTGCTTTCTGTCTGTCTGTCCGCTTATAACTCGAGAACCACTAAAGCGATTTTAATAAAACAAAATTCTACGGATAGCTTGATTCTTCCCATCAACTATAGGCTACTTACTATCACGCTAAATGGCTTATGAGGTTAGCAGTGAAGTGAAATATGAGAGCGGGCGGAGCCGCGGGCACAGTTTGTCAATAATAAATGAGTCGGTAGCATTCTCCATTAGGCAATCCCTTTGCCAGTAATGTTCCTCTAATACTAAGACATGGTCATAATAACCACACCAATCTTCTTCGCGCGCAAGTGACTAATTAATAAATAATACGGCATCGATAAGCGTGCTCTCGCGTCAAGGGTAGCACTTGTACTGGGGGGAAAGTGTAGGGCATGAAGCGAGACGGTCAAGAGGGGCGCACACCCACCCGCCCGCTTCCCCAGCCCCCGATTCCTCGGAGCTCGCGCGAGGATAGTATCTGTCGGTAAAGAAGCGTACTCTCAGCGCGCACGTTCGTGGCCTCTGCGGGCTGAGGTACGGGCGAGTACGGGTGGGGTGTGTATAGCCTCCGTTCGCGTCTCCCTACCTACCCTCGCGTGTCCACACATTTAGTGTCGCGCCGACTGTTTATCGAGAAAAAATAACCGGTAGATGTTTAAACTATTATTCCTTGAATGAATGAAGGCGACTAGAAACAAGTTTAAAAACAATAGCTACCGACCAGGTGTTCAACAGGTTTGGAGTTGCCGAGCGGAGGGTCGACAAAGAAAGCTCAGGTGGGATAAAGAAAACTGTATTTGATTAGGTATATTACTCTATTTACACATTGAACTCTTCAATCATATCCCTACTTCTTACCTGTTTTGTCTTCGTTTTACATATGTACATGAGTATTGGTGGGTCTTTATGATTATTCAGGTACTTGGGTAGGTATGTACGTAATAAGCAGTATATCATTATTATAATAAATAACCATTGGCTCAAGCAAAACCACGAAATAAAACCTTAATAGATAAATAATTTAAATGTCATACATAAATAAAAAAGAGATTTCGTAAATGTCGATACTTTCACAGTTTGATTCACAACACTACACATTCCATTCTCGCATTCCTGTAGGAAGCCACGAACGTGCGCGCTGACATGCCTTCACATTCAAATTGTCTTCAACAAGCCATCTCATGCTATGAATGCGCTAATGCTTCTTACTCGCGTATTTGTAGACATAAGACGATAAAATGAGCCATAATACAACGCAAGCAGCATATCATAGTGAGAGCAGCTTAAAAGCTAATAGCAAAATCTAATTTTGAAAAAATAAGTAGATACAAAGGAATAAGGACAAAGTGCCGTTCATACGAAGGCTAGCCACCTCTCACCTTGGCAGGGTCCTTCCAACGAGTCATGTAGCAGGTGGGTCTTCGTGCCTTACTTGCTGCTTGATAGTTATCTTGTCCTAATACTTTGCTAAATGTGGCGGTCGGTTTTTTTGTATGGAAACTGACACGGTTGGCTACATCACCTACAACATCCGTGATGTCAGCCTATAACACCGGGTGAACTAGGTGCTATGTCAGTGCTTCCCTTCATTTCGCGCCGGCTACACTGAACTGGACGGAAAACACGAACTATTTACATATCGGTCGGTGTTGTGCTTTGATTTACAAGAGCACTTGCAGCACAACATCGACTACTATGCTTACTTCGTGAAAGGTAACAAGTAAATAATTGCATTAATATATTCGAATAACATCCATACTTATCGTCACTGCCGTTTCTAAATTGGAAGCAGAGATGGATCTCCAGGTGCCATTTGGAGAATCTTCAGGTGCCATTTGGAGGATCTTCAGGTGCAATTTGGAGGATCTTCAGGTGCCATTTGGGACCTTCAGGTGCCATGTGGAGGATATCCAGGTGCCATTTTGGGGTCTTTAGGTGCCATTTGGAGGATCTACAGGTGCCATTTGGAGATCGACACAACGCTAGCACGTTTCTGACGCCTCTTTCACACTCAACGTGGTTCATAGAATCAGCGGAAAGAACACTTCAACGGAAAACACACTTGACCCTTTCTAAATAACACTTCATAAATGAAATTAAATCAATGCAGAGTCCAAAGATCGCTAAAGAAAAAAAAAACATGAATTTTATTTACAATAGTTTATATTAAATTGGTTTTCACACTAAAAAGAGAGTGAGAAGAGTAAAATAATCGATCAAGTGCGAGTTTCAGAGTGCGCGCAGGGTTCCGTAGATCCGCTATACCATACCTGTCAAAAAACCATATCCGTCTATCTTTTGTCTGCCTGCAATGCAAAGTACCGTGTGGCGCCATCTATTATTTAGTGACGTGATTAGGTACCAATCTACCTATTCCTAGCACCATTCTTGTATGGTGTCCCCATATTTTTTTTTTGCTTTTTGCTTATTTTATTTTTGGTTATTCCGCCATAATTAGACATTACCTGGGCGACCGAGCTTCGCTCGGCGTTTACACCAGGGATGTTGCGGATATTCGCATCCGCATCCGTAAATGCGGAGCATCCGCATTGATTTTGACATCCGCATCTGCATTCGCATCCGCATTAAATCGATGCGGAACTCATGCGGATGCGGATGTAGTGCAGGTTGAGACTTGAATGAAATTGGGCGAAGTCCGCGAGTGGCGCGCGCTGCAATTGACCAATAGGAAGGGAATATGCTGTGCGACGGTGCAGTGCAGTGCTGACGACTTTGTTTTCCATTATTATTGCGTCATTTCATTCCGTCACGTTTCGTGTATGCATGCGTGTCTAAACACGCGGGACGACGCGTCTTCTAAGTTGAATTTCCGACTCGAGTATTCCACTTCCACTGTATAAGTGCGGCGAAGTATAGTGTCCCAGAAGTGAATGTTATTAATAAAGTGTAACAACAATGTCACCACCGGTACGAAGTGAGATTTGGACTTATTTTAAGGCGGATGAAAATGATCGCGAAAAATCGCTGTGTATAATATGTAATAAAACATACTCTGGCAAGGGCCGCACCACTACGTCTTTGAAAAATCATCTGAAATCCATGCATCCAGAAGAGTTCAGTCTGTTTCAACGTTCGAACATAGAAAAACAATTGCAGAAATTGGCTCTTCAAGCAATCTTGTTAACATCCGCATCCGCGGATGTGAGCGTCCAAAAATCCGCATCTGCATCCGTATCCGCGGATGTCAAATAAATCGCATCCGCAACATCCCTGGTTTACACCTATCTAGATAATCTAAAAAAAAACATTAAGTATACATATAAATACAAAATGTTATCTAAATCGTTTGAGCCGTTTCCGAGAAACCAACTATAATATACTAGTTTAGCTCACTTAAAGTAATAGAATATTCTGTCAAAATTTCAACCGGCTACCTATTACGGTTTTTTTTTATAGAAAGCGCGACATGTGGCGCCGTGCCACCCATAAGGTGTCTAACGACGCCCATGGACATTCAGTCGTTAAGAATGCCATGCCGGCCTGACAGGTGCCTATTCACGCCTCTCTTAAAGGACCCGAGACAATAATTGGGGGGAAATAAGGGTCAAAAGATATAACAGTATTGGGACAGACAGACAGACGGCGTAGGCTTAGTAATAACTAGTAATAAGCTACCGCACACGGAACTACGGAATAAAATACGGAACTCTTAAAAGCGTCAATGCGTGTGCATGTAGGTGACGTTGATGAGGGTGCAGCCGAAATTACACTTGTTGTTGTAGAAGGAGGACTTGAAGGTGAAGTTGCCGCTGAAAAACTTCCCACCCCACATCTTCTGCGCGAATGCCCAAGCGTCCACGGTGTAGTTGTATTTTCCCTGCAAATTATACAAATATTTTTAAACGGTTTTATTTAGCTTGACCACCTATATTTGTTTGTTTGTTTGTTTCAAATCTTGCGACAACTTTTTCAACTACTTCTACTGAACCGATTCTTATGAAACTTCGCACACACATTGAGTTCCCGTGACAATACAATATTATGATAATTTCAACTTGGTAACGAGGGTCTGATGATTGAGACAGGAGGTGGACAGTGGAACTCTTCAACCGTTACTAGTAAGCCCTTCGACTTTATGCTCATTTGGTTGGTTCGGACGAGTGCTCCATACTTCCACCAGTACACTTGGTGACGAGGGTCTAATCTATATGATAGGAATCTAAAACGTGGGGCGCATAAAAATATCAAATGCACCCCACGTTTTTTTATTAGTCTGTTAATAGCTGATGATTTTAGATAAAACCGTTTAACTTTAATTTTTTTTACCTATTATTTTAACTTTTGGATCTACCCCCGTATTAGAAAAAAATCAAACGACTGATACGATGGATACACAACATAATTACCTATGTAACAATAACATCCATACGAAAATAAATATTTTCCTCAGGGGGTATTTGGGTCTCAGAAAATTTGCTAAGCGGGTACCCTTTAAAATGTAATTGGGAGCCGCTGCTCTAGACGAGACGGCAAAAAGAAACCTCTGTATGTTCGTTCGTTTTTACCTTCTTGATGAGACAGGACTTCTGGCCTCCCATCCACAGCTTGAAGGTTTCTCCCACGACCAGTTGATCGCACGGCTTGTTCAGCTGAAGACTGATGACCGGCGGCATGCCTTTATTCCCATCAGTATTGTATGCTGATATTCGGACCTGCGGCAAACAATAATTCCTTCCTTACCTATAATAAAATCCAACGTCTGCTTTCTGTCTGAGTGTCTGAGTGTCTGTCTGTCCGCTTATAACTCGAGAACCACTGAACCGATTTTAATAAAAAAAATCTACGGATAGCTTGATTCTTCCCATCAACTATAGGCTACTTACTATCACGCTAAATGGCCTATGAGGTTAGCAGTGAAGTGAAATATGAGAGCGGGCGGAGCCGCGGGCACAGCTAGTGACTTATAATACTAACGTACGCTCACGCATGACCATCGGTCATGCATGACAAGTAATTTTTTTATTACTTCATAATTACTTTATTATTTTATTATTACCATAACTAAGAACCACCCGGTTAAACCAGCTTGGGAGCTACGATACCACAGACAGACTCACAGACAGACGGAGGAGTAAAACTTATAACACCTCTCCTTTTGCGTAGGGGATTAAAAACACAACCCATCGGTCGGCCGGCGTTTAGTGTCCTAGTTAGTTTTTTTTTTATGGAAACTGACACGGTTGGCTACATCATCTACAGATTCCGTGATGTCAGCCCATAACACTGGGTGAACTAGGTGCCATGTCAGTGCTTTCCTTCATTTCGCACCGGCTACACTGAACTGGACGGAAAACACGAACTGTTTACATAGCCGTTTCGACCGACGTTTCGTTCAGTGCGGTGGTACCAACCCGGGCGGGATAAACCCTACAACCTAGTAAGCTAAGAAGGGAGGGGCCTACAGTTTAACGAGGAATCCGAACCACGGTCAGCACAGAGCATCGAATACCGCGCGCGCCCCCTCGGTATTCGATGCTCTGTGACGGTCAGCCTCCAACGGTCGAGCGGTCACCCATCCAAGTACTGACCGCGCTCAGCGTTGCTTAACAACAGTAGACTGACCGAAGGAGGAAGGTGTGGATCTAAGCTTGCGATGGCTTCACCGAACATATCCGGGCCCATCGGCAGTAGAGGAGGGTATTAATCGAGGCCGGGACTAGCGAGTGGCCACTCTAAATTTCCCGCGCATGCTTCACGTTTCAGCTCGCTTCAAGCCCTCGTCAGCTAGTCTGCGTTGACTAGGACGCGGGGAAACCACCAGTCCCGCTCTCGACCTCCCTCTCTCTACCTATCCATATTCTGTAGGATGCTTCCAGTGACGTTTTCGAAGCTCTCTCCATATATGACCTTAGCGTCGATCTTGGGAGCCCTAGATTCTTGAAGAGACTGTAGAGCGACTTCGCTGGTAGTCCTCTTGCTCCGACTTCCACAGCGAAGAGATCAGTCTTGAATCCGTTTCTCACAATCCGGTCTACTAAGTTGCAGTACTTGTTAAGTTTGATGTTGACTGAGCTATCGAGGCTGACGAATTTCCGACTTTGCTCTACGTCCACTTTTACGACTTTGCTCTAGTTTAGTTGTTCTCGCTACAATATCTCTCTAATTCTCCCGGCCTTCAGCGGCACGGACCTCTTCTGTCCTGTCCTGCGGCGGACAGTGTAGAAAACGAGTTTTTTTTATGTAATCCGTTATGGGTGGCTGAGTCGGAGGGGCCAAAGCGCATGCTCCGACCAGCCAATATCACCTCCGAGAAGGTAGGTGCCATACCGGAGACTTCCCTGGATTGCTGGCTATACTGGGCTAGAAGAGAACACAGCCGAGGCTGCTATGCCGCCATCTTACATCCAGTACGGTGGTACCAACCCGGTCGGCTACAATTTGAGCCTACCATCTAGTAAGGGGCAAGGGAAGGAACATACAGTTTTACACCGGTTCCGAACGGTGAAGCAGCAGGTGTAGGTAGACACGTAATTTTTTCCGCCAGAAAAAACTCATTGGTACACGCCGACAAGATTCGAACCTCGGACCTCTCGCATGAAGAATGAAAGCCGATGCCGAAACAACTCGGTCACCCGCCGCTTCTCCACTTCTCTCTAGTAAGGGGCAACGGAAGGAACCTACAGTTTACACCGGTTCCGAACGGTGAAGCAGCAGGCGTAGGTATGCACGTAATTTTTTCCGTCAGAACAAACTCATTGGTACACTGCGACAGGATTCGAACCTCGGACCTCTCGCATGAAGAATGAAAGCCGACGCCCAACCCAAACCACTCGGCCACCCGCCGCTTCTCCAGGAGTTCTCCAGTGGTCAAACACCAACCATTTCCATATAAGCGTCCTCCATCTGGTCCAAGTATATCGTGAGAACGCGGCCACCTGGACGCACGCTGGTCAAAAAGTGAGCGCAGTCCCTGCGTTTGGGACCCTTGCATGGCACTGCTACGTGCATACACATGTCGAATTTACCCTGGAACGAAGTATAGTTTTAATTTTAATTTATTATTTATTGAATAAAACTAATTAGAATTAAATTAATATAAATTAAAACTACCGATCAAATATATTTTTTTATGGATACCGCGACATGTTGCATCGTTTCACCTACAAGTAGGTGTCTAACGATGCCCACGGACATTCTGTGATGCAGGGTGATTACGAATGCCATGCCGGCCTGACAGGAGCCTTTTCACGCCCCTTTTGAAGATCCCCAGGCAGTACTTGGGAGGAAATAGATGGGCAGGGAGTGCGTTCCACATTTTCCCGGTTTTGTGAATAAAAGATCTACAGAACCGGTTGGTGCGCATCCGTGGTAGATCGATTGAATAGGGGTGCATCCCCTGCCCAGTACGCGTAGTGCGGAGGTGGAATGGGGACGCCGGAATCGCGTTAAACAGCTCCTCCGAAAACTCTCCATGAAATAGACGATAGAACACACTTAGGGAGCCGACGTCCCTACGGAGTTGCAGTGGTTCTAAGTCGCGGGTCACCGCAGGGTCACCCACTAGTCGCACGGCACGAAGCTGGATTGAGTCTAGCGGCGCAAGCTGGTATTTAGCTGAGCCATCCCACAAGTGCGCGCAGGACTCCAAGCAGGACCTAACCTGTGTTTTATACAACGACAGTTTTTGTCCCGTCGCGGCGTGAAGTACCGCCGTACTTTGTTTAGTATGTATGTATGTGTGTATGTATTCTTTATTGAACACCAATTTATACAAATTAGGTACAGTACGCCCAGCTTTCTTGAGGCCAGCTTGGCCTTGCCCTCAATGTTCGACACCGAGGACCCCGAGGTGGTCGCTTAATTTCAGCGACGTGTTTTGGAAGGAAAGAAGGAGGAATTTACCTAAACTAAAACAAAACAAACAAACCTTAAAAATAATTAACCTCTGGAGGGACTGCCACGATCCGGGTTGATCTACCGCCAGAGTCATAGAGCAATTCCCTCCACGACCTCAGTTCGCTAGATAAACAATTTCATCCAAAGAGGCCGACGAGGGGAAACTTCCCATGACACGGCGTTACCTCACTGCACCGCCAGGCTGATTCTTTGCAGCAGGTACGCCCGGGCCCGGCAGTCACCCGAGGATCTATAAGACTATTATATACAGTGTAAAAATACTTACTAAGGAATTCGCTATCACCAGGATAAAGAAAACATTAAAAAATAAGAAAGTTATAAATGTGAATGTGAGCATTGTAATAGTGATCGTCCCTCTCGTTAGATATAGCACAGGCAATAGTTATATCTACAACATGAACATAGCGAATATCGACGATAATGTTATTATGTTTATCTATGAACGAGTACTTAGTAGTTTTGTACGCAATGATGATGGATTTAAAATTATAGTAGTGGCGGTTGGCCGAGTGGTCTGGGCATCGGCTTCGCGTGCGGAGGTTCGAGGGTCGATTCCGGTCGGCCTGTACCAATGAATTTTTTCTAACGAAAAAATTTACGTGCACCTACACCTGCTGCTGTTTCACCGTTCGGAACCGGTGTAAAACTTTACGAGGTGGTAGGCTCAAATTGTTGCCGACTGGGATCGGTTGGTACCACCGTACTGAATGTAAGATGGCTGCATAGCAACCTCGGTTGCGTTCTCCTGTAATAAACAACGAACAAATAACAAACGAATAAAACCGGAAAACGAGGAGGTAATAAGTAGGTAATGTAGTTGCAAACATTTTTTGAACATGGGGTCATTGCCTTTTCATAGAAGTACAGTGGTACCCGGGTACGGTGGTACCCGGTTCTCCGCGGGCGGGCGCAGGATGCGTGCGGGACAGCTCTTCACCAGGATCCTGGGCTTACACTCATGAAGACCGACACGCACTTGATTACCCGATGGAGAAGCGGTGATGACCGGCTCGACGGCGGCCGGGAGCGGCAGCGAGATTGTAAATAATGTCCGAAATAAAATTAGGAATGTGTATCTGACGAATGCGTGAATGACAATGCACTCGCTTCGAGCGCTTTGCGCGAAACCGCGCCAACGCATTGCGGGTAGATACCACTCATTGGTCGGCCGCAGAAGACAAGTTTTGAAATATTTGAAAATAAAGGCAATTTTCATTATGCATTTCTGCATTAAATTTTCTCAAAAACACTCAACTGATTTCCATAGGGTTTCACAATATCAGAGATTTTCTAACTTTACGGCATATTTTATTTCCACAGCATTCATCCTGCTTTCATGCTTCATCTGCGATGCAAAACTTTCACTCCCATAAAACAGCTTAGGTCATTTATCGTTCTATATACCTACTCATAATATACATTTCTTTATGTAAACCAGCATTGGTGTCTGTGCCGAGGGACCAATGGTGCAGTCGACAAAGCCAAAACACCTCTTTTTTTATTTATTTTTATAGAAAAAACTCCTCGCGAAACCACGCTCAGAGAGGCGCCATGCCAGTAGATTTGCGGACTGTTGTTGTGTAGGCTGTCTAGCCTGTTAAAAGGACGTTTGAAGACACCCATATTTAGGAAACACTTGCCGGAAAACAATACCACACCATAGCGGTGCGATAAAGAAACAATATTGAGAACTGATTGGTTCTCAAAATCCCAATTTGCAACAACATAATGTCGTTCTGTTTCTTTGCGACGAGTGCTGCGAAGATAGGTTGGATGGTAAGGAATAAGGGATGCAAATTCCTCCGAGCAGCGTCCATGATAGTACCTGTAGAACAGACTGAGTGATGCTACAAATTGTCTGTGACACAGGACTCCAGACCATCAGTCAGTTTCGGGTCTCCCACTATCACCGGCTTAATCTGCGATTTGTACAACATAAGTAGTTGTGTCGGTGAGAAGAATCACTTATTGCGGTATATGCTCCCCAGATTTTTTTAGGCCTTGCACTCAATGAACAGCCTAAAGCCAACGTCTTTGGATATTTTGCAACCCAGTAAGTCTAGGTCTTCCGGGACAGAAACGACACTGCGTTGGAAACTCGCAAGGAAAGGAAAGGGTCGTTAGCAGAGAATACACAGCATTACATTCGTCTTGAGAACGGTTTTTTTTATGGGAACTGACACGGCTGGCTACATCACCTACAGCATCCGTGATGTCAGCCCATAAACCCTGGGTGAACTAGGTGCCGTGTCAGTGCTTCCCTTCGGCCGTGCTGGACGTTGAAGGCAACAAGGTTCTCCAGGCCCCAAGTGGCAACTTTTTCATGAACCTTATCTAGGGTAGATTACAACAGAACATTGCGGCTTGTACCTCGTACATATATTTCACTTCTTTTTTTATTATTATGTACTAGTGTTGAGAACATCTGTTGTACTTTGCCTAATTGTGGAAACTTTACTGGTTTATGTTCTTACCATGTAATTTGATTTAAGATATCTATAACTGTGTGTTTCGTTAAAATAAATAAAATAAATATATCTGCTCTTCTAGCCCTTGACATAGCCTTCATGCACTGTGCTGCCATCTTTGTAACTGTGAATCTTGTCAGGGACTGTAAATTGTTAATGAAGATTAAAAACAATATAAGTGACAGCACAGAGCCCTGCGGAACACCAGCGTTAATTGTAAAGTCGTCCTACTTCGTACCATCAATCGAGACGAAGAGGGAGCGACCCGCCAGGAAGCTGGCTATCCAGGCGCAGAGCTTTGGAGGGATGCTATATAACGGAAGCTTGCATAGAAGGCCCTGTGCCAAACGCGGTCAAAGGCTTTGGAAATATTCAATGCGACTGCCAGCGACCTGTTGTCCACTCTTTCGGACTATTATGCGTAACATACGTTAAAAGATCTCCGTGGACCATTTGTAGTTCATTTTAGCTGGATCGTCAATACACAATATGATTTCGAAGAGATTAGGAAAGCTGATGAAAATTATTCGTTGTGACTACATACTCGGTACGCGCTTACTCTTCAGTACTGTACTCGTAGTAACAGTATAACAGTGTACCAGTATAACAGTGTAACAGTGTAACAGTATAACAGTGTAACAGTATAACAGTGTAACAGTAGTACTTTTTCCAACATGTTACCAATGACGTATCACATAAAATCTCTTTGCATGTTACCCATGAAACTGTTACTCGTCGACGGGTCCAAGTCTCTATTTGTTTATTTCCAACACAATACCTTGTGTAAAAATATTGTATGCTCTTGGTATGCTCTATAAGATTGTCACATTATTATATTAGGGTTGCCGTATGTCGAACCACTTTTCCGGGATTTTTCTACTACACGTCGCATAGTTTTGAATTTGGGGCAAAATTATAAATGAAACTTCATTAGGTAACATTATCAATACTTTTTATTAATTCCGATTACATATTACATTCCCGTTTTTTTTTGTATGTTCAGGAGTTTGTAGGTGTAGTGAAGGAGTCAGAATGTACACAGTGGGGTGGCTTCTCCGACGAGGTCTACGCTTTTGTAGAGCTGTACATGTACACACACATATTCACGCTCATTTTGCTCAAGAGCGATTGCCCGGGACATTTCTGGGAGACATTTATTAAATATCTGGACACAGGATATCACAACAAACGCCCGGGACAATCTCGGATAGTTCGAACTTAGACACAACTCGTTTATTTGAATGCTTATTGCTGTTTACTCCAATGTTGATGAACTAAAGAGAATATAACCACTGATGATACAATCAAAAACATCAAATTATTAGTTACTAGCTGAGCCCGCGGCTCCGCTCGCGTCAAATTCGTATTCCAAAGAAGAATGTAAGTAACTAAGGGCGAGGCCGAAGGCCGACCTGCGTTCAGGTAATCGATAAACCTTCTTAAAGAAAGTAACTAACTAAGGGCGAGGCCGAAGGCCGAGCTGCTTTCAGGTAAACGATAAACCTTTCTCAAATAAAGGAAGTAAGTAAGGGCGAGGCCGAAGGCCGAGCTGCGTTCAGGAAGACGATAAACCTTCTGGAAGAAAGGAAGGAACTAAGTGCGAGGCCGAAGGCCGAGCTGCGTTCAGGTCCTCGCCTTAGTTACTTACTTTCTTCAAGATGGTTAAGCTTCTTCCTGAACGCAGCTCGGCCTTCGGCCTCGCTCTTAGTTACTTGCTTTCTTCGAGATGGTTTTTCAATTATCAGAACGTAGCTCGGCCTTCGGCCTCACCTTAGTTACTTACTTTCTTCAAGATGGTTTAGCTTCTTCCTGAACGCAGCTCGACCTGCGGCCTCGCCCATAGTTACTTACTTTCTTCGAGAAGGTTTATGGTCTTCCAGAATAGAGCTGGGCCTTCGGCCTCGCCCTTAGTTACTTACTTTCTTCAAGAATGTTTTTCTTCTTCCTGAACTCAGCTCCGCCTTCCGCCTCGCCCTTAGTTACTTTCATCGAGAAAGAATATCGTTTACGTGAGCGCAGATCCGCCTTCGGGCCCGCCTTTAGTTACTTACTTTTTTTTTTGAAATACGAATTTCACGCGAGCGAAGCCGCGGGCATCAGATATATAAATTTTATTGCACCAATGACAGCGACATAACTTCAACTTTCAATTATTATTTTTATTTATCAAACAATTTGTCACCGGCCAGCTCACGTCGAGATGACAGTTCTCCGTTGTCAACATGACATTTAAAATTGTTTTTTACCTTTACTTTGGATTACGTGATTTTTATTATATTTTTTAATTATTATGTTCATCCGGGATATACACTGTCACTATAAAAAGTTTCGTCAAATTCCGTTCAGTGGTTTTTGCGAGATGCGCGTACAAATAGACATTTTTGCATTTACGATTTTATGATATGCATAGAACAAAGACATGCATAGAAAGAATAGATATGTATAGACTATTGTGTTCAAGTTATAAAAAAGAAGAACTGTCATTTTCGTTGTATCTACTTATTTTTAAATTTCGAATGAATATTTTATTCAAATTGTATTTGCTGCCAGTTCTCAAGATATAATTATGTACTTTGGACTACGTGATTTTAAACGCGCAATAATGTTTATAATTGTAATTTTTTTTTTATTTTTGTAATTTTTTTTTACGTATTATGTTAACCCGGCATATAAACTGCCACTATACAAAGTTTCGTCTAATTCCGTTCAGTGGTTTTTGCGTGATGCGCGTACAGACAAACAAACAAACAAACAAAAATTTTAAAAACTGTTCTAACATGTTCGGTATCTCATTTTAAGCCACCCTGGTTAGTTTTTTTCCGAATACATTCAATGTACAGACTTTCTTACCTCTACGATTTTATTATATGTATAGATGCCACTTTGTCATTTTGTCATGAATGATTGCATCTGTCATGAATTTTGAAGCGTGTCGTCTTTGCATGATGAATTGATGAGTCAAGGAATAATTAGAGATGGTAGGTGATAAAAAATGCTTGCTTAGGTAGTGGTAAACATGATTGTAAAGTAGACTAAGTAAACATTGAAAAACAAAATCCATTGAACGTTCTCGCCGGTTCTTCTTCGCTGTAATAATCGAACTGGCGGAATATTAAATATAAAATATGACAAATCTGAGCCCCGCCTATAGATGATAAGTCAACAGTAAACGATAAACAACAAGTTTGTAGATGTTTGTAAACAAGTTTACAAACATCTACAATCGAAATAATTGAAAGAAATGCACATTAAATAATGTTATTTATGTTTCGGAGTAAAAGTGACGTTGATCATGCTGCAGCCCACGGTGCATTTCTGGCTGGAGATTATCGACTTAAATGTGAAATTTCCGTAGAAGAAGCTCCCGCCCCATATGTTCTGAGCCAAGGCTGACAGGTCCAGCGTGTAATTGTATTTGCCCTGAAAAATATGAATTTCAATTCTGAATATTTTCACAGACATTATTCCCTCTATAGTTTCTTTATGATTAATTCCTTAGTTGATATAGGTACAGTCAGTCAGTAAGCTTGTAAGCGTCCATTGCTGGACATCCTCCTCCTCCAATTTTCCTCCAGTCCTCCCGGCCTTCAGCGGTACGGAACCACTGCTTTCCGCCGACGTACTTGATGTCGTCGTCCCACCTGGTGATATAGGCTATTAAGTATTCTGTGATACTACGTTGTGTATATAATATTGATTATTTGGTTCAAACTTTCGACGGTCACTTTTATTTTAAGAATTTTAAAATACCTTATTTATTACTTTACAAATACCTTATTAATTACAATACATTAAAACTTTCAGCCGACTTTTCATTCAGTGCGGTCGTATCATATTTATTAAACACCACCACTTAGCAAGGTAAGAAGGGAAGGGACCTACAGATTTACGTGGAATCCGAACCAAGCAACGGTCAGGGTTCAACGGTCGAACAGTCTCCGTCCAGGTTGTGACCGCGCCGGTGTTTATGATCACGACCGACAGTGGACCGATCGCACCACTGAGCTACCGAGTAGGGTGACAAGTACTAAAGAAAGGCAACACAACAAAAATATAAATAAATATTTTGTTTTGTCAGCCTCGGTAGCTCAGTGGTGTGGTCGGTCGACTGTTGTTAAGCAACGCGGAGCGCGGTCAGTACTTGATGGGTGACCGCTGGACCGTTGGAGGCTCACCGTGGTTCGGATTCCACGTTAAACTGTAGGTCCCTTCCCTTCTTACCTTACTAGGTGGTAGGGTTTATCCCGACCGGGTTGATATCACCGCACTGAGCGAAATGTCGCGTCGGTCGAAACGGCTAAGTAATTAGTTAGTGTTTTCCGTCCAGTTCAGTGTAGTCGACATGAAATGGAGGGAAGCACTGACGTGACACCTAGTTCACCAGGTGTTATGGCCTGACATAACGGATGTTGTAGGTGATGTAGCCAACCGTGTCAGTTTCCATAAAAAAAAAATAATAAAAAATTATACGATGAGAATACTACCCTCTTGAAGAGACATGACCTTCCAGAGCCGGACCACGTTTTGACACCTGCCCTGATCATTGGAGTATCGCATGGCTTGCCCAGGCGCATGTTTATGATGGCCGGAGAACTCTCCCCCAATTCCATCTTATACGCCGTAACGTGAATCTGCAAGAGTGGAACTATTCTCTTTAACCTGACCCTGACCCTTATCACGAGATTTAAAACCTACACCGCGTACTACGCTACGCCGCTGCCGTGTTCTCCGCATCATTTTGTATGGAAAAACGGAGTTCGCAAATGTATCACTAGAGGCGCTGCTTCGTTTCTATTTTATTTTGAAATTAAATGAAATAGAAAATATGCATATACACCGTGTCCCAAAACTCAACGTCAAGCGGGAACCAGGGAGTAGGTCAATTTATAATTACCCAGAGAAAAATAAGAAAAAAAAAATCGGAGTCATTTATTTTTTTAGAAAAAAATTGAACTGAATATTTTTTTTGGTAAAACTACAGGCATTCTGGTTTTGTTTGGGATACTGATTAATAGCAGAGGTATTTTTAACAATTATATTTGCAAATTTGTAGTCGTAGAACGTAAAAATGTCAATTACAAACGTTTCTCAAAAAATGCTCAAAAACAAATGACTCCGATTTTTTTTTTATTTTTCTCTGGGTACTCATAAACTGGCCTACTCCGTGGTTCCCGTTTGACGTTGAGTTTTGGGACACTCTGTAGACGTGTGATATCTTATGATTCAATTGTGTTCATCACATCTTTGGTCTTGGTGACGAAGTAAATTTGTATGCGTAGATTGTATGCAATGTTTGACATCATTGCATTCATAACATTCGAACACCACCACTCACCATATCGACGTACGTGTCATTGTCGACTACGTGATAAACGTCGAGAATATGTCCCCCTGGCCGAATGGTGTGGGCGTAGTATCCACAGCCCTTCCTCAAGCTGCCGACACAGGTCCCCGTACCGATTGTAAATAAGTTGAACTTGCCCTGAAACATTCGTTTCCGTCACTTGTCTGTTCACAGGGCATGTGAACCATCGAACTAAATACTAGAAGCGGAAAAACGCGATAAAACTTGTTACCCGTCGGTAAACAAACGTGCGTGCCTTCACATGCAACTTGTTATAATCATCAATCGATATTCAATATATTACTAATAATAAATCTGTAAGCGATGGTCACGGAGTAAGTTAATTTGTTTTATACGATACTAGCTGACCCGGCGAACTTCGTACCGCCTCAGAGCCAATAAATGTTATGTTAAATTATTTGCTGATTTAATTTCTGTTTTGTATTAATTTATAAGGTTAAATTACAAATTTAAAAAACCCCGACCCTTAAAAAGTTAAAAATAATTTCCGTTTACTTACTTAAAGGAGTCGGGGGCCGCTAAGTAAATTCCCGCGCTGCTCTGAGTTTTTATATTTTATTTAGGTACTTAGATCTTACGCAGATCTTTCGATTGAGTGCTTCCATTGCGCGTTTGTGCGCCATTGTGCGTTCATCCCATATATGATTGTTTTACTTGCTACCAAACCTTTGGTCATTGCTGAGTTTTTCGCTATGTTGCATGTTGGTTCTTCAGTCGTTTGAAGGTTTAATGGTGATTTCAACGCTGAATGAGCTGTTCGGCATCCTTCTAGCAATGTGGCCGCTATACTACAAGAAGCAACTGCTACAATGTCGGATCTCGCACGAATAGTGGCTAAAATCAATGACATGAGGAATGTCTTCCCAGTACCACCGGGCGCATCGAGCAAAAATAAGCCACAATTTCCATCATCAATTGCCTTCATTAATGTATCGTACACTTCCATCTGTTGGGGGTTCAACAGTGGTACATTCGTTCGAACTGATTCTTTCAATGCATCCCGATCGTATTCACGTTCACGTTCCAATTCTCGATTGAAAGGGTCGTTCATACCACGATTTGGCATTGGCATTCCTAACTTTACTAACAAACTGCCGCACATGAGGTAACACAATATATCTTCGATCAAAAGCAATGCCTGATTATGTATCTCCTCATTCACCTCGAGATCTGGGTTCCATGAACTGACACGAAATTCGATGTAAAATATCTTCTGACATGTCATCCTTGTACCTACTTGTTCCACAGTTCACGTGGATTCGATGGGATGCATATCTATATATTGATAGCAAAGAATGTGCGTATCTGACTTGGAGGTGCAGAAAAAATTGCTTAAGCGATTCTGATGTCCCAATGAGTATCGTTTTTAAGCAAATTGAGTTGTTGACATGCAGCACAAAATGTTGGGCACACTACACCATTAATAGTTCGAAGTGATTCAAATGATGTTGGCCCACGAACATTCACCAGCAACAACCGCAAGTAGAAGCATTCGTTTAAATGCGACCAAGAGCATAAATGTTTAATACAACGCCATGTTTGTTTGTTTCTGTCGTGTATCAGAGATGGCGTTCTAATAAAAAAAGCTGTTCCATGCTAAATGTATGAGAAAAAAAATGTTTTTTATTTTTCCCATATTTTAATAGCCTATATGTTATTCGGCACGCAGATAAATCTAACAAATCAAAGATCATAAAAATCGGTTCAGTCGTTCTTGCGTTATAAATGTTGTAACTAACACGACTTTCTTTTATATATTATATAGATATAGATATAGATAGATATAGATTGCATTTGTAGACTCTATTTTATGACACTAAAACTAAATTGACGATTTTTAGAAATCTTTTCTGTACTTATGTATGTATGTTCCTCCACAACTCTTAAACCGATTATCCGAATTTGATTAAACTTAATACAAGCACATTTGCCTATACGCGACACAGGATAGGCTAAATAAAATTCGGTTCCGGTGACGCTAATATGTGGCTTTCATACAAACCGAAATGTTCCGCGCGCCGAAATAAAGGTACGGTAGCGGGCTTACTTACTTTCTTCTTTTTAAATACGCATTTCACGCGAGCTAAGTCGTGGCCAAAACGTATAATAATAAGAATATGCGGAAAAATGTTGCTGAAAACGTGAGATAGTATGAAATGGCTGTGTAAATAGTTTGTGTTTTATGAAGGGAAGCATTGACATGGCACCTAGCTCACCATTGTGTTATGGGGTGACATCATGGATGTTGTAGGTGATGTAGCTAACCGTGTCAGCTTCCATAAAAAAAAGTATTTTTTTTAAGTTCTTTGATTTGGAACAATAAATAAGAAATAATAAAAAATAAGAATATGCAGAACAATGTTGCTGAAAATGTTAGATAAGCAGAATATAATAATATTTTCAGTGGTGTAGAGTAGGTAACTTACATAGGTATTTGCGAAAGCATACAAAACGAAGGAAGTATAGAAAATTAAATGAACAATATTTATACGCTCACACATTCTGAATACAAACTGCCGATACAGATATTTGTGTACGTTTACATCCAAAGTTGGCGTCTGAAGTGCATGTATTGGAAAATTGTGCACTGGATAATGGTGAATGCAAAATGTTCCTAATGACGGCCGAATGGTAACTAATGTATTCCCAATGACGATTGTATAGCGGTTATGATTAATGATAGAAACGCCATTTACTGCCTAATATACAGGATGTTGTAACGGCCAGTAGATTAATTTCGCCAGCGCAATCCTCATGTTTTTCCGAGACAAAAAAGTAAATAAAGTGTTCGTCTAACTAAAGTCTAAAGTGTCTAGTTTTGGAGATAATAATCTTTGAAATTGATATTTTCGTCAGGTGTAATTTGACGCGCGCGGGGGGAGGGTGCTGGCGCGGGAGCGGTCGGGGTCGAAAAACTCCGCGCACTCGTCCTTGCTCGCTCACTCACCGCGCGCCTTTCATTCCCTCGTTCGTGCGGATTTTATTTAAAGGGAATTCAGAAAAAAGTTATTTGACTTTTTTGTTACCTACTATTGATTCCTTTTGTTACTATTGATCATTTCCACCACAGGTGCGAGCAGAACTCCAAGCAGGACCTGATCTGCGATTTATACAAAAGCAGCTTTTGGTCCGGCGCGTGAAGTATCGTCGCACCTTATTGAGTACGCCCAGCGTAACGCGCAAAAATCCATTGAACGATCTCGCCGGTTCTTCTTCGCTGTAATAATCAAACATGACAAATCTGAGCGCAGTCTTCCGCCTATGGATGATAGATTAGTAAACAATAAACAACTAAGTTTACAAACATATACAATCGAAATAATTGAAAGAAATGCAATATAATATTAAATAATGTTATTAATGTTTCGGAGTAAAAGTGACGTTGATCATGCTGCAGCCCACGGTGCATTTCTGGCTGGAGATTATCGACTTGAATGTGAAGTTTCCGTAGAAGAAGCTCCCGCCCCATATGTTCTGAGCAAAGGCTGACAGGTCCAGCGTGTAATTGTATTTGCCCTGAAAAATATGAATTTCAATTCGGAATATTTTCACAGAAATCATTCGATTTATAGTTTCTTAATTATTAATTCCTTAGTTGATATAGGTACAGTTAGTCAGTCAGTCAGCGTGTAAGCGTCCATTGCTGGACATACGCCTCCAATTTTCCTCCAGCCCTCCCGGCCAGCGGTACGGAACCACTGCTTTCCGCCGACGTACTTGATGTCGTCGTCCCACCTGGTGATATAGGCTATTAAGTATTCTATGTATGATATAGCTACGTTGTGTATATAATATTGATGATTTGGTTCGGAGGTCAGTTTTGTTATAAGAATTTTAAAATACCTTATTTATTACTTTACAAATACCTTATTAATTACAATACATTAAAAATTTAGACCGACCTTTCATTCAGTGCGGTCGTATCATATTTATTAAACCCCACCACTTGGTAAGGTAAGAAGGAAAGGGACCTACAGATTTACGTGGAATCCGAACCAACGGTCAGTCTCCAACGGTCGTACAGCCTCCATTCAGGTATTGACCGCGCCGGCGTTTATGAACACGACCGACAGTCGACCGATCGCACCACTGAGCTACCGAGGAGGGTGACAAGTACCAAGGAAATGCAAAAAACATATAAATCAAAATGTATTTATTAGTTGGTACCACCGCACCGTACTGGATGTAAGATGGCCGCATAACAGCATCGGTTGTGTTCTCCTCTAGTCCAGCGTATAGCCAGCAATCCAGTGAAATCTCCGGTATGGCACCTACCTTCTCGGAGGTGATTGGCTGGTCGGAGCATGTGCTTTAAACCCTCCCACTCAGCCACCCATACCGGATTACATAAAAAAATATGATAGAAAATGCATATTTAGTTAGTGGCAAACATTATTGTAAAGTAGACTAAGTGAACATATCCATTGAACGTTCTCGCCGGTTCTTCTTCGCTGTAATAATCGAACTGGCGGAATGTTAAATATAAAATATGATAAATCTGAGCGCAGTGTACCGCCTATAAATGGTAAGTAAACAGTAAACGATAAACAACTATGTTTACAAACATCTAAAATAGAAACAATTGAAAGAAATGCAATTACATTAAATAATGTTATTTATGTTTCGGAGTAAAAGTGACGTTGACCATGCTGCAGACCAAGTTGCATTTCTGGGTGGAGATCATCGACTTGAATGTGAAGTTTCCGTAGAAGAAGCTCCCGCCCCATATGTTCTGAGACATGTCTGACACGTTCAGCGTGTAATTGTATTTTCCCTGAAAAATATGAATTTCGCTCTATACTTTCTTTATGATTAATTCCTTAGTTGATACAGGTACAGTCAGTCAGTCAGTAAGCTTGTAAGCGTCCACTGCTGTACATACGCCTCCAATTTTCCTCCAGTACTCCGGGCCTTCAGCGGTACAGAACCACTGCTTTCCGCCGGCCTTCTTGATGTCGTCGTCCCACTTGGTGATACAGGCTATTAAGTATTCTGTGATATAGGTACGTTGTGTATATAATATTGATGATTTGGTTCAAACTTTCGAAGGTCAGTTTTGTTATAAGAATTTTAAAATACCTTATTTATTACTTTACAAATACCTTATTAAATACAATACATTAAATTTTCAACCGACCTTTCATTCAGTGCGGTCGTACCATATTTATTAAACTCCACCACCTAGTAAGGTAAGAAGGGAAGGAACCTACAGATTTACGTGGAATCCGAACCAACGGTCAGGCTCCAACGGTCGAACAGTCTCCGTCCAGGTTGTGACCGCGCCGGTGTTCATGAACCCGACCGACAGTGAACCGATCGCACCACTGAGCTATCGAGGAGGGAGAGAAGTACTAAAGAAAGGCAACAAAACAAGCATTACAAATAAATACTCGTATTTTATACGATAAGAATACTACCCTCTTGATGAGACATGACCTTCCTGAGCCGATCCACGTTTTGACACCTGCCCTGATCATTGGCGAATCGCACGGCTTGCCCAAGCGCATGTTTATGATGGCCGGAGAATTCTCCCCCAATTCCATCTTATACGCCGTAACGTGAATCTGTAAGAGTGGAACTATTCTCTTTAACCTGATCTGGTCCGCCACGTCACCTGCGACTGCGACACTCGTTATAAATACGATTGTGTGATCAAATTCAAATTGCATTCATAACATTCGAACGTCACACCATCACTTACCATATCGACGTACGTGTCATTGTCGACTCTGTGATAAATGTCGAGAATATGTCCCCCTGGCTGAATGGTATGGGCGAAGTATCCACAGTCCTTCTTCAAGCTGCCGACACAGGTCCTCGTACCGATTGCAAATAAGTTGAACTTGCCCTGAAACATTCGTTTCCGTCACTTGTCTGTTACGGTACGTACAATAAAGGTACGGTAGCGGGTTTACTTACTTTCTTCCTTTTAAATACGAATTTCACGCGAGCGAAGTCGCGGGCAAAACGTATAATAATAAGAATATGCGGAACAATGTTGCTGAAAACGTGAGATAATACGAAACGGCTATGTAAATAGTTTGTGTTTTCCGTCCAGTTCAGTGTAGCCGACATGAAATGAAGGAAAGCATTGACATGGCACCTAGCGTTATGCTCACCGCTCACCAATGTGTTATGGGCATCACGAATGTTGTAGGTGATGTAGCCAATCGTGTCAGTTTCCATAAAAAAAGTGTTTTTTTTAAGGTTCTTTGATTCGGAACAATAAATAAGAAATAATAAAAAATAAGAATATGCAGAACAATGTTGCTGAAAATGTTAGGCTAAGTAAAATATAATATGTTCAGTGGAGTAGAGTGGGTAACTTACATAGGTATTTGCGAAAGCATAAAAAACGAAGGAAGTATAGAAAATTAAAAGAACAATATTTATACGCTCACACATTGTGAATACAAACTGCCAATACAGGTATTTGTGTACATTCACACATGTACGTTTACTTCCTAAGTGGGTGTCTGATGAAGTAATATACATAGATTGGAATATTGTGCACTGGATAATGGTGAACGCTAAATGTTCCTAATGACGGCCGAATCGTAACTAATGTATTCCCAATGACGATAGTGTAGCGGTCATGGTTAATGATAGAAACGCCATTTACTGCCTAATATACAGGATGTTGTAACGGCCAGTACATTAATTTCGCCAGCGCAATCCTCATGTTTTTCCGAGAGAAAAAAGTAAATAAAGTGTTCGTCTAACTAAAGTCTAAAGTGTCTAGTTTTGGAGATAATAATCTTTAAAATTCATATTTTCGTCAAGTGTAATAGTAATTAGACCCGCGCGGGGAGAGGGTGCTGGCGCGGGAGCGGTCGGGGTCGAAAAATTCACGCCGCGCCGCCCCGTCGCGCCGCCGCGCCGCCTCCGCGCATCTCCTCGCTCCGCGCACTCGTCCTTGCTCGCTCACTCACCGCGCGCCTTTCATTCCCACGTTCGTGCGGATTTTATTTAAAGGGAATTCAGAAACAAGTTATGTAACTTTTGAAGTGAAAACTTCTTTAGCGGCGCTTGGCACTTTTTTTAGATGGGTAAAAAATGTTAAACTCGCGTCAGAACTCGCTTCAGATCCGTAGCCTGATCGAAAAAGCGTAAGATTCGAAACTTCTTTAGCGGCGCTTGGCACTTTTTTTAGATGGGTAAAAAATGTTAAACTCGCGTCAGATCCGTAGCCTGATCGAAAAAGCGTAAGATTTGAAACTTCTTCAGCGGCGCTTGGCACTTTTTTTAGATGGGTAAAAAATGTTAAACTCGCGTCAGATCCGTAGCCTGATCGAAAAAGCGTAAGATTCGTTGAAATTATGGATGAAAGTTGATTTTTCTTAGAAATAAACTTTTTGATGTAAAATAATTATAATAGTTCTGTAGTGTTAAATTTTTTATGTAATATAAATTGTCATGTTTGTCTACGATAGCTCAATAAATGAATATTGTATTTTACCTCATAAATTATAGTACTTTTATACTGATAAATAAAACAATTCGTGCGAAATTATTCCCTAACCATTCCAAAATATTCAAAAATGCACAACGTTGATGTTTAAGTTTTCACTTCTACCGGCACTCCCGGAGTGCAACCCGAAGCTTTTTTTAGTTACTATTGATCCCAATAATCATTTCCTAAATTTAATGTAGTGGACGTTACACAACAGTATAATACATACTAAGCACATTGACTAAGCAACGCTGAGCGCATGGTGTTGATGATACAATCAACAACATCAAATTATTAGTTATGTCACTTTGTCATTTTGTCATGATTGCATCTGTCATGAATTTTGCAGTGTATCGTCTTTGGATGATGAGGAAAGGAGTAATTAGGGATGGTAGGTGTAAAACTGTAAGTAGGTCCCTTCCCTTGCCCCCATACTAGGTGCTAGGCTCAAATTGTAGCCGACTGGTTTGGTACCACAGTACTCGATGTAAGATGGCCGCATAGCAGCATAGGTTGTGTTCTTTTCTAGTCCAGTATAGCCAGCAATCCGGCAATCCGGTATGGCACGTACCTTATCGGAGGTCATTGGCTGGTCGGAGCATGTGCTTTGGACCCTCCGACCCAGCCACCCATACCGGATTACATATAAAAAGATGATAGAAAATGCATGTTTAGGCAGTGGCAAACATTATTGTAAAGCAGACTAAGTGAACATATCCATTGAACGTTCTCGCCTGTTCTTCTTCGCTGTAATAATCGAACTGGCGGAATGTTAAATATAAAATACGACAAATCTGAGCGCTGTGTACCGCATATGGATGATAGATAACTAGATAACTAAACAGTAAACAATAAACAACTAAGTTTACAAACATCTGCAATCGAAATAATTGAAAGAAATGCAATATAATATTAAATAATGTTATTTATGTTTCGGAGTAAAAGTGACGTTGATCATGCTGCAGACCACGGTGCATTTCTGGCCGGAGACCATCGACTTGAATGTCATGTTTCCGTAGAAGAAGCTCCCGCCCCATAAGTTTTGAGCAAAGGTTGACAGGTTCAGCGTGTAATTGTATTTGCCCTGAAAAATATTAATTTCAATTGGGAATATTTTCACAGGCATCATTCGCTCTATAGTTTCTTTATTATGAATTCCTTAGTTGATATAGGTACAGTCAGTCATTCAGTAACCTTGTAACTGTCCACTGCTGGACATACGCCTCTCTAATATTACCTACCTTCTCGGAGGTGATATTGGCTGGTCGGAGCATGTGCTTTGGCCCCTCCAACTCAGCCAAACATACCGGATTACATAAAAAAAAATACGATAAGAATACTACCCTCTTGATGAGACATGACCTTCCTGAGCCGATCCAAGTTTTGACACCAGCTGTCCTGATCATTGTAGAATCGCACGGCCTGCCCAAGCGCATGTTTATGATGGCCGGAGAACTCTCCCCCAATTCCATCTTATACGCCGTAACGTGAATCTGCAAGAGTGAAACTATTCTCTTTAACCTGACCAGTACCCTTATCACGAGATTTAACCTACACCGCGTACTACGCTACGCCGCTGCCGTGTTCTCCGCATCATTTTGTATGCAGAATCGAAGTACGCAAATCTATCACTAGAGGCGCTGCTCCGTTTCTCCATAGAAAATGATGCGGAGAACACGTGATAAGGGTACTGGTCCAGCACGTCACCAGCGATGCTCGTTATATTTTAGCGTGATCCAATTCTAGTTTCCTATATTGGCAACACTGTGAAATATACATCTGTCAATAGAAACATTCACGTACTTAATCGAATCGAATCTGGAAAAAAATTAAAAATAAATGTTTAAACCTCGACTGCTAAAGAACCGGCCAAGTGCGAGTCGAACTCGCGCACCGAGGGTTCCGTATCGCCATGTCATGGTCAGCGCCACTCACGCCATCTATGGCGTGTTTTATGAAATGCTTAATATTAGTTAAAATTCGTGATTATTTAAAATTCTTCATACTGTTTTCGCTAGATGACGCACATACACTTTTTAGTTTCTTGTATGGGGACGCACATGAATTTTTTACATTTTATTATTTTTATTATTTGTTGCTATATCGGCCATAATAACACATATTATGTGAAAATTTCAACGGGCTACCTATTACGGTTCAAAAGATAGAGCCCTCCCTCGGACAGACTAGAGAATAAAACATTGAAAAAGTAAAAAATTAGGGTGTTCTCATACAAGAAACGTGTTTTGTTTTTCAATGTTTTTTTTCTGGTGTGGAAACCTCGGTTCGCGAGTCTGACTTGCACTTGGCCGATTTTTAATATACATAAACTATTGGCGAGCCCAAGGAAAATTTAGTAATTGTGTTTGATTTCGTGGAGCGTTCTCTATCCCTTAGGGACTGTGGGCCTTAAGTGATGGAGAGGATGATTACTATGGGACTGATATTAACAAATTATTTTTAAAAGCCCTAATAATAAATAAAGAAAGAATATCCAGAAGCGATCATGCCTGATAGATATTATTTTCCATGATTAATGAATAATACTAAATATTGGAATAATAAAAAAAAATTTAGATAATGTTACATTTTGTGTGTTTTTTCTTGAACAAAAGTTAGAAAACTCAAATTGGATCATCCATTACAAGTGTATTACGCCTTGTCCCTGTCGGAACTGCAGAGGAGCCTTTCAGTACTTCTCTTACGGCTTAATATTCAAATACTTGAGGAACCACCTGGATGCCTACTTCAAACCAAACATTTGCCGAAGGTATGATCACATTAGCCGGCTTGATCGCCGTAGCCGGCTTGATCGCCGTAGCCGGCTTGATCGCCGTAGCCGGCTTGATCGCCGTAGCCGGCTTGATCGCAGCAGCCGGCTTGATCGCAGCAGCCGGCTTGATCGCAGTAGCCGGCTTGATCGCAGCAGCCGGCTTGATCGCAGCAGCCGGCTTGGTCGCAGCAGCCGACTTGATCGCAGTAGCCGGCTTGATCGCAGCAGCCGGCTTGATCGCAGCAGCCGGCTTGGTCGCAGCAGCCGGCTTGATCGCAGCAGCCGGCTTGGTCGCAGTAGCCGACTTGATCGCAGCAGCCGGCTTGATCGCAGCAGCCGGCTTGATCGCAGCAGCCGGCTTGATCGCAGTAGCCGGCTTGATCGCAGCAGCCGGCTTGGTCGCAGTAGCCGACTTGATCGCAGTAGCCGGCTTGATCGCAGTAGCCTTTTAAACTTTATGTAGTACTTTTGTTTTAGATTTTTATTGTAGTTCTAGTTTTTCTATTTTATTTTGTAATAAAACGAAAAAATATATTAGATTTAATTTTAATAAAGTTTTTCACGTTATTTTAAGGATGTAAATGAAATAGAAAATATGCGTATATCTTATGATTCAATTGTGTTCATCAGATCTATGGTCTTGGTGACGAAGTGAATTTGTATTCGTAGATTGCATGCAATGTTTGACATCATTGCATTCATAACATTCGTACACCACCACTCACCATATCGACGTACGTGTCATTGTCGACTACGTGATAAACGTCGAGAATATGTCCCCCTGGCCGAATGGTATGGGCGTAGTATCCACAGTCCTTCTTCAAGCTGCCGACACAGGTCCTCGTACCGCTTGCAAATAAGTTGAACTTGCCCTGAAACATTCGTTTCCGTCACTTGTCTGTTCACAGGGCATGTGAACCATCGAACTAAATACTAGAAGCGGCAAAACGCGATAAAACTTGTTACCTGTCGGTAAACAAATGTGCGTGCCTTCACATGCAACTTGTTATAATCATCAATCGATATTCTGGACTTACCGCGGATGCGTACCAATCGATTCTGCAGATCTTTCCTCTACAGAACCGGTAAACTCTGGAACGCTCTCCCTGCCCATATATTTCCCCCCAAGTACAGTCTCGGGTCCTTCAAGAGGGGCGTGAATGGGCACCTGTCAGGCTGGCATGGCATTCGCATACGACCGAATGTCCGTGGGCGTCGTTAGACACCTTATGGGTGGCTCGGCGCCATATATCGCGCTGTCAATAAAAAAAAATACTAATAATAAATCTGTAAGGGACGGCCACGGAGTAAGTTACTTTGTTTTATATGATATTGCATTTGTAGACTCTATTTATGATACTAAAACTAAATTGACGATTTTCAGAAATATTTTCTGTATGTATGTATGTTCCTCCGTAACTCTTAAACCAATCATCCGAATTTGATTAAACATAGTACAAGTACAAGCACATTTACCTATACGCGACACAGGATAGGCTAAATAAAATTCAGTTCCGGTTACGCTAATATGTGGCTCTCATACAAGCCGAAATGTTCCGCGCGCCGAAATAAAGGTACGGTAGCGGGCTTACTTACTTACTTCTTTTTAAATACGCATTTCACGCGAGCTAAGTCGTGGCCAAAACGTATAATAATAAGAATATGCGGAACAATGTTGCTGAAAACGTGAGATAATATGAAATGGCTATGTAAATAGTTTGTGTTTTCCGTCCAGTTCAGTGTAGCCGACATGAAATGAAGGGAAGCATTGACATGGCACCTAGCTCACCAATGTGTTATAGGATCACGGATGTTGTAGGTGATGTAGCAGAACAATGTTGCTAAAAATGTTAGCTAAGTAAAATATAATATGTTCAGTGGAGTAGAGTGGGTAACTTACATAGGTATTTGCGAAAGCATAAAAAACGAAGGAAGTATAGAAAATTAAAAGAACAATATTTAAACGCTCACACATTGTGAATACAAACTGCCAATACAGATATTTGTGTACATTCACACGCGCACGTTTACTTCCAAAGTGGGTGTCTGATGAAGTAATATACATAGATTGCAATATTGTGCAGTGGATAATGGTGAACGCTAAATGTTCCTAATGACGGCCGAATCGTAACTAATGTATTCCCAATGACGATAGTGTAGCGGTCATGGTTAATGATAGAAACGCCATTAACTGCCTAATATACAGGATGTTGTAACGGCCAGTACATTAATTTCGCCAGCGCAATCCTCGTGTTTTTCCGAGAGAAAAAAGTTAATAAAGTTTTTGTCTAAAGTGTCTAGTTTTGGAGATAATAATCTTTAAAATTCATATTTTCGTCAAGTGTAATTTGACGCGCGCGGGGGGAGGGTGCTGGCGCGGGAGCGTTCGGGGTCGAATAACTCACGTCGCGCCGCCGCGCCGCGCCGCCGCCTCCGCCACGCATCTGCTCGCTCCGCGCACTCGTCCTTGCTCGCTCACTCACCGCGCGCCTTTCATTCCCACGTTCGTGCGGATTTTATTTAAAGGGAATTCAGAAAAAAGTTATTTGACTTTTTTGTTACTATTGATCGCAATAATCATTTCCTAAATTTAATGTAGTAGCCGTTACACAACAACCTGTATAATACATACTGATTCTTTATTCATTCATTACTAGCTTTTGCCTGCGGCTTCGCTCGCGTGAAATTCCTATTTAAGAAGAAAAGTAAGTAAATAAGAAAGCCACGGTCCTGCGTTACCATTATTTCGGCGCGCGGAACAATTCGGTTTCTATGAGAGCCACACCTTAGCGTAACCGGAAGTTAATTTTATTTAGCCTATCCTGTGTCACGTATTTGTAATAAATAAGTTTCATCGATGTCAGCCACGGTAGCTCAATGGTGCGGTCGGTCGACTCTTGTTAAACAACGCTGAGCGCATGGTGTTGATGATACAATCAACAATATCAAATTATTAGTTAGGTATGTCATTTTGTCATGATTGCATCTGTCATGAATTTTGAAGTGTGTCGTCTTTGGATGATGAGTAAAGGAGTAATTAGAGATGGTAGGTGTAAAACTGTAAGTAGGTCCCTTCCCTTGCCCCTTACTAGGTGCTAGGCTCAAATTTGTAGCCGACTGGGTTGGCACCACCGTACTCGATGTAAGATGGCCGCATAGCAGCCTCGGTTGTGTTATCCTCTAGTCCAGTATAGCCAAGCAAGTGTCCGGTATGACACCTACCTTCTCGGAGGTGATTGGCTGGTCGGAGCATGTGCTTTAAACCCTCCCACTCAGCCACCCATACCGGAATACATAAAAAAAGATGATAGAAAATGCATGTTTAGGTAGTGGCAAACATTATTGTAAAGTAGATTAAGTAATCATTGAAAAAAATTCCATTGAACGTTCTCGCCGGTTCTTCTTCGCTGTAATAATCGAACTGGCGGAATGTTAAAATACAAAATATGACAAATCTGAGCGCAGTGTACCGCCTATGGATGATAGATAACTAGATAAGTAAACAGTAAACAATAAACAACAATGTTCACAAACATCTAATTATATCGAAATAATTGAAAGAAATGCATAACATTAAATAATGTTATTTATGTTTCGGAGTAAAAGTGACGTTGATCATGCTGCAGCCCACGGTGCATTTCTGGCTAGAGATCAACGACTTGAATGTGAAGTTTCCGTAGAAGAAGCTCCCGCCCCATAAGTTCTGAGCCAAGGCTGACAAGTTCAGCGTGTAATTGTATTTTCCCTGAAAAATATGAATTTCAATTCGGAATATTTAAACAGACATCATTCCATTTGTAGTTTCTTAAGATTAATTACTTAGGTGACGTAGGTACAGTCAGTCAGTCAGTCAGCGTGTGAGCGTCCACTGCTGGACATACGCCTCCAATTTTCCTCCAGTTCCCCCGGCCTTCAGCGGTACGGAATCACTGCTTTCCGCCGACATACTTGATGTCGTCGTCCCACTTGGTGATATAGGCTATTAAGTATTCTGTGATATAGGTACGTTGTGTATATAATATTGATGATTTGGTTCAAACTTTCGAAGGTCAGTTTTGTTATAAGAATTTTAAAATACCTTATTTATTACTTTACAAATACCTCATTAAATACAATACATTAAAGTTTCAACCGAACTTCATTCAGTGCGGTCGTACCATATTTATTAAACCCCACCACTTAGTAAGGTAAGGAGGGAAGGGACCTACAGATTTACGTGGAATCCGAACCAACGGTCAGGCTCCAACGGTCGAACAGTCTCCGTCCAGGTTGTGACCGCGCCGGTGTTCATGAACACGACCGACAGTCGACCGATCGCACCACTGAGCTACCGAGCAGGGTGACAAGTACTAAAGAAAGGCAACAAAACAAACATTATAAATAAATACTCGTATTTTATACGATATGAATAATACCCTCTTGATGAGGCATGACCTTCCTGAGCCGATCCACGTTTTGACACCTGCCCTGATCATTGGAGAATCGCACGGCTTGCCCAAGCGCATGTTTATGATGGCCGGAGAACTCTCCCCCAATTCCATCTTATACGCCGTAACGTGAATCTGTAAGAGTGGAACTATTCTCTTTAACCTGACCTGGTCCGCCACGTCACCTGCGACTGCGACACTCGTTATACGATTGTGTGATCAAATTCAAATTGCATTCATAATATTCGAACGTCTCAACATCACTCACCATATCGACGTACGTGTCATTGTCGACTACGTGATAAACGTCGAGAATATGTCCCCCTGGCTGAATGGTGTGGGCGAAGTATCCACAGTCCTTCCTCAAGCTGCCGACACAGGTCCTTGTACCGATTGTAAGAAAGTTGAACTTGCCCTGGAATATTCGTTTCCGTAACTTTTTTATATGTAAACAAACATGGGTGGCTGTGTCGAGGGACCAATGGTACAGTCGACAGAGCCAAAAACCCTTCTCCTCGCGAAGCCACGCTCAGTGAGGCGCCATGCCAGCAGATTTGCGGACTGTTGCTAGGCTGTCTAGCCCGTTGATACGACGTTTGAAGACACCCAGGTTAAAGGATTCAGGAAACGCACTGGCCAGGAGACAGATCCACACCCTAGCGGGGCGACAAAGAAACGATTTTGAGAACCGATGGGTTCTCAAAAGCCCAATGTCAACAACAAAAGGGTGCTCAGTTTTTCTGCGGCGAGTGCTGCGAAGATAGGTTGGATGGCAAGGAATGAGGGAAGCAAGTTCCTCCGAGCAGCGTCCATGTTAATATCTGTAGAACATACTGAGTGACCCTACAAATCGTCTGTGACTGAGAGACTCCAAATCATCAGCCAGTTTCGGATCTCCCACCAGACGGACGGCTCGGCGCTGTATTGAATCCAAGGACGCCAACAGAATATACTGGGGGCTGCCTTCCCAAATGTGGCTACTGGCTACAGTATTCCATCACCGGCCTAATCACTTATCTGTTCACAGGGCATGTGAACCATCGAACTAAATACTAGAAGCGGCAAAACCCAATAAAACTTGTTAGCTGTCGGTAAACAAATGTGCGTGCCTTCACATGCAAATTGTTATAATCATCAATCAAAATTCTATATATCCTTATCCTTCCTTCCTTACCTATAATAAAATCCAACGTCTGCTTTCTGTCTGTCTGAGTGTCTGTCTGTCCGCTTATAACTCGAGAACCACTAAACCGATTTTAATAAAACAAAATTCTACGGATAGCTTGATTCTTCCCATCAACTATAGGCTACTTACTATACTAAATAGCTTATGAGGTTAGCAGAGAAGTCAAATATGAGAGCGGGCGGAGCCGCGGGCACAGCTTGTATATTATATTATTTCTTTATTATCACATTTTCATTCTATAATATATTTTATATCTGCAAGATATGGTAATGGAGTAAGTTACTTTGTTTTATGTGATATTGCGTTTGTAGACTCTATTTATGATACTAAAACTAAATTGACGATTTTTAGAAATCTTTTTTGTATGTACGTATATTCTTCCATATCTCTTAAACCGATCATCCCAATTCGATGAAAAAGCACATTTAACTATACGCGCCACAGGATAGGCTATAAATAGTTCCAGTTGCGCTAATATGTGGCTCTCATACAAACCGAATTGTTCCGCGCGCCGAAATAAAGGTCCGGTAGCGGCCTTACTTACTTACTTCTATCTAAATACGAATTTCACGCGAGCGAAGCCGCGGGCAAAAGCTATAAATAATAACAATATGCGGAACAATGCCGCTGAAAATGTTAGCTAAATAAAATATAATATGTTCAGTGGAGTAGAGTGGGTAACTTACATAGGTATTTGCGAAAGCATACAAAACGAAGGAAGTATAGAAAATTAAAAGAACAATATTTATACGCTCACACATTGTGAATACAAACTGCCAATACAGATATTTGTGTACATTCACACGTGTACGTTTACTTCCAAAGTGAGTGTCTGATGAAGTAATATACATAGATTGCAATATTGTGCACTGGATAATGGTGAACGCTAAATGTTCCTAATGACGGCCGAATGGTAGCTAATGTATTCCCAATGACGATTGTGTGGCGGTCATGGTTAATGATATAAATGCAATTTACTGCCTAATATTTATACCGCTTATATAATACATACTGATTATTTATTCTTACAAACTTTTGCCCGCGGCTTCGCTCGCGTGAAATTCGTATTTAAAAAGGAGAAAGTAAGTAAGCCCGCTACCGTACCTTTATTTCGGCGCGCGGAACAATTCGGTTTGTATGAGAGCCACATCTTAGCGTAACCGGGGCGGCGTCGCGTTAGTGTCTCGTGTAGGTAAATGTGCTTTTACTAAGTTTCATCGAATTCGGATGATCGGTTTAAGAGTTATGGAGGAACATACATACATGCAGAAAACATTTCTAAAAAGCGTCAATTTAGTTTTAGTATCATACATAGAGTCTACAAACGCAGTATCTCATAAAACAAAGTAACTTACTCCATGACCATCCCTTACATATTTATTATTAGTATTGATATTGATATTGATTGATTGATGTGCTTGAATTTATCAATTTTGTTTTGCAATTTTGTTTTTATTAGAATCCGATTCGATTACACCCACAAAGAAGAGCCAGCAAGAAACGTCGCCGCAGTGTTTTCATTATGATTAACTACATAATAGACACCGCTTACAGCGTTAAACCTAAGTTAAGCCAGTTCTTCTTCGCTGTGATAATCGAACTGGCAAAGTGCTAAATGTTAAATGTTAAATTATGACGAATCCGAGTGCAGTGTACTGTCTATGGATGATGAATAAAGAATGAAGAATTTTTAATAATATCAGATTTTATAACGGGCCGAAGAAAACGAAGTAAGTGTCCCCAATACAAATACTTAAACAAATAAAAACGAGGTAAGTTTTCCCAAAAGTTCAACGTGCAAAACAACAGCAAATACTAAATAATTTTAGGTTAAGAAGTACCTACCCCAACACAAAAAAACCGGCCAAGCACGAGTCGACCGAGGTTTCCGCACCACAAAAAAAAACATTGAAAAAAAAAAAAACACGTTTCGTGTATGGGAACCCCCCTTAATTTTTGACTTTTTCTATTTTTTATTATTTGTTTTTATATCCGCCATAATAACTACCACATATTCTGTGAAAATTTCAACGGGTTACCTATTACGGTTCAAGAGATACAGCCCTCGGACAGACGGACGGACGGACGGACGGACGGACGGACGGACGGACGGACGGACGGACGGACGGACGGACGGACGGACGGACGGACGGACGGACGGACGGACGGACGGACGGACGGACGGACGGACGGACGGACGGACGGACAGACAGACAGACAGACAGACAGACAGACAGACAGACAGACAGACAGACAGACAGACAGACAGACAGACAGACAGACAGACAGACTAGTAATAGGCTTCCTTACATGTTTATGTGCAGTAAGTAGGTGTTTGAAGAAATAATGTAGATTGGAAAATTATTGTCCACTGAAACAAAATTATGACTGCAAAATATTCATAATCCATCGTAATCAGAAAAACGCCGGAACCAGTTTTCAAGTTTCGATGAGCACTGTCGTCAGCCGTGCGTGCGCCACACAATGCCCCGGTCATTATTCATGATCTAATCATTGATACATTAAGCTAAAATTAACATATTTTCAATAATATGTACTACAAGGTAACAAGAGCGTAGCATTTAAACATGCATAGCCGAAGAAACATTATCGCTGTAATCCTGAACATCACCTTTATTGCTTGGACGTTGGCAGCTTCTTATGTGAGGAGGATTATTTTTTATATTTTTAAGCTCACTATTTATCAAAATTTGCTTATGTAGAAACGTCTAAACATTACAAGCATATTAATACATTATAAATTATAAGTGAACATTTTCGAAAGAAAAATTTCTGCCCGTAACAGACAATTTCATCTTCGGAAGAAAAGTACTTTTTCTGAAGCCTTGTCAGAGACCTATAGGATAGATAGCTCAGTTTCAGCCTAGGACATGTAATCCAAAGGTAAGGCGCTATTCTCATGTAAGTTGAATTTCAAAATTGCGTGGTAATTTTAAACTACGGTACTAGTTTATGTCGAGGTCCTGTGTCAGTACGATTTAATACAGGCATTTATTGAGATTATTCTTTAATTGATTGTGCAGTCAGATGAACGTCGTTGAGTTTCGTTTTCTAGCTTCTTCTTCGTGTCTTTGTGTCTATTCGTCTGCTCATTTAATTGTATTAATAAACGTATAAACATACCTACCTACGCAACAAACACACATACCTACGCTTCCAAATTCATAAACATTTCATAAACCTCCTTTTGGCTTCGCCGTAGGCGGTTAAAAATTACACAGTAGTCATTATACAGTATTAAATATTCACTGAGATAGTCTGCTGCAAGTTGCAGGGTAAATTTGACGCTATCATTGGCGACACCAGGGCGTGCAAGGGTCCCAGACAGAAGGACTGCGGGCACCTCACTCAAAATGTAATCCCAACGAATGCAGGCCGCATGCAGGCAATATACGTGGAGGTGTTCGAGAACACATCCATCGATGTGGTGAGTTAAGTTTTTGATAAAAAGCGCATGCTGATTACAAACAATTGTAGCGTGCTAAAATGCGCTACTGGTTTATTTTATTTGCAGTTTAATTTCAGTTGGAAAGAGAGACTTGAATCTGTTGTTCGGCGGTGTTTTGTTCGAGAGCGCTGCCGGCCTGAACCTGTTTTGAAGCATTCGAATATGGTCAGATCGCATAATGACTTGCGGTCATCGCCTATTCGTCGACGACGAAATCGATCCGTCAAACGCAGGAATATAATAGTTTTTTCTTGTTTTATTTTCAACCAGTGTTTTAGTCATAGCTTTTCAAAATTTTACTTTTATTCGAAACAAGTGGCGATCGTAATTCACGGCGTCGAATAATAAATGAGCGGCGTAGGGCCTCACTTTTGTTCTGGCGACCGACACGGACGGGGCGCGTCCTGGAGCGTTCATGTCGGGTCACGGGACAGGGGTCCGCGTGGGAGGTTAGGCCGTCTCCCGCGTGTATCGCACTCGTTGCTTCTACAGCTGGTAAGTAAGCTGTGTACGAGGGCTGTTGGTTTTGTACTGGAAGGTAAGGAGGTTGACGCATTTCGATTTACAGCATCGCGGATCGCGGATGCGGCGGGGCGTCATGACGCCATGGCTGCGCGGCAGGTGTTGCTGGTCGCGAGCGGTGCAGCTCGTGGGAAGCAACCTGGGCTGGGAGGCAAGGTGGCGCTGGAATCGAGGAATGTGGCAACTAACGAGTCGTGGAAGAACCTGGGCTGCGAGGAAGCAAGGCGGTGCTGGAATCGATGGATGTGGCAACTAACGAGTCGTGGAGGAACCTGGGCTGGGAGGCAAGGCGGTGCTGGAATCGAGGAATGTGGCAACTAACGAGTCGTGGAAGAACCTGGGCTGCGAGGAAGCAAGGCGGTTCTGGAATCGAGGAATGTGGCAACTAACGAGTCGTGGAAGAACCTGGACTGGGCGGCAAGGCGGTGCTGGAATCGAGGAATGTGGCAACTAACGAGTCGTGGAAGAACCTGGGCTGCGAGGAAGCAAGGCGGTGCTGGAATCGAGGAATGTGGCAACTAACGAGTCGTGGAAGAACCTGGGCTGGGAGGCAAGGCGGTGCTGGAATCGAGGAATGTGGCAACTAACGAGTCGTGGAAGAACCTGGGCTGCGAGGAAGCAAGGCGGTTCTGGAATCGAGGAATGTGGCAACTAACGAGTCGTGGAAGAACCTGGACTGGGCGGCAAGGCGGTGCTGGAATCGAGGAATGTGGCAACTAACGAGTCGTGGAAGAACCTGGGCTGCGAGGAAGCAAGGCGGTGCTGGAATCGAGGAATGTGCAACTAACGAGTCGTGGAAGAACCTGGGCTGGGAGGCAAGGCGGTGCTGGAATCGAGGAATGTGGCAACTAACGAGTCGTGGAAGAACCTGGGCTGGGAGGCAAGGCGGTGCTGGAATCGAGGAATGTGGCAACTAACGAGTCGTGGAAGAACCTGGGCTGCGAGGAAGCAAGGAGGTACTGGAATCGATCATGGGGCAACTTACGAGCATGGAACATCTTGGGAGCAGTTGGAAGAACCTGGGTCGGATCGAGGAGCTGCTGAACATGAGTACTGTGGCAAGCAACTTGCATGTGATAATGGAATCTGGGCCGAAAGGCAAGAAGATGCTAGAATTGAGTATCGAAGCAACTTGGGAGCAGTTGTAAGAATCTGGATCGTGACGAGGAGGTGCTGTATACAAGTTCTGAGGCAATCTGAGGCAAGAACAAGGCTTATAGGAAATGGCTGCAGAATAGGTCTGTCGAGAACAGACGAGAGCTCAACGTCGTTGCTAGGTCCTGCAAACGAACGCAAAACTTGGCCAAGTTCAGGCACGACCGTGGAATTGGCGCGAAACTTGCACGTAGCCCTTCGGGTAGCCGCGCCTTCTGGTCTCTCGCCAAATCCATCGGTCGGAATTTCTGCCGTCCTGCTACACCTCCGCTGGAACGTCCGGATGGCTCGCTCGCTATACTCGCGAAAGAAAAGGCGAATATCTTTGCACGCCTTTTCGCATCCAACTCAAACATGGACGACCTGGGCGCCAACCCCCCTTTATTACCCCATTGCGGGCGTATGATGGCAAATATTAGGTTCCACCCCAGAGTCGTCCATAAAACACTACGTGAGTTGGATATTTCGAAGAGTAGTGGGCCTGACGGCGTCCCGGCGATCGTCTTGAAAAATTGTGCTCTGGAATTGGCGCCAGTCCTCACCCGCCTATTCAAACGCTCCTATTCCTCCGGATCAATGCCTTCTTGCTGGAAGAGAGCTTCGGTCCAGCCGGTCCCCAAGAAGGGGGACCCAGCGAACCCATCGAACTATCGCCCTATTGCGATAACCTCACTTTTGAGTAAGGTTATGGAGCGTATTGTCAACTCAGCGCTCCTGACGTACCTAGAAGACTCTAAACTCCTCGACGACAAACAATACGGCTTTCGCAAGCAAAGGTCGACTGGAGATCTTCTAGCGTACGTCACGCATTTATGGGCTGAAAGGCTCGATGGTTTTGGGGAATCGCTGGCGGTCGCTCTGGACATATCCAAAGCATTCGATCGCGTCTGGCACCGGGGACTCTTAAGCAAGCTTCCGGCCTACGGTGTCCCTACAAAACTGTGCACCTGGATCTCCAGCTTTTTGAGTGGCCGGTCGATATTTGTCACCCTAGATGGTGCCTGCTCGGCCGACTACTCAATCAATGCTGGTGTTCCACAAGGATCCGTGCTGTCGCCTACGCTGTTTTTATTGTTCATCAACGACATGCTCTCGCTCGGCGAAATACACTGTTACGCGGACGACAGCACGGTGCACGAAGGGTTCATCAAGGACTGGAAGGGTAGAGAGGCCTCAGCAGCAAACGCGAGACGCGAAACTGTTGCTCGGGTTGACCAGGTTCTCGAAAAAGTATCCTCTTGGGGGAAGAAGAACTTGGTCAACTTCAACGTAGCCAAGACGCAAGCTTGTGCCTTCTCTACTAAGGCTGATCCGTTTCCTCTCCAAGCCACTTTTCAGGGCAGCCAAGTCCCCAACGATGGTAGTCTGGGCGTCCTGGGTATGGAGGTGTCCAGGGACGTTGGGTTTCGATCGTTCATAGAGTCCAAGGCGAAACTAGCGTCTCGAAAATTAGGAGTCCTTTACCGCTGTCGGCGATTTTTCACGCCGGTCCAACTGCTTACACTCTACAAAGAACAAGTAAGACCGGTGATGGAATATTGCAGTCATCTTTGGGAGGGTTCCCCTGAGTACCTTCTTTCAGCCTTGGATTCTATTCAGCGACGAGCCATTCGCCTCATTGGTGACTCCGTACTCACAAAGGACCTTCAACCTCTAAAGCACAGACGTATCGTTGGGTCATTGAGCCTGTTTTATCGGTACTACTATGGCCGCTGCTCTGACGAACTTGCTTCCCTTATCCCTCCTCCTCCTGTTCGCCTTCGCCAAACCCGCCATACTCTCGCGGAACACCCGTTTGTAGTCGACAGAAGAGTTCTTCGAACTGCACGATTCTCTAAATCGTTCTTGTGCCGCACTGCAAAGGTGTGGAACGGGCTCCCAGAAAATATCTTCCCCCACTCCTACAATCCACAGATCTTCAAATCGCGGGTTAATAGCCTTTCCCCAGCAACATTAGTCCACCTCCAAGCCGGACTGGCACCTCCTCGGGGGTGAAATTGGCTGCGCCTGAGGTTGCGACCTCGGACAGAGCCACCCAGTTCGGTAGCAAAAAAAAAAAAAAAAAAACCTGCGAGTGAAGAAGGAACCTGGGCCGAGGCGTGAAGGTGACGCTGGACGCAAGAGGTGCTTCTCATGATTGGAGCAACTAGAACTGAAGCAAGGTGACACCGGATGCGAGCGCGCCAGCTCGAGCTAGGAGCGATTTGGATCGGAGCGTTACTCAGGACTGGCGCTTGATCGTGGTACTGCGGGGACTCACAGCCTGAGCATCAGCGCAGCGTCTGAAGGAGCTCGATCTTGCTGATTGTCAGGTGACATCTGTGTTGTGACGCACGTAGGCGTGACGCAGGAGGACAGTAAATCTAACCAGGGAAGTTGTGTTGTCATTATATTATTGGGGTTAGGTTAATTATTTTTGGGATTTCACTTAGCAAATATGAGTAGGTTATCTGACCATTAGGTAGGAATTTCAATTCAGATTTTAAATTCTAAATTTGGTACATTTATGTGTTTTAGTTTTATTTATTTTTATTAAAGATTTTATATTCAATTTTCTATATTATTTTCTACTTATTCTCTATACAGATTTCACAGATTTAGTTTGGTGCTTCTAGTTAAAAATCACCTGGCGTCTAGTTTAGTTTTAACAAAGCCAGCAAATATGTTAACCCTTGGTGCCAGTGTCTAGGAAAAGTGCAGGATTTTGTTAACTGGCAAGTTTTGCGGTTTCACAATTGTATTTCCTGTATGACCATTTCTATATTATACAAGGTGTATTTGACCTATGGTCATAATACACTCTGTATATAAATGTAAAAATACCTCAGAGCAACAATCTAAAGAGCGCGCCTATCTGAGCACGAACAGTAAGCACGGGTATGAACGCGTCACATGTGTAAATAATATGTAGTAATTACAAGAGTTCTACATAAAACGTGTCATTATTTTGAAATGAATAGGTATTCTTTTTAAAACAAAACAACTTTTCGCAATCCCCGTGCATCACAGAATGTCCATGGGCATCGTTAGACACCTACTTGTAGGTGTAACGATGCCACATGTCGCGCTATCGATAAAAAAAAAAAAACTTTGCTCACGGTTATTCCCGAGCTATGTGGCTCGACGTTTCGGGCCAAGTGTATGGTCCATCCTCACGAGCATTCTGCCTAGTGCGACGGTTGGCAGAGAACTGTCAGATCTCCGTCCGTCGTTGACGAAGATTGTAGCTGTGACCAGTGCGGGTAGTTTTCGTAGACGAGGGTTCAGGTGCGTTCCGGATCTTGGCGGAGAGGCATAAGGCGCTGACGGTATCCACTTCCGGCTGGTTTTGTCCGTCGTGTCTTCTTCTCTTGAGCGGCGCTATGACTGGGTTCCACATCGGTGACAACTTGAAGGCGTCCTCCCGTTTGAAGTTGTCGTGCTTCTTGATTTCGATGGACTCTCGGACGAGACGTGGGACGTGTCGTGTTTCAGTCGCAAGAATTTTGCTGACAGACAGAGAGCATTTTTACCGTACGTCCGTGGACTGACGGATAAATAGGGAGGAGACTGAAGAAACTGGTCAAAACGTTGCAAATGACCCCACTTACCTACAAAAAAAAAATTCGGTCGATGTGCCGAACACCCTGTATATTGAAAATGCAGACACTAAGATTGGGGTACTCAAATCATCCTGTCATCAATTTACGTAACGCAGACTTATGTTTCAGATTCGGATGTTGGCTTATAAAACGGGATCCGGCAAAAATGCACCGGCCATAATAAATCTGAAGTTGAACAATCCATGCAGTCAGACAATATTAGTAGGACTGTTCAAGAATATGTCGTTTCCTACCGAGAAAGCCTGTCTTGTGAAAAAGGTGATTACCATATCATAAACTATATTCAAAAAATGATGTTCCCAAAATTGACGCCCGTTTAGGATATATGAGTGTGTTAGAGACATCAGAAGTAGTCAGGTCAGAACTATTATACCGTACATGTTTTAATTTGTTGTCCTTATAATGAGGCCAACAAATTATATTAAATACAGTCCAACGAGGCCCTTATTTGACTCTATTTAACGCCGCGCTGTCCTCCTAGTGGGCAATCGCACTCGCGTCGATAGTCTGTTCTGTTAGTCTATCTATTCTATAGGCATTACCATGACTGTTACTTTGGGGAACTGGCTCTCCTCATCCCCTCTGTCCCTATCCATATCCGCCACGCTCGCCGGATACACTTGGAACATCCATAACATGTCTTTTTAGGCACCCATCTTCCCAGAAACGACCGTTTTTAGGTTCCCGTACACCGCACGGCAGCTTAGTACTAAGCCTACACCGTTTGTCTGTCTGCTTGTCCATCCGTCTCCATCCAATATATGGCTGTATCTTTGGAACCATAATAGCTAGCCGGTTGACTTTTCACAGAATATTTGTGGTTTTGGGGGATATAACTAAAAATAATAAATACATGAAAAAGGAAAAAATGCAGGGGATCTCCATCCCATACAAGAAACGTGTTTTCTCAACTTTGTAGTGCGGAAACCTCGGTGCCCGATGTTTTTTTATAGTTGGTAAATACTTAATAAAAATATATTGTGTGGTGTCACAGCACCTCTTAGAATTTTAGACAAACATGCTTTCCGGCTCTGTGCAGTCTCGTAGTGTCGCTTCAGTATTTTGCATGTTTCTGAGATCTCCTCTATGTCTTCGTTGCTCTAGAGTTCTTATCTTGCCAACGTCTGGTTACAGGGGAAGTACAACTACACTGTGGATGCCAGGAGCGTGGGACAGAAGCTGTGGGGCGGTAGCTTCTTCTACGGAAACTTCACGTTTAAGACTACGTTCTATGGTCCCAAGTGCAACTTATTGTGCAACACAACGAACGTCACGTTTTCACCTATAATACAAGGCTAATTATAAAAAAAACCCCGGCCAAGTGCGAGTGGGACTCGCACACCTAGTGTTCCATACCACCATGTAGTTAGTCGGTTTTTATTATTTGATGTTTTGCTTTAGAGTTTGCACTATAATCAAACAAAGATTTCTACTATAGAACAAAAAAAAAATTCTCAAAATTTTTCTTTTTCTTTTGTGATATAGAATCCTTTAACCTGGGTGTCTTCAAGCGTCTCGTATTAACGGGCTAGACAGCATAGCAACAGTCCGCAAATCTGCTGGTATGGCACCTAACTGAGCGTGGTTTCGCGAGGAGAGGTGATTTTGACTCTGTCGCCTGCACCATTGGTCTCTCGGCACAGCCACCCATGCTGGTTTAAAAAAAAACTACAAATTATCTCCTTTACTTACACGTGCTGTGGCCTGTGAGACCACGCTTCTAGCCACATTTCATGATTCTAGGTCGACAGGAAATACCCTATAGCACAGATTACTAAATAGTTACTTCGTAACAGATAAATCACTCCAAAAGTTCCTACCTTTCACGTCGCCAATCGCTACGTGCGAAAATGTACCTTAACGATCGAGTGTAAAGTGATTATTGCTTTGCAGCTTCGCCTGTTTATATTCTTCGGATGGTTTATATTCTTTGGGCAGCCCATAGAAATTCACCGCCGGGGCGGTGCGCCGGGCGGTAGGTAGTTATCGCGCGCAAGTACATAGAGTGCGTGAGGCCTGCCTATAGGTTTGATGACTGAGTTTGCGAGTATAAAATTCCCCGTGCGCTAAAAGAGAGTCAATGACCTTGAGCGCACGGGGCGCACCGTGGCGCGGCTCGCGTCTATGAGAGTCAATGACCTCAAGTAATCAGCTGTTTAGATACCTAGTGGCACGTTTACGTCGTTAGAACATTGACATAATTTGTTAAATTTCGAAAACTAATGCTAAAAATATCCCAAAATATTTGCAGTTAGTATGGTAAAACCTAATATAATAAAAGCGAATCATCTCGTTACGCACCACTGAATTCTCAATTCAGTTTTACGCACCATATCATGTGGCGATATTCCCAGCATGACTTGCTCAATTGCTCGCTGGGAAACTTTCAGCTTTTGATCGATAGCGTCCGCCAAAGGAACAGGAAGAGAAGCCTAAACAGCAAACGCGAGATGCAAAACTGTGGCTCAAGTTGGCCTGGTTCTCGAAAAAGTATCCTCTTCGGGGAAGGAGAACTTGGTCAACTTCAACATAGCCAAGACACAAGCTTGTGCCTACTCTACTAAGGCTGATCCGTTCCTGCTCCAAGCCACTTTCAAGGGCAGCCAAGTCCCCAATGATGGGAGTCTGGACGTCCTGGGAATGGAGGTGTCCAGGGACGTTGGATTTCGATCGTTCATAGAGTCCAAGGCGAAACTAGCGACTCGAAAATTAGAAACCCTTTACCGATGTCGGCGATTTTCCACGCCAGTTCAATTGCTTACACTTTATAAAGGACATGTAAGACGGGGGATGGAATATTACAGTCATCTTTGGGAGGGTTCCCCTGAGTACCTTCGTTCAGCCATGGATTGTATTCAGCTACGAGCCATTCGCCTCATTAGTAACTCTGTACTCACAAAGGACCTTCAATCTAAAGCACAAACATATCGTTGGATTATTAAGCCTGTTTTATTGGTACTACTATGGCCGCTGCTCTGACGAACTTGCTTCCCTTATCACTCCTCCTGTTCGCCTTCGCCAAACCCCCATCATACTCTCGCGGAACACCTCTTTTTAGTCGACAGAAGTGTTCTTCGAACTGCACGATTCTCTAAATCGTTTTTGTGCCGCACTGCAAAAATGTGGAACGGGCTTTTGGGGAATATCTTTCACTACTTCTACAATCCGCGGATCTTCAAATCGCGAGTTAATAGCCTTCCCCAGCGACATTAGTCCCCGTGCAAGCCGGACTCGGGGATGAAATTGGCTGCGCCTGAGGCTTCGACATGCCACAAGTACAAATGTAAGATTTTCTTAAATCTAGTTTTTGTCAAAGATTTCTGAAAAGTAAGGTTTTCACACGGTATAATTTATTTTTTCGTGTTTAATCCTGTTTAGCTGAAATACGACTTAAGAGCCACATGCTAAAAATTTTTCAGCCTCATACCTTGAGTTTGGCCCTTCGCGGTGAAAAAAAAAATAACTACAGTAAAGTGGCATTATGTAAAAAAAATACGCCCATCTGATATAGTTTTTAAAATGGTACTTCACTTACCTATTTGCCTAATAATTTATGAGGTATTGTTATTTAACTGCAAAAGGACCTCGGAATTTGATAACTGTTCTACCAACTACGAATTGGAATAAAATAAACACTTGAAGTAATTGGTTTTTATTAACCTGTTAAAGTAAAAAAAATAATTATACCGTGTGAAAGCCTTACTTTTCAGGAATATTTGTCAAAAACTAGATTTAAGAAAATCTTGCATTTGTACTTGTGGCATTTAAAAAATTTGCTAAGGGAGAAAATTTTGGATTTTTACAAAAATGACAATATCTCAAAAACTAGGCCATTTTTACTATGCCTAAAATTAGATATTCTGAGAGGTAATTAGCAGCCCTATCTCCTGTCAAAGGATTATCGTCGGTTTTTGGGACACCCTGTATAATAATAAATGCTATAGCAATATAACTAATAACTGGCTTAGACAAACTAAACTAACACCTTACTAACTAAATAACATTATAAAACAATAAAATATTTTTAGTATTTATTTAAAAAAAAATTACCAAAATTATATGCTTCCTTCTAAAATATACATGCACTAATTTTCAATGGTTATTTTTAAGTGAAGTTCAGTGAAACATCATAAGCAGAAAAACTTTTTACATTTTACGCATACTGTGGATACTTTTTTACGTGTTTTGTAACTGTAAAATATAAATCCTCTACAGAACCCTCTGTGCGCGAGTCGAACTCGCAATTGGCCAGTTTTTTCATTGTTTCTATTTTTCATAAGAAATACAAGGAGTAATAGATGTTTACGTGGTGTAAAATACTCTAAAACTTTATAAATACACTGCATTCAGACAGCGAGCAACATGTTTGTAGCAAAAATTTAACCAGCTGCTTTACCTGTCCAAAAGTCATTCAATTTTGTGTCGTCAGAGCAAAAAATTGATTTTCCACACTCTATAGAGATTACTCCAGTGCCAGGATTAAAAATAACATCATTCCTGCTGTGCCGGTTCAATTTAGAAGCCTCCAAAATGTGTACAATTTGATCCCACCGGTGAGGCTCATGGCCACTGAGTAATGATTGTTGTTCCCACCGGTGGTGCTCATTGGCAGCCAACGTGTTAAATACGTTTTTATAACTAAATTCAGAGGCAAGTTCATGATTTTATTGTATCGAACGAAGTTAATCAGCTCGTGTTTTAAAAAAGTTATCGATCTGCGCTGGTTTTATGATCGAAGGCGCTGGTAGATGAAGTTTTACATATATTAAAACTGAATATGTCAGGAAAGTAATATTGGCGGTACACTTCTTGAAATTCGAGTCAGACGCAGCATTCTTACTCAGTTGCGGCTCCATGTCTTCAACTCGGTGTCTCTGGGACCCTGTACGAGTACACTCTCTTTAGTAAGTACCTAGTACATAAACGTAAAAAAATTTCAGTGGAGTAGATACATAGTTGCGAAAACAAAGTGCAAGTTTTTAGCCTCGGTAGCTCAGTGGTGCGTTCGGTTGACTGTTGTTAAGCACACCTGGGCGCGGTCAGTGCCTACTTGGATGGGTGACCGCTAGACCGTTGGAGGCTGACCCTGGTTCGGATTCCACGTCAAACTGTAGGTCCCTTCTCTTCGTTACTACCTTACTAGGTGGTAGGGTTTATACCGCCCGGATTGATACCACCGCACTGAATTAAATGTCGGTCGAAACGGCTATATAAATAGTTCGTGTTTTCCGTCCACTTCAGTGTAGCCGACATGAGATAAAGGGAAGCACTGACATGGCGCCTAGTTCACCCGGTGTTATGGTCTGACATCACAGACGTTGTAGGTGATGTAGCCAACTGTGTCAGTTTCCATAAAAGAAAAAAAAAACGTGGTGGTCGGTTTTGTGCAGAGTTCTTGCAGCACAACACTGATTACTCTGCACACCGCGATTGTCGGGATAAAGCGTGTGTTATGTACTCAACTTATGTATGATGTAGATGTTTACTACGGCCGTAGGTGTGTGAAGAAGTATAACCCAATTTTTCTAACTGTGCACTTCGAGCTGTCAAAGTCATTAGGTTGGCAGGACTGAATTCACCCCCCGCTTACTTCTTCACCTCTCCGCCGACACCTATCAGTATACACACACACACACACACAGCAAGGGCGTGTACTGATAGGCGTCGGCGGAGAGGTGAGGAAGTGAGCGGGGGGTGAATTCAGTCCTGCCAACCTAACGACTTTGACAGCTCGAAGTGCACAGTTAACAAAATTGGGTTATAATGTAGATTGGAAAATTGTCCATTGAAATATAATCTGTCGTAATCAGGAAAACGCCGGAACCAGTTTTCAAGTCTCGGTGAGCACTCTCGTTAGCCGTGCGTGCGCCACACAATGCCCCGGTCATTATTCATGATTGGTACATTAAAACTAACTTCTTACAAGCTAACAAGAGCGTAGCATTTAAACATGCATAGCCGAAGAAACATTATCGTTGTCATATTGAACTTCACCTTTATTGCTTGGACGTTGGCAGCTTCTTATGTGAGAAGAATTTTTTTATTGTTATGCTCACAAAATTATTTTATTAATCTAAATTTGCTTATGCAGAAACATCTATCTCAGCCTCGGTAGCTCAGTGGTGCGGTCGCTGGGCGCGGTCAGTACTTGGATGGGTACGGTCCAGTACGGTGTGGTGAGGTTTGCGGACGCTTTGCTCGTTTCCCAGTTCGTTCGTTCGTGTTACAGGGTAATTCGGTTGTTGAATCAGTCATGTCACCAACTTTCAGACGGCAAAATGAAAAATGAAAAAAAAAAAACAGAAAGAAAACTGAATGTTGACACGTCTGCACTGCGCGAGGTTGGAAACACGACTGAGCGTGTCAGCAGCGCACGGCTAGCCGGCGGCGGCCCGTATGACCGCAGCTTTAACGCGTTGACGTGGACCAATAGCGCTTCACTGTGCATTGTTATTACCCTTCTATTACTGGCTTGTCTCGCGAAATAGAGTATAGTTGGTAGGGTTTATCCCGGCCGGATTGGTACCACCGCAGTCCACACTGAACGAAACATCGCGGCGTCGTCGGTCGAAATGGCTATGTAAATAGTTCGTGTTTTCGTGAGCTTTGAACAAGACTGTTCTGGTTCAAAGCCGCTTGGAGCAAACGAACACACAATGTGTAGGTACGTACTTTTTTTTATTTTTATGTAATTCGGTATGGGTGGCTGAGTCGGAGGGGCCAAAGCGCATGCTCCGACCAGCCAATATCACCTCTGAGAAGGTAGGTGCCATACCGGAGACTTCCCTGGATTGCTGGCTCTACTGGACTATAGAGGAGAACACAACCGAGGCTGCTATGCGGCCATCTTATATCCAGTACGGTGGTACCAACCCAGTCGGATACAATCTGAGCCAACCACCTACTAAGGGGCAAGGGAAGGGACCTACAGTTTTACTTCGGTTCCGAACGGTGAAGCAGCAGGGTGTAGGTATGCGCGTAAATTTTTTCGTCAGAAAAAACTCATTGATACACGCCGCCCGGATTCGAACCTCGGACCTCTCGCGTGAGAAGCCGATGCCCAAACCACTCGGCCACCCGCCGCTTATATGCTGCCACACTCTTAACCCTTCTTTTGAATTCGCCGTAGTCGGGTAAAAGCACCACGGTAAGTAGAGATTATACAGTATTCAATATTCACTAAAATTGCGTGCTGCAAGTTGCAGGGTAAATTTGACATGACCATTCGCGACACCAGGCCGTGCAAGGGACCCAGACGGAGGGACTGCGGGCACCTCACTCAATATGTAATCCCAACGAGTGGAGGTCGCGTGCAGGAATTATACCTGGAGGTGTTCGAGAACGCATCCATCGATGTGGTGAGCGAAAAGCGCATTCTGCTTGCAAATATTTGTATTTCCTGTATGACCGTTTTCTATAGATAAAACCTTCCCTTCTTTGTGTTCCCGCAGCAATGTAAAAATACCTCACAGGAATAATGCTATAGAGCGCGACTATCGGTCTACGAACAGTAAGCACGTGTATGACCGACTGCATCACATGTAGGTATAAGTATAAAAGTTAAATTACAAATTTAAAGAACCCCCGACTATAAGTATAAGAGTTAAATTACAAATTTAAAGAACCACCGACTATAGGTATAAAAGTTACTTACAAATTTAAAGAACCACCGACTGTAAGTATAAAAGTTTAATTACAAATTTAAAGAACCCCCGACTATAAGTATAAGAGTTAAATTACAAATTCAAAGAACCACCGACTATAGGTATAAAAGTTACTTACAAATTTAAAGAACCACCGACTATAAGTATAAAAGTTTAATTACAAATTTAAAGAACTTCCGACTATAGGTATAAAAGTTAAATTACAAATTTAAAGAACCCCCGACTATAAGTATGAACGTTAATTACAAATTTAAAGAACCGCCGACTATAAGTATAAAATTTAAATTACAAATTTAAACAACCCCCGATACGTCAACAACCCTTAAAAAGTCAAACATAATTTCCGTTCATTTACTTAAGGCTGTTGCTTCACAGTTCAATCACACATGAGACATGACTGGTTTTTATCTATAGCGTCAAGTTAATGATATTCCAACCAAAACCATAATATTATGTATCTGGAGCGCATATACCTGAAGTTTAATATTATGCAAGAATTGTACATTGTTCAGGTTAAGTATTTCTGAGAAATGAATACATAGATACCTTATCGTCACCTCGAGCCATACGCAGCACACGCGCGCTGCTCTATGCCCATTACTGCTCTTAGGAAAATACCTATAAATAATATTATAACATGTAATCATGGCTATGGCTAGCCTCTAACCTCAATCTATTAAACAAGCAGACACTGAGGTTGGGGTACTCATCCTGCCATCAATTTAAGTAACGCAGACTTATGTTTCAGTTTCATGTACATAATCATGGCTATGGCTAGCCTCTAGAAACTCAATCTATTGAACATGCAGACACTGAGGTTGTAGTACTCATCCTGCCATCAATTTAAGTAACGCAGACTTATGTTTCAGTTTCATGTACATAATCATGGCTATGGCTAGCCTCTAGAAACTCAATCTATTGAACATGCAGACACTGAGGTTGTGGTACTCATCCTGCCATCAATTTAAGTAACGCAGACTTATGTTTCAGTTTCATGTAATCATGGCTATGGCTAGTGTGGCTAGCCTCCAAACTCAATCCATTGAACATGCAGACACCGAGGTTGGGGTACTCATCCTGTCATCAATTTAAGTAACGCAGACTTATGTTTCAGATTCATGTAATCATGGCTATGGCTAGCCTCCAAACTCAATCTATTGAACATGTAGACACCGAGGTTGGGGTACTCATCCTGTCATCAATTTAAGTAACGCAGACTTATGTTTCAGATTCATGTAATCATGGCTATGGCTAGCCTCCAAACTCAATCTATTGAACATGTAGACACTGAGGTTGGGGTACTCATCCTGCCATCAATTTAAGTAACGCAGACTTATGTTTCAGTTTCATGTAATCATGGCTATGGCTAGCCTCTAGAAACTCAATCTATTGAACATGCAGACACTGAGGTTGTGGTACTCATCCTGCCATCAATTTAAGTAACGCAGACTTATGTTTCAGTTTCATGTAATCATGGCTATGGCTAGTGTGGCTAGCCTCCAAACTCAATCCATTGAACATGCAGACACCGAGGTTGGGGTACTCATCCTGTCATCAATTTAAGTAACGCAGACTTATGTTTCAGATTCATGTAATCATGGCTATGGCTAGCCTCCAAACTCAATCTATTGAACATGTAGACACCGAGGTTGGGGTACTCATCCTGTCATCAATTTAAGTAACGCAGACTTATGTTTCAGATTCATGTAATCATGGCTATGGATAGCCTCCAAACTCAATCTATTGAACATGCAGACACTGAGGTTAGGGCACTCATCCTGCCGTCAATTTAAGAGAATCGGGAAGTCCGCTCTCCTCCATACACCAGGGGAAGTCTCTCTTCAACCCTTAAATCTTGCACTAGCATTTTCAAATTTTTATGTGTAAAAGATATTATCAATATCTATGCCCCTATGTTGTCCTTTTTTCGTTATTTCATTTTAAATAAAATATATTTTATTATAAAAGTGTCAAAATATAGCCTAACTTTCATATTTTTTATATGGAAAACTATTAAAAAAATAATTAAAATTAAAACATAGAGGCATCCAGTAGGTTTTTGTTGATAGCAAAAAAAATATATCACTTAAATTGAGGAAGAATAAAGACATGAAAACAGACTTCGCCTGAATGATGATTCACAAATATTTTGTAGGCAGTTAGCTTCTGAGCTGCAATTGTCCTTTTCACACAATTCGGGGTGTGAGGGGGGAACTACTCATGGACAGCCCACTAATACAGAAACATATTACGTGATGTAATAGTGAAGTTCATTTCATTATCGATATATTTTCTTTAGGGCTGGGATGCATTTTATCGATGTAATATAAGCATCTACGAGTATGTAAGTCTACTTACTACTAGTCAAAGAACAAAAGATATTTAATTAGGTGGTGGGCCATATCAAAATTTAGTTTTTGTAATATAAAAGAAAAATTCAGCTTTTTTGCTGAATTTTAATAAGATACTTTTTTTATAATGTGAAAAGGTCTATTTTCTGAAATATCATCATCATCATCAGCCTGTATCGGTCCACTGCTGGACATAGGCCTCTCCCAAGGCACGCCACCACACGCGGTCTTCCGTTCTTCAATATAAAGTATTAAATTTGAACCTTCAGAAAACGGTCGTTCAGAAAAAGCTACTACACAATTCGCAGCTCATGAAGTACCTGGAGACGAATGGTCTCATGAGCGATCGGCAATACGGCTTCCGGCCAAAACGATCAGCTGGTGATCTCCTAGCGTACATCACTCGTCTTTGGGGTGAATCGCTCGAAGATCATGGTCAAGAATCCTTGGCAATTGGCCTTGATATTGCCAAGGCATTTGACCGGGTTTGGCACAAGTCGCTCTTATTAATTTATTTTTATTTTTTCGCTTTAATATTTTTTTTTTCTCTTAAACCAAGTCGCATTAGCATGCAATTATTATATAACAAAGAACCCCAGACCATGCCTAACGTATGCCAGAAACACCGAAAGGTAATCTTGTTTGGTATAGAAGTTACAGCTAGGTGTGTAAATTTTTTCGTTAGGGTTGTCACAAATGTTCGGGCTAAGTTTGGCCGAACATTTTTAACAACTAAATCAAATGAAATGAAATTTAATGAACATACAAATTATTATACAAGAGTTGACAAACAAAAAAAAAATATGAAAAACATCAGTACACTATATTATATTATAATATCTAAGAATCTAATCCGGCCGGAATATAATCCGTTATTAATATTAACTGTGAAAGTGATCGACTATACAAATTTATCTATGTTTAAAGTAACCAAGAGCTCAAATAGATAAAGAAAATGACTTTGAGGGCGTATTCAAATATAAGCGTATAGTGACTCGCCGACTGTGAGCGTGCTGACTGTGAGCTATAAGAAGCGATTAGTCGGCCTCAGGTCAGTGAGCTAAATGAGCATATGTATTGTGTAATTACATTGTAACGTAGTAGTCTGCGGTAGCCAGAGAGAGCGAAACTGACTGGCGGCTTAGTTTCCAAGTATAGCCGTTTTAATTTTGGCAGCTGTCATTCAAAATGAAGATCTTGACGAGATCTATCATTACTACCATCACACTAGTAGTCTAGATTTTTTTTACAAAAATAAAAAATAAATAAAAACATTAAATTATAAAAAAAAAAAAAAATATTTTCAAGTATGTATATGCATACACGAAACCCATTTTAACTATTCACACTGCAAGATAAAGACGACTCGTAACTCGCGTAAAGAAAAATTAAAAAAAATCATAACTCCCAAATGTTTCACTTTATTCAAACAATAAAAAAAACATCCCCAGATATTGAGTCAATCTACCATATAAAAATAGAGAAGTTTAAAATATATAGTATTTAGAAATATGTTAAAAAGTGCCCTTTTTAAACCCCCTAAAAACGGCAATTTTAAGCGGTTTTTTTGCGATTTTCTCAAAAACTCCCAAACTTTTTAAATTGTTTTTCCACTATCCGTAGCCCTAATCGATACGCGTCATTTGACATCCTAAATATTTACGTATCCGTAAAACTCACAATACCAGGGCGAATTCGCACTCTCGGTGGAAATCGGGGACTATACTGAAGCGATTGAAAAGACATTTTAAATGTCAAAATAAAATGTATTGGAACATTCACACACCACGACTATTATCGAATTTCGGAGATTTCATATTTATTTACATTTATTTTGGACAAAATAAGCCTGTACTATGCTATGCCTGTGCCTGACTTCGCAGGCAGGCGTACTATCAAAAAAAGAAAATGTGCAGTTTTCTGGTTCGGATTCCACGTAAAACTGTAGGTCCCTTCCCTTTTTACCGTACTAGGACCCGAGACTGTACTTGGGGGGAAATATGTGGGCAGGGAGAGCGTTCCAGAGTTTACCAGTTCTGTGGAGGATAGATTTGCAGCACCGATTGGTACGCATCCGTGGTAAGTCCAGCGTATAGGGATGCAATCTCTGCCCAGTGCGCGTTGTGCGGAGGTGGAAAGGGGACGGCGGGATTGCGTTAAACAGCTCCTCCGAGCATTCCCCATGGAATAAGCGATAGAACACACTTAGGGCGCCGACATCCCTACGGAGTTGCGGGGGTTCTAGATCGCGGGATACATCGGGGTCACCCACTAGTCGCAAAGCTCGACGCTGGATCGAATCCAAAGGCGCAAGCTGGTATTTAGCTGAGCCATCCCACAAGTGCGAGCAGTACTCCAAGCAGGACCTAATCTGCGTTTTATAAAAAAACAGCCTTGGTTGTTTGTGTCCAGGTACGCCATGAGCTGTGCATTGATAATGCGCTCCATCACCTTGCAGAGTAGAGAGGTAATCGCTATAGGTCGGTAGTTCGACGGGTTTGAGCGGTCGCCAAATTCGAGCATCTCGGCAGAGTTGGCGACATCGGATTTATCACGCCCGAGTTGATACCACAAAACTGAATAAAACATCGGTCGAAACGGCTATGTAAATAATTCGTGTTTTCTGTCCAGTTCAGTGTAGTCGACATGAAATTAAGGGAAGCACTGACATGGAGGCTAGTTCACCCGGTGTTATGGGCTGACATCACGGATGTTGTAGATGATGTAGCGAACCGTGTCAGTTTCCATAATTATTGATCGGTAATGGTAGCTCTATATAACAATAAAACTCTTGATGAAGGTAACAATAGATCCTCTAAGTCAATAAAGAAGAATGATGTATTTTTTTTTCAACCGATCAAGATAACATTGAATTTATTATGAAAATTTACCTACATAATGAAATTACTCGAGTTCGTTCTACACTGACTCATTTACAGTTAGTGCGGCTCGCATGTGGAATCAGCTTCTTGAGCAGATACGTCGCTCCACTACTATCCACATGTTCAAAGAACGTATCCACAAACGATTTCTGAAACCACATGGCAATGAGTAGGTAAAATAAATATAAATACTCATCGATGCCCTTGCGTCTTCAATCCAGTTGAAATATATGTAAAGTATGTATATAAGTATGTATGTATAGTATATAAGAGTTGATGTAGGTATATTATAATATGTATATTTCTTAGTGTATATATGTAATTATGTATATGTAAGGATTTATATTGATTGTATGTATCTTTGTACAATTTGTATATGTGTGTATTTATATTTCATACAACTGTTCCCTGTTTGGTACTGCATTGTCCGCCCCTACGTGTTTTCCACATCCCGAAGGTTAGTTCGTAAAGAATGCCGCAAAAAAATGTGAAATAAAGGATATAAATGAAATTACACTTTCGGCCAAACAAATACAATTAATTTACAATTCGAAAAGTGACAACCCTGACTGTAAAATTTTCGGCCAATGCATTAGTACTTATGTTAAAACTTCTATACCAAGCGAGTTTATATTTCGGTTTTTCTAACATACGTTAGGCATGGTCTGGGGTTATTTGTTAAATAATAATTTTATGCTAATGAGACTTGGTTTAGGTGAAAAAAAAATTACTCATATTGTACTTTTTTTGGCCAAAAGAAAAGTCACTTTTTTTTATTTATTACTTTGAAATTATGTATAATTGGCACACGGGAGTTCTACTCTACCTTTTTAAATACTCAAAACTAACTAATTTTGGAGTAAAAGGACCTTGTACGAAAATAAGGTCAAATTCCACACTGTGCGTCACTCACGCCGTCTATGTATTAGTTAAAATGCTTCATACTCTTTTCGCCAGATGGTGCGCATACACTTTTTAGTTTCTTGTGTGGGGACCCCGTTAATTTTTAACTTTTTCTTATTTTTATTATTTGTTGTTATATCGGACATAATAGCACATATTCTGTGAAAATTTCAACCGGTTACCTATTACGGTTCAAGAGATACAGCCTTCGGACAGACAGACAGACAGACAGACGGCGTAGGCTTAGTAATAGGTCCCGTACGACGGATACGGAACCCTAAAAAGGTTCACCATCAAACAATCTATAGAATTCTCCCATTTCAGATTGTACTAAATGTTTTGAAATACCAGGGTGTAAAAGAAAACGCTCATGAAAATGTTCAATACATGTTCTCATTTTCTTGGATCGACTATCTCTGGCAAAAAAGAACAATTATAAAATTTTTTTCCAATTTCGGTTCAATTTTTTCATTCCAAAACTTGTCTCTTTCTTTTTTTTTCCACAGTAATCCCTTCTTCGTTCAAAGAATGAAATAGGCAAATTTATTTTCAGCCACATGCATCTGTCCTTGAACTTGATAACAAGCGCTGCGATCGTCATAGTGTCCGCCGAGTGCGTGTGTGTGCGTGCGCCACGTAGTCGCACGCACACAGAGACAAGTGAGCTCGGGCGGCTGGTATGTTTGTGTGCGTGACCAGCGGCGCCGCCCACAGCGACAGCAATAAGATGAAGGAAATCCTAAATTTGAAAACGCTTCGTAGTACACGATGCTCTTAAGTAATTCAGACGTATGTTTCAGATTCGCATTTTGGGTTATAAGTCGGAATCCGGCAAATATGCGCCGGCCATAACAAATCTGAAGTTGGACAATCCATGCAGTCAGACTATGATAGTGGGAGTGTTCAAGAATTTATTGTTTCCTACCGAGAAAGCCTGTCTAGTGAGAAAGGTGATTACCATCTAGGCTATATCCATAAATGATGTACCTAAAACCAACGAGGTATTATGTACTAGAGCTATCGCTACGAAGAAAAGATAGAGAGAAACGGCGTCCCACCAGCTGAGGTATAAGGTAAGGTAGCGGGGAGGAGGATCGCAGAGCCGAGCGGTAGAGGGGAGCTCGCGCGGGGCGGGAAGCGACTAGAGTGGGCCTAGCGGGTGGTGAGAGGGGCTCGCGCGGGGCGGGAAGCATGCGGGAGAGGGGCTAGCGGCCGGTAAGCGACAACGCCAGCCAAGGTCATCCCAACATGTCCCAACATGTGCATTGAAATACAACCGGGCATGCGTGATGCGCGCAGGTGACGCATGCGACGAGTTCGCCCGCTCGCGATCGACTAGTTTCGATGTGCCCCAATTCGTAAATTGTGCCTCAACTCGGCGGAGCAATGCCCGTCGCCCGAGTAAGAACTCTAGTACATAATACCTCGTTGCCTAAAACCGACGTCCGTGTAGGAAATAGGAGTGTGGAAGAAACGTCAGAAGTAGTCAGGTCAAAACCTTACCGAACACGTCTTAACTTGTTGGCCTCATTGGACTCTATTTAACGCCCCGCTTTCCTCCTAATTGTCAATCCCACGCTCACGGATGGTCGGCAGTCGGTCCCCTTAGTCCATTCTATAGGTATTACCATGAACGTTGCTCCGAGGAATTGGCGTCTCTCATCCTTTCTGCCCCTAGCCCCTATCCAAATCCGCCACACTTGCCGGACACTGTACAAAATTCAAGATTTCAAGTCAATGCTATCAAAAGATATCAAATGGTTATATATGTCAAATATTTTGATACTCGCAAACTCACTCATCGAAAACCTTAAGGGGTATTTTCGGTGACTTATATTATGAAGTTTGACAAGAAGGAAGTTGTCCGGGAAAAAATCGAAAATCGTTAATTTATAGTTACGAGTCATTGCATAATATTTTTTTCTTTTCGTTTTATCGTAAAAATACACATGCATCAAATTTGATATGGTTATAGTGCAAAATCTAAAGTAAAACATCAAATAATAAAAACCGGCCAATTACGTGATGGCACGGAACCCTCGGTGCGCAAGTTCGACTCGCACTTGGCCGGTTTTTTTTCATAGTTACTTCGTATGTATGGCATATGGAATGGGTTTCCGGTGAGTATTCCCTAGCCAATAACTTTGGTGTCTTAAATGAGGCGTGTCAATAAAATCGACGATAAAATGTTCTTCACTGAGCGTGGTTTCACATGAAGTGGTGTTGTTGGCTGCGTCTGATTCTAGGCACAGGCACCATGCCAATTTTCTTATAAGTAGGTTCTGTTGTTTAAATAATATGCTATGTCTTCTAGTATCCATAAAAAAAAAATATGTCGTAAAAGGCGACTAAGGGATATGACTCCCTTCTTATATTACTAGGTGGTAGGGTTCAACCCGCCCGGGTTGGTACCACCGCACTGAATGAAAGGTCGGTGGAAACGGCTATGTAAATAGTTTGTGTTTTCCGTCGAGTTCAGTGTAGCCGGCACAAACGAAGGGAAGCGCTGACGTGGCACCTATTTCACCCGGTGTTATGGGCTGACAGATGTTGTAGGTGATATAGCCAACCGTGTCAGTTTCCATAAAAAAAAATGCTTTAGTTATTTTTGATTGGAATATTAAATTTTAGGTATGACTTTGAATTTTGTGTAGATCCATGAATAGACAATTCGAATATCAAGTTCAAATAGATGTAAGTTACTCAAGCCGTCATACTTAAGTCGCGTACGTTTGGTTACAGGGGAAGTACAACTACACTGTGGATGCCAGCAGCATAGTGCAGAAGCTTTGGATCGGCAGTTTCTTGTACGGAAACTTCACGTTTAAGACTACGTTCTATGGTCCCAAATGCAACTTATGCTGTAACTTAATGAACGTCACATACTCACCGATAATATAAAATTAATTATGAAATAAACACTAAAAATAACTTCGGACTTCGGCCAATAGTTCTGGCTTCGATGAGACAGTTCGGCCATCTGCAGTTTTAAGTTTTGTCAGTTGGCTTCTGCCCAGTTGCTGCGCGAACACTTTGGAGTCCTTATTTTGCTCTATCGCCTCATTATAATTTTTTTTTATGGAAACTGATACGATTGACTGATACGACTGATACGATTCACCTACTACATCCGTGATGTCAGCCCATAACACCTTGGTGAAGGTGCCATGTCAGTGATTCGCTTCGATCGTTCCGGTTACACTGAACTGGACGGAAAACACGAACTATTTAAATAGCCGTTTCAACCGACCTTTCATTCAGTGCGGTGGTACCGGGCGGGTTAAACCCTAACACCTAGTATGGTAAGAAGGGAAGGGACCTACAGTTTTATTCGGAATCCGTACCACGGTCAGACTCCAACGGTCGATCGGTCACCCACGATCCGACCGACAGTCGACCGACCGCACCACTGAGTTACTGAGGCTGTTTGTGATCAAGTAATCAAAAGATTACGTGTCTCTTAAAAAGGTTGTAATAAATGTTGAATTAGATATTTAAAAGAACCTTTGACCCAATAAAAGTCAACAATATTTTCAGTTTAGTTCCTTAAAAGCGTCGGAGGACCGGTAAATAAATATCTGCGCAGCTCTGAGTTTTATTTATATCCATTATATCTATTATCCATAGTTCGTGTTTTCCGTCCAGTTCAGTGTAGCCGGCGCGAAATGAAGGGAAGCACTGACATGGCACCTAGTTCACCCGGTGTTATGGGCTGACATCACGGATGTTGTAGGTGATATAGCCAACCGTATCAAGTTTCCATAAACAAAAAAAAAAAATTATTTACACATTTTTTTTACATTAATTTTACATAATATTTACAAACTTTAAATCTAAAATTAATACAAAAACAAATGGAGTTTCCACCATCGGCGGCGGCGGCGGCGGGGCGAACCCAAGCTACCGATGGTCGGGCCCTAGGGAGAGAAACCGCCGAACGATGCGTGCAGTGTCGAGCAGGGCTGCCTTCTGGATCTGGCCATTGACCCAACTACTCAGCGAGAGCCTCTCAAGGTGATCGTCGAGGCTCTTCGCTATCAGCCCGTGCGCCGAAACGACTATGGGCACAACGATCGTCGAGTTGACGGGCCACATGTTGGTAACCTCGTGCTGCAGATCCAGATACTTTAACATCTTCTCTTCTTCCTTACTTACGAGGTTACCATCATGCGGCACGGCGATATCGACGAGCGTTGCGCGCCTTGCCTCCCGGTCCACTATCAAAATATCAGGCCTGTTCGCGAGAATAGTCCTGTCTGTGATAGATAATGGACCGGTCCCAGTAGAGTGACATGACTCACATGACCGTTCTCGAGAACTGGTTGCGGATTGTACTTATAGTAAGGCACCTCGGTACCTACAAGGTTGTACTTTAAGGGGATCTTTTTTTTTCATCTATTTACACATTTTTTCTTATATTAATTTTACATATTTACAAATAACTAAATATCTAAAATTAATATAAAAATAAACGGAGTCGCTCAGCTATAAGAAATGCATTATTATTATTCCGAGGCGTATAATATAGAAGCGATTGTTTCTAATAATATCCGTGTGGAGCCGGTACTTAAAAAGAATGGCCCCACTGCATCTATCCCCGTGCATGTCGTGAAAGGACAAAATGCCGCGCGACAGGATAGCCACCCACCTCTCACTTTAGTACGGTCTTTCCACCGAGTCATGGCAGCAGGTGGGTCTTCGTGCCTTACTTGCTGCTTGATAGTTATCTTGTCCTAATACTTGTCTAAATGTTCTCGGTCGGTTTTGTGTTGTAATTTAAAAGAGTACTTGCAGCACAAAACCGACTACTTTGCTCACCCCGATTGTCGGGATGCAGCGTGTGGTATGTACGATATGTATGTATGTAATATCTGCGCTTAAAACAGATTTGCTATTAAAATGACTTCATCGCGAGCGTAGCCGCGGGCACAGCTAGCGAGGAAATAATTTCGGACTGACTGAAAGAAATGCATAGATTTAATGTTATTTAATGTTTTGGAGTGAAAGTGATGTTAAGTCTGCTGCAGGCCAGGGTACATTTCTGGCTGGACATTGTCGACTTGAAAGTGAAATTTCCGTAGAAAAAGCTCCCGCCCCACACGCTATGCGCCACCGCTGATAGGTCTACCGTGAAGTTGTACTTTCCCTGAGAAATATTAATGTTTATGAATAAAGGCTAAGGACCAGATGCCATGTTCAATGACGACACGCTAATCACCTCTCACCTTGGTACGAGTTCGTTACACCAAGTCATGCAAATTATAACGTTCTATATTAAAAAAAACACTTATAGACAGCTATATATGGTGTTTCGTTAGTCATGTCATTAACTTCAGGATGGTTACATACAGGCTCAAATAAACACGTTACGCAAAAAAATATTATATCATTATAGTATTACTTTTCGAGAAATTTAACAAAACATGTTTGGGGTCAATGACCGTACTATGTTCAAACGCAGAACAGCTGTTTGTTGTAAGTAAGTCACAAGGTCACTATGATTGGTTTTTACAGCGACTTATTTGATTTGATTTTTTTGTTAGCAGAAAAATTTTTCCTATAAACATATGTTTTTTTCTTACGTAAAGTGTTTATTTGAGTGTGTATGTAACCCTCCCGAAGTTAATGACATTGATGACTAACGAAACACCTTATATAGATATAAAAACATATAAGAGAAATTGTGATGAGTATCTACCACCTTCTTGAAGAGACAGGATCTACCGAATCCGATCCACGTTTTCACGACATTCCTGAAGAATAAGGGACTTTCGCACGGCTTGCTTAAGCGCAGAGTTGTGATGGCCGCAGAATGCTCACCCAATTCCATGTTAAATGTGTTAACGGCCATCTGTAATGTAAAACAATTGTTTTGAAATTGCCATTCTTTGCTAAATCAAAATAATCCGGAATTTGTGGCTGATTCAGAGAGGCCAAAGCGCGTGCTTCGCGCGTGCTTGAAGGTAGGTGCCATACCAGAGACTTTACTGGCTGGCTTTTTTGTGTGTAATCCGGTATGGTTGGCTGAGTCGAAGGGGCCTAAGCACATGCTCCGACCAGCCAATATTACCTCCGAGAAGGTAGGTGCCATACCGAAGACTTCCCTGGATTGCTGGCTATACTGGACTAGAGGAGAAAACAACCGAGGCTGCTATGCGGCCATCTTGCATCCAGTACGGTGTACCAACCCAGTCGGCTACAATTTGAGCCTACCACCTAGTAAGGGGCTAGGGAAAGGACCTACAGTTTTACACCGGTTCCGAACGGTGAAGCAGCAGGTGTAGGTATGCACGTAATTTTTTTCATCAGAATAAACTAATTGGTAACTAACGCCAACCGGATAAGAATCTCAAACCTCTCGCATGAGAAGCCGATGTCCAAACCACTCGGCCACCCGCCGCTTTAGCTGTGATGGCAGCCTATCAATACTAATAATCGGGACCGGATGTAGACCAACTTGCTTCCGTGCACTGGCTACGCTTTGGGGACCTCTTCGGGGAAACCGAAGGGTTTGTCTTTGCAATACAAGATGAGGTTGTCAAGACGAACAACTATAGGAAACACATAATGAAGGACGGGACCATTGACATCTGCCGCGCCTGCCACCAACCTGGCGAGTCCCTCAGACATGTGATTTCCGGTTGTTCGCAGCTTGCCAACACCGAGTATTTGCATAGGCACAACCTAGTAGCCAGGATTATCCACCAGCAACTTGCCTTAAAGTTCAACCTTGTAGGTACCGAAGTGCCTTACTATAAGTACAATCCGCCGCCAGTTCTCGAGAACGGTCATGTCACACTCTACTGCGACCGGTCCATTATCACAGACAGGACTATTCTCGCGAACAGACCTGATATTGTGATAGTGGACCGGGAGGCAAGGCGCGCAACGCTCGTCGATATCGCCGTGCCGCATGATGGTAACCTCGTCAGTAAGGAAGCAGAGAAGATGTTAAAGTATCTGGATCTACAGCACGAGGTTACCAAAATGTGGCCCGTCGACTCGACGATCGTTGTGCCCATAGTCGTTTCGGCGCATGGGCTGATAGCGAAGAGCCTCGACGACCACCTTGAGAGGCTCTCGCTGAGTGGTTGGGTCAAGGGCCAGATACAGAAGGCAGCCCTGCTCGACACTGCACGCATCGTCCGGAGGTTCCTCTCTTTGGGACCCGACCATCGGTAGCTTGGGCTCGCCCCGCCGCCGGTGGTGGAAACTCCATTTGTTTTTGTATTAATTTTAGATTTTAAGTTTGTAAATATTATGTAAAATTAATATAAAAAAAAATGTGTAAATAAATGGATAATAATTGACGTCGGCCGAGCCACAACATCTACGGTGAGGGCGACGTCCACCATCGGCCAGCTTGGGGTCATCGGGACTTCACGTCCCGTCTAGTGCCCCCGCTACCGGTGGTGCTGTGCGAACATCAGGCGACGCGCGCGCGAAGAGGAAGAAGTTTAAAAGAGCTGCGCGACGACGTCGCCGTGCAGTCCGGCGGATACGGAGCTCTCCGAGATGGGGGTGGTGGTGGCCTACGTGTCTAGTACCACCACCTATCGCTCGTAGCTTGCCTCGCGTCGTCTCGGAGAACTCTGTAGCCACGGCCTGCACCCGCCGGTGTGCTTGGAGGCTTGCCTCCCGCCGCCGGCGGTATTCCGTTTATTATTTTTATATTAATTTTGAGTATATGTGGTGTATTTTTATAATCTGTATATTTAAAATTAATGTAAATATTATGTGAATGTGATAATAAATGTATAAAATAATAATAAAATGAAAAAGACTGATGTTTGTGAGATGCACCGCGATGTCGTCGTCAGTGATAAAGGCCTTACCCCGTTGGACATGGGAAAAGAGGACTGGCGGAAGCCAGTTGTACTGAGCACCGAGGACCGCATGGAAGTATGGAAAGGCAAGGCGCTGCACGGTAGGTACTTCCGGTCTCTCACGGGGCCGGATGTAGATCAACTCGCCTCCGTGCACTGGCTACGCTTCGGGGACCTCTTTGGGGAAACCGAGGGTTTTGTCTGTGCAATACAAGACGAAGTTGTCAAGACCAACAATTACAGGAGATTCATTATGAAGGATGGCACCATTGACATCTGCCGCGCCTGCCACAAACCTGGCGAATCCCTCAGACATGTAATCTCCGGTTGTTCGCAACTTGCCAACTCCGAGTATTTGCACAGGCACAACCTAGTAGCCAGGATCATCCATCAGCAACTTGCTTTGAAGTTCAACCTTGTCGGCTCGGAGGTGCCTTACTACAAGTATAACCCACAGCCAGTTCTCGAAAATGCTCACATCACGCTCTACTGGGACCGGCCGATTATTACTGATAGGACTATTATGGCTAATAGACCTGACATAGTGATAATCGACCGGGTGGCGCGGCGCGCAGCGCTCGTCGACATCACGGTGCCGCATGACGAGAACCTTGTGAAGGCAGAAAAAGACAAGATGTTAAAATACATCGATCTGTCTCATGAGGTTACCGACATGTGGCCCGTGGACTCGACGATCGTTGTGCCCATAGTCGTGTCTGCGCATGGGCTGATAGCGAAGAGCCTCGACCACCATCTCAAGAGGCTCTCGCTAGAGCCACTTGCTTGGATCAAGGGTCAGATGCAGAAGGCGGTCTTGCTCGACACCGCTCGAATTGTCCGGAGGTTTCTCTCTCTCGGGTCCGACCATCGGTAGCCTGGGTTCGCCCCGCCACCGGTGGTGGAAATTCCATTTTGTTATTTTATATTAATTTTAGATTTAAGTTTTTTATGTAAAATTAATATAAAAAAAGAAATGTGCCAATAAACGAATATAATAGAAGAAGAGCTGTGAAGAAGAAGAAGAGCTGTCAAACTGACTATGTCGAACAAAATTTCTTTGGGGAAAAAAATTACTAAAATATTTTTCTTGGGGCGCAACAACCAAGCCCCCGCCACGCGCGAGCCTTTCTCCAGCGGCGCAACGACCCGCACGGTTGAAGGTACCGTGCCGGTATCACCACCGCCGCCGCTCGGCGCCTCTGGAACTACTCCACCACGACTCCACCCAACTCGACATGCCTGGTGATAGTAGCGGCTGCAGACCACCCGGGACGCGACCTGCGTGATGGAGAGCGGGCTCTGCAGCGACGGCCGGCCGCCGCCGCCGCGCTCGACTTCGACGCCGCCGCCGCCGCCACCGCTCGCCCGCAGCAGCACTGCCTCCACCCAACGCGTCGCCCGGCCTCGCCGCGCCCGGGTCGTCCATCACGAGAGCCGCCGTTCTTCTTGGACACCAAACGCACACCCTACCACCCAGCTCCAAGCCGCCGGTGCATTTCATCGACGGCGAAGATGGAGCGTTGACGTCGGCCGAGCCACAACACCTACGGCGAGGGCGACGTCCACCATCGGCCAGCTTGGGGTCATCGGGACTTCACGTCCCGTCTAGTGCCCCCGCTACCGGTGGTGCGTGCGACCACGAGGCGACGCGCGCGCGAAGATTAAGACTTCAAAGAGCTGCGCGACGATGTCGCCGTGCAGTCCGGCGGATACGGAGCTCTCCGAGATGGGGGTGGTGGTGGCCTACGTGTCTAGTACCACCACCTATCGCTCGTAGCTTGCCTCGCGTCGTCTCGGAGAGCTCCGTAGCCACGGCCTGCACACGCCGGTGTGCTTGGAGGCCTGCCTCCCGCCGCCGGCGGTATTACCGTTTTTAATTTTTTTATTAATTTTGTGTATTTTTATTACTTTGTATTTTTAATACTTGTATAATATATGTAAAATTAATAGAAAATTTTGAAAATGTGAAATAAAGATAATAAAATAATATAATAATAAGAAGAAAAGCTGTCAGACTGACAGGATGGAAAACATTTTTCTGTAAAAATTAAAATTTTATAAAAACCAGTCGCCGACAGCCTCGGCAGTGGACTACCGGCGACACCGCCTCAGCGCCTCACCACCCCGCTGTGTCAGAGGAGGGACCAGTGATGCAACGCGTCCAAGTCAACAGCGCCTCGCCCGAGGCCTCGCCCTCCTCGCGGTGTGGCCGGAGGATCCAGAGACAAGACCTGCCGCTTCTTTCAACACCAGCAGCGCACCCAATCCACCACGGTTTGCTACTCCATCGCCCGCATCTGCCGGTGAGGATGGCGAACCAGGGACGCGCCCCGCCACACCAGCTACGACTGGACGAAGTCCGCCGCCACCGGTTAGCTTGAGGCTATCGCGGCCCTGTGTCCCGCTTGCAGCCTCCGCTACCGGTGAGCGCCGTGCGCCACCCACAGCGACGCACGCGAGAGGCCTGACAAGAATAGAAGAGCTGCGTAACGTCGCCCCGCAGTCCGACGGATACGGAGCTCTCCGAGATGGGGGTGGTGGTGGCCTACGTGTCTAGTACCACCACCTATCGCTCGTAGCTTGCCTCGCGTCGTCCCGGAGAGCTCCGTAGCCACGACCTGCACCCGCCGGCGTGCTTGGGGCTTGTCTCCCGCCGTCGGCGGAACTTTACCGTTTTCAATTTTTTTTTTTGTCTGTTTGTATTAATTTTGTATGTATTTTTAAAATTGTATAGAATTAATATAAATATGTACACTAGTAGATATAAGAAAACGTGAAAATAAATACTAATAATAAATCTGTAAGGGATTGCCATGGAGTAAGTTGCTTTGTTTTTTGAGGTATTGGGTTTGTAGACTCAGTGTATGATACTAAAACAAAATTTATGATTTTTAGAAATCATTTCTGTATGTATGTATGTTCCTCCATAACTCTTAAACCGATCATCCGAATTCGATGAAACTTAGTACAAGCACATATTACTATACAGGACACAGGATAGGCTAAATAAAATTCACTTCCGGTTATTTTAAGATGTGGATCTCATACAAACCGAGTTTTAAATACGAATTTCTCGCGAGCGAAGCTGCGGGCAAAAGCTAGTTATACTATATCCCTCTCGGACGTAAGTATGTATGGAGTTTTCATATCAGTATGTGGGCCTCACAAAAGCGTGTAATAGTTTGCCGTTCATTCAAATATCTAAGGAAAATCCTAGGCATCCTAGTTATGCTCCTTCATCCACTGCTGGACATAGACTGTCAAATTTTCCTCCAGTCTTCCGGGCCTATAGCCGTATGGAACGACTGTTTTGCGCCGTCGTAGTTGATGTCGTCACACCTGGCCTAGCGATTAGAGGGTACATCAGCCGCTGCGGTAGCCTCGGCCGATAGTTTTCCAGCAAGAGATGTCGAACCTACCCGCATTGGCCGAAGTACCCTCTCATCGCTACCATCTACGTCAGCAGCAACGAGCAGTTGATATCTGACTGGACGACGTGTCGGGTATCCTCCAGGTCGTCGCAGTTACGCGAGTCCTGTGGATGTGCACAGAGCGAGTGACGAAACGTCGACAAATGTAAGTCGACATAGCCAAAAACACCTCTCCTCGTGAAACCACGCTCAGTTAGGCGCCATGCCAGCAGATTTGCGGACTGTTGCCAGGCTGTCTAGCCCGTTGATACGACGTTGGAATACAACCTGGTTAAAGGATTCGGTAAACACACTCGCCGAAAGACATATCTTTGTCACACTTGTAGGCTTACATATCTCTACGCCTGTTTCCGCATTATATAGTGTGCACCAAATTAAATCTTCTATCTTGGGAACGAAGTAAATTGTATGCAATAACAACCAGATCGATATAGGCGTCATTGTCGACAGTAAGGTAGACATCGAGCCGGCGTCCCCCTGGCTTCACGATATGGACAAGGTGCCCGCACTCCTTTTGCAAGGAACCCTTACAGGTGCTCGCACTGGTTGCTAATAAGTCGAACTTGCCCTGAAATAATAATTATTGTTGTAATTATTTCTCTGCATGTATGTGAATGTGTTTCCTGATTCTTACAGAGGAGCTGGGAGTCTTTAAAAAGTTTGCGAACAAATCACGCGTCCTCCTTTTTCTCAACGTCATAGCTGGAATGGCCGTGTCAAATTAATGATGTAGGATTATTTTAAAGTTTTTTAATTTACAAAAATTCATCAATAACATGAATATGCCGAACAACATTATTGCAGATAGTTTAAGTTATCACATATTGTTTGATGTTTATATTTTATGTTATTTAATAAAGGTTCTATTTTTATTAATTAGTTAATCTGCGGATTATCTAAGTAATGTACACATTAACGGTTATAGCACATCATCGTTAACATATATATCTCGATGATGGTAAAACATGTTCGGTGCTAGTGGTGTATAACTTACATAGGTTTTTGCAAAAATACAGATAACAAAGGAAGAATAGAAAACTAAACGAACAATATTAGTGCGCACACGCATGCTGAATGCAAAATGTTAACGAAAATATCTATGTACGTTTAGATATATTTACTGCGGCAGTATGTAGATGGGAAAATTGTCCAACGAAACAAAATTATGACTGCAAAATATTCATAATAATCTATCGTAATCAAAAAAACGCCGGAACCAGTTTTCAAGTTTCGATGAGCACTGTCGTCAGCCGTGCGTGCGCCACACAATGCCCATTACTGACATTATTGATGATGATGATCTAATCATGCATGATACATTGAGCCAAAACTAACAGAATTGCAAGAATATTTTCTATATAGCTAACAAGAGCGTGCATATAAACATGCATAGCCTAAGAAACATTATCGTTGTGATCCTGAACGTCGCATTAATAACTTGGACGTTGGTAGCTGCTTATGTGAGAAGGAATTTATTTTTTATCTTTACGCAGGCAACGTTATTATTTATGTAAATTTGCTTATGTAGAAAACTGAACAATTTTGATAATTTTAACTTTGGAATTGAAGATTTTATTTATTTCTTTATTCTTCTTTCCATTTTACACAGTTTATTGACTGCCCTATCTGTGTGTATATCTCTGTCTGCTCATCTATTTCTCTGTCTTTTTGTTTTATTTGTATTTTGGACCATGGCGCACAGTGTCAATATGACCTTTAAATCGGACATGTCCTTTTTATTCCAGAAATTAATAGAATTAGTTATTTAAAATTCTAGAGTAAAACTCCCCCGCCTCTGCGACTTCCAGGTTAGGAGAAATACATTTTTGAAAATTAATCTTGTTTAGTTTCGGAAAAACCAAAAATAATTCTACAGATAAAATAAAGCTACGGCTTTACTCAGCCTAATCAAAGACTCTTTTGAATGTCCACATTTTAAAAGTTATTTGAGGCTGTAAAAGTTTACAGAAATCTAATTTATTTATTTTATTTATTTATTTATTTATTTATTTATTAGAAAACAGACAGCCTAATAATGACAAATAGATAAAACATAGGTTGTACATACATTGAAGTCTGGCCACTTTTTGTTTACCTGATTAGAGATTATATATATATTTTTTTCTCCTAGAACCCGCAATACTAGGCGGAGATATTTATACCAAAAACAGTTCACTGTTTCCTCTGTCCGTTGAAAAAAAATCGCCACCTAATTCTATGGGTTTAAGAAGGTATGCTCATTTTAGTGCAATTACACACATACACACATCCGTTAAACTTATAACACCCCTCTTTTTTCGTCGGGGTTAAAACACATACATTATACAGTCAGTCAGTCAGTCAGTCAGTCAGCGTGTAAGCGTCCACTGCTGGACATACGCCTCTCCAATTTTCCTCCAGTCCTCCCGGCCTTCAGCGGTACGGAACCACTGCTTTCCGCCGACCTACTTGATGTCCTCGTCCCACCTGGCGGGTGGTCTTCCCACACGCCGTTTTCCTGTCCACGGCCGCCAGTGTAGGACGCGGTTACTCCAACGGTCGTCGTCTCTTCGGCTGACGTGCCCAGCCCATTGCCACTTGAGCTTAGCCACCCGGTATCCAATATCGACTACTTTGGTGCGTCGGCGGATTGCCTCGTTACGCACCATATCACGTAGCGTTATTCCCAGCATAGCTCGCTCCATTGCTCGCTGGGCAACTTTCAACCTTTGGACAACACCGACCGTCAGCGTCCACGTTTCACACCCGTACGTCATAACCGGAAGGACACACTGGTCATATATACGGGTTTTTAAATTTTGCGGAAGATCAGACCTCAGGGCGAATTTTAACTTTCCGAAGGCAGCCCAACCCAGTTGAATTCTTCTCTCGACCTCCTTTAGCAGACCTTGTCTACCAAACCGCAGAATTTGACCGAGATATACGTACTCTTCAACCTGTTCGATCACTTCTCCGTCAATAACGATTTGTCCTCCCGTCATAACCTCGGTCGCCATAACCTTGGTTTTGTCCCGGTTCATCATTATTCATACATTATACAGTATTCATTATTCACTAAAATAGCCTGTTGCATGTTGCAGGGTAAATTTGACATGGCCATTCGCGACACCAGGCCGTGCAAGGGACCCAGACGGAAGGACTGCGGGCACCTCTCACAATATCTAATCCCAACGGGTGGAGGCCGCGTGCTGGAACTATACCTGGAGGTGTTCCAGAACACATCCATCGATGTGGTGAGTTATGTTTTTGAAAAGCGCACGTTGCTTGCAAATAATTGTATTTTCTTTATGACCGTTTCTACAGATAATAAAAAATGTATGAAATAAAAAAAAATCGAACCCTAGAGTTGAAGGCGGTGTTTTCTTTCATGCATCATTTTTGCTTGCTTTAGCACAGCCTTTCACTCTAGGGTTCGATTTTTTTTTATTTCATACATTTTTGAAGGCGGTTATTACATTTTTTTAAATAATTTTTTATTTCACAGTTTTTTTTTTAGTAATTTTTTGCTATTAATGTACTCGGCGGAATCGCTCGGCCGTCGGCTCGCGATTCCGCCTCGCTTTCCAATCCCATCTTGACCAAATTAAAATGGGACCACACGGCAAGCGACAGCTTTCAAATAAAAAAAGAATTTTCAAAATCGGTTCCCCAAATCGAAAGGTCTGAGGTAACAAAAAAAAAAAACAGTCGAATTGAGAACGTCCTCCTTTTTTTGAAGTCGGTTAAAAAGAAGGGTGTTTGTGCTCCCGCAGCAGAAATGTAAAAATACCTGAGAACTAAAATTCTATATAGAGGGCGCCTAATGTACGTACAGTGAGCACGTGTAACATCTATAAAAAAAAACCGGCCATGTGCGAGTGGGGTTCGCGCACCCATAATCACATAAAGTTTGACGCTAGCATGTATTGCCGTTTTTACGACAGAGCAAAAACAAAACAAAACAAAACAAAAAAAACTAAAAAAACACGTTCCTTGTCAGTCAGCTGCACGCGCGCAATGTGAGAGCAACTAAAAAGTGGATACAATTTTTGTGAAGAGATTAGTGAAGGATTTATACGTGGACAAGGTGCTAGTGCACCTTGCACAATAGTGTACATATTCTAAATTTGAAAATGTCTCCCGAAAACGCTCTCAATACGGGAAGCGACCACCGATATGTGCCCGTGTTGTCGTTCTGTTCTGTCTCAGTTCTTAATTTTGACCACATAGTGAATTGTTTGTATGACATGTTGTATATCGTTGGAGAGGGCCTAAACTAGCGAACTTTTTAAAAGAAAATGAAGCTATCAATTATGGCTGTCAGTTTTTTTTAAATGAATTAAGAAATTAAGATTCTGTCACATTTTTACTCGTTCTGGGGACTTTGGGAGGTCATAAGACCATTTCATGGTATTAACTTCATCAAGTAATATTTTTTCTAGAACAAGAATACGTCGTAAAATTCAATAAATTTTATTTCGTGCTGATACAATCATAAACAAAAAAGTTAAAGCTGAAATTTTGGTAATTTTCAAAAATAAAGAAAAACAATCGTATCTCGATACCACGCGACATATGACAAAAGGTATCATGGGCCAAAACGTCGCAAATGACCCCACTTATCTACAAAAAATGTTGTTGGTCGATGTGCCGAACATCCTGTATATTACTAACGTATGCCTCGGCTGTGGAGTCTGGACAGTGCATGTGTGTGAGTTTTGTGCCTCCCAAAATCATTGCGCGAAGTGCCTGGTACATTATAATATGTTTCAGATTCAGATCTCGGCTTCTAAAGCGGAATCCGGCAAAAATGCGTCGCCCATAACAAATGTGAAGTTGGACAATCCATGCGGTCAGACAATATTAGCTGGAGTCTTCAATAATCTGTTGTTTCCTATAGAGAAAGCCTGTCTAGTGAGAAAGGTGATTTATATGCTACCTCATTAATTAACTATAAAAATAAATCTAACTATAAATAAAAATAGTCGTCCTTAGGGACCATAAGCATGGTCCTTATGACTGAAACGGCGTTCCCCCTGTGGATCGCCAGGCTGATAAGCGCCCGGGCACGGCGCTCCCCAGACGCGTCAATTAGTAGTTTTCCCAATTTCTTGGAAAAAGTGACCGCGTCCGGGCTACATGCCCCAAGAGTCTTTACAGTAAAGGCCACAAACTCGTAGTTGTTCTTGAGTTGGTTGTATTAGGCATGCTTAACCGATTGGGCCTTTGCTGCAGCAAAACCGGCCACCCGAGACGAGCCCACCATGTGACTGGGGTCGAAGGTTTTTTTTTTTTTTTTTTATGGAAACTGACACAGTTGGCTACATCACCTACAACGTCCGTGATGTCAGCCCATAACACCGGGTGAACTAGGTGCCATGTCAGTGCTTCCCCCTTTGATCGTGCCGGCTACACTGAACTGGTCGGAAAACACAAACTATTTACATAGCCGTTTAGACCGACGTTTCATTCAGTGCGGTGGTACCAACCCGGGCGGGTTAAACCCTACCACCAAGTAAGATTAGGAGGGAAGGGACCTACAGTTTTACGAGGAATCCGAACCTCGGTCAGCCTCCAACGGTCAGCGGTCACCCATCCAAGTACTGACCGCACCCAGCGTTGCTTAACATTCAATAGCGACAGTTGACTGTCTGCACCACTGAGCTAATGTGGCTGACAACCTCTAAGGTGTCCGCACACGTCGCATCACAAACCTTATAATAAATTTATATTTGTAACTCTCAACGAAAAAAGAGGGGTGTTATAAGTTTAGCGTGTGAGGGTGTGTGAGGGTGAGTGTGCGTGTGTAAGGGTGTGTTTGTCTGTGGCATCGTAGTAGCTCCCAAACGGAAGGACCGATTTGGATGAGGTTTTTTTTATTAGAAAGCTGGTTTAATCGGGATGGTTGTTAGCTATGTTTGTAATCTAAATTTAATATCTTAAAAAGTGGACCATTAAAAGTGAACAGTTAAATTACAAATAAAAAAACCGTTTACATAAAGGAGTCGGGGGACCGCTAAGTAAATAAAATATAAAAACTCAGAGCAGCGCGGGAATTTACTTAATGGTCTTCCGACCAAGCTTCTGACTCCTTTATGTAAGTAAACGGAAATTATTTTGGACTTTTTAAGGGTCGGGGATTTTTTTTTAATTATTGGCGGCCTTCGCAGTCGAAACCTTCGGCTCATGGTCTGAGGAGGCGACAACTTTTGATCAAGAGATAGGGCTAGAGTATGGCGGTCGCCATAGGCACCGAATATATATTCTCACTCCTCTGGCTATCCAGAGGGCGAACGCGGAAGGCATCCTCGGCACTATCCCGGGGCAAAATTTATTTTTTACGTTAGTTTTTAGGGTTCCGTATCCGTCGTACGGGACCCTATTACTAAGCCTACGTCGTCTGTCTGCCTGTCTGTCCGTCTGTCTGTCCGAGGGCTGTATCTCTTGAACCGTAACAGGTAGCCCGTTGAAATTTTCACAGAATATATTTTATTATGGCCAATATTTAAAAAAAAAATCATGGAGATCCCCATAAAAGAAACTAAAACGTATATGCGCTCCATCTACAATTCAATTTAATTAAACAAACAATTTAAATATATTTCCTTGGCACATTGGTGTTGTTAAAATAAAAAGCTTGAGCTTTTGAATTTTAAATTTTAAGCGTAATTTAGAATTTTGTGTAGATATTTCATCCTTAATAGACAATTCGAATATCAAGTTAAAATATGTAAGTTGCTTTTAAGCTGTCATACTTAACTCGCGAACGTTTGGTTACAGGGGAAGTACAACTACACTGTGGATGTCAGGAGCATGACACAGAAGCTGTGGACCGGTAGCTTCTTCTACGGAAACTTCACGTTCAAGACTGTAGTCTATGGTCCCAAGTGCAATTTATGCTGTAACATATCGAACGTCACGTACTCACCGTTAATATTAAACTAATTATAACAAAAAAAAAACCGGCCAAGTGCGAGTCGAACTCGCGCACCGAGGGTTCCGTATCGCCATGTCATGGTCACCGCCACTCGCGCCATCTGTGGCGTGTTTATGAAATGCTTCATATTATATGGGTTTTTAAATTACCGTGGTTGTTAGACATTATTTTTTAACAAAACAGCTTTACTCACGGTTCTTCACAAGCTTTGTTTAAAAATAATGCTTCATATTAGTTAAAATTCATGATTAGTTAAAATGTTTCATACTCCTTTCGGTAGATGGCGCGTGCGCATACACTTTTAAATTTCTTCTATGGGAAACCCCGTGAATTTTCTAATTTTTCTTATTTTTATTACTTGCTCTTATATCGGCCATAATAACACATATTCTGTGAAAGTTTCAACGGGTTACCTATTACCTTTCAAGAGATACAGCCCTCGGACAGACGGACGGACAGACAGACAGACTGACAGCCGGCGTAGGACTAGTAATAGGGTCCCTTACCGGATACGGGACTAACGGGACCCTAAAAATTAATCAATACTAATAATAAATCTGTAAGGGACCATCCCTAAGTAAGTAAGGGAGTAAGATACTTTGTTTTATGAGATACTGAGTTTGTAGACTCTATGTACTCGTATGATATGATACTAAAAATAAATTTATGATTTTTAGAAATCTTTTCTGTACGTGTGTATGTTCCTCCATATAAATCGATCATCCGAATTCGATGATCCGATTCCGTTTGTACCGTGTGGGGCCGAGCCCCACTGCATCTCTCCCCGTGTATGTCGTAAAAGGCGACTAAGGGATAAGACTCCCTTCTTATATCACTAGGTGGTAGGGTTTAACCCGCCCGGGTTGGTACCACCGCACTGAATGAAAGGTCGGTCGAAACGGCTATGTAAATAGTTTGTGTTTTCCGTCCAGTTCAGTGTAGCCGGCACGACCGAAGGGAAGCACTGACGTGGCACCAATTCACCCGGTGTTATGGGCTGACATCACGGATTTTGTAGGTGATGTAGCCAACCGTGTCAGTTTCCATAAAGAAAAAAAATAATGAAACTTAGTACAAGCACATTTAACTATACGTGACACAGGATAGGCTAAATAAAATTTTGTTCTGGTTACGTTACGTTACGTTGTTTGCGTTACGTTATGTGGCTCTCATACGAATTGTTTATTATACATCTCGAAAGCTAGTTCATAAATTATATCTCGATGATAAAGCATTTTATTAAGAGAACCGGGAAGTCCACTTTTCTCATACACCAGGGGAATTATCTTTCCAACCCGTAAATCTTGCAATACCATTTAAAAAAAAAAGTGGTCAAGTGAACCGTGTTCACGTGCCGAGGGTCCCGTAACCGCACTGCTTCGCTTTCATCTAATTATATTTTCTACCAGGGTGCGGTCGGACTTTGGATGGGTAGCCGTACGACCATGGTTCGGCTGGCTGTGGTTCGGATTCCACTTGAAACTGTAGTTTCATTCCTTTATGTACATATTTAGCTGGAAGGGATCAACCCGTTTTGATTGGTACACGAACACTGAACGAATGTCGGTCGAAGAAAACGGCTATAAAAATTATACATGTTTTCCATCCAGGTCAATGTAGCCGGCACGACCAAAGGAAAGACTGCCATGGCACCTCTCTGACACTGACTGGCTAACTAACAATTACTCTGGCATACACTTTACATGATAAATAGCATCAAGTCTAACTTTATTTGCATGTTTGTGCACTCATCACGTAAACTAGTTTGAATGGAGTTTGAATGAAACACCAATTTGAATGGAGTTTTCACAAAAATATGGGATAATAATTGTTTAATAAAAAAGTTTTTCTGCGAGACAGAAACTGTCGAGTGCAGGAGCCTCCTTTATTGCACTGTATGATTTTTCATTTATTTACAATTCACTTTATCCATATCTCCTACTTCCATCTTAATTATTATTTTGCCATATAAATAAATAAAGCGAAGTTTCTACGGGCGACCGGCGGGCGGCGCGCGGCGCGGCGGCGGCGCGGCGGCGGCGCGGCGGCGGCGCGGCGGCCGTGTAACGTATGTCAATTTATTTTAATTTTTTTATTTTATTTAAAGCGCATCATGTGGCGCCGTGTCACCCATAAAGTGTCTAACGACGCCCATGATTTCGCTTGGGATGGCTCTGCCAAATACCAGCCTGCGCCTCTGGACTTGCGTCGAGCCGTGCGACTAGTGGGTGACCTCGAAGTGTCCCGCGATCTAGAACCACTGCAACTCCGTGGGGATGTCGGCTCTCTAAGTGTGTTCTATCGCTAATTCCTGGGGGAGTACTCGGAGGAGCTGTTTAACCGCAATCCAGGGAAGTCTCCGGTATGGCACCTACCTTCTCGGAGGTGATATTGGCTGGTCGGAGCATGTGCTTTGGCCCCTCCGACTCAGGCACTCATACCGGATTACATAAAAAAAAAACAACTGAGCTACCGAGGCTGACAATAAATAAAGCGAAATTTCTACGGGCGACCCACCGTGTAACGTACTCGTACGTAATATATATGAAATATTGTTATAACTCGAGAACCACTTTATCGATTTACATGCGGTTTTCTTTGCTACATTTCTTTACTTCTCGAGCTATCAATAACAACGCTAGGTTATCGGTGGCTTGAGCTGTCACCAAAAAGTCACGCGAAAAATTGAAATTTTGGCTGTTCAGACATTTAACTTTATCTCCAAATGTATGACATTTTGATAAAAATGAATAGTTTTGTGCACAACGACATAAGAGTACCTATATTGTTTATTTTTTTCAGAATTTTCAAACAACCCTTAATAGGTCAAAGTTCGGCGACAATAGTGCAGTTTTTTGTCAACTTTTAAACGAAATATTTGTTAAAGTAAACTCATTGAGTATAGCAAAGTTATATATTTTTGAAATTGCCTTCAAAATACCTATAGAATGACATGACATTTGCTTTATTTAAAAAAACAAAAAATATTTTTGGTTTACATTTTGGGGTACCCTGTACTTTCTACAGGACTATTAGATAAACGTATCTGTAATATATCTAGCGGCAAAAATTACACGTAATTTGGCGTCATTTTTATCGAAATCGGTTCAGTAGGTCCGGAGATATCTGCGTGTGACCGATAGACAGACAGACAGACACCAGAGCGATCCCATAAGGGTCCCTTTTTTCGCAATTTGCGACGGGACCCTAAAAATTGTGTGTAAAAGATATTATCAATATCTATGTCCCGATGTTGTCCTTTTTTCGTTATTTAATTTTAAATGAAATATATTTGATTGTAAAAATGTGAAAATATAGCAATTTTAGCACAGAATAGAGAAGAGTATTTTAGGCTTAACTTTCATATTTTGTATATGGAAAACTATAAAGAAAATTAAAAATTTAAAAAACCCCCGACCCTTAAAAAGTCAAAAATATAAAAACTCAGAGCTGCGCGGGAATTTACTTAGCGGTCTCCCGACTCCTTTAAGTAAGTAAACGGAAATTATTTTTGACTTTTTAAGGGTCGGGGGTTTTTTAAATTTTAAATTTAACTTTTATTTCAAGCTTTTTTAAAAAAACCGCATGAAAATCCGTCCACTTTTTAAGATAATTAATTTTTTTATTACTTAATTACTTGATTACTTGATTACAAACATAGCTAAGAACCATCCCGATTAAACAAGCTTCCTAATAAAAAAAACCGCATCCAAATCAGTCCATCCGTTTGGGAGCTACGATGCCACAGACAGACACACACACACACACACACACACACACACACACACACACACACACACACGTCAAACTTATAACACCCCTCCGTTTTTTTCGTCGGGGGTTAAAAATAATTAAAATTAAGACATAGGGCCATCCAGTAGGATTTTGTTAATAAAAAATTGTTAATCACTTAAATTGAGGAAGAATAAAGACATGAAAAAAGACTTCGCCTGAATGATGATTCACAAAATATTTTGTAGGCAGTTTGCTTCTGGGCTGCAGTTGTCCTTTTTAACCCCCGACGAAAAAAACGGAGGGGTGTTATAAGTTTGACGTGTGTGAGGGTGAGTGTGAGGGTGTGTGTGTGTGTGTGTGTGTGTGTCTGTCTGTGGCATCGTAGCTCCCAAACGGATGGACCGATTTGGATGCGGTTTTTTTTATTAGGAAGCCTGTTTAATCGGGATGGTTCTTAGCTATGTTTGTAATCAAGTAATAAAGTAATTAAGTAATAAAAAAAATAATTATCTTAAAAAGTGGACCGATTTGCATGCGGTTTTTTTTAAAAAGCTTGAAATAAAAGTTAAATTACAAATTTAAAAAACCCCCGACTCTTAAAAAGTCAAAAATAATTTCCATTTACTTACTTAAAGGAGTCGGGGGACCGCTAAGTAAATTAAATGTAAAGACTCAAAAGTTGCGCGGGAATTTACTTAGCGGTCACCGACTCCTTTAAGTAAACGGAAATTATTTTTGACTTTTTAAGAGTCGGGGGTTTTTAAAATTTGTAATTTAATCACGTGATGCGTGGGCAGCGGCGCGGCCCACAGCGACAGCAATACGATGAAGGAAATTCGACATTTGATAACGGTTCGCAGTACACGCGATGCTCTTAAGTAGATAACTTACAAAGGTAATTTGCGAAAACACAGATAACGAAGGAAGAATAGAAAACTATATGTACAATGCGCAAATGTTTTTTTTTTTTATGTAATCCGGTACTCAGTTGGAGGGGCCAAAGCGCATGCTCCGACCAGCCAATATCACCTCCGAGAAGGTAGGTGCCATACCGGAGACTTCCCTGGATTGCTGGCTATACTGGACTAGAGGAGAACACAACCGAGGTTGCTATGCGGTCATCTTACATCCAGTACGGTGGTACCAACCCAGTCGGCTACAAATTGAGCCTACCACCTAGTAAGGGGCAAGGGAAGGGACCTACAGTTTTACACCAGTTCCGAACGGTGAAGCAGCAGGTGTAGGTATGCACGTAAATTTTTTCGTCAGAAAAAACTCATTGGTACACGCCGACGGGATTCGAACCGCGGACCTCTCGCATGAGAAGCCGATGCCCAAACCACTCGGCCACCCGCCGCTGTTGAAGGCAAACTGCTAACGCAAGATATCTATGTACGTTCAGATATGTTTACTGCAGCAGTAGGTATCTGGAGAAGTACTTATGTATGTATACATTCATTCTTTATTCAACACAAATTCATTAAAATTTGGTGCAATAGGAGAGCTTAATGCCGTGAGTAACTAACCTTTAGGATGTGGTAGGATTAAATTCAGGCGTACAAGAATATTTTATGGCAATGTTTTAGATTGCAAAGAAATCTAATATACTACGTACAAGCGAATACAACCGGGAAAATGTGGAACGCACTCCCAAGTACAGCCTGGGTTTTTTTCAAAAGGGACGCGAAATAGCTCCTGTCTGGCCGGCATGGCATTCGAAATCCCCGTGCATCACAGAATGTGATGCACGGGGATACCTACTCGTAAGTGAAACGATGCCACATGTCGTGCTTTCTATAAAAAAAACACATACATACTTTAATACGAATATAATGTGGACTGGGAAATTGTTTGTTTATGACTGCAAAATGTTTATAATCTATCGTAATCAGAAAAACGCCGGAAGCAGTTTTCAGGTTTCGGTGAGAATTCTCGTTAGCCGTGTCCACCACACAATCCGCAGGTCGTTATTGATGATCTAATCATTGGTACATTTAGCTGAAATAAACTTTTTGTAGCAATATGTACTGCAAGCTAACAAGAGCGTGTATGTAAACATGCATAGCCGAAGAAACATTATCGTTGTGATCCTGAACATCACCTTTATTGCTTGGACTTTGGGTGCTTCTTATGTGAGGATTTTTTATTTTATTTTTACTCGCACGTTATTAATATTCTAAAGGAGAATGGGCGTTTTGGTCTACCCCTCCTCTAGTTGTGAGTGTTATATCAATGGAAAGGTTGATTTATAAAGAACATTTTTTAGTATGGCAGCCAACGTCAATTATCAGTACCTTAGGAATTATATAATTTTTAAGTTTTATAAACATAGAACCTTATCATAGTAATATGCTTAACTCTGTTCAATGATCATCGTTCAAGGAAGGGTGAGTACTTAGAGCGAAACAGTTCCAAAATGACCGAGTGGTATTGAAACTGTAATGATTAAAATACCATTTTTTTTGGTTTCAATACCGCTCGGTCATTTTGGAACTGTTTCGGTCTAAGTACTTACCCTTACTAGAACAATGATCATCGTACGGAGGTAAGCATATTACTATGATAAGGTTCTATGTTTATACAAATTAAAGTGATATAACTCCTAAAGTACTAACAATACATGTTAGATATGTTTGGACAAAATGGTTTTCTTGGAAAGACCTTTCGATTGATATATCATTCATTGTTAGAGGAGGGGTAGACCAACTTCCATACATTTTTGCCCATCCTCCTTTGCTATTATTATAATATTGGGATCATAATGCATTTTTATGGGTAGCGCGACATGTGGCATCGTTTCACCTACAAGTAGATGTCTAATGATGCCCATGGACATTATGTGATGCACGGGGATTGCGAATGCCATACCGGCCTGACAGGAGCCTTTTCACGCCCCTTTTGAAAAACCCCAGGCTGTACTTGGGAGGAAATATATGGGCAGGGAGGGGGTTCCACATTTTCTCGGTTCTGTGAATAAAAGACCTGCAGAACCGTGGTAGGTCAATTGAATAGGGGTGCATCCCCTGCCCGGTACGCATAGTGCGGAGGTGGAATGGGGACGGCGGAATCGCGTTAAACAGCTCCTTCGAACATTCTCCATGAAATAGACGATAGAACACACTTAGGGAGCCGACGTCCTTACGGAGTTGCAGTGGTTCTAAGTCGCATACATAATGTGTAAAAGACTTACATAAGTCTACGTTTCGCCCGCTACGTCGCGGGCTTCTTCAGGAACTGCGGGAGTTTCTGGAGCTGACGTCTGGTGTCCGTTGTACCAGACGTCAAACTGCTCTTTTTCGAAGATTGTAGCTGTGGGTAGGTTGCACAATATTCGGCAGCGGTGTCAGATCGCGATCCATACATCGTACGAAGTCCGAATATTGTGCAACCTACCCACAGCTAACAGCTAAGCAGTTTGACGTCTGGTACAACGGACGTCGGCTCCAGGAACACCCGTAGGTGCTGAAGAAGCCCGCTACGTAGCGGGCGAAACGTCGACTTATGTAAGTCTTTTACACCTCTTGTTAATCAGAAAACTTAAAAATTAATATAATGAATAACAGAGTAAACTTAAAAACATTAGCATGATGCATTAGTTTAATTATATTGAATCATCATAAGATATTTTTGAAAATAAATTAATACATTTCTAACTTAGTATGAAATTAACCTAATGAAGAACAAATTAAAAATAAACAAAAACTAAATAAAGGAAGTAGAAAGAAGGAGGAAACGGGATGTGTGCTGACACTGTGCCGTTGACGGATAGATATAATTTGCTTATGTGAAAACATCTAAACATCCGAGCACTTTAAATATGAACTGAACAATTTCGAATGAAAAAGTTATGCCCGTGCCAGATAATTCTGACTTCGGAAGATTTTTGGATTCGCTAAAGTCGGGTAAAAATAACAGTACGTAAATAGTAAGTATACAGTCACAGAATATCTAATAGGTACACAGTATTCAATATTCACTCAAATAGGCTGCTGCAATTTGCAGGGCAAATTTGACGTTAGCATTGGCGACAGCAGGCCGTGCAAGGGTCCCAGACGGAAGGACTGCGGGCACATCACTCAAAAAGTAATCACAACGAGTGGAGAAGACCCCAAGCATGAACTATATCTGGAGGTGTTCGAAAACGTAGTGGTCGATGTGGTGAGTTATTTATGAGTTTGAAAATCGCTTGCTACTTGCAAACAAATATATTTTCTGTATGACCGTTTATATGGAGAAAACCTCCCCTTCTTTGTGTTCCCGCCAACGAGGTATTATGACTAGAGTTCTCACTCGGGCGACGGGCATTGCTCTGCCGAATTGAGGCACAATTTACGAATTGGGGCATATCGAAACTAGTCGATCGCGAGCGGCCGAACTTGTCGCACGCGTCACCGCCTGCGCGCATCGCGCATGCCCGGTTGTATTTCAATGCACATGTTGTGACATGTTGGGTTGGCCTTGGCTGGCGTTGTCGCTCACCGGCCGCTAGCTCCTCTCCCGCTCGATTCCCGCCCCGCGCGAGCCCCTCTCACCGCCCGCTAGCCTCACTCCGGTCGCTTCCCGCCCCGCGCGAGCTCCCCTCTACCGCTCGGCTCTGCGCGCCGCCTCCCCGCTACCTTACCTCATACCTCAGTTGGTGGGATGCCGTTTTTCTGTATCTTTTCTTCGTAGCGATAGCTCTAGTACATAATATCTCGTTGGTTCACGCAGCAGAAATATAAAAATACCTGAAAGCAACAATGCCACAGAGCGCACTTTCTGAGCACGAACAGTAAGGAAAACTCTAACACTATATTGAACATGCATGATTGGACACTAATCCTGCTATCGATTTACGTAACGCAGACTTGTGTTTCAGATCCGGATTTTGGGTTATAAAGCGAAATCCGCCAAAAATGCTCCGCCCATTATAAATCTGACTTTGGACAATCCATGCAGTCAGACTATAATAGTAGGATCCAAGAATTCGCTCTTACTTACCGAGCAAGGCTGTCTAGCGAGAAAGGTGATTACCATCTGCCATTTTTTTAGCTAGGATTGTAGGGAATTATCTATATTTCTATGAGGGTCGAGTATTGAAACAATTTATGCTCCTCAAGATAATTTAACTTGAAAGTAAAATTTTCATACTTTTCGTTATTTTTTGGAGATTTATTTCAATGTAAATTGTACCTTTCCAAAGTAGTAAAATATAATTAGGTATGTTTGTTAATTAAAGAAAAATACTTAATAAATATTTTTTACAGATTTTTTATCTTTACCAATAGCTCAACAATTTCGTTTAAAGTTGACCTTTTGAGTCTTATTTGCGCCTTATGTCTCGCGAACGTTTGGTTACAGGGGAAGTACAACTACACTGTGGATGCCAGGAGCATGGCACAGAAGCTGTGGGGCGGTAGCTTCTTCTACGGAAACTTCACGTTTAAGTCTATGATTTATGGTCTCAAGTGCAACTTATTATGCAGCATAATGAACATCACGTACTCACCGAAAATATAAAACTCATTATAAAATAAAAACCGGCCAAGTGCGAGTCTGACTCTGCACAGAGGGTTCCGTACCAACATGTATTCATCATTTGTTGTTTTACTTTAGAGTTTGCGCTACAATCACACCAAGTTTGATGCTTGCATATATTATCGTTTTTACAATAGAGTACAATAAAAAAAACGTTGAAAAAAAAACACGTTTCCTGTATGGGGTATGCTGTATGGGGTTATTCCCCCATTTTTTTTTTACATTTTGCTTTTTTCAGGGTTCCGTACCTCAAAAGAGGAAAAAACTAAACCCTTATAGGTACGTCCACGTGTCTATCTGTCTATCTGTCCATCTGTCTGTAGCTTATTTTATTATCTGTTAGAATATCCGTATCCGTTAGAATACACATATTCTGTGAAAATTTCAAACGGCTACCTATTACGGTTCAAATGATACAGCCCTAGGATGGACGGACAGACGGCGTCGACTTAGTAATAGGCTTCCTTATGGATACGGAACCCTAAAAAACTAACCACAACCGATAAAAGACAAGATCGACGGAAGAGGATGAGATGTTGCCAGATTAAATATTTTTTGAACCAAAAGTTAAACATGAAGTCACCAAAGTACCAGGGCAGCAGAAATTGAAAGGAGGTTTCCATAATTTTATATGAGTTAATAGCTATTATAATAATAATAGCGATTAACTTATATAAAATTATGGAAACCTCCTTTCAATTTCTGCTACCCTGCTACTTTGGTGACTTCATGTTTGTGTTTCTTAATCCTGGCTTATATACATAATATATTTTTTTATAATTTTGGTTTATTTTTCAAAATTTACATATTTTAAAAATCGTTGGGAAAGAAAAATAGTTCATCCGTTTCAATTGGTCAGATGGGAGCAAATTTAAATTAATAAAATATTCCTATCAAACCAACCAAAAAGTTGATTCGTTGTGAAAGAAAAATAGTTGATACGTTTCAGTTGGTCAGTGTAGTTGGTCGGAGTGGAAAGCCTGCGACACATCAACAACCCGTAAAAAGTACATAATTTACAAATTAAAAAGTAATACTACACGACTCAGTGGAAGGATCGTTCCAAGTTAAAAAGCAGCGGGTGGCCGAGTGGTTTGGGCATCGGCTTCTCATGCGAGAGGTCCGAGGTTCAAATCCAGCCGGCGGCGTGTACCAATGAATTTTTCCTGACGAAAAAATTTACGTGCATACCTACACCTGCTGCTGCATGTCATGGCTAGCGCCACTCACGCCATCTAGATGGCGTGTTATGAAATGCTTCATATTAGTAGTTAAAATGCTTCATAATCTATTCGGTAGATGGCGCGCACGCATACACTTTTGGTTTCTTCTATGGGAACCCCCTTGAATGTTTTACTTTTTCTTATTAATAAATAACACATATTCTGTGAAAATTTCAACGGGCTACCTATTACGTTTCAAGAGATACAGCCCTCGGGCAGACGGACGGACAGACGGAAAGACAGACAGGCAGACGGCGTAGGCTTAATAATAGGGTCCCGTATCGTATACGGAACCCTAAAAAAGAAACAAAAATTGTTTTTACACTAAACACATTTAATAATACATAATTTCACACATTTACAGAGTACACTGAATTCTCATTGCTTGGGAGAGTAGGTCACGTTCATTTTCATACAACACAAGTTACACTTGGGGCCATAGAAGAGAAACTTAAACGTAAAATTTCCATAGAAAAAGCTTCCCGACCATAACTTTTGCGTTAAGCTCCAAACGTCCACTGAATAGTTGTACTTTCCCTGCAAACAATCAATCAATACTAATAATACTAATTTGTACCGTGTGGGGCCGGTACTTAAAAAGAATAGCCGCACTGCATCTCTCCCCGTCGCATGTCGTAAAAGTCGACTAAGGGATAAGGAAATTCGTCAGCCTCGGTAGCTCAGTGGTGCGGTCAGTCGGTCAGTACTTGGATGGATGACCGCTCGTCCGTTGGAGGCTGACCGTGGTTCGGATTCCACGTTAAACTGTAGGTCCCTTCCCTTCTTACCATACTTAGGTGGTAGGGTTTATCCCGCCCGGGTTGGTACCACCGCACTGACTGAAACGTCGCGTCGGTCGAAACGGCTATGCAAATAGTTCGTGTTTTCGGTCCAGTTCATTGTAGCCGACATGAAATGTAGGGAAGCACTGGCATGGCACCTAGTTCACCCGGTGTTATGGGCTAACATCACGATGTTGTAGGTGATGTAACCAACCGTGCCAGTTTCCATAAAAAAAACTTAATATCAATGAATGCAAGCTTGATGCCTTTTTTAACCGACTCAAAAAAAGGAGGAGGTTCTCAATTCGACTGTATTTTTTTTAATGTTTGTCCCCTCAGAACTTTCGACTGGGTGAACCGATTTTGATGATTCTTGTTTTATTTGAAAGCTAGTGCTTTCCGTGTGGTCCCATTTCAATTTGGTCAAGATCGGATTGGAAAGCGAGGCGGAATCGCGAGGCCGAAGGCCGAGCGATTCCGCCGAGTACATTAATAGCAAAAAATTACTAAAAAAAACTGTGAAATTAAAAAAACATTTAAAAAAATATAAAAACAGCCTTCAAAAATGTATGAATAAAAAAAAATTAACCCTAGAGTTGAAGGCGGTGCTAAAGCAAGCAAAAATGATGCATGAAATAAAACATGAGTGGATGATATCCTTTGTGATTTGTGTAGCCTTCTTTAGCACCGCCTTCAACTCTAGGGTTCGACTCTTTTTTATTTCATACATTTTTTTAAGCTTCAACCGCCGATTATTGGGATCAAGAACAAAAAAGTCAAATAACTTTTTTCTGAATTCCCTTTAAATAAAAAGTTACAGTTTTCATACAAACTAATTGATTATTTTAGTGTAAAAATGATCTAATGACAACAGGGCGGCGCGGAGGGGGGAGGAGCGGGTGAGACGTGAGCGCCTCGGACGGAGGTGTTGGCGGGAGGGGCGGGGGTTAGCTTTGTGAGTGGAGGACTGGAGGTCGGCAGGCGGAGGGTGCGGAGCGGGAACAACGCTTTAAATTACACTAGACGAAAACATACATTTCAAAAATTCATATCTCGAAAACTAGACACTTTAGAGAAAAACTTTATTTGCTTTTTTGTCTAAGAAAAACATGAGGATTGCGCTGGCGAAATTAATGTACTCGCCGTTTTAACACCCTGTATATATAATCTTTATGTAAGAACGTGATAAAAACCTTTTTGACAAGACACCCCTTGCCAGCGGCGTCGGCGGTCCACACGTCGTGGAAGTACCCTGTGAGCAATGATTGTTGGCAGGGATTGTCCAGTTTAATATCTGTAATTGCCTCTGAATGCTTCGCCGACAACGTCTTGTGGGCCCAAATGTGGATCTGCAAAATAAATATTAGTATTTGAAGCGGCGGGAAATTAATGCTGCGCACTGACCTGGAATTCTTGAAAGATGGATCTGGATCAGACAGCACGGCATCAATCCTTCCACCATCAGCGACTCCAGCACCACGGATATAAGAAGCAGATGCGAGGGAGCTGTTCCAGGCCGTAGAACAGGCACCACGGGAACACAGTTCTTTTATAACGGAGCGCGAGCAGGCATTTTTAAATTTTTTTTTTTTATGGAAACTGACACTGTTGGCTACATCACCTACAACATCCGTGATGTCAGCCCATAACACCGGGTGAACTTGGTGCCACGTCAGCCTTCCCTTCGGTCGTGCCGGCTACACTGAACTGGACGGAAAACAAACTATTTACATAGCCGTTTCGACCGACCTGTCATTCAGTGCGGTGGACTCTTTTCTATTCTGTAGCGGTGGTACCAATCTGGGCGGGTTAAACCCTACCACCTAGTAATATAAGAAGGGAGTCATATCCCTTAGTCCCCTTTTACGACACACACGGGGAGAGATGCAGTGGGGCTATTCTTTTAAAGTACCGGCCCCACACAGTACAAAACACAGTACATTTCTTTCTTGTTAGTTAAATAGTAAGTCAGTATCGAGTCGGTATACACGCAAAACAGATCACACTATCAATGACGTGGGTGTTTCATAGATTTGTTGTCCAATCAGATTCTCTCACGGCGGTAGCACCGTAGAGGTGGTGGGTTTTGAGCGCGTCATGGTATTTAAATCTTAACCGATGCTGCTGATCTGACGGAAGCAGGAAAGAGGACCATATAAGGTGAGATTTTGGATGGGATTTTCATTGTCGGACTGGCAGTACGCAACAGTATTGATTTTATTTTTCAAATCTGCCATGTTCCTTGGCTGCTGTTCCTGGTGTCTAACTAAAACCTAAAAGTGGAAAATCTATAACGACCAACGCGCGCCGCAGTGGTCGATTTGGGTTCGCTTACAAATCGATAACTGCTCAATTCGTTCACATGGTTTTTTCAATTACGGTTTCTGACACATCTTATGATACTTATGGGATAGGTATTTTGCCGCAATTTTGAAGCCGCGGCACAAAAACCATTGCAGTTTTAACCGCGCACCTCGAATTTCGCAGGTTTTCCATGTCTAACAATAAGTCAATTATTGTCCTTAAGGTGATGTGAGACTGCGTCTGACTCGAATTTCAAGAAGTGTACCGCCTATATTACTTACCTGACAGATTCAGTTTTAATATACCTATGTAAAACCAGGCCTCACGCACTCTATGTACTTGCGCGCGCTAACTACCTACCGCCCGGTGAGACCGCCGGGCGGTCTAATTCAGTAGAAATTCGTCAGCCGCGCGAAACATACCTACGCGCTCGCTCACGCAACTGCGCGCAGCTGCAAAGCAATAATGCGCTTTACACTCGATCGTTTAGGTACATTTTCGCACGCAGCGATTGGCGACGTGAAACATTAGGCTATTAAAGCCGAAGGTATGGAACTTTTTCTATGGAGTGATTTATCTGTTACGAAGTAACTATTAAGTAATCTGGTAAAACTTCATCTATCAGTGCAGATCGATAGCTTTTTGAAAACACGATTTGATTAACTCGCTAGATAGAAAAACATTATGAACATGCCTCTAAATTTAGTTATAAAAACGTATTTAAGGCAAGGTGACCAAACCAAGAATTTGAAAAAATATATTTTATTTGTTGAATACTGTCTATTTACTATCTAAATCCGTAGCTTTTCTCTTTTTCATTTCGATTCGTAGTTTTGGAATAATCAAATAAAAACCTAATTTTTTATTGATTGTGTTGCATCCTACTCCAACCAGCGAAAGCGGCGCCTTGAAAGAGGAGTGGGCCTTAATGTGGAATCTTTCACTCACCACATCTATGAGTTCATCCTGGAATACATCAACGATTACATCTATCATGCGGCCTCCGGGATACATTTTGTAATCAATACGCCCGCAGTCCTTGCGCCTTGGACCTTTGCAGGGCCCCATGCCATGGAGGATCATGTCAAACTTGCCCTGGAACATTGATCTTAATTTAATTTATCGTGGCATTTAAGGTGATGTGAGACTGCGTCTGACTCGAATTTAAAGAAGTGTACCGGCAATATTACTTACCTGACAGATTCAGTTTTATAATATGTAAAACTTCATCTATCAGCGCAGATCGATAGCTTTTTTAAAACACGATTTGTTAATTTCCCTCTATAGAAAAAAATCATGAACATGCCTCTGATTGATTGTGTTGCATCCTACTCTAACCAGCGAAAGCGGCGCCTTGAAAGAGGAGTACGGGTGAATACGGGTTGACAGGGCCTTAAGTCTTTTATTACTTAATTTAATTTATTTGTCGCGCCGCTAGGGTGTGGAACTGTCTCCCGGGGAGTGTGTTTCCCGAATCCTTTAATCTGGGTGTCCAGCCTATCAACAGTCCGCAAATATGCTGGCATGGCACCTAACTGAGCGTGGTTTCGTGGACTCTGTCGACTGTACGATTGGTCTCTCACCACAGCTACCCATTTTGGTTTCATAAAAAAAAATTGGTTGTCTGTAAAGTCGGTTTACGGACGATAGTTTTACGTGATAACGTCAATATTCTAAATTTCAACTCTTTTCCGACCGGCCAGATGCGCTTAATATATTATGGTACGAGTAACCTCCTTTCAATTTGTGATACTTTAGAACCAGAGAGATAAATGTGTACAAGCCGACGCTTGGGCCGATTGTGCCTCTCTATCGCTTGTTACGCGCTCTCGCTTGCACACACAGGCTCAGATGGAACGTGACACTTTTTCGTGTGTGCAGCCGGTGTTCATCAATTTATAAGACGTTATCGCGTCAAAAGTGGCGTCGCGAGAGGTGAGACCATTCGCGTCTCGGCGGGTCGGGGCGCCGCGCATCCGCAACGCGATCGGGGGATGAGCGAAGGGTCGCCCTAGTCGCACGTATATAGAAATGGGTGGTGCTCAAAAAAATTTCAAGTGCGTCGTACAGGTACGACGCACTTATGGACCAAGGAGCAATATAAAGATCATTATGAGAGTGGAAGATGCGGCAGAGGTGTGTCAGGAGGAGATCCGTTGTCTCTGCATACCCTACTTGGAAGCAGAAGGGACGTGCATGCGTATGTATGTACATTAGATGTAAGTGTAAATAAAAAAAAAGCTGTCAAGAGCGAGTCAGGCTCGCACAAATTATGGTTCCGTACTAAAACTAAAATATGTTTTACCCGAAAATATTAGATTACATTATATACATTATATACGAATACACTGTCGAAAAAACCTGCAGTTTGGAGAACAGCCGAGGGAGGGGGGAACGGCAATTTTTTCCACATTTTTAGCTATATGTATAATTATGAAAACTGACATTAAAAATGTAATAACATATTTTTAGAATCCTTACAGTTAGCTCTTCGAAATGTTACCCCACACGATATGTTAGTTTAAACTTTTTTTAGTGGTATCCTTTTTTAGGGTTCCGTAGTCAACAAGGAACCCTTATAGTTTCGCCATGTCCGTCCGTCCGTCTGTCCGCGGCTTAGCTCAGAGACCCTTAGTACTAGAAAGTTGTAAGTTGGTATGGGTATACATATTAATAACGCCGACAAAGGGGTAAAATAAAAAAATTTAAATATTTTTTTTAGGGTACCTCCCCTACACGTAAAGTGGGAATGAATTTTTTTTTCACGTCCGCCCCATCGTGTGGGATGTCGTTAGATAGGTCTTTGGAAAGTATTGCGGGTTTGTGAAAAGCATTTTTCCATTTAGGGATCCGTTTGCGAATTATTAAGCTTTTAAGTGCTAATTTTTGTTAGAGTCAAGTGTCCCCACCCCCTGCCAGCTAAACGGTTGTTATTAGATATGTGAAAAAATTCTCAGCAGTAGTACAAATATCGAAATTAAAAGGAAAACTATCACAGCTAAGTAGGCTGTACAGTTTGACGAGTAATAGACGACCAACTTATAAAATGTACGGACGACAGCTAACATTTCACTGTTGAAAAACTTTTTCACATTAACATTCATTTATTTCCCCTACAAAATTATACAAATAATCAAATAATTTATTTTGATAGGGTTCCGCTACTACGGAACCCTACACTGCGCGTGGCCCGACACGCACTTGGCCGGTTTTTGGTATTTGGTTCCTTAGTTTTCGAGAAAAACCTCCGTGAAGGACGGACTGACACCGAAGTGATCTTATAATGGTTCCGTTTTTCCTTTTAAGGTACGAAACCATAAAAAAATTATAATAGGACTATAGGTGACCATATTTTTTTTTAACGACGACGACGAGAATAATTACCATGTTGAAATTAACGTAGTGACTGCTAAAATAATCTCTAAAGATTTGAAGAAAGTAAACGACAAACTCACATGGGAAGACGACATCGCCCATACGATAAAAACAATATTTAGAACAACAATAATACATGTTTGCTTCTTCATGTTCAATCAGACACAGGCTCTCTCACGATAGCTAGTTATAGCACAGGTTATAGTGTTGTTGTAAACAACATAATCTTTTATGAATTATGATTATATCTGCATTTATAAAATTTGTGCTTATATCGTGATGGCTTTATGGGTCACAGGGCGGACAAAGTGACCGCTTCTTCGCCGCGAAGCCTTCCACGCCACAGCGACTGCCCTATCTATCTATACGCCGTACCAAGTAACGGCAGGCCTCACGCGGAAAAGTCTAAAGAGTAATACCGTATTTACCTAATTCGCAGATTCAAAATACCGGATTGTAGATTTACGTTTTTTTATGGTTCCATATCCACACGGACACCTATTACTAAGCCTACGTCATTTGTCTGTCTGTCTGTCTGTCCGTCCGTCCGTCTCTTCAACCTCTACGCACCTCTCAGCATAGATGCATCGTTGGATCATTGAGCCTCTTTAATTAAGCTACGGTGATGGCCGCTGCTCTGACGTATTAAAATTTGCTTTCCTCATCCCTCCTCCTCTTGTTCGCCTTCGACAAGTCCGCCTTTTCGCGGACCACCCAGGAGCCCATACAAGAAACTTATTTTTTCAACGTCTCTTTTGTTTTTGCTATTCCCATTTATACTCCCAGATGGCACGCGCGTGCCAGGAAACTATATTTCCGGATGCTCCCAGATGGCACGCGCATGACACATAAGAATCACTAATTTCGAAAACTACCAAAGTAGCAATTTTGCCCAAAAATGTTTTATCGCCGATTCTTAATCTATGCATCAAACTACACATTTTTAGTTTGAAAATAACCAATATATCTTCTTCCTTTGTGCAGAAAAAAAAACAAAAAGAATATGTTTATTATGAAAACAACCAAAGTACGTATAGAAGCAAAGCAAAGGTAGTTTAAAAAATTGTGATTTAATGAAAAAAAAAAATAGAAGACGTCAAGAAAGTTCAACAGTACATCCCTGAGGAATTCGTACAGTTTTGGAACCGAATAATCCAATGGCCTGTGAGTGCAGGTGAAGAAATATACCTGAGAATTACTATTGAACATTGACATTCATAGCATGATTTAACATGTTAAAACTTAATTCCTCTACAATATTGTTTTATTTTATATTTTTCATATCAGAAAATGCTATGAAATTAAAATATGTTAATTTTGAAAATAACCAAAATATCACTACTTTTGGTTATTGTCCAAATAAATCGACTTGTTTATTTCGATAACAACCAAAGTGAAAATTTTCAAAAGGCCATAACATTAATAACGACTACTGAATAAACTTAAAATTATATTAAAAGGATATAAATTAATATTAGTTAATATTTAGATAGAAAATATTTATAGCTTTCATAAATTTTTTTTATAGGAAACGTTTTTTTCTTCTCCTGTAAAATATGAAATTCCCTACTTTGGTAGTTTTCGAAATTAGCGATTCTAATTGTGCGTCACACGTTTTAATTAATTAGCTAATTCTGGCAATTTTTCTTATTAAAAAGTGCTAGTGGTGCCAATTCTTGGTTAAATATACTAGCAACTATTATCAAACATGACAGGGCAACACGTCACCTTCACACAGAAAATAATTATTGAAATTAAGAAAAAAAAATGTCACTTTTGAAAACTGACATTTCCACTGACACTGGAATACACAAAGGTCGTACCGTAATTCGTGTACCCGTATTCGATAGTACGTTTCGTTACCTTTATTTTGATATATGATTTGTATGGGGAAATTTTACCGTTTTGGTCAGAAAAAATCGGAAAAAATGTCGAGTGTGTTTTGTTTTGCCTGGAGTTCAAAAAGTCGGTCTGTGCTTCTAAATAAGTGAATCTTCAAGTGTTTGGTATGACTGCATGCATAATTTCAGTATGAATAAGAGTGAACACAGATTATTGATCTAAATTCATTACCTTGCGAAATATTCGAATTAGTGCGGGAATGCGCGCGCCAAAATTTCGCGTTTTTGCGCGCGGCAAAAATGGCTGGGACTCAAAGCTACGAAAGGTAGGTAAGCATTTTAATATGGCGGGAGCCAAAGGGTTTAATAAAATAACGTACAAGAAGCGTGGGAACGCAAGCGAACAATCTTGGTGGGATTATATTGCAAACTCTCAAGTAAAACTTCAAACATTAAAAACCGACCAAATGCGAGTCGGCCTCGCGCTAATGATCCTGAACTGAATGAAAGAAAGTATCAATTTTTTTAATACATATTAACACAAATATATTGTGTGTTGGTACGGAACACTGGGTGCGCGAGTCCGACTCGAACTTGGTCGTTAAAATTTTTTTAATCGTTACAATTTATAAATATACACGCACATTAGAACTAAAAACTATTTATGAAATCTTTTACTATGGTACAAAAGATCCGCCAAAATGGTAGTTGAAACGAGCAATGCTTCACTTACTAAATATACCTTTCGAGAAAAAGACGCAATTAGTACAACCGGTTCTGTAGGTATTTTATTCACAGAACCGGGAAAATGTGGAATGCGCTCCCTGCCCATCTATATCCTTGCAAGTACAGCCTGGGGGTTTTCAAAAGAGGCGTGAAAAGGCTCCTTGTCAGGCCGGCAGGGATTCGCAATCCCCGTGCATCACAGAATGCCCATGGGCATCGTCAGATACCTACTTGTAGGTGCCAGATGTCGCGCTATCCATAAAAAAATATATATACAAATTCGTACATATCGGATTGATCTAGCCACATACAAAACACCCGTATTCACCCGTACTCCTCTTTCAAGGCACCGATTTCGCTGGTTGGAGTAGGATGTAACACAATCAATCAATCAAAAATTTGATCTTTATTTTTTTATTCCAAAACTACTTATCGAAACAAAAAAGTAAAAAGCTACGGATTTAGATATGTCGTGACGCCCCACTGCTCAACTGGACGGCTCAACTTCGAATAGAAATAAAATATATTTTATCCAAAGCCTTGATTTGGTCACTTGCCTTAAATACGTTTTTATAACTAAATTCAGATGCATGTTCATGATTTTTTTCTATCAAGCGAAGTTAATCAAATCGTGTTTTCAAAAAGTTATCGATCTGCGCTGATAGACGAAGTTTTACATATTATTTAAACTGAATCTGTCAGGTAAGTAATATTGGCGGTACACTTCTTGAAATTCGAGTCAGACGCAGTCTCACTCACATCACCGACGTCTAAAAAATAGTAACTTTGGTGCGACCAATTTGATAACCTAACCTCGCCTCTATATATTTTTTCATCGAAGAGTATACCGATATGAGTTTACTGTATCGGTGAGTACGTCACATTCAATTTGATACACCACAAGTTGCACTTAGGGCCATAAAACATACACTTGAATGTGAAGTTTCCGTAGAAAAAGTTGCCGGTCCATAACTTCTGTGCCAAGTTCCACGCATCCACAGTCATGTTGTACGTTCCCTGTAACAAATGTACCATGTAACACAAAATAACACAGTGAATACAGAAAGTACATTCGAAAGTACAACCTAGATATTATCATGAGACGAGCCACTATAACATCAGTTTGATAGTTTAGTTAGTAGTTAAGATCAGCATCTCATTTATTATAGTCTTACAGGTATTTCCTATTAACTAGGCACTATGGTGCTGCAGCTGCTGTTAGAAACTTCCCTTATTTCCTGTCATCCGACCTATCTCCGTACTCCGTAATACTCGTCGCAGAGAGACTCAGCATCCTTGCAGTAATTCATTCATTCCTTCATTTCGATGTAATTAATATTTACAGAAGTCAGTCTTAATATATTTCCATCTTGTGCTAAGATTTAAGTTTAATTTTAAAATACAAACAACTATATTGTTTTTATTTTTTAATTTATAGTAACACCGGTATACAATTATTAGTAAGCAATTTATGAAAAAGAAAATATTTTCTTTAAAATCCTGATAAAATATGCCATAAAATAAATGAAAAAAAAAATTATTATTATAAGGAAAAGAATCGGTCCTAGAACAGAGCCCTGCGGAACGCCAGTACCCATAAGCTCAAATTAAAATCTACGTTCCTGGTGCTAGTGTCTACCGTTTCTTGCAGTTGGACATATTGTATTTTGCTGTTCAGATAAGATTTGATCAGGTCTAATGGCAAACCCCTTATTTAATAGTGTTCCATTTTGTTCAATTGTGCAGCGTGATTAACACTATCAAATGCCTTGCTCAAATTATATAATGTTCCTGCAACCTTAATTGATTGCATTATATACGATTGCCTAATAAAGGGAAGTTCGTTTAGGCTTTTACCGCTATTACACATTATAGCAATGTTTTCGGTTACGTACGCGGTATATAACTGAAAGCGATTTACTTTCGTCAAAGTGATAGACTATCGGGGCTCCGTGCTCCGTCTACAGCCCCCGCTACCGACGCACGACGATCAAAGTCGATATAAAATAGTTGCGTAACATCGCCCGGTAGTCCGACGAATACGGAGCTCTCCGAGATGGTGGTGGTGGTGGCCTACGTGTCTAGTACCACCACCCATCGCTCGAAGCTAGTATATTTTTAATATTTCATCATGTATAAAGAATTGATATAAATTGTATATGATGAAAAAGTGAGAAAAAAAAAATTAATAATAGTAAGATAAAGATACACAATGAATGTTACTAGGAACCTTCTTGACGAGGCATACGTTTCCGCTCAGAGCCCATATGTTGCCTGTGCCTTTCAGTAAAGCTTGATCGCAAGGGTTGTCCAGTTTCATGCTCATAATAGGCGCAGAACGTTTAGCCGAGTCTTCTGATTTATAAGCCGCGATGTGAATCTGAAGAACGAATGTCAAAAATTTTGGTTAAGTATGTATACCAGACGGCATATAACCTGGACCAGTGCAGTAGCAGTGCAGTGCATTTTAGGGTATCATTGGTGGAGGGCGCGGGATGCGACGGCGGAGAGAGCGCCTGCAGATCACGTGATTGGTTGGCCAGTCGCCCGCCGCCCTCTGCACCGCGCGCGCGCGCCCACCGTTCGCTCCCAAATACACTTCCTATTTACGTAACCACATATAATCATGTACCTATCTCTATAAATATCCTTTATCCAAATATCCTTTAACCTGGGTGTCGTCGTATTAACGGGCTAGACAGCCTAGCAACAGTCCGCAAATCTGCTGGCATGGCACCTAACTGAGCGTGATTTCGCGAGGAGAGGTGATTTTGGCTCTGTCGACTGCACCATTGGGCCCTCGGCACAGCCACCAACGCTGGTTTTCATAAAAAAAAAAAAACTTCCGTACGTGCGCAAATTGGTCCAAGTTATATATGTAATGCCGTCTGGTATAATACTGTTTTTTGTGGCTGAGTTAGAGAAGCACATGCTCCGACCACAATATAATGTAGGTGCCATACCGGAGGCTTCCCTTTGTGTTTCTCGCTATAACTGGACTAGACCATCCGTTCAGTAGGTACGGAACTTACATGAATAGTACTACCGACGCAGTCGCCTACAATTAGGTTTATATAATCTTTATTCATCACAAAGAACGTTAGACACGGTGTTGCAACCCCAACCGTAAAACCCGAAAGGTGGTGATTCTGTAAGTGAAATAGAACAAGTTTTGTACTACATTTTAATTAAAAAAAAAAAATTGTTTTTTCGCCATATATTTGAGAATAGGCATTTCAAATTTTTATGGAAAAAATATTTGTTTTCTGTTTCAAAAAAGTTTTTTCCCCGCAGAAGTTGTTTAGTTTCACATATAGAATAACCCCCGTTATGTCGGTTAAAAATATTACGGGGGCAACTGCAACACCGTGTATACATTCGCTTATAGAGATAGGTACATGATTATATGTGGTTACGTAAATATAATTACCTAATCTCTATCTCTATCTCTACTTCATATAAAAGGTAACGCCCGTCTGTATGTATGTATGTTTGAGGTAAACTTCGGAACCACTGACTGAACAGATTTAGATGCGGTTTGCACCAATGTAAAGTGTAGAGTAGGATCACTAGAGAGAGGTGAGAGAGAGAGAGAGAGAGAGAGAGAGAGAGAGAGAGAGAGAGAGAGAGAGAGAGAGAGAGAGAGAGAGAGAGAGAGAGAGAGAGAGAGAGAGAGAGAGAGAGAGAGAGAGAGAGAGAGAGAGAGAGAGAGAGAGAGAGAGAATATAAGAGAAGCGATAGTATTAATAAACTAAACCAAATTATCGCTCACCACATCTAAAACAGAATCCTCGAATGCCTCCAGATCTATTTCCAGCATGCGTCCTCCTGGCCTCACGTTACCAACGGCACTTGCGCAGTCTTTGCGTCTGGGACCCTTGCACGAGTCAAAGCCATTGACAAACACTTGGAACTTGCCCTGGAAACATGCCGTTGTTATCATAAATTTTTTTTTATACTAAGCCCAACTTGTGGCGCCGAGCCACCCATATGGTTCGGTCCACCCATTCGGTCGTACGCGGGGGTTGCGAATGCCATGCCGGCCTGACAGGTGTCTACCCCGAGGTACCCGAGACTATACTTGGGGGAAATATGTGGGCAGGGAGGGAGAGCGCTCCAGAGTTTACCAGTTCTGTGGAGGAAAGATCTGCAGAACCGATTGGTTGGTACGCATCCGTGGTAAGTCCAGCGTATAGGAATGCATTCCCTGCCCAGTGCGCGTTGTGAGGAGGTGGAAAGGGGACGACGGGATCGCGTTAAACAGCTCCTACAGGCATTCCCCATGGAATAAGCGATAGAACACGCTTAGGGCGCCAAGATACCTACGGAGTTGCAGTGGTTCTAGATCGCAGGACACGTCGGGGTCACCAACTAGTCGCACGGTTCCATAATAAATATTTCACACTTCACAGTTTCCATAAATATACATAGTCGAACTCTCGTACCGAGGGTTCCGTATCGCCATTTCAAGGTCAGCGACACTCACGCCATCTATGTATTAGTTAAAATGCTTCAAACTCTTTTCAGTAGATGGCGCGCATACACTTTTTAATTTATTGTATGGGGACCCCGTTAATTATTAACTTTTTCTTATTTTCATTATTTCATGTTATATCGGCCATAATAACACATATTCTGTGAAAATTTTCAATAGGCTACCTATTACGGTTCAAGAGATACAGCCCTCGCAGGGACAGACGGACAGACAGACAACGTAGGCTTAGTAATAGGGTCCCGTACGATGGATACGGAACCGTAAAACAAATTTGCTGGTCGTTAAACCCCGCGGACTCACATAGGTAGCCGCCATAGTTCCAATAAATACAACATTTATAGTAACAAAAATAACGATTCTTGGACATCGCATCTTGCAACACTCTCGGCAAGAATCAACAAACAATGTTGAACTAGTTGTGTTGATACAAACATGTTGATGAGTCGGTAAATGATACAACCATTGCGATTAAATCTTCAAATTGAGATCTGATTGAGTAGTTACAAATACATTATGATAAATTATGCGCTCTCAATCATATCACATCATTTTAGATTTTGTAACTTTTAGGCTTCCGTATATTTCAGCCTCGGTAGCTCAGTGGTGCGGTCGGTCGACTGTTTGTTAAGCAACCATGAGTTCGGTCAGTACTTGGATGGGTGACCGCTCGACCGTTGGAGGCTGACCGTGGTTCGGATTCCACGTAAAACTGTAGGTCCCTTCCATTCTTATCTTTTTTTTATTTAATTTTATTTTTTTTATTGAAACTGACACGGTTGGCTACATCACCTACAACATCCGTGATGTCAGCCCATAACACCGGGTGAACTTGGTGCCACGTTAGTTCTTCCCTTCGGTCGTGCCGGCTACACTGAACTGGACGGAAAACACAAACTATTTACATAGGTAGCCGTTTCGACCGACCTTTCATTCAGTGCGGTGGTACCAACCCGGGCGAGTTAAACCCTACCACCTATTAATATAAGGAGGGAGTCATATCCCTTAGTCGCCTTTTACGACATACACGGGGAGAGATGCAGTGGGGCTATTCTTTTAAAGTACCGGCCCCACACAGTACAATTAAAATAAAAATAAAACCATTTGTCCCACATGAGAAATCGCATGGTCACCCTCTACTAAATTTTTTTTGTCCCATATTGGGTAAGGAATCGTATGGTTACCCTATTCAAATATAACTATTTGGGAATCACATGGTCACCCCTCTACTAACATAATTTTTTTTTGTCCCGCATTATTTAAGGAATCGTGTGGTGACCCCTCAACTAACTTAAAAAAAATGCCACAAATTAGGTAAGGAATCGTATGGTCACCCTATTCAAATTATTTAAGGAATCGCATGGTCTTTTTTTGTCCCACATTTGGTAAGGAATCGTATGGGCACCCTATAAAACCATTTTTTACTAATTTAAAATTTTAATCTTATGGTTACCCTATCAAAATAAAACCATTTGTCCCTCATGCATGAGGAATCGCATGGTCAGCCCTGCACAAATATTTTTTTCTGGCGTTCGATAATTTTTTTTGTCCCGCTTTATTTAAGGAATCGTGTGGTGACCCCTCAACTAACTTAAAAAAAAATGCCCCAAATTAGTTAAGGAATCGTATGGTCACCCTATTCAAATTATTTAAGGAATCGCATGGTCTTTTTTTTTGTCCCACATTTGGTAAGGAATCGTATGGGCACCGTATAAAACCATTTTTTACTAATTTAAAATTTTAATCTTATGGTCACCCTATCAAAATAAAACCATTTGTCCCACGTGCATAAGGAATCGCATGGTCCTGCACAATTGTTTTTTTCTGGCGTTCGATTGCGATGGCTGTCTGCGTTGGTCTAAGATTCTCATACAAAAATTACAAATTTTGATTTTTCAGTCTTTATGGTATGGTATTAAAGTTCAAATTGACTTTTAAGTATTATTACGAATCTTTTGTATAGGAGTATAAAAAGTGTTGTTTTTAGATTTTCAGGCACTTTTTAAAATTTTTCTCTCCGTAAGAACCATCCTCGTACTTCAAGGAATATTCTAAAAAAAGAATTAGCGAAATCGGTACAGCTGTTCTCGAGATTTTCGGTTAGGAAATTCAGCGATTCATTTTTATATATCGATACTTTAAAGGTAAAACTCACTAAGTGACATTTTGGCCAAAAACGAGTTTTTGACATAAGTACATTTACATTTTCATAAACTACGAGAAGAAAAAATCACCAAGTGTCTAGTAAAATATTAACTCAGGTTTTTAAAATGTTGATATTAAGTTAGTACATTTTTTCAAGAAACATCCGAGAAGTAAAATTCATCATGCACTTACAGATTTTTACTCTTAGGAAATTTACAAAGAACGGCACCCAACACCAAGAAGAAAATTTCATTAAGTACTTGTTCAGTTTTACCTCTATGACATTTGTCAATGTCACTTCACTTGTAATCTTTTACTGTCAGTTGAAATTGGCGTTGTTGGTACATGTGCTGAAATTTTACGTGATTTTCTGTTAAATTGGTGTGTTTAATTATGTGTTACAAAAGTTCAAGTGGTAACAATGAGTGACAGAACAAAATTAATGCTTAAAACTGTTCGGGATGCCGAAAGAATGGGGCAGATGGAGCAGAGACGTGTAAGTAAATTTTACCTCGAAATAACCACATTTATCTACGTAAATTTAATACTACTTTACCAAATTACTGTCAGGTTGCTTAGAAATACGTACATAAAGCTTTAGAATAAGATATAACCATTCCTCAAATAAAACATAACCTATCGTGCTTTATACTTTTTACGCAAATGTGCACGAAAGTTACTTAGGTACCTACCTCGCACTCAGATGAGCAGCTTGAGAGCGCATAGAACACTAACAAAGAAAGAAATATTAATTTTCAGAATCGCTCGGCTATAGAAAGATCAAAAGGCGACCTCTTCGAGCAGATTGACTTAGATCATTCTTACGCGGCTAGCGGAAACCAACATGTTGAGCCCAGCTTCGGAGAAGTATTAGAAGAAGAGACCGAACAGTCTGGACGTTACATAATCGCAAGCGGCAGCCAACAAGTTGAGCCTAGCAACGGAAGAATGTTAGAAGAAGAGATCAAACCACCTGAACATGACGACCAAAGGTGTAACGAGCCGGCGGCTGTGCCATTGATTGTTAGTACCTATTATTAAAATAAAAGCCACCTATATACTTTTATAGTCAGAAAATTTAGCAACTTGGTTAGATATTTACCTTGTATTGTCGTTTTAGTGACTAGGTATAATCTTGGCGCCTTGTTCCAGGTTCATTACTCGGCAGAACACGCTATTGAAGAAGTAATTGTAAGCGACAGCCAACACGTTGAGCCCAGCTTCGGAGAAGTATTAGAAGAAGAGACCGAACCGTCTGGACGTTACATAATCGCAAGCGGCAGCCAACAAGTTGAGCCTAGCTACGGAAGAATGTTAGAAGAAGAGATCGAACCACCTGAACATGACGACCAAAGGTGTAACGAGCCGGCGGCTGTGCCATTGATTGTTAGTACCTATTATTAAAATAAAAGCCACCTATATACTTTTATAGTCAGAAAATTTAGCAACTTGGTTAGATATTTACCTTGTATTGTCGTTTTAGTGACTAGGTATAATCTTGGCGCCTTGTTCCAGGTTCATTACTCGGCAGAACACGCTATTGAAGAAGTAATTGTAAGCGACAGCCAACACGTTGAGCCCAGCTCCGGAGAAGTATTAGAAGAAGAGACCGAACCGTCTGGACGTTACATAATCGCAAGCGGCAGCCAACACGTTGAGCCTAGCTACGTTAGAATGTTAGAAGAAGAGATCGAACCACCTGAACATGACGACCAAAGATGTAACGAGCCGGCGGCTGTGCCATTGATTGTTAGTACCTATTATTAAAATAAACGCCACCTATATACTTTTATAGTCAGAAAATTTAGCAACTTGGTAAGATATTTACCTTGTATTGTCGTTTTAGTGACTAGGTATAATCTTGGCGCCTTGTTCCAGGTTCATTACTCTGCAGAACACGCGATTCAAGAAGTAATTGTAAGCGACAGCCAACACGTTGAGCCCAGCTACGGAGAAGTATTAGAAGAAGAGATCGAACCGGCTGGACGTTATATAATTGAAAGCGGCAGCCAAAACGTTGAGCCTAGCTACGGAAGAATGTTAGAAGAAGATATTGAAAGAATATTAGAAGAAGAGACCGAACCGGCTGGATGTGACTACCAAGAACGTGACAAGCTGTCTACATTAACAAAACCTTTAGTTGCATATTCTTCTAATAGTGAAGATTACTCATCAGATAATTCACACACCGATCCAACGTTTACTTTCATCAATCCACATCCAAGAACAAGAACCATTAGTACAGATTCTGACGAACTACCTGAAGAGCACACTGCACAACCTCCGACGCGTTGGAGAAAAAGGGATCCACAGAACTGGAAAGTAAACATAATAAAAAATAAGCGATCTATGTGTTTGCCATACAATAATAAAACCAAGGATTTTGAAGGTAAGAATCCTAAGCAAGCAAATTGTAGTCGTTGTCGATTCCACTGCAATGACAACTTCACGGAGTTGGAACGAACCGAAATTTGCAAGTCATATTGGGGATTGAAAGACTTCCAGCGTCAAAAAGATTTCATTATCCAATGTGTGAAAACGATTGCACCTAAGAGACGGAAGATTGATGAATCAAGCAGCGCTGCTCGGTCAGTATCAAAATCATATTACTTGCAAAATCCCACTGGTCGTTTCAGAGTATGCGCAAGTTTTTTTTAAAAAACGCTCTGCATATCGAACGGCCCAATTAATACAGCCATTGCAGGTACGAGCTCAACAGGCACATTTGATGGTATCGACAGACGAGGTAGGAAATCTCCCGGTAACAAAACTTCAGATGAGCAAATCAAAGTTATCAAAGAACACATAGAGAGTTTTCCTTGTATGGAGTCGCACTATGTTAGGAAAAAAACACAGAAGAAGTACCTGGATTCTCAATTATCTATTTTAAAAATGTACACCCTTTACAAGGAAAAGTGCTCAGAAAAACAGATAGCTCCAGTAAGCGAATTCATCGAATTCATCAACGATCATTCAAGCGAAAAGTGTTTTGCACATCGTACAATCTGTCATTCTTTAAGCCAAAAAAAGACCAGTGTCCAATATGTTCCAGATTTGATACAGGCGATATAAACAAAAAGAAAGACATGGAGATTGAGTACTCACAACATATCATTCGAAAAAACGAATGCAATGCTGCAAAGGAAAATGATAAGGATCGCTGTAAAAATGACAATACATTTATCACGGCTAATTTTGATTTGCAGAGCGTACTGCAATTGCCATACTCCAGTGTATCTCAATTTTATTATACAAGAAAGATATGCGTATATAATTTGACGATTTATGAGGGTGAAGGGAATAATGCATATTGCTATTATTGGAATGAGTTAAATGGGAAAAGAGGCAGTAATGAAATCGCATCCATTCTGCTGTACTACATTGAGCACTTGCCATCCACAGTCAAAGAAATGTCTCTCTTCTCTGACACGTGCGGAGGCCAAAACCGTAACCAACAAGTGGCTGCAGCTTTGCTTTATGCAGTGAAACACACGCACTTAAATAAAATTGAACTTAAGTTCTTGGAATCGGGTCACACTCACATGGAGTGTGATTCAATGCACTCGGCTATCGAAAATGCTAAACGAAATAAAACCGCTTACACAATGAATGACTGGACAGATATATTCAAAAATGCTCGATCTGGTAGAAGCACTTTACGGCTACCAAGAAACCAACAAAAAGAACCGAAACCACCATACCAACTGCGACAATTCAAGTTCTCCGATTTCAAAGACTTTCAAGCCCTCGCCTCTAAAACAATAAGGAACAGAAACAGAGATGAACTCGGAGATCAAGTATCATGGTTGAAAATAAAATGTTTGAAATTTCAAAAGACAACACAAGACATTCTTTTTTATAGGTATGATCACAAATCGGAGTACAAACGAATTTTTGTTGCCGGAAATGTTCGACGAAGGAAGGAACCTGAAGTTGAACCACAACTCTTCCCAGTCTACAACCGTCTCCTCCCAATATCTAAAAAAAAGAAAGAAGATCTGGAAAAAGTATGTAGAATGGGTCTAGTCCCAGAAGAAACGCATTTGTGGTATCAGTCGCTACCTGTTACTGCTGCTACGGATGTGGAAAGGCTTCCAGAGCCAGACGCAGATGAGACCGACCACGGAGAAGAGTGACCTATCGCCTTTTAGCACGGCATTGACATGTTATCAATGTAAAATTTTTAAACATAAAAATAAAATAATATTGAAAGAGTAAATACATTTTTATTGAACCTGTTAATTAATCAAGTACGTCTTATACACTGACAGATCCAGAGGAAAAAGTTGCTAAGTACATTTTAATTTTTTTCTACTTAAACTAAAAAAAAAAATTTTTGTTATCATTACAGTTTTGAAGTATGTCTTTAAAAGTATTATTAACCAAAAAATCTGCCAGATTAAGCGTAAGATGATCGTTCCATGACAAATAATAACTCCCTCTATCTTTAAACCTTGATTTCTCGAAATAATGCTCCCAGCACTTAGTGAATTTTACCTTTAAAGTGTCGATATAAGAAGATGGACTTTCTATACACACACACATACACACACCACACGCCGTATCCCGACAATCGGGTAAGCAGAGTAATCTGTGTTGTGCTGCAAGTACTCTGGTAAATTACAGCACAACACCGACCACCACGCTTAGCAAAGTATTCGGACAAGATAACTATCAGGCAGCAAGTAAGGTACGAAGACCCACCCGCTGCATGACTCGGTGGAAAGACCACGATAAGGTGAGAGGTGGCTAGCGTGTCGCCCTTATGCACGGCATCTTGTCCTTATCCCTTAGTCGCCTCTTACGACATGCACGGGGAGATATGCAGTGGGGCTATTCTTATTAAGTACCGACCCCACACAGTACTAGGTATATAATTTTTCTTTAATAACTTTGGGTCTCTAAAAATACTTGCTTTTAGAGAACTTTACACCCAGTTGCGGAGATAAGGGGAAAATACATACTTATTTGGTTTCCGTAACCGCTCATAAGCCCGTGTAACGGGGAATAAGGTCTAACACAATTATTTCTAGTACCTACTTCCACCTGAAAGAATATGATTGTGGATTAAAAATGGATGAGTTAGTTATGAACTGCCTCTTGTACGCCGACGATCAAGTGATACTTACGTCGTCGTTGGCGTGTTGCAGGACATGGTAACTGTTATGGTTGAAGCATTTAAAAGGAAGGGAATGGAAGTGAATGTAAACAAGACGAAAGTAATGGTACTGGAGAGGAATGAAATAGTGTCCGAATGCGATGTAAGGATTGGGAATGAGAGACTGGAGCAAGTGAACGAATTTGCATATCTGGGGAATATGTTCACGCGGGATGGAAAATGTGAAGAAGATGTAGAAAAGAGAGTGAAATCCGGCAACCAAGTGAATGGGGCGTTGCACGCTATTATGAGCAGCCAAAGCATGTCAACTAGGGCACGTTTGGCTGTCCATCAGCGGCGACTCCTCTCAGTTGGCGAGGTTGGCGCCGCCAAACCGAATAATATGAATGACACCATTAATACAGAAGTATCAGGCTAAAATAAATGTGAAAAAATTTCGGAGTTATATTATTTATGTCATATAATCCACGATTAATAAGATAAAACGTCAATCCCGTACCCGTTACATAATTTGAAATTTCGCGCGCGTCAAACGCGGGCGACGACGAATGACGACACATCAAGGCATTCATTGGCCGGTTGGCTACATTTTGAAGCGCCATCGTATTCCATACAAGGCCACAGAATAGACAAGGCGGAAGCGACCGATGTCCCCCCCCCGTCCCGCGCGGACCCGCTGATCAGCCTTTCGAGTTGGCGCAGCGGGGAGTGCATTTAGTGACGCGGTAGCGAGTAGAGCGAGCTAGCGAGCGAGCTAGTGTGTGTGTGTTGCGTGTGTGGGTGTGTGCGCGCTGCGTCCACACGACGAGTATTCTTGTGCTGTGCGAAGTGCGATGCGATGCGACTAGCGAGCTAGGCTAGGTGTGTTGTGTGCGCGTGTGTGTGCGCATTGGCTCGCGAGTTTGATAGCTGCATATATTGCGTTATGTAGGTATGGACTAGTCTTGTTACGAGTCGAATACATGGACGAATCAAGTGACTCGAGTTGAAAACATCTATAACTCGAGTTGCGACTCGAATACAAAAACACTCGCTATAGATTTTCTATTTATTAGTCTCAGAACCATTATTTAATTCTTAAATAATTTTAAGACTTAAGAAGTCACTAATCTCGTACAGCGCGTCACCAGTTCAATCAAATGAATTCAACTGACTCGCAGCAGCAGACCGCGTCACCCAATCGCTCGACTCGAGTGCACTCGGATGACTGAATGCGATGCGAATGCGAGTTGACGAACGAATACAAAATACTCGGCGACTCGCGGCCTTGAGAGACTGCGACTCGAGTCGGTCTACTCGAGTATGGTCGGTCGGCCGGCGTGGCGCCGCCGTCAGTCAGTCTCTCAAGGCCGCGAGTCGAGTATTTTGTATTCGTTCGTCAACTCGCATTCGTATTCAGTCCTCCGAGTGCGTGCGTGCACTCGAGTCGAGCGAAGCGAGTGGGCAGACTGACTGACTGCTTGTCCGTACGAATACGAGTCCGACTCGGTTTCGCTCCGAATCCTACTCGAGTTGACGAGTTTTAGGCTTGACTCGAGTCACACGAGTATATCACTCGACTCGTTACAACGCTAGTATGGACTTTGTATGGATGAATCCTGTGCAGTGTTGTTAAATTTAAAGTGATTTATTGGTAATTATAATGGCAAACTCCTACCGAGCTATCTACGGAGCACTCAAGTACAAGAGAGACTCAGTAATTTGGCACTCTTACATATCTGTGGAAAAGGAGTTGCTAACAAAATTGAGGAAGAAAGAAGATTTTCACGACCGAGTCATCGAAAATTTCTTGTCCGTGGAACGAAGAGTGGACTTCATGTACAAATAAAATGTAACAATTCAAGCTTGTATGCCTGTCTCGTCGTCGTCGTGCCAGAGGAGACGTCGCTGTTGTCGGCTGCAACTCGACAGCTTTGACGTAACCAGTAGGTACCTATCTACAGACAAATAAATCGTAAGTGAGCAAAATAAATCATTTAAACTAAATATTATAAACTATCTATATCGTAATCGTCTTTCAGTTTTTGAACTCATTGTGGTAGAAATAAATTAACGCGTAGGTACCTAAGTTATGAAATTATGAAAAAAAAAATCCTTAGCCAGAGCCAACCCAATATTCAGGACCAGGAGTCGCCGCTGCTGTCCATGGTGGAGTGCTGGCCCCTACACTTATGTACGGGAGTGAAAGTTGGGCATGGCAGACGAAGCATGAAAGCAGGATTAATGCTGTGGAAATGTGCGCGTTGAGGAGTATGTGTGGAGTTACAATGAAAGCTAGATTGAGAAATAGTGTAGTGCGAGAGCGCTGTGGATTGAAAGAAGATATAGTGACAAGGATTGAGAAAGGGATGCTTCGGTGGTTCGGTCATGTTGGAAGAATAACGAAATAGGAGACTAACGAAAGAAATTTATGAAGCAAATGTGAGTGGAAGAGTCGGGAAGGGTCGCCCTAGACGCACGTACCTGGACCAGATCGGGCATGTGCTCAAAAAGGGGCAAGTGCTTAATACCCCTAACCGACGAGCATGCATGAAGAACTTTATGGGAGGAGAAGAGGCGGCAGAGGTGTGTCAGGATCGTGGCACGTGGAGATCCGTTGTCTCTGCCTACCCCGCCGGGAAACAGGCGTGACGCTGTGTATGTATGTATGTACCTACTTCCGAACGGCTACATACAAATAAATGTAATTCTTAGCGGTATGGGTTAATTATTTGTAAGTTACTATAATACTTAGGTACTAACAAAACATTGTGACTTTCGAAGTTTGTTTGTCAGTTCTTCTTCGCATTGAATTTAGAACTGGTGGATGCAACTCCTGCCTCGATACCACACTGTGGGATTTCGATGATGGAGCGAAGATGCACCATAGACAGGTATTCAAATGTTTGAGAACGTTGGACACTTCGAAGAGTAGTGGTCCGGATGGCATTCCAGGCGTTGTGCTCAAAATGTGTGCCCGCGAGTTGACACCAATAATCTCCCGTATTTTCCGCCTCTCCTTCGCCAGCGGCACTGGAACTTCTTGCTGGAAGAGAGCCTCGGTCCAACCGGTCCCAAAAAAGGGCGACCCGGCGAACCTCTCCAACGATCGGCCCATTGCGATAACTTCGCTTATATGCAAAGTTATGGAGCGCCTCATCAACTCCCAGCTCCTAACTCACTTTTTTTTAATGGAAACTGACACGGTTGGCTACATCACCTACACCATCCGTGATGTCAGCCCATAACACCGGATGAACTTGGTGCCACGACTGCTTCCCTTCGGCCGTGCCGGCTACACTGAACTGGACGGAAAACACAAACTATTTACATAGCCGTTTCGACCGACCTTTCATTCAGTGGGGTGGTACTAACCCGGGCGGGTTAAACCCTACCACCTAGTAATATAAGAAGGGAGTCATATCCCTTAGTCGCCTTTTACGACATACACGGGGAAAGATGCAGTGGGGCTATTCTTTTAAAGTACCGGCCCCACACGGTTCTTAGAATTAAATAAACTCCTGGATGACAAACAGTACGGTTTCCGTAAAGCACGGTCCACAGGAGATCTTCTAACGTACGTTACGCACATATGGGCCGAAAGACTGGACAACTTCGGGGAGTCGCTGGCAATGATCGCACCGGATATTTCCAAAGCCTTTGACCGCGTTTTAAGACCGCGATAGAAGGCCCCCGCGAAGGCACCGGGGCCTTCTATGCAAGCTTCCATCTTATGGAATCCCTCCAAAGCTCTGCGCCTGGATTGCCAGCTTCCTGGCGGGTCGCTCCCTCTTCGTTTCGATTGATGGTACGAAGTCGGACGACTTTCCAATTAACGTTGGTGTTCCGCAGGGCTCCGTGCTGTCACCTACGTTATTTTAATCTTTATTAACGACTTACTGTCCCTGGGCATGATTCACAGTTACGCAGATGACAGCACAGGGCATGAAGGTTATGTCAAGGATTGGAAGAGCAGAGATGCACAGCCCAGCAAGGCGCAACGTTCTGTTGTAGAAAGGGTGGATAAGGTTCTTGAAAAAGTTGCCAATTGGGGCAATGATAACCTTGTTGCCTTCAACGTTCGCAAGACGCAATACTGTGTATTCTCTGCTAAGGTCGACCCCTTCCCTTTTCTTGCAAGTTTCCAAGGCAGTGTCGTTCCTGTCTCGGAGCACCTAGAACTACTGGGGTGCAACATTTCCAAGGACGTGGGCTTTAGGCAGTTTATTGAGTCCAAGGCCAAAACCGCGTCAAAAAAACTGGGGATCTTATTTTTTTTTATTTCTTTTTTTATTTATTATACCGAAATAGAAGGTTCTCCTCACCGGCACAACTACTTATGTTGTACAAATCGCAGATTAGGCCGGTGATGAAATACTGTAGCCACATTAGGAAGGCAGCGAAGCGAAGGGAAGTGTCTATTCGCAGGTATACCTGCATGCAGGTATACCTGCGAATAGCCCTGTCCGATCGGGCATGTCTATTCGCAGGTAAACCTGCAGCAGGTATGCAAACTGCACTATGGGAGTTTTCAACGAAACGTAACAAAAACGACATGCGCCGCCTCAACATTAGGTTAGGGTTAAATTACAGAAGATGCGTCGCGTAGCGACGCATCTTCTGTAATTTAACCCTCGTTATTTTTTTTTAAACCAACTCGCATAGTGCAGTTCGTACCTACGAATACCTCATACCTGCGAATAGCACTGTCCCGCCTGGTAGATCTATTCGCAGGAAATCAAATAGGACACTCCCAGTTCTTATTTAATAATCTCTGTTTGGCAAACCTACGAGTTCTTAGTTAATAATCTATGTTTGGCAAACCTACGAGTTCTTAGTTAATAATCTATGTTTGGCGTACCTGCGAATAGACCTGCCCATTCAATACAGCGCCGAGCCGTCCGTCTGGTGGGAGACCCGAAACTGACTGATGATCTGGAGTCTCTCAGTCACAGACGATTTGTTGGGTAACTCAGTCTGTTCTACAGGTACTATCATGGACGTTGCTCGGAGGAACTTGCTTCCAATTCTTTGCCATCCAACCTATCGTCGCAGCACTCGCCGCAGAGAAACTGAGCGAGCACCCTTTTGTTGTTGACATTGGGCTTTTGAGAACCCATCGGTTCTCAAAATCGTTTCTTTTTTCTTTTTTTTAAATATAAACCAGCATGGTTGGCTGTGCCGAAATACCAATAGTGCAGTCGACAGCGCCAAAATCACCTCTCCTCGCGAAACCACGCTCAGATAGGTGCCATGCCAGCAGATTTGCGGACTGTTGCTAGGCTGTCTAGCCCGTTAATACGACGCTTGAAGACACCCAGGCCAGGCCTTCGTCACTCGCTCAAGGTCGCGAGTTAAATGCCTACCGCTTGGCGTAGCGGCTAATCTACAATTAACAGTGGGCTGCCGCTATCCAGCCAGACCGGGCGCGTGGCGCTTTCGAATTTAGAAAATGTCGAAATCACGTACCGGGTGCAAAAGTCAACAGACAAATGAAAACTTGTCTTTTTTTTCATTGCCGAGAGACGAAGAAAGGTAAGTGTTTTGTTTAGTAGCATTTTGATTTATTTCTAGTAATTTATTTATTCATATTAGTAGGAGGTCATAGATTTAAAAATAATATCATATTGCCAATAACATTAGTTAGATGACGCCGAACAGCGTGGTATGTATGGCCTAATTCGTATAAGGATAGAAATAGAACATTCATTCGTTTACAATATACAGATAAGTAGGTAATAAAGTAATAAAATAACGTAGGTTCATGTGAAAACATGGACAATAAGACAATATTGTCCATGTGTGAAAAAGTGCGCTGGAACGCAATGCACGCTTCGATGTGAGAAATTAATTGTGACGCTAACGCATGCATGAATTTGTTCGCATGAATTTGCCGTAGCTAAATATCATATCGTTGGTAGCTAGAACGATAAAAGTTGGTAGGTATCATCTTCATTTTATTCCTCACAATAAGACAGCACAAAGACACAGCCCTTAACGCGCTAAACGACGCGCTTTCGAGATAGAGTTACACGACAGAAAGAGAAGCGAAATGTAGGCGGTTATCGTGGTTATGCATGCAGCTCTGTGCGAGTCAATTTGTACTTTATCGCGTCGTCGCCAGTGATATGCTAAAGTAAGGATATGGCCTTTCATACAAATTCACTCGTCATATGGGGCGTCGATAGACGCAGCGCCATCTCTTATTAGCAAATACGTGGACTGCGACAGACAGCCAGCCGCTCCGCGGTTTTAGCGTTCGAAGTAGCGTTGTACCGACGTTATCGTAAGTGTTACCTTTTTGCAATAACAAAATAATTATTATCATTAGTAGATATTGCAAGGAGGGACAAGGCATTGCTAGACGGCATTCTTTCATTAAATTAAGCAAATAAAAATCATTAGTCCTATTATTATATACATTTATTATCACATTCACATATTTACATAAATTTTAAATATACAGATTATAAAAATACACCACATATACTCAAAATTATTATAAAAATAATATATATATAGGCATTATTAAATTAACATTCTATCTACCGAATGTCCCGTTCCTTATAATATAAGGCAATATTGGCATAATATTGGCATATTATGCCAATATTGCAAGACTTGCCACAAAGTAGTATGCATTTTCCGAAAGCAAAAAATTCTACTATGGTTTACGTAAGACACCTAGGCCAGTGTTGCCATAATGATTCCCAGTACAATAGTATTATAAAAATAATTGCGGTTTTCTTATCAATAATAACAAGTATAGTATTTGTAAATGAACCTCATCATTGAAAATTGGGCATAGAATATCAATCTGTGTCACATGAAAATTAGTTTTGGTCATGTCTCGAGAACGGCTGGTCCTAGATCCATCGTGTTCGTGCTAAAACTGGACGTCTCGATGAGATCTAACTATCTGTTACATTAAAATTGGTTTTGGTCATATCTCGAGAACGGCTGGTCCTAGATCCATTGTGTTCGTGCTAAAACTGGACGTCTCGATGAGATCTAACCATCTGTCCCATGAAAATTTGTTTTGGCCATAACTCGAGAACCGCTGGTCTCAGACCCACCGTGTTGGTACTCAAACTTCAGGTCTCGGTGAGATCTATCCATCTGGCACATGCACTTTTGTTTTGACCATAACTCGAGAACCACTGGTGCTAGACCCACCGTGTTGGTACTCAAACTTAAGGGCTCGGTGCGATCTATCCATCTGTCACGTGAACTTTTGTTTTGGCCATATCTCGAGAACGGCTGGTCCTAGATCCATCGTGTTCGTGCTAAAACTGGACGTCTCGATGAGATCTAACCATCTGTCACATGAAAATTTGTTTTGGCCATAACTCGAGAACCGCTGGTCTCAGACCCACCATGTTGGTACTCAAACTTCAGGTCTCGGTGAGATCTATCCATCTGGCACATGCACTTCTGTTTTGAGCATAACTCGAGAACCACTGGTGCTAGACCCATCGTGTTGGTACTCAAACTTCAAACTTCAGTGTGGCCAAAACCACCACTAGCTACGCTAGCTAGGCCGTTCGTTCCGTTTTATCTTTATTTTTTATTTCGTCTGAGATAAAGAATAACAAAAATAATGCTTAAATAATTTAATTATTAATAATTCACACTAATTAACGTAATTCTCCATTTAAATAAAAATTATCGAAATATAACACGTACACATTTTGTTTTTATAAACGTTGATACAAAGTTACTTCCTTAGCGCTCACGTACTGTTATGGCGGCGTGACGGCTGGCGTGCGATGTTGCGTAAACAAAATGTAAATTCAGATTTTATTAGGAAATATCGCTGAATGCAACAAAATAAGGCCTACTACGTTATTCCCCCTTTCTTTTTTGTAGTTCCTGCACGATTTGAGTACGTAAGTATGAGGCATTAAGGAGCGACAACCACACAATTAACACGTCACGGCCGACTGACAGTCAGCAACTGACTGACAAGATTTGGTTGTGCACTTCGTGCTCACAACCAAATCAGTGATGCCATTTGCTCAGTTCGTATAGGCCCGTCCTTACGTTAGTAATATATAAGTCAATGGTCGTCGCAGAGTAGCTATTTCTTTGTGAGTGTTTGTACAGAGCAGCTTCTGTACGGAGTACTCTTTTTTATTCTGTGCCCAGGCGTCGTATCAACGGGCTAGACAGCCTAGCAACAGTCCGCAAATTTGCTGACATGGCGCCTCACTAAGCGTGTTTTCGCGAGGAGAGGGGTTTTTGGCTCTTTCGACTGTACCATTGGTCCCTCGACACAGCCACCCATGTTGGTTTACATAAAAAAAAGACAAAACATATTATATTATGGAATGGCATGCAGGTCTGACGACGTCACCGCTGCGTCGCGTCGTCGTCGCGTCGCGTCATAGGCAGTCACGCACGCGTAGTACCACAGTACGTGTGCGTAGTAGTCATCGATATGGAAATCGATGGTAGCACCCATAGACGTATATTATTTCTCTATGGTAGCACCTTACTTAGTTTAAGTATAACAGTTTTGTCGCTGGTAACCATGTTACGATTGTCTTTTGTTAATAAATTAGATGCATATTTTGTATATTATCTATACATATAATAAAATCGTAAAGGTAAGAAAGTCTGTACATTGAATGTATTCGGAAAAAACTAACCAGGGTGGCTTAAAATGAGATACTGTACATTTTAGAACAGTTTTGAAAATTTTTGTTTGTTTGTCTGTACGCGCATCACGCAAAAACCACTGAACGGTATTAGACGAAACTTTGTATAGTGGCAGTTTATATGCCGGGTTAACATAATACGTAAAAAAATAACAAACAAAAAAAATTTAACAATTATAAACATTATTGCGCGTTTAAAATCACGTAGTCCAAAGTACATAATTATATCTTGAGAACTGGCAGCAAATACAATTTGAATAAAATATTCATTCGAATTAAAAATAAGTAGATACAACGAAAATGACAAGTTCTTATTTTTTATAACTTGAACACAATAGTCTATAGGTATATATCTATTCTTTCTATACATATAATAAAATCGTAAATGCAAAAATGTCTATTTGTACGCGCATCTCGCAAAAACCACTGAACGGAATTTGACGAAACTTTTTATAGTGACAGTGTATATCCCGGATTAACATAATTATTTTAAAAATATAATAAAAATCACGTAATCCAAAGTAATGGTAAAAAACAATTTTAAATGTCATGTTGACAACGGAGAACTGTCATCTCGACGTGAGCTGGCCGGTGACAAATTGTTTGATAAATAAAAAAATAATTGAAAGTCGAAGTTATGTCGCTGTCATTGGTGCAATAAAATTTATATATCTGTTTCCCGCGGCTTCGCTCGCGTGAAATTCGTATTTCAAAAAAAGGCGGGCCCCCGAAGGCGGATCTGCGCTCACGTAAACGATATTCTTTCTCCATGAAAGTAACTAAGGGCGAGGCGGAAGGCGGAGCTGAGTTCAGGAAGAAGAAAAACATTCTTGAAGAAAGTAAGTAACTAAGGGCGAGGCCGAAGGCCGAGCTCTATTCTGGAAGACCATAAACCTTCTCGAAGAAAGTAAGTAACTATGGGCGAGGCTGCAGGCCGAGCTGCGTTCAGGAAGAAGCTAAACCATCTTGAAGAAAGTAAGTAACTAAGGCGAGGCCGAAGGCCGAACTACGTTCGAATAATTGAAAAACCATCTCGAAGATAGCAAGTAACTAAGGGCGAGGCCGAAGGCCGAGCTGCGTTCAGGAAGAAGCTAAACCATCTTGAAGAAAGTAAGTAACTAAGGGCGAGGCCGAAGGCCGAGCTACGTTCTGACAAATGATAAACCATCTCGAATAAAGCAAGTAACTAACGGCGAGGCCGAAGGCCGAGCTGCGTTCAGGAAGAAGCTAAACCATCTCGAATAAAGTTAATTAATATTAAGATTGAGTTAATTTAATATAAATTTTATTATAAAGTCCACGCTTCTGACGGCAAATATACCGTGCATCCTAGAACCTCGCGGTTATTCCTGGCTGGATGGCAAGAGGCCCGCCCGATGCTATCACCTTAGTGCCATGGACTAAGGGTAGTTCTTTGATGTGGGACGCCACTTGTGTTCTCACATTGGCTCCAAGTCACGTTAGGACATCTTCAAGAGCGGCTGGCGCGGCCGAGGCTGGGGCGGAGAGCCTCAAACGCAACAAATATAGAAATATAATTCAAGATTTCGAATTTTTTGCGTTTGCGGTTGAAACCCTCGGTCCGTGGAGCAGTGAAGCCAAAAGATGCTTGGGCTTCTGCTGGTTGACGCAACTGGTGTCCCGCCATCAAGGGCTTATGTACTTCATTCAAAGGGTAAGCCTTGCCATCCAGCGGGGTAATGCCGCCAGTGCTCTAAGAAGATTTGAAAATGCCAGTTCTGATAGTTATTTTAATGTTTTTTAGGTAGGTTTTAATTCTTTAGTTATTAATATTACTTTTTTATTTTTATGAAATAAATAGATTGAGTAAACGATATTATATTCCATCGAAGAAAGGAAGTCTTTAAGGGCGAGGCTCGAAGGCGGAAGAGGGTTTTTGGTTTGCCTGAATCTTCGTGAACGCAGCTCGGCCTTCGGCCTCGCCCTTACTTACTTCTTTTATTTCAGAAAGGTTTATCGTTTACCTGAAAGCAGCTCGGCCTTCGGCCTCGCCCTTAGTTAGTTACTTTCTTTGAGAAGGTTTATCGATTACCTGAACGCAGCTTGCCCTCACCCTTAGTTACTTACATTCTTCTTTGGAATAAGAATTTGACGCGAGCGAAGCCGCGGGCAACAGCTAGTATTATAATATATTCAGTAAATTGTAAGTATTCACAGAAATATAGCTTTTATTTAACGAGCAAGTACTTACATGTACAATGTATTATAATGTTTTATTCTTATTATTAATGACGATTTTATCTTCAATTTTCACACTCAACTGTTTTGTTTACTATTTTAATAGGCTAGGCTAGGCCAGGCTAGGTTAGGTTGATTAGGTTAGGTTAGGTTGGGTTAGGTTGGGTTGGGTTACGTTGGGTTGGGTTCGGTTGGGTTCCGTTACGTTGGGTTCGTTTGGGTTGCGTTGCGTTGGGTTAGGTTACGTTAGGTTAGGTTACGATAGGTTAAGATCAAAGAGATTAATGTCTTTGGTTAAGATACACATTTGCGTTCTCGCTTCTCCTCGTGTCTGCGCGGTGCGATTGTGGAGCGCTGTCGCACTTGAACTAAGCCAGCCGGCAAAGAGATTAAAAGGAAGAGGGTGGGTTTAATGTCTTTGCCAGCCGGCGAGTAGGTGGGGTTAGATATAATGCAGAGAATGTTGCACTTGGGGCCGTAGCTGAGGCTCTTGAACGTGAAGTTGCCGTAGAAGAAGCTCTCGCACTTGAACTAAGCCGGCGAGAAGTTGAGGTTAGATATAATGCAGAGAATGTTGCACTTGGGGCCGTAGCTGACGCTCTTGAACGTGAAGTTGCCGTAGAAGAAGCTCTCGCACTTGCACTAAGCCGGCGAGAAGGTGAGGTTAGATATAATGCAGAGAATGTTGCACTTGGGGCCGTAGCTGAGGCTCTTGAACGTGAAGTTGCCGTAGAAGAAGCTCTCGCACTTGAACTAAGCCGGCGAGAAGTTGAGGTTAGATATAATGCAGAGAATGTTGCACTTGGGGCCGTAGCTGACGCTCTTGAACGTGAAGTTGCCGTAGAAGAAGCTCTCGCACTTGCACTAAGCCGGCGAGAAGGTGAGGTTAGATATAATGCAGAGAATGTTGCACTTGGGGCCGTAGCTGACGCTCTTGAACGTGAAGTTGCCGTAGAAGAAGCTGCCAGCCCACATTTTGCGCGCCATGTACCACGAGTCGAACGTGACGTTGTACTGTCCCTGTAACCAGCGAAATACGTGGTTTGCAAATAAAATCAAATTAAAAATTAACACAAATTAACACATAAATAATTTAATGAAAATTCTAAAATAGTATGCAAGTTTAGTCATTTCCGTCTACACCTAAACGGATGTCATATAGACGGTTGTTTTTGTTTTGCATTTTTTGTCCATCCTCTCGCGGAATACCCCTTTGTAGTCGACTGTGTTCTTCGAACTACTACAATTCACGGATCTTCAAATCGCCCGTTGATAGCCTTTCCCCAGCGACGTTAATCCGCCTCTAAGCCGGACTAGCACCTCCTCCTCCTCGTGATGAAATTGGCTGCACATCAGGCATGATAGTTTTGAAATTACACAGGCTAAAGTTGTTTATTTGAGCTCCAGAATTAACCCTTAAAATTTTGGTATTAATTGCTAAATCATATTGTATAGCTAATATTATAAAGAAAAAATATAAAGCAGTAACATATGAAGCGAGAATTAATGTGAGAGACAACATACTACCTTCAATATGCGGCACGAGTTGTCATTGTCGTAGGATAATACGTTGCTGAAGACTTTCCTCAGTGCGGCCATTTCGCACGGGCGATCCAGCTTCCAGTCGATGAAGGGGGCCGATTTCTTCTTCATATCAGTTTTGTATCCCATAATCCGAATCTGCGATACAAGTGCATTTTTTAGCGGTTTCGACCTACTGACCGCTTGCGGACTGAACGGCACGGCAGTGACAACGTCACGACCACGGCACAATCACGGCACGGTAGCAGACGAGATTTTTTTTTTTTAAGAAAACGAACATGGGTGGCCGTGTCGATGGACCGATGGTACAGTCGACAGAGCCAAAAACATCTCTCCTCGCGAAACCACGCTCAGTGAGGCGCTTTGTCAGCAGATTTGCGGTCTGTTGCCAGGCCGTCTAATCCGTTGATACGACGTTTGAAGACACCCAGGTTAAAGGATTCTGGAAACACACTCGCCGGGAGACATTTCCACACCCTAGCGGTGCGACAGGGAAAGGATTTTGAGAACCGATAGGTTCTCAAAAGCCCAATGCCCAAGAACATGTTAGAAAACGTATGAATATAAGCATATAAGCAATTATCATCAATATCAGCATCGGTGGATCAGTGGTCTAGTTGCTAACAATGGCATACTCCAGACTTTATTTAGGATTGCTGGCTGTACTGGTTCTACAGGAGAACACAGCCGAAGCTGCTATGCGGCCATCTTACATCCAGTACGGTGGTAGCAAACCAGCATTGTCGACTATAATTCCAGCCTTCCACCTGTTAGAGGCAACAAAATTATTGTGCTAAATGCTTATCTCTTTCAATAGACTCGACTCGACAGCCTCGAGCCGTGCGACTAGTGAGTGACCCCGAAGTGTCCCGCGATCTAGAGCCACTGCAACTCCGTATGGATGTCGGCTCCCTTTAAGTGTGTTCTATCGCTTATTTCATAGAGAGAGTGTGCTCGGAGAAGCTGTTTTACACGATCTCACCGTCCCTTTTCCACTTTCGCACCACGCGCAGGGATTGCATTCCTACACGCTGAACTTACCGCGGACGCGTACCAATCGGTTCTACAGATCTTCCCTCCACAGAACCGGTAAACCTATGGAACGCTCTACCTGCCCATATATTCCCCACAAGTACAGTCTCGGGTCCTTCAAGAGAGGCGTGAATAGGCACTTGTCCGGGCGGCATGGCTTTCTTACCCCCCCCCCCCCCCCCCCCCCCCCCCCCAATAAGTTCGAATGTCCATGGGCGCCGTCAGACACCTTTTGGGTGGCTCAGTGACTCATGTTGCGCTTTCTGTAAAAAAAAAATTGACTCACCTTAGCATGCATGAAGAACATTATGGGAGTGGAAGAGGCGGCAGAGGTGTGTCAGGATCGTGGCACGTGGAGATCCGTTGTCTCTGCATAACTCACCGGGAAACAGGCGTGACGCTATGTATGCATGTATGCACTCACCGTATCAAGGGAGCTGATTTCAATATTATCCAAGAACATTTGTATGACTCGACCTCCCGGGAGAATATTATATGCGGCGCGGACGCAGTCCTTGTGCCTAGGCCCCTTGCACGGCACCATTGAATGGTTGGTGAGGTTGAATTTCCCCTGGAACATCGACCGTGAGGATGTAATAGGGACCGTGGGACTGTTGTTAAGGAGCGCGGTCAGTACTTGGATAGGTGACCGCTCGACCGTTGGAGACTGACTTCGTTCGGATTCCACGTTAAACTGTAGGTCCCTTCCCTTCTTAGCTTACTAGGTGGTAGGGTTTATCCCGCCCGGGTTGATACCACCGCACTGAATGAAAGGTCGGTCGAAACGGCTATATAAATAGTTCATGTTTCCGTCCAGTTTAGTGTTCAGCCGACATGAAATGAAGGGAAGCACTGACGTAGCACCAAGTTCACCCGGTGTTATGGGCTGACATCACGGATGTTGTAGGTGATGTAGTCAACCGTGTAAGGTTCCATAAAAAAATTATAGATTTTGGGTCTAAAATTGTAGACGGAATAAATACACCAACCAATGACGACGCATACGCTGCGCGAGGTAACAATACTAACGTAGAATTAGAGTAAGCAGATTAATCGGTATTGTGCTTCAAATACTCAGGTACATTACAGACCACCAAGTATTGGGACAAATAACTATCAACGAGCAAGTACGGTACGAAGACTTACAAATAATATGGCTTGGAGCAATGCTGGGCACAGATTACTTAACTCCGGGCCCTAAGGGATGGAGAAGATGAGTACTATGGGGCTGATATTAACAAATTATTGTTAAAAGCCTAAAAAAAACCGTTGCATCATGCCAAGCTCTTTCTATGAAGCCATCGATGTTGAATTCAGCAAACCAAAGTGCTGGCTTCAAAAGCAGATACATTTAGATAACGATGGAACATATTACAGCCTGTCTGTCAGCCTCTATAGCTCAGTGGTGCAGTCAACTGTCGCTATTGCATGTTAAGCAACGCTGGGTGCGGTCAGTTCTTGGATGGGTGACCGGTGACCGTTGGAGGCTGACCGAGGTTCGGATTCCTCGTAAAACTGTAGGTCCCTTCCCTCCTAATCTTACTTGGTGGTAGGGTTTAACCCGCCCGGGTTGGTACCACCGCACTGAATGAAACGTCGGTCTAAACGGCTATGTAAATAGTTTGTGTTTTCCGACCAGTTCAGTGTAGCCGGCACGATCAAAGGGGGAAGCACTGACATGGCACCTAGTTCACCCGGTGTTATGGGCTGACATCACGGACGTTGTAGGTGATGTAGCCAACCGTGTCAGTTTCCATAAAAAAAAAATAAAAAAAAAAATATTACAAGATGGAATCGAAACACTATTCCGAAGAATATGCAGATGGTATGCTGTTTAAAAATCGCACTTACATGACACGTCACGACGGCCAATAAAACAGAAATCGCATTGAAAACTCTCAGAACTGTTTTGATTTTACAATGCATTTTTAAATACAAACGCACTATCCTTAGCTACAAGGGAGATAAAGAGACAACTATAGATAATATTTGTATAGTTGATGCATTTCACGAAGGTGCGACAAACTTTATGGTGGACGGAGGTGGGTGGACGCATGTACTGCCGGCCGTGTTATATTATACTCTGTTCGGCGAGTGTTGACAGTGACTAGTCGCAAATAATGAGCGATTAGATAGAGGCGAATACTCTGAGCCGGTGCGAACAGAATGAAATTTTATTGATCAGAGGTAGGTAATTATTTTGAAAATTTTATTAGGTAATAAAGTTTGTGAAGAAATAATTTAAATTCAGTATCACAAAGTAACTTGCTCCATGACCAGACCATCCCATACATATTTATTATTAAACTAGCTTTTGCCCGCGGCTTCGCTTGCGTGAAATTCGTATTTAAAAAGAAGAAAGTAAGTAAGCCAGCTACCGTACCTTTATTTCGGCGCTCGGAACAATTCGGTTTGCATGAGAGCTACATCTTAGCGTAACCAGAACTGAATTTTATTTAGCCTATTCTGTGTCCCGTAGTCCCGTATAGTTAAATGTACTTGTACTAAGTTTCATCAAATTCGGATGATCGGTTCAAGAGTTATGGAGGAACATTCATATATAATATATACATACATACATACATACATACCGAAAATATTTCTAAAAATCGTCAATTTAGTTTTAGTATCATACATAGAGTCTACGAACGCAGTATCTCATAAACCAAAGTAACTTAATCCATGACCATCCCTTACAGATTTATTATTAGTATTGATGATATTATATTATACTCTTGCAATGCATTAAAAAAAAATTACCAAAAAATGCAAAGCACGTGAGATGCAACAATAATATGGAATATATAATACAGATTTTTTTTTACAATAATGCGTACAGAATTGGAGTTTATTGTAATAAAATAACCCTGAAAAAATCTAGATTAGGTGATAAAAATAAAAAAACCGGCCATGCACGAGTTGGACTCGCGCACCGAGGGTTCCGTACCACCACATAACTGGCCGCTTTTTATGATTTGTTGTTTTTTTTTTTTTTTATGGAAACTTGACACGGTTGGCTACAACACCTTAGTTTAGTTTAGAGTTTGCATATTGATACATCCCTCGGGCAGACAGACGGCACGGGCGTAGGCTTAGTAATAGGCTTCCGTAATGATAAGGAAACCTAATAAAAAACTAACCGCAACCGTTAAAGGAACTATGTAGGAACCTTGTAGGTACTTTGTAGGTACTTTGTAATAATCTTGTAGAGCTTTGTAGGCATTTTTATGTAATTTGTAGATGCGGACTTTGCACCTGCAAAAAGTGAGTGATGGACTTGAAAAAAAAATTGTTTTGAATTTCTAATTTGTCCCCCAAAATTTACCCCCAAAATCTAAATTTGTTCATTTACTCTATACGTCCGTGATTGGGTCATCCAACAATATGTGCCAAATTTAAACTTTTTTCGTCCAGTAGATTCGGACATTAAAAGCCATGTCAAATGGACAGACAGACAGGCAGACTGACAGTCAGACGCGAGAGTCCGTATTTTCCTCTTTTGAGATACGGAACCCTAAAAACGAATACTTTGCAAAATTAGGAATGCATTAGATTGTAATGAGCACTCGCAATAAACATTTTATGTGCAAAATTTGAAATGTATGTAATTTAATGCATAAGTTACCTAAGTGCTTGAACATTTTACGCTAGGCCAAATTACTAAAGTAGTACTATGTACTCTGTGCTACTACTATAAAATGTTCCAAATAAACCTGGATAAAAAAACTATTTAAAAAATATAAAAACCGCCTTCAAAAATTTATGAAATAAAAAAAATCTAACCCTAGAGTTGAAGGCGGTGCTAAAGAAGGCTACACAAATTACAAAGGATATCTTCCACTCACGTTTTCTTTCATGCATAATTTTTGCTTGCTTTAGCACCGCCTTCAACTCTAGGATTAGATTTTTTTTTATTTCATACATTTTTGAAGGCGGTTTTTATATTTTTTTAAATAGTTTTTTATTTCACAGTTTTTTTTAGTATTTTTTTGCTATTAATATACTCGGCGGAACCGCTCGGCCTTCGGCCTCGCGATTCTGCCTCGCTTTCCAATCCGATCTTGACCAAATTGAAATGTGACCACACGGAAAGCAGCAGCCTTCAAATAAAAAAAGAATCATCAAAATCGGTTCACCCAGTCGAAAGTTCTGAGGTGACAAACATAAAAAAATACAGTCGAATTGAGAAACTCCTCCTTTTTTTGAAGTCGGTTAAAAATTCATTGACCCATAATTATAATCTAACACAATATTCACACCGCAATATACACCTGACTGACCTGACTCGCGCGCCGTGCGTTCACCCCCCTTCTACTACGAGACCCTCGACGTGACGTAAGCGTAACGAATTTTGCGATAAATCTCATAGTTTTGTAAAGTGTCGTTTGCAAATATCGCGTACATTGGTAGGCCGGTGTGAATGGACTTTTATCCAGGTTTGTTTGGAACAGACCATACTACATTTTTCTGAACACATTATTCACCGGAGTTGACGCCAGAAAGCCGCGCGCGCCTCCGCCAAAAAAGTGCTTCCGCTTACGCACTCACCGACACCTCCGTTCGGTTCTCCCGTTCTTCTACTAGGAATGTTGCCAGGACAAAATAAATAGCAACAAAAAAAATATATATTTTTTGACATGATAACGTCACGTCTTATAAATTGATGAACACCGGCTGCACAAAGAGAGGCACAATCGGCTCAAGCCGAAAGCGAACCAAGGGAATCCGATATTCGTTTGGTCGTTTATGTGATTTCGTGGCTCAGTGGTAAGAGTGTAGGATTTTTATTTTTTGACCATGGGTTCGAATCCCTCAAATTTTTTTGACGCGATAATGTCACGTCTTATACATTGATGAACACCGGCTGCCCGCGCGACAAACTGTCACGTTTCATCTGAGCCTGTGTGTGCAAGCGAGAGCGCGTAACAAGCGATAGAGAGGCACAATCGGCCCAAACCGAAAGCGAACCAAGGGAATCCGATATTCGTTTAGTCGTTTATGTGATTTCGTGGCTCAGTGGTAAGAGTGTAGGATTTGTATTTTTTGACCATGGGTTCGAATCCCTCAAAGTTTTTTTTGTTTTTTTCTTTTTTAAGCAATGTTACGGTGTTTAAAATTTTTAGGGTGTTTAGTTTTTTTATAACCACCTAAGAATTATTTTCGGAAATACAAACGTAACAAAAACGACATGCGCCTCAACATTAACCCTGGTTATTTTTTTAAGCCACGAAACATCACTCATACAACTTGCGCACGAAATCAAAGTTTCCGAAAATAAAGCTTTCTTAGGATTACCAACTGTCAGTGGGAGACGGAGAATTGGCCCCGAGCCATTCGTCTTTAGAACCGTTCCCAGTAGTCTTACCACTTTATGACGTTATCACGTAAAACTATCGCCCGTAAACGGACTTTACAGACAACCAATTTTTTTTTATGTACGTACCTATTACAAAATAAATAAATAATTAAATTTTTTAAATCGATTTAATTCTTTGGCCAGTACACTTCAACGTGAGAGGTCGCCGCAGTTGCACCATAAGTTTTGGCTGTTGAGGTTACTCTGAAGTTTTTAGGGGGCTGTAGGTCACTTCAGCCAAGCTGCATGCAGCGTTACACGAGCGCCCGTAGAAAAGAGTCTTAAAGGTGAAATTTCCGTAGAAGAAGTTTCCAGCCCAGAGCTTGTGACTCATATACGATACGTTGAGCGTGAAGTTGTAGAGACCCTGCAAAAAGGCCGTGAGGTTTAAGTCTCACATATTCATATGATATAGGAGGCAACGGTCACAGTATGGCCAAACTAAAGTGGCAGTGGGCTGGACAGTTGGCCACGTCAGCCGACGAGACATTGATCGTTGGAGTAATGGTATCTTAAAATGACGCGCCGGAAAACGGAGTGTGGGAAAACCATCCGCCAGGACGCCGCGCCGGCGGAAACCAGTTGCCCTATACCGGCTCTCGTCGCTTCTATACAGATGAATAAATAAAATGCACACCTTTTTAATATGGCATTCCGTCTCAACGCCACCAACGAAGATCATTTTTAAGGTTTCTTGAAATAAAGGTTCGTCGCAGGGGTTCTTTAATGTTATATCAATGAGCGGTTTCTTCGTAGACTTATTCGTGTATCCCAGAAACCGGACCTGCAACATAAATACATTTTGTACCTACCCATATAAATTTCGCTTCTAGCATTTCACAGAGCAGCATTAGTACGTGCGGCCATATTTTCGTAGAATCTGTGATCTGCTTATGTACCTACGTCACCTGCTTCACCCATGTTGTCAGACCAGAGAGAATCTGACATCTACGTCACCTTCTTCACCCGTGTTGTCAGCTTAGAGGGAATCTGGCATCTCCGTCACCTTCTTCACCCGTGTTGTCAGCCCAGAAGGAATCTGACATCTTCGTCACCTGCTTCACCCTTGTTGTCAGCCCAGAGCCAACAGATCAGTGAAAAAATGCCAGAAAAGGTTGACATAATATGTACGCGACCTCATTGTCTAAAGATGTCGACATTTTCTCTTTGCGGGGAACCACAAGCTGGATGGTGGGGGAGCCACTCTTCCATCCGTACCTAGATGCGAAAACTTTGTGCCGGCAGTGCAGTGCTATAGAATAGAATAGACTAGAATGGAACATAATTGAATGGAATGGAGCGGAAGGGAACGGAACGGAACGGAAAGGAATACTGAAAAAAAAAATAATGTACGGGCGGAGATTCTCTCCCTAGACAAGAGGAAGGCAAGAGGGCCGGATAGGCATTATTTCTCAATCTGTGTGTTGCAATGCAACACCTTGCTCCTACCGGAACTGGCTGTCAATGCAGTAATTCCCTCTGGAGACGTCTGTTACACTGCACTTATGAGATTTCGGACTGACCACATTAACGGGGGTGTCCTGCGTGGCATTCACGAAGATTAGTATGAGGCGACCTTCGTCGATGAGCTTGAAGGCGGTGACGGCGCAGTCCTTGTGACGAGGACCCTTGCACGTTTCCACCGCCGCAACGGTCACATCGAATTTGCCCTGAAAAAAGTATTCAGTTTTGATAAAATAAAATGATCTAAGTATGTAGCAAAGAGTTTGTATTACGCGACGTAATGCAAACTCTTTGGTATGTAGATACAGACAGAACGGCACAGACCTGAACCCTCAAAAACAAAACGCTAACATGACTCCGGAAGCTCGCGCACTTATGACCATTTGGATACCGAGAAGCGACCCAAGCGGATGAAGCTTTAAAACATTAATATGAAAAAAAAAAGAAAATTAAAACGGTAATATTACTAAGCATGCTCATGCACTTACGACCATTAAATACTGAGAAGCAGACTTAGTTGAAACTTCTCACACGCAAAACGCAAACACTTATGACCATTTAACATTGATTAATTAATTGATTAATTAATGCCATTTAATAAGATATAGAGTACGGATATTATGTCGCAGGGTTATTGTAATATCCGGATCCGGTTTATTATAATAACTCATCATAAGAAAAACATGCATTTTTGCAAATTCGTTTAAAATTTAATACTCTTAATTGGTCAAAAAATTATTATTATAAAACCATTCGACGATTGAGGCTGGTCGTGTCGTGGTACGGATTCCACGTAACTACACCTTAATATAATAATATACACGGTGTTGCAGTTGCCCCCGTAATATTTTTAACAGACATAAGGGGGTTATTCTATATGTGAAACTGAACAACTTCTGTGGCGAAATTTTTTTTTTTTGAAAAAAAAAATTTTGTATGGAGACTAAAAATTTTTTTTTTCTAATTTAAAAGTCGTAGAACAAAAGTTGTTCTAGTGCACGTACAGAATCACCCCCTTTCGGGTTTTACGGTTAGGGTTGCAACACCGTGTATAATAGCAAGAAAAACATATATTTAAAATATATATATGCCAAGTCTCGCACGCAAAGTCTTTTCATATTATTGAAGCCCCAACTCAACAATTTTGCAATAAATTATATTTTATAATTAATAATGATCAATTTTCTTTACTCTATCCATATTTCGGCGATTATACAGCACAAACAAATCGCTTCGTAAAGATTTATTTTCAGTTTATTAAAAAACTTTTTTTTTATGTAATCCGGTATGGGTGGCTGATTCAGAGGGGCCAAAGCGCATGCTCCGACCAGCCAATATCAGCTCCGAGAAGGTAGGTGTCTTACCGGAGACTTCCCTGGATTGCTGGGTATACTGGACTAGAGGAGAACACAACCGAGGCTGCTATGCGGCCATCTTACATCCAGTAGGGTGGTACCGACCCAGTCGGCTACAATTTGAGCCTACCACCTAGTAAGGGGCAAGGGAAGGGACCTACAGTTTTACACCGGTTCCGAATGGTGAAGCAGCAGATGTAGGTATGCACGTAAATTTTTTCGTCAGAAAAAACTCTTTGGTACACGCCGACCGGACTCGAACCGCGGACCTCTCGCATGAGAAGCCGATGCCCAAACCACTCGGCCACCCGCCGCTCAGTCCGATTGTCAAGTCAAGGTATATCGATATATCGATAATCGTAAACTATAATAGGTTCAAACTTGTAATTTGGAGGTATAGCTAGGTTTGGTAAGTACTATTGGTAACTGAAATTTCAGGCCTTTAACTCTATCCACAACAAATCTATAGGTAGATCAGAAGTACCCTGAGTTGCTTGAAGAAAAGAATGGTTAGAATATTGTCATGACTTGGCCGAAGGCCTAAAGGGGACCCCATGAGAAGATAGGAAGAGGTTTAGTCTTAGAGCATCAATGCTCTCTGGGGCAGAGTCATCTATTGAAAGAATCACTTACATAGGAAGCTGCCATTGCGTATATAATAAATGATACATTAAGAAAGAAATATAAACCAATTCTATATTCCATTACTGAACCACATGCTCTCTTATCATAGTTCCAAGTACGATGCCGACGCAGTAATGACGAGGCTTAGCAAATAGATGGTTAAGTATGATTATTAGAACGATACGAGATATTTCCTCATTTGGGCGTTTATTGTGAGTATTATTAATATCATAATCACTTTATAATAATAATACATAATCTAATCATTAGGGTTCCGTATCCATACGGAAGCCTATTGCTAAGTCTGCGCCATCTGTCTGCCCGTCCGAGGGGACCGAGTAGAATTTTTTAATTAACTAAACGGAAATTATGTTTTACTTTTTGAGGGTTTTTATGTGTCAACCACTTCAAATCACTTCTGCCATACTGCATGAGCAACGATTTCTGTGCCCTGAAGTTCAATAGAACACATCCATTCACTCCTCGCGAGGCCACGCTCAGAGACTATAGGTTACTATGCTATAGGCCAGCTATAACACGCCTTTTGAAGATTCCCAGGTTATAGGTAGTAGGGAACACCGATAAACTGTAGTGTAATGTGTAACAAACATACCTTTATACTCGTATGTATATATGGTAAGTTTGAGATATTTGAAAATAAAAAAAAACATTAGGAATGTCAGTGACTTCCATAGAGTAATATTATGGTGACTTCTTCTGTCATTACTGTCGAGATTGAAAAAATGAAAATTGCTGGAACATAATTTGTCAAGAAATATTTAATTGTATTACTCTTCGCGTGGGATAAGCTGGCCTGGAGATCAGCAATGCGTGCCGGGAGCTATACTGCCTCAAGTACGGGTTCCAGCCTGTCGGACTGATGCCAATCGACATGACATTCAGCACCACTGCCTCCTACCACCTGCTGGCAGCTCTTCATCCGACATGACCATCTGCACCACTTCCATCTACTACCTGTTGGCAGCTCTTCCATCCTGAACAACTCAGCATTGACAAAGTGGTCATCGCCAACATCTACGCGCACGGTCACAATCCTTGCGGATACTCCCTAACCTTACTCCAGAACAACTCATCATCGACTAGGAGGTTATCGCCAACATCCTCACGCACGTTCTTTATTTTTGTGGATACTCTCTAATTTTACTAATTATTATATTATTCGTTTATCACATCATAACGTAGTTTCATTTGTATCTTCGTTACAAATGCCACAGGTAGTACTAACGAAACATATGGGCAGAAATATGTACGTATACGACGGGCTGTAGGCCGGGAGAGCCTAGGATAAATTGATTGAACGCTTTAGATTTTTATCATAACAATTTCGTAATGACGTTAAAAATGGCCCAACCTAATCAGACGCAGCGCCACGCGCGTGTAGAGAGGTCGTTCCACGGAACGGAAAGGAACGCGCCGATGCGCGAGTGTAGAGCGTTAGCGTTTTGTTAACATGAGGCAGCTTTTGATGCGATTTTTGATGAATACTGTACATGAAGTCACACACACAGTTATGTCTAATCAATCAGTGACGAATTCTTGAGCGTTTTGCCTTATCTATCGATTTAAATCTTTGGTGATGGCCACATGATTATTTATCTACAATTAAAAAAGTTCTCAAGTATTGAGCCTTTTAGACCCAATAATGAATAATATGAAATAAGTTCTGTTTCCAATCTTTGACAAAATTTTGATCTTGCTTCTGATTCTCAAATTGTTTCTTTTTTGAGCATTTTTCCGTAGTCCGGAAGACATAATTGCCCCCAAGTATGTAGTCTCGGGTCCTTCAAGAGAGGGGTGAATAGGCACCAGTCGGGCCGGCGGCATGGCATTGGCAATTACGACCGAATGTCCATTGGTAGACGCCTTATACGTGGCTGGGCGCCACATGTTGCGTTTTCTATAAAAAAAAAGATTACCAGCAAACAATTTTTTTCATGACAAGGTGAAAGTCTTCGTCTGATACAAAGAGTTTGGATTACGTCGCTGCGCCGCAATACAAACTCTTTGGTCTGATAGTTCTAATTCCCTCAATCTTTAATACCATTTAGTTGAGAGCACATACAAAGTAAGTCAATTCAGTAAATTAATAATTATTACTCCTTAAATTATTTTGATATCGATCGACCTAGCTGCACGATGTAGGATGACCATGATTATGTGCTTACAATTTAACGGTGTTCTCATAGTTACTAATCAAGGTTGATGTCACAGTAAACGCTCGGTTCGCATCCCGAGCGGTTAGCCCCATGTGGCCCTTTCATTGGTGACATTGTCTGTGTAATTCGCCATGTTAGATTATGCCGTATCTATCGATTTAAATGTTTGGCCAGTACACTTCAACATGTGAGGTCGCCGCAATTGCACCATAAGTTTTGGCTGTTGAGGTTACTCTGGAGTTTTTAGGGGGCTGTAAGTCACTTCAGCCAAGTTGCATGCAGCGTTACACGAGCGGCCGTAGAAACTAGTTTTAAAGGTGAAATTTCCGTAGAAGAAGTTTCCAGCCCAGAGCTTGTGACTCATATACGATACGTTGAGCGTGAAGTTGTAGAGACCCTGCAAAAAGGCCGTGAGGTTGAAGTCTCACATAATATTCATATGATATAGGAGGCAACGGTCACAGTGTGGACAAACTAAAGTGGCAGTGGGCTGGACAGTTGGCCACGCCAGCCGACGAGACATTGATCGTTGGAGTAATGGTATCTTAAAATGACGCGCCGGAAAACGGAGTGCGGGAAAACCATCCGCCAGGACGCCGGCGGAAAGCGGTTGCCCTATACCGGCTCTCGTCGCTTCTATACAGATGAATAAATAAAATGCACACCTTTTTAATATGGCATTCCGTCTCAACGCCACCAACGAAGATCATTTTTAAGGTTTCTTGAAATACAGGTTCGTCGCAGGGGTTCTTTAATGTTATATCAATGAGCGGTTTCTTTGTAGACTTATTCGTGTATCCCAGAAACCGGACCTGCAACATAAAATATATTTTCACTCATATAAATTTCACTTCTAGCATTTCACAGAGCAGCATTAGTATATGTGGTCATATTTTTGTGGAATCTGTGATCTGCTTATGTACCTACGTCACCTGCTAAAACCCGTATTGTCAGACCAGAGGGAATCTGACATCTACGTCACCTGCTTCATCCGTGTTGTCAGACCAGAGGGAATATGACATCTACGTCACCTGCTTCACCCGTGTTGTCTCCTCCTTTGTTGGAACTCCAAGCTGGACCGTGAGAAGCCACTCTTCCATCCGTACCTAGATGCGAAAACTTTATGCCGGCAGAGCAGTGCTATAGAATAGAATAGAATAGACTGGAATGGAATGGAATGGAACGGAACGAAACGTAACGGAATACTGAAAATAAAAAATACTGTACGGGCGGAGCGTCTATCCCTAGACATGAGGAAAGCAAAAGGGCCGGATAAGCATTATTTCTCTATCTGTGTGTCAACACCTTGCTCCTACCGGAACCGGCTGTCGATGCAATAATTCCCTTTGGAGACGTCTGTTGCACTACACTGATCAAAAAACGGAATATTTTCACAGAAGTCAAGCGATTTTCATTTAGTGCGGAGGTGGTAGCAATCCGGACAGACTTAACCCTCTCAGCTAACAATGGAAGGGTACGAATTTAAAGGTTGCACAATGAACACGTTAGTAATTAGGAGTCAATAGATGGCGCTCCTAAGATACGCAATGAAATATTTCAACCGAAACGAAATTTTAGTAAAAAGTGTTATTTAAACAGTTCTTAATGTACAAAAAACATTAATTAATGAAGAATAAACCGACAGCAAGTACTGTGAGTGTTATCTAAAATAAAAACTGTAAAAATACATATATAAACAGACTTTACATCAGTTTCATTAACATGGATAAAAACGAGTGAAAATATATTAAAAAGACATTCTGAAGTACTCAAACAGGTCAGTGCTAAAATCTTAAATTTGTAAAACATTTAAACCCTAAATATAATTGAAATTAAACAATTTTACACTTTAAAGTGAGGGTATTGCATATAAAAAACCTAAGACAGCGCCATCTAGTATCGAGTAGGAAAAATAAATACTTACTACACCTGCTCCATCTATTATCGTAGAAGCCCAACTACACTTCGATACCGTCCCGCGCCATCTATCACCAAGTAGCGGTTGCTAATTTATGAGAAACCATAAACCCACTGGCGCCATCTATCGCCAAGTAGCGTTATAAATATACGATTAATATACGAAATAAACGATTTACGCCAGGGAAAATAAAAAATAAGCTACTGCGAACAAAATAAAATATAACATGCTTCGAAGAAGTACGAGAATTTTGAAAACCACAGAACAAAGAACTCAAGATGCACAGAGCAAGAGAAAAGAAAGGTTAGACACAATAAAAGTGCTACAGATGGACTTGGACAAATCAAACAGAACGAATGAAGGTCTTCTTCAAGAAATTGAACAATGTGCGGTAGAGTATCAGTTATTGTTAAATAAGAACACTGTTATAAAATCCGATCTTGCTGAACAAGAAATTGCTACGTTCGACGCTATGGATGAACGCGACAGCCTAATGAAAGAAGTAAAAAACCTACAACAAGCAAACGAGGGATACGAAAACGCACTAAGCCTAATAAATCAGCTAGAGGAGACCATCCAACTAATGCAGGAGATGAATAAAGCAAACTGCGAGTACTCAACTACCGATAGATCTAAGCGGCACATTCGAAGGCCTCAGTTTGTCACATCAAGATCTACAATACTGACTCACTTGGTTCGTTTACGACGCTTAATGAAATATCGGCTGAAACATGGAAAACGCGGGAAGGATAAACGGACACCTGCAAACACACCTGCAAGGCTTCCCGCCGTTTACGAGGCCCAATCTGGCGGGCGCGCCGGTGTGAGCGCCGCTACCAGCCTGTCTGCTGGCCACGATGCCAAAGCCGACAAGCGTGACAAGGTAGGCGACGCTGCCGGCAGATCTGCCCGCCATGCTGCCCAACCCGAGACGTGCGCCAAGGTGGGCGCTCCACGCGGCCTGCCTGCTGGCCATACCTCCAAAGGAGACACGCGCACCGAGGTGTCCGCCACTGTCGGTCGGTCTGCCCGCCGTGCTGCCCAACCCGAGACGTGCGCCAAGGTGGGCGCCCCGCCCGGTCTGTCTGCTGGCCATACCTCCAATGCCGACACGCGCACCGAGGTGGGCGCTGCTGCCGGCCTGCCTGCCAGTCACGCCACAAAAGCCGGAAAGCGAGCAAAGATGGGCTCCGCTGCCGGTCTCTCTGCCGACTACACCGCCGCCGACAAGCGCGCCAAGGTGGTAACCACGGTCGGCCTATCGGCTGGCCAAACCGTCCCATCCGGAGCTCGACCTCAGATGGGAGGTGCTGCTGGCCTGTCTCAGGGCACCGCTGACAAAGCCGAAGTGGACGTAGCTGCGGGCCTATCTGCCGGGCACGTTGCCCAACCCGACACTCAGCGTGTAACCTCTCCAAAGATACTGATCCTAGGTAACAGCTGTGCTGTAAATGCTGCAACTCATGTGCGGAACTCAATAAATTCTAGTTTTAAAATTAGCTCTTTCTGTAAACCTGGAGCCCCCCTAGAAGTAGTGCTAAGCGAAATAGACACACACATGAAACAACTAACAGAGGGAGACATACTAGTAATTATGTCAAGTTGTGCTAAATCGAACCCGAATATTGTAAGTTATAGCAATTGTATGCGTCGCATATTACTTCTATGTCAGACTGCAAACATCAAACTGATAATAACTTCTTTGACTTATATTACCAATAAAACTGGAGATTGCCCTTTGATTAATAAAATTAATAATGACATATTTGAAACAAATGTAAAAATGTTTTATATGTTGACTCGTGTACAAAATACAAATTATGTTGACTTAAATAATGTAACAAGCCGATACTATATTAGAAGTACAGTAAGTAGACTGGGCCTCGACCTCATAGTGCGTACGATTTTAGATGCTGACAAAAACATACAGTTATCTAATCTTCACTTCCTGACCGACTCTTACAGTTTTTTAGACAAACGTCTGCCCCAAGCGTAGTTGCAGCAAGCAATCTTGGGGATAATAATAATACTGACAAGTTTGCATCAATTCGTAAGCGCTTAATAGTTGGGCACCAAAATATTCAAGGCATGAATGGAAAAAATCTTCAATTAGACCTATGCCTAAATAGTTTGAGCATAGATATTTTCTGCATTACAGAAACGTGGTTAACTAGTGACGAACTTGGTGTAAATTGTATAAAAAATTATAAAATACTAAGTAGTAGTCATAGAAATCAATTCATAAGAGGAGGTACATTAATAATGATAAAAAATGGTATCCAAGCAAAAAGTAGGCCTGATATTGAGAATCTGTCCGTAGAAAAAGTTTTTGAAGTAAGCTGTGTAGAGTTGGATGGCCTTGTAGTGTTGGTTGTGTATCGTTCACCTTCAGCGGTAACAAACCTGTTTAAAGATAAATTAGAAGACTGTTTACATAAACTAAGTAGGAATAACAATAAGTCTATTGTATTGTGTGGTGACTTCAACCTGCAGTTCCCCCTAGACCCATGTGGCTCTCACGATCTTTCAGATCTACTAGATAGCTACTATCTAAAACAGAGCATTTTTGAATACACAAGAGTGACTCAGACAACTAAATCTTGTATTGATAACATATTTACCGATCTTGATGTTATAGATGCAAAAAATATCAATCAAATAAAATCTGATCATTATGGCCAAATAATTTCTGTATTTAATACCTTCAAAAAAACACCTCCTAGGTCCAGCAAATCCAGAATAATAAGTCCGCAGCGCATCGAAGAGCTTAAACTATCATTAATCACTGAATTTTGTAATTACGATATGCTAAACTTTGAAAGTTTCTTTTGCCATTTCAACAGATGTATTAACACACATCTGCCAGTGAAATCAAAAAAACACATAAAAAATAATAACTTTTCACACTGGGCTACACCAGGAATAAAAAAGTCTCGTGACAAACTTTTCTTGCTATACGAGTTACTAAAATTTGACACTACAAATTATCTAAGATCATATATTTCTTCGTACAGCAAAATTTTCAAAAAAGTCACGCTTTACGCGAAACAGAGCTGCCACAACACAAGAATAAACAACGCTTCTGATAAAATAAAGACCACTTGGGAAATTATTAAGGAGGAGACAGGTAAAACTATGAGAGATGTGGGAATCAAAAACATTGAATTGAAAACTAATGATGGCAGACAAATTAAAGACCAAACGGAGTTGTCAAATTTCTTCAACTCATACTTTTGCTCAATAGCACAATTGGTTACAGGAAACCTTTAATCGTGTAATCAAAAATCATTAGATTTTCTAAATGAATTTATCCCTAGGACAAAGGTTTGCGCACAATTTCCTCTAGTCACTTTCAGTGAAACGAGAGAATTGATCAGGAATATAAAATCTAAATCCTCATTGGACCTTTGGTTTTTAACGCCAAAAATATTAAAATCGCTATCAAATGAAATTATTGAGCCACTCACACACACGATAAATAATTGTATAATATCTGGTGTATTTCCCGATGAACTAAAGCTTGCAAAGGTTATCCCTCTATACAAAAAGGGATGCCATTCTGATGTGCAAAATTACAGACCTATTTCTATATTGCCTGTATTTAGCAAAATTTTTGAGAAGGCAATAGCTACGCGCTTAATAGAATTTCTGAATAATAATAATATTCTAAATAATAAACAATTTGGCTTTCAGAAAGGAAAATCGACCAACGACCCTATAGAAAGTATGTTACGAGATATATTGATATCCTTGGATCAGTCACAGAATACATATGGATTGTTTTGTGACCTTTCCAAGGCATTCGATTGTGTTCAGCATGACATTCTTTTGTCTAAACTTGAGTACTATGGTGTTAGAGGTACGGAGCTGAAAATATTCAAATCTTACTTAGATAGAAGAAAACAAATATGTGAAGTAAATGGTGTTAAATCATCCGAGTCAAGCATTATGATGGGTGTGCCTCAAGGATCAATTTTAGGGCCCCTATTATTCCTGGTCTACGTCAATGATCTCAGTGTATGCACTGCCAGTGATTGTGAAATAGTAATGTTTGCGGATGACACTTCACTTTTATTTCACAATAGACAACTGAATACATTATGCATCAAGTTTCAAAAAGTAGTCGAGACTCTAACAGTGTGGTTTGAGGTAAATAACTTATTGTTAAATGTAAAAAAGACAAATGTCATTCACTTTGCTCTCGGTTCTAGGATAGGAAGAAATACGACTGATATGTCGAGTGTGCTCTCGGAGCTATCTCTGAACGAGGTCACACAAATTGATTTCTTGGGCATTCGAATGGACGCCAAGCTTAAATGGGACGAGCACATAAATAAAGTTGCAAAAAGATTGAGCTCCGCGTGTTTTGCAGTTAAAAAGATTCGAGAAATTGGTGGTGTCCAAGCAGCAAGGTCTGTTTATTTCGCATATTTCCAGAGTGTAATGACATATGGTCTCATGTTTTGGGGAACGGCAGCAGAAGCCAAAAGGATATTTATATTACAAAAAAGGGCCATCCGCAACCTCCAAGGCATGAGGCCTAGGGACTCTTGCAGAGATGTGTTCCGGGATATTGGAATAATAACATTCACAGGTGCCTATATTTTTCAAAATCTGGTTTATGCGAGAAAAAAATCTAGACAAGACACCAACCAACTCAAATCTGCATAACTTCGACACGAGGCACCGTGAGGACATTCGTTGTATCAGTCACAGATTGACCAAATTATCCTCAAGTTTTATCTGTAACAGCGTAAAATTTTACAATAAATTACCGCAAGAAGTTAGAAACCTTGAAATCCGAGAATTTGAGGGCAAAGTGAAGAGCATGCTTATCCAGAAATCTTATTACAATTTGAACGAAGCTTATAGTGATAAATTCTTCTAGTCATTTTTAGTTTACATTTAGTAATTCTTTATTAATTGTTTTGTAAATATTCTTATTTTTTAATATTACTTGACTCGTCGCGACTAATGCACTTAAAATGATTTAAGTATTAATGTTTTTATTGATTTGTTTTATTATTTGACCGATTTTATGTTTAATGACTTGAAATTTTTATTCAATAAGGTGTGAAATTTTTTGATATATTCATAATAGTTTTTTTTTTATTTTTTATTTCTGATATTGATTGTGATTTTTTGACTTGATTGTTTCTATTTTAATGTTTTATCTTAATTTAGTTGATCTATTGACTGTTTCTTTTGAACTTTTTGTACAGTGACATTATGTTTGATTTTAATTTGTTACAGTTGTGGTATTTAAATATTTTGTGCATTTTTTAATTTTCTGTGTTTTGACGATGGCCTATTTTTGCTTGGATCGAAATAGAATAATAAGAAATTTGTTTATAAAATCTGACCTGTCTAAGTGTATAAATATACCAAAAAAGACCAAATAAATACCATACCATACCATACCAATTATTAGATTTCGGACTGACCACATTAACTGGGGTGTCCTGCGTGGCATTCACGAAGATCATTATGAGGCGACCTTCGTCGATGAGCTTGAAGGCGGTGACGGCGCAGTCCTTGTGACGAGGACCCTTGCACGTTTCCACCGCCGCAACGGTCACATCGAATTTGCCCTGAAAAAAGTTTACAGTTTTGATAAAATAAAATGATCTAAGTATGTAGATACAGACGGAACGGCACAGATCTGAGCCCTCAAAAACAAAACGCAGACATGACTCCGGAAGCTCGCGCACTTACGACCATTTGTATACCGAGAAGCGACCCAAGCAGATGAAGCTTTAAAACGTGAAAGAAAATTAAAACGTAAATATTACTCAGCATGCTCGTGCACTTACGACTATTAAATACTGAGAAGAAGACTGAGTTGAAACTTCTCAAACGCAAACACTTACGACCATTTAATAAGATATAGAGTACGGATATTATGTCGTAGGGTTATTGTAATATCCGGTTTATTATAATAACTCTAGGCTCACAAGAAAAACATGGATTTTTGCAAATACGTTTAAAAAATACTCTTAATTCAAAAAAATCTTTTATGCAACCATTCGACGATTGAGGCTGACCGTGGCACGGATTGCACGTAACTACACCTTAATATAATAATAAAAACATATAAGAAAAAAAAGATGCGAAGTCTCGCACGCAAGCTTTCCATCGTAAAACGTTGTAAGATCCCACGCAGAGCCAAGTCTTTTCATATCATTGAAGCCCCAACGCAATAATTTTGCAATAAATTATATTGTATAATTAATAATAATGAATTTTCTTTATCCATATTTCGGCATTCCTACAGCACAAACCAATCGGTTCGTAAACATTTATTTTCACTTTACTAAAAACTTGTCCGATTTCCAAGTCAAGATATATCGACATATCTCGTAAACTATAATATTTCCAAACTTGTAATTTTGAGGTATAGCAACGTTTGGTAAGTACAATTTCAGGTTTTTACCTCTATCCAAATTTACCCTGATTTGCTTCGAGAAAAGGATGGTTAGAATATTGTCATGACTTCACCGAAGGGGGACCCCATGAGAAGATAGGAAGAGCTTTAGTCTTAGAGAATCAATGCTCTATGGGGCAGAGTCATCTATTCAAAGAATCACTTACATAGGAAGCTGCCATTGCGTATATAATAATAAATGATACATTAAGAAAGAAATATAAACCAATTTTATATTCCATTACTGTCTGTCCATTAATCGCATGCTCTCTTATATATAATAGTTCCGAACACTACGTTGTAATGATGAGGCTTATAAAATAGATAGATGGTTGTGATTATTAGAACGATGCGAGGTATTTCCTCATATGGGCGTTTATTGTGAGTATTATTAATATCATAATGAGTTAATAATACATATGTAATCTAATCATAGGGTTCCGTATCCATAAGGGAGCCTATTACTAAGCCTACGCCATCTGTCTGTCTGTCTGTCTGTCAGTACGAGGGCTGATCTTTTGAGCCGTAATAGGTAGCCGGTTGTAATTTTCACAGAATATACCTATCTAGCTTATTATAGCGGATGCCAACCAATAATAAAAAACCGGCCAAGTGCGAGTCGAACTCGCGCACCGAGGGTTCCGTATCGCCATGTCATGGTTAGCGCCACTCACGCTATCTACGAGGCTATCTATGGCGTGTTATGAAATGCTTCATATTAGTTAAATGTCATGAAATAAAACTAAAATTGTGGTTTTTCACAGTTTCTGAAAGAAAGAGATCTACGTGTTGGAATACTTTTGTTCCTGGCATGAAACTGAAAAGATTATGAAAAAAAAATGTTTACATTTTAAATTGAAAAAGTTTTTTTTTGTAAAAAAAAAATTCTTCGTTCTTCAAAAGTGATCTATTTCCGATACAGAACCCCCCCATAGCGTACTATGAACTAATTTTGAGAGACCTTATATATGATAGTATGAGACTATAATATGATACTAAAACTAAATTGACGATTTTTAGAAATATTTTCTGTATTTATGCATGTTCCTCCATAACTCTTAAACCGATTATCTGAATTCGATTAAACTATGTACATTCATGTTTAACAATGTGGGACACAGGATAGGCTGAATAAAATTCAGTTCCGGTTACGCTAAGATGTGGCTCTCATACAAATCGAAATGTTCCGCGCGCCGGAGTAGGTATTAAGGTAGCGAGCGGGCGGCGCGGCTGGCGGTGCGGCGCGCGGTCGGGTGTCTATATATTATAGCGCACCGAGCAGCTGCTGCACTCGCCATATAGAACTTTTTTTTATTTGACCATATTTTTTTTTATTAAAAGCTCGACACGACGCCGAGAAACCCATTTATGGCATAAGGTGTCTATGACGCCCATGGACATTCGGTCGTATGCGCGGGTTGCTAATGCCATGCCGGCCTTCTTAGTAACTTATTTTCATCGAGAAGAATGTTGATAACTAGAGTGAAGCTCGGCCTTCGGCCTCGCTCTTAGTTACTTTCTTTGAGGAAGTATATGGTTTACCTATACGAATCTCCGCCTTCGGCGTCGCAATTAGTTACTTAGTTTCTTCGAGAAGAATATCGTTTACCTGAAAGGAGCTCGGCGTTCGGCCTCGCCCGTAGTTACTTTCTTAGAGAATATAAATATGGTCTACCTATACGGAGCTCTGCCTTCGGCGTCGCCTTATTAACTTAGTTTCTTCGAAAATAATAGCGTTTACCTGAAAGGAGCTCGGCCTTCGGCCTCGCCTTTGGTTAAATACTTTGTTAGAGTAGGTTATCATTAACCTGAACGCAGCTCGGCCTTCGGCCTCGCCCTTAATGACTTACTTCCTTCTTTTGAAATACGAATTTCACGCGAGCGAAGCCGCGGGCAAAAGCTAGTAATACAATAAACATGAATACTTACTTCCCAAGTTTGACTCCACGGATTTCGGCACTGACGAAGTTTGCATTTTCGGACAAAAACTTCCCACCTCCATGCTTCGCCACCATAAATGAGCCCACTTTTGGGAGATTATCGGCCTGTCCTTTCATAAATCCTTTTTCCATCTTAAGAAAAATATACTCTTTTCCTTAAATTATTATCGTGTAGAGATAAACGAGCGAGTAAAATGAGATAAATATACAGTTTCCTACGCGAACGACGAATTAGTCCTGGCAGCGCATAGAGCGGGTGCACAGCAACAGTGAGGTCGACACATGCGACGTCACACGCATATAGCGCCTACAACGGCGCGTTCTCTGAAGCGTCCCACTTTAGACCTCTATATTATCTCGAAAAGTACTGGAGATATTTTAAAAAAATTAGAAGGAGAATCATCGTAATTTTTCTGCTATACCGTGATAAAAATTTTAGGTGATGTGCCACTAGCTCATTGGCAACATACATACAGCATGAAACCCAGCGAGCACATAATTCTCGTTATGCTTTGCATATTGGAAAGCAGAATCACTCTAACTAATGTCATGTATGTATTTTAATGAGTGAGCGCTTTGGATTTTTATCATAACAATTTCGTAACGACGTTCAAAATGGTCGTTAACTGTGACATCAACCTTGATTAGTCACCACGAGAAGATATTTAAAATTCTATCCCACAAAGCTTGACTGACTTTGAATGTGCTCTGAACCAAATGGTGTTAAAGATTGAGGAAATTAAGAACTATCGGACCAAGAATTTCACTACCTTATGAAAAAAAAGTGGCCGCGGTAGAAGTTATACTTCTTTGGCGTGATTAAAAAATGATTTTTAATTATACAGGTTGTTCGGCACATCGACCGACAATTTTTTTTTAGGTAAGCGGGGTCATTTGCAACGGTTTTTTACCAAAATCCCAGCTTTAATCCCTTGTAACATTTTTGTTTATAATTTTATCAGCACGAAATAAAATTTATTGGATTTTAGAACATACCCTTATTCTAAAAAAGTATTATTTGATAAAGTTTATACCATGACAATGACTTATGATATGGCCTCGCAATGTCCCGAGGACGAGTAAAAATATGACAGAATCTTAATTCATAAATAAAAAAACTGACAGCAACAATTGAGAAATTCGCTTTATTTTAAAAAGTTTGCTAGTTTACGCCCTTCCCAACGGTATACCACATGTCATACAAATCATTCCCTATCTGGCCAAAATTAGACATAATTTGCATCGAATTGAACAAAGTGCCGACGCGACCAGTACCTACATGTTCTAAATTTGAAAGTGCTCAGGAAAACGCTCTCAATACTTGTCAGCCTCGATAGCTCAGTGGTGCAGACAGTCAACTGTCGCTATTGAATGTTAAGCAACACTGGGTGCGGTCAGTACTTGGATGGGTGACCGCTGACCGTTGGAGGCTGACCGAGGTTCGGATTCCTCGTAAAACTGTAGGTCCCTTCCCTCCTAATATTACTTGGTGGTAGGGTTTAACCCGCCCGGGTTGGTACCACCGCACTGAATGAAACGTCGGTTAAAACGGCTATGTAAATAGTTTGTGTTTTCCGACCAGTTCAGTGTAGCCGGCACGATCAAAGGGGGAAGCACTGACATGGCACCTAGTTCACCCGGTGTTATGGGCTGACATCACGGACGTTGTAGGTGATGTAGCCAACCGTGTCAGTTTCCATAAAAAAAAAAAAAACGACCACCACAGTGCCCGTGTTGTCGTTCTTTCTGGTCTCTGTCCCTAATTTTACGAGTCCTTCATCGCAGGAGAGTTTTGCTGCGGCTGTGACGGACGGCACTATGCGAGTTTTCTCCCCCAAACAGAGATTATAACTGGAACTATCAAAGTAAATGTATGTTTTGGTGGTTTAGAAAAAAATAACCAGGGTTAAATTACAGAAGATGCGTCGCGGCGACGCATCTCCCTAACCTAATGTTGAGGCGGCGCATGTCGTTTTTGTGAAAACTCCTATAGTGCAGTTTGTGTGCTGCCACAGCAGCTGCGTCAAAGCTCTCCTGCGACGAAGGAATCGTCTAATTTTGGCCACATAATGTGGCCAGAATTAAAATAAATTATGAATGATTGTATAATCATGACCATTTTTTCTTGGAAATTTACATTTGATATTCAGTCACATAATCTAGTATTTTGATTATTTTGAAAAAAAAAACAGAAATATGGTATTGTGTGGTGTGAAAGTTACGGCGGACGGTGGCTGCACTCCCTCCGCGCCTCCGGCTTATAAAAACACTCCAGGGAATAGCCACACTAACAGGTTATGTCGGGGCGGTGAATTTAGTTTACCGCCATAGTACTTTCAAATGTTGTCAACACACACCGTATCTATACACCATTCTGTACGATGAACGACGAACTTGCTTCGCTTCTCGACTTTCGTTATAAGCGTTGTGCGTGGCCAAGGCAAGCGCGTGCGCAGCGTACTGCGTAGTATGGTAATTTTTTTTCCAGCAGCGTCAGCCAAAGAATATATACTAGCTGTCAGGTTGCTCAAACAAATTAATAATCTGTGTAAAAAAAAAATTGGTTGTCTGTAAAGTTGGTTTACGGACGATAGTTTTACGTGATGATGTCATAAAGTAAATCAGTTCCGGCGGATATTTACCATGTAAAATTAATTTAAGTACATGATAAAGATGTGATAATAACTAATAAAAAATATGAGAAAATAACGACTATTAATCTTTGTTTAATTTATATATAAGCAACCTACATAACGCCATCTACATGTTCAACGTTGCAACAACTACCTAACTGCTAAATCAAGTGTACCGCTGGCTGAAGTATTTAATTTAATATTGACGCTAGATGTGGACACTAGATGTCGCTCCATGAAATTCACATACATACTGTTGAGAAAATTTGCAGCGATAAGTACACGGTCGATAGCCTGCGTGGATAACACGTCTGGTCAGTGATGGTGGCAGGGACCGTGGGTTCGAGGCTCGCAAAAGACGGATAAATATATTTAGTATTTTCTACTATTGTATATGCCTCTCTATCGCGCTCTCGCTTGCACACACAGGTCTCTATCGCGCTCTCGCTTGCACACACAGGTTTAGATGGAACGTTACACTTCTTCGTGCGTGCAGCCGGTGTTCATCAATTTATAAGACGTGACATCATCACGTCAAAAAAAGTTAACTGTTACTACAAAGAGACAATCTTTGTTTGGCATAAACCCTATATCAGTAATCTGTGGTAAACGATTATGACATTAACCGCTACGCATTGACATACGAATGAATAGCCACAGACATCAAAGAGAATATAACCTCGCTGACATTTTGAATAGCAACAAAGTAGTCATTCACTTTATTGTGGTTTCCTTCTCATAGTTTATTGAAACAGTCAAACTGTCGACCCATTTATCAAACAGAAAAACTCCTTGACCTACTACATACAAATTAAATTCTACAATGGAAATTGAACCCTTGGATGTCCTCCACGTGAACATAATAAGCTTGGAAGCACCAGACAACCCTGGAAGTATATACCATTTAAACATTACGTTTATGGGACAACTGGTGCTGGTTTCAAACGTGGCTTCAATAAGGAATCCAATCGTTAGAGGAAAACTAGTCACGTTAGCCCATGGTGAATTTCAATTCGACACTAAAGACTTTGAGTACATTTGCTGGATGATAAATCACCCACTTATGGGTAAGCCTAAGGAGGTTTTTGCATTATTAAACGTATATATACGGGTGGGTGACCCTGTGGTTTCCCGCGACTTAGAACCACTGCAACTCCGTAGGGACGTTGATAGTTCTATCGTCTATTTGATGGGAAGTGTTCGGAGGAGCTGTTTAACGCCATTCCGCCGTCCCCATTCCACCTCCGCACTACGAGTACTGGGCAGGGGATGCACCCATATTCAATCGACCTACCACACGGTTCTGTAGGCCTTTTATTCACAGAATCGGGAAAATGTGGAACGCACTTCCTGCCCATCTATTTCCTCCCAAGTACAGTCTGAGGTTTTTCAAATAGGCCGTGAAAGGGCTCCTGTCAGGCCGGCGTGGAATTCGCAATCCCCGTGCATCATATAATGTCCACGGGCATCGTTAGATATCTACTTGTAGGTTAAAAGATGCCACATGTCGCGCTATCCATAAAAAAATATAAATATAATGAAGTCGATTACACGTGTCTCTTCCTCTTTTCTTTATGGAATCCGGTATGGGTGGGTCTGGCAGTGGGAATAGGCCACATGCTCCGACCGACTACCAAATAACACCTCCAACTGGTTCCATATCGAGGACTTCCCTTTGAAATACTGGTAACATTAAGCAGCGGGTGGCCGAGTGGTTTGGGCATCGACTTCTCATGCGAGAGGTCCGAGGTTCGAATCCGGTCGTGTACCAATGAGTTTTTTCTGACGAAAAAAATTACGTGCATATCTACACCTGCTGCTTCACCGTTCGGAACCGGTGTAAAACTGGTAGGTCCCTTCCCTTCTTACCTTACTAGGTGGTAGGATTTATCCCTCCCGGGTTGATACCACCGCACTGAATGAAATGTCGGTCGAAACGGCTATGTAAATACATCGTGTTTTCCGTCCAGTTCTGTGTAGCCGACATGAAATTAAGGGAGGCACTGACATGGCATAGTTCACCCGGTGTTATGGGCTAACATCACGGATGTTGTAGGTGATGTACCCAACCTTGTCAGTTTAAAAAAATATATTTTTACCAACTATTTCTTGTCTAATTAACTGAATTTTACTTCAGTAACGATGGAACCATTAGGTAGATCGAGTAGTGCCCCCAGCTCTCGAAATACGTCAGGCCCTTCTGGAGTCGCTGGGAGTTCAGACCCCGACGTCATCAGTTTCTGCAACGTAGACTTGCTGTCTGTTGTTTGTGGTTAGTAAAACTATTTTATCGATCTGAATTTTCAGGTATTTATTCTTCTTCGTTGCTTCTTATCGCTGTTGAAGCTTTAGTCAATGCTCGCTTAGCTTTCGTGAAATCAAACCTTAGAAATTGCGGCATCGTGAAAACCAATTTATCAGTCAATGCCGTCATATTTCCGTACCATAGAGTAATATTGTTATATAATGGTATAGAGAGCAGATCTGCTCCCGAGTACCTATCTTCGCGTTTTCAGTACTTATCTTCCCACGGCTTCGGTCAAGTGATGATAATATCTTAGCCATTGCCACTCGTAAAACTGGATATTACACAAACTCCTTTTCTGTGCACGCAGCTCGGCTGTGGAATCTACTACCTCACTGTATACGGCACTGCAAGTCGCTTCCGTTATTCAAAAAACACTTAAAGTTGTACTATCTCCGTCAGTGTGAAGTCAAAAGCTAAAAAATCCTTTAATTCTGAATGGACAAGTATGTATGTATATATTTAGGTATTATGTATTATATAAATTGTAATTCATATGTATTTAATTTAATCTATAAATAGTAATTTATACGTTGTTGTAAAAAAGTTAGTAATGTCATATGAACTGACATGTTTGTCAGAAAAAGATCAACGATTTTTATTAAAATGTTATAAAAGTACAATACTTTTATTTTATTGAAAATAGCATAAATACATGCTACAACATGGCGCAGCCGTTCACTGTACCAGCTCCTATGAACTCCTACAGCACAAACCAATCGGTTCGTAAACATTTATTTTCACTTTACTAAAAACTTGTCCGATTTCCAAGTCAAGATATATCGACATATCTCGTAAACTATAATATTTCCAAACTTGTAATTTTGAGGTATAGCAACGTTTGGTAAGTACAATTTCAGGTTTTTACCTCTATCCAAATTTACCCTGATTTGCTTCGAGAAAAGGATGGTTAGAATATTGTCATGACTTCACCGAAGGGGGACCCCATGAGAAGATAGGAAGAGCTTTAGTCTTAGAGAATCAATGCTCTATGGGGCAGAGTCATCTATTCAAAGAATCACTTACATAGGAAGCTGCCATTGCGTATATAATAATAAATGATACATTAAGAAAGAAATATAAACCAATTTTATATTCCATTACTGTCTGTCCATTAATCGCATGCTCTCTTATATATAATAGTTCCGAACACTACGTTGTAATGATGAGGCTTATAAAATAGATAGATGGTTGTGATTATTAGAACGATGCGAGGTATTTCCTCATATGGGCGTTTATTGTGAGTATTATTAATATCATAATGAGTTAATAATACATATGTAATCTAATCATAGGGTTCCGTATCCATAAGGGAGCCTATTACTAAGCCTACGCCATCTGTCTGTCTGTCTGTCTGTCAGTACGAGGGCTGATCTTTTGAGCCGTAATAGGTAGCCGGTTGTAATTTTCACAGAATATACCTATCTAGCTTATTATAGCGGATGCCAACCAATAATAAAAAACCGGCCAAGTGCGAGTCGAACTCGCGCACCGAGGGTTCCGTATCGCCATGTCATGGTTAGCGCCACTCACGCTATCTACGAGGCTATCTATGGCGTGTTATGAAATGCTTCATATTAGTTAAATGTCATGAAATAAAACTAAAATTGTGGTTTTTCACAGTTTCTGAAAGAAAGAGATCTACGTGTTGGAATACTTTTGTTCCTGGCATGAAACTGAAAAGATTATGAAAAAAAAATGTTTACATTTTAAATTGAAAAAGTTTTTTTTTGTAAAAAAAAAATTCTTCGTTCTTCAAAAGTGATCTATTTCCGATACAGAACCCCCCCATAGCGTACTATGAACTAATTTTGAGAGACCTTATATATGATAGTATGAGACTATAATATGATACTAAAACTAAATTGACGATTTTTAGAAATATTTTCTGTATTTATGCATGTTCCTCCATAACTCTTAAACCGATTATCTGAATTCGATTAAACTATGTACATTCATGTTTAACAATGTGGGACACAGGATAGGCTGAATAAAATTCAGTTCCGGTTACGCTAAGATGTGGCTCTCATACAAATCGAAATGTTCCGCGCGCCGGAGTAGGTATTAAGGTAGCGAGCGGGCGGCGCGGCTGGCGGTGCGGCGCGCGGTCGGGTGTCTATATATTATAGCGCACCGAGCAGCTGCTGCACTCGCCATATAGAACTTTTTTTTATTTGACCATATTTTTTTTTATTAAAAGCTCGACACGACGCCGAGAAACCCATTTATGGCATAAGGTGTCTATGACGCCCATGGACATTCGGTCGTATGCTATGACATTCGGGTTGCTAATGCCATGCCGGCCTTCTTAGTAACTTATTTTCATCGAGAAGAATGTTGATAACTAGAGTGAAGCTCGGCCTTCGGCCTCGCTCTTAGTTACTTTCTTTGAGGAAGTATATGGTTTACCTATACGAATCTCCGCCTTCGGCGTCGCAATTAGTTACTTAGTTTCTTCGAGAAGAATATCGTTTACCTGAAAGGAGCTCGGCGTTCGGCCTCGCCCGTAGTTACTTTCTTAGAGAATATAAATATGGTCTACCTATACGGAGCTCTGCCTTCGGCGTCGCCTTATTAACTTAGTTTCTTCGAAAATAATAGCGTTTACCTGAAAGGAGCTCGGCCTTCGGCCTCGCCTTTGGTTAAATACTTTGTTAGAGTAGGTTATCATTAACCTGAACGCAGCTCGGCCTTCGGCCTCGCCCTTAATGACTTACTTCCTTCTTTTGAAATACGAATTTCACGCGAGCGAAGCCGCGGGCAAAAGCTAGTAATACAATAAACATGAATACTTACTTCCCAAGTTTGACTCCACGGATTTCGGCACTGACGAAGTTTGCATTTTCGGACAAAAACTTCCCACCTCCATGCTTCGCCACCATAAATGAGCCCACTTTTGGGAGATTATCGGCCTGTCCTTTCATAAATCCTTTTTCCATCTTAAGAAAATATACTCTTTTCCTTAAATTATTATCGTGTAGAGATAAACGAGCGAGTAAAATGAGATAAATATACAGTTTCCTACGCGAACGACGAATTAGTCCTGGCAGCGCATAGAGCGGGTGCACAGCAACAGTGAGGTCGACACATGCGACGTCACACGCATATAGCGCCTACAACGGCGCGTTCTCTGAAGCGTCCCACTTTAGACCTCTATATTATCTCGAAAAGTACTGGAGATATTTTAAAAAAATTAGAAGGAGAATCATCGTAATTTTTCTGCTATACCGTGATAAAAATTTTAGGTGATGTGCCACTAGCTCATTGGCAACATACATACAGCATGAAACCCAGCGAGCACATAATTCTCGTTATGCTTTGCATATTGGAAAGCAGAATCACTCTAACTAATGTCATGTATGTATTTTAATGAGTGAGCGCTTTGGATTTTTATCATAACAATTTCGTAACGACGTTCAAAATGGTCGTTAACTGTGACATCAACCTTGATTAGTCACCACGAGAAGATATTTAAAATTCTATCCCACAAAGCTTGACTGACTTTGAATGTGCTCTGAACCAAATGGTGTTAAAGATTGAGGAAATTAAGAACTATCGGACCAAGAATTTCACTACCTTATGAAAAAAAAGTGGCCGCGGTAGAAGTTATACTTCTTTGGCGTGATTAAAAAATGATTTTTAATTATACAGGTTGTTCGGCACATCGACCGACAATTTTTTTTTAGGTAAGCGGGGTCATTTGCAACGGTTTTTTACCAAAATCCCAGCTTTAATCCCTTGTAACATTTTTGTTTATAATTTTATCAGCACGAAATAAAATTTATTGGATTTTAGAACATACCCTTATTCTAAAAAAGTATTATTTGATAAAGTTTATACCATGACAATGACTTATGATATGGCCTCGCAATGTCCCGAGGACGAGTAAAAATATGACAGAATCTTAATTCATAAATAAAAAAACTGACAGCAACAATTGAGAAATTCGCTTTATTTTAAAAAGTTTGCTAGTTTACGCCCTTCCCAACGGTATACCACATGTCATACAAATCATTCCCTATCTGGCCAAAATTAGACATAATTTGCATCGAATTGAACAAAGTGCCGACGCGACCAGTACCTACATGTTCTAAATTTGAAAGTGCTCAGGAAAACGCTCTCAATACTTGTCAGCCTCGATAGCTCAGTGGTGCAGACAGTCAACTGTCGCTATTGAATGTTAAGCAACACTGGGTGCGGTCAGTACTTGGATGGGTGACCGCTGACCGTTGGAGGCTGACCGAGGTTCGGATTCCTCGTAAAACTGTAGGTCCCTTCCCTCCTAATATTACTTGGTGGTAGGGTTTAACCCGCCCGGGTTGGTACCACCGCACTGAATGAAACGTCGGTTAAAACGGCTATGTAAATAGTTTGTGTTTTCCGACCAGTTCAGTGTAGCCGGCACGATCAAAGGGGGAAGCACTGACATGGCACCTAGTTCACCCGGTGTTATGGGCTGACATCACGGACGTTGTAGGTGATGTAGCCAACCGTGTCAGTTTCCATAAAAAAAAAAAAAACGACCACCACAGTGCCCGTGTTGTCGTTCTTTCTGGTCTCTGTCCCTAATTTTACGAGTCCTTCATCGCAGGAGAGTTTTGCTGCGGCTGTGACGGACGGCACTATGCGAGTTTTCTCCCCCAAACAGAGATTATAACTGGAACTATCAAAGTAAATGTATGTTTTGGTGGTTTAGAAAAAAATAACCAGGGTTAAATTACAGAAGATGCGTCGCGGCGACGCATCTCCCTAACCTAATGTTGAGGCGGCGCATGTCGTTTTTGTGAAAACTCCTATAGTGCAGTTTGTGTGCTGCCACAGCAGCTGCGTCAAAGCTCTCCTGCGACGAAGGAATCGTCTAATTTTGGCCACATAATGTGGCCAGAATTAAAATAAATTATGAATGATTGTATAATCATGACCATTTTTTCTTGGAAATTTACATTTGATATTCAGTCACATAATCTAGTATTTTGATTATTTTGAAAAAAAAAACAGAAATATGGTATTGTGTGGTGTGAAAGTTACGGCGGACGGTGGCTGCACTCCCTCCGCGCCTCCGGCTTATAAAAACACTCCAGGGAATAGCCACACTAACAGGTTATGTCGGGGCGGTGAATTTAGTTTACCGCCATAGTACTTTCAAATGTTGTCAACACACACCGTATCTATACACCATTCTGTACGATGAACGACGAACTTGCTTCGCTTCTCGACTTTCGTTATAAGCGTTGTGCGTGGCCAAGGCAAGCGCGTGCGCAGCGTACTGCGTAGTATGGTAATTTTTTTTCCAGCAGCGTCAGCCAAAGAATATATACTAGCTGTCAGGTTGCTCAAACAAATTAATAATCTGTGTAAAAAAAAAATTGGTTGTCTGTAAAGTTGGTTTACGGACGATAGTTTTACGTGATGATGTCATAAAGTAAATCAGTTCCGGCGGATATTTACCATGTAAAATTAATTTAAGTACATGATAAAGATGTGATAATAACTAATAAAAAATATGAGAAAATAACGACTATTAATCTTTGTTTAATTTATATATAAGCAACCTACATAACGCCATCTACATGTTCAACGTTGCAACAACTACCTAACTGCTAAATCAAGTGTACCGCTGGCTGAAGTATTTAATTTAATATTGACGCTAGATGTGGACACTAGATGTCGCTCCATGAAATTCACATACATACTGTTGAGAAAATTTGCAGCGATAAGTACACGGTCGATAGCCTGCGTGGATAACACGTCTGGTCAGTGATGGTGGCAGGGACCGTGGGTTCGAGGCTCGCAAAAGACGGATAAATATATTTAGTATTTTCTACTATTGTATATGCCTCTCTATCGCGCTCTCGCTTGCACACACAGGTCTCTATCGCGCTCTCGCTTGCACACACAGGTTTAGATGGAACGTTACACTTCTTCGTGCGTGCAGCCGGTGTTCATCAATTTATAAGACGTGACATCATCACGTCAAAAAAAGTTAACTGTTACTACAAAGAGACAATCTTTGTTTGGCATAAACCCTATATCAGTAATCTGTGGTAAACGATTATGACATTAACCGCTACGCATTGACATACGAATGAATAGCCACAGACATCAAAGAGAATATAACCTCGCTGACATTTTGAATAGCAACAAAGTAGTCATTCACTTTATTGTGGTTTCCTTCTCATAGTTTATTGAAACAGTCAAACTGTCGACCCATTTATCAAACAGAAAAACTCCTTGACCTACTACATACAAATTAAATTCTACAATGGAAATTGAACCCTTGGATGTCCTCCACGTGAACATAATAAGCTTGGAAGCACCAGACAACCCTGGAAGTATATACCATTTAAACATTACGTTTATGGGACAACTGGTGCTGGTTTCAAACGTGGCTTCAATAAGGAATCCAATCGTTAGAGGAAAACTAGTCACGTTAGCCCATGGTGAATTTCAATTCGACACTAAAGACTTTGAGTACATTTGCTGGATGATAAATCACCCACTTATGGGTAAGCCTAAGGAGGTTTTTGCATTATTAAACGTATATATACGGGTGGGTGACCCTGTGGTTTCCCGCGACTTAGAACCACTGCAACTCCGTAGGGACGTTGATAGTTCTATCGTCTATTTGATGGGAAGTGTTCGGAGGAGCTGTTTAACGCCATTCCGCCGTCCCCATTCCACCTCCGCACTACGAGTACTGGGCAGGGGATGCACCCATATTCAATCGACCTACCACACGGTTCTGTAGGCCTTTTATTCACAGAATCGGGAAAATGTGGAACGCACTTCCTGCCCATCTATTTCCTCCCAAGTACAGTCTGAGGTTTTTCAAATAGGCCGTGAAAGGGCTCCTGTCAGGCCGGCGTGGAATTCGCAATCCCCGTGCATCATATAATGTCCACGGGCATCGTTAGATATCTACTTGTAGGTTAAAAGATGCCACATGTCGCGCTATCCATAAAAAAATATAAATATAATGAAGTCGATTACACGTGTCTCTTCCTCTTTTCTTTATGGAATCCGGTATGGGTGGGTCTGGCAGTGGGAATAGGCCACATGCTCCGACCGACTACCAAATAACACCTCCAACTGGTTCCATATCGAGGACTTCCCTTTGAAATACTGGTAACATTAAGCAGCGGGTGGCCGAGTGGTTTGGGCATCGACTTCTCATGCGAGAGGTCCGAGGTTCGAATCCGGTCGTGTACCAATGAGTTTTTTCTGACGAAAAAAATTACGTGCATATCTACACCTGCTGCTTCACCGTTCGGAACCGGTGTAAAACTGGTAGGTCCCTTCCCTTCTTACCTTACTAGGTGGTAGGATTTATCCCTCCCGGGTTGATACCACCGCACTGAATGAAATGTCGGTCGAAACGGCTATGTAAATACATCGTGTTTTCCGTCCAGTTCTGTGTAGCCGACATGAAATTAAGGGAGGCACTGACATGGCATAGTTCACCCGGTGTTATGGGCTAACATCACGGATGTTGTAGGTGATGTACCCAACCTTGTCAGTTTAAAAAAATATATTTTTACCAACTATTTCTTGTCTAATTAACTGAATTTTACTTCAGTAACGATGGAACCATTAGGTAGATCGAGTAGTGCCCCCAGCTCTCGAAATACGTCAGGCCCTTCTGGAGTCGCTGGGAGTTCAGACCCCGACGTCATCAGTTTCTGCAACGTAGACTTGCTGTCTGTTGTTTGTGGTTAGTAAAACTATTTTATCGATCTGAATTTTCAGGTATTTATTCTTCTTCGTTGCTTCTTATCGCTGTTGAAGCTTTAGTCAATGCTCGCTTAGCTTTCGTGAAATCAAACCTTAGAAATTGCGGCATCGTGAAAACCAATTTATCAGTCAATGCCGTCATATTTCCGTACCATAGAGTAATATTGTTATATAATGGTATAGAGAGCAGATCTGCTCCCGAGTACCTATCTTCGCGTTTTCAGTACTTATCTTCCCACGGCTTCGGTCAAGTGATGATAATATCTTAGCCATTGCCACTCGTAAAACTGGATATTACACAAACTCCTTTTCTGTGCACGCAGCTCGGCTGTGGAATCTACTACCTCACTGTATACGGCACTGCAAGTCGCTTCCGTTATTCAAAAAACACTTAAAGTTGTACTATCTCCGTCAGTGTGAAGTCAAAAGCTAAAAAATCCTTTAATTCTGAATGGACAAGTATGTATGTATATATTTAGGTATTATGTATTATATAAATTGTAATTCATATGTATTTAATTTAATCTATAAATAGTAATTTATACGTTGTTGTAAAAAAGTTAGTAATGTCATATGAACTGACATGTTTGTCAGAAAAAGATCAACGATTTTTATTAAAATGTTATAAAAGTACAATACTTTTATTTTATTGAAAATAGCATAAATACATGCTACAACATGGCGCAGCCGTTCACTGTACCAGCTCCTATGAACGTGGAAGATGGAGAAATCAGAGATAGCTGGCTCAAGTTCAAACAAAGATTCGAAATATATCTCGAAGCCTCTGAGTATGTGGAAATAAAATCAAATAGAAAACTTGCTATTTTCTTGAACTGCATAGGTGAGAGAGGTTTAGACCTTTACAACAACGCACTGTCAATAAGTTCGGACAAGAGAAAAGATTATGATGCAGTAGTCGCTGCCTTTGAAGAGTATACTGCGTCCCGGAAAAATAATATAGTAAGCAGTTTTAAATTCAACACAAGACAACAACAGGAAGGAGAATCCTTTGATGCTTATTATGAAGAACTAAGAAGGTTGATCAAGGCTTGTGAATATGAAACTGTGGAAAATCGTCTACTACGGGATAGAATAGTGTGCGGGCTGAACAACTCAAATCTTCAGCAAAAACTCTTATCGTCAGGTGACATATCATTAGAACAGGTTTTAACTATTTGCTGTCAGCGATGCAGTAGAAAACATGTACGTGGAAAATGTCCTGCTTTTGGTAATATCTGTGGCTATTGTAAAGTACCCAACCACTTCGAGGCTGCGTGCTATAAGAAGAAACGAGTTCATCAAGTTGAAAACAAGGGCACGGACAGTGACACCTCATCTGATTCTGAAGCGGGACATTCTAAACAGAAAAGTCTCATGTCGGTCAAGACTGTACTTGAGGTAAAGGAGGATGATTGGTTTGAACAAATATCCATAGATAATTGTGAGGTAGCATGTAAGATAGATACAGGAGCCCAGGTAAATGTTATGCCAGTAAAAGTTTTGCGAAAAATTGGTTACAATAAAAAATTTCTCAGTCCGTCTCATACTGTTCTAGAAGCGTTTGGTGGTGAAAAATACGAGACACTGGGTAAAATATCAATGAAGTGTGTTTTAGAGAAAAGAGAGTGTAATTTGGAATTTATTGTGACAGGTGAGAATGTTAAAAAAGTAAGGTCTCCTATAATAGGTTTTAAAGGTAGTCGTAAGTTGAACCTGGTCAATATAAAAGGTGCATCACTGATCATGTCTGAGCAATTGAGTGATAAAAACGCCTTTATAGAGAATAATAAAGATTTGTTTACAGGGTTAGGAAAATTCGATAAAGAGTATCATATTAAGGTAAACGAAAAGCATGAACCCGTGGTCTGCCCTCCGAGACGAGTACCTCAATCAATAATGCCTAGGTTAAAGGATAAACTTAAGGACTTAGAGAAAGAAGGTATTATTGCTCCTGTAACTCAACCAAAGAACTGGGTAAGTAGTTTAGTTGTGGTTGAAAAGCCAAATGGCTCTTTGCGTGTGTGTTTAGATCCAATGCACCTTAACAAAGCTATAATTACTGATCACTCTTTGATACCCACCGTTGAGGAAATAATTCCAAAACTGACAAATAAGAAAATATTTTCAGTTTTAGATTTGAAGGATGGATTTTATCATATAAAGTTAGATGACGTATCATGTGACTTATGTTCATTCTCCACGCCTTTTGGTGTATATAAATTCTTAAGGCTTCCGTTTGGGGTGAAGTGCGCTCCTGAAATATTCCAAAGTCGCACATCTGAGATATTCGGAGATATCGAAGGTGTCGAAGTCTACTTTGACGATGTCATAATCGCAGCTGAAGATGATACAACGCATGACCAGATTATGAAAAAAGTAGTAGAACGAGCCAGAGGTAAGGGTGTCAAATTTAATGAGTCAAAAATTCAATACAAGTCTCATGAAGTGAAGTATCTAGGCTATCACTTTTCAAAAGATGGCTATAAACCTGATGAGACTTATTTAGAGGCTATTTTAAAAATGGATACCCCGAAAAACAAGAAAGACCTACAGAGACTACTCGGAATGTTTGGATATTTGAGAAGATTTATTCCCAATATGTCTCAGACGTCTACTTGTCTTTATGAGCTACTTAAGAAAGAAGTTCTGTGGCAGTGGATGCCATCTCATGAAAAAGCTCTCAATACTCTGAAACAGCAAATAACTCATCCGCCAGTGTTGAAGCTGTTTGACTCATCACTACCTATCACAATTCAATGTGACAGCTCTAGTGAAGGCCTCGGTGCATGTTTACTCCAAGAAGGCGCACCAGTTCTATACGCTTCACGAACTCTAACTAAAGCTGAGAAAAACTATCCGCAAATCGAAAAAGAATTGTTGAGCATAGTTTTCGCCACAGGCCGGTTTCACAGTTTAGTTTATGGCAGAGAAGTAATAGTTGCTAATGACCATAAACCACTAGAAACTATTCTAAAAAAGCCAGTACATGATATTGGGAGTCCCAGAATACAGCGTCTTAGGCTTAAATTGTTAAAATATAATATTAAGATGATTTATATTCAGGGCAAATATTTGTATATAGCGGACACATTGTCGAGAGCTAGTATGGCTGATATAACTGATGATCTACAGTTGACTGAAGTTGTTCATTGTGTAGGGTTGTGTGAGAGTCTTGAAATAAATGATCAAAAGAAAAAAGAGTATAAAGAAGCTACATTGAGAGATCCGAACTTAAGAGAAGCACTGAAATTTTGTCAGAAAGGGTGGTCAGAGTCATGCAAGAGGGCAAAAGGTGAACTGCGAGTGTTATATCAACACAGAGACAAGTTGTCAGCAGATGAAGGTTTAGTGTTCTTTAATACGAAAATTGTGATACCACTTGATATGCGTCAACATGTTTTGTCTAACTTGCATGCAGGCCATTTTGGCATGTCAAAAATGAAGGCTAGAGCTCGTCAGCTTGTTTATTGGCCTAATTTAGATACGTCAATTGAAAATTTTGTCGCTAAGTGCTCTCACTGTCAGAAGTACCAGAATTCAAATAGAAAAGAACCTCATATTAGCATGAAAATTCCAAAACTTCCTTGGAGTGTACTAGCCATGGACTTCATGGACTATGGTGGAAACACATATTTAATTGTGGAAGACTTTTTGTAAAAATGGTTGGAAATCATTCCAACTCAGTCTAAAACATCATCCGCTGTAGTGAAGTGCTTAAGTAAATTATTTGCGATACATGGAATACCAAAAAAAGTTGTTAGTGATAATATGCCATTCTCGTCCTTAGAATGTAAGAAGTTTGCTTTAGAGAATGATGTTGAGTTTTGCTTCAGTAGCCCTAGGTATGCTCAGGCAAACGGTCAGGCCGAACGAGGTGTTCAGACAGCAAAGAAAATTCTAAAGAAATGTCAATCTAGTAAGGTGAGCTTAGAACAAGCATTGCTAGATTGCCATACGTTACCTGTAACCGGAACATCGTTTTCTCCGTCTGAAATACTTATGGGTAGACTACTACGTACACGGGTTCCTGCTTCTTGTAATGCTTTGAAACCTAAATTGTCTTTGACTGAATTTCGTGAAGAACTAAAAAGAAATCAGAAGACATCTGAAGAATATTATAATAAACGAGCTCATAAGAGAGGTGAATTTGTTGAAAACGATAAAATATATTATAGAGAGGGGAAGAGTTGGTTACCAGGTCTTGTTGTTTCTAAGATAGAAAATCCTAGGTCCTATAAAATATTAAATAATTTGAATAATGAGCTAGTACGAAATAAGTTTCACTTAAGAAAAAGAACTGATTTATCTCATCTTTATGGGGAGGTCGATGAAAGTTTAAATATTAACAATTGTAATGTGCAGGTAGAAGATACCGTTAGAAATGTCACACAGCCAGTTATAAATGCAGGTTTCGTTGAAGAACAACACACTGGTGGGCCCAGAAGACAAATTAAGTTGCCTGAGAGATTTAATGATTTTGTAATGTATTAGTGGCGTATATTTTATGTGTTGTTTGTGTTCTTTGAAATTGTGTTATTTTAAAATGATTAACCTGTGTTGGAGTAACATTAGCTTTAATGTATGTGACTCAACTTAAGAGGAAGATGTTGTAAAAAAGTTAGTAATGTCATATGAACTGACATGTTTGTCAGAAAAAGATCAACGATTTTTATTAAGTTATAAAAGTACAATACTTTTATTTTATTGAAAATAGCATAAATACATGCTACAACATACGTTTAATTAACTAGTATGTACTTATATGTAGTGTATATTATAGTATATTATAGTTATTTTCCTTATATTATATTTTACATTCCCACACTCAAGTATTTTGCTACTACCTACTTATATCTCGCAACATACGACTCTCAAACATCCAAAGGTTGACTGGGAGAAATCCCTGTAAGGGATAAGTCCGCCTTTGCCCCTCATGTAAATTTCTTATTGTGTGTTTATGTTAAATGTTTTTTGGAGCAATAAAGTATTTCTATTTATCTATCTAGAGAGGAAGCTTCGATTTCCAGCTTAGTTCAATGAAAGCGCCATCTATTGATTGGGAACAATACTACTACAGCCATGTTACTAAACAACTACTTATTATTTATTTCTTAGAAGTGTGTAAGGTATAATGATAAAACTTTATTTATGAATAGGTAATAAACATAGATATGTACAATATTCGTTACAATTTGATTGATTGTTTATTGTTAATCTGACCACTTATTTACGTTACCTACATAAGTCCACCGGTATAGTCCCATCGTCCTTTTACCTTGCCTTACATCACATCACAACCCAGGACACAGCACTTTCGTAGCATCGATGCATGGAACAATAATATTGAATTACAACCCAAAAATTAGGTACATCACAGAGTAAACGAATATTCTTCAGCACAAGCATGTTCCGCATGTTTCGCTTTTGATGATATTTTGGTTTTTTGGCGTGACACATCTCATCGAATAATAAATACCGATGGACGACGGCAAACAGTTATATCCTCTTTGGGCGATGGGTGACATCCAAAACATAAAAAAAAAATATCTAAAAAAGTAGTACCGGGCTCCTCAGCCGGGCTCGATAAATAAATAGCTCTATTTAAAGAAATTTTTAATTTTCTTCCACCATGTTCCGTACCGCATTCGTCACTGTCAGACTGTCAGATTTGGCACGTTTAAACTCTTGTTGAAGAAACATTATCTTAGCGCTTTATCTGTATTGGAAATATTATCTTTTGCCCGCGGTTTCGCTCGCGGTAGAGTCGGTTTAATAGCAAATCAGATTAAACTCAAATATTATAATTAACAATTGCTTCTCTTATATTCTCTCTCCCTCCTGTCCATACTATACTTTCCTTGATACAGCTCAGCCCTATGACTATTTAGCGTGATGGTCTGTCTGTATGTATGTTTAAGGTAAAGTTCGGAGCCACTGAACAGATTTCGATGTGGTTTGCACCAATGGAAAGAGTAGCTCTTGAGGCTCACTATAGGCCATATAATAGCACGCTAAATAGCCTTAGTGCTGAGCAGTATCAAAGAGAGTATAGTACTACGAGGTCTAGTATGGACGGGTGAGAGAGATAAAATATAAGAGAAGCGATCATTTATTATCTTAAAAGCGCTTAAATCGGATATGCTATTAAACCGAATCTACCGCGAGCGAAACCGCGGGCAGAAGCTATGTAGTATACACATATTTTTAATCTTTTTGAGTTTAGCCTTTTATTAATTATACTCATTTTAAATTTTAAACTCATTTTAAAAAAAATTACATAAGTCGACGTTTCGCCGGCTTCTCCAGGGACTGCGGGAGTTCCTGGAGCCGACTGGCAACTCGACTGGTTTGACGTCAGGTGCAACGGGCACCAGACGTCGATACCAACCTAACTGTTGCATCCTGCCCAATTTGTATTTGTATGCAATAAATATCTCTTCTCTATCTCTATCTCTATCTCTTACTCTATCTCTTACTCTATCTCTTACTCTTAGTCTATCTCTTACTCTAACTCTATCTCTTACTCTATCTCTATCTCTATCTCTATCTCTATCTCTATCTCTATCTCTATCTCTATCTCTATCTCTATCTCTATCTCTATCTCTATCTCTATCTCTATCTCTATCTCTATCTCTATCTCTATCTCTATCTCTATCTCTATCTCTATCTCTATCTCTATCTCTATCTCTATCTCTATCTCTATCTCTATCTCTATCTCTATCTCTATCTCTATCTCTATCTCTATCTCTATCTCTATCTCTATCTCTATCTCTATCTCTATCTCTATCTCTATCTCTATCTCTATCTCTATCTCTATCTCTATCTCTATCTCTATCTCTATCTCTATCTCTATCTCTATCTCTATCTCTATCTCTATCTCTATCTCTATCTCTATCTCTATCTCTATCTCTATCTCTATCTCTATCTCTATCTCTATCTCTATCTCTATCTCTATCTCTATCTCTATCTCTATCTCTATCTCTATCTCTATCTCTATCTCTATCTCTATCTATATCTCCATCTCCATCTCCATCTCCATTCTCCATCTCTTATTCAAAAAAACACCTAAAACTGTATTCCTCCGTCAATGTGAAGTAAAAACCTAAAAAACAAAAAACAACTTTTGTTTCATACTTACCTGGATGGACAAGTATGTATGTATGTATATTTATTTGTATATAATATTCTATATAGTAAGTAATTTATATGTATTAAACATGTATGGCTTATATTTTACTAGCATGTACTTATATGTATTGTTAATAAGTATTCTTATTATTATTTTATCTTCAATTGTCACGCTCAACTCTTTTGCTACTACCTACTTGCATTCCACTTTATTTTCTAATCTCAAACATCCAAAGGTTGACTGTAAGAAATCTCTGTTAGGGATAAGTCCGCCTTTGCACCTTATGTAAATTTTCCAATGTATTTGTTACTGTTTAATGTTTACTGGAGCAATAAAGAATTTTCTATCTATCTATCTATCTATTATACAATGCAATACAATACAAATTTGTATCCATTCAAAGGTCACAAGAAAGTGTACATCACAAAACGTTTGGAGCCACTTCGAGTGCCGAACGTTCTGTTGCGAAAGAGTTGGTGCAACTTGCCGCTGATCACACTCGAGCTTTACATAGAGAGAAACGAAGAAAACCGATATTATCACAAGAAGTTGTTGAATACAATGGCAGTAGAAATGACTCTCTTCGCTGCATACAATTTGCCCTGGGAAGACAGTGATAAGTTATCTTGTACGGTCGCGACCGAATTACCGGTGATAAATCAAAAGGTGAACTTTTACTTTTTTTTTTTTTTTTTATGGAAACTGACACGGTTGGCTGCATCACCTACAACATCCGTGATGTCAGCCCATAACACCGGGCGAACTTGGTGCCACGTCAGTGCTTCCCTTCAGTCGTGCCGGCTACACTGAACTGGACGGAAAACACAAACTATTTACATAGCCGTTTCGACCGTCCTTTCATTCAGTGCTGTTCAGTTACTTGTTGTATTAGGTATATTTTTCAACCCGCGACGAAAAAAAAAGTTTTAAAAAACATAAAACCGACTTCCTAAAAAAAGTAAAACTAAAAAACTATTTAAAATAAAAATATAAAAACCGCCTTCAAAAATATATGAAATAAAAACCTAAAAAAAAAAAAACGAACCCTAGAGTTGGAGGCGGTGCTAAAAAGGCTACACAAATCACAAAGGATATTATCATCCACTCATGTTTTCTTTCATGCATCATTTTTGCTTGCTTTAGCACCGCCTTCAACTCTAGGGTTCGTTTTTTTTTTTTAGGTTTTTATTTCATATATTTTTGAAGGCGGTTTTTATATTTTTATTTTAAATAGTTTTTTAGTTTTACTTTTTTTAGGAAGTCGGTTTTATGTTTTTTAAAACTTTTTTTTTATTTCACAGTTTTTTTCAGTAATTTTTTGCTATTAATGTACTCGGCGGAATCGCTCGGCCTTCGGCCTCGCGATACCGCCTCGCTTTCCAATCCGATCTTGACCCAATTAAAGTAGGACCACGTCAGCTTCGATAGCTCAGTGGTGCAGACAGTCAACTGTCGCTATTGAATGTTAAGCAACGCTGGGTGAGGTCAGTACTTGGATGGGTGACCGCTGACCGTTGGAGGCTGAACGACGTTCGGATTCCTCGTAAAACTGTAGGTCCCTTCCCTCCTAATCTTACTTGGTGGTAGGGTTTAACCTGCCCGGGTTGGTACCACCGCACTGAATTAAACGTCGGTCGAAACGGCTATGTAAATAGTTTGTGTTTTCTGACCAGTTCAGTGTAGTCAGCACGATCAAAGGGGGAAGCACTGACATGGCACTTAGTTTACCCGGTGTTATGGGCTGACATCACGGACGTTGTAGGTGATGTTGCAGAACTTAGTAGAATGGACAGACATAAACGTGTTACGGAACCCTACTTTTATTATAAAATAACCGTCGGAGGACCTTCGTTGAAAATTGTGAAATTTAGTAGAACGGACAGACATACATTTGTTACGGAACCCTACTTTTATTATAAAATAACCGTCGGAGGACCATGGTTGAAAATTGTAAAATTTAGTAGAACGGACAGACATGCATTTGTTACGGAACCCTACATCCATTTTGAAATAAATGTTAAATTTAGTAGAACAGACAGACATGCATTTGTTACGGAACCCTACATTCATTTTGCAGAACTTAGTAGAATGGACAGACATAAACGTGTTACCGAACCCTACTTAACAGTTGCACTCCGGGAGTGCCGGCAGATCCCGTGCCACTCTAACTTAACCCTTAATGCAATGACTTAAGGTTTCATTTTAAAAATGACGCTGACGCGATGTCGCGAGTTATACATTTTTTACCCACCTAAAAAAGTGCCAAGCGCCGCTAAAGAAGCTTTCACTTCAAAAACCTCAGGGTTATCCCCTTTTAAATAAAAAAAAAAGAATTTTCAAAATCGGCCCACAATTGACGGAGTAATCGCGTAACAAACATCCAAAAAAAGAAAACATACCGTCGCATTGAGAATCTCTTAGGTCTAAAGTAAATTTCTCGTGAAGACAAATGCAACGAGCCCAAACACGATGGGTTTATCATGTGTAGTTTAGGAGTTCCTATGGCCACCTTTTGTCTCCATCATCAGACCAGCTCGATGGTACTCGGTACAGTAGGTACCGGTCAGGTACCATAATAAATTAAGCGCAACTGGCCGGTCGGAAAAGATAAAAAATTTCAAATTTAGAATATTCATGAAACAAGGGTCCGAATATGTATCACTAGTATATCGATTCATGTATTTCAACAGGACAGAGAAAATTTCAAAATATTAGGTATTTAATACTTTTTAGTTCTTTTTTTTTTGTTTTTTGGAAATCGGTTTAATATTTTTTAAAACAGTTTTTATTTCATTCTTTTTAGTAATATTACATAAAAAAGAATAATCGAAATCGAATAATCGAAATCGATTGAAGTAGTACAGAATTATTCGCCATATGTGTCAGACTGCAAATTGCTGAATAAGTCCACATCACAAAAGTTTTGCTGAAGGTAACCACACACCATACTAATTTATCAAACTGAAAATTGCCGAAAACGACCACATCACAAGTTTTGCTGAAGGTAACCACACACCATAGTATTATGCTGATTTTTCGAAAACCACTGAACCAATTTCGATAAAATTGAAATGGGACCACCTCGGAAGTATGACCTAACTAACAAAAAAAGAATTTTCAAAATCGGCCCTCAATTGACGGAGAAATCGCGTAACAAACATACAAAAAAAAAAATTAAAAAAAAAAAAAAAAAAAATAAAAAACATACAGACGAATTGAGAACCTCCTCCTTTTTTGGAAGTCGGTTAAAAAAAGGGGTGTTATTAGTTTAACGTGTGTTTGTATGTGCGTGGCATCGTAGCTCGCAAATGGATGGACCGATTTGAATGCGTTGTTTTTTTTATTAGAAAGCTGGTTTAGTCGGGAGGGTTGTTAGCTATGTTTGTATTCAAGTAATCAAATAATTAAGTAATCAAAAAGTTTTATCTTAAAAAGTGGACCGATTTGCAAGCGTTTTTTTAAGCTTGAAATAAAAGGTTAATTACAAATTTGAAAAACCCCGACCCTTAAAATTTCTAAAATAATTTCGGTTTAATTACTTAAAGGAGTCGGGGGACCGCTAAGTAAATAAAATATAAAAACTCGGAGCTGCACGGGTATTTACTTAGCGGTCCCCCGACTCCTTTAAGTAAGTAAACGGAAAATATTTTTGACTTTTTTTGACTTGGGGTTTTTAAATTCGTATTTTTTACCGACTTTCCGAAAAAAACGGAGGTTATGAATTCGACCCGTATGTATGTAATATCGTTAGAATTGCACAATATTCGTACATATTTTAGTCTATGTGTATGTATGTATGATTGTCCGCCTATTTCTCCGAAAATATTAATCGAATTGTGACCATCCACTCAAATTATTAAAAAAAAAAATAGTTCTACGTTTGTTTTTGAAGTCGGTTCAATGTTTTTTTAAGACCGTTTTTTATTGGAAATTATCGCAATGCGATGATATACCTCTTTAATCAAGAAAATATATAAAAACAATGCAAATACTGTGTGGGGTCGGTACTTAAAAAGAATAGCCTCACTGCATCTCTCCCTGTACATGTCGTAAAAGGCGACTAGGGGATAAGCACAAGATGCCGTGCATAAGGGCGACAGGTTAGCCACCTCTCACCTTGGCACGGTCCTTCCACCGAGTCATGCAGCAGGTGGGTCTTCGTGCCTTACTTGCTGCTTGATAGTTATCTTGTCCTAATACCTTGCTAAATGTGGTTGTCTCTTTCTAAAAAGCCCGATGTTGATTTTTTTTTTATGGAAACTTACACGGTTGGCTACATCACCTACTACATCCGTGATGTCAGCCCATAGCACCTTGGTGAACTAGGTGCCATGTTACTGCTTCCCTTCGCTCGTGCCTGCTACACTGAACAAAACACGAACTATTTAAATAGCCGTTTCAACCGACCTTCATTCAGTGCGGGAGGTACCAACCCGGGCGGGTTAAACCCTACCACTTAGTAAGGTAAGAATATGGAAGGGACCTACAGTTTTACGTGGAATCCGAACCATGGTCAGCCTCCAACGGTCGAGCGGTCACCGATCTATCGACTGACCGCGCCCAGGTGTGCTTATGATCACGACCGACAGTCGACCGACCTCACCACTGAGCTACCGATGCTGACAGATTTGTATGTAATGTCTTCAGCTCAATGTTTGTGCATAAGCGGCGGGTGGCCGAGTGGTTTGGGCATCGGCCTCTCATGCGAGAGGTCTGAGGTTCGAATCCGGTCGGCGTGTACCAATGAGTTTTTTCTGACGAACAAATTTAAGTGCATACATACACCTGCTGCTTCACCGTTCGGAACCGGTGTAAAACTGTAGGTTACTTCCCTTACCCCTTACTAGGTGGTAGGCTCAAATTGTAGCCGACTGGGTTGGTACCACCGTACTGGATGTAAGATGGCCGCATAACAACCTCGGTTGCGCTCTTCTCTAGTCCAGTATAGCCAGCAATCCTGGGAAGTCTCCGGTATGGCACCTACCTTCTCGGAGGTGATATTGGCTGGTCGGAGCATGTGCTTTGGCCCCTTCGACTCAGTCACCCATACCGGATTACATAAAAAAAATACGTTTTATATTTTCAGGATCCAAGAACTCTCACTTTTGAAGGCAGTAGTCAAAATAAACCCAGTTTGAACGACTACATTGATTGGGAGAGCATCCGCTACGGCAACACTACAACGATGAACGCCAAATCTGACAAGCAAACAAAGAATTCTTTAAAGCTAAATTTTGTTAGGAATGCGTCGAAATTCAATGTAGAAAAATATTTGAATACACAGGAACAAGGTAAATTCACGTATTTTTAACCTCCGACGTATTATTGCGTATTTTTAACCTCCGACTTATTATTGCGTATTTTTAACCTCCGACGTGTATATCGCGTATTTTTAACCTCCGACGTATTATCGCGTATTTTTAACCTCCGACGTATTATCGCGTATTTTTAACCCCCGAGACGCAAAAAGAGGGTATTGTATTATATAAGTTTAACGCGTGTGTGTGTGTGTGTGTGTGTATGTGTATATGGGTGCGTCTGTATGTGGCATTGTAGCTACCAAACGGATGGACCGATTTGGATGCGGATTTTTTTAGGGTTCCGTAGTCAACAAGGAACCCTTATATAGTTTCGCCATGTCCGTCCGTCTGTCTGTCCGCGGCTTAGCTCAGAGACCCTTAGTACTAGAAAATTGTAAGTTGGTATGGGTATACATATTAATAAAGCCGAATGCCATATATATTTCAGGAATGGTATAAGACTAGTAATCAGTCCAAGTTATTTAGTTTCCATGAAAATACACTAATATTACTAGTCTAATAACGTCCCTGAACCGTTCCTGAACCGTTCCTGAAAAGTTATTAATAATATTGACGGTGATTGTACTACCCGATCACTATCATTTATTTACCTATTTTTTTAATATTAATTTTACATAATATTTACAAACTTAAAATCTAAAATTAATACAAAAACAAATGGAGTTTCCACCACCGGCGGCGGGGCGAACCTAAGCTACCGATGGTCGGGTCCCAAAGAGAGAAACCTCAGGACGATGCGTGCAGTGTCGAGCATGGCTGCGCTTTGGATCTGGCCCTTGACCCAACCACTCAGCGAGAGCCTCTTAAGGTGGCCATCGAGGCTCTTCGCTATCAGCCCATGCGCTGATACGACTATGGGCACAACGATCGTCGAGTCGACGGGCCATATTTTGGTAACCTCGTGCTGCAGATCCACATAATTAAGCATCTTCCCTGCTTCCTTACTGACGAGGTTACCGTCGTGCGGCACGGCGATATCGATGAGCGTTGCGCGCCTTGCCTCCCGGTCCACTATCACAATATCATGTCTACTCGCGAGAATAGTCCTATCTGTAATAATGAACCGGTCCCAGTAGAGTGTGACATGACCGTTCTCGGGAACTGGCGGCGGATTGTACTTATAGTAAGGCACTTCAGTACCTACAAGGTTGAACTTTAAGGCAAGTTGCTGGTGGATAATCCTGGCTACTAGGATGTGTCTATGCAAATACTCGGTGTTGGCAAGCTGCGAACAACCAGAAATCACAAGTCTGAGGGACTCGCGAATGTTGGTGGCAGGCGCGGCAGATGTCAATGGTCCCGTCCTTCATTATGTGTTTCCTATAGTTGTTCGTCTTGACAACCTCATCTTGTATTGCAAAGACAAACCTTCGGATTCCCCGAAGAGGTCCCCGAAGCGTAGCCAGTGCACGGAGGCAAGTTGGTCTACATCCGGTCCCGTGAGAGACCGGAAGTACCTACCGTGCAGCTCCTTGCCTTTCCATACTTCCATGCGGTCCTCGGTGCTCAGTACAACCGGCTTCCGCCAGTTCTCTTTTCCCATGCTCAGCGCGGAAGACCTTTATCGCTGGTGACGACATCGCGATGCATCTCACAAACATGAGTCTTTTCCAAAAAGTGCTGACGGAGATTGTATACCTCGCGGTTGTGCAGGTTATTATCATTGTTATTACCTGGCCGTTATTATTGCAAGCTTTTATTTACCTTCGTGTATGGTTATATGATGATCAGGTACGGTGGAGTGGTCTTCGTTTCATCGCAGTTTGGTGGGCGCGGATGGAGGCGTGCTGTCGGCGCGCCTGCGCGAGTTCAAGTGGCCGCTGGAGTTGCGGGCGAGAGGCGATATCAACTCTCTGCACTTCATGGCACTCGTCGATGTGTTCTCTCTGCTCTACCCTGGCGGTGCTGTTCATATTGATGTTTATTTCTACCATTTATTGATCAATTTATAAATTTTTTGGTTATCACGCGATCCTGCCGTCCCCTTTCCACTTCCGCACGGCGCGCACTGGGCAGGGATTTAATCGGTTCTGCAGATCTTTCCTACACATAACTGGTAAACTCTGGAACGCTCTCCCTGCCCACGTATTTCCCCCAAGTATATTCAAGAGGGGTGTGAATAGGGCATTCGCCACCCCCGCATGCGACTTGATGTCCATGTGCGTCGTAAGATACTTTATGAGTAGCTCGGCGCCACATGTCGCTCTTTCTATTAAAAAGAAAACCTCTGAAGGCCGGCAGACTGTTTCTGGAAGCCGAGGACTGAAGTAACCGGTCGTCTAGGGGGGAGACCTATGTCCATCATTGTACGTCAGGTTCAGCGTTTTCTCTTGGGCAAATTCTTCTCGAATGTACTCAAATATCCGCCGGACTCGCTCGGAACACCCATATAAGTTGTTGAAACACAAATTCTGACAACGCATCGCTTTTCGAAATCGTTCTTAAGTCGTACGGCGAAAATATGGAACGGTCTTCCGGCGAGTGCGTTCCTCACCACCTATAACCTGGGAATCTTCAAAAGGCGTGTCAATAAATTAGACATGACCTCTTTGTCCCCCTAGTAGGTGGCATGGCGCCTCTCTGAGGGTGTTTTGCGAGGAGTGGTGTTATTGGCTGTGTCTTAATCTTCCTTTGAACTTTTGGGCACAGCCACCCGTGCCGGTCGTCTATATGTATATAAAAAAAATTGGATGTTTCTGTCGATGTTCAGAGCGTCGCGTCGTGACCGCGGCGCAGCTGTGGTGGTACAATGCCGAGGCAATGTTGCAACAGACCGGCTGCCAACCGCTCCTACCTCCAGAAGGTGTTAAACTGCAAAAGCCGCGCTCTCTGACGAAGCGCTCAGCTGGGTGAGTGATATCATAATCACATTGAAATAAATTGAAATGGAAAGTGTGGAGTTGCAATGGAGTACTGCACGCACCTGGTGGATGGCTCAGCTTAATATCAGCTTGCGTGGCTCAATTATACTACTTGTGAACGACCCTGTTGTGTCCCGCGACTTAGAACCGCTGCAACTCCGTAGGGACATCGGCCCCCTAAGTGTGTTCTATGTTATATTCCACGTGGTGTGTTCGGAGAAGCTGTTTAACGCGATTTCGTTGTCCCCATTCCACCTCCACACTGTAACATGCGCCGGGATAGAAAAGGTAGGTAATTTTCCCACTCACCGGGCGAAGTAGGTCTCCAGAATCCTCGCAGACGGCCGGATGTGCACCACCGCAGGGACTGCAGAGCCGGCGTGCTCTGCAGCGTCCGAATCCTCCCGAATTAACTTAAACTTAGTCACTATAAAACGTCACTGTCGCAATCATAACTCCTGTCCGTTACTCGTTTTCAACCCTTATAGAATCCCTTATTTCGTTGCTTCCGTACTTGACGTGACTCGCGCTCGCGTGGTCGTCCGCTAACTACCCGCCGTACACCTTTTCCCTTCGTCTGCGTCTCCTCTTTCGAAGCTACCCGCACGGCGAGCAAACTAGGCATGTGTAGCGGAATGTTGGTAGGAGCAGGGATGCGCTAATTACACAGTTATATATAACATTAGGCGTACTGGGCAGGGGATGTACGCCTATACAATGGCGCATACCTGGCGCACCAAACGCGGAACCGTAGATCATAGAGTAGATAATTGCTTCACTGCACATGCGCGAACCCAAGATGCGAACGACATTAAAGTCTACCCTATGTTCTACGAATTATGACCTAAAATTCGTTGACTGCGCAGTTAGGTCGAGTGGCATTAAAGTTTTGATATAACTGTAGATATTTTATTCACAGAACAGGGGAAATGTGGAACGCACTCCCTGCCCATCTATTCCCAAGTACACCCTGGGGTGTTTTAAAAGGGGCGCGAAAAGGCAGGGCGACATGATATTCGCCCTGCATCACACAATCCCCATGCATCACAGAATGTCCACGGGCATCGTTAGACACCTATTTCTAGGTGAACGATGCCACATGTCGCGCTTTCCATTAAACAAAAGATTTATTAAGAAAATAGTGTAGTGTCGGAGTCAAACTGTCGCACGACCTGAAATCTTCGTCGCCATATCGAGGGGAAGGCCGAGCTGGCTTCTAAAAAGCTGGGCGTACTCAATAAGGTGCGACGGTACTTCACGCCGGAACAAAAGCTGCTTTTGTACAAATCGCAGATCAGGTCCTGCTTGGAGTACTGCTCGCACCTGTGGGATGGCTCTGCCAAATACCAGCTTGCGCCTTTGGACTCGATCCAGCGTCGAGCCGTGCGACTAGTGGGTGACCCCGAAGTGTCCCGCGATCTAGAACCACTGCAACACCGTAGGGATGTCGGCTCCCTAAGTGTGTTCTATCGCCTATTCCATGGGGAGTGCTGGGAGGAGCTGTTTAACGCAATCCCGCCGTCCCCTTTCCACCTCCGCACCACTCGCACTGGGCAGGGATTGCATCCCTATACGCTGGACTTACCGCTGATGCGTACTAATCGATTCTGCAGATCTTTCCTCTAGAGAACCGGTAAACTCTGGAACGCTCTCCCTGCTCATATATTTCCCCCCCAAGTACAGTCTCGGGTCCTTCAAAAGGGGCGTGAACGGGCACCTGTCAGGCCGGCATGGCATTCGCAACCCCCGCATACGGCCGAATGTCCATGGGCGTCGTTAGACACCTTATGGGTGGCTCGGCGCCATATGTCGCGCTTTCAATAAAAAAAAAGTGTAAAGTGCGAGAGCGTTATGGTCTGAAAGAAGATATAGTGACATGGATTGAGAAAGGAATTCATCCGTGGTTCGGTCATGTTGGAAGAATAGATCATGCGAGAATAACGAAAGAAATGGAGCGAATGTGAGTAGAAAAGTCGGGAAGGGTCGCCTTAGACATTCGTACCTGGACCAGACAGGCTTCGGATATGTACAGATACCATATTATCGATGTACGGAGATGTATGGTAGACTTTAATGTCGCTCGCATCTTGGGTTCGCGCATGTGCAGTGAAGCAATTATCTACCCTATGATCTACGAGTGATGACCTAAAATTCGTTAAATGCGCAGGTAGGCCGAGCGGCATTTAAGTTTTGAGGGAACTGTATGTATACAGGGTGTTTTATGACCATAGGTCATTCATAAAGCATACAAGGCCCAGTAAAGTTTTGTTAAATAATGCCTTAATTCTATTAAGGAGTTATTAATTAAATTAGTTTTCGCGCGCAAAATACTCCGGTAGTGCGACCGACCCGACGCTCGCTACGTTGCGACGTTGCCGCTCCACGTGCTCCGACGACGCCCCCGCTGCCCCAACACATGTTCATAGGTCTATTCACACGGGAGCATTTCGTAAATGGAGTGTCTTTATTTAGTTTAGTATGGAAAAAAAAGTTCACCATAGAACATAATGACATCTAACTTTTTTGCTCCAAATATGCTCAGGAGTACCTGGTTTGCTGGTTTTATGTATGACATATGGTCATAAAACAACCTGTATAATTTAGAGAGAGTTGCGATGCAGGTCTGCGCAGGAGTTGTCCACTGACAGTACAGAGCCGGTGGCTGTGTGCGGCGCAGACGGCGAGCCCGCTTTCGTACTGCTGGAGTTTAGTGTATCGAGTCCGCTGGTGGAATCATGTGTGCCGCCGCATATAACCGAGTAAGTGCAATCATACATATTATTTAATATTTTTACTGGCTTTTGTCCGCATCTTCGCTTGCGGTAGATTCGGTTTAATAGCACATCCGATTTAAACGCAAATCAATACTAATAATAAATCTGTAAGGAATCATCATGAAGTAAGTTAATTTGTTTATGAGTTACTACGTTTGTATGTTACTAAAACTAAATTGCCGATTTTTGGGAATATTTTCTGTGTGTATGTATGTTCCTCCATAACTCTTAAACCGGTCACCCGAATTTGATTAAACTTAATACAAGCACTTAACTATACGTGACACAGAGGATAGACTAAATAAAATTCAGTTCCGTTTACGCTAAGATGGCGGCTCTCATAGAAATCGAATTAAAGGTACGGTAGCGGGCCTACTTACTTTCTGCTTTTCAAATACGATTTTCATGCGAGCGAAGCCGCGGGAAAAAGCTAGTACTTACTACAAAATTTATCTATGTGTTTCTTCTTCACTTCAAGTCGTATTTTGATCTTATATTCTGTTTCTGCTGTTCAGTGTTCTTGTATCTTGCCACTAACACATGCAACGAGAATACATGTATTCTATTTGGGAAGCGCGGTGCTTGGGTGGGGCGCATGTGCCTGTACTGTTTTGGTTTATCTGTGTATTTTGTAATGCTGTGCTCTCCTGTTTGTACTTCCAATAAAATAAAACAAATAAAACAATAAAGTACCTACCTGGACGACCGAGCTTCGCTCGGCGTCTACACTTATCAAGATAAATGTGAAACAAAAATGTAAAAAAATGTAATGTTCATCCAAATCGTTAGAGCCGTTTCCGAAAAAAAACAAGTTTAGCTCACTTGAAGTAAAACCAAATTTTTTTAACTGTGCACTTCGACCTGTCAAATTCTTTAGGTTCTCAGCACTGAATCCATCCCCCCGCTTACTTCCTCACCTCTTCGCCGACTCCAGTACGCTCTGCACTACATACTGATCAGGCATCCGCTGAGAGGTGAGGAAGTAAGCGGGGGGATGGATTCAGTGCTGAGAACCTAACGAATTTGACAGCTAGAAGTGCACAGTTAAAAAAATTGGGTTACCTATAATAGGATAATGTTTTTCTTCCGTTAGCTCGGATTTGCGCCGAATGTTGTCGCAATTGGAACAGAGAGAGACGCCTCGAGTCTGCACTGGACGCGGAGCGGGAGACCGCTGGAATGACTATGTGAGGAGAGCTGCTGGAGTGCTGTCCCGTTCCCACACTGCTGGTGAGACTTGCTTGGTCCCCTTAGACCCTCGCTTATTTATTCTTTATTCATCGTCCACAGACAGTACACTGCACTTGGATTCGTCATATTTTAACATTTAACATTTAGCATTTTGCCAGTTCCATTATCACAGCGAAGAAGTACTGGAAAGAAACTTCGCTGGATACTTTTTTTACGACCGCTTAGTCTAAATAGTAACTAACTAGTCATCACTATTTCTAAAAAAATTGTCACCATTTGTTCCCACACCGCTGGTGAGACTTGCTGTCCCGTTCCCACACTGCTGGCGAGACTTGCTGTCCGGTTTCCACAATGCTGGTGAGACTTCCTGGGTCTCCTTAGACCCTTGTTATCACCCTTCTCCTACGGAGCGGCCGATATCGGCCGCTTTATACATTATTATCACCGATCTGTATTATCGAGTGTGTGACGAGAGCAGCTGCAGTGCTTTCCCGTTCCCACACTGCTGGTGAGACTTGCTGGGTCTCCTTAGTTAGACCCTCGTTATGATTATCATCGATCTGTATTATCGAGTGTGTGACAAGAACAGCTGCAGTGCTGTCCCGTTCCCACACTGCTTGTAAGACTTGCTGATTCTCCTTAGACCCTCGTTATCATTATCACTGGTCTGTATTATCGAGTGTGTGGCGAGAGCTGCTGCAGTGCTGTCTCGTTCCCACACTGCTAGTGAGACTTGCTGGGTCCCTTATACCCTCGTTGTCATTATTGTCGGCCTGTAGTATCGAGTATGTGGCGAGAGCTGCTGTAACGAACCACCGTCAGCCTCCAACGGTTGAACGGTCACCCATCCAAGTTCTGACAGCGCCCAAGTGTGCTTATGATCACGTTCGTCAGTCGACCGATCGCACCACTGAGCTGCCGAGGCTACCATTTTAGACTCTCGCATCATTTATATCATCGATCAGTATTATCGAGCGGGCGAGGAGAACTGCTGTAGTGCCATCGCGTTCCCAAAGAGCTGGTCAGACTTGTTGGGTCATATTAGATTAACATCCATCATCATTGGTGTTATCGACCTGTGTTATCCATCCCTATTGAAATGACCTTATACTTTGTCAACCTCGATAGCTCAGTGGTGCAGACAGTCAACTGTCGCTATTGAATGTTAAGCAACGCTGGGTGCGTTGGAGGCTGACCGAGGTTCAGATTCCTCTTAAAACTGTAGGTCCCTTCCCTCCTAATCATACTTGGTGGTAGGGTTTAACCCGCCCGGGTTGGTACCACCGCACTGAATGAAACGTCGGTCTAAACGGCTATGTAAATAGTTTGTGTTTTTCGACCAGTTCAGTGTAGCCGGCACGATCAAAGGGGGAAGCACTGACATGGCACCTAGTTCACCCGGTGTTATGGGTGTTATGGGCTGACATCACGGACGTTGTAGGTGATGTAGCCAACCGTGTCAGTTTCCATAAAAAAAAAAAATACTTCTGCTGTAAATTAAAATCATGGATAGCCGAGTAGTAAGGCAACTGCCATAACTAGCTTTTACCCGCGGCTTCGCTCGCGTGAAACTCGTACTGGCACAGCAAATATTTCTAAAAATCGTAAATTTAGAATTATTATCAATGCTAAGTACACACGTACGTGCTTGCTCGACGTTTTTACGTTCATTCGAGCAAGTACGACTCATGCTCCAACGTGTAGATCATATTTGTAGACAACTCGAACGTCCAACATCGAGCAAATGCTCGCTTCGAACAAGATTGAAGACTGCATAATTTTTGCTCGATGTTGGATGCGAGCCTGCGAGCATGCTTGTGCGTGTGGCCGCTACTTCGAGCAAGTCAGTCGGTCCCACGAGCGGCGGAGGATGGATACCCGCAAGACACAGCAACAAGTCGTCCACGGCTCGATACAATACGACGCACAGTGAGCATGTCAGTCGCGCATATCGAACAAAAACCAATGTGTGGATGCAACGTCGAACATGGCTAGCAGCAAGCTTGCTCTATCAATTTTGCTCATCGAGCATCTATGCACGTGTGGAGCTACCCATACGATAAGCGGCGGGTGGCCGAATGGTTTCGGCATCGGTTTCTCATACAAGAAGTCCGATGTACGAATCCGGTGGGCGTGTACCAATGAGTTTTTTCTGACGAAAAAATTTACGTGCCTACGCCTGCTGCTTCGCCGTTCGCATTGGCGTATCTAGGGTTATTTTCCAGGGTGGGCCTGGCCCCTGAAAAGCGATGGCCGATGAAGCCGAAACCCGATGTACCTGCGCAATAAAAGTAGGTAATTTGAACTTGAAGTGTTGAGCCGTATTTCGACCATTGATTTCGGAAAGTCTTTACCTAAATAAAATTAAACAAAAACATGTTTTTAAAGTGTTTATTTATGTATCAGCCTGCATCGGTCCACTGCTGGACATAGGCCTCTCCCAAGGCACGCCACGTCCACACGCGGTCTTCCGCTCTTCTCATCCATCCACTCCCGGCTACCTTTTTTAGGTCATCTGTCCACCTAGCCGGGGGGCGTCCCAAGCTACGTTTGCTTGTACGTGGCCTCCATTCGAGCACCCGTCTACCCCATCGGTTGTCGGGTCTGCGACAGATGTGCCCAGCCCACTGCCACTTCAGCGTGCTTATTTTCTTAGCAATGTCGACTACTTTAGTTCTTTGACGTATCACGTCGTTACGGATTTTATCGGTCAAAGAAATGCCGAAGATTGCTCTTTCCATAGCTCGCTGAGCGACTTTAAATTTGTGGACTAGGCCCATCGTCAGGGTCCACGTTTCCGCTCCGTACGTCATTACCGGCAGAACGCACTAATTAAAAACCTTCGTTTTTAATGACTGTGGGATGGAGGATGAAAAGATGTGGCGGAATTTCCCAAATGCCGCCCAGCCTAGCTGAATCCTTCTGTTGGCCTCATTGTCAAAGTTGTGCTTCCCTAGCTGGATGGTTTGTCCAAGATAGACATAGTTCTGCACAACTTCGAGGGTCGCCTCTCCAACTGTTACGTGCCCCGGGACGACGTGTTCGTTGAACATGACTTTCGTCTTGTCCAAATTCATCCTGAGGCCGACTCGGCGGGAGGCGACATTGAGGCCCTTCAGGATGTGATTCAGTCCTCCAGCGATTCGTCTATCACGACTATGTCATCTGCGAAGCGTAGGTGCGAAATGTACTCGCCTTTAATATTAATGCCGTGCTTTCCCCAATCCAGCAGCTTGAATATATCTTCCAATGCATTCGTAAACAGTTTCGGAGATATAACATCTCCCTGTCTGACTCCACGATGAAATTGGATAGGTTTCGTCTGCTGGTCCTGTATTTGTACAATCATTGTCGCGGCACTATAAAGACATTTCAGCACCTCAATGTATCGCCGATTGGTTTGGCATCGCTGTAAGGATTCCATAACAGCCCAGGTTTCGATAGAGTCAAAGGCTTTCTCGTAGTCCACAAAAGCGAGACACAATGGCCGATTATACTTTTCGCACTTCTGCCGTAAGGTGTGGATGTGGTCTACGGTACTGTAGCCCCTCCAAAACCCGGCCTGCTCTGGCGGCTGGTGGTCGTCAAACCTTCGGGCGAGACTATTGGTGAGGACTCTCGAGAACAGCTTATGTACGTGGCTCAGGAGCGAGATGGGCCTATAGTTCTTCAACAAGGTTTTGTCTCCGTTCTTGAAGAACAATACGACCACGCTCCTGTTCCACGACTCTGGCGTAATACCACCGTGTATGACAGAGTTGAAGAGCCTCAGTAGTTCCTTGAGGACCGTTGCCCCCCCGGCTCTGAGAAGCTCTGTAGTAACTCCGTCTTCACCACGAGCCTTGTTTTTTTTAAGCTGCTCTAGAGCAATCCTGATCTCGCCCATGTTGACGTCTCGGATATCCTCCGTGTAGTGGTGGGTTAATCTGGCCCGTCTCGGTCGTCTTTGTCGGGGACTGTAGGAACAGCAGCTCGTGAGTCATATAGCCGTTCGTAGAACTTTTCGACTTCGATGAGTAGTTCTGGCTTCGATGAGACAGTTCGACCATCTGCAGTTTTAAGTTTCATCAGGTGGCTTCTGCCCAGTTGCTGCACGAACACTTTGGAGCCCTTATTCTGCTCTGTCACCTCATACATACGGCGTGTATTGTGCATGCGAAGGTCGCGTCGTATCAGCTCCTTTATTTTGGCATTTTGAGCCCGAAGACCTGACGAATCAACTATTGCCTCGCGTCTGTCTCATCGCTTCCAGTGTCTCACTCGAAAGTTTCAACTGTTTACCCTTGTGTTGTTGTCTAAAATATTTGCAGCCCACTTCTCGAATGACCTGCACCAGATTGTTGGTCATCTCATCAAAGTCTGTTGTGGTTTCTAGCTAGAAGCTGTCAGAGCTCTGTGAGACTTGGAGCAGAGTTGGGCGGAGGGTTGACTTCATCAGACGGGACCGTTCAAGCTTGTAGTTAATTTAGAGTGCCTCGTACAAGTCTGTGATCGCTTCCAGTCTTAAACCGGTATAGCACTGAGACATCTCTAAATATTCGCTTCTTGTCCGCCAGGATGAAGTCAATCTAATTTTTTGTCCCACCATCGGGACTTTCCCAGGTCCACTTCTGTTGGGGCCTCTTCTTGAAGAAAGACTTCATCAAGAAGAGCCCTTCCTTTCTAGGAAGTTTGCCAACATTTGTCCACGATGGTTTCTGCTTCCGTAGCCATTTGGTCCCACCTTAGATTCGTTGCATATTTGTACTCCCACTTTGGCGTTGAAGTCCCCCATAACAACGGTGAATTGAGTTTTAGCCGTGTTATGAATCGTCTTAGAGATGTCATCACATCATACACGGCTTCCACCTCTTCGTCTGTGTGTGTAGACGTGGACGCATATACCTGTATAATCTTCAACTAGTACTTTTCTGTGAGTTTCAGTATTAGGTACGCTACCCGCGTTGACACACCCACGATTTCCACGACGTTGTTAGTAAGGACTTTGTTGATGAGAAACCCGACACCACCTTGGGAAGGCTGGTCTCCTTCTCGAAAATAGAGCATATGGCCAGATTCTAGGGTTATCGTGTCCTCCCCCTGTCTACGGACTTCCGATAGCACCAAGACGTGCCACCTATCTTGCTCAATTCCACTTCCAGCTCCTCCAAATTCTCATCCGTTCTCAATGTCCGTGTGTTATAGTTCGGCAGGTATAATCGTTGGGTTTGGTAACCTTCCGTAACCCGGGGATTCTTAGCACCCCCCTATTTTGATTACCTGGATGGAAATGGAATTTTATGTTGATTCCTCAGCTGTAGATTATTTAGGTAAGTGTTTTTGTGTGAAATTATTTAAGTGCCCACCCTAGAATTTTGTGTTGGCAACCCAACATCCTGGGGTGGGCACCAGACACTTCTGGGGTGGGCCGTGCCCACCCGGCCCCCCCTCTATATACGCCAATGGCCGTTCGGAACCGGTGTAAAACTGTAGGTCCCATCCCTTGCCCCTTACTAGGTGGTAGGCTCAAATTGTAGCCGACTGGGTTGGTACCACCGTACTGGATGTAAGATGGCCGCATAGCAGCCTCGGTTGTGTTCTCCTCTAGTCCAGTATAGCCAGCAATCCAGGGAAGTCTCCGGTACGGCACCTACCTTCTCGAAGGTGATATTGGCTGGTCGGAGCATGTGCTTTGGCCCCTCCGACTCACCCAGCCATACCGGATTACATAAAAAAAAATACATAGAGTCTACAGGCGCAGTATCTCATAAAATAAAGTAACTTAATCCATTACGATCATCCCTTACAGATTTACTGATTGATTTGTATTGATTGATTTATAACTGATAACATTGCATTCTTCGCCATGTGCACCGGCCTTTATCCACCAGGTGGGTTGGACGGGTGTTCGTTGAGCCGACAACTGGGGACGTCTCGGCTGCAGGTGGAACTTCACACGTCACTCCTGAAAGACGCTGCCCCCTACATCAACGAAAATTTTGTTCTCAAAGAAAACTACAGCGAGCATGAGTATCAGGTTCTCGCAAATTTTTTAACCGACTTCAAAAAAAGGAGGAGGTTCTCAATTCGCCTGAATTTTTTTTTATGTTTGTCCCCTCTGAACTTTCGACTGGGTGAACCGATTTTGATGATTCTTTTTTTATTTGAAAGCTGGTGCTTCCCGTGTGGTCCCATTTCAATTTGGTCAAGATCGGATTGGAAAGCGATTCCGCCCAGTACATTCATAGCAAAAAATTACTAAAAAACACTGTGAAATAAAAAACTATTTAAAAAAATATAAAAACCGCCTTCAAAAATGTATGAAATAAAAAAAAAATCGAGCCGAAGGCGGTGCTAAAGTTAGCAAAAATAACCGACCGCCTTCAACTCTAGGGTTAAATTTTTTTTATTTCCTATATTTTTGAAGGCGGTTTTTTGTAACTCTTTTGGTCAGCCTCGCGGTAGCTCAGTGGGTGCGGTCGGTCGACTGTTGTTAAGCGCGGTCAGTACTTGGGATGGGTGACCGCTCGACCGTTGGAGGCTGACCGTGGTTCGGATTCCACGTTAAATTGTAGGTCCCTTCCCTTCTTACCGTACTAGGTGGTAGGGTTTATCCCGGCCGGGTTGATACTACCGCACTGAATGAAAACAGTACATGTTTCCGTCCAGTTTAGTGTAGCCGGCACGACGGAAGGGAAGCACTGGCATGGCACCTAGTTCACCAAGGTGTTATGGGCTGACGGTGATGAAATGAAATGAAATGATTACCGTTTATTTGTAGGTTATGCTTTAGAAGTAATGACATCTTGCAGGAGATGCTGCTCATGGCTCACACCTGCCTGATGCACGAAGCTGACGTGGAACTACAGAGCAAGAAGCGGCCGCCTTCGACGACGGCCAAGACGCTAGTGGCGGCGCGCGCTGCTCGTCAGCTGAGGGACAACCAACACGCTGAGCGCTTATTCTTGGAGGTGAATACTGAAAAATATCGTTCCTTCCACACTGCACCAGGCCTTATGCACTCTATGTACTTGCGCGCGCTAACTACCTACCGCCCGAGACGGGCCGCCGCCGGCGGTCTATTTCAGTGGCAATTCGTCAGCCGCGCGAAGTATACACAGACGCTCGCCCACGCAACTGCGCGCAGCGGCAAAGCAATAACCACTTTACACTCGATCGTTAAAGTACATTTTTGCACGCAGCGATTGGCGACGTTAAACAGTAGGCTATTAAAGCCCGAAGGTAGGAACATTCTCTATGGAGTGATTTATCTGTTATGAAGTAACTTTTACCCATGTAATCTGTGACTGCACTACCGATCTGCACCACCGGTAGTGCTGGGCTTGCCAGATCTGATGGTAGCCTTCCCGGGACAAATCTACTTACTACTGCCAGTCCTACAATCCGGGGAATATCTTTAAATTCCCGGAAGGGCGTTCCACACCTTTGCAGTGCGGCACAAGAACGATTTAAAGAATCGTGCAGTTCGAAGAACTCTTCTGTCCACTACAAAGGGGTGTTCCGCGAGAGTATGGCGGGTTTAGCGAAGGTGAACAGGAGGAGGAGGGATAATGGAAGCAATTTCGTCAGAGCAGCGGCCATAGTAGTACCGATAAAACAGGCGTTGATCTGTGAGGCGTATACAATTTAGAACTTATACCCTACTTCAATCGGCGGATAGCAGTGGTTCCGTACCGCTGAAGGCCGGGAGGACTGGAGAAAAATTGGAGAGGTGTATGTCCAGTAGTGTACGCATACACGCTGTCTGACTGACTGACTTACAACCGTATCTATTAAATTATAGTTTAGTGTTGAAAGTTGTTAATGCCAGCCAGCTTGCCACTGTGTAAGCGATGTTATTATGTGGCTAGTCACTAAAATACTTGTAAAAAAATACCCTGCGAAGTTTCTTGCCGGTTCTTCTTCGTGGGTGTAATCGAACCGGATAGAACAAATTGTGACAGGCTCGAGTGCAGTCTAACCGCCATATGAATGATCAATAAACAATACAATACAATACATGAACACAATGGAAATATACTGACATGTCAGTTGCATGCTTTAATGAGCAGTTATCACGGAATCTTGCAAGTGATGTAGCCAAGCCTACCTTCATTGATATAGGTACAAAACCGGATTTTTGTCCAAATATATCAGCAGGCTAGTTAGACAGCCCAGCAATAGTCCTCAAATCTGCTAGCATGGCACCACAATGAGAGTGGTTTCGCGAGGAGAGGAGACTTCGGTTCTATCGACTGCACCATTGACCCTACGGTACAGCCACCCATGCTGGTTTTAATATTAGAAAACGTGTGTTTCCTTCCAGTGCGTTGCATTAGAGCCGACGAAAACAGGACCATGGCGGGAGCTGGCGACCTGTCTCATGGACTCCGCTCCAGATCGCGCGAGGGTCTGTCTTCTAAGAGCCTTGCTGATGGATCCTAGGCACCCTCTCACGTATGCTTGGCTACGTTTCTTCTTTCCAATTTTTATTCTTTGCTAAAATAAACCTAAGGTAGGTTATATATTATACTAGCTTTTACCCGCGGCTTCGCTCGCGCTAAACTCAATACTGCAACGAAACAGAACTGCTGACGCCATCTATTACCACCATTCGACACTAAAATCCGTTCGCACTATACTTTCTTTGATATTTGCCAGCTCTATTTCTTTTTAGCGTGATAGCCTATAGTGAGCCTCAAGAACTACTCTTTACATTGGCGCAAACCGCATCAAAATAGGTTCAGTGGTTCCGGAGTTTACCTTAAACATAAGAACTACTACTACTAGAGATAGAGATAGAGAGTAGAGAAGAAGATTTTTTTTATGTAATCCGGTATGGGTGGCTGAGTCGGAGGGGCCAAAGCGCATGCTCCGACCAGCCAATATCACCTCCGAGAAGGTAGGTGCCATACCGGAGACTTCCCTGGATTGCTGGCTATACTGGACTAGAGGAGAACACAACCGAGGCTGCTATGCGGCCATCTTACATCCAGTACGGTGGTACCAACCCAGTCGGCTACAATTTGAGCCTACCACCTAGTAAGGGGCAAGGGAAGGGACATACAGTTTTACACCGGTTCCGAACGACAGGTTGTAGGTATGCACGTAATTTTTTTCGTCAGAAAAAACTGATTGGTACACGCGACCGGATTCGAACCTCGGACCTCTCGCATGAGATGCCGATGCCCAAACCACTCGGCCACCCGCCGCTTAAATAAGATAGAGATAAGATAAGATATAGATAGAGATAATGTAATGTATTGATGGGTAACAAAATGCGATCACAATCCATCTTACATCCAGCACAGTGGTACTAACCACTAAACCAGTCGGTTACAATTTGAGCCTACCACCTAGTAAGAAGCAAGGGAAGGGACCAGCAGGTGTAAATATGCACGTAGTTTTTTTCATAAAAAAAATCTCATTGATACAAGACGATCGGATTCGAACCTCGGACCTCTTGCAAGAGACAACTGACTAGGCTCGCTGGCTGTGTCGCCGCCTACTGCTACTACTTAAGTATACGGCAGTTCCTTGCTGATGTCTAGCTGGAAGTAGCTAATGAGTCTGTAAATCGTGTTGCTTCAGACTACTCAGTCTCGGCAGCATGGTGTGGCAGGAGAGTCCCGCAGAAGTAGAAGTCTTCTTCTCGGTACTGGTGGCGCTACATCCGACTTGGCTCGCTGGCTGTGTCGCCGCCTACTGCTACTACTTAAGTATACGGCAGTTCCTTGCTGATGTCTAGCTGGAAGTAGCTAATGAGTCTGTAAATCGTGTTGCTTCAGACTACTCAGCCTCGGCAGCATGGTGTGGCAGGAGAGTCCCGCAGAAGCAGAAATCTTCTTCTCGGTACTGGTGGCGCTACATCCGACTTGGCTAGCTGGATGTGTTGCCGCCTACTGCTACTACTTAAGCGTGGGGCAGTCTCTCCTTGCTGATGACTTGCTGGAAGTAGCTAATGAGTCTGTAAATCGTGTTGCTTCAGACTACTCAGTCTCGGCAGCATGGTGTGGCAGGAGAGTCCCGCAGAAGTAGAAGTCTTCTTCTCGGTACTGGTGGCGCTACATCCGACTTGGCTCGCTGGCTGTGTCGCCGCCTACTGCTACTACTTAAGTATACGGCAGTTCCTTGCTGATGTCTAGCTGGAAGTAGCTAATGAGTCTGTAAATCGTGTTGCTTCAGACTACTCAGCCTCGGCAGCATGGTGTGGCAGGAGAGTCCCGCAGAAGCAGAAATCTTCTTCTCGGTACTGGTGGCGCTACATCCGACTTGGCTAGCTGGATGTGTTGCCGCCTATTGCTACTACTTAAGCGTGGGGCAGTCTCTCCTTGCTGATGTCTTGCTGGAAGTAGCTAATGAATCTGTAAATCGTGTTGCTTCAGACTACTCAGCCTTGGCAGCATGGTGTGGCAGGAGAGTCCCGCAGAAGCAGAAATCTTCTTCTCGGTACTGGTGGCGCTACATCCGACTTGGCTCGCTGGCTATGTCGCTGCCTACTGCTACTACTTAAGCGTGGGGCAGTTCCTCGTTGCCGATGCCTTGCTGGAATTTGCTAATCAGTTAATGTTTTAATTTTTCTTTTGTTGTGCGCGCTCTGCATATAAGTATGTATGTATACTTAGTATACCTATAGGAGAAAAAAAATACGCCCCCACCAGGATTTTTTGTTTCCTTGGTTTGAACACCATTTGCAAAAATAAGCTCCTTTCTTCTATGACGTGTTTTTTCGGGTTAGTGTCTAGGACATGTATACTATATCGGTTGTGTCTGCCCCACTAGGAAACGGCGTGAATATTGTTGTTAAAACTTTCAGAATGGCATTGAAGCCCGGCGAACAGATGCGTCTACCCAGGGATTGGACTGACGAGCTGGGAGACTGGTGGGAGCCGACTTCGTTTGGTGAATCTTACAGCCCATTCCTCGACACCGCTGAGCTGCTGCTGCGCTTACGTTGTTTAGATGTATGTTGTACACGGTAGTACTTAAAAAAAACGGCCAAGTGCGTGTCGGACTCGCGCACCGAGGGTTCTGTAGCGCCGCGTAATTGGCCGGTTTTTAGGGTTCCGTATCCGGTACGGGACCCTATTACTAAGCCTACGCCGTCTGTCTGTCTGTCTGTCCGAGGGTTATATCTCTTGAACCATATTCATATTTTTGAAGCATATTTTTTTTGGATAAAGAATAAATGTTCAAGCAAGAAAGGTCCATATCATTTACACCCGGTCACCCCCATAAGGATGGGAGGATAAGACTTCCCCAAACATACATACTCCCCCCCCCCCCCCCCCCCCCCCCCCCCACTGGCTCACCGAGAGCGCAAATATATATTTAAATTCGGATTTTCATTCTGTCCAAACGCGTGGCCCGTAGCATTTGCTACTCCTGCTATATGGCTAATCTGGCACTGCAACTATCAGGATTATGCCGCTTGTCACGCTACCTACAAAACCGATCAACTGCGAGTCGAACTCGCGCACCGAGGTTTCTGCACCACAAAAAAAAAAAACCCTTGAAGAAACATGTTTCTTGCATGGGGGTCCCTTAATTTTGTACATTTAATTTTTTTTATTATTTGTTGTTATATCCGCCAGAATAACACATAGGTATTCTTTGAAAATTTCAACCGGCTAGCTATTACGGTTTCAAAAATACAGCCATCGGACCACCGAGCATACCTACTAGGTATGCTCGGTGCATCGGACGGACGGCAAGACACACAGACGTTTGTAGGATTAGCGATGGGTACTGAAACCTAAAAGCATGGTGCCAAGCATGTAAATATAAATTGTAACATTTCAATTACACCGTCTCTGCTAGTTTCGGTGTGTGACTCGTGGTCCCACTAATTTGACCCACCAGTGGTACATGATCTTGTGGGTTCGTGGCCCCACTAGTCTGTGGTACAACCAGTCATAAAAATCTGTTAAGTGCGTGTTTTACTCGCGCACGGAAGTTTCCTTCCCTATCTATCCGATATTATCCGCCTATCTTTTGTCTTTCAACAATGCAATGTATAAAAGCCAGTGGCGCCATCTGTGTGACTAATTCAATAGTGTGACTAATCGATTTCTTTTTTTTAATTATTTGTTGTTATATCCGCCATAGTAACACATTCTGTGAAAATTTCAACGGGCTACCTATTACGGTTCAAGAGATACAGCCCTCGGACAGACGGACGGACGGAGGAGGCGTAGTAATAGGCTTCCGTACGAGATACGGAAACCTAACAAGTTGTAATTCATGAGTCATGAGACTCGTAGTCCCCCCAACTGACGAAATACAGTTATTTATTACAATAAAAAATTAATAAATGAGTATTAAACAATTTTTACTGAGAGTAGGTACCAGGGCCACATGAACTGAAAGAGGTTAAAATGAAAAGTTTTAGTTAAATTTTTATCCTTTACAGTTGGCCGAGCTGTGCCTGGCGCAACATCAGAGCACTCGCGGCGAGGACGCCGCCTACCTGCACCTGCTGGGTCTGTGCTTCCTCCTGCGCGGTGATCCCAGCAACGCTCTGTGCCACGCCGAGAACGCTATACTCACGTATGACGAGGTTAACACTATTTGACAAACTGTTTTCATTTGATACCTACTTGCTAGTGATACTAGGGTTTGCCTGCGGCTTCGCTCGCGTGAAATTCGTACAAATTTAAAAAGAAGATAGTAAGTAAGCCCGCTACCGTACCTTTATTTCGGCGCAGAATTTTATTTAGCCTATCCTGTGTCACGTATAGTTAAATGTGCTCGTACTAAGTTTCATCGAATTCGGATGATCGGTTCGAGAGTTATGGAGGATGGTACATACATACAGAAAATATTTCTAAAAATCGTCAATTTAGTTTTAGTCACCTAGTTCACCCGGTGTTATGTGCTAACATCACGGATATGTTGTATCTGATGTAGCCAACCGTGTAAGTTTCCATAAAAAAATGCACGGCATCTTGTCCTTATCACTGTCACTGTAGAGCTATGAGGTAAAAGGTGAAGCGGTGTCGTGTCCTCTGGCTCCACGCAGCATTTGCTGCAGCTAATGTTGTATGGGTTTTTTTTACGGAAACTGACACGGTTGGCTACATCCCCTACAACGTCCGTGATGTCAGCCCATAACACCGGGTGAACTAGGTGCCATGTCAGTGCTTCCCACTTTGATCGTGCCGGCTACACTGAACTGGTCGGAAAACACAAACTATTTACATAGCCGTTTAGACCGACGTTTCATTCAGTGCGGTGGTACCAACCCGGGCGGGTTAAACCCTACCACCTAGTAAGATTAGGAGGGAAGGGACCTACAGTTTTACGAGGAATCCGAACCTCGGTCAGCCTCCAACGGTCAGCGGTCACCCATCCAACTACTGACCGCACCCAGCGTTGTTTAACATTCAATAGCGACAGTTGACTGTCTGCACCACTGAGCTATCGAGGCTGACATCGCTAGACATGGGCTAGTGCCCGGTTGTTCTGCCAAGCGTTCTGTATTTATTATGTGAGGCGTATTTGATATTTCAACAATGTGCTAAGTGGCGTATGGAATTCTCAATTACTCGTTGTTCGCCACCTGTTGGTCTGCTAGTGAATCTTTCTGTTTCTTCGTCGCGAAGCGATGTAGGTTATTTATTATCGATCTTTATTATTCAGTTGTGGGATAGGTGTCGCATCCACCACATAAGTAACATTTTTTAACATTTAAATACTTTTAGTCTACCATGGATATTAATATTTTGGTTGGTATTTGGCTTACCATGGTTTGAGTTCGCGGTCATTGTGGCCGACGTTTCGGACTGGCATGTGCAGTCCATCTTCAGGGCGAGTGCCTGGCTGCGGTCGGGTCCGCGGTTAACCGTCAGTGTTCTGTTAACCGCGGGCCCGACCGCAGCCAGGCACTCGCCCTGAAGATGCCAGTCCGCACGTGCCAGTCCGAAACTTCGGCCACAATGACCGCGAACTCAAACCATGGTAAGCCAAATACCAACCAAAATATTTTTTAACATTTACAGACGAGTTACCTCCTGGTACTCGCAGGCGCCTGTCTGCAGAAACTCGGCAACGTGTGCGCCGCGAGAGAATCGTACATATCAGCGATGTACAAAGGCGCTAACTCGGCCGACACGCTGCTCCGCTCCGCCGGGCTGGTCCCCAATAAGATGCGATCGCGCAATCTTCTGCAGATGCTGGTCGGCAGGAGGCCTTGCGCGCAGGCCTGGATGGCGCTCGCGTGGAACTTGATTGCGGTTAGCACAAATAAATTGATAGATAGCGTAAGGCGCTCAAGAGTTCGTCATCGATTAGAGATAACGGTGAGTAGAGTGTTTTTGCCGGTTCTGGACCAGTGGATTGCGGATACCAATCACAGGGTGCCACGTCAGAACCCCGCCCCGTCCACCCGCCCGCCCTAGACCGCTCGCCCCCCGTCCGCCCGCCCTTGACCGCTCGCCCCCCGTCCGCCGAAGCATTAACGCGAGCGAAGCCATCAAGAGCGAAACGAGCAGCTTATCACCTCTTCCTGAACATCTATCAAGACATTAACGCGAGCGAAGCCTACCACCCCTCACTCAACGTGAGCGAACTTATCGCTTTAGGCGCAGCCATCTTTCGAAGCATTAACGCGAGCGAAGCCGTCAAGAGCGAAACGAGCAGCTTATCACCTCTTCCCGGATATCTATCGGGGCATTAACGCGAGCGAAGCCGTCAGCGACGAAACGAGCGGCTTATCACCTCTTCCCGGATATCTATCGAAACATTAACGCGAGCGAAGCAGCTGACGTGTGAACTTAGACGCGACCATCTATGGAAACGTGAGCGAAGCCGCAGGCATACCCACGAACTTAGATGCGGCTATCTAGACCGCCCAGCGAAATGAACCATTATTACTTTACTCTTTGAAATGAACTTACACAGCGTTCACGGTAATTTTACCTCTGACACATGTCATTGTATCTTCCTCTAGGTTGGCACCACTTGCTGTCACTAGTACTAACGGTCCTAAAAAGGGTTACTTGCTATTAATATTTTACCCGTGGTAGTGGAAATTATGTATGAGTACCTGTTGTACTTGTAGTGATAAGTCCACCTTTGCGCACTCCTGCATTTCTTGTTTCTTGTCGTGTTCGTGTTCTTGTCGTTCTTCTTTCAATTTGTGTGCAATAAAGAGTTTCTATTCTATTCTAAAAATATATTCAAATATTTCGTACAGGGAAATAGTGCAATTATGGCAACACAGAGCTCAGGTTAGCAAACTTGATAGCTAGAGAGGTAAAATAACTGTGAACGGTCTATAGGCGCGGTCATCTTTGAAAGCATTAACGCGAGCGAAACCGCACATCATTCATTCATTATTACTGTCCGTATTGACTAACCAGCTTATTAATGCAACAGTGAACGGTGCGGCGGCGGCTCTCACAGCCGGATGCGGTATGTGATACCGAGTCCACCACACATCCTCCTTATCACACGGTCCGCCACCTGAAAGACCTGCTCGATCCTGCAACCTACTCCTTTAGCTCCTTTCGGCAAACTTCGGCTCGAAGGAGCAATGTGTGTGGTATGAGTGATGTTGTGTGGTATGTATTAGTGATGTTTTGGTGGTTTCAAAAACAATAACCAGGGTTAATATAGAGAAGATGCGTCGCGTAGCCTAACCTAACCTAACCTAATGTCGAGGCGGCGCATGTCGTTTTTGTTACGTTTGTATTTCCGAAAATAAAGCTTTCTTAGGTGGTTATAAAAAAAAATAACCATTACCTAATTTTAACACCCTAACATTGCTTAAAAAAAACAAACCAAAACAAATTTTGACAAAAGGGGCACGAACCCATGGTCGAGATTCAAAAAAATAAAAATCCTACACTCTTATACCACTGAGCCAACAAATTACATAAACGACCAAACGAATATCGGATTCAGTTGGTTCGCTTTCGAGCCGAGTCTACCCGAGTGTTTCCGAAAGGAGCGTAGGAGGCGCAGGATCAGCCAGAGCTGTCAGGTGTCAAACCCCTTATCACATCCTGCGGCCTGCTGCCCCATCCGCGCTGATTCATAATTTGGCCCACCACCCGCCAGACGCGGATTTCATACATCAATCTCGCATCGCGCATTGATGGTTTACCAGTCTCGCAGTCACAAGTCTACTAGTTGCGTCCTTATGTCGCTAGATTTGTTGTCGCTGGTATCTGCATCTGTAAAAAACGTATTAGTCGTAAGAATATCACACCGCTACCGGTCTTACCCTTCTCCCACACATGTGCGCAAACATTTGTAGATTGTTCGAGTGCCCGAGGTCGCAACCTCAGGCGCAGCCAATTTCACCCCCGAGGAGGTGCCAGTCCGGCTTGGAGGTGGACTAATGTTGCTGGGGAAAGGCTATTAACCCGCGATTTGAAGATCCGTGGATTGTAGGAGTGGGGGAAGATATTCCCTGGCACTGGGAGCCCGTTCCACACCTTTGCAGTGCGGCACAAGAACGATTTAGAGAATCGTGCAGTTCGAAGAACTCTTCTGTCGACTACAAACGGGTGTTCCGCGAGAGATAGATAGATAGATAGATAGAAATACTTTATTGCTCCAAAAAACATTTAACATAAACACACAATAAGAAATTTACATGAGGGGCAAAGGCGGACTTATCCCTTACAGGGATTTCTCCCAGTCAACCTTTGGATGTTTGAGAGTCGTATGTTGCGAGATATAAGTAGGTAGTAGCAAAAGACTTGAGTGTGGGAATGTAAAATATAATATAAGGAAAATAACTATAATATACACTACATATAAGTACATACTAGTTAATTAAAATTAAACTTAGAGAGTATGGCGGGTTTGGCGAAGGCGAACAGGAGGAGGAGGGATAAGGGAAGCAAGTTCGTCAGAGCAGCGGCCATAGTATTACCGATAAAACAGGCTCGATGAACCAACGATACGTCTGTGCTTTAGTGGTTGAAGGTCCTTTGTGAGTTCACATGCTTATGTGTGTTGGGACGAGCGGAATAGGTATTACTTTAGCTTAGCACGGGAGCCGCAGCACTCAAGCTGAGCTGGCCCCCTTTCCCTCCTAGCTCTATGCTGTTATATGGGCGGCGGGTGGCCGAGTGGTTTGGGCATCGGCTTCTCATGCGAGAGGTCCGAGGTTCGAATCCGGTCGGCGTGTACCAATGAGTTTATTCTGACGAAAAAAATTACGTTCATACCCACACCTGCTGCTTCACCGTTCGGATCCGGTGTAAAACTGTATGCAAGGGGCAAGAGAAGGGACCTTGCCCCTTACTAGGTGCTAGGCTCAAATTGTAGCCAACTGGGTTGATACCACCGTACTGGATGTAAGATGGGCGCATAGCAGCCTCGGTTGTGTTCTCCTCTAGTCCAGTATAGCCAGCAATTTAGGGAAGTCTCCGGTATGGCACCTACCTTCTCGGAGGTGATATTGGCTGGTCGCAGCATGCGCTTTGGCCCCTCCGACTCAGCCACTCATACCGGATTACATAAAAAAAATGTTTTGTATTAAATTGTGTGAATGAGAAAATAAAAGATATTCTATTATATTCTATTCTACTGTTACTCATGAATATTGTCACTAAAGGTTCGGCGCATATCTGTGTAGTTTGGTGAGTATGCGGACGCAGAAATGTGCTGCACGGAAGCGTTGTACCTGGACCGGCGCGCGGCGCGTGCGTGGGCCGCGCTCGCGCGCTTGCTAGCTCGTCGCGGTTGCCGCACCAGGGCTAACTTCTGTCAGAACATGGCAGACTATGTGAGTTCGTCTCTACTCTCTGCTCTCTACTCTCTACTCTCTACCTCTCTACTATCTACTCTCTACTCTCTACTCTCTACCTCTCTACTATCTACTCTCTGCTCTCTGCTCTCTGCTCTCTGCTCTCTGCTCTCTGCTCTCTGCTCTCTGCTCTCTGCTCTCTGCTCTCTGCTCTCTGCTCTCTGCTCTCTGCTCTCTGCTCTCTGCTCTCTGCTCTCTATCTCTCAACTTCTTAATAAAATCAATTCTTTTGGCTTCGCCGTAGTCGGGTAAAAAAGGGAAAGTCTGTCTGTATGTATGTATGTTTGACATAAATTTCGGAACCACTGAAGGGATTTTGGTGCGGTTTGCACCAATGTAAAGAGTAGTTCTTGAGGCTCACTATAGGCTATATGCCATCACGCTAAAAAAACCTTAGTGCTGAGCAGTGTCAAAGAAAGTATAGTATGAACGGAATTTAGTGTCGAATGATAGTAATAGATGGTGTGAACAGTTATGTTGCATCGCGTTGCATTATTGGATTATTGTTATTATTGATTATGGATTTTTCTTTATTTCACATTTTCAAAATGTTCTATTAATTTTACATATATTATACAAGTATTAAAAATACAAAGTAATAAAAATACACAAAATTAATAAAAAAATTAAAAACGGTAATACCGCCGGGGCGGCGGGAGGCAGGCCTCCAAGCACACCGGCGGCGGGTGCAGGCCGTGGCTACGGAGCTCTCCGAGACGACGCGAGGCAAGCTACGAGCGATAGGTGGTGGTACTAGACACGTAGGCCACCACCACCCCCATCTCGGAGAGCTCCGTATCCGCCGGACTGCACGGCGACATCGTCGCGCAGCTCTTTTGATTATGGATTATTATTACCGCTAGCGAAGCCGCGGGCAAAGCTAGTTTCGGTTTTATTAAGAAATCCACTGCTTAAACTTATGGTTTCCCAATTATTATTACTAAATATGCTTAAAGTTGTACATGCATAAATACATACCATACCACATGCTGTATCCTAGCAATACGGCTAAGCAGAGCGGTGTTGTAATATAAGAACTACTACTCTACGCCATAATTTTGTGTTATTATGGCGGATATCCTAACAAATAATAAAGAAAAAACAAAAAAAAAAGGAAAAAAGTAAGGGGCGTTTTGGTTGTTAACCAAAGACATTAAACCCACGCTTTTGGTTTATGCTCTATTTAAAAAATAATAATACATACAAGCGTCAAACTTGGTGTGATTATAGTGCAAATGTCTAATAATAATAACTCTAAAGATAACAACAAATAAACGCACGAAGGTTTCCGTATCTAATATCTATCCGCCTCTCTTTGATCCGCCTATGTACAAAAATCGTAACCAAGTAAATAACAACGGTAACCAACCAAGGAAGTAACCGTTACCATGGAAACAACCGATTTTATGTCCACAGATGCAACATAAACAAAGATGTCATATTTGAAAATCAATCAAATACATCAATGTGAAAACTGTCATGAAAAAATAAAAAACCAAAATGACATTGTCTTTTCAAATTTCGAAAATATCGAAAAAGTAAATATTCAAGAATATGTATCCACTATTATCTACCTATCTTTTGTCTTTCAACATGCAATGTATAAAAGCCGTTTGCGCCATCTGTTATTAAATAGTGTGACTAATCTATTTTAATAAAATGTTTGTTGTATGGGGCCCCCCCTTAATTTTTAACTTTTTCATATTTTTTGTATTTGTTGTTTCATCCGCCATAGTAACGCATATTCTGTGAAAGTTTCAACGGGCTACCTATTACCATTCAAGAGATACAGCCCTCGGACAGACATACATACAGACAGACAGACAGACAGACAGTCGGACGACGGAGTCTTAGTAATAGGCTTCCGTACGGGATACGGAAACCTAAGAAAAACCTCGATACTGTGTTACCAACACCTCATGCCTTCATATTGCAGTGTGAAAAGAACTTCTCCGAGGGATGGGATGACTTCTCTGGACCCACCTCGTCAGCAGAGGAGCTGATATCGGAGCTGGTCTCTGCCTGCGCTTGTGAAGATGAACAGGACGTCGAGATAGTGACTGAAGCTGGCGTTTCCTATTTTGCTTAGTGATACACTTTAATTATTCAATTGTATACTTTTTTGGTGATTTCAATAATATAACTGTTTAATTTTTTTCATTAATATTTTTTAATTCTAGCCACTGATCTTTTTTTTTTTATGGAAACTGACACGGTTGGCTACATCACCTACCTACAACATCCGTGATGTCAGCCCATAACACCGGGTGAACTAGGTGCCATGTCAGTGCATCCCCCTTTGATCGTGCCGGCTACACTGAACTGGTCGGAAAACACAAACTATTTACATAGCCGTTTCGACCGACGTTTCATTCAGTGCGGTGGTACCAACCCGGGTGGGTTAAACCCTACCACCAAGTAAGATTAGGAGGGAAGGGACCTACAGTCCGCGCGCGAGCTCCGAGGAATGGGTATTTGTGGAAATTAATTTATTATAGAATTTGTATAGAATTTTTATGGAGATTCACATGTTGTGATGATTATATACTAGGCGAGTAATATTATACAAATGTATAATATTAAAATTCTATACAAATTCTATAATAAATTAATTTCCACAAACACCGATTCTTCGGAGCTCGCGCGCGGACTGTACAGTTGAACACTGGAGGTCCTGGGGACCAACAGACCAGACAGATTGGACTGTCCTTAAGAAATCGGATAAGGTTTAGAGGGCTAGAAAACATAAATGCCGAAAGTCGATTTTGTATGGAGAAAGTTAACTTCCATCTCCTACGTCGCTGCGTTTTTGCCTTACAGCGATTCAAATTTGTAAAAAAAAACCAGGGTACTAAAGCATTTGCTCACGTCTACCTCCCGGGCTGATAGTCAAAATCATCCTGAGAACGAAGAAAATCCACGACACAGACATCCAGGGGTCAGACTTTTGTAGTACAAATTTTTTAAAGTTTTTTTTTTATTATTTAAAACGTGTACATGATTTGCACAAGCCTACGCCGTGTGCCCGTCTGTTTGTCTGTCCGTCTGTCCGTTTGTCGTACCTTTGAAAAACGGTATCTTTTGAACCATAATAGGTAGCCGGCTAAAATTGTCAGACAACATGTGTACCTACTTAATAAAAAAAAAACAAAAGGTTTCTTGTATGTGAACCCCTTAATTGTTTATTAAGGGGTTCACATACAAGAAACGTGTTTTTTCAACGTTTTTGTTTTGTTTGTTTTCCCTCTATAGTATATAAGGTAATATGTACAAGCCTGAAACTTAGTGTATAAACCTAAGGTATAACAAAAAATTATATATACCGTCCAAAGAGTCTTTCTGAACTGAATTAAAGAAAACAAAATATTTTTTGAAATAAATAACACAAATATATTATTGTGTGGTACGGAACCCTCGGAGCGCGAGTCCGACTCGCACTTGGCCGGTTTTTTTAATAAGTTAGTTAAACAATAACAAAGTTAAAATTAATTTTTTCACATCTTATCTTTGCCACTGCCTGCATTCCTTTATTTATACATTTTTCTCATCTAAAGTTTGGCTGGAAAAAAATCTTCCAAGGGATAAGTCCGCGATTGCACCTCAGTTATTTTTCTTGTAAAATTATTTGTGAACCAATAAAGAATTAACTATCTATCTATCTACAAAATAGTTTAGCGTTTGACACTCACAAATGGTTTAACCCCCCAAAAAGATACAATATATTAAAATTCCGTACGCCTATATCTGTATTTTTGGTATTGGTCCTTGTGTGACTTCACCCTACGGAACTGATTGAGATGCTGTTGTCTTCTCCTGTCAGAAGTCAAATTCGGTGTACGATTCGCGCACCTTGTGGGCGCGAACACGAAAGTTTGGGAGACTCCCTCGTACGGCTGCGGGTTGCCGAACAGTGGCTTCCAGTGGCCGTAGTGATGTATTCGGTAGGTTCCGCTCGGGACGTGTCTCGGGATGTCCCAGTGAAAGTGGACCTGACTCGTTCCGGCCAACACGGAGAGACGCTCCCAGATAAACCTGTAATAGGAAGTTACCGTCAAGTATTTGAGCAAAGAGCTATATGGGCTACTTAAGGGACAAATCAAAATGAAATGAAAATAGATTGACAGTAACAAACGACAAGTAATTTACATGAGGAGCAAAGGCGGACTTATGCCTTGCAGGGATTTCTCCCAGTCAACATTTGGACCAAAATATATTTATTGCACTTGATTTTTTTTTTTTGCAAAAGGTACCGCTTAACGCCGCTAGGCGTTCTCCTCCAGCCGGCATTTGGGTTATCACGAAAGAGTGTGGAGTAGCTGAGAAGAAATAAAAAAGATGATTATATAGGCATTTATAAAACCCAGTCTTTTGCAAAAATTCATCACAACACCGAACTCGAAAAGTGAAGGCATTTTTTAAGATTATTTTTTTTATAAAAATAGAACACATCCATACATACATACATACCACACACACTGTATCCCGACAATAAGGGTAAGCAGAGTAATCGGTGTTGTGCTGCAAGAGCTCTGGAAAATTGCAACACAACATCGACCACCGCGTTTAGCAAAGTATTCGGACAAGATAAATTATCGAGCAGCAACTGAAGGACCGTGCCAAGGTGAGAGAAAAATTGAATGTTATAGTGTAATTAATTTGTTTGCTTGAGCGTGCGTGCGTGCGTGCGTTTGCGTGTGCGTGTTCGCGTGCCAGCCATTCAATACCACCTCCGAGGAGGTGTGGTGGACGTGCCACACCGGAGTTCTCCCTGCACTCGAGGTAGACAAGTGAGGGCGCGTCACCTGGTCTCCCAGTCGGCGTCCGTAGCGATGACCGTCCAGCTGCCGTCCTCTTGCAGTTGCTCCACGCATGCGTACCAGTGTCCGTGTTGCAGATTGTTACGCGGGTTTCCGGAAATCTGAGAAAGTTATCTAAGTATTATTTGATTGTTTTTTTTAATGTAATGCGGTATGGCTGGCTGAGTCGCAGAGGCCAAAGCACATTTTTTTTTATGGAAACTGACACGGTTGGCTACATCACCTACAACTTCCGTGATGTCACCCATAACACCAATAAATAAATCTGAAATCTGAAATCTGAACTAGGTGCCATGTCAGTGCTTCCCCCTTTGATCGTGCCGGCTACACTGAACTGGTCGGAAAACACAAACTATTTACATAGCCGTTTCGACCGACGTTTCATTCATTGCGGTGGTATCAACCCGGGCGGGTTGAACCCTACCACCAAGTAAGATTAGGAGGGAAGGGACCTATATCACTAGCCAATATCACCACCGAGAAGGTAGTGTCATAACGGAGACTTGCCTGGATTGTTGGCTATACTCTGGACAGAGGAGAACACAGCCGAGGCTGCTCTGCGGCCATAATCGAACCCCGGATCTCCTCATGAGCAAAGAGTTTGTATTACGTCGCTGCACAAACTCTTTGCTCATGAGAAGCTGACGACGCCCAGACCACCACTCGGCCACCCGTGAATTTTTTAGGGTACCGTATCCGGTATGGGACCCTATTACTAAGCGTACGCCGTCTGTCTGTCTGTCTGTCTGTCTGTCCGTCCGTCCGTCCGTCTGTCTGTCCGAGGGTTGTATCTCTTGAACCGTAATAGGTAGCCCGTTGAAATTTTCACAGAATATGTGTTATCATGGCCGATATAACAACAAATAATAAAAATAAGAAAAAGTAAAAAGTCCAGTTCAGTGTAGCCGGCACGACCGAAGGGAAGCGCTGACGTGGCACCAAGTTCACCCGGTGTTATGGGCTGACATCACGGATTTTGTAGGTGATGTAGCCAACCGTGTCAGTTTCCATAAAAAAAAAATCACGGTGGTTCCCATAGAAGAAACCAAAAAAGTGTATGCGCGCGCGCCATCTACCGAATAGTGCGTGAAGCATTTTAGCTAATCATGACATTTTACTAATATGAAGCATTTCATAACACGCCATAGATGGCGCGAGTGGCGCTAACCATGGCATGGCGATTAGGAACCCTCGGTGCGCGAGTTCGACTCGCACTTGGCCGGTTTTTTTATGGATAGCGCGACATGTGGCCTCGTTTCACCTACAAGTAGCAGAGAGCGTTTCAACTAAAAGTTCCCTTCACCGCTATGTTGGCTCCACTGTCAGTGTCACTGTCAGTGCTTAAATTCGTGTTACCAGATTGTGAAGATTATATTACCTAATAATGTTATCGGTATTTACCATATAATAAATACGGTAAATTCCGATAATTACAGGTAAATCTGTACACATAGCAACCCTCAACCCTGTTTTGACAGATAGACAGTGGAGCCAACATAACGGCGAAGGGAACTTTTAGTTGAAACGCTCTCTAGCAAGCGTACTCACAAAAGTGGCATGCACGCTGTCGCCACGCCTGATGTACTCGGCCAGCGGCTGGAGTACGCACTCGCCGAAGGACCTGCCGAAAGGCGACGAGTCCAGCACGACCGGAGTCACCAGCGTGATGGTGCCGTCCACGTTGTCGGTCGGCAGCGGGCCGGGCTCCACGTCGCTGTTCTGTGGGCAATAAACTCTTCTGAAAATCTGTGATCCTGGTGGCTGTGAATGGGGCCACCGAATCAATACTAATAATAAATCTGTAAGGGATAAACTGACACGGTTGGCTACATCACCTACAACATCCGTCATGTCAGCCCATAACACCGGGTGAACTAGGTGCTATGTCAGTGCTTCCCTTCATTTCCTGTCGGCTACACTAAACTGGACGGAAAACACGAACATATTTACTACACTGACGGCAGTGGACAGGAAAACGGAGTGTGGGAAGACCACCCACCAGGTGGGACGACGGCATTAAGTACGTCGGCGGAAAGCAGTGTTTCCTTACCGCTGAAGACCGGGTAGACTGGAGGAAAATTGGAGAGGCGTAGTGCAGCAGTGGACGCTTACACGCTGACTGACTGACTGACTGATGGATAAGGCATGTTGGCCCAGTGATGGATGCACGGACAAACCTCGAAAAGAGCTCTCGTGAGTTCGGAGAACTTGGAGAGGTAAATGTCCAGCGTGTTTGGACCGTAGATAGTGGACGCTCCTTCGTATCTCTGCACCTGGAGAGAAAACAAGTGCAATTTGTGGGCTTAGCTTGCGTATAGATAAACCATGTAATGTACTTCCTCAAAGAAAGTAACGTTCAGTAACCTAAAACTGTATTACCTCCGTCAATGTAAAGTAAAAACCTAAAAAACAAAAAGCAACTTTTGTTTCTTAACTGGATGGACAAGTATGTATGTATGTATATTTATTCGTACATAATATTCTTTATATTAAGTATTAGTAATTTATATGTAGTAGCACATGTATGGCTTGTATTTTACTAGCATGTAGGTACTTATAAAGCTAAGCGCAAACTGGCGCGATCAAGGATCAAGGCGATTACGGCGGTGGCGATGACGGTGGCGATCAGATAGGTTATATACAATTGTGTGTGCAAGCGCACACTGGCGCGGTCGATCGCTGCACGCGTGCGGCCAGTGCGCGGTCCGAACGCGGCGGTGGCGATCAGATCGCGCCTGCAGCATCTGATCGCGTGATAATCATAGGAACTGACGAAAGGATGGAGGAAATAATTATAAAGGAGGTCTACAATCACTAAAATTCTATACAATACTGCTCACGCGGAATAAAAAAAAAGTAAAATTTAAAAAAGTAAAATAAAGTAACAAAATTAAAAAAAAAAAGTAAAATTTCTTTTGTAGTTAAAAGTACGAAAATTACGAAATTACGCAACCAACGCGGCACCACCGCCGTCGAATCTGAACGCTCTGATCTGCGCGACTTTTGAACGCCACCGCCACCGCTACATAGGCCGCCACCGCTATGATCGCCACCACCGCGCCAGTTTGCGCTTAGCTTTATATGTATAGTTAATAAGTATTCTTATTATTATTTTATCTTCAATTCTCACGCTCAACTCATTTGCAACTACCTACTTACATTCCACTATATTATCGAATCTCAAACACCCAAAGGTTGACTGTAAGAAATCTCTGTAAGGGATAACTCCACCTTTGCACCTTATGTAAATTTTCCAATGTATTTGTTACTGTTTAATGTTTACTGGAGCAATAAAGAATTTTCTATCTATCTAACAATAAACCTTCTCGAAGAGAGTAAGTAAATAAGGGCGAGGCCGAAGGCCGAGCTTCGTTCGCGTAAACGATATTATATTCTATCGAAGAAAGCAAGTCATTAAGGACGAGAACCGAAGGCGGAAGAAGGTTTATCGTTTACCTGAAAGCAGCTCGGCCTTCGGCCTCGAGCTTAGTTTTCTTTCTCATTCCTCAAGAAGGTTTATTGTTTACCAGAGTTTTTATATTTTACTTACTTAGCGTTCGCCCGACTTCTATGTATGTAATGTATGTAAACGGAAATTATTTCAACTTTTTAAGGGTCTGGGGTTTTTTTTTTTAAATTGGTAACCAAACTTTTATTTCAAGCTTTAAAAAAACCGCATCAAATAGCTCCATCCGTGAGACGTTATTTTTTATTACTTCATACATAATTACTTTAATACTTGACACTAACATAGCTAAGAACCATTTCTAATAAAAAAAACCGCATCCAAATCAGTTCATCCGTTTGGAAGTTCCCATGTCACAGACAGACAGACACACAGACACACAGACAGACGGACAGACGGAGGCGTCAAATTATAACACCCCTCCTTTTGCGTCGGGGGTTAATAGTCCAGTCGACATGTCGAAAAAAGGTGGGGTAACTGGAAAGTATTCCGAAGTTAATGAACCTTTTACAGATTGTTTGAGGGTACACTAGGAATACTATCCTAAGTTTTCGACCTCGATGACCCTGTGCTACACAAGTTAGCACAGGGTCAGCCCGGGCACAAGGTGGGCAGCCAAGGGGGATCCAAGTGAAGCAGTCAGTAGAAGACGCCGATGTAATGATTGTGGAGACTGCTGTCTCAGCTGCTGACAAGTATGATGGTGTCGTCATAACAGGGGAAGACATATATCTTCTGTTGCTTCTCACTGCTGTGGGTTCTTCCAAAAAGAATGTTTATTAAACAAGCTGTAAAAGTTTCATTAACTTCGGAATACTTTCCAGGTAAAAGTACATAACTGCTGGACTATTAAAAACAATACACTACGTATGAAAAACGACGTTTTATAAAGCCAAATAAATTCCGGGTTCTGAACTTCTGACTACATAGGTAATAAATTGACATGTAATAAATTGAAGTATGAAGTGCGGAGTCCAGAACATTTTTTTCCGTCTACAACATACATACACACACCCCCACACGGCGTATCCTGACAATCGGGGTAAGCAGAGTAATCGGTGTTGTGCTACAAGTATTCTGGTAAACTACAGCACAATACCGACCACCACGTTTAGCAAAGTATTCGGACAAGATAACTCAGCTCGGGCTGTACTTGCTGTAAGGCCTGCTGCCAGACTCGGTAGTGGAAACAGCGTGCCGAGGTGAGAGGTGGCTAGCCTGTCGCACTTATGCACGGCATCTTGTCCTTATCCCTTAGTCGCCTTTTACGACATGCACGGGGAGAGTTACAGTGGGGCTATTCTTATTAAGTACCGGCCCCGCACACAGTTCTGACTAATAGTTGCGAAATCTTAGGAGCGCTAAAACACCAACCTGATACTCCTCAAACGTAGTGATGTAGTGAGTGTAGTCGTTAGTCAGGCCTGCCAGCACCGGTCGAGCTCGCTGGGTGTACTCCTGCGCAGTGGCAGCGACCACATCGCGCACACGTCTCCCGGACATCGTGGTGAACTCGCCAGGCAGACCGACGATGAGCAGCTCTCCCAGCCGCAATATCGACATTGAGATGATGGTCGGGTGCCACGCTATGGGGAAAGTGGACTGAAAATTGTGTGAGAAAAAAATTACTTCCCTTGCCACTTAACACGCGTAACAAACATACAAATTTCTCTTTCCGCCACTCACCTAGCAGTTATCATACCCCAAAGGTACCCTGTTAGAAAATGCCTAGAGGCATTAAGTGTTACCTTTTGCCCATATTCTATTTGAGTGCAATAAATATATATATATATATATATATACATACTTAACAGGTTTTTATTATTTATTTATTTTTCATGGAAACTGACACGGTTGGCTACATCACCTACAACATCCGCGATGTTAACCCATAAAACCGGGTGGCGTATATCGAGTGGGGACGTTTTGAAGTAGCATTTCGACATAGGCCACCGGGTGAACTAGGCGCCATGTCAGTGCTTCCCTTCATTTCATCAATCGGCTACACTGAACTGGACAGAAAACACGAACTATTTACATAGCCGTTTCGACCGACGTCTCGCTCAGTGCGGTGGTATCAGCCCGGCCGGGATAAGCCCTATCACCTGGTAAGGTAAGATGGGAAGGGACCTACAGTTTAACGTGGAATCCGAACCACGGTCAGCCTCCAACGGTCGAGCGGTCACCCATCCAAGTACTGACCGCGCTTAGGGTTGCTTAACAACAGTGGACCGACCGCACCACTGAGCTATCGAGGCTGACAAGTACTTGATTGTTGCCGGCGTTCTCGTGAGATGAGGGATGGACAGACGGGATGGTCACTGCTCACATTGGCACTGCCCTTCCACATATCACGCAGTGGGTAGCTGCGTTCGTATACTCATTTTACACCGATTGGTGAGATTTTTTCTTATTTTTTTTTATTGCTTCCGGACTGGGTGGCTCTACCAGAGATCGAAGCCTCAGGCGCAGCCAATTTCACCGCTGAGGAGGTGCCAGTCCGGCTTGGAGGTGGACTAATGTCGCTGGGGAAAGGCTATTAACCCGCGATTTGAAGATCCGTGGATTGTAGGAGTGGGGAAAGATATTCCCCGGGAGCCCGCTCCACACCTTTGCAGAGTGCGGCACAAGAACGATTTAGAGAATCGTACAGTTCGAAGAACTCTTCTGTCGACTACAAAGGGGTGTCCCGCGAGAGTATAGCGGGTTTGGCGAAGGCGAACAGGAGGAGGAGGGATAAGGGAAGCAAGTTCGTCAGATAAGTACAGCGTTCCAAAGACAGACAGACAGACAACGGGCGTAGGCTCAGTAATAAATAACTATCCGTCTCTGTTTGTAAGCGGAATGGTTGGGTACACCACGTTACAGAACAGGAGGGGAGTGCATAAATCCTTTAGTTCTTGGTTTGATCACGCTCCATGTCCCTAACAAATAACCTCGTGCTCGGAATCACAGACTATTCGCACTAAGGCGGATTCGTACCGTCCACTATCAGCAGACTCCGGTACCTCGGGCGTTGAACTGGCTCAATGGAATGGTGGCTAAACTGCCAGAGCTGGATATCTTCAACTGTAACCTCGGTGACTGTAACCGTAGGCAGTTTATAAAACTAGCCACAGAATATTTGAAACAGACTAATTTATAAATTAGGTACTGTATATATTATGTTATCTTTATCTTATTTATCATTTATTCGTTTATTTACACATTATTAATTTTTTTATATTAATTTTACAAATAAAACCTAAATCTAAAATTAATACAATATAACAAAATGGAATTATTATTATCATATTATTAACCTAACCTAAGAATTAGACATGTTATCTGTAAATAGGAGATTTTTGAGTAAATAAATAAATAAATAAATAAATAAATAGCATCTCGTACGACAGATACGGAACGCTATAAAAAGAGAACAAGCCAGGCTATAATGCTCACCCTGCCCGTAGCAAGTAGGATGGGTTTTGGGCCATGACACTCGTGGTCCTCCTCAGTCGGCTCTCCGAGGAAGTCCCTGATTTGGTCAAGCAGTGGGTTGCCGGTGGTGTCGCCCTGGGTGATGTTGAGCGCCGACGCGCCGTCCGTCGTGCCGGCTGCGAAGCTGAAGCCCATTGCTGGTACGCATCCGGTTACCATTTCGTCCTGATTTTGGATAAATTCAACGCTTACATTTGAAGGCTTGAAAGCTTTTTTTTTTGACTGACACGGTTGGCTATATCACCTAGAACATCCGTGATGTCAGCCCATAACACCGGGTGAACTAGGTGCCATGTCAGTGCTTCCCTTCGGTCGTGCCGGCTGCACTGAACTGGACGAAAAACACCAACTATTTATATAGCCGTTTCGACCGACCTTTCATTCAGTGAGGTGGTACCAACCCGGGCGGGTTAAACCCTACCACCTAGTAATATAAGAAGGGAGTCATATCCCTTAGTCGCCTTTTACGACATACACGGGGAGAGATGCAGTGGGGCTATTCTTTTAAAGTACTGGCCCCATACGGTACAAAAAGCTGCATTGTTTCACCTAGAAGTTTTTTTAAAATGTAATCCGTTATGGGTGGCTGAGTCGGAGGGGCCAAAGCACATGCTCCGACCAGTTAGTATATCAGTTCCGAGAAGGTAGGTGCCATATTGGAGAATTTCCTGCATTACTAGCTATACTAGCTAGAGGAGAACACAACCGAGGCTGCTATGGCGGCCATCTTACATTCAGTACGGTGGTGCCAACTCAGTCGGCTACAATTTGAGCCTACCACCTAGTAAGGGGCAAGGGAAGGGACCTACAGTTTTACACCGGTTCCAAACGGTGAAAAAAAGCAGGTGTAGGCAGGTAAATTTTGTCGTCAGAAAAAATATGACTAAAAATAAATTGATGATTTTTAGAAATCTTTTCTGTATGTATGTGTGTATGTTCCTCCATACTCTATTCTATGAAACTTAGTACAAGCCATAGAGAAATAATATACGGGTGTAAGATAATATACTATGGTACAAGCTCATTTGACTATACCAGACACAGGATAGGCTAAATAAAATTCAGTTCCGGTTATGCTAAGATGTGGCTCCCATACAAACCGAATTGTTCCGCTCGCCGAAATAAAGGTACGGTAGCAGGACTTTTTTCTTTTTAAATACGAATTTCACGCGAGCGAAGCCGCTGGCAAAAGCTAGTTATAAATAAAACGATAGACAATTGGTAACTTACCAAATCGAAGGTTCTAGTGATAGGGTTGTATTTGGGCACAACTTGTTCCGGCATATTCACGAACTGATGCACCGATCCTATGTACTCGGACAATTCTTCTCCAGGCGAGTTGAGTATTTCCTGAAATAAATAAAAATACTAATTTCATTTTATCTCGAATGAACTGATGTTGAGAAGGCACCTGTATGTATATAGGTACTGTATAAGGCACCGGGCGAAACGTCTATGTAAATATTTCGTGTTTTCCGTCCAGTTCAGTGTAGCCGACATGAAATGAAGGGAAGCACTGACATGGCACCTAGTTCACCCGGTGTTATGGGCTGTCATCAGCACGGATGTTCTAGGTCATGTAGCCAAACGTGTCCGTTTCCATAAAAAAAAATTTGCAGCATCAGCTGTGTTTTCCTCTGGGCCAGTAAGGCCATCAGTTCACACGGAAGTTTTCGATATTATGACACTTTGTCGAAAGTTATATTAGTCGACCGGATAATGTGCTTAGTTCCCTCTAACTAAATCACCCATATATAAATCCCCGTCCAAGTTTTTTGGAACCTCAGTCATCGTTGTGTTTTGGCTGGAAAATCATCATCATCCCCGCCCAAGATCACCTTGGGAGAGAGGGTAGATATGGTAGATGTAGGGGGTAGTTCTTCAACTTATGTAGCGGGTTGTATTCAACATATATAGATAGATAGATAGAAAATTCTTTATTGCTCCAGTAAACATTAAACAGTAATAAATGCATTAGAACATTTACATAAGGTGCAAAGGCGGACTTACCCCTTAGAGAGATTTCTTACAGTCAACCTTTGGATGTTTGAGATTCAATAATATAGTGGAATGTAAGTAGGTAGAAGCAAAAGAGTTGAGTGTGAGAATTGAAGATGAAATAATAATAAGAATACTTATTAACAATACATATAAGTACATGCTAGTAAAATACAAGCCATACATATTATGTAAGAGGGTAGTATATATAAATTATATGCATAAACAATTAATGAAATATCTCACCTGCGCACCATGCACAAGTTTCTCAGCGAGAATCCTTGTGCTCTCAAACATGTTCTCTCCCGGTCCTTGCGCGAAGCACTGCTCCGTAGGAGCTCCGGGGCACAGCAGGAATTGTCCATCGCACTCCAGTCCGGTGAACTCGCATTTGGGCCCGTCGGTATTGGGTGAGATGTCACCTTCGTTGGAGTTGGCGAAAGCGCAGACTATGTCGCCCTGGAATATATTGAAATTGGTGGATAAGTTCAAGAAGAGCTAGGACACGCATGAACTTGGAGGAAGGATGCTAGCTCCGCGGAGGGCGCATGTCATTGGTTTACTCGAAGCGCATGAAGAATGATGAAGAAGCTCCCCAAGAAAATGATTAGTTGAAGTTTTAATAAAAGACGCGCTGTTAGAAATAAACAGAAGAAGAATACTTATTACAAGTAACTTGAGTGCCTTTTAGATACATTCGTAGATTTAATATATACTATTTAATCTACGATGCAGCAAACTCGTCACTTTTCTTTTGAATATGCCTTTTAAGTTAAAGTTGAATATGCCTTTTAAGTTATGGCAACAGAAAACATTATTCAGCTAGTCACTCAACGATAATTGAAAATAGAACCTAAGTCTTTCCCAAAAAAAAAAAAGAGTTCACTATCTTTCACACCAGCGTTCTCGACGAATTGAGCAACTTTTCCGCTAGTACGACAGCCACGACGACAGCGGTACCCAGGTTGTCCGTGAAGACAAGCTGGTTGATTATGCCACGTTGACTTTGTTTCCAGCGAACCAGTAGTTGAAGCCGAGCATCTAGGAGTCGGAGTCGCAAGTTATTTGACTCGCTTAAAACGTTGCTCACCTTTCCCACTAGCGTGCCTGGCGGATTGAGCTGCTTCTCCATGAGTACGGCGGCGTAGCCCAGGTTGTCCGAGGAGACGAGCTGATTGGTCATGTTCATGCTGACTGTGTGCACAGCGAACCAGTTGATGACGCCGAGCAGCGAGGAGTCGGAGTCGCGATTGATGCGGATTTGGGTCAGCGTTGTGTCCGTGTTGTACTCGTAGCTGAACGGACAAATTGAATTTGTTTGATCATTGCAGTAGCCGGATTGGGTGGCGTCGAGCCACCCATGAGGTGTCTACGACGCCCATGGACATTCGGCCTTATGCGGTGGTTGCGAATGCCATGCTGGCCTGACAGGTGCTTATTCACTCCCCTCTTGAAGGACCCGGGCGGGACTGTACTTGGGGGGAAATATATGGGCAGAGAGAGCGTTCCAGAGTTTACCGGTTCTGTAGAGGAAAGATCTGCAGAACCGGTTAGTAAGCAACTGCGTTAAGTCCAGCGTGTAGGGATGCAAACCCTGTCCGGTGCGCGTGGTGCGAAGGTGGAAAGGGGACGGCGGAATCGCGTTAAACACCTCCTCCGAGCACTCCCCATGAAATAAGCGATATAACATACTTAGGGAGCCGGCATTCCTGCGGAATTGCAGTGATTCTGAATTGCGGGACACTTCGGGGTCATCCACCATTCGCACGTCTCGGCGCGCTGGATCGAGTCCAGAGGCGCAAGCTGGTATATGGCAGAGCCATCCTACAGGTGCGAACAGTGAATATGGAGGTTGAGAGATTAAGTTGGGGACGCGTACACAATATATTATCTCGAAGAAAGTAGCTGACAAAGAGCGAGGCCGAAGCAAAGTGAAGGCCGAGCTGCGTTCAGATAATTTCGAGGTGTTGACAACTGCAGCATACATAAGAAATGTACCGGTCAGGCGAGGGTACATACGTACGTACGAGTGAGATAAGTAATAAAATTATCGATCAATGTACTCATCTTAGAGATAATTACAGAAATTGACTAATTATGTCATTACTTGCCCTTGTAGGGTAAGTTCGCACTTTGAACATTGTTACTTTTATTTCAGTGAATTAATTTATGAAATCATCTTTACGGCGCCACAAATCACATCCATAAAACGTATAGGTACCGTGCTCTCTCCACTTCCGGGTTGTGCAGATAGGAGAAGGGCGAACGGTTGACGCCCACCCCCAGCACCTCCGTCTGGCCGAAGAACACTCGAGCGGGTACCATAGCCTCGTGCGCACGGACTATACTCTGCGGTGTAAGAGGAACATTTGCTTTAATTCTTATAAGAGATAGATACAATGCCAACAATGGAAAGAAACATTCGTTCCCGGACAGGATTTTAACCCTGGCACGAACTGCCAGCATGCTCATCAACTTTGCCACCGGGTCGCGATTTAGAGACCTAAATTTCGAACAGTTGTATCTTCGGGTGTAGACATTACGGGAGATAATGCATCCGAAGCGAACGTTCGCTGACCTCTCACATGCATATCAAATAAAGAATACCAAAGCACTCCGTTAGCCATGTGACATGAATAATCTGACTGAATGAAAGGTCGGTCGAAACGGCTATGTAAATTGTTTGTGTTTTCCGGCCCGTTCAGTGTAGGCGGCACGACAGAAGGGAAGCACTGACGTGGCACCAAGTTCACCCGGTGTTATGGGCTGACATCACGGATGTTGTAGGTGATGTAGCCAACCGTGTCAGTATCCATAAAAAAAATCCCACTTCATCAATCCCCGTGCATTTCCCAGAAGGTGACCAACCGCTAAGGCCAATAGGTCGTATTAATGGGTGACAGGCTAGCCACGTGCCACCTCGGCATAGTTATTTCACCAAGTCCTGTAGTAGTAAACTTGTCTAGATCTTGTCCAGATTATCTTGATCTTCGGTATTGTTTAGTAAATCACCCGAGTTATTCGAGCATAACAACAATTACTCTGCATACCCCGAGTGTCGGGATACAGCGTGATGGTGTAAGACACACTAACCTCAGTGATGCCAGAGATATAGGCGTCGAAGGTCTCCCTGACGAAGCCGAGGATGGAGACGTCGAAGAGGAAGTCAACGAGATAGCCTCCCGGGATGCTGTGCGTGTGGGTTCCGGACATTATCACGTTCCTCTCGCTGTATATGTCGCCGTAGCGGCTCTGCAGATTGCTGACAACCTAGGATTCAAATACCATATCATGTTTCCTTTGAAGACGGTGTAGCAGTTTGAACAGAAAAAAGTGAAGCAAAGACTGGAAATATTTTAGTTCCATCTTCTTTTATTTGCTTAGTTGAAACGAGATGAAAGTGAAATGTTTGCCTTACTTGGTCAATGTGTGAAGCATTTGACCGAGTTCAGATGAAGTTAGAACGATTGAATCTGACTGAAAATTTCACATGTTTTCTAAGATTTGTATCTCTGATTCTCTCTATATCTTCTCAACCGCAACGTCTCATTTCGTAAAAGACGATGATAGGAGGGATCTATGGGCGGGATACTGCCGTGCTAATAGTTGGCAGGCTATTTCTCACCTTAGCACGGTTCTTCCACTGAGTCTTGTAGGTCTTCGTGCCTTACTTCCCGCTTCATGGTTATATTGTCCTAATATTTTGCTAAACGTGGTCGTCGGTGTTGCACCGACCACCACGTCTGAGTTCTTACCAACCAACACAGATCACCCTCGATTGTTGGGATATCTACAGCGTTTTTGGTATCTTTGCAATTTTTACAAATCACAGAAACATTACCCTTCTTCGAACAGCGATGCCATGAGCCTGCACATCAGCGGAGACGTAGACGAACCGGTCTCCGTTCAGCTCGAAGATGAACGCTCTTGAGAACTGGCGCAGGTGGATACCTCGACCTGATTGCTGAACGTTCGCGTAGCCCATCTGCAGGGAGGAGCAATATTAACAATCCTGGACCATTACGTCTTTTTTATTAATGTAAACTTATTTTCGTCAGCCTCGGTAGCTCAGTGTTACGGTCGGTCGACTGTTATTAAGTAACCCTGGGCGCGGTCAGTACTTGGATGGGGGAACGCTCGACCGTTGGAGGCTGACCGTGGTTAGGATTCCACGTTAAACTGTAGGTCCCTTCCCTTCTTACTTTACTAGGTGGCAGGGTTTATCCCGGTCGGTTTGGTACCACTGCACTGAACGAAACGTCCGCCGAAACGGCTATGTAAATATTTCGTGTTTTTCGTTTTAAATAGTGGTTTCTAAAAGCCGAAGACAGAAAAAAACTGCCAACGTCTGGGGGAGATCTATGTCTAACAGTTTAAAGCAGCAGGTCCATGCCGTAGAAGAAGAAAAGATGCTGACATTCAGTTTCATTTATAAAATTAAAAACCCTTTTTAATCCATTAATTGAGGGAATGAACGCATTAATATGTTCTTCTTCCTCGTCATTATCTTCTTCATTATCGTCTTCGTCATTGTCAACATCATAATCATCATCATCATCATCCTACTTCTCTTCATCATCATCCTTTTCATCGTCATCCTTCTCATCATCATCTTATCATTAATTTACAGTGTGAAATATTCTTAAAAAAATATGTTATTTTACTTACGAAGTTGATTTCTACTGGAGGGCCGGTCATGTCCGCGATGCCCACGCCCACATTGTACGTCGCTTGTGCTGCGCCCGCGCACGCAGCTAGTGCGATCCACACGCCGAGCAGCGCCATCTTGCGATCTTGCATCAAATCCCACACCTTTTGTTGGTTGAGCACTCGTCAAGTTAGGATCAATGACATTGAAAACAATTTTACATGATATTTTAAGACTTCATGAATATCTATTTATGTTTTTTGTATATTGTGTTGAACTATTTGACAATTGAGAAGATCTACGCTAGGCTATTCTAGATCCGGCGGCCGGTGGCCGAGTGGTCTGGTCGTCGGCTTTTCTTGCGAGGGGTCCGAGGTTCGAATCTTACCGGCGCGTACCAATGAGTTTTTTTCTGATTTGAAAAAAATCACGTGCTGCATACCTTCACCCACAGTTCCGTAGTTCGGATTCCATGTAAAGATTTAGGTCCACCGGTTTGACTGGAGGAAATTGCCCCCGCCCTTGCCACGCATTACGTGACGTAAAGTGAAGAAGAATGATGGAAATTATATTATAAAGTGTGTTATTATTATCTAGAATAAACATTGCCCTATTAAAATATGATGTGATTTATAAGTATTCAAAAGGAATTGCATAGGAATTTAGAAGTTGTGTAAGTAGAATGATTCTAATAGACAGATAGCCAGAGTACAGCATTTTCGATAAACTTTTCTTATTATTACCTTCGTTTTTTCATAGTCGGGATTTTGTAAAACTATTTTTTTTTACATTTGTTTTATGTTATCCGGTATGGGTGGCTGTGTCGGAGGGGACAAAGCGCATGCTCCGACCAGCCAATATCACCCACGAGAAGGTAGGTGCCATACCGGAGACTTCCCTGGATTGCTGGCTATACTGGACTAGAGGAGAACACAGCCGATGCTGCTATGCGGCCATCTTACATCCAGTACAGTGGTACCAACCCAGTCGGCTACAATTTGAGCCTACCACCTAGTAAGGGGCTAGGGAAGGGACCTACAGTTTTACACCGGTTCCGAACGGTGAAGCAGCAGGTGTAGGAATGCACGTAAATTTTTACGTCAGAAAAAACTCATTGGTACACGCCGACCGGATTCGAACCTCGGACCTCTCGTATGAGAAGCTGATGCCCAAACCACTCGGCCACATGCCGCTTGTCGTTTTGGGTGGGCACATTTTATTGAATTTGCATTAAATATAAATCTGTTTATCTGGATAGTTAGCACAAACCACAAAATAACACGATTATCACTCTTTATAATCTTCTTATAAAACTGTAGGTCCCTTCCCTCCTTATCTTACTTGGTGGTAGGGTTTAACCCGCCCGGGTTGGTACCACCGCACTGAATGAAACGTCGGTCAAAACGGCTATGTAAATAGTTTGTGTTTTCCGACCAGTTCAGTGTAGCCGGCACGGTCAAAGGGGGAAGCACTGACATGGCACCTAGTTCACCCGGTGTTATGGGCTGACATCACGGACGTTGTAGGTGATGTAGCCAACTGTGTCAGTTTCCATAAAAAAAAAAAAAAAAATCTCTTTGCCTACATTAAAGGACGAGATAACACTAAGCTGCTCCGATAAAGTAATCCGTATTCAAATACCCGTGTGAAGGAACTACTGGACAATTTCACTTCTAACACGTTCGGCCACTACTGCATCTCTCCCCGTGCATGTGGTAAAATGCGACTAAGGGATAAGGACAAGATGCCGTGCCCAGGCCGCCCAGGCTAGCCTCCTTTCACCTTGGCACGGTCTTTCCACCGAGTCTTGCAGCAGGCGTTACTTGCTGCCCGATCTGAGTTATCTTGTCCGAAATACTTTGCTAAACGTGGTGGTCGGTGTTGTGCTGTAATTTACCAGAATACTTGTAGCACAACACCGATTACTCTGCTTACCCCGATTGTCGGGATACGGCGTGTGGTGTTTATGTATGTACACGTTCTAACTCGTGTGAAGACAAAGTTCTTTCAAAATAAATTGTGTGTTGTCAACTTTCTTTTCCTAATGTCTGCACATTAATTTCCATCATTCTTTTTCACTTAATCTCTTCAACAAAAGGTTGACGAAAAAAAAATACTCATAGCGATAAGTCTGCCTTTGCACACAAATGAAGGTGTTAAAAGAGGCTATCGCAATGGGCCGATAGTTATTGGGGTCAGCTGAGTTGCCCTTTTTTGGGCACCGGTTGGACCGCGGCCTTCCTCCAGCAAGCAGACACGATACCGGAGGAAAAAGAGGTCCTAAAGAGACGAGTGAGGATAGGTGTTAATTCAAGTGCACAGGCGTCAAACTGACGTAGACTTTTGAAGACCGCCCTGTTATGGAATCGCACCTCACGCATCGATGTATCGCATTGAGGTAACGACGGAGGTGTAGCACCTTGATCGTCAAAGGTCGAGTTGGAAGCAAAAAGGCGAGCGAATATATTCGCCTTCTCCTTAGCAAGGATAGCGAGTGTTCCATCGGGTCGTTCTTTCGGGCGGCAGAAGTTCCGACCGATAGAGTTCGCTAGGGACCAAAACGCATGACTCCCGGTAGGACAGTGCGCGAGTTTTTGGCTTACTCCTCGGTCGTGCTTAAACTTGGCCAAATCAAGCACACGCTTGCTGGACTTGACAGAAGCATTAAAGGCACGCCTCGACTCCACTTCAACACTTTTGAAAATGTTAGACACACGTTATAAATAACAGATGGATAAACGCTCACCTGACCAGGCCACACTCCACACTTCACACTATCTTGTTTATCCAAATGATTTGAATTTTTGGTAATTGCCGATAATGTCCCCGCTTGGCCGAAGCTGCCACACGCATCTCAGATCCCAACTCCGATATGTCTTTTATCGTGTTCTGTTCGCTGGACCGTTGTACAGAGCTATCAAATTAATTGTTTTCTTTATCATTGTGAAATGTATTATCATTGTTCTATACTAATCGCAATAAAAAACCGGCCAAGTGCGAGTCGGACTCGCGCACCGAGTGTTCCGTATCGCCATGTCATGGTGAGCGCCACTCACGCCTTCTATGGCGTGTTTTATGAAATGATTAGTTAAAATGCTTCATACTCTTTTCGGTAGATGGCGCGCATACATTTTTTAGTTTCTTCTATGGGGACCCCGTGATTTTTTTTACTTTTCTTATTTTTATTATTTGTGTTTATATCTGCCATAATAACACATATTCTGTGAACATTTCAAAAGATGCAGCCCCCGGACAGACAGACAGACAGACAGACGGAGTAGGCTTAGTAATAGGGTCCTGTACGACGGATACGGAACCCTAAAAACGTAAAACGAAGAGGTAACCTTGCAACATAGTTTGTAAAATGTTTTGAAACATTTTAACGCAAACTCAGTTCGTATTTCGGAAAATAAAATGCTAAAGGGTACAGTTAAAAATATGTATTTACAAGAACAATATGCTATGCTAAAGGGCGACGGGTTAGCCACCTCTTACTTTGGCACAGATCTGCCACCGAGCGGTTGGGTCTTACTTGCTCCTTGATAGTTAGTTACCTATCTATCTTGTTCGAATAATTTGCGAAATGTGTTGGTCGGTGTTGTTCTTTTTTACCAGAGTCATTGCAGCACAACACCCACTACTATGCTTACCACATTTGTCGGAATACAGTTTTCGACATAAAATAAAGTCCGCATTAAAATTTAAGAACGTTCATTTATTGCCTTACCTATTGGTTAGGCGTTGGTGATATATATTAATAGGAAGATCTAGATGCAAGTAAATCAACTGTAAAGGTAAATTTAATTTATAATAATTTTAGTTTTCTACGTTTAACGTATTTCAATATCGCTTTTTGAACTTAAATAAACATAAATAAAACATTATAGTTGCCAAGCTAAAATACTTTATTGCACAATCACATTAGAACAGTTACAGGAGGTGCAAAGGCGGACTTATTCCTTACAGAGATTTTTTCCAGTCAACCTTTAGATATTTGAGAGTCGATTAGTATAGTAAAATGTAAGTATGTAAGTAGATAGTAGCAAAAGAGTTGAGTGTGTGAATTGAAGATAAATTAATAATTGTTAATTAATTATAAAAAACTTTATTAAACTAATAAATTAATAATACATGTTAGTAACATGCTAGTTAAATAAAAACTATACTTATGTGTATTGTTGTTTAATAGATAGCATGGTTGTTAGTGGAGAAGGACGTAGAATGAAAAATTACGCTGATATTTTATCATAATTTTATTTTCACACTATCCAACATCTGTATCTTTCTTTCTCAAAGAATGCTTAAACTAATTCACACACACATCTATAGGCTACACATAGGTTCTCACAGATAGTACACACGGACGACTATGACAAATATAGAATATAAAAAAGAATTGCCCCACTGCATCTCTCCCCGTGTATGTCGTAAAAGGCGACTAAGGGATATGACTCCCTTCTTATATTACTAGTTGGTAGGGTTTAACCCGCCCGGGTTGGTACCACCGCACTGAATAAAAGGTCGGTCGAAACGGCTATGTAAATAGTTTGTGTTTTCCGTCCAGTTCAGTGTAGCCGGCACGACCGAAGGGAAGCACTGACGTGGCACCAAGTTCACCCGGTGTTATGGGCTAACATCACGGATGTTGTAGGTGATGTAAGCCAACCATGTCAGTTTCCATTAAAAAAAAAAAATAAACAAATGTTTTAATTTAACAAGTAATTTACATAAGGTATAAAAAATTGGCACTTCACTGGGAACACAAACCATAATGTAACAATATGTTTCTGGACGAAGACACGAAGAAAATAAACATTGATTTAGTTCACGATGAATTATATTGGCATTTTTCTTCACCACATTGCAGTGGGTGGACGGCTAAACAAAAATTCCCCCTCGTCCCAATGGTGGATTAAGGGTGGTGATGATCAGGGTAGACAGAAATTCCCCCTCGTCCAACTAGTAGGTTAGCACGGCGGGTCGACGGCTAAATAAATTCCCCCTCGTCCCACGGATGGGTTAAGCTAGTGGGTGGACAGCTAAACAGATATTCCTCCTCGTCCCATTTGTGGGTTAAGCCGGTGGGTGGACGGGTAAACAGAAATTCCCCCTCGGCCCACTGGTGGTTTAAGCCGGTGGATGGACGGGCAGACAGAAATTCCCCCTCGCCTCACTGGTGGATAAGGCCGGCGTGTGGACGCCGTACACTGGACAGCTAAATATAAATTCCCCCTCGGCCCACTTATGGGTTAATCTGGTGAGTGGACAGCTAAACATATATTTCTCCTCGTCCCACTGGTGGGTTAGGCCGGTGGATGGACGGCTAAACAGAAATTCCCCCTCGTCCCACTGGGTGGGTTAAGCCAATGGGTGGACGAGTCGCGCGCGACCCGACTCACATGGGTAAAAGTAAATGTTTTACAGGACCTTACATGGTTGATTACTTCACCTGTTACACTGCACAACCGTGATTTTATCCCAATTACACCTTGTTCCCGCCAGAACTAGCAGTCATGTTAGTGTTTCAGTTTGTTCTCGGCTACACTGAACTAGCCGAAATACACTGAAAATTTTTCATAGGTAGACATTTCGACTATTTCATACAATTTTTTTAATTTTTATTTTAAAACCTTAAGATCTCACTGGAGCTGTACATTGTACATGCACAAATTAAATTACAAAATGATGGTGTCACTTCATTCAAAAGTATCGCTTACAAATAATTACTAATAATTCATCATTAGACACATTCAAAGCCGAACATAAAGAAAAAAAAAACCTGCGCTTAGTACTAACATATAAAAAAAAAATTACTAATAAAATACACATCACAAAACCTTTTAATACTGACTCTGAGCACTGAATCAAAGTATATTTATGCAATTCTTCAACTTTCATACAGACCACAAAACAAACATAATGTTATTATCTATATACAGGTTGTTATAACGGCCACTACATAAAATTTAGGAAATGATTATTGGGGTCAACAGTAACAAAAAAATCAAGTAATTTTTTTTCTGAATTCCCTTTAAATAAAAAGTTACAGTTTTCAAACAAACTAATTGATTAATTTAGTGTAAAAAGGATCTAACGTTCCACACGAACGTGGGAATGAAAGGCGCGCGGTGAGTGAGCGAGCAAGGACGACTGCGCGGAGAGAGGAGATGCGCGGCGATATGGCGCGGCGTGAGTTTTTCGACCACGAAAGTTCCCGGGTCAGCATCCTACCCCCGCGCGCGTCAAATTACACTTGACGAAAATTCAAATTTCAAAAATTATTATCTCCAAAACTAGACGCTTTAGAGAAAAACTTCATGTACTTTTTTGTCTCGGAAGAACATGAGGATTGCGCTGGCGAAATTAATATACTGGCCATTACATTAGTAAATCAAAAACCCCCGACCCTTAAAAAGTAAAAAATAATTTCCGTTGACTTACTTAAAAGAGTCGGTGAAACGCTAAGTAAATTCCCGCGCCGCTAAGTAGAAATCAGCTACCAGTTTTTATATTTTATTTACTTAGCGGTCCACCGACTCCTTTATGTAAGTCAATAGAAATTATTTTTTACTTTTGAAGCTTTTTTTTTTAAACCGCACGCATATCGGTCCACGTTCTAAAAGAATTAATTGTTTTATTACTTAATTACTTGATTACTTGATTACAAACATAGCTAAGAACCATCCCGATTAATCAAGCTTCCTAATGAAAGAAACCGCATCCAAATCGGTCCATCCGTTTGGGAGCTACGATGCAACAGACAGACACACACGTCACACGTGTGTGTGTACACACGTCAAACTTATAACTTACAACAACCCTCCGTTTTTTGCGTCGGGGATTAAAAAAGGTTAAAAGTTATATAACGAGTTACGTTGCTAATAAGATTGGACCTTTGTAATTGAACGTACTGCTGGGGATGATGTGCGGGGAAGTGTGGGTGGGTCGTAGACGCGCGTATCAATCGTAATCGGGCTATACTTCTTTGGTGGGACCCTCAGACGCCGCGCTAAAGGGCGACAGGAAGCCACCTCTCACCTTGGCACGGTCCTACCACCGAGTCATGCAGAAGGTGGGTCTTCGTGCCATTTGAAACGTGGTGGTCGGTGTTGTGCTGTAATTGACCAGAATCCTTGCAGCACAACACTGATTGTTCTGCCTAACTCGATTGTCGGGATACAGCGTGTGGTATTTTTATGAATTGTTTTTTTTTGGTTCCATAAGGAAGCCTATTAGGTAATAAGCCTAGGACGTCTGTCTGTCCATCCGTCTGTCCTACTGCTGTATCTCTTGAACCGTAATAGGTAGCCGGTTGAAATTTTCACAGAATATGTGTATTATTATTGCGGATGTGCCAAGAAATAATAAAAAATAAATTAAGAGGAGTCCCCACACAAGAAATGTGCTAAGAATCGATTAGTCACGCTACCGATGGAGTAACCGTGTCCTACACTGGCGGCCGTCGACAGTAAAACGGAGTGTGGGAAGACCACCCGCCAGGTGGGACGACGACATCAAGTACGTCGGCGGAAAGCAGTGTTCCCGTACCGCTGAAGGCCGGGAGGACTGGAGGAAAATTGGAGAGGCGTATGTCCAGCAGTGGACGCTTACACGCTGACTGACTGACATTACAAGTCCAATAGGTATATAATATAGTTTATCAATATTTATTGTTAGCCATATTTTGGCATCAATCAGCATCGGTAGGGTTCGCGACAACATCCGTCAAGTACTCACCCAGAGAGAGTAGTACGCTTTACCGACCAGAAACTCCTTGAGTCTGGACACAAATATTTCGTCCGAAGCGACCTCTCGAATCGACATTGTCAATCTGTTGTAGATCGTGGGTTCAATCACAAACACAGACTTCTCGCTCTTGGCGAGTCTGCGTTCCACACTGCGTAATTGGCTGCGGGATCGAGTGGGATAGTTGTGACTGACCCCATTGACCTGGAACAGGTGTGGGTTTCGCCTTACGGTCGTCATGTCGAAGTGAGCAGTTCCCTTTGGTTCAATCAATGCTACATAGTGCTACAAGACGTCAAAGCTGTCCGTGAAGCCGTCGTAAGGGTAGATCCCACCCAGGATGTACTTGTAATGTCCGTAGTGATGCAGGCGGTAGGTTCCCGGTTCAGCGTCCATGGGGATATCCCAGAGGATCTCCGCGTGGCTCGTCCCGAGGATGGTGGAGGATCGCTGCCATAGAAACCTGTGGATGGAAGAACGAATTTTTTAACCCCCGACGAAAAAAGAGGGGTGTTATAAGTTTAACGTGTGTGTGTATGGGTGTGTCTGTCTGTGGTATCGTAGCTCCCAAACGGATGGACCGATTTGGGTGCGATTTTTTTTATTAGTAAGCTTGTTTAACCGGGATGGATCATAGCTATGTTATTAATTAAGTAATAAAAAAAAATACGTCTCACGGATAGACCGATTTGGATGCGGTTGTTTTAAAAACCTTTAAATATTAAAAGTTAAAGTTTAAAGTTAAATTCCAAATTTAAAAAAACTCCCTAAACTTAAAACGTAAAAAATTATTATAGAAGGAGTCGGTGGACTGCTAAGTAAATAAAATATCAGACCTGCACGGGTATTTACTTAGCGGTCCTTTAAGTAAGTAAACGGAAATTATTTTTGAATGTTAAGGGTCGGCTTTTTTTTTATTTGTAATGTTTTAATGTTTTTAGGTTTCATACATCCTGTGATTGAAAGTTGCCCAGCGAACAATGAAGCGAGCCATGCTTGGAATATCGCTACGTGATATGTTGCGTAACGAGCCAATCCGCCGACGCACCAATATTGGGCACCGGGTGGCTAGGCTCAAGTGGCAGTGGACTGGGCACGTCAGCCGTATCTTTTGAGTTGTAATAAGTTGACATTTTATAATGGTTACAATGGCTAATATCATAAAAAAAATAAAAGGATAACAAAAATTCAAAAATATAATTTCTTGTAATACAAGAAAAGTTTTTTTTTGTTTGTTTTTGCTCTATCATAAAAAAACGGTAATACATACCTACAAGCGTTAAACTTGGTGTGATTATAATAATATAAAAAATTAAAAAATACATACTTAGTCTCCCAGTCGCCATCAGTAGCGATAACGGTCCACACCTCGTCCTCGGGCGAGGCGAGGCGCTCCACCGCCGCGTACCAGCGACCGTGCCGTAGGTTGTTCCGAGGATGACCAGACACCTGCGGATGATCAGCTCTGCACTTTATATAAGCTCTTTCATTAGTAGGTAACTTTATGCTAAGGGGTGTATGTGTATCAGATACTGATACACATACACCCCGTATGTTCCATTCCACTATATTCCGTTCCATTCCATTTAATTCCGTTTATTTTCGTTCCATTCCGTTCCATTCCGTTCCATTCCGTGCCATTCCATTCCACTCCGTTCCATTTCGTTCTATTCCGTTCCATTCCGTTCCATTTCGTTCCATTCCGTTCCATTCCATTCTATTACGTTCCATTCCGTTTCATTCCGTTTCATTCCATTCCATTTTATTCTGTTCTATTATATTCTATTCTAATTCTATAGATCTATCTAGAAGTATCTAGAGAGTCACGTCGCCCAAACAGGTCGTCCGTACTTACGAAAGTGCCCCTGGCGGTGTCCCCGCGCCTGTACCGCGCCGGTCGGACTGCTGGTTGTAGTCGCCGAACTCCTTGCCCCACGGCGCCGCGTCCCACAGCACCGGCGCCACCAGCGCGATCACATCGTTACTGTGGTCCAGCGGCTGAGGACCCGACGGCATTGTGCGGCCCTTTCCGTTCCGTTCCATTCCATTCCGTTCCATTCCATTCCGTTCCATTCCGTTTCATTCCATTCCATTTTATTCTGTTCTATTATATTCTATTCTAATTCTATAGATCTATCTAGGAGTATCTAGAGAGTCATGTCGCCCGAACATGTCGTCCGTACTTAAGAAAGTGCCCCTGGCGGTGTCCCCGCGCCTGTACCGCCGTTCGGGCTGCTGGATGCAGTCTCCGAACTCCTTGCCCCACGGCGCCGCGTCCCACAGCACCGGCGCCACCAGCGAGATCACAGCGTTACTGTGGTCCAGCGGCTGAGGACCCGACGGCATTGTGCGGACCTTTCCGTTCCGTTCCATTCCGTTCCGTTCCATTCCATTCCGTTCCATTCCGTTTCATTCCATTCCATTTTATTCTGTTCTATTATATTCTATTCTAATTCTATAGACCTATCTAGGAGTATCTAGAGAGTCATGTCGCCCAAACATGTCGTCCGTACTTACGAAAATGCCCCTGGCGGTGTCCCCGCGCCTGTACCGCCGCTCCGGCTGCTGGATGCAGTCTCCGAACTCCTTGCCCCACGGCGCCGCGTCCCACAGCACCGGCGCCACCAGCGAGATCACAGCGTTACTGTGGTCCAGCGGCTGAGGACCCGACGGCATTGTGCGGCCCTGCTCAAATCATACCACCCACTGAACACTACAACTGAGGACCCACCTCAAGACAGGAATGATGTGTTAGGAATTGGTTTCGTTTTGACCGACATTCCATTCAGTGCGGTGGTACGAACCCGGGCGGGTTAAACCTTGGGGGCGGACCGCAGTCAATGCGCGTCATCGCGGCCAAACTGGTGGTATACCGACAGCGGGCCTCCCTGCGTGCAGTGACTTTCAAATGTTCCGTGCTATGGCCGCGAGGCTGGTATAATGCGCGGGGCGGATCTCGGCGTGTCGCCGCCGCAGCGGTTTGTCAGTGTTCTCCCTCGCACCCGCACCGTACTTGTATAGTGTATTCGCGTGGCGGGTCGCCCGCTGCGGCGACGATACGCCGAGATCCGTCCCGCGCACTACACTCTCGGGTCAGTGGCGGGTGAATATTGTATTGGACACAGGAATCTTACCTCAAACAAAGCGCCCGCCAGCTTCTCGTATCTGTTGAGATAGATGTCCAGAGTGTGTGGACCGTAGATGGTAGAAGCTCCTTCGTATCTCTGCGCCTGTTCAAACATTTAGATTTTTACATGCATAGACTACCTGTGCCCGCGGCTCCGCTCACGATTAGGTCAGTGAAGACTCTATAGTTTAGACCAGCGGTTCCTAATTATTTTCGGCTACGGAACCCTTAATGATCGCCCTACTGTTGGCCGCCCAACTAGCACATCTTTATCTAAAAAATGCCTATAAAATATCTAATAGAATTTACATTCGATTGTCTATCTTTAGAGTAAGACCTCCCTCAAGATATCTTCAAGAATGTATATAGACACGCTTTAGTAAAAGTGGACACAGGTTTAATAATAAGTGACAAGATTGCCTTGAGAAAACGTCTATAGGTAGAATTAAGAGCACTTTTATCACCTAGTTCTTAAGATGGCCGTCAAGAAAACTACAAGACAATGTCCAGAGCAGTATCTAGTCTTCTAGATAGTTTTTAGACTTTAATAAGAACATATTAATAAGCTGTAATTAGATAATATCATGCAATTTCAAAACCAAATTTACTAAAGTGTTACAATTATAAGAAAAAAGTCCTTAAATTAATAGTGTTTTATGTTTGATGGCGCACAATTGACAACTTTATGACAACTGGCGAAATAATAATTAAATATTCCCTTCTTTCACGCGGTGTTTTAACGTTCCTACAGTGCGAATAGATGTGCGCTTTTAAATACATCGTGAAACATTACGAAAAACGTATTTTAAAACAAATGCGCTCGCTCTATTTAAACGTTGAAGTATCATTCTATGCAGCGTAAAATATATAATTTGTGCGGTGCTTATGATTATTTTTTTTATGCAGCTGAAATAAAAAAGAACACTCATAAAGTAAATCGTTACAAGACATTCTACATTTCCGTTTCTAATTTTGATGTCATATTTATGGTTTTTAAATTCGTGACAAATAATGAAGAGTTACATCACAGCCATGGAATAAAATAAAAAATGGCGATAAGAGTAAAATGAATTAATTGCAACATCCTTAAGAGCAATTACTCTATAGTGTTTTCTAAAGACAAGCTATAGAATATAACAAGATCAATTTTACTTCCTGTAGTCAAATTGCTTCTGTAGAAGAGCATTGATCTAAAGAAGCTCTATAATTTTTTTCTTTACTCAGTCTCAATAGTGTTACTAAACAGCAACAGTGTTTATTTGCGCGGATGGGCAAAGATATTTTTTCGGCACAGCAATAGTTTTATAGTCTTAAAATACTAAAAAAGTGTTTTTAAAGCTAAATCCACTAAAAGCGCACTATTTACAACATTTAAAGGTTAACCAATAAGATAGAACACTACAAAATATCTATTAAACAATTATTTCAAGAATATACTTGTGAAGGGTTTTTTTATAGAGTATTTAAAAACTATATTGAATATTTAAGGACAATTTGATCTCAAAATAATCAACAGATCTATAAAAGATTTTAAATTAAGGACTTAAAGAATGACTGTTTAGATAATTTATACTATATTAAGATTAATTATCTTATGGAGGTTCGAAAATTTCGACTTGAGATAATTTACCCTGTTAGTATGTTTTCTCTTTTCTAAAACCATTTATAGCGAGCAATTGTCTAAACATAAAACACGTTAAGACTGTCTATAGATTAAATAGGTTTATGGCTTCAAAAATGTGTTACTTGGGCGCTCGAGTGTCTCATGGGCCGCTGTTTTTAAGCCTAGCCTATATTAACCCGTTGACTGTGGAGCGGTCGATATCGACCGCTAGAGCACTATTACTAAAATTAAATTAAATCTAAAGAACTTTATACAAAATTAACAACAATACACATTTACACAATTTTTCAAGTTTACACAAGATTAATTTACAAACTACAAAAAAATGTATTTACAAGATTAATAAACCCTATTAAGTTAAGATAATTCTTTATTTCTTAAAATGTAAGCAGGTAGAAGTATTATTAATAATAGAATGTACAAGCATCTTATGAAAACGGTCTAGACGCAGCGTCTGACAGCTAGCTTGCGCCAGTTGTCGCTGAATTTAAGCCTAGCCGGTTCACATAGTTCAAATTCATTAAACTTAAACTTAAGAACTACAGAGCTACTATTAAAGAACACTTATATAAATCAGGCTATACTGCGATTACTCTAAAATAGAATACAAATATGTAGATATATATATATTGAATATATATATATATATATATATATATATATAATATATATATATATATAATATAATATATATATATCATATATATATATATATATAATATATAATATAATAAATATATATATAATATATATATCACTGAATTTAAGCCTAGCCGGTTCACATAGTTCAAATTCATTAAACTTAAACTTAAGAACTACAGAGCTACTATTAAAGAACACTTATATAAATCAGGCTATACTGCGATTACTCTAAAATAGAATACAAATATGTAGATATATATATATATAATAGCGTAGATAAGATAAGGAGTATGATATAGTATAATAAATATAGTAATTTATATATTAAGGGAAATTATTGGGGAGATTAGTATGTACCGTGTGGGGCCGGTACTTAAAAAGAATAGCCTCACTGCATCTCTCCCCGTGCATGTCGTAAAAGGCGACTAAGGGATGAGGACAAGATGCCATGCTAAAGGGCGACAGGATCGCCACCTCTCACCTTGGCACGGTACTTCCACCGAGTCATGCAGCAGGTGTAAGGCATGGTCATCATGCCTTACTTGCTGCTTGATCGATTGAATCTTGTTCGAATAATTTGCGAAACGTGGTGGTCGGTGTTGTGCTGTAATTTACCAGAGTTCTTGCAGCACTACACCGATTACTCTGCTTACCCTGATTGTCGGGATTCAGCGTGTGTGATATGTATATGTATGTATGTATTAGTATGTATGTTAAATTTTTCTGATTTTCCAATAAATACAGTTTAAAGTGTGTCTTGAATTTGTGTATGGTAGGGAGCAATTTGAGAGGTGGCGGAATCGTGTTCCAGCATCGAGATGCCGCATACTTGAAGCTACCTTCAAATGCGGCCCCTCGGTGCCTAGGAACCGCCAGCAATTTCCCAACTGACCGAGACCCGTAACGGGTACCCTCACCAAGCCACCTGAGCTTTTTCCAAAGTGGAGGCGGTTTTTTTAGTGTGAATAAGTTTGTAAAGAAAGATGGCAAGATGAAGGCGCCGCCGTCCCTCCATTCTAAGAAGATTTAACCGGTTGAGATGAGGAGTGATGTGGTCCCTCCGTTTCACCTTATTCTCGCAAAAACGTATACAAGCATTCTGGATGCGTTGGATACGTTTATCAGTTTTTTTGTACAAACACGGCCCATAAACTATGTCACAGTAGTTGAAATGTGAGAGAATCTGACTTCTCTTGACAGGTGAGGTCTAATTCTGTACAACGTACGTAGTTTGCCCATGGAAGTCCTGAATTTGTCATTGACATGTTCTTCGAATCTCAGGCTAGCATCCATCTTTACACCAAGATTACGTGCCGTTGAGACCAGTGGTATAGGAACGTCATTGAGTTTTAGGATGGGTTTCTGTGCCGTAACCTTTTCCACGTCTTTCTTTCTGCCCATGACAAGTGCGACTGTTTTAAGAGGATTGAGTGCGAGCCCATTGTTGGAAGACCATCTCCACGTGTTTTCTAGATCCTCGTTCACCTAAGAAACAGCTTCAGTTAATTGACTAGGGGGGAATGACAACCTAAGTTGGACAGACAGACAACTTCAGACACGCTGGGAAGTCTGCAGTATATAAGGTATACAAAAGTGGTGATAGGGAAGAGCCCTGTGGACATCCTCTAGGTACCTCCTCCGCTTTAGAGTATGCCACAAACCCGTCCTCCTTGCAGGACTTCACAATCTGAGACCTGCCAGTCAGATAACTCTTAAGAAGATTAAGAGCACACTCTGAGAGACCATAATACGACATCTTCAACAAGAGGAGTGGTATGGTATATTACAGTCCACGCCACGAGTCATTCCTTTCGAGAGCTGGCTTCCCGTGTAGGAATAGCTAGGCGCCACCATATGGTTTTAGATACCTACTAGCTGAGAGTGAAGGGAGGAGGTGGGTTAAATCACGCGTGTAAGCAATGCATTTACAGTGAGGATTAGAGCTCTTTTTGTACGGTAAGTAGGTATTTATTAAGGCTTTTTTGAAATTGAGTGTACCGTTGAGAAGCTTTAACGGCGGCGGTGGAATGTTATTCCAGCAGCGAGAGGCCGCATACCTGAAACCGCCTTCGAATGCGGCTCCCCGGTGTTTAGGCACTGCGAGCAACCGTCCCACGGAACGGGATCCGTAGCGATAGCGACATACGCTTCTCCAATTTTCCTCCAGTCCTCCCGGCCTTCAGCGGTACGGAACCACTGCTTTCCGCCGACGTATTTCATGTCGTCGTCCCACCTGGCGGGTGGTCTTCCCACACTCCGTTTTCCTGTCCACGGCCGCCAGTGTAGGACACGATTACTACAAAAATCGGGGTGTGGCTGTGTCGTGGACACGGCCGTGTGTTTAACGTAAATACGTGTACGTAACGGATAATATTTTCCTAGAGCGTATTACGTAACGAATTCTTTTATCCTTTAGCTATCGATTGGTATAATTAAATTTTGGATGTAGATGATATGAAGCTGCAACACCAAACTGTATTCCCCGATTTTTTTATCATCAGTTTACTGGATTGGCTCCCACTATGGAAGCAAATATAAAGACGTATTCACGTTAAAAGTTAACGAACCTGGTATTCCTCAGGAGTGGCGATGTAATCCGCATAGACGTTGGACAGGCCCGCTATGACGACGCGCGGTGACTGGTCGTACTGCGCTGCCTTGGCTGCGAGGACCCGCTTCAGCCGGCGCCCGGACATGGTGGTGAACTCACCGGGCACCGCGGCCAGCAACACTCCACCGAGCCACGCGACAGTGCACGACACTATGGACGGCTGCCACGAGTAGGGGAATTTTATCTGAAAGTAATTAATTTCACAAATGCAGGAGGCGAGTTTGGTTTTTTGCTCGATCGGAGAAACGGTGAAACGTCAATTATAATATAATTAAAACCCCAAAGTGAAACAACAATAATAATATAACTTTAATTTGAAGATTTAAAAAAAAACGCATGCAAATGGGTTCACTTTTTGAGATAATAATTTTTTTGATTACTTGATAATAAAAGATCTATTCGGATTAAAGCAGACTTTTAATAAAAAAAAAACCACATCCAAATCGGTCCATCCGTTTGGGAGCTACGATGCCACAAACAGACACACCCATACAAACGTGATGCGTACCAATCGATTCTGCAGATCTTTCCTGTACAGAACTGGTAAACTCTGGAACGCTCTCCCTGCCCACATATTTCCCACCAAGTTTACTCTTGGGTCCTTCAAGAGAGGCGTGAATAGGCACCTGTCAGGCCAGCATGGCATTCGCAACCCCCGCGTACGACGAATGTCCATGGGCGTCGTTAGACACCTTAAGGGTGGCTCGGCGCCATATGTCGCGCTTAGTATATATAAGGTGGTTCGTTATTTATGTAAAAAATTTCGGGAGGGTTACATAGACACTCAAATAAACACGTTACGCAAAAAAAATATATGTTTTTAGCGTTACTTTTCGATAAATTTAACAAAACATGTTTTCTACCTAAACATTAACCCGTGTGTAACAGTACGTAACTTGCATTGTACGGGGTCAATGACCGTACTAGGTTCAAACGCAGAACAGCTGTTTGTTGTAAGTAAATCACAAGGTCACTATGATCGGTGTTTACAGCTACTTATTTGATTTTTATTTTTTTTGTTAGGAGAAAAAATGCTCCTATAAACATATCTCTCCGATATGGCACCTACCTTCCCGGAGGTGATATTGGCTAGTCAAAGCATGTGCTTTGGCCCCTCAGACTCAGCCACCCATACCGGATTACATAAAAAAATGTTCTTTTCTTATGTAAAGTGTTTATATGAGTGCGTATGTAAACCTCCCGAAATTTTTGGCAGTAAATAACGAAGCACCTTAACTATATTTATAAAAAAAAGAAAGTGAATATGCTGGAAAAGTGTGAGGAAAAAAATTTATTATTATAATACCCTTCCAGTAGCCAATAGGATCGGTTTAGGTTTCTGACACTCGATGTCCTCCTGCGTCGGCTCGGCGATGAAGTCCCTGACAGCGTTCCACAGGGGGTTGCCAGTCTTGTCTCCTTGAGTGAAGTTGAAGGCTCCCGGGCCGTCCGTCGTGCCCGCGGCAAAACTGTAGCCCATGGCGGGCAGGCAGCCTGATACTTTTCTGCTCTGAAATAATCCACATTTCTGAAGTTATTCTGCTCTGAAATAATCCACATTTCTGAAGTCATATAAATTGTTCTGATTTTAAAACCATAATTTTTTAAAGTGAGATTCATACTTTTTTTTTTGTGTAAAAGTACACTGTTGGCTACATCACCTACAATATTCGCGATGTCAGCCCATAACACCTGGGTGAACTAGGTGCCATGTCCATGCTTCCCTTTGGTCGTGCCGGCTGCACTGAACTGGACTGAAAACACCAACTATTTAAATAGCCGTTTCAACTGACCTTTCATTCAGTGCAGTGATACCAACCCGGTGGGTTAAGCCCTACCACCAATGTAGTAGGTAAGGAGGGAAGGGAAATACAGTTTTACGTGGAACTCGAACCACGGTCACCCATCCAATTTCTGACCGCGCTCAAGTGTGCTAATGATAACGAACGACAGTCGATCGATCGCACCGAGCCTGACGAAACATTAGCTAAGTAAGCAAACACAGGTTGGCTGCGTTATCTGCTACAACTGACGATATGAGATAATTAAACATTGTTTCTGTCGAAACTAGGTTCACTCACAGGCCTTGGCAGTACTTCCCTTGGTCGTGCCGGCTACACTGAACTCACTGCACTGGGCCTTACCCATCTGTATGGGTTTGACCCTGCCATCCAGTCAGGTAAGGTCCTACAGTTTGCCATAAGATCCCTTTATCATGATACTAGCGTTTACCCGAGCTTCACGTGACTTTTTGCTCACAGCTCAGGCCGCCGATGACGAAGCGCTATGATTTATAGCCTAAAACCATCTTGAGAAGTGTCCAAACATAAAAGTGAAAACCATGTATAAATCGATAAAGCTTTCTTGCTAAAAAAAAAAAAATAAAGTATAATCGATAAAGTATTGCTGATTTCTGTTGCTCTTCTATATGTTATCTTCTGTCTCCTGTACCTTTGTTAGTGTCTTTGTGTGCAATAAAGCATTTCTATTCTATTCTATCAGATAAAAACTTTCTCGAGGTAGAAGGATATTCATATATTGACGTACGTTACAAGAAATTTATCTTTATTTGCTTACTAATGAATATAGAATTTTAGCTGCTAGAAAAATGCAAGAATAAGATCAAACTTACAGAATTGAAGCTATCAGAGACGGGGTCATAGGGATTCACTATCTGATGAGGCATGTCCACGTACTGGTGCATGATGGCCAGGGAACCCTTCAGCTCCTCGCCTGGCGACTTCAAGATGCTCTGTAACAATTAATTTTGATCATGGATCATGGATGGATGTAATTGTAGTATCGATATTTACTTACTTACTAACCTCACTCTATCTATAAGGTTTCTTACCCGGTTCTTCCTTAAAGATTTCATTTCTGAACGGGACATGACAAAAAAAAACCGGCCAAGTGGGAATCGGACACGCGCACTGAGGTTTCCGCACCACAAAAAAAAAACATTAAAAAAACACGTTTCTTGTATGGGAACCCCCTTAATTATTTTACATTTTTTATTTTTTATTACTCGTATTTGTTGTTATATCCGCCATAATAACACATATTCTGTGAAAATTTCAACCGGCTAGCTATTACGGTTCCAAAGATACAGCAGTAGGACAGACAGACAGGCAGACAGGCATACAGACAGACCGATAGACTGATAGACAGACAGACAGACCGACCGATAGATAGACTGATAAGCAAACAATAAAAAATAATAAGTCAAAGATTTATAAAAGGATCTCATCATTATTGGCTAAACAAGAAACAGTTATACCAACCATGGCAGCACCTAACAGCTTTTCGGCAATGATCCTGGTGCTGTGGAACATGTCCTTCCCGGGCCCGGACGCGAAGCAGCGCTCGTCCTGGCGGCACAGCTGGTGTTCGTTGTCGCACGGCTTGCCTGAGAACTCGCACCGCGGTCCGCGGGTGTTTGGCGAGACGTCGCCGAGGTTCGTCGATGCGAAAGCGCAGACCACCTTACCCTGGAATGAAGATTTTGTTTTTTTTTATGTGAACCAGCATGGGTGGCGGTGCCGAGAGACCAATGGTGCAGTCGACAGAGCCAAAATTACCTCTCCTCGCGAAACCACGCTCAGTTAGGTGCCATGCCAGCAGATTTGCGGACTGTTGCTAGGCTGTCTCACCCAGGTCTAGTAATATATATTCGGTGCCCAGGTTAAAGGATTCAGGAAATATACTCGCCGGAAGACAGTTCCACACTCTTGTAGTTCTAGCTAGATTGTTTTTAGGGTTCCGCTTTCGAGTACGGCACTATTACTAAGCCTACGCCGTTTGTCTGTCTGTCCGTCCGTCCGTCCGTCTGTCCGAGGGCTGTATCTCTTGAACCGTTGAAATTTTCACAGAATATGTGTTATTATGGCCGATATAACAACAAATAAGAAAAATAAGAAAAAGTAAAAAAGTCACGGGGGTTCCCATAGAAGAAATAAAAAAGCGTATGCGCGCGCGCCATCTACCGAATAGAGTATGAAGCATTTTAACTAATCATGAATTTTAACTAATATGAAGCATTTCATAACACGCCATCGATCGCGTGAGTGGTGCCAACCACGACATGGCGATAAGGAACCCTCGGTGCGCGAGTTCGACTCGCACTTGGCCGGTTTTTTTATGGATAGCGCCAAAGATTTAAAATCGATAGATAAGGCAAAGCGCTCAAGAGTTCGTCATCAATTAGACATAACTGATCTGACGAAGAAAATTGCGTGCATACTTACACCTGCTGCTTCACCGTTCGGAACCGGTGTAAAACTGTAGGTCCCTTCCCTTGCCCGTTACAAGTTGGTCGGGTCAAATTGTAGCCGACTGGGTTGGTACCACCGTACTGGATGTAAGATGGCCGCATAGCAGCCTCAGTTGCATTCTCCTCTAGTCCAGTATAGCCAGCAATCCCGGGAAGTCTCCGGTATGGCACCTACTTCTCGGAGGTGATATTGGCTGGTCAGAGCATGCGCTTTGGCCCCTCCGACACAGCCACCTATACCGGATTACATATAAAACAAAAAAAATTACGGTGTGTGTGACTTCATGTAAAATGGTCATCAAGAATCGCATCGAAAGCTGCCTCATGTTAACAAAACGCTAACGCTCTGCACTCGCGCATCGGCGCGTTCCATTCCGTTCCGTTCCGTTCCGCTCTCTCTCTCTCTCTCTCTCTCTCTCTCTCTCTCTCTCTCTCTCTCTCTCTCTCTCTCTCTCTCTCTCTCTCTCTCTCTCTCTCTCTCTCTCTCTCTTTCTCTCTCTCTCTCTCTCTCGCTCGGTAAATACCTATGTATAGTACTAAGGCGCGCGGATTGAACATATCGGTTTGTATGGGAGCCTGTATGGGAGCCACATCTTAGCGTATCCGGAACTGAATTTTATGTAGCCTATCCTGTGTCCCATATAGTTAAATGTGCTTGTACAAAGTTTCATCGAATTCGGATGATCGGTTTAAGAGTTATGTCGGAACATACATACATACGTACAGAAAAAATCGTCAATTTAGATTTAGTATCATACGTAGAGGCTACAAACTCAATATTTCCTAAAACAAAGTAACTTACTCCATGACCACCCCTTACAGATTTATTATTAGTATTGATTGATTGATAAATATATATATTTTTTTACTATTATGTAATTTACTTTACTTACATACTATAGGTATCTAATTCGGTAAGATGAGAAAAGTGCATGAATCAGAAATTTAGCAATGAGAGACTAATTTTTGCTCTGATATAATGAGTTTGATGAGACGATAATAAGCAAACATTGATTCCTCACTAACAATAGATCACGTCATACAATTAATTAATCACGAAGTATACGATATAGGTAATGTCAATACGTAGGCCACTTATAACTTTTGAGATGCTCGAAATTGTAGAGTGGGACGCATCTGTGCTATTTATTTATAATGTATAAAGCGGCCGATATCGGCCGCTCCGTCGGAGAAGGGTATGGCAAATTTATTTGAAAATCGAACACAAAAGGCCATTTACAGCAATAAAAAAAAATGCATTTTGGGGTATTATTCTGTCATCAGTTCCATCAGTTCCCGCTTTTTCGTCTGCTACGATGGAGCTTAAACGTGAATATTTGCGTGTTATGAATATATAGGTATTACAACGTTAAATGTGGTTTATCTGAAGTTTTAACCTTAGAACGTAGCAGACGTTCTAAGGTTAAAACGTCAGATAAACCACATTTAACATTGCCCTTCTCGGGCAACCATTTTTAGATGGTTTAACGAATTTAAAAGGTGGAAAGTAGCCTTGAAGATGATGACAGAAATGGACGCCCGCCAACAGCAGTCACTGCTGAAAATGTGTGGACTACTGCAACGCTGGTACGAGAAGACCCACGAATTACAAACAGGGACATAGAGAAAATCTTAGGCATCAGTTCGGTTAGTATTCTTGGTTCTGGTTATAAGAGAAAGCCTATAATAAAATAAGAGAATGCTAACCCTCCCTGGCAATGTCCCCGGGTTCAAAGCCTTTTCCATAAGAATGGAAGCGAAGCCAACGTTGTCTGATGAGACGAGCAGGTTGGTGTTGTTCATGCTGGTCGGATGGACGGCGAACCAGTTGATGACGCCGAGGGTCGAGGAGTCGGAGACGCGGGTGATGCGGACCTGAGACATCTGCTTGTCCACGTCGTATTTGTACCTGCGTGAACTTTTGATTAGTTTTTAGGTTTCCGTACCTGAAAGAGGGGAAAAAACGGAACCCTTATAGGATCACTCATGTGTCTGTCTATATGTCTCTCTGTCACATCTTATTTCTCCGAATCTACTGGAAGAAAAACGTTGAAATTTGGTACATATAATATATATAGAGTTTGATGAACCCACCGAGCGATGAACCAATCACGGTCGTATACGTTAATTAAATGAACGAATTTAGATTTTGAGGGTCAATTTTGGGATTTTGGGGGACAAATCAGAAAGTAATAATTTTTTTTTTCAATTGCCTCATGTGACATATCAATAAAAGGGATCATTATAAGAAATACAAAAATCGAGTATACCCCTCCCCCCGGTTTAATCTGGATGGTTGTTACCTATGTTTGTAATCAACTAATCAAGTAATTATGCAATCAAACAATAAATTAAAAACTCCCGACCCTTAAAAAGTCAAAAATAATTTCCGTTTACTTAGTACGTACGTACTTAAAAGATTCGGGGGACCACTAAGTATATAATAAAATATAAAAACTCAAGCTGTGCGCGGATTTTCTTAGCGGACCTTCGACTCCTTAAAGTAATTAAACGGAAATTGTTTTTGACATTTTAAGAGTCGGGACTTTTTTGTCAACATTACCTATCTCTCTCGTCCTGAGGGTTTTGTAGATACGCGCTGGGAGAGCGGTTAATGTTGGCCTCCAGCAGTTCTGTCTCACCATAGTGCAGTCGAGCTGGTACCATAGACTCGTGTGCCATTATGATGCTCTAGAAGACAATACAGGCGATTTAATATAAACCATTATCTTTTTATGTAATGCAGCCAATGCCCCTATACTTTCTTTTATTCTGCTCAGCCCTATTGCTATTGAGCGTGATGGTATATAAAACTACTCTTTACATTGATGCAAACCGCATCAAAATATGTTCAGTGTTTCCGGAGTTTACCTCAAACAAACACACATACATACAGACAGACAGACAGACTACTTTTATAAGAAGTAGAGATTGAGATTTGAAATCGGATTTGGTATTAAACCGAGTCTAAAAGCTAGTAGGTATATTGTTGTTTATTATTTATTGTTTATTTAGCATCTATTGGCAGTACACTGCGCTCAGATTTGTCATATTTATATTGTAACATTCCGCCAGTTCGATTATCACAGCGAAGAAGAACTGACAAGAAACTTCACTGGAATTTTTTCAATGTACACTTAGTCTAATTTACAAAAATGTTTGCCGCTGCCTAGACACGCATGTGGTGAATTATGATGATGACAGATACAGCAATTCATGACAAAGTGAAAACATTTACTACTATGAAATTGTATGAAGTTATATATAGCCACCACACTGCCACATGAAGCAGGCCAGTCTCCACAAACTGCGCCCGTTCACGAGCACCACACCTGGCCCAGCCATCGCCTTCCTCAACCATATTATATTGTATTGTATTGTTGTATTGTTTATTGATCATTCTTATGGCAGTTAGACTGCGCTCGAACTTGTCACAATTTGTTCTATCCGGTTCGATTACACCCACGAAGAAGAACCGACAAGAAACTTCGCAGGGTATTTTTTTTAAACATATTTTTACAAGTATTTAGTGACTAGCGTGAAATATTAGGGTGAAAAACGACGATTTCTTTTTTTTATGTAATCCGGTATGGGTGGCTGTGTCGGAGGGGACAAAGCGCATGCTCCGACCAGCCAATATCACCCACGAGAAGGTAGGTGCCATACCGGAGACTTCCCTGGATTGCTGGCTATACTGGGCTAGAGGAGAACACTTCCGAGGCTGCTATGCGGCCATCTTACATCCAGTACGGTGGTACCAACCCAGTCGGCTACAATTTGAGCCTACCACCTAGTAGGGAAGGGAAGGGACCTACAGTTTTGCACCGGTTCCGAACGGTGAAGCAGCAGGTGTAAGTATGCACGTACATTTTTTCATCAGAAAAAACTCATTGGTAATTGGTACACCCCGACGGGATTCGAACCGCGCACCTCTCGCATGAGAAGCCGATGCCCAAACCACTCGGCCACCCGCCGCTCATAATAAGCAATATAAGACATATAAAATGCAATGGGAAAGTCACCTTAGTGATGCCGGAGACGTAAGCGTTGAAGGTCTCCTGCACGAAGCCCAGGATGGGCAGATCGAAGAGGAAGTCCATGAGGAAACCGCCAGGCGTGGAGTGCGTGTGAGTGCCGCTCAGGATCACATTCGTCTCGTTGTACGCCCAGCCGTACCGCTTCTGCAGTCGCCTTATCACCTGCATACATTTGTTTATTGTACGCGCACATACCGCACGGTTCATCCCGACAATCGGGGGTAAGCAGAGCAATCGGTGTTTTGCTGCAAAAGTACTCTTAAAATTTTTTTTTTATTGATAGCTCGACATGTGGCACCATTTCACCTACAAGTAGGTGTCTTAACGATGCCCATGGACATTCTGTGATGCACGGGGATTGCGAATGCCATGCCGGCCTGACGGGAGCCTTTTCACGCCCCTTTTGAAAAGCCGCAGGCTGTACTTGGGAGGAAATAGATGGGCAAGGGAGTGTGTTTTCCCGGTTCTGTGAATAAAAGACCTACAGAACCGGTTGGTGCGCCGTGGTAGGTCGATTGAATAGGGGTGCATCCCCTGCCCAGTACGCGTAGTGCGGAGGTGGAATGGGGACGGCGGAATCTACACATTTCTTGAAATGAAAATATACTTTATTGCACAAAAAGTGACAAAAGGCGGACTTAATGCCTAAGGGCATTATCTGCCAGTCATACCTGGGATTTTGAGTAGGGTAGGGTAGTGCGAGGGGTAGTGCGGAAAATTAGATGAGAGATTTTTTTTAAGAGTATAAAAATAAACAATAAATCATAATAGTAATAACATACAACTAAATACATTCGTGACATACGTACATACAGGTTCAAAAGTACATACATATACACATATAAACAAATACAAATACATACATACCTAATGCAGTTTCTAAACAAGCGATAACACACATGGAGAAATTTATAGGTTTGAAAACATATGTTCCCTCAAGCGGGATTTGAAAATATTGTGGGAAGCGGAAGTACGGAGAGTGGCAGGGAGTTGGTTCCAGAGACGGGCTGATTCAACAGCAAAAGAATAGGTATAGAATGAACTGGAATGAATCGGGATACAAAGCAGGTTACCATCCATGGACCCCAAAGAAGCACCATGACTCGAACTAAAGAAATTTGAATTTCGAACGGAGATATATTTCTTCTTCGGAGAGATATTTCTTGGTGTAATTATTAGAGATGTGAAACTGACCTCTCTCCGTATGCCGATGCCCATCATGGCCGCGTCGACGCACACGAAGGCGAGCCTAGTGCTGCCCTGCTCGAGGACGAAGGCTCTCGAGAACTGGCGCAGGTGGACCCCCGACCCGGACTGCTTCAGGTTCGCGTACCCCATCTGTGGACGCATTGACACATGAAGGGAAGCACCTAAATGGCACCTAGCTCACCCGGATATTGTGTTGTAGGTGATGTGTGGTGAAGGCAACCGTGTACGTGACACATTGAGTTCTGGTTGATTTCGCCAGTTTTTAGAGGGGGGGAGGTGGGGAGGAGGGGGGGGGGGGGGGGGGAACCGCCATGAAAAATTTATGAAATAAAAAAAAATCGAACCCTAGAGTTGAAGGCGGTCGGTGATTTTTGCTTGCTTTAGCACCGCCTTCAACTCTAAGGTTCGATTTTTTTTTATTTCATACATTTTTGAAGGCGGTTTTTATATTTTTTTAATAGTTTTTTTATTTCACAGTTTTTTTTAGTAATTTTTTGCTACTAATGTAATCGGCGGAATCGCTCGGCCTTCGGCCTCGTGATTCCGCCTCGTTTTCCAATCCGATCTTGACCAAATTAAATTGGGACTACACGGGAAGCACCAGCATTCAAATAAAAAGAGAATTTTCAAAATCGGTTCAACTAGTCGAAAATTCTGAGGTAACAAACATAAAAAAACAGTCGAATTGAGAACCTCCTCCTTTTTTTGAAGTCGGTTAAAAATGACGCCATTTGTTATATCTATCGATCACACGCTTTTCAAAGTTCTAATGCGAAGGATCACAATTTATGAAAAATAACCTTATGAAAACTACTAAGCGCTACGCCGCCTCCGCGCCGCCGTTGGCGTTACTATAGGCGCCTTAAGTCAATGATCCATATCTCAATGATAGACTTGCCCAAGACAAAGAAGTTGTATTTATCTCCTGATGATGTAAATGAGACAGTTTACCTTCATGGTCATTTTATGTCGACGGAACGAGATTTCCTCAACAATTTATATGTATACTAGCTTTTGCCCGCGGCTTCGCTCGCGTGAAATTCGTATTTAAAGAGAAGAAGTAAGTAAGCCCGCCATCATACCTGTATTTCGGCGGCCCGCGGAACATTTCGGTTTGTATGAGAGCCACATCTTAGCGTAACCGGAACTGAATTTTATTTAGCCTATCCTGTGTCCCGTAAAGAATAATGTGCTTGTGCTAAGTTTCATCAAATTCGGATGATCGGTTTAAGAGTTATGGAGGAACATACATACATACATACAGACAAGATTTCTAAAAATCGTCAATTAAGTGTTAGTATCATACATAGAGTCTACAAACGCAGTATCTCATAAAACAAAGTAACTTACTCCATGAGCATCCCTTACAGATTTATTATTAGTATTGATTGATTGATTGATGATTAATGATGATGATTATCATCAGAGCTAAATCAGAAGACACAAGAAGGGCACTCATTGTCAACTGTGCTAAAAGGAATGTGCTTCACAGCTATTCCTTAGTCGCATTTTGCGACATGCACGTGGAGGAATGCAGTGGGGCTATTATTTTTAAGTATATCGGCCCCACGCGGTGCTAAAACTTACTTATATTTATACGCGTTTTTGCTATTCAACGATAGATGGCATTACTGCCGCTCGAGAACAAAGTTTTTTTGTATGAAAATTTTCACAATGCCCACTCTATTAAATCCTACTAATATTATAAACGCGAAAGTTTGTGAGGATGGATGGATGTATGGATCTTTGTTCCTATTTCACGCAAAAACTACTTAACGAATTTTGATGACACTTTACAGTACTATAGCTTATACATCAGAATAACATATAGGCTATATACCATCACACTAAATAGCCTTAGGGCTCAGCAGTATCAAATAAAGTATAGTATGGACGGGAGAGAGAGAATATAAAAACAAGAAAAACAAAAGCCTATCAACGTCCCATAAAAACTTCAATTTCGAATTCTGTTCTTTTTTTAAAATACACGCGGACGAAGTCACGGGCAAAGCTAGTATTTAAATATATTCATTCATCATTTAACATAACAAACAGTATAGCGAGAGGGCTACTTCAATGAGTAAAGTCCAGTATGTAGAATATGAATCACTCATGCACGCATAATGCATAAGGAAATACATCGTAATTACAAAACAAACATTATCGATAGAAGCGAGTGAAGAGGGAAAACTCATTCGCAAAAGAACCACAGACGAGTAGCCGACATTAGGTATAATACTAATAATAAATCTGTAAGGGATGGTCATGGAGTAACTTTGTTTTATGATTTATGAGATACTGAGTTTGTAGACTCTATGTATGATACTAAAACTAAATTGATGATTTTTAGAAATCCTTTCTGTATGTATGTTCCTCCATAACTCTTAATCCGATCATACGAAATTGATGAAACTTAGTACAAACACATTTACCTATATATACACAGGATAGGCTAAATAAAATTCATTTCGGGTTTCTAAGATGTGGCTCTCATACAAACCGAATTGTTCCGCGCGCCGAAATAAAGGTACGGTAGCGGGCTTACTTACTTTCTTCTTTTTAAATACGAATTTAATGCGAGCGAAGCCGCGGGCAAAAGCTAGTAGTTGAATAACATGATCAATCACTGAAGATGTTTTGAATAACACATTTGTAGGAACGGATGACTGGATATCAACGTAGTCTTTTAACTAAATACTAGAAGCAGCAAACTGCGATGAAACACGTTATCTGTCGGTAAACAACTGTGCGTACCTTCAAATGCAATTTACACACATATATATACATAGCGTCACGCCTGTTTCCCAGTGGGGTAGGCAGATACAACAGATCTCCGCGTGCCACGATCCTGACACACCTCTGCCGCTTCTTCCACTCTCATAATGTTTGTCATGCATGCTCGTCAGTTACTGGTACTACGCACTTGAGCCTTTTTAGAGCACATGCCCGATCTGGTTCAGTTACGTGCGAATGCAATTTGTCATCACGAATACATTAAAACGATCGCAGTACAAGCCATCTCAGGCTGTGAATGCGGTAACACTCTTCACTTTATTGTTTATTGTTTATATTTATCATCTCTTGACAGTACACTGCGCTCAGATTTGTCATATTTACATTGTAACATTCCGCCAGTTCTATTATCACAGCGAAGAAGAACTGACAAGATATTTCACTGGAAATTTTTTCAATGCGCACTTAGTCTACTTTACAAAAATGTTTGCCACTGCCTAGACACGCTTTGCTGTGCTCATTTATGTTATGTATGACAGATGCAGTAATTCGTGACAAAGTGAAATGTGTGTGTTTTTTAGGGTTCCGTATCCGGTATGTCTGTCCGTCTGTCGGTCTGTCCGAGGGCTGTATCTCTTGAATCGTAATAGGTAGCCCGTTGAAATTTTCACAGAAAATGTATTATTATGGCCGATATAATAACAAATAATAAAAATAAGAAAAAGTAAAAAAATCACAGGGGTTCCCATAGAAAACCAAAAAATGTATGCGCGTGCGCCATCTACCGAATAGATTATGAAGCATTTTAACTAATCATGACATTTAACTAATATGAAGCATTTCATAACATGCCTAGATGGCGTGGCGCTAGCCGTGACATGGCGATACGGAACCCTCGGTGCGCGAGTTCGACTGGCACTTGGCCGGTTTTTTTACTCTCCTATTTATGAACTTAAGACGATGAGGTGAGCCAAACAATACAATCATCAGTCATTGTGAACTCAGCTTAAAAGCTGATTTGGTCGGTAACGCGTTTTTTTTCTGGAGTTTTCTAAGAGAAGGGCTCTTCTAATACTTATAGATCAATAGTATGGAAATTCGCGAGCGTCGTAACAGTTTCTTCTCGTATCTGCGACGAAGAAAGAAACTGTTATGAACAATAACTACCACGCACTGCGCAAGAACTGATGACCTCTTGTACTCGTCTGACGCGACTGTTGGCGACTGGATGAATTGTCATCAACATATTAGGTCACAGATGCCCATACTAAGAGTTATTCGTTAGTTGGAATCAATTAAACGGCTGGTGGCCGAGTGGTTTGGACATCGGCTTCTCATGCGAGAAGTGGTTCGAATCCGGTCGGGGTGCACCAATGAGTTTCTGACGAAAAAATTTACGTGCATACCTACACCTGCTGCTTCACCGTTCGGAACCGGTGTAAAACTGTAGGTCCCTTCCCTTGCCCCTTACTAGGTGGTAGGCTCAAATTGTAGCCGACTGGGTTGATACCACCGTACTGGATGTAAGATAGCCGCACAGCAGCCTCGGTTGTGTTCTCCTCAAGTCCAGTATAGCCAGCAATCCAGGGTAGTCTCCGGTATGGCACCTACCTTCTCGGTGGTGATATTGGCTGGTCGGAGCATGCGCTTTGGCCCCTCCGACGCAGCCACCCATACCGGATTACGTGAAAAAAAATAGGGTCCCGTGCGACAGATACGGAACCCTAAAAAAGTACTCACGAAGTTGATCTCGGCGGGTGGTCCGGTGACGTCGGCGATGCCGACTCCGGCGCTGAAGGCGGCCCCCGCGCGCTCCGTGCATGCGCACAGGAGCGCGCAGGCCGCCACCGCTGCCGCTAGCGCCCACATCACGCCGCCTCCGAAGACGCCATGCCGCGCTGCTTAACAAACAACACAGAGACTCTCGTAAAGCTGCGTATCCATTACAGCACCCTCAGGCGTATCCATTACAGCACCCCTCGACTTGAAGCAAACTGAGGCTGCTCACTCTGAGGCATAGTCTCGAGGCACGTTGCGGATCAAGATGAGGCGTGGACCAAGTGCAAGCCTCGGACTGAGGCTCCTTTGAGCGCGGCAAAAAACCGACAAAATATGGCTCCGCGCGAGGCGACGAATTTGCTTCATGGCGCGGCGTGCGTGCCTCAGGTTGAGGCAGCTGCGTCTCCACTTGTGCGGCCTCGGGTCGAGCGGCTGCCTCGCCCCGAGTCTGCCTCTAGTGGATACGCAGCTTAAGAATTGTCTTGCTAGATCCCACAGAACAGCGATCGGCGGCCGTCTTCTGCCAGCCGGGGGCGGCAGAAGGTGCTCTCAACTCTGTGACTTTACCTGTATTTTTTTAGCCGACTGCGCGAAGCTAAAAAGGAGGGTAATGTTTTTCGAGTGTATGTATGTATGTATGTATTTTTTTATTTTTACAACATACATAATGAATGAATGGGTAGAGTGTTTTCATTTTACGAAGGCACGAGGGGTATGAGGTAGGAAGTGGTGTGAGACCGCGCGGAGCTCAGTAGGGAACGACTCGGTTCGACGGAGCGACGCGGAGACGTGTAGAACGTGTGTACCGACCGGGCACCGAGTTCGCTCTCTACTGAGCTCCGCGCGGTCGCCTCTCGCACCACATCCTACCTCGTACCCTGGTCGTGCCTTCGTAAATTGAAAACAGTCTACATACAATTACAAACATTAACCAATCAAGTTAATGGCTACGTTTACCTCTACAATCTTATGCAAAGAGACACGGTCCCACTTATCTCATTAGTGAAAATTGTATCCAATGGTTGAATGAGAACCCTTTTTCTTGAACCTAATAAATGACTGATACGATGGATAAATAACATTATTATAGGAGAGAGACTCAGCACCCTTTTGTTGTTGACATTGGGCTTTTGAGAACCCATCGGTTCTCTAAATCGTTTTTTCGTCGCACCGCTAGGGTGCGGAACTGTCTTCCGGCGAGTGTGTTTCCCGAATCCTTTAACCTGGGTGTCTTCAAACGTCGTAGTAACAGGCAACAGTCCGCAAATCTGTTGGCATGGCACCTAACTGAGTGTGGTTTCGCGAGGATAGGTGTTTTTGCCTCTGTCGAATGAACCGTTGGTCTCTCGGCACAGCCACCCTTGTTGGTTTAGATAAAAAAAATATTATCTATGTAAAAACAACAACCATATGAAAATTGTTTTATTTAAACATTTTACTCAGGGATACTTGACTCTCCGAAAATTCGCTAAGGGGTACCGATTAAAATATAATTGGGAGCCGCTGCCCTAGACTAGTAGACACAGTTCAACAACAACCTCGGATCTATTAACTTCCGGTGTACACATTGTTGCGGAAGTAGGCTTTGTCCGGCGCCACAGCCACTTGCGCTCGACTATCATCCATCACGCAAGGCCTCGGTCATTGTCAAATGCGCGCACGCACGGGCCACATCGCAATTAGGCAAAGAGCAGCGACCACGAATTCAATTCAAGGTTATCTGGCGGCAGATACCGTTTATACTAACACCCGACAGTCGAACACAAAGAGAAAGAAAAACAGATAATAATAAGAGACGGTAAACAAGGCAAGATAAAGGAAAACAAAGGTGTAAAATGCAGACCACAGTATTTACCGGTACTTAGAAAGAATATCCCCACTGCATCTCTCCCTGTGCACGCCGTAAAAGGCGACTACATGATAAGGATGAGATGCTGTGCTGAAGGGCGACAAGTAAGCCACGTCTCACCTCGCGGTCCATCCACCGAGTCATGCAGCAGCTGAGATTTTAAGTTGATAAGAAGGGAAGGGACCTACAGTTACAGTCTGAATCCGAACCACGGTCAGCCTCCGGCGGTCGAACGGTCACCCATCAAAGTTCTAACCGCGCCCAGGTGTGCATAAGATTACGAACGGGGCAAAGCAGAGCTACCGAGGCTGATATGAAATGAACTATCCGAATTATTAAGTGCTACCTTCTGTACGTTTTTTTTATTGCTCCGATCTGGGTGGCTCTGCCCGAGGTCGAAACCTCAGGCGCAGCTAATTTCCCCGCCGAGGAGGTGCCAGTCCGGCTTGGAGGTGGACTAATGTTGCAGGGGAAAGGCTATTAACCCGCGATTTGAAGATTCGTGGATTGTAGGAGTGGGGAGAGATGTTTCCTGGGAGCCCATTCCACACCTTCGCAGTGCGGCACAAGAACAATTTAGAGAATCGTGCAGTTCGAAGAACTCTTCTGTCGACTACAAAGGGGTGTTCCGCGAGAGTATGGCGGGTTTGGCGAAGGCGAACAGGAGGAGGAGGGATAAGGGAAGCAAGTTCGTCAGAGCAGCGGCCATAGTAGTACCGATAAAACAGGCTCAATGAACCAACGATACGTCTGTGCTTTAGAGGTTGAAGGTCTTTGTGAGTACAGAGTCACCAATCAGGCGAATGGCTCGTCGCTGAATAGAATCCAAGGCTGAAAGAAGGTACTCAGGGGAACCCTCCCAAAGATGACTGCAATATTCCATCACCGGTCTTACTTGTGCTTTGTAGAGTGTAAGTCGTTGGACCGGCGTGAAAAATCGCCGACATCGGTAGAGTATCCCTAATTTTCGAGACGCCAGTTTCGCCTTGGACTCTATGAACGATCGAAACCCAACGTCTATGTGCAATAAACGTATAAACGTTTTTAGGGTTCCGTATCCGTCCTACGGGACCCTATTACTACGCCTACGCCGTCTGTCTGTCTGTCTGCCCGAGAGCTGTATCTCTTGAACCGTAATAGGTAGCCCGTTGTTTTCACAGAATATGTGTTATTTATTATGGCCGATCACAGAGCATGATTTGATGCTATGTGTGGCCGATAGAACCACAAATAAGAAAAATAAGAAAAAGTAAAAAAATCACGGGGATTCCCATAGAAGAGACTAAATACTGTATCCGCGCCATCTACCGAAAAGAGTATGAAGCATTTTAACTAATCATGAATTTGAACTAATATGAATCATTTCATAAAACACGCCATAGATGGCGTGGGTGGCGCTGACCATGACATGGCGATACGGAACACTCGGTGCGCGAGTTCGACTCGCACTTGGCCCGTTTTTTTATTTGATTTGAAGTACCGTGATCTGTACCGTGTGGGGCCGGTACTTTAAAAGAATAGCCCCACTGCATCTCTCCCTGTGCATGTCGTAAAAGGCGACTAAGGGATATGACTCCCTTCTTATATTACTAGGTGGTAGGGTTTAACCCACCTGGGTTGGTATCACCGCACTGAATGAAAGGTCGTTCGAAACGGCTATGTAAATAGTTTGTGTTTTCCGTCCAGTTCAGTGTAGCCGGCACGACCGAAGGGAAGCACTGACGTGGCACCAAGTTCACCCGGTGTTATGGGCTGACATCACGGATGTTGTAGGTGACGTAGCCGACCGTGTCAGTTTCAATAAAAAAATAAATAAAAAAAAGTATTTGATCTGTGAGCTGGTAATAATCAGGCAAATGTTCTTGTAATCAGGTTTAACATTGGAGGAAAGAACTTAGCGAGCTGCGCGCCAAGCCAACAGCTCAATGGGTTTAACATAATAGAAAGGAAGCCATCTCCATTCTGGTCGGTGGCAGATCCACCGCTCAATAACCGGGTCACTGTGCCTATTGATTCGTTTGTTTTTATGTCCAAACGAGTTCTGAATGTGTCAGTTCGGTGTGTGCTAATAATTATTCACGTAATAGCGTTATACCGGATGCAATTCTGATGTTGATGATTTTGAGGTCGTATGATAAATTTTTGACTATATTTCTATTTAATTAACTACGTACATACCACACGCTGTAGCCCGATAATCGGGGTAAGCAGGGTGATCGGTGTGGTACTCTTGTAAATTACAGCACAACACCGACCACCGCATTTAGCAAAGTATACTATATAAGATAACTATCAAGCAGCAAGTAAGGAACGAAGAACCACCTGCTGCATGATTCGGAGGAATAATATACTGTAAGTAATGTAATGAAAATGAAAATGAAAATTTATTTATTTACACATAGTATTGGCACGATATACATTTACTATTAATACTAATTGGTTTTTTACATTACGTACACTTTATTAAATATTTCGGCGCTGTTGCCGTCATCAGTAAGTAAAATTATAATAAAAAAAAAATAAAAAAACATAAGAAAAAAAAAAATTATAAAAATTACATACATACATACATATCTCACACGCTAAATCCCGACAATCGGGGTAAGCAGAGTAATCAGTGTTGTGCTGCAAGAACTCTGGTAAATTACAGCACAACACCGACCACCACGTTTCGCTAAGCATTCGTACAAGATAACTATCGAGCAGCAAGTGAGGCACGAAGACCCACCTGATGCATGACTCGGTGGAAGCACCGTGCCAAGGTGAGAGGTGGCGAGCCTGTCGCCCTTTAGCACGGCATCTTGTCCTAATCCCTTAGTCGCCTTTTACGACATGCATGGGGAGAGATGCAGTGGGGCTATTCTTTTTAAGTACCGGCCCCACACGGTACTAAAACTTATACGGTACGGTAATAAAAATTATAAAATTAAAATTATAATGTAATACTAGAAGGTAAATTAAAACGGACCAGTGTAGCCGGCACGACCGAAGGGAAGCACTGACACTAAAACTAAATTGAAGATTTTTAGAAATCTTTTCTTTATTGTTTATTGTATAATTTCATCCATAGGTAGGTAACCTACGCTTGGACATGTCGAAAATTCCGCCAGTTCTAAATTCAATGCGAAGAAGAACTGACAAACAAACTTCGCAAGTCACAATGTATGTATGTATGTATTTATGTTCCTCCATAACTCTTAAACCGATCATCCCAATTCTATGAAACTTAGTACAAGCACATTTTACTATACAGGACACAGGATATGCTAAATAAAATGTAACGCTAAGATGTAGCTCTCATACAAACCGAATTATTCCGCGCGCCGAAATAAAGGTACGGGTAGCGGGCTTACTTACTTTCTTCTTTTTTAAATACGAATTTCACTCGAGCGAAGCCGCGTACAAAAGCTAGTACACAATATTGCACTTCGTATCTAGATAAATCTACAGCAGAAATGGTCAGATCCCAGTGGTCAGATTGAAGGTCAGACATGTCTGGCCAACGGGATTTTTTTCCCATTGGTTACATTAGCTTTCATGATTTAGTAAATAAAGTACAGTTGAATAAGGAATTACGAAGCGTTCATATACCTAACTATTAAATATAAATAGGTTTTATTTGTGACATTATGGTGTTTGTTGAAACTGGTTGGAAACTCTTTGCAAGTTGCTTCATGTGACTGCACTTTCGCTTCACCAAGCGGTTGCAGTCATTCACACCCGACGACACTACGACGCACGCTTCTCATTAGTATCCTAATCACGAGATTTAGCCTACACCGCGTACTACGCTACGGCGTGTTCTCAGCATCATTTTTGTATGGAGAAACGAAGTTCGCAAATCTATCACTAGAGGCGCTGCCGTAGCGTTGTACGCGGTGTAGGTTAAATCTCGTGATTAGGGTCGCCGCCGCGCGCCGCCGCCGTGCGCGCGTGCGCAGCGCGCGCGCGGCTTGTAATATTGCTTACTAGCTTTTGCGGCTTCGCTCGCGTAAAATTCGTATTTAAAATGAAGAGAGCAAGTAAGCCCGCTACCGTACCTTTATTACGGCGCGCGGAACAATTCGGTTTGTATGAGACCCATATCATAGCGTAACCGGAACTGAATTTTATTTAGCCTATCCTGTGTCACGTATAGCTATGTGTGCTTGTACTAAGTTTCATCGAATTTGGATGATCGGTTTAAGAGTTATGGAGGAACATTCATAGTTAAATTTAGTTTTAGTATCACACATAGAGTCTTCAAACGCAGTATCTCATAAAACAAAGTAACTTACTCCATGATCATCCCTTAGAGATTTATTATTAGTATTGATGTTTTCCATCGATGTTTATGGCTTAGTAAACAGTGGTTGAGAAACTGAACAGCTCGCGAGCAAGTAGAAAGGTCTCGTGGCTTGCATTGCAAGATCCGTGACGTCAGCCCAAAAACACCTTGGTGAATTAGGTGCCGTGTCAGTGCTTACATTTAGTCGGGCCGACTACACCGAACTGGACGGAATACACCTGCTGATTCGACTTTTCATTCAGTACGGTGGTACTAACCCGGGGCGCGTTAAACCATATACCATTTTAGTAAGTTAAGAAGGGAAATGAACTGCAGTTTTACGTGGAATCCGAGCCACGGTCAACCTCCTCTACGGCCGAACGGTCTCCCATCCAAGCTTTGACTGCGCCCAGATCTGTGGCCCAGGTGTGTGCTTATGATCACGAGCGAGTGTCGACCGATCGCACCACTGATCTATGGAGGCTGGCAACTGCAACAAGTTTTCGAAAGGCAGTACCTTCGTTATGGCGTATTTATAACACAATTTAAAACTTTGTATATAAGTTATATTTAAAACAAAACTATTTATAAGGTTTTTTGCCCCGTTCTTCCTTATAGATTGTATTGCTGAACGGGAAACAAAATGATGACACACCATACTGAATATGCATATGTCTGGATGAAATATTGTTAACTGGCTTTATCCCGTGGCTTCGCTCGCGTGAAATTCGTATTTAAAAAAAAAAAGAAAGCAAGTATAAGCCCGCTACTGTACCTTTATTTCGGCGCGCGGAACAATACGGTTTGTATGAAAGCCACATCTTAGCGTAACCGGAAGTGAATTTTATTTAACCTATCCGGTGTCACTTTAATCGAAGTTTAATCGAATTCGGATGATCGGTTTAATAGTTTTGGAGGAACATACATACAGAAAAGATTTCTAAAAATAGTCAATTTAGTTTTAGTATCACACATAGAGTCTCCAAACGCATTAACTTACTATATGACCATACATTACAGATTTATTATTGTTATATTATTACATACATACATACATATCACACACGCTGAATCCCAACAATCGGGGTAAGCAGAGTAATCGGTGTTGTGCTGCAAGAACTCTGGTCAATTACAGCACAACACCGACTACCACGTTTCGCAAAGTATTCGAACAAGATTAAATCGATCAAGCAGCAAGTAAGGCACGACCCACCTGCTGCATGAGTCGGTGGAAGTACCGTGCCAAGGTGAGAGGTGGCGAGCCTGTCGCCCTTCAGCACGGCATCTTGTCCTTATCCCTTAGTCGCCTTTTACGACATGCATGGGGAGAGATGCAGTGGGGATATTCTTTTTAAGTACCGGCCCCACAAGGTACACGGTATTATTATATGTTGATAAATATTATCTGAATCTGGATCGAGATCTGGCAGATTGGTTCCGATGGGTCTGTAGAGTTCTGTACACACACACCATAGTCGGTGCCAGAGTTGACCCCAATAGTGGATTAGTGTCAATGTGCTCACCGGTGCATTGCGGCTTAGGGGCGGACGACGCGACGTCGTCGTGGGGCAAGCAACAGTGTTTCCAAACAATCGAGAGGTAAACGGCAGAGTGTAAATTATTATTACTTTTTAGGTTTCCGTATCCGTACGGAAGCCTATTACTAAGCCTACGCCGTCTGTCTGTCTGTCCGTCTGTCTGTCTGAGGGCTGTATCTCTTGAAACGTAATAGGTAGCCCGTTGAAATTTTCATAGAGTATGTGTTTAAAAAATAAAAAAAAATTTGAAAAAGTAAAAAATTAACGGGGTCCCCATACAAGAAACTAAAAAGTGTATGCGCGCCATCTACCGAAAACAGTATGAAACAGCGCTGACCATGACATGGCGATACGGAACCCTCGGTGCGCGAGTTCGACTTGCACTTGGCCGGTTTTTACTATTTGTTGGCACTTCCTATTACGGTTCAAAAGATACAACACTCGGACGGACGGACGGGCAGACAGAGGATGTAGGCTTCATATAAATAGGCTTCCTTATGGACACGGAACCCTAAAATATTTTAACATATTTTTTTATTCGGCTTTTCTTTTTTACCATGTTTTTCAGGAATTAACGAACTGAGGAAGCGCGAGGTGGTAATCTTGTGCTATCAATCTGGGACACCCTGTACATTATAGACGGCGAACTCTGAACTGTGGTGAAGTGGTTGAGCTAACCACAAATTAAGGAAGTGACCTAGCCTAAGGGTCAATTCACACCGAGACACGACGCGACGCGACGCGACATGAAATGCAAGAAGAAGCTCGAGAGATCGCTCGGCGTATCGAAAACTTGGAATGCCTCGTCGGGCGCAGCGCCACGTCTCAGGTCGCAGGGCCACGTCTCGCGACGTAGCGCCACGTCTCGCGACGCAGGGCCACGTCTCGCAACGCAGCGCGACGTCTCACCGCTCGCGCGCGGCGAGACATTCGGCTGCGGGAGCGGCGTCGAACGACGCGTCGTTCGACGCCGCTCGATGTAACCTACACGTATCTAGTTCGCTTTCGCGCTCTCACTAAAATTTGCAACTTTTTAGGTTTTCGTATCCCGTACGGAAGCCTATTACTACGCCTACAACGTCTGTCCGTCCGTCCGTCCGATGGCTGTATCTTTGGAACCGTAATAGCTAGCAGGTGGAAATTTCCACAGAATAGGTATGTGTTATTTTATAAATTATATTCTGTAAATTTAAAATTAAGGAGAGTCCCCATAACAAGAAACGAGTTTTGTCAAGGTTTTTTTTGTGTTTCGGAAACCTCCATGCGCGAGTCCGACTCGCACTTGGCCGGTTTTTTTTGTAGTAAAGTAAGTTTTATACTGCATCGCTATCTTGAAATGTCGCGTCGCGTCGCGTCTCGTTGTGAACTGACCCTAAGCCGCCAGCTGGGCAGTGTCAACGTACTAATGACATGGGTAATCGAATGAGCGCGCGCGCCGCGCCGCCGCCGCCGCGCCGGCGCCGCCGCCGAGCCGACCGACCAGCGCCTGCGCTTCAATCTCGCAACAATTGCGCTATTCGTTAGATTCACTTCGCTAGGTTGCATTACTCTGCTAGACACATCCATATTCGACAGCACTAGAGGCTAGTCAAGAACGTTAGAAGAGGTAGGGACGTCGGACTGTCCAATGCATGTATGAGAACCAGCGTCGCCGAGCTCCGCGGGTAGCGGAGGGGACGGCGCGCGCTCTGATTGGATGATATCGAGTGGGGGAAGGTTGACGCTATGTGGCCAGCGGGCGACCAACGAATGCACTCTTGCTGGCACAAAAAGGCCAGTGACTATTTTAGAAATTGTAAACGTTTTGCCATTTTACATATTTTTTTCTAATTGTATTTATTGCTGCATTGCATTTAGTTATATTATTTTGTTGTGCTGTATAAATTATTAATTTTTTCCTGTTCTTTTTGTATTATTCTGTTTTTGTTATTATGTGTGTTATTATAAGGTATTGTTTTATGTTGTTATTTATAGTGTTAGTCTTTGTTTGTAGATAAAAAAAAGTATCGTGTTTATTAAACACAGACACTAAGAAACATAATATGTTTCTTAGTGTTTTCTATTTATTACTCTGGGCCCATCTGAAAAACAGCGCTATAGGTCGCCTTGTGCTCCTATAGCAAATGCTGAGATTGGTCCATATTATTTTCTTTATTTCACATTTTTATAATAATTTATATTAATTTTACACATATTATACTATAAAAAGTAATAAAAATACACAACATTAATACAAATTTAAAAAAACGGTAATAACGCCGGCGGCGGGCGACATGTCTCCAAGCGCGCCGGCGGGTACAGGCCCTGGCTACGGAGCTGTCCGAGACGACGCGAGACTAGCTTCGAGCGATGGGTGGTGGTAACTGAGACACGTAGGCCACCACCACCCCCATCTCGGAGAGCTCCGTATCCGCCGGACTGCACGGCGACATCGCGCAGCTGTTTTAAACTTCTTCTTCTTCGCGCGCGCGTCGCCTGATGTTCGCACAGCCAGCACCACCGGTCCATATTGTCATTACTTGTGTTATTAATTTAGGTTTTACGTGTATAATTTCATGTTTTTGTAATGCTTTCTTTTTTTTTTTGTATACCTATTAATGACAATAAATCATATTTTTCTTTTCTTTTCTTTTCTTTTCTTTTCAATGTTATTGGTACGTTCTTACTAATATCGTGTTACGCTGGCGCGGGGAAGGTCCGACGTCCCTACCTCTTCTAACGTTCTTGAGGCTAGTACTAGCCAAATGCTGGTTTATGCACAACATTATGGGCGGCGGGTGGCCTAGTGGTCTGGGCGTCGGCTTCTCTTGCGAGAGGTCCGAGGTTCGAATCCGGTCCAAACCAATGAGTTTTTTTTTTCTGATGGAAACATTTTCGTACATACCCTACACCTGCTGCTTCACCGTTCGCAACCGGTGTAAAACTGTAGTTCCCTCCCTTCCCTTGCCCCTTACTAGGTGGTAGGCTCAAATTGTAGCCGACTGGGTTGCTACCGCCGTACTGGATGTAAGATGGCCGCATAGCAGCCTCGGTTGTGTTCTCCTCTAGTCCAGTATAGCCAGCAATTCCAAGGGAAGTCTCCGGTATGGCACCTACCTTCTCGCAGGTGATATTAGATGGTCGGAGCATGTGCTTTGGCCCCTCCGACTCAGTGACCCATAACGGACTACATAAAAAAAAAGTTGTCAACTTTCGCACTAGGAATTTGCGAGTTAGCGCTTTGAAAAGAGCTGCATCGATATATATCTCTATCTCTACTTCTTATGAAAAGTTTAATTACAAATTTAAAAAACCCTCGTACGTACCGTGTGGGGCCGGTACTTTAAAATAATAGCCCCACTGCATCTCTCCCCGTGCATGTCGTAAAAAAGCGACTAAGGGATATGACTCCCTTCTTATATTACTAGGTGGTAGGGTTTAGCCCGCCCGGGTTGGTACCACCGCACTGAATGAAAGGTCGGTCGAAACGGCTATGTAAATCGTTTGTGTTTTCCGTCCAGTTCAGTGTAGCCGGCACGACCGAAGGGTAGCACCGACGTGGCATCAAGTTCACCCGGTGTTATGGGCTGACATCACGGATGTTGTAGGTGACGTAGCCAACCGTGTCAGTTTCAATAAAAAAAAATAAAAAATAAAAAAAACCCTCGACGCTAAAAAATTCAAAAATAATTTATGTTTACATACATACATATCACACACGCTGAATCCCGACAATCGGGGTAAGCAGAGTAATCGGTGTTGTCCTGCAAGAACTCTGGTAAATTACAGCACAACACCGACCAACACGTTTCGCAAAGAATTCGAACAAGATTCAATCGATCAAGCAGCAAGTAAGGCACGAAGACCCACCTGCTGCATGACTCGGTGGAAGTACCATGTCAAGGTGAGAGGTTGCCAGCCTGTCGCCCTTTAGCACGGCATCTTGTCCTTATCCCTTAGTCGCCTTTTACGACATGCATGGGGAGAGATGCAGTGGGGCTATTCTTTTCAAGTACCGGCCCTACACGGTAAAATTTATGTTTACCGCTAAGTAAATAAAATTTGAACACTCAGAGCTGCGCGGGAATTTACTTAAGTATTACTTTTCTCACACTTAACTCTTTTGCCTACAACCTACTTACATTTCACTATATTAATCGGCTCTCAAACATCAAAAGGTTGACTGGAAGATATGTCTGTAAGGGATAAGTACATATTTGCACCTCATGTTTCTAATTTTTCTTGGAACAAGAAAACATTTTCTATCTATCTATATAATTTTAACAAAAAATTAAAGCACAGAACTCTACCATTCGTAGGTAGTTTTAGGCATTTAGTTTTGGATTTTAACCAATTTATAAGGGTTCGGTATCCGTTGTACGGGGCCCTATTACTAAGCCTACGCCGTCTGTCTGTCTGTCTGTCCGTCTGTCTGAGGGCTGTATCTCATGAACCGTAATAGGTAGCCCATTGAAATTTTCACAGAATTATTGTGGCCGATATAGCAATAAATTAAAAAAAAAAGAAAAAGTAAAACATTCAAGGGGATCGCCATACAATAAACTAAAAAGTGTATGCGCGCCCTACCTATAAAACAGTATGAAGCAGCGCTGACCATGACATGGCGATACGGAACCCTCGGTGCGCGAGTTCAACTCGCACTTGGCCGGTTTTTCAGTAAAACCGGTTTCGCGCACGTAGGTAGGTAGATTGGACTCGAACTGAGGCATAGTTTAAACAGACTAGTTAACCGTCTTCCGTTTTTTTTGTTTTTTTTTACGGACACTGACACGATTGACTTTCTCTCTCTCTCTCTCTCTCTCTCTCTCTCTCTCTCTCTCTCTCTCTCTCTCTCTCTCTCTCCCTCCCTCCCTCCCTCCCCCCCCCCCCCCCCCCCTCTCTCTCTCTCTCTCTCTCTCTCTCTCTATCTATCTATCTATCTATCTCTCTCTCTCTATCTTCCTATCTATCCCTATCTCTCTCTCTTTCTCTCTGGAATTGCATTACCACCATAATGGGATGTTGTGAGTTGTGACAGCCCTGGTGGCTCGGCGCAGCTTAGGTTATTATTTTTAAAATGGGCTCCAGTTAACCTACTCGTCTCCTTTTACTGTGACTGAGGTGCAACGGTTAGCCACCGTTACATAAGCCGGGCGGCTTGTGGATTGCTTATTCGGCGGCTTGTAGGCCAGACAATATCTGTGTCGCAGGACTGGTTTGTGAGGGACATCGACCTCTACGTTTTATCTACTACTGCAGATAAATATCTAGAACAGTGCTTCTCAAAGTTTTTTCTGTATTTGGACGCCAATATAATTTTTTTTTCATTTGAGGACCCCTAGCAGATTTGTTCTATGAATTTATATTGTATACAGGGTGTTTGGCACATCGACCGACAATGTTTTTTGTAGGTAAGTGGGGTCATTTGCAACGTTTTGACCCATGATACCTTTTGTCAGATGTCACGTGGTATAAAGATATGATTTCTTTTTTATTTTTGAAAATCCGCAGAAGCGCTCAATTGCTGTCACTTTTTTTTAAATTAATTAAGAAATTAAGATTCTGTCACATTTATACCTTGTTCTCGGGACTTTGGGAGGTCATAAAACCTTTTCATGGTAGATAGATAGATAGATAGAAATACTTTATTGCTCCAAAACATTTAACAGTAACAAACGATAGGTAATTTACATGAGGGGCAAAGGCGGACTTATCCCTTACAGGGATTTCTCCCAGTCAACCTTTGGATGTTTGAGAGTCGTATGTTGTGAGATATAAGTAGGTAGTAGCAAAAGACTTGAGTGTGGGAATGTAAAATATAATATATGGAAAATAACTATGATAAACTATAATATACTTGCACTACATAATATAAGTACATACCAGTTTAAACGTAGAAATGGCAAATTATAAATTAAATTAAATACATAAAACTATAAATTAAATACATATGTATTAAAGATTATATAATACATAATACCTAAATATATACATACATACATACTTGTCCATTCAGAATTAAAGGACTTTTTTTAACTTTTTTTTTATTTAATTTTTTTTATTGAAACTGACACGATTGGCTACATCACCTACGACATCCATGATGTCAGCCCATAACACCGGGTGAAGTTGGTGCCACGTCAGTGCTTCATCAAATAATTTTTTTTTTTGGAACAAGGATACAACGTAAAATTCAATAAAGTTTATTTCGTGCTGATACAATCATAAAAAGTTAAAAAAAAGTTACAAGGGTTTAAAGCTGGGATTTTGGTAATTTTCAAAAATAAAGAAAAAAAAATCGTATCTTTATACCACGTGACATCTGACAAAAGGTATCATGGGTCAAAACGTTGCAAATGACCCCACTTACCTACAAAAAAAATTTGTGCCGAACACCCTGTATATAAAAAAAAACAGAAAAATATTATACCGGCATAATATTACGAGCATATCTTCATTAGCACTACATACTCACATAAATTACAAATTCAAAAACCCCCGACCCTTAAAGGTCCAAAATCATTTGCGTTTACTTACTTAAAGGAGTCGGAGATCCCATGGCTCCATGGCTTCAATTTAGTGGTCATTGCAATATATGACTCATCCTTCACCGCGGATAGTTTTCAAAACCTCTTAGGGAACCCTATTACTAAGCCTACGCCGTCTGTCTGTCTGTCTGTCTGTCCGAGGGCTGTATCTCTTGAACCGTAATAGGTAGCTCGTTGAAATTTTCACAGAATATATGTGTTATTTATTATGGCCGATTAAACAACAAATAAGGTTAAGTTACAACAGTTATGGTCAAAGGTTAGGCTTATAATCAGCGGCACTGAAATGCCAGTGCCACATGCTGCGCTTACACCTTTTTTTTCAATTCACGACTCATTCTGTACATTGTATAAAGATTGTATATGTCCTTTTTTTTAAATTTTACATTAATTTTACATAGTCATACTACACTACAAAGTAATAAAATATACAAAATTAATATAAAAGTTAAATAAAAACGGTAATACCGCCGGCGGCGCCGGGAGACAAACATCCAAGCACGCCGGCGGGTGCAGGCCGTGGCTACGGAGCTCTCCGGGACGACACGAGGCAAGCTACGAGCAAGTATATGTTATTAATAAGAGAATTGAAAAATAAATAATTTTGATTTGATTTGATTTGAACAAATAATAAAAATAAGAAAAAGTAAAAAGTTCACGTGGGTGAAGTGAATTTTTGATACAAGAAACTAAAAAGTGTATGCGCGCCATCTACCGAAAAGAGTATGAAGCATTTTAACTAATCCATAGATGGCGTGTGTGGCGCTGACTATGACATGGCGATACGGAACCCTCGGTGCGCGAGTACAACTCGCTCTTGGCCGGTTTTTACTTTTCTGCGGTTAGCTCTTCATAAGGTCACACAAGTAAATTTTGTGTCGGCCTCCGAATGTGATTGCTCGAAAAATGACCGCAGCGATGCAATTATAGTTTCATTGCAAGGTCGACTTCATTTTCGTAAAGCCCATAACCCCAATTACGCCTTCAGACAGGTAGAGCTGGTGCCATGTCAGTACTTCCCTTTGGTCTAATCTGTGGTCTAACTAAGAATACAATTTTATGTAATTTTTTATGTAAACCAGCATGGGTGGCTGTGCCGAGAGACCAATGGTGCAATCAACAGAGCCAAAATCCCCTCTCCTCGCGAAACCACGCTCAGTTAGGTGCTGGTTACCTACCCCTCCGTATATTTTAATTAAATAAGCAGTGGTTCCGTATCGCTGGAGGCCGGGAGGACTGGAGGAAAATTGGAGAGGCGTATGCCCAGCAGTGGACGCTTACACGCTGACTGAGTGACTGACATATTTTAATTAAATGATTAATTAATTAAATTGCTAAGATGATGTCATGAATACAATTAACTGTTGCCAGCAAAAATAAAATTGCAAGATTGGTAATGCATGGCAAGGACGGATGCTTTCAACTCACGCGCAAGGTTTTGAGTGTTGCTCGTGTAACAAGCTTTTGCTCGCGGCTTCGCTCGCGACATTATAGTCAGGAGAGTATACTAAGCGGAAAATTTGTAAGGAACGTTGTAACTAACTCGTCAGCCTCGGTAGCTCAGTTGTGCGATATAGGTCGACTGCCGTTAATGATTTTAAGCACACCTGGACACGGTCAGAACCTGGGCTGGGCGACCGTTAGACCGCACTGGGAAGCACTGACATGGCATCTAGTTCACCAAGATGATATGGACTGATATCACTGATTTTGTGTCAGTTTCCATTTCAGAAAATTAAAACATAGGCTAATAATAATAATAAAATTCAGTTCCGGTTACGCTAAGATGTGGCTCTCATACAAACCGAATTGATCCGCGCGCTAAAATAAAGGTACGGTAGCGGGCTTACTTACTTTCTTCTTTTTAAATACGAATTTCACGCGAGCGAAGCTGCGGTCAAAAGTTAGTTTATAATATAACCAGCTTTTACTTAGTGAAAACCGCACGTGAATCGGTCCAGCCGTTTTCAATTTTTCGTGTCACAGACAGACAGACGTTGCGCTATATAGAGAAGAGAAGAAGTTGCCGATGTGTTGCAAAATATTTCGCAATGTTTTGTACACGCGAGAGGTGTAAGTCAGGGGTCTACGCTGTCACCTCTACTCTTCAGACGAAATGTTACTTTATCTCGGACTGACACACTACAATGCAATACCTGCATATTAATAACTCGCTCATAAACACCGCTATTGTTCTGTGAAATATTTTGTAATAGTCTGAGGTCACTTCATATAATGGTTATATTTTAGGCACCTACAGTAATATTTTTTACATGAAACATAACATTGGTGCCGGCCTGACCTGTTACAACTGTGATGCAAGCCCATTACATGTTGTACCTGTCGAAGCTAGGTGCCATGACATTGTTTGTTTCCTTTCGATCACAAAAAAAATATGATAAACTTTACAAGGAAAACATTTGCTGGTTCCGCGCGTGATGTGGCCTTACCTACGTGATGTACTTATCAAAGCTAGGTTGACATTTATGTCAGTGCTTCCTTTCGATCGCAAACAAATTATAATAAACCATAAGAGGATATAATCTGCTTGTTACACACGTGATGGGGCCTTACCTACGTGTTGTAATTATAAAAGCTAGGTTGATATATGTCAGTGCTTCCTTTCGATCGCAAAGAAATTATAATAAACCATACAAGGATATAATCTGCTTGTCACACACGTAATGTGGCCTTACATACGTGTTGTAATTATCAAAGCTAGGTTGACATATGTCATTGCTTCCTTTCGATCACAAAGAAATTATAATAAACCATACAAGAATATAATCTGCTTGTTACACACGTAATGTGGCCTTACCTATGTGTTGTAATTATCAAAGGTAGGTTGACATATGTCAGTGCTTCCTTTCGATCGCAAACAAATTATAATAAACCATACAGGGATATAATCTGCTTGTTACATACGTGATGGGGCCTTACCTACGTGTTGTAATTATCAAAATTAGGTTGACATATGGCAGTGCTTCCTTTCGATCACAAGCAAATCATGACAAACTTTACAAGGATAACACCTGCTTAGTTACACACGCAATTGGATTTACCTACGCGTTGCACCTATCGAAACAAGGTTGACATATGTCAGTGTTTCCTTTCGATGACAAGCAACACCTGCTTGTGACTCTGCTTTATTCGATGTGGTTATTTAGACGTATTGAGGTAATTGAACTCGTGAATTGATATTGTTATAACAGTGACCTCGTGTGAGTCATATCACTCAATCACCATCACTTGGACTTGGATTCATAAAGTGGTCGCGTCAGTTCAGTAAGAAAAACAATATTACTTTTTTAGGGTTCCGTATCCGTAATAATTAGCCGGATGAAATTTTTCACATAACATGTTTTATTATGACGGATATCCTAACCAATAATAAATAAAAAAAAACCCGCCAAGTGCGAGTCGGACTCGCGCACCGAGGTTTCCGTACCACAAAAAAAAAACATTGAAAAAAAACACGTTTCTCGTATCGGAACCCCCCTTAATTTCTCACGTTTTAATTTTTTTATTATATATTATTGTTATATCGGCCATAATAACACATATTCGGTGAACATTTCAACAGTGCTACCTATTACGGTTCAAAAGATACAGCAGTAGGACAGACAGACAGACGGCCTAGGCTTAGTAATAGGCTTCCGTACGGTATACGGAAATCTAAAAAACAAAACAAAAACACAAAATAAGGAGGACCCCAAACAAATTGATTTTGGGCGTCGTCAGCTCAACAATCCATGCAGACGGTGCCAAGTGTCTCGCTTATCAAAAGAAAAAAAAAGCAACGTTGGTTCCATCCAACGAAAGGCAATGAACTGAATGGGTTGTACGTGTGGTGTGTGGTCTACTTTCATTTCACCTCGCTCGTGGTGTCAAGGTCATATTTAGTTGTTTGGGTGAAGTTTTCTTTAAATTTTGGTATACCTACATGTATTATAATTTTTTTTTTGGTATGACGGAGGAAAGGGAGGTTTTCAGTGTCGCCAGTTTCAGACCGATTTTAAATAGTCATAGATATCACACACGCTGAATCCCGACAATCGGGGTAAGCAGAGTTATCGGTGTTGTGCTGCAAGAACTCTGTTAAATTACAGCACAACACCGACCACCACGTTTCGCAAAGTATTCGAACAAGATTAAATCGATCAAGCAGCAAGTAAGGCACGAAGACCCACCTGCTGCATGACTCGGTGGAAGTACCGTGCCAAGGTGAGAGGTGGCGAGCCTGTCGCCCTTTAGCATGGCATCTTGTTCTTATCCCTTAGTCGCGTTTTACGACATGCATGGGGAGAGATGCAGTGGGGTAATTATTTTTAAGTACCGAACCCACACGGTACATTAAATAGTCATGTAGTTGTTATTGATGAACTTTATCGATTGAAAAGCTGTGAACTCGAATGTATACCCTCGGACGGACGGACAGACAGACAGACGGCTTATTAATAAGCTTCCGCACGTCTACGGAATCCTAAAATCGGACTATAATAAAGAAAAATACAAAAAAATATTCGTTAAAATATACCTAATACGTGTTCATTTTCGGTAGAGTTCAATGAATGTTCATAGGATTGCAATTTTCGTTATTTATAGAAACTGACACCTACAACATCCGAACTATTTACATGTATCCGTTTCGACGGACGTTTCATTCAGTACGGTGGTACCAACCCGGGCGGGATAAACCCTACCACCTAGTAAGGTAAGAAGGGAAGGGACCGACAGTTTTACGTGAAATCCGAACCACGGTCAGCCTCCAACGGTCGAGCGGTCACCCATCCAATTATTGACCGCGCTCAGGGTTGCTTAACAACAGTCTACCGACCGCCCCACTGAGCTACCGAGGCTCAAAATTAAGATTAGAATTAAAATTTTTACAATTTTCACTTTATTTGACATCTGTTATTGTTATTGAATATTTATTCTGGCTAATAATTTAATACGTTTTTTTTTATCACCGAAGTTGTGTTATCTTCTGAATGTGTACCTAATTTAGTTGATTGGCGATGACCTCTTGCTTGGACCACAACATGGAACCATAGAACTATAAACATATACTTACTTAAGTACCTCATTGTAATATTTTGACGAACCTATGTGTAACTTGTTACTTTAAGAGAGAATAAATAAATTGAATTCCTTACCTTTTCAAAATTTAAACCGACAAATTCCAAAACGCATCTACACAATGAAATCAATTTCGTTCACTCATTCACATCACTATGGTCACTGACGTTCGAATTCCGATTTTAAATGTGAGTTCATGACTCACGTGCTCTAGAACGCACTCACGACAAGTTTGAATTCGATTTGTTGCACTCCTGACTGACGACGCGAGTGTCTCTGGGCGCGAGCGGTTCGTTACTCACCCGCCCGCGCCGATGCCTGTCCGTCTGTTCTGCGGACAGTACGCTTCGGATCCTGTGCGTACAATCGCCGCAAAATCGGAAGAACACCGCCGCCGTTTTGGCCAAGAGTTAAATACTTCCTTAGTAATGTCGCCATACATATCAGTATTGGTTAACCAAATGTTTGAAGAGGGTACCTATCCTAATGTACTAAAACAGACCCGTGTATGTCCCATTTATAAAGGAGCCGGCGAAAGAGCTGACCCAAATAACTATAGACCTATAAGTTTAGTGCCAGCACTATCTAAAATCATAGAATCTGTTATATCTGACTCTGTAATTAAGCATCTTGAGGATAATAAACTTCTTTCTCCCAACCAATACGCATACCGTAAAGATCACTCCACAAAATCAGCTGGCATGAAGCTGGTAGGAGAGATAATAAAAGGTATAGACAAGAGGAACAAGGTTGCAGGTATATTCTGCGACTTGTCGAAAGCATTCGATGTCGTAGACCACAACCTCCTCTTGCACAAATTGGAAAAATATGGTGTAAGTGATAAACCACATGAATTGCTAAAGCCATTTTTAACAGATCGAAGACAGGTCACTGAGGTCACTTTAAAAGGAAACAAAAAAAGTTCCGAGCCAGGTAAAATTAAAATGGGTATTCCACAGGGTTCTGCATTAGGTAATACATTATTTTTAGTATTTATTAATGACTTAGCCTTGATTAAAATAGATGGTGTTTTAATACTTTTTGCCGATGACACTAGTATAATAGTCTTTGCTGAATCCATGCATGAACTGGAAATAAAATTAAATATAGTAGTAGGAAAAATATCGGAATGGTTTGCTGCGAACGGACTGATACTAAATACATCGAAGACCAACTATATGGTATTTTCCGGACGAAACTGTGGTCCCCGTGAGCTCTCTATTTCGAATTCATCCGGCTCTATTGGCTCCCAGTCATGTATACGATTTTTAGGGTTCTATATTGACCCAACTCTAAGTTGGAAAAGTCACATAGACAAACTATGTGACAAGATGGCTAGAGGTATTTACGCACTAAGAGAGTTACGCCGCTTGATCAGTCCGGAGGCTTTGAGACAGTCTTACTATGCGTACGTACACTCATTACTGTCGTATGGTGTAATCCTGTGGGGTAACTCAACCGATGCTGAAAGAGTGCTAATACTGCAAAAACGAGCGATAAGGGTATTAGCCAGTGTACCGCGAACAACATCTTGTAGAGACTTTTTCAAATCCTTTGGTATATTAACGGTGTGCTCTCTATATATATATGAAGTAGTGGTATATGTACGCAAAAACATGAATTCTTTTGAGTCAAATGGCGCAAGTCATAATTATAACACACGTAACTCAGAGCGTTTAAAATCTGTTGCGCATAAATCGGCGATGGCTGAAAAAGACCCTGACGTGATTGGACCCAAATTGTACGAAAATGTTCCTGATACAATAAAATCAATAAATAGTGACAATGTGTTCCAGAGTCAGCTGAAAATATTTCTCTTAGACAATCCATTTTATAAGTTAAGTGAATTTTTTTCATACTGTAAATAAAAATTCTGCTGACTTTGATAATTCAAATTGTTTATATGCATAAACACAAATTTTATTAATAACTTGACTGAACCCTATGTTCTTTGTTTTGTATTTTATTATCTTTTTTAATGAGTATATTTTTGACTTAGTATTTTTAATTTTTTGCTTAGATATAGTATGTTATATTTAACATAATGAAAACTTAGTATGTAAGCTATATTTAAAAAAAGCTCTGTAAGGTTTCTTACCCGATTCTTCCTTATAGATTGCACTACTGAACGGGACATCATAAAAAATGATGACGAACCATACTGAATATGCATATGTCTCAATGTAATATTGTTATTGTTGTGTGTTCTTTATGGCGAAATAAATATCTGAATCTGAATCTGAATCTGTAAGCGGGAGGCATTTTGACTTATACAGGGTGTTTCATGATAGGCTTGAGAAACTTCGTAACTTCGAAATAGAAAGTACTCATGATTAGAAGAAAAAAATCCTTATCACTCAAATCGAAATTCCGTATTTTTTTTATACAAAATTTTAAAATTGTAATAAAAACCATCTATCCAGGACAGTGAGTATGGGGAGATTAGAAAACAGTGCTGTCTAGGTCTAGGGAGTGTAATGAAATGACCTAGTCCAGTCACCTTTTTCTTTTGATGTAATTAAAATTAAATGTTTGGATGTAGTTCAATTCTACTAGCTAAGCTAGCTACGTTAGTTATTTTTAATTTAGTAAAGGCGGACGTTAACCGTTCACCAAAGCTCGATGAAATTATTATTATTATGTGGATAGTCACTAAATGATTGTAAAAATGACTATGAAAAAAAAAGCCCTGCGAATTTTCTTACCGGTTCTTCTTCGTGGGTGTAATCGAATCGGATAGAACAAATTGTAACAAATTCGAGTACAGTCATGCTGTCTAATGAATGCTTAATAAACAATATACAACAACAATATACAACAAACGATTTCACCAAAAAGTATTATAAAATGACCTAATCCTGGTAAAAGTTTGAGAGCTTTTTGTCTTCAAATATGGACCCCTTTAGAACCCTGACCTTACCACAAAATATCCTGAAACAACCTGTACATTACTAACATAAGGGCATGCCCATACGATGGTAATACGAACTCAGTAAAGTGTTGGTCAAAATTATGTTTATAAAATAATTATTCACACAATCTAGTCATCAACAAATTTTCCAGATAAAAATAGTGGAAATATAAAATAATGGCACTAATTCCGACAGGAACAAGACGCGTTGGGCTGTCTTCGAGGGTATAATGTAGCGTCAATGTAGCGTACCACATATGTAAAGCCAAGCCAACTATGTAGGATTAAAACAAAACATTTTAAAACCCCATCCTAGCCAAAATTTTGCGCGGCTCCCCCTGCCCCAGGAAAAAACCGGTCAAGTGCGAGTCGGACTCGCGCAGGGTTCCGTACCATCACGCAATTGTCCAGTTGTTATTATTTGACCTGTGACAGACAGACAGACAGACGGCGCGTAGGTTTATTAATAGGGTCCTGTATGGATATGTAACCCTTAAGACGCATGGGTCTTCGTGCCTTACTTGCTGTTTTATAGTTTATCTTGTCCGAATACTTTGCTAAACGTCGTACATCGGTGTTGTGCTTGTAATTTACAAGAGTAGGTCCGAATACTTTGCTAAACGTCGTACATCGGTGTTGTGCTTGTAATTTGCAAGAGTAGGTACCTGCAGCACAACTCCGATTACTCTGCTTACTCCGATTGTCGGGATACGGCGTGTGGTATGTTTGTATGTATGTGTGTATGTATGTATGTATGTATGTGTATGTGTATGTATGTATGTATGTATGTATGTAAAAATAAATGAATATTACAAAGTTCTAATAAAGCATTTGCAATTTAGACTGTATGACTAAGCAAGCGCGCAGCAAGATAGGACTCATCCATCACATCACGCAGTAGGAAGGAGGAAGTACTGTAGGCATAGTAAAAAAGAGTATAACATTAATTAAATTAAAAAACTCAGTCAAGCGCTGAGTTTTACTCGCGCACGGAGGTTTCCGTAGATCCGCTATACCATAACTGTCAAAAAAACATAATATCCATCATCTTTTGTCTATCTGCCACGCAAAGCACCCAAAAATCAGGAATATAAAAAATAAATAAATATCTACTGAAAAGATTAAACAAAACAATTATTGTTCTTCTTATTTTCACGTTCAGTTCTTTTTTCTGGTCTGAGTCTGTCTTCGAGCTTACTTAACTATTAAACTCATTGAAAAATCCGTCCCCTAATGCCTGAAACCAAATCCTAGCTCTACAAGGTTGCTTGCTTCAAAATACTATGACGAACAATACTGAATATGTATTAAGAAATTAGTGAATATGAATGAAGAGAGGACACATTCGCTAATTTTGCTATTGACATAGTTATTAAATATGACATTAATTAAACATTCGCTTATGCAAATACATGCATAGTAGACACGGTAAGCAATGCCATCATCAATACTAATAATAAATCTGTAAGGGATGGTCATGGAGTAGGTTACTTTGTTTTCAATACTAATAATAAATCTGTAAGGGATGGTCACGGAGTAAGTTACTTTATTTTCAATACTAATAATAAATCTGTAAAGGATGGTCATGGAGTAAGTTACTTGGATTTTCAATACTAATAATAAATCTGTAAGGGATGGTCACGGAGTAAGTTACTTTGTTTTCAAAACTAATAATAAATCTGTAAGGGATGGTCATGGAGTAAGTTACTTGGTTTTTCAATACTAATAATAAATCTGTAAGGGATGGTCACGGAGTAAGTTACTTTGTTTTCAATACTAATAATAAATCTGTAAGGGATGGTCATGGAGTAAGTTACTTTGTTTTTCAATACTAATAATAAATCTGTAAGGGATGGTCATAGAGTAATTTACTTTGTTTTATGAGATATTGCGTTTGTAGACTCTATGTATGATACTAATACTAAATTGACGATTTTTATAAATATTTTCTGTATGTATGTTCCTCCATAACTATTAAACCCATCATCCGAATTCGATGAAACTTAGTACAAGCATAGTTAACTATACGTGACACAGGATAGGCTAAATAAAATTAAGTTACGGTCACGCTAAAATGTGGCTCTCATACAAAGTCCAATGTTCCGCGCACCGAAATAAAGGTAACGCAGGAACCCAGCTCTGCCTCATTTCTTAGTTACTTGCTTACTTTCTTCTTTTTAAATACGAATTTCACGCGAGCGAAGCCGCGGGCATAAACTAGTGAAATAATAAAGCTTATGAAACAAGTTGATCAATTTATCCAACCCTGACCCAGATGCGAATCTGGCCCTGTACCGGATCGTACTGCGTTATATTATAAGGTAGAGACTCTCCTTCGAAAAAAATTATAATGTAGTTATGTTTACCTATGATTGCGCAAAAATGGGGGTAAAATTTAAACCCAGCTAGAAATAAAAACATAATTTTTATATTTATTACATGACACATTTTATATTATTTACTTTAAGATTTTTTACAAAGTACCTAACAAGCATTACATTTAATCTACTTATTTAAAGGTAAATACAATCCCTGTCACACGAAAACGTTTGAAACATAAATTAATTAAGTCTCCCTAAAGCTTGAAATAAAAGTAAAATTACTAATAAAAAAAACCGACAAGTCTTAATAAATTTTTATGTTACGTACCGAATTTCATGGTTTTTAATTTAATTTAATTGAACCATTGACATTATTTGCACATACAATTTCGTTACGTCCCGGGAAACTATAAACATTCCAAGTTTAAAGAACCGTCGCTGTAACAGACAGACGGACGGACGGACGAACGGACGGACAGACGGACGGACGGACGGACGGGCAGACAGTCACCTGGCCGAATTTTTAAGTCAGCGTCGCTGCTATGGAGCCCTAAAAAGCACAGTTAGTTTACTTTACTTTCAAGTGTCCTATACAACGTGTCCCAAAACTCAACGTCAATCGGGAACCAGTGAGTAGGCCCGTTTATGACTACCTAGGGAAAAATAAGAAAAAAAATCTGAGTCATTAATTTTTTAGAAAAAAATTGAACCGAATATTTTTTTTGGTAAAACTACAGAAAATTTGTAGTCGTAGTACCTAAAATGTTGTACGAGATGTCAATTTTCAACGTTTTTCAACAAATACTCATAACATAAAAAGCAAATTACTCCGATTTTTTTCTTATTTTTCCCTGGGTAGTCATAAACAGGCCTACTCCCTGGTTCCCTCTTGACGTTGAGTTTTGGGACACTTTGTATACAGGGTGTTGTACCGTCCAGTACATTAATTTCGCCAATGCATTCCACACGTTTTTCCGAAAGAAAAAAGTAAATTAAGTTTCTCCCTAAAGTGTCTAGTACTGGAGATATAATTTTTTGAAATTTATGTTTTCGCGTAATAATTTGTACGTGTAATAATTGCAAGTGTAATAATTTGACGCGCGCGGGTGAGGGTGCTGGCGCGGGAACGGTCGGGGTCGAAAAACTCACGCCGCCGCGCAGCCGCAGCGCATCTCCTCTCTCCGCGCACTCGTCCCTGCTCGCTCACTCCTCACCGCGCGCCTTTCATTCCCACGTTCGTGTGGAACATTAGATCCTTTTTACACTAAATTAATCAATTAGTATGAAAACTGTAACTTTTTATTTAAAGGGAATTCAGAAAAAAGTTATTTAACTTTTTTGTTACTATATTTATCCCAATAATCATTTCCTAAATTTTATGTAGTGGCCGTTACAACAAAAGGTGCTCCACCTTTGATATTTATTACTTAGAATGAATAAATACAACAATATTCTTCCTAAATGAAAATTAAAACAAAAAAGAAATACACAGGTGTGCTTGCTACTCGCATGTTTTTTCTGTCGCTGCGCGATGTCGCGCGCGCAGGACAAAGTGTTTGATAAACAACAAAGGCATTGTACTACCGGCGACTATGATTCGACCAGATAAAGTGGAACGCCAACTGTTGATCCAAGCATGACGAATACTACGCCGCGCGCGCCGCCCCGGGAGCAATGACGTAAAAGCTCTTTGCCCGGGAGAGTGATACAAATGTTGATTGGTGGTGTAGTTAAATAGATACAATTATTTTGTTGTTGTTGAGCATTTTGATTGATTCTTTTTTTTTTTATGAAAACTGACTCGGTTGGCTACCTCACCTACAACATCCGTGATGTCAGCCCATAACACCGGGTGAACTCGGTGCCGTGTCAGTGCTTCCCTTCATTTCATGTCGGCTACACTGAACTGGACGAAAAATACGAACTATTTACATAGCCGTTTCGACCGACGACGTTTCATTCAGTGCGGTCATTCTTATAGCAGTAAGACGGTGGCAGTTGAACTCATCACAATTTGTTCTATTTTTTTTTTTTTATTTAAAGCGGGACATCTGACGATGCCCATGGACATTCGGTCGTATGCAGGGGTTGCGAATGCCATGCCGGCCTGACAGGTGTCCATTCACGCACCTCTTGAAGGACCCGAGATTGTACTTGGGGGGGAAATATATGGGCAGTGAGAGCGTTCCATAGTTTACCGGTTCTGTAGAGAAAAAATCTGCATAACCGATTGGTACGCATCCGCGGTAAGTGCAGCGTGTAGGGACGCAATCCCAGCCCAGTGCGCGTGGTGCGGAGGTGGAAAGGGAACGGCGGGATCGCGTTAATCTATCCGGTTCGATATATATTTTGACTTCGCCATAGTTGCGTAAAAATATGTAGGTAGGTCTGTGCATCAATCATTTTATAATCTGTGATTATTCACTATCTAATATTTCATTAAAATGTTGGGAAACTGACTTGCCTACAGAACGCATTGGGAAATATATGTGTGTCCTGTGAAAACGGATACATCTCGAAAAAGTCAATTTTAGAGGAGAACTAAATTATAGTTGGCACAAAAGTTTGCATTTATATCGGCAATTTATGTATGCGGACACCGAATACATAAATTGGAAATGCTCGTATAGGTATTTAGGAGTAGGCGGGTCATTCAGTAGGTATGCACTAAGTACAAGAGAGAGAGAGGACATGGGAATTCCTGCGACGACGAATGTTGAGCCACTGAACTAGCCTTCAGTGGAATTCGAAAATTTGATCATATTTCCGCAGACCGAAAATGTGTCGGGTACACTTGTTTTTTTTATGTAATCCGGTATGAATGACTGAGTGGGAGGGGCCAAAGCGCATGCTCCGACCAGCCAATATCACCTCCGAGAAGGTAGGTGCCATACCGGAGACTTCCCTGGATTGCTGGCTATACTGGACTAGAGGAGAACACAGCGGAGGCTGCTATGCGGCCATCTTACATCCAGTACGGTGGTACCAACCCAGTCGGCTACAATTTGAGCCTACCACCTAGTAAGGGGCAAGGGAAGGGACCTACAGTTTTGCACCGGTTCCGAACGGTGAAGCAGCAGGTGTAGGTATGTACGTAAATTTTTTCGTCAGAAAAAACTCATTGGTACACGCCGACCGGAATCGGACCTCGGACCTCTCGCATGAGAAGCCGATGCCCAAACCACTCGGCCACCTGCCGCTTGCTTAGGAGCCGGTTCAGCTTATTCATCGGACCTTCAATGAAGTCGAGGTAACAGACATCAGCATAATATAGAATAGGAATGAGAAGTGATTGTGCCAACTTAGTCTATGTGCTGATAGGAAGGATTATTATAGTAGAGCAGGAAATTGCAGTATTTCGTAAAAAAATTGCACATCCTGATGAAACCATAATTTGTTTACCATGAATAGGATATACCTACCACAGTAATCATTTCAAGTTGTGGAGGCAAGTTGAATTGGCCCCCAATGCATTCCAGAGGTCAAATTTGATATCGCGGATGTTTTATACGGTTTTAATGTTTTATTTAGAAAGCCAATAAAGGAAAATGAGAAAAGTATGATAATATGAGATATGAGATATACCTATGCCAACAAATTTACATATAATCCCCTTTCCAATGACCCCTTAATCATCAAAATCGATACAGCCGATTGGGCAGGAGTGATTGCCAAAATCATAGAAATCATGACAAATGACCATGAGCAAACTACTAAGGTACAAAAAGATTTCCTAAAAGATGTTAAAGCTCTAGTAACAGTGTCCAAAGAGATGGGAAATATAGTTGCAGAAAGCAGGGAAGACCTAAAAGTAATAGACACAAAAGACACCATGAACGACCAAGTGGCTGACACAGTCTGAATAATTGAGACTAGTGGTGCTAAAAAGTATCAATAATTTGTAACTAGGCTTTGAGGCTAGAAGAATGCATAATAGCTTTAGCTGCACTAGGCCGCGAAGTCTGCACAAAGGGTGGGCACATCTCCTGTCGTGTTAGTCTCATGGAGGCCTTGAAGAAAGTTAAACGCAAGTGCCCCATTTGCAATGATACTTTACCAGAGCGTGACCCCTATCACCGACTCTACATAGACGTCTAACTAATATAACAAAAATGTTTGATATATTAAATAAGTCTGAAATGATCTCAATAAATAATAAATAAATAACCGTTTATTGGATCAAATCATTATGCTATGTTGGTACATATTTTTTTATAAATTAATTTACATATTTAATTTAATTTCATCCAATAGGAGGGCATTTTACCTTAAGTTACTCTCCTCCTGTTTATTTATTATTATGTATAGCTACCACACTGTAAATTTACAGTGTGGTAGCTAGCACATAGGAAAAATAAAAGTTACATAACAACCACAGAGCACGGAACGCCCCCCGCCCGCGCGGGCGGGGGGCGTTCCGTGCTCTGTGCAGAACAACCAACATGTGATGAATTACAAATATTTATCTATTGACGAATAACTATGAATGAATGACAGATGACAACAACAAAATGGTATAAAACCTTCATCTTGATCGAATCGGCTGACCTGATCTTCATCAATCATCATCACACACACAGACGGAGGCGTCAAACTTTAACACCCCTCCTTTTGCCTCGGGGGTTATAAATGGTTAGAGTTGAGTGACTTTATTATGAATCGCTGCAATTGTAAAACTTGCAAAATTTATACAATGCCTTCTATTTTCACAGTAAGTAAGTGAAATAACCACTATTTGTAGTGATTGGCTGACTAGGGATCGGGAAGCGTTTTCTACGTTCTTACGTTCTTTCTTACTACTTTTGTTACTACCAAACACGATACCAAAAAAAGCGCAAATTCCCTAAATGTCTAGTTTGATTGATAGATAATCTAGAAAATTTGAAATTCGAATGTTGCTTGCACCGCACGCACATATCATGTATATCAGTAATATTCGGCACAGATTACTAAATGTATATGTCTGGCTCTAGACCGCACGACCATCTGTCTGTGGTCTCACGGTCTGTCATCTTTTTCGAAATAATTCAAAATTTTCCGTCCGAAATTGTTTTTTTTTACAAAGCGGTGGTGATCATTACAGATCATTCGTAACTCTCTGTAATAGTTTTTCTACAACATATCTTTGTGAGAATCTATACTCACTATGGATAGTCGTCGATCGCGCAAGCGAAACTACAAATTGATCGCTACAATCGACCTGTCGCAAGACGGCACAGCCTCCACGTCGGATGTGGTGGTCGATCTCAACGACCCTTCTCCGCCTCGACCATCGTCGTCGGAGCCTAGGACGAAGGTTTCAAGGAAAGCGGATAATAGATGCTCCGTCACTGTAGAGAAGGTAATTATTTGAAACGCTTTACACAAACTCATGTTCTGTTTACGCAGCTCGGCTGTGGAATCTACTACCTAACTGCATACGGCACTGCAAGTCGCTTCCGTTATTCAAAACGAGTGCGAGTCGAACTCGCGCACCGAGGGTTCCGTATCGCCATATCATGGTCAGCGCCACTCACACCATCTATGTATTAGTTAAAATGCTTCATACTCTTTTCGGTAGATATGCTTGTATGGAGACCCCCGTGAATTTTTACTTTTTCTTATTTTTATTTCTTTATTTACACTTTTTTTTCTTATATTAATTTTATATATTTACAAAACTTAATCTAAAATTAATATAAAAAATAAACGGAGTTTCCACCACTGGCGGCGCGGGGCGAACCCAAGCTACCGATGGTCGGGCCCTAGGGAGAGAAACCTCCGGACGATGCGTGCAGTGTCGAGCAGGGCTGCCTTCTGGATCTGGCCCTTCAGCGAAGGATGGTTGGGCCATTCAGCGAAAGCCTCTCAAGGTGGTCGTCGAGGCGACGGGCCACATTTTGGTAACCTCCTGCTGCAGATCCATCTTTTCATCATCATTCTTCTCTTCTCATTAACATCTTCTCTGCTTCTTTACTGACGAGGTTACCATCATGCGGCACGGCGATATCGACGAGCGTTGCGCGCCTTGCCTCCCGGTCCGCTATCACAATATCAGGTCTGTTCGCGAGAATACTCCTGTCTGTGATAAATTATCACAATAAGTAGCCCGTTGAAATTTTCACAGAATATGTGTTATTATGGCCCATACCATGGGCCATAATAACAACAAATAATAAAAATAGGTGCCTTACTATAAGTACAATCCACCGCCAGTTCTCGAGAACGGTCATGTCACACTCTACTGGGACCGGTCCATTATCACTGATAAAAAAAATTAAATCTATGAAAAATTTTCACCTCAACGGTTTCATACCTGGATGTGTTCCCTTGACCCTTACTAGATGGTAGGCTCAAATTGTATTGACTGGATTGATACCACCGTACTGGATGTAATATAGCCGCATAGCAGCCTCGGTTGTGTTCTCCTCTAGTCCAGTATAGCCAGCAATCCAGGGAAGTCTCCGGTATGGCACCTACCTTCTCGGAGGTGATATTGGCTGGTCGGAGCGTGCGCTTTGGCCCCTCCGACACAGCCACCCATACTGGATTACATAACAAAAAAACTGTACTCTCTTGCAGGAGATAAAGCCAGATACGAAGCCTACTCCCGCTGAACCGGCGGCGTTACCGCCGCGGTCGAGGCTCGGTGAGTGCCCCATATGTCTGGAGGACGTCGGCACCAGCGGCGGCGCAGTCTGCACAAAGTGCGGGCATGTCTTCTGTCGCGTCTGCCTCATGGAGGCATTGAAGAAGGTCAAACGCAAGTGTCCCGTCTGCAATACTACACTGCCAGTGCGCGAACCATATCACCGGCTTTATATAGATTAACTAAAATGATTAAATACAAATAAACCTGCGAGACCACACGCACGGTGTCATCGGACCGCACAGCAGGCTGGCGGCCGCAAACGCTTATAAAAAAAATTTAATGTAATAATAATTTTTAAAGTTCTCTCACAATTTAGATTTACCTTTTTGTGATAATGGAAATAATACGAGATCTCATTGGGTGAACATTTTTAATTATTTTTATATAAATATTTATTTCATGTTTCATTTCATGTATCTACTTACGTATTTCATAGAATAAAGATTTATGACATCGGACAATTTCATTTATAACATCGTAATTTTACTTTCTTTATGGAAACTAACATGGTTGGCTACATCACCTACAACATACGTGATGTCAGCCGATAACACCGGGTGAACTAGGTACCATGCCAGTGCTTCTCTTCATTTCATTTCGGCTACACTAAACTGGGCGGAAAACTGGCGGTGGTATCAACCCGGGCGGGATATAAACCCTACCACCTAGTAAGGTAAGAAGGGAAGGGACTTACAGTTTTACGTGGAATCCGAACCACGGTCAGCCTCCAACAGTCGAGCGGTCACCCATCCAAGTACTGATCGCGCCCAGGTGTGCTTAACAATAGTCGACCGACTGCACCACTGAGCTAGGTACCGGGGCTGCCTTCAAAATAATAGGTCTTAAATAAAATTCAAGTGATTGATTAAACAATCGCATTTATATCGTATTGACATAAGCAATATTTCGTTTAAAGAAATTAAAGCAAGCTTTTTAGGTTCAAATTTTTTGTTTTGGTTTTGGTTAAAACACATTTTTCAACCGGCTACCTAATACAGTTCAAAAGATACAGGCCTTGGCTTCGTAATAGGGTTTCGTATGGTTACGGAAGCCTAAAGAATTATACAACTGGATTTATATCTGTTTTCACAGCACACACAGATGTTATACAGGGTGTTTCAGGATAGAATTGAGAAACTTCAGGAATAGAAAGTACTAGGTAATTTTTTTTTTTTATGAAAACTGACACGGTTGGCTACATCACCTACAACGTCCGTGATGTCAGCCCATAACACCGGGTGAACTAGGTGCCATGTCAGTGCTTCCCCCTTTGATCGTGCCGGCTACACTGAACTGGTCGGAAAACACAAACTATTTACATAGCCATTAGTTTAACCGACGTTTCATTCAGTGCGGTGGTACCAACCCGGGCGGGTTAAACCCTACCACCAAGTAATATTAGGAGGGAAGGGACCTACAGGTTTACGAGGAATCCGAACCTCGGTCAGCCTCCAACGGTCAGCGGTCACCCATCCAAGTACTGACCGCACCCAGCGTTGCTTAACATTCAATAGCGACAGCTGACTGTCTGCACCACTGAGCTATCGAACGCTAATTATTAGAAGAAACCAATCCTTATCACTCAAATCGAAATTCCATTTTTTTTTCATCCATTAATGGAATGTACAAGGCATGTATGTACAAGGACAAATTATTTAGGTTGATTGTGTGAAGAAATAACAAGATAACACATTTTTAGTAACATTTTTCTTTTATTACCAAATAACACCTTATAGAATAAGTTTTTAACACTGTGAGTATTAGCTAAATACAAATTATTTACAAAATTATATAAAAACTAAGTAATTCGTATCAATATCTTGGAGTAAGTTATACTTTGTTTTATGAGATAATGTGTTTTTGGACTCTATGTATGATACTAAAACTAAATTGACGATTTTATAAATCTTTCTGTATGTATGTATGTTCCTCCATAACTCTTAAACCGATCATCCGAATTCAATGAAACTTAGTACAAGCACATTAAACTATACGGGACACAGGATAGGCTAAATAAAATCACTTTTGGTTACGCTAAGATGTGGCTCTCATACAAACAGTATTGTTGCGCGCGCCGAAAATAAAGGTACGGTAGCGGGCTTACTTACATTCTTCTTTTTAAATACGAATTTCACGCGAGCGAAGCCGCGGGCAACAGCTAGCCTATATAAATATATTTCGCACTGACACAGTTGGCTATATCACCTACAACATCCGTGATTTCAACACATAACACCTTGGTGAACTAGGTGCCATGTCAGTGCTTCCCTTCGGTCGGGCCGTCTAGGCCGAACGACGGGTCGTGCCGGCTACGGAGAACATGAACTAATTACATAGCCGCTTCAACCGACCTTTCGTTCAGTGCGGTGGTACCAACCCGGGCGTGTTAAACCCTACGTAGTAAGGTAAGAAGGTAAGGGACCTACAGTTATGTGAAATGCGAACCACGGTCAACCTCCAACGCAACGGTCGAACGGTCACCCATTCAAGTTCAGACCGCGCCCACGTGTGCTTATGATCACGAAAGACAGTTGACCGATTGCACGACTGAGCTAGTTACGTTAACTAGTAAACATTAAAAGTTGACTGGAAGAAAGCTCTGTAAGGGATAAGTCCGCATTTGCACCGCATGTAAATGTTTTAATGTGCTTATTACTGTAAAAAAATTCTTGGACCAATGAAGTAGTTTCTATTCTATTCTATGTTATACTTACTAGCTTACCAACTAAAATTGTATTAACACATTGAAACGCGTAAAACGTAGAAAACTTAAATTAATATAAATCGAATTTCACTTAAATCTACAGTACCTACATATTAGTTTACATCTTGAATTTCCTAAACAATATTAATATTAAATTATTACAAACGCCTAAAAAATAGGTAAGGCAATAAATTAACGTTCATAAATGCCGTCGACGGCATTAAGGCGTTTGTCCTAAGTGTAAGTTAAATCGCCTTGATATATTTTATTTTGAACACAAATTATTTTTCGTACTTATACTAAACAATTATTGAAATAAATAACACACACACAACATCAAATTACTGTCACACTTAATATAATTTCTAATACAGATCTATTTTCGTTATTTACCTATTTATTTATGTCCTTCACTGGATCATTTATACATTTCTTCGCATCACTCAGAAGTAACGAGTCACTAAGCGATCGACGAACACTTATTAATGAGGTAAATACAAGTCGAAACGGAAAAAAGCTCGGAAAGCCTCAGACCGAACGGTGCGCTGACACGGCGCCTAGCTCATACAGGACAATCGGTCGACATGTGTGTACTGTGTGTAGCCAACCATTGTCAGGTAGCGCGGAAAGAAACCTCATAAAAATCATTGGTATTTCACAAAAAAATGCAGCTACGCAGATAGGAACCATGGATATAGGAGTTACTCCACAATGGGGACGTTCTCCGCACTGTATAGTGTGACCTTTTCCGAGTGTAATAAATATGTTCATTGCAATACTATAATAGATAAGCCTCTCATACATTACAATCGAAAAAACATGTCAACAGCCAAAGGAGCTTATACGCTGATTTCACAATGACTGATGCTTCACATACGGCTCACAAAGATTTTGGACGGAGAGTAGATATGTGAAGGAGGCGTGTCCGCGACACGGCAATATGGGGAGATTAGCCCATATCAACGATCTATGCGTGCGTGAGCGCACGTGGATGCAACAACGCTCTTTGGATTGGCCAAAAATCGCTAGTGCGAATGTGTTCGTGCGTTAATCTTGGCGTTAAACTGGCGAAACAGCGGTTTCCATGGCATATCTTCACACCTTCCAAAATCTTAGATGGCCCATCTCAACGTGTTATGTCCGCAAATGATCAGGTAACAAGTTTCACCGCGCTGCGCCGCTTCTGGTATTTAGGAGTAGTTCGGCGGTTCTACCTCTATGCAGACCTACCCGTTGTTCCTGAGCGGCAGCATGGAGTCCAACTCTATGTGGACGTCTTCGATGGGGAAGGCGTGGAAGCGGCGCGGGTTGGGCGTCAGCCCACCGCTCGCCTCGGCGCCTAATCTGAGTCGGTTGTGCCGAACCAGGCGGACGAGGAGGACCTTGATCTCCAGGATTGCGAACCTTTGTCCTGGAACAAGAAACAGCTATGTGAAGAAACTGACTTCAAATATATTTTTAATTAGAAAAATGCAAAGCCAAAATCATTGGAAAAAATACATCCCGGCCAGGATTCGAACCTGGGTATATGGCTTGATCCGCCAACGCGATAACCAACTATGCCACCGGGCCGTGACGTACTCGTATTATCTCCAAATTTTCGTTCTGTTGCAACTTCATGATGTCGCATAAATTTTATAAAGTAATATAATAATATTATATGGGGTGGGCGAGTGGTTTGGGCATCGGCTTCTCATGCGAGAGGTCCGCGGTTGGATGTGTTTTTTCTGACGAAAAAATTTACGTGCATACCTGATGCTTTATCGTTCGGTGTAAAACTGTAGGTCCCTTCCCTTGCCCCATACTAGGTGGTAGGCCCAAATTGTAGCTTGCCACCACCGTACTGGATGTAAGATGGCCGCATGGCAGCCTCGGTTGTGTTCTCCTTTGGTCCAGAATAGCCAGCAATCCAGGGACGTCTCCGGTATGGCACCTACCTTTTCGGAGGTGATATTGGCTGGTCGGAGCATGCGTTTTCGCCCCTCCGACTCAGCCACCCATAGCGGATTACATAAAAAAATAAAACTACGAATCTATAAAAATAGCATACCAAGGCAGGTCTTGGGTCCGTGTCCGAAGGGCATGTAGTAAGGCTTCATCGCCTCAGTCGTGTCCAGGAACCTCTCTGGGCTGAACTCCTCGGGGTTGGGCCAGTAGGCCGGGTCGAAGTGTAGGCCCTGCACAATTTATTCACGTTTAACATATCCAATGTGTGTGCATGTGTGTATGGGTGTGTCTGTCTGTGGCATCGTAGCACCCAAACGGATAGACCGATTCGAATGCGGTTTTTTTTGTTAGAAAGCTGGTTTAATCGGGATGGTTGTTAGCTATGTTCGTAATGAAGCAATCAAGTAATTAAGTAATAAAACAAATAATTATCTTAAAGTGCACCGATTTTCATGCGTTTTTTTTAAAAGCTTGAAATAAAAGTTAAATTACAAATTTAAAAAAAACCCCGACCCTTAAAAAGTCAAAAATAATTTATGTTTACCTAGTTAAAGGAGTCCGGGGACCGCTAAGTGAATAAAATATAAAACTCAGAGCTGCGCGGGAATTTACGTAGCGGTCCCCCGACTCCTTTAAGTAAGTAAACGGAAATTTAGAACAAATTGTGACAAGTTCGAGTGCAGCCTAACTACCATATTATCAATGATCATTAAACAATACAATACAATAGGTATATTTTACTTTTTAAGGGCCGGGGGTTTATTTTTATTTTTAATTAAACTTTTCTTTTATTCCAGTGTACGGAAACGGAACTCACCATCATCGGCGAGAAGACGTTGGTGCCCTTCTCGATAACGAAGTCGGAACCTGGCACTTTGTAGTCGCGGGTACAGATGCGATCCACGAAGGGGAAGCCAGGGTGCATGCGGAGCGCTTCTGTAAATAAAAAAAAATGAAAAAATTCAATTAAGGGATGTTATGACTATTGAATTCTATGAGTGCATACTAAATTGGCCATCATCGATACCTTCTCATAATTAAATCTGTAATGAACGGTCATGGAGTAGTAACTTTGTTTTATGAGATACTAGCTGTGCCCGCGGCTCCGCCCGCTCTCATATTTCACTTCAATGCTAACCTCATAAGCCATTTAGCGTGATAGTAAGTAGCCTATAGTTGATGGGAAGAATCAAGCTATCCGTAGAATTTTGTTTTATTAAAATCGGTTTAGTGGTTCTCGAGTTATAAGCGGGCAGACAGACACTTAGACAGACAGAAAGCAGACGTTGGATTTTATTATAGGTAAGGATTGCGTTAGTAGACTTTATGTATGATACTAAAACTGTATTGACGATTTATTATTTATCTTTTCTGTACGTATGTATGTTCCTGCATAACTCTTAAATCGATCATCCGAATTCGATGAAACTTAGTACAAACGCAGCACATTTAACTATACGTGACACAGGATAGGCTAAGTAAAATAGCCTGTGAAAATTTCAACCGGCTAGCTATTACGGTTCTAACGTTACAACACTAGGACAGACAGACAGACAGACAGACAGCCGGCGTAGGTTTAGGCTTAGGCTTAAACACAAGAAAAGAAAGAGAAGAAGAGATCAATCGGGGTTATAAATCCAAATTCCAAGAAAACGGTTTTTTGTACCCTGTGCGGCCGGCACTTTAAAAGAATAGCCCCACTGCATTTCTCCCCGTGTATGTCGTAAAAGGCGACTAAGGGATATGACTCCCTTCTTATATTACTAGGTGGTAGGGTTTAACCCGCCCGGGTTGGTAGGTACTACCGCACTGAATGAAAGGTCAGTCGAAATGGCTATGTAAATTGTTTGTGTTTTCCGTCCAGCTCAATGTAGCCGGCACGACCGAAGGTAAGCACTGACGTGGCACCAAGTTCACCCGGTGTTATAGGCTGCCATCGCGGATGTTGTAGGTGATGTAGCCAACCGTGTCAGTATCCATAAAAAAAAAGATTTTCCGCAAAATATTTCTGAAGGACTTCAAATCAAATCAAAACATATTTATTGCACTTGAAAAAAAAAATTTTTGCGAAAGGTACAGCTTAACACCGTAGGCGTTCTCTCCCAGCCAACTTCAATGCCCCCCCCCAAATAATAAATATACAATGATCTCCCCAAATAAATATATGTACAATGATCTCCCAAATAATATAAAAAATTTAGAATCAAACACTATGTTTAAAACGGCTGCCAAAATATACTTCTCGGATAATTAGAACTATTTAGAATATTTTAGTATTATTTAACTACTTGTCTTCAGTTCTATTTGTCTGTCCGCATAAATTTACCTATGTATCTCTACCGTGTGGGCCCGGTACTTAAAAAGAATAGCCCCACTGCATCTCTCCCCGTGCATGTCGTAAAAGGCGACTAAGGGATAAGGACAAGATGCCGTGCTAAAGGGCGACGGGCTCGCCACCTCTCACCTTGGCATGGTACTTCCACCGAGTCATGCAGCAGGTGGGTCTTCGTGCCTTACTTGCTGCTTGATCGATTGAATCTTGTTCGAATACTTTGCGAAACGTGGTGGTCGGTGTTGTGCTGTAATTTACCAGAGTTCTTGCAGCGCAACACCGATTACTCTGCTTACCCCGATTGTCGGGATTCAGCGTGTGTGATATGTATGTATGTATGTATCTCTATAAGCGACTGTTATATATAACGTTCTTTGAGATCAACGATATTCAGGAATCTCACCCAGGACAACACAGTTGAGGTACTTCATCTCCTTCAGCTTGAGGAACTCGAGCTCCTCGTCCAGGGGGAAGGTCTCCGCGATCTCTTTCCTGAGGGTCTCCTGGACGCGGGGGCTCCGCGCGACCTCGTACATGCAGCCCAGGAGGCTGGCGGTCGTGGTCGAGAAGCCAGCAGCCATGAACATGAACACCTGACCGACGAAGTAGTCCTCTTCGAGAGCTGCAACAAAGTGTAAGTACAGGTATCGTGAATTATAAGAATTTGATAATAATATGCTCAAAGGCAATAAAAAAGAAAACAAAAATCCGGCCGAGTGCGAGTCGGACACGCGCATCGAGATTTCCGAAACACAAAAAAAAAGTTGAAAAACAAACACGTTTCTTCTATGGGGACCCCCCTTAATTTTTCACTGTTTCAATTCATTTTTTATTATTTTTTGTCATATCCGGCAAAATAATACATATTCTGTGAAAATTTCAACAGAATAGCTATTATAGTTCCAAGGATACAGCCTTCGGACGGACGGGCGGACAGACAGACAGACAAACAGACCTACTTATGTACGCGCGTTAGAAGCTGTACTTCTTTGGCGTGATGACGCCACGACCCCTGACCCGTCGACCCCTCAATCCTGCGACCCCTCAACCCCTCGACCACCTCAAAGGCAGCATCACACAATACCTACATACAAATAATTGTTATGCGGTGACGGTCACGATTAGCGTGACGGTGACGGTGACGTGACGTTTTTTCTGAGTTCACTCCCCATTTTCATAACGCGCCTAAAGAAGTTAAAATTATTTAACAAAACATGCGTAAAGATATCTAAATTATATAGATACATACCCATCTTAGTCCCATTGGGCAGAGTCCACGCTCCCTTCTCCCTGACGCCGAGAAGATAGTTCAGGAAGTCGTCCTTCTTGATGTCACCCTGCCGCCGCTTGTCGACCGCCTCCCACACCACCTCGCGCATCGTCTGGAAGCTGGACTCCAAGAACAGACCCAGCTTGAAGAAGTGCAGGATCTCCGGGATGGAGAAAGCGAGGTTGTTCCGTATCGCCGTGATCCAGTCTTCTCCAGCAAGCTGCAAGTTATTCGGATTTAAGGCATGGCATTCGCAATCCCCGCGCATCACAGAATGTCCATGGACATCGTTAGACATCAACTTTTTTTATGGAAACTGACACGGTTGTCTACATCCGTGATGTTAGCCCATAACAACTTGGTGAACTAGGTGCCATGTCAGTGCTTCCCTTCGGTCGTGCCGGCTGCACTGAACTGAACTGAAAGTACGAACTATATAAATAGCCGTTTCAGCTGAGCTTTCATTCAGTGCGGTGGTATCAACCCGGGCGGGTGAAAGCCTACCACCTTGTAAGGTGAAGGGAAGGGACCTAGAGCTTTACGTGGAATCCGAACCACGGTCAGCCTCCAACGGTCGAACGGTCACCCACCCCAGTATTGACCGCGCTCAGCGTTGCTTAACTAGAGTCGACTGACCGCACCACTGACCTATCGAGGCTGACAAAAGGTAACACCGTAGTACGCTCAAAAAAGATAAAATTGTCATGCGGCAATGTGCTAAGTTTTTTATGATCGAAGGTGCTAAGTACCTATCTAGATGTGTAAATAAATCCCCACGAAGTTTGAAATCAAAACACTGTGTTATCGTAATTCGTATACGCCGAGAATAAATCATTATCTCCTTAAAATATGTTTGTTTTCGAATTTATTACGCAGTTAATGCATATTATTCAATATACGACACAATCAGTTCTTAATACAGACTCGGTAGCTAAGTGGTGCGATCGGTCGACTGCAGTTCGTCATCATTAGCTCACCGCGGCTAGCTCAGAACTTGAATGGGCGACGTTGAATTTTTTTTTTTTTTAATTTTTATGGTTCCGTATCCGTCATACGGGACCCTATTACCGAGCCTATGCCGCCTGTCTCCATCCAGGGTTTTCTGTCTGTCTATCTGTCTGTCCGTATGTCTGTCCGAGGGCTGTATCTCTTGAACCGTAATAGGTAGCCCGTTGAAATTTTCACAGAATATGTATTATTATGGCCGATATAACAACAAATAATAAAAATAAGAAAAAAGTAAAAAATTCACGGCAGTTCCCATAAAAGAAACCAAAAAAGTGTATACGCGCGCGCCATCTAGCGAATAGAGCGTGAAGCATTTTAACTAATCATGACATTTAAATTTATTATAGGAAAAGTAGTAAAAATCAAGTAGACACCCACCTCGCGACTGACGCGGCGCAGTCTGTCCTGAGGGTCGTGCAGTGCGAGGATGCCTTGACCCAGCACTGCGTTCGAGATCACGTCCACGGTGTACGAAGCCATCATCTCCTTGGCATCGATCGTTCGCTCTGTAACAGTTCAAACCATTCTGAAAACTTTGCTTTAACTTTTTAACTGACTTCAAGAAAAGGAGGAGGTTCTCAATTCGACTGTATTTTTTTTTATGTTTGTTACCTCAGAACTTTCGACTGGGTGAACCGATTTTGATGATTCTTTTTTTATTTGAAAGCTGGTGCTTCCCGTGTGCACCAATTTTGTCAAGATCGGATTGGAAAGCGAGGCAGCCCCGCCTTCAACTCTAGGGTTCGAATTTTTTTTATTTCATACATTATTGAAGGCGGTTTTTATATTTTTTTAAATGGTTTTTTTAGGCATCCCTATCCATGCCGAAGCTTATTACTAAGCCTACGCCGTCTGTCTGTCCATCCGTCCGTCCGAGGGCTGTATCGTTTCGGCAGTAATATTAGGTAGCCGGTTGAAATTTTCACTGAATATGCTGTTATTATGGGGGATATGCGGGAAAAATGATAAAACAAAGTAAAAATTAAAGGTGGTTCCCATACAAGAAACGTGCTAAGAATATATTCGTACATATTGACGATACTAAATAATAGATGGCGCTACAGGTACTTTGCATTGCAGACTAACAAAAACTGTTTTATACATTAAACCGTCTTCAACCCCTAAAAAGTATTAAATAATATTTTCATCTTGAGTAGAAGGCGGTACAAAAGCACAAAAGGGTCCATCTATAATTTCTCATTTCTTTTTAGTAATATCACATAATATTAAAATCGGTTGACGGGAAGTGGGTGATTCAAAAATTCCTTAGTGTGAAAGTGTTCATCCCATTTGCCACCCTCAGGAGTGGTATTCTTTAAAAAAAATGGGGGGACCACCCCTGAGATTTACCTTACTGATGAAAAAAAGAATCATTAAAGTCGGTTGAGAATTGGCGGAGAAATCGAGCAACATACACAAAAAAAACATGCCGACGAAATTGAGAACCTCCTCCTTTTTGGAAGTCGGTTGAAAATAGAAAATCTTAAAACACAATAGAGATAAAATCAGGTAGGTAGGTAGGTAGGTACATGAATAGAAACACAGATAACACAGAATTGTACAAAGGAGGATTTATCGCTTTATGTGATTTCTCTCAGTCAACTTATGTTTTTTTTTATTGTTTTTTTATTGAAAGCGCGACATATGGCGCCGAGCCACGCATAAGGTGTCTAACGACGCCCATGGACATTCGGTGGTATGCGGAGGTTTCGAATGCCATGCCGGCCTGACAGGTGCCCATTCACGCCCCTCTTGAAGGATCCGAGACTGTACTTGGGGGGGGGGAATATATGATCAGGGAGAGCATTCCAGAGTTTAGCGGTTCTGTAGATGAAAGATCTGCAGAATCGATTAGTACGCATCCGCGGTAAGTCCAGCGTATAGGGATGCAATCCCTGCCCAGTGCGTGTGGTGCGGAGGTGGAAAGGGGACGGCGGGATTGGGTTAAACAGCTCCTCCCAGCACTCCCCATGGAATAAGCGATAGAACACACTTAGGGAGCCGACATCCCTACGGTGTATAGCAAGCAGTGTAAGTGAGGTGTTACTCGTACTCACCAGCTTCGAACTTGGTGATGTAGTGATCGGCGACGCTGTTGATAGCTGGGAACACGGCCGCCATCCTGATGGTGTTGAAGTTTGGCGACAGACGAGAGCGCAGCATCTTCCACTCGACACCGTGCAGCGGGAACAGGCTGCAACAAAATATTTAGGGTTATAGCTTCTGTATTCGTATACTGCTGACCTGACTGCATAATTAGTAGGTACGATTAGTACCTCAATTTTATTAACCCAATTTGACAAGTTGATTCTTCAAGTATCTTAATATTCTTATAATTTTATTTTTGACAAATACACGGTGAACAAAAAACCTGTCTAACACCCGAAGGCAGGAAGTACAGTTTCAGATACTGAATCGGATAGGCTAGCTTTTTTCTTTTTTTAAATTCGGACAAAATTTTTCAACAAAAAAATTAAATTAGTTTTTTTTTTTATGGAAACTGACACGGTTGGCTACATCACCTACAACGTCCGTGATGTCAGCCCATAGCACCGGGTGAACTAGGTGCCATGTCAGTGCTTCCCCCTTTGATCGCGCCGGCTACACTGAACTGGTCGGAAAACACAAACTATTTACATAGCCGTTTCGACCGACGTTTCATTCAGTGCGGTGGTACCAACCCGGGCGGGTTAAACCCTACCACCAAGTAAGATTAGGAGGGAAGGGACCTACAGTTTTACGAGGAATCCGAACCTCGGTCAGCCTCCAACGGTCAGCGGTCACCCATCCAAGTACTGACCGCACCCAGCGTTGCTTAACATTCAATAGCGACAGTTGACTGTCTGCACCACTGAGCTATCGAGGCTGACAAAGGTAAAGTAAGGTAAAGTTAACATAAGTTCATAAAGGCTTACCTCCTGGCTAGGATGGGTTCGATGTCCGGATGTGGCGCGAGGATGTTCTTCGCGAAGTAGTCGCAGTCCCTGCCGAGGATGCTGCGGTTCAGCGCCGGGTCTCGCACCAGCAGACACTGCTGGTGGCCCACGTACATACCGACGAGCTTCTCTTCCGGGTATTTTCTGAGAACAAAAAAACAATAATTCTGTTAGGGTTTTCACTAAAACACATCCGACTTAGGATTTCCAATAATTGTATAAAGATTTAGATTAAGGTATTCATTTCGCCTTAAAGAACACACAAAATCAATCAATACTAATAATAAATCTGTAAGGGATGGCCATGGAGTAAGTTACTTTGTTTTATGAGATACTAGCTGTGCCCGCGGGCGAGTTCACTGCTAACCTCATAAGCTATTTAGCGTGATAGTAAGTAGCCTATAGTTGATGGGAAGAATCAAGCTATCCGTAGAATTTTGTTTTATTAAAATCGGTTCAGTGGTTCTCGAGTTATAAGCGGACAGACAGACACTCAGACAGACAGAAAGCAGACGTTGGATTTTATTATAGGTAAGGAAGGACTGCATCTGTAGACTCTATGTATGATACTAAAACTACATTTACGATTTTTTAGAAATCTTTTCTGTACGTATGTTTGTATGTATGTTCCTCCATAACTCTTAAACCGATCATCCGAATTCGAGGAAACTTATTACAAGCACGTTTGATTATACGGGACACAGGATAGATTCAGAATAAAATTCAGTTCCGGTTGTGCTAAGTTGTGGCTCTCATATAAACCGAATTGTCCCGTATGTCGTAAAAGGCGACTAAGGGATGTGACTCCCTTCTTACATTACTAGGTGGTAGGGTTTAACCCGCCCGGGTACTACCGCACTAAATGAAAGGTCGGTCGAAACGGCTATGTAAATAGTTTGTGTTTTCCGTCCAGTTCAGTGTAGCCGGCACGACCGAAGGGAAGCACAGACGTGGCACCATGTTCTCCCGGTGTTATGGGCTATGACATCACGGATGTTGTAATTGATGTAGCAAACCGCGTCAGTTTCCATAAAAAAAAAATACAATATTTGTACACGTCGCGTCGCCGATCGGATTCGAACCTCGGACCTCTCGCAAGAGCAGCCGACGCGCAGACCACTCGCCCACCCGCGTTGTTGAATGTTTTCCCTGTACACGCGAAGCGCGACGTAATGAGATAGGTATTTTGTGATACAATACATCATACTGCGGCACATAATTGTGATGTTTGTGAAAACTATTCAGCATGAGTCATGCATTGTCAGCCTCGCTAGCTCAGTGTTGCGGCCGATCGACTGTCGGACGTTATCATAAGCACACCATGGGCGCGGTCGGTACTTGGATGGCTGACCGCTCGACCGCTGGAGGCTGACCGTGGCTCTGATTCCACGTAAAACTGTAGGTCCCTTCCTTTCTTACGTTACTAGGTGGTAGGCAAAATGGTAGGGTTTAACACGCCCGGGTTGCTACCACCGCACTGAATGAAACGTCGGTTGAAACGGCTATGTTAAATTGTTCGTGTTTTCCGTCCAGTTCAGTGTAGCCGGCGCGATCGAAGGGAGCGCTGAAATGGCACCAAATAAAAGGTACCAATACTGTGCATTGTAAATCGAAAAACAACACCTTATTGATTAGGTACACTTCGATATTTTCCGGAAATGTCGATACAAATCTGTGATTCGCGTTCGAGTTAAGTATGCGCGCGCGCACCTGCTATCTTTTATAATCAGTGCAGCCCATTTTTCGATATAGCGCCTTTTATATAGCGAGGAGTGGTGTTATTGGCCTTGTCTGATGTTCTTTTGAACTTCTGGACACAGCCACCGGCGCCGGTTGTCGATAAAAAAAACCAGCCAAGTGCGAGTCGAACTCGTGCACAGAGAGCTCCGTATGTCCATGTCATGGTCAGCGCCACTCACGCCATCTATGGCGTGTTTTATGAAATGCTTCATATTAGTTTAAATTCATGATTCGTTAAAATGCTTCATACTGCTTTCGGTAGATGGCGCGAATACACTTTTCAGTTTCTTGTATGGGGACCCCGTAAATTTTTTACTTTTTCTTATTTTTATTATTTGTTGTTATATCGGCCATAATACCACGTATTACGGTTCAAGAGATACAGCCCTCGGACAGACAGACGGACAGGCAGAGAGACAGACAGACAGATGGCGTAGGATTAGTAATAGGGTCCCGTACGACGCATACGGAACCCTAAAAAGTTGAAAAAAACACGTTTCTTGTATACCTACCCAGCGTTACAAGTGCAATTGAGACAAACCAAATGATTGAGGATGATGAGGATTATAAAAATCGAACTAGTCGCTTAGGAGTTACGCAGTCATCCAAACAATCATACATTCATACAAACATTCAGTCTAAAGATATAACGCTCCTATGGAATCGCCATCGTCGGGTAAAAATTCACAGATCTCATGCATTATATGACCTTCGCGGTACATTGAAAATTACTTTTAGGGCGTATTCAAATATAGGGTGTTACGTTAGTCATGTCATTAATTTCGGGAGGGTTACATAATTATACACGCAAATAAACACTTTACGTAAGAAAAAAAAAACATAATGTTTATAGGGGCATTTTTTCTCCTAACAAAAAAATCTAATCAAATAAGTAGCTGTAAAAACCAATCATAGTGACCTTGTGACTTACTTACAACAAACATTCTGTTCTGCGTTTGAACATAGTACGGTCATTGACCCCGTACAATGCAAGTTACCTACTGTTACACACAGGTTAAAGTTTAGGTAGCAAACATGTTTTGTTAAATTTATCAAAAAGTAATGCTAAAAACATATAATTTGTTTTGCGTAACGTGTTTATTTGAGTGTGAATGTAACCCTCCCGAAATTAATGACATGACCAACGTAACACCTTATATAAGAAATATGTTAATTTACAAAAATTTTAAAATATTTAGAAAATTTAATAAAAAAACTAGCCTAAACGTAGCCGATCTGTGATTTAGGATAGGGTTATTGACAATTATCTTGATACAATTGTTCCATGTTTTAAATATTTCATTGACAAGTCTATTGACGCTACTTTAATTAGGGACAAATCTATTGATGCTAAATTAATTATTATTATATTCCTTGACTATTATTAATCTTTGAGTAATGTTATTGTATCAAATTATTTTATTTTTAACGCAGCTTATCTGTGATTTAGGATAGGGTATTGACAATTCTTTTGATGCTATTGTACCATGTTTTAAAAATTACATTGACAAGTTTATTAACGCTAATTTAAGTAGATAGTAGTAGTATTAGGTAAGTGTAGTAGTAGTCTATAAGCATAAGATAGCTTGTTTTTGTCTTTTATCTGGTTCTGCACAGCCCTTGTCATTGTTTGTCATTGTTTCCATTGTGTTTAATTGTTTTTCATTGTTGTTACATTTCGAAAGATAACGAATTCAAGTGCAAAATTTATTTGCCTACGAATGATAATAAAAAAAAAAAAAAAACTAAAATTCTGAATTTTCAAGTATATGCACACACGAAAATAATTTTAACTACTCACACTGCAAGATAAAGACGACTCGTAACCGTAACGCGCGTAAAGGAAAATAAAAAAAAACATAACTGCCAAATTTTTTAAATTTTTCAAAAAATCTAAAAGTCATCCCCAGTCAATCTACAATAGAAAAATACAAAAGTTTAAAATATATATTTAGAAATATGATTAAATAATTATGATTATAAATGCCCTTTTTAAAATGTTTTTTTTTTTCGATTTTCTCAAAAAACTCTCAAACTTTTTAATTTTTTTTCTCACCATCTTGTAGCCCTCGTCTATACGCGTCATTTGACACCCTAAATATTTACGTAACCTTGAAAACTCACGACACCAGGGCGAATTCGCACTCTCGATGGAAATCGGGGACTATACTGAACCGATCGAAAAGATATTTTCAATGTCAAAATTTTACTTACGCGTAAACCTCCCTGAGGAAAACACCGATGGGTGTTTTCAACGTGAACAGCCTCCACAGGTTTCCGATGAGGGGCAGCGGTGACTCGTGCACTATCCCGCGCAGTCTCCAGTAGTCCAGGTTCCTCGTCAGGAACTTGTACAGTACGAAGATGAAGGAGAGAATTACCGCCACTGTACTTAGCCCGAACATCTTGTCTCGATATCTGTTCGGGAAAGACGCACCTTGTCAACGCACGGTCACACGGATAGAACGAATTGTGACAAGTTCGAGCGCAGTATTACTGCCATAAGAATGTTCAATAAACAATAAACAATCAATATACTAATAATAAATCTGTAAGGGATGGTCATGGAGTAAGTTATATGGGCTTTTAAATTACCGTGGTTGTTAGACATGTATGTATGTATGTTCCTCCATAACTCTTAAAGCGTTCATCCGAATTGTTCCGCGCGCCAGAAATAAAGGTAACGCAGGAACACAGCTCGGCCTTCTTACTTTCTTCTTTTTAAATAGGAATTTCACGTGAGCGAAGCCGTGGACAAAAGCTAGTAAACAATAAACAATCATTGTTACCTCGACGCAGTACGTCCGCAGTATGGTATGGATGAAATACCGAAAGGGTGATTGTGTGCGTGAGACTGAATAACTAATTGTTTTCAAATGTATATATTGAAGACATAAATGTTTTTTTAGGTTTCCGTATACCGTACGGAAGCCTATTGCTAAGCCTACGCCGTCTGTCTGCCTGTCCTACTGCGGTATCTTTTGAACTGTAATAGGTATCCGGTAGAAATTTTTACAGAATAGGTATGTGTTATTTATTATGGCGGATATAACAACAAATAATAAAAAATAGAAAAGCAAAAAAATTAAGGGGGCTTCCCGTACAAGAAAAAGTGTTTTTTTTCATTGTTTTTTTTTGTGGTGCTGAAACCTCGGTGCGCCAGTCCGACTCTCACTTAGCCGGTTTTTTTCTATCCCCCATACATTTGGATGATAGCCCCTCCAAATTTATGGAGAATGGTAAAATTATATATGTCTTCAAAATTAAAAGTGGTAAAACAGAAGTTATTATGTCAGCCTCGATAGCCCAGTGGTGCAGAAAGTCGACAGTCGCTATTGATGGTCAAGCAACGCTGGGCCGGTCAGTATTTGGATGGGTGCCCGCTCTACCGTTGGAGGCTGGCCGTGGGTCGGCTTCCACGTAAAACTGTTCCTTCCCTTCTTACCTTACTAGGTGGTTCAACCCGCCCGGGTTGGTACCACCGCACTGAATGAAACGTCGGTCGAAACGGCTATGTAAATAGTTTGTGTTTTCCGTCCCAGATCAGTGTAGCCGGCACGACCGAAGGGAAGCAGTGACATGGCACCTAGTTCACCCGGTGTTATAGGCTGACATCACGCATGCTGTTAGGTGATGTAGCCAACCGTGTCAGTTTCCATAAAAAAAAATCAGTTTCACGCACACATCATCCTTTCGGTATTGCGTACTTTACTGCAGACATGCTGTGTACTGGTAACTCCGCGCAAACTAAAGTATTTATCCGGTATGCGATAAGAAAATATGATAAATTTAGTTGATTGCTAAATTGGTACAAAACTCATTGACAATTTTTTATTCATAGATTTAATATTTTCACTTTAGAAAGAAATACGATTTTTTTTTATGGTAACTGACACGGTTGGCTACATCACCTACAACATCCGTGTTGTCAGCCCATAACACCGGGTGAACTTGGTGCCACGTCAGTGCTTCCCTTCGGTCGTGCATAAATATTATGGAGTATACAAATTTTAGAACAAAAATTCTTCAGTTTTAAAATCAGTACAACACACAAGGTTGACTGTAAGAAATCTCTATAAGGGATAAGTCCGCCTTTGCACCTTATGTAAATTTTCTAATGTGCTTCGGTCTTCCCATTGATTGAGTAAATTGTGTGGTACCCTCGGTGCGCGAATCCGGCTTTCACTTGGCTGGTTTTTATTAAGATAGTGTAAGTGTTTTTTAACATTTAATTTTAAATATTTCTTACTATCCGAACAATTAAGCAAACATTTTGTTTATAATTATTTAAAAAAAAAAATACTTTTATGTGCTTACCTAGATAAGGATTGCGATTGGGGTTGTCAATATAAAAGGTAAATTTTTTACAAAAGGTACAAAAACTAGCCTATCCGATTCAGTATCTGAAACTGTACTTCCTGCCTTCGGGTGTTAGACAGGTATTTTGTTCACCGTGTATAGTCAAAATTATTTGTTTTCTCTATGTGTGAAGTAGTACTTATATTATTTTTAATCACAACAGCTTTACTCACGGTTCTTTACGAGCTATGTGGCTCGACGTTTCGGGCCAAGCGTATGGCCCATCTTCATGAAGATGGGCCATACGCTTGGCACGAAACGTCGAGCCACATAGCTCGTAAAGAACCGTGAGTAAAGCTTGAAGATGGGCCATACGCTTGGCACGAAACGTCGAGCCACATAGCTCGTAAAGAACCGTGAGTAAAGCTGTTGTGTTTAAAATAATGTCTAACAACCACGGTAATTTTAAAAACCCATATAAGTAGTACTTATATTTATTAGCGTCGATCTTTCAAGACTTGACATTGGCAAAATAAGCCGAAGTTATATAGGTTAATCGCCAGAATTAAAAAGAAGAAGAAGAACTTGTCACTTACACGAAACTACTTGGCTACGTTGAAAAGTTAATCTGAAGATGTAACGCCGTGTACACACTTGCCTTATTGTTCAAATCCTTCAAGGACACGTCTTGCTATCGCACAGAACTTTCGTACTGACTGAGTGGTGCTTGGTTCTTACTGCTTATATACAAAGCAAGGCGTCCCCGCGAAACTCCCGCTGAGCACGATAAGCGATATCGCCTCTCTCGCTCTCGCCCGCTGTTGTGACTGGAAGTTCCAACTGGGATTCCCTCACAGTATCCAGCTTTGAAGAAGCCATACTTGACCGAGCGGCAAAGCTCTTGGTTCTGTCGCGAAAAGCTTACGTTCGGTACCTACCTGTCGAATTTTAAGAATCCCGCCCCAACATTGCGAAAATGCTATAAAAAATCCGACTGCAACAAACTAAGGAATAAGAGAAGAAAACAACAGACATTAGAAGTACAACCATAGAATACTTACCGTTTTCGTACGTACCTACGTACGAAAACGGAAGAATAAATAAAAAAAAAATAACAAGAAAAAATGAGAGAACTGTCTATACGAATCCTGACAGCTGTCACTTTTTTGACATTTCAGTTGTCAAACATTTTTCTTCATTTTATTTTTATTACAATACAGTATAATCTCTACTTTCCATTTCTCTGCGTATAGTGCCACCAGGAAGTTATGAGGCGTGGGAAATATGCAAAACTGTCTGCATTCCTAGGAAGGGACGGTGAACTTTCAGTCGAAAGTTTGTCGATAATTATATGACTTAATAACCTAAATTATCGACAAACTTTTGATCGAAAGTTCACGTCCCTTCTTAGGAATTCAGACAGTTTTGCATATTCCCCACGCCTCATAACTTCCTGGTGGCACTCTACCATTTCTATTAGTAACTATTATTAATCCGATATGTGTGCGATGATACAAGAATTTCTGTTTGATTCGAAAAACTTATCAATTCACTTTCAACTCCAACGACTTGGACGGCGCCCGTCCCGCCAGACGTCCGACGCAAAGTTAATAATGCCACCGAACCCTACTTCCTGGCGGCTCCATTAGCTCTCCAAAATTCGTTTTCCGTTTAACAAAAAAATTTGTGTCTCTAAAACTTATTAGGTAGATTGTAAAAACTAAACAGGACAAATTCATGCATACTACCATACGAATGATGTATAAAGAATAATACATAATATAAATATACGTATGGTTTATTATAATACCGCAGACAGGCGGGCGTCACCCCACACGTCAACGCCATTTACGTTTTCCGCATAGAAAAGGACACCGTACATCATACAACCTTGACGTAGAAAAAAAAGAATTAAAATGTTTACTGGAAAATAAATAAAAATCTTTTAATATTTTATTTAAAATAAAAGTGTGTAAAGCCTTTTTAAAACCCTGCAAGGAGATAGGTATAATGATATTGTATTTGTAGTAGTATTGTATTATGTATCCCATAATATTTGTTGAACGTCAAATTACAATAAATTAATTATTATTAGGTGTAACGCGGCTTGCGTACTTGGCACTTGCACCGGTGCAGCGACTCTGTCAAATTTAAATGAAATATATTATTTATAGGTAGTTTTAATTTTTATTTATTTATTTTTTAGGTTTAGTTTATAAGTTATTATAGTTTAGTTGTATCATATTTCTTAATTTTAGTTTAATTTTATTGTATATATATACGTATATATATATATATAATAATTAATAAATAAATTGTATAATCGAAGATTATTAATAAAATCTATTATAATATAGTTAATAAGAAACATTTTATTATAAAACAACTACTTTATGTATTTATAATTTGGATTTCTCAATTGGAGATTATTTTATATTTTTGGGGGATTCTTTTTTTCGTATGGGAATACCAAAAAATGTAATAATTCCAAACAATTCTTATACACGCCTAGTCAGAGAGATAATGGGGAGGTACCGGAAACAGCCAATACTCCTCACCTCGCGAAACCACGCTTAGTGAGATACCGTACCAGCAGATTTGAGGACTATTAGAAGCGCTATCCAGCTTGTTAAGGCGCAAATAAGACTCAAAAGGTCAACTTTAAATGAAATTGTTGAGCTATTGGTAAAGACAAAAAATATGTAAAAATATATGTTATGTGTACGAAAATTGTACTTTCAAGTTAAATTCTCTTCACAGAAACCCTAAAAAAACTGCAACGTGCAAGAAGATCCCCCACCCCCATTCTTCCATCTTTTCACGCGCAACAGGTTGGGGCTGCATGCAAATACTGTCGATATCCCTCCACTTAAGACAAATCGATCCTGTAAATCTTTTATTTACAGGGTTGCCAACATTCACATTGGGTATGGGAGTGTCACAGGTGGGAGTGCATTTCACAATGCATTCACCTGCATCCTTTCCTCCAAATGTACAGTCTGGGGTCCTTCAAACATAATGTGAAGGTGTACCTAGCCGGCCGACATGGTATTCGCAGCCCCCGTCAATATCCCAATGCCCGTGGGCGCCGTCAGACTACACCTCTGCGTTAGTCTGGCGAGCGCCATATGTCGTGCTTCCCATAAGAAAAAGAAGGAACATATGGCTACGGAACCCTCTGCGGGTGGACAGAGTTCTAACTTAATAGGGTTTTAGTATTTTCGTATAGCCACATAGCAAAATAGTGCCTAACTGAGAAAGTATACCTAGTAGATTTTGTGATTACAGCTTTTTCCACACAACTTACAAATGATACTAACAAAATATACCTAGTAGATTTTATGATTACAGCTCTTTCCCAACAGCTAACAAATGATATAACAAAGTATACCTAGAAGATTTTATGATTACAGCTCTTTTCTAACAACTAACAAATGATACTAACAAAGTATACCTAGAAGATTTTATGATTACAGCTTTTTCCACACAACTTACAATTGATACTTACAAAATATACCTAGTAGATTTTATGATTACAGCTCTTTCCCAACAACTAACAAATGATATAACAAAGTATACCTAGAAGATTTTATGATTACAGCTTTTTTCTAACAACTAACAAATGATACTAACAAAGTATACCTATTAGATTTTATGATTACAGCTCTTTTCTAATAACTAACAAATGATATTGTACTGGAGCTTCCAGAAATAATAGTCTTTGTAGACGATGCGAAGAGAAATCATTTATTCACTGATTAATGTTTTAATACATGTGGAGATTTTGGCGTATGGTTCTGAACTCAGCAATGTTTGTAAACAATATCGACAAGGTAAAGCGACACATTCGAAACATTGGAAAATACTACTTTGAATTTGAACATTAACTCTAAATTGGCTCTATGGCAAAAGTATAGAATCTCGCGCTGGCTAACTGCCAGTGCAATACTAACAAAGTATACCTAGTAGATTTTATGATTACAGCTCTTTTCTAACAACTAACAAATGCTCGAAACGCATTATTTTGCGGCCGGCAACTGTACATTGTATCTATTTAATTTTATTTTAAACTTTTAAAGAAACAAACAGTTACAATATTAAAATACATAGAAAATTAACTCTAGCCTAACAGCTAAATCAGTAAAGTTTCTACAATTTAATTTTAATCCTACAATTAATAATATCAACAAAAATATATTATATACAAAATATGAAATGTATACATTTGTTTATAGGAAAAGAAAGGAAAAAAATATTTATTGAATTGTTATAAAAGATTAATCGTAGTGTAGTTATCTGGGAAAACTTCACAGTTACATAGATAAGCAACTGTTACAGTTAGATAAGTGGGTTTTAATGTATTTTATTATTTTAATGTTCCCGTAAAAAAATAACAAGTGATTAATATTTTGGTCACAACATTAATCTTGTCACTATTAAAATTGTTTTGCTAAGTGATATGATAATGTTTTATTTCTAACTGTTGCATCATTCTATCCCTTCCCTTTTTAGCGTTCCATATCTGTCGAAAAGAAAGAAAGAAAGAAAGAAATGATTTTTATTTTCTCTTAATTAATCCTTAAAATAACAACGGTACAAAAACTAAAAGAGAAGAGAAAAAGGGACAGCCGCAGCCTTTGCCTACGCCTTCCTCCTCGCACGGGACCCTATTACTAAACCTACGCCGTCTGTCTGTCTGTCTGTCTGTCTGTCTGTCTGTCTGTCTGTCTGTCTGTCTGTCCGTCTGTCTGTCCGAGCCGAGGGCTGTATCTCTTGAACCGTAATAGGGTAGCACGTCGTTTTCACAGAATATGTGTTATTATGGCCGATATAACAACAAATAATAAAGATAAGAAAAAGTAAAAAATTCAAGGAGGTCCCCATAGAAGAAACTAAAGTACTTGCGAAAAAGTAAATCAAAACTGAAAACGATACCCGTGCAGACCGGATGTAAGATGGCCGCATAGCAGCCTCGGTTGTGTTCTCCTCTAGTCCAGTATAGCCAGCAATCCGAAGGGAAGTCTCTGGTATAGCACCTACCTCCTCAGTGGTGATATTGGCTGGTCGGAGCATCTGCTTTGGCCCCTCTGACTAAGCCACCCATACCGGATTACATAAAACAAATTATAAGAACAATTTATGGGGTAGAGAAGAAATTAAGGCTAAAAAATAAACAAGAATGCCCGTGGGCGCCGTCGGACTACACCTCTGCGTTAGTCTGGCGCGCGACATTTGTCGTGCTCCCCATAAAAAAAAAAAAAAAAAGAATGCGCATGGCATAAAACAAAATTACAAATTTTAAAAACCCCCGACCATTAAAAAGTCAAAAATAATTTCCGTTTACTTACTTAAAGCAGTCGGTGGACGGCTAAGTAAATACCCGCGCAGCTCTGAGTTTTTATGTTTTACTTAGCGGTCCCCCGACTCCTTTAAGTAAGTCCAAATTATGATTCTGATTATCTGAGCGTACCCGAACTGAATTTTATTTATCCTATCCTGTGTCACGTATAGTTAAATGTGCTTGTATTGTACTAAGTTTCATCGAACTCGGATGATCGGGTTTGAGTTAAGGAGGAACATACATACATACAGAAAATATTTTACTCGCGTCCGTATCTATCCGCTATTATCCGCCTATCTTTTGTCTTTCAACAATGAAAACCTGTGGCGCCATCTATTATTCAATAGCGTGACTAATAGATTTTTCGGACGTTTGTTGTATGGGAGCCCCCCCCCCCCCCCCCCCACAGAGCCCCCCTTAATTTTTAACATTTTCTTATTTTTCTGATTTGTTGATAAATCCGCCATAGTAACACATATTCTGTGAAAATTTCAACGGGCTATACCTATTACGGTTCAAGAGATACAGCCCTCGGACAGACGGACGGACGGCGGAGGCTTAGTAATAGGCTTCCGTACGGGATACGGAAACCTAAAAATCGTCAATTAGGTTTTAGTAACATACATAGAGTCTACAAACACAATATCTCATAAAACAAATTAACTTAGTCCACGACAATCCCTTAGAGATTTATTAATATTGATGATATTGATAGCTGATACTGAAAACTGATAATAATTCATAGATTGAACATTTTACGTTGCAATGCATTATCGTTTACCCAAAGACTTAGCCCATAAAGCAGATTGTTTTGTTTTCCTGTTCGACAACGGCAGCTTTCAGAGAAGTCAATTCCTTAATCTACTAAAAAACCGGCCAAGTGCGAGTCGAACTAGCGCACCGAGGGTTCCGTATCGCCATGTCATGGTCAGCGCATCGCTCACGCCATCTATGGCGTGTTTGTGAAATGCTTCATATTAGTTAAAATTAATGATTATTAGTTAAAATGCTTCATACTGTTTTCGTTAGATGGCGCGAATACACTTTTCAGTTTCTTCTATGGAAACCCCCGTGAATTTTTTATTTTTTCTTATTTTTATTATTTGTTCTTATGTCGGCTATAATAAATGACACATATTCTGTGAACATTTCAACGGGCTACCTATTACGGCTCAAGAGATACAGCCCTCTAAGAGACAGACGGACAGTCATACAGACAGACAGACAGACAGACGGCGTAGGCTTAGTAATAGAGTCCCGTACCGGATACGGCACCCTAAAAAGACAAGAGTTTAATAGGTAAAGAGTAAAGTACGTACGTGGGGCACACTAAAAGTTTCCGGAATTAATAGGAATAAAATACTATTAAAGGTCAAAAACAAAGACATTAAACCCACCCTCTTTAATCTCTTTGGTCAAAAATGAATTTATTGTTTCTCAAAATATTCTCCCTTTGCGTAAATGCACTTTTTCATACGATTAAACCAATTTTGAAAACTTTTGTGCCACTCCTCCGTGGTGACCTCAGAAACGTGTTTTTCATATTCTTCGACAGCCTCTTCTGGTGATGAAAATCGTTGACCGCGTAATTGGTTCTTAATTTTTGGGAACAGAAAAAAGTCACAAGGTGCCGTCACCTGTTATTATGTCCCACAGCAAATTTGAAGCGCCTTTGTTGAATCTGGTAAGCATGGCATTGCACCAAGTGACGCGGTGCGTTTTTTGAGCCTCGGTCAAATTGTGTGGGATCCACCGCGAGCACAGCTTTCACACACCCATATGTTTGTGTAGGATTGATTGTATTTGACTCATGCCTATGTCTAAGGATGCCCGAATCTCATGGTAGGTCACATGCCTGTCTGTTTCGATCATACGGCGCACAGCATCGATGTTTTTGTTGTTCACAGCGGTGGACGGGCGACCATCGCGAGATTCGTCACTGAGATTGACACGACCGCGCTTGAATTCTGCAAACCAGCAATAAATAGTCGTCTTGCATGGTGCTTCATCGCTAAAAGCCGATTGAAGCCGAGCGAGGCTCTGATGAGCTGTCAAATTACACTTAAAATCGCAGAAAATCATACTACGAAAATTTTCCCGGGTTAAATCCATGTTAATGTAGACAGGCAATTTTTAAAATGGCGCCACAATGTAAAAACAATTGACAGTCAGATGAAACAAACTGCATTCTACAGCCAAAGAGTTCCATTTTCAAATGTTGTAATTACTTTTTAAATATTGTTTATGTAAGTGGCCAATTCCGGAAACTTTTAGTGTGCCCTATGTATAAATAAATCAACAAATGTGTAATTTATCAGTTATTATTTTATTAAAGACAAGCTGTGCCCGCGGCTCCGCCCGCTCTCATATTTCACTTCACTGCTAACCTCATAAGCCATTTAGCGTGATAATAAGTAGCCTATAGTTGATGGGAAGAATCAAGCTATCCGTAGAATTGTTGTTTTATTAAAATCGGTTTCGTGGTTCTCGAGTTATAAGCGGACAGACAGAAAGCAGACGTTGGATTTTATTATAGGTAAGGAAGGTTATATTATAATAAAAAATAAATATTGTTTTTCTACTTTCTTTCTTTACCGTGTGGGGCCGGTACTTAAAAAGAATAGCCCCACTGCATATCTCCCCGTGCATGTCGTAAAAGGCGACTAAGGGATAAGGACAAGATGTCGCGCTAAAGGGCGAAAGGATAGCTACCTCTCACCTTGGCGCGGTCCTTCCACCTTGTCATGCAGCAGGTGGGTCTTCGTGCCTCACTTGCTGCTTGTTAGTTATCTTGTCCGTATACTGTGCTAAACGTGGTGGTCGGTGTTGTGCTTTTGTTTTGCTCGGAATTTACCAGAGCACTTATGGGAGTGAAAGTTGGGTATGGCAGGCGAAGCATGAGAGCAGGATAAATGATGTCGAAATGCGCGCGTTGAGAGGAGTATGTGTGGAATAGGAGTATGTGTGTCTGTAGAATGGATGATAGTAGGGAGACTAATGAAAGAAATCTATGGAGCGAATGTTAGTGGAAGAGTCGGGAAGGGTCGCCCTAAACACACGTACCTGGACCAGATCGAGCATGTGCTCGAAAAGGGTCAGGTGCGTAGTACCCGTAACCGACGAGCACGTATGAAGAACATTATGAGAGTGGAAGAGGCGGCAAAAGTGTGTCAGGATCGTGGCGCGTGGGGGTTGGGTTGGGTTGTTTGCGTGGGTTGGGTCTTTTGTCTTTGCCTGCCCCACTGGGAGGCAGGCAAGCGTGACGTTATGTATGTGTATGTATGTATGAACTTATAGCACAACACCGATTACTCTGCTTACCCTGATTGTCGGGATACAAAAGCGTGAGTTATGTATGTATGTACTTTCTCGTGCAGTTGTTATATTTTATAAAATTTTATAGGCTGAGATTTTTATTGGCTATATTTGTGAAAGATTGTATTTTGTGTTTGTTTTACTTATAGATTATGCTATTTTTTATGTTTAATAATTAACTCAATTTTAAATTTGAATTGTATGTTTTTAAGTGTGAGATTATTTGAAATTTGTATAATTTTCCTTGTATTTTGTATCGTTGTTTGTAATATTGTTATGCCTATGGGTGTTATCACAATAATTAAATAAATAAATAAATAAATAAATCATATTAAATCTATGAAACGGCATCTATGGATTGTGAGTTTGAAATATCACCAAATTGTAGAATAACACTTTCACCTAAACCAAACGCCAAATGAATATTTGCTGACTTTCCTTGATATGGATAAAACCAGAGCAAGTAAGTATCCTAATCCCGTAGCACCGACCCAATACTTGTATCCCCAACGAATAGGCTTGTCTAGTATGAATTGCTTACAGCTGTTTCTACGACAGTAAGGCGTCATCACTTCATCCACACTGTAGTTTTCTACCAATGGAGCAAAAGCGAAGAATTTTTCATTCAATGAATTGGAAAATTTGAACCTGGAAGATTGTGCCAAGTCACATCTTCTTCGTCGCCAGAGGCCTCGTCTGTTTTTTTTTTTTTTTTTATGGAACCTGACGCGGTTGCCTACATCACCTACAACATTCGTGATGTCAGCCCATAACACAGGGTGAACTAGGTGCCATGTCAGTGCTTCCCTTCATTTCATGTCGGCTACACTAAACTGGACGGAAAACACGAACTATTTACATAGCCGTTTCGACCGACGTTTCATTCAGTGCGGTGGTACCAACCCGGCCGGGATAAACCCTACCACCTAGTAAGGTAAGAAGGGAAGGGACCTACAGCTTAACGTGGAATCCGAACCACGGTCAGCCTCCAACGGTCGAGCGGTCACCCATCCAATCACTGACCGCGCTCAGCGTTGCTTAATAACAGTTGACTAACCAACCGCGCCACTGAGCTACCGAGGCTGACGAATTTTCTTATCCCTTAGTCGACTTTTACGACATGCGACGGGGAGAGATGCAGTGGGGCTATTCTTTTTAAGTACCGACCCCACACGGTACAACGGTCTGTTATTTCTGCGTTGGCATTTTGAGGAGGCAAAATAGTTACGCCACTTGGCAATTGATCCTCGTCACCAATACAATCCAGCTTTTCAATAATTTCGTGTAGTTTTAACGGTTGACTATGTCGAGGCCTGAAAAAGATGACAGACGTTGATTCTCCTACTGGGCGTTTAAACGGCCATAAACTTTGGAGTTGGATATTGATAACAAAGTGGTATTTTCTATCTATGTACTAGGTTGTAGTTATAGTTTAGTAAAAATAATAAGTATGGTTAAATTTTAGCTATAAACATGAATAGAAACTTACCTTTTCGAAGCCATGGTGCCAGTTAATTATCTCACTTAACCACAGATTACTTAATAGGTTACTTCGTAACAGATAAATCACTCCATAGAAAATGTTCCTACCTTCGGGCTTTAATAGCCTACTGTTTCACATCGCGAATCGCTGCGTGCGAAAATGTACCTTAACGATCGAGTGTAAAGTGTTTATTGCTTTGCAGCTGCGCGCAGTTGCGTGGGCGAGCGTCTATGTATACTTCGCGCGGCTGACGAACATGTACTGAAAAAGACCGCCGGCGGCCCGTCGGGCGATAGGTAGTTAGCGCGCGCAAGTACGTAGAGTGCGTGAGGCCGACTTAACTTTAAAACTAAAAAAACAAGAAATAACTGCTTTTAAATGTCGTGAACACTCACTCAAACAAAGATATGTAGCATATGTGATCAACAATCGAGAACTAACAATCGAATAAGTTCGGTCACAACACATGAAAAGTACATTAAATAGATGGTAGCTTAGATAATTTTATTTCGGCGTTTAAACGGCCAGTAGGAGGGTCTGGGTTAAATTATGAGTTGAGTTGATGAGGGCAAGATAACTATCAAGCAGCAAGTAAGGCACGAAGACCCACCTGCTACACGACTCGGTGGAAGGACCGTGCCAAGGTGAGAGGAGGCTAGCCTGTCGCCCCTTAGTCGCCTTTTACGACATGCAAGTTACCTACTTTGTTTTATGAGATATTGCGTTTGTAGACTCTATGTATGATACTAAAACTAAATTGACGATTTTTAGAAATTTTCTGTATACATACAGAAAAGATTTCTAAAAATCGTCAATTTTCAATTAACTCTTAAACGGGTCATCCGAATTCGATGAAACTTAGTACCTACAAGCACATTTAACTATAGGCGACATAGGATAGGCTAAATACAATTTAGTTCTGGTTACGCTAAGATGTGGCTCTCATACAAACCGAATTGTTCCGCGCGCCGAGATAAAGGTGCGGTAGCGGGCTAACTTTCTTCTTTTTAAATACAAATTTCACGCGATCGAAGCCGCGGGAAAAAGCTATGTATGTAGATATATTGATAGTGATTGATTGATTGATGATGCATGTGTTATGATTTTAATTTTTTAATTTCTGGAAGTCGATTTAAGTATTTAGATATGATTTTGAAGATAATGATGTTATTTTGTACCAGCTGTGCCGGCGGCTCCGCCCGGCTTGTTTTCTTTTTAGACAATGCCTGCGTTCACTACTTATCGTCCTGCCCTACTGCTTGGCTCATATTAAGGTGACGTGAGTGAGGCTGCGTCTGACTCGAATTTCAAGAAGTTTACCACCAATATTACTTACCTGACAAGATTCTTTTTTAATATATGTAATACTTCATCTATCACCGCAGATCGATAGCTGTTTGAAAACACGATTTGATTATGTAAATTCGTTCGATAGAAAAAAAATCATGAACATGGCTCTGAAATTTAGTTATAAAAATCGTATTTAAGGCAACGCGACCAAATCAAGGCTTTGGAAAACATATGTTTTATTTGTTGAATTATATCTCAATCCGTAGCTTTTTACTTTTTTGTTTCGATCTGTAGTTTTGGAATAAAAAAAAACAAATTTTTGGGTTTTTTTTTCGTTTAGGAGTACGGCTGAATACGGGTTGACGGGACCTTAATAACTAGCTTTTGCCCGCGGCTAGCTATTACGGTTCGAAATATACATCCATATCGGACGGACAGATAGATAGACGAATGGACGACAGACAGATAGAAGGACAGATAGACCTTATAGGCTTCCGTACGGGGCGGGGATACGGAAACCTAAAAATATGTTTGATATCACCACACTAAACGCTTATCAACGATGTGCCATTATCAAACATATGGAACAAAAAAATATTTTCTTTTTATGATTCCGTATCCGGTACGGGACCCTATTACTAAGCCTACGCCGTCTGTCTGTCTGTCCGAGGGCTGTATCTCTTTAACCGTAATAGGTAGCCCGTTGAAATTTTCACAGAATACGTGTTATTGTAGCCGATATAACAACCAATAATAAAAATAAGAAAAAGTAAAAAAATCACGGGGGTTCCCATAGAAGAAACTAAAAAGTTTATGCGCGCGCGCCATCTGCCGAAAAGAGTATGAAGCATTTTAACTAATCATGAATTTTAACTAATCTGAAGCATTTCATAAACACGCCATAGATGGCGTGAGGGGCGCTGATCATGACATGGCGATACGGATCCTTGGCCGGTTTTTTTGTATTAGGCAATTCGCAAGGTGTGGGTGACCGTACTGCGTTATATATAACCACCGAGAAGATACCATAACTTAAGGCTGTATATTATACTCGTAGTATCTACCTACCTACATCATAACTACTTGCTTCTTATATAGGAACTAGCTGTGCCCGCGGCTCCGCCCGCTCTCATATTTCACTTCACTGCTAACCTCATAAGCCATTTAGCGTGATAGTAAGTAGCCTATAGTTGATGGGAAGAATCAAGCTATCCGTAGAATTTTGTTTTATTAAAATCGGTTCAGTGGTTCTCGAGTTATAAGCGGACAGACAGACACTCAGACAGAAAGCAGACGTTGGATTTTATTATAGGTAAGGAAGGATAGAGCGTAAAACAAGGTTCCACCAGAAATAAGTATTGATTTTGTCGGTCACCGCACTGTAGATAAGACTATTAAATACCTACATACTTATACAAGAATGAATACACATTGAACCCATAAATCATTCATTGATAGTTTCGGTCAATTTACTAGTAACTAATCTTATCTTAATATCAAATTATATAAGATTAGCGTAATTAAATGTATGATTGAAAAAAAAAACCCATTGCGATATATCTTGTTCTGCGTATGTAAAGTAAGCGAGTCGCATCCGAGATAAGATTGTTGATGAAAAATCCGGTCAACTGTGAACGCTCGCGGCCATGGCGCCTTGCAAAGAAAGCGAAAGTTATAGGTTCGGTTCCCGTTGCGACGTGCACCAATTTTTTTTTCTGTTTCCGAGTTTTATAGGTGCATCTCTTGAACACAAGCTGCTCCATTGTTTGGATTTCAAATAAAAAGTTGACACACAGCGGGGAAGTTTAACGTGTGCGTGTATGTGTGTAAGGGAGTGTGCGAGGGTGTGTGTAAGGGTGTGTCTGTCTGTGGCATCGTAGCTCCCAAACGGATGAACCGATTTTCATGCGGGTTGTTAAAAAAGCTTTAAATAAAGTTAAATTTGAAATTAAAAAAACCCCGACCCTTAAAAGTCAAAAATAATTTTTCTCTCTCTCTCTCCGTCTCCCTCTCCCACCCCCCCCCCCCCCCCCCCCCCCCTTCCCCCTACTATACTTTCTTAGATACTGCTCAGCCCTGAGGCTATTTAGCGTGATGGTTCAGCAGACAGACGTTCCCTTTTATAAGAATTTGGAATTGTATTAATTGTGTAAATTATTTTTATTATTTAACTTTTTCTAAATTTCATTATCAAAAAACAGTTCGTGCTCTACGTGTAACCTCAGCATGAGCGATGCGAGGGAATGACTATCATGGCACTTGGTTCCGACAGGAGTCATCCATCACGAGTCTAGCACGTGTGTAGGCAACTATACGATTATCTATAAAAGGGCCGCTATCATGGACGCTGGGACAATTATTATACAATCGATCTTTTTCCTTTCCTACGACGGTTTCCCACTGTGCATATTTCTTCGAAGTAGTACCTAGCTACTAATGGAATAAGTGCACAGTAATGCAGGTCGGGTTTTCACCTTCATTTAGGTCGATTCACTTCATACGACATGCTTGAGCGATATGTTCGAGGTAAAACCAAAGACAAGCAATTGATAACAAATACCTGCTTAGCTTTTTTAAGGTTCCATATCAGTAAGGAAGCCAATTACTAAGCCTACGCTGTCCGTCTGTAATAGGTAGCCGGTTTAAGTTTTCACAGAATATACGTAGCTATTTTTTTTTTTTTTTATGGAAACTGACACGGTTGGCTACCATCACCTACAACATCCGTGATGTCAGCCCATAACACCGGGTGAACTTGGTGCCACGTCAGTGCTTCCCTTCGGTCGTGCCGGCTACACTGAACTGGACGGAAAACACAAAACTATTTACATAGCCGTTTCGACCGACCTTTCATTCAGTGCGGTGGTACCAACCCGGGCGGGTTAAACCCTACCACCTAGTAATATAAGAAGGGAGTCATATCCCTTAGTCGCCTTTTACGACATACACGGGGAGAGATGCAGTGGGGCTATTCTTTTAAAGTACCAAGTAGCTAACATTGAAAAAAGTGAAAAATTAGGAAATACAAGTCCCCATACAAGAACCGTGTTTTGTTCAACCTTTTTCTTTGTGGTGCGGAAGTCTCGGTGTGCGAGTCCGACTCTCATTTGGCCGGATTTTTTTATGGACAACCGACAGGGGCGGCAATGTTTTTTTTATTTTTTTTATGTAATCCGGTATGGGTGGCTGAGTCGGAGGGGCCAAAGCGCATGCTCCGACCAGCCAATATCACCTCCGAGAAGGTAGGTGCCATACCGGAGACTTCCCTGGATTGCTGGCTATACTGGACTAGAGGAGAACACAACCGAGGCTGCTATGCGGCCATCTTACATCCAGTACGGTTGTACCAACCCAGTCGGCTACAATTTGAGCCTACCACCTAGTAAGGGGCAAGGGAAGGGACCTACAGTTTTACACTGGTTACGAACGGTGAAGCAGCAGGTGTAGGTATGCACGTAAATTTTTTCGTCAGACACGCCGACCGGATTCGAACCGAGGACCTCTCGCATGAGAAGCCGATGGCCAAACCACTCGGCCACCCGCCGCCTTAAAAGCTCAAAAGATGATCAGACACGGCCAATAGCACCACTCCTCGCGAAACTACGCTCAGAGAGGCGCCATGCCCGCTACAAGACGGACAAAAAGGTCGTTGTCTAATTTATTAACTTGCATTTTCTTGTCTCATGTCATGATGTGTGACTGAAGCAATACCAAAATTTAACGCGCGCAAGATTCGTAAAAAAGTCATGTGTTGCCGCTCGGGTAGTGAATCGCTTTATAGTCTTTGCTTACGGTGACGCTTGGTCCGGGTCGCCGGGAGGCGATGGCTGGCCCTGGCGTGATGCTCGTGAACGGGTGCTGCTTGTGGAGACTGGCCTCTCCAAGTAGCTCCAACATTATATGAATGGTTTACGCTTATACGAAAAATGTATTTGTCATAATTTTTTATAAATGACTAGCTGTTGCCCGCGGCTTTGCTCGCGTGAAATTCGTATTTAAAAAGAAGAAAGTAAGTAAGCCCGCTACCGTACCTTTATTTTGGAGCGCGGAACAATTCGGTTTGTATGAGAGCCATATCTTAGCGTAACCGGAAATGAATTTTGTTTAGTCTATCCTGTGTCCCGTGTAGTTAAATGTGTTTGTAGTAAGTTGCATCGAATTCGAATGATCGGTTTAAGAGTTATGGAGGAACATACATACATACATACATACAGAAAATATTTCTAAAAATCGTCAATTTAGTTTTAGTATCATACATAGAGTCCACAAACGCAGTATCTCATAAAACATAGTAACTTACTCCATGACCATACCTTACAGATTTATTATTAGTATGATGATATATGATGATGATGATGATGATATGATATGATGATGATGATTGATGACTCATACTATGTAGGCAGTGGTAAACATTTTTGTATATGTAGACTAAGTGGACATAAAAAAACAGTATCCAGCGAAGTTTCTTGCCAGTTCTTCTTCGCTGTGATAATCGAACTGGCAAAATGCTAAATGTTAAATGTAATTTTTTTTTTTTTTTATGGAAACTGACACGGTTGGCTACATCACCTACAACGTCCATGATGTCAGCCCATAGCACCGGGTGAACTAGGTGCCATGTCAGTGCTTCCCCCTTTGATCGTGCCGGCTACACTGAACTGGTCGGAGAACACAAACTATTTACATAGCCGTTTCGACCGACGTTTCATTCAGTGCGGTGGTACCAACCCGGGCGGGTTAAACCCTACCACCAAGTAAGATTAGGAGGGAAGGGACCCACAGTTTTACGAGGAATCCGAACCTCGGTCAGCCTCCAACGGTCAGCGGTCACCCATCCAAGTACTGACCGCACCCAGCGTTGCTTAACATTCAATAGACAGTGCAGACAGTGAACTATCGTTGACTGTCTGCACCACTGAGCTATCGAGGCTGACAAAATGACACTGCACAAATGACGCATATGTGCAGTGTACAGTCTATGGATGATGAATAAAGAATAAAGAATGAGCCTCGAACCACCTCTAGAGGGAGGCGACGTGACCCTGTGTCGTTTGCACTGACTCGTATCGGCATTGTGTTGTATTGACATATACAATACTAGCTTTTGCCCGCGGCTTCGCTCGCGTAAAATTCATATTTAAAAAGAATTAAGGAAGTAGGCCCGCTACCGTACCTTTATTTTGGCCTGCGGAACAAATTCGGTTTGTATGATATCTTAGCGTAACCGGAATTGTATTTAGCCTAGCCTGTGTCTCGCATAGGTAAATGTGCTTGCACTAAGTTTAATTGGATTCGGAAGATCGGTTTAAGAGTTATGGAGGAACATACATTACTTGCTAATAAACCTTGCTAATGAACTAACTTTTCTTGGGGTAATAATTGATAAAAGTTTTACTTGGAAAGCCCACATAAACTCTTTAGCTGGTAAGTTGAGTTCCGCTTGTTATGCTATAAAAAAAATTACAGAGCTATGCGGAACTCATGCTGCAAAGACGGTTTATCATGCCTATTTTGAGAGCATCATGTCATATGGCCTTATGTTTTGGGGAAATGCAGCAGACTCAAATAGAATATTTTTATTACAGAAGAGGGCCTTGCGGTACATCCTAAATATGAAAACTAGAGATACTTGTAGGACAGCGTTCGGGGAGATAGGAATCATGACTTTACCAAGTGCATATGTTTACCAGAACAATGCTATGCCAGAAAATACATTAATGATTCCTCTCTTAATTCCGACAATCATAACTATGATACACGGTGTAATAATGTACAACTAATAAGACATAGATTAGCTAAAACCTCAAAAAGCTTTATTTGTAATAGTGTTAGATTTTATAATAAACTGTCTTCTAACATAAAACAATTAGATGATAATAATTTCAAACGACGGATTAAATTAATGTTAATTGAAAAGAGTTATTACACTATTAAGGATGCATTAACTGACCGTAATTTTATCTAAGAGTTTGACTACTGTTTTTTCCACTAACAAACTTTGACAATTTGACATTTGGATACACTTTGCATCATAAATTTTTTTTTATATGACTTATTACATCTCTTTGTAATAAATGTAAACTACTTTTTATTTATTTTTTGACTTGATATAATAAATATGAAATATCAAAATTGACGATGGCACTATACACCAGATATAGGTAATTTAAATAGGCAGTGTGGTCAAATTCTTCAGTATTCATGTTTATGCTGTAAATATTAATGCTCTTGTGAGCGGTAGTATGGGTTCATTATTTGTATCCTTTCCTTATCCTTATCCTTACCTTTAATAAAATCCAACGTCTGCTTTCTGTCTGTCTGTCTGTCCGCTTATAACTCGAGAACCACTGAACCGATTTTAATACAGTTTGTTTCTACGGATAGCGTGGTTCATCCCATCAATTATAGGCTACTTTTCATCACGTTAAATGGCTGAGGTTAGCAGAGAAGTGAAATATGAGAGCGGGCGGAGCCGCGGGCACAGCTAGTATAATATATAATACAAGCTGTGCCCGCGGCTCCGCCCGCTCTCATGTTTCACTTCACTGCTAACCTCATAAGCTATTTAGCGTGATAGTAAGTAGCCTATAGTTGATGGGAAGAATAAAGCTATCCGTAGAATTTTTTTTTATTAAAATCGGTTCAGTGGTTCTCGAGTTATAAGCGGACAGACAGACAGACAGAAAGCAGACGTTGGATTTTATTATAGGTTATATTATATTATATAATACAAGCTGTGCCCGCGGCTCCGCCCGCTCTCATGTTTCACTTCACTGCTAACCTCATAAGCTATTTAGCGTGATAGTAAGTAGCCTATAGTTGATGGGAAGAGTAAAGCTATCCGTAGAATTTTTTTTTATTAAAATCGGTTCAGTGGTTCTCGAGTTATAAGCGGACAGACAGACAGACAGAAAGCAGACGTTGGATTTTATTATAGGTAAGGATAAGGAAGGAAGGACTTATAAGGTACTAACAAAACATTGTGACTTGCGAAGTTTGTTTGTCAGTTCTTCTTCGCATTGAATTTAGAACTGGCGGAATTTTCGACATGTCCAAGCGTAGGTTACCTACCTATGGATGAAATTATACAATAAACAATAAACAATAAACTTACAGAGAAATGATTTCTCAAAATCGCAAATTTAGTTTTAGTATCATATACACAGAGTCTACAAACGCAATATTTCATAAAACAAAGTAACTTACTCTATGACTATGCATTATTTATTATTAATATTGTTGATATTTCTGTTTGCTCTTCTACTACGTGGGTAAGCAATCAATTATTGACCTCAGGCCAATAATTTACTGACAATTGGTCAGACTGCACGAAGAGCCAGGTGCCATGTGGTTCCGAGAAGAGGAAATGCATCGGGCTTAACCGATTTCACTAGATATAAAACCTACATGATGCTATCTGTAGTTTCCGTACGCTGCAATTTTTTTTTCCTGTTTCGTCACCTCGCCTCCCCGCCGCGCCGCCGCCGCCGTGCTGGCGGTACAAATAATCGTAGATACCGCAAGCACCATCATCGCCGTCGTTCGGCTCCGTTTGCGACATCAAGAATGTTTTCAAAGATACATAAGATTTCTAAGCGGCGGGTGGCCGAGTGGTTTGGGCATCGGCTTCTCATGCGGGAGGTCCGAGGTTCGAATCCGGTCGGCGTGTACCAATGAGTTTTTTCTGATGAAAAAATTTACGTGCATACCTACACCCGCTGCTTCACCGTTCGGAACCGGTGTAAAACTGTAGGTCCCTTCCCTTGCCCCTTACTAGGTGGTAGGCTCAAATTGTAGCCGACTGGATTGGTACCACCGTACTGGATGTAAGATGGCCGCAAGCAACCTCGGTTGTGTTCTCCTCTAGTCCAGTATAGCCAGCAATCCAGGGAAGTCTCCGGTATGGCACCTACCTTCTCGGAGGTGATATTGGCTGGTTAGAGCATGTGCTTTGGCCCCTCCGACGCAGCCACCCATACCGGATTACATAAAAAAAAAATAAAAATAAAAATCCAACGTCTACTTTTTCTGTCTGTATGTATGTCTGTCTGTCCGCTTATAACTCAAGAACCACTGAACCTATTTTAACACAGTTTGCTTCTACGGATAGCTGGGTTCTTCTCATCAATTATAGGCTACATTTCATCGCGTTATATGGCTTATTATGAGGTTAGCAGAGAAGTCAAATATGAGAGCGGGCGGAGCCGCGGGCACAGCTTGCTTTGTATAAATCGCAGATTAGGTCCTACTTGGGGTACTGTTCGCACTTGTGGGATGGCTCAGCCAAATAGGTACCAGCTTGCGCCTTTGGACTCGATCCAGCGTCGAGCCGTGCGACTAGTGGATGACGCCGACGTGTCCCGCGATCTAGAACCAGTGCAACTTCGGAGGGATGTCGGCGCACTAAGTGTGTTCTATCGCTTATTCCACGGGGAGTGCTCGGAGGAGCTGTTTAATGCGATTCCGTCGTCCCTTCGTCCCCTTTCCATCTCCGTACAACGTGCACTTGGCAGGGATAGCATCCCTATACGCTGGACATACCGCGGATGCGTAAAAATCGGTTCTGCAGATCCTTCCTTCACAGAACCGGTAAACTCTGAAACGCTCTCCCTGCCCACATATTTCCCCCCAAGTATATTCTCGGGTCCTTCAAGAGAGGCGTGAATGGGCACCTGTCAGGCCGGCATGGCATACGCAGCCCCCGCATGCGACCGAATGTCCATGGACGTTGCTAGACACCTTATGGGTGGCTGGGCGCCACATTTAGCGCTTACTATAAAAAGAATAAAAAAAACAATTGTCTGTGCATCAATCTCCCACTAGCCATCGCAACATTTCCAACTCTTGCCACTTTCAAAAAGAAATATATCTCTCCAAGGAATAGAGGTGATTAATTTTATTATTTACAGATATTAAAGTACCTAAGTACTCGTAGTTTATGTAATGTGTGTATCGAGTATCTATTGATAGTATATACTTAAGTCTGCTTCTATGTATATCTATTTAGTAGTAGCTTTTGCCCGCGGCTTCGCTCGCGTGAAATTCGTATTGAAAAAGAAGAAAGTAAGCCCGCTACCGTACCTTTATTTCGGCGCGCGGAACAATTCGGTTTGTATGAGAGCCACATTTTAGCGTAACCGGAACTGAATTGACGAATGCCTATCCCGCCTGTGTCCCGTATAATCAAATGTGCTTGTACTAAGTTTCATCGAATTCGGATGATCGGTTTAAGAGTTATGGAGGAACATACATACATACCTCCTCGTAAAGCTGTAGGTCCCTTCCCTCCTAATCTTACTTGGTGGTAGGGTTTAACCCGCCCGGGTTGATACCACCGCACTGAATGAAACGTCGGTCCAAACGGCTATGTAAATAGTTTGTGTTTTCCGACCAGTTCAGTGTAGCCGGCACGATCAAAGGGGGAAGCACTGACATGGCACCTAGTTCACCCGGTGTTATGGGCTGACATCACGGACGTTGTAGGTGATGTAGCCAATCGAGTCAGCTTCCAAAAAAAAAAAAAAAACATACATACATACTCGTACATACAGAAAAGATTTCTAAAAATCGTAAATTTAGTTTTTATATCATAAAGTAACTTACTCCTTGACTAACCCTACTACTTCTTACCTTACTAGGTGGTGGGGTTTATCCCGCCCGGGTTGATACCACCGCACTGAATGAAACGTCGGTCGAATCGGCTATGCAAATAGTTCGTGTTTTCCGTCCAGTTCAATGTAGCCGACATGAAATGAAGTGAAGCACTGACATGGCACCTAGTTCACCAGGGTGTTATGTTCGGATGTTGTAGATGATGTTTGATGTTAGCCAACCGTGTCAGTTTCCATAAAAAAAAGTCGACCGGGAAATGCTAGTACAAAAATAAACAATTGAGAGATATGTGTGAGGTTTATCAGCGCTGTGTCATGTCATGTACCGATATGCGATGCGATATGAGTGAATGCCTTTTCCTTGTTTTGTCGATATTGCGATTTCAGCATTTCGTATTCGGGTTTATTTCTTAAATAACAACTTGACCGCAATTTATTGTTGTCTTACGCGATCTATAGATAGGCGCTGCACTATAGGAGGTAAAAACCACACTTTGATTGATATTGTACAAGTTTTCCTGTTCCATTATTTACTTTATGCGAAGGGCAAACAAGACCGTACGTACGGGGCCGGTACTTTAAAAGAATAGCCCCACTGCATCTCTCCCCGTTTATGTCGTAAAAGACGATTAAGGGATATGACTCCCTTCTTATATTACTAGGTGGTAGGGTTTAACCCGCCCGGGTTGGTACCACCGCACTGAATGAAAGGTCGTCGGTCGAAACGGCTATGTAAATAGTTTGTGTTTTCCGTCCACTCGGTGTTATGGGCTGACATCACGGATGTTACAGGTGATGTAGCCAACCGTCAGTTTCCAAAAAAGAAAAAGAAAAAAAAAGAGCCTCGGCAGCTCAGTGTTGCGGTCGGTCGACTGTCGGTCGTGATCATAAGCACACCTGGGCGCGTTCAGTGCAAGGATAGGTGACCGCTCGACCGTTGGATGCTGATCGTGGTTCGAATTCCACGTAAAACTGAGGGCACCTTCCCGTCCCGGTTGGTGACACCGCACTGAATGAACCCCCCCCCCCCCCCCCCCCCCCCGTCCTCCCCTTCCCCCTTTCCATTGTGTGGTTGAAAATATATTTTTTTTATTGTTAGCTCGACATATGGCGCCGATGCACCCATAAGGTGTCTAACGGCGCCCATGGACATTCGGTCGTATTCGGGGGTTGCGAATGCCATGCCGGCCTGACAGGTGCCCATTCACGCCCCTCTTGAAGGACCCGAGACTGTACTTGGGGGGAAAAATATGAGCAGGGAGAGCGTTCCAGAGTTTACCGGTTCTGTACAGGAAAGATCTGAAGAATCGATTGGTACGCATGCGCGGTAAGTCCAGCGTATATGGATGTAATCCCTGCCCAGTGCGCGTGGTGCGGAGGTGGAAAGGGGACGGCGGGATCGCGTTAAACAGCTCCTCCGAGCACTCCGCATGGAATAAGCGATAGAACACAGGGAGCCGACATCCCTACGGTGTTGCAGTGGTTCTAGATCACGGATCAAATATACCACACTTATTAGTTTAGAACTAAATAAATAAATAAACCCAGTCTACAAAAAATTTCAGGAAATAACAAGGAAAGTTAATTCGTAGAAAATGGTGTAGTCGGGCGTGTAGAAGAATAATTCTAATAGACAGGAAGTCCGATTGCAGCAGTTTCATATTTTTTTTTGAAACTGACACGGTTGGCTACCTCACCTACAACATCCGTGATGTCAGTGCTTCCCTTCATTTCATGTCGGCTACAATGAACTGGACGGAAAACACGAACTATTTACATAGCCGTTTCGACCGACGACGCGACGTTTCGTTCAGTGCGGAACATGGAATTCGATCCACGGTCAGCCTCCAACGGTCGAACGGTCACCCATCCAAGTATTGACCGCGCCCAGGGTTGCTTAATAAATAACAGTCGACCGACCGCACCACTGAGCTACCGCGGCTGACGAAAACTTTCTACTTTCGTAAATGTTTTTCCCCGTTTGGTTATATCAAATGTTTTGGCTGTTGTTTACAAACAAAAGAAAAGATTGACAAGTCATACCGCATGGCTAGATTAAAAATAAAGTAGGGTAATACCCCACTGACTTTCTCGCTTGCTTGGATAACTAAACGGTTTCGGCCGCGCTCATAACAAACATTTTGTATGCAATATTTAATAGAAAGAAACCTTCGTTTGTATGGCAGCCACCTTTTTTGAGTTTTCCTGAAAAAAACAGATAAGTAATGGTATCTTTTTGGGCTAGCAATAGAGTTTCTATGTGTGTACCGTGTGGGCCGGTACTTTAAAAGAATAGCCCCACTGCATCTCTCCCCGTGTATGTCGTAAAAGGCGACTAAGGGATATGACTCCCTTCTTATATTACTAGGTGGTAGGGTTCAACCCGCCCGGGGTGGTACCACCGCACTGAATGAAAGGTCGGTCGAAACGGCTATGTAAATAGTTTGCGTTTTCCGTCCAGTTCAGTGTAGCCGGCACGACCGAAGGGAATCACTGACGTGGCACCAAGTTCATCCGGTGTTATGGGCTGACATCAAGGATGTTGTAGGTGATGAAGCCAAACGTGTCAGCATAAATAAAAAAAAAAATAAAAAAATGTGGAATGAGTTTTGGGTTTCTATGTGGAAAATTTAATAAACATCGTTGGAGCCATTTTTGAGAATATTGACCTCATTGAAATCATTTGTGTCATACTACCAAGCTACCCTTATTTTTCAAATTAAAAAAGGCACCCCTAGACAATCGTTTCAAACTACTAAATATGAATTTTAAACGAAATCGGTTGAGCGGTTGAAGCGCAAACGTCGCTGGTCACATTGCCATAGACAAATTTTGTATGAAAGCTGCCCTTATTTTTTCGAATTAAAAAAAAAACTAAAAAGGTACCCCTCGATAATCGTTTCTACTTTCAAACTACTAAATATGAATTTTGAATGAAATCGGTTGAGCGGTTGAGGCGCAAGGTCGCTGGACGGACACACACACACACATACATGTTTTTCTAAACCACTTAGGATCGTTGAATGATCTATCTATAGCCTAAATCAGTCGAAATCTCAACTTCGAATTTTTGGACGATCACAATACTTCCTTTCTCCTTACAGTCGCTCGAAAGTAACAAGTGCGAATCGAACTCGCGCACTGAGGGTTCCGTATCGCCATGTCATGTTCAGCACCACTCACGCCATCTATGGCGTGTATTATGAAATGCTTCATATTAGTTAAAATGCTTCAAACTGTTGGTAGATGGCGCGCATACACTTTTTAGTTTATTCTATGGGGTGGGGACCCCTGTGAATGTTCTACTTTTTCTTATTTTTATTATTTGTTGTTATATCGGCCATAATAGCACATATTCTGTGAAAATTTCAACGGGCTACCTATTACGGTTCAAGAGATACAGCCCTCGGACAGACAGACGGACAGATAGACGGCGTAGGCTTACTAATTGGGTCCCGTACTGTACTGGATACGGAACCCTAATAAAGTTCCTGGGTTTTTACAATAACAAAATTGCATTGCGACAGAGGTCAGACGGGACTTTATCTGTTGCAAACAAGTAACTAATATATAACGATATTAGTTATTATTTTACATTGTAGATGCAATAAATAACTTGTAGATATCACAATATTTTGACATTAATTGTGTCAATATTAAGTAATTGTAACTATATCAATCATCAATACTAATAATAAATCTGTAAGGGATGGTCATGGAGTAAGTAACTTTGTTTTAAGAGATATTGCGTTTGTAGACTTCATGTATTATATTACAACTAAATTGACGATTTTTAGAAATCTTTTCTGAATGTATGTATGTATTTTCCTACATAACTCTTAAACTTATCCGAATTCTATGAAAATGTGCTTAGTACAAGCACATTTACCTATACGGGACGCAGGATAGGCTAAATAAAATTCAGTTCCGGCTAAGATGTGGCTCTCATACAAACCGAATTGTTCCGCGCGCCGAAAGAAAGGTACGGTAGCGGGCTTACGTACTTTCTTCCTTTTAAATACAAATTTCACGCGAGCGAAGCCGCGGGCAGAAGCTAGTTATTAATAATTTCGCATCAAATACAATGCAACATAAACATCCTCATAAGGCATTGTAGCGGGGAAATACCCGCGAGAAAGGTGAATAAATTCATTATCTTTCCTTTTAGGTTCACAGTAGTCCGGCGAAAAATGAGAGAGAAAATAGTGAAGAGAAAATATTGAAAAAATTTAATCATTTTAACTATGAGATTTCATTTAGGGATATATTGTTTTTTTTATGGAAACTGACACGGTTGGCTACATCACCTACAACATACGTGATATGTCAGCCCATAACACCGGGTAACATAAAATCGTCAATTTAGTTTTAGTATCGTACATAGAGTCTACAAACACTATATCTCATAAAACAAAGTAACTTTTTTTTTTTTTATGGAAACTGACACGGTTGGCTACATCACCTGCAACATCCGTGATGTCAGCCCATAACACCGGGTGAACTTGGTGCCATGTCAGTGCTTCCCTTCGGTCGTGCCGGCTACACTGAACTGGACGGAAAACACAAACTATTTACATAGCCGTTTCGACCGACCTTTCATTCAGTGCGGTGGTACCAACCCGGGCGGGTTAAACCCTACCACGTAGTAATATAAGAAGGGAGTCGTCTCCCTTAGTCGCCTTTTACGACATACACGGGGAGAGATGCAGTGGGGCTATTCTTTTAAAGTACCCGGCCCCACACGGTACAAACTAACTTACTCCATGATCATCCCTTACAGATTTATTATTAGGATTGATGATGTTGAAATGTTTCCTAATATTGCCGTTTTGGAATGTCTAATGTGACAGATAGATTGCAGCATAAAAAAAAATCTAAATTAAACAAATATTTAAATATAATATAAATAACATTTATTTGTGGCAATTAATTAAACATAACATTTGAGTAAACTAGACTATCCAAATAGATACACATTAACACTAAAAGTCCCACTCGGTGGATTTGTCTATTTCCATGCCGGAGATCTTCTCTTCTAGAAGCAGAGCGGACATGTCGTCTGCAACAACGGAAACCATTAAGCTCAATTATTCATTTCCGGTGATATTTTTCTAAAGCCGCCAAGCCAAGAAATGGTGCAACGCCATCTATTGAAGAGTATATGCATTTTTTTTATTGAAACTGACACGGTTGGCTACATCACCTACAGCATCCGTGATGTCAGCCCATAACACCGGGAGAACTAGGTGACATGTCAGTGCTTCCCTTCGATCTTGCCGGCTACAATGAACTGAACGGAAAACACAAACTATTTACATAGCCGTTTCGACCGACGTTTCATTCAGTGCGGTGGTACCAACCCTGGCGGGTTGAACCCTAGCACCGAGTATGGTAGGAAGGCAAGGGACCTACAGTTTTACGTGAAATCCGAACCACGGTCAGCCTCCAACGGTCGAGCGGTCACCCATCCAAGTACTGACCGCACCCAGCGTTGCTTAACAATCAATAGCAACAGTCGACTGTCTGCACCACTGAGCTATCGAGGCTGACCAATAAACCAGTATTCTAATAAAAAAAAAACTGCATCCAAATCGGTCCATCCCTTTCGGAGCTACAATGCCACAGCCAGAAAGACATCAATCTTCTATCGCCCCTCTTTTTGCATCCGGGGTAAAAAAAAAACGCCACCTGTTGAACATAATTGTAAAGGCGCCTTCCAACCACGCAAATGTTACAACGCCATCTATTGAAGCGCACATAAATTATTTTTTTTATTATGTCTACTGTAGACATAATAAAAAACCTGCTGTCTAACTCGCGCACCGAGGGTTCCGTGTCTCCATGTCATGGTAAACGCCACTCACGCCATCTATGGCGCATACACTTTTTAGTTTCTTCTATGCGAACCCCCGTAAATTTTTTACTTGTGGAATGTAAGTAGGTAGTAGCAAAAGAGTTGAGCGTGACAATTGAAGATAAAATAATAATAAGAATACTTATTAACAATGCATATAAGTACATGCTAGTAAAATAAATATAAGCCATAGCCATAGAGAGAGCTAGAATCAAACCTGGATGAGGCTGGATGGGTCTCACTCGACCGATGAGACTCTGCAGTGTGTCGGATTTGCGGATCTGCTTGAGGAACGAGTGGTTCAGGAGTTGCGAAGCAGTTGGCCTCTTCGCCGGATCTCTAAAACAATAGCACAAAAAGCTTGATAGGGAGGATCGCAGTGAGAAGATTTTAACCTGATGCGTTCCGAAGGTCCCGCGCGGAAACTAATGCTTCTGACGCTCGCTTCCGTTGGGCACGCACGAGACCCTATGGGCGGCGACGTCGTAAGTATTTGTCATGTGCTATTTCAGTGAAATTTTTCTTATTATACGGAACCCTAAAAAAGGTACATAGGTGTCGCTTGAAGTGTTTAACGCCCTCTTGCGATGTACAGCGAAGTACTTAGGTAGGTAGGTTTGGGTCACTTAGTCGAGTGTTTATAGTGGAGTGTTCGCGCTAAAAGCACCACAGTGACCTACTTATTTAGCACTAGCTTTTGCCCGCGGCTTCGCTCGCGTGAAATTCGTATTTAAAAAGAAGAAAGTAAGTAAGCCCGTCACGGTACCTTTATTTTGGTGCACGGAACAATTCGGTTTGTATGAGAGCCACATCTTAGCGTAACCGAAACTGAATTTTATTTAGCCTATCCTGTGTCTCGTATAGGTAAATGTGCTTGTACTAAGTTTCATCGAATTCGAATGATCGGTTTAAGAGTTATGGAGGAACATACATACATACAGAAAATATTTCTAAAAATCGTCAAATTTAGCTTTAGTATCATACATAAAGTCTACAAACTCAGTATCTCATAAAACAAAGTAATTTACTCCATGACCATCCACCTTACAGATTTATTATTACTAGTATAGTATAGTATTGATGATATTGATAGGCGCATGGATGTCACTCCAAGTGTATCTGTTGCGAGGTACGTACAGATACGTACGTACAGGTACGTACTTAGGTAATTTAGTTGTAAATATATAGATAATTCATTTGTAGATCCAGCAGCCAGCACTCGTTATCGCAAGTTGTAGGCACTTATCGTGGGAATTGTGCACTGAGATTGGGTGCCTATAGTCACCTATAGTTACCGACAGGTGTCATGTTCGTTTGTAGGTATTTACCGCTATAAATTTTAGAGTTTGTCAGGTTGGTGGGTACGTAAACTAAGATGGCCAACCGTCCCGGATTCCGCGGGACCGTCCCGTAATAGCAGTGGTAATCCCGCATTGCAACAACTGATAAAATAGTCCCGCAAAATGTCTAATGCGTCCCGCACGCATTGTCCCGCATTTTCCATATTTCCAAGTCATTAAAAAATTGCCTAGCCATCGTCCAGTAGGTACCTTCTTTATTTTGCAGGGACGAACGCACCTACAGAACGAGTATTTTCGTTGATGAATGCCTTGTGGACATTGGAAAAAACCGGCCAAGTGCGAGTCGAACTCGCGCACCGAGGGTTCCGTATCGCCATCTCATGGTCAGCGCCGCTCACGCCATCTATGGCGTGTTTTATGAAATGCTTCATAATAGTTAAAATTCATGATTAGTTAAAATGCTTCATACTCTTTTCGGTAGATGGCATACACTTTTTAGTTTCGTGTATGGGATTTTTTTACTTTTCTTTTTTTATTATTTAGATTTTAGGCCATAATAACACATATTCTGTGAAAATTTCAATGGGCTACCTCTTACGGTCAAGAGATATAGCCCTCGGACAGACGGACAGACAGACGGCGTAGGCTTAGTAATAGTGTCCCGTATGAAGCATACGGAACTCTAAAAATGACTTTTGCGTCCTTTTCCATGAAAAGGAAGATGGAAGGACCCGTACCAGTAAAAAAGGATTGTCCTTCCCAAAGAAGGACGGTTGGCAACCCTGCCTACAGAACCAGTATTTTCGTTGATGAATGGCTTGTGGACATCGGAAAAATCGTCAGTTAAAGTTTCGCGTAGAATTGACAATCACAATTGATCGTCTCCGAGATTCGTAACGCCCTCTTGCGATGTACTGCGACGTACTTAGGTAGGTAGGTAGGTATTGTGTCACTTAGTCGAGTGTTTATAGTGGAGTGTTCGCGCTCAAAGGACAGTGACCTACTTACATATTTAGCATAGGTGCATAGATGTTATAGTTTTTTAAGACGAGACAGAAGTAACTATCTCCGTACAAAATAGTTTTTCGGAATTTATGTTTTTAACCCTGTTTTGAACCTTATCCGATTTTTAACAATGTAATATTTTCTTAATTTTTTCTCGAAAATATTATATTGTCGAAAAAGTTAAAAATTTTAGCTTTAGAAACCAGGAGAACGGGGGGGACGGGGGGGGGGGGTGGGGGGGTCGGGGGCGACGACGAAGACGACGACAGTAATTTATGTTATGATATTATGTTAGTTTAAACTTATTTTTTTTTATTGGTATCAAATTGGCCCCCCATATTAATGTAAAATGTCATCAAGATCTATCATTGTGTCTAATTTCAAGTTTCTATGTTCCTTAGTTTTCGAGAAAAACCTCTGCGACAGACAGAGAGACACTGGAGTAATCTTATAATGGTTCCGTTTTTCGTTTTAAGGTACGGAACAATAAAAACCTTAACTCGCGCACCGAGGGTGCCGTATCGCCATGTCATGGTCAGCGCCACTCACGCCATCTAGATGGCGTGTTATGAAATGCTACACATTAGTTAAATGTCATGATTGGCGATATACACTTTTAGGTTTCTTCTATGGGAACCCCCGTGAATTTTTTAATTTTTCTTATTTTTATTATTTGTTGTTATATCGGCCACAATAACACATATTCTGTGAAAATTTCAACGGGCTACCTATTATGGTTCAAGAGATACAGCACTCAGACAGACAGACGGCGTAGGCTTAGTAATAGGTTCCCGTACCGGTTACGAAAGCCTTATAAAAACAGGAACATGAGAGAAGCACTCACCTCTGCAGACAGAGATTGCAGAAGGTGTGGAACTGAGGCGAGAGGCGTCGGCTGCCGTAAGTCTGACGGATGTGCAGCGCGCTTCCACTGGCCATGCTGTCGCCGACACCCGAGTCCGTGTGGTACATTCCTGTAACAACACTTATTTTTAATTCGCTTACACGCTTTGCATACCAGCTTTTATATTCGTACCGTTAGTCAGTCTTGGTAGCTCGGCGGTGCAGTTGACTGACTGTCAGTACTTGGATGACCATGGATCGGATTCCACGTAAAACTGTAGGTCCCTTCCCTTCTTACCTTACTAGGTGGTAGGGTTTAACCCGCCCGCGTTGGTAACACCGCACTGAATGAAACACCGCCGGTCAAAATGAAGGGAAGCACTGACATGGGACATTGGATGGGATGTTGTAGGTGATGTAGCCAACTGTGTCAGTTTCCATAAAAAAAAACAGTGTTCGGCCGGTACTTAAAAACAATAGCCCCACTGCATCTTTCCCTGTGTACGTCGTAAAAGGCGACTAAGGGATAAGGACACGGTGCCGTAGGCTAGCCACCCCTCACCTTGGCACTGTGCTTCCACCGAGTCCTGCAGCAGGTGGGTGTTCGTGCCTTACTTGCTGCTTGATAGTTGTCTTGTCCGATTGCTTTGCCAAATCTGGCGGCCAGTGTTGTGCTGTAATTTTCAGTAGTTCTTGCAAGCATCATACCGATTACTCTGCTTACCCCGATTGTCGGGATACAGCATGTGGTATGTATGTATGTATGTGTACCCAGAGCAGCAGAGGTAAAAAATTTTAAATCTGGGTTAATGAGCTAACTATGCAAAATCATTCCTATTTTTTTCTCCAAGTATTTTCCCCCAAGTACAATCTCGGGTTCTTCGGCACCTGTCAGGTCAGCACTGAGTTCGCAACCCCCGCACACGACGGAATGTCAATGGGCGTCGTTAGAAATGACATGACATGGGTGGCTCGGATGCACATGCCGCCCTCTAGAGAACGGCACCGCCCCGCCGGTCGGTTCGAGAGAGTACAGCAGCAGTGACCTCTGAGTTGGTTCTCCTCGAGTATGGGGTCGCTGGGGAAGGTGGTGCAGTCGAGGAGCTGTGGACAGCTGCCGCGCACCTTCTCCGTCAGCATGAGCGTGCGCGGCACGTCCGAGAACGGCACCGCCCCGCCGGTCGGCTCGAGAGAGTACGGCAGCAGTGACCTCTGAGTTGGTTCTCCTCGAGTATGGGGTCGCTGGGGAAGGTGGTGCAGTCGAGGAGCTGCGGACAGCTGCCGCGCACCTTCTCCGTCAGCATGAGCGTGCGCGGCACGTCCGAGAACGGCACCGCCCCGCCGGTCGGCTCGAGAGAGTACGGCAGCAGTGACCTCTGAGTTGGTTCTCCTCGAGTATGGGGTCGCTGCGGAAGGTGGTGCAGTCGAGGAGCTGCGGACAGCTGCCGCGCACCTTCTCCGTCAGCATGAGCGTGCGCGGCACGTCCGAGAACGGCACCGCCCCGCCGGTCGGCTCGAGAGAGTACGGCAGCAGTGACCTCTGAGTTGGTTCTCCTCGAGTATGGGGTCGCTGGGGAAGGTGGTGCAGTCGAGGAGCTGCGGACAGCTGCCGCGCACCTTCTCCGTCAGCATGAGCGTGCGCGGCACGTCCGAGAACGGCACCGCCCCGCCGGTCGGCTCGAGAGAGTACGGCAGCAGTGACCTCTGAGTTGGTTCTCCTCGAGTATGGGGTCCCTGGGGAAGGTGGTGCAGTCGAGGAGCTGTGGACAGATGCCGCGCACCTTCTCCGTCAGCATGAGCGTGCGCGGCACGTCCGAGAACGGCACCGCCTCGCCGGTCGGCTCGAGAGAGTACGGCAGCAGTGACCTCTGAGTTGGTTCTCCTCGAATATGGGGTCGCTGGGGAAGGTGGTGCAGTCGAGGAGCTGTGGACAGCTGCCGCGCACCTTCTCCGTCAGCATGAGCGTGCGCGGCACGTCCGAGAACGGCACCGCCCCGCCGGTCGGCTCGAGAGAGTACGGCAGCAGTGACCTCTGAGTTGGTTCTCCTCGAGTATGGGGTCGCTGGGGAAGGTGGTGCAGTCGAGGAGCTGTGGACAGCTGCCGCGCACCTTCTCCGTCAGCATGAGCGTGCGCGGCACGTCCGAGAACGGCACCGCCCCGTTGGCCAGCTCGCAGCACAGCATGCCCACCGAGTAAATGTCCGACTTCTCGTCGTACCCCTTCACGTTCTGTCGAAAGAAACATTGTTGAAATTAATGATGTATAAATATCAAAGGAGTTATTGCATCATTTTCACCATCATCAGCATCATGAGCATTGTTAGCATCGTTACGATAATAATTCTCATCATAAAAATAATCATCGCCATCAAGACCATCATCATTAGGTTAAATTTTATTTGAAAAATGTTTATTGTGATAATTTATTACGTGTTTTGACTTTTTTGTTATATTTATTTTATTTGTATTATTAATAATTTTATTATTTTATACTTTACCTATAGTAGAATAATTTTATAAGAAATTGTAAAATTGTACGAAACTACTCCATAGGAAATAAATGATTTGACTTGACTTGACTTGACATTTAATTTCAAACTGCCAATAAGCTTATGGAGTTCCATATTATACTAATAGCAAAAATGATATACGTACGAGCACGGAGGCTGAGAACTGACATGGAACCTAGTTCATGAAGGTATAGGCTGACATAACGGATCTAGTGGGTGATGTTACCATGTTGTGAACCATGTTAATTAACCGCTCAGGTGGCGGCGAAGAGTACCCATAGTGCGCGGCTCGCGGGCGGAGCGCAACGTGCTCGCAGCGACCCGCGGAGTGGCGGTTTCACTGCGAACACAAAGGCGCTCGCAGCGAGCTCGCGGACGGCGACACGTGCGGGCGTGTAGTGAGTACGTCGGCGCGAGCGCGACGGGCTTCGAACAAATGGAGTGGACAGAAGAAAAAGTACTTAATTTTCTTTAGTGTGAGTTTTAGGTCCGATCAGGTTCATCAGATATTCAAAATCTGTACATGACATACGCGTGAAGTTCTTAAAATGTCCACTGATCTGTTGAGATTGCATATCCAATACTAAATTAGATAGATGAAATTTTTATAGATCGCACTTTCCCAGAATCGACGCGGACTTTTGTAATTTTCAACGAGATCCGCGTGAGCTCGCCGCGAGCACTGCGGATCCAGAGGCTCGTAGCTGGATACGCGGTGGCGATGAACCAGGCGTATTCATTTATAGGTTGATACAGTATCAGATACATTGCGTGCTACACCACTAAGTGAGTACCCACCTTTAGACACCTTATGGGTGGCAGGCCGCCATAATATGCTGCCCTTAAAAAAAAATTCTTTTTAATTTTTTTTTCTAAAAAAATTATTACAACATCTGCGAATATTTTGCAACATCTTACGGAGCTTAGCGGGCGCCGGCGCCAATACCTAACCGTTCAAATAAAATTAATAATAAAAAAAATATGGATCTCTAACATGTACTTGTACCGTGTGGGGCCGGTACTTTAAAAGAATAGCCCCACTGCATCTCTCCCCATGTATGTCGTAAAAGGCGATTAAGGGATATGACTCCCTTCTTATATTACTAGGTGGTAGGGTTTAACCCGCCCGGTACCACCGCACTGAATGAAAGGTCGGTCCTCGGTCTGTCGAAACGGCTGTGTAAATAGTTTGTGTTTTCCGTTCAGTTCAGTGTAGCCGGCACGACCGAAGGGAAGCACTGACGTGGCACCTAGTTCACCCGGTGTTATGGGCTGACATCACGGATCTTGTAGGTGATGTAGCCAACCGTGTCAGATTCAAATTCAGATATTTATTTCGCCATAAAGAACACACAACAATAACAATATTTTATTGAGACATATTGTAAATTCAGTATGGTTCGTCATAATTTTTTTTGTCATGTCCCATTCAGCAGTGCAATCTATAAGGAAGAACCGGGTAAGAAACCTTACAGAGCTTTTTTTAAATATAACTTACATACTAAATTTTCATTATGTTAACCTTTAACTACCTATGGACATTTTTTATTTTTTCACTAGCCTGGATAAGGGGTCTCACAGACTCCTTTATATTAGATGTAAATTTTCAGTAACTATGAATTATATTGTTAAAAAGTACCAGGCCTCACAACGAGCAGCTCACTCACCTGCTCCAAGACTTCAGGACTGAGCCATATAAGATTGGTGCTGTTGTGGTCTGTCGGCGGCAGTGCGTGCAGGGTCTTCTGCCTGCGTCCGGTGAGCAGCAGGGACGCGGCGCTCCGCAGCCCGGCCACGCACACCGACCCGCTCGTGCTCAGCAGCACGTGGCTCGCGCGCACACCTCTGCAATAACACACACACAAGATGCATGATTAGTATGTTGTCAATTAATCATGTACCTATGTAGTAATGATGCACTCAAAAAGGGTTAGATAGATAGATAGAAATATATTATTGCTCCAAAAAAACATTTTACAGTAACAAACGATAAGTAATTTACATGAGGGGCAAAGGCGAACTTATCCCTTACAGGGATTTCTCCCAGTCATGTTTTTCCAATCTCCCAGATTTTCTTACCAAGTGCGTAGTAAGTACCCGTAACCGACCAGTATATACGAAGAACACAGATTTGCCTATTATATAAATATAAAAAAAAAAACACCTAACATAATAAAACAGAATGTCACCCCATTAAGAGCCAGATTTTTTTTTATGGCAACTGACACGTTTGGCTACATCACCTACAAAATCCGTGATGTCAGCACCTTAACATCGGGTGAACTAGGTGCCATAACAGTGCTTCTCTTCGGTCGTGCCGGCTACACCGAACTGGACGGAAAACACAAACTATTTACATAGCCGTTTCGACCGACCTTTCATTCAGTGCGGTGGTACCAACCCGGGCGGGTTAAACCCTACCACCTAGTAATATAAGAAGGGAGTCATATCCCTTAGTCGCCTTTTACGACATACACGGGGAGAGATGCAGTGGGGCTATTCTTTTAAAGTACCGGCCCCACACCGTACAAATTTGTTTTTATATTAATTATTATAATTTTTGTTTTTTTATTTGTTGTTATATCGGCCATAGTAACACATATTCTGTGAAAATTTCAACGGGCTACCTATTACGGTTAAAGAGATACAGCCCTCAGACAGACGGATGGACAGACGGACGGACGGACGGACGGACAGACAGACAGCGTAGGCGTAGTAATAGGGTCCCATACTGGATACGGAACCCTAAAAATTAAATAAAAATGGACCTCACCCCAGTAAGAGCCAGATCACAGCGAGAGAAGCAAACAGCATCGCTGCCGCAACCGCAATAAGCAGCGATGCTGTTTGCTTCTCTCGCTGCGATCTGCCTTTTACTGGGGTGAGGTCCATTTTTATTTAATTTTTAGGGTTCCGTATCCGGTACGGGACCCTATTACTAAGCCTACGCTGTCTGTCTGTTATTGCGGCTGCGGCAGCAGATTGCGGTAGCAGAGCGGAGTTGTGAAAAAAGAAAACAAAAATCTTCTTTCAGAGAGCCGCTACCTGTGGATATAGCCCTGCCGGTGCAAGTACTCGAGCGCGAGAAGCACTTCGCGCAGCACGAGCGCGCAGAGCAGCTCGGGCAGCCCCTCGCTGAAGTGCTTGTTGATGATGTCGCGGCACGAGCCGTACGCCATCAGCGGCGACACCACGTACAGCTCGTGGCCGTGCACGAACGACGTCAGGTACGGGAGGACGTTGGGGTGTTGAAGCTCCTTCGACGTCTGGATCTCTTGCTGCAAATTGAGAATTTACATTTATGTTAAAATCATCTAAACCGGTTAGGTTAGGTTAAGCGGCGGCTGGCCGAGTGGTTTGGTTTGGCTTCTCATGCGAGAGGTCCGAGGTTCGAATCTGGTCGAGGTGTACCAATGAGTTTTTTTTTATGAAAAAATTTACGTGCATACCTAGTCCTACACCTGCTGCTTCACCGTTCGGAACCGGTGTAAAACTATAGGTTCCTTCCCTTGCCCCTTACTAGGTGGTAGGCCTTACTAATTGTAGCCGACTGGGTTGGTACCACCGTACTGGATGTAAGATGGCCGCATAGCAGCCTCGGTTGTGTTCTCTAGTCCAGTATAGCCAGCAATCCAGGGAAGTCTCCGGTATGGCAGGTGTGCTTATTCGTGATCATAAGCACACCTGGGCGCTGTCAGATCTAGGACGGGTGACCGTTCGATCGTTAGGAGGCTGACCGTGGTTCGAATTCCACGTAAAACTGTAGGTCCCTTTCCTTCTTACCGCTGTTCAAAGCAGCACAAAATTGTCACAAAAATTGTCGTAGAACAAGATAGAGAGGAAAAACGTGGATTCTGACGGTCGGTGTTGTCTAAAGGTTGAAAATGGAGCGAAAAATGCTGGGAATATTGCTACGTGATATGGTGCGCAACGAGGCAATTCGCCGACGCACCAAAGTAGTCGATATTGGACACCGGGTGGCTACGCTCAAGTGGCAGTGGGCCGGGCACATTAGCCGAAGAAACGGCGAGCGTTGGAGTAACTGTGTCCTACACTGGCGGCCGTTAACAGGAAAACGGAGTGTGGGAAGACCACCGGCCAGATGGGACGATGACATCAAGTACGTTGACGGAAAGCAGTGGTTCCGTATCGCTGAAGGCCGGGAGGACTGGAGGAAAATTGGAGAGGCGTATGTCCAGCAGTGGTCGCTTACACGCTGACTGACTGATTGATTGACTGACAAAAGATAGAGAGAGAGGGGGGACCACATAAAACCTACAAAATCTTTAAAGTGATCACCGCGATGATTGTCAAATCAAGTTTTTTTTTATGGAAACTGACGCGGTTGGCTACATTACCTACAACATCCGTGATGTCAGCCCATAACACCGGGTGAACTTGGTGCCACGTCAGTGCTTCCCTTCGGTCGTGCCGGCTACACTGAACTGGGCGGAAAACACAAACTATTTACATAGCCGTTTCGACCGACCTTTCATTCGGTGTGGTGTACCAACCAACCCGGGCGGGTTAAACCCTACCACCTAATAATATAAGAAGGGAGTCATATCCCTTAGTCACCTTTTACGACATACATGGGGAGAGATGTAGTGGAGCTATTCTTTAAAGGTACCGGCGGCCCCATACGGTACAAAGTCAAGTCAAAGTCAAAAGTTTTTTATTTCAGCGAGCATTGTATGTGAAAATTCATCGTGCTATAGAAATCGTCAACATTTACACTAGATTCAATCATCACATCAGATTGCCATGAACTAAAAGATCTCTTCACAATGAATGTAAATAGTGACCTCCGAGGCCGCAAATTTTAAGTCAATTTAACTTAAGGGGGTACTAAGCAAAACATCACATCATATTATCCTAACTACAGCCATATTTCAATAGATATAACTATAATTTATGTGCTTATAGTTAGGTAAAGATTCAAGGTATAATGTGTGATAGATTATTGTAATATAATCTTGTAAATTCTTTGAAAAATAAGTCGCTGAAAAGTGGTAAAAACTTTCGAAAATGCATTTGCTAATTTTGTTACAAATACGTCCATACAAAAAACGCACGGCAACGGCCCAAAATTTACAATGTTCAAAAATAGTTCAGTGAAAAACCATTTATTCTGTAAGCGTTTGAATTTATTTAGATTCTGATTCTTAGTATTATTGACTATAAGCTCAATGAAGCATTTTTCGTATTAGATGTATTTGTAAAAAATGGCGAGGGAAATAGCAGAGGCATTTTTGAATGATTTTACCACTTTTCAACCACATATTTTTAAGGGAATTTATTAGATTAAATTAAAAATAATGACCTATTTACATTATAGCTTGATTCTTTACCTAACTATAGGCATATAAATTATAGTTAAATCACTTGAAATATGGGTATGGTTAGGAAAATACGAAGTGCTTTTGCCTAGTACCCCCCCTTAAGCTCAACAAGTCCACGAAAACACTTCTTATGCAAAAGAATAGTTGGAATGAACAGCCCGATGATCATGTCATCCAAACGCCCACTACAAACTCATTCAAGAGCAGGCTAGATAAACATTTTAAAGCACTGTACCTACAACAAAAAATAAAATAACAAGTGAACAGATATGTAACACAACAGCTTCCGCTAGCTCCTTCATCAATAAAATAATAATAATAAAATATTCCCGCACTCTTCAGGTAACAAGGTTACACTTAGGTTCGTCAATGTACAATACAATTCGGAAGAAGAAGGTGTGGATCTAAGCTTGCGATGGCTTCACCGAACATATCCGGGCCCATCGGCAGTAGATGAGGGTATTAATCGAGGCCGGGACTAGCGAGTGGCCACTTTCGGCTCGCTTCAAGCCCTCGTCCGCTATTCTGCGTTGACTAGGACGCGGGGAAACCACCAGTCCCGCTCTCGACCTCCCTCTCTCTGCCTATCCATATTCTGTAGGATGCTTCCAGTGACGTTTTCGAAGCTCTCTCCATGTATGAGCTTAGCGTCGATCTTGGCAGCCCTAGATTCTTGGAGAGACTGTAGATCGACTTCGCTGGTGGTCCTCTTGCTCCGACTTCCACAGCGAAGAGATCAGTCTTGAATCCGTTTCTCACAATCCGGTCTACTAAGTCTGTACCACAGCATTAAGACCGGATAAACTCATATTCTCAAAAGTGACAAATAGTACTTGTTAAACTTGCAGTTCCATGGGAAAGTAACATACCGAAGGACCACAATATAAAATTAACAAGTAGTGCAACTTAGTAGACCGGATTGTGAGAAAGGGATTCGAGACTGATCTCTTCGCCGTGGAGGTTGGAGCAAGAGGACTACCAGCGAAGTCGCTCTACAGTCTCTACAGTCAATAATCTAGGGGTGCCAAGATCCACGCTAAGCTCATATATGGAGAGAGCTTCGAAAACGTCACTGGAAGCATCCTACAGAATATGGATAGGTAGAGAGAGGGAGGTCGAGAGCGGGATTGGTGGTTCCCCGTGTCCTAGTCAACGCAGACTAGCTGACGAGTGCTTGATGTGAGCCGAAACGTGAAGCATGCGCGTGAAATTCAGAGTGGCCACTCGCTAGTCCTGACCTCCATTAACACCCTCCTCTACTGCCGATGGGCCCGGATTTTTTCGGTGAAGCCATCACAAGCTTAGTTCAACACCTTCTATCACCATATTTATAGTTCTATCATGGTTCTGTTATGGTCCAAGCAAGAAATAGGCCATTGTCTCATCGCAACCCCGCTACCCAGTAGTGGGGTTTATTTCATACATACATACTTATGTACCACACTAGAGGTGAGGTGACCAATCCCCACAATAGAGGTGAGCCGGGTAAACGGTGTTGTGCTACAAGGACTCCATGGTAAATTGCAGCACAACGCCGACCACAATGTTTCGCAAAATATGCGAAACAAAGAATTGAATCTAGGTGCTGCTAAATAAGTGAATCATCACTTTTTTCACATCGATTTGTGGGTAATTTCATTGGCTTTATGTGCCGAAAGAGTTTATAGATCTAGCTTCATTATTTTACGAAATATTTGAGTTTATGTCCAGGTCGGCGTACAATGAGGCGGCGCGGCAAAAGTGTCTGGAAGTCAGCGTATGTCAGCATTTTTATAGCTTGGAATGAAACCGCCGGTTCCTAAGCGGTGGCTAAGGGTTCACCTCGTGCCATACAGATGCGGGAAGAAGTCACCTGTATCAAGTTGGCGTTCTCCTTGCTCTTATCGACGAAGTACCTCTTCACGGCGACGTTCTGTCCAGTGGGTGTGTGCACGGCAGAGTACACGACCGCAGCTCCACCGCAGCAAGGCGCCACGATGGATGTCAGCTGGTAGTCATTCAGCGAAGCGCTCAACATCCTTTCTGCCGCTCTTCTCGTCCGTCGACTTCACTTTGGAACCGCGAACAAACCACTCGTCACATTCACGAACAAAGCGTATCCGTACGAGTTGTGTATGAAGTTTCAGGATCAGCATACATATTGAACGAGAGATGAGATGAGCTGAGATTATCGGTGCAGCACCACAGGAGGAAGCAAACGTGAAGCAAACAAACAAAATATTTTATTTTCCAATTCGATCGACAGACAACTTTGCTAAATTGACGTTCGTATGACATTGACATGACATTCTTTTGGGACATGACAGCTCTTTAGTTATCATGACGGCTTCAATCAAAGTGTTGTCTCTTTCTTTTACATAAGTTGAAAAGAAAAAACACTAAGGTGGAATCAAATAAACTAGGTAACTAACTGGCAGTCGAGGTGGTCGAGCGGAGTATTGACACTAGTTTGTCTATGGACTTTCTAGTAAGGGTTCAGTGGCAAAGTTCATATTTTTTTGTACATAGAGAAATAATATGTTTTTGTACTATTTTGTACTATAGATAGGTATATTTTTTTTATATTCATTCGTCCCTTTTCGGAACAGGTAAAACTAATTAAAGTATACAGCCCTTTCTGTTGTACTTCTAATGTCTGTTCTTTTCTTCTCGAATCGCGAGAATCTCAAAAATATATACCTACTTTTTATTCACGACGACGCGGCAAACAAACTTGTTCATCCGCCACCTCTTTTCAATTTGTACTATAAATAAATATTAGGATTAGGCTAGGTGACTTTTTTTTATTTTTGTTTTTTATGGAAACTGGATGTTTGGCTACAATATCACCTACAACATCCGCGATGTCGGCTCATAATACATACCACCCGGTGAACTTGGTGCCACGTCAGTGCTTCCCTTCGCTCGTGCCGGTTACACTGAACTGGACAGAAAACACGAACTATTTACATAGCCGTTTCGACTGACGTTTCATTCTGTGCGGTGGTATCAATCCGGGCGGGATAAACCCTACAACCTAGTAAGTTAAGAAGGGGAGGGACTAGGGTTTCTCAATTCAAAATGAAAAAAATGAAAAAAAAAATTACACTTCCCGAGAAATCCCGAGACCCGGGAATTTACAAAAAACAGTTTGTAACACTGTGGGCTTTGTTTGCGTTATATATTATGCTGGCTGGCTGCTGATGGACAGATGGTCATGAAGGGATATAGCGAATGTTTCATGAACCTTTAAAATAAAAAAAACCCGCATCAGCTTTGCTTAATCTTAATAATGCCTAATTAACTCAGAGACTGGTCGTTGAATGATTTTCAGGAGCCGATAAGGCACAACACGTGGAGTGTGGAGTTATATTATTATTACAAAAAAATCAAATCAAAAGCTAGGTATTTCTATAGATATCCTACCATGCTTATTTTTGAGCAAAATGAGCCTTCAAACATGTTAAAGCATTTAGCGCCTTATCGGAAAGCCGATTTCTTATTTTGCGAAATTTCCTGCCACTGAAAAAAAACTCTCGTCTGTCTCTCAAAACGTCGCAGTCGCACGCTGACTGCGACGTTTTCGCGACAGACGAGAGTTTTTTCTGAAATTTCCTGAAATCGGGAAGGATACTTTACCCGGGTATTCCCGGCTTCAGGAACCCGGGAAAGAAACCTTAGGAGGGACCTACAGTTTTACATGAAATCCGCACCACGGTCTGGCTTCGTAGTACTGGCCGCGCCCACGGTTGCTTAACAACAGTCCACCGACCGCACCACAGAGCTACCGAGGCTGATAAAATATTATGTTTAAATTTTAATATAGACGAATATGTTTTTTGAGAGGTATGGCATAGCGGATCTACGGTACCCTCTGTGCGCGAGTAAAACTCGTACTTGACTGATTTTTAGTGTAAGTACGAAAAAACACCGAAGCACGACTTAGATCGTGCGTGCCTCACCTTTTACAGAGAACCCTGTAACTGTATGCGGTTGAACTTGCAGCGACATGGATTTTTTTTTATGGAAACTGACACGGTTGGCTACATCATCACCTACAACATCCGTGATGTTAGTCCATAACACCGGGTGAACTAGGTGCCACGTCAGTGCTTCCCTTCGATCGTGCCGGCTACACTGAACTGGACGGAAAACACAAACTATTCACATACTTAGTCGTTTCCACCGACGTTTCATTCGGTTGATCCCTACCACCTAGTAAGGTAGAAAGGGAAGGGACCTACTACAGTTTTACGTGGAATCCGAACCACGGTCAGTCTTCAACGGTCGAGCGGTCAGCCATCCAAGTGTATGGATGGACCGATGTTACGTACGGGCGCGGTGGTTGATGCCGTACTGCAATATTCCGACTATTGTTGTCACTCGTACACCGTTCAGCCGATTTTAGCTTGGATTTTAGAATTTTGTTTTTCTTTTCTCGGTACAATTTATATCACGATCTCATAGGTGGCACTAGTTGCGCCATAGAACTCGCACTCTGCTTTTTTTTTTTTTTTTATGGAAACTGACACGGTTGGCTGCATCACCTACAACATCCGTGATGTCAGCCCATAACACCGGGTGAACTTGGTGCCACGTCAGTGCTTCCCTTCGGTCGTGCCGGCTACACTGAACTGGACGGAAAACACAAACTATTTACATAGCCGTTTCGACTGACCTTTCATTCAGTGCGGTGGTATCAACCCGGGCGGGCTAAGCCCTACCACCTAGTAATATAAGAAGGGAGTTATATCTGCTGCTGTAGCCCGTTTTCAGTGTGCCCGCCAACGTTCAATGTGCATTGTGATTTCCGGTTGTGATTTTTTTTTCGGTTTCCGAACCCACACGTAGGCCTATTACCTAGGTCCGTTAGTCTGTCTGTATGTCTGTGATGGTTCAGTAATTATTTTTTTAAATAATTTCTGACTTCACGGTCATCGTGTGCATATCAGGTACTTAGAAGGGTAGAGCCAGGGGGTGGGAAGCTGTCGGGGCGGGGGGCGTTGTCAACGGAGGCGTGAGGACGCGGCGCGGCGGTTAGTCAGGCGAGACGGGGGATGATGTAGACAGCGCGGGCGCATCTCCGCGATCGTTCGTAATTTATAACGAGTAATTTTAAGCCAAGACAATTGCTTTTTTCGGTGGAATAAGGCGAGACAGATAGACCGGTGACTAGAACAGTGAAAGTGCAGTGTTTGTGATAATCAGGCGCGCCTGTTGAACTAAACTATAACTGCGTATACAGTGAGCGAAGCAGCCGAACGGACAATAGAAGAATTTGGCGCGAATGGCGCTAGACAGAGCCGGATTTGGATGAGTAGCGCATGGACAACTACCGAATAATTCTCTAATTTTATAATATTTATGACTATTGCTTTGATGCTTCCCCGTTATAGGTGGTTTATATGTAATCGTATTTGTTCGGAATTAGTTGTAAGGGTAATTAAATGTTTGTAGGAGTGGAACGTTCCCTCGGCTTTAAACGACTAGGTGTATTTGGAAGTTTCCCACAGGCCGTGTTTCTACGTGGATACGTACATAGTGTGTAAGGAGGAGCCTGTGTGCTTATTATTACGAACGAGACACAAGCAACAGCACCGGAAGGAATCAGTTGGTGACCAACAGATTCTCTCTCACGGAGGCGACGGAATACGATAATTTATATACACAGGAGCGGCTTGGAGACCTACAGTTTAATTTCTTCGAACGCCTCGCGACACGTAATTCCGTTTATTGACAATGACCTTTGGACTGGTGAGAGAGTAACTTGGGGTTGAGGGATAAGAAACGTCTATAGCCATTGGGTGGGGGAGTTTTGTGTCTGTCAGATAGGGTTCTCAGTTGGGCGTTACATCTAAGCACTGGCGCGTGATTGTGGCTCAATTTGACGGAACATATTATTCCTTGATTCAAGAACTTTAGACTAGCTTAGGTGAGTTAGTGTCAATGTAGCCAGAACAGGACTATATTACATGCGAACGATCTGGTGTTGTCGTTTGAAGTGTCCATCTAAGAACTGCGCGTTGGGCGGGAATGCTGGACGTCGCAAGTTTTATTACTTTGTTCAATGTTGCAATGACAGGTGGGAGATATCTAGGTCACGGGGAGGGGACGAGACGGACATAATGACGTTAGGATTTACCCGTTAGATATAATTTTAGCTTCACGTGAAGACTGGTAGGTAGGCGTCTTTCCTTATGTGACAGTAACTTGTCTCCGAATTATGAAACGTCATCACTCATGTAATAAATATCCTCAAATACAATTAATCTCTATAAAATAAAATAATTTCTATCGGTGACAGGTTATTACGTTACATAATAATCTGCAGTGCCTCTTCGTGGTGAGGACATCAGCCGGTGGCACTTTATTCGCATAATCGGGATCAAGGTGATTTAGTGTTCGATTGCATCTAATTATATGGTAATATAGCAACGAGGGACATCCCGGTATAACGAACACGGTGGCATGGGACCAAACTGTCGTAGGGACTCTTCTCTTAATGTCTTCACACCACTATAACGATCACAGCCAAAATTAACATTTTCTCATTTTTATTTTAATCGAAAGGGCGTCCCGCGTTGAAAAACGAGGGTCTGGGGGTGCTTACTATCGCATGTCCTGCCTTTAAAGGGCTGTATCTTTTGAACGGTAATAGGTAGCCGGTTGAAATTTTCAAATAATGCGAGTTTCTTATAATATAACGGATTTACAAACAAAAAAAAACAACAACAACAAATATAAAAAATTAAGGGGTAAGTATACAAGTAACGTGTTTTCTCAACATTTCTTCTGTTTTTTTTTTCTTTTCTCTTTTTTTTTTGCTTTATTGTAAAAACGGTAATTTATACAAGCGACAAACTTGTGTGATTGATTATAGTGTAAACTCTAAAAACCGGCCAAGTGCGAATCGAACTCGCGCACCGAGGGTTCCGTATCGCCATGTCATGGTTAGCGCCACTCACGCCATCTATGGCGTATTATGAAATGCTTCATATTAGTTGAATATCACGATTAGTTAAAATGCTTCATACTCTATTCGGTAGATGGCGCGCGCGCATACTCTTTTTGGTTCCTTCCATGGGAATCCCCATGATTTTTTTACTTTTTCTTATCCATAAAAAAATAATAAAAGCCGGCCAATTACGTGATGATACGGAAATCTCGCTGCGCGACTCCAACTCGCACTTGCACTTGCTTAAAGTACCTGACCCATAAGCGGTATCGGAATGTATCTCGCGCTCGACAGCGGACAGCGATGACCGCACGCATTCGAGAGCATTCGGCGCAGCTGCGGCTCTTTCCGGCTCACGAATGCCCGACTGCTGTCCTAAATATATGTATATATTTAATTCGCCTCTTAATAAATTCGTAATTTATATATAAACAACGGCCGACCGCATCTTCGGATATACCGCTTATATGTTCCGCGTATTCACGTCTATATTAAACGCATGAGTAGGACGCGCTGCCAAAAGCTAAATATACCGCGTCGGGTGGGCGGTGACGTCGCGACGCTCCCGACTTTCCCGACGCGCCCCGACGACGACGGCGGTAGAGTTGCCAGATGACGTTTTAAAATTCTCCCCAAAATAAAAATAAAAACCGGACAAGTGCGAGTCGAACACGCGCGCCGACGGTTCCTTATCGCCATGTCACGGCTAGCGTCACTCACGCCATCTAGATGGCGTTTTATGAAATGCTTCATATTAGCTAAATTATTATTATTTTTTTATGTAAACCAGCATGGGTGGCTGTGCCGAGGGACCAATGGTGCAGTCGACAGAGCCAAAATCACCTCTCCTCGCGAAACCACGCTCAGTTAGGTGCCATGCCAGCAGATTTGCGGACTGTTGCTAGGCTGTCTAGCCCCTTAATACGACGCTTAAATACATCCTGAATGAAATGTCATGATAAGTTAAAATGCTTCATATTCTATTCGGTAGATGGCGCGCGCGCATAGATACACTTTTTGGTTTCTTCTATGGGAACCTACCTATTACGGTTCAAGAGATACAGCCCCGAGGGCTGACATACAGACAGACAGACATACAGACAGATAGACAGAAGTCGTAGGGTTATTAATAGGATCCCGTACGACGGATACGGAACCCTAAAAAGAGTGAAATAAAAAACCGTTTTAAAAAAAAGTTTTACCGAATTTCAAAAAACAAATAGAACTTAAACGTGTTAAATTTCGGACCCTTGAGTAGAAGGCGGTACAAAACCACACCTGAAAATTGATAGAAGGACCCCTTTTGTGCTTTTGTACCGCCTTCAACTCAAGGGTCCGAACATGAATCAAAATATTATTTAACACTTTTATGTACTAGTTGTTTTTTTTTTATTTGGTTCAATGTTTCTTAAAACAGTTTTCTTTCTAAGTTTATACTCACTGGAGGCCGAGCGCGGAACGATCGTATACAAACCAAATGGATAAACGTGGTAGCACTCGCGCGTATCTCGCGTTCGGCTTATTAGCTAACTTCAAAAAAAGGAGGAGGTTCTCAATTCGACTGCAGTGTTTTTTTGTATTGATATGAGTCCTTCGTATCTAGCAAGTAAGAAGGCCACCTAAATACGTGTGTTCTCTCGCGCCATCTATCAGTGACCCTTCGCATCGTAAGTTATGAAATGTTCCCCCAAAATCGCGAAAAAATCCCCCAACCTGGCAACTATTCCCCGACGCCGCCGCCCGAACGCCGCCCGCGCCCGTCCCACCGCCGCCGCGCCGCCCGCCCAGCTTCAGTTCATCGCTAACTCCCGCACCGACATTGTCACTAGGATTGCACCCGCGCGCTCTCACACTCTCTGAGCACCGGTGAGTCGTCGTCCCCCCCCCCCCCCCCCTCGCACCCCTCAACCCCCCCGGACACCCGCGCGCACTTCCAGCAGAACATACAGCAGCCAGTGACGTATTTATAGAAATTGTGTCTACGGAAAGTTGAGTGAATGTGTCAGTGAAAAGTTTCCGCTTCTCCTTCGCGTCGTCGGCCGCAGCGCAGCGTAACTATTAACTCTCAAATCACTAACGTAGTCGTAAAGGTACGTTGACACGATGCGAGGTCTCACGCACGAGGAGCATGCCGCATTCTCGAACGAGAAAACTCGCCATCGCGAAGCGTTCGTCGAAAAGTTTTCGAGCTTGCGAGAACTGTCTACACGGTGCGTAAATGCGTTCGAGAATTATTTCTCGTGCGTGAACTCGCATCGTGTTAACCAGGCATAAAGGTACGTTGACACGCACGATGCGAGGAGGAGCATACCGCCTTCTCGAACGAGAAAACTCGCCATCGCGAAGCGTTGGTCGAAAAGTTTGCGAGCTTTACACGGTGCGTAAATGCTTTCGAGAATCATTTCTCGTGCGTGAACTCGCATCGTGTCAACCAGGCATACATAAGGGATAGGCGCTAACACAGCACGGCCGGATAATCCGCGCCGCATCCGACCGGAAGCTGCGCGCCGGTCGCCACGTGCCGCCCTGCGTCGCGTGGCGCTAGTGTGGTCATTTCCGGTTCACAGTTTCACACTGCCATCTAGACTAATAAAGCGCAGGGCAAGGATAGTTTCGTCGTTTGTTATTATATTACTACCTTTTGCCCGCGGCTTCGCTCGCGTAAAATTCGTATTTAAAAATAAGAAAGTAAATAAGCCCGCTACCGTACCTTTATTTCGGCGTGCGGAACAATTCGGTTTGTATGAGAGCCACATCTTAGCGTAACCGAAACTGAATTTTATTTAGCCTTTCCTGTGTCACGTATAGTTAAATGTGCTTGTACTAAGTTTCACCGAATTAGGATGATCGGTTTAAGAGCTATGGGGGACCATACATACATACATACAGAAAATACGAGCATTTCTAAAAATCTTCAATTTAGTTTTAGTATCATACATACGAGGGTGGTTCCAGAAGTACCCGGCCTAACAAAGAAAACGATTTTTTTTTTGGAAAAACTACGTTTATTTCTCAACGTAGTCTCCTTTTAGCTCGATACACTTTTCCCAGCGATGTTCAATAGCTTCGATACCATGTTTATAGTGAGAACCGCCGAGCTCCTCAAAGTAGCCATCAACTGTCGACTCTATCTCTTCATTGTTTGTAAATCTTTTACCCCTGAGCCATTTTTTCAAGTTTTAAGCTACGCTAAGCTAAGCTACTGAATAATAGATTGCGCCTCAGGCTTTTATACATATTGCATTGTAGAAAGACAAAAGATAGACGGATATGGTTTTTTGACAGGTATTGTATAGCGGATCTACAGAACCGTGCGTGCGCGAGTAAAACTCGCACTTGACCGTTTTTTTTTCACACAAAAGTCAAAACTGAAAGTAATTCTTCATTCAAAATAAAAAACCAAAACAATTAATATCTTGAAAGTGTTCTTGGGTTAAAAAAAACCGGCCAAGTGCGAGTCGACCTCGCGGACCGAGGTTTCTGCACCACAAAAAAAACATTGAAAAAAAAAACACTATTCTTGTATTGTATTCTTGTACCGTGTGGGGCCAGTACTTTAAAAGAATAGCCCCACTGCATTTCTCCCCGTGTGTGTCGTAAAAGGCGACTAAGGGATATGACTCCCTTCTTATATCACTAGGTGGTAGGGTTTAACCCGCCCGGGTTGGTACCACCGCACTGAATGAAAAGTCGGTCGAAACGGCTATGTAAATAGTTTGTGTTTTCCGTCCAGTTCAGTGTAGCCGGCACGACCGAAGGGAAGCACTGACGTGGCACCAAGTTCACCCGGTGTTATGTGCTGACATCACGGATGTTGTAGGTGATGTAGCAAACCGTGTAAGTTTCCATAAAAAAAAAATGGGAAACCCCCTTTAATTTTTTACCTTTTCTATTTTTTATTATTTCTTATATCCGCCATAATAACACATGTTCTGTGAAAATTTCAAGCGGCTACCTATTGCGGTTTCAAAGATAAGGCAGTAGGACAGACAGACAGACAGACAGACAGACGGCGTAGGCTTAGTAATAGGCTTCCGTACGGGATACGGAAACCTAAAAAAATAGTAGATTTTAGTACTGGATCGTAGATAGGTATCTGCTGTGGAGTCTAGAATAGGCCGAGCTCCTCGGTCGTCGGTCGCGCGTCGGCCGCCACTGCTGCTGGTCTGAACCAGGGTTGTTGCTGTGCTGATGCACATTTTTTCACATCAGCTGACGCTGATGCTAATATTTTATCATTGACATCAGCTGATGCTGACGCTGATGCTGATATTTTATCATTGACATCAGCGGATGCTGATGCTGATGCTGATTTTAATTATTTTCTTTAAAAAAAGGGAAAAATACTGAACTGTATGAATATTATAAATTTATATCCATAGTTTCGGTTGGTATTGAAATAAAAGATTTTGTTTTAATAATTTTGTGACGTTTAATAAAAAAAAATCAATCTGATACCAGCACCAGTTTCGTAATTATTATTATCTTAGCAATTAAATTTTTAGTATTGGATGAATTTTTATATATTAATATTATTTATAAAATTACACAATTAATACAGATATTTCGACTGTGTTGTCGTCATCAGTGAAAAATATAACATATTAGTATTGGATGGAACTTTGGAACTATTTGGAACTGTAATTGCTGCTTTTTCGGCTTCGAGTCTGTTCCAAGAAGGTTTGTAAATTATATTAGCAATTAAATTATTATGAAATGAAATGAAATGAATTGAAATGAAATGAAAATATACTTTATTGCACAAAAAGTGACGAAAGGCGGACTTAAAGCCTTATTAGTATTGGAACTATCAGCTCTGCCCCTCCGCGCTCATGTCACGACTCGAACATCAGCATTAATAATCAGCATCGATCAATGCGGATGCTGATGCGATGCTGATGTTGAAAATGATGCTGAAGTTCCGCGGATGCTGATGCTGATGTTCGCAACAACCCTGGTCTGAACGCCTGGAGCGGTGATAGTATTGATTTACGAAATAGGAGAAGACATCGCAAAATTTTCTAGAACCATGCCACGCTCTCCAGGTTTTTTTTATGGAAGCTGACACAGTTGGCTACCTCACCTATAACATCCGTGATGTCACCCCATAGCACCGGGTGAACTAGGTGCCATGTGAGTGGTTCCGTTCATTTCATGTCGGCTACAATGAGCCGGATGGAAAACACGAACTATTTACGTAACGTGACGAACAACGGAAAGCACATTATCCGTTACGGTACAGGTGTAATCTATAATACAGGGATTAACTGATATTCAGATAAGGTGCTTAGGGGACCATGACATCCTGAATTTTAGTAACTGAGTTAAAATTAATGAGAAGAAGAAGCGGTAAAGCGGGATGAAACTTGTTAACTGTCGGTATACAAAATGTGCCTGCCTTCACAAGTAAATTGTCATGAATCAATATACTAATAATAAATCTGTAAGGTATGGTCATCGAGTAAGTTACATTGTTTTTATGAGATACTGCGTTTGTAGACTCTATGTATGATACTAAAACTAAATTGACGATTTTTAGAAATCCTTTCTGCATGTATGTAAGTTCCTCCATAACTCTTAAACCGATTATCCGAATTCGATTAAACTTAGTAAAGAAAGAAATAAAGAAAAGAAAGAAAAATATTATTTATTGTTTTACCTATATAAAAAAAAAAGAAAACATTACAAAAAACATGAAATTATAAAAAGTAAAATTAAAATCTAATTTCATAACACAAGTAAATAATGACAATATGGACCCATATCAGCATGGTGCTATAGCTGCACAAGGCGCCTATAGCGCTGGTTTTCAGATGAGCCCAGAGTAATAAATAAAACACAAGCACATCCTTACCTATAATAAAATCCAACGAGTGTCTGTCTGTCCGCTTATAACTCGAGAACCACTGAACCGATTTTAATAAAACAAAATTCTACGGATAGCTTGATTCTTCCCATCAACTATAGGCTACTTACTATCACGCTAAATAGCTTATGAGGTTAGCAGCGAAGTGAAATATGAGAGCGGGCGGAGCCGCGGGCACAGCTTGTAAAACACCTTTTTTTACTTTCGAGCGACTGTAGGAGAAAGGAATTATTGTAATCGTCCAAAATTTCGAAGTTGAGATTTCGACTGATTTGGGCTATTTAACATTCAACGATCCCAAAAAAGTGATTTTGAGAAACATTTATGTGTGTGTGTGTGTGTGTGTCCAGCGACCATGCCAACCGTGTCAGGTTCCATAAAAAAAAAAACATTTTTTAGTTTTTTTAAATTCGAAAAAATAAGGGTAGCTGTCATACAAAATTTGTCTATGGCAATGTGTCCAGCGACGTTGCGCCTGAACCGCTGAACCGATTTCGTTTAAAATTCATATTTAGTAGTTTGAAACAATTACCTAGGGGTACCTATTTTAGTTTTTTTTTATTCAAAAAAATAAGGGTAGCTGTCATACAAATTATTTCGATAAGGTCGATTTTCTCAAAAATGGCTCCAACGATTTTTATTATATTTTCCACATAGCAACCCTGTTTCTAGCCTAAAAAGATACCATTATCAGTTTTTCCAGGAAAACTCAAAAAAAAGGTGGCTGTCATACAAACGAAGGTTTATTTCTATTAAATTTTGCATACAAAATGTTTGTTGCGAGCGCCTAACTAATTCAACGGAACTGTCCTGTCAGTATATTTTGAATTTCGAACATAAAAACCTTGAGTTCGCCAAACAAGCGAGAAAGTCAGTGGGGTATTACCCTACCATTTATTTTCTATCTATAAACAAAGACTAACACTATAAATAACAACTTATACAATACCTTATTATAATAATATAACACAAAGAATAATACAAAAAAGAACAGGGAAAAAAAATATGTACAGCACAACAAAATAATATAACTAAATGCAACGCAGCAATACAAGTACATCCACAAGGAAGGAAGGATAACCTTCCTTCCTTCCTTACCTATAATAAAATCCAACGTCTGCTTTCTGTCTGTCTGAGTGTCTGTCTGTCCGCTTATAACTCGAGAACCACTGAACCGATTTTAATAAAATAAAATTCTACGGATAGCCTGATTCTTCCCATCAACTATAGGCTACTTACTATCACGCTAAATGGCTTATGAGGTTAGCAGTGAAGTGAAATATGAGAGCGGGCGGAGCCGCGGGCACAGCTAGTTTAACTATACGTGACGCAGGATAGGCTAAATAAAATTCAGTTCCCATGCAACCCGAATTGTTCCGCGCGCCAAAATAAAGGTACGGGTAGCGGGCGGACAGACAGACAGACATGCACGATAATGATCCTATAAGGGTTCCGCGTTTTCCTCTTTGGAGGTACGGAACCCTAAAACATTTAAAAATATACTCTGGTTTATCACATTTGGCATTTTGACGATCTGTGCTTTTAACAAACGGATGACGCGGCGTTACTGTTTATCGGCGCACGCGCAGAGTCGACCAAAACACGGGAGTGGGCGTGTCGAGAGAGCGGACGACGTACGTCCTCACTCGACAGCCGACACACTTCTGCAATTAATACAAGGCCACGGAGAAAATAAGTATAGACAACTAGTTCTAAGCTAATGGGTATGGCCTTCAACCTTTAAAGCCAGCTGAAAGTCATTAAAGGATGAACTGTTTTTAGGGTTCCGTATACGTCGTACGGGACCCTATAACTAAGCCTACACCGTCTATCTGTCTGTCTGTCCGAGGGCTGTATCTCTTGAACCGTAATAGGTAGCCCGTTGAAATTTTCACAAAATATGTGCTCTTATGGCCGATAAAACGACAAATAATAAAAATAAGAAAAAGTTAAAAATTCACTCGGGTCCCCATAGAATAAACTAAAAAGTGTATACGCGCCATCTACCGAAAATAGTATGAAGCATTTTAATTAATACATAGGTGGCGTGAGTGGCGCTGACCATGACATGGCGATACGGAACCGTCAGTGCGCGAGTTCGCACTTGGCCGGTTTTTTTTTACGTTTCCGTATCCATATGGAAGCATATTACTCGTACTAGTCTGTCCGTCCGAGGGCTGTATCTTTTGAATATTTTTTTATAATAATAAAAAAAAAAAGAAAAAAGAAAAAGTAAACGTACCGGATTACATAAAGAAAACCGGCCAAGTGCGAGTTGAACTCGCGCACCGAGGGTTCCTTATCGCCATTTCATGGTTAGCGCCACTCACACCATCTAGATGGCGTGTTAAGAAATGCTTCATATTAGTTAAATGTCATGATTAGTGAAATGCTTCATAATTTATTCGGTAGATGGCGCGCGCGCATACACTTTTTGGTTTCTTCGATGGGAACCCCAGTGAATTTTTTAATTTTTCCTTTTTTTATTATTTATTGTTATATCGGCCATAATAACACATATTATGTGAAAATTTCAACGGGCTACCTATTGCGGTTCAAGAGATACAGCCCTCGGGCAGACAGACGGATAGACGGACAGATGGACAGACATAGAGACAGACGGCGTAGGCTTAGTAATAGGGTCCCGTACCGGATACGGAACCCAAAAAATGGTGCGTGATTTGATTAGTCTTCGTCCCTCCATTGTCTACACCCTGCATTGGATACACATGTTTTACTAGAAAATAGAGCTAGCGAAAACTTGACTCTCTACATACATATTCTGTCCGTGGCAAACTCCTTAAATCTCGGAATGCGGCCGTTGCGAACAGGAAGGAAACGCCGAAACTTTTCACACGTATACAATAGCAATATGGTAGTTTTCAAATATTTACAAAACAAACTTTGAAAAGTACCACTACTATATTATAGTTAATTAATATCCAAGAGTGTCCTGCAGGTCTATTCTTGTAAATTCTGACAGCGGAATCAGCGCTGTTGTGGCGCTGAGAGCCACTTACTAAAGTGGCTCTCAGCGCCACATCAGCGCTGAGTCCGCTGTCAGAATTTACAAGAATAGACCTGCTGTCTTCACGTCACAGAAATTATCTGACAGTAGCAGTGAACTAAAAAGATCCAAATACATTCACACACACACCTCCTACCAACGTAACTACCAACTACCTACTAGTAAAAGCCCTGACCCTTAAAAAGTAAAAAAAAAATTCCGTTTACTTACTTAAAGGAGTCGTAGGACCGCTAAGTAAATACACACGTAGCTGTCAATTTTTATGTTTTATTTACTTAGCGGTCCCCTGACTCCTTTAAGTAAAAGGAAATTATTTTTTGCTTTTTAAGGATCGGGAGTTTTTAAAATTTTTTATTTAACTTTTTATAAAACCTGATACAGTTTACGACATCACCTAATGTCAGCCCATAACGTTGGTGAACTAGGTGCCATGTCAGTGCGTCCCATTGTTCGTGCCGGTTACGCTGAACTGAACGGAGAACACGGAATATTTACATAGCCGTTTCGACTGACCTGTCACTCAGTGTAACCTGGGCGGGTTGAACCATACCACTTAGTGAGGTAAGAAGGGATAGAACCTACAGTTTTAAGTGGAATCCGAACCACGGCCGGTCTCAGCGGTCGGACGGTCACCCATCCAAGTTCCGACCGCGCCAGGTATGTTTGCGAGTACATAACATAACATACATACAAAGGTTGACTGGAAGAAATCACTTGCAGTGATAAGTCCGCCTTTGCGCACTCCTGTATTTTTTATTCTACTCGTGTACTTACTGTTTCCTTTCCATTGTGTGCAATAAAGAGTTTCTATTCTATTCTATAACATACTTAGTACTTACGAAAAGGCGACTAAGGGATATGACTCCCTTCTTATATTACTAGGTGGCAGGGTTTAACCCGCCCGGGTTGGTACCACCGCACTGAATGAAACGTCGGTCGAAACGGCTATGTAAATAGTTTGTGTTTTCCGTCCAGTTCAGTGTAGCCGGCACGACCGAAGGGAAGCACTGACGTGGCACCAAGTTCATCCGGTGTTATGGGCTGACATCACGGATGTTGTAGGTGATGTAGCCAACCGTGTCAGTTTCCATAAAAATAATAAAAAAAAAACCAACACCCAATTTTTTTAAATGTAATCCGGTATGGGTGGCTTGAGTCAGAGGGGCCAAATCGCATGCTCCGACCAGCTAATATCACCTCCGAAAAGGTAGGTGCCATACCGGAGACTTCCCTGGATGCTGGCTATACTGGACTAGAGAAGAACACAACCGAGGCTGCTATGCGGTCATTTTACATTCAGTACGGCGGTAGCAACCCAGTCGGCTACAATTTGAGCCTACCACCTAGTAAGGGGCAAGGGAAGGGACCTACAGTTTTACACCGGTTCCGAACAGTGAAGCAGCAGGTGTAGGTGTGCACGTAAATTTTTTCTTCAGAAAAAACTCATTGGTACACGCCGACCGGATTCGAACCGCGGACCTCTCGCATGAGAAGCCGATGCCCAAACCACTCGGCAACCCGCCGCTTAATAATATTACTCTAATTTTTTCATCACGCAGTCGGGTAAAAATAAAGTGTTCTCGTTGTGTTGCAGCGATGCCGGCGTGACACGTGAGTTGACCGGATTCAACTCGCCATGTCGCAGCCGCCACCGGGGCGCGGGCGCGCGCGCGGCCCGCCCGCCCCGCCGGCGCCGCCCTCCCCGCTCCACTACCGCCCGCCCTCGCCCTGGGCGCCCAGCCCGCCGCCCCTCATCTCCGGCCCGAGGCACTCCTCCGCTCTCGTCTCGCCGGCGCCGGGCCACCGTCCCTCCCCGCTCCCATTCCGGCCGCTGCAGTCGCCGCAGCCCTTCCGGCCCGTCCACTCTCCGTCGCCGTCGTCGCACTTCTCGATCTCGCCGTACGGCATGTCGCCGACGCTCGGCCAGTCGCCCGAGTACTATTACTCGTCGCCGTACGAGAGCGCGCGCGAGTACGACTACGCGGGCGTGCCGCTGGAGCCGCCTGCGCCGGCGCAGAGACAGCTGCTCGTCTATGAGGAGGACGAGGAGCGCGGCCCGTCGACCGCGGAGATCATAGCCAGCCAGTCGCAGGACGGCTATGTGGACGAGAAACTCGCCGAGTACCAGGCGACCATCCAGCTGCTGCAGGGTGAGTCATTCATACTATTTTTATATGCGTTATTTAATTACTTATTCATATTATAAGTAATTTATATCGAAAAAAAATTAAGGATTAACGTATAAGTTGGTGGCGGAGATAAAAGTACATGTTTATATTTAAATTAACAATCTCTAAAAATGGCGATGAAGTTTACCTAAACAGGTTGCGGTTACAGCGGCCACTTGGGACTAGCCACGAATCCAAAAACCCAACGGGGATTCCGCACTTCATACTTACAGTATTTATACTTACTTCATACAAAGTGGGTGTGGGTATACGTCTGGTACCAGAACTGTGCCTGTGGAAACTGGGTGGGGGGTATAGGTCGAGACCAAAACTGTGTTTGTGGAAACTGGGTGGGGGTATAGGTCGAGCGAGACCAAAACTGTGTTTGTGGTTACTGGGTGGGGGGTATAGGTCGAGACCAAAACTGTGTTTGTGGAAACTGGGTGGGGGTATAGGTCGAGACCAAAACTGTGTTTGTGGAAACTGGGTAGGGGTATAGGTAGAGACCAAAACTTTATTTGTGGAAACTGGGTGGGGGTATAGGTAGAGACCAAAACTGTGTTTGTGGAAACCGAGTGGGGTTATAGGCCGGGACGAAAAATTTGCCGATGGAAACTGGGTGATGATATAGGCCGCGACCAACACTGTGTCGCTGGAAACAGAGTGGGGGTATAGGCCGGGTACCAAAACGGTGCCTGTGGCAACAGTGTGGGGATATAGGGCGGGCACTAAAACTGTTCCGGTGGAAGTTGTTGCAACTTCTCATCCGTAGAATTGAAGGTTCACTGTAGTAAAAGCGTTCTAGAATATTGTCGCACATAATGTAAACTTCTGTACGGATGTATTGGGCAACACGTTTCGGATTCGAACGCCCAACGGTGTCGGCGTGTTACAACACGCTCAAACGATTAACAGAGGGCTTCACGTTTGATGTGAATGTTTAGGAAAGCGTTGACCACACGCGCGCGCGCGATCCGGCGAAGCGTTCTGTGTATTAACTGCTTGCTGGATGAATTTAGAATTGCTGGAAGGAAATATTTCGAAAGCTTGCAGAAGTGAAGAAGCTGTTTTAGGGTTCCGTAGCTACCGACGACGCCAGTGACCATTACTAAAAAGAGTGAAATAAAAAACTGTTTTAAAAACATTGATGAATTTTTATATATTAATATTATTTATAAAATTACACAATTAATACAGATATTTCGACTGTTGTCGTCATCAGTAAAAATATAAGATTTTAAAAACATTGACCGACTTCAAAAAACAACTACTTAGAACTAAAAACTATTAAATAATGAGATGGTTGAAGAGTTTAATGTCAAAGTCACACAAATCTTTGATGTGCATGCTCCTATACGTCAGTGTCGCTTAAAACACTTACCTGCACCCTGGCTGAGTGACGACATCAAAGCCATGATGGCTAGACGAGACCGTGCGAAAGTAAAACACAGAAGTGATAATTCCATTGACAGTCTTAGTAAATATAAGCTACTAAGGAATCGGTGTACGAGGATGTGTAGAGATGCTCAACAACGCCACATACGCTCTAACGTCGAAAATTGTTCTCCGGCACATTGCTGGAAATATCTTAAAACACTCGGAATCGGTAAGCAGGCTAATCCAACAAAACCAAACATAGACATGAATGCACTGAATGCTCATTTCACAACTCCACCGGTCACCATGGATGCTATCGTAAAATCTAACACTCTCCTTCAGCTGTCACAGCTGCCGATACCCGAGTTCAACCCGTTCGCCTTCAACCCTGTTACCGACTGTGAAGTTAAGAAGATCATTCTCTCCATTTCCACCAAGGCAGTTGGAGCTGACGATTTAAGCCTTGATATGTTGGCGCCAGTACTGGACGAGCTGTTACCTATCATCACCTATATCCTCAATCACTCTCTGGTAACAAGCTCGTTCCCTAGCATCTGGAAAAAGGCTTTTGTCATTCCTCTGCCCAAAACATCCAATCCTGTCTCCTTTAGTCAGTACCGTCCTATCTCAATATTACCAGTCCTCTCAAAAATCCTTGAACGCATTGTACACCAGCAATTATCTGGCTTCCTTTCTCAAAACAACCTTTGGAATCCAATGCAATCTGGATTTCGACCTTCTCACAGTACTGTTACTGCACTTGTCAAAGTCACTGATGATATCCGTCTAAGTATGGAAAACAAAGATCTCACTGTTATCGTGTTGCTTGATTTTAGTAACGCCTTCAACGCAGTTGACTTTGACATCATGGTGGAAATGCTGAGGTCTCTTAACTTATCTCCGGAGGTAATAGATTGGTTTGACTCGTACCTTCGTGGTCGCCAGCAACGTGTTAGAATTGACAATGACTTTTCTGAATGGTACGATCTAACTGCTGGTGTTCCACAAGGAGGCGTGTTATCTCCTCTACTCTTCGCAATCTTTATAAATTTTGTCACCAAACTCTTAGTTTCTCTGTACCACTTGTATGCCGATGACTTACAACTATATCTGGCAGGTAGTATTGACGACATTGCTGGAATCATTGATGTGATCAATGCTGATTTGGCCACCATTTTTGGCTGGACCAGATCCTTTGGACTCATCGTGAATCCAAATAAGTCTCAGGCAATGATTGCCGGAAGTCCTCGACTACTATCGAGGATTGATCGTGCCTCCTTGCCTGAGATTATGTACAACGGTACTGCCATACCATACACAAGGGTTGTCAAAAACCTCGGAATCCTTATGGATGATACGCTATCTTGGCAGGCTCAGGTCAATGAGGTCAGTCGAAAAGTCTATGCTGCGGCGCACTCCCTAAGGCGGCTGCAGAACCTTCTTCCGACCTCCACAAAGACAATTCTAGCACAATCGCTGCTTCTCCCCATCCTTGATTATGCAGATGTATGTTGCCTGGACGTTACTGAGGAACTTCTGGACAAGCTTGAGCGTCTGCAAAACATGTGTATACGCTTCATTTTCGGTCTACGTAAGTACGACCATGTTTCTGAATACCGCAGACGTCTCAAGTGGCTCCCAATCCGTCTCCGCAGAAATTCCCACATCCTTGGACTCCTTTATTCTTGTATCAACAACCCTTCTGCTCCCGAGTACCTATCTTCACGTTTTCAATACTTATCTTCCCACGGTGTCACGCTTCGTTCAAGTGATGACAATATCTTAGCCATTTCCACTCATAAAACAGGATTTTACACAAACTCATTTTCTGTGCACGCAGCTCGTCTGTGGAATCAACTACCTCACTGTATACGGCACTGCAAGTCGCTTCCGTTATTAAAAAAACACTTAAAGTTGTACTATCTCCGTCAATGTGAAGTCAATAGTTAAAAAATCCTTTAATTCTGAATGGACAAGTATGTATGTATGTATATATTTAGGTATTATGTATTATATAATCTTTAATACATATGTATTTAATTTATAGTTTTATGTATTTAATTTAATTTATAATTTGCCATTTCTACGTTTAAACTGGTATGTACTTATATTATGTAGTGCAAGTATATTATAGTTTATCATAGTTATTTTCCATATATTATATTTTACATTCCCACACTCAAGTCTTTTGCTACTACCTACTTATATCTCACAACATACGACTCTCAAACATCCAAAGGTTGACTGGGAGAAATCCCTGTAAGGGATAAGTCCGCCTTTGCCCCTCATGTAAATTACTTATCGTTTGTTACTGTTAAATGTTTTGGAGCAATAAAGTATTTCTATCTATCTATCTATCTATCTATCTATCTATCTATCTATCTATCTAAAAAATAATTGAGTTGAAGGCGGTATAAAAGAATAAAAGGGCTTCAACTAACATTTTTCTGGTGTGCTTTTGCACCGCCTTCAATGTTTTTAAAACAGTGTTTTTATTTCACTCTTTTTAGTAATATCGCTTTTTTACGACGTGGAGAAGATAGAGAAGAGATATATCATATCGTTTAAGGAAATTATTGAAGACGACGACGACTAATCGAAACAAAGACCAGTGAGATTTCAATGCTTGCGCCGAGCGCCACGCAGGGCGGGCGGCGGAGGCGGCGGCGGGGCGGCGCGGCGCGTCCTCGACGCCATCGCTTCACTATTCGTGGGCGGGCGGGCGGCGACGCGCGTTGACTCCGGCGCATCGACACAAATACGTACAGATGGACCCGTTCACGATTTCAAATATATTTTATCGCGTGCACTTATGACGCCGGCAAGTTTATTTTCAGGCAGTTCATACAACTTATGATCTGACCGACTGGCGAATAGAAAAATCGTCAATTTGCCTGTAAAAATAAAAAGAACAAGAAGAAGAACTACCAAAGAGTTTGTATCAGTCGCTGCGCTCCTACTAGCTCCTACTAGGAAACCTTGTAGAACATAGGTTAAGAGACATACATTTCATACTCTTTCTTTACTAACCAAATATGCAAGAGAGAAAGGGACAATAACATGTTCGTAGAACGTCTGCAAACCGAAAGTAGCGTGTCACCTAAATTGCTTGTTTGACTATCATGGTAGTCAAATAAATTCGCGACTACCTATTCATTTCAAGATAAAAGTGTGTTTTACGTTGAATATTGCGGTTTCATCGACCTTATTTATATACATTTGTTACATAAATTGTTAATTAATAGTATTTATAGTTATAATGTCTCAGAGCATTGATTTTTACGGCGAATAATTTTTCAGGTTATGTTTGGTTGCACTAGAAGTGACACGCTATGATTTTTCCGTCTACGTATGATTCCATCTAGAGATACTCTATCTACGGAACTGACTGAGAATTCCCTCAACTGATTGATATGCAAGTAGGTGTAGGTGTGCACGTAATTTTTGAAGTGAACCTTCTTTAGGCGCGTTGAGAGATTTTCGGTAGGGGGTAAAAAAATTATGAATTCGCGTGGCGTGTCGACATGCATGTTGGCGCATGTTAACACGCATGTACGAATAGGTACGGTAGAATCGAATGAAAGGCACATCCTTACCTATAATAAAATCCAACGTCTGCTTTCTGTCTGAGTGTCTGAGTGTATGTCTGTCTGTCCGCTTATAACTCGAGAACCGCTGAACCGATTTTAATAAAACAAAATTCTACGGATAGCTTGATTCTTCCCATCAACTATAGGCTACTTACTATCACGCTAAATGGCTTATGAGGTTAGCAGTGAAGTGAAATATGAGAGCGGGCGGAGCCGCGGGCACAGCTTGTCAATTATAAAGCATGAAAAAATATTGACTTCGAATCGACAACATATAGTGGCTAAATTCGCATACTCACGCTATTACAGAAATATTTCGTTGTGTTTTTTCGAGTTTTTGACAAGGCGGACAAAGGCGGACATGTTTTCTTAAAAATTTTCACACTGTCAAACAGCCATTGGGTGACGGACCGCTCTGCGAATTTACTATCGTCAGCTAGTTCGTTTTATTAGGGTCCCCGGTCCCGTACCTTAAAAGGTAAAAATGGAACTTTTATAAGATCACTCCAGTGTCCGTCCGTACGTCCGTACGTCTGTCATATAGGAATCAGTGTAGTACTTAAGTAATCTGTGGTAGTACACGAAGTAACTATTAAGTAATCTGTGGTAGTACACGAAGTAACTATTAAGTAATCTGTGGTAGTACACGAAGTAACTATTAAGTAATCTGTGGTAGTATATGTTAGGCCGATTTTTTCGTTATCTGTTTAGAATGCAATAAAACCAAACTAACACACCGTCACTACACACTAACACACCGTCACTACACACTAACACACCGTCACTACACACTAACACAGCGTCACTACACACTAACACACCGTCACTACACACTAACACACCGTCACTACACACTAACACACCCTCACTACACACTAACACACCGTCACTACACACTAACACAGCGTCACTACACACTAACACACCGTCACTACACACTAACACACCGTCACCACACACTAACACACCCTAACTACACACTAACATACCCTCACTACACACTAACACAGCGTCACTACACACTAACACACCGTCACTACACACTAACACACCGTCACTACACACTAACACACCGTCACTAGACACTAACACACCGTCACTACACACTAACACACCGTCACTACACACTAACACACCGTCACTACACACTAACACACCGTCACTACACACTAACACACCGTCACTACACACTAACACACCGTCACTACACACTAACACACCGTCACTACACACTAACACACTAACACACCGTCACTACACACTAACACACCGTCACTACACACTAACACAGCGTCACTACACACTAACACACCGTCACTACACACTAACACACCGTCACTACACACTAACACACCGTCACTACACACTAACACACCGTCACTACACACCATCACAGGTGACATAGCTACGTACCTCTAGCACACACCACTTCTGCATTAGCGATACGCTCAGCTTTCCTTTCGGATAGGCTTTCATACACCAACGCTACGCACAGGGCGAATGAATATAGAACAGTTTGTATCAAAAGATGACACAAAATTGACGTGTTGACGCGGTGTGTTGCGGCTCTCGAGGTCGACGAGGAAATTAATAGCTGGAGGAACCTTGGCCGATGACCAACGTCTAAAAATGTCTCCACGCACTGCTTACTATCTATCTCAGAATCACTGCGCCTGCGCACCGTGCAGCACTTTTCACCATATTGGTAGGGTTATTGCATTGAAATTCTTGTGCTACTGTTACTACCAAAGTCAGCCTCGATAGCTCAGTGGTGCAGACAGTCAACTTTCGCTATTGAATGTTGAGCAATGCTGGGTACGGTCAGTACTTGGATGAGTGACCGCTGACCGTTGAAGGCTGACCGAGGTTCGGATTCCTCGTAAAACTGTAGGTCCCTTCCCTCCTAATCTTACTTGGTGGTAGGGTTTAACCCGCCCGGGTTGATACCACCGCACTGAATTAAACGTCGGTCGAAACGGCTATGTACATAGTTTGTGTTTTCCGACCAGTTCAGTGTAGCCGGCACGATCAAAGGGGGAAGCACTGACATGGCACCTAGTTCACCCGGTGTAATGGGCTGACATCATGGACGTTGTAGGTGATGTAGCCAACCGTGTCAGTTTCCATTAAAAAAAAAAGAGTTTGGAAGAAGTGAGTATCTAAATAGTTCGTGTTTTCCGCCCAATTCAGTGTAGCCGGCACGGCCGAAGGGAAGCACTGACACGGCACCTAGTTCACCAAGGTGATGTGGGCTGACATCACGGATGTAGTAGGTGTCCGTGTAGGCCAACCGTGTCAGTTTCCTTAACAAAAAGAGTAGACATGTGAAGGAGACGCGTCCGCGACACGGTGATGTGGGGAGATTAGCCCATATTAACGATCGATGTGTGCGTGCGTGAGCGCACGTGGATTTTTTCGGTGAAAACCGGAATTTAAACGCAAATAATAATAATAACGGATCGCTTCTCTCATATTCTCTCTCTTTCTCCCTCCCTCGCTCCACGTCTATCCCCCCCCCCCCCCCCTCTCCTCCGTCCTTCTCAGCCCTCTTCATCCGGCACTACCATTCGACACTAAATTCCGTTCATACTATTTTTTTTTATGGATAGCGCGACATGTGGCATCGTTTCACCTACAAGTAGGTGTCTAACGATGCCCATGGATATTCTGTGATGCACGGGGATTGCGAATGCCATGCCGGCCTGACAGGAGCCTTTTCACGCCCCTTTTGAAAAACCCCAGGCTGTACTTGGGAGGAAATAGATGAGCAGGGAGTGCGTTCCACATTTTTCCGGTTCTGTGAATAAAAGACCTACAGAACCGACCTACCATCCGTTGTAGATCGATTGAATAGGGTGCATCCCCTGCCCAGTACGTGTAGTGCGGAGGTGGAATGGGGACGGCGGAACTATATACTTTCTTTCATACTGCTCAGTCCTATTTCTATTTAGCGTGATGGTGTATAGCCTATAGTGAGCATCAAGAACTACTCTTTACATTAGTGCAAACCGCATAAAAATCTGTTCAGTGGTTCCGGAGTTTACCTCAAACATACATACATACAGACAGAAGTTCCCTTTTCTATGAAGTAGAGATAGAGCTATTCACCTCGGACAGATGGATGGAGAGAAACCTGACCGATTTTTTAAAGGCCGCAGAATCGCTGTCTACGGAACCCTAAAAATATGTGGCAATAGAATATGCCGAAAGCTGTAGTAGTTGTAATAAGACAGACATACACAATATTTTGAAAGCAAAACGTTGCTAGCAGTCAAAACATAACGGAAAATATCATATGCTTCAAGTAGAAATAAACGCTCAAAGAAAATAGCTGGTGTGAATAGAAAACGTTACAAATAGAAAAACCGGCCAAGTGCGTGTCGGGCGGGCCACGCGCAGTGTAGGGTTCCGTAGTTTCGGAGTTGGTCGACTATTACTCGTCAACCATTACAGCCTACTTAGCTGTGATAGTTTTCCTTTTAATTTCGATGTATATACTACTGCTGTGAATTTTTTCACATATCTAATCACAACCGTTTAGCTGGCAGGGGGTGGGGACACTTGACTCTAACAAAAATTAGCACTTAAAAGCTTAATAAATCGCAAACGGATCCCTAAATCGAAAAATGCCTTTCACAAACCCGCAATATTTTCCAAAGACCTATCCAACGACATCCCACACGATGGGGTAGACGTGAAAAAAAATCATCCCCACTTTAAGAGTAGGGGAGGTACCCTAAAAAAAATTATTTCAAAATTTTTATTTTACCACTTTGTCGGCGTTATTAATATGTATACCCGTACCAACTTACAACTTACTAGTACTAAGGGTTTCTGAGCTAAGCCGCGGACAGACGGACAGACAGACGGACGGACATGGCGAAACTATAAGGGTTCCTTGTTGACTACGGAACCCTAAAAATCGTTAGCTAAAGCAAAGTGATAAATGGCCCTTCGCGTCGGATCATTTCTTAACGGTTCAAACACACACACGTATTTCCGAAATGAATGAGTTGACAAACTGCTGAAGCGTTTACTTTGTACGAGTACGTGTGTGTTTGTAGGTAATATTATTTGGAATATCTTTTGGTCTGTATGTACGTATATTTGAGGCAAACTCCGGAACCACTGAACGGATTTTGATGCGGTTTGCACCAATGTAAATAGAAGTTCTTGACGCTCACTGTAGGCTATATACCGTCACACTAAAAAGCCTTAGGGCTGAGCAGTATCAAAGAAAGTATAGTATGAACGGAATTTAGTGTCGAATGGTAGTAAAGGATGGCGTTAGCAGTTCTGCTGCGTTGCAGCGGTTTATTGCAGTAATGAGTTTACCGCGAGTGAAGCCGCTGGCAAAAGCTAAGTAGTTTGGTAATAAAAAGCGGTCAAGTGCGAGTCGAACTCGCGTGGAGAGGGTTACAGACCATTCCGTCTTCCGTGAGAGAAAAAAATTATCATTAATTCTGGCATCATAATATCAATTAAGATATTCATTTACATAATCATTTTCATTACAGCATTTGTTGCCCGCGGCTTCGCTCGCGTGAAATTCGTATTTCAAAGAAGAATCTAAGCAACTAACGGCGAGGCCGAAGGCCGAGCTGCGTTCAGGTAAACCAAAAACCCTCTTCCGCCTTCGGGCTTCGCCCTTAATGACTTCCTTTCTTCGATAGAATATAATATCGTTTACTCCATCTATTTATTTTATAAAATATAAAAAAGTAATATTAATTATATATAAGCCAATGTGAGAACATAAATTGCATCCCACATCAAAGACCTACCCTTAGTCCATGGAACTAAGGTGATACCATCGGGCCTCTTGCCATCCAGCCGGGAATAACCGCAAGGTTTTAGGATGCATGGTATGTTTGCCGTCAGAAGCGTGGACTTTATAATAAAATTTAAACTAAATTAACTCAATCTTAATATCGCTTAGTTACCTACTTTCTTCGTAAAGCTTTACCTCCTTCCTGAACGCAGCTCGGGCTTCGGCCTCGCCCTTAGTTACTTGCTTTCTTCGAGATGGTTTATTGTTTATCAGAACGTAGCTCGGCCTTCGGCCTCGCCTTAGTTACTTACTTCTTCAAGATGGTTTAACTTCTTCCGGAACGCAGCTCGGCCTTCGGCCTCGCCCTTAGTTACTTGCTTTCTTCGAGATGGTTTATTATTTATCAGAACGTAGCTCGGGCTTCGGCCTCGCCTTAGTTACTTACTTTCTTCAAGATGGTTTAGCTTCTTCCTGAACGCAGCTCGGCCTTCGGCCTCGCCCTTAGTTACGTGCTTTGTTCGAGATGGTTTATTATTTATCAGAACGAAGCTCGGCCTTCGGCCTCGCCTTAGTTACTTACTTTCTTCAATATGGTTTAGCTTCTTCCTGAACGCAGCTCGGCCTTCGGCCTCGCCCTTAGTTACTTGCTTTCTTCGATATGGTTTATTATTTATCAGAATGTAGCTCAGCCTTCGGCCTCGCCTTAGTTACTTACTTTCTTCAAGATGGTTCAGCTTCTTCCTGAACGCAGCTCGGCCTTCGGCCTCGCCCTTAGTTACTTGCTGTCTTCGAGATGGTTTATTATTTATCAGAACGTAGCTCGGCCCTCGGCCTCGCCTTAGTTACTTACTCTCTTCAAGATGGTTTAGCTTCTTCCTGAACGCAGCTCGGCCGGCGGCCTCGCCCATAGTTACTTACTTTACTCAAGAATGTTATTCTTCTTCCTGAACTCAGCTCCGACTTCCGCCTCGCCCTTAGTTACTTTCATCGAGAAAGAAAATCGCTTACGTGAGCGCCCCGCCTTTAGTTACTTAATTTCTTTTTTTTTAATACGAATTTCACGCGAGCGAAGCCGCGGGCAACAGAAATATAAATTGCACCAATGACAGCGACGTAAGTTCGACTTGAATTTTTTTATTTTTGTGTATCAAACATTTTGTCACCGGCCAGCTCACGTCGAGATGACAGTTCTCCGTTGTTAACTTGACATTTAAAATTGTTTTTTACCTTTACTTAGGATTACGTGATTTTAAGTGCGCAATAATATTTATAATAACTTTAATTTTTATTCGGTTTTTTTGTTTATTATGTTAATCCGGGATATACACTGTCACTATACAAAGTTTCGTCAAATTCCGTTCAGTGGTTTTTCCGTGATGCGCGCACAAATAAACAGAGATTATTAATTTTACGATTTTATTATATGTATAGATAGATAGATTTGCCTCACTTGGGACTGGAACTTTCTGTCACTACTTTCGTCTTTTATGTGTATAGGAAGTTTCTCATAAAATTTTGGACCGATAATGTTCGGGTCACTCTCAGCTAAGGTGAGCTGATGTGTCACGTCAATTTCGTTTCTTGAAATTAGCCCTTTAGTCGCAGATGTGTGAAAACCTCAAACGATTGAGCAAATTTCCACTCTTGCCGTGTTATCTAGCGTCACGGCCCGCATCACGTCTGTTTTCAACCCATAACAACCCACCAGCGGCGATGCGAGTGACTCCCACGCGGGCCAGACAAAAATACTGGCGGGCTAATTCCGGAGACGCAACTTTCAAGTCTACCGATTGGTGACTGCGGTATGCCGATTTATGGGTTACCCGCCGCTCGGCGTGCGCGGGGTTAAAAGCGGCCGCAATTAGAGAGACTGGACTGAAGATAATTTTGGTATTTATAAGTACACCGCCTGAATGGGGTGTGTTATGAGTACGTTACGCGTGTGTTCAGGAATGTTGCGGGCATTGTGCCGGAGTGTGTGGTGAGTCAAGGCTGGATAAAGAATAGTTTTAGGGTTCCGTACCTCAAAAGAGGAAAAAAAAACGGTATACTTATTATAGCATCACTCTTGTGTCGGTCTGTCTGTCTGTCTGTCCATCTGTCACATCTTAAATACGGACGTGAACGAATTTAGATTTTGGGGGACATATTAGAGACATAAAACAATTTTTATAAGTCTAATGTTCTGCTGTATATTTTCTTTAACTATCATTGTTACTTTGAATTTTTTTTTATTATTACAAGTATTTTAGAAACAACACATAAAGCTAATTACAAAATAAAATATAAACCTATACAAACCTATACAAAACTTAATATAACCCTCCTCCAGGTGGGACGATGTGGGCACTGTACCGAGGACGCTAGCGGCGGCGTTGCCTCGCTGGATGGCCACACTGATACGCTGCCTCAGGAACTCGAGCGAACGTTGTTCTCCTGAAGCAGCGTACGCACATCCCGATATCTTTTGCAAGCCGCTTTGCTTCCTCAGACCATACCCCCATCGTTTCCACCGAAAATGCGGCGAAGATGTGCTGGTTGAGACATTATGCTCTATTCTATTTCTAACATGCAAAATTATTAGTTCGTTACCTCGCCGATTCGCTATGAAATTTGACTAATTTATTCTTTATACGCTTTCAGATCGTTTATTCTCTTTGCGTCAGATTTGATTTATAATCAAATCTAGTCGTTCAAACTCCACATTGCCCACCAGACACGTCGTGGAAGTCCAGCAAGGATGTCTGGTGCCTAAGACTACCATGCGCATATCATTAAACCTATGTTAATCTATTACTTAGAGCTAATCTAGTACGCTTAATCTAATTGTGGGCGATCGACTCAAAGGAATTCAGTTTTTCAACTTTCCTCGTGGAAAATCAACCTAGAACGACCTCCAGGAAATGACAATGCTACCAAGTGAGAACAGGGCGCACAGCACTCCCCTTTACGTAAAAGTCGCAGTTAATTCCCCTCAAGTAGGTTTAGAACATCTTCCGAATCGACAGACCTTCTATTTTAGCTTATTATACTTAAACCTAAACCGTGCATTTAATGTAAATGGGTTCTCCTTTGCGTGATACACTTTCCAGGTGAGTTACAGATAACAAAGAATACAGTGCTATCTTTCACTACGATCTGTCGTGTTTACGCTGGTTGTGAGAAATTCCTGAGCTCGTTCCGATGGTGGAAATTCTTTACAGCTGCATGGTAATGATGATGATGTATCCTTTACCGCTGCGTAGCAATGTTGGTGATATATGTCGCACGTCACGGCGATTCCTTGAAGTCTGTGAAACACTCAGCCAGATGATTTGCAGTGGTTCCTGTAATCATACGTCTAGGCCGCCGATGGCTATGAGCTAATTTCGCGCGCCGTTTTTGAGCAAAGTTCACGCTGTCCCTCGCTGTTAAGTTTGGTAACGCGCCGAGAACAATAATCCGCAACCGAGTAGTTGTTTTACGTTCGCTGATTAATAAATCGGCCGCCGAAATAAATCGACGCTTCGGTGGAAAACCGCACGCAATCGCGATCCTCGGAAGTGATGAGTCTCGATGGAATATTTTTAATTGAAGCATGCAACTTAGCTCAGGCTTCTAAGCCAATCCAGTCTACCCCGGCACCCGTCCAGCTTTCTCAGCAACCGGCGCCTCTCTATCCACGTTCAGCTCCCCGCACACAACGTCACTTCACTAATAGAGTTCAAAGTCCACGAATTATACCTATTTTCGCACTATCTCACTTGCCACTTAACACGTAAACCCGACACTCCGCGCGCTCCCTTCAATTTTCCCAGAGGAGAAACCGTGTTCTCAACTCCAAACCAGTTATGAAGGAATCGATTGTCTTTCCCGAAACGCGAAACCGGCCCGAGTAGAGTCCGTTCCAAATTACCGCGCGATGACTCCTTCTCGATTAATATTCGTAGTCGAATACCGAGAGGCGACCGTTTCGGACTCCTGAATCTTCCGAACTCCTCGAAGACATCCGATCAATTCTCCCGCGCGATCCTGACTGTCTCCTGTTTCTTTTCCACCGTCAGCCTGATGAGCATACCTCCTTCTTTCCTTGCAAAATGGCCGCAACAGTTCATTTCCCTAATTGGTAGAATATCTGTAGGCCACACCCCTAACTAACGCCATGTTCCGTGTTTATTTATTTTTTGTATCAAGTCCTAAACAGCCATTTTGAAATTCGAAGGTTTTTTTTGTACTGTTGTCCTTGAGATTATGAGATTTTAAGAAATAACACTCAAAATTAGCCCATTTCTGAAAAGGGTCCATAATTTTTTATATAGACGACATTTATTGCCAAGAGTATCAGATTACAGAATCCTGACGCCAAGGGAATTATTTGCACGTGTGTGAACCGTGTGAATTTAAAATTCGAAAATATTTTAGATAAGAGGAAACAAATATTATAATTTTATATGAGAAGTGTGCGTATGGTGCAAATACACTTTGTACCAGGCGAACACATCTCATGGTGTGCCACCGAACTGTATTCGGTGTGCTTGTGGCGGGCTGCGGTTTCAGCGGCTGCGCCGGCGCGCTTCGAGCATGCCTTATAGTAATAGCCATACTAACAGGTTATGTCGGGGTGACGTTTAGGTTTACGTTTCGTTTCGATCCGAGCCGGCCTAGTGTTCACGAATGGAGCCGCGATGTCTTTCGGGTGTCGTTTCGGTACTTATGCGGTCGAGACTTCAAACGGCGAACCTCCTAACTATTTCTTATGCCCTGGTACTTCGCTAAACTAGTAATAGGCAACTGACATGACGGTTGGATTGCCGACCGTCGTCGTCGGAACGTCCGTAGCATTGTCCCACGTCGGCCCTGACTTGGTCGACGTGACTGCTGCACAGAGTATCGGCGCAGGTAGCATCCCACACCAGTGACTTTCCCTCACGCCACGGGATTATGGTGCATCGTGTGACATATAAATAATAAGGGCTCGTTATAATACGTAATCTGTGCTACAGTCACTTCATTTTTAATCCAAAACCTAAGACGAATTATTATGCGTACCAAGCTTATTATCCCAACATTATGCGTAACAGAACTGGCGTCAGATGAGATCATGGATATCGGTTGTATCCGCCTACCCTATTGCGGACCAGACGTGACGATATTTACGTATGCTATGCACCTTGGTATAATAATTGGTAAAACAATAATTGTTATAAGCGTAATATTATGTCTATTTACTGGACGAACGTGACCAAAGAGTGCAACAAAACGTGACCTATGCTGCGTACGCCTGCGTTTACTTTGCCAACGTGAGGTTAGCGAGGTTTTAAAAGACCAATAATAATCAAGCGGCGGGTGGCCGAGTGGTTTGGGCATCGACTTCTCATCTCAGAGGTCCGATGTTCGAATCCGGTCGGCGTGTACCAATGAGTTTTGTTGTTTGTTGCTTGTTTTTCTACTCCTGCCGTTTCACCATTCGGAACCGGTGTAAAACTGTAGGTCCCTTCCTTTGCACCTTACTAGGTGGTAGGCTCAAATTGTACCACCGACTGCATCATACACGTTTTATTTTCTTGTATGGGGACCCCGTGATTTTTTTACTTTTTCTTATTTTTATTATTTGTTGTTATATCGGCCATAATAACACATATTCTGTGAAAATTTGAACGGGCTGCCTATTACTGTTCAAGAGATACAGCCCTCGGACAGACGGACAGACAGACAGACGGCGTAGGCTTAGTAATAGGGTCCCGTACGACGGATACGGAACCCTAACAATCACATCGCATTCTTTGCACGCGCAGCTCAAACAATTTAATCTTTTGGCCTTCTCATAGGCCGTTAAATCTGCACCCAGTGGCACAGTCAGGTAAGTTCGTGCCTAATCAATTCTTGGCAGCACTGACTAGGAGATCATTAGACACGGACTATCGCATGTGCCGTGACTTAATGTGTGTATGTAAGAGTGCAACCGCACCGAGGGGTTAGTCACTAGAGTAAAAAGTGTACACCAGATTACCTGTAGGCAAGATTACCAGGATTACCTTGTGATTTCAAGATTCCGAAGATTCCTCGGGATTTCCAAGATTCTTTAAGGACAACCAAAGATTTCTAAGGGATTACCAAATATTTCTAAGGGATTACCAAAGATTTATTGTTTATTGTTGTATAATTTCATCCACAGGTAGGTAACCTATTAGTTTCTCCTTCTCTTTGGTAATCCTAGAAAATTTCTAGGATTACCAAAGATTCCAGGATTTCGAAAGATTTCTAAGGACTACCAAAGATTCCTAGCGATCACCAAAGATTCCTAGAGGATTACCTAAGATTACCTGAGATTACCAAGACTTTGATCGGATTGCCAGTGATTCCCTTGGGATTCCTAGATTATCTGGGATTATTCGGGACCGCCTAAGATTTCCAGATTCCTCGGACTCCCACCTAAGGTTACCTGAGATTACCAAACAATTGTACACCAGATTCCCTAAGCGACTGACCCCTCGAACCGCACTATATGGCGCGACACGTTAGCTGGCTACTGTCCAGTCGACAACGCGCATGCGTGCGGACATTTAGCAATATCAATTCCTATTCATTCATCCTAATAAACAAAGCCAAGTTTCTACCACTCGTCTGTTTCAAGTTTGCCACCGCTGACGGTTATGACATGAATGACGTAACAGCTATTTGGTACCGTCGACAAAAAAGTCGGATAGACGAATGCTCCCGCCACCAGTACCCTTAAGTATCACGAGATTTAACCGACACCGCGTACTACGATACGCCGTGTTCTCCGCATCATTTTGTATGGAGAAACGGAGCAGCGCCTCTAGTGATATATTTGCGAACTTCGTTTCTCCATACAAAATGATGCGGAGAACACGGCGAAGCGTAGTACGCGGTGTAGGTTACATCTCTGGACTGTCGTTATACACGGTGTTGCAGTTGCCCCCGTAATATTTTTAACTGACATAAGGGGGTTATTCTATATGTAAAACTAAACAACTTCTGTGAAGAAAAAAAATTTTTGAAAAAAAAAAATTTTTTTTTCCATACAAATTTTAATTACCTATTCTCAAAATGTATGGAGAAAAACAATTTTTTTTTCTTCAAATAAAAAAGTCGTAGAACAAAAGTTTTTCTATTTCTATTAGTTGTTCTATAACGGTTGGGGTTGCAACACCGTGTATATACTTCGTATTTGAGTCATAGAAGTAATATCACAGATTAAGCAATAGTGGTAATATGTATACCATGTATTAATAATTCAGCTTAATTAAGTGACATGACTAGTGAAGGTAGCTAACATTCATTTTCGTTTATTTTTTATTACTCACATTACTCATATTGGCATTCGAACACAACAAATGTTAGTAATAAATATAAGAAATAACACAAAACAGAACAAAGTTCGTACACGCGCGAGGGGTAGGTAGCTCAATTGCACATCCTTACCTATAATAAAATCCAACGTCTGCTTTCTGTTTGAGTGTCTGTCTGTACGCTTATAACTCGACAACCACTGAACCGATTTTAATAAAACAAAATTCTACGGATAGCTTGATTCTTCCCATCAACTATAGGCTACTTACTATCACGCTTAATAGCTTATGAGGTTTGCAGTGAAGTGAAATATGAGAGCGGGCGGAGCCGCGGGCACAGCTTGTACAATATAATACGGACGTGGCTACGCGACAGCTTTTTTTTTTTGTGGTGCGGAAACCACGGTGCGCGAGTCCGACTCGCACTTGGCCGGTTAAATTATGTTTTTTTGTGTTTTCATTACAAAAAATTTCAATGTTGTTGAAATTTCCTTAAATAAAGCGAGTAACCCTATTAGTCCTACCTCTATGTCTGTCCATCTATCTGTATATAAAAACTTGGAGAAAAACTTCTTCATCTTCGGCACCGCACGACGCATGCAGACAGCCGTTTCGTTCGCTTACTAAACATCTCGAAATAATATTAACCGATGCGAAAGCACGTGCCATCTATTTTCATCTGTACTACAAAATTCCGGCGCGAGCGACCTGTGTGCAACATCAAAAAGTGACCGACTCACATGGCACCTAGCACCGACAGGATAAATGTGCGATAGCCTCATACCAAGGGTTTAGCAGGTGATGTAGTCAAGATCCATTTGTCAACCTCGGTAGCTCAGTGGTGCGGTCGGTCGAATGTTGTTAAGCACACCTGGGCGCGGACAGTACTTGGAAGGGTGGCCGCTCGACCGTTGGAGGCTGACCGTGGTTCGGATTCCACGTTAAACTGTAGGTCCCTTCCCTTCTTACCTTACTAGGTGGTAGGGTTTATCACGGCCGGGTTGATATCACCACACTGAGCGAAACGTCGGTCGAAACGGCTGTGTAAATAGTTCACGTTTTCCGTCCAGATGGCACCTAGTTCACCCGGTGTTATGGGCTGACATCACGGATGGTTGTAGGTGATGTAGCCAACCGTGTTAGTTTCCATAAAACAAAAAAACAAAAAAAACAACAGCAAAATGTCGGAGTACGGGTATTATGTATGTACGAGTAGTTAACGAATTTGTATTTAATTTTCTAAAATAATTCTTCTTAATTAATTGAGTAAGTGGATGTTGTATTTTGTCATCGCCGTAATGCATGTAAAGATTGCCTTCTCGTTTTCTCCCTTCAGTTGAAATACTGAAATGAAAGCGACGCGACGTCGTCGCGTCGTTGGCGGCGGAGGCGGCGCGGCGTAGCGATGTACGAGTATATAGAGTCGCCTTGGCTTGTCCAAACTTAACGGACAGAATCGGAACGATTAGTTCAGCTTCCAAAATAAATATTGCATCTTAGTTGCATAGCTTCGTTTGCAGTCAGTACCGTCATATTTAAAATACTAGCTTTTGCAGATACGTCTGTGTAAAGTACGTCAATATATTATGAATATTCTTATAACTCGAGAACCACTTTATCGGTTTACATACGTTTTTTTTACTGTTACATTCTGACACATCTCAAGGTGGTTTTTATGACGAAACAGCTATCGGTACCGTCGACAAAAAAGTCGGATAGACGAATGCTCCCGATGGTTTAGTCAATTTATTTTTTTACTAGCTTTTGCCTGGTGCTTCGCTCGCGTGAAATTCGTATTTAGAAAGAAGAAAGTAAGTAAGCCCGCTACGGTACCTTTATTTCGGCGCGCGGAATAAATTAGGTTTGTATGGGAGCCAAATCTCAGAGCGTAACCGGAACAAAATTTCATTTGGCTTATCCCGTGTCGGGTATAGTTAAATGTTTTTGTGCTAAGTTTAATCGAATTCAAAGGATCGGTTTAAGAGTTATGGAAGAACATACATACATCATACATACAGAAAAGATTTCTAAGAATTGTCAATTTAGTTTTAGTATCATTATGTAGAGTACACGAACGCAATATCTCTACTATGGTGCTAATCCCGCTGGATTCAGCACAGCTTTCCAATTTTATATAATTCAATAAATGAAACGTCTATTTTCGTCAATATATTTCAGGCAGGCATCTGACTGAAATGGCTGCTTACGACACCGCCATAACAGAATACTGAAAATATAAGTGATGTAACTATACAAGTGACGAAGAAGGTTATCTCAGCTGCGCTCGCGCATGTCATGCATGAATGAGATGCGTCGTCGTCGTCGGTGCGGTGGCTGGGGCGGCCGCGCTATCGAGACACTCGCGTCTTGCGTCTCGCCGTGTGCGTGCAGTGCCAATAATCGACCGGTTGTAGTGTCGGTTGTAGAACTCCCGCGCTCGCGCCGCGCCCGTGGCGTCGATGATCTCACGTCTGGTCACCTTCACGCTACCTTGAGAGCCCTTTCATTGGCAAACTGTCGTCGTTCGGCGACAGTGTATTGGACTGTCTGCTGGGTATGGTGAGGACATCCATTAATCACGTGAGCAAAAAAAAAAGGGGGGGGGGAGGTATCTGGAAAAATCTCACCAAATCTCACTAGGGGGAGAAGGGGGGGGGGGGGGAGAGAGGGGGGTCTACAACAATCTCACGTCATCTTTTTTTTATTTTTTTATTATTTATTTATTTTAAACACTAACAGCTTTTTTTTTTTTATGGAAACTGATACTGTTGGCTACATCACCTACAACGTCCGTGATGTCAGCCCATGACACCGGGTGAACTGGGTGCCATGTCAGTGCTTCCCCCTTTGATCGTGCCGGCTACACTGAACTGGTCGGAAAACACAAACTATTTACATAGCCGTTTAGACCGACGTTTCATTCAGTGCGGTGGTACCAACCCGGGCGGGTTAAACCCTACCACCAAGTAAGATTAGGAGGGAAGGGACCTACAGTTTTACGAGGAATCCGAACCTCGGTCAGCCTCCAACGGTCAGCGGTCACCCATCCAAGTACTGACCGCACCCAGCGTTGCTTAACATTCAATAGCGACAGTTGACTATCTGCACCACTGAGCTATCGAGGCTGACAAGCTTGAGCTGGAGCTAGAGACACTATTGCTTCAATGGATATGGACATCTTGTGTCCTATCATAACGATTGAAGAGGCTAATGAATGCCCATTGCGGCGTGAATAATCATAATAGGACATCTTGTGTCCTATCATAACGATTGAAGAGGCTAATGAATGCCCATTGCGGCGTGAATAATAGTATTCGTGGAAACCAAACTTAAATGCGTATTGGCCTGAAGTTCGGCCGCTTGACTGCGCATGTATAGTCAAATAAAATATACAATCGAATATTTTGGCAGAAAATGTATACAATTATTACATTATCATTTGTAGGTAAAAAGAGAGTCTTGCTGCATGCTTGCTGCATTATATTATGTTTGTGTTTGTGCACACCGATGTATCGATCATGGTTAAAACCGGTTAGAACTGACGGACGACGACGTGACTGGTGCCGTTCGGGTGACCCCGGTAAACGCACTTCGCCAATAAACATTTCTCATGCTAGCACCACACATGGCTGTATGTACACAAATATTTGGCAAACATTTCCGTTTCGTCTCCCTTTAATGGCTTGGATAGACCGAGATAAAACTAAAATGTTTGCAACAATCACGAATACCTACGAATAACCACCATTAGCAAAAAATCTATCGCGACAACTACGGAAGACACAAATAAATAGTGAGTGACTGTACAATGGCGCACGCACAGACGAGAGCGGGGCGTGCGCGGGCGACAGGACGCGGGCCGCGGCGGCGCGCGGTTGTATCCTAGCAACGCGGGGGAGCGCGGTAGGGTGCGCCGATACCCCCTTTGCACGCCTACCGCCCTCCCCCCCTCTGCCCTAATAATCGTCTTTTGCGCAGACACACGGGCGCATCTCACAGCCGCATTAAAGTTTGGTTTCTACTGTAAGTGCACCTGAAACGCAGCGTCATTTTCTTGCCACTGTTCCTATAAATCTCACGAAATCTCACCAAGGGGGAGAGGGGGTAAAAAATCCAAAAAAATTCCTCACGTCATTAATGGATGTCCCCTGTCTCGCTGATCGTAGCTTCGCGAGTTGTGGCGAGTTTGGCCGTTTCGAGCACCTTTTGATCCGACGGCAGACCTAGTTTTGATGAAAAAAAAAACACTTGAAAATGTTGGGAGTTCAAGGTGAAGGTCGAAAACCAAACATTAGTTTTCCGATAAAATATAATTAAGTTAGAAATCAGTTGTACCGCGTAACCGAAAACATTACTATAACTAAATATAATTAAATTAAAAATATAAATAAAATGTTATGAAACCCGACTGCGAAAAGGGAAGAAAACGGGGCAAGTTGAACTTAAGGCCCTGTATTCACCCGTACTCCTCTTTCAAGGCGCCGCTTTCGCTGGTTGGAGTACGATGCAACACAATCAATTAAAAATTAGGTTTTTCTTTGTTTATTCCAAAACTACGAATCGAAACAAAAAAGTAAAAAGCTATGGATTTAGATGTATATTCAACAAATAAAGTAATATTTTTTCCAACAAAATTCATAGGCATGTTCACAGGCAATTCAATATATTAATCTAACTTATATAAAACAATCTTAAACTATGTTAAAAATTTAAATCTAAATCTACAAAAATTCATAAATAACGAAAGCCAGGGACAGACGTGCCGGAATTGCAGCGTTGCCGGGAGCCACCAACTACGACGTCAGTGCCCATTAAACTAGATAGAAAATCTCATCCATGTGCACATACGCGAAGGCGGAAAGGCCCCCTATAAACAATGTTATACTTATTTATATTTAAAAAAACATGTAATAATTTATAAAATTACTTATATGTTTAAAATTAATTATTAAATTATGATGTACCTATACGACTGTACTTACAGTGGGTGGCCAAATTATTATACTCACCACACTTAATGTCATAGTTATCAATACAAATTTGCTCTTGGGAAAAAAAATTCCACCTCCTAAACCTTTGAACCTAAACTATTGCAACTAGGTATTTTTTATTACTGATATATTTGGCATACACGTACGTTACCATTTTCAACCTATGAACATCGACTTAACTTAGAGACAAAGTAGAAAATCAAAATGTTTTAATTCTATAGATAAATTATTTAAATGATATGAAAATAAATAATCGGTACTTATAAATGTGTCTCCAAGTTAAGCCGACTTTCATTGGATTAAGGTGTAAATGTAGGTTTATGGCAAATATATCAGTAATAAAAAATACCTAGTTGCAATAGTTTAGGTTCAAAGGTTTAGGAGGTGGAATTTCTTTTCCCAAGAGCAAATTTGTATTGATAACTATGACAGTAAGTGTGGTGAGTATAATAATTTGGCCACCCACTGTAAATTATTAATTTTCTAAAATAATGACATTTTCCAAAATTAATGTCATGTTTCTTTCCTCATTATCTCGATGTATGGTTTCTGGACAAAATATGTATTTTTTAGAACTGGGCCCTTAAATGTTTGTTTTTTTTTTGGTTTTTTTTTTCATTAAACCCATCACTAGGGTATCGTAAAAAATATATGTACCATTACGGTTTAGAACTAAAACATAATATTAGATAAAACATTAAAATTTAAACTTAAAAAGGAGAGTATACTAATCGGGCCTTTAAGTTCGCCTTCGCCAAACCCGCCATACTCTCGCGGAACACCCCTTTGTAGTCGACAGAAGAGTTCTTCGAACTGCACGATTCTCTAAATCGTTCTTGTGCCGCACTGCAAAGGTGTGGAACGGGCTCCCAGGGAATATCTTCCCCCACTCCTACAATCCACGGATCTTCAAATCTCGAGTTAATAGCCTTTCCCTAGCAACATTAGTTCACCTCCAAGCCGGACTGGCACCTCCTCAGGGGTGAAATTGGCTGCGCCTGAGGTTGCGACCTCGGACAGAGCCACCCAGTTCGGTAGCAATAAAAAAAAAAGGGGGGGGGGGGGGGGGGGGGGGGTCCCCTTAAAGGCCCGACTGCTAATATAAATTAAAGGAACAAGGATGGACGAGTAGAAAATAATGTAGACGATCTTGTAGAATGATTCTAATCATAGACATCATTGAAGTAAAAAAGTTAAATTACAAATAAAAAAAACGCCCGACGCCTTATAATGTCACAAATAATTTCCGTTCAGCTACTTAAAGGAGTCGGGGGACCGCTAATTAAATACCCGCGCAGCTCTGACTTTTTATATTGTATTTACTTAGCGGCAAAGACGGTACCAAACTAGATCATGCTCCAAAATTGCGGCATCCCCTCTTCCTTGCTGCTTGCAAAAACGATAATCCTCGCAGAGCGGAGAAAGACGGCGAGAAAAACGATTATGTTGTCTCTTTTAAACACATTAGGGCCTTATGCATCGCTTCCTCTCACCGCTCGCTTGTGCGCGCTAGGCCAATCGTATTCCTTTATAAGTTCATATTCCTTTTGGCGGAGCAAGCGCAGAGCCTCAGCACCGCGTCTATCTAGTTTGGTACCTAGGTCCTTAGCTGTCCTCAAGGAACTCTTTTAAGTATAAACGGTAATTATTATTTTGTATTTGTATTAAGTATAAACGGTAATTATTATTTTGTATTTGTATAAACGGTAATTATTATTTTGTAATTATTATTTTGTATTCCTTTTGGCGGAGCAAGCGCAGAGCCTCAGCACCGCGTCTATCTAGTTTGGTACCTAGGTCCTTAGCTGTCCTCAAGGAACTCTTTTAAGTATAAACGGTAATTATTATTTTGTATTTGTATTAAGTATAAACGGTAATTATTATTTTGTATTTGTATAAACGGTAATTATTATTTTGTAATTATTATTTTGTATTCCTTTTGGCGGAGCAAGCGCAGAGCCTCAGCACCGCGTCTATCTAGTTTGGTACCTAGGTCCTTAGCTGTCCTCAAGGAACTCTTTTAAGTATAAACGGTAATTATTATTTTGTATTTCAGCTTCAACTCATTGCTGTATATAAATAATTAATTCTAACTAGTAAAGGCAATTAAATATTACTATATACAACTATACGCTCGACTACAGCATTTCGACTGATCTTTCCTTGTATCCAAATTTTTTTAGCAGTCAGGTGTTATAAATTGTTCATTTAATTTTTTTTTACTATTATTATTTTTGACCTTTTAAGCAGTAGGGTTTTTTTTTATTTATAATTTAATGGTTTTACTAATTCGTTTTATATTTTTGGTGAGTACGTGACGTTCGTTATGGTGCAGCATAAGTTGCACTTGGGACCATAGAACATAGTCTTAAACGTGAAGTTTCCGTAGAAGAAGCTACCGCTCCACAGCTTCTGTGCGATGCCTGTTGGTTCAATAGTGTAGTTGTAATTCCCCTGTAAACAATCGTTAGCGAGTAAATCACATCTATTATATTGACCCCCGACGGTAAAATAGTGGTGTTATAAGTTCGACGCCTTCGTCTGTCTGTATGTCTGTCTGTGTGACTGTGTGTCTGTCTGTGGTATCGTAGCTCCCAAACGGATGTGCCGATTGGGATGCGGTTTATTCTATAAGAAAGCTGGGTTAACCGGGCCGGGATGGTTCTTAGCTGTATTTGATTAAGATCAGATCAGCCGATTCGAATATCGTAAGCACTTTTCCTAATTGATAATTTAACATTATATTAATTTAACATAACAAAATAATTACAAGTTCAAATTACGTTTCTTAAAAAAAAAACGTATGAAAATCGGTCCGCTTTTTAAGATAATTTTTTTATTACTTAATTACTTGATTACTTGATTACATACATAGTTAAGAACCATCCCGATTAAACAAGGTTCCTAATAAAAAAAACCGCATCCAAATCGGTCAATCCGTTTGGGAGCTACGATGCCACAGACAGACACACACACACACACACACACGCACACGTCAAACTTAAAACACCCCTCCGTTTTTTTCGTCGGGCTGGTTACCTATTACGGTTTTTTTTTATGGAAACTTACACGGTTGGCTACATCACCTACAACATCCATGATGTCAGCCCACAACACCGGGTGAACTTGGTGCCACGTCAGTGCTTCCCTTCGGTCGTGCCGATAGACGGTTCAAAAGATACAGCACTAGGACGGACAGACGGACGGACAGACAGACAGACAGATGGCGTAGGCTTAGTATCAACATTATATAATTAGACAAAAATAAATTACTATAAACTTATTGAATAACGAAAACTTTAGGTACAAGTGTCGATCTTACAAATGTATAATACCCGACTGCTAAACCATTAAGGAAACAGGGAAACATCAGTAGAAAATGCTGTAGTCGGGTTATCTGTCTATTCGAATCCAACTACACGCCCGACCACATCATTTTTAACCGACTTCAAAAAAAGGAGGAGGTTCTCAATTCGACTGTGTTTTTTTTTATGTTTGTCACCTCAGAACTTTCGACTTTCACCCGGAACCGATTTTGATGATTCTTTTTTTATTTGAAAGCTGGTGCTTCCCGTGTGGTCGCATTTCAATTTGGTCAAGATCGGATTGGAAAGCGAGGTGGAATTCAAGGCGATTCCGCCGAGTACATTAATAGCGAAAAAATTACTAAAAAAACTGTCAAATAAAAAACGATTTAAAAAAATATAAAACCGCCTTCAAAAATGTATGAAATAAAAAAAAAATCGAACCCTAGAGTTGAAGGCGGTGCTAAAGCAAGCAAAAATGATGCATGAAAGAAAACATGAGTGGATGATATCCTTGTGTAGCCTTCTTTATCACCGCCTTTAAATCTAGGGTTCGATTTTTTTTATTTCATAAATTTTTGAAAGCGGTTTTTATATTTTTTTAACAGTTTTTCTACTGATCTTTCCTCGTTTCCTTAATTTTTTTAGCAGTCAGGTTTTATAATTTTTTTTCTCCTTTTTGAGCTTTTGACAATGATACCCCGGTGGGATTTAAAGAAAACTATGTTTAATTTTAATTTTTTTTTACAATTAAGACGAAAATAACGACACGTCATATCTTAAAATCCATCAAGCCGTTTAGGCTACAGCGCGTGCCATAGAAATATACATACATACATACACTGGAAAAATATTATCCTACTTTTTGCTTCGCGCAGTCGGCTAAAACTTATCGACACCACTGGCTTAGACGGTAATCACCTTTTTCACTAGACAGGCTTTCTCTGTAGGAAACAACAAATTCTTGAACAGTCCTACTAATATTGTCTGACCGCATGGATTGTCCAACTTCAGATTTATTATGGCCGGCGCATTTTTGCCCGAGTCCGCGTTATAAGCCAACATTCGGACCTGAAACATAAAGTCTGCGTTAGTGAACTGACGGCAGGATGAATAACCCAATCTCAGTGTCTGCATCTTCATTAGATTCCATAATATAATATTTAGCCCTAGCTTTTGCCCGCGGCTTCGCTCGCGTGAAATTGGTAGGTATGTAAAAAGAAGAAAGTAAGTAAGCCCGCTAGCGTACCTTTATTTCGGCGAGCGGAACAATTCGTTTTGTATTAGAGCCACATCTTAGCGTAACGGAACTGAATTTTATTTAGCCTATCCTGTGTTAAGTTTTTATCAAATCAATCATTTCATATTAATATGGGGGAGCAGTTTGGTACCAATAAAAAAATATATATTAAAATATTATCATCATTCGAAAGAGGATTAACTATAAGGATTCTAATAATATTTTTTTCACAATTTTCAGTTCAGTGGTGTTAATGATATAGCTAAAAAGCTTTCTAAAGCTCAAATTTTGATTTTAATAGGGTTATTGTAGATATAAATCCATATATTACAGGAAAACTGCAGGTTTTTTCGACACGTTCATACCCGTGCTTACACTTCGTACACAGTTGCGCGCTCTATAGTATTGTTTCTCTGAGGTATTTTTACATTTCTTCTGCAGGAACACAAATAAAAGGAGGTTTTATACATATACCTACTATAGAAAGGATCATAGATATTTTTTTTTTGCAAGCAGCGTGATCTTTTGTTAGGTTTCCGTATCCCGTACGGAAGTCTATTACTGAGCCTACGCCGTCTGTCTGTCTGTCTGTCCGTCCGTCCGTCTGTCTGTCTGTCTGCCCGAGGGCTGTATCTCTTGAAATTTTCTCAGATTATGTGTTTCATGGCGGATATAACAACAAATAATAAAAAATAGAAAAAGTAAAAAAATCACGGGGGTTCCTATAGAAGAAACCAAAAAGTGTATGCACCATCTACCGAATAGATTAAGAAGCATTTTAACTAATCATGACATCTAGCTAATATGAAGCATTTCATAACACGCCATAGATGGCGTGAGTGGCGATAACCATGTCATGGCGATACGATACGGAACCCTCGGCGCGCGAGTTCGACTCGCAATTGGCCGGTTTTTTTGTTTCAAAAAAATAACTCACCACATCGACGGATGCGTTCTCGAACACCTGCAGGTATAGTTCCTGCGTGTGGCCTCCACTCGTTGGGATTACATATTGAGTGAGGTGCCCACAGTCCTTCCGTCTGGGTCCCTTGCACGGCCTGGTATCGCGTATGATCATGTCAAATTGACCCTGCAACATCAGCAGGCTAATTTAGTGAATAATGAATACTGTATAATATTTGATTACTGTGTTAATAATTATTGACGTGAATTTGAAGAAACGTCTCTGGGGTAGGGTAAGGGGGAGCGACTAAAAAAAAATGAGACTTTTTTGTACTTTGCGACGCTTAGTACTCAGCAACCAGACTACGTACAACAGTTCTAAATATGTCAAATGAAAGATGCATCTGACGAATTCAAATACGTAATACATTTTAATTTTGTCATTATATCCCTTCTGACACAAATTAGGACTTCAAGTTGGCATGTTTTGAAAAATGCGAAAACATGCAAACTTCAAACACCTCTCGCGATTTAGTAGTTAACGCTGCATAATCAAGACAAACTCTAACGAATAGACAAAGGTTTTAACTTTCTATTCTATACTTCAAATAAAACCTTGTATGAAGCCTAGGTGCGGCAATATGGGCTACCAAATTTGAATTTTTTTCTGACGAAAAAATTGTTTCACAATGTTTCAAACTGCGCAAACATCAAGTTCACGAACTAAGTTTGACGGCTGCATGTGTACATAACCATTTTACATAAATTCAGGCAAATAGATGAGCAGACGAATATATATAGGACAGACAATTAATTGTGTAATAAATAAGAAAAGAATCGAAGCGATGTAGACACAGACGAAGAAGACGTTAGACCATAGAGAAATAATCCAAGTGAATCGGCTCTAGGCTAAAGCGTGGCTAGAGCAATCTGCTAGAGCCTCTAGCAGATTGTAGAACAAAGACAGAAGCTAGAAAACGAAACTCAATGAGGTTCATCTGACAATCAAAATAATCTCTTCTTCTTCTTCTTCTTTTAAATAGTGGCAACCAAACGAATAGGAAATTCGTTTATTACTGCCAGTATCCAGTGACGGCGCTACACGGTATAAATTTGTGGTTAATTATAATAATAATAAAACACTATAATCTTGAAAGGAACGAAGCATTTGAAGTTACTAGTTTGCATGCACAAATTCTGGAAGACACATACTTAGTTGTAAATAAGAAGATGAAAATAAATAAATAAAACATTATACATACATTTAAATATAATTAATTACAGTCTTACGGCATTACATTTTATACATTTTAATATATATTTTATAACATGGAAATTGTTAGTATACAGTATCGTTTGTATGTTAGTAGGGAGTGGGACTTCAAACAAATAAAAAGAATAATCTCAAGAAATACCTGTATTAAATTGTACTGACAACACCTTGACATAAACTAGTAAGTACTGAAGATTAAACTGATCACGCAATTTTGAAATTCAACAAAGTCGCACAAGAATAGCACGTACGAGATAATATGAAGTAGGACCTTTGGATTTAAATGTCCAAGGCCCTAAACTGAGCTATCGAGGTATCTGACAAGGCTTCAGAAATAATACTTCGCTTCCAAAGTTAAGAGTTATCTGGCACGGGTACAAATTTTTCTTTCGAAATTTTTCACTTCAAATTAAATAAGATTGTACGTTTAGATGTTTGCACATAAGCAAATTTAGATAAATTATTACGTTTTGAGCGTAAAAATTAAAAATAAAATCCTTCTCACATAAGAAGTTGCCAACGTCCAAGCAATAAAGACGATATTCAGGATCACAACAATAATGTTTCTTCGGCTATGCATGTTTAAATGCATGCTCTTGTTAGCTCGTAGTACTCGTACATATTATTGAAAATATGTAAATTTTAGTTCAATGTATCAATGATTAGATCGTGAATAATGACCGGGGTATTGTGAGCCGCACACACGGCTAACGAGAGTACTCATCGAAACCTGAAAACTGGTTCCGGCGTTTTTCTGATTACGATTAGTGATATGCAAAGAGTTTGTATTACGTCGCAGCGACGTAATACAAACTCTTTGGTGATATGCTAGTCAATACTAACAATAAATCTGTAAGGGATGGTGATGGAATTTTTTATTTTTATTTTTTTATGTAATCCAATGGGTTTTCCAGAACAGAACGACTACACGGGCACTAATCGGTGGTCGCTCCCCTCATTGACAAGAGTTTTCGGGAGCATTTTCAAATTTAGAACATGTACCGGTCGCGCTTCTGTTCTGTGTGCCTAATTTTAGCCACATAGTGAATTATTTGTATGACATGTGGTATACCGTTGGAAAGGGCGTAAACTAGCAAACTTTCAATTGCTGTAAGTTTTTTTTAAATGAATTAAGAAATTAAGATTCTGTCATATTTTTACTCGTTCTCGGGACTTTGGGAGGTCATGAGACCTTTTCATGGTATTAACTTCATCAAATAATATTTTTTCTAGAACAAGTATACATCGCGAAATTCAATAAATTTTATTTCGTGCTGATAAAATCACAATAAAAAGTTACAAGGGGTTAAAGCTGGGATTTTGGTAATTTTCAAAAATAAAGAAAAAAAACCGTATCTCGATACCACGTGACATCCGACAAAAGGTATCATGGGTCAAAATGTTGCAAATGACCCCACTTACCTACAAAAAAATTTTGTCGGTCGATGTGCCGAACACCCTGTATATATCAATGATTAGGTACGATAGATTATGAACATTTTGCAGTCATCAATTTTGTTTCAGTGGACAATTTTCCAATCTACATTATTTCTTCGGACGTAGTAAACATCATAAATATCTGCGTTAGCAGTTTGCATTCAGCATGCGTGAGCGCACTAATATTTTGTATTTAGTTTTAAGTTTTAAACCCAATCTCACAGCGTAGATCCGACTGATCTATGCTCCCGAGATCATCGCTTCCACCCTCCGATGCTTTGTCCTCAATCTAATCGAGATTCGCTTGTAATTAATCGAGATTCGCTTGTAATTTAATCGAGATACTCTTGTAATTTAATCGAGATAGGTGCGCTTGTAATTTAATCGAGATTCACTTGAAATTTAATCGAGATTCGGTTGTAATTTAATCGAGATTCGGTTGTAATTTAATCGAGATTCGCTTGTAATTTAATCGAGATTCGCTTGTAATTTAATCGAGATACGCTTGTAATTTAATCGAGATTCGCTTGTAATTTAATCGAGATACGCTTGTAATTTAATCGAGATTCGTTTGTAATTAAATCGAAATACGCTTGTAATTTAATCGAGATACGCTTGTAATTCAATCGAGATACACTCGTAATTTAATCGAGATTCGGTTGTAATTTAATCGAGATTCGCTTGTAATTTACGACGTACTTTCTCCATTGCTCTCTCCTTTTATTTTTGATGTGCCGAAAGACCGTGCCAAGGTGAGAGGTGGCTAGCCTCTCGCCCTTTGGCACGGCATCTTGTCCTTATCCCTTAGTCGCCTTTTACGACGTGCACGGGTAGATATGCAGTGGGGCTATTATTTTTAAGTACCGGCCCCACACAGTATGATGATAATAATTTCAAAATAACTCCTCCTAACCTTACCTATCCAATACTTAGTTATGGTGGTGTCCACAGAAAACCTATTGATGTCGTTACAATTAAATATTATGGCAAAATGTATAAATATTTTTGCCTCAGCTCGTATTTTTAGGTTTCCGTATCCCGTACGGAAGCCTATTAGTAAGCCTACGCCGTCTGACTGGCTGTCTGTCTGTCTGTCTGTCTGTCTGTCTGTCTGTCTGTCTGTCTGTCTGTCTGTCTGTCTGTCTGTCTGTCTGTCTGTCTTTCTATCTGTCCGTCCGTCTGTCCGAGGGCTGTATCTCTTGAACCGTAACAGGTAGCCCGTTGACATTTTCACAGAATATATGTTATTATGGCCGATATAACAAAAAATAATAAAAATAAGAAAAAGTAAAAAATTCACGGGGTTCCCACAGAAGAAACCAAAAAGTGTATGCGCGCGCGCCACCTTCCGAATAGAGTGTGAAGCATTTTAACTAATCATGACATTTAACTAATACTTATGAAGCATTTCATAACACGCCATAGATGGCGTGAGTGGCGATGACCATGACATGGCGGTAAGGAACCCTCGGTGCGCGAGTTCGTCTCGCACTTGGCCGGTTTTTTGAATAAATTTTTCACTGATTGATTCATCGACGCTTTCGAACGCACACTTATAAAACGCCGGAATTATGTTCGAGTGTTAGGTACATCAGGAAGCGCGTTGGCTACAGGCGGCCGCTTCCCACGCGCGTGCGCGAACACACGTGAACACTCTTGCCTGCGCCTGCGCGCACAGATGTCCCGTGTTCCCTGTTGAGGTAATCCCGGTAGCGAGGCGGAAACTGTCGAACTTGTTAATTATTTCAAGCTCGTTTTGAAGTAGAACGTCGTATTTCGGGTTATATGATTGTTTGTACGTTATTCGGTATGTTTGCTTGTACAAGCAAACGCATTGTGGGACGCAACACGGCTAGGTGGACAGACGACCTAAAAATTGTGGTGGCTTGCCTTGGGAAAAGACTGTGTGAAGCACAGAACAACGACTTAACTAAAAAAAAAACCGGCCAAGTGCGAATCGAACTCACGCACCGAGGGTTGTTTCGCCATGTCATGGTCAGCGCCACTCACGCCATCTATGGATTAGTTAAAATGCTTCATACTCTTTTCGGTAGATGGCGCGCATACACTTTTCATTTCTTGTATGGGGACCCCGTGATTTTTTTACTTTTTCTTATTTGTATTATTTGTTGTTATATCGGCCATAATAACAAATATTCTGTGAAAATTTCATCGGGTTACCTATTACGGTTCAAGAGATATAGCCCTCGGACAGACGGACAGACAGACGGAGAGACAGACGGCGGCGTAGGCTTATTAATGGGGTCCCGTACGACGGATACGGAACCCTAAAAAGGTGCAGTGGGGCCATTCTTTGGGCATTCACGGCCACACACGGTAGTTAACGGAAAATTAAATTTTAAAACCGCAGTTCCGTACTGCTTCACCACGTCGAGAATAGCTCTCCAGATCCGTGGTTCCCGCATAATATCATAAAATATTCCAGCTCTACAGATTCACAAGCGCGGCTGTTGCGGACTCCACAAATAACTTCGCACGCAGCTGGCCACTGCGACCGACTGTCTAACGAACTCACGCACGCACGCTGCAGCATCGATCGACTACAACACTAGATATGTGATCCCCGTACTAAGGAAGGATGTAACAAAAACCGGCCAATCGCGAGTGGGCTCGCACACCGAGGGTTCCGTACCATCACTTAATGAGCCGGTTTTCATTATTTGCTTTACTTTAGAGTTTGCAATATAATCATACAAAGTTTGACGCTTGTGTGTTTTTTTTTATGTAAACCAAAATGTATTACAGTTTTTACGATACAGTAAAAACAAACAAAAAAGAGGGGGAAAAAAAACCTAAAACCATCTTGAGAAGTGACTGGATGTAAACGTGTGTGTGCGTGTGTGATGTACGTAAATCGATAAAGTGGGCATGTTCATGGGCGTCGTTAGATACCTTATGGGTAGCTAGGCGTCACATGTCGCGCTTTCTATAAAAAAAAAACCGGCCAAGTGCGAGTCGAACTCGCGCACCGAGAGTTCCGTATCGCCATAATGTCATGGTCAGCGCCACTCACGCCATCTACGTATTAGTCGAGGTATTAGCTAAAATGCTTCATAGTCTTTTCGGTAGATGGCGCGCATACAATTTTTAGTTTCTTCTATGGGAACCCTCGTGAACTTTTTACTTTTTCTTAGTTTTATTATGTATTGTTACATCGGCAATAATAACACATATTCTGTGAAAAATTCAACGGGCTACCTATTACGGTTCAAGAGATACAGCCCTCGGACAGACAGACAGACAGACAGACAGACAGACATACGGCGTAAGCTTAGCAATAGGGTCCCGTACCGGATAGGGAACGCTAAAAATAATCATTCGTAAAAAAAAATTGGTTGTCTGTAAAGTTGGTTTACGGACGATAGTTTTACGTGATGATGTCATAAAGTAAATCAGTTCCGGCGGATATTTACCATGTAAAATTAATTTAAGTACATGTTAAAGATGTGATAATAACTAATAAAAAATATGAGAAAATAACGACTATTAATTAAATTTAAAAAACCTACATAACGCCATCTACATGTTCAACGTTGCAACAATTACCTAACTGCTAAATCAAGTATACCGCTCGCTGAAGTATTTAATTTAATATTGACGCTAGATGTGGACGCTAGATGTCGCTCCATGAAATTCACATACTGTTGTCACATACCGCTGAGAAAATTTGCAGCGATAAGTAGACGGTCGATAGCCCGCGTGTATAACACGTCTGGTCAGTGACGGTGGCAGGGACCGCGGGTTCGAGGCTCGCAAAAGACGGAGAAAAATATTTTGTATTTCCTACTATTATATATGCCTCTCTATCGCGCTCTCGCTTGCACACGCAGGTCTCTATCGCGCTCTCGCTTGCACACACAGGTTTAGATGGAACGTTACACTTCTTCGTGCGTGCAGCAGGTGTTCATCAATTAATAAGACGTGACATCATCACGTCAAAAAATATTTTCACCAGATTATCCGTGCTATTTAAGGCCTGCGACCAATTTTCTCGCGTCTGGTGTACAGGAATGATTTATAGGTGCGTTTGTTTAGAGTTCAACGATACGGATCGGTGCAAAGCCCTGCTATAACTTTACGAGTAGCGGTTGTAAACTGTACTTCTGGCTGGAGATTTGCCGAATTATTCACGATTGCTCCGGCAATGATGCTTAGAATTTAAATGGTCGTCCGGCTTGCAATATCGTGAGATCGACCAAGCTTATTTAACCCCCTCCCCCATTTCCCCCATTCCGCCATTTCCCCCACCCCGCCCTCACCACTTTTATGCAACCTAAATACCTAATATTCTGTAAATTATTCTACGTAATAATATTAGATGTTTTAGTGGAAATATGTTTATAGGCGTAATACTTGACCTGTGTTTTTTGTAATGTTGTTTCGGCTAGGCTGTCTATTTCCCGAATAAAGTAAATAAATAAATAAATAAATAGAAGAGGCGTTAACATTCAAAGGAAGTAAAGTAAGTAAAATTCAAAGGAAGTAAAGTAAGTAAAATTCAAAGAAAGTAAAGTAAGTAAAATTCAAAGGAAGTAAAGTAAGTAAAATTCAAAGGAAGTAAAGTAAGTAAAATTCAAAGGAAGTAAAGTAAGTAAAATTCAAAGGAAGTAAAGTAAGTAAAATTCAAAGGAAGTAAAGTAAGTAAAATTCAAAGTAAGTAAAATTCAAAGGAAGTAAAGTAAGTAAAATTCAAAGGAAGTAAAGTAAGTAAAATTCAAAGTAAGTAAAATTCAAAGGAAGTAAAGTAAGTATAATTCAAAGGAAGTAAAGTAAGTAAAATTCAAAGTAAGTAAAATTCAAAGGAAGTAAAGTAAGTAAAATTCAAAGGAAGTAAAGTAAGTAAAATTCAAAGGAAGTAAAGTAAGTAAAATTCAAAGTAAGTAAAATTCAAAGGAAGTAAAGTAAGTAAAATTCAAAGGAAGTAAAGTAAGTAAAAAAAACCGGCCAAGCGCGAGTCGAACTCGCGCACCAAGGGTTCCTTACCGCCATGTCATGGCTAGCGCCACCCACGCCATCTATGACGCGTGTTTATGAAATGCTTCATATTAGTTAAAATTCATGATTAAAATGCTTCATAGTCTTTTCCGTAGATGGCGCGCATACACTTTTTGGTTTCTGCTATGGGAACCACGTGATTTTTTTACTTTTTCTTATATTTTTTATTATGTGTTGTTATATCGGCCATAATAACACCATATTCTGTGAAAATTTCAACGGGCTACCTATTACGGTTCAAGAGATACAGCCCTCGGACAGACAGACAGACGGACGGACGGACGGACAGACAGGCAGAAGGCGTAGGCTTAGTAATAGGGTCCCGTACCGGATACGGAACCCAAAAAATGGTGCGTGATTACTGATTAGTCTTCGTCCCTCCATTGTCTACACCCTGCATTGGCGACACATGTTTTACTAGAAAATAGAGCTAAATAGATACGGAACCGTAAAAAGATTTTTAATAAGAAACGCAACTAAAATCTAAACAATATAAAAAAAAAACCTACAACCAATACGCAACACATACCTTCCCCAAAAGTTCTTCCTCAGGTTCCACAAACGGAACCACTACTTTCCGCCGACGTACTTTGTAACGCCGTGAACCACGATCGTCTACACCGGCCTTAAATATGGTCAAAGACCTTGGACGTCCCATAGAAAGGAACGATGACGACAAGGTTAGAGCCGGTGTAGCCAGGTTGTGGTTGACGCAAGGCGCTATTATATTCCCTAATGGCGTAAATAATAATTTTACGGGGTTAAATAAAATAAATTAAGCCTTCTATCACGATGTAGTGCAGAGTGGATTCTCCGCGATAAGTTATCGAAGCCAGAAACGGCCTAAAACTGTATTTTACATCGAGAGAAAGTCGAGTGAGTTTTAATGCGCCGATTCGTATCGCGGTGATGTTGGCACCACCAGCGCGGGTGACGTAGGACGTCGCTCGTTGCAAATTGTCACTTCTGCGAAAAATTTACAATGTGAAGGGGAGAATTTTGGTGCTGCGAAGTCAATCTGAGCAAGGGGCGCTGAGAGCGCCGGAGAACCGTTTCTGGGAAACAACTGTAAGTGCTGAGCCATTTATTTCTAGTCGCCTCGTACTTAAAATGTGAATTTTCTCCAGAAATAGTTTTGTGAAAACGTGTCAGGTTTTTTTCACCCAAGTTCATCCGCTCGAAAATCATTAATCTCTCTTTCCACGCCCGTCTGGCGTCTACGCTGCCCCCGCGGATAGTTGTCAAGCCGAATTATATTTATATTTCAGTTCTGCGTGTCGGCAAACTAACTTTTAATGTGAGGAGGCAGCTCCTACGAAGGCGGCTCGGCAGATAGAAGAAGCGACATTGACAGGTAACCTTACTTCTTCTACCGCGGAGTTTGTGTAGTATCGGAAATGTCAAATTCACGGAATTATATAAACTTAACTTGAAAAACGCATTCTCAATTTCTCCCCGTAGCGGAGCGAACGCCGTCGAGTGCAGGACGAAAGTACGGACTGCACTCTTGAGCTCGCCGCGCGATTAACGTCGGTGAGAGAATTATATTTTGTATTTAGTGGTAGGATTGTGAAAATGCACCAGCCCTCCGAGCGACGTGTGTCGCAGTATTTCTCCAATGTGTATTATGTATTGCACCGTATCTTTTAAATGTGAATGAAGGCCATCAGCCTGAGGGTACGTCCGCCGGTTTGGATGTGGTGCGGACGTACAAATTGAGCATGTGATTAACGTCGCTTCTTCTGACGGGCTCTGCTCGCAGTCTACGGTTGGGCTCGCGTTCCTCGAGCGGGTGCAGCTGCACCAACGGGCCGCGAGTCCCTTTGTGTGGGATCCGGTGTCGGTCCCTGCGCCTCGCCTGGCCGCATTCCTCGTGCACGAGTGGCGCGAAACCTCGGTCACGAGGCAGGCGGCTGTGCGCCGCGTCGGGGCTGACAAGCAACGCATCGTGGCACCAGAGAAGGCTTCAGCTCTCTCCGTCGTCTTCCGGATAGCAGCCACGGGAGCTCCGGAAGGCCCAAGCTAAGTTTCTTCTGGTGGCACGATTCGGTGAATGTGCGTGGTAAAATTAGGTATATGTAAATTTCAGTCTATGGCAGCAAGCCACTTTATATGTACAGACATGAACCAAACCCTGAGATCACTTTATATTATTTCATGTAATTGTCGTATTTTCTCGATAAATTAAATATTTCAAATTGTAACGGTTGACTTTATTTTACTCATGCTCTAGGCCATATGCCGCACACACCCCCCTATAGCATTGGCTATAGCTACACCCAAAAGTCACGCCTTACATTGGCGCCCTCAAATATAAAACCCACTGTGGTTCATGTCTGGACTAAGTGCCATGTCGAAAAAAAAAATTTTTTTTTCTCTCTCATAACAGTGTTTAAAGTTTAGAAACCACATTCACCGGATCGTTTATTGTGAAAATTATATTGTGAATATTTTGTGTGAAGAAAAATTTTAGGTATTTGTGATCGGTGGTACATACAGTAGGCAAGTGTTTTTATATTAGGATATGTGGGCAGAGCCGCTCACATAAACTAAAGGAGTTTATAGCTGTACGTACGCACCGACACAGGACTATATAAAGGAGTATTTGGGAGGTTATGAATTTGAAAGATTATGAGGTATTTTGTGTAGTAGGTATAATGAAGTGTTAGCCGACACGTAGGTTTTTGTGTATTTTTTTTATTTTCTACATATGTACACGGAGGTGCACATATATATAAACTAATATAATAGTCTATACTATATTAAATAGTATAGTCTATACTTATAAAATATTTACAGTGTTTGTCAAGCCGACATACACTACTTATGGTGAACGGAGCCGTTAAGAGGCAGCAATTTAAGGTAACAGTAACAAGTATATATTTTTGATTTTACATTAAATTCATTACGAGTGACCTTCAAACTTTAAAATGGCTCGTCCAATCAATTTTTTAAATTTAAATAAAGAAGAAGCTGTGTATGAACTGAAAATTAGGGGGGTCGAGCCCGGTCCTACGGTTGAGGTAAATAAAAAACTGTTGAGGGAATGCTTCGCGGAGTTTAGCCCGGAGGACCTGGCCGAGTCTACATACACAGTAGAGGAGGATCTAGCTGGCCTAAAAAAGACAGTTAGCGAGGTTGAGTCACGCTTGACCCGCATGCAGGCAGCACCAGAGCGGCGAGCGATTGCGTCTCTTACCGCCATTATCAACCACATGTATTATAGGGTGAGACGCATAGACGCGATCAGCGTAGACCACGTGACGGAAACATCCAGGCTGGCAGGAGTTATAGATCAGTTGTATGACATGTGCGTTAACTTGAAATTGTCGGCACATTCCAGTGAGACGCAGCGCGACGGGCAGGGGTCGGCCGACGCGGCCGGCACACCGGTCACCGGAACGCAGTCGCCGATAGCGGAGGCCGGGGTGTCGAGTCACGGCGGCGGACCCACGCCTGAGCCGCGAGGAGTCTCTAGCTGCGAAGGTCGTATGCTCAACGACTTGTACAAGGTAAAATTTAATGGTCGCTCGTGTGTACGGGCATTTTTACAAAAAATTGATGACCTTAGAATATCTAGGGATATCCCTAAGGGGAAACTTTTTGCCTCGGCAGTGGAGTTATTCGCGGACGAAGCGCTATTTTGGTTTCGCGCGGTCCGTGAATCGCTCCACGGATGGGACGATCTTGTAGTCCAGCTCACAGAAGCATTTGGCATTACGAACTACGACTATAGGTTGTACAACGAAATTAGAGACAGAACACAAGGAGAGAAAGAAAATATAGTAATTTACTTATCTATAATGGCGTGTATGTTCAAAAATTTATCGGAGCAGCCCACCGATAAATTTAAACTAGAAATACTACTGAACAATATAAAACCATGTTACGCACCGGTCTTGGCTCAAGCTACCGTTAACACAGTGGACGAGCTGAGGAAGGCGTGCAGAAGGTTCGAGGAGTTCAGCGAGCGGAGCGCGCTCTACCGGGAACCGCCGAGGCCTAGCACAACCTCGGTGGCACCGGAATTCGCGTACGTTCGCCAAAATAACCCTAGACCGGTAGCCGAAGTAGCAGTTAGACCACCAACTGCGAAGCCCGGAACGTTCTGTGTAAGGTGTAGGATGTTTGGTCATAGTCTGACAGGGTGCAAGGCACCAAAAGTAATTGTTTGCTACAAGTGCGGAACGAAAGGCGTTCTTAGCACGCAATGCCCCAAATGTAATCTGCCAAAAAACGAGTAAGTGTGAACCGCAGTTGCGCCACCTTTTCAAACAATTTTAATAAAAATGAGTGGTCAGATTGGTTAAATTTCGTGAGTAAATTTTTTAAAAGTAATGCCAATGCTTCGGTTCACTTTAAAAACAATAATAACGAGGATGTGAGAGAATTTGTGGAGGTTAAAGTTCAAAATTTAAATTTATGTGGTCTATTAGACTCAGGGTCATCAATTACTATTTTGGGCAATGACGCTCACCTTTTATTTTTAAACAATGGGTACCATATGGTACGAGACCCATCGTTAAGAGTTACTGTTGCCAATGGCTCTGATATATATAGTGTAGGTTACATGGTGTTACCCATGACATATAAAAATGTTACTTGTGAGATAAGGTGTTACGTGATTCCTGGAATCACGACTTCATTAATTTTAGGTGTGGACTTCTGGTCAAAGTTCGAACTAGTACCTGGATTATTTAAAAATTGTATAACAAATAATGTCTGTGCAGTAAACTCGAATTGTACAATATCCAACGTCGAACCACATGTGCGTGGCTTCGACGATCTAACTATGACGGAGAAGGAAGCTGCGACAAATGTAATTAATAATTTTGTAAAAATTTCTGATGAAGAAAAAGGCTTAGGTAGAACAACATTAGTAACGCACAATATAAAAACGGGTGACGCTTCACCAATTAAACAACGTTATTACCGAATGTCACCCGAAAAGCGTAGATTGTTATGCGAAGAGGTAGATAAATTGCTTGAGTTAGATGTACTTGAATATTGTGAGTCGGAGTGGGCCAATCCGGTTCTGCTCACACCGAAAAAGAATGGCGAAATGAGAATGTGTTTAGATAGTAGAAAGTTAAACGCGGTCACCATAAAAGACGCCTATAGTTTACCTTATATGTCAGACATCTTGGACAATCTACGTGACGCTTATTTCCTATCTAGCATAGATCTTGCTAAATCTTTTCACCAGATCCCGATAGCGGAGGAGGACCGCTGCAAGACGGCTTTCTTCGTTCCGGGTCGCGGAATGTTGCGATATAAAGTGACGGCGTTCGGCCTGTGTAACGCGCCGGCAAGCCAGCAAAGGTTGATGGACTCGATTTTTGGTCAGGAATTCGAATTTAAAGTTTTTGTTTTTGTAGATGATTTAATAATAGTGAGCCGCACATTTAGGGAACATGTTTCGTTGTTGGAAAAAGTTTTTATTAAATTGAAAAATGCAGGTCTAACTATAAATTTAAAGAAATGTTGTTTTTTTAGAAAGGAGCTTAAGTATCTAGGTTATGTTGTTAACGAGCAAGGACTACGCACAGATCCGGAGAAGCTGAAGGCTATTTTGGACATTCCGGTCCCAACCAGCAGGAAGGAAGTAAAGAGATTTTTAGGAACGGCTAGTTGGTACAGGAGGTTCGTACAAAATTTCAGCACACTAGCGGCACCGTTAAATGTCATCACGTCGCCGAAAAAATGTCCAAAGTTTCTGTGGACCGAACAGGCGGACGTGGCTTTCAACGCACTCAAGAACGCCCTAGTCACAGCTCCAGTGTTGTCATGTCCGAATTTTGAACTACCGTTTGAGGTTCACGCTGATGCGAGCGACTATGGTACGGGTGGTTTTCTCTCACAGACCATAGACGACGTCGAGCATCCAGTGGCCTATATGAGTAAGTCGCTTACTCCTCAGCAGAGGAACTACTCCATAACAGAGAGGGAAACCTTAGGTGTCCTCACGGCCCTGGAACACTGGCGGTGTTATCTAGACAATGGGAAACAATTTATAGTCTACACGGATCATGCGGCTCTACAATGGTTTCTGAACCTATCCAACCCAACAGGTAGATTGGCTAGGTGGTGTGTTAGACTATCTTCTTTCAACTTTGTAATAAAACACAGAAAAGGTGCAGACAATGTTATACCAGACATTCTGTCACGCTCTGTGCCAGTCGCAGCTGTCAATATATCTACCACTAACGACGAGTGGTATCTAAAAACGGTGGAAGGGTGTCAACTTAAACCCACATGGTATATAAACTATTCTATATTAAATGATAAACTGTACAGACGTTGCAAAGGAAAGAATAGGTTATGTTCGGAGTTCGAATGGAAACAATGCGTTCCACAGGAGTTCAGAGATGAAGTTATTAAGGAGAACCACGCGGAACCAGTAGCGGGTCACTTTGGGGTTTTCAAAACGCATAAAAGATTATGTTTGAATTATTATTGGCCCAATATGTTTAGAGATGTAGCTACATACGTAACGGAATGCGATAAGTGCCAAGCATATAAGCACTCAACGCAAGCTCCGGCAGGTTTAATGGGCAGGCCTAAGGACTGTTCTCGCCCCTTTCAAATAATATCTATAGATTTAGTGGGTCCCTTACCCAGAACTATGAATCAGTATACATTTTTGTTGGTTATCACGTGTTGTTTTTCAAAATTTTGCATTCTCGTACCTCTTCGTAAGGCTACGGGCAAATTAATAAATAAACATATGGAGGAAGATGTGTTTTTAATACATGGTGTGCCACAAACAATAATTTCAGACAACGGCAGCCAGTTCATTTCAGCTGACTTACAGCAACTATTCACTAAATATAATATCCCAAACATGCATTTTACACCCAAATACACCCCTCAGGTAAACACAGTGGAAAGGTATAATAAAACAATAATGGTAGCAGTTTCCACTTTTATTGATGACAATCACAGAAATTGGGATAAAAACTTAAAAAAAATTCAATTTGCAGTGAATAATTCAGTGAACGAAGTCACTGGGTTCACACCATCGTTTCTGGTATATGGAAGAGAACTAGTAATATGTGGTTCTCATTATTTAGAAAACAATAATGACACCGATTTTATTTTTGCACCAAGAAATGTATATGCCGAGAACACAGGATACCTATCAAAAATTTTTACAGAGGTACAGTCTAGACTATGGCAGTCCCACTCACAAAACGCTGCGAGATATAATTTGCGTCGTAGGAATTGCGAATATAACGAGGGAGATCTGATCTGGAAGAAGACACAGTACCAAAGTGACGCAGCAAAGTTTTACAGTTCCAAGTTAGCTCCCAAATATATAAAGTGCAAAATAGTTGCAAAACTTTCACCTTTGGTATATGAGCTAGTAGATATGGCAGGTAAAAATTTGGGCCGCTGGCACATAAAAGATTTTAAATAAACTTTTACCTTGCAAATATAACAGAAATAAATTCAACTTTTGAAATTATCTATTAAATTTTTTTTTTTCCTTTAAATAGTATACATGGGTAACATATAGATTAGGCTAGTTAGGGAGTAGGAATTAGGTGGAGGTTAATTTTATTGTTCTGGCGAGTTGCCACATACGAAGTGAGCAACTCATCCACTTCATCATATATATTTACATGTTAGTATGTAGGTAGGTTATAGGTGTTTATTTTTATTATTTCATTTGTGATAGGACGGAAGTGGGGGGAGGCAGACTCGGTGCTGGAGTCGTCAGGGCTGAAGCTGCGGCTTGGCATAAGCGGGTGGCGACTCAAAGCCAACGCTCCTAGGCGGATCGTAACCTAGGTAAAAATAAAAAGCATATACCACATGACAGCGGCTCACAACTGTCAAATAAAAATAATAAAGCCTAAATGTGTAGCCAACCCATGGAACCTTTGACGGCAACAGCCCGAGCCAGCTTCCGGTAGTTAGGATATTGTGTATTATTTATGTGTTCGAAAAACATGGGAGAGGAAGAGCCTTGCCCATGTGGTAGTAGTTTGTCTGGCATGACCGCCAGGCAAACAGGGGGCCGAGGTTATTCATAACTAAGGTGTACTACGGATATATTGTATGTTGGGAAAATGTTTGAAAACATGGGAGAGGAAGAGCCTTGCCCATGTGGTAGTAGTTTGTCTGGCATGACCGCCAGGCAAACAGGGGGCCGAGGTTATTCATAACTAAGGTGTACTACGAATATATACTGTATGAAGTGAAGATTTTTGAAAAACATGGGAGAGGAAGAGCCTTGCCCATGTAGTAGTAGTTTGTCTGGCATGACCGCCAGGCAAACAGGGGGCCGCGGTTATACTTAACTAAGGCGTACTACGTATATATATACTGTTTGACAAGGAGGTAGATAGATGGAGTTAGTGTGTAATGAATTACGACTTTATGAGACCTGTTCTTAATTATATGTTAATGGTTTATTTAAACCAAGGTGTATTAAGGTAGATGTGTTATTGTTTATATTGTATTATGAAGGTCGGTTGGTTTGCGTTTTTCAAGTTTGATGACGAAATTTTTTAACACAATTTGTTCGATTTAGGGAGGATTGTTTTGATTTAAATTTTGCTTCGTGACACATTTTGAGCCAAGCTATTATATATATGCTTGTCTCGTTGCTTGGAAGGGTAAGACTTTAGGTAGATTTGTATCCTCTAGTCGAAGCATGTCAGATGAAGTATGCATGAAGATAGTGTAAGGGTATGTTAACTTCGTTTGCGTGAAGTATGAGAGATAGGATGGAAGAAGAGAATAATCGCGTTCATGAAGGTTTAATTTAGATGGAGGCAATTGAAGATTTTCCTCCTGCGGTCGGAAAATCTAGAGGGGCCGGGGGAGTATTGTAACGCCGTGAACCACGATCGTCTACACCGGCCTTAAATATGGTCAAAGACCTTGGACGTCCCATAGAAAGGAACGATGACGACAAGGTTAGAGCCGGTGTAGCCAGGTTGTGGTTGACGCAAGGCGCTATTATATTCCCTAATGGCGTAAATAATAATTTTACGGGGTTAAATAAAATAAATTAAGCCTTCTATCACGATGTAGTGCAGAGTGGATTCTCCGCGATAAGTTATCGAAGCCAGAAACGGCCTAAAACTGTATTTTACATCGAGAGAAAGTCGAGTGAGTTTTAATGCGCCGATTCGTATCGCGGTGATGTTGGTACCACCAGCGCGGGTGACGTAGGACGTCGCTCGTTGCAAATTGTCACTTCTGCGAAAAATTTACAATGTGAAGGGGAGAATTTTGGTGCTGCGAAGTCAATCTGAGCAAGGGGCGCTGAGAGCGCCGGAGAACCGTTTCTGGGAAACAACTGTAAGTGCTGAGCCATTTATTTCTAGTCGCCTCGTACTTAAAATGTGAATTTTCTCCAGAAATAGTTTTGTGAAAACGTGTCAGGTTTTTTTCACCCAAGTTCATCCGCTCGAAAATCATTAATCTCTCTTTCCACGCCCGTCTGGCGTCTACGCTGCCCCCGCGGATAGTTGTCAAGCCGAATTATATTTATATTTCAGTTCTGCGTGTCGGCAAACTAACTTTTAATGTGAGGAGGCAGCTCCTACGAAGGCGGCTCGGCAGATAGAAGAAGCGACATTGACAGGTAACCTTACTTCTTCTACCGCGGAGTTTGTGTAGTATCGGAAATGTCAAATTCACGGAATTATATAAACTTAACTTGAAAAACGCATTCTCAATTTCTCCCCGTAGCGGAGCGAACGCCGTCGAGTGCAGGACGAAAGTACGGACTGCACTCTTGAGCTCGCCGCGCGATTAACGTCGGTGAGAGAATTATATTTTGTATTTAGTGGTAGGATTGTGAAAATGCACCAGCCCTCCGAGCGACGTGTGTCGCAGTATTTCTCCAATGTGTATTATGTATTGCACCGTATCTTTTAAATGTGAATGAAGGCCATCAGCCTGAGGGTACGTCCGCCGGTTTGGATGTGGTGCGGACGTACAAATTGAGCATGTGATTAACGTCGCTTCTTCTGACGGGCTCTGCTCGCAGTCTACGGTTGGGCTCGCGTTCCTCGAGCGGGTGCAGCTGCACCAACGGGCCGCGAGTCCCTTTGTGTGGGATCCGGTGTCGGTCCCTGCGCCTCGCCTGGCCGCATTCCTCGTGCACGAGTGGCGCGAAACCTCGGTCACGAGGCAGGCGGCTGTGCGCCGCGTCGGGGCTGACAAGCAACGCATCGTGGCACCAGAGAAGGCTTCAGCTCTCTCCGTCGTCTTCCGGATAGCAGCCACGGGAGCTCCGGAAGGCCCAAGCTAAGTTTCTTCTGGTGGCACGATTCGGTGAATGTGCGTGGTAAAATTAGGTATATGTAAATTTCAGTCTATGGCAGCAAGCCACTTTATATGTACAGACATGAACCAAACCCTGAGATCACTTTATATTATTTTCATGTAATTGTCGTATTTTCTCGATAAATTAAATATTTCAAATTGTAACGGTTGACTTTATTTTACTCATGCTCTAGGCCATATGCCGCACACACCCCCCTATAGCATTGGCTATAGCTACACCCAAAAGTCACGCCTTACAACTTGATGTCGTCGCCCCACCTGGCGGGTGGTCTTCCCGCACTCCGTTTTCCTGGCTGCCAGTGTAGGACACGGTTACTCCAACGGTCGTCGTCTATTCGGCCAACGTGCCCAGCCCACTGCCGCTTGAGCTTTTTCCATGTTAGTAACTAAGATAAGATAAATAAGTGACGGGTGGTTGAGTAGTTTGGGCATCGGCCTCTCATGCGAGAGGTCCGAGGTTCGAATGCGGTCGGCGTGTTTTTTCTGAAGAGAAAATTTACGTGCATACCTATACAACTGCTGCTTCACCGTTCTGAACCGGTGTAAAACTGTAGGTCCCTTCCCTTCCCCTTACTAGGTGGTAGGCTCAAATTGTAGCCAACTGGGTTGATACCACCTTACTGGATGTAAGATGGCCGCATAGCAGTCTCGGTTGTGTTCTCCTCCAGGGAAGGCTCCGGTATGGCACCTACCTTCTCGGAGGTGTTATTGGCTGGTCGGAGCATGTGCTTTGGCCCCTCCGACTCAGCCACCCATACCGGATTACATAAAAAAAGGTGTAAATAATGCAAAATGCATAAAACGACACGATGACCTAAGCGTTGAACTTGCTATTTTTGTCCGGACATCATCGCTTCGTCGCCGTTTGGACTCTCACCAAGTTTCGGCCTCATGCGATTTCGTTCTTGGGTATAGTGATTTGGGTTAGATATTATTCATTTCACCTAACGGTTCTGATTTTTTGTTTAGTTCAAATCAATAATTTATTTAATCAAGTAATTAAGTAAGTAATAATAAAATTAATAACCTAAAACAAAACTTACCTATCTAAGAAAAGAAAAATTAACAGGAACCTTTGTACCGTGTGGGGCCGGTGCTTTAAAGGAATAGCCCCACTGCATCTCTCCCCGTGTATGTCGTAAAAGGCGACTAAGGGATATGACTCCCTTCTGATATTATGAGATATTCTCGGAGATATTACTAGGTGGTAGGGTTTAACCCGCCCGGGTTGGTACGACCGCACTGAATGAAAGGTCGGTCGAAACGGCTATGTAAATAGTTTGTGTTTTCCGTCCAGTTCAGTGTAGCCGGCACGACCGAAGGGAAGCACTGACGTGGCACCAACTTCACCCGGTGTTATGGGCTGACATCACGGATGTCGTAGGTGATGTAGCCAACCGTGTCAGTTTCTATAAAAAAAAAAACCTACAAATAAAAAATGTCTTCCAGTTCAGCCGAGGCAGCCATAGTCCCTAGGACGCTTATAGCGTTCCCTCTTTGAATTTCTAGGCTTATTATGAGGCGTATGAAGAAAGCCTTGGCACGCACGTCACCGGACTTATATTCACTAGCAATTTTTTTTTTTTTTTTTATGGAAACTGACACGGTTGGCTACATCACCCACAACGTCCGTGATGTCAGCCCATAACACCGGGTGAACTAGGTGCCATGTCAGTGCTTCCCCCTTTGATCGTGCCGGCTACACTGAACTGGTCGGAAAACACAAACTATTTACATAGCCGTTTTGACCGACGTTTCATTCAGTGCGGTGGTACCACCCCGGGCGGGTTAAACCCTACCACTAAGTAAGATTAGGAGGAAAGGGGCCTACAGTTTTGCCGATGGTTTCGACAAAAGCCAGTGCGTCCGGTGACCACGCACCAAGCAAGGGTTTCCACCGCAAAACCTAGAAGCTCTAAGAGGGTTTTTAGGGACTCATACTTTCTATTTTTATTTGTTCTTAATTTGATCTTCTTTGACGCAATACTTCTTAGATTACAGTTTATGTGAAGTAGGTAGGAGGGTGGCATACTCGACATTCGAGAAACGGAAATGTCGTACGAATAATTTTTTTTTTTATGGAAACTGACATGGTTGGCTAAATCATCTAGAACATCCGCGATGCCAGCCCATAGCACCGGGTGAACTACCTAGCATTGACATTGCACCTGCAATGTCAGTGCTTCCCTCCATTTCATGTCGGCTACACTGAACTTGACGGAAAACACGAACTATTTACATAACCGTTTCGATCGACGTTTCATTCAGTGCGTTGGTACTGGTACCAACCCGGGCGGGATAAACCCTACCACCTACCTATCTAGTAAGGTAAGGAATCCGAAGCACGGTCAGCCTTCAACGGTCGAGCGGTCACCCATCCACGCACTGACCGCGCCCATGTGTGCTTAACAATAGTAGACCGACCGCACCGCTACCGAGGCTGACATGCCCGAATAAAGCATTTTCTACTTTTTTCATATAACCACGTTTTTTGTTGTAAGTATTGTTCGTTGTCATAGTCGGAGTTCATAATATTTTTAAACGATATTTTCAAATTCAACTCATTCGATTTCATCAGATGTAGTTTTATTTGGCTATATTTTCATACATTTTATTACTAAAATCATTGCATTCGTTACTTGCACACATAATGAATAACGGACGAATGCTAAATTATCAAATTTTATATCAGTAACTGTCTCTTGGCTGAAGTGATAAATTCTCAGCTCTTGACAGTTTTCATTTGAAAGTGTGCCAGAGCTTGCAGCGACTGTGTCTTCCTTGTTAGGGTTCCGTATCCGTCATACGGGACCCTATTACTAAGCCTACGCCGTCTGTCTTTCCGTCTGTCTGTCCGAGGGCTGTATCTGTTGAACCGTATTATGTAGCCCGTTGAAATTTACACAGAATATGTGTTATCATGGCCGATATAACAACAAATAATAAAAATAAGAAAAAGTAAAAAAATCACGGGAATCCCCATACAAGAAACTAAAAAGTGTAAGCGCGCCATCTACTGAAAAGAGTATGAGGCGTTTTAACTAATACATAGATGGCGTGAGTGGTGCTGACCATGACATGGCGATACGGAACCCTCGGTGTGCGAGTTCGACTCGCACTTGGCCGGTTTTTTCTCGACGTCCATGCTGTGTGTTGCGACAAACATGCAGGCCAGCTTGTGTCTGTTCTCGGTCTTGGTAGCTCAGTGGTGCGATCGGTCGACTACCGATCATGATCATAAGCACACCTGGGCGCGGTCAATACTTGGATGGGTGACCGCTCGGCCATTGGAGGCTGACCGTGGTTAGGATTCCACGTAAAACTGTAGGACAACAAATAAAAAATAGAAAAAAATTAAAAAATTAAGGGGTCCATATAAAAGTTACATGTTATTTTCAAGGTTTCTGTCTTCTGTCGTTGAGCCGTTACATGGATCGATAGTGATCACGTTAAATGAATAAAAACTTGCCCGCACGCGCACTGAGATCAGTTCTATTTTTGAAATCTCGAGAGTTTCGTTCGTTCTCTCTCTCTTGCGCCGTGTCGCGTGCGCTTGCGCGGCTGCGCGCACTCTATTTAGAGAGATTACCACAAACTGTGCGCGCGCGCATAGACGGCGGGTAACAGCCGTCGACGTGCATCATGCTGTTAGCACTTGCATCATCGGTTTATGGCGCGGCTGGCTGGATGGCTGGAAGACCGTTTGTATCAGTATTACATTACATACATACATACATACATATCACACACGCTGAATCCCGACAATCGGGGTAAGCAGAGTAATCGGTGTTGTGCTGCAAGAACTCTGGTCGATTACAGCACAACACAAACCGCCACGTTTCGCAAAGTATTCGAACAAGATTCAATCGATCAAGCAGCAGGTAAGGCACGAAGACCCACCCGCTGCATGACTCGGTGGAAGTACCGTGCCAAGGTGAGGGGTGGCGAAATTGGCTGCGCCTGAGGCTTCAACCTCGGGCACAGTCACCCAGTTGAAAATATCCAGAATATGACTGGAAGATATCTCTCTAATTCCGCCTAATGTACATTATATGTCGTGCTTGTTTCGTGTTACATAAAAAAAAACAATTTTAACAACTTCATGGTGTTTTGAAACTCATTGCAATACAACTGTTTATCCGAGAGTGCAAGGGTTCACTGTGTTTTTAGGGTTCCGTATCCGGTACGGGACCCTATTACTAAGCCCACGCCGCCGTCTGTCTGTCTGTCTGTCCGTCCGCCCGTATGTTCGAGGGCTGTATCTCTTGAACCGTTGAAATTTTCACAGAATATGTGTTAATATGGCCGATAGGTATAACAACAAATAATAAAAATAAGAAAAAATAAAAAAAACATGGGGGTTCCCATAGAAGAAACCAAAAAGTGTATGTACGCGCACCATCTACCGAATAGAGTATGAAGCATTTTAACTATTCATAAATTTTAACTAAGAAGCATTTCATAACACGCCATAGATGGCATGAGTGGCGCTAACCATGACATGGCGATACGGAACCCTCGGTGCGCGAGTTCGACTCGCACTTGGCCGGTTTTTTTTATAAATAAATAAATATCGAGGACGACGCACTGACTCACGGCTTGCCTGGTCTGCGTAGGTCTTACTCCGTTGATCTTTACAACTCCCAGACGATACTAAATCCAGTTTCTAGATGTCTGGCCGGACCGGTGGTGTGTGGGAGGGACCAGTTATACAGCTTTCTTCGCTCCTGTCCTCCTGATACTTATGCAGTAGGCAACCTCCTTGTATAGCACCGCATGTATACATACAGGATATATTTAACTTACTAGGTGGTGGGGTTTAACCCGCCCGCGTTGGTTGGTACCACCGCACTGAATGAATCGTCGTCGGTCGAAACGACTATTCACATAGCCGTTCCGTCCGACCGACGTTTCATTCAGTCAGTGCGATGGTACCAACCCGGGGGTGATAAACTCTACCACCTAGTAAGGTAAGAAGGGAAGGGACCTACAGTTTAACGTAGAATGCAAACCACGGTCAGCGTCCAACAACGGTCGAGCGGTGGGTGACCCATCCAAGTACTGACCGCGCTCAGGGTTACTAACAATAATCGACCGACCGCACCACTGAGCTACCGAGGCTAACATTGTATGAGAGCCATATCTTAGCGTAACCGGAACTGAATTTTATTTAGCCTATCCTGTGTCACGTATAGTTAAATGTGCTTGTACTAAGTTTCATCGAATTCAGATGATCGTTTTAAGAGTTATGGAGGAATATATTTCCCCCCAAGTACAGTCTCGGGTCCTTCAAGAGGGGCGTGAATGGGCACCTGTCAGGCCGGCATGGCATTCGCAACCACCGCATACGACCGAAAGTCCGTGGGCGTCGTTAGACACCTTATGGCTGGCTCGGCGCCATATGTCGCGCTGTCAATAAAAAAAAGAACATACATACATACAAGAAAATATTTCTAAAAATCGTCAATTTAGTTTTAGTACCATACATAGAGTCTACAAACGCAATATCTCATAAAACAAAGCAACTTACTCCATGACTATCCCTTACAGATATATTTATTAGTATTGATTCCAAGGATGGGGTACCTACATATTATGTACTACAACACAGATTCACTGAATTAAAAGATCTTAAGTGAAATCGATAGAGAAGACGGTGCAAGGTCAGAAGGCAATAAACTGCTCTGTGAGAAGAAACGCCGAGGAATTAGAAAAAGAAGCCGAGGCGACGAGACGGTACGAATAAATCTACGGTAATAGCAAATTTTACGATCGAAGGAAGAATGTACGATCTTCTCTGGTAATGATTTATCGGAAGTCCGTAGAAGTTTACCGTCGCACTGTCTGTCTGCTCGCGGAATATTGCGTCAGTCAGGCGAGAAATAAATCTTTCTGTCGTTCTACTGTGGAAAGTCGTAAACTTTCAGCTAATGACAGAAGTTATTATAATCAACGGGTCCGCAGAAATTACGTGTAAAATTTAAGAGACCATAGCGGAGATAGTTTGGATTTTTCCATGGTCATTCCATGAAGTAATTTAGAAAATCTACAATAATTTTTTATCATTTTTCACACCCGACGCAAAAGGAGGGATGTTATAAGATTGACCCCTCCGTCTGTCCGTCTGTCGGTGTGTCTGTCTGTGGCATTGTAGCTCCTAAGCGGATGGACCGATTTGGATATCGATGTGGGAAGACATATGGTGCGCGCCAGACTAACGCAGAGAATACCATGTCGGCCGGCTAGGTGCACCTTAACATTATTTTTGAAGGACCTCAGACTGTACATTAGAGGAAACGATGCAGGTGGGAGTGCATTCCACATGTTAATAAAGGACCAACTCTGTAAATAAAGGATTTACAGGATCGATTTGTCCCAAGGGGGGAATATCGCCATATACTCCGCATATAAATAATAAAGTTTATTTCTATGGATATTTTAAGAGGTTTTAAATTACGGTGGTTGTTAGACATTATTTTTTTTTTTATAACAAAACAGCTTTACTCACGGTTGTTCCGAGCTATGTTGCTCGACGTTTCGGGCCAAGCGTATGTCCCATCCTCATGAGCACTCTGCCTGGTGCGACGGTTGGCAGAGAACTGTCAGATCTCCGTCCGTCGTTGACGGAGATTGTGCCGGAAGTGGACACCGTCAGCGCCTTCTGTCTCTCCGCCGAGATCCGGGACGCACCTGAACCTTCGTCTACGGAAACTACCCGCACTGGCCACAGCTACAATCTCCGTCAACGACGGACGGAGATCTGACAGTTCTCTGCCAACCGTCGCACCAGGCAGAGTGCTCATGAGGGTGGGCCATACGCTTGGCCCGAAACGTCGAGCAACATAGCTCGGAACAACCGTGAGTAAAGCTGTTTTGTTATAAAAAAAAATAATATCTATGGATATTAGTATGCATAACATGTCATTACCTACAATACATAGAGCTATTCCCGAATCGTGAGAACCTTCAATTTAAGTATTCACCTCCGCCATTGTTTACTCGATGCCTTCGCCACCGGTCTGCGCTTGCGCAATGGAGCTGCTAGCGAACGCCACCGACAATCGCTCCACGCCACGCGCACCGCACCGCCCGCATCGACTAAAATAACCAACAGCTCTCGGGTTTAGGCATTCACGGTTTACTGGATTAGATTAAGTTTCAGATTCAGACAACGTTAACAATATTTCATTGAGACATATATGCATATTCAGTAGGTTATGCATCGTCATCATTTTTAGGGTTCCGTATCTGTCGTACGGGACCCTATTACTAAGCCTACGCCGTCTGTCTGTCTGTCTGTCTGTCTGTCCGTCTGTCTGTCCGAGGGGTGCATATCTTGAACCGTAATAGGTAGCCAGTTGAAATTTTCACAAATTTTCACATTTTTTGAAATTGATTGCAAAATATGGCCAAAATTGACGTAATTGCAAAATATGGCCAAAATTTACGTAATTGCAAAATATGGCCAAAATTTACGTCATTGTTGCAAATACAGATGACCCCAAAATATTACATAACTAGCTGTGCTCGTGACTTGGTTCGCGTGGACCACAGGTCATGCATAGTTTTGACTAGGTACCTGTAATGAAACAATTCATTTTCCTGAATAAAAAGTAGGTAATGGAACGCCAGTTGCAAAGAGGGGAGGTTCATTAGATTGACATATTATGATTATTGAAGGGGGAGGGCTTCGAAAGTCAGCAAAAATCGATACATACATACATACATATCACACACGCTGAATCCCAAAAATCAGGGTAAGCAGAGTAATCGGTGTTGTGCTGCAAGAACTCTGGCAAATTACAGCACAACACCGACCACCACGTTTCGCAAAGTATTCGAACAAGATTCAATCGATCTAGCAGCAAGTAAGGCACGAAGACCCACCTGCTGCATGACTCGGTGGAAGTACCGTGCCAAGGTGAGAGGTGGCGAGTCTGTCGCCCTTTAGCACGGCATCTTGTCCTTATCCCTTAGTCGCCTTTTACGACATGAGTAGGTGAGCTATGCCGCTACGACGCCACTTTCAAACTTCAAAATTTTCTAAGTCCCGGGAATCGGGGGGCGTGGCCTAATTTGGGGTGTACGTAGGGCTTCGGAGTCAGGGTTCAGCTCCAGGGTGTCAGGTCAGGGTGCTGCGCCCCATCAATTTGGTGTGTACGTAGGCCTTCGGAGTCAGGGTTCAGACCTTCGGATTCAGGATTCAGGCCTTAGGATTCAGGATTCAGGGTTCCAGATTCAGGGTTCAGGTCCAGGGTGCTAGGTCAGGGTGCTGCGCCCCATCCATTTGAGGCGTACGTAGGCCTTCGGAGTCATGGTTCAGCTCCAGGGTGCTGCACCCCACCAGCATGGTTCCACATGCACCGAGGCTTCGCCCCTGCCCCCTACCCCGCCCCGCCCCTGCCACACCCTTCGCCCCAGCCTTCACCCCTCCACAGTACCCCTGCCGACCGAGCGCAGGTAAATAGAGGTAGATAAACTAAGAGTGGTGCGTATTGTCTACCTGATAAGGGGTAGTTGATTCACCTCTATTGTCGGGAGGCAGGTTTAAACCTGTAGCAACCTGTAGGAACGACTGACTCCGCTTACGCATTGAATAGAAATATAACATTAACAATTGTTCTGTGAAATGTATTCATACTCAGCATGACTAAGGCATCGTCAGTCAGGTAGGTTGGAGCCTAATGGTGTAGGAATGCAGACATGGCGCCGTCGCCGTCGGGCTTTGGCGGCGGGGAAGTTTGGCTGGTGCATTTAAAAATTCCGACACGCTCACTGTGACCGCAGTCGACAACGATGAACAGTCAGCCGCCAACATTACGCCGAGCTGCACGCCTGCGCCCACCGCTACAATGTCGCTAACGACTATCCACGTGCACACCTCGGGGCCGAGGCACGAGCGCTATTCGTCCGAGTCGGCACGTCTTCAAACATTCAACGATTAGCCACGCGCCCTCCGGCAGAAGCCTGAAGAAATGGTTAAGGCTGGGTTTTTCTACACTGGTTTTGGTGACAAAGTGGCGTGCTTTTACTGCGGAGGAACACTCAACCAGTGGCGACCGGAAGACACACCGTGGGAGGAGCACACGAGGCTAGACCGCTGCGCTTTCGTCTACATAATGAAGGGAGCTGACTTCGCCACAGTCAAAGCAAAAGGATTGGACGAGATCGACATTCCGAGCTATTCGCCATACTTGTATGCGCCATCAGACGATGGAGCCTTTAACTTGAAATGATTAATTTTCAATAAATATTTTTACATTTAAACAGTGAATACATTTATTTCAACCCACCCACACCCATAAATGAAACAAAAGTTAGCAGAAATGTTTATTTATTTTCACAAATCTTAATACTAAAGTGTACATGATATATGTTTTAGAAAAGTCACTTAAACCCATTATTTACATAAATGGGGCAACCTAAGTTTCGTCAGCAAATATTTATTTCTTGGTCAGGTCTATGATGGTTGTTTTAAAGATGATGATGATGGCGTGGTATATAGGTTAGAAATCAGCTTGCTGTCGCGCTGGTTAATGGTGATATGTATGATGGCCCATTACCTCTGAGAAAAAATTGTATTGGATGTTGTCAGAATATTTTAATTTTTCATGACATATTTTATTATTTAATTTACGTACAAAGTGGAAATCTTATACTCTTAATCTATTTGTATAACATTTTGCTGCGCATCTAAAATTTGCGTAACGATATTGGCTATAGCGGAGATTATCCTTCGCTCATATTGGTTTAGCTCTGGGGTCTGCTGCACAATGCCTAACGTTGGCGATTGATGCTGCTGAGTGATCCAATCTGAAGATTGCAATGTGCACACGTTTGATGTTGGATCTTGCTTGTGCGATGTCAGCGGTGATGGCGGCTGCTGTTGATGTGTAGGCGAATAGTATGCAGATGAGTATCGCGGTGGAGATGTCGCTGGTAGAGGTGGCGATGGTGAATAATTCATCAGGGTATACGTAGGTGAGCCGTAGGTGGGTGAGTATCGCGTTGGATATATCGTTGGTGGAGATGTAGGTGGTGAATTAAGCAGCGGTGAGTCTTGCGCAAGCGAACCCACCCAACTTATGAGTGGTGGTGCGGAAATGTATTAGGACAGTGTTTTTCAAACTGTGGATAGCGAAGCCAGTGCTAGGTCAGGGTGCTGCGCCCCACCAGCGTGGTTCCACTGGCACCGAGGCTTCGCCCCTTCCCCCTACCCCGCCCCGCCCCTGCCACCCCCCCCCCCCCCCCCCCCCCCCCCTCCGCCAGTCAGGTAGGTTGGAGCCTAATGGTGTAGGAATGCAGACATGGCTGACTCAATATCTTTGGAATTTTACCTGTAGAGACGTGACGTAATGAAGTACCACTCCAACCTATCGTCCTGTGAGTTACACCGAGTCGAGATCGAGGAGGTGAAAGCTCATGCCACTCGGTGTGCGAGTTGGACTCGCACTTAGTCGGGAAACTGGCTCGGTTGACTATATCAACTACAACCTACAGTTATACGTTTATCCTACAGTTGGTGAAAGCTGCAAGTTGAAATCAAACTTATTACAATGGCTCAAGGTACATTATTTATGTTTGATTCCTGCCTACGTGCCGGAGTACCTAGCGTGTTAATACTTGCTTACAGTGTGACTCATTTAGGGATGAACAATTAGAAATTGTGGTGTGAAGGGTGGTTGGTGAAAGCTGCAAGTTGAAATCAAACTTATTACAATGGCTCAAGGTACATTATTTATGTTTGATTCCTGCCTACGTGCCGGAGTACCTAGCGTGTTAATACTTGCTTACAGTGTGACTCATTTAGGGATGAACAATTAGAAATTGTGAACTGGGGTTGACAAAAGAGCTCATTAGTGGTAGATACCAAGGGATCGCTCACAGGCAACGCAGATTGAGACTTGTTGAAATATACCAATTGTTGTGGAGATATTTTTAAAGGTAAAATTTTCTTAGTGCAACTATTGTGAAAGATAACTGATGTCTGGGGTTGAACAAAAGAGCTCATTACTGGAAGGTATCAGCGGGTCGCTCACAGGTGACGCAGCGCAGGTTGAGACTTGCAGAAACATGAAAATGTTTGGTGAAATTATTTAAAAGTAATATCGCGCTGTGATAAAGTGTAGGTAAGTCGACCCTTCCCACAACAGCCATTATTAAAGATAATAGACGTCTTTGGGGGTTGAACAAAAGAGCTCTGTACTGTAAAAACCAACGGGTCCATCTCGTTCGACGCAGATTGAGACTTGTAGAAACATGAAAATGTTTGACAAATTTTTAAAGTAAAATATTTTTTAGTATATACTTTTTCCACATCATCATGTGAGGGGGTGGGGGTTATTTATCTATATAGCTCATGTTTATAAGACTGAGCGCACAATTTTAGTAAAACAGTTCGATCGCAGCAGCACGCCGACTTGTATCTCTACACACCACGGTGAGCTGATTTCTAAATATCGACCACACCAGCATCATCTTCACACCAACCATCATGGACCTAACCAAGATCAACTAAGCGGGCAAGCGAGCCTTCCTGGAGACGCGGAAACTCGCCATCTTGGAGATTGGAAAACTCTACCGAGTGACCGACTTGCGCAAAGTTGCAACCAAATACGGAGATCGCATTGTAGCTGACATCGATGAGACTTTCTGCGTCTTCCTACCCAAGCGGATGATCGACGCCTTCAACAAGGATGGGAAGATGTTCGAAGATATGGTTGAAGCTAGCAGAGAAAACATGCTTGGGCTGAAATACCTTGGTGGGACGTATAATGCTATCGAGTTCGATAGTATGTAAGAAGAGGGCGTGGAAATGTATGTGGAATACCAACGTTTTAGCTGTACGATTTTACAGAAATAAAATTTTTTGTCTAATATATGTACTGTGTATTAAGGAAAATAACCTTATGTAATAAAGCTTATAATTGAACAATATTTTTTAATTTTCATACCCAACCGCACTAGATAATACCAAGGTATATAGTTATTAGTTTCTTAGTAAGAAACTCTAACAATTTTGTGAATCATCAAAATGTATTTCACTAAGGTTGGAAACAAAAGATTAAAAATTGTGCGAATTCTTTTCATAGCTTCAGCCCACAACTTTACCTGCGCACATGTAGGTACTTCTGGCATGAGGGGGCTGCTTCTAGATTAGGAAAGGTGGGTTGACGCTTGAGTTTAAATAATATTATTTCGAGGCATCATTTAAAATTGAAACGTCGTGCAAGCAAGTTCTCAAAGAAATCAACATCATGGGAGTGACCGCTAAATGGCGAATTAACAGCACCGCGCAAGTGCAGGGGGCCATCGTGCGGCACAACAGTGGAAAATTCAATGATGGCGAGCTGTATCGCTGTATTCAGCTAACCTATTCTTCAGGTGAGATATATTTGTCATTATAATATATATTTTATACATACCACTTTTTTTACAGAATCACAATGTTTACTCGATGTGAGCCTATTATACCTTATCACTATTTGATCATTGTCAGCCTCGGTAGCTCAGTGGTGTGTCAACAGCTGTAAAGCAACCCTGGGTGCGGATAGTGCTGAGATGGGTGATTGATCACTCATCCGTTGGAGGCTGACCGTGGTTCGGATCCTACGTTAAACTGTAGGATAAACGTATAACTGTAGGTTGTAGTTGATATAGTCAACCGAGCCAGTTTCCCGACCAAGTGCGAATCCAACTCGCACACCGAGGGTTCCGTATCACCATATCATGGTCAGCACCACTCACGCCATTAGTTATAATGCTTCATACACTACTATTTTGGCACCTATATTTATTATTAAGACCTATACTCAGGGCATTGAGGTGTACCAATGGGTTAAAAAAAAAGCTGAAATCGGCACTTTTGTTAGCACAAAAGGGCTATTGACGATTTAAAAAAAATTTATGTTTTGTCGTTTTATGTATCTCTTTTCTAATTTTATTTATTGTTGCGTTGTATTTAGTTATATTATTTTATTGTGTTGTTACTTTTTGTATTATTCTGTTTTTGCTATCCTTTGTGTTATTATAAGGTATTATTTTAAAGTTGTTATTTATAGTGTTAGTCATTTGTTTGTTTATTGATAGAAAAAGGTTCTGTGCTTATGTTAGGTTAGCACCATTGTTACATTATCATATCTACCTAAGGGTAGACCGGGCAGGATCTACCTGAGATGGGGCCTGGCGGCGAAGCTTTACAAGCGCAATTGTTCAGCCGGAAGCCGGAGCCGGTGGGGTAGCACGTTAAATTTATTAACATTTTATTAGGTAATAATTACTCCAATTAACTACTCTATTAAACTGATATGAAACTTAGGCGGTAATATTTCTAAAAATTATTTTGATTGCTCCAATTAAAACAAGAATTACATTTATTGAAGTTTTATTAGGTACCTATTAATTATCCCCATTAACCTGATAAGACCCTTAGCCTACAGAAAACGTTCAACGAGCCAACATTTCCGAGAGTTGGTGGATGACTCAAGATTCGGGAAGCATGATACCGGATTCGGGAATCATGAATTGGAGCCCAGGAGGTGGCGAGGGTAGCGGAGCGGGGGTAGCGGGGGTGGGGTGGCACGCTAAATTAATAATTTTTTTTATTAGGTATTAATTACCCCAATTAACTACTCTATTAAACTGATATGAAGCTTAGGCGGTAACATTTTTAAAATTATTTTAATTACTCCAATTAAAACGAGAATTACATTTATTGACGTTTTATTAGGTATTAATTACCCCAATTAACTGACAAATTGATGGGGCGCAGCACCTTGACCTGGCACCCTGGAGCTGAACCCTGACTCCGATCGGGCGGCAGGGATACTGCGGAGGGGTGAAGGCTGGGGCGGAGGGGGGGGGGGGGGGTGGCAGGGGCGGGGCGGGGTAGGGGGAAGGGGCGAAGCCTCGTTGCCAGTGGAACCACGCTGGTGGGGCGCAGCACCCTGACCTAGCACCCTGGACCTGAACCCTGCGGAAATGTTGGCTCGTTGAACGTTTTCTACAGAAAACGTTCAACGAGCCAACATTTCTTAACTTCTTAATTTCTTTCTTCATCCTATTAACCTGATAAGACCCTTAGCCTACAGGCTAAGGGTCTTATCAGGTTAATAGGGATAATTAATAGGTACCTAATAAAACTTCAATAAATGTAATTCTTGTTTTAAGTGGCGCAATCAAAATAATTTTTAGAAATATTACCGCCTAAGTTTCATATCAGTTTAATAGAGTAGGTAATTGGAGTAATTATTACCTAATAAAATGTTAATAAATTTAACGTTCTACCCCACCGGCTCCGGCTTCCGGCTGAACAATTGCGCTTGTAAAGCTTCGCCGCCAGGCCCCATCTCAGGTAGATCCTGCCCGGTCTACCCTTAGGTAGATATGATAAAATAAAAATGGTGCTAACCTAACATAAGCACAGTACCTTTTTCTATCAATAAACAAACAAATGACTAACACTATAAATAACAACTTTAAAATAATACCTTATAATAACACAAAGGATAGCAAAAACAGAATAATACATAAAGTAACAACACAATAAAATAATATAACTAAATACAACGCAGCAATAAATAAAATTTGAAAAGAGATACATAAAACGACAAAACATTAATTTTTTTAAACCGTCAATGACCCTTTTGTGCTAACAAGAGTGCCGATTTCAGATTTTTTTTTTTAACACATTGGTACACCTCATTGCCCTGAGTATAGGTCTTAATAATAAATATAGGTGCCAAAATAGTAGTGTATGAAGCATTATAACTAATGGCGTGAGTGGTGCTGACCAAGATATGGTGATACGGAACCCTCGGTGTGCGAGTTGGACTCGCACTTGGTCGGGAAACTGGCTCGGTTGACTATATCAACTACAACCTACAGTTATACGTTTATCCTACAGTTTAATGTAGGATCCGAACCACGGTCAGCCTCCAACGGATGAGTGATCAATCACCCATCTCAGCACTATCCGCACCCACGGTTGCTTTGCAGCTGTTGGCACACCACTGAGCTACCGAGGCTGACAATGATCAAATAGTGATAAGGTATAATGGGTTCACATCGAGTAAACATTGTGATTCTGTAAAAAAAGTGGTGTGTATAAAATATATATTATAATGACAAATATATCTCACCTGAAGAATAGGTTAGCTGAATACAGCGATACAGCTCTTGTGCCGCACGATGGACCCCTGCACTATTTGTCAGTTAATTGGGGTAATTAATACCTAATAAAACGTCAATAAATGTAATTCTCGTTTTAATTGGAGTAATTAAAATAATTTTAAAAATGTTACCGCCTAAGCTTCATATCAGTTTAATAGAGTAGTTAATTGGGGTAATTAATACCTAATAAAAAAAATATTAATTTAGCGTGCCACCCCACCCCCGCTACCCCCGCTCCGCTACCCTCGCCACCTCCTGGGCTCCAATTCATGATTCCCGAATCCGGTATCATGCTTCCCGAATCTTGAGTCATCCACCAACTCTCGGAAATGTTGGCTCGTTGAACGTTTTCTGTAGGCTAAGGGTCTTATCAGGTTAATGGGGATAATTAATAGGTACCTAATAAAACTTCAATAAATGTAATTCTTGTTTTAATTGGAGCAATCAAAATAATTTTTAGAAATATTACCGCCTAAGTTTCATATCAGTTTAATAGAGTAGTTAATTGGAGTAATTATTACCTAATAAAATGTTAATAAATTTAACGTGCTACCCCACCGGCTCCGGCTTCCGGCTGAACAATTGCGCTTGTAAAGCTTCGCCGCCAGGCCCCATCTCAGGTAGATCCTGCCCGGTCTACCCTTAGGTAGATATGATAATGTAACAATGGTGCTAACCTAACATAAGCACAGAACCTTTTTCTATCAATAAACAAACAAATGACTAACACTATAAATAACAACTTTAAAATAATACCTTATAATAACACAAAGGATAGCAAAAACAGAATAATACAAAAAGTAACAACACAATAAAATAATATAACTAAATACAACGCAACAATAAATAAAATTAGAAAAGAGATACATAAAACGACAAAACATAAATTTTTTTTAAATCGTCAATAGCCCTTTTGTGCTAACAAAAGTGCCGATTTCAGCTTTTTTTTTAACCCATTGGTACACCTCAATGCCCTGAGTATAGGTCTTAATAATAAATATAGGTGCCAAAATAGTAGTGTATGAAGCATTATAACTAATGGCGTGAGTGGTGCTGACCATGATATGGTGATACGGAACCCTCGGTGTGCGAGTTGGATTCGCACTTGGTCGGGAAACTGGCTCGGTTGACTATATCAACTACAACCTACAGTTATACGTTTATCCTACAGTTTAACGTAGGATCCGAACCACGGTCAGCCTCCAACGGATGAGTGATCAATCACCCATCTCAGCACTATCCGCACCCAGGGTTGCTTTACAGCTGTTGACACACCACTGAGCTACCGAGGCTGACAATGATCAAATAGTGATAAGGTATAATAGGCTCACATCGAGTAAACATTGTGATTCTGTAAAAAAAGTGGTATGTATAAAATATATATTATAATGACAAATATATCTCACCTGAAGAATAGGTTAGCTGAATACAGCGATACAGCTCGCCATCATTGAATTTTCCACTGTTGTGCCGCACGATGGCCCCCTGCACTTGCGCGGTGCTGTTAATTCGCCATTTAGCGGTCACTCCCATGATGTTGATTTCTTTGAGAACTTGCTTGCACGACGTTTCAATTTTAAATGATGCCTCGAAATAATATTATTTAAACTCAAGCGTCAACCCACCTTTCCTAATCTAGAAGCAGCCCCCTCATGCCAGAAGTACCTACATGTGCGCAGGTAAAGTTGTGGGCTGAAGCTATGAAAAGAATTCGCACAATTTTTAATCTTTTGTTTCCAACCTTAGTGAAATACATTTTGATGATTCACAAAATTGTTAGAGTTTCTTACTAAGAAACTAATAACTATATACCTTGGTATTATCTAGTGCGGTTGGGTATGAAAATTAAAAAATATTGTTCAATTATAAGCTTTATTACATAAGGTTATTTTCCTTAATACACAGTACATATATTAGACAAAAAATTTTATTTCTGTAAAATCGTACAGCTAAAACGTTGGTATTCCACATACATTTCCACGCCCTCTTCTTACATACTATCGAACTCGATAGCATTATACGTCCCACCAAGGTATTTCAGCCCAAGCATGTTTTCTCTGCTAGCTTCAACCATATCTTCGAACATCTTCCCATCCTTGTTGAAGGCGTCGATCATCCGCTTGGGTAGGAAGACGCAGAAAGTCTCATCGATGTCAGCTACAATGCGATCTCCGTATTTGGTTGCAACTTTGCGCAAGTCGGTCACTCGGTAGAGTTTTCCAATCTCCAAGATGGCGAGTTTCCGCGTCTCCAGGAAGGCTCGCTTGCCCGCTTAGTTGATCTTGGTTAGGTCCATGATGGTTGGTGTGAAGATGATGCTGGTGTGGTCGATATTTAGAAATCAGCTCACCGTGGTGTGTAGAGATACAAGTCGGCGTGCTGCTGCGATCGAACTGTTTTACTAAAATTGTGCGCTCAGTCTTATAAACATGAGCTATATAGATAAATAACCCCCACCCCCTCACATGATGATGTGGAAAAAGTATATACTAAAAAATATTTTACTTTAAAAATTTGTCAAACATTTTCATGTTTCTACAAGTCTCAATCTGCGTCGAACGAGATGGACCCGTTGGTTTTTACAGTACAGAGCTCTTTTGTTCAACCCCCAAAGACGTCTATTATCTTTAATAATGGCTGTTGTGGGAAGGGTCGACTTACCTACACTTTATCACAGCGCGATATTACTTTTAAATAATTTCACCAAACATTTTCATGTTTCTGCAAGTCTCAACCTGCGCTGCGTCACCTGTGAGCGACCCGCTGATACCTTCCAGTAATGAGCTCTTTTGTTCAACCCCAGACATCAGTTATCTTTCACAATAGTTGCACTAAGAAAATTTTACCTTTAAAAATATCTCCACAACAATTGGTATATTTCAACAAGTCTCAATCTGCGTTGCCTGTGAGCGATCCCTTGGTATCTACCACTAATGAGCTCTTTTGTCAACCCCAGTTCACAATTTCTAATTGTTCATCCCTAAATGAGTCACACTGTAAGCAAGTATTAACACGCTAGGTACTCCGGCACGTAGGCAGGAATCAAACATAAATAATGTACCTTGAGCCATTGTAATAAGTTTGATTTCAACTTGCAGCTTTCACCAACCACCCTTCACACCACAATTTCTAATTGTTCATCCCTAAATGAGTCACACTGTAAGCAAGTATTAACACGCTAGGTACTCCGGCACGTAGGCAGGAATCAAACATAAATAATGTACCTTGAGCCATTGTAATAAGTTTTATTTCAACTTGCAGCTTTCACCAACTGTAGGATAAACGTATAACTGTAGGTTGTAGTTGATATAGTCAACCGAGCCAGTTTCCCGACTAAGTGCGAGTCCAACTCGCACACCGAGTGGCATGAGCTTTCACCTCCTCGATCTCGACTCGGTGTAACTCACAGGACGATAGGTTGGAGTGGTACTTCATTACGTCACGTCTCTACAGGTAAAATTCCAAAGATATTGAGTCAGCCATGTCTGCATTCCTACACCATTAGGCTCCAACCTACCTGACTGGCGGAGGGGGGGGGGGGGGGGGGGTGGCAGGGGCGGGGCGGGGTAGGGGGAAGGGGCGAAGCCTCGGTGCCAGTGGAACCACGCTGGTGGGGCGCAGCACCCTGACCTAGCACTGGCTTCGCTATCCACAGTTTGAAAAACACTGTCCTAATACATTTCCGCACCACCACTCATAAGTTGGGTGGGTTCGCTTGCGCAAGACTCACCGCTGCTTAATTCACCACCTACATCTCCACCAACGATATATCCAACGCGATACTCACCCACCTACGGCTCACCTACGTATACCCTGATGAATTATTCACCATCGCCACCTCTACCAGCGACATCTCCACCGCGATACTCATCTGCATACTATTCGCCTACACATCAACAGCAGCCGCCATCACCGCTGACATCGCACAAGCAAGATCCAACATCAAACGTGTGCACATTGCAATCTTCAGATTGGATCACTCAGCAGCATCAATCGCCAACGTTAGGCATTGTGCAGCAGACCCCAGAGCTAAACCAATATGAGCGAAGGATAATCTCCGCTATAGCCAATATCGTTACGCAAATTTTAGATGCGCAGCAAAATGTTATACAAATAGATTAAGAGTATAAGATTTCCACTTTGTACGTAAATTAAATAATAAAATATGTCATGAAAAATTAAAATATTCTGACAACATCCAATACAATTTTTTCTCAGAGGTAATGGGCCATCATACATATCACCATTAACCAGCGCGACAGCAAGCTGATTTCTAACCTATATACCACGCCATCATCATCATCTTTAAAACAACCATCATAGACCTGACCAAGAAATAAATATTTGCTGACGAAACTTAGGTTGCCCCATTTATGTAAATAATGGGTTTAAGTGACTTTTCTAAAACATATATCATGTACACTTTAGTATTAAGATTTGTGAAAATAAATAAACATTTCTGCTAACTTTTGTTTCATTTATGGGTGTGGGTGGGTTGAAATAAATGTATTCACTGTTTAAATGTAAAAATATTTATTGAAAATTAATCATTTCAAGTTAAAGGCTCCATCGTCTGATGGCGCATACAAGTATGGCGAATAGCTCGGAATGTCGATCTCGTCCAATCCTTTTGCTTTGACTGTGGCGAAGTCAGCTCCCTTCATTATGTAGACGAAAGCGCAGCGGTCTAGCCTCGTGTGCTCCTCCCACGGTGTGTCTTCCGGTCGCCACTGGTTGAGTGTTCCTCCGCAGTAAAAGCACGCCACTTTGTCACCAAAACCAGTGTAGAAAAACCCAGCCTTAACCATTTCTTCAGGCTTCTGCCGGAGGGCGCGTGGCTAATCGTTGAATGTTTGAAGACGTGCCGACTCGGACGAATAGCGCTCGTGCCTCGGCCCCGAGGTGTGCACGTGGATAGTCGTTAGCGACATTGTAGCGGTGGGCGCAGGCGTGCAGCTCGGCGTAATGTTGGCGGCTGACTGTTCATCGTTGTCGACTGCGGTCACAGTGAGCGTGTCGGAATTTTTAAATGCACCAGCCAAACTTCCCCGCCGCCAAAGCCCGACGGCGACGGCGCCATGTCTGCATTCCTACACCATTAGGCTCCAACCTACCTGACTGACGATGCCTTAGTCATGCTGAGTATGAATACATTTCACAGAACAATTGTTAATGTTATATTTCTATTCAATGCGTAAGCGGAGTCAGTCGTTCCTACAGGTTGCTACAGGTTTAAACCTGCCTCCCGACAATAGAGGTGAATCAACTACCCCTTATCAGGTAGACAATACGCACCACTCTTAGTTTATCTACCTCTATTTACCTGCGCTCGGTCGGCAGGGGTACTGTGGAGGGGTGAAGGCTGGGGCGAAGGGTGTGGCAGGGGCGGGGCGGGGTAGGGGGCAGGGGCGAAGCCTCGGTGCATGTGGAACCATGCTGGTGGGGTGCAGCACCCTGGAGCTGAACCATGACTCCGAAGGCCTACGTACGCCTCAAATGGATGGGGCGCAGCACCCTGACCTAGCACCCTGGACCTGAACCCTGAATCTGGAACCCTGAATCCTGAATCCTAAGGCCTGAATCCTGAATCCGAAGGTCTGAACCCTGACTCCGAAGGCCTACGTACACACCAAATTGATGGGGCGCAGCACCCTGACCTGACACCCTGGAGCTGAACCCTGACTCCGAAGCCCTACGTACACCCCAAATTAGGCCACGCCCCCCGATTCCCGGGACTTAGAAAATTTTGAAGTTTGAAAGTGGCGTCGTAGCGGCATAGCTCACCTACTGACATGCACGGGGGGAAATGCAGTGGGGCTATTCTTTTCAAGTACCAACACCACATGGTGCTGGTACTTGAAAAATCGATGACGTATTATAATGACGGCACCAACCAAAGCTAATACCCGACGAGTAGTACCGTGTGGGTACTTAAAAAGAATAGCCCCACTGCATCTCTCCCCGTCGTCGCATGTCTTAAAAGTCGACTAACTGTTGGAGGCTGACCGTGGTTCGGATACCACGTTAAACTGTAGGTCCCTTCCCTTCTTACCTTACTAGGTGGTAGGGTTTATCCCGGCCGGGTTGGTACCACCGCACTGAGTGAAACGTCGGTCGAAACGGCTATGTAAATAGTTCGTGTTTTCCGTCCAGTTCAGTGTAGCCGGCGCGAAATGAAGGGAAGCACTGACATGGCACCTAGTTCACCCGGTGTTATGGGCTGACATCACGGATGTTGTAGGTGATGTAGCCGACCGTGTCAAGTTTCCATAAAAAAAAAAAATAAAAAAAAAGAGTAGTGAGAAAGAATACTAGATGGAAAAGAAAATTTTCATGCAAAATTTATACGTTTTTTTTAGCTCAGCGATCAAAATCTAAACGTAAATGAAACCAGATGAACTTGGCAAATCCGAATGTAGGAAATAAGTAATCTACATAACAGGCGACATTTTATAATAAATGCAAATAAGATTAAAGCTATTTCGAAAAATTGAAACGAGAAGCAAAACGACGGAGTGACAACCGGCATAATTCAAAACGAAATAAGAACACGAAATAACAGAATCGAAAGAAACATTTGAAAGATGCGAACCGACATAATAAGATAGAGAATCTTGAAATAGTTCCAAAGGTTGAGTAGAAGCTCGCGGAAAATGGGTCAGAGTGCGACCGGAGACGCCTATACGACGCTTTAAGGCGCCTGTAGTAACGCCAACGGCGCGGCGCAGCGCGTAGCAGTTTTCGGTTTTTTTTTTCATAAATGGCGATCCTTCGCATTAGAACTATGAAAAGCGTGTGATCGATAGATATAACAAATGGCGTCATTTTGTTATAAACATTCAATTCAAATTATCAAGTGCGAGTCGAACTCGCGCACCAAGGTTTCCGAATCGCCATGTCATGGTCAGCGCCACTCACGCCATCTATGGCGTATTTATGAAATGCTTCATATTAGAGTTAAAATACTTCGTACTCTTTTCGGTAGATGGCGCGCATACACTTTTTAGTTTCTTCTATGGTAACCCGCGTAAATTGTTTACTTTTTCTTATTTGTTGTTACATCGGCCTAACACATATTCTGTGAAAATTTCAACGGGCTACCTGTTACGATTCAAGAGATACAGCGCTCGGACAGACAGACGGACAGACAGACAGATAGAGGGCGTCGGCTTAGTAATATGGTTCCGTACCGGATACGGTACGCCAAAAATCGACATTTGGTTACCGTATAGTTTTTATAGAAATTTTGCAGTAGTTTTTAGCTTTTAGATTGGTCTAGTTATCACGGGTTACTTCTTCAAAAATCTACATGTGACGTTACTAAGCGCCTTAAGCCGCTAATCACATCCATCCGTCCGTCCGTCCGTCCGCTCGCCTCTCTTCTCGCTCTGTAGCGACGACGTGTTGTCACTGTCGTATTTATTTAAGGATTTCTTCGGGAACTTTTCGGACATTGACCCTTGAATGAATTCTATAGCTGTTATTCGGGTGGCACTTATCATATTCAGGTAGCGGAAGCGACACACCGCTCGACTGGAGTTTCAGAGTGCTTAATGCTTCCGCCCTGAGGGATTATTCTTATTTTTAGGTTTCCGTATCCCGTACGGAAGCCTGTCTGTCTGTCCTACTGCTGTATCTTTGGAACCGTAATAGCTAGCCGGTTGAAATTTTCATATAATAAGTATGTGTTATTATGGCGGATATAAAAAAAAATAATATAAAATAGAACAGTAAAAGTAAAAAAATAAGGGGGGAGGCATACAAATATCTTAATTTTCAAACCTACTGAATTATCCAAACATACAACAACAAACGAAAAAAAAGTATGAACGTTCACTCTAAAATAAAATAACAAATAATAGAAACCGGCCAAGTGCGAGTCGAACTCGCGCACCGAGGGTTCCGTATCGCCATGTCATGGTCAGCGGCATTCACGCCATCTATGGCGTGTTTATGAAATACTTCATATTAGTTAAAATTCATGATAAGTTAAAATGCTTCATACTCTTTTCGGTAGATGGCGCGCATACACTTTTTAGTGTCTTATGGGAACCCCCGTGAATTTGTTACTTTTTCTTATTTTTATTATTTGTTGTTATATCGGCAATAATAACACAATTCTGTGAAAATTTCAACGGGCTGCCTATTACGGGTCAAGAGATACAGCCCTCGGACAGACAGACAGACGGACGAACAGACAGACAGACAGACAGACAGACAGACAGACGGCGTAGGCTTAGTAATAGGGTCCCGTACCGGATACGGAACCCTAAAAACCGACCATTTACGTGTGGTGGTACGGACGGAAGCTTGGGTGCGCGAGTCCGACTCGCACTTGGCCGGTTGCCGCATTTGTTTGTTCACGAATGGCATTACCTTGGTCTAGCTCGAGTCTACTTTTTGCCAATATCCTGTGATAAGATTTGTATATAATAAATACTAGTTCTAGTTTGTTGAAGGTCGACCGACTTTTGGATCATCGCCATTAAAAAATAAAACTGCTAAAAACTGTTTTGACACCGGCGAAGTGTTCTCGTAAACGTTATCGACATTAGCACTAATCATTGACAACATTAGATTTCATGCGTGTTGGCTAAGGTACATCCCTTGGTCAGAGTAATTGTTAGTTAGTCAGTCAGTCTCAGAGAGGTGTCATGGCAGTCTTTCCTTTGGTCGTGCCGGCTACATTGACCTGGATGGAAAACATGTATAATTTTTATAGCCGTTTTCTTCGACCGACATTCGTTCAGTGTTCGTGTACCAATCAAGACGGGTTGATCCCTTCCAGCTAAATGTGTACATAAAGGGATGAAACTACAGTTTCAAGTGGAATCCGAACCACAGCCAGCCGAACCATGGTCGTACGGCTACCCATCCAAAGTCTGACCGCACCCTGGTAGAATATATAATTAGATGAAAGCGAAGCAGTGCGGTTACGGGACCCTCGGCACGTGAACATGGTTCAATTGACCACTTTTTCGCAAGTGACTTCGCAAAATCAATAGACTTTAGTGCTGTGCACGTATTGTCAGTCTCTCAAAAGTATAACGACGAAAGCGCCGCTCCGAGAACAACGAATTAAATTATCGGGAAGTGGCATACAAAGCACCGAATTGAGGCGCGCTATTGGTGAGCATTCAGCACCCTCTCCAATCGTTGTCTCTCCTTTATACGTATCAAATTGCCATTTAACCGTCTTACTCTATCGACGTTCACAGAGCGGAAACGTAACGTTTTGTATGAGGCGCTCGCGCACTTACGCTGTTTTAAATATTGGCAATATATAGAAGAACTGCAATCGCACCTTTCTACCGGTAAAATGTATGACGAGGGCCCGTCCAGAAAGTAGAATGTCGTTGTCCGAGAGCGATTTTATTGCGTTTCGCTTTCGAGACATTGTTGTAAGGCATTGGCAAAGGGCAATTTCAAATGAGATAGACAAGGAGAGGACGTACGGTTTTTCGCAAGTGACTTCGCAAAATGAACAGACATTAGTGTCTATGCACGTGTTGTATGCAGTCTCCCAAAAACATAATGTCGAATGCGCCGCTCCGAAAAGCCAGTTTTTTGCTTTTCGCTTATGAAACATTGTTGTATAGCATTGGAAAAGGGCAAACTCAAATGGGATAAACAAGAACAGCATGTACGATTTTCCCAAGTGACTTTCAAATAATATGAACAGACTAGATGTGTCCCAGACCCGGTGTGGGACCGGTACTTAAAAAGAATAGCCCCACTGCATCTCTCCCCGTGCATGTCGTAAGAGGCGACTAAGGGATAAGGACAAGATACTGCGCTAAAGGGCGACAGGTTAGCCACTTCTCACCTTGGCGCAGTCCTTCCACCTAGTCATGCAGCAGGTGGGTTCTTCGTGCCTTACTTGCTGCTTGATAGTTGTCTTGTCCGTATACTGTGCTAAACGTGGTGGTCGGTGTTGTGCTGTAATTTGCCAGAGTCCTTATAGCACAACACCGATTACTCTGTTTACCCTGATTGTCGGGATACAGCGTGTGTTATGTATGTATGTATGTAGATGGCAACAAACATAAACGGCGAAGGGCCAACAGTGTAGGAAGTTCAGGATCGCGTCGGCGCAGTGTCACGGACTCGTCTGGGTGTATTTTTACCTCGTACCTGCCGCCGTGCGCCGGCGCAGCCGCCGAAATAGACGCCCCGGAAATACTCGACAGAAAGAAAGAACGGCCGGCGCGCCGTGCGATTGGGCGGAAATACTCTACAGTGAGCTGTGTAGCTTCTCTATATTCGGTTACAGTCTTAACTGATGACTCTTACAGATTCTCGAAATTAATTAACGCCGACGAATTCCATTTTTTACGTTTCCGTATCCCGTACGGAAGCCTATAACTAAGCCTACGGCCGTCTGCCCTACTGCTGTATTTTTGGAACCGTAATAGGTAGCCGGTTGAAATTTTCACAGAATATAATATTATTATGGTGGATGTAACAACAAATAATAAAATATAGAAAAGGTCCAAAATTAAGGGGGGCCCCCATACAAGAAACGTGTTTTTTTTATTTGTGGTGCGGAAACCTATGTGCGCGAGTTCGACTCGCACTTGGCCGGTTTTTTTATTGAAAGCGCCACAAATGGTTCCTAGCCACCCATAAGGTGTCTTAACGACGCCCATGGACATTGGGTCGTATGCGTGGGTTGCGAATTCCATACCGGCCTGACAGGTGCCCGCATTCACGCCCATGGGCGCCGCCAGGATTTCTTTCAGGGAGGTGCATCTATGTTTTCTAGATAAATGTATGTAATGTCAAATTCAAATCGCGTGCATTTGGAGAAAAATGATTCCATGGAGGACTCGTTTTTCGTCTCGTCTCCATTGTAAACTATTTACACACTTTTTAACACAAGAATATTTACACGACTGTTCTGTTGGCTAGGCATCAGTAACTAAGTCAACGAACATGCTGCATAATCCACTTAAAGTACATACAGTGCGCGCCTTAAAACAATTAAGTAACTACGTAAAGATGCTAGCTGCATCCATCGATCAATCAAAGAGTAGATGAGGACACAGAATTCATTGACGCCTAGGTACAATGTTTATTCAAACAGTAATAAAAACAGTTTTATTTTTTTTCTTGTATGTTCTTTCCTGACAGGGGGGTGCAAGCGCACCCCCTTGCACCCTGCTGCCGGCGCCCATGTCACGCCCCTCTTGAAGGCGGGCCCTTCAAGACGCACTTAAAAGGAAATAATATGGGCAGGGCGAGCGTTGCAGAGTTTACCGGCTCTGTTGAGGAAAGGTCTGCAGAATCGATTGGTACGCATCCGCGGTGAGTCGCGTGTTCTTCTATAGGAGTGGCCAGATTCTTCACGCGTTACAAAAGGCAAGTTTAATGCCTTGCGGCATTTGTTACGCATTAACTTTTGGGATTAAGTACCAGCACCGTGTGGTGCTGGTACTTAAAAAGAATAGCCCCACTGCATCTCTCCCCGTGCATATCGTAAAAGGCGACGAAGGGATAAGGACAATATATCGTGATAAAGGGCGACGGGTTCGCCACCTCTCACCTTGGCACGGTACTTCCACCGAGTCATGCAGCAGGTGGGTCTTCGTGCCTTACTTGCTGCTTGATCGATTTAATCTTGTTCGAATACTTTGCGAAACGTGGCAGTCGGTGTTGTGCTGTAATTTACTAGAGTACTTGCAGCACAACACCGATTACTCTGCTTACCCCGATTGTCGGGATACAGCGTGGGTGATATGATAACCTTTGGGATGTGGAAAACGCGTAGGGGCGGACAATGTAGTAAAAAGGAAACATAACATAACATAATCAATTCAAGGCAACCTCGACCGCATCGTGCAATGGACCAAGGATTGGCTTCTTACACTAAACGCAGCGAAATGCACCGTACTGCATATAGGTCCCAAGAATCCGCGTCACAAATACACGATCGAGGGAATCCTTGTACATCCAGTCAACGCACAGAAAGATCTCGGAGTAACTGTGTCACATGACCTGAAATGGGAACCACATATAGTAGAAGTTGTAAAAAGAGCAAACTCACTTCTTTACATGATCAGAAAAGCTTTCTCCTACATAAATCCAGACTTGTTCATCAAACTCTACAAAACGTATGTCCGTCCTCTCCTTGAATACTCTTACCAAGTGTGGAACCCTTACTTCATCAAGGACATTGAACTTCTGGAGAGAGTGCAGAGGCGGGCAACCAAGATGGTTCCATCCCTGAGGAACAAGTCTTACGAAAGCCGCTTGGACGCACTTGGTATTACTACACTAGAGCAAAGAAGACAAAGAGGGGACCTCATCGAAACATTCAAAATTTTCAATGGTCATTACGATGTAGCCAACCTTAACTCAATGTACACAATGAACACTAACGAGGGACTCCGTGGTCATTCTTTAAAATTAAACCGAAACACTTCCAACTCCAACCCAAGAAAGTACTTTCTAACTAACCGAGTAGTGGACTCTTGGAACAAGCTACCACAAGAAGTGATAAGTGCTATCTCAGTGAATGGTTTTAAAAATCTACTTGACAAACATTTGCTAAATATAAACAAAAATAAAAACAAACACTAATAATATAATAAAAAAAAATTAATAATAAAAAAGTAAAAAAAAAAACAATAAAAAAAATATAAATAAGATCTATTATAAAACAGTGCACTCAACACGTGAAGTACACGCATCAGCTGCAAGCTGCTAGTGTATATAAATAAATAATAATAATAATAATAATAACGCTGCTATGTCATCGGCGGCCTGAGCTATGAGCAAAAAGGTAAAACGCTAAACAGGCGAAGCGGAGCGGCGACAAGAAACATTGAACCGACTTATAATATTTTGATCTTGAGTAGAGGGCAGTACAAAAGCACGTAAGGGTCCATCTACAGGTGTGTTTTTGTACCGCCTTCTACTCAAGATCAAAATATTATCATTTTATACTTTTTATTAGCGTTTGAAGTCGGTTCATTTTTTTTAACAGTTTTTTTTATTTCACTCTTTTTAGTAAGATATATTTTTCTATGGATAGCGCGACATGTGGCATCATTTCACCTACAAGTAAGTAGGTGTCTAACGATGCCCATGGACATTTTGTGATGTACGGGGATTGAGAATGCCATGCCGGCCTGCCAGGAGCCTTTTCACGCCCCTTCTGAGGGACTTCATTCCACATTTTCCCGGTTCTGTGAATAAAAAACCTACAAAACCGGTTGGTTCGCAATATCACAATCGGTTGACGGGAAGTGGGTGATTGAAAAATTCCTTAGTGTGAAAGTGTATGTATATCCCTAAATTTTCCACCCAATTTTATAATTTTTCATAAAACTTATGAAACGACCACCCACGAGATATAGCCTACTCATGAAAAAAAGAATCATTAAAATCGGCTGAGAATTGGCGGAGAAATCGAGTAAAATACACACAAAAAAAAAACATAAGTACAGACGAATTGAGAATCTACTCCTTTTTTTGGAAGTCGGTTGAAAATGATTAGATTTATTTACTACTAAATATATTTACCAATGCCATTCACACCAGCTGTCACTGCTACTGGCTACACACCTCTGATGCCAGGTTGATGTTTGCGTAATATAAATACTTGGAATACCGTACAATGTTTGGCATCCGTCCATTTTCGCGTTCGTTTGACCAGATCGACTCGCTCTTAAAAATCGTGATAAATTATGCACATTACTTTTTTTATTCGAGGTGCTTGGGATGACTCTCTATGTAAAACAGGAAAATTATTGCTCTACCTAGAACATCTTAATATCTCTTCTATACATACCACACGCTGTATCCCCACAATCGGGGTAAGCAGAATAGTCGATGTTGTGCTGCAAGTACTCTTGTAAATTACGGCACAAAACCGACCACCACATTTAGCAAAGTAAGATAATTTAAAAAGTACATACATACATACATATCACACACGCTGAATCCCGAGAATCGGGGTAAGCAGAGTAATCGGTGTTGTGCTGCAAAAACTCTGGTAAATTACAGCGCAACACCGAACACCACGTTTCGCAAAGTATTCGAACAAGATTCAATCGATCAAGCAGCAAGTAAGGCACGAAGCACCCACCTGCTGCATGACTCGGTGGAAGTACCGTGCCAAGGTGAGAGGTGGCGAGCCTGTCGCCCTTTAGCACGGCATCTTGTCCTAATCCCTTAGTCGCCTTTTACGACATGCATGGGGAGAGATGCAGCGGGGCTATTCTTTTTAAGTACCGGCCTCACACGGTACGGTACGGTAATTTAAAAAACATAAAACCGACTTCCTAAAAAAAGTAAAACTAAAAAACTATTTAAAATAAAAATATAAAAACCGCCTTCAAAAATATATGAAATAAAAACCTAAAAAAAAACGAACCCTAGAGTGGAAGGCGGTGCTAAAAAGGCTACACAAATCACAAAGGATATTATCATCCGCTCATGTTTTCTTTCATGCATCATTTTTGCTTGCTTTAGCACCGCCTTCAACTCTAGGGTTCGTTTTTTTTTTAGGTTTTTATTTCATATATTTTTGAAGGCGGTTTTTATATTTTTATTTTAAATAGTTTTTTAGTTTTACTTTTTTTAGGAAGTCGGTTTTATGTTTTTTAAAACTTTTTTTTTATTTCACAGTTTTTTTTAGTAATTTTTTGCTATTAATGTACTCGGCGGAATCGCTCGGCCTTCGGCCTCGCGATTCCGCCTCGCTTTCCAATCCGATCTTGACCCAATTAAAATAGGACCACGTCAGCTTCGATAGCTCAGTGGTGCAGACAGTCAACTGTCGCTATTGAATTTTAAGCAACGCTGGGTGCGGTCAGTACTTAGATGGGTGACCGCTGACCGTTGGAGGCTGACCAAGGTTCGGATTCCTCGTAAAACTGTAAGTCCCTTCCCTCGTAATCTTACTTGGTGGTAGGGTTTAACCTTCCCGGGTTGGTACCACCGCACTGAATTAAACGTCGGTCGAAACGGCTATGTAAATAGTTTGTGTTTTCCGACCAGTTCAGTGTAGTCAGCACGATCAAAGGGGGAAGCACTGACATGGCACTGGTGTTATGGGCTGACATCACGGACGTTGTAGGTGATGTTGCAGAACTTAGTAGAATGGACAGACATAAACGTGTTACGGAAGCCTACTTTTATTATAAAATAACCGTCGGAGGACCTTGGTTGAAAATTGTAAAATTTAGTAGAACGGATAGACATGCATATGTTACGGAACCCTACATTCATTTTGCAGAACTTAGTAGAATGGACAGACATAAACGTGTTACGGAACCCTACTTAACAGTTGCACTGCGGGAGTGCCGGCAGATCCCGTGCCACTCTAACTTAACCCTTAACGCAATGACTTAAGGTTTCATTTTAAAAATGACGCTGACGCGATGTCGCGAGTTATACATTTTTACCCACCTAAAAAAGTGCCAAGAGCCGCTAAAGAAGTTTTCACTTCAAAAACCTCAGGGTTATCCCCTTTCAAATAAAAAAAAAAAAAAATTTTCAAAGTCGGCCCACAATTGACGGAGTAATCGCGTAACAAACATCCAAAAAAAGAAAACATATCGTCGAATTGAGAATCTTTTAGGTCTAAAGTAAATTTCTCGTGAAGACAAATGCAACGAGCCCAAACACGATGGGTTTATCATGTGTAGTTTAGGAGTTCCTATGGCCACCTTCTGTCTCCATCATCAAACCAGCTCGATGGTACTAGGTACAGTAGGTACTGGCCAGGTACCATAATAAATTAAGCGCCGGTCGGAAAAGACAAAAAATTTCAAATTTAGAATATTCATGAAACAAGGGTCCGAATATGTATCACTAGTATATCGATTCATGTATTTCAACAGGATAGAGAAAATTTCAAAATATTAGGTATTTAATACTTTTTAGTTTTTTTTTTGTTTTTTGGAAATCGGTTTAATATTTTTTAAAACAGTTTTTATTTCATTCTTTTTAGTAATATTACATAAAAAAGAATAATCGAAATCGAATAATCGAAATCGATTGAAGTGGTACAGAATTATTCGCCATATGTGTCAGACTGCAAATTGCTGAATAAGTCCACATCACAAATGTTTTGCTGAAGGTAACCACACACCATACTAATTTATCAAACTGAAAATTGCCGAAAACGACCACATCACAAGTTTTGCTGAAGGTAACCACACACCATAGTATTATGCTGATTTTTCGAAAACCACTGAACCAATTTCGATAAAATTGAAATGGGACCACCTCGGAAGTATGACCTAACTAACAAAAAAAGAATTTTCTAAATCGGCCCTCAATTGACGGAGAAATCGTGTTACAAACATACAAAAAAATAAAAAAAAACAATAAAAAAAAAAAAAAAAAACATACAGACGAATTGAGAACCTCCTCCTTTTTTGGAAGTCGGTTAAAAAGTAACTTACTGAATGACCGTAATTTGTACCGTGTGGGGCCGGTACTTTAAAAGAATAGCCCCACTGCATCTCTTCCCGTGTATGTCGTAAAAGGCGACTAAGGGATATGACTCCCTTCTTATATTACTAGGTGGTAGGGTTTATCCCGCCCGGGTTGGTACCACCGCACTGAATGAAAGGTCGGTCGAAACGGCTATGTAAATAGTTTGTGTTTTCCGTCCAGTTCAGTGTAGCCGGCACGAGCGAAGGGAAGCACTGACGTGGCACCAAGTTCACCCGGTGTTATGGGCTGACATCACGGATGTTGTAGGTGATGTAGCCAACCGTGTCAGTTTCAATAAAAAAAAAAAAAAAAAAATATTACCATCCTTTACAGATTTATTATTAGTATTGATTGATTTGCGTTTAAATTGAATCTACCGCGTGCGAAGCAGCAGGCAACAGCTAGTGAATAATATGTAGGTACCTACACAAGTGGACGACCAAATCACAGATTACTTAATAGTTACTTCGTAACAGATAAATCACTCCATAGAAAATGTTCCTACATTCGGGCTTTAATAGCCTACTGTTTCACGTCGCCAATCGCGGCGTGCGAAAATGTAACTTAACGATGATCGAGTGTAAAGTGGTTCTTGCTTTGCAGCTGCGCACAGTTGCGTGGGCGAGCGTCTATGTATACTTCGCGCGACTGACGAATTACCACTGAAATAGACCGCCGGCGGCCCGTCGGGCGGTAGGAAGTTAGCGCGCGCAAGTACATAGAGTGCGTGAGGTCTGACCAAATGTTCTTGTGGACGACAACTGTTAATTATACAGATTTTTTCCACACAGTCTTTGGATGGGCCGGTACTTAAAAAGAATAGCCCCACTGTATATTTTCCCGTGCACTAGGTAAAAGGCCACTAACAGACTAGTCACCTCTCACCTTAGCGCGGTCCTTCCACCGAGTCATGTAGCAGGTGAATCTTCGTGCCTTACTTGCTAGATTTGTCCTAATACTTTGCTAAACGTGGTGTTCGGTGTTGTGCTGTATCTACCAGAGTCCTTGCAGCACAACACCGGTTACTCTGCTTACCGCGATTGTCGGGATATAGCGTGCGGTATGTAATCTTTGAATAGTTGGATGTCTGGTCACATTGTTCAAAAAACCGGCCAAGTGCGAGTCGAACTCACGCACCGAGGGTTCCGTATCGCCATGTCATGGCCAGCGCCACTCACGCCATCTATGTATTAGTTATAATGCTTTATACTCTTTTCGGTAGTCTTTTTAGTTTCTTGTATGGGGACCCCGTGAATTTTTAAGTTTTTCTTATTTTTAGGGTTCCGTATCCGGTGCGGGACCCTATTACTAAGCCTACGCCGTCTGTCTGTCTGTCTGTCTGTCCGTCCGTCCGTCTGTCTGTCCGAAGGCTGTATCTCTTGAACCGTAATAGGTAGCCGGTTGAAATTTTCACAGAATAAGTGTTATTATGGCCGATATAACAACAAATAATAAAAATAAGAAAAAGTAAAAAATTCACGGGGTTCCCATAGAAGAAACCAAAAAGTGTATGCGCGCGTGCCATCTACCGAATAGATTATGAAGCATTTTAACTAATCATGACATTTAACTGATATGAAACATTTCATAACACGCCATAGATGGCGTGACTGGCACTAGCCATGACATGGCGATACGGAACCCTTGGTGCGCGAGTTCGACTTGCACTTGGCCGGTTTTTTATTATTTCTTTTTATATCGGCCATAATAACACATATTCTGTGAAAATTTCAACGTGCTACCTATTATGGTTCAAGAGATACAGCCCTCGGACAGACAAACTGGCAAATCTGCTGGCATGGCACCTAACTGAGCGTGGTTTCGCGAGGAGAGGTGATTTTGGCTCTGTCGACTGCACCATTGGTCTCTCGGTACAGCCACGCATGCTGGTTAACATAAAAAAAAAGACGGACAGACAGACATACAGACAGACAGACGGCGTAGGCTTAGTAATAGTGTCCGACGGATGCGGAACCCTAAAAACAACCAACCTGTTTGTGTAAGTGTGTAGAGATTCAACAGAATCCTGCCTGCTGCCTGCACACACGTAGGATTGGTGTCGCGAATGTGAAAACCGGTCGCGCGCGCAGCCTTGAGGAAGGTGCAACTATGCAGCCAGCCGGCGCGGGCGCCGCCGCCGGTCGATGCGCTTTTGCGCACTGCATTTATCCACTTTACACTTTAACACACCTCTTATTACCAATGATTATATGCATTTTGTACCGTTTGGGGCCGGTACTTTAAAAGAATAGCCCCACTGCATCTCTCCCCGTGTATGTCGTAAAAGGCGACTAAGGGATGTGACTCCCTTATTATATTACTAGGTGGTAGGGTTTAACCCGCCCGGTACCACCGCACTGAATGAAAGGTCGGTCCTTGGTCTGTCGAAACGGCTGTGTAAATAGTTTGTGTTTTCCGTTCAGTTCAGTGTAGCCGGCACGACCGAAGGGAAGCACTGACGTGGCACCGAGTTCACCCGGTGTTATGGGCTGACATCACGGATGTTTTAGGTGATGTAGCCAACCGTGTCAGTTTCCATAAAAAAAAACTTTCATTTGACATTTTTTCATTGCATTAGAAGTGAGACTAAAACAGCCGAAAACATATTTTCGTGATACGTTGGTAACTAGCCAATATGACGAAGATCGCCGAAAATAAATTGCCAATCATTATGTCATAGATAGAGTTCGCAAGCAAAGTTGGCTCTGCAGACAGTCAAGGCCAAATGGTGCACTTGAAAATAAATTATGTCATTATATTTGTAACTTCTTTGTAAACAATATCAATACTAATAATAAATCTGTAAGGTATGGTCATTGAGTAAGTTACTTTGTTTTATGGGATACTGCGTTTGTAGAATCTATGTATGATACTAAAACTAAATTGACTATTTTTAGAAATCTTTTCTGTACGCATGATGTTTTTATGTATGTTCCTCCATAACTCTTAAACCGATCATCCGAATTCGACGAAACTTAGTACAAGCACTATACGTGACACAGGATAGGCTAAATAAAATTCAGTTCCGGTGACGGTGTGACGGTGAAGATGTGGCTCTCATACAAACCGAATTGTTCCGCGCGCCGAAATAAAGCTACGGTAGCGGGCTTACTTACTTTCTTCTTCTTTTTGACGTGATGACGTCACGTCTTATAAATTGATGAGCACCGGCTGCACGCACGAAAGCGTGTCACGTTGATATTCAAAGTTACCATGGAAACGTCTTAAGAAGTAAAACTGTCAAGATCAGACAACAGAAGTTTTGATGGCCAGTCACAAGATGATTAATCTTTCTACTGGAAATAGAAATTACTGATCTTTGATCTATGTACTACGATTATTCCACGTTATCACGCAAAACTATCGTCCGTAAACCGACTTTACAGACAACCAATTTTTTTTAATCCGAATTTCACGCGAGCGAAGCCGCGGGAAAAAGCTAGTAAAGTAACAGATGCTTAGAGTTACTCGTAGAATATGCATACGTTTCAATGTTATATATATCCTACGTCCTTTGACGTTTAGCTGTTATTATTTATAGACTAGGTTTTGCCCGCGGCTTCGCTCGCGTGAAATTCGTATTTAAAAAGAAGAAAGTAAGTTTTTTTGACATTGTACTACAATGTGGTATGAATATTTGTAATTGACATGACTTGATGCGATATGTATCAACAATTTCCGACAAAGGCTCCTATACACCTGATTTTATTTATACGTTTACTTTTACTTTTTATTTTATGTGGTCAGAATTATCAAGCTTAAATTATACCTAGTTATTCTAGCTCTGAAACTGTATCTTAAAACTGTAAGCGGTGTCTATTGTGTAGCTAGTCACAATGTATTGTAATCAAAGACGTTGAAAATAAAAACCCTGCGGAGTTTCTTGCCGGCACTTCTTTGTGGGTGTAATCGAACCGGATTGTATAAACTACAAGCTGTGCCCGCGGCTCCGCCCGCTCTCATATTTCACTTCACTGCTAACTTCATAAGCCATTTAACGTGATAGTAAGTAGCCTATAGTTGATGGGAAGAATCAAGCAATCCGTAGAATTTTGTTTAATTAAAATCGGTTCAGTGGTTCTCGAGTTATAAGCGGACAGACAGACACTCAGACAGAAAGCAGACGTTGGATTTTATTATAGGTAAGGAAACAGGACAAAATGTTGTTATTCAAGCGTAGTGTACTACCATACGAAAGATGAATAAAGAATCAAGTAAGCCAGCTAACCGTACCGTTACTTCGGCAGGCGGAACCGGTAACCGGAACTGATTTTTATTTAGCCTATGCTGTGTCACGTATCGTTAAATGTGCTTGTACCTATTAAGTGTAAACGAATTCGGATGATCGGTTTAAGAGTTATGGAGGAACATACATACATACAGAAAATATTTCTTAAAATCGTCGATTTAGTTTTAGTATCATATAGATAGAGTCTACAGACGCAGTATCTCATAAAACAAAGTAACTTACTCCATGACCATCCCTTACAGATTTATTATTAGTATTGAAACGGACAAAAACAAATAAATAGATACATACATAAAATAAATACTATATGCTACGTAGTACGTAGTACGTAAGTAGTCTGTACTCTACCTTTTACGGTTCAAAAGATACAGCCGATTAAGCAACGTTAAGCAACGCTGGGCGCGGTCAGTACTTGGATGGGTGACCGCTCGACCGTTGGAGGCTGACCGTGGTTCGGATTCCACGTAAAACTAGGTCCGTAGGTCCCTTCCCTTCATACCTTACTAGGTGGTAAGGTTCAACCCGCCCGGGTTGATACCACCGCACTGAATGAAACGGCGGTCGAAACGGCTATGTAAATAGTTTGTCTTTTCCGTCCAGTTCAGTGTAGCCGGCACGACCGAAGGGAAGCACTGACGTGGCACCAAGTTCACCCGGTGTTATGGGCTGACATCACGGATGTTGTAGGTGATGAAGCCAACCGTGTCAGATTCCATAAAAAAAAATGGTACGTAGGTACGTAGTACGTGGACGGACTGGCGGCCGTAATAGGGTACCCTACGGATACAGAACCCTAAGACCTGACTACAGCATGCCAATTTGTGTTTTAGGTCAGGCAGGCGCATGTCGCGCTCGGGTCGGTATGTTGTGATCGGTGTGATGACATCACCTCACTTGTATCACAACAACACACACGGACCAGTTCCTCGGCCGGCTGGAATGCTAATGCGTTCTGTATTTGGTGATATAAATATTCTCAAAAAGGCTCTATCTGGTCGCGCCGGCGGCGGTGGCGGCGCCCGCCGTTCGCATACCTGCTGCCTGCCTGGATGTATACATAAATAGTTATCTCGAATCGACTTGTCTTATATAATTAGCTTATGACCGCGGCTTCGCTCGCGTGAAATTCGTGTTTAAAAAGAAGAAAGGAAGTAATAAAGAAGGCCGAGCTGCGTTCAGGTAAATGATAAACCTTCTCGAGGAAAGTAAGTAACTAAGAGCGAGGCCGCCGGCCGAGCTACGTTCAGGTAAACAATAGAACTTCTCGATGAAAGTAAGTAACTAAGAGCGAGGCCGCCGGCCGAGCTACGTTCAGGTAAACAATAGAACTTCTCGATGAAAGTAAGTAACTAAGAGCGAGGCCGCCGGCCGAGCTACGTTCAGGTAAACAATAGAACTTCTCGATGAAAGTAAGTAACTAAGAGCAAGGCCGCCGGCCGAGCTACGTTCAGGTAAACAATAGAACTTCTCGATGAAAGTAAGTAACTAAGAGCGAGGCCGCCGGCCGAGCTACGTTCAGGTAAACAATAGAACTTCTCGATGATAGTAATACTTAGGCCGAGGCCCTCTACCGTACCTTTATTTCGGCGCGCGGAACAATTCGATTTGTATGAGAGCCACATCTTAGCGTAACCGGAGCTGATTTTATTTAGCCTATCCTGTGTCCCTTGTAGTTAAATGTGCTTGTACTAAGTTTCAGCAAATTCGGATGAACGGTTTAAGAGTTATGGAGGAACATACATACATACAGAAAATATTTATAAAAATCGCCGGTTTAGTTTTAGTATCATACATAGAGTCTACAAACGTAGTGTCTCATAAAATAAAGTAACTTACTCCATGACCAGAATTGAAATTTTCACAGAATATGTGTTATTATATCGGATAGGCCAACAAAATGCCAACAAATAATAAAAAAAGCAAAAAGTAAAATATAGGGAGGCTGTTGTGGGTTCCAATACAAGAAACGTGGTGACAATCAAATAAGTTACTCTTATGTATCGGAGACATCCCTTTGGATTACTGACTATACTGGACTAGAGGAGAACACGGCACTTAGGACAATGACATAATGTTATGAATATAGGACCTGTGTGTTTTCATCTCATAGGCACGTTCGTACTCACATTTCTGAGAAAATACTGTTGGTTTGCTTTGCAAATAAACGCAATGCAAAGATTTAATTTGCGAATTTAGCGGCGATTTCGCGACTTCGCTTCGAATTAGCGCGTTCGGAGTAGGTAATACTGAGAGCCAGACAGTGGAATATTCAAATCAAATCAAATTGAAATATGTTTATTGGACTTAAACATATTGCAACAGCTTAACGACGAAGGCGTTCTCTCAAGGCGACCTTTGTGTTATCTATCATAAAAGAGTGTAGAGTATAACTTATTAATATTTATTTATGTATATAAATTACTATCTTTTGCCCGCGGCTTCGCTCGCGGTAGACTCGGTTTAATAGCAAATCCGATTTAAAGGCAAATATGATAATAAACGATCCCTCCTCTTACATTCCCTCTCTCCCTCCCTCCGTCCCTCGCTCCCCCTACCTCTGCAACACAACAGAACTGCTAACGCCACCTATTACTACCACTCGACAGTAAATACGGTTCATACTTTCTTTGATACTGCTCAGCTTTAAAGCTATTTAGCGTGATGATATAATATAGTCTATAGTAAGCCTCAGCGCGGTTGCTACAACCGCGCTGAATGAACGAAACGTCTATGTAAACAGTCTATGTACTTGCGCGCGCTAACTACCCACCGCCCGACGGGCCGCCGGCGGTCTATTTCAGTGGAAATTCGTCAGCCGCGCGAAGTATACATAGACGCTCGCCCACGCAACTGCGCGCAGCTGCAAAGCAATAACCAATTTACACTTTTTCGCACGCAGCGATTGGCGACGTGAAACAGTAGGCTATTAAAGCCCGAGGGTAGGAACATTTTCTATGGAGTGATTTATCTGTTACGAAGTAACTATTAAGTAATCTGTGACCTAGTTCAGCAACGTGTTATGGGCTGACATCACGGATGTTGTAGATTATGTAGCCAATTTTGTCAGTATCCATAAAATAAAATGTGAGGTGGTACACGCGACAGAAACGAAACTTCTCATTATTCGGTTAACTCGAGCTGTATGTAACATAGGTACTGCAAGGTTGAATTTCAGGACGTGCCGGTAAAGAAATGGATACGCCTAGGCACCCGGTCGTCCTTGCGGGCGGCGGCGGCGCGGCGTCGGCGCGGCGGCGGCGGCCGCGTACGTCCCGCTTTGCAGACCAAGCGAATCGCGGCGCTCTGGACTTCAGGGGTGGCATTCACTACTTACTTTCTTGGTAGCTTTCGTCTCAATGGGATAATTTTTTTTTTGAAGAGAAGCTTTTTAACGCACGTTAGGGATTTTTTTTTTATGTAATCCGCTATGAGTGGCCGAGTCGAAGGGGCCAAAGCACATGCTCCAACCTGCCAATATCGCCTCCGAGAAGGTAGGTGCTATACCGGATTGCTGGATTGCTGGCTATTACTGAATTAGAGGAGAACACAACCGAGGGTATGGTATGGTATGCGGCTATATTACATCCAGTACGGTGGAAGCAACCCAGCCTACAGTTTTACACTGGCTCCGAACGGTGAATCAGCAGGTGTAAGTAGGTATGCACAATGTGACCCCTTATGAAATGAGGAGTGATAGTTTGCAATTCAATCAGATGTCAACACATCAGTTCCACTCCACCGCCTCCACCGCGCCGATACAGGGGCCAAACTTTATAGATAGGACTCTAACCTAGGCAGTGAAAGATTGTTAGTTCTATGGGCGTTGGTGTTCACCATTTATATTATTGTCTTTCCGAGTATGAAAAATTAATCACTTTCATGAAAGGTTAAATTATAAATTAAAAAAACTCCCTCCCCAAAAGTCAAAAATAATTTCCGTTTACTTACTTAAAGGAGTCGGAGGACCGCTAAGTAAATTCCCGCGCAGCTCTGAGTTTTTTATATTTTATTTACTTAGCGGTCCCCCGACTCATTTAAGTAAGTAAACAAAAATTATATTTGAAATTTTGAGGGCCGGGGGTTTTTTAAATTTGTAATTTAACTTTTATTTCAAAGATTTTTAAGAAAACCGCATGCGGCACTAACCGGAACTGAATTTTATCAAGACTGCGGTACTACAGCGTGAGGCAAAATTTGTAAAATTTTCCAAATTTTCTTTTCTGTTTTTTGTTTAACGAATTTCAAAAATATATATATTATAAAATCCTGTCTAAAAGTTGACCATATTTAAAAGTTGGTGACGGATTTTATTTTTATTTATGTCAATTAATATGTGAAAAAATAAAAATCACAAACGGTTTACAACACAAATTAAATGGTCCTAAATACTCCGAAATGCTCTCTCTGTTTCGAAATTGCAGCTTTCTAAAACATTATTTTGAGTTTATGAACAAATACTATAAAACAAGCGAACGCTCCGCTATTTTATAGTATTTTTTTTTAGTCGTATTTTGATGCTGTTACTAAGTTTTATGGAATTAAGATGATTGGTTTAAGAGTTATGAAGTAACATACATACATACATACGGAAAATATTTCTAAAAATCGTCAATTTAGTTTTCGTATCATACATAGAGTCTATCTCATAAAATAACTTACTCCATGCCCATCCCTTACGTAATAGAATTAATTGATATTGTGTGATCGCCAACATGTATGCACTTATAAATTATGTTTGTAGTCAGAAAGGAGAAATCTTCAAGGCTACTTACTGTCTACAATCTGGCTTATCATATTTGCAGTGCATTTTTATCTCGAGAAAACAATTCGAAAACGTGTCAGCAGCGCCGCCGTCCGTGTTAGTTTAACACTTAATTATCTGTTTTTTTGGTACTAGGCGTAAATATTAGGCAATTTTTACCCGACTCGCTTATTAGGTTTCCGTACCCCGCATGGAAGCCTATTACCGTAATAGCTAGCCGGTTGAAATTTTCAGAGAATATGTGTTTTTTGGCGCATATAAGAACAATTAATAATAAAACATTGTCAGCCTCGCTGGCTCTGTGGTGTGGTTGGTCGACTGTCGATCGTGATCATAAGCACACCTGGGCGTGGTCAGTACTTGGATGGGTGACCGCTCAACCGGTGGAGGCTGACCCTGGTTCGGATGCCACGTAAAACTGTAGGTTCCTTCCCTTCATACCTTACTAGGTGGTAGGGCTTAACCCGCCCGGGTTGGTGCCCCCGCAGTGAATGAAAATTCCGTCGAAACGGCTGTGTAAATAGTTCGTGTTTTCCGTCCAGCTCAGTGTAGCCGGCTCGACCGAAAGGATGCACTGACATGGCACCTAGTTCACCAAGGTGTTATGGGTTGACATCACGGATGTAATAGGCGAAGTAGACAACCGTGTCTGTTTCCATAAAAAAAAAAACAAAGAAAAAGTTTAAAAAAATAATGGAGTTCCGATACAAGGAACGTGTTTTTTTCAACGTTTTTGTTTTGTGGAGCGGAAACCTCTAGGCATGCTAGCTCAGCCAGTAGCTAAATAATTAGAGCGCACCCAGAAAAGAAAACCTCACTCAGTTTATATAAATATCTCATTTACCTAATTTCTCCGTACTAACTTCACTGCGAATTTAAATTAGAAATAAACCGGTAAGATTTCCACCAATAGAAATGCAGCTCGCACTTTCCTATAAAATCACTGCGGTGCCTTTGGTAGACGCGAGTTCTAGACGAGTACACTCACTCGCCGAAGTCATTAGCAACATTAAGGTTTAATTTCGTTAGTCTCTAGCTTGTATGTGCTCTGTGTATATATGTGTGTGTGTTTGTGTGTAGTGATATACTCTAGAGCAGGGGTTTTCAACCGGTGTGCCGCGAGTGACATCCAGGTGTGCCGCGAATTCTAAGTAATTCATTCAAAATTTGCATGGAAACAGAGGAAGAAAAGAGCAAGCATCATTTTTCGTCTATCTATATAGATAGATTATCCACAATGACATTTTCTGACTGAGAACACCTCAACAAATTAAATGAGAGTTCGCAGGGAAGTATTGAGAATATTTTGACATCCTCAGTTAAAATTAGAGTTTTCACTGATAAATTACCTAAACAGCGTACATTACGTAGGTACGAAGTCGCCAATAGTTTTTAGTTTTCTAAATTTCATATTATGCTTACTGTATCTATATAAATGTGGCGTGCCGTGAAATTTTCGCAGATGAAAAAGTGTGCCAGTTGATAAAATCGGTTGAAAAACCCTGCTCTAGAGGGCAATACCGCAGATAGTGCCAAGCGATTCTGGCTGTTGATATAGTGTGCAGTTGTGCGGGTGTGTGTGTGTGTATGTGAACTGCGGTTCAGCGTCCTCGTAGTCTCGCTCGCCAGCCAACGCAGCCGACCTCAGCCAGGCGGGAGGTGCGGCGCTGCTATGTCGAATAAGCACTACTGCACTGCGCTACAAGAAGCAATTCATTTAGTGTAGCTTAATGTATTATTTTGTGCGTTCACTTACTACATACTTCAGATAGCTTTATTTGCCATAGCGTAAGGTTTTATAATGGTTATATAATGATTTTTATTTTGCAAATAGGTTTCAAATGTTTGTTCCTATATAACTTTATTATGTTAAAGTTTTCACACTGACATATGACAAGCTTAATACTTTTTATGTATAATTTTTTAGGCTTCCGCACCCCGTACGGAAGCCTATTACTAAGCCTAAGCCGTCACACCAACCAGCATTCCCCTCCGTTTTAATCACCACTTCTTTGAGGGATAAAATAATTGCAAACCATTAATTCATCTTCTAAACTTATAAAATTCTTTGTCCTGACTCCTGACTGATCTATCAACGCACAGCCAGAACTACTAAGTCTAGAATGCTGAAATTTGGAACGTGGGTTTTATTATTTTGTGTGTTCACTTACTACCTACTTCAGATAGCTTTATTTGCCATAGCGTAAGGTTTTATAATGGTTATATAAACTTTTTTCGTTCAGTAGATTCGAAGAAAAGAAAAAAATTAACTGTGACAGAGACAGACAGACAGACACGACAGTGATCCTATAAGGGTTCCGTATTTTTTCCCTCTTTTGAAGTACGGAACCCTAAAAATGCTGATTCGCCTCAGCAAGCCGGCATGTCCTTGCGCTCCACTTGAAGGCACAATGCAAATGAGATACGTTCGGCCTGTCGGCGGCGCACAGCACAATCAGTTCGTCGTACACGAGCGCTCAACTTGAACGCTGCTGATGCCTGGCCGATACTGCGCGCGGCCGCCATTGCACCTTGCCGAAACAGGCTCAGGTGATTCCATGCTAGACATAAGTAGAGTATATAGCAGAAGTAGAACAAATCACTTCCCATCTTGATCCTGCTTGATATCAATAGGTACTTATAATAAATCTGTAAGGGATAGTCATGGAGCAAGTTACTGACCGCGCGCGAGCTCCGAGGAAGTTTAAGGAATGTTGACGTAATGACCTAGTGCAGTGATTTAGTCGATATTACGTTATAGATATTAATTAATCATGAAATCATCTATTTTTTCTCCCTGTTCTCATTGCTTGTGATCGAAATTTCTTCTTCATCCAAATTAAATCGCTATTTGTACACACAAAATGAAGTCGGTTAATAACTTACAACTTGAACCGTAATATATCTACCTATTACGGTTCAAGACATAACGGTTCAGACAGACGGACAGACAGATGACAGACAGACGGCGTTGGCTTAATAATAGGCTTCCGTAAGTATATGGAACCCTAAAAATTAAAAAACTAAAATGTATATACCTACATAATATATACATATGATACAAAGTATTAGTTATGTATATCGGTCGTCGCGTCGCGTGCTCGGGGAACGAAGCTATAAAATATGTACCACCGTGCGTCTCGGCCGTGCGGCTGAACGGTTCCTCGTGGTCGCCCACCCTTCTGATACGAATTTTGTCTGACTGACCTAATTCCCGCGATGCCATGCGATAGGGGAGCGCGCAGCCCGTGACGTGAAAAAAGGGACTAAAACGCATGAAATCGCTTTGTCATTTATGCTGTGTGTACTGTGTAAAAAATTTTTAGGTTTCCGTATCCCGCACGGAAGCCTATTACTAAGCCTACGCCGCCGTATCTCTGTCTGTCCGTCCGTGCATATGTCCGAGGGCTGTATCTCTTGAACCGTAGTAGGTAGCCCGTTGAAATTTTCACAGAATGTTCTATTATGGCGGATATAACAACAAATATAATAAAAATAAGAAAAAGTAAAAAAAATCACGGGGTTCCCATAGAAGAAACCAAAATACAAGAAACGTGTTTTTTTTCAATGTTTTTTTTTGTGGTGCGGAAACCTCGGTGCGCGTGTTCGACTCGCACTTGGCCGGTTTTACTTACAGGTCGGTTAACTAAAGCTGGCACGTACACAGTACTCACACCAATGCAATTGCCCGCGTGCGAGTGAGACGTCGCACTGCATACGCATCACGAAAACCCGATCTGTCTCACTCGCACGCGGGCAATTGCATTGGTGTGAGTACTGTGTGCCGTGTGTACGTGCCAGCTTTAATAAACCGACCTGTACTTACTTTCTTCTTTTTTAAATACGAATTTCACGCGAGCGAAGCCACGGTCAAAAGCTAGTATACTATAAATACATACATACATATCACACACGCTAAATCCCGACAATCGGGGTAAGCAGAGTAATCGGTGTTGTGCTGCAAGAACTCTGGTAAATTACAGCACAACACCGACCACCACGTTTCGCAAATTATTCGAACAAGATTCAATCGATCAAGCAGCAAGTAAGGCACGAAGACCCACCTGCTGCATGACTCGGTGGAAGTACCATGCCAAGGATGAGGTGAGAGGTGGCGACCCTGTCGCCCTTTAGCACGGCATCTTGTCCTTATCCCTTAGTCGCCTTTTACGACATGCACGGGGAGAGATGCAGTGAGGCTATTCTTTTTAAGTACCGGCCCCACACGGTACATAAATAAGCAAATGTATACTATAAATAAGCAAATGGAAGTAAACAGCCAAACTGGAAATAGTACACTAATGTTTCGTCTCCAACCGATATGAGCTAGGTAGATAGTTGCGCGCCTGTCACGTGATATGCTAATCAGTTTCTTTGTTACCACCCGTCCCGCGCCCCCGTTCATGCCACGAATGCCATCCAAAAAATACATACATGCATACAATGTTACATGTTACATGCATACATGCAGATTTCCAGTAAACTTTATACTTTAGCGGCGGGTGGCCGAAGTGGTTTGGGCATCGGCTTCTCATGCGGGAGGTCCGAGGTTCGAATCCGTCGGCGTGTACCAATGAGTTTTTTCTGACGAAAAAATTTACGTGCATACCTACACCCGCTGCTTCACCGTTCGGAACCGGTGTAAAACTGTAGGTCCCTTCCCTTGCCCCTTACTAGGTGGTAGGCTCAAATTGTAGCCGACTGGGTTGGTACCACCGTACTGGATGTAAGATGGCCGCATAGCAACCTCGGTTGTTTTCTCCTCTAGTCCAGTATAGCCAGCAATCCAGGGAAGTCTCCGGTATGGCACCTACCTTCTCGGAGGTGATATTGGCTAGTCAGAGCATGTGCTTTGGCCCCTCTGACTCAGCCACCCATACCGGATCGCATAAAAAAAATAAAAAAATACTACTTTTGTATGCTTAGTCAAAATTTATATTTACCTTGTTGTTTGTTCAAATCTCTCTTTAACACCCGACGCAAAAAACGGAGGGCTTTTATAAGTTTGACGTGTGTGAGGGTGAGTATGTGTGTGTCTGCTGTGGCATCGTAGCTCTCAAACGGATGGTCCGATTTGGATGCGGTTTTTTTTTTAAATTAGGAAGCTTGTTTAATCGGGATGGTTCTTAGCTATGTTTGTAATCAAGTAATCAAGTAATTAAGTAATAAAATAATTAATTATCTTAAAAAGTGAACCGATTTGCGTGCGGTTTTTTTTTAAACGCTTGAAATAAAAGTTAAATCACAAATTTTAAAAGCACCGATCCTTAAAAAGTCAAAAATTATTTCCGCTGACTTACATAAAGGAGTCGGGGGACCGCTAAGTAAATAAAATATTAAAACTCAGAGCTGCGCGGGAATTTACTTAGCGGTCCACCGACTCCTTTAAGTAAGTCAACGGAAATTATTTTTGACTTTTTAAGGGTCGGGGATTTTTCTTCTAGTTTTTTTGTGTTAAAGGAATCTTCACTGGTTTAATTAATATGCTCATAATGTGTTTGTTCTTTCATGTTTCTTATGTACTTTTTGATTACTAAATAAATAAATAAAAAAATAAACAAGAACAACAAGAGCATTCAGCCTTTATGCCTATTTCACATTAGAGTTATACTAATCGCAAGAATACAACTGAAAAAAAACGTAGGTAAATAAAATTTTAAGCAAGTTTTTATATCGATAAAAGTGAACTAAAAAGTCAAAAATAATTTCCGTTTATTTACTTCAGGGGACCGCTAAGTACATAAAATATAAAAACTCAAGAGCTGCGCGCGGATATTTACTTAGCGGTTTTCCGACTCCTTTAAGCAAGTAAACGGAAATTATGTTATTAAAATTTGCAATTAAACTTTTTTCTCTCCTTCTGTCAAAAATGCTTTTATTTAAAAATAAAAATAAAATAGAAAATGGCTTGTTTCCAATCGGAATTTTACTTTTAACTTTTTACTAGTTAATTTTTAGGGTTCCGTATCTGGTACGGGACCCTATTTATTACTAAGCCTACGCCGTCTGTCCGTCCGTCCGTCTGTCTGTCTGTCCGTCCGTTCGTCTGTCCGAGGGCTGTATCTCTTGAACCGTAATAGGTAGCCCGTTGAAATTTTCACGGAACATGTATTATGGCCGATATAAGAAAAAGTAAAAAATTCACGGGGGTTCCCAAAGAAGAAACCAAACAGTGTATGCGCGCGCGCCATCTACCGAATAGATTATGAAGCATTTTAACTAATCATGGCATTTAACTAATATGAAGCATTTCATAACACGCCATAGATGGCGTGAGTGGCGCTAACCATGACATGGCGATACGGAACCCTTGGTGCGCGAGTTCGACTCGCACTTGGCCGGTTTTTATCAATACTCCCGTCCCGAATTTCATTTTTTTTCTTTCCAGTAGATTCGGAGAAAATAGGCTGTGACAGACGGACACAAAAGTGATCCTATAAGGATTCCCTTTTGTCCTCGTTTAAGGTCCGGAACCCTAAACTTGACTATTCTACTAATGTAAGCCAGGCCTCACTGTTTCCTTCAGTAATAACTTCTCGAATATGGTATGCAGGTATCTATAAAGGTATGCCTTCTCGAATAACGAGTTATGTGCTTCGCGTGCAAGTCGGGAGGGGAGGTTGGCATCAATCATCGGTACTATAAAACATGTGAAGAAGTACTTTACTGTCCTGTGGTATATATTTTTTACTAGCTGAACCCGCGGCTACGCTCGCGTGAAATTCTTTTTTAAAAAGAAGAAAGTAAGTAAGAAAGAAGGCCGAGCTGCGTTCCTGCGTTACCTTTATTTCGGAGCCCGGAACAATTCGGTTTGTATGAGAGCCACATCTTAGCGTGACCGGAACTGAATTTTATTTAGCCTATCCTGTGTCACGTATAGTTAAATGTGCTTGTACTAAGTATCATCGAATTCGGATGATCGGATTAAGAGTTATGGAGGAACATACATACATACAGAAAATATTTCTAAAAATCACCAATTTAGTTTTAGTGTCATACACAGAGTCTACAAACGCAATATCTCATAAAAAAAGTAACTTACTCCATATGTACTTACTCTATATCCTTACCAAACAAACCCTTACAGATTTATTATTAGTATTGATTACAAATCGGACGAGAGCTCCCATCATCTGTGAGTCAGCTGTGCTGGAAAACACCGTGACGCGCCCCCGCCCTTCCGCCCTCCGTCGCCCTTCCGCCCTCCGTCGCCCTTTCGCCCTCCGTCCGTCGCCCGGCCTAGGAAAACATCCGCCCGCCCAACACTGCGCGAGCACTCCCGGTCCCACCCCCAATATAGTTCAGAATGTTGATCACAGATGGCGCAGTGCGTCGTCTTTGTTTTGAAGCACGTAGCCATGACGACCGATATAAGCATTTTTAGGATTCCGTACGGCACGCGACCCTTTTACTAAGCCTACGCACCGCGCCGTCTGTCTGTCCTAACTTCAAAGGGTATCTTTTGAAGCGTAATAGGTAGCCGGTTGAAACTTTCACAGAATGTGTGTTGCTATGGCTGATATCCTAACAAATTATAATATAAAGTTTAAAAAAAACCGGCCAAGTGCGAGTCGAACTCGCGCATCGAGGGTTCCGTATCGCTATGCCATGTTCAGCGACGCCTCACACGCCACACGCCACCACACGCCATCTATGGCGGGTTTATGAAATGCTTCATATTAGTTAAAATTCATGATTAGTTAAAATGATGCATACCCTTTTCGGTAGATGGCGCGCGCGCATGCACTTTTTAGTTTCTTCTAGCCCCGTAATTTTTTTACTTTTTTAAATTATATTATTTATTGTTATATCGGCCATAATAACCCATATTCTGTGAAAATTCAACGGGCTACCTATTACGGTTCAAGAGATACAGCCCTCGGATAGACGGACGGGCGGACAGACAGACAGACAGCCAGACAGACGGACAGACAGACGGCGTAGGCTTAGTAATAGGGCGTGAAAAGGCTCCTGTCAGGCCGGCATGGCATTCGCAATCCCCGTGCATCGCATAATGCCCATAGGCAGCGTTAGACACCTACTTTTAGGTGAAACGATGCCACATGTCGCACTATCCATAAAAAAAATATTATTTCAGTGAGCTACGAAAATAACAAAGGAACACTACAACCGATTTCTGTAATTATTTCTATGTGATATCCTATTATTATAAATTATCCTATTACTTTAACTGAGCTAAACTTGTATATATGTATATATACAATTGGTTTCTCGGAAACGGCTCTAACGATTTGGATGAAATTTAGTATTTAGATAATGTTATTTTTATAAGTTTATCTAGATAGGTGTAGACGCCGAGCGAAGCTCCGTGTCGCCCAGGTACTTTCTATTAAAAAGAGTGAAATAAAGAACTGTTTTAAAAAACTTCTTTTTTTTTTTTTTATGGAAACTGACACGGTTGGCTACATCACCTACAACACCTGTGATGTCAGCCCATAACACCGGGTGAACTTGGTGCCACATCAGTGCTTCCCTTCGGTCGTGCCGGCTACACTGGACTGGACGGAAAACACAAACTATTTACATAGCCGTTTCGACCGACCTTTCATTCAGTGCGGTGGTACCAACAAGGGCGGGTGAAACCCTACCACCTAGTGATATAAGAACGGAGTCATATCCCTTAGTCGCCTTTTACGACATGCACGGGGAGAGATGCAGTGGGGCTATTCTTTTAAAGTACCGGCCCCACACGGTACAAAATTTGAAGCGGTACGGTACGAAAGCATTGAACCTGCTATAAAAACAATTACTTACTTAGAACTAAAAATAAAAATTATTAACTAATTGCGTTGAAGGCGGTACAAAAACACACCTGAAAATTGACAAATGAAGCCCTTTTGCGCTTTTGTACCGCCTTCAACTCAATTGTTTAATAATTTTTATTTTTAGTTCTAAGTAGTTTTTTTTTTAAAGTCGGTTCCATGTTTTTTAAAACAGTTTTGACATAACCGATATACAATGCAGATTAGATAGGTGGGTGGGTAATGTACTTACGTAATGTGGGTCGCCTAAGTGCGTAGTAACGCGAGCGAGGTCAAGGGCGTGCCGAACAATAAAATCAACCTATTGATTTTCGTCGTCTCTTTAGTTTTTAAAACTTTGCGTCTGTTCCAAAAAATATTTATTTAATAATGTATTTGTTGAAGATATGGGAGGATAATAAGATGGAATAAGTTGTCTGCAGCTCAACACGTGCTCACAGACGAAGGTCCTGCGACCGCAGGCGTGCGCGGAGCGGGGGGGCGGCCGCATGTTTCTCTCCAGCACCGTGAACGCTGAAACGTAACTACGGCCTTGAACAGCGAGAGCGCGGATTGGTTAAATTTTGGTTGCAATCAGATAGTCGACATACACTATTCGCTTTTTTTATTGGAACTGACACGGTTGGATAAATCGCCTAGTGAATTAGGTGCCATGTCAGTACTTCCCTTCAGTCTTGCCGGCTACACTGAAATGGGCGGAAAAAGCGAACTATTTACATAGCCGTTACAATCGACCTTTCATACAGTGCGGTGGTACCAACCCTATTCGCTTTTTTTATGGACACTGACACGGTTGGCCACATCGCCTAGTGAACTAGGTGCCATGTAGTGACTCCCATAATTTCATGTCGGCTACACTGAGTTGGACGGAAAACACGAACTATTTAAATAGGTAGCCGTTTAGACCGATGTTTCGCTCAGTGCGGTGGTACCAACCTAGCCGGGATAAACTCTACAACCTAGTAAGGTAAGAAGGGAAGAGATCTACCTATAGTTTTACGTGGAATCCGAACCACGAATCACGGTCACCCATCCAAGTACTGACCGCGCCCAGGTGTGCTTACGGCGTGTGTGCTTACACGCACCACCGACAGTCGACCGACCCCACCACTGAGCTACTCAGGCAAATAGAAATATTTCCGAATGTGACCATGAAATTTGTTCTTCGTCGAGATCGTGCAGTCTGAAGAAGCAATGTAAACATTAGAGCATGTTACAAACTCGTCGCTAATTATGACTCGCGCAATGTACGTACACGAACGAGCCTGGTGCTATCAAGGATCATGCGAGCCGGTAGCCGCGCTTGCGCGGTGCGGCGCGGGAGGAGGGCAGGCCACCGGCGGCGGCGTGCGACACGGACCTTCGCACGCAAACGGAGGAGGGAGCCTCCGGACCTCACGTCAGTCAGTATCGAGCCGGCCGGCACAGCGCGCGCGTCTCGCCCGATATCTTAATCACCGGCGTCATGCGCGAACGACGACACTGACGAACACGAATGATCCTAACTGCAACATGAGCGACAGACCCCCCGATCCTGGGGAGAGCCGCGACGCGCCTTCGCCGTCCGGGAGCGGCGGGGGCGCGGGCGCGGCGGGAAGGCTGCGGGAGCGCGTCACCTTCTTCGAGAGAGTGTGGTCCGGCGCCGTCGAGGGCGCAGCGGACGAGGTGGACGCGGGCGCTGACGTCCTCGACATCGAGCGGAGGATACGCGAGGAGCAGCGGAAGAGGAAACTCGCGAATTCGCCGAAGATCGAAGTGAAGCTGCGCCACAGGGAGGGAACGCCTCCGCCGCGCTCGTACGAGCCTTCGTCGCTGCCGCCGCTCAGGCTACGGCATGTGGAGCGCCCGGCCAGCCCCGAAGGCGGCGAAGACTACGAAGAGACTATGGAGAGACACGTCGAGGAGGCGGACCTCGCGTCCGGAGTGCAGTTCGTGAAGTTCGAGCGCGTGACCGTGAAGAAGGTAGTGCATACGGAGACTCGCGCGGAGCACGGAGCACGGAACACGGAGGGCACGCACACGCACCAGGAGAGAGCTGAGTCGCCGCAGCACGAGTGGTACTCGGAGTACAGACAGCAGGCGCTGCACACGGCGCCGCGACGCGAGTACGTCCGCAGCAAGTCCGAGTACGACTCGCACATTGCTGAGATACGAGGTACTGACGCCAAACACACTACCTGTTTCTATTATTTAAAAAAAATGTAGAGAGAATACATGTAGACAGCCTCGATAGCTCAGTGGTGCGGACAGTCGACTGTTTCTATTGATTGTTAAGCAACGCTGGGCGCGGTCAGTCCTCGGATGGGTGACCGCTCGACCGTTGGAGGCTGACCGTGGTTCGGATTCTTTCTACGTAAAACTGTAGGTCCCTTCCCTTCCTGCCTTACTCGGTGGTAGGGTTTAACCCGCCCGGGTTGGTACCACCGCACTGAATGAAACGTCGGTCCAAACGGCTATGTAAATAGTTTGTGTTTACCGACCAGTTCAGTGTAGCCGGCACGATCGAAGTGAAGCGCTGACATGGCACCTAGTTCACCCGGTATTATGGGCTGACACCGCGGATGTTGAAGGTGATGTAGCCAACCGTGTGAGTTACAAAAAAAAAATACGTCATCGACCCGGTGGCGGAGTTGGTAACGCGCTGGCTGCTCAAGCTGGAGTTCCGGGTTCGAATTCTGGTCGGGACGTATTTTATGTCTTCATTTTCGGCTTTGCATCTAGTGAAGAAAAACAGTTCTTATAGCGTTTCCTGCCCGATTCCTTCTTAAAAGTTGCAGAGCTGAAAGAGACAAAACTAAAAAAATATGTAACGTTCTACCATAAAAAACGATTATTTTAGATACAATGACACAGGTTTTTTTCACAATGGTTTGAGACTAACAGCTAATATCTATTTTGTGCTAGGAATAGTAACATGTGACAGTCATGAAAAGAGCTTTTCAACGATATACTTATGACTGGTATTTATTGGTCGATGGGGATGGGGACGGGGACTCTTGCTTATAAATTTTTGCCTATCCTCTTTGGTGTCTCCTTGTTCATATAATAAGTGAATCTGAAGCAAATCATCTCCTAGACATTATCCTAGCGACCGTTAATAATTTGTGACTCATCATCAGTCTGTAACGTCTCGACATTCTCAACCGACACGACCACGTTTCCTGCGCTGTTATCGAGAGCTTACCGCGATCAAATGATTATTTTCTGTAATATTTTTTTATTGAATCTGACCTGGTTGGTCTACCACACATCACAGGTGATGGCAGCTCATCATTTCTTGGTGAACTAGGTTCCATATAGGTCCGGAAAGCAAGAGTTATTATCATAACTGTTTCGACCGAATTTCATTCAGTGCGGTGGTGTCAATTCTGATAGTTCAAAATGAAAGACTTTTCATTTGAGCAAAGAACTAAGAACGAAAATTTTGCTATTGATATATATCTCAAGTTACAGGCTTAACAATTACCTTGAGCTCACTTGTTCCCAATTTTTAGTCTGAAGTGAAGACTGAAGACGAAAATTAAGACAACTTTTCGACGAACATACATAATCTAAGAACGTATTAACCACCTTGTACGTTACATGGAACTACACTAATGTCGAATTCCTTCCTGAAAGTTAGAGTTTTGAAACAGAAATCGCAACAATTTATGGCATAATGAGTCTTTTCCATAGACGTGTAATGGAAGATTCCACCGTACCTATATTATTTCTCTATGGTCTTTTCTCATCCGGTCCGGTATGGATGGATGAGCCAGAGATTACGGAGCTCCAACTAACCAACATCACAGAAGGTCCCACACCGGATACTTCTGTTTGGACCCTGGCTATGCTGAACTAGAGAAGAATACAGCCGGGGTTGATATATGTATATGCGACGATATTCCATCCAGGACGGTGGTACAAACCCAGTCGGCTACAAATTGAGTTTACCACTTAGTAATGGCAAGGGAAGGGCCCCACAATCTTACGCCGGTTCCGAAAGGTGAAGCAGCTGAAGAAATACTCGTACTGTATGCATACTTTCAATAATAAAAACTCATTGGTGCACATCGGTCGGATTCGAACCGCGGACATTGAGATAAAGAGCGCAAAGCGCTCCAAGTATAGTCGGTACTGCACACCAGTACCGCGCGTGAAAACTTTCCCAATTAAACCGGGCCAGAAAGCGGCTCGGTAGCTGTCCCGAGTTGTAAAGAGCTCGACCTCGATCCACTGATAAAGTGCCGCCACTCTCAATATCGCGGATCGAAACGATAAACGAGTATACGTTCGCGGTGGTAGGTCGGAGTACTGAAATAATTTTCCTGGAAGAGAACAATGTTTAAAGTACCCAAAAATTAACAGCGAAAGTGGCAGTTTGAACTGTGCCGTGTAAAAACTGCTGAACTGTTGCAAATTGTGTCTTAATGCGTCTATGTTTGCCGCACAAATATACATAAATACACGTACTCTAATACTCACATTATTACACAAAAATATACAAGTAAAGAAAGATCAATAAGTAAAAATCTACAGTTACCTACCCCCTCGCCTGTCTCCTATAATACGGCTTGCGCCACGGGTTCATCCGTGGATAAATTATTTTCACTGTTAATGATTATGTTAAACATTGTTTTGCAAATAAATAAATAATTTGAATTTGAAAAGAACTGGAACTACAATTTTCTCAATTTGGGCAAGCTATCAGAGGGACCGAGTACAAAAATGTTCTTGAGTTACACGTTCCTTGTTTACTGGAATATCATAACATTTGAATAAACTGTCAGCAGAGATGACAAAAAAGAAGTTGGGTATTATGAGGGCTGGGAAAGGCTTTCGAGGTTCAGATTCCGAAGTGCGATGTCAGGACTGCAAGCACAGATTACTTAATAGTTACTTCGTAACAGATAAATCACTCCATAGAAAATGTTCCTACCTTCGGGCTTTAATAGCCTACTGTTTCACATCGCCAATCGATGTGTGCGAAAATGTACCTTAACGATCGAGTGTAAAGTGTTTATTGCTTTGCAGCTGCGCGCAGTTGCGTGGGCGAGCGTCTATGTATACTTCGCGCGGCTGACGAATTTGTACTGAAAAAGACCGCCGGCGGCCCGTCGGGCGGTAGGTAGTTAGCGCGCGCAAGTACATAGAGTGCGTGAGGCCTGCTGCAAGCCCCAACACAAAGCGTAACTATCAGACGACGGGATAATAGCTTTATTTAGGAAATTGATTTTAATAGGGCTATCCAGTCGGCGTCGTGCTGGACTTTTTAGTCCAGGCATCCCAACTGTCGTCTGTAAATTCTTCTATATAATAATAATGTTGAGTCTGCAACCTAGTCTGCAAAATTTGCATACCTGCTCTAAAATTTCGTTAGTAGTTAAGTAAATGAGTTTTCCACAACATTAATGCACCGACGAGGAATCCTGATTGCTTTTCTTATCGGCTTTCCGGTCTGTCGTAATCAAGAACATTTGCAGCATAATCGTCGTGTCGATGCATTTTCTATAAAAAATTATAGATTTTATCATAATGTCTATAGGAAGTGTGATGTAATTTAGCAATCTTGAATATTATTATATTAGCATTGTTTCTTTCAGCTACATTTTTAATATGTTTACGTAACTTAAAACCCTAGAGTTTAAATTATATTTCATTTACTACTTACCTATAACTTTTCTTACAATCCTTTGACAACTCCGTGATTTGTTAAGTTTTTGTTACGCCTCAGTTCAGTATAGTTTTCAGCTGACCAAGAATTGTATAGACCTCCTTATATTTCGATTTAGATTCAAATTTAGATTGAGATTCAGATTCCGATTCTTAAGGGGCAGCAACAGCAGATTTCTATGCAGATTTTACTTACAAACCGCTGTGAATTTGGTGTTAGAAAAGAAATATGGATTTCTGTGTTTCGCACCTCCTCGCACAACTTATATTTGTATGTTGCAATTGGTTAGCAGTCGTCTGCGATCTGACTATAATATCTTTATGAAGCATTATTGCTGACCCTTAAGCCTCTTCCACTCATAGTGACTTCATGTGCTCAGCGGAATCGGGAGCGGGGACAGGGGCGCTACCCCCCCGTTTCCTCTCTAGGCAGTTTCCTCTTTACTAGAGCGGAATGGAATCGCCACAAGGCGCTTACGATAAAACAAAACGAATGCGAATAGCGCGCAAATCGTTTTTATTTGAATAAGTATGAATAAATTAACAACATAAAATTGTATTTGGAGAAAAATGATAAAAAATATACTTACATAATTTTTTTATATTTTTACAATAGATATTTACGCAAAAATAGAGGAATGTTTGGATTTTTGTCTATCGAGCGAAGTTAAAACACTTGCTTTTTCAACATCGAAGTTCACTAAAGATACTCCTGTAGATTGAAAACCTAGAACATTCCCTATACTTATCTATAACAATTCATGTGTCTGCATCAATCCTACGGTAGAGATGACCCGAGTGGTAGAGGCTTAACCGTCTCGGCTAGGATTCAGACAAGGCCTGGAATTGCAGCCGTAAAACCTCCAAACTGGTTTCTCTTTATGCTCGAGTCTCGACTGGCCGCCCACGCTCCGGCGGGGGGGCCGGCTCCCACCAGGAGAAATGCGAAACGGACACATTCGCCTCTTCGCATCAGCACTCAACTGGTTTGAGCTTTTGAACTTAACTGCAGTCTGCAATGTATAGAATGTTCGCATTGTCGTCTCGCCATACTCTACAGCCTCGTTTTTTGTCCTTCCCACAACAGAATCGCTTATTTACCAATGAACACATGTCCAAAAATCAGAATTTTTTTATTATGGTAATATTTTCCTTGCGCGCCGAGACGCATCGTTTTGTTTAACCAAAGCGCACAAGTCCCAATTAGAAGTATTAAATTTCATTCCTATCAAGTTTTAGTTTAAAAACCAAATAGCACATGTCCGGGACATGTGCACTTTGGATAGTTAAAATAGAACCTACATGCTGCTGCTCGTGCTGTTGAACAAGAACCGGCAAGAAAGCGAAGGAAGAAAGGCACTTCAGACCCCAAAACTTTTGAAAGAAACAAGGCTCAAGCATCAAGAACCTGTGGGAAGTCGTACAACAAGGCAATCGAACTTTGAGGCAATCGACATTTACTCTCTTCAGAAAAAAATATATTTTTATACCTTTAGATAAACTTGAAAACAGTTTTTTGTGGTCTCCTGTAAAGTTGTATTTTTGAACATGTGTTCTTTAGTAAATAAGCGATTCTATTATATTACATTAATATTTTATATGTGTGTGGGTGGACAATGGGTATATTGCATTGGATTTTGTTTTATTTGTATCCCTATCACAATTTATTGTGTTCGATAAATTCTTAAGGGGCCACCACCCTAAATTGTGCCTCTCATTCTAACAATGCGCGTTTTATTTTATTATGAAGAAATTATACCACTTATAAAAAAATCCTCTGGGAGAAACATGCATGATAAAATTATTAATGCTTTTCCATAAAAATATTTGGTACTCCACATATAATAATTAAAAAAAAAACAAAAACTTAATAAACTTTCAGTTTTTTTTTCAATTATTATATTTCGAGTACCAAATTTTTTTATTGAAAAACATTAATAATTTTATCATGCATGTTTATCCCCAGAGGATTTTTTTATAAGTTGTATAATTTCTTCATAATAAAATAAAATGTATGAAAAACGGCCAATGTTAGAAAGAGAGGGTAGATTTAGGAAGAAGCCCCCTTAATAACATTATGCAAGCGAGGTGTCTGTCTGAAAATTAGTGTTGCGGCAGAGGGCTCGCCTGCTGCTGTCGCAGCAATAACCTGAGCCAGACACTCATTTATCTTGTTGTTTTCATATGTTAAGTAATTCAATTGTCTGATTTTAAGATATCAATCAATAGTAATATAATAATACACCTGTAAGGGATGGCCATGGAATAAATTACTTTTATTTGTAGACTCTGTGTATGAGAGAAATATTTTTGATTGTTTGTATGTGTACGAGTATGTATGTATGTTCCTCCATAACTCTTAAACCGATCATCCGAATTAGATTAAACTTAGTACAGGCACATTTAACTATACGGGACACAGGATAGGCTAAATAAAATTTCGGTTACGCCAGGATGTGGCTACGCCAAGATGTGGCACTCACACAAACCGAATTGTTCCTCGCGCCGAAATAAAGGTACGGTAGCGGGCTTACTTACTTTCTTCTTTATAAATACGAATTTTACGAGAGCGAAGCCGCGGGCATGTGATAAACAAACATAATATTTCATTCATTCATTCAATTATGTGACGCTGCGCTGGTGGTCTTTCTGTATGTCTGTCGTAAGAGAAAAATTATTGGAAGTGCCCATTAAAGATATTGCCATAAAATAAACGTTTTATGTACGCGTAATGCACAAGCAATAATTCCGATGAAGAAGAGAAGACATATAAACGTGCGTTAGGTAGGTTTGCCATAATTTTTCAGATTCAATGCCGGACGCCACTCCCAACCTAAAAAACATGATGCATATCTAATAGCTTTTTAGGTTTCCGTATCCCGTACGGAAGCCTATTACTAAGCCTACGCCGTCTGTCCGTCTGTCTGTCCGTCCGTCTGTCCGTCCGTCTGTCTGTCCGAGGGCTGTATCTCTTGAACCGTAATAGGTAGCCCGTTGAATTTTTTACAGAATATGTGTTATTATGGCGGATATAACAACAAATAATAAAAAATAGAAAAAGTAAAAATTAAGGGGGGTTCCCATAGAAGAAACCAAAAAGTGTATGCGCGCGTGCCATCTACCGAATAGATTATGAAGCATTTCATAACACGCCATCTAGATGGCGTGAGTGGCGCTAGCCATGACATGGCGATACGGAAACCTTGGTGCGCGAGTTCGACTTGCACTTGACCGTTTTTTTTTATGGGAAACGCGGCATGGCGCACGCCGGACGCTCAGTTTTACTTGCTTTATCGACATTATATACGACGAATATTTATGTATAGTGTAGTAACCTCCTTGGTACTAACCATCAATCACCCTATCCCATCAGCGGGTCGCACAGTAGCGAAAATACACCGAGCGGAGTCGAGGGCAAAAGCTTTTTGTGATTTGTGAATGAAATTCACGTTGTCGGTAGGTAGTCATCCGCCTGCATCCAGGTTATCCAGAAATAAAAATGTGGGGTTGTTGAGTAAATAATTAAAATTGATTTTTTCACACTTTACGTTTTAAATATAGGTGCGTGCATACTTATATACATCTGTAGCGTAATATTAAACTTCACATCTTTCGAAAATTCCGAAAAAATCGGACGCCATTCCGGACGGACTCTCCAAATGCCGGACAGACCGTCCCAATTCCGGACGTATGGTTGGTTAGCCTAGCGTTAGGAGAACATAATATAACGTTGTACATATTCATATTTGAAATAAGCAAACGTTTCCATCTACTACGACAGTTATAATTATTACTCTCTTACACGGATTTTCATAAATCGAAATGCCTTTCGACTTTTGTCTCGTTGTATTATAATATCATGGAAACATTTACCAACAGACACGGAAGCTCTCGTCACGAAGGGCTAGCCGCCGAGAATAATGTCGAAACTCACGGAACATAAGACGAACTTGCATTCTGCATGTAATGATACTAAACACAACAGTTGTATATAATGTATACACTGACATACATTTTATGTATAAATACTAATAATACATCTGTAAGTGATGGTCATGGAGTCAGTTACTTTGTCAGTAAATGGAAAAAATATGATCCAAGTTGAGTGCAGTCGATACAGCTGTGTCGCGCCGGCTACACTAAACTGAACAGCGAGAGAGTACCCAGATGATGTCACGAAAGATGTGAAAGAAAGTAATGGTTTCTAAGCAAACGAAAAGTGTGTACATACGTCTGGCTACACCGAGCCTCATAAGATAATAGGTAAGGTTATGCTTTTCTGGTGGCCGACGCCGACGCCGTGTGGAGAAATTACGTCACCTTCGTCGTCTGGGTCCAACGAGGTATTATTTTTTACTAGAGCTATCGCTACAAAGAAAGATACAGAGAAACGGCGTCCCACCAGCTGAGGTATGAGGTAAGGTGTAGCGGGGAGGCGGAGCGCAGAGCCAAGCGGTAGAGGGGAGCTCGCGCGGGGCGGGAAGCGACCGGGGGTGGGGCTAGCGGGCGGTGAGAGGGGCTAGCAGGCGGTGAGAGGTGCTCGCGCGGGACGGGAAGCGAGCGAGAGAGGGGCTAGCGGCCGGTAAGCGACAACGCCAGCCAAGGCCTGTTTCAACATGTGAAATACAATCGGGCATAATGACTGGCGCTAGATGCCGCGCGATGCGCGCAGGCGGTGGCGCGTACGATGAGCTCGGCTGCTCGCGATCGACTAGTTTCGTTGTGCCCCAATACGTAAATTGTGGCTCAACTCAGCGGAGCAATCCCCGTTGCCCGAGTAAGAGCTCTAGTAAAACATAATACCTCGTTGTCTGGGTCGATCGAGTTCGGGCTCTACGTTGCTCACGAAAAACAACGTAACTGTGTAATTATCTCCGGAAGCGAAGGCCGACTTGTAACAGCCAGTTGGGAACTAGATCTTTATCTCTCCTTAGTACTAATAATGTCTCATAATTTCCATTTATTATAATACAGTTAAAGGAAAGCTTGATAGTTATTTTGACCTAATACTTTCCCAAATGTGGTGGACGGTGTTGTGCTGTAATTTACAAGACTACTTGCAGCACAACACCGACTGCGGTGATGTCAGTGCTTCCCTTCATTTCATATTTATAAACAATAAAAAAATCACTCCTCTTTGCTTCGCGCAGTCGGGTAAAAATCTCTATGTTTTCTTACCAAGTTCTTCCTTATAGATTCCATTGCTGAACGGGACATGAGAAAAAACCCGACCAAGTGCGAGTCGAACTCGCGCACCGAGGATTCCGAATCGCCATTTCATGGCTAGCTCCACTCACGCCATCTAGAAGACGTGTTATGAAATGATTCATATTAGTTAAATGTCATGATTAGTTAAAATACTTCATAATCTATTCGGTAGATGGCGCGCGCGCATACACTTTTTGGTTTCTTCTATGGGAACCTCGTGAATTTTTTTACTTTTTCTTATTTTTATTATTTGTTGTTATATCGGCCATAATAAATAACACATATTCTGTAAAAATTTCAATGGGCTACCTATTACGGTTCAGGAGATACAGCCCTCGGACAGACAGACAGACAGACGACGTAGTAATAGGGTCCCGTACCGGATACGGAACCCTAAAAAAATTATGAACTGACTATGCATATGTCTCAATGAAATATTTAACCTTTTGCCAATGGAGCGGCCGATATCGGCCGCTTTATAGATTATACCTTTACGAATGGAGCGGCCGATATCGGCCGCTTTCTTTTTTTTCCGTGTTTCGTTGGGAGGCCCCAACAAAATTATTTTATTCTTGTATCTCACTTAGCCGTGGCACCTGGCAGTAATTAATTCAAATAGTAGAATCCTTTAGCCTTTCAGGCGGCCAACATCTCCCATAGAGAAATGTCAGATTTACCGCCCTGTCAGTGTCATCAAGACAGCGGTTATATTAGGAGGGCGTTGTACGTTGCTCTTCTGTTTTCGGGTTTGCTGAGTGTTTTTTTGTGCAGATGAACCCATAAGTGATGTTTTTTCTCTTTTTCATTATATTCCGGATGTATTGAGTGCATTTGTTTGTGCTGAGTTGATCTGAATTTTTCGTAAAAATACTAAGAAAATGCCTCCTTTTCGGTACCAATTTCGGCTGTTTTTAGAGGCTTGTTTCTCGATATAAATCTGTTTTCTGGATAAAGTGAGGTGATAGAAGTGTCATTTAGTTCCTGTAGTTGAAATAATATATGCCGTATAGTGTTTGTATGCAGTACATTTACGAGAAATTAGCAATTTTTGTGACTTAGTTTTCTCCATACAAATAATACAAACCATACAAATTTCCACATACAAATTTTATTGTGAACGACACGGGGGGCTGCTGATACACAAGAAAGGTATGATTAGGTCCGTTATTTATTAGTGTTTATAATAAAAATACTATATGACCGATTCGCGGTCTAATAAATTTATAAAAAAAAAAAACCTGAGAGAGGTCGCGATTTTCACATAGAACAACTTTACAAAATAATTTTGTCACCTAGAATACGTAATGTAAATAAAAAAATGCCATTTATAGCTAGAATATTTATCTGTAAATACAATCCATATGTTAGTTCATGAAGTTTTATGGAAAAATCTTCCAAAATGATTTTTTTTCGAGAGTAATGCGCCGGCGCCGATCGCGGCCGCCACCTGGTGTAGGCGAAGGAAGATTTATAAATAATGCTTCCAGAGCCAAAGGGTTAATGTTGTGTGTTCTTTATGGCGACATAAATATCTGAATTTGAATCTGAATTTATAGGTCTGTACGCCACCTACCATTTTCAGAATGATGTTAATGGCTTTAGAATCATTTCAGAACAGTGACGTCAACGCCCATATGTTCTTTATAATTATTTACCGAGCGTGATGCAAAATTCCCAAAGAATCAATGAACCGACTCGCCCGTCGACCGTCGTCGTAAAACTATGCATGGCACGCGGCCAAGTATGAACCTGACATAACGATCTCAAATCGGCCGAATCTCGAAAGAGCACAAGTGCAACTTTCTGACATCATTGCCTACTTTTAATTCCGGAACTTCGAGAAAATCACAGGTTTGTACCGTTCCTTCCCCGGCACTACCAGTAGTGTCATGGTAGATTTTTCTTTCTCATGGCACTACTTACCTACTGGTAGTGCAGCGGGTAAAATAGTATTTCCCACGACACTACTTCGATGCTAGTAGTGTCAAAGGAAATTTGATCTCCCGTGGCGGCACTATCGGGCTGTCCTAATCTTTTCATAATTAAAACTGGAAGAAATTATGAAACTACTTGGAGCAACAAACTATTAATGACACTTTGTAATGTATAGAATATAATGGACAATGTCAGTGCCATTCTTTATTCTTTATTCTTTATCTATCATTCGTATGGTAGTACACTACGCTTGAATTTGTCCTGTTTAGTTTTTACGATCCGATTCGATTACACCCACAAAGAAGAGCCGGCAAGAAACTTCGCAGGGTTCTTTTTTTAACGTCTTCAATGTCTGTGTCTTCAATTATACAATACATTGTGACTAAAGTACGGCCGCTGAGAGAATGCGTTCCCGATGTCTGTCAATTGGTAACAGTAATGTCAGTCTGGACTGGATTACCTAAAAAGTGCGAAAAGCTTGTCAAAATAGTACGAAACCGTATAAACAATAGAAAAAAATGGCCATAATTAGCTAAGTTCGAACATGCAGTTACAGGAGTGAGTAATTAAAACTTGTATAAAATGAGTGATAAATAAAATGACCAACTGACAGACGTCAGGAACTCATTCCGCTTACAGTGTTAAGTAAGATATAGTTTGAGAGCTAGAATAACTCACATTGCATTCGTCAATTAAAATTGCAATAATAATTGCCTTTATAAATAATATCGCGTTCTTTATTAAAATAGAAATTGATCAGTTTCCTGAATTGTATTACATACAACGTAAGGGCGGCACAGTTGTTTTAAACAATGATTACCAATATCACAAGCTGCGTGACTTCAAAAATGGTTCATCTTTATGTCGATGTTCGGCCTATAGGAAATTAAAATGTCCAGGCACAATAACCATTGAAGTTAGTATTGTAGAAGATTATATTCCCCGTGCATGTCATAAAATACAACTAAGGATAAGGGCAAGATGCCGCGCTAAAGGGCGACAGGGTAGCCACTTCTCACCTTGGTGCGGTCCTTCCACCGAATCATGCAGCCGGGGGCAAAACGCTTAGTAACCGAATAAACGAAATACCTACCGTTCAAAAATATTGCCTAATATTGCAAATAGAAATTAGCATACTCACACCGGTCCCCGGTCATAATAAACTTGACTGTTGCCGGCCGAGCCTCCGAACCAAGGCTACACAAATTTGACTTGATCCTTCCTTCCTTCCTTTCCTTACCTATAATAAAATCCAACGTCTGCTTTCTGTCTGTCTGTCTGTCCGCTTATAACTCGAGAACCACTGAACCGATTTTAATAAAGAAAAATTCTACGGATAGCTTGATTCTTCCCATCAACTATAGGCTACTTACTATCACGCTAAATGGCTTATGAGGTTAGCAGTGAAGTGAAATATGAGAGCGGGCGGAGCCGCGGGCACAGCTTGTATAATTTAAGTATCAAATTGACGATGGCACTATACACCAGATAAGTAATGTAAATAGGCAGAGTGGTCAGATTCTTGAGTATTAATGCTCTTGTGATGTGAGCGGTGGTATGGGTGAATTATTTGAAAGTTACTATAATATAGTCCTTCCCATGCCAAAACGACGAATCTGCCATTTTGGCGAAAATGACCTTTTGATGTAGTTTCATTAATTTTTATCAAATCTTTACAATGCTAAAGTCGCGAATCTCTAAATTATCGGAACTCAGAGATATTTTCTTGTGAAATAATAACGAATGTTTTTCGATGTTACTGTGTCAAACACATTAATGTTTATTATTCGTGAAATAACTTTCTAAGATAATTTAGAAGTCCTTGGATTTTAGCCATGCCATAGTCCCGAATTTGTAACATTGGTTAATTTAGTTAGCACTAACAATAAAAGGCAAATATCTCAGAATGACCTTTTTGCACATCCGTCGTTTTGGCATGGGAGGGACGATATAATACTCGTTTTGTTAGTACTTATAAGGTACTAACAAAACATTGTTAATTGCGAAGTTTATTTGTCAGTTCTTCTTCGCATTGAATTTAGAACTGGCGAAATTTTCGACATGACCAAGCGTAGGTTAACCTGGGTCTCCTGCGAATGTTTTTTTCCGAAACATTACACAGAAACATCAAAACATTGGGGAGTGGCCATCCACATTTGTATGAAAACCATAGAGAAATTATGTTTTTGTTTCATGTTTTTAGGTTTCCGTATCCCGTACGGAAGCCTATTACTAAGCCTCCGCCGTCTGTCTGTCCGTCTGTCCGAGGGCTGTATCTCTTGAACCGTAATAGGTAGCCCTTTGAAATTTTCACAGAATATGTGTTACTATAGCGGATATAACAACAAATAATAAAAAAAAGAAAATTTTAAAAATTAAAGGGGGCTCTCATACAACAAACGTACCGAAAAATCGATTAGTCACACTACTGAATAACAGATGGCGCCACAGACTTTTATACATTGCATTGCTGGAAGACAAAAGATAGGCGGATAGATACGGAAACCTCCGTGCGCGAGTAAAACTCGCACTTAAACAGATTTTTTGTGTATTGTTTCGATAAAACATGCACAGGAGACGCGGCTTTACCTACATACGTATGGATGAAATTATACAATAAACAATAAGCAATAAACAATATCGTATGTAGGTAATCGTTCGTACGTGACTGGACATTTTCTTGGCCATCTTGACATCGGCAAACAATGATTTTAAGGCACTTCTCACTTCTCAGCGGTTAGTCACGTGATTATTTTTCGCGTCGCATACCTACTCGAAATAAAAAAGGTACCTACGTAGATTTGATTGTCCTTATTGCAATAAAAATATAATGTATAAAAATTGGATAAGGTTTAGGGGTCGTTAAACATAAGCCCCGAAAGACAATTTTGACGTAATTTGTAAAACATTTTATTTTTGGAAGTACATACTTAATAAGAGAATAAAGTGTACTATACACGAGTATATAACTACTATATAAATACATAATAAAAGAATAAAAGTATAAAGTCTTTTATGTGGTACTTCATATAAAAATATTCATAAGCTAATTTTCTTCTGAAAAAAAGTGTTCTATGTGGTTATAAAAAATTTCCAATAACCTATTTTTAATACCCTAACAATACTTTAACAAAAAAAAAACATTTGCACAAGCGGGATTCGAACCCACAACCCTCGGACCCATACGCCATACATCCTACCGCTAGGCTAACGTAGGTCATGGCTGATTGAGACGAATATGTAATACTAATATCACATTGTGACGTCACATTGTCTCTCGCAGCCGCCCTAGAAGTACCGATATTCATGAGAAAAGGTACGTAGATATTGAAAACTATATGTAATAATAAGAAAACAAAAAATTATACTCATTTTAAATGTTTACGGATTAACAGTATGTACTGAAGACTTACTTAAGTCGACGTTTCGCCCGCTACGCTACGGGCTTCTGCAGGTACTGCGGGAGTTCCCGGAGCCGACGTCTGGTCACTGGTGTCCGTTGTACCAGACGTCAAACTGACGTCTGGTACAACGTCTGGTCTGACGTTTGACGTCTGGTACAACGGGCACCAGACGTCGGCGGCTCCAGGAACCTCCGCAGTTCCTGAAGAAGCCCGTGACGTAGCGGGCGAAACGTCGACTTATGTCTGACTAACCTGTCTTCAGTACCTATTATTAATCCGTAAACATTTAAAATTAGTATAATTAATAACAGAGTAAACTTAAAAACATTAGAAACCTATGATTTCACGAAATAAGATAATCATTGATAAACAACGCCGTGACGTAGCGGGCGAAACGTCGACTTATGTCTGACTAACCTGTCTTCAGTACCTATTATTAATCCGTAAACATTTAAAATTAGTATAATTAATAACAGAGTAAACTTAAAAACATTAGAAACCTATGATTTCACGAAATAAGATAATCATTGATAAACAACGCCGTGACGTAGCGGGCGAAACGTCGACTTATGTCTGACTAACCTGTCTTCAGTACCTATTATTAATCCGTAAACATTTAAAATTAGTATAATTAATAACAGAGTAAACTTAAAAACATTAGAAACCTATGATTTCACGAAATAAGATAATCATTGATAAACAACGCCGTGACGTAGCGGGCGAAACGGTCGACTTATGTAAGTCTTCAGTACCTACTGTTAATCCGTAAACATTTAAAATGAGTATCATAGGTTTCTCCTTTCTAAAATTCCCGACAGCGTGATGCAGAAAACTATCTGTAACGTTTTAAGAGAATAGTTGCATTGTCGTGCAAAAATGACAGCCAGTGAGATGCGCCGGTTGGTGCCCCGCCCCGTCGTCTGCGTACTTTCATTTTGACACAATGAGGAGTATAGAGAACTTTCTAAAAGCTCTGCAACTGGCTCTGTGGAAAGTAGTACAGTCTCGTGTACCGATATTGGCACTAGATTTGAAAGCACTAGCTAACCCGCGCGGCAGCTGTACCGACAATCTGGTTACACTTGTATTAATTTTACTCGCAAACCACTGTTAGAAAGTTGGAAATTCTTTGAACGGGACATGACAAAAATAAAATTTAATATGCATGCTTCAATGAAATATTGTTAATGTTGTGTGTTTTTTTATGGCGAAATAAATATCTGAATCTGAATCTTTATTGCATACCAAAACACATAAACAATGATATGAAGAAAACACACAAATAATTCTATAATGAAGATAGCACACAAACAATGATATATGAAGAAAACACACAAACAATGATAAATGAAGAAAACACACAAACAATGATATATGAAGAAAGCACACAAATAATTATATATGAAGAAAACACACAAACAATGATATATGAAGAAAGCACACAAATAATTCTATATGAAGAAAACACACAAACAATAAACGTCGTCGGTCGAAACGGATATGTAAATAGTTCGTGTTTTCCGTCCAGTTCAGTGTAGCCGACATGAAATGAAGGGAAGCACTGACATGGCACCTAGTTCACCCGGTGTTATGGGCTAACATCACGGATGTTGTAGGTTATGTAGCCAACCGTGTCAGTTTCCATTAAAAAAAAAAAAAAAATTAGAAATTAAAAAGCTGGGCGTACTCAATAAGGTGCGACGGTACTTCACGGCGGACCAAAGGCTGCTCCTGTATAATTCGCAGATCAGGCCTTGCTTGGAGTACTGCTCGCACCTGTGGGGTGGCTCTGCCAAATACCAGCTTGCGCCTCTGGACTCGATCCAGCGTCGAGCCGTGCGACTAGCGGGTGACCCCGAAGTTTCCCGCGATCTAGAACCACTGCAACACCGTAGGGATGTCGGCTCCCTAAGTGTGTTCTATCGCTTATTCCATGGGGAGTGCTCGGAGGAGCTGTTTAACGCGATCCCGCCGTCCCCTTTCCACCTGCGCACCACGCGCACTGGGCAGGGATTGCATCCCTATACGCTGGACTTACCGCGCATGCGTACCAATCGATTCTGCAGATCTTTCCTTTACAGAACCGGTAAACTCTGGAACGCTCTCCCTGCTCATATATTTCCCCCCAAGTACAGTCTCGGGTCCTTCAAGAGGTGCGTGAATGGGCACCTAGGCCGGCATGGCATTTGCAACCCCCGAATACGACCGAATGTCCATGGGCGCCGTTAGACACCTCATGGGTGCCTCGGCGCCATATGTCGAGCTAACAATAAAAAAACAAAGATAAAAGATAGACGGATATGGTTTTTTGACAAGTGTGGCATAGCAGATCTACGGAACCCTCCGTGCGCGTGTGAAACTCGCACTTGACGGATAATAAAATAAAATATCTATGTGAAAATCACAAAATTACACCTACAATCCTGTTGGGTCGGATACATTCCATCGGGTCACTCCGGCCCATACATAATGTTGTGATGTCACAGCTATTTATATGCGAAGCGCGCTGTCGTGATGGCATAGTACAGGGGTTCTCAAACTTTTCTCTTTCAGGTACCACTAAAACCAATATGTTTGGCGGCGTACCACCTTTACCTACGAAAAGCGAATATTAAAACATATCTATCTTCTATAATATATATTCTTAAATTCTCTTAGGAGGTTAGTATCACACCAAAGTTCAATTAATGATTATCTTTCCTCGAATGCAATAATCTCGAAATCGAATATAAAAATAGATTTCATATCGAATTTAGTTCTGAAAAATCTTATTTAAACTCACTATGAGCATTTGACAGTGGGTTTTTATATAGCTAAGAACATCAGAATTCAAATTATATTTACGTTCATCAACAAAACTTTCTAAATTAGGATTATGGCACCTTTTCATGGCCACTTATAAAATTTTGTAGAGCATAATGTTACATTGTTTCGCGTACCACCTCGAAGCAGTCCGCATACCACTCGTAGTACGCGTACCATAGATTGAGAACCGCTGGCATAGTACAACATCAGGGCTTCGCGACTGACCGGTAGATACGAAGAATTTTAATGTTTTACGTATGTATCCAAACATATATGTCTGAAGTCATGCGTTTGGCTACAAGTATAATATGGTGGTATCTATTTACGTGTATTCAAGTTAAGAGCAGACATAGGTTATACTCATTTTTAAGTTTACGGATTATCAGGGATTGAAGACTTATATATATCCCAATTTTTATAACGGTGCACTTCGAGCTGTCAAAGTCGTTAGGTTGGCACGACTGAATTCACACACACAGCAAGGGCGTGTACTGATAGCCGTCGACGGAGAGGTGAGGAAGTAAGCGGGGGGTGAATTCAGTCCTGCCAACCTAACGACTTTGACAGCTCGAAGTGCACAGTTATAAAAATTGGGTTATACGTAAGTCGACGTTTCGCCCGCTACGTCACGGGCTTCTTCAGGAACTGCGGGAGTTCCTGGAGCCGACGTCTGGTGCCCGTTGTATCAGACGTAAAACTTGACGTCTGATACAACGGACACCAGACGTCACACAGTTTGACGTCTGGTACAACGCACACTAGACGTCTGCTGCAGGAACTCCCGCAGTTCCTGAAGAAGCCGGTAACGTAGCGGGCGAAACGTCGACTTACGTATAACCCAATTTTTGACCGACTTCCAAAAAAGGAGGAGGTTCTCAATTCGTCTGTATGTTTTTTTTTTCATTTTTTTTTTTTTATGTAAGTCTTTAATAACCACTGTTAATCCGTTAACTTAAAAATGAGTATAATTAATAACAGAGTAAACTTAAAAACATTAGACATAGGTTAGTCGCCTGACAACATTTAGATATTTATTTGGCTGTCTCTTTTCGCCACACGCACATCACACCAAAGCAAGAGGGACAGCTGCACGCTCTCAGCTAATATACCTACAAGACAGAGCATCAAATGCGCGCGCCCGCCCCTACTAGAGGCGCCGTGAGCGCGATTTCTCTACAACGGCGTTGAAGCCTGTGGGCGTGGCCTATGACTTACATTTGTGTGTTGTGCGTGTGCCTAACTTGCTCCTCTTTGTGTGTAGTGTCAATACTAGCACACACACACACACATACGAAGCGCTAGCAGCTCAGCGTACGGTTATTGGGTTTCAAATATCATCGCTTAGGGCGCCTCTAGTAGGGGGCGCGGGCGGTAGGTATTTGATGCTCTGTGACCTACAAATTTCATCAAAATTGTCTTTCGGGGCTTATGTTTTCCCGACCCTTGACAGTTTTATTTCCGACATTCAAAAACAAAGACATTTAGAAAATCAGTAATTTTGGGAAAAGGTGATTTTGAGATTTGTTCACTATGAGATCAGTACAATATAAGAATCTGTCCTAACAGACCGGAAGCCCCTAAACCTTATACAATTTTTACAAATTCTTTTTTTTTTGTAATAAGAAAGTCCTACATATATTTAATTTTTTTTTAATCCAAAATAAACAATGATTCAATAAAGCTTAATGAACTTCATATCAGTAAAATAGAATATTTTTTTCGTTAAAAAAAATTTAACTCTGGCGTTGTATTTAATCTAAACAAAAAAATTACAGGTACATAGATTAAACTGTCCTTAAAAAATAAAAATAAACAAAAATCGGTCAAGGTTTCATCATCATCATCGTCATCATCATCAGCCTGTATCGGTCCACTGTCAAGGTTTAGAGGCTGGGAAAACATAAGCCCCGAAAGACGATTTTATATGGAGAAAAGTAGTCACGTGGCTAACCTGTGTCTCCTCTTAATGGTAGTAACCACAGAGCATCAAATACCTACCGCGCGCGCCCCCTACCAGAGACGCCCTAAGCGATAATATTTGAAACCCAAAAACTACACGCAGTGCTGCTAGCGCTTCGTATGTGTGTGTGTGTGTGTGCTAGTATCGACACTACACACAAAGAGGAGCAAGTTAGGCACACGCACAAAACAAATGCACACGCACAACACACATATGTAAGTCATAGGCCACGCCCACAGGCTTCAACGGCGTTGTAGAGAAATCGCGCTCAGGGCGCCTCTAGGAGGGGCGCGCGTATTTGATGCTCTGTGGTAGTAACCATTATTTGTATCCAAGCTATCAGTCAAAGACAGAAGAACTTGGTCTCACGAATCGTTAATTATTCGTTTATCTTTAATTACAATATACATATGTCACATATCGATATTTAACGATTATTGTTTGGACCATTATTGCGATAACTAGCTTTTGCCCGCGGCTTCGCTCACGGTAGACTCGGTTTAATGGCAAGTTCGATTAAATTGTGCGGTCAATAACGTGCTCGCGGGCGACTACCTATATCTACTATTTATTCTATGTATCTAACATCGCTTCTACCAAACCAATACTGCAACGCAACGCAACAGTACTGCGAACGCCATCTATTACTACCATTCGACACCAATTTCCGTCCATACTATACTTTGATACTGCTCAGCTTGTACCGTGTGGGGCAGGTACTTTAAAAGAATAGCCCCACTGCATCTCTCCCCGTGTATGTCGTAAAAGGCGGCAAAGGGATATGACTCCCTTCATATATTACTAGGTGGTAGGATTTAACCCTCCCGGGTTGATACCACCGCACTGAATGAGAGGCCGGTCGAATGTAAATAGTTTGTGTTTTCCGTCCAGTTCAGTGTAGCCGGCACGACCGAAGGAAAGCACTTACGTGGCACCAAGTTCGCCCGGTGTTATGGGCTGACATCACGGATGTTGTAGGTGATGTAGCCAACCGTGTCACTTTCCATAAAAAAAAGCTACTACAGCTACTAGTGTGATGCCTATACTATAGTGAGCCTCAAGAACTACCTCGTTACATTGGTGCAAACAGCAATTTTGTGTCATCTTCTCCTAAGCGAGATATGATCGCTTGTGACCGCTGTGGAAAGTTTCATAAGATAACAGTGAGTCATAATTGCACTTAAAAATATAAAATCAGTTGAATGTTTGCGTCGACCCAGTTATACCTGTAGACGGCTATTAACCAAAACGTACGGCCGCCGCCGCCGGCTCCAAAAACAAGCGGCTCGTATGTTGTTAGTAAGATTATTACGCAACTCGTGTGACTGGTCTCCGTGTCCGTGAGGCGGCTTTGCTTTGTAGCAGCAGCTCGCCAATTTATTTTGCAAACATCCTCTTGGACGGTTCGCATAGAAAGAATGAAAGAAAGAAGGAAAAAAGGAAGTTAGAAAAGAGAGGAAAATGAAGAAGGAAAGAGGAAAAGAAAGCAATAAGGAAAGAAAGAAAGAAACAAAGAATGAAAGGAAGAAAGAAAGAAAGAATGAAAGAAAGAAAGAAGGAAAGAAAGAAAGAAAGAAAGAAAGAAAGACAGAAAGAAGAAATAAAGAAGAAAGAAGGAAAGAAAGAAAGAATGAAAGGAAGAAAGACAGAAAGAAGAAAATAAAGAAGGAAGAAGGAAAAAAAGAAATAAAGAAAGAATGAAAGAAAGAAAGAAGAAAATAATAAAGAAGGAAAGAAAGGAGGAGTTATATTGTTCAGAAATTGGCAAGTCTACATTTTCCACCGCATTTTCATACATTTACATAATAAACAAGAAAATAATTAAAACAATTTTTTTTTTATGGAAACTAACGCGTTTGGATAAATCACCTACAACATCCGCGATGTCAGCCCATAACACCTTGGTGAACTAGGGCTTCGCCAGTAAAGTTACGTTACTAAAGTTGTTTCTATTCAATACGTCAGTAATATTTACTGTTCGAGTGAATTTGGCATTCACACAGTCAAATGTCAAGTACCTACTTTATTTCTTTGTAGACTCTACCGGAACGCATATTTGCAAAGTCTACTACGGAAGGTCACGAAAGCATTTTTATATATTTTGTATTTTATTTGGGGACAGTATTTTTACCAGTTTCGTGTATAGTGGCCATTTATGGTGAAGTGTGGTCATTTTAAAAATTCTCGCCGAACGCAGAGTATAGAAAAACAATGTGGAAAACACAAGCAAAACAACTTAACAACAACAACAACAGGGTGTACCACCACGTACATAAATAGTCGGTTTTTATTATTTGTTATTTTTACTTTAGAGTGGCACTCACAAGTAAAGCCATCTATCGGTGAAAGTTCATTCTTTTGTTTAAAATATTTGGATAATTCGGCAGATGGCGCTCTTCTTAAGCTTAAATTATATATGTATGGGACCTTCTTAATTTTTCCATTTTTTTTTTATTATTATTTGTTGTATAAGTATGTGAAAATTTTAACGTCCCAGCTTTTTTTTTTTTTTTATGGAACCTGACACGCTTGGCTGCATCACCTACAACATCCGTGATGTCAGCCCATAACACAGGGTGAACTAGGTGCCATGTCAGTGCTTCCCTTCATTTCATGTCGGCTACACTAAACTGGACGGAAAACACGAACTATTTACATAGCCGTTTCGACCGACGTTTCGTTCAGTGCGGTGGTACCAACCCGGCCGGGTTAAACCCTACCACCTAGTAAGGTAAGAAGGAAAGGGACCTACAGTTTAACGTGGAATCCGAACCACGGTCAGCCTCCAACGGTCGAGCGGTCACCCATCCAAACACTGACCGCGCTCAGCGTTGCTTAATAACAGTTGACTAACCAACCGCGCCACTGAGCTACCGAGGCTGACGAATTTTCTTATCCCTTAGTCGACTTTTACGACATGCGACGGGGAGAGATGCAGTGGGGCTATTCTTTTTAAGTACCGACCCCACACGGTACAAAGCTGTTACTGTTCCAAAGATACAGCAGTTGGACAGACGGACAGATGGCTTGGCTGGCTTGGTCACGACTGGGCTGGGCTGGCTGCTGTTAAATGGCTGCTCATATTTTTGGCTGCCGCAGCCTGGCTGCCTAGTGCGCGGTAAGCCTTAGTAATAGGCTTCCGTACGGGGTACGGAAACCTATAAATGACCGCACCCGATCATAAATCCCGAATCCTCACTATACGCGACACTGGGCAAAATGTCTCAAACAACTATCGCAAAAAAAAAAAATATATATATATATACAAGGCTTTCACGTAGTATACTTTGGAAACATGCTACCGGGCCTAAAACGGCTTCACAGTGTAATCGATCGCATGCAAATGATTTACGATTCCGATGGAGCTTTTAACGCCAGTTTTATGTTGCGAAAGAATATAATATTATTCTTACCTATCGGTGCGGTAACTACACTGAAGATTCAATACGGTAGATAGGTACCTAGTTAGTGTGCTTTGTTTATGGGTATCGATGATGTCGAAACCTGACAAGTGCGAAGCGACCGCAGTGTTATTTTTCGGAACATTAACCCAATTACGGGCTTCTCTCAGCTCCGTGGCGGTGTTTGAGAGATAAAAAAATACTTTCAGAGCAGCCACCGACCCGTGAAGTTGGATGGAGTAGAAAAAACAGCCTTAGAACAAGAAGCAGAAATTCGTTTAACGTTAAATAAATAAAAAATATTGCACCACTTCATCGTCCATATATCAATTTTCATGTGTGCTTTGGTGTTCATTCAAATCAAGGGTCCGAATATGAATCAAAATATGATTTAACACTTTTAAGTTCTAGTTGTTTTTTTAAGTCGGTGCAATGTTTTTGTAAAAAAAAAAAACAGGCTACTAAATTAGCACAGACGAAAGTACAAAGAACAGGTGCAATGTTTTTTATTTAACTCTTTTTAGTTATATCACATAACAAGTTCTGCGTAGAATTGGGCGTTAAACGGACGACGTGTTTAAACCCTCGGTACGCGAGTTCGACTCGCACTTGGCCTGTTTTTTATTTTACCTTTTACCACTAGAACAAAAACCTTTGTACTTTCCATCTGTGCTAATTTAGTAGCCCATATTCTTAGTAAAGATAATAATACTTGTGTAATAGCGTCGAGAATAGCAATTCTGAAATCAATGAAATAGAAACGATTTAGAATCTCTCTCGGAAGTGCGAAATAAGTATGTTGCGGTTAATGAATGAACGCAGAATAAACACACGCACTGCTTCGTTTGTCTGCCGACCTTGGCCTCGATGCTGACATAGACGGCGACCTACCGCCGCGCCGCCGTCGCAGTCATTCGCTGACGGAGCTTCTGTCTGACTGACGCAACGGTCATTGACGCGATCGCAATGTCCCGACCTCAGCCGCTTTAGTGCTGATATTTTTTTAGGGCTCCGCATCCTTATACGGAGGTTACACGCTAGGTTTTCCATCAGTTCAGTCCGTGACCTTGGTCACGACCAGATTGACGCCAGACTGACGCCAGACGTAAAATGCATTCGCACTATCAGTCTGCCATCAGTCTAGTATCAAAATATTTTAAAATCCATCAGTCTGGTCCATCATTCCAAACCATCCATCCATCAAAGTAGATTAAACGGTCAGTCTGGCTGGACCATGGTTTAACCAGACTAATAGACTGAACTGATGCCAAACCTAGAGTGTAACCTCCGTCTTAGACGGAGGTTACACGCTAGGTTTGGCATCAGTTCAGTCCGTGACCTTGGTCAAGACCAGATTGACGCCAGACTGACGCCAGACGTAAAATGCATTCGCACTATCAGTCTGCCATCAATCTGCCCTGGCTAGACTGACGAAAATTATCAAAATATTTTAAAATCCATCAGTCTGGTCCATCAGTTCATCGGTCGATAGATTAAACGGTCAGTCTGGACCATGGTTTAACCAGACTGATGGACTGAACTGATGCCAACCTAGCGTGTAACCTCCGTCTTACGGGTCTCTACTCTCTATTGCTGAGCCTACCGCCGTCTGTGCGGACGGACGGACGGAAGGACGGACGGACGGACGTGCTACCTTTAAATGGTTGTATCTTTTGAAAACCATAATAGGTCAGCCTCGATAGCTCAGTGGTGCAGACAGTCGACTGTCGCTATTGATGGTTAAGCAAGGCTGGGCGCGGTCAGTACTTGGATGGGTGACCGGCCGCTCGACCGTTGGAGGCTGACCGTGGATCGGATTCCACGTAAAACTATAGGTCCCTTCCCTTCCCTTCTTACCTTACTAGGTGGTAGGATTCAACCCGCCCTGGTTGGTACCGCCGCACAGAATGAAACGTCGGTCGAAACGGCTATGTAAATAGTTTGTGTTTTCCGTCCAGTTCAGTGTAGCCGGCACGATCGAAGGGAAGCACCGACATGGCACCTAGCTCACCCGGTGTTATGGGCTGACATCACGGATGTTGTAGGTGATGTAGTGTCAGTTTTCGGAATAAAAAAAAAGGTAGCCGATTTCACAGAATATGCGTTACTGTGGCCGATATCCTAAAAAATAATACACCAAAAAGTAAAAAGTTAAACAAAATAAAAACAAGAAATGCGTTTTTTTTTCAACGTCTTTTTGTTTGTTTTTGTTCTATCGTAACTATAATACACACAAACTTGGTGTGATAATAATGCAAACTCTAAAGTAAAACACCAAATAATAAACACCGGTCAATTACGTGGTCGCACGGAACCCTAACCCGGTTTTTAGCCTAAAGCCACTTAAAATGTCACTTTCGATAAATACACAATACTTAAGCTGACGTTTTCCAAAGTTGATATATAGCACAGAGAAATCTTTATGAAATGTAGAGAAGCTGCTAGTGATCAAGTTTTCATAGTTGATCAAGCACAGACAAATCTTAATGAAATGTAGAGAAGCTGCTACTGTTTCAAGTTTTCAAAGTTGATCAAGCACAGACAAATCTTAATGAAATGTAGAGAAGCTGCTACTTATCAAGTTTTCAAAGTTGTTCAAGCACAGATAAATCTTTATGAAATGTAGAGAAGCTGCTACTGTTTCAAGTTTTCAAAGTTGATCAAGCACAGACAAATCTTTTTGAAATGTAGAGAAGCTGCAACTGTTTCAAGTTTTCAAAGTTGATCAAGCACAGACAAATCTTTACGAAATGCAAAGAAGCTGTTATTGATCATGTTTTCGTATATTATTTAGAACTATTTCCCAAGTATTCAAGGTTTGTGATTAGGGGCCGAGACTACGGACTCGGGACGACACGAGCACCGACCGACCTTAGGACCTTGGATTCATGCAACGACGGCCGACGCCCAGTTCCATCAAGCAAGTGGTACTTAGATCCATTTCGCTGCTTATGGGAGCGGAGCAGGTCTAAGTGACTCAAGTAACGTTTACAAACAAAACACCTCCGAGAAATCGTCTCATATATACGTCAAATACAAAATGTTGCTGCGATTGCGTCGTTACATTATTAACCCCCGACGCAAAACGAGAGCTGTTATAAGTTTGTCGCCTCCATCTGTCTGTCTTTGTGTCTGTCTGTGGCATCGTAGCTACCAAACGGATGGACTGATTTGGATGCGGTTTTTTATTATTATTAGAAATCTGGTTTAACCATTATGGTTCTTAGATACGTTAGTAATCATGTAATTATGAAGTAAAAAAAATATTACGTCTCATTGATGGACCGATTTGGATGCGGTTTTCTTTTTAAAAGCTTGAAATAAAAGTTTAGTTAGAAATAAAAAAAGCTCCGATCCTAAAAAAGTCAAAAATAATTTCCGTTTACTTACTTAAAGGAGTCGGGGGACCGCTAAGTAAATAAAATATAAAACTCAGAGCTGCACGCGTATTTACTTAGCGGTCTCCCGACTCCTATAAGTAAACGGAAATTATTTTTGACTTTTTAACAGTCGGGGGTTTTTCGATTATGACTTGGAGTGAAGGATATACGAACTCTCAGGCTATATAATACCTATATAGTAAGGGCCCGACTGACGCGATGCGCGTTGCCCTCTGCTCCAAATTAATGAATGACCTAATTCATCCGGTGCTACATATAACACTAAGTGCCTATACAATATCGTAATTGGTACCAGTACGTACTTGTATGTTGTGTTGTCTGGTGTCTTTTCTGACTGGTGTTTAATTTACTTTAATTTTTACCCGACACAGCGAAGCCGATGGGAGGGGTTATGATATGAGTTTAGCGTATATGTATGTGTGTATGATTCGTGTCACGCCTGAGAGTGTCATAGGTCATAGGGTAAAAAAAAATTGAAAATTTCAAAACGCCTACCATATTATCAACATTTATTAAAACTCTATCAAGTCGGGGTATTGATCGTTGTCAAGAAAAATAAAAGTAATTAAATAAAAAAACAAAATAACAATTTTATTAAACTCGACTACGAAAATAAAAGGAAACAAGGAAATTAACAAGAAACGTATGTACCGTGTGGGGTCGGTACTTAAAAAGAATAGCCCCACTGCATCTCTCCCCGTCGCATGTCGTAAAAGTCGACTAAAGGATAAGAAAATTCGTCAGCCTCGGTAGCTCAGTGGCGCGGTTGGTTAGTCAACTGTTATTAAGCAACGCTGAGCGCGGTCAGTGATTGGATGGGTGACCGCTCGACCGTTGGAGGCTGACCGTGGTTCGGATTCCACGTTAAACTGTAGGTCCCTTCCCTTCTTACCTTACTAGGTGGTAGGGTTTATCCCGGCCGGGTTGGTACCACCGCACTGAACGAAACGTCGGTCGAAACGGCTATGTAAATAGTTCGTGTTTTCCGTCCAGTTTAGTGTAGCCGACATGAAATGAAGGGAAGCACTGACATGGCACCTAGTTCACCCTGTGTTATGGGCTGACATCACGGATGTTGTAGGTGATGTAGCCAACCGTGTCAGGTTCAATAAAAAAAAAAAATGTTAATAGTTAGTGTTTTCCATCCAGTTCGGTGTAGGTGTAGCACGCCCGAAGGGAAGCAATGACTTGGCACCTAGTTCACCAAGGTGTTATCGGCTGACATCACGGATGTAGTAGGTGATGTAGCCAACCATATCAGTTTCCGTAAAAAAAGTATTGATCATAATGAGAAGTAGAAAACGAGGTAGAAATTATTGTAGTTGGGTGTTTTAGGTGGGGTTCGAACAGACAGTAGGGAGCTCGACTACAGAATTTTCAACTTTACTTGTTTCCTTCGTTTTTCGAAGTCGGTTTTTATTTTTAAGTTAATGTTTTTTTTTTGTTTGAGCTCTCATAATGTTTGTCTTTTTTTTCGATTAACCTGCTATGGCTATACATACAGACATTGCATTTTATAATAATAATACACGTTCTCAAGGTGTACCTATTCTCTCGATTTTTCAATCGATAGTTGGTCGTTAGCGCGGCGCGTGATGTTGTCACAAACATTCTGGAGAGCGCCGCGTCAGAAATGACACGCATGATACTGTAAATATATTATTGGTACCGCGTGCAAAGTTTATACGTGGGACTAAGATCGACCCACTGCAGCACAGCTCTCTCGAACACAGACGTCGGAAAATTTATACGATTTTTGTTGAGACATTTTTAATTTAGGATACCTATACTTTTATTGAATTTAATAAAGTCCCGCGTGTGGCCGGTACTTAAAAGAAGTAGCCCCCACTCATCTTCCGTTCATGTCGCAAAAGCCGACTAAGGTATAAGGACAAGGTGCCTTGCTAAAGGGCGACAGACTAGCTACCTCTCAGCTTAGCACAGTCCTTCCACCGAGTTAGACAGCAGGTGGGTCTTCGTGCCTTACTTGCTGCTTAATATTTATTTTGTCCTAATACATTGCTAAACGTGGAGGTCGGTGTTGTGCTGTACTGTAATACAAGAGTACCTGCAGCACAACTCCCATTACTCTGCTTACCCCGATTGTCAGGATACAGCGTGTGGTATGTATGTGAATAAAGTACCTACAGAACAGGTTGCTAATCCGTAATTTATTCTTTTATCGTAAAAATAAAGGAATGCCTCGATCGGATTCATATTATAATGAAAATTCAAGCTACCAAAAATTCCCATGCATTCGTTCCCAGCGAACCCTTAAATAAAAAAATGTCGTGATGCTCATAGATAGAGTAAGAAGGCTTTCAGGGTAAGACGAAGGCGGTGCCGGTGCGTGCCACGTGCGTGTTTTCCTTCAGCCCTAATGCCTCCAATCGGCCATCAAGCCTTCCGCAGGCTCGGCGGCGGCGGCGTCACGCGAGCTTTCTCGCTCCCTTTCTTGGGTTTAGGGTTGTCACCTTGTCACACACTTCGGGACGCACACTCTGACGAAACCGGATAATGTGTCCACCAACCCGAACCGCCCCACTGCATCTCTCTCTGTGCATGTCGCAAAAGGCGACTATGGGATAATGATGAGATGCCGTGCTAAAGGGCGATAGGCGAGCTACCTCTCACCTTGGCTCGGTCCTTCCACCGAGTCATGCAGCAAGTGCTTGCTTGCTGCTTGATAGTTCTTTTGTTCCAATACTTTGCTAAACGTGGTGATCGGTGTTGTATATTCGAATTCAACTAATGTCAGGTATGTCATTTACAAATAAAATATGTATTTATGTCAATGTAAAAGGAATGTCAATTAACAGACAGACAGTTAAACTAGTATGGTAATTGACATCCATCTTTCATTGGTGTGCTTCCGCTCTGTAATTCTAATTATAAAATCTAACTCATACAACTATACGCCCGAGATTGCATGGCGGAGGACGAAACAGCCACCCACGTGCTCCTGGAGTGCCCGGTGGTGGCAGAAGAACGACTGCAGTTTCTTGGGAACGTGGGAACTGCCCATGACTGTGGAAGCGACCGAGAAGAGTGCTCCACTTCATGAAAGAGCTCGGGTGGCTGGAGTATTACTACCCGAGCGCCAACGTACAACGGACCGTCTTGAGGTCTCAGTTCCCGACTACAGCATTTTCTACTGACATTCCCTTGTTTCCTGAATTTTTTAGGAGTCGGGTTTTATACATATTTAATTTAATTTTTTTAATGACATTTTCGAGCTCTTGACTGTGATACCCCATTCGATGGGGTTTGAAGAAAAACTATTTTCAATGTTTGACAAGATGTTAGTCTAACGATATCTCATATGTTAAAACCATTAAGCCGTTTAGGCTACAGCGCGTGCCATAGAAATAGACATACATACAATACATACATCCATCCTTTTTGCTTCACGCAGTCGTCTAATAATATGACGAATCTGAGTGCAGTGTACTGTCTATGGATGATGATTGATGAATAAAGAATTTATTATAGTTATTCTAGCTCTCAATCTGTATCTTAACACTATAAGCGGTGTCTATTGTGTAGCTAGTCACAATGTATTGTAATCGAAGACGTCAAAAAAAAAAATAACCCTGCGAAGTTTCTTGCCGGCTCTTCTTTGTCGGTTTAATCGAACCGGATTGTGAAAACTAAGCAGGACAAATTCAAGTGTAGTGTACTTATATGATTGATGAATAAAGAATAAAAGAATAAAAAAAATCATAATAAAGAATAAAAAATATCCCGATAAGTTTCAGAAGATTGCGACAGCCCTAAACCGAGCATATCTACATCACTCATCGCTGCAGAATGAATATGATGGGCGAATAATTGTGACAGGAAGCAATAGCTCAATCTGACAAGTATAACGTTTGATCTAGTCCAAGCTCTGATGGTGGTCGCGAGGTGAAGTGAAAGGGGTAGGCAGTAGTAGGTAGTGATAGTCAAAGCTTGTAAAACTTAAACAAACCTGGCGCACTCTCGCGAAACATCCTTTGTAGTCGACACAAGAGGTTTCCGATTTCCGATACATGCCGTCGTCCTTGTGCGTGACTGTAATGTTGTTGGAAGGGCTCCCCTCCCTCCCGGTGAATATCTATTATTTAAATTTTGTTTTTTTTTTTTTTTTATTTATTTATAAAATCCACAGTCTATACTTATATACATACATTCCTAAACCAGTAAAAGATTATCGCATATTTACATTGAAATAATTTACAGAAATTGATTTACAAAAATTACCCCATTTTTTACTTCGCGCAGTCCGGTAAAAATTGTCGTACCACAGTTCTGTAAAACAAAGACGTTAATACAATAAGTAGTTATTATTTAAAATTAAAAAAAAGAAGAAGAATATTAAATAAATGATTTATCATAAATACAAAATCGATAAATTATTAAATATACATAATATTATTTTAAACTTAAATATCATTAATAATTTTCATTTAATTGAATAATATAAATAAAAGAAGTTAATATTACAATGAATGTTATTAGCTTATAGTTATGTGCTGATCAAGTTTGTAAGGTAACACAGGTGTTTTACTCTACAATCCACCAAGTTTTTTACATCGCGGATATATTACCTTAACCTAGAAACTCAAGTCCGCAGGGCTGAAATTGGCTGTTGGTCAAAACCTAATCAGTATTTCACCCGCCACTGACCCGAGCGCACCAGCCTTGCGGCCATAGCACCTGCTCTGTGTCTCGACATCATCACGGAACAATCATTTGAAAGTCGCTGCACGCAGGGAGGCCCGCTGCACCAATTTTTTTTTTTTTTTTTATTTTATCCGGTATGGGTGTCTGAGTCGGAGGGGCCAAAGCGCATGCTCCGACCAGCCAATATCACCTCCGAGAAGGTAGGTGCCATACAGGAGACTTCCCTGGATTGCTGGCTATACTGGACTAGAGGAGAACACAGCCGAGGCTGCTATGCGGCCATCTTACATCCAGTACGGTGGTACCAACCCAGTCGGCTACAATTTGAGCCTACCACCTAGTAAGGGGCAAGGGAAGGGACCTACAGTTTTACACCGGTTCCGAACGGTGAAGCAGCAGGTGTAGGTATGCACGTAAATTTTTTCCTCAGAAAAAACTCATTGGTACACGCCGACCGGATTCGAACCTCGGACCTCTCGCATGAGAAGCCGATGCCCAAACCACTCGGCCACCCGCCGCTTAATTTGGCCCCGATGACGCGCATTGACTGCGGTCCAGCTTTTTTTTATTAACCCCCGACGAAAAAAGAGGGGTGTTATAAGTTTAACGGTCCACCGACTCCTTTAAGGTATGTCAACGGAAATTATTTTTTACTTTTTAGTTAAATAGTTCATATTCTCAAACTGAACTTTTTCAACTTTTCCTGGCTCCTGTAAGGTGGCGATTTTCAAAATAATATGTATAAAATAATATGTAGCCAGCAATCCAGGAAAGTCTCCGGTATGGCACCTACCTTCTCGGCGGTGATATTTGCTGGTCGGAGCATGTGCTTTGGCCCCTCCGACTCAGCCACCCATACCAGATAACATAAAAAAAATAATTAGGAAACATCGCGAACAGCTACTGCGTCGTTCGTCGAGTGAAAATACGTTGCAGGATGTCAATAATATAGCGAGCGACCAGTCAAATGCGAAGGTCACCGCCAGCAGAGCCTCGCTCGGTCACCACTGAACTGACAGCGTTACGTCACCTGACGTGACCGGTGTGGCGCCGCGCCGGCGCAGTCATCAACTTGTTTATTTAGCTTTTAGTTTATTATGTTTTGATGCAAGTCTGTCAGGTAATTAATACAGGTATGGTTTACTCAGGCAGTAGGAAAACCGGCCAAGTGCGAGTCGGACTCGCGCACCTAGGGTTCCGTGGCAGAATCGTTGGCTTATTGAGCCTGTTTTATCGGTACTACTATGGCCGCTGCTCTAAAGAACTTGCTTCGCTTATCATCCCTCCTCATCCTGTTCGCTTTCGCCAAACCCGCCACACTCTCGCGGACCACCCCTTTGTAGTCGACAAAAGAGTTCTTCGAACTGCACGATTCTCTAAATCGTTCTTATGCCGCACTGCAGAGGTGTGGAGCGGGCTCCCAGGGAATATGTTTCCCCACTACTATAATCCACGGATCTTGAAATCGCGGGTTAATATAGCCTTTCCCCAGCAACATTAGTCCACCTCCAAGCCGGACTGGCACCTCCTCGGCGGTGAAATTGGCTGCGCCTGAGGCTTCGACCTCGGGCAGAGCCACCCAGTTGAGAAGCAATAAAAAAAACCGGCACTTTATTGTCAAAGCGTTAATCCATTAATAGTCAACGAATAATGCTTCGGTGGTGATTCGGTCAAGTTGGGAGAATGGATGATAGGAGACCAACGAAAGACATTTATGGAACTAATGTGAGTGGAAAGGTCGGGAAGGGTCGCCCTAGACGCACGTACCTGGACCAGATCGGGTATGTGCTCAAAAAGCGTCAAGTGCGTAGAACCCGTAACCGACGAGCGTGCATGAAGAGCATTATGAGAGTGGAAGTGGCGGCAGAGGTGTGTCAGGATCGTGGCACGTGGAGATCCGTTGTCTCTGCCTACCCCACCGGGAAACAGGCGTGCGTCACTATATATGTATGTATGTATGTAGGGGGCGTCCATAAATTACGTGAGACGTTTTTGGCGAATTTTCGACCCCCCCTCCCCCCATTTTGGTGAGATATGGTGAGATATGGCGAGACCCTACGGGCGAGACCTCCTCCTACAACATCCGTGATTTCAGCCCATAACTGTATTACGAATGAATAAAAAAAAATTATGTGAGATTTGTCACAACAACACCCATCCCCCCCTCACCCACGTTAGATTTGGTGAGATTCGGCCTAACCCCCCCCCCCCCCCCCCCCTAACGCCTCACGTAATTTATGGACGCCCCCTAATTTAATAAATAGTCTAGGCTATAATGATACGGTTAATCATTTCAATACAAGTGATACATAGATAACAGTCGCTGTGGTCACTGATGTTTTTTTTCTCCTTGCTTTCAGATGAACAAGAGCGAGTACAGAAAAAAACGTTCGTCAACTGGATCAACTCGTACTTGGCAAAGGTGAGCGTTTTATCATTCACTAGGTTTGCCCGCGGCTTCGCTCGCGTGAATTTAGTATTTAAAAAGAAAAAAGTAAGTAAGAAAGAAGGCCGTGCTACGTTCAGGTAAACAATAAATCTTCTCGATGAAAAAGCCACATCTTTATTAAAATTTTATTTAGCCTATCCTGTGTCACGTATCAGTTAAATGTGCTTGTACTAAGTTTCATCGAATTCGTATTGATCAGTTTAAGAGTTATGGAGGAACATACATACATACAGAATATATTTTTAAAAATAGTCGATTTAGTTTTGGTATCATACATAGAGTCTACAAACGTAGTATCTCTTAAAGCAAAGTAACTTACACCATGGCATCTCTTGCTTACACCCAAACGAAAGCCAATGTGCACATCGAAAAGCTGAAGATTTCAGACCGCGGCGCGAGAGAGAGCACACTTGTCTTGGGGAGATGGTGGTGACGTCATCGGTGGTGGGTGGGGAGGTCGAGTGCACGGTTTTGTGTAGTCGCCGGATGGGCGCGGTAGCGTTCACGTTTGTAGGTTGCATAGTTCGGCAGCACGAAGCCGTCGAAAGTGCATACTTTATGTCGCTAACTTTGTGGAATGCCCCCCTTGTTCGGAAGCGTAAGACGTTGATCGAATTCATGTCATTGTACCGTGTGGGGTCGGTACTTAAAAAGCCCCCACTGCATCTCTCCCCTTCGCATGTCGTAATTAAGTCGACTAAGGGATAAGAAAATTCGTCAGCCTCGGTAGCTCAGTGGTGCCGCCAGTCGACTGTTGTTAAGCAACGCTGAGCGCGGTCAGTACTTGGATGGGTGACCATCCGACCGTTGGAGGCTGACCGTAGTTCGGATTCCACGTTAAACTGTAGGTACATTTCTTTCTTACCTTACTAGATGGTAGGGTTTATCCCGGCCGGGTTGGTACCACCGCACTGAACGAAACGTCTGTCGAAACGGCTATGTAAATAGTTCGTGTTTTCCGTCCAGTTCAGGTAGCCGATATGAAATGAAGGGAAGCACTGGCATGGCACCTAGTTCACCCGGTGTTATGGGCTGACATCACGGATGTTGTACATAGGTGATGTAGCCAACCGTCAGTTTCTATTTAAAAAAAAACTCAAACGAAGGCAGTAAACCCGCGAGATTTAGCCCAAGGCTGAGGTCGAGCCGCAGACCTTTCTCGCAACAAGACACAAGTCGGACTCGTCGGGGCTATCGGTGTTGATGTCATCGAGTTATATTTACGCTTACAATGGAGTAGCGATGTGTGCCGCCAGTTGCGCGGTCAGGTCGCTGGGGTCGCGAAAACATTGGCAGACATCAGCTGCCCGTTAAAAAACGGGCCAAGTGCGAGTCGGACTCGCGCAGAGAGGTGTCCGCACCACAAAAATAAAAAAATAAAACTTGAAAACCACGTTTATTGTATGGGGATCCTCCTTAGTTTTTTCACTTTTTAAATGTTTTATTATTGTTACACGTCTTTTCACCTATTTATTCATGCTACTGTTAATATAAGTGTTGCGGTTGTATTTATGTACTAAATAATTTGTAGGGTTCCGCATCCGTCGTACGGGACCCTATTACTACGTCTGTCTGTCTGTCCGAGGGCTGTATCTCTTGAACCGTAACAGGTAGCCCGTTGAAATTTTCACAGAATATTATGTGTTATTATTACGGCCGATATAACAACAAATAATAATAAAAATAGGAAAAAGTAAAAAATTAACGGGGGTCCCCATACAAGAAACTAAAAAGTGTATATATTATATAGTGTGCCATCTACCGAAAACAGAATGAAGCATTTTAACTAATCATGAATTTTAACTAATATGAAGCATTCCATAAAACACGCCATAGATGGCGTGAGTGGCGCTGACCGTGACATGGCGATACGGAACCCTCGGTGCGCGAGTTCGACTCGCAGTTGGCCGGTTTTTTTATCTTGATTTTGATTTGGTTGTTACATTGGCCAAATAACACATATTCTGTGAAAATGTCTACCGGCTACCTGTTAGTTACGGCTCAAAAGATACAAGCACTCTGACGGACGGACGGACTTAGTAATAGGCTTCCGTTGTAGGCTTAGTAATAGGTTTCCGTGTGGATACATACGGAACCCTAAAAAAACAACGAGTCTAACAGTTTAGTCGAGCCAATGATGTGTTACATTTATTTCACACTGTGTTTATAAAAGCACGGTTGACAACTGCTGACATGCGCTGTCAACAGTTTTTTTTAGAAACAAACTGTAGGCCGCACTAAAGAATCATCACATCACTCACAAAATTACGTGTGGGGCTGGTACTTAAAAAGAATAGCCCCACTGCATCTCTCCCCATACATGTCGTAAAAGGCGACTTAGGGATAAGGACAAGTGACGTGCTAAAGGGCGACAGGCTCGCCACCTCTTACCTTGGCACGGTACTACCACCGAGTCATGTAGCAGGTGGGTCTTTGTGCCTTACTTGCTGCATGATCGATTGAATCTTGTTCGAATACTTTGCGAAACTTGGTGGTCGGTGTTGTGCTGTAATTTACCAGATTTCTTGCAGCACAACACCGATTACTCTGCTTACCCCGATTGTCGGGATTCAGCGTGTGTGATATGTAACACATTTCCGCTTCTTTCACTAAATTACTGCCCATACCGAGAGGAAAAATGTTGCAATAAATTATACCTCCCTCGTGTATGTTGAGTTTTGTATGAAAAGAAAACCGGCCTAGTGCGAGTCGAACTCGCGCACGGAGGGTTCCGTATCGCCATGTCATGGTCAGCGCCACTCACGTCATCTATGGATTAGTTAAAATTCTTCATTCTCTTACAGGTAGATGGCGCGCATACACTTTTTAGTTTCTTGTATCGGGCGGGACCCGTGAATTTTTTACTTTTTCTTATTTTTATTACTAGTTGTTATATCGGCCATAATAACACATATGAAATTATGTGAAACCTGTTAAGAATGTAAACTCTATTTCTTGCAAATAAACAGTGAAGAGAGCTTCATAATATATACAGGCTGTTCGTCACATCGACCGACAAATTTTTTTTGTAGGTAAGTGGGGTCATTTGCAACGTTTTGACCCATGATACCTTTTGTGAGATGTCACGTGGTATCGAGATACGATTTTTTTTCTTTATTTTTGAAAATTACCAAAATCCCAGCTTTAAACCCTTGTAACTTATTTGTTTATGATTTTATCAGCACGAAATAAAATTTATTGAATTTTACGATGTGCTCTTGTTCTACAAAAAATATTATTTGATGAAGTTAATACCATGAAAAAAAAGTTCGCTAGTTTAGGCCCTTTCCAACGGTATACCACATGCCATACAAATAATTCAATAGGTGGCCAAAATTAGGCACAGAGACAGAACAGAACGACAAAATTAGGGATAATTTGCAAGAGTGCCCGCGCGATTGGTACATGTTCTAAATTTGAAAATGCTCCCGAAAACGCTTTCAATACGGGAAGCGACGAAATTTTGGGAATTTAAAAAAAAAAAGGAAACAAATCGTATCTCGATACCACGTGACATCTGACTAAAGGCATCATGGGTCAAAACGTTGCAAATGACCCCACTTACCTACAAAAAAATTTTGTCGGTCGATGTGCCGAACACCCTGTATATTATATTTAAAATTAGTGTTTAATTATTATCTGTATAAATAACGTAAAGTTTTCCTAAAAAAAAAAACTGAAAAGAAATTCAAATAAATTAAAATTGTACATAAAATTGTCATAAAGGTATATCTTAAAATATGTCAAATCATAAAATGTTTTCTCTTATCCTCCCAGCAACAACTTACTTTACATTATTCTCTGAATTTTGCACATCCAAATTGCAATGTGCAAGAAAATTGTGCACACCCACGGGCATCGAAGCCGCTTCGATCCTTTCGCAAACGAGGCTAGATTATTTATTACCGTTCGGCCACGTCGCCAGTTCAGAAAGTCGATCCTACCCACGAGCATATATATTCCGAGAAGAGAAACCATCTCATTCCAGTTGAAGCGATTTTAAAGTCTGCGAGTATTTTGGGTAAATTATTTTAATTAGATCCACTCAAGCCTCCATACGAGCGAGTGCGGGCATATAAGTACATGCCGTCGCGCCGCGCCTCTTTCCTGTGGGAATCACAAAGTATGATTGTGATGGTGGGTGTATATACTGAATAATTTATGCATTTAAAATATTCGTACGTTGACTGTACACAGTTTTGAGCGACCGCTCAAAACTGTGGTTCCTATTAAATTTTGTGGCGACCTCTATCGACAGTATGAAAATCGATATCCAGAGCTTAAAATGCTTCGCGCTGCAGAAACAACGAAGTTAGGTGCATACCAACGCCGTAAGATGGCGCTTAACGACTAAATGTCAAGGCGCCATACTTTCCTACAACCACTTCACACAATAATCTCTACGCTTAGTATTATACAATGAGCAACACAGGAAGCGTCGGGTAGTAGCCCTCGATAACCAGAGCTTACAACGATTCGCGCTGCAGAGACAACAAAGGTGAGATGGCGCATATCGACTAAATGTCAGACGCCATACTTTCCAACAACCACTTCATACAGTTATCTCGACGCTCAGTAGCAATTAGCAACACAGAACGCATCGGGCAGTAGCCCTCGACAACCATTAACCAGAGCTTGCAACGGTTCACGCTGCAGAGACAACAAAGATTCACACTAACGCCGTGAGATGGCGCATATCGACTAAATGTCAGACGCCATTCTTTCCAACAACCACTTCATACAGTTATCTCGACGCTCAGTAGCAATTAGCAATACAGAACGCATCGGGCAGTAGCCCTCGATAACCATTAACCAGAGCTTACAACGGTTCACGCTGCAGAGACAACAAAGATTCACACTAACACCGTGAGATGGCGCATATCGACGAAATGTCAGACGCCATACTTTCCAACAACCACTTCATACAGTTATCTCGACGCTCAGTAGCAATTAGCAACACAGAACGCATCGGGCAGTAGCCCTCGATAACCATTAACCAGAGCTTACAACGGTTCACGCTGCAGAGACAACAAAGATTCACACTAACGCCGTGAGATGGCGCATATCGACTAAATGTCAGACGCCATACTTTCCAACAAGCACTTTACACAATTGGGTAGAGTTAAGCGAAAAGGAACCATGTGAAATTTTTTCTCAAAATGAGTTAAATACAAGAGGGGCTAAATAAAGTGCTAAAAAATGTTTTGCATTAAAGAACCATGTTGTTTTTCCACTACAAACCCAGCGAGAGCAAAGGTTCTTTTATGCACAAATGTCTATATGTATGAAAAAGCAAGAAAAAGGTCCAGCAAATAGAACCAAGTACTTGGCTCTGTTTTATTTTTAAATATTTTGTTCCGTTTACAGTAAAATATATGGTCCAAGATTTGAAGAAAAGAACCAAGTAGGTACTTGGTTCCACAATTAAAATAAAATTGTTCCTTATTTTATACATTTGTGAATAATCAAATGGAACCATGTACTTGGGTTTATAATGCTTATCAATATTTCATTCTTCTCTATAGAATTTGATAAAAAAATAGAATGGAACCATCTGCACTTTTCAAAATTACAGTGCCTACATAATACAATATTTTGTTTTTTGAGTTTAAATAGATGAACATTAATAGTCATCAATTAACTATATATAAATTATAACTTCTGCTCAAAAGAATATAAATGTATTCAACGTGAAATTTGAAGCTCATTTATAGCGAAGTATGCTAATGTCACATGGTTCCTTTTCATAAATCTCTACCCAATTATTCCGACGCTCAGCTCAGTATCATTTCATACTACCCTACTTTAATCTGGGGGCACGGCCGTGCCCCCGCCAAGTCGATATGGTGTACCTGGAATAACTTTCAACGAGACATTGATAATTATTTTGACTTCTTATAATAGTAACAGTTATACTACATTCTACATACGAGTGCATATGAGTCATCTGTACCTAAATACAAGTGGCATGCGTCAATAGCTTGCATCATTCATTACTTACTCAGTTAAAAGTGTTCAAATGAGTCAATTAATACAAACACTACATAGGTATTTAAGACTCAGCAGTATCAAAAATCGGTTCCTTCCGATTGATGTTTCACAGTGGTTGAAACTGTGAAAATGTGAAACAAGTGAGTTTTCACTTATTTAGAAGCACAGTTTTTTTAACTCCAAGAAAAACCAAATATGCTAAAAAAAATATTCCTAATTTTTCAAACCAGACATTGGCAATACAAATCATAATATTATATTGATGTTTGGATAAGAGAACGCGGTCTCTAAAAGGTCCCAACTAATGAAAGTGACTTGAATCCATCCCACAAATAAGAAAACAAAAAAATTAATCAAAACCGGCCAAGTGCGAGTCGAACTCGCGCACCGAGGATTCCGTATCGCCATGTCATGGTCAGCTTTCTAAAAATCGTCAATTTAGTTTACATACACAGAGTCTATAAACGCAGTATCTCATAAAACAAAATAACTTACTCCATGACTATCCCTTACAGATTTATTATTAGGATTGAACAAAATAACTTACTCCATGACCATCCCTTACAGATTTATTATTAGGATTGATAAGAACCTGTATGACGAAGGAATTATTGATTGTTACAGCGGATACCTCCAGTCCGCATCGACGACCTGATCCACGACCTGCGAGATGGCACCAAGCTGCTCGCACTACTCGAAGTACTCTCCGGGGAGAGGCTGGTCAGTATCGTCTTCTCTTCTACCCTACCCTACTACCTAGAGGATCACTCCAGTCCGCATCGACGACCTGATCCACGACCTGCGAGATGGCACCAAGCTGCTCGCCCTACTCGAAGTACTCTCCGGGGAGAGGCTGATCAGTATCTTCTTATCTCCTACCCTACCCTACTACCTAGCGGATACCTCCAGTCCGCATCGACGACCTGATCCACGACCTGCGAGATGGCACCAAGCTGCTCGCCCTACTCGAAGTACTCTCCGGGGAGAGGCTGGTCAGTATCTTCATCTCTCCTGCCCTACCCTAGCACCTAGCGGATACCTCCAGTCCGCATCGACGACCAGGACCTGCGAGATGGCACCAAGCTGCTCGCACTACTCGAAGTACTCTCCGGGGAGAGGCTGGTCAGTATCTTCTTCTCTCCTACCCTACCCTACTACCTAGCGGATACCTCCAGTCCGCATCGACGACTTGATCCACGACCTGCGAGATGGCACCAAGCTGCTCGCACTACTCGAAGTACTCTCCGGGGAGAGGCTGGTCAGTATCTTCTTCTCTCCTACCCTACCCTACTACCTAGCGGCTCCCTCCAGTCCGCATCGACGACCTGATCCACGACCTGCGAGATGGCACCAAGCTGCTCGCCCTACTCGAAGTACTCTCCGGGGAGAGGCTGGTCAGTATCTTCATCTCTCCTGCCCTACCCTAGCACCTAGCGGATACCTCCAGTCCGCATCGACGACCAGGACCTGCGAGATGGCACCAAGCTGCTCGCCCTACTCGAAGTACTCTCCGGGGAGAGGCTGGTCAGTATCTTCATCTCTCCTGCCCTACCCTAGCACCTAGCGGATACCTCCAGTCCGCATCGACGACCAGGACCTGCGAGATGGCACCAAGCTGCTCGCCCTACTCGAAGTACTCTCCGGGGAGAGGCTGGTCAGTATCTTCATCTCTCCTGCCCTACCCTAGCACCTAGCGGATACCTCCAGTCCGCATCGACGACCAGGACCTGCGAGATGGCACCAAGCTGCTCGCACTACTCGAAGTACTCTCCGGGGAGAGGCTGGTCAGTATCTTCTTCTCTCCTACCCTACCCTATTACCTAGCGGATACCTCCAGTCCACATCGACGACCTGATTCACGACCTGCGAGATGGCACCAAACTGCTCGCACTTCTTGAAGTACTCTAATCCGAGTTGACTGGAAAAAATTGCCTAAGCAATAAGTCCGCCCGTGCCACACACATTAATTGGCATAAAGTGTAATGTTTTAATTTTACTCTCCGGGGACAGGCTTTTTTTAATGTAAACCAACATGGGTGGCTGTGCCGAGAGACCAATGGTGCAGTCGACAGAGCCAAAAGCACCCTCCTCGCGAAACCACGCTCAGTTAGGTGCCATGCCAGCAGATTTGCGGACTGTTGCTAGGCTGTCTAGCCTGTTAATACGACGTTTGAAGACACCCAGGTCACAGGATTCGGGAAACACACTCGCCGGAAGACAGTTCCACACCCTAGCGGTGCGACAAAGAAACTATTTAGAGAACCGTTTCTTCGCGGCTGGTCAGTATTCTCTTCTCTCCTACCCTACCCTACAACCGTAGCTACTATCAATACCTTTTTAAAGAACCTGACCTTCACCTTGAACTTGACCTTGGCTACATCACCTACTCACGTGATATCAGCCCATCGTACCTTAGTGAACTAGGTGCCCATGCGAGGGGTCAGTCACTCAGGGAATCTGGTGTACAATTGTTTGGTAATCTTAGGTAACCTTAGGTGGGAGTCCGAGGAATCTGGAAATCTTAGGCGGTCCCGAGTAATCCCAGGGAATCTAGGAATCCCAAGGGAATTATTGGGAATTCGATCAAAGTCTTGGTAATCTCAGGTAATCTTAGGTGGCAGTCCGAGGAATCTGGAAATCTTAGGCAGTCTCGAGTAATCTAAGGATCTAGGAATCCCAAAGAAATCATTAGCAATCCGATCAAAATTTGGTAATCTCAGGTAATCTTAGGTAATCCTCTAGGAATCTTTGGTAATCCCTAGGAATCTTTGGTAGTCCTTAGAAATCTTACGAAATCCTAGAATCTTTGGTAACCCTAGAAATCTTTAGTAAACCCTTAGAAATCCTTGGTAGTCCTTTAGAAATATTTGGACGTCCTTAAAGAATCTTGGAAATCCTTCGGAATCTGGAAATCACAAGGTAATCTTGGTAATCTTGCCTACAGGTAACCTGGTGTACAATTTTAGCTCTAGTGACTAACCCCTCGTGCCCATGTCAGTGATACCAATGAGTTGTTAACTTAAAAATTTTAGCCGATGGAGCGCGGGCGGGTTCTCCGGCGTCCCCACTTCCTCTCCAACGCGAACACGGCGCTCCGGTTCCTGGCCGGCAAGCGAATCAAGCTGGTCAACATCAACGCGGCCGACCTGGTGGACGGCAGGCCGCCGGTCGTGCTTGGCCTGATATGGACGATCATCCTCTACTTCCAGGTAATCACGGCCGTTCCTCTCGCTGGTAGAGCTTATGATCACGAACGACAGCCGACCGGATCGCACCACTGAGCTACCGAGGCTGACATAATGACATAATGGCTTGGACGTGGTATTGTACCGATCGCGTCTACAAGTGGAATTAAATGACACGCCCTTACTCGCGAACAGGGTTGTTAGATGATTTAGTAGTTGAAAAAACCGGACATTTTTCATCAAAGGGCATTTGATATTTCAGGTTCAAAATAAAAGTTGATTTTATGTACAAAATGTTTCATGACCTTTACTTTTAAAAATGGATGGGAGATAGAGTAATAAAGAAAAGGGTTGAATTGATCGAACTTACTGCAAAATAGAAGAACACAGTAATATTAGTAATATATTAAAATGTTCTGAAAAAGTAAATATTTGCTTTACATGAACAAAAAACCGGACGTTTTGGCGTCCCGTTTTTCATTATTTTAGAGACTGGAAACAAACCTAAAAAACCGGACTGTCCGGTCCAAAACCGGACGTCTGCAACCCTGCTCGCGAAGCATATTTTACTAGAAATTCTAGCTATATAGCTACAACTCTATACTCTGCTCCGTGCGCGAACTTTCTGGAAGCGCCTTACAAAAATGTGCAGGCAATGTTTTACACGAAACGATGCACAAGCAATATTTATTTTTTAATGAGCATAAATTCATCATCTGGCATTTGAAAGGGGCAAACGGCGTCCATCTTTGTGTGTTTACCAAAATAATAATTTAACTAATTCACCGTTTCTGAAAGGTAAATTAAAAGTAAATTATCTATACTTTATCACGAGTAGACACAATCTCACTTTCTTTACGAATTATCGCCTCGGAATTAATTATTATCTTTAAATATTTACTCCAGGTTATCCTCGGAGGTTATAGATAGAGTGTCGCACGAACCAGCTTTGATTAGCTCGCATTTAATACTGGTATTTTTGTACTTATCAAAATCACGAAATAACGAATCTTTGTTTTTGGCTGTAACTGAGAAATTAAAAGTATGTAGGTACTTGGTCGTGAATTTAGTTGTATCGCAATGAGGGTTGTATGTATCTCGTGTAGTCACTGTATGTGTGTATTTAGGTAGAGATCGTCTATTCTCAAAATGAACGCCCCATCTTGATTGTTTCAATGCGGGAGAGTTAATACCTATTGCAACACTTGCTTGTGTGCGTGCGACGATTTTACTATTCGCCCGCTCAACTAGTAGGTCAACTAATCGTGCGATCAGTGGATTTATTGTCTTTGTATGGCGGAGAGCTCGCGCTTTGCATGGAACGACACGTCCGCCCTGTCGTGCGGTCGCGTCGTTAATGCACTAGTTGGCCAAGAGATCCGGCTAGCTCTTATATATCTCCCCTCCCATGCAAAAACGACGAATGTGCAAAAAGGTCATTCTGAGATATTTGCCTTTTACTGTCCGTGCTAAATTAACCAATGGTACAAATTCGTGACTATGGCATAGCTAAAATTCAAGGACTTCTAATTATCTTAGAAATTATTTCACGAATAATAAACATTAGTCTGTTTGGCACAGTAACATCGAAAAAAGTCACATTCGTTATTATTTCACAACAACATATCTCTCAGTACCGATAATTTAGTGATTCGCGACTTTGGCATTGCAAAGACTTGATAAAAATAAATTAAACTACATCAAAAGGTCATTTTCGCCAAAATTGCACATTCGTCGTTTTGGCATGGGAGGGTCGATATATTCTAGCCGATGAATGAATCAGACTTGACCAATGACAAAGAACAAATTTGTGTGTATTGCCACGAATTGCGTCTGTACACCCACTGTGCATGTGAGCGTACAAAGTGGAGGGGCTTTCGTTTTAAGATTAGACGATCTCTACTGCTGTTAGGTATTTACGTATGGATTTGTTTGCGCAAGCCTCGTTCGACTTTATGGACCTCCACAGGACAGACGACGCCAGGTTGGTACCACCGCTCGAGCTTTTCTGCTTCTCAGCTGATCAGTTTTTATTCTATCACTCGCGATAAATTAATTTCTTTGAGAGAGTAGGTACAATCTCTTGCGTCAACGCAGCTCGGCCTTCGGCCTCGCCCTTAGTTATATTTCCAACACTTCTAGATCAAACAAGTGGCGGGTGGTCAAGTGGTCTGGGTGTCGGCTTCTCTTGCGAGAGGTCCGAGGTTCGAAGCCTGTCGGAATGTAACGATGAGTTTTTTTTTCTGACGGATAAATGTACGGAAAAAACTTTCACCTGCTGCTTCACCGTTCGGAACCGGTGTAAAACTGAAGGTGCCTTCCCTTGCCCCGTACTAGGTGGTAGGCGCCATTATAGCAGACAGGTTTGGTACCACCATACTGGATGTAAGATGGCCGCATAGCAGCCTTGGCTGTGTGCTCCTCTAGTACCGCGTGGGGCCGGTACTTAAAAAGAATAGACCCACTGCATCTCTCCCCGCGCCTGTCGTAAAAAGCGACTAATAAGGGCGAGATGTTGACAGGCAAGCCACCTCTCACCTTCACACGGTCCTTTCACCGAGTCATGCAGCAGGTGGGTTTTCGTGCTTACTTGCTGCTCGATAGGTTATCTTGTCCGAATACTACGCTGAACGTGGTGGTCGGTGTTGTGCTGTAATTTGCCAGAGTTATTGCAGCACAACACCTATTACTCTGCTTACCCCGATTGTCGGTATACAGCGTGTGGTATGTATGTATGTATTGCTTATGTATGGGTTCATCTATGTAAATATTAATACCTTTGCACTTAGGTATCTATCTACATATAATATCAGTGCACGTGTGTTAGTAGACACTTGCTGTTGCAATACCTATCAGTAGAAGTTCACTGCTTGATGTGATAGATAAATGGGTTTTTAATAAAATAAAAAATAAAAATTACTGACCTCGAACTAAAATCTTCAATGTTTTCTTGATGAAATTGTGGCAAAACATTTTTCAACGTAAGTATAAAATAAATCTTACCTCCGAAGCTAAGCCGAAACATAGGAGACCAAAAGTACCCTGAGCTGCTTCGAGTAAAGAATGGTACGGCGGTGTTTGCTCGACTTGGCGGGGGTACTGCCGCGCCCGCAGATACACGAATGTAAAATTAACTATGAATGTGCAATTGTCAATTAGCCTAATGAAAGCTTGTTTCATGTATTTATAAAATTTTAAATATTATTAATTTACGGGCCACTTTATTTTTAGGCTAGCCAATCGCCAAAAATATAATAATCATTTTATTAAAAAACTTTCTCCATACAAAATCGTCTTTCGGCATTTATGTGGTCTAGCCCCCTATTAACCTTATCCGATTTTTACAATTCTTGTCTTAAGTGCAATCTACGTTTCTGTAATTTTTTTGTTTAGATGAAATATACCAACAACACCGGAGCTAAAAATTTGTATTTCGAGCGAAAAAAAAAGGTTTTTTTATATATTGATGTCGTAAAGTTCATTTAGCTTTATTGAGTCATAACTTTAGATATAAAAAAAAATTCAAGACAGAATGTAGATTCGACTGTCCTTATTACAACAAAAAATAAATCGGATAAGGATTAGGGGGGTAAAAACATAAATGCCGAACGACGATTTTGTTTGGAGAAAGTTAACTTCCGTCTCGTCTTAAAATTAATTCCTGTCATCTTCTTATTCCTAACGCCATAATTTCCGTCAGTGAACTGTTGAAATAAAAATACTCCCAATGTAGTACACCAAAAAAAAAATTATAAACCTAAATAAAAAAAAATTTAATAACAAGGAAATTAATAATCAAATTATTAAAGATATTATCAATTAATAAAACTATGACAAACATAGAAGAATTTATTGTAATTATTTCTCATTCTAAAAAAATAATTAAATTATTATTATATGATGTTGATGCGACAGATCGAGGAGAACAGCCGTGCGCTGGAGTACCTGGGCGGCTCGCGCTGCGCGTCCGCCGCCTCCATGGAGTCGGGTGCGCAGACGCCGACGCACGCGCAGGACCGCTGGAAGCAGGGCGCCAGGAAGACGCTCCTGCAGTGGGTCGCCAACGCGCTTCCCAAGTCAGTAACTATACCTTCTCAGGCTCCGTAACAATTTATGATTATAGGCTCTCAGTGTGGGCAGCAATTTTGTGAATGAAGCGGAAATGCGTTGAGGAAGTTTTGTACCGTGTGGGGTCGGTACTTTAATAGAATAGCCCCACTGTATCTCTCCCCATGTATGTCGTAAAAGGCGACTAAGAGATAAGGTTCGCCACCGCTCACCTTGGCACGGTACTTCCACCGAGTCATGCAGCAGGTGGGTCTCCGTGCCTTACTTGCTGCTTGATCGATTGAATCTTGTTCGAATACTTTGCCTAACGTGGTGGTCGGTGTTGTGCTGTAATTTACCAGAGTTCTTGCAGCACAACATGGATTACTCTACTTACCCCGATTGTCGGGATTCATCGTGTGTGATATGTATGTACGAGGGGTCAGTCACTTAGGGATCTGGTTGTACAATTCTTTGGTAATCTCAGGTAACCTTAGGTGGGAGTCCTAGGAATCTGGAAATCTTAGGCGGTCCCGATCAATCCCAGGGAATCTAGGAATCTCAAAGAATCATTGGCCATCCGATCAAAATCTTGGTAATCTCAGGTAATCTTAGGTAATCCTCTAGGAATCTTTGGTAATCCCTAGGAATCTTTGGTAGTCCTTAGAAATCTTACGAAATCCTGGAATCTTTAGTAATCCTAGAAATCTTTGGTAATCCCTTAGAAATCTTTGGTCGTCCTTAAAGAATCTTAGAGATCCCTAGGAATCTTTGCAATCCTTCGGAATCTGGAAATCATAAGGCGAATCCTGGTAATCTTGCCTACAGGTAATCTGGTGTACACTTTTTGCTCTGGCGACTAACCCCTCGTGTATGTATGTAAATATTTTTCAGAGACTCGAACATCCAAGTGACGGACTTCGGGCCGTCGTGGCGCGACGGCATCGCGTTCCTCGCCATCATCGACGCGATCAAGGCGAACCTCATCAACCTGGCGGAGATGAAGCGTGCATCCAACAAGCAGCGGTTGGAGCATGCCTTCGACGTCGCCGAGAGCCATCTCGGCATCGCTCGTCTCCTCGACGCCGAGGACGTAGACGTCGACAAGCCGGACGAGAGGTCCATCATGACATACGTCGCGCAGTTCCTGCACAAGTATCCGGAACCGAAGGTGAGTCCGCTCCTTGAACGGTTCCAGTTGTATTATTCACTAGCTTTTGCCCGCGACTTCGCTCGCGTGAAATTCGTATTTAAAAGGAAGTTAGCCCGCTACCGTACCTTTATTTCGGCGCGCGGAACAATTCGGTTTGTATGAGAGCAACATATTACCGTAACCGGAACTGAATTTTATTTAGCCTATCCTGTGTCCCGTATAGTTAAATGTGCTTGTAATAAGTTTAGTTATGGACGAAAATATATATACAGAAAAGATTTCTAAAAATCGTCAATTTAGCTTTAGTATCATACAAATCTACAAACTCAGTATCTCATAATATAAAGTAACTTACTCCATCACCATAGAATAGAATAGAATAGAATAGAATAGAATATGCTTTATTGCTTTCCAATACAATGATTTTACAAAAGGCGGACTTATTACCTAAGGCAATCTCTACCAGTCAACCTGACTTTTATGAACACTTATTATACCATAACTTACAGATTTATTATTAGTATTGATGATTAGTACCCTACCCTCTGCAGTCAGTGGCGACTGGTGTCCAACTGGCTTCGCCTTGAGAGCTTCTTCCATATTTCTGTCAAGCCCAGCGGGCAACCTTTAAGTTTTTTATATTTTTTATTTTTATGGAAACTGACACGGTTGGCTACATCGCCTACAACATCCGTGATGTCAGCCCATAACACCGGGTTAACTAGGTGTCATGTCAGTGCTTCACTTCTCTGGTACTCTGTCTTGCTCACCCATATGGGCAACAATACGCGCTGCCCAACCAATGAGAATCGTTGCAACTTCCGTGCGTACTTTCGTGACGTTTCACTTTTTCTTACTTAAGTCCCCATCCCAAACGTGTGCTAAGAATACTCGTTTCAAAAGTTAAATGTGTTTTTACAGACGACGGGGCCCGATGCGGTCGCGGCGGTGCAAGCGGAATACGAAACGTTGCGCTCGTGGCTTCTGGAGAGGCTTTCGATTCTCCAAAGTCAATACGACTCGCGCACTCTGTCGCGAGACTACAGGGAGTACGCGCGCTCCGAGGCCGACCGGCTGTCGCGCCAGCCCGCCTACGCCAAGCTCGAGCAACTCATGCACTCGCAGAGCCTCGTCGCCATCACGCCCAAGTCTTGGCGCGAGCTCGCAGGCCTCTGGACCGACCTTGAGCACATCCACAGGCGCTGGCTGTGGCTTCTCGACTCAGAGCTACCGCACGACTTCCTCGCGGTCGGCGAGTGGCTAGCGCGCGCAGAGTACCTCCTGTTCTTCGACGAAATTCCGACCTCGCTCGACGAAAAGACGGCGGCGATCATTAGCGAGAAGATCGAGGAGCACGGAGAGTTCTTCGCTGATCTTTCGGTGGTCTTGGACCGCTTTGAAAACGCACTACGATCGCAGGACGCCTCTCAGATTCCCTCCGAGCGACTGCAGGAGATGCGCGATCGCCTTGACGTCGTCACGCGGAAGGCGCCGCAACGCAAGGCTCACCTCAAGTACTTGGAGCACAAGTGCTGCATTGTCGCATTTACGAATCTCACAAAAGCGAAACTGGCCACTTGGACTGGCAAGTACGGCCGCATCGACCAAGTCAGAGCTCTTCTCGACGACTACGTCAACTTTGTGACTAAAAATAAGATATTCCAGGAGTTCGATCGAGCTTACGTCGACATCCGACAGGTGGCCGAAGACTATAAGAGGATCTGCGAAGTCGACAAGACAGAGGCTCGCGAGATTGATGCCTTCCTGAAGGAAGTGGCGGAGACCTGGCGTCGTGTTTCTTCTGATGTGCGCTGCGCTCAGAGCGTACTCGAGGAAGTTGTCGCGTACTGGGAGCGCTGGACTCCTCTCGCTAACGAATTCTCGATGTGGCTCGACCGCGCGCAGACCAAGCTGCGTGTCTCCGAAGATGAGCGCCTGGAATTTTTCGAGGATATTACCGTATGGAAGGAGAGACACCGCATGCTTGGCGATGCCGCCGGCTTCCTAGCGGCGACCTGTTCCGACGATATCGCCACCGAAGTCAAGCACAAGTACGTGGACTTAACCGAAAGATGGGAGCGAATTTTCGAGGAGGCAAAACAGTACATGCACAGCGGAGATGTCCTGCGTCATCGTCGTGACTACAGCACGGGAGTTGCCGCGCTGTCCGCGTGGCTGCGCAACGCCGAGAACCTTCTTCAGAAAAAGCCGCGCGCTCACACCGAAGACATCAAGCACTACGGCGAGCAGATTCTTAAACTGCAATCCGAGGTAGAAAGCACCGAGGAGCTGTTCAAGAACGTCAGCAAATCTTTTCAAAGCATGATTGCTGACCTTCCGCGTGACGAAGTAGACAAAAATATGGCTACTCTAAAACGAGAAAAAGAAGCACTGGTGAAGGTTCGGGCGCTGATCCCGGTCAAACTCCATCAGTATCATCAGCTGCTAGTCCAGCACGAGTCGCTCGAGAGCGGACAGCGCGAGATCAGCGGCTGGCTCGACCGCGCCGACGAGGTTCTCGCCGGGCAAGAACCCGGCACAGTACGTGAGACGATAATCGAGCAGTACGAAATTCATCGCTCCTTCTTTTCGCGAATCACCTATTACAAGTCAATGCTGGAAAGCAAGAATAAGGTATTCCAGAACATCGTGAAGTCGGTGGACGTCGACAAGAGCGCCGACGTGACGGACAGCGTGCACACGATGCGGCAGTTGAACGATCGGTTCGCGCATGTCTCTCAGGAGGCTCATCGGCGCGAGGTCGACCTGCAGCGACTCGTGCGCAGTTGGGAAAAGTTCAATGAGGACCGGAAGGTCGTCGAGGAGTGGGTCTCTCGCGCGGACGCGCTTCTCGCCGACCGACACGTCGACTCTAAGCAGGCGATCGACTATCACAAAAACTTCTTCACTCGAGTCGATGACCGACTGATCCACGACCTGGTTCAGTCCGGAAAGGATTTGCTGAACTGCGCGCCAGCTGACAAGCAGCAGCAGATCGTGGACACGGTGGAAACGCTGCAGAAGCATTGGCGCGAAGTGCTGTCGCGCGCGCCGCTGCACCTCATGCGTCTGGAATTCAGACTCGACGAGACCGTTTTTCAACAATACATCAAAGACATCGAGAAGGAGGTCGTTTACGAACAACAGGTAAATCACATTTAGTTAACATTAAATGTTATATTGTAGCCAATTTAGGTACTACTGAAAGCTATTGAAACACTTCATCCTCAGGCATACAACGAGACGGACGACGCGGACGGAATACTCATCAGAAACGAGGAGTACTTCAGTAATCAAGGCAAGGTGCTGCAAGTAGAGCGCTGCCTGCAGAATCTGAAGAAGATCTCATCCAACTACGAGCACCAGGTTGGCGGAGACTCGTCGCTGAGTGAGACACTGCGGCGGTGCGAGGAGCAGTGGGAGTCCACCGTCCGCAAGGTGGAGAGCTTCCGTTCTCAGCTGCAGAGGATTCCGGCCAAGTGGGACGCCTACCGCGACAAGTTCCGCGAAATGGAGCGTTGGATGGACCACGTTGACCAGATCATGGACAGCATCGTCCGGGAAGTCGACTCTGCCGAAGCGTTCGAACGAGAGAAGACAATATTCCAGGTCAGAATTTAAATTATTAATATCTAGGCAAATAACAATATGAAAAAGGTTTTAATAAGTTGTTGTCATATGTCTAAAATAATTCCTGGGACATGTTTGCCTGGTTCATGCCATTGGCAATTATATTCAACATCCTCAATTTCAGAATTATTCCCGTCAAACAAATGATTTCATGACTCGAACCCATGAATATTATATCGATTTTATTTATTTATTTCTGTCTTTGTCTTTATCAACGCTGCTATTGGATGAAAGCTTAAGGAGTTGATGGTAAATTATATTTTTTGCTCACTGAAATATCTTTCTGTATTCATTAGAAACATTCCATTATCAGAAAATATATGTATTATTTTAGACGATATGCCGCGAAGCCGACTTCAAGCGAGAAGACATGAAATGGTTGGTCCAGAACTTGGATTTGCTCTCGACCCACTGCGCCGAAGGCGAGGCTCAAGAAGAACAAAACAAACTGGAGAATCTCATTGCACGCTACAAGAATCTCATCCCGACTATAGAGATTACGATGATAAAGACAGAGACGTACACGAGATGCTACACGTACAGACGCGAGGTGCACGAGGTAATCTGCATCCTGGAAGACGTGAGGGAACAGTCTCTGAAGCAGCCCGAGCTACAGTCGTTGCAGCACGTGGAGCAGATGATCATGGAGCAGCAGTCGGCCGTACACCACCTCGACCAGCAGCGGCCCGTTGTCATGTCTATGCTACAGCGTGGCAAGGATCTAATGAAGGACGCCAACACGCCCGCATTCGTCCAGCAGGAGGTCCGCAACCTTGAGACCGGCTGGAGCGACGCATACAACACCACCACCGACAAGCTGCACAAGCTACGCGACACGCAGAAAGTCTGGTCCAACTACGAATACCAAAAGGAAGATCTGCTTTCGGACCTCGACAGGATAGAGAGTTACGTCGCCCACCCTGGGCTCGAGCTAGGAGTGAGCAATGTAGCACGAGAACTGCAAGAAACTCGCGTGTTCAGCGACAACCTAAACAGAGCCAAGGTCGATAAATTGCCTCAGCTGAAGAGTTCCTACGCGGAGCTGTGCTCCTTGACCGCAAATAAACCGAAACCTGTCATCGAACAAGACTTAAAAGCGATCGAGCATAAGCTTGTGAGAGTACAAGAGGATGTCGACACAAAGGTTCAAAACTTAGAAAAATTCAACGAAGAATGGCAAAAGATCGAAATACAGCTAGAGAAAATTCGAGAGTGGATTCACAAGGAGAGTCCTGCCCTTGTATTTCAAATACAATCAGAAAACATTACTCCCGAAGAGAGGGTACAGAAATCCCTGGAACTTCAGAATATTATTTCACAAAAGCTTGAAGTCATTCGTGCAGTGGCCAACCAAGGCGCCAAATTTGCCGTCGAACACCGTATTCAGGATACTAACAAACTGAAGAGTGAAGTAGCACTTCTAGAAAAGATGATGGCTGACTTGAAGAGATCATCTGAACACCAATCAAAGGTAGTAGAGCACGACTTAGCTAGTTGGCAGAAATATCAAAAAGGCATCTTGGAATTACGACCGTGGATAGAAGAGGCAGAAATCAAATTATCGAGTGTGCCCAAACCGACGTCATTACCCGAAGCTGAACAGTTGCAGCAACAATCGAGAGCTCTGTTGAGCGATTGCGATAAGCAGTTGATGAATTTACAAATTCTATCAAGTGTCAGCCATCAGTTGTCGGGGAAAACGAACGCACCTGATGAAGTAGATGCCATTCACTCGAGATGGGCAGTGGTACACGATTTAGCCGACCAATGGAATAATAAGTTAGACAAGCTAGTCAATAACTGGCAGTCCTTTGAAAATGAGGCGGCTAAGCTTGAATCTTGGATAGACAACGGAGAGAGATTGATTAGCAGCCGGATGGTTTCCGTCGAGACACCTCAAATTGAAAAACTGGACCGTGAACTGAATAAACTCAAGTCTTTCGGAAATGAAATATCTCAACAGCAAGCTAAGTTAATAGTGTTGACTCAGACTTCGGATAATATATGTCACGGAGTCATGCCCGAAGGCGCAACGCTTATTAAGTCACGAGTATCCGACATTAAACAAAGAACAAACGCGTTAGCAGATACGGCTCGTTCTAAAATAAACCAACTTTCCGATAAAATTATTGTGCGCCAGGAGTTCCAAACGAAGCTCCACAGTTTTGATAATTGGATGAACGATTTTAAGCGTAAAATCGACACATACGACCAAGTGAGCGCTGAAAGAGTGGAGCCAGCACTGCAGTGCATGCACGTGCTTTTGCAGGAACACGCGGAAAAAGCACCCGTCTTCACAGACATCTACAACGAAGTAAAGGATATGACGTTAACATCATCACAAGAGGAATCCAGGCCTCTCAGTGATGCGTATTCACACATCGCTGAGAATTACCAAGATATAGAGAATCACATTCAGCAAAATAAAGTATACTTGCAAAAATGGGCAGATCTGTTGAATTGGTTTGACGACACGAAGCAACAACTGGGTCACATACAGTATCAAATTGAAGGACCGAAACTCAACCCAGAAGAATACGAAAAGCTGAGACAAGAATTAATGAATATCGTTACAAAGATTCCAGAACGGAAGAGCAGCGTAGCCTTATTAGAAGGGCCAACTAAACTAAAAATTACGGATCACGGAACAGGAAGAATACTTTCCCCCAACAGCTTAGTAAAAGAAATAGAACTTAAAGCGGATAGTCTGCTGAGCCAAGTGACGAATAAAAAAGATGTAATGCAAAAAGTTGGAGCTAGGTGGGATAAATTCAACGTACAGCATAAAGAACTAACAGGTACACTTCAAAATATCCAAACTGGACTAACGGACATATCACAAAAGCCTGTAAAACTAACTAAGGAAACGATTCAAGAGATGGGCGAAAAATTAGATATTCTTGAGACTGACCTTCGCGATAAACATAATGTAAGGAAAGGTCTTCGCGAAGAAGGTCTACACTTAATGAGAGAAGATCAAAATAATATGGGCACTATACAAAATATATTGTCAGCCTCGGATAACAATTGGGACCAATCTCTAAATGCCGTGCGAGATTCTAAAAATAAATACATTTTACTATCTTCTACACTTCAAGAGCTACAGAACTTCGAAACTGCATTTGAAAGGGAAATCAATAGAGCGGAACAACTATGCGGTAACTGCAAAGAAGCACCTAATGACTACGTTCAAACAAATCAATTGCTAGATAAAAGTAAGAAAGCCCTTGAAATATTAAAGCGCTCGAAAGCATTGCTGGAACAGATGGATCTCATTAAACAGTCTGTTCTCAAGCAAGCTACGACACTAGGCGGATTTAATACTACACCGTTGGAAGAAAGCTTCTTGAAATCTCAGACGAGGTGGGAAAAGGCAAACGATGCAATCATAAAAAGAATCCAAGATCTCGATTCTCAACTTATAGTATGGCGTCAGATCGATGATACAAAGAATCAAGTCATTACTTGGTTAAGCGAGACCGGACAAAACTTGGCGAATGCTACTGACAACTTAGACGTTCGTTTTGGTCAAAGTCACCTGGCAAAATACAAGGAAGAGCTGCCGCTGTACATGGGTATGAAAAACAGCATCAAGGCCAAGTGTGAACAAATCTCAAACTTAAACAAAAACATTCCGGTGTCTCAAGTAATCACTATTGTAGATTATCTGGATAATGAATTTGCGGCGCTAGCTGATATTGCTGACAATTTAGATGGTGCAATTTCTTCGCTTGAAAGCAAGGAATCTGAACTCAAATCGCACATCAAACAAATCTCAGACGGTGTAAGTAAAATAAGAGATGATATTATTAAATGTGATGACATGACTGGTGATAACGAGAAAATATTGGAAAGGTTGAGAAAATGCCAAAATTGTAAAAACGAACTGCAAAAGTACTGCGATGAAATGGATAATTTAATACAGGATGTTTCTGAAATGAATGCCAATTATCCAGGATTTTATGAATCCTTGATACCAAAAGAACTAAATGCTTTGCAAAAACGTTTCGAAAGCGTTCTAGTACATGCAAACAAAACTGAAGCAACGTTGCTGTCTTTCCTGAAGAAGTTGTTCAGTGATAAACTGGGAATTTTAAATAGAACAATAAAACATTTGGACGACAAAACAACTTGGTGTTTGCCAGATTCAGGAAGCGATAGATATAATCTCGAAGTGAAAATGGCAGCCCTAAATGACATAGAAAATGGTATTCAAGATTGTGGCCTTAAGTTTAAAGAATTGCAAGATGCAAGTGAAATATTACGACTGGTTGATGAGCCGTCTGCCTTACAAGAAGCAAACGCACAAAAATTGAAATCACAAAAGGACTTGGAAAGGCTCAGTCAGAAGCATAAAGAAATTAAGAATAAATTAAAAGATAATATTGAACTTTGGCAGGATTACGAAAACTTATCTGAAAACGTAGCACAGTGGCTCAAAGAAGTCGAAAATAAAGTGAGATTTGAAGCGGCAAATCTGGTTGACTTGAATGATGTCGATAACAAAATAAAAGAAATTCAAGCATTAAACAATGATATTGCTAAATTTGAAAATCAAATTAAATCACTGGCTAACGTTGGTGACAAAATTATTGCCTGTAACCCCGAATCACGAGTTCAACAGTACGCCAATCATTTATTAGTTCGACATCAAACTGTTTCCAAGTTCATGGCAGCTCATCTACAGCGTATTCAAGAGTTGAAACAGAATAAGGAAAAGTATAATAAAACAGTAGGAGATTTCAGAACTTGGTTACAGGGGGCAAATGCTAAAATACAAGAATTTGCAGCCATGAGCAAACATGTAACCAAACCTACAGTTTCTGACTTAGATCAAGTCAACAAACTGGCTCAAAATAAAGAAATCGGACAACAACTTTTGAACAGTGCCATAGAATCGGGCGAAGCCTTATTTAGTGGCATTACTCCCGAGTGCAGGGAGCAAGTGAGAAGTGAGTTGAGATCTTTACGCGACAACTTTGAAGATTCCATCGACACTCTCAACAATGTTATCAAAGAAATTGAAACTACAATGAATAAGAGATCATCGTTTGATGAGACCTTCAATCAGGTTGAAAAGTGGATTACAGATAAAGAAAACGAACTTGGAGAATTTAAGCTATCTTCAACATTGCCAGAGAAGAAAGCTGTTCTCCATGCGAACAGAATTCTCCTGCAAGATGTTAATTTACACCAAAACATTCTTTCTCAACTGGGAGAAAAGATCAAGATGCTTCCAGACGATGATGCCGAAAAGAGTTTGGCTAAAACGATACAGAAATATAGCAAACTGGCGAAAGAACTGCAATCAAGAACGCAAAAAAGTGAATCTTACATATCTGATCACGAAAAATATATTCACGCATTTGAAACTGCTAGAGATAAAATCAATGAAATGGTTGCACAAAACACTCTAGTCCACTTTAACGTCGTAGTAGAAAAAGACGACGTCGATAATAAAATCAATGCCCTCGAAAAGATCGCAACCCAAGGCAAAGACATTGATCACATGTTACAGGACTTGAAATCGCAGTTAGATACCGTTTTGCAAGGAACGAATCCGCATGGTCATCCCATTTTAATAAATGAGTATGAACAGATTAAAAATGCTTGGAATCAGTTTTCGATGCAGTGCCAAGACCAAGATAAAAAGATGAAAACTGTAATGTTACAATGGAGTCAAGACCAGCAAAACCTTGAAAATCTAGACCAGTGGCTAAAGCAAAGGGAAAATCTAGTTCGCGATCAGAGTTTGAAACATAACTTAGATGCGAAGCTATCTCATTTAGAAAAAGTGAAAGCGCTTCAAAATGAATTGTTATCCAAAGCTAATGATTTCGCAGCTCTTGCTAATAAAAGTCACAGTGCTGATACGGATTCCGAATTATCCAACAAAACTTCCAAATTAGTAACAAGGTATCATACACTGAAAAATTCAGTAAATGACATTATTTCCAAGTATGAAGGATTTGTTGCGGAGCATCAACGATTCGATAAGGAATACGAGAACATGGAGAAATGGCTAAATGGAATGTTGAACGACCTTCAAGGTCTGAATGAAATAGTAGGCGACTACGCCGTTCTTCAAGAGAAACAAAATAAAGCTAAAGAATTATTCGAAATGAGAAATAATAAGTCGGCATCATTTGAAGATTTGCTCGGCCTTGGAGAAAAGCTTTATACCCACACTAGCCCGGACGGAAGAGAAGTTATCCGTCAACAGATTCGTAATTTAAGAACTCTATGGGATAATTTCGGAGACAACTTCCAAGATACAGTTAACAAGTTAGATCAATGCTTACTGCAGTTCTCTGATTTCTCTCTAGCACAGGAGCAGCTTACGAAATGGTTGAAAGACGTCGAAAAAGCGATGCAAAAGCATACAGAACTGAAGGCCACACTTGAGGAAAAGAAAGCTCAGTTGCAAAATCATAAGATCATGCACCAGGAAATTATGACCCACCAGCAGCTTGTAGAATCTGTTTGTGACAAGGCACAACAGCTTGTGGACCAGACTCACGATGCCTCACTTAATGTTTATTTGCAATCGATAAAGCAGCTGTTTCAAAACATTGTTACGAAGTCGCAAAATTTGCAAGATAATTTGGAAGATTGCGTGAAGAGACACGAAGAGTTGGTGCACATGATTCAACAGTACAAGGAGTGGCTCGCAGGCCAGTTGGATAAAATTGCCGACTTAGACAATGTGTCTGGAGAAAAATCTGAAATAGCAAGAAAGCTTCAAACTGCTAGTGCACTTAAGGAAATCGAGAAAATTGGATCTAAAAAGCTGGACGATATCAGAAATTGTCATGCGTCAGTGAGCAAGAGCACATCTGAGCCGGGAAATTCAGCAATAAAATCTGAGGTTGATTCTATGCAGGCTCAGCTTCACAATATTTTAGGCTCCGTTGACGTTTCGGAACAAAAATTGAAAACCGCATTGGAACATTGGAATAAATTTGATGTATCCATTGAAAATATAATGGAATGGCTCAAGGTCATGGAATCCAAGTGCAGAGATCCAAGCCTTTGTTCGACGTTAAAAGAAAAGGAGTCACAACTTCAAAAATATTCAGATTTACGAAACGAAGTCAACGCAAAAGAGAGAGAAATAGATCTTTTCGTCGATGAATCACACAACTTAATGCAATTCAGCGGTGTTGAAAGAATTAAACCGCTTGTCACTCAAATAAGTAATCGCTATCAGCAGTTGCATGTGCTGTCCAAAGAAATCATACATCACTGGACTGAACTCGTGTCTGATCACAAAAAGTACGTTCAGCTGCACAATGAATTCGACGTGTGGCTTCGTCCGCTAGAAGAGCAGCTAGCTCTTCTGTTGAGCAAAGATGAAAAAATAAATTCTCTTGAAAACAAAGGAAATAAAATTCAAGTATTTTTGTTAGAAAGAGATAACGGCGAAAGGAAGATCGGATCACTAACGTCAGTCGGCGACAAGGTGTTGCCCGACACGGCCGCCACTGGCAGGGAGCAGATTCGATCCGAAATGAGAGCGGTTCGAGAACGATGGGACAAACTGAATGATAACATTCTTCAGCAACAAAAGGAATATGAATCTCAATCTTTACAGTGGACCAGCTATCAAGATGTGCTCCAACAGACTCTATCCTGGCTCGATGAGAAAGAAAAGATCGTAGGGTCAGAAGAAAAAACGACACTGAACTCGGCCCCTGAAATAAAAACTAAACTACTGAAGAACAAAACGTTACTCCAAGAAATCCATTCCCAGAAGAGAGTAATAGAAGCCGTGACAGACAAGGCTAAGAACGTCGCCGGCACTATACTCTCTGACAAACTGGACAGCAACCAGATGACGACGACGATACAGTCTATATGGGATCGCTACAACGCGCTGACAAATAGACTTGCGCAATTAATAGCAAACCAGGAAAGTTCATTCGATATATATCAGCAATTCGGCGACCAACAGAAATCTCTTCAAGATTATCAAAAAAATATGTGGGATCGGCTTCACTTTTCGTCTGATTTGAGCGGAAACAAGGCTTCACTGCAGGGTAAGCTTTCCAAGATCCAAGAGCTCCTCGACAGCATTCCTACCGGCAACAACAAGATAAAAATCCTTTCTGATCACATCGAGAAGCACACACCGAAGCTGTCCCCTCGCGGCAAGGAGGGGATGTCGCGAGAGCTCACTATTCTCCAAGTGGATTTCGAGAAATTCACTACCACCGTGCACGACGTGAAGCGCGGTCTTGAGGACAAAATTCAGCAGTGGAGCGAGTTCGAGAGCACATACGAACGCCTTCAGCAATGGTTAGGCGAAACTGAAATGAGTCTTAAAACCTACACTCCAAAAGCTACTCTCGAGGAAAAGGTGGAGCAGCTCAACAAATACCAGGTCAGCATTTTCTTTTATTATATTTATATTGTTTCTCATACTACTCTTCAACGCCTACCAAACGATCCCATATTTTACATTTGACATTTGGTTGTAAATACAATTTCTGGATAAACATTTGAAATTTAGATTACATTTACATCATATTATTCTGAATTCATAACATAATTTGTTACATCAAAACGTTATTAATAGTTGAAGAGTTTATCTGGATGATATTGGAAGTGGATTATTTATTGTTAAAGAGGTTGTGGTGAGATATATGCAAATTAATTTAACATGTTCGAACAGGAGCTCTATAAGGTAGTTGATAATCGCGAGAACGATGTGAGCGCAGTCATCTCTCTGGCGGATGGGTTGGAGCAAGTAAGAGCCGAAGAAATTCGTTGAGTAGAATTAACTCACCTCATTGCACACTGGTGTTGGGTGGGAAAAGAACACTTCTTCTGTCGTTGTTTCTCTATCTGGTCACTTGATATAAGTACAACTAACAGACATAAACAGCGTCTCAAATTTAAATGTAATTAAGCTGACTCTTCTCTATCTTTTTCGTGCAATTTGTAGTTTGAATGAGATATCGTATTGTATTTTGGTTTACTATATTAAATATTAATTGATTTCAAAAAGTAGACACTAAAATATAACAATTCTGTTGAAAGTTGTATTAAAATAATAAATCTTACATTAACTACGTCTAATAAATAACTATTGAAAAATTCCTCCAACGGATTGTAGCTTGTGTAGTTAGAGCATAAATTAATAAGTACAATATTAAATCAGTAAGAACATTTCATTTCATTTAATAAATGAACAAATATAATATTTTGTTTATTTTTACAGGCAACACTTGGAAGCTTGAAGAAAACAGAAGGCGAGTTTGACAAAATGTCCGATGAATTCAATGAGCTCATTGAAAATTGTAACGATACCAGAATCTCTATGAATCTACAGCAAATTACGTCAAGATTCCAATCCGTGCAGTCGACCGCTAAGGAAATAGTAAAAAAATGTGAACAGGCTGTCGCCGACCACACAGCTTACCAGGACAAGTATAAGCAATGCGCAGATTGGCTGAAAACCGCACAGCTCAAGTTTGAAGAATGCGAAAAGAGTGCTTCCAATACACCGGAAGGAATAAAAATAAAGCGAAACAGCCTCAACGAGCTGTTAAGTCAAAGGCGCAATGCTACCGTCTTGGTGAACAACACGTTCGAGTTGGGAGAGAAACTATATCCATCGACATCTCCCGAAGGAAAAGAAATCGTCGAGCAGCAGCTACAAGATCTGCAGCAATCTATTGATAATCTGTACGAGAACGTCATCAAGGCTGAACGTGATTTAGATTCGGAGCTGAACAAGTGGTCCTCCTTTGAAGACAATCTAAACAACGTTAAGAAATGGCTGATCGAATCTGAGAAAAATCTTCCCAAGGAAATCGAACTCAAGGCAACGCTTGATGAAAAAAGAGCCCAACTTAACGTATATCGCATGTTCCTGCAAGACGCGATCTCTCATCAACAGGACATCAGCGATTTAGAAAAGCGTAGAGACAGCTTACCCGACAGTAGCGAAGGGGCGATAAACGAGATCGAATCATTGAAAAAGAAGCACCAAACTATACTCTCTCGAGCCGAGTCTTTCGTTGAGCAGTATGAAGCGATTGTCAATAATCACCAGCAGTACACAAAATCGGTAATGGACCTACAAGAATGGGTCGAAGCGACTCACAATACTGCTCAATTGTGGGGTGACGTAAATTTGGAACGAGTATCGCTAAGCAGCAATTGTGAGAAGCTAAAGTCCTTGCAGTTGACGTTCCCGGAGGAGAAAGCTCGAATAGATAAGATTAGATCGCTCGGCGAGAAAGTTCTCCCCGGTACGATTAGCAGCGGACAAACTAATATAAGAAATCAAATCGATGCATCGCATCAAGAATGGGAGGGCCTAATATCTTATATCAGTAAGACCATTGAATCTCTAGAAAATAAAATGCAACAATGGAACGAATACGAGCAACTGAAGGATCAACTATTACTTTGGATTCGTAACACAGATACTAAGATTCATGCCGTCGACTTGAAGTCTACATTGGATGAGAAACGTGACCAATTCAATGAATTCAAAGAGCTTCAAGGCGAAGTTAGAGCTAAAGAGCTCGAGATTGATAACATAACTGAGAAAGCACAACATTTGTACACCGGCGTTATGGGACCGAGACTATCTCAAGTTTCCGACTTAGCCGTGAGATATCAACAGCTGTCACATAAAGTAAAAGACCTGTCAAATCGTTGGCAGCAGTACGTGAGAACGCACCAGGAATTTGCGAGCAAAGTGGCGGAATGTTCACAATGGTTCGAGGATTTGAGAGACAAGTTAGATTTTTGCGCAGATTTGAGCACGTGTTCCCAAGATGACTTGGAAACCAAACTAGTTTTAATACAAAATCTCCTACTATCTAAAGATGAAGGATTCGTTCGAGTTCAAGCGTTAGTTGAACTTGCACAAAATGTCTTAGCAAATACTGCGCCGGCTGGCCATGCAGAAATTAACGATGCATTAGTTAATTTGCAAGAGCAGTGGTCAGCTCTTCTGTCTAAAATGATTGAAACTAAAAATATGCTCGATGACTCAGTCACCAATTGGGCAGGATTTTTGGAACAGATACAACTTATAGAAAAGAGCAATACCTGGATGGAAAATATGTTATCTGAATTAGGACCACATCAAGGAACCATATCGGAGAAGAGGGCACAACTTGAAAAATTGAAGGAAGTAGAGGAGAAGGCTCGCTGTGACAGAATCGAAGTTGACAATCTGAAGGCTAAAGCGGCAGAAATGCTAGCCAGCGGACAACAAACCCCAGTTGCATCGCAGGCGCAGGATACGTTGAATAAATTTGATTCCTTATACGACAAGATTAAAAAATTACTTTTCGAACGTGAAGCCCAATACAGGGATCATCGTTTATACAAGGAAGCTAATGACGACTTAATAGCTTGGCTGAGCAGAGCGAGAGAAAAGGTGCCTTCGTTAAAATCTAAACCTCTTAGCGACAAGTTGGCAATAGAAAATTCAGTTGCTCCGTTAGAATCGCTGATTAACAAGCAAGCTCAAGGAGAACTTCTACTGGAACACTTACAACACACTGGTGAAGTTGTACTGGCGAGCACCTCGCCAGAGGGACAAGTTATCATAAACAACGAAATGAAGGCTCTGAAAGAGAGTTTTGAGTCATTGTTCAACGAAATCAAACAACAGAAAAGTCAACTGGAGGAAACTGTAAGCCAATGGAGAGATTACAAGGATGAGTACGAACGATTATCCGACTGGCTGCAACAGATGGAGATCCTTATAAAGAATCACAAAACAGTGCTAATGGGAACGGCGAAAGAAAAAGAAAATCAAGTAAAAGAAGTAAAGGCAGTACTAGATCAACTAAACAAGGGAAAAGTCGAAATTGATAAGTTCAATGCGTCCGCCTCTTCGCTTTTAGCTTCACATCTCGATACTTATGTCACTAACCAGTTGCGACATCTCAACTCACGCTACCAAGTCCTAGTCAACATGGCCAATGACGTCTTCAAGAAAGTTCAAACAAACCACGAACAGCACAAGGAGTACGATGAGAACTACGCAAAGACGAAGAAGTGGATCGAGGACGCGTGGGAGGTCACAAGAAGCGGAAGCGAGACCGCCGGCACGAGCAGTAAAGAGGCTCTCCAGAAAAGACTGGAGCAGATCGAGGACCTGTTGAAGAGACGCGAGGAAGGTCAGAGTCTGGTCCACAGTACTGTCAATAGCGGTGAAAAAGTTTTGAGGAACACGCGATCCGACGGTAAGGACAAAATAAATACGGAATTAAAAGAACTACAAAACGAATGGGACCGCCTCGTTAAAAAAATGACAACGGCCAAAGTGCACCTGGAGACGAGTTTGCTGCAATGGGCCGATTACAGTTCTAGCTATTCTCAACTTCAACAATGGATCAACGACCGTGAAGCAAAATTGCAGGAGGTTTGCGAGCAAAAAGTAGCCAAGTCCAAGAAGGGTCAAGAGCGTCTCGCCGGCCTCACTGCCGGTCTAAACCTCGGCGAACGAAAGGCAACATTGCGGCAGACTAATAATATCGTTCAAGATATCGTCGCTTTCGAGCCTATGATCCAGTCGGTGACTTCGAAAGCTTCCGAACTTATGCAGCAGGCTCCGGCCACCGAAATCACCACCAAGTACGAGACTCTCTCCAAGCAAGCTAAGGATCTGTACGCCAAGCAGAAGGAGGCAGTCGAGCAGCACCAAGCGTTCATAGACGCGGGTTCAGACTTCGTTCAATGGATCAGGGCGGCAAAGGAAAGATTAGGAAAGTGTTCCGAAGCGACGGGCGATAAGGAGTCACTGAGTAGTAAGATTTCGCAACTCACTATTCTAGAGAGTGAATTACCCGAAGGCCTAAAGAAGCTACAGAAAGCGTTAGAGCAGGGAGAAATATCGTGCGCCACCGCCGACGACGAGGACAAGGAGGATATCGAAGAAGAGGTCGCTTTAATGCAGGAAGAGTACGACACATATGTGTAAGCATGATTAGTTTTACTTTTAATATTATTATTAGGGAACTACCGTTTACTGCAGTATAATATGACTGCGCTAATCGCATTATCTGTAGACCTTATCTACCTATACGTTATCTTATTAAATTGTAATTAAATTCTATGTTGTTTTTGACAGGGAGCAACTGAACAACACAAAATCTCTAGTGGAGAACGGTATCGTGAAATGGACAGAGTACGAAGAACAGTACAAGGATGCCTTGGATTGGCTCTCAAAGACAGAGAAGTTAGTTCAGTCCTTTAACAAACTTCAGAACAGTCTCGAACAAAAGAAAGTGCACCTTGAAGAGTTCCAGGTGAGTTAAACGGATATTGCAGTATCTTTCCTGCCTTATCTTAAAAAAAACTTGTATAAATAACAAACAAATTGTTTGTATTCCAGGGACATTTGCAAACACTTTTCGATTGGCAGACCGAGTTGGATAAATTAAATATGAGGGCGCAGACTTTATTAGAAACGTGCTCGGATACAAGGATATCCAATGGCGTCACTCAACTTACAACAAAGTACAACGCTCTGCTGTCGTTAGCCAAGGAAGTTATGAAACGACTCGAATTGTATTACCAGGTATTAAATTAATAATGCAAAAGTACTAGAATGTTATGTTTAGACAACCATTCATTCATCCACCAATGAAATATGTTTCATGTTTAGGAGCATCAACAACACAACGCACTGTACGGGGAATGCCAGGACTGGTTAGATCGCACGCGTGAGAAGTTAAACCAATGTGCCGAAATACCAAACACACTACAAGAGGTCAACAACAAACTAAATACAGTAAAAATCTTGCGTCAATCGCTCGAACAAGGTCAGAATAAGTTGAGGTACCTGCTTGAGCTGAAAGAGAAAGTGATCATGAACACGGAGCAGAGTGGAGCCGCCAAGATTCAAGAGGACACAGACAATCTCAAGCAAGAGTTCGACAAGCTGATGGTCGACATCCAAGAAGTTCGCAACAAACTCACCAGTCGCGGTGCTCAGTTTGACGATCTCTTTAAGGTAAGATTCAGACAAGAATATTATAATGCAACAGAGGATTTAGAATATTTAGTTAGTCTAATATTGATTCAAATTCAAACTCATTCAGTCATTTTAACATCAATGTTATTTTTAAGCTCCACAAACTTCTATCTGAATGGCTGGATGATATTGATCAAAAAATTCAGTCCGACGACTCGTTACTGAATGACTTGTCGGAGAAGAAAGCCAAATTGGAAAAGTTCAAGACTTTCCAAAGAGATATTGACTCCCACAGCGACATGGTCAAGAAGCTGAATGACAAATTGAAGGAAGATGCTTCGCTCCAATGCCAAGAAATTGAAGACACCATAAAGCGATATGATAATGTGAAAAAATCTGTCAGTGATACAATTTCGGCAAGTATTTAAACAATAATTATATAAAAATATTTACACAATTCTAATCGAAAGTCAGAGGTGAAGTTTAATAAAAATATTATTTTTCTAGAAATTGGAGCAACAAGTTAACGTTCACATAGAGTTCAAAAAGTCTTACGACAACTTCTACGACTGGGTTCGAAACTGCAAGATTGAAATTCAACAATGCTCCGACTCGCATGGAGAGAAGGAAGAAATATTGACCAAACAGAAGAACGTAGAAAAAATCATGGCGTCTCTACCACATGGAGAAGCGTTGCTGAAAAAATCCATCGAATTGAGCAATGCCGTACTGAGTACTACTGGAAACGAAGGACAAGATTCCATCAACCAAGAAATCAAACAGCTGAAGATAGAGTGGGAAAATTTGCAACATATCGGCAAAGACACAAAGAAGATGCTAGAGAAATGTTTGGCCGCTTGGGCTGACTTCCTGGAAACATCCGATAAATTTAACAAGTGGATCAAAGAGTTCGACAATAAAATCAAATCTGTGCAAAACGTTGACAAAATATCTCCGGAACATCTCCAAAAGTGCCGCGTAAGTATATGTTTTCGCAATTAGATTTTAACTAATTTTAAATTATTAAATGTTAAATTATAATTGTTCCATTCCAGGATCTTCTTGCTGAGGCGTTGTCGCATAAACACGTTCTCGAAGAGCTGAATGACAGATGCGAAAACCTTATGGAGCTGAGTGCGTGCGCCTGGGTGCGAGACAAGACAGTTAACTTGCAAACTGAGTACACCACTCTCCTCACTAAAATACAAAGTCTCGTCTCCAACGGGGAGAAGAATCTGTCCGATCACACGGAGTTCTTGAAGGCGAAGAATGAACTGCAAAACTGGCTCGAGACAGCTCACGGAACCGTGCAAGATTCCATCGGCGTCGGAGATATCGCCACCACCAAAGATAAGCTCGAAACTATCAAACTCGTCAGTAACCGTATGACAGAAGGTCATCATCTGCTGGTAGTTCTACAGGAGGCTTTCAAAAAGGCCTTGAGTAACACTCCTCCCGAGGAGCAAGATTCTCTCAGAAACGACGTTCAAGTTCTGCAGGAGAGCTGGGATCAACTGAAGGTCGACTTAAACTCGATAACTGCTCAGCTCAAAGCGGCAATAGGAAAGTGGGAAGACTTTGAGGATATGAAGAACAAAATGAATCAGTGGATTTCTGAAACCGAGCAAAGTCTCGAAAAGGCTCCTCCGACTAGGGGTGAACTAAGCGAAATGAAAACTCTTCTCGAGAAATTCAAGCACATCGAGGACGCCATCGACAAGAAAAAGTCCGATCTCGATCGCCTGAAGTCAGAAGCGGCCGAACTGAGTAAGTGGGCCAAAAAGCCAGACGTGCAGGAAGGGGTCCGCGCCATCGAAGCAAAGTGCGAAGCTCTGAAAGGGAAATGTGCGGCGCGCAAGGCCGATCTCGAATCCGAAATCAAGGATTACAATCAGTACCACCAGTCGTTGCAAGACACTGAAAAGTGGCTCTTGCAGATTTCGTTCCAGCTGATGGCGCACAACTCGCTGTATATCGCGAACCGGGAGCAGACCGAGGAGCAGCTCGCCCAGCACGCCGTGCTGCTCGACGACATCCAGAAGTACCAGGCGACGCTGGACGACCTCAAGGCCGAGGGTCAGTCGCAGATAGAGCGATACTCGGCGACGACGCCCGGCATCAAGGAGACGATCGCCAAGCAGTTGAAGAATGTGAACGACAGTCACCAATCGCTGCTGGGCACCGCGCTGCAGATAGAGCGGCGGCTGCGCGAGGGTCTCGCCAAGTTCAAGGAGTACGAGGACACGCTGGAGAGCATTCTGAACAACCTGGACGCTTGCGAGCCGGCCGTCACAGAGCTCGACGTGCCCGTCGACAGTCTCGCGCATGGTCGTGAGCTACTCGAGAAGGCTAGGGTGAGTATCAATTGTTTTTCTCTTCAACCTTTCTCCCTTGCGTGAGTGAAACTTTTGCAGCCAAATATGGCTTTGTATGCGGTAAGGGGTTAATTCTTTCGTTCATGTGTAGAGAAATATTCGAATATTGAATCGGACTTATTGGTTATGCCAAAGATTATTTGATTTATTGAGCAAATATATCTGTCTTTATTTAATGGTGTTGGTTACCGACGTTTGCGTTGATTTCGTAATTTCCTTGTAACTTATTAATACTTCCAACCCACCTCCCTAGGTGTTGAGCTGATATTGTAGCCGACCAGTTAGTAAGACCTTATTATGCGAAATATGACCGCATGGCAAACCAAACCGGCTGTGTTTCTCTGTCCAGTATATGTAGTAAGCAATCCAAAGGAAATTCTCCAGTATGGCACTTTCTCAGAGTTGATATTAGCTGGTGGTAGCATACTATGCTCTAGCCCCTCTGATTCAATTGACTCCGGATTAAGTAACAAAAAAAGTTAAGTCGTGAGTGAGGTTTTTGACAAACGCGTCTCCCGCAGACGCTGCACAACCGTCTGCAGACTGAGAAGGGCCGGCTGTCGGCGGCGGTGGCGGCATGCTCGGCGGCGGCGGCATCGGTGTCGCGGCCCTCCTCGCCGGCCGACACGGCACCGCTGCCGGTGCCGCCGCGCGAGCTTCACGTGCGCGCGCGCCTCGAGGATCTCATCGACGAGGTAAGCGATGCGCCCGGGCAGCGAGCTCACACCACATCCAACTAGGCTTGCCAGGTGCCCGCGATTTACGGGATTGTCCCGGGCTAGGCTCCAATGTCCTGTGTCCCGGGCGAAGGGTGATTTTGTCCCGGAGAGTGCAATTTATCCCGGGAAGAGTCCAGATGCCGATGAAGTGCTCAAATTAGCAATTTTCTTCTTTCATTTTACTGTTGTGTTGCTTACTAAAGTTGGCTTTAAAACAAATTCTAAAAGTTCGCCGTAAAAATTATAGCAGAAAAATATTGATATTTTCTTTCTCCATCATATTTATGAAGGACTGCAGTAGTAGATATGTCCCGGGAAGGCCAATTCAGATCTGGCAAGCCTACATCCAACCCTACCATGTGCTCTTTGCTGGTCAGTTCGAAGACGTGGCTCGGTGGGTTGCTTGCGCACTTGACTATAACGACAGGACAACGACCACGACACGGCAGAATATGTATGAAAATGGCCGGCGACGGTAACGGCATGCCGTCTCACGGCATTTGTCGCGCCGTTGTCGTTCTCGTTATCGTACCGTTATCGTCTTGTGTGCGAGCGGCCATTGGTTTGTTTTTGTTTTTGAGACTTGCAGAAACATACACTCATATAATTTTGAGGTTAACCTCAGCTGACTTGGTTAGATAAAAAAAATGGCTTATCTATCAGTTAACAAACTCTACCCATTTAATTTTCAAAGAAGTTCCGCCGAACAGTTCAACTCTGACTGTGACCGAATTTTGTCTTAAATGTTTGTGTTTCGTGTCAACTAACAAATTAACTTGAGGGGCAAAGAACATTACAACTTTATCGCCGTTAAGCCATTTAGTCCGGTTATATTTAGAATCCATAATTCAGAAATAGTATTCAAGAATTTGTAAATTCTCCTGCCCTCAAGTTGAAATTAATAGTTTAATAAGTAACTGTTCCAGAACGTTCGCATAAACATGGATTGTGCACACAGTAATGATTATTATGCTCTAGAGTCTAGACTAGAAGATATTGAAGACCAGCGAGGATTCAGGATGCCAAGTCTGCTCGCGAATTCGAGAGCGTAAAGAGTTTAATTTTGCACGTACTTAATAATATTAGGATGTATCTACTTAGACTCAGCGTCGCGTGTGGTAACAGCACTTATAATGTAGGTTAGCGTAAATATATTGTAAAATAATACATTGTGTGAGATTATCTGTGTTCGTAAAATATCGCTTGATCTCTGTGACATATGTCAGAGTGACATTCTAGAATAGGGTTGCGACCTGGTTAGGACGATGTTGAAAATCGATTATTATTGATCAGCTGGCAAACAAAACTGGAGAAATTTGATTCAGGTTTTGTAAATTTTGAACGTTTGAATTAAAAACAAACTTTATTAATTTAAAAAGATAATACCTACATTTTAGATTTATTATATTTGCAACATCGATCATCATCATCAATATCGATCGAACAAGATTCGATTTATTATATTTTCACATCGAACATCACTATTCGTGCGCTTACCACCAAAAAAGTATGACATTGTCGTACATACAGTGCGACAAGGCTTGAGATGAACGTGGATGACGTTTGTGGGAGGGCGCTGTTGCAGCATTAATGTTGACAATTTTGAAAATTTCCTTACACTAGGGGAAAATATCATTGCAAAAGAAAATGTATGTATAGTAGTACCTATAGGGTAAGTAGGTACTTACTTATTTTTTATTTTATGTATTGAATTTTAGGAAGACTTGCTCTCTAATAAAATAACAGATAGTCTTTGGTGTTGTTAGCAGAAATCGAAGTCTAAGAAGTGATATTAACGTACGCGTGGAAATTATTATATAGCAGGCAATATATTCTATTATAAATTTACAGCAGTTATAACGTTAGAAATAGTCCACCTTTCCTGCTGTTTGCTATTTATACTCGTACGTACCGCAATCTAGTTGATATAATAAAAATTATTTGTAGTGTAGCCTGTAGGTATGTGAAGCTCTCGCTCGATAGAGGGCAGTGTTAGTAGTATTTTGTAACTTAACCCTTAATACAATGACTAAAGGTTACATTTTAAATAATTAAATAAAACAGCAGACTAGCACATTAGAAATATTATAATAGAATTAGACTGCTGTTTGTTAGAAACAGCAACAGCAACAATAAAACAGCAGTAGGTATAGCAGTGCGCGCTCGTTGCTTGCTATGAGCAGACTTATACAACAGCAGCAGACATCAGTTTATGTAGGAACTTAACGTGTCTAGCAATTATTGTGTCTAGCTAGTGTCTACTAGATATATTAGGGCTAGGACTAAAAACATGGCTTATATAATATAGTGATTGAACCATAGGATTAGCAATATTTGTGAAAATGCCGCCGAGCTGAAGATTACAATGACAAGTTGTGCAATCTTAAAATTACTGATTTATTAACTGAATAAATATATTATAAAACCCTTTACAAATACATAATAAATACCGTCGAAAATATTATATATAAATTTTAAAGAAATGGCAGAAGGACCCGGCATCCAAGCCAACAATTAAAAAAAAATTGACCATAGACAGATTAATGATCTGTCTGCCTTCTGTATTCCCGTGATTGTTATAGTACTAATATTTATCTCTTATTTCAATTATGCTAGTTATTCCAACAGTGTTAGGTTCAAATTCCAACATCAGCACCAAAAACAGCAATATAGCAATATAGCACTTTGAGCAATACAGCAGCTATATGAAAACAGCAGATCATTCTAACGTGCTGTTGAAAAACAGCCGTTATTCCCACGACTACGCGTGAAAGGGGGAATCGCGAGACGGTCATCTGGCAGCACTGTGGCGGCGTTAGTTCAGCTGTCACCCACGTTCATTTGAAGCCTTGTACACCACGCACGTGTTTTCTATGACATCTGTCAGAGATCAAGCTTTATTTTACGAAATGATAGTTTACATTTCACCAGTCGTACTGAGTTGAAGTATAGTAGGTATATACATCACAAGTTGGGTCGAGTGCTCCATCCATGTTTACGCTTGCGCTGTGCGTGTTTGAATGAAGTTTGCACTGCTTGAGCACCGAGTGACTTTGAAAACAACACAATGTGTGCCGCATCGTGCTCGTAGAATATTAATTTAATGCAAATTTTAACACCTGTCGATCGACGTCCGTTTTTTTATTTTTTTTTTATGGAAACTGACATGGTTGGCTACATCACCTATACGTGATGTCAGCCCATAACACCTTGGTGAACTAGGTGCCATGTCAGTGTTTCCCTTCGGTCGTGCCGGCTACACTGAACTGGACGGAAAACACGAACGATTTACATAGCCTTTACGACCGACGACGTTTCATTCAGTGCGGTGGTACTAAACCGGGCGGGTTAAACCCTACCACCTAGTAAGGTAAAAAGGGAAAGGACCTACAGGTTTACGTGGAATCCGAACTGCGGTTAGGCTCCAACGGTCGAGCGGTCACCCATCACAGGTCATCCGAACGACCGCACCACTGAGCCACCGAGGCGGACGGTACTTCTTAATTTACATATTCTCTGATTTAATTTTCTAACGTAAAATTTACATGTTTATGTGTGAACACGCTCTTTCCGTTTAATGCACTGCTGATTTGGCTCTTAATGTTTTTTGTCATGCATGGTTTGCTGTTTATAGCGCAAGGTACCCGAAGCGCAGAGCTCAGCGCCAAGGATCGATGTTATTCTTAAGAGCTTGGACTCACCTGAGTTTAGCACTAAAATGGATGTCTTGTATCAGAAGGTAAGGCATCGTCACTATAAACGAACGTACTAAAAACTGCATTTGATATTTTTTTTGCCTATTCATTTTTTTATGTGTAAACATGTTAGATCCCGTTATGGGTAAATTCGAGTTACTGTCATCAACTCATCACTTAAGTCAATGGTGTCCAACTGGTTTCGCCTTAAGAGCTATGTACTTCAAAATTTCTGTCAAGCCCAGCGGGCACCTTCAAGTAGGGACAGTACTTATGTATGACGTTTACCTATACATTTTTAAATGGGATACCTGATTATTTTGATTTTCAGGCAAATTTACAAAATCTGCTATATAATGCATATGACATCATGACAGCGTTAGGCAATTTGGATGTAAAATTGTAGGCATAATATATTTTAGCCAAATTGGAGGCAAATGTTCTGGAGTCAACGTATCTAATTTTTATTAATTTTTTTCGTGGTATTATTACAATTTTTATGTTTATTAGAAAGTCATATTTTGACTAACATGTTTACTACACCGATCGTGAGTGCCAGCACTCACGCGTATTTTTATTTTGCTCTATGTTTCACTTTCTCTAACAGCACACATTCTTCTACTAAAATATTAATAAAATTTAAAAAAATCTTTTTTTTTGCTTTTTTACTGCAAGTGTAAATTTACAGGTACAAAATCATCTGAGTTCGTTGGGCGAGGCCGTGAACGGAATGGAAGAAGCCAAGAAGCAAATTGTGGAGATAGAAGAGTGGATAAACGCACACAACGACCTCGCTAAGGACTGGCTCGCCAATCCCTCCAAGCTGCGTCCCGAGGCCGCCAAGCAAGACATCGCTACTATGAACGATGCTTTAGTATCGCTCACTGAAAAGCGTAACAGACTCGCCACCGAAATACCCACTGAAGGTAACTACATCCCTCACTTTATTTTTTTATGTAAACCAACATGGGTGGCTGTGTCGAGGGACCAATGGTACAGTCGACAGAGCCAAAAACCCCTCTCCTCGCGAAACCACGCTCACAGAGGCGCTATGCCAGCAGATTTGCGGACTGTTGCTAGGCTGTCTAGCCCGTTGATACGACGTTTGAACACACCCAGGTTAACAGATTCGGGAAACACACTCGGCGGGAGACAGTTCCACACCCTAGCGGTTCGACAAAGAAACGATTTTGAGAACCGATGGTTTCTCAAAAGCCCAATGTCAAAAACAAAAGGGTGCTCAGTCTCTCTGCGGCGAGTGCTGCGAAGATAGGTTGGATGGCGAGGAATAAGGGAAGCAAGTTCCTCCGAGCAGCGTCCATGATAGTACCTGTAGAACAGATCGAGTGCCCCTACAAATCACTACCGGTACTTGTAGGTTTACTTCATATCACCATGCATACATAAAGTCATGCCTGTTTACACCGATACACCGAATAACGGGCGTACCCAGGATTTCGGTTCAGGGGAGGAGGGGGGTCTCTGATTTGATCAAAGGACATTGCAATACTGGAACGAGCCTTTTCTAGGTGGTCGAACCATTGCATCCCTAGTTAGTTAGTGTACAAACATGTCAAAAAATAATAGTTTCGGGTAGGTGGGGGGGGGTTGGGGGGGGGAGGTTTGGAGGTTCAAATCTCCCTCCCACTACCTTGCCACGCCTATGCACCATCGAATCTCTACTTGGCACCACCGTTCTGAACTCAGCTGACACGCATTTGACGCTTCTTTACACTCATGTTTAAATTAAAATTTCTGTTTCAAGGTTTAGAAGATGAAATAGACCTAGAAGAAGCTCTGGACAGCCTAGAACAAAACATTCTGAAGGCGATAGAGAGAGAGAAAGGTAACCAAGGCATCATCGACGACTTCCGTCTCAAGTGCCAAGAGATTCACGACTGGTTCGACACGGTGCTGAAGAGAATGTGCGTTGCCGACAAGGGCTCTGGGCTGCCATGCCCGCAGAAGCTCGCTTCACTCACAGAGCTGATGGCAGAGTTCGACAAGCTGGGCAAGCAGCGAGTCGAAAACATCAAGACAGTCGGCACGAAGGTCATCAGTATTGTTAGCAATTTGGAGTCGCAACAAGTGGAGGAGCAGGTAAGACACTTGAATGCATTTCTTTATTTAGTGTATTTAAAGTTGACATAATATGCATAGATACGGAATTAATGACGGAATATTATATTTTAGATGAAATCGGTTGAAAGACGATACAACGATATATCTAAGCGCGTGCAAAGAAAACTGCAGATGCTAGACATTACACACAAAGCCGTCGACGGCACAAAGACTGAAATCAGTAACCAGGATGAATGGATGCAAAAACAAATAGATAGCATATCCCATCCCGAACCGATGGGTTACGACAGTAAATCTGCCAAGGAATGTCAGAAGAAAGTGGCATCCCTCTTGAAGGATGTCGACAGCAAGAAAACTGTGATAGATTCTTTGGAAAAGAAAGTCAGCAACATACAAGCTGAACTCGAACCTACTGAGCAAACTCAACTCGAAACTGAGCTGTCGGAGTTATCCGCTAAGCAAAAACAACTAACAGCACTGATAAAGCAAGAAATAGAAAGGCTCGGAGGTGCCGCTGAAGAGAGAAAGAAACTGGAGTCAGATCTCGAAAAAGCACGCGCGTGGCTCAAAACAAAATCTGCAGAAATTAAGAAATTAGGCGGACACGTTCCTCTGGAAGCGGCTAAAGTAGAAAAGGAAATTAGTGAATATAAGAAGCATCAAAACGAATTGGTAGAATTCAATAATAATACCTTGAGCGAGGTCAACCGCCAAGGACACATAGTATTGAAAGACTGCTCTAATCCAGATAAAACTAAACTACAATCCATTTTGGAAGATTTAAACAAAACATACTCTTCAGCGAAAGTAGAAATAGACGAGAAAATAGCGGCCTTGACCCGCATGTTGCAAGGAAGAAATGACTTCGAAGCGGACTTGGGTAAATGCCAACGTTGGCTAAATGAGGCGGATGTGTCCATCTCTCCCGAACTGCGAACGTCAACATTGCCGTTGCTCGAAGAGCAATTGGCTAAGTTTGAAAAGCTTAGCAAGGAAGCCGAAGAAATTGAAAAACTAATTGGAAAAGTAAAGGACAAATCAAAAGACATCCTTCCAACGCTTTCCGATTCTAATAAACTGCAACTCAATGAACAGATCAACGTTCTGTGTGACAAATTCAATAGAATAAATGCAATAATAAACGACAAGAAAAATTCTCTTCAAAACCAAATAAAAGCTTACAAGGACGTGGCTGCTAAGATTGCGGAAGCTCTAGAATTCCTGTCTGATATTCAAAACAAATTAAAGGCTCTCAATAAGCCAATAGGAAGTAAAGTGGAGGATGTTCAAGCGATTTTACAAGCATACGAAACAATACTTAATGATCTCAAGGCTAACAAAGCTAAACTTAACGAGCTACAGGGAGGTAATCTGCACGACCTCCAAGATATTCTAACGCAGCAAGACGACTTGATGAGCACGATCGACGATCAGATTAGTAAGTTGAAGCAACTTCTATTGCTTCGTGAACAATTTTTCGCTCTAATTAAGGAAATTACCGAATTCATCACCAAATATACAACAATAACGGCAGATATTGAGAAGTCCAATGACTCACTAGAGGATAAAATCAAACGCTACGATGATGTCATTGTGAAAATTCAGGAATGCGAAGCACTTCTCGCTTCTGCTACCGACAAGGGGCAGCAGATAGCGGCCGAAGGTACAGTTATAGACAGAAACAACGTAACGGAATTGTTACAGTCACTCAAGCAGCAACTTTTGGCACTAAGAAGAACTGTCGAAGCTCATCGTCAACAGCATGAAAAGGCTGCCGCGGAGCACAAGAAGCTGGCTGTAGATCTGACCGACATCGTGCAGTGGTTGCACGATAATGAATCCGTGGTGCACTCGCGGCCACTTCTCAACAGGGACGTCGGCAGCGTCGACAAGAAACTAACCGAGCACGCTAACCTGGCCAAAAGCATCCAAAAGTATCTTGACAAGATGAAGGCCGTGACGGACTCGGTCAAAAACGACGAGGGCATGCCCGGCTCACTGTTGGAGATGATATCCGAGGCGAACTCGCTGACAACCACGCTACCAACCGAGCTGGCGAATCGAGAGAAGTACCTCCAGGATAATAAGAAGTACCGGCAGCAATACCTGCACCTCGTCGAGAAACTCAACATCTGGATCAACGAGGCCAACATCCGCCTCGACATGGGCAAGAACGGCACCGACTTCGAGAGCATCGAGGCGGACCTTGAGGAGCACCGCACCTTCTTCAATCTCTCAGAGCCGGAGATGCGCGACCTCGTCGGCAAGCAGATGCAGGACATCGTCGACAAGATATGGCCGTCGCTGAACGCATCCGAGCAGGAGGAGCTCTCCAAGGACCACCAGAAGCACAATCAGCTGCTGAAGAACACGCTGAACTCGGCCAAGTCGCGGCAGGCGCAGCTGGAGCAGGACCTCGAGATCTGGAAGGACTTCTGTCAGCTGCTCGAGAAGATCAAGGCGATCCTCATCAAGAACACGGTGGAGGAGGAGAGCGTGTTCTCCGTGGACGCGCTGAGACTCTACGTCGAGAAGTTGAAGCACGCCAAGCACGATCTAGATGTGAGTAATTCTCGTTTGTTTGTTCTTAATTCGTACAAGATGTGATGCATCATGCTTTGCACTGACTCAACATCGCCACGCCGCAGGGGTGGCGTCGTCGCGACGACGGTGTGGGGCGCCCAATGTAAATTTTCCTAAATTTGTTTAACCATGTTATTAGTGTTAATGTTACTGCGTAATGTGATTTTTGTATGTACGTACGTACCTTAGATCGTGTAGATGTACGTACCTTATATTATTTATTTTATGTATGTATCTATGTATCTATTGTTTGTGTCCATTTATTTAATAGTCTTATTTTTCACGCTTCTCTCTTGCAATGCATTGTCCGCCCTATCAGCTTCTCCACATCCCAAAGGTTAGTTTGTAAAGAATGCTACTCTGCATTAAACTCGCCTGTTGTGTTCCTTTTTATGGTGTACAATAAAGTATATTTTGATTTGATTTGATTTTTTTTTATGTAATCCATTATGGAGTCTGAAGGACCAAACATGCTCAGACCAGCCAATATCACCTCCGAGAAGGTAAATACCATACCGGAGACTTCCCTTGATTGGCGACAATGGAGACAACCCAGTCGGCTGCAATTTGAGCTTACCACCTACTAAGGGGCAAGGGAAGGGACCTACAGTTTTACACCGGCTCCGAACGGTGAAGCTGCAGGTGTAGGTATGCACGTAAATTTGTTTCGTCAGAAAAAAACTCATTGGTACACTCCGCCGACCGGATGCGAACCTCGGACCTCTAGCATGAGAAGCCGATACCCAAACTCGGCCATCTGCCTCTGGAAATTGTTGTTTCAAGAGAAACGTGTGGGCAGTTTGAATTGATAAAATATTCTGACATATTTGTTGGTTACGTACATACGAGTATGCCGTCATGCTATGATGTCACGCACGTCACACGCCGGCCGGCCGGCCGCCGGCTGGTGCCGTAATGGCGGTCGCACGGCGCATGTGGGGAAGCGCCACTGTCTAGCCTAGCGCAGGGGTTCCAAACCTGTAACAAAAAAATCCGTCCAGTTAACGGCACGACCCAAGAGAAGCACTGATATGGCACCTAATTCAGGCGGACCGAACCGCGCTATTTTAGAACAGTGTCTAGACATTATTAGCTAGATATTTAAAACATTTTTTTTTTCAAAATATAAAGCGATGGTTAACCTGGCGATACGGAACCTCATACATAACCCACGGAGACCAAATTTTACAGGAGAAAGTGAAAACTTTTTTATTTCATACATAATGAAATAAATTTAAATATTTTGTGTTTTTTGTTCTTGTTTGATTGCTTTTAATAGTTATAATTAAAAACATTATTCAAAATAAATATAATTATTTTGGCTATTTTGACAGGCTGTCGGTAGGTGTGGCTTGCGAGAAATTGCGAGCTAATTTTGCTGAATGTGTTACCACTCCATGCCACTCGCTTGGGGAAGTGATTTATTGCCACTATTTCAAATTATTAAATTCTAGACGGTGGTGGGTTGCGAGTTTTTGCAAACACATAAAGTTTTTAATTTGAAATTTTTCTGCATACTTAACTCGATTTCAGCTTTTTGTGGGTTACGTGGTATTGCCTGTAAGCCATCGAAAGATAAAAGTGAAAATAATTTCCCGAGACGCTTACGTGCCGTCCGCCTGTAGCCTGCACCGGCTGAAGGGGAGGCGTGAAGGTGAAAAGGTTAAGAACCGCTGGCAGTTAGGCGGCGCGACGGAGTGATGTCATGCGGACACCGCAGTATTATCTTCGCCAGTTCAGGTGGCACCGGAACCGCGTCACACTCACTTTTTAACTGTCAGACTAATGTCACATTGGATTTGCGTTTCGTGAAAAAATTTAGTTACAAAATATTCTTTACTTCCTAAATTAATTCGAATTACTCGTCCTAGTCGTTGTGTGTTTATAGGTAGGTACATGTGTAACATGTTGATACTAGCATGACGTGTTAGTAACATTGTACCGTGTGGGTCCGGTACTTTAAAAGAATATCCCCACTGCATCTCTCCCCGTGTATGTCGTAAAAGGCGACTAAGGGATATGACTCCCTTCTTATACCTATTACTAGGTGGTAGGGTTTAACCCGCCCTGGTCGATAACAACCAACCAACACACTGAATGAAAGGTCGATCGAAACGGCTACGTAAATAGTTCGTGTTTTCCGTCCAGTTCAGTGTAGCTCGCACGACCGGAGGAAAGCACTGACGCGGCACCTAGTGCACAAAGGTGTTATGGGCTGACATCACGGATGTAGTAAGATTATGTAGCCAGCCGTGTCTGTTTCCATAAAAAAAGATAGATTTTCTACAGAAATAAATTATAATTGTCTGTTAAATAATTTCCTTGTAAAGGCGCGCACACTTGTTTACAAACCAACATATAACATACCTTATTCATCATATTTAGTTCGGTGACGTCGCGCCTGTCAATGCCACTTGATTTGGCTACTATAATACCAGCACGTCCACACTAGACATTCAAGGATACGGGATCATTGAGCAGTCACAGTTGACGCGCGAGAGATGGATCACGTTATCACAACCCATCATCTCTTTATATTGTTTATATCTAGTATAGCTCACATTATCACATTGTTTATATAGTGTAAAATTGTAGATTTTAGTTAGCTTTAGTTGTCTCTTTATAATCATATGGTGAGTGAAGTAGACATTGCTCTAAGCAACCACGTGGTGGGTGATATAAATTGATAAATTTAATTGTGAAAAAAATTCTCGCTACTAAAAATGTAATCGTCGCTTATCGTGTTGGCGGCTAATCTCTATTGTTGATAGCGGTGACTTTAAATTCCTTTTAGTTGTAAAATATATAAGTCACGTGCAGTTTTTGTTATCGCGTGATAAGTTTGATAAAATGCATTTTTATCGAAATAGTCATCTTTATTTTTATGATGACAAATTTATACAAAATAACAAATTAGGAGGAAACTAACGAAACGCAGCGAAAGTGTGGCCGACGCGACCGAAGGGAAGCACTGACACGGCACCTAGTTCACTAAGGTGTAATACAAACTCTTTGGGTGTTATAAGCTGACATCACGGATGTTGTAGGTGATGTAGCCAACTATAAAAAAACGAATGAGGCATTAGCTGATAAAATTATAATTATATTGATATTTGTGGTTCTCACTGCATAATTAATTAGGTAACGCTTGACTAGTTACGATTTATTTATTACAACTGTATACCTACTTCAAATTATTTACTGAATATTTTATTTTTTGTAAATTATGCTACGATGTAGGTTGTAGTATGCGTAATCTAATAAAATTGTTCGAGTTCATACAAATTACGTATCAAAATTAGACAAAGGCCCTTTACATCCGATAGGTACACTTAATTACTAAAGTCAGAATTATCAGAAATTTTCAGGGATCCGTATCCGTCGTATGTGCGGGACCCTATTACTAAGCCTACGCCGTCTGTCTGTCTGTCCGAGGGGTACACTTAATTACTAAAGTCAGAATTATCAGAAATTTTCAGGGATCCGTATCCGTCGTATGTGCGGGACCCTATTACTAAGCCTACGCCGTCTGTCTGTCTGTCCGAGGGGTACACTTATTACTAAAGTCAGAATTATCAGAAATGTTTAGGGATCCGTATCCGTCGTATGTGCGGGACCCTATTACTAAGCCTACGCCGTCTGTCTGTCTGTCCGAGGGGTACACTTATTACTAAAGTCAGAATTATCAGAAATGTTTAGGGATCCGTATCCGTCGTATGTGCGGGACCCTATTACTAAACCTACGCCGTCTGTCTGTCTGTCCGAGGGGTACACTTATTACTAAAGTCAGAATTATCAGAAATGTTTAGGGATCCGTATCCGTCGTACGTACGGGACCCTATTACTAAGCCTACGCCGTCTGTCTGTCTGTCCGTCTGTCTGTCCGAGGGCTGTATCTCTTGAACCGTAATAGTGCCCCGTTGAAATTTTCACATAATATATGTTACAAGCTGTGCCCGCGGCTCCGCCCGCTCTCACATTTCACTTCACTGCTAACCTCATAAGCTATTTAGCGTGATAGTAAGTAGCCTATAGTTGATGGGAAGAATCAAGCTATCCGTAGAATTTTGTTTTATTAAAATCGGTTCAGTGGTTCTCGAGTTATAAGCGGACAGACAGACACTCAGACATACAGAAAGCAGACGTTGGATTTTATTATAGGTAAGGATTATGGCCGATATAACAAAAAATAAAAATAAGAAAAAGTAAAAAATTCACGGGGTCAAGAACTAAAAAGTGTATGTGCGCCATCTACCGAAAACAGTATGAAGCATTTTAACTAATCCATAGATAGCGTGAGTCGCGCTGACCATGACACCTGGCGATACGGAACCCTCGGCGCTCGAGTTCGACTCGCACTTGGCCGGTTGTTTAAATCTTGTTAGGCGGTGAATGTTATGTAGACAGACAATAAAATGGTTTTAATAATATTTATAAAAAAAGGCCAAGCTTCTTGTCGGCTCTTCTTTCGTGGGTATAATCGAACCGGAAGAACGCTCAAACAATAAACATCGACTCCTTACGCCGCCGCCCGTGCGGAGTGGATTGTCGAGCGCAGACATGGATTAAGCGGAGTCTACATTTCGAATTAAATGCGTGACAACGCTCCTTCCTCGGCTAAGCTCTGGGGTTCGACCTTCACAATCCCGAGTCAATGAGCCCATCATCGTTTTGTGTCCTTGTGGAACTCCTCGATTTGGACATCAATTCGCGAAAGAAAAGCGCGTGGTTGTGTCTGTGTCGAAATTGAATGCAATACGTCAGTGCTTCCCTTCGATAGTGCCGGCTAAGCTGAACCAGACGGAAATCAAGGAGTTGTAAAACCATTGTGTTTTTTTAAAATCGCCTTTTTAAGCTCTTGACAATGACCCACACGACAAGATTGAAAAAATAAAAACAATTTTAAAACATCTGACAATGTGGGGTCTAACGCCCACAATTTGGTACTCTATCATACTGATCTTACTTATTAAAATCGGTCCCGTACTTTAGGCTATCATACATACATACATACATATGTACATACATACATGCCTACATAAATACACATACACGCTAAACTCATCCTTTTCGCCGTGGTCGGGTGAAAAAGTCTTCAGTCAGTCAGCGTGTAAGCGTCCACTGCTGGACATACGCCTGTCCAATTTTCCTCCAGTCCTCCCGGCCTTCAGCGGTACGGAACCACTGCTTTCCGCCGACGTACTTGATGTCGTCGTCCCACCTGGCGGGTGGTCTTCCCGCACTCCGTTTTCCTGAAAAAGTCTTGGACGTGTTCTATCTAACACGAGAAGAAGGAGAGACTAAAGATAGGGTATGTTTCAGAGCCAGCAGCCGCTGATCGAGGTGGTGCGCGAGCGGGCGCGAACGCTCGGCAGCGGCGCGGACGCGGCGAGCGGCGAGCGCGTCGAGACGCGAACACGCTCGCTCGTCGAGGAGTGGAGCGCGAGCGGCGAGCGGCTGTCGGCGCGCGCCGCCGACGCCGCCCAGCGGCTGCAGCACTGGACACAGCTGCTGGAGCTGCAGCGGACGCTCGGCGCCAGCGTCACCGGCATCGGGGACCGCGCCAAGCATCTGGACGCGCGGCCGCCCACCAAGCGCAGGGCCCTCGACACCAGGCACACGCTCCAGGTACCGCCGCCTTCCCTCGGCGAGATTCTATTTTTAATCCCCGACGAAAAAAAAAACGGAGGGGTGCTATAAGTTTGACGAGGGTGTGTGTGTGTGTGTCTGTGGCATCGTAGGTCCCAAACGGATGGACCGATTTGGATGCGGTTTTTTTTATTAGGAAGCTTGTTTAATCGGGATGGTTCTTAGCTTGTAATCAAGTAATCAAGTAATTAAGTAATAAAAAAAATTATTATCTTAAAAAGTGGACCGATTTTCATGCGGTTTTTTTAAAAAAGCTTGTCGAAACTCATTTTTAGTGTTCCGTATCCGGTATGGGACCTGTTAGGGATTGTCATGACATTTAGTATTGATTAGACATTCCCCAATCAATACTATTGATTAGGGAATGTCTGCAATCGCTTTATTGATTTTAATTTTCAAAACATTTTTTGGATCGCAAAATGGATCAATATCGCTGAACTTTTTGTAAGTTTTGGCAATGGTTGAGAACAGAGTTCGATGCGTATAGTGCCACCAGGATGTTATGATGCGTGGGAAATATGCGCAACTGTCTGCATTCCTAAGAAGGGACGTGAACTTTCGGTCGAAAGTTTGTCGATAAATTTGTATAACCTAATAACCTAATTATCGACAAATTTTCGATCGAAAGTTCACCTCCCTTCTTAGGAATGCAGACAGTTGCGCATATTTCCCACGCATCATAACTTCCTGGTGGTACTTATAGTTGGTATTAGCCAGTGACGAGTGGAACAGGCAGGGGGCGCGAGTTCTGCGTCCAGGTATTATACATGCAATTCAATGCTACTCACCAGCTCCGCAACAGTCTAGGTCTAGATCAGCGGTTCACAATTATTTTCGATTACAGAACCCTAATCATCCTTCTGTTTGCGGAACACCAAGTCAAACCCGTTGGCTCTGGAGCGGTTAATATAAACCGCCGAGCATTGTTGCAAGTTAATTAGCTATGTATATTGTGAACATAAAAACTAAATTTATGTCAGCTATACCTACCTAATTTTTGATGATTCGGTAAGCAGAGTTATCGGTATTGTGCAGCAATAACTCTGGTAAATTACAGCACAACACCGACCACCACGTTTCGCAAAGTATTCGAACAAGATTCAATCGAATCAAGCAGCAAGTAAGGCACGAAGACCCACCTGCTGCATGACTCGGTGGAAGTACCGTGCCAAGGTGAGAGGTGGCGGTCCCGTCGCCCTTTAGCACTTGTTGGCGGATTATCATGTTTGATTTGAATAGCAAGACTATTAGTTTGAAATTAATAACAATGTTACACGTCTTTGAGGGGAGAGCGGTTTTGTGCTTTTCCCGGCTGTAACCGACGCGACGGAATCCCTGTGACCCTTCAGCGGAACCCAACATTCAGCAAATAAAACATAAGACAGAAAAACACAAAACGGGTGAACAATAATTCAATAGTCCGTATAAACATTTACAACAAACTGAATGAAACGTGATGTACCGTGTGGGGCCGCTACTTAAAAAGAATAGCCCCACTGCATCTCTCCCCATGCATGTCGTAAAAGGCGACTAAGGGATAAGGACAAGATGCCGTGCTAAAGGGCGACAGGATAGCCACCTCTCACCTTGGCACGGTACTTCCACCGAGTCATGCAGCAGGTGGGTCTTCGTGCTTTACTTGCTGCTTGATCGATATAATCTTGTTCGAATACTTTGCGAAACGTGGTGGTCAGTGTTGTGCTGTAATTTACCAGAGTACTTGCAGCACAACACCGATTACTCTGCTTACCCCGATTGTCGGGATTCAGCGTGTGTGATATGTATGTATGTATCTATGAATGAAACGTCGGTCTAAACGGCTATGTAAATAGTTTGTGTTTTCCGACCAGTTCAGTGTAGCCGGCACGATCAAAGGGGGAAGCACTGACATGGCACCTAGTTCACCCGCTGTTATGTGCTGACATCACGGACGTTGTAGGTGATGTAGCCAACCGTGTCAGTTTCAATAAAAAAAAAACTTCCAGAAGAACTGTCCAATCTGGAAAACAATAAATATTTCAAAACTGGACTAACGAAGTGGCTGCACGAAACAAAATAAATGTTTTGACTTTGACTTTTTTGACTTTGACCTTTTGGGAACCGCTGGTCTAGACGACCGTGAATAAGGTGATGTAGTAACACCATATCCGCCACTGTACGCCGTTCACTGTTTATTGTTTATTGAACATTCATGCGGCAGTAAGACTGCACTCGAACTTGTCACAATTTGTTCTTTCCGGATCGATTACATCCACGAACAATATCCGGTAAGATACTTCGCGGGGTATTTTTTTTTTTTATTTTCATAAATATAATTACAAATATTTTAGTGACAATCCCACCGCATAATAACATCGCTTACAGTTTATCAAAAATACAGCTTGAGTGAGAGCAAGATTAACAATTTTACTGAGAGTTCTGACCGCAAAAACTGATGATCACTGTATCAGGTTTACACCTGTTTTTGTCAAATTTTGATACTTAATTTTGTATCAACTCATTAATGTTAGTACATCACGTATAGGTACCATAGCATGTCAGTCAGTCAGTCAGTCAGTCAGTCAGCGTGTAAGGGTCCACTGCCGGACATGCGCCTCTCCAATTTTCCTCCAGTCCTCCCGGCCTTCAGCGATACGGAACCACTGCTTTCCGCCGACGTACTTGATGTCGTCGTCCCACATGTCCACGGCCGCCAGTGTAGGACACGGTTACTCCAACAGTCATCGTCACGTTAGCCGAAGATAGCCACCATAATGTAGTATTAAAAACATGTATTAATATTTAAAAAATTAAAAGTAAAAATACTTGAAGTATCAAGTTGTCAATTTGGTTAATAAAATTGAGGTAGCATTCCTACCGTACGCCATGAACGCGAGCGTCTACTCTTGTACGTAGGTACGGCCATTGACTTTATCACTGGGTACGGCACAGAACAAAGGCGACAGGTTAATCCAGAATTTCCACCAGCGCACGTCTCTATCTGCTCCCAGGAGCTGGTCGCGGAGCTGGATAGAGTGGAGGAGACGAGGGACGAGGCGGCTGAATTGTGCACCAGCGTGGTCGCTTCCCTGAGGGAAGGCGGTTCCGCTGACGCCGCCGCTGACACAGAGGACACCGTCAGCGAGCTGATCGACGCTTACGACAAGTAAGTTATTTTACCGTTCACTTTTATTTAAATTACGAATACTGTTGACTGAAGTCTGCTATAGTCTATCAAATGTATATCACCACAGATTAATAATTTAGCTTGTTTAGAATGAAAGCTGTCAAAAATTGTGCCCAAAGGCCCAAAGCATCAAAACTGACAGATGGAGTCATATTTTTTTAGACATTATTGTCCCCAATATTTGGAATTTATATTTTGGAATCTTACAACTTGACACTGGCACATTGAGCCTCAACTGAAAAGGCAAGCAAAAGACCACTTGCCATGAGTGACTTGATTATTTTGCACTAAATATCTAAATAATGAGACTCAATCCAGCGTCGAGCTGTGCGACTAGTGGGTGACCTCGAAGTGTCCTGCGATCTTGAACCACTGCAACACCGTAGGGATGTCGGCTCCCTAAGTGTGTTATATAGCTTATTCCATGGGGAGTGCTCGGAGGAGCTGTTTGATGCGATCGATCCCGGCGTCCCCTTTCCATCTTCGCACCACGCGCACTGAGCAGGGATTGCATGCCTACACGTTGGACTTACCGCGGATGCGTACCAATCGATTCTGCAGATCATTCCTCAACAGAACCGGTAAACTCTGGAACGCTCTGTCTGCCCATATATTTCCCCTCAAGTACAGTCTCGGATCCTTCAAGAGGGGCGTGAACGGGCATCTGTCAGGCCCGCATGGCATTCGCAACCCCCGCATACGACCGAATGTCCATGGGCGTCGTTAGACACCTTATGGGTGGCTCGGCGCCAAATGTCGCGCTGTCAATAAAAAAAAAATTAGGCTATACTTCCGTGATTGGGTCATCAAACTCTACACATTATGTATGTTACACATTATGTATGTTATACCAAATTTGAACTTTGTTCGTCCAGAGATTCGGAGAAAATAAGCTGCGACAGACGGACAGACCGACAGACAGACACAAGAGTGAGCCTATAAGGGTTCCGTTTTTTTTTCCTCTTTTGATGTACGGAACCCTAAAAAAGAAAAAAAAATCAAATGTGACATCGCTTATATTCCGAGTAGGTTTCTCGTTCGCAAAAATCGCATAATATAGTTACTTATACTGTATGGGGCCGGTACTTAATAAGAATAGCCCCACTGCATATTTCCCCGTGCATGTCGTAAAAGCCGACTAAGGGATAAGGAAAAGATGCCGTGCATAAGGGCGACAGGATAGCCACCTCTCACCTTGGCACGGTCTTACCACCAAGTCTTGCAGCAGGCGGGCTTTCATGCCTTACTCGCTGCCTGATCTGAGTTATCTTGTCCGAATACTTTGCTAAACGTGGTGGCCGATGTTGTGCTGTAATTTAACAGAATACGTGTGTTGTAGCACAACACCGATTACTCTGCTTACCCCGATTGTCACGATACGGCGTGTGGTGTGTATGTATTACTTGTATATTACGGTGGTCTGTACTGGCACAGTTTAGTTACAACGCGTACTGGTGAGTGACAAGAATAAAGGTGACAAAGATAGGATAGGACTGAGTAATATATATGAAGTCATCTGGTTTATTGCGAGTTTATTTAAACAATTTCCTGTCACTTGAATCATATCCGATAATAGAGCGCAGAGCAGCCCAGTAAGTTTACTCACTCACTCACACGTCTCTCTCACTCACTCACACGTCTCACTCACTCACTCACTCACACGTCTCATTCACTCACTCACTCACTAGGTCGTGCGAATTATAAATGTAGTTTTTACATAATGTATTTAGGAATTTACTTATGAAACCCGTAACATGGTTCCGCATAGAATGGGAGTATTTATTTATATAATTTTGGTACAGTATAGGTACAGGGCATTATATTCAAATTCAGATTCAGATTCACATATTTATTTCGCCACAAAGAACACACAATATTAACAATATTTCATTGATACATAATGAATATTCAGTATGGTTCGTCATTATTTTTCTTTTTGACGTGATAACGTCACGTCTTATAAATTTATGAACACCGGCTGCACGCACGAAAAAGTGTCACGTTCCATCTGAGCCTGTGTGTGCAAGCGAGAGCGCGTAACTAGCGATAGAGAGGTACAATCGGCCCAAACGTCGGCTTGTACACATTTATCTCTCTGGTTCTAAAGTACCAGGGCAGCAGAAATTGTATGACGGTATCACGTAAAACTATCGTCCGTAAACCGACTTTACAGACAACCAATTTTTATTAGCTAGAATTAGAAATAACACCTTGGAATGAAAATTCATAAATTTTTTACATGTACCTTTTTTCCCTAACCTTTTATTATTATTTGTGAAATAAAAACATAAACAATATAGATAACCTTTTATGAATAAAAAAAAAAAGGTTTCCAAGGTTTTAAATAGAAAAATAATCTACTTAGGTATAAATATTAATTGCACAAACAAAAGTCTTTATAATATGTATAAACAAATAAATAACATTAATAATATCTACACTGCTTCTGTTCTGCCAGTAATGACGTACGGAGCGGAAACGTGGACCCTGACGATGGGCCTGGTCCACAAATTTAAAGTCGCTCGGCGAGCTATGGAAAGAGCAATGCTCGGCATTTCTTTGACCGATAAAATCCGTAACGACGTGATACGTCAAAGAACTAAGGTAGTCGACATTGCTAAGAAAATAAGCAAGCTGAAGTGGCAGTGGGCTGGGCACATCTGTCGTAGACCCGAAAACCGATGGGGTAGACGGGTGCTCGAATGGAGGCCACGTACAAGCAAACGTAGCGTGGGACGCCCCCCGGCTAGGTGGACAGATGACCTAAAAAAGGTAGCCGGGAGTGGATGGATGAGAAGAGCGGAAGACCGCGTGTGGTGGCGTGCCTTGGGAGAGGCCTATGTCCAGCAGTGGACCGATACAGGCTGATGATGATGATGATGATGACACTGCTATTTCCTTGATAAAAACAATTAGACGAATGATTATGAATGGCACCTACTAAGTATGTACAGAGTCGATGGCTCATGTTGCCACATCACTAGCGACAATATGGTCGGCGGCACTTCCTGTTAGATACTCGTATGTCTGGGGTGTCGGTAGTGTGATACAAGATAGGTTGCCGGAACCAAAAACCGCACTAGTTCCAACTGCGGTCATTAATACTACGCAAGATATGAGAGTAAGTTACGTTATGTTTCATTTTTAGGGTTCCGTATCCGTCTTACGGGACCCTATTACTAAGCCTACGCCGTCTGTCTGTCTGTCTGTCCGAGGGCTGTATCTCTTGATCCGTTAATGGGTAGCCGTTGAAATTTTCACAGAATATTTGTTATTATGGCCGATATAACACCAAATAATATAAAAATAAGAAAAAGTAAAAAATTCACGGGGTCCCCATACAAGAAACTAAAAAGTGTAGGCGCGCTATCTACCGAGAAGAGTATGAGTGAGTGGCGCTGACCACGACATGGCGATACGGAACCCTCGATGCGCGAGTTCGACTCGTACTAGGCCGGATTTTTTTATTTTTAGGGCTTTTAACAATATCAGTACAATAGTACTCATCTTAATTCTCTATCCCTTAAGGCCCAGAGTCCCTAAGGGATAGAGAACGCTCAACGAAATCCAACACAAATACTAAATCCCTCTTGGGCTCGCCTCACTTGGGGTCTAATGTATAGTAAAAAAAGCACCACAAAAAAAAACGCTGAAACCCCCATTTCTTATATTAGGGGGACCCCCGTAAATTTTTCACTTTTTAATTTTTTATTATTTGTTTTTATATCCGCCAAAATAACACCATATTCTGTTGAAATTTCAATCCGCTAGCTTTTACGGTTCCAAAGATGAAGTCATCGCACGGATGCACGGACGGACGGACAGACAGACAAACGGACAGATAGACGTTGTTAATAGGGGAAATTTTGGCTGTCCACCCTAAGTGATGTATGCAATTCACTAACTACTTCGTAATTAAAACACTAACCACATTCCATCAGCAACTGGGACACATGCCATCCTCCTTGTTGCACCGATCACAATTATTTGGAGAATCTCTCTTTTTCATCAGGAATTGAAATTTATTCAATGGAATGTGATCAGAACGAAGTCTTACAGCTACCATTATTTTATGCCTTTGTAGATTGCACGGCTGGAACCACCTGTGGAGCTTCTAATTGCAAGATTTTATGACGTTATGTTTGAAACTCTACATTTTAGCAGGGTTGCCAAAAAAAAACTACTTTTTGTTCCGGCCGAAATTAGTCTCATTGCGGGCAAATTTAACGATGTATAACGAGATTTATCGAGCGAGATGCCATAATTTGGACGCCAATCTAAGACCTAACACAAATACTTTCTATCTCACCCTCTCTCTCTCTCTTTCTCGTTCTCCTTCTCTTTTTCTCTCATTGGTGTCCAAATACGCTGGACTTACCACGCATGCGTACCATTCGGTTCTGCAGATCTTTCCTTCACAGAACTGGTAAACTCTGGAACGCTCTCTCTGCCCACATATTTCCCCCCAAGTACAGTCTCGGGTACTTCAAGAGAGACGTGAATAGGCACGTGTCAGGCCGGCATGGCATTCGCGACCCCCGCGTACGGCGGAATGTCCATGCGCGTCGTTAGACACCTTATGGGTGTCTCGGCGCCACATGTCGCGGTCTCTATAAAAAAATGTCTGAGTATTCCGGCCGGTGCCGAGTGCACGAGTACTCCAGTCACACAATTAATGAAAATTGCACAGATATCTTCGTCTGAACGATGTGTGAAATCCGCTCCCGCAGTCATATTGAAATTTAATGGTGGAATATACAGGGTGTTTCAGGATAAGGTTTTGTAACTTCAGGATTCGCAAGGGGTTCATATTTTGAAGACGAAAATCTCTGAAACTTTTTCCCAGATTCGGTCATTTTATAGTACATTTTGGTAAAAATCGTTTCATCGAGATTTTGTGGACGGTTAACTTCCTCCTTTATTAAATAAAAATAACATGACTAACTTACATGCTAACTGTAGAATTGTACTGCATGTAGGTAAATTCCAAACACTTACTGCCTTATTCAGAGTCAAGCGGTTAAATGAGGACTAGATCGGTATAACTTAACACTTGTATTTGATATAAAACGAACTTATAACTCTTGTCTATTCAGAGTGCCACATCAACCGCGAACTAAACTAACACTCGAATTTAGTTTTCGTGTGGCAACACAGCATAAAATAACCATTGTCTACGACACAAAATGGAGTTTGTTCATATTGACAGTTTGCGCTCGTATCGTGCTATCTCATATCTGACATATGTTAGAAGAAGACAACCCTACTGTTTAATTAGTTAGGTTAATTTGGGTATTCTGTGACAAAGTAGGCACTTTAGGATCATGTTTAGTGCTAGCTATATATTATAAATATCAACCAATTTATATGTTGTACTTAGTTACGAGCTTACGGGCAAAACCACTTACTTAGGCATGCCAAAATCTTCAGAACACACAACACTTCTCGTACTCGTGAATTTCCGCGAGTTCTTCCATTACAACACTAAAACGAATTAATAACACTTGTAATCACCACAATTCACAAATTCACCAACTCGAAATCACGCTTCAAAAATCAACACAAGCACAGCTGTCTAACAAGCATGGCCGCCGCCATTGTAATTATATGACCGCCGCCGCTCGCTAGATACGGTTTAAACCCGCCTCTACCTGCTTTAAACAATGAATGGAGCTAACTCGCTGCAAATACGCCGAATAAAGATAAAACTGCTCTCTGAATAGCTTTTTTGTTAGCTCGGTCTAAATAGCCGATATAACAGTGTGTTAACTTTAACCTGGGAACTCTGAATAAGGCAGTTAAATTAGAATGATATCAAAAGAAAAAGGGGACTGGACTAGGTCATTCTTGAGGTCATTGCACTCCCTAGACCTAGACATCACTGTTGCCAAATCTAACTGTCCATCGAGTTTTTATTACAATTTAAAATTTTGGTATGAAAAAAAAATACGGAATTTCGATTAGAATGATAAAGATTTTTTTTCTTCTATAATGAGTAGGTACTTCCTATTACTGAAGTTTCTCAAGCCTATCCTGAAACAGCCTGTATAACCGAATGTTCTAAGCCTACTGACTGACACACTGACGGTAGAGGCCGACAGCCGCCGCAAGTCAGTCGGTCGGCCGTCGACGGCGGCTGTTCGAGGTCACGGTCGCACCCACACACATATACAAAAGCCAAATAATGTTTTTTTTTCGGCCAAACGATCGATGTCCCAATAACACCGACGTGTCGTGTGAAACATTGAGCAAGTACACACTAACCATAAGTAATTTTTAGGGTTTCGTTTATCCATAGGGAATCCTATTATTAAGCCTACGCCGTCTGTCTGTCCGTCTGTCCGTCTGTCCGATGGCTGTATCTTTTGAACCATAATAAGTAGACGGTTGATATTTTCACAGAATATGTGTTATTTATTATGGCGCATGTGTCCGAAAAAATAAAAGAAAAAAGTAAAAAAAATTAAAGGGAATTCCCATAAAAAAAGTGTTAAGAATCGATTAGTCAAAAGATAACCGAATATGGTTTTTTGAATAGCGTATCTACGGAACCCTATTTTTAAATATTTAATCGGGTGACTGTGCCCAATAGACCGTCCGGAAGATCAGGAATATCAGACACAGCCAATAACTCCTCGCGAAACTAAGCCTTGTAGTGGCTAGTAGGAGATGCCAAAATTGATGATAATACGAGGTGTGGCAATTAAGTTCCGGGAATTTTTCAATAAAACACAATCAAATTAAGTTAGGAATAAGATTTTTCTTATCGACCTTCACAATAGTGTTCCTCTAACTTTACACAACGTTTTCAACGTCGCCGCGTCGCCCCCACGATTGCAAGCACCCTTGGTAATGATGAGTTCCCTTTAGGTACAACTTCATCTTGGGGAATAAGAAAAAGGCGCAGGGGGCGATATCGGGACTATAGTGTGCGGTAACGTTGGAATGCCTTTTTTCGTCAACAACTCTTGCACGATAAACGAGGAATGGGCCGGCGCGTTGTGGTGCAAGATCCAGGTGTTCTCGGTGAGTTCACTCACTTTCACGACGCGACGCCACTAAAAAAGTTACTTTAAAAAAACACACAAAAAAAACAAATGAAGCGCGCCATTAATTTCAAATTTCGAATGGAACGAAAGGAAGGTCCCTTATTTCCAGCCATATGTTTATGAACGACGAAGTGTTGCCAGTTCCCGAGTTATAGCCACTTTCCCGGGACTTAATTGCCAAACTACGTATGACCGAAAAGAACTTCTAAAACTAGTTGTTTACGGAAACAACTAAATAAGTAATCTCTTAGCCGAGGCAAGGAATGGAGAATCGTCCGCATCGCGTGGCGCTCGAGGCCGTCTCACTTGTAAAGTGACTAATGATTCTAATAATAAAGATTCTTCACAATTTTTAATGCAGCGTTTTCGATTCAGCCCGCTGGTACTTACGTAACTTCGTAAACACGCGCTTCGTGCAGTGTTTGCGCCTGTATCATCGTTGTTTTGCACTTTTCAGCATGCGAAAAGCATACGATTACACAATTTTTAACACTAATATCGCGTATGTACCTAACCTTGTCTTGTAATTGTACACAGAGGAAGGAAAACACTCATACATTACATCCGCCAGTGACATCGGTGCTTAGTTATAGGAAAACGCGGACCGCAATATCATTTTCATACTCTACGTTACGTCCACGTCGGAAGTTTATTATATTATTTTTTATAGAAAGCGTGACATTGTTTTTTATGTTAACCAACATGGGTGGCTGTGCCGACGGAGGAATGGTGCAGTCGACACAGCCAAAATCATCTCTCCTCGCGAAACTATGCTCATGTGGAGAGATGTCAGCCAAGTTATCCATAAAGTGTTTAACGACGCCTATGGACATTCTGTCGCATGCGGGTGCTGCGACCGCCACGCCGCGCGCCCGACAGGTGCCTGTCCATGTCCTTCTAGCAGCAATGCAGCAATCTAAAGTGAAGTCTCTGGTATGGCACCTACTTACCTTCTCAGAGATGATATTAGCTGCTCGGAAAGTGTGCCTGTGCGTGCGTATGCATGTCACTGACCCGTGACTGTACATGGGGGAGGGGGTTGGTAATAGTCCGAATAATACCGTGTGGGGCCGGTACTTTAAAAGAATAGCCCTACTGCATCTCTCCCCGTGTATGTCGTAAAAGGCGACTAAGGGATATGACTCCCTTCTTATATTACTATGGTAGGGTTTAACCCGCCCGGGTTGGTACCCTACACCGCACTGAATGAAGGGTCGGTCGAAACAGCTATGTAAATAGTTTGTGTTTTCCGTCCAGTTCAGTGTAGCCGGCACGACCGAAGGGAAGCACTGACGTGAGCACCAATTTCATCCGGCGTTATGGGCTGACATCACGGATGTTGTAGGTGACCAACCGTGTCAGCAACGTGTCAGTTTCCATAAAAAAAAAAAAAGGTTTTTGGAGAGTTCGAGCTGTGAGCAAAAAGTCACGTGACGCGAAGCCGCGGTCAAAATCTATCTGTAATATAAATTGTTTAGAGTGTTTGTTATTTTGGTATCGATTTAAATCTTCCTAACGTCGTCGTCGCGTCAGCATCTATCAAGCCAGAAGCAAATGCAGAGTCGCTATAAAATTGTTTGTTCCACATAAACCATTCACCGTAGAATGTTCAGTCCGAGTGCCATATCACAACACTTGTACCGCATCCATCCTTGCCTGATCCGGTTCATTATACATACGTCATGATAACAAACACATTAAGATTAAGAAGAGACGGAAGTTAACTTTCTCCATACAAAATCGTCTTTCGGGGTTTTTGTTTTTTACCCCCCTAAACCTTATCCAATTTATATTTTTTTGTTATTCTTGTCTTAATGACAGTCCAATCAATGTTCCTGTCTTTTAATTTTTTTAAAATCTAAAGTGATTTTTTTTATTGATATCTCGACATACGGCGCCGAGCTACCCATAATGTGTCTAACGACGCCCATGTGCCATCCCCCCGTATGCGGGGATTGCGAATGCCATGCCGGCCGAACAGGTGCCCATTCACGCCCCTCTTGAAGGATCCGAGACTGTGCTTGGGGGAAGGGGGGGGGGGGGGGGGGGGGATATGTGAGTCTAGATGACTCAATAAAGCATAATGAACTTCATGACATAAAAAAATAAAAAATTCAAATTTTTTTCGGTCGTAATACGCATTTTTAACTCCGGTCTTGTATATTTTCATCTTTATTTCGGATTTCGATATATTCGTTATTTCGGAGATATACTGACCGTGCGCCTGCGCTGCCGCCACGCGTTCTTGCGGCCTAGGCATTTCGACGACGAAACAGATTTATATGCATTTTTCGGCCTCGTAAGCGCAAAAATATTATCTCGGCATGTTTAATTTTGCACGGCTTTTATTCCTCGGCAATCTATGTCAGTGCGCGTGCGACGCGAGGTGAAATTGTCCAAGAAGTACGAAATAAAATTGATCAAGCGCGAGTGCGCGAGTTTTACTCGCGCACGGAGGTTCTGTAGATCCGCTATACCATACCTGTGAAAAAATTCACAGATTTCGTGCCTCACACGACTATCGAGCACATTGGAAATGAATCTACGGAATTCGAAAAAAATTTCGTTCTGACTTTTTCCAAAAAGGTTAGGCTACAGGGCAAACCCTTAACCCGATCGTCTTTGTTTTAGCTCAAATTGTAGCTGACTAAATTGTCCAGAGGAATATTTCTCAAATTTTTATATCGTTCTTCGTTTCCAAAATATCGAGCGCCAAAATAAAAAAATCTGAAAAAAATTAGGTTTTTTTTTCACTATTTCGGCCATAACTTTTTTCGTTTTTGACTTTTTCGAATAATTCTTTTTGAACCTTACAGCTCTCGTGAATACGCGTCTTTTGACAATTTCATATCTTTACAACTCTCCAAGATATAAGGGGATCGCACTTTTTCGTGAAATCGGAGCCTACAATGGAGCGAACGAAAAGACATTTCCAATGTCAAAACCATATCCGTCCATATCTTTTTGTCTTTCTAGAATGCAAAATATAAAAGCCTGTGGCGCCATCTATTCTGAATAATAGATGGCGTGACTAAGCGGCGGGTGGCCGAGTAGTTTGGGCATCGGCCTCTCGTGCGAGAGGTCCGAGGTTCGAATCCGGTCGGCGTGTAACAATGAGTTTTTTTCTGGCGAAAAAATTTACGTGCATACCTACACCTACTGCTTCACCTTTCGGAACCGGTGTGAAACTGTAGGTCCCTTCCCTTACCCCTTAATAGATGGTAGGCTTAAATTATAGCCGACTGGGCTGATACCACCGCACTGGATGTAAAATGACCGCATAGTAACCTCGGTTGTGTTCTCCTCTAGTCCAGTATAGCCAGCAATCCAGGGAAGTCTCCGGTATGGCACCTACCTTCTCGGAGGTGATATTGGCTGGTCGGAGCATGTGATTTGGTCCCTCCGACTCAGTCACCCATACGAGATTATATAAAAAAAATGATCCTTACCACTTTTATTGTATGGGTACCCCTCTCAATATATATTTTTTTCATTATTATTTGTTGGCACATCCGCCATAATAACACATATTCTGTGAAAATGTCAACCGTCTGCCTATTACGGTTCAAATGATACGGTGGTCGGAGGAACGGACGGACGGACAGACAGACAGACAGACAGCGACGACGTAGGCTTAGTAATAGGCGTATACGGAACCCTAAAATCAGATTACTCAAGCGAGCCGTTTGCTTTTTATTAGGATTGCCAATTGAGATAGCATAGTATATTGAGACAGGTGCTGACACATGTTTCAGCGCTGTCAAAAATAACTATGAGGCCACTGAAATACCTACTTCCTGAATGAATTATTTTCAGTTCAGTATCAGTTCACTTTCTCTTGGCCTTTACTCATATATGATTGTGATATGTAGGGATGTAACGATACCGATACCGATATATCGGCTAGGTCGATATATCGGTATCGCCGATACATATAAGCCGATATCAAACTATTCGAAAAGCGCACGAAACAACGCGCGCGCGACATTGCCGCTCCGTCGCAGAGGTTAAGCAGACTATTCATGTGGAAGCTTGTACCAGACATTTATAACTCTATTTGTCAAAAAAAAAACTCTTTGTCATTTGTTTTTTAATATTACTATTTGTAATGATACTTAATTACTTTCTTAATTAACACTTTGATTGCTTGATAATAATTCATTCATAATAATAAATATTTTCTTTGAATTTTGATTGACATTTTTATTTACTGTATTTTTTACACTTTCCATCCCAAGGTTGAGTCTCTGTTAAATATAGGTAAGTATTATGCATAATAAAGACATACAAACACCCGAGGTGTGACACATACTTCATTATTTATTTCATTATTTGATTTATTACCTACTAAACCATCAATATCGGTATCGGTATCGGTATCGCCGATTATTTACTACAAAAATCGGTATCGGTATCGTATCGGAAAATTCATGTATCGTTACATCCCTAGTGATATGTATGGTGCGTAATTACTAATTAATTAATGAATGAGGCAGTGCACCGACGCACCAAAGTAGTCGATATTGGACAACGGGTCAGTCAGCGTGTAAGCGTCCACTGCTGGACATACGCCTCTCCAATTTTCCTCCAGTCCTCCCGGTCTTCAGCAATACGGAACCACTGCTTTCCACCGACCTACTTGATGTCGTCGTCCCACCTGGCGGGTGGTCTACCCACACTCCGTTTTTTTGTCCACAGCCGCCAGTGTAGGACACGGTTACTGCAACGGTCATCGTCTCTTCGGCTAACGCGCCCAGCCCACTGCCACTTGAGCTTAGCCACCCGGTGTTCAATATCGACTACTTTGGCGCGTCGGCCACCCGCCGCTCTTAAAACATGTATAGATAGAGATGACAAAAGAAATGATGACGAACCTTACCATGGGTACTGAATATTATGCATATACAAGCTGTGCCCGCGGCTCCGCCCGCTCTCATATTTCACTTCACTGCTAACCTCATAAGCCATTTAGCGTGATAGTAAGTAGCCTATAGTTGATGGGAAGAATCAAGCTATCCGAAGATTTTTTTTAATTAAAATCGGTTCAGTGCTTCTCGAGTTATAAGCGGACAGACAGACATACACTCAGGCACTCAGACACTCAGACAGAAAGCAGACGTTGGATTTTATTATAGGTAAGGATGTCTCAATGAAATATTGGTATTGTTGTGTGTTCTTTATGGCGAAATAAATATACATTATCTGAATCTGATGCTCCCGTGACTTGTTGCGCAGTTGTGGTGTTGACAGTATGTAGATGTAGATAATATCTACATAACTAGCGGATAGCTGGCGCCCGCCTCGTGTCTCGCTTGTTGGTCGCACGCCCATCGTCGCAGACGAATCTCCTCCATGGTCTTGCAGGTGTCATGACGGCCTCACAGGTGCCTATTCACGCCTCACTTAAGGGGCCACCTCGCTAAATTGTGCCTCTCACCCTAACAATTTTTTTTTTATTTATGGAAACTGACACGGTTGGCTACATCACCTACAACATCCGTGATGTCAGCCCATAACACCGGGTGAACTAGGTGCCATGTCAGTGCTTCCCTTCGATCGTGCCGGCTACACTGAACTGGACGGAAAACACAAACTATTTACATAGCCGTTTCGACCGACGTTTCATTCGGTGGGTGGTACCAACCCGGGCGGGTTGAACCCTACCACCGAGTAAGGTAGGAAGGGAAGGGACCTACAGTTTAAGGTGGAATCCGAACCACGGTCAGCCTCCAACGGTCGAGCGGTCACCCATCCAAGTACTGACCGCGCCCAGCGTTGCTTAACAACAAAGACATTCTCTTTGCTTAACAATCAATAGCAACAGTCGACTGTCTGCACCACTGAGCTATCGAGGCTGACATGAAAAACAAAAACAAAAAACTGAATAAACTTTAACTTTTTTTTTTTCAATTATTATATGTGAAGTACCAAATTTTTTTATTGAAAAACATTAACAATTTTATCATGCATGTTTCTCCCATAGGATTTTCTTAAAAGTTGTAATAATCTATAAAGCGACCGATATCGGCCGCTCCAACGACAAAAGGTTAATTTCTTCATATTAAAATAAAATGTATAAAAAACGGCAATGTTAGAAAGAGAGGGTAGATTTAGGAAGGAGCCCCTTTTTTTCGTTCGAAATACAAATTTTTAGCTCCGGTGTTGTAAGTATATTTCATGTAAACAAAACAAAAATGACAGCAACGCAGATTGGACTGTCTTTTAAATCAGGAAAAAAATTGTAAAAAAATAGGATAAGGTTTAGGGGGCTAGAAAACATAAATGCCGAAAGACGATTTTGTATGGACAAAGTTCACTTCCGTGTCGTCTTAATCGATACGGTGCGCATCGCGGCGGCTCGGCTCGGGTTTCTCTCGCTCGGCGTCTGTTGTCGCTACTTTCATCGTATTGTCCTCAAGGTCAGGTGCGAGAGCGGAGGAGGTGGCGACGACGGTCGAATGTCAGACAATGTCAACGAGCCTTCAGCACTTAGGCAGCCCAGGTGTACAATGTATGCATATTATTAGGTTTCCGTATCCCGTACGGAAGCCTATTACTAAGCCTACGCCGTCTGTCTGTCTGTCTGTCCGTCCGTCCGTCTGTCCGAGGGCTGTAATGCTGTTCTCTTGTACCGTAATAGGTAGTTCGTTGAAATTTTCACAGAATATGTGTTATTATGGCGGATATAACAACAAATGATAAAAAATAGAAAAAGTAAAAATTAAGGGGGGTTCCCATATAAGAAACGTGTTTTTTTTTTGCAATGTTTTTTTTGTGGTGCGGAAACCTCGGTGCGCGAGTCCGACTCGCAATTGGCCGGTTTTTTTTTTTACTAACCCCCGACGCAAAAGGAGTCTTCTGCATCGTAGCTCCCAAACGAATGGGCCGATGTTAGATGCGGTTTTTTTTATTACAAAGCTGGTTTAATCGAAATGGTTCGTAGCTATGTTTGTAATCATGTAATCAAGTATTTAAAAAAAATATATCTCTTTAAAAGCTTGAAATAAAAGTCAAATTGAAAACCCCCGATTTTCATGTTCAGTAAACCGCGGTCCCCCCGGTTATGCGTGATACTGATAATATTAAGTACTTTAAGTGAGCTAAACTTGTTTTTCTTTTACTTTAAGTGAGCTTGCATTGGTTTCTCAGAAACGACTAGGTATTTGAATTAAATTTTGATTTGAATGAAATTTTGTATTTAGATAATGTAATTTTTTTCATGCTTATCTGGATAGGTCTAGACGCCGAGCGAAGCTCGGGTACTAGTAATTTAAAGAGCGATACCTCCCAGCGGACAGATAACAACAAAGATATACCGGAACCGCGACGCTCGCCTGTCGACTCGCCTCCGCACCGCGCGCCGCCGGTGTAACACGCCACGCCTCGAGGAAAACACGCCTACGTCTGAAAAAAAAAACACTTCATGATTGTTGTTTATTGTGAGGGAGATAAGAGATAAGTGGCGGCTCGGTGCAACAGCCGCTTGCGTAGCGAAGCGTAGAGCATAATCGAAGTACACTCGGTGTGCTCGCGTAGTGCAGGAATGTCGCCTCGCGTCGAGCGCACGCTCACCGCCTCGCTCGTTTTCACGTTTCCGTGTGAATACATATCGGATTTATCCTGCGAGATCTTCGAGTTAAAATTAGGCGTTTGGAGCGACGGCGGGACGGGCGGGGGAGGGGGGACGGGAGGCGCCGGGCCGCCCGCGGCGCGCGCTGCGGTTCATTGAGTGTCGGGCGCGCAACGGACCGCACGCCAGCCGACCCGCTCCCAGCCAGCTCTTCGCCGCTGACCGACGCAGCCACTAGCTAAGGTGTCGCACGCACAGTTAACACATCCGCGGTACACCTGTGTGTACCGGCCGACGACCGCACGGCGCCGCCGCCGTCGCGGCGACCTTGCCGGCGCTACGTCACCTTCCGCAGACTGCGAGTTGTCGATACACCGGGCTATTTTCGCTCAAGTTTGGCAGAGTTCCCTCGCTGCGCACCGCGCCGGCGGATCCCGGCGCGCGCCCCACATTATATACGCCCGCGTACCTGACCGCTCAACACCGCTAAGTCATTCTCTTTCTTGCAGGCTGCGCGCATCCCTCGCCGCGAGACTCGTGGAGATCGAGGACGTGATCGCCGACTTCGACCGCACCTCCGAGAAAATCGAGAAGCTACGTCAGGAGATCGAGGTGTGGATAGCGAAAGTCGGCACCTTCTACGTGTTCGGCGAGGAGCAGGCGGAGACCGAGCGGAGCGTGCGCGAGATCTCCGAGCGCGTGGACGAGCTCGCGCGCCGCACCAAGGAGTTCACGGAGGAGACGAGGCGGCAGTACGCGGGTGGCGCGCCGGCGGACGTCGTGCAGGAGCTCTCGGCGCTCGAGCTGTCGGCTGAGGCGCTCGTCGCCGCCATGGAGGAGAAGGACCGCGAGTGGAAGCGCGCGCGCACCGCGCGCTCCGAGTACGCGGCGGACGTGGACGAGGTGCAGGCGTGGATACGCGGTGCCGAGCTGGTGGCGCGCGACCGCACGCTCGCGCCGCAACCCTACCGCGAGCGCCTGGTCGCCATCCGCAACGAGGCGCCTACGGTAGCAGACCGGCTCGAGCGACTCTCGCGCAACGGCAGAAGCATCGTGGAGAGCAGCCGCGACGCGGCCGAGCGACAGCTGGTGCAGTCCACCATCAGCACGCTGACAGAGCAGTTCTCGGCTGTGTGCGGCGAGCTGGACGCGCGCATCACGGCCGTGGAGGATGCGTGCGATGCGGTGGCGCGCTTCCTCGCGCTCCTGGAGAAGGTGCTCGCGTGGGTGGAGACGCAGCGCGCCTTCCTCGCGCAACCCCTCCGCCTCGCCGAGCTTCAGGAGGCGCAGCAGAAGCAGACCGACTACTCGGTGGGTTACCTACTCCGACTCGACGTCGCCGTTTACGCCGTCTGCTCGTCGTCACTCATTTTCATCGTGGTTGCTTTTCTTTCAGAATGCACTGAAGAGCTGTAAACAACAAACCAAAAATCTGAGCGACATGGCCAAGGAGATCGAGGCTATAGAACGCGTCGCCAGCCCCGGGGACTTGTCGTCTAGATTAGAGGCGGCCGAAAATGCGGCGGTCGACGTCGAAAAAAGATTAGCGCAGACCGTGAGCTCTGTTAAATTTTTATGATGCATCGTAATTTGTTTGCAAATGTATTTTCTCAACGTGATTGATGTTTCAGAGCGGACTACTACAGGAATTGTTCGAAGAGTGGGAGCGATGCGAAAAGAAACTAAAGGACGTCGGTCATTGGCTAGAGGCGACCCAGCGAGCGCTGGAATCTCCGCAGAACGCTAAGAAACCCTTAAGGGACAGATTGGCCTTGAGGGAGAAAACTACGGGTGACATCTCCACCCAGAAGACGAAGATCGCCTACGCTGTAGAGAAATTAAATGTGAGTGTTGTCCGCTCCTACGAGACATCGGGAAGAGGACTTCTGCCTGCGACTCGATCGTGACTACATCAAATTTGTGTGTTTGTTTGTGCGCAGGTTCACTTCGGACCGGACACGGTGGCGGCGGAGTCGAGCGGGCCGGCCGTGGTGGAGGATGCGGCACGCGAGCTGACGGGCGCGCTGGACGCGCTGGGCGCGCAGGTGGGCGCACAGACGGCGCAGCTGGAGGCGGCGCTGGCGCAGGTGGAGGCGTACTGCTCGGACGTAGCGCGCCTGCGTTCGCAGCTGCTGCAGGCCGAGCAGCGTCTGCGCCACGCCTCCGCACCCAACTACAGCCCGCGCGACCCTGCGCTCGCGCACTCACACCAGCAGGTAGGTCTCTCCGCCTCCACTCTGGATCCTCTCCACTCTCATACATGTACACTGTAGGCGACCGGCGACGAGAATTCTAGTTTTGTTTACCGCGACCGCGACCCCGGAGGCTCTCAGTTGAGCGGTGCCGGTGGCGGGCTTGAGCGGTGACGGCTCGCACGCTTCCTAGCACGGGTAGCTTGGGTTGTGGGCTTGTGGGCGCACGGTGGCGGGCACCGCTTATGTATGCGTCGAGCGTCGCCGGCGCGCCAATCCGCCTCCCGCGGCCGGCGCCGGCGCCGCCCGACCTTGTACTATTACAGCTGTACATTCATCACTATTTTTGTTATTTCCACCTCCTATCACCTTCGCCGCTACTAACTACTCAACTGATATCCTCTAAAGGAATGTCGAGATCGAATAAAGTCCCTTCAGAGCAAGATGCGAGCGAGGAACGAACGCGTCAAACTGATCGTCCAGCGAGGCGGCCCGGACGCCGATCCCCTCACCGACACTTAGTCGCGACGAACATTTCTATTGTACTACCTACTAAGACGAATCTTTAGATGTTACGAATTTTTTAATATTAAATGCTTGCATATTCATCGCATAGAAACCGTTTTATTTGTCATCCTTATACCTAGGTAGGTTAGGATCTCGTGTCCGTAGTTAGATTTCACTTCCATTCCGTCATCCATCGCAAATCTAAACTGATTGAACACTTAGTAAATGATGAATGTCCGTACTTACGCATCAGGACTCGATCGCAACGCCGGAGGCGGCGCTCCGTATCGAGGAGCTGACGCGCGCTATCTACGAGCTCGACCCTTACTGCATGCTGGCGGCGCCGGCGCAAGCCGCGCCGCTCGCTTCATCCACCGACCGCGAGGCGCCGACCGAGGAGCGCTTGCTCGCGCTCTCCATGATGGTCACGAGCGGCGACCGAGCCAAGATGAACCGGCGAGCGCGCTCCCCTGATCGCCGCACGCGCGGCAGGCGCACCGACGAGCCGCACACCCGGGCCACGCTCACCGCCTCCGACAGTCTTGCCGTGCCTCGCGCACCCACACCGCGAGCGCGCAGCCCCATCTGGTCGATCGGCTCCACGACCTACGCCGAGATACTGAAGGGACAGGGCTCCCGCTCGAGCTCCGTCGGCTCGAGGCACGCGAGCCTACAGCGGCGCCCCGCCTACGAGGAAGAGCGCATCGACCATATTCTAGTGCAACCTATGGAAAGTGCCGTGTCAGTGTCGTCGCACGCTCCGGCGTTCAGTGAATTTGTGCAGAAAAATATGTACGAAGTGGTCTCCCGTAGTGAACCCAGTGAAGACGTGAGTCACCACCGTAGTGCGCCGGTGTCGACTTCGGTTTCAAACTTCGCAGTGCAATCACAGGATCGCATGAGCTACCGCGAGCGCTCTCTGCCGAGACAGGATCCCCCGAATATTATTGATGTCGAAGCGGCAATAATTCCGGAAGCGGTGCAGCTGAAGCGAGAAATTCCGAAAGCTATGCAGCCAAAGCGAGAAATTATGGAATCGGTGCAGATGAAGCGAGAAATTCCGGAAGCGGTGCAGATGAAGCGAGAAATTCCGGAATCGGTGCAGATGAAGCGAGAAATTCCGGAAGCGGTGCAGATGAAACGACAAATTACGGAAGCGGTGCAGCCGAAGCGAGAAATCCCGGAACCGATGCAGCCGAAGCGAGTAATTCCGTTGCAAGGCGATGATACCAAATCCGTCGACGTGCACGTCCCGGCTAATCCGTGGCAGACGCAAGATATGTCCTATGCCGAAATACTTCTGCACGGATTGCAAAAACCGATATTTACGTCGTCCAGTACTATCGTTCAAACACAAACACATCGTGTTACGCCAACTCTGGCAGAAGGCCAGCGCGACACGCGCTCCCGCACGCCTTCGGAGCGCGCACCGTCAATATCGAAGTCGATGGATGCTCGCTCGTATCAGACTCAGAAACCTTCGTCGGATGACTGGGCCAAAGTACATCTACCTACAAGAAAGATTAAAAATGTTGTAAATAAAAGACCGACGGATGATGCGTCGGAACGGCAGAGCTTGGAAACAAAAGGAAAGGCGGAGATATCCGCACATGGAAAAACTAAGAAAGAAAATAAAGCTCCTAAAGCAGCACCTTCGACATACCCAATTGAACCTGGGGTGACATTTCAACCAAAGGAAAAGAAGGGTTCTAAACACTCAAAGGAAAAAACAACAGTTCCTATTTTACTTGAGAATGAACAGCAAAAACCTGATGAAAATTCTTATGTGCCACCACCACAGCCGAGTGGAATCGTTCAAGCTGTTGCTGCTTTAGATGATACCACAGATAAAAATGAGGACACAGCTATAGCTGTACAAGATACAGCTAAACAACATAATAAACAACACAAAAAGAAGAATAAAAACAAAAAAGGTCATAAGACAGAAGATGAAATAGATAAAGCTTTGAAGGAAATTGAAGAGTCTTTGAAAATAAAAAAGAAAAGCAACGAGAAACCTAAACCAGTAGGAAGAAAGGATAAATACAACAAACGTGAAAAGAGTGAAAATATTTTAGAATCGTCGACTGATCCTACTTCAGCGTTCAGCACAGATCGAGCTGAGGACACATTGCAAAGTTATGATCAAGTTACTAAAGTCACAACGACCGTCATACAAGACACTTCAGAACCACCACAGTCAGATATAATCGTATCCGCTATTGAACATATCGAAGAACAAACCGACTTAGAAAAAATAGAGAAAGATAATTATGCCTTAGTTGGAATGCCAAGCAATATTACGACGACGTTAGAACAAGATCGTTCAGATTACTTTGTCGATTCAATTCCCCCAGAGATGGATTGGAACAAGATAATTGAATTAGAGGAACAATGCGAACCTAACCAAAGTATTAACACTGTAAAAGATCATCAAATTCCAAGTCAAAACATTATTACGCCTGCCACCACAACTGTCAATGAATCCGTTGCCTCAAATGATTACGATATTTCCACGAAATTGCTTTCTTCTGATAATGCAGTTGAAGAAACACATATTTTAGCCTCGGAAATTGTTGACCTATCCGATAATTTCACGAAAGTTCCTGAGACAACAGTCGATACTATGACATCGGAAAAAACCACTGTTGATTGCAATATTACACCTGAAGAGAATCTACCAAAACAAGTTGAAGCAACGAAGGCCAGTGAATTGGGAAAGCTTGATAAAAAAAATAAACCATCTAAGAAAGACAAAAAGAAAAAGAAAGAACAAAAAAAAGATGAGACTGGCCCAATTCAACCGTTGCCAAAATTTTCAGAATTAGCTTATGTGGGTGGAAATTCGTCCATTATTGAAGAAAAACTACCGGCATGTGAACTTGAAACGACTAACACAAGGCATTATAAAGAAAAAGAAAGTAAACCATCAGAAAACATTATCGACGTAACAACTGAGTGTTTACCTCCAGTTGTAACTGAATATGAAGGCCAAAGCGCGATTTTGGATTATCCGTCCTGTACTAATGAATTCCCCATAAAGTCGGAAGAGGAAATGATACCTTTATCAATTTGTGAAGACATACAGGCATCAGATATTTTCATAAAAGGATTTCACATTTCAGAACGTAAGCCAAAACAATCTAAGAAGCAGAAACGGAAGGAAAAAGAGGCAGAAAACACCAGGAAACATGATATATTGCCAAAAGAAGAATACCTGACGCAAACTGATGAATCAGGACTACCTGTTGATGCCGATCGAGATTTATGCTATTCTAAATCATTCATGAATGTCACAAAATGCCCTGAAGTAGAAATGAGTGAAAGCATTATTTCAACCACATCAACAAAACAAGTAAAAGCCCCGATTACTCCTGAACAAGACACGACGACGTCTGAAAGCGTTGATACGCCTGCACCAATAGTATCAGAGCAATTTATTTCGACATGTCCAGTTGTTGATAATACAGAGATGAAGAGTATTTCTGAAGACCAAATCACGTCCGAGCCTTACAGCAACTTAAATAAAAAGGATTCCAGGAAAGTAGATAATAATAATATCAAGGAACTCAGTGACTTAGTGGACGCCAACAGTAACACCATCACCACTATAACTCAAAACACAGTTACCTCTATATCTACAATTTTGCAAGAAACAGCAGATGTAATTAGTTCTGAAGAAAACAATTTAAGATCTTCCCAAAATACGAGCAGAGAATTACTCATTTCTCCAGACGCAGAAAAAACGAACAAAATCGTATTTATAACACACGAAGAGAAAAAGCTTCCGCCTATTTTGCAATTAAAAATGAAAAATATTATCAATTCATGTGCATCTCTTCAAAAACAAATATCAGACGACGTGATAATCACCAGAGCAGATAATGTAGTAGAAAATTTACGGGAAAACAAGGGAATCACTAATATAGAACAGATTGATCGACAGGTCGAAAAAGTGGCAACAGCATATGACGAATATAGCTTCGTGGAACGACCTAATATTCAGCATATCGAAGCAGATTCGACCGTTGAACCTGATAGCTTGGAGGATAAACTAGTTCCCGTATTATTTGGATCGGTGAAAGAAAGGCATATTTCTCAAAACTCATTGCCTAAAAAATCGGAGACCCATGCCGTGTTAATTTCAAGTTTACAGAAATTAGCATCTGGATTAAAGGAATATCAAACTGAAATAAATAACCCTGAATTAGAATATCGGTACAGTCAAAGTGAATATACAACCTCAAAGACTGACACTATCATGCAAGACACCACCAATGTTGACGAAATGCCTTCTGTTGCGATTAACAAAGCACCAAAGTTACATATTCGAATTATGGAAGTTCCAAAATATAACTACCAAGAGTTGTACGACGCTGAAACAAATTACTTTGAAAATATTAAGAGTTCTGTTTTAGAATTAAACGAAATAACCAAACCCGACAATGAAATTAAAATTAATCCTAGTCAATGTGAGTCAGAGACCGCATTTATCATCGCAGTCATGGAATCTCTTCCGGAACAATCAGCAATTAATATTGAATCAAGTACAGTTTCGACGGAAGAAGATTTTTCGCCCCCTAAAGATATTTCACAGGAATACCAAATAGAAACACCTCTTCAAGGACAATTTATCAAACAAACGATAATTCATTTTATTGAAGCTGAATCGTCTGCATCGACAAAACCAATCGATAGTGAAATTTTAAATGAAACTACTATCCAGCAACTCGAAATTAAGGATCAAACACAACAAGAAGAGTGCACCATGTCTTGTAACCTGCCAGTCACCGACTTAGATATAGAAAAACCAATATTGGGGCAAAGAATTCCCATTGAAGAAGCACTAGGTTCACAATCAATCATGTTAAAATCTGAAGCAGTTAAAGAAAATGCATCAGGAGGCTACGAAAAAATCGTTATTGAAGAACCAAATTCAACCATCACTGACATTAAATATGAAGAATCTAGTCCTACTAAGTCAAGGGTATTTCCTGAACAAACAGAGGCCCAAGATATTGCTTCATTATCAACCGAGGATGAGGCAAATTATGGCGGCATACCACCAGAATTTACAGTATCTGAATCGTTTATTCAAACAGAAAAGACTACAATGACGACGGAGCAAGAACCGTATTCTCATATTGTAGGTGAAGACATGGCGTTAGACTCTGAATTAAATGGTAATAAATATAAATACGATAAGAAGAACGAAGCATCGGCTAGTGACGTTGCGTATACCAATATACAGGAAACTGTCGTTCGTCCTATTGAATCATGTCCACGCCTATCTACTGTGCTACCAGACATACTAGATGAACAAAATATTCCTTCGTCCTTAACCGCACAGAAGACAGATAATTATGACATAAAACCAGATGCAATATCCAAATCGTTTATTGAAACTGACATTACAACTGAAGAAAAACCTAAAGCTTGTGATATAGATGAAAAATCCATTGAATTGGACTCTCAGGTCAAACCTAAAACATCGAAAAAGGATAAGAAGAAGAAAGAAAATGCGGAGAATATTTTGGAAGTTCAGGAAACTATGGTCAGTCCTTCAGAAGCAGCTAAAATTACAAGCACTGAGTCAATAAAAACGCTCATTGAAGAAGATATTCCTTCATCATTAACTGAGCAGGTTCCTAGTGTTCATGACATGAAAATACCTGACGTATTTATCAAAAATGAAATCACGACAGCACCGATTAAGCAGGCTCCTACAACGTGCAAAATAGTTGAAGAAGAAGTAGCACCGGAACCTGAATCCAAGCAAAAGAAATCGAAAAAGGATAAAAATAAAAAAGACAAATCTGCCAAAGACTTTACACAAATTGAAATACGAAAAACGATTGTCATTCCTGTCGAACCAAATACAGTAACTCCCTCTACTAAATCATTAGAGGAGTCTTTTGTAAAAGATATCCCTTCGTTATCAACCAAGGACGAATCGAGTGATCGTGTCACAGCAACCGCAGTTACAATATCCGAATCATTTATTGAAAATGAAATAATCGCAGCACAGCTTAAGCAAGAAGCTAAAACGTACAAAATATGCGAAGAAAAATTGCTACCGGAATCTGAATTGATACATAAGAAATCGAAAAAGAACAAAAATAAAAAAGAAAAACCGGCCAAGGACTTTACAAATAATGAGATACAGACACCTATTGCCATTTCTGTTGAACCAAGTGCAAGTATAATTACCGAACCAATAGTGGATCTAATTGTAAAAGACATTCCTTCATCGCTAACCGAACAGGAGTCAGATTCTCATGACATGACACCCGAAGTTGCTGTACCTAAATCGTTAACTGAAACCAATATGACGACGACGACTACGGATACTGTCGATGAACCTAAATCGTGCAATGTAGGCGAAGTTGACTTAGTATCGGAATCTGACTTTAAACAGGAGAAATCTATAAAGGATAACGATAAAGAAAACCTGGAAACTACCACCGACCCTGTTCACCAATTAGTAACTTCATCCACAAAACCAGCAGAGGAGCTCATTCTACAAGGTGTTCAAGAATCAGATGTAACTGACATAGCACCGAAAATTACCAGCATACGCGAATCAGTTATTGAAACTGAAATCACGACGACAGCTACAAGCGAAGAACCTATAACTCGCATCATCGATGAAGAAGATGTGCTCGCAGAATTCGAAATCAAGCACAAGAAATCTAAAAAGAACAAGAAGAAGAACGTAAATCCTACCAAAGAATTTAAAGAAATGGATATACGTAAAACTATTGTCGGTTTTGTTGAGCCAAGTATACATTCCTGTAGTGAGCTAACAAACCCTCTCGGTGAAGCAAATATTCCCTCATTATTAACCGAACAGGAAACAGTCGCTAGTGGCATAATACCAGAAGTTGTAATTCCCGAGTCGTTTATTGAAACTGAGATCGGCACGACAATTAAGTATATCGAAGAACCCCTAACTCATATGATTGATGAAGAGAACAAAGCTTTAGACTTTGAATTAGGGCATAAGAAATCGAAAAAGGATAAGAAGAAGAAGAATTCAACACCACTTACATATACTGATATAGAAGAAACGATAGTTAGTCCTGTAAGCTCATCTACAGAACCAACAGATTTGCTAGCTGTAAAATATACTACGTCATCGTTGACGAAGCAGGACTCAGCTCCTCGTGACGTAGAACGCGAAGTTATTATACCGGAATCGATTACTGAAAACAAAACTACGACTATCGGTAAGGAAGGACTTAAACCAGACCGTATAAATGAGGAGGACATAGTATCTAAATCGAAATTGAAGCACACCAAATCTAAAAAAGACAGGAAAAAGAAAGAAAAACCGGTTATCGATTTTAAACATAGCGATACAGAGAAAGCTGTCGGTACTGTTCCTGATATTACAAGTCCATTGACAGAACGATCAAAAGATCTAGTTGAAGAAGTAATTATTTCATCGTTAAGCAACAACAACAAAAACATCGATCAAGAGACAGACACTAGTGACATAGCACCAGAAGTAACAGTGTCCGAATCATTTATCAAAGCTGAGATTACGACAATGAGTTCTGAAGAAGAACCCAAGACTGAAATTATAGGTGAAAATGAACAAATTCCATTAACACTTCCAACAGAGGCTCTAGTTGAAGGCAATATTGTTTCCACGTTAACAAAACAGGAGGCACGTGCTCGTGACATAGCACCAGAAGACAAAATATCCAAACCGTGTGAAATAGCAACGACGACGAAGATTGAACCTAAAACATCTATTACTGAAGAAGAACAATTTAAATTATGTATAGATAACTTTAATGAAGAAGATATAAAAATTGAACATGAATTCAAGATAGCACAAGATCTTGAATTCATGCTTAAACGAGATAAGAGGAAGAAAAAAGCACTATTTATCAGTCCTCGTGAAACAAGTTTAAATGTACGTACTGAACCAACGAAGACGCTAGTTGAACAATATATTCCTTCATCCTTAATCGACCAAGAGACTGCTTCTCGTAACAAAACTCCAGAAGGTGAAACATCAGGGTTGTTTATTGAAACTGAAATCGCGATTCCTTCGAGGACTGAAGAAGAAACTAAATGTCATATTCCAGATGAAGATGACAACGCGTTACATTTTGAACTAAAACATAAAAAATCTAAAAAGGATAAGAACAAGAAGGACAAATTGCTTCCCCATCCCGATGTACAGGAAACTATTGTCGCTCCCGCTCAATCAACAGTAAGCACTGAACAATCAGAGGCACTAACTGAACATGTTATTCCGTCATTACTGTCAGAGCAGGTCGTCGACATTTTTGATAGCGTACAAGGAATGACAATATCGGAATCACTTACTGAAACTGAAGTCGCGACGACGATTGAGGAAGAAACCAAAAATCAAATTAAAGGTGAAGACGGCGCGGAGACCGTCTCGGAAGCCGTTTCTCAAACTATTGATCAAGAAAAAACAATTGAGTCAAAAGATAAATTCAAAGAGGACAAGAATAAAAAAGGCAATAAGACGAGCGATAGTGATCCACGCCCTAGTATAGACCAAGTGATCGACCTACCAAATGTAACAATTATCCAATCCGAGAACGAAACTCACAAGGCAAATAATAAAAGAAAAGAAGAATTTATATTTAGTTTCTTAGAGGCGGAAGTCCCTTCCATCGATAATTACGCAGCATCTTTGTTATCTTCACCTCAGCCAATATCCAACTCGCTAGCGGAATGTACTCCCCTAATATCTGAAATACATACAACTAAGCCCATATCTCCGACCGTAACAGCGTGTGCTGATTTTCTAGAAAGTGAAAATTCAAATATTTCTTCAATAGGACACATTACCGAAACTAATTCACCAAAAACAGACGTGATTAAGTCTTCTGTAGAAACGATCAACGTTCCTGGTCGTCAGTCCTCAGATAGGAGCGACATAATTGACAAAGCAGACGAATTATTGAGTGAGCTTCGCGATAACGAATCAGCGACAATATCGGATAACACTGAACCTCCTAACGAAATAAATCGCAGTAAATCCGTCGAGAAAATTGCTGTACAAAGCTTGCATGATCTTCTGCCAGAAATTGATTCAATTCCTGAGTTTAAACCGAGTTACCCTACGTCATTCTTCTCAAATTTGTCAGCTGACGCGCCCGAATTCAAGCCATCTTATCAATATAGTCGCGGCCCACATACTGATCGTACTAATGATATTATTATTCCTCCAGTGTCAAAACCAATTCACGAATCACTTTTGCCAGATGTTACTAAAGCTTCTGAAAGTACGCATACGAGAAAAGATGAAACTGAAGGTGAACCACCAAATTTGAACAAGTATATCGAAAAACCAACCTATTCTACCACAGCAACAAAAATAATTGATGAAAAACAAAATCAACCATCTGACAAGTATGTAATACAGGATAGCGCAGAAGTTGCCAAAGGCAATGACATTTCAACCACAGCACCAATGCATCCATCAAAATCTAGCAAAAAGAAAAAAGACACAAAGAAACACACATCTAAAAAAGATGTTGAAGACGTACCAGTTGGGATAAGTCAAGTAGACGCAAAGCTGCAAAACGTGTGGTTAAATTTATCAGATGATGGCAAATCATATGCTGAAGTTTTGACTGAAGGTATTGTTATTTCTGACTTCCCGTCCATAGCGACAGAAGCCAACTCGGAGCTTCTTACAGAATCAGAGACATTATCAGAAAGTATAAAAATTGAATCAGATGTTGATAATCCTCATTCTTGGGCTAAAATTGTGGGTGCTAAGTCTTTACCGCAAGAACAAGAAGAGTATGTCAAACCTAAGGAACATGTGACATCTAAGGACCAACACAAATTACCAATAATTTTCGTGGCTGAAACAGAAGAATCAGGTGTCAAACAATCTGATGACTCCATTGACTCCGAAGGATTTATAAAAGTAGAACGAAGCAAACGTTCTAGATCTAGGTCTAGAGATACAAAACAGACACAAAAAACGAGACCACTGAATCAGAAACAACAAGACCAAAACAAGCATACCGCAGATCGGTCTCGATCGTCACCAGAAGGTGAACCAAACAGATCAAGAGTCTCACGCACTACGGAAAGTGATAAAACTTTATCTGTAGATAGAGCGTCCAATACTGTTTCCGCCGAAGAGCCTAAGGATGTCGAACCAATTGATTGGGCCGTTGAAAACATTGATGATTTCGGTGAAATCAGTCAGCCTATTCAAATTTCTGAAAATATTATCGAAACCTCAACAGTCGAGCCAAGAGAAGGTAAATCAAAAAACAAAAGGAAACGAAAGAATAAGAGAACTCACAGTGAAACAACTGATACTGAATTCAAGTCTACTGCCGTTGAACCAGAAATTTGTTCTACAGAAGTCGAGTTTATACCTGAAACTACCTCACTAAAAACACAACTGTCTAGTCCTGAATCTTTACATACACCAGTAAAAGATCGCATGTTTTCAGAAAATCAGTTTTGGAACATGCAACAATCAGCGCAAGATTTAAGCGTCGATTCGAAAATTGAAGAAGAATTTCTTAAATTATCGGAAGATCCCAATATAATGCCAACAATGATTGAATCCGACGTAAAAGACACTAGCGTACGTGACGACGCAAATGAAGAATTTATAAACACTGAATCAATGTTCAGCAGTTCTCAGCAAACGGTTCCTTCAAAATCACTAATTAGTAGCGATTCTCCAAAGGAGTGCACTGATAATTTGAATGTTTCTCTGAAAGATAGAGATTTGGCTAGGAGTATTGAAAACCTACTAGGCGTGCTTAAGACAGAAAATGCTGAAATACTTAGCGAAAAATCATCAGAAGACATTTCGTTAGACAGTCAGTTTGCAGACTTGCAAAGAGAAATCGAAGAAATGTTAACACCTGAATTGGAAAATGAATATGAGCTAACCTGCACGATGGCACCTAATATAGCAGAAGAGGACAACATGAAAACTGAACTAAAAGAAGATGTTATTGACACTACTGAAATACCTAACAAAGATACTGTCGCAATGATGTTAGTGTCACCAGATTCTTATATTAATTCAAACCTTGACCTTGGCTGTGTAGGCGACGGCAAAGGTAACGAAGAAAACAAGAAAGAACCAATACATGAAATTATTACGAATGAGCCAGTGATACAAGATATAACATCTCAAAATATGGTAGCAACAATTGCACAACCAGAAGAATATGAAAGAACCGACACGGAAAAAAATATAACTGTTGACGTTGTGCCGATAAGTGAGTCTTATGTATCGAGCCAAAATATAAAACATTTCGAAATGCCACAATTTTTGGAATATGCCAAAGAATCTGTATTTATTAACTCCGAATTCATTGAAAAGGAATCGAACACAAATATTTCTACAGATAATGTTATAATTGATAATTTAGTACCAACTGAAAAAGAACCTCTGATCCGTGGCTATTCTACGACTCCCGAGAAAGTCGAAAACATTGAAGAGTGGGTGTTCATCAGTCACGAAGACATAAAACAAAGTTCAGATGAAATGGCACGCTATCGACCCGAAGTGACAGCTGACGCTCGAGTCTCGGTCGACGCCTCACAAGCGATAGACAATCGGTTCATCAGTGAAGACGATATAAAACAAAGTTCAAATGAAATGCCGCGCGATCGACCAAACGCGACGGCCGACGACGCTCGCGTCTCGGTCGACGACTTACAATCGATGGACAATCGAGACGCGAAAGAGATTTCCGATAGACCGGCCGAAGAATCCGTTACAATTTGCACTTCCGAAGAAATACGTGAGCCTGTCGTCGAGTCTTCGCCGCTCGTTTGTGGCGTCTTAATAAACAACTTGCTCCTAGACCGCTTTTGGACTAATAAGGCAAACTGTGACGATGCAGAGAGACGTTTGGCAATAACTAATGAATCCATTCCGCCGCGCCAAACTCTATTCCAAATATTACCAAACCGTAACGACATTGCCGCGGAACACAAAAATGTACAAATAATTGATAAATCAGAACCAAACATAGATTCCAAAGAGTATACCGCTAGCTCTCAAACTGTAAAAGAAATCATACCGAAAGTAGAACTAACATCTGATAATGAAGACGGCATTACGAGCGTACACGATCTACATAGATTAGTTCATAACTTAAGAAACGACCATACCTTCTGGACGGATAAGCGGATGTTCGACGACGCCGAGTGCGAGTTCATTCTAGAGCTTACGAAGCGGATCCAAACGCGACCGGAGCGAGACGGCAGTGCGGTGCCCGCCGATCACGAACCGGACCGCGACGACGATGACCCCGGCGCCAGCTCCGGGCACACGTCTGACGCCGGCTCCGGATCCGGCGCCGGCGCAGACGCATCGCTCAGCTTCGCGACCGACTCCAACTACTTCTCGATGGACCTGCCCGGAGGCGTGTGCGGCTGGCGCGAGCAGAGCTCCGTCCTCAGCGAGACTGTGCCGGGCGCGTGCGCATCCGACTCGGTGCTCGAGCTGCGCTCTCCGGAGAGCTTAGGGACCGACTTCCCAGAGGATATACTAACAACAACCTCCCGCCCACCGTTCACCCCCCTCCCAGCACCCGCACAGCAGCAGCGTCCGGCCGTCGACGCCGCACCCACCGGCCGGGACACCGACGCCAAGGTGAATCTCCACACATCGTATTGTATATTTTTTTTCAGTATCACTGTGATGTGCATGCTAGTGTTCTCTTTGATGATTTCGCTTTTTTAATTTCAATGGTGCAGATTCTTCTCTGGTCGTTTAGATTCGTACCTACATTTTTCGGCTGTCGTTAATGCACATTCGTTGCTCCGACGACGGAGCTCGACGGTCGCCCAGCACAAGTAGCTCACTCACTCTAGCTTCTGTACAGACGTATTTCTGTTGTCATTCATATAATATGTTGACTTCACGATATATCGGAGCTCAATTTTTGTTTTTCGTACAATCAATTTGTGTTTATATCCTCGATCGTCAATTTCTAATTGGGTATTTTATTTTTGTCCCAAGCGATTGAGATGGGCGCTTCAGTATCGAGGTGTACTTAGCGATCCACAGCGGGCGATCTCTTAAACGCAGCGTTAAATATTACAAAGACACATTAATTAGGAATTTAGTATTTATTAATTTTATAATTTTTTTTTTTTGTTATTATAATATCTGTTATTTATTGGGTAACCAGAAAAATCACATTCCAAAGTTTGCTATTTAACGCTCTGTTTATAGATTGTCGGGTACAATTCATTACCAGGTCAGTCACTTCCTACACTACAGAGTTATACCGCGTGACACCCGCCCCCCACCCCCTGCATGCTCCCTTTGCGTCGAGCTACAGTTTATTAATATCCCAGTATTTTATTTTAACCGAAACTTTATTACACTTTTATGATGAAGCCGACAGAACTGTTTTTATCCCAATTGGAGCATCTTAATATTTAATATTACAGAAATTATTTTTTAAAATTCTAATTTAAACTATATACGAATTGTATGATTTATTTAATTCGAAGCGCATCGTCTGATACATAAACTGCAGGCGTATTTTTAACACCACACGAGAGCTAACCGCTTTCTGTTGTCTGAACTTATCTTCCTCTCGACTCCCTTACTTCTGAATGTTTTTTTCTGTGAGCGGTTTAATCGGTTTTTGGCTGGAATTCACACGATCACTAATCCCGCGGGGTATTCGATCGTATTTCGATCGTGTCGTGCGTCTAGCACGGGACGTCTCTGTTGCTTGTGCCGGTTTGTGGTTGTCGTTGCAATTCGTAGAGTTTCGTTCGAGTTTGCACTCGCTTGTGGGATGGGGCATGAAGCCCTCCCTACTCGTTCCATTCGGCTGAGAAACTGCTGGAAACATCGCTGATCCGGCATAACGAACCCGCAACCTGGCCTCCTCTGAAATTTTTTTAAGAACAGTTTTAGGTTTCAGTATCCCGTACGGAAGCCAATTACTACGCCTACATCGTCTGTCCGTCCGTCCGATGGCTGTATCTTTGGAACCGTAATACGAGTGGATAGCCGGTTGAAATTTTCACATAATGTGTGTTATTTTGGCGGTTATAACAACAAATAATAAAACATTGAAAAAGTTAAAATTTAAGGGAAATACATACTCCATACAAAAAACCTGTTATTTTCAAGTTTTTTTTTTGTGGTGCTGAAACCTCGGTGCGCGAGGCAGACTCGCACTTTTCCGGTTTTTAAAATTAATTATAATTTACGTACCAAATCACCCTTGGCACAAATTCAAAATTGGTCACCCCATCCCATTACAATGCATCGATTCCGCTGTCAGTGGTATTAAAAGGTGCGCCAGTGAAGTGTTTTCAGCAGTTTCGACTACCGATGACTGTCGCATTCGAAACCCTTGTTGTTTTTCTATTGCAGCATGAGTTCCGGATTAACCCCCGCAGGCCTCGTTGACATTTTGTAGCTAACAGGAGTCTGCTGCAGCGCTGAGCTCGGTGTGGCATGTCCGTCTGTTTGCTGTATGTGTTGTTCTACCCTTAACTTGTGCGCGCATATACTTCGGACGTATATAACCCAATTTTTATAACTGTGCACTTCGAGCTGTCAAAGTCGTTAGGTTGGCAGTACTGAATTCACCCCCGCTTACTTCCTCACCTCTCCGCCGACGCCTATCAGTATCAGTACACGCCCTTGCTGTGTGTGTGTGTGTGTACTGATAGGCGTCGGCGGAGAGGTGAGGAAGTAAGCGGGGGGTGAATTCAGTCCTGCCAACCTAACGACTTTGACAGCTCGAAGTGCACAGTTATAAGAATTGCGTTATACCCGCAAACCGGCGAAGTCGAGTGGGGAACTGAGCGCGTCCGGAATTAGAGCATTTTGAACTTTGACGAAATTGTTATTCGTTTTTTTTTGTTTTCATTATTTCAGCAGTAACCAAAATATAGAGATCATGATCTCTCATAGATATTATATACAGGGTGTTTCAGGATAGGCTTGAGAAACGTCAGGAATAGAAAGTACTTAAGAAGAAAAAAATCCTTATCACTCATATCTATTAAAATTTCATTTTTTTTTCATATAAAAATTTAAAATTGTAATAAAAAATCAATGGACAGTGAGATTTGGCAACAGTGCTGTCTAGGTCTAGGGAGTGCAATGACCTAGTCCAGTCCCCTTTTTCCTTTCACGTCATAAAATTTTTTGTGTTTGGAATTTACTTACATGCAGTTCAATTCTACTAGTTAAGCATGTACCTAAGTCATTTTATTTTTATTTAATAAAGGCGGACGTTAACCGTACATCAAAGCTCGATGAAATGATTTTCACTAAAAAGTTCTATTAAATACCCGCATCTGGGAAAAAGTTTCATAACTTTTCGTCTTCAAATATGGACTCCTTTCGAACCCTGACGTTACGAAACCCTATCCTGAAACTACCTGTATAATCTCGTTTGTAGATGTATTATTATTATATTATACGTGCAATGTATTATTAAGTTCGAAAACAATTTCACCAATTGAACGAACAATACAACGCCTGGTTGATGGAACCACCCATTACTCAGTCAAAGTAAGGAGACCACAAGCAGATGGAATCATTTCTAATGCATTATACATCTGATGCTAGTCCTCCACGATTAATGTGGTAATGGGTCCATGGTAATGAGTCCATGGTAATGGATCCATGGTAATGTGTCTATATTATTGAACCCACGGTAATGGGCCTGACCTGTGCATGGTTAGATATTTTTTGAAGTTTATAGTTATTTGGGCTCGTTATAAAATGGGGAGTAAATTGAAAAAAAAACATCAACGCATACAAATTATTTGTATATGTAAGCATTGTGCGGTGCTGCCCGAAGATGGGAGAGAAACATAGAGAGAGTGATGGGTGGGGGGAAGGGGGGGAGGGAGAGGGAGAGCGAGAGAAGATTAGGCTGTAATTTGATCGCGTAAATTTACACGCACCCATTAATTTTTTTTTATTTATCGCAATTGCTCCGTAAACTAGCATCGCCAATTTTTAAACCGAAAAGCGGATCCGGAGACATTTGGCAATGAAAGGGCTTGCACAACACAAGAGGCACGGTGTGTCGCGTCAGACCGGCCGGCTCAGTTCCCCGCGCGCTTCGGTCGCGACCGACTGCCGCGTAGAGAGTGTGCCTAATATGCTCGTGTGTCCTCAGGATGACTTGTCTAACGATATAGAAGGTCTGCTCGCGCAAGTGCGCGGAGTGCAGGCTCGCCTCGCCGACCTACCAGCGGACAGCCTGGACACCATGCTCGAAGGACTTCTAGTGAGTATCAGCGTATAATAACCCATTTTTTTAACTGTGCACTTCGAGCTGTCAAAGTCGTTAGGTTGGCAGGACTGAATTCACCTCCCGCTTACTTCCTCACCTCTCCGCCGACGCCTATCAGTACACACACAAACACAGCAAGCGCGTGTACTGATAGGCGTCGGCGGAGAGGTGAGGAAGTAAGCGGCGGTGAATTCAGTCCTGCCAACCTAACGACTTTGACAGCTCGGAGTGCACAGTTAAAAAAATTGGATTATATTCTCAGATCAGAGAAATAATCACTATAGATGTGAAATAGACCGCCTCAATGGCCAACATTTGCCATAGAGGATGTCGACAGCTTAAGCGCTTTCATTGACAGTCGATTTCGACATTCGATCGTAGAATGGGGTTACCATGCGTACCTACGGATTTGTTCGGACATATTTTTGTTCTAGGTGCTTAAAATTTAATTATTCACCTTCTTTTTTTCCATATACATATTTAAATTTTTTTTAATGTACTAGTGTTGAAAACATTTTTTGTAGTTTTGCCTAATTGTGGATACTTTACTGGTGGAAACTTACGTTCTTACTGTATGTTTATTTGATTTAACATATTTATAACCGTGTGTTTCCTTATAATAAATACTCACATAAATAAATGGCTGGACTTTCGTCCTTCCGTCCGGCTTTTTTATTTATCCGGATTTTTGACTTAGATGGACAAATTTTGAAGAAATGTTTAATTTTGTGTCTAAAATTACCGGACTTTTATTTTTTTATTCAAGGCTTTTTTTCAGAACTTCAATTAAAATTTCAAAAATGGTAACCCCTAGCCCGCGAAGCGTGTACACATTTTGGCCGCACAGTGTTGCAATTTGCGATGGATCACATCAGTAATTATTTCTTTGGTCTTTGCCTTATAGAATTAGTCTTTTACCTCATAAAAACCTCTCATTGTACATACTACATCCGGTGTGACTGCTCAGTTTGTGTCGCCGCACGCGCAGAGAAACCTACGAAAAGCAAAACTAGAATTTTTTGTTCGAGTCGTCGTCGTCGTGCTATTTATAAATCGTTCCGACGAAAGTTTAAAATTAAATTGCCCCACTTATCGCGTGAGATATAAAATGCATTCACAACTACATACACACCATACTCTGGACTAAACAATAGGAATTATAATAGAAACACAGTATTAATATTTAATCACAATAATTTTAATTATTTTCACTATCTCTACAGTTCGAATAAAAAAACGGCTAAGTGCGAGTCGAACTCGCGCACCGAGGGTTCCGTATCGCCATGTCATGGCCAGCGCCACTCGCTCCATCTATGGATTAGTTAAAATGCTTCATTCTGTTTTCGGTAGATGGCGCGCATACACTTTTAAGTTTCTTCTGTGGGAACTCGAGTGATTTTTTTACTTTTTCTTATTTTTCTAATTTGTTGATAGGTATATCGGCCATAATAACACATATTCTGTGAAAATTTCAAAGGGCTACCTAGTACGGTTCAAGAGATACAGCCCTCGGAAAGACGAACAGACAAACAGACAGACGGCGTAGGCTTAGTAATAGGGTCCCGTACGACGGATACGGAACCCTAGAAAGGCATAATTATAGCCAAAAGGATAAAATATAATAAGCTCATAATTAGATAAAGCTTCATATGTACTTAAAACTTTCATGCGTAGCAGGCAGTAGGTACAGTTACCGCCAGCAAATAATGCGTGTAGAGCTTTAGAAAGAGACAATCCGGTTGTAGAGCGTCGTCCCTGTCGCACGAACTCGCACTCGTTACTGTGCGACAGAGACGCCGCTCTACAACCGCATTGTCTCTTTCTAATGCTCGACAAGCCTTTATTTTCTGCTGAGAACTGTACATAATATGTATTCTGCTGTGTACCTACTGCGCGCAGTCGCGAAGAGCAAGACCAAATATTTAAATATAAGCGTCAACGTTTGATTATGTACGACGATGCATAATCGAAATATTTTTACCGATTGATCATACAGTATTGCCACAGCTATTGCACAATTCCGGTCCGAAACCGGTCACAAGACAGCTATAAATATCTGTGAGCGATACGCACTCCCAACTTTACTACTTTTTACCCGACTACGGCGGAGACAAAAGAAACTATTTAGTGTGTATGTATATATGTATGTATGTATGTGTGTATGTATGTACCTATGTATGTATGTTGGATGCATGTAGGTGACTATGTATTTTCCACTCTACAGCATAAAGTATAGCGAGTGTCATAGCGTGTACATTTTTTCAGTCTTATTATAAAGCCATTTTTCTCAATCTTGAGACGAGACCCTAAATATAAATAGTAAATAAAAAATAAGGGAGGTTCTCCACTCCCCATACAAAAAAAACGTGTTTTGTGAACGTCTTTTTTTTTTTGTGGTGCGGAAACTTCAGTGCGCGTGTCCGACTCGCACTTTACCGGTGTTTTAAGAATTGAAAACGACAGCGTTAGGCGCCATTTTGTCAAACTTTGAAAATAATTTTTTTTGCAAACCCCATCAAGTGTATTGTTAATACATTGTGTTAATAACTTGAAAATGCGATTTCAAAAATATATGTAGTGATCATACTTTTAATGGGTCAGAACTTAAATTAATAAAATAAAAAATAAATTGTTGTTATTTTTAACAAAGAAAATTGAGCGAAAATCCTGTAGTCGAGCGTGTAGAAGGATTCGAATAGACAGATAGCCCGACTACAACATTTTCCGATAAAATTTTCATGTTGTTTCCTTCGTTTTTCATAGTCGGGTTTTATAAAATTTATATATTTTGACATAAATAAATGATCGTTTCTACAATACAATTACAATAAGATGAGTGTCGTCACCCAACGACTCCGGTTTATTTGGTTGCTATGACAGTGCGCGCAGGTTGGCTCAGAGTAGAAGAGTAGAGAAGGGCTCAGTTAGAATCGGATCTTCCGCGTGGGCGGAGATGCGCGTGCGCCGCGCGCCCACTAACCGCGCACGCATACAATACAACACGAGAATCTATACGTACTTCTCTACTTCGCGGTGTGAAACATTTCTGTTATATTGTTGACTCTACAAAAGTTGTCGGAAATAGACAAGTGACACTTGGCCGTCGCCGGCGACGCTGGCGGCGCTGGCGCGCCAGTCGAAAACATTCACATAGGTAAACAATATGCACAGTGTTCGACTATACATTATTTTGGGAGTTAAATAATAAATATTATGTTTCTGTTGTATAATAAATATTGTTAATGCTGTGGTGTTCGTACTGAATTTGTTTTTTTAAGGTTCTATAACGTACGGGTACATTTTCAAATTAAATTGATTACTAAGTTATTACATCGTCCGTCTGTCCGTCCGTCTGTCCGTCTGTCGGTCTTAACTTTAAAAGGGCTGTATCATTTGAACCGTAATAGGTAGCCGGTTAAAATTTTCAAAGAATATGTGTTATTACGGCGGATATCCTAAGAAATGATAATAAAACAAAACGCAAATAAAAATTAAGAAGGTCCCTATACAAGAAACGTCTTCTTTTCAAGGTAATTTTTTTGTTCTTGCTCTATCTTAAAAAAGAGTATCTACCTAACAAAATAAAATAAAAGAGAACAATAATTAGAACAAAAAAAAAATTTATATAAAAAAAATTACCTAATAAAATTGAACAGCTGATGAACAGCTTTCGAACTGGCGTTTGAATCGTGTCGTCACGGCATTTCATACATCATTGTCTCCAACGATATCGTGCCCTGGTCGTTGTTGTGCAGTTATCGTCTAGTTGGCAAGGAGCCATTCGGTGCCGTGTTTGATGTTATGCCTCGAAAAATCATAATATTCCATTTTTTTTTATGTATCCACAAGCAAACTCCCTCATTCAATTGAAAATTAATTATAAATAATAATAAGCAAGAGTAAAGACGCCTCAGGAAAAATTTCGCCCGTCGCTGAACAAACTAACAGTCGGCCGACCACATCCCGGAAGTTGGATATATTAATATCCTCGTCTCGTGTCTCTCGTGGAACTCCGATCGATACGTAGTCTTATACCCGCGCAGTTCTGAGATTTTAGGTTTCCGTATTCCGTACGGAAGCCTATTACTAAGCCTCCGCCATCTGTCTGTCCGTTCGTCTGTCCGAGGGCTGTATCTCTTGAACCGTAATAGGTAGCCCGTTTAAATTTTCACAGAATATGTGTTACTATGGCGGATATAACAACAAATAATAAAAAAAGAAAATGTTAAAAATTAAGGGGCGCTCTCATTCAACAAACGTGCGTAAAATAGGTTAGTCACGCTACTGAATAATAGATGGCGCCACAGGCTTTTATACATTGTATTGTTGAAAGACAAAAGATAGCCGCTCAATTGCCATCGAGCTTATTGAGGTTTCTCTCCGATCGTCCTACATATCTTCGAAATTAAAATTGCACCTGCAATTGCAAAAAACACCTGAGCGGATAGGCGGATATTATTGATAGCGGATAGATACGGAAACCTCCGTGCGCGAGTGAAACTCGCACTTGACAGATTTTATATTTTATTTACTGAGCGGAACCCTGACTCCTTTAAGTAAGTAAACCGAAATTATTTTAAAGGTCGCGGGTATTTTAAATTGGTAATTTATGATTTATTTCAAGTTTAAAAATAAACCGCATATTAGTTTATTACTTGACTAGCTTTTGCCCGCGGCTTCGCTCGCGGTAGTCTCCAACGCAATGAAACAGAACTGCTAGCGCCATCTATTACGACCATTCGACACTAAATTCCGTTCCTATATACTTTCTTTGATAATGATAAACCCTAAGGCTATTTAGCGTGATGGTATATAGCCTATAGCGAGCCTCAAGAAGTACTCTTCACATTGGTGCAAACCGCATCAAAATATGTTCAGTGGTTCCGAAGTTTACCTCAAACATACAAACATACATACAGACGTTGCCTTTTATAAGAAGTAGAGATAGAGATAGAGAAGATTACTAACATAGCTAAAAACCATCCGGGCTAAACTTGCTTTCTAATAAAAAAAGACGCATCCAAATCGATCCATCCGTTTGGGAGCTACGATGCCACAGACAGACACACAGACAGACAGACGCACACACAGTCAGACAGACGGAGTCGTTAAACTTGTAACACCCCTCCTTTTGCGTCGGGGGTTAAAAACTAACCACTGTGTGTCTTCGGTCGCTGAATCTTTTGTCCGAAGGTCGCGGCTCTAGGTAGGACGACACTGAACAGTGTGTTCCGGGACGGTGTTTTCGCGTCACCGCCGTCGCGTTCGTGGCATTGCGACTGCGGCAGAGTATTTGCGATCATCTCATCATAGTTAAATCGGGAGTGTTACAACTAGAATTATCTCCACTGCGGAGGTGGCGTAACTGTTATTTTTGCAAATGCACAGCGGTCGCATGTCGAGGAGATCTGAGTCAACATTCGGAGAAACTACATCGTAAACGCAATAACCTTAGCTTCGGTAGCTCGTGGGTAGGTAGGATGGGTGACCGTTCAACCATTCTTGGAGGCTGACCGCGGTTCGGGTTCCACGAAAAAATGTGGGTCCCATACCTTCTTACCTACCTTACTAGGTGGTAGGGTTTAACTCGCCGGGATTGGTACCGCCGCACTGAATGATATGTCGTTCGAAACGGCTATGTAAATAGTTCGCGTTTTCCGTCCAGTTCAGTTTAGCCGACATGAAATGAAGGGAAGCACTGACATGGGTACCTAGTTCACCCGGTTTTATTGGCTGACATCACGGATGATGTAGGTGATGTAGCCAACCGTGTCAGTTTCTATAAAAAAAAACGAATGTATGCCTTAATGTAACGGATATGATGTGCGGTCAATGCAGGAGGGAATAGAAGTACTGCGCAAGTGCGAGGAGGCTGCAGCGCTGCTGGAGCAGAAGGCGGTGGAACTGCGCCAAGAGCCGGAGATCCAGGCGCTCAGCAGGGACCTGGCGCTCATGAGAGTGAGGATCTCCAAGCTCCTTACGCAGGCTCAGCAGGGGGTCAACACCATACAGGTTAGTCTCACGAACTTATTTATATTTACTCAGGTCGGGCTGGGTACGTTCTATCGTGCACTGTGAAATGAAAAGAAAATATATCTTATTGCCCAAAAAATATTGACGAAAAGCGGACTTAATAACCAGGCTGTGCTGTGTGACTGAATGATAAAATGTTTCACATAATATACTTCCATGATATCAGCCTATTACACCTTGTTCCAGTTAAAATTAAAAGTTCGCCGCTTGCCAAAACATCCTCCACCGCAGACAATTCTTTTTAGATTGATAACAAGATTTTTAACGTGTTGCAGATTGCGAAGAACGATCAAGATCGTCAAGCGGGTGAAATGGACCGGAATAGAGAAATTGCGACAAAACTCGACGACTGGCTGTCGGGCATAAATAGCAAGCTTGAAAGATCGGCCGACTCAAATGTGGTTCTCACAGAGACGGAACTCATTACGTACATTGAAATACTGGAGCAGTATTTGCGAGAATACCACGAGTATGAGGAGATCATTAAGACGGTACATCTACAACCCAAAGATACCTCGCTGAGGGAAAAACTGAACAAAACTCAAATCAAGCTGGCAGACACAAAGAGTTTGATTCAGACGCAACTCGAGAATCTTCGCCGGTCACTGGTTGACCTCCAGCGACAACCGGAGCCGGACGACGAGGACACGACGCAGACGGACAGGACGATCGACTCGAGCCCGATGCCGGAAGAGGTCGTTACGCCGAGGAGGCTTACCGAGGTGACCGTGAGCCAGGAGTTGCGAGAGCCGCTCCCGGTGCACACCGTCACAATCCAAACACAAACAGGCAAGAGCCTCATCTCGGAACCTCCCTCCGTGCGCGATGTGTCCGTCGACTGCAAACCCAATCTAAAAACGACGCAAGACATCGCCGTAACGTGCGCTCCGCCCGTCGACGTCGAAATTCAAACATCCGATAAAATTATGGAGGACGACACTGAAGTCCTGCAGAACATTCAGATCAAGCAAACGACATCAGAAGGACACGAGACCATCGAAATAGCCACTAAACCTGTTATCAGAGAGCCAACGCACGACGACACCGGGTTGTTTGTCGACGCGACCTACAAAGACGAAAGACAGAATAAAGACTCGGAATTAAATATCATCCACAGCCTTCCACAATCATTCGAAACGATCATGGTGGAGCCAGACGAAACGACAACAGAGGTCGTGGTCGACGCCGATGGAACCAAGCGAATTATAGTGAGAAAGATTAGGAAAACGTTAGTGTCGAGGCAACAGACGATACAAACTCGTCAACAATACTCCCAAATAATGTCCGGCGACCAAATTCCTGAAAATCAGTCGTTCTCGCAAATAGTTCTCCAACAAGAACAAGGTTCGACGTCTACGACAAGAGACGACGGTGGCGTCGAGCACATGCAGTATCAAAACTACGGTGGACAAATTTTATCTGGTCTTCCAGGTGGAGAAGTCACTATCCAAGAATTCACATCAAAACCGAACATACAGGTTAGAGTTGAAGAAGGAACGAGGCCAGAAGACCTGTTGACTAGAACGATTCAATACGCTGAAGGGGATCCCAATAACGAAACTCAAATACATACATCCTCGTCCAGTGTGACGGCGGTCGTCCAACAAATAACCAAGAGAATTGTCCGTACTAGACGCAGGATTATTAGACGTGTTGTTATAATCGATGGCAAAGAACACGTCACAGAAGAAATCATAGAAGAACCTGACAGCACAGAAGTGTTTGAAGAACAAATACCAAAAGTAACAATAAATGTAACGAAAGGAACAGACTTTTCTATCACAGAAATGGATGACGGACATGACGAAGACGGACACGATAGTAAAAAACCAAAAGACTATGGCCATCTAGACAAAGATTGGGAAAAAACTAATATTAAAGAAAAGGAAAACGTATTTATCACTGAAGTAGAGTCGGGTCCTCCTGAAGAGAGTGCTCTAGAAAATACAACGATAATTGAATCTGTTGTTACTGAAGAGTCTCCTAAATTTGAAAAAAGTGATATGCTAAACTTTACACAAGAAATGATTTTGCGAGAAAGAGATCACACATCCAATCATATGAAGCCTTCGCCTTTAGTTGAGACTGCCAAGGATGAAAAATCTGATAAACCGGTTTCCAAAGTGATAGATAAATCCAAACCAGTAAATACGGCTGAAGATACTGTTGTCGCTGATTTTACATTACCCAAAGAAGTTCAATATTCAACGAATAAGACAGCTGAAGATACAATTGGACTTAAAAGAGAACATCCTGATTCTAAAAAACTTGAAAGTGACGATGACCAACCAAAACTCGTAGAGAAAATCCAAGAGAGGCTTACAATCGATTTTAGATCAGATGTACCCGAAGGTGACGATATAAAACTATTAGAGCCGCCAAAACCAGATGAAGCAACTCAACATACAACACAAGTTGACTCTAAACCACTAGAACATCAATCCGAGCCGGAGAAAACGATTGAATATACCACCGTACTTGAAAAGGAACCTCGTGTCACTGAATCTTCTCCTGGGAATGAAGTAAGCGAATTATTAAGCCTTTCGCAGGAAATGATTGCTAAAGAAATGCAACATGCAATAGAACCTTTACCGCAGCAAAGTGTCCAATCTTATCAAGCACTTTCAGAACACGAAGAACAGGAAAAGCCTGATAAGACTATTGATCATTCATGGGTTATTGCATTGGCGCAATCTGAACCCAAAGAAAAACCTAAACTGGAAACAGCAACTGAAGATACGATGATGGTTGAATCTAAGCAAACAGTTCTCACGGACCTAACTAAGCCAGAAAAATATATAAGTGAATATATGATAATGGAAGAATCATCACAAGCTGAACCAGACGGAAAACCTAAACCAGAAATTACAATTATTGAAAAAACTTACATGATCGATTCGAAACCAATTGAAACCGAAGACAAACTTAAACCTGAGAAGACAGTTGATGATTCAATCGTGGTTGATTCAAAGCCAATTGAACTGTCAGATCAGCCTCAACCAGAAAAGACAATTATTGAAGAAACTATTATCGTCGAATCAAAACCAATTGAACTCAAAGAAAAACTCAAACATGTGGATTTGGATCGTGAATCAACACCAATTAAACTGACAGACCAATCTAAACTCGAAAATATATTGAATAAAGAAACTATCATCGTTGAATCGAAACACATAGAACAACCTACCCCAGAGAAAACCGTTGAAGGCATAATAGTGATTGAATCCAAATCAACTGAACCCGTAGAAAAATCTAAATCAGAAAAAAAAATTGGTGATTCCTTCGTAATTGAATCAATACGACCTGACCTTGAAGATATAAAAGATGAGGTGATTCAATCCACGCCAGAGAAAATAATGGTTTCACCTGATTCCACTATTAAAAATGGTCCAGAGCAGAACGACATTATTAAATCTGGGGTTCTCGAGGAAACAACTAAACCCATAACTAGTGAAATATTGAATTTAACTCAAGAAATGATTTCAAGAGAAGCACTACATACATTGGAATATCTAAAACCATCTTCACCAATACATTTGGAAGAAGTATCGTTGCAGAAACTAGTGCCTTCTCATGATGGTCAATCTCCAGACAACTTACCTCATTTACTTGTGCCCGAATCAAAACAACCAGATCTTGATACAAAACACGTAGAAACTCGACTTATTGAAACATATACTCTACTCGAGGCTGGACACCCTACTAGTGTAGCTGAGGTCGTTGTAAAAGACACCGAGGCAACAAAACAAGAGCATATTACCTCATCTCCGATACAACCCGAGGAACATATCGTGCAAAAGGTACAAGTGGACAGACCTACTGAGAACGTTTTGGAAACAGTTCCTAAAATAGAAGATATTACTAAGGCCACATCAATTCAAACAAAAATCACAGATGTTCCTATTCCAGTTATACCTGTAGATGTTAAACTTGTTCCTCAAATAATTCAGCAAGGATCAGAAATTAAAACGGCGCCAAAAGATTTGCCAAAAGCAAACCAAGAAGAAATGGGTATTAAAAATGTCGAGGACTTATCTTCAACATCGATTCTACCTGAAAATGTCGTTCCACAGAGAGTGCCTGAAGATATGTCTGAAAAATCTTCTGAAGAAAATACCTATATCTTAGAGACGAACAAAACGTTTACTACAGTTCAAAGGAACACTATTGTTAAAGATGACCTTATACCAGCAGTCGAAGCTATATTAACCGAAGCTGAAGGCATAGTATTCCCTAACGAAATCACTCAATATGTCTCTATTCCATTTGATTGCAAAGGCATCAAAAAACATATTTCAGAAACAGAACAAATGCTCAATGCTGAACGTGATCATGCAGATGACCGCTCCCGGTTGCCAACGCAATCTAAAGTTGATGAAGTAAAACCATTATCTATTAAACAAATCGATGATCCTTCAAAGGATAAGCCCGACAGAAATGAAGAAATGATGAAAACCATTCAAACAGAAGGTAAAAGCAAAGACAAACAACAAATTATTGAAATAAAAATGAGTTTGGAAACAACAAATAATAAAGAAAATAAACCTCATGTTTCTGTTGATATGAAATTGGAAAATTATGCAAATGAGACCCCAAATATAGTGAAAAAGGATATCGATGTTGGTTTACCAAGCGTCGTAAAGATCTGTACTGAATTTCCTGCAAAGTCAATAACCGATGAAGGCGTCAAAGACAACTCTCCATCAAGAGAGTTGCATGAATCCGTCGTGAGTGAAGTCATAGAAAGAGCTCCGAAACGAAACAAGAAGAGAAAGAAGCATAAATCTAGTTCAGAAACTAGTGAATCACACACGAGTGATATTCAACCAGGAGAATCTCCAAAGTCTCCTGACATAGATGTGACTGATAGTTCTTCCTTAGATAATTATATTCAACTACCTGCAACGTCCACTCCGGCTGTCGAATCGCCGAAACCTTCGGAACCTGAGGCTTTTGATACAGTTACACTGGTAAAGTCAGACAAAGAAGAAAAGGAACCGTCAAATCCCGAGGAAGAAGTGGTTGATACGAGTCCCTTGAGCTTTAAGACTGAGCCTGAAGTTGAGGACATTGATTACGAGCCTGGTGAATCATCTATTAGTGAACGCGACGTGGGAACTGATAAACAAAAAGTCAAACGAAAGAATAGAAAACAGCCTAGTGACGAAACTATTTACCCCAAGGCCACAACCGCGGAATCGGATGACACTTCGGTTTCTACTCCTGTAGAAATGTTACCTGGTGTACCGTCAGTGGAAACAAGGAAGAAAAAGAAATCAAAATCGAAAAAATCCAAACCACCTTCAGATGAAGAACCCACGCCTCAAGTTTCTGAACCTGAAATAAAATCTCCCAAAGTGGACGTCGAGGAGACTACTAGCTTGCCTCAAGACGAATCTTACCATACTATAAGTGATAAATCGGAATTGTCTACTGTAAAAATAGTTGAAGAATGTATTCAAAGTAGCCCGGAATCTATACAAAAACATGAGATTGATTCAACGTTGACATATACAGTTCCCGTAGTGGAAGCAATACATACACAAGACTATTGCATTCAGACATCACCTGATACGTCACTTGTATCAAAAGAGTCTCGACCTGTTACACCAGTCGTAAAGCCAGACATTGTTGAGGCTGCTCTTCAGACATCCCCTACACCCCAAATCGAGACTACAGTTCAGACTTCACCAATACCTGAAAAGGCGATTTCAACTCAGACCAGTGTTGAAGAGGTCGAAGTTCCGGCCGTGCCATCATTGGAGCCGATTGAAGTAGTGCATGATGAAACTCAAACGAGTATTAGTCCCGAAGAAAAACTGGAGCAAGTGGAAGCTACAACCCAGGTTGTCTATTATGATATATCCGCACCAGAAGAAAGATTTTCACAAACCTCATCACCTTTGGAAGTAACTGAAGTTGCCAAGCCTCTATCCACTGACAATCGCGAAATACAAACATCTCCCATAGATATGAGTAAAGCTCAGGAGGATAAGAGCTGTGACATAAGATTTGATACAGTAGAAATTGAAAGCCAAACTACACTGCACGAAATCCAAGATCAAGAGACGTGCACATCGCCTATATCTACAAGTGATGTAGAGAAAGCAGAAGCCAGTATTCAAACTCCAGTTTTACAGTTAGTTGATGATGAAACGCAATCTGAAATAACAATTGAAGAACCAAAAGCACAAATAAGCGAACCGTATGAGCCTAAAATTACATCAGAAATTGCAATGCAGACAGTCTCGAAACCAACTTCAGAAATTGCTCAACAAACAACTCCACGAGACTATTTAGCGGACGAAAGTCCTTCTACATCCACCGATGAGCCGTTTGAAATTCATTTACGTACACAGATTAGCGTCCCGAGAGCTACCACAGAGTTCATCGAAAGCGAAAGAATAGTAGAACCGCCAAAGCCTAGAAAGAGACAGCGACACAAGAAGAGGGCAGCACCTGGAGAGGCTCTCTCTTATCCACCAACTTCACCAGAGAGTCTATCGGATCCTATTACTGCGGAGCTATCTGTTTCTATGACACCTACGAGCGGCGATGAGTTAACTAGTCAATACACATCTTCAGTGGATGGTGCGATTTCTCCTCAAAGCGAAATCGCAAAGTTAGATCAAGACAATGAAAACTTACAACTACAAAGGCTAACTTATTCGGATGTAGTACGTTCTAAATCTAAATCGCCCGATTTTCCTTATGAGCGATCAGACAAGGTGCCAGAAGGTTCTCATCAGCAAAGATTATTTAACATAATTGAAAACAGAATTCAAAATGTAGTTCAAAGTGACAAACCCAAAAATAACGCTCTTAGTGTAGCGGTTTATGAGCCTGCAGTTGAAGATTCATATGACATTATTGTGAACCAAAATTTGACCGATGCTATGCGAGCTATTCAATCTAGAAATTCTACAGATGTAGAGAGACACACTATAATAATTGTGGAAACCATATCAACTTGGCTTGAAGAAATTCAGTACAGAATAGAAACAATAACTAAAACTTACGAAAATACTAACTCTCAATCAAAGTTGCAAGACTTGTTAAGAAACGATGATCGTCTCAAATCGATTAAACAATACTTAGATGACCTCAAAGAAGTGACGAACAATGACGACATTCCAGTGAACGAGGACGTTTCAAAACTAGTGCAGCATCTGGACCAACAATTATCGGCTGTCCAGGAGTTCAGTAAAGAGAGTCCAAGAAACGTTAAACAAGTTGAAACAATTTGGCTTCAGTTCATAGAAGAGATTGAGACGCTCTTTAGTTCTGTCGAAGAACTAAAAATTCGCATAGACGAGATAATAATTTCAGAACTTCCGACAGAGGAGAAATTGGATAGAATTGATCAAATTGACTTTGAAAATTTGGAACATGTAGATAAAACAACAAGACTGTATCAGCTAGCGCGAAATTTAGCGGAAGAGAATCCGAGCAGAGAAATACCGACTAAGCTCTTTATTGCCGACGATGCGACGAGACAAATAGAGAACAACGTTAATACTGAAAGAGATCGGTTACTGCAAATGTCCGCTCTCGCCGAGGAGTATGAGCAGACACTCAAAGACTTTGGGCAAATAACGGATGTGGCCGATGCTTTGTTAGATGGAAAGATTGTAGTTTCCAACTTAGGACATTTGCACGAGGAGATTCAAAAGCACAGGAAATTCTTTGTTAACCTCAGTCACTGCCGCGCAATACTAGAATCATTGGAAGGAAACTTGGACAATGAGACCAGATTGAAGTATTCCTCCCTCCATACGAAGCTGCACGATCGAGCAACCGTCATTATAGACAGAGCGACTAGTAGAGCTCAACAAATGACATTAGCCGCATCGAGGTGGAGCATGCTAGAGCAAGGCATGAAGGAAGAACAACAATGGCTTCGTGTCGCTCATCAGAGGATTCCAGATCTAGCCAATGTTACTTCGATAGACCACGAACAATACATCAATTTGTATCAGTCGATCAGTTTAGATGTGACGCATCATCATGCAAAGCTTCTACGTCTTTTGTCAATTGCCGAAGGTCTTCAAGGATCCATACAGTGCTCTGGAATCGAAAGAGAATGCACAGACGCTTTGGCGACTGTTCTAAAACTCCAAGAAGATATCGAAATGAGACTGACGCGTCTCATCGCATTTAGGGAAAACTGGATTACGTACGACCACCTAATAGACCGTATAGAGGCATGGATGAAAGTTGCTCATAGAGAAATTCAGCAAATCTCCCCGGATCTGTCCGCTCCGTCTAGCAATCTCAGACGATTCTGGGAGCTGAAGGCTCAACATGAACTTCACAACAATCTAAAGAACGAGTCTGGAGTGCAGTTCGAGCGCGCTCTCGAAATATTGCCGGTCTCCGACGAAATGGTTCAACGACAGTTCTTCTCCAAACTCGAAGACGACTGGAGCGCACTATCTAATAGAATAGACGGAATCCAACGCGCCGCCATCCAGACGATATCGGATCGAGACGTACCGTCCGGGCGCAAGCTCGACATTCTGGAGGATGAGATCCGTGAGCTTCGCGGCCTCGTCGACGGACTGAGGGGCGTCATCAAGAACGAGGACGAACTGCACCTGTACATCGAGCGGCTGCAAGTGATGAGCGGCCGCATCGACCGCATCCAAGGCGAACTCGGCAGGGTGAGCCTTCTGCCGACCAGCGAGTCGGAACGGCTCGGCGGTCTACTGGCGTCGTCCAGGATCCTCGACTCGCAGATAGCGGAGGAGCTCGAAAGGAGTCTGCTGCTCAAGGAGAAGATACTCAGCATCCAGTCCGGCATAGCGCGCGGCAGGAAGAACCAGCGGCGTGCTCGCGTCGTCCTCGACGACTGCAGGGCGAGCGAGAAATTTGGCAGCGACGTCGTCGAGCGCGCCGTCTTCAACTGCGAGAATCTCGCTTCAGATCTCGCGGACCAGTGGCAGGATCTGCTGGTGCTACGGCAGGCGCTGCACACGCTTCCGATGTGCCTGCGCGCGTCCGTGTCGCCAGTGCAGCTCGAGCGCGACATCTCGGGGCTGCAGGACGAGCACGCGAGGCTGGAGGGGGAGTGCGCGAGCCTGGTGGCGCTGCTGCGCGGCCGGCTCGAGCTGTGGCGCCGCTTCGAGAGGCAGCTGGAGCTGGTGCAGGTGGCCGTGCGCGAGGCGGACTACATGGTGGAGCTGCTGACCGTGCAGGGCCAGGTCGACTACGATCGCCTGCTGAAGGCCACCGAGAAATTGGAGGTGAGTCGATTCTCGTCTGCATAGATTGTATACGAGTTCGTAGATATGTCGGCGTAACGCGGCGGGTAGTCGATCAGAAAAATGCATAACCAACTTATTACATTACCGTGTAGGTGGGGCCGATACTTGAAAAGATTAGCCCCACTGCATCTCTCCAATTCAATTCAATTCAATTCAATTATTTATTGGTCTTTTTGGTATATCTATACACTTAGACAGGTCAAATTGTATAAACAAATTTCTTATTATTCTAATTCGATCCAAGCAAAAATAGGCCATCGTCAAAACATAAAAGATTTAAAATGCACAAAATAGGTAAATACTACAACTGTCGAGTTACAGTTGTAGTACTCCCCGTGCATAGAACTCCCCGTAGAACTCCCCGTGCATATCGTGCAAGGGCGACTAAGGTATAAGGACAAGATGCCGTGATGAAGGGCGACAGTCTAGCCACCTCTTATCTTGGCACGATGCTTCCACCAAGTCATGTCATGCATCAGGTGGGTCTTCGCGCCTTACTTGCTGCTCGATAGTTATCTTGCCCGAATACTTTTGCTAAACGTGGTGGTCGGCGTTGTGCTGTAATTTACCGGAGTCCTTGCAGCTCAACACCGATCACTCCGCCTAACCGGATTGTCGGGATGCATGCATGTGGTACTTTAAAAGAATAGGCCCACTGCATATCTCCCCGTGTATGTCGTAAAAGGCGACTAAGGGATATGACTCCCTTCTTATATTACTAGGTGGTAGGGTTTAACCCGCCCGGGTTGATACCACCGCACTGAATGAAAGGTCGGTCGAAACAGCTATGTAAATAGTTTGTGCTTTCCGTCCAGTTCAGTGTAGCCGGGACGACCGAAGGGAAGCACTGGCGTGGCACCAAGTTCACCCGGTGTTATGGGCTGACATCACGGATGTTGTAGGTGATGTAGCCAACCGTGTCAGTTTCTATAAAAATAAAAATAAAAACGTGCGTGATGATTTATGCTACGTGAAACGCCAGGGGCTGAGCGACTCGATGTCGCGACGGAGCGGCGCGCTGGTGGGCGAGTTGCGAGCGGCGGCCGGCCCGCTGGCGGTCGCGTGCGACCCGGCGGTCGCGTCGCAGCTGCAACGCGACCTGGACACAGCCGCTGCCGCCTACGATGACACCTGCAGAAACCTCAATCACCTGTGCGACAAGTCAGTTGACCACTTTATTCATACGTTTTTAAGACGAGACGGAAGTTAACTTTCTTTATACAAAATCTTCTTTTGGGGCTTATGTTTTTCCAACCCCTAAAATATCTTGACTTTTATAATTATTTTTAGGGTTCCGTAGTCAACAAGGAACCCTTATAGTTTCGCCATGCCCGTCCGTCTGTCCGTCTGTCCGTCTGACTGTCCGCGGCTTAGCTCAGAGACCCTTATTACTAGAAAGTTTTAAGTTGGTATGCTTATACATATTAATAACACCGACAAAGTGGTAAAAAAAAAATTCTGACATTTTTTTTTTAGGGTGCCTCCCCTACACGTAAAGTGGGGATGATTTTTTTTCACGTTTGCCCCATCGTGTGGGGGTGTTGGATAGGTCTTTGGAAAATATTGCGGGTTTGTGAATAGCATTTTTGGATTTAGGGATCAAACCTCACGTCACGTCACGGTCACGCGACCAAACCTCTGTTTTACCGGAATTCTTACAGCTCAACACCTATAACTCGGCTTACCCCGATTGTCGGGATACCGCGTGCGGTATGCATGTATGTATATGTTTAGTACCGGGATGATCAAAGTTGTGATGGTTGTGTGTTCAGATACCAGCGTGCGGTTCAGCTGTGGCGACAGTACCGCGACGCCGCGGCGGCCGTGCGCGCCTGGACCGAGCAGGAAGAGGGAAGACTGCACGCGCTCAGACCAGAGGATGCGCACACGCACGTCACGGTGAGTCTTTTGGAACGAAGTGACTTATCGCACGTTACACTCCAGACACCTGGCGAATGAGAGCTGGGCCGAAAAAAAGTGTAATGCCGGCACTTCCCTTGGCTGTATGCACACAAATATTTGGCAAAAATTTCCGTTTCGTCTCCCTTTAATGACTGGTTTAGAGCGAGATAAAACTAAAATGTTTGCAACAATCGCGAATACGCTAAGCCAAGTGAAGTGCCGGCATAAGACTTTGACCGTCACGACACTTTTACTTTAGTATACGTGTTTGTGTGTTTACAAGCGTGTGTCTATAATATGTATATACGATATTACTGCAGTATACAGGGTGTCCAACAACGTCAACCGGGAACCAGGGAGTAGGCCAGTTTACGACTACCCAGGGAAAAATATGAAAAAAAAAATCGGAGTTATTCCTTTTTTATGATTTGAGCATTTTTTGGAAACACGGCGGCGTAGACGTTTTAATTGGGTCCCCTACGAAACCGTCAAAACATAGGTATGCACTTTATGGGATGAGGAAGGATATTGTGGTTTTTCAAAAATGCTACAACACCTTAGTCGCGAAAGTTGGGTATATCTGATTGTGATGATTACTGTTCTGCCGTCGGACGGTAAAACGATGTATGTTCAAAAGTATTGTTTTGAGATAAACGCGTTTGAAGGATTTGTGTTATGGCTAAACGCTGTAACTAGGCGGTGTTATGGTGAAACGATGTATTGAATATTACATCGTCGTGGCATACCTTAAATGGAGGGTTCTGGAAAAAAAATGCATCGTTTTACCGCACAGAATCGTATGTTTTTGGACATACATCGTCATATCGATCTTCATAACTTCTTCAGTGAAGGTCCTACAAAAATAACATTTATATTGGGTGATAGGGCACGCCAAGAACTTTCGATTGAGCCGTGTTACGTAAAAACGCTGTATGTGCTCATACATCGTTTTACCGTCCGACGGCAGTGTTACTGGCGTAGTGGAATGAGTTAGGCCCCATTCACACAACGGACTGGGCAAACATACATTTGGGGTTATCTGCCTCGCGGTGTGTTGTGTAAATAGCGGCATCTCGTTGGCGGGGCCTCGCTCGTTGGCTCGTGTCGCGCTGGCGGCGGGCGGTGTACCGTAATGAATTCTTTGCTGTCGGGCTGATCGCGACATCATCATCAATATCAATACTAATAATAAATCTGTAAGGGATGCATATTGAGTAAGTTACTTTGTTTTATGAGATACTGCGATTGACGATTTTTAGAAATCTTTTCTGTATGTATCCTTACCTTTAATAAAACCCAACGTCTGCTTTCTGTCTGTATATCTGTCTGTCCGCTTATAACTTGAGAACCACTGAACCGATTTAATACAGTTTTCTTCTAAAGATAGCATGGATCTTCCCATCATTTATATCATTTACTTTTTATCACGTTAAATGGCTTATGAGGTTAGCAGAGAAGTCAAATATGAGAGCGGGCGGAGCCGCGGGCACATACATGTATGTATGTACATATTATGTTCCTCCATAACTCTTAAACTAATCATCCGAATTCGATGAAACTTGGTACAAGCACAATTAACTAGACGCGACACGGGATAAAATTCAGTTTCGGTTACGCTAAGATGTGGCTCTCATACAAACCGAACTGTTCCGCGCGCCGAAATAAAGGTACGCTATCGGGCTTACTTACTTTCTTCTTTTTAAAGACGAATTTCACGCGAGCGAAGCCGCGGACAAAAGCTAGTTGCTAAATATGTTCATTTACTGATAACGACCGAGTCAGCGCAACACTCTTTCAATAATTACGGCTCGGTCGTGAGACTTTGCATTTTAACCCCCGACGACGCAAAATGAGATAAAATAATTTTACGCCTACATACGTCTGTCTGTCTGTCTGTGGCATCGTAGTTCCCAAAATGATGGGCCGATTTGGATGCTGTTTTTTAGGGTTCCATATCCAGTACGGGACCCTATTACTAAGCCTACGCCGTCTGTCTGTCTGTCTGTCTGTCCGAGGGCTGTAGGTATATCTTGAACGGTAATTGAATGTACTCGTAAATTAAAATTTTCACAGAAATTATGTGTTATTTATTACGGCCGATATAACAGCAAATAATAAAAATAAGAAAAAGTAAAAAATTCACGGGGGTCCCCATAGCATAAATTAAAAAGTCGCACGGCACGCGCCATCTGCTGAAAACAGTATGAAGGATTTTAACTAATCATTAATTTTAACTAATATGAAGCATTTCATAAAACACGCGATGATGGCGTGAGTGGCGCTGACCATGACATGGCGATACGGAACCCTCGGTGCGCGAGTTCGACTCGCACTTGGCCGCTTTTTATTATTTCTTCGGTTCTAACTAGCTCATAGGCACAGCATATGTGAGGGATATTAGTGACAGAGCTGTGTAAGCTCAACAGCCGCATACAAATTGACCACTCGAACTTGTATGGCTAAGCTATGTGCGATTAACCGCCGTTAATTTGGTCGTCATTGACTCACATAAGTCTCGCTCTCGATATGGAGGTGGTACCGTGTACACTCGCCTGAGTTCAGTGACCTTCAGAGCCAATGGCTGTCTGGCTCTTCGTCTGCCTTGATGCTTGAAGGTCGATAAGAAGAATTTAACTTAAAATTTTGTAGATAGTTAAACTTTTTTTTTATATTTTGTCACAGATACACTAACACAAATATTTAGTTCACTAGCTTTTCGGCTTCACTCGCGTGAAATTCGTATTTAAAAATAAAAAAGTAAAATAAGTAAGAAGGAAGGCCCAGCTGCGTTCCTGCGTTAGTTACCTACCTTTAATTTCGTTTATTTCGGCGCGCGGAACAATTCGGTTTGTATGACAGCCACGAACTGAATTTTATCTAGCCTATCCTGTGTCACGTACAGTTAAATGTGCTTGTACTAAATTTAATCGAATTTCGATACAAGAGTTATCGAGGAACATACATACATACAGAAAAGATTTCTAAAACTCGTCAATTTAGTTTTAGTATCATACCTACAGTCTACAAACACAATATAATCTCATAAAACAAAGTAACTTACTCCGTGGCCATCACTTACTGATTTATTATTAGTATTGATTGACTGATATGAAAAAAAAACTATTTTATGTAGCAGCCATGTCGTGTGCTAATTAAAAAATAAACAGCTTTTACAAGAGTGCCATAATTTTTTATTTAAAAAAAATACTCCGTACCGAAATGTTGACTTTGTTGTTCCCCTGTCGCTCTGTCCATCATAACTAATCAGGCCAGCATGCATTATGAAACTGCAGAGCTTGGTTTCTGTAAACCTAAAACCAATAATGTTGAAAAATCCGTCTTGTGTGCACTTTGTCAGTTGTAAAGGTGTGCTCAATAATATTATGAGCTCACACAGTATGTTGATTCCTTCCTTGCTTCACCGCAGATTAAATATTTAATTTCCAGGTTGTAATTCATCCCATTTCACACACGACCGTGGGATATAACGTCACTTAAGATAGTCCAAAAGTACTTATCGTTTCTAGATAATTTGTAGCAGCAGATGCTCTTTGCACTCTTAGTTTACAATCTTGAAAATATAATTCTCTTAAACCTTGGTTAGCGCGCGATAACGGTCGTTGGCGGGCGGGCGCCATAGATAACACGTGAACCCGCGCGGTAACGTTTGTAGACGTACTATAAATTATGATATCTGTACCATATTTTGTACACTGTACCATATTTTATTAAAGTACCTACGGAAAACGTGCGATACCTTCATAATATTGCCTGCACATTGACTCGTCCTACGCACAAGATCTTATCGTTCATTTCAACATTATGCCGGCACTTCACTTGGCTTAGCGTATTCGTGTATTTGGCAAAAATTTCCGTTTCGTCTCCCTTTAATGGCTTGTTTAGAGCGAGATAAAACTAAAATGTTTGCAACAAACACGAATACGCTAAGCCAAGTGAAGTGCCGGCATCAAATTTCACGGAAATGACTTTTCACATAATATTATAATATTATATTCAAATACAATACAATAGGTTTGTTAAAAAACATTTCATGTGGGTATAAAGTTGTAATAATGCTTCTTCAGAGACGTATCTTCAGTCCTACTTAACATTCGTAAGTTTCAAAATGGTCACACCCAAAGAAACTTTAAATATTTTTTCATCTATATTTTTTCTGTGCTTACGATATAGGTACTTATATAGATATTGATAACACGTACTCTGTAGGGAGTGGCAAAACTTTTCATAATGTTCTTTATGGCGAAATAAATATCGAAATCTGAATGTGAATCTGAATCGACTAAGTGGACATAAAAAAATGTCCAGCGAAGTTTCTTATCAGTTCATCTTCGCTCATATAATTGAACTGGCTAAATGTTTAATATTACAATTGAAGAAACCGAGTGCAGTCTATGATGATTAATAAACAATAAATAAAATAGGCTATATGCGTAGCGCGAGTGATCGTACGTACCATAGTGTACCATAAAATAATGGTATAATGTAAATAATTATGTTACCGGAATCTGACAACACTGGCGAGCGGGCATCTGTCTGTCCGTTCCGCTAATAGTTTTTTTTAGTTAGTCCGCGTTGTTCGCGGGCACCGGACGCGCCGCCGCCCCAACACAACCTTCGCGTTACCACATCCGTTTCACGCGCAACACCACGGTGACAAACCAAGTGACAAATACCTACGTTCCATATCTGTATTTACGAGGAGACAACATAATATTTTTCAGTGATGTGACGAGAACAGTAACTCTGACAAAATGTAGTTAGTGTGTTCCAGAGGTTTGATTATCGCGATTGACAAAAAAAAAACGCGACAGTGGACAATGTTCGAGGTAAAGAGAAACTCACAAACGTAGTTTTATTAAGGAAAAATAAAAACAAATCTTAGAAATATTATATTATATGAATAAATATATTATGCAGGGTGTATCAGGATATTCAATTCAATTCAATTCAATTCAATTTATTGGTTCAATTGAGTATTTTTTACAGTGTAACAGACAATGTAGCACTTAATAGGTTTTCGAAACTTCAGGGTTCGAAAGGGGCCCATATTTGCAGACGAAAAGCTCTGAAACTTTTTCCCAAATTCCAGTCGCGACTCCTGGTCCTGAATATTGGGTTGGCTCTGGCTAAGGAATTTGTTTTTCATAATTTCATAACTTAGGTACCTACGCGTTAATTTATTTCTACCACAATGAGTTCAAAAACTGAAAGACGATTACGATATAGACAGTTTATAATATTTAGTTTAAATGATTTATTTTTCTCACTTACGATTAATTTGTCTGTAGATAGGTACCTACTGGTTGTGTCAAAGCAGTCGAGTTGCAGCCGACAACAGCGACGTCTCCTCTGGCACGACGACGACGAGACAGGCACACAAGCTTGAATTGTTACATTTTATTTGTACATGAAGTCCACTCTTCGTTCCCCAGACAAGAAATTTTCGATGACTTGATCGTGAAAATCTTCTTTCTTCCTCAATTTTCTTAGCAACTCCTTTTCCACAGATAAGAGTGCCAAATTACTGAGTCTCTCTTGTCCTTGAGTGCTCCGTAGATAGCTCGGTAGGAGTTTGCCATTATAATTACCAATAAATCACTTTAATTTAACAACACTGCACAGGATTCATCCATACAAAGTCCATACCTACATAACGGAATATATGCAGCTATCAACTCGCGAGCCAATGCGCACCCACACGCGCACACAACACACCTAGCCTAGCTCGCTAGTCGCATCGCATCGCACTTCGCACAGCACAAGAATACTCGTCGTGTGGACGCAGCGTGCACACACCCACACACGCAACACACACACCTAGCTCGCTTGCTAGTCGCTCTACTCGCTACCGCGTCACTAACTAAATGCACTCCCCGCTGCGCCAACTCGAAAGGCTGAGCAGCGGGTCCGCGCGGGACGGGGGGGGGACATTCGGCCGCTTCCGCCTTGTATGGAATACGATGGCGCTTCAAAATGTAGCCAACCGGCCAATGAATGCCTTGACGTGTCGTCATTCGTCGTCGCCCGCGTTTGACGCGCGCGAAATTTCAAATTATGTAACGGGTACGGGATTGACGTTTTATCTTATTAATCGTGGGTTATAGTTATATGATATAAATAATTTAACTCGGATATTTTTTCACATTTATTTTAGCTTGATACTTCTGTAGTAATGGTGTCATTCATTTTATTTGGTTTGGCGGCGCCAACCTCGCCAACTGAAAGGAGTCGCCACTGCCAAATTCGATCATTTAACAGTACTTTTTGGTGAAAATCTATTCTTCAAGATTTGGTGGATGGTTAACGTCCGCCTTTATTAAATAAAAAATAAATTCTAACTCATGAATAAAAATGGGTAGGTTGCATACATAACTAGTACCACGAGTCAGTAAGCCTGGAGGCGCTATACATAGGAGGACAGGGGTAGCCGCGCGTCGGCGCACACGCGCCAGCGCGTCAGTCTAGCGCCGGCGACCGATCTTAGTCTCCGTCCGCCGCTCAGGCGGAGCGAACGTGCGCGTCTGTCACAAAATGCCTCATTGTGCAGTGCTTTGGTGCAAAAAGTCGTCGAAAAATTCAAACTTGAACACAGATGGAGTCACCTTTCACGAGTAAGTACTTTCATTCAATTTGATAGCATTTTTCGCTTGAATTTCAGTAACAAACATCGGCGTAAATATGTATGGAGAGCTCTTTTCTGCTTACCCACCATAGGTCGACTATCGTGTTGGATGCAGTTAGCTCTTGTAATTTTTTTTATTTATTGATAAATATGTATGTTAAATGTATACAGATATTTCATGCATTCTGCCTTATTGCCAAAGGACATTTCTTCTAGTCAACCTCAGCAGGTTTCCTCGTTCAATATTCGTTTATCGCGCTTTTTTCATTCAACCAGTACCTACCGGTTTTTACTTTTGAGCGACTCTAAAGGAATTAATTTCTTTAGGTCATGCGTCTACCGGGAATTAGTCTTGTTATGCTTAGCATTAACAAAATTAATTCATAATGAATACCCCGTTAGCATTTAGCACTGCTAAGCGCCCTGATGAATAAAAATTAATGCTAAATGCTAAGCAATAATCACATTTAATTTTAATTAGCATTGCTGTTTCGTTCGTAAAACTTTGTTGGTTCGTTTGTTTTGGAACGCACAAAGCAAGAAGTATGTGCTATTTATCTGTGGTACTGCTAAATGCTAAATGCTATATAGCGCCTGCGCTCCGCTGCTAGCTAGCTAGCTAGCATCTAAATGCGAAATGCGATGCGATCATGCGAGTGAGGGGTCGGAATTATCATCTGTCACGTGATCATTAGTTTTGGTCATATCTACAGAACCACTGGACTTAGACCCATCGTGTTGGTACTCAATCTGAACGTCTCGATGAGATCTATCCATCTGTCACATTAACTATTGTTTTGGTCATAACTCGAGAACCACTGGTGCTAGACCCATCGTGTTGGTACTCAAACTTCAGGTCTCGGTGAGATCTATCCATCTGTCACATGAACTTTTGTTTTGGTCATAACTCGAGAACCACTGGTGCTAGATCCATCGTGTTGGTACTCAAACTTTAGGTCTCGGTGAGATCTATCCATCTGTCACATGAACTTTTGTTTTGGTCATAACTCGAGAACCACTGGTGCTAGACCCATCGTGTTGGTACTCAAACTTCAGGTCTCGGTGAGATCTATCCATCTGTCACATGAACTTTTGTTTTGGTCATAACTCGAGAACCACTGGTGCTAGACCCATCGTGTTGGTACTCAAACTTTAGGTCTCGGTGAGATCTATCCATCTGTTGCGACCATCTCTCGAGACACATGTTAGTTCTTTAGTTCTTTAGTTCAACAATAACAATGTAAATGTCAACAATGTAAACAGTAACAATGTAAATGTCGTAAATTGTGCTTTTAAATTTAATTCAATTGTTCAAAAGTTACCAAATGAAAATTTTAATATAGATACCGATCTATAAATAAATAATTAAGTAAATTATTGTTCTGTTTCAAATATATGTTTCTATTACAGACTACACAGCCTTTCATTTGTTATTTTATTAACCCTTATATAACGAATTCACACCGTCAAACTGACAGAGAGACGCATGGTACATTTTATAAGGCTCTAGCTGCATGGCTGGTTAGTTTGTTAAAAAAGGCAAAGCCTGGAAAACCTCATTTTACCCTAAAAAAATTAAATATCCAGGTGGGTATGGCTGGTTAGTTTGTTAAAAAAGGCAAAGCCTGGAAAACCTCATTTTACCGTAAAAAAATTAAATATCGAGGTGGGTACTCATAATTTTTTTATGGTAGGGTAGATTTTCGCGAATTTTTCGCGAAGTCATATTGCAATATAATTTGTCATATCGTTGGCTAAGTAATTAGCAAATAGTTGTTAATAATATAATAATTATTTTTTTTGGTTACAAAACTTTTCGACTTTCTAACATTATTTTTTTAATTTTGGAAAATTCCAATAACAAATACTCCAATAAGATAATACCAATGTACGAGGTCTTACATATCATTGTTTTGGAAATTTGATGTAGATTTATAATAAAGTATCCGAGGTATCTCAGAACTTAGAACTATTATCGTGTTTATGCGAAAATCTGCAAATTCGCAAAATTGTGAAAGGGGCGTTGCCTTTGTTCATTTAAGAGAAAGTTATATTATTCCCTTGATGTAAAGAAGGGTTAAATATTGTTAAATCCGTTTCATCTTTTCATCGCGAATCGACACAATGAGCGACTTATTGTATGAATCCCGTTCAAACGTATGGAAGACTGGCGTCACGTGGCTACCTACTCGCTCGGCCAATCACGGCGTTCCATGCGCCGCTCCCGCCTCAGACTTCACACCCCTTTGGCGGCTACCTCGGTTCTCATACAAACGATGCCGTATTTCGTATCCAGGTTTACTGACTCGTGACTAGTACAATTGAACTGCGTGTAGGTAAATTCCAAACACTGAAAGTTCAATGACCTCAAAAGAAAAAGAGGACTGAATTAGTTCACTGCACTCTCCAGTCTCACTGTCCATCGAGTTTTTATTACAATTTCCAACTTTTGTATGACGAAAAAACAACTGAATTTCGATTTGAGTGATAAGGATTTTTTTCTTCTAATAATGAGTAGGTACTTTCTATTCCTGAAGTGTCTCAAACCTATCCTGATACACCCTGTATATATATATATATATTTAATAAGTTAGTACTAAGCATGTTCTCCCTTTTTACCCGACTACGGCGAAGCCAAAAGGAGGGTAATGTGTTTTTATACTTTACTAGATAAAATACGAAGCCGAAAATGAAGAGAAAAAATACGTCCTGACCAGGATTCGAACCCGGAACTCCGGCTTGAGCCGGGTTGACTGAATTAATAAAGCCTATCCTGTTTCACGTATAGTTAAATGTGCTTGTACTAAGTTTCATAGAATTCGTATGATCGGTTTAAGAACTTTGGAGGAACATTCATACATACAGAAAATATTTCTAAAAATCGTCAATTTAGTTTTAGTATCATAGAGTCTACAAACGCTATATCTCATAAAACAAAGAATTTACTCCATGGACATCCCTTACAGATTTATTATTAGTATTGATTGATTAGTATTGATTTAAGTTTATTTAATAAATTTTTAATAGTTCATAACAATAAGAATGGCGAGACACAAATTGTACAAATTGTTTACATGCAAATAAAAACTTACGTGTGTAGGTACATATAGGTATGTACTATGTACAGTTAGGTATATAATATGCTTATATAGTGGAGCGAATGCACCGAGCGAAGGTCGTAGCAGACGCGACGCACGCGCCGACGCAACATAATTTTTCAAGACTTCAGTCAATGAATGTTTACATTAAATAAACAAAGGCATTCATAAATAAGTTGATCATGATTCGTGCCTACTGCGACTGGTTGCGCCAAAAAAACATCTGCACGCATTATTTTAAAATTGAAGTAATTAATTGCACCGTGTGTGGCGGGGTATTAGATTTTTTTATGTAAACCAACATGGGTGGCTGTGCCGAGGGACCAATGGTGCATTCGACAGAGCCAAAAACGCCTCTCCTCGCGAAACCACGCTCAGTTAGGTGTCATTCCAGCAGATTTGCGGACTGTTGCTAGGCTGTCTAGCCTGTTGATACGACGTATGAAGACACCCAGGTTAAAGGATTCGGGAAACACACTCGCCGGAAGACAGTTCCACACCCTAGCGGTGCGACAAATAATACGCCCACTGCATCTCTTCCCGTGCATGTCGTCCAAGGGATAAGGACAAGATGCCGTGCTGAAGGGCGACATGTTGGCTACCACCCACATTGGCACTGTCCTTCCACAGTCAAGCAGTAGGTAACTTTACATACATACATACCGCACGCTGTATCCCGACAATTGGGCTAAGCAGATTAATCGGTGTTGTGCTGCTATTGCTTGTAAATTACAGCACAACACCGACCGCCACGTTTGGCAATGTATTAGGCGAACTATCAAGTAGCAAGTTAGGCACGATGCCCCACCTGCTGCATGACTCGGTGGATGGACCGTACCAAGGTGAGAGGTGGCTGGCCTGTCGCCCTTTAGCTCGGCATCTTGTCCTTATCCCTTAGTCGCCTTTTACGACATGCACGGGGAGAGATGCTGAATCATGTATGTTTGTATTAAATAACTGTAAACTGTCAGTCTCGGTAGCTCAGAGGTGCGGTCGGTCGACTGTTGTTAAGCAACGCTGAGCGCGGTCAGTACTTGTATGGGTGACCGCTCGACCGTTGGAGGCTGACCGCGGTTCGGATTTCCCTACCCTTCTTACCTTACTAGGTGGTAGGGTTTATCCCGGCCGGGTTGGTACCACCGCACTGAGCGAAACGTCGGTCGAAATGGCTATGTAAATAGGTCGTGTTTTCGGTCCAGTTCAGTGTAGCCGACATGAATGAAGGGAAGCACTGACATGGCACCTAGTTCGCCCGGTGTTATGGGCTGACATCACGGATGTTGTAGGTGATGTAGCCAACCGTGTCAGTTTCCATAAAAAAAAACAAATAGTTAATTTAACCGAATACACAAATGATATAGTAACTTTGAACTTTTTCACGACAATTAGTGAAAGCGTTAGGTAGGACGCGCGCGAGCAAACAACACGAAATCAGTGCTAATGAGAAAGTGTTCGCGAATCCATTGTAACCATGCTAATGATCTGTCTACAAAGAGGTTTGTGTTAACTGGGGCGTAAACAAGTAACTCATTTGCAAACATAATTAGCCTAGACCAACAAGCTGATCGTTGTTAAGAACTAATTCATCAAAATAATACAAAAAACTGCATTTTGCTGAAAAAATCCCACATCACAAAAGTTTTGCGGAGGGTAACCACAAACCATAGTAATTATCAAACTGCAAATTGCTGAAAACGTCCACAACAAAAGTTTTGCTGGAGGTAACCACACACCATAGTATTTTGTTGATTTTTCAAAAACCGCTGAATCAATTTCGATAAAATTTAAATGGGACCACCTCTGAAGTATGACCTACCAAACAAAAAAAGAATTTTCAAAATCGAACCACAATTGACGGAGTAATCGCGTAACAAACATAAAAAAAAAAACATACAGTCGAATTGAATTGGGAAGTCAGTTAAAAATCGAGGGAGTCTGCATGTACACATGCAGCCGTCAAACTTAGTTCGTGTATTTGATGTTTGCGCAGTTTGAAACGATTTTTTCGTAAGAAAAATTTTCAACTTTGGTAGCCCATATTAGCTAGCTTCATACAAGATTTCTTTGAATAAAGTATCGAGTAAAGTTAAAACCTTTGTCTGTTCGTTAGTTTGTCTCAATTATGCAGCGTTAACGACTAAAGCGCGAGAGTTTTTAAAGTTTAAAGTTGGCGTGTTTTCGCATTTTTCAAAACATGCCAACTTTAAGGGCTGATTTGGGCCAGAATGGATGGAACGACGAAATAAAAATGTACCACGTATTTGAAGTCGTCAGATGGATCTTTCATCCGAAATATGTAGAATTGTTGTACGTAGTCTGCTTGCTGAGTACTAAGCGTCGCAAAGTACAAAAAAGTCTTAATATTTTTTAGTCGCACCCCCTTACCCGAGCCCAAAGACGTTTCATCAAATTACCGTCAAAACAAGCGATAACAACATCTTGTAGAGACTTTTTTAAAACGAGGTCTTTCAAAATTTGTTAATAATACGCTAAGGGGGTGTTCTGTATCATATAGGGAGTAAAACCTTTATAAATTTTTTTGGACCTAGGGCTTTTTTTATGTAAAATATTTTTTTATGTATTTAAATAAAAACTAGGTGGTTGATTTTTATAGCCTAATCGATTTAGTTTCACAACAGTAACAAAAAAGTCCTCATTACCATTATGATTTAACACTTGTAAGTTGGTAAAAAAATCAAATTCTTTCTATTCCATACTAATAAAACCAAAATTGTGGTTTTTCACAATTTCTGAAAGAAATAGATCTATGTGTTGGAAGACTTTTTTGTTCCTGGCATGAAATTGAAACGATTACGAAAATATTTTTTTTTATATTTTATATTAAACAATTTTTTTTTGTAGAAAATGAATTCTTTACAGAGAAACCCCCCCCCCCCCCCCCCCCCCCCCCCCTTAGCGTACTATTAACTAATTTTGAAAGACCTTATATATATTCATAAGTTGTATATTTTTATATAGGTATATAAAAAATCTACCAATTCGGTTACCTTTCATGTGATTCACTCGAAAAGTACTCAATTTACATAATTTTCGCCGACTTTACGGCGAGCGGAGCCGCAACCTAATCGAAACAATATAACGGACAGCGAAATCGCGAGTGCAAAGTGTCACGAAGTGAAGAGCGACGCACGCGACCTAGAAGTGTCCAAAGTGACGATAATGCCCAACCGTCCTCGTTGTGATTCTGAGCGAGCGTCTTGAGTAGTCACAAGGTGATAAGCAAAGCATGCGATAGCCCAGGCGAGCACCGCCAGACACCAGCGCGATGTCCTTGCCAGCCGGGGTACGTACCTACTACGTCTCAAATGATGGAGCACCGCGGCACCTACCGTCCCAGTAGGGTTACCATTGCGAAATTTGAAAAGTCCTGACAAAAATAAAACAGTACCTAATCATTATAAATACAAAAAAAAAAAAGTTTGTCATATTTCAGTCTAAAATAATTTTAGTTATATTTCATTATCTTTATTTATTCAATTTATTTATTATACAATATTTATTTATTCTTCTTATTTTTTTGCTTTTTTCACGGCACTGTGGTACAACAATTTTTGTAAATTAATTAATGTAAACACGAGAAAATCTTTTACTGGTTTATTAATTTATATGAAAAACCGCTGGCAACTATATGTATGTACTATAAACTGTTGATGTTCCAAATATATAAAAATAAAAAAAAAACTGGATTTAAAAAACAAGTGCGAGTCGAACTCGCGCACCGAGGGTGCCGTATCGCCATGTCATGATTAGCGCCACTCACGCCATCTATGTATTAGTTAAAATGCTTCATACTCTTTTCGGTAGATAGCGCGCATAGACTTTTTAGTTTCTTGTATGGGGACCCCGTGATTTTTTTTAACTCTTTCTGATTTTTATTATTTCTTGTTACATCTGCCATAATAAAATAACACATATTCTGTGAAAATTTCAACGGGCTACCTATTACGGTTTAAGAGATACAGCTCTCGGACAGACGGACGGACGGTCGGACAGACAGACAGACAGTGTAGGCTTAGTAATGGGTCCCGTGCCGGATACGGAACCCTAAAAATATTAATATTTTATGTTTTAACTAGATTGTTTATTAATTTAATGCGAAAATTAAATATTCACTCAGAATATTTTCCACCTAAGTAAAAATCCGGACAAAGTCCGAATGGAAGGCCGAAAGTCCGGAAGTCCGGACAAATCCATACGGATGGTAACCCTAGTCCCACCCCCATACTTTCACACCACACAGCACACCTCGCAACACACCTCGGAGGCTCCACACCTAATTAGCAACCGCTAAAGTTTTCAAGGGCAGCCGTACGATTACGATTACCCAGTGCCATAGTGCGCTGCTGTAGACCTTACATTCTGTACGAGGCGGCATTTTGAAATAGGCCGACATCTACACGTGGCACAGTAACTGGTTTGAAGCAGTTCTAGTGCTGAAAATTAAACGTGGATTGAGACATCTTCCTTATAGATTGCACTACTGAACGGGACATCATAAAAAATGATGACGAACCATACCGAATATGCATATGTCTGAAATATTGTTATTGTTGTGTGTTCTTTATGGCGAAATAAATATCTGAATCTGAATCTGAATCTGACATTTTCCTGAAGTGGGAAACGAACTGATAAGCCATATTAAGGAAACAGGAAATAGTCGCGGCTAAAAAAAGTTTGAACTGAAGGTCTTTGTCGCTCGTACAGTATGTAACGCATACAACGCATACAGCATGACAACGTGTCCCAAAACTCAACGTCAAGCGGGAACCAGGGAGTAGGCCAGTTTATGACTAACCAGGGAAAAATAAGAAAAAAAATCTGAGTCATTAATTTTTTTTGAAAAAAAAATTTAGTGAATATTTTTCTTGGTAAAACTACAGGCATTCTGGTTTTATTTGGGAGAGTTATTTAGGCTTCCAAGATAAAAAAATTAACAATTATATTTGAAAATTTGTAGTCGTAGTACCTAAAATGTAAGAGATGTCAATTTTCAACGTTTTTCAAAAAATGCTCATATCACAAAAAACAAACGACAAGGATTTTTTTTTTCTTATTTTTTCCTGGGTATTCATAAACGGGCCTACTCCCTGGTTCCTGCCTGACGCTGAGTTTTGGTACACGTTGTATAAGAAAATAAATACTGTTGTGAAACGAATATCCCACCGTTGTTTCCGGTTAGATTAGATTAGTAGGTCTATGGCCGCAATGCTACGAACGGGCGTCTTAATTGCGGGGTAGGTGTGGAATCGACCGCACCGGGGTTGTTTTTGTTTTCGTTGGTTTTAAGTTTTAATCGCGCCGCTTAACAAACCCCATTCCACCACCTTCCCGTTACAAGTTCATTATGTTTCTGTCGACGAACACACCTACCATCACTGTTTTTTAGGTTTCCGTATTCCGTACGAAAGCCTGTTACTAAGCCTCCGCCGTCCGTCCGTCCGTCTGTCCGAGGGCTGTATCTCTTGAACCGTAATAGGTAGCCCGTTGAAACGTTCACAGAATATACGTTAATAAGGCGGACGGACATAACAACAAATAAGAAAAATAAGAAAATGTTAAAAATTAAGGGGAGCTAGTCACAGTATTGAATAATAGATGGCGCCACAGGCTTTATACATTGCAATGTTGAAAGACAAAAGATATGCGGATAATAGCGGATAGATACGAAAACCTCCGTGCGCGAGTAAAACTCGCACTTTGGCATCGTTTCACGTAGGTGTCTAATGATGTACGTAAGAATAGACCCACTGCATCTCTCCCCGTGCATGTCGTAAAAGGCGACTAAGGGATAAGGACAAGATAATGTTCCAGGGTGTCGTTAGACACCTTATGGGTGGATGGGAGCCATATGTGACGCTTACAATAAAAATAAAAATAAAGATGCCGCATTAAAGGGCGACAGGTTAGCCACCTCTCACCTTTGCACGGTCGTTCCACCGAGTTATGCAGCAGGTGGGTCTGCGTGACTTACTTGTTAATGGTGCTTAATAGTTATCTTGTCCGAATTACTAAACGTGGTGATCGGTTTTGTACTGTATTTTACCAGAGTTCTTGCAGCACAACACCGATTACTCTGCTCACCCCGGTTGTCGGGATACAGCGTGTGGTATGTGTGTATGTAGTTCACAATTCTACTTACCTAATAACGGTTTTATTTCCGTTTCAATTTATTAATGAAATCGGTGTGTGACCCATTCTATCTGCTACATATAATATGTACATATATGTCTAGTGTACGTACGTATATATAATAACAAGTTTACATAATATCCGTATCTAGTGGAAGTGGGTGTATGCGTTTGGTGTACCTATTTGATATAGCAATATTACTGTGACCCATTTTGATCAATATAGTGTGTGACCAAAGAATGTCATCAAATTATTCAACGAACTGATGCGTCAGCTGAGCGATGCTGGGCCACATTACTTTAAAACAATTTTAAACATTGATTATTATATGATACTACGATTTCTCTTAGGGGGGGAGGGCGTCCATAAATTACGTCAGACGTTTTTGGCGAATTTTCGACCTCCTGCCCCTCTCGGTGAGATATGATGAGATATGGCGTGACCCCCCCCCCCCCCCCCCCCCCCCCCCCCCCCACCCATAACTCCCTTGAGATTGTGAAAATACCTACGTGTTTCCACTATTGGAATGGAAAATAGACATTGTTGATCATGAAATCAAAAGGAACCACTTTTCTCAAATTAAATTAGTAATTTTTTAATAACAAGATTTTCAGTCATATTATGCATCATAAAAATTTCTACCAATTTACTGTATTTTCAATAAATCGAAAAAAGTTACGTGAAATTTGTCAGCTTACGCCGCCGCCGCCGTCTGTCTGTCTGTCCGAGGGCTGTATCTCTTGAACCGTAATAGGTAGCCCGTTGAAATTTTTACAGAATGTGTTATTATTGCCGATAAGAACAAATAATAAAAATAAGAAAACGTAAAAAAATCACGGGGTTCCCATAGAAGAAATTAAAAAGTGCATGCGCGCCATCTACCGAAAAGACTACGAAGCATTTTAACTAATCATTAATTTGAACTAATATGAAGCATTTCATAAACACACCACAGATGGCGTGAGTGGCGCTGACCATGACATGGCGATACGGAATCCTCGGTGCGCGAGTTCGACTCGCACTTGGCCGGTTTTTTTTTATTTATGGACGCCTCTTAGTCGGTACATCCCAGGTTCACATAATAAAACACGCGGGGGCCGTTCGCTGTTCGAAGACATAATTTTCTGCAAAATTTTATTGTTGACTAAATTCCTAAGACATTGCGAATCACTGTCAACACAGTCTTATCTTATTCGTAGTGGAAGGGGCCGCGAAGATAGTAAGCAACTAACTAAAAGCGTTTACTCCACGCGTGAGCTCATTGGAAACTCAGTTGCTAAGTTCTGCAGAGTCACGCACGATACGGCTAATTTGTTGGCACACACACACCGAACTAAATACTAGAAGCGCCAAAGCGCGATGAAATTTGTTACCTACTTGTCGGTAAACAAATGTGCGCGCATTCACATACAAATTGTCATGATGAATATTTTCAAACGGTCGCATACTTTTACTTTAGGTAAATAAGTACATAAATAGTCAATTGGATTAGATTAATAACAATAATGTTTAGTATAATAATACAAATAAAGCTAATTACAAAATAAAATATAAACCTATAACCTATACAAAACTTAATAGCTCTCCTCCAGGTGGGTCGATGTGGGCACTGTCTGTTTTACTTTTGATAGTAAGTGGTCAGAATTATCAAGCTTACAATATAGTTATTCTATTCTAAGCGGTGTCTATTGTGTAGATAGCTAGTCACAATGTATTGTAATAGAAGACTATAAAAAAAACCTGCGAAGTTTTTTTCCGGCTCCTCTTTGCAGGTGTAATCGAACCGGATAGTCAGTCAGTCAGTCATATGAATGATGAATAATGAACACAGATAGAATAAAGAATATGAATGCACTAATGCTCCTCCCTCGCGTATTTGCCAACGAATTAAATTATCGGGAAGTGGCATACAACGCACCGAATTGAGGCGCGCTATTTGTGAGCATTCACCGCACTCTCCAATCGTTGTCTCCCTTATACGTATCAAATTGCCATTTAACCGTCTTACTCTATCGACGTTCACAGAGCGGAAACGTAACGTGATGCATGAGGCGCTCGCGCACTTACGCTGTTTTAAATATTGGCAATATATAGAAGAACTTCAATCGCACCTTTCTACCGGTAAAATGTATGACGAGGGCCCGTCCAGAAAGTAGAATGTCGTTGGTATTTGCGGGGTGAGCCATAATAACACAAGCATCCGTCATTGTGAAATCAGCTTATAATAAGCTGCTTTGATCAATGACATGTTTCTTCGGGCGTGTTGTATGAGAAAATCTCATCTGGTACTGTCGATCAGTGGTCACGTACAGTTAATATGTTGCTACATACTTCAAAGCAATCGATTCGCACCGCCTACGTTTTCCCGCGCCATAGTTTCGTTTTTCGATCAAATACGCAATACATACAATTTGATAGTATAGGATTGTGTCACTGCATACAGTGCTATAGTAAAATGCAAGGACAGATGAATAATGTAATCTTGATACAATAAGATAGTTACATAATTTTAGAAACATTATTTGCATTAGTATTTTGTTTGTTTTTGGTTTATTGATTACTAAACCATTTCTTTTATTCATATTCTTTTTATTTCATATTCTTTTTCAGTACCGTGTGGGGCCGGTACTTAAAAAGAATATCCCCACTGCATCTCTCCCCATGCATGTCGTAAAAGGCGACTAAGGGATAAGGATAAGATGCCGCGCTAAAGGGCGACAGGCTCGCCACCTCTCACCTTGGCACGGTACTTCCACCGAGTCATGCAGCAGGTGGGTGCTTCGTGCCTTACTTGCTGCTTGATCGATTTAATCTTGTTCGAATACTTTGCGAAACGTGGTGGTCGGTGTTGTGCTGTAATTGACAAGAGTTCTTGCAGCACAACACCGATTACTCTGCTTACCCCGATTGTCGGGATTCAGCGTGTGTGATATGTATGTATGTATGTAAATAAATAAAACCATAAAACGCGATAATTAAAATTTTGTTGTTTTTTTTTTCCTCTGAACTTTGTTATTGGCTTTATTGTTTTTTAATTTATATATTGTCGAAATAAATAAATAAATTATAACAAATATTCATTCTGAATGCTGAACCACAGATTACTTAATAGTTACTTCGTAACAGATAAATCACTCCATAGAAAATGTTCCTACCTTCGGGCTTTAATAGCCTACTGTTTCACATCGCCAATCGCTGCGTGCGAAAATGTACCTTAACGATCGAGTGTAAAGTGTTTATTGCTTTGCAGCTGCGCGCAGTTGCGTGGGCGAGCGTCTATGTATACTTCGCGCGGCTGACGAATTTGTACTGAAAAAGACCGCCGGCGGCCCGTCGGGCGATAGGTAGTTAGCGCGCGCAAGTACATAGAGTGCGTGAGGCCTGGCTGAACTCTCAGCTGTGATTTCTCGTTTGAGGCATAATCTTATGAATATCTTTTATCTTCGCTTTATCTAATCTCAGTTATTTATAGAGATTTTTTTTTCTAAAACGGACAATATCAACATCTCCATGCATACCTTCTTACCTTACCAGGCCGTAGAGCCTAACACGCCTGGGTTGGTACCACCGCACTGAATGAAAGGTCGGTTGAAACGGCCAAGTAAATAGTTCGTCTTTTTCGTGCAGTTCAGTGTAGCCGGCACGACCGAAGGGTATCACTGACATGGCACCTAGTTCACCAAGGTGTTATAGGATGACATCGCGGATGTTGTAGGCTATGTAGCCAACCGTGACAGTTTCCATGAAAAAAAACCCGGCCAAGTGCGAGTCGAACTCGCGCATCGACGGTTCCGTATCGCCATGTCATGGTTAGCGCTGCTTCATACTATTTTCGGCAGATGGCGCGCATACACTTTTTAGTTTTCTGTATGGGCAACCCCGTGAATTTTCAACTTTTTCTAATTTTTCTTATTTCTTGTTACATCGGCCATAATAACACATATTCTGTGAAAATTTCAACGGGCTACCTATTACGGTTCAAGAGATACAGCCCTCGGACAGACAGACAGACAGACAGACAGACAGACAGACGGCGTAGGCTTAGTAATAGGGTCCCGTACGACGGATACGGAACCCTAAAAACGTATTTTATTTTTATTTTTATTGATTTAGAGTAACCAACAGTGTGATCAACACAAAATTTACAAAAATACAATGGGTCACACATACACCGCTAATAGGTCACTACAGATAAAACTAAGTATATAGCGTAAGAGAAAGAAAAGTACATTTAAACAAATCAAAACTGATAAATAAACAGTTATAATAGAAAAAAATATAATAATTTAAAATAACTAATTAAAACAGAACAAAACTACACTAAACAAACATTACATGGTAATATTACTAAAATAATAAAAAGTTAAATTACAAATTTAAAAAACCCCCGACTCTTAAAAAGTCAAAAATAATTTCCGTTTACTTACTTAAAGGAGTCGGTAGACCGCTAAGTAAATTCCCGCGCAACTTTTGAGTTTTTATATTTCATTTACTTAGCGGTCCCCCGACTCCTTTAAGTAAGTAAACGGAAATTATTTTTGACTTTTTAAGAGTCGGGGGTTTTTTAAATTTGTAATTTAACTTTTATTTCAAGCTTTTTAAAAAAAACCGCATGCAAATCGGTCCACTTTTTAAGATAATTATTTTTTTTATTACTTAATTACTTTATTACTTGATTACAAACATAGCTAAGAACCATCCCGATTAAACAGGCTTCCTAATAAAAAAAAACCGCATCCAAATCGGTCCATCCGTTTGGGAGCTACGATGCCACAGACAGACACACACACACACACACACACACACACACACACACACACACTCACACACACACGTCAAACTTATAACACCCCTCCGTTTTTTTCGTCGGGGGTTAAAAACAAAACTAAGGCAGAACTCCATCACTTAGTACTAACAAAAATATATAGTGCTAGAATGTTTGTTCGAGCCAGCATTTAAGCCTCTACTCCTCGGGTCATCTGTACGGTAGGATTGATACAGACATATGATAAGTTACAGATAAGTATAGGCAATGTTCTAGGTTTTCAATCTACAGGATTCTCTTTAGTGAACCAAAACGTTGAAACAGCAAGTTTTTTAACTTCGCTCGATAGAAAAAAAAATCCAAATATTCATCTATTTTTACAGCAATTTCTATTGTAAAAATATAAAGATTTAATGTACATTTTTTAGAATTTTTCTCCAAATACAATTTTATATTCTTTATTGAACCATAATTTTAAAAGTCACAAAGCTAACATTTTTCATACTTATTAAAATAAAAAATATTTGCGCATTATTCGCCTTCGCTTTGTTTTATCGTAAGTGCCTTGTGGCGATTCCATCCCGCTCTAGTAAAGAGGAAACTGCCTAAAGGGGAAACGGGGTGACGGCGCCCCTGTCCCCGCTCCCCATTCCGCTGAGCGCATGACGTCACTATGAGTGGAACAGGCTTAATGCGTGACTGTATTATTGCAGAGTTGCGAGGAGCAGGAGGCGCGCGTGCGCGAGCTGCGCGCTCTGGCGGCGCGCGTGGCGGCGGAGACCGGCTCGCAGGCGCTGCAGGCGGACGCGGACGCGCTGGCTCGACGGCTCGACGCCGTGTGCGGCGCCGTGCGCACCCTCGCCGACATCGGCGAGGCTCGCGCGCGGGCCAGGACGCGCGCACAGCACGCGCAGGACGCGCTACGACTCATGCACAACGTGAGCTGCCTCACATTACTTGCAACCAATGTACTTCACGTTACTTCCAACCAATGTACTTCATATGACTTGCGAATAATGTACTTCATATGACTTGCAAACAATGTACTTCACATTTATTGCAACCAATGCACTTCACGCTACTTGCAATCATTGTACTTCACATTGCGTGCAATCAATGTACTTCACATTACTTGCAACCAATGTACTTCACATTACTTGCAACCAATGTACTTCACATTACTTGCAACCAATGTGCTTCACATTTATTGTAACCAATGTACTTTACGCTACTTGCAATCATTGTACTTCACATTGCGTGCAATCAATGTACTTCACGCTACTTACAATCATTGTACTTCACATTACTTGCAACCAATGTACTTCACATTGCTAGCAACCAATTTACTTCACATTACTTGCATCCAATGTAGTTCACATTACTTGCAACCAATGTACTTCACATTACTTGCATTGCAACCAATGTACTTCACACTCTTACAATCATTGTACTTCACATTACTTGCAATCATTGTACTTCACATTACTTCTAACCAATGTACTTCATATGACTTGCAAACAATGTACTTCACATTACTTGCAACCAATATACTTCACATTGCTTGCAACCAATGTACTTCACGCTACTTGCAACAAATTTACCTATTTCATATGACTAGCAACCAATGTACTTCACATTGGTTGCAACCAATGTACTTCATATGACTTGCAGCCAATGTACTTCACATTACTTGGCAACCAATATACTTCACATTAATTGCAACCAAATTATACTTATCATTGTTTCAAACCAATGTACTTTACATTGCTTGCGTCCTTGGACTCGATACAGAGCCGAGCCATCCGGCATGGCGGTGACCAGAAACTCACAGATGGTCCGGAGAATATTTATGAAGCTAATGTGAGTGGAAGCGTTGGGAATATCGGGCTCGCACTAGACGCACATACCTGAACCAGATGGAGCAGTGTGAAAAAGAGGCGTCAGAGGCCTATCAGAATCGGGGCACGTAGAGATCCTTTGTCTCTGCCTGCCGCATTGTGAAAAAAGTGTATTTGCAACTATATTATATCTATAATTGTTTAGTGACACATGTTTCAAAAGACGCAGAAAGATTTTACTTCATATTTACAAAACGCTCTCTTGCAGGACCTGGCGCCCGTACACGAAGACAGCGAGATAGTTGAGGACAAGCTGGTAGCGCTACGAGACAACCTGCTCTCGCTGGGCCGCGCCGAGGGCGACATCGCGCCGGCGGTCGCCGAGCTGCCGGAGATCGACCGCGACGCCGGCTCCGGCGACACCTCCATCGTCAAGATCCTCGAGCTGTGGCAGCTCATGTTCCGTGACACCTTCCTGCACTACCACCGGCTCTCCTCGTCGCTCGTGCGCAGCGGCGACGCCGACACGGCGCTGCGGCTCTGGCGCGAGTACCTACTCGACCTCCAGTCCTTCCTCTCGGGCTCCATCCCGGAGGACTACGAGAACCTCACCGAGCACCGCCACCTGTGCAAGGTGCACCAGAATCTCCTATCCTCGCAGCGCTCCGTGCTGCTAGCGGACGGCAAGGGGCGCAAGCTCGGCGACGAAGCGCTCGCCGAGAAATTCAACGTACTGACGAACCTGCATAACGAGACGCTAGCGCGGATTGTCGAGAGGCACGACGAGGTGAGCTCGCGCATCGCCTCCTGGGAGGACTACAGGGACTGCCAGAACCGACTGCTGCGGTGGCTCAAGCACATGGAGCGGGAGAAGGAGAAGCTCCAACTGCGCTACGTCCACATGAGGAGAGTCGATAAAGTGTTGGCGCGTATACAAAATTTGCTGGACCAAATTCCCGACGGACGAAGTCAATGTCGCACCCTCATGGAGAGGCTGAAATTCGTACTCGAATTCAGCGACGAAGCTTATGGAGCTTCGGTTAGGATGGAGTCCTCCGGAGTCGTTAAAAGGGTCGACAATCTACAGGCCGGATTAGAAACGTGGCGAGATTTCCTCGTTAGAATAATTCGGCTAATCGGCGAGTATGAAACTCTAGTCACCGACCTACAAAAATTATACATGGATACTCAGGACACGATCCTGTCGTACTCCGACGAGGATCGCATTTCGAGGCCGCACTTGAAAACGTTAATCCAGACATTCCATGAACTGCAATCAGCGATATCTAAGACGACGGCTCAGCTGGAAGCTCTCAGCGTCATCCAGGAGCAGCTGAAGGAGTGTCTCAGTCCACAAGACATCAGGACAATCAACCAGAGAATATGGCAGCTGCGTCAGCAGCAAGCCGACCTTGAACACCAGCTTTCGATTATCGGCCACCGATTGCAGGAAAGGCTGGAGGTTTACGCGATCTTTGAATCGCGCCTCACCAAATTCGTCGAATGGATGTGCGCACTCGAAAACCGTCTCGAAAAAACTAGTCAAACCGGCGAGGTCGGCGCCGCAGATCCCCATGACTTAATTCGAAGAATAAATTCAGATATTCAAGCTGAAACGTTGATGAAGGTGCGCGAGTTCGACTGGCTCGTCGAAACCGGTACCGCGCTCGTCGAGCTGTCCCGAATGGACGAGAAGTCATACAGCAAGGAAACGAAAAACCGCATTAAGAATATCCAGCATAGGTGGGCTCATTTGCTCGAGTCGAGCAGAGCGCGAGTCACAAAGATAACGCAACTGCTCGATACGATCCTACAACTGGAGGAGAGGCTGTCGGAGATTAGGATACGCCTGCACGCAGTCGAATCTCAGATGAGTCAGCCGATAGTGCTCGAAAACCTCCGACCGAAAGACGTCGATCAGAGATCGACGGAGCGCGACGAGATACAAAAGACCATAGATCGCGAGAGCGGCGAAATCGGAGAGGTGTTGAACCACTGCGAGCTCGTGTTCAACGACCCGGACACGTTACGTGGCAACTTCGACGTCCGAAACCTCCGAACCGGCGCCGACATCGTCGAGCGCAAGTGGCGCGCTCTTTGCGATACATCTGGCCGCCGCAAGCAGACGCTGAGGAATGTGCGAAAGGCGACCGAGGTCCTCGAGACAAGTCTACAGAAGATCGAACGGCAACTATCGGAGCTTGAGAAGCGGGTCGAGAAGATCGAAGAGAGAAGACGCAAGGGGAAGACGGAGGATACGGACGCGCAGGCGGAGTTGGTACTCCGGGAGTTGAGGAAAATGGAGGACGGTGTGATTTCACTCGAGCGCGCCCACGCAGACATCACCAGCGCTTCCGGCGTCGAGCTCCGTGGCGCCGCGGCCGACGATGCGGCGCGCGTGCGCAGCGTGGGGAGCCGCTGGCGGGCGGCGCAGGCGCGTCTCACCTCGCTCGACGTGGACGCGCACCGCAAGTTCGTGGACGCGCACGGGCAGCTCGTGGTTGCGCTCGCGCAGGCCGACGTGCGGCTCACGCGCGCACAGCACCTCCCCGCCGACCCCGACGACATACCCGCCAGACTTCGGGAACTCGACGTGAGTCTTTCATTACTACGAGTCTAATGTAATCTAATGCTTTTGCAATTTTCATCACTACCTAAAATTAATCATAGGAATTGTTAAATCAACCGCATTTATTGTATTTTGTCATTTATTTAACTTTATTCTAAATTTATTTCATTATGTAGTTTTAGTTGATAAGTTATGTGTGTGTAAATGTGGAAACTTTACCGTTCTAGGTTTTTAGAGTAAGTAGGTACTTTATCGTACCTTATTTAGTAATATATTTTGAACTGTATATTTTCCTAAAATTTGAAAATAAAAACAAATAAAATAAAGGAGGTGGAGCGGGCTGTTCGTGAGTGCGACACTCTGGCGGCCTCGGCGGACCGGCTGGCGGAGTGCGTGCTGACGAGCGCGGCGGCTGCAGACACCGCCGAGCTCGGCGTCGGCGACATGGTGGCCGAGTACCGCGCCCTGCTGGACGACGTCGGCGCGCGGCTGCTGGAGGCGCGACGCGACCTCACAGGCGACGTCGACTCCGCCGTACAGGTTAGTTCATATACAGGGTGTTGGAACAGCCAGTACATTAAATTTAGGAAATTATTATTGGGATCATTAGTACCTGGATAATTAGGAAATTATTGTGGGATCACTGGAATCATTAGGAAATTATTGTGGGATCATTGTAGGAGTGGGGAAAGATATTCCCTGGGAGCCCGTTTCACACCTTTGCAGTGCGGCACAAGAACGATTTAGAGAATCGTGCAGTTCGAAGAACTCTTCTGTCGACTACAAAGGGTTGTTCCGCGAGAGTATGGCGGGTTTGCCGAAGGCGAACATGATACGGGAAGCAAGTTCGTCAGAGCGGCGGCCATAGTAGTACCGATATATCAATATACCTATATCAATATATCAATCAATACAAATAATCGTCATCTCCTTGACGTCTCCATCTCCAAAAACAATGTTTTACAGAGTGACTGTACATTTCCAGGTGGAAACGCTCAAATTTGAAACGGACGCCGCACTGCAGGTCGACACGCTGACTTCGCGCGAGACCTATCGCGCCGAGCTCCTGGTCGCCGCGAGCGAAGCGGCCGAGTCGCTGGAAGCCCTGCGCGGCGTACTCGAGACCGAGACCAGGGAGAACGCCAGCGGGGACGAGCTGGCGGCGGCCGCGCGTGCCGTCGCCAAAGCTGGCGCCGAACCTGCCCAGCCGATCGAGCTAGCCAAGCATCTGTCTGAGCTGCTGCTGACGGAATGCGACGCGACTGAGGATGAAGCGCTGCTCGGCGAGGTTGGATCGCTTGCGCTGCGCTACGAGGAGCTGTTGGCACAGGCCAAGAAGCGCGAGCTACAGATCAACAACTTGAGGTTAGAACGATCGTGTTTCGTTTTGCTTTTAAACGGTTTAGGTGTGATTCCATTTTCGAATTGAAACGTTGGAAGTCTATAAGGTCTAAAGTGCCAAAACGATGAAACGGAAAACATAAGCCCCGAAATACGATTTTGTATGGAGAAAAATAGTCACGTGAATAACCTCTATATTTTGCTCTTAAGGGGACCCCCCCTTAAGAGTAGTTACTGGGCAAAACATCACATCATATTATCCTAACTATAGCCATATTTCAATAGATATAACTATAATTTATATGTTTATAGTTAGGTAAAGATTCAAGGTATAATGTGTGATAGATTATTGTAATATAATCTTGTAAATTCTCTGAAAAATAAGTGGGTGAAAAGTGGTGAAAACGTTCGAAAATGCATTTGCTACTCTCGTTACAAATACGTCCATACAAAAAACGCTCGCGCACGGCAACGGCCCAAAATTTAGAATGTTCAAAGATAGTTCAGTGAAAAACCATTTATTCTGTAAGCGTTTGAATTTATTTAGATGATTCTTAGTCTTATTGACTCTAAGCTCATTGGTGCATTTTTCGTATTAGGTGCATTTGTAAAAAATGGCGAGGGAAATAGCAAAGGCATTTTTGAACGATTTTACCACTTTTCAACCACATATTTTTAAGGGAATTTATAAGATTAAATTAAAAATAACGTAATCACATTATACCTTGAATCTTTACCCAACTATAGGCATATAAATTATAGTTAACTACTTGAAATATGGGTATGGTTAGGGAAATACGAAGTGCTTTTGCCTAGTACCCCCCCTTAAGACCCGAGTTTAGAGTATCACTAGGCCATGACACATAGAACATAATTGAAGTGAACCTTTGAAGTGAACACTCAATATAGATTTTTTTCATCACTTAGTCCCTAATAGACTTTCAAGCCTTCAATCTATTTTCAAAACGTTCGTTGCACACTGTACCCTGGTGTGCGTGCACTATTTATGTAATGTACATTTCTTCTAACTGTAGGTACTAACTCAGAATTTGAACAACCTGGATTGGTAGCTTAGCCTGGATAGCTTCGGAGGCGCAGTGGCACAGATTAGCAAAGTAAACAGCACGAGAACCTAACATGTGATGCTTGCTAACTTTCTCCGCATGATTTGCGACTGACTTCGCTTTTTTCTTCGTAGGTTGCCTCACTCTGCGTGCTACGCTCTCTCTTGTGAACAGTGAGTATTTGCTCTTTGGTATTTAAATAACACTTAAAAATCTAGGGGCGAGTCACTCTCGAGTGTCTTATTTTTAACTGACTTCAAAAAAAGGGGGAGGTTCTCAATTCGACTGTATTTTTTTTTATGTTTGTTACCTCAGAACTTTCGACTGGGTGAACCGATTTTGATGATTCTTTTTTTATTTGAAAGCTGGTGCTTCCCATTTGGTGCCATTTTCAATTTGGTCAAGATCGGATTGGAAAGGATCGGATTTCATAAATTTTTTATTTTTTGTCTTAATACTAAACTTAGATGTGTTACCGAGTACACTCGCTACTGCTACGAGTATACTCGTAGAGATGCAGCACTCTTCTAATACTTTTAAGAGGAAAATGTCGAATATTTTAGACACTTGTTTAATATTACTACTTATTCTTAAATACGTTACCGAGTACACTCGCTACTACTCCAGTGTACTCGTAGAGATGCAGTACCTACAGTAGTTGTTTTACTTAATCGAATATATTTTCGTATATTTCAAACTATTATTTTAAATTTTGATACTCGAGAGTGACTCGCCTCTCGAACTTCAATAAATATTTATAATAACAAATTTGATATTTTACGTTATAGCAAAAGCGCTTACCCAAAAGCTGCTCAGTAAACTAAATCAAACTAAATCTAATGGTGTGTGTTCTTTATGGCGTTATCAATATCTGAATCTGAATTCGGTAGAGAAAACAAAAATGGGGGTGTCACGCCAAAGAAGTATAAATTCTAACGCCCGTAGCGTTAGAATTTATACTTCTTTGGCGTGACTCTCTACTTCCCCCCTCCCTCCTAATTTGGATGCGGTGACGGTGACGATGACGATGACGAACTTTAATAATTTGTATGCGGTGGTGACGGATTACGATGACGTTTTTTCTGAGTTTACTCCCCCATTTTCAAAACGCACCTAAAGAAGTATTAGGTAACTGTCAGCCTCCGTAGCTCAGTGGTGCGGTCGGTCGACTGTCACTTGTTATTTGTTTAAAAATCATTCGTAGGCAATACATATTGCACTTGAATTCGTAAAGTTTTATAAATTGAATTCGTAAATACCTACTCAAAATAATCCACTTAATCAGAGCTGATCGTCGGTCCGATCATAAGCACACCTGGGTGCGGTCAGTGGATGGATGGGTTACCGCTCGACCGTTGGAGGCTGACCGTGGTTCGGATGCCACGTAAACTGTAGGTCCCTTCCCTTCTCACCTTCCTAGGTGTTAGGGTTTAACCCGCCCGGCTTGGTACCGCCGCACTGAATAAAATGTCGGTCGAAACGGCTTGCAAATAGTTCGTGTTTTTCCGTCCAGCTCAGTGTACGACACGACGAAATTATTGAATTTTTGAAAAATTTTGGAAAATCTCAAAAAGTTATAAACCGATTTTGGTCATTCAAATTGCACTTTGAACCTCTCCGGCAGACGGACATTTTGACATACAGTCCATCCACGTACCTCTCATATCTGCGAAACTACAGGCAAATTTAATGTCACAATTTCATAAACCGGGGCACTATACTCGATCACGAAAAAATAAACATTTTCAATGTTAAAACTTCGTAATGGTGTCTTAAAACTTCGAACAACGTTGCAGCGAGGCCGGCCGTCTGACGTGCCCGCTCTGCTCCGACCGGAACTGGAAGCAGCTGGACAACGACCTCTGGCGGCTGGAGCAGTGGCTCCAGTACGCCGAGGCCACTGAAGCGACGAGGGCCGAGCCGCCCACGCAGTACGAATTACTCGAGGACGCTATACAGGTATCTACAACGCCGCCACTCACTACCACTATTCTCGATAGCTCAGTGGTGCAGAGAGTCGACTGTTGCTATTGATTGTTAAGCAACGCTGGGTGCGGTCAGTACTTGGATGGGTGACCGCTCGACCGTTGGCGAGGCTGACCGTGGTTCGGATTCCACGTTAAACTGTAGGTCCCTTCCCTTCTTACCTTACTAGGTGGTAGGGTTCAACCCGCCCGGGTTGGTACCACCGCACTGAATGAAACGTCGGTCGAAACGGCTATGTAAATAGTTTGTGTTTTCCGTCAGTTCAGTGTAGCCGGCACGACCGAAGGGAAGCACTGACATGGCACCTAGTTCACCCGGTGTTATGGGCTGACATCACGGATGTTGTAGGTGATCTAGCCAACCGTGCCAGTTTCTTCCTACAACATCCGTGATGTCAGCCCATAAATAATAAATAATAAATAAATAATAATAAATATCCGTTTATTGGATGAAATCATTATGCTATTATGGATGAAATCATTATTATAAATAGTTTCAATAAATAGTTTCTATTATATACAGGGTGTCCCAGAAACCGACGATAATCCTTTAACAGGAGATAGGGCTGCTAATTACCTCTCAGAATATCTAATTTTAGGTTTAGTAAAAATGGCTTAGTTTTTGAGATATTGTCATTTTTGTAAAAATCCAAAATTTTCTCCCTCAGCTCATTTTTTTAAATGCCACAAGTACAAATGTAAGATTTTCTTAAATCTATTTTTTGTCAAATACTCCTGAAAAGTAAGGCTTTCACATGGTATAATTTATTTTTTCATATTTAATCCTGTTTAGCTGAAAAACGACTTAAGATCCACATGTTAAAATTTTTTCAGCCTCATCCCTTGAGTTTGGCCCTTTGCGGTGAAAAAAAAAAATTACTACACGAAAGTGGCATTATGCAACAAAAATATACCCATCTAATGTAGTTTTTAAAATGGTACATCACTTACCGATTTGCCCAATAATTTATGAGATATTGTTATTTAACTGCAAAAGGACCGCGGAATTTGATAACTGTTCTACCAAGTACGAATAGGAATAAAATAAACACTTGAAGTAATTGGTCTTTATTAACCTGTTAAAGTAGATGTTCATATTGTTTACAACCTGCACAAATGCTAGCTCGACATCTTCTCATAAATGCCCGGTTGATGCGTCGAGCAAGTACTCGATGCAAGTGCAGATACGTCCACCTATGCTATGTAGTTAGTGTTTTCCGTCCAGTTCAGTGTAGCCGGCACGACCGAAGGCAAGCACTGACGTGGCACCAAGTTCATCCGGTGTTATGGGCTGACATCACGGATGTTGTAGGTGATGTAGCCAACCATGTCAGTTTACATAAAAAAAAACCTGAGCTACTGCCTTAATTCTTTCTTTGAGCTCTATCAAGTTTTCTACCGGTTTCCCGTAAACTTTTTCTTTTAAATAGCCCCAATAATAAAAATCTAACGGATTTAAATCCGGTGATCTAGACGTCCGGTCTATCTGTGGGGATGCAAGACGTCCGTTGAATTGTAGAGACTTTAAACGGGCGAATTATCTTGAGTTTCTGCAACAGGAGCTTCAGAGCCTTTTAGAAGATGTACCATTGGCCATACGGAGGTGGTTGCAAAATGATGGCTGCCCAGTCCATTACGCTAGAGAAGTGCGTAATTTTTTAGACCAAGCATATCGAGTACTTGCTCGACGCATCAACCGGGCATTTGTGAGAAGATGTCGAGCTAGCATTTGTGCAGGTGGTAAACAATTTGAACATCTCCTTTAAACAGGTTAATAAAGACCAATTTACTTCAAGTGTTTATTTTATTACTATTCGTACTTGGTAGAACAGTTATCAAATTCCGGGGTCCTTTTGCAGTTAAATAACAATATCTCATAAATTATTGGGCAAATCGGTAAGTGATGTACCATTTTAAAAACTACATTAGATGGGCGTATTTTTGTTGCATAATGCCACTTTAGTGTACTAATTTTTTTTTTCACCGCGAAGGGCCAAACTCAAGGGATAAGGCCGAAAAAATGTTAACATGTGGCTCTTAAGTCGTTTTTCAGCTAAACAGGATTAAACCTGAAAAAATAAATTATACCGTGTGAAAGCCTTACTTTTCAGGAATATTTGACAAAAAATTGATTTAAGAAATCTTACATTTGTACTTGTGGCATTTAAAAAAATGAGCTGAGGGAGAAAATTTTGGATTTTTACAAAAATGACAATATCTCAAAAACTAAGCCATTTTTAATAAACCTAAAATTAGATATTCTGAGAGGTAATTAGCAGCCCTATCTCCTGTTAAAGGATTATCGTCGGTTTCTGGGACACCCTGTATAATCTATTCGAAAAATAAAACAATTGTTTGATATTTTGCGGATGCTTTCCTGGTAGGCGTTTCTATCTCTTTTATAATATTCCTCAGGCAGAGCAGGTTGTAGAGCGTGGGCGTGTGATGCATTTCGCAGGAGCACCGCGAGTTCCTGCTGGACCTGGACTCGCACAAGTCGATCGTGGTGTCGCTGAACATCGTGGGCGCGCACGTGGCTCAGCACGCGGGCGACGCGCGCGCCGCCGGCGAGCTGCGCGCGCGGCTCGCCGCCGACAACGCGCGCTGGGACGCAGCGTGCGAGAGCGCCGCCGCCAGGCAGCGCTCGCTCCAGCACGCGCTGGTGCACAACCAGCAGTTCCACGATATCGGTGAGCGCACCATCACACCTGATCGAGCATCTTATTTACCATCCATCTTGCTGTACGCCCCGCCAAGGCCGCCGTGCTGGACGTAGCATACACACCATCGTGCGCGTATCCAGCGTGCTAGTTTCAGTCGAACGAGTGAGAGAGAGAGCACGTCTATTGTTTTGTTGTCTATATAAAAAAATATAAAAACCGCCTTCAAAAATGTATGAAATAAAAAAATAAAAATCGAACCCTAGAGTTGAAGGCGGTCGGTTATTTTTGCTTGCTTTAGCACCACCGCCTTCAACTCTAGGGTTCGATTTTTATTTTTTTATTTCATACATTTTTGAAGGCGGTTTTTATATTTTTTTAAATAGTTTTTTATTTGACAGTTTTTTAGTAATTTTTATTTGCTATTAATGTACTCGGCGGAATCGCTCGGCCTTCGGCCTCGCGATTCCGCCTCGCTTTCCAATCCGATCTTGACCAAAAAAAAAATGGGACCACCTTGGAGCTAGACTGAACCGAACACAAAAAGAATCATCGAAATCGGTTCACAATTGGGGAAGATATTGCTGAACATACATAAAAAAAAATACATACAGCCGAACATAGAACCTCCTCCTTTTTTGAAGTCGGTTAAAAATGGCGCCTGTTTTATCCAAACGTCAAAAAATGGAACGTCAAATTTGCTGTAGAGAGCGTTTCAACTAAATCTTCCCTTCGCCGTTATGTTGGATCCACTGTTAGGGTCACTGTCAGTGCTTAAATTCGTGTTACCAGATTGTGAATATTATATTACCTAATAATGTAATCGGTATTTACCACAGAGCATCAAATACCTACCGCGCGCGCCCCCTACTAGAGACGCCCTAAGCGATAATATTTGAAACCCAAAAACTACCGTATAATAAATAAGTAAGTAATAAGTATTTACCGTATAATAAATACGGTACATACCGATAATTACGGGTAAATCTGTACACATAGCAACCCTCAACGCTGTTTTGACAGATAGACAGTGGAGCCAACATAACGGCGAAGGGAAGATTTAGTTGAAACGTTCTCTACAGCAAGCCTACACACGATCCAGCACGCACGATGCACGACCGTCCTGACGTACGTCCGGGATATTCATCATCCATCGGCGACGTACGTCACGCTTAGACAGTGGTGGGGGGGGACCGTTGCTGGATGCAAAATGCGTCCAGCGGGTCCAGCAAGCAATTAATAATAATTACCGACGTACATCGAGCCTATTCATTGTCGTTTTTCATCGTGCGTCGTGCGTGGCCTTCGCAGGACGTACAGCAGGCTGGATGGTGATAGGCGCTTAAACGACGAAGAGCGCTCTTCGTACCAACGAGGTATTATGTACTAGAGTTCTCACTCGGGTGACGGGCATTGCTCCGCCGAGTTGAGGCACAATTTACGAATTGGGGCACATGAAAACTAGTCGATCGCGAGCGGCCGAACGCGTCGCACGTGTCAGCGCCTGCGCGCATCGCGCATGCCCGGTTGTATTTCAATGCACATGTTGTGACATGTTGGGGTGGCCTTGGCTGGCGTTGTCGCTTACCTGCCGCTAGCCCCTCTCCCGCTCGCTTCCCGCCCCGCGTGAGTCCCTCTCACCGCCCGCTAGCCCCACTCCCGGTCGCTTCCCGCCCGCGCGAGCTCCCCTCTGCCGCTCGGCTCTGCGCCCCGCCTCCCCGCTACCTTACCTCATACCTCAACTGGTGTTACGCCGTTTCTCTGTATCTTTTCTTTGTAGCGATGATAACTCTATACATAATACCTCGTTGCTTCGTACAGAGTATTTCGTTAGCGTCAAGCAATCATATAGGCACCTGTCACGCCACCAACCTGACAGCGTGAATAGGTCACGCCCAACTTGAAGTACCCGAGACTGTAATTGGGGGGAAATATATAATATTCGTTTCTGAAATAATACTACAGCAATTTATATTCAAACTCACATTATAATAAATTATTATGAACAAATAAATTACAACGCACTCTTATTCCTAGTTAATTCCTCTGTGATTGTACGTAGGCACGCAGTGTTTCAAGTTTTCACATTCCACCTTTGGTGAGCTGCGATGCAATCACCAGCATAGATAGATACAATATGTTCGAACAGGATAGGTACAATTTAATTTAAAATGACGTCTCAAACTAAAGTCTCCTCTTGTGAATCTGGAGTTATGAAGACCAGATAGTCTGCGGTTGTGTGATGTGATGATCTACCGTGGAGAAGAGAGTAAAGAGGAGTTGCGGGCAAATCGGGTAAGGTCGCGCGCTACCAACTGGGGGCATGGCGTGGTGGCGTTCGCGGAGTGGAGATAAGCGATTCATGATTGGTAGACTAGTCGTGCCTCTCACCACCGCCACTGCCTGCACTGGCGACACAGACATGTTTAAGAGTCCGTAATACCTCACATTTATTCGACTGATCCTCTGTTATATCGACAATACTGCAAAAATCACTCTGTAATAAAATATGATAAAAGTGAGTACTAATTCTGCGTATAATGCGTAGCGAAAACATGATTCCATTTAATATTCTCTTTAGAACAAAAAATATTGCAAAATTACCTCCAAAACCGCCAGTAAAACCGCTAGTATTCAATAAATACTTTAAATTATTTTATGAAACTTTGCATATGAAAATAACTGATCTCTATATAAAGCAGGTCCTATTTAATTTTATAATTTTTTTTTCATTCAAAACACCGAATAAACTACGCAATTTAGACTAACGATTAAATCATCGAATACGTCCATCCCCTTTCGTTTTCTCACAGATTGTCTATCGGCCTACCCCGCCCGGTCTCTAGCAGCGTCATAACGACTCTTAAGACGAGACGGAAGTTAACTTTCTTCATACAAAATCGTCTTTTATATTTTCTAGCCCGCTAAACTTTATCCGATTTTTATAAATTGTTTTGTTTGTTTTAAGGACAGTTCAATATACGTTTATTTTTTGTTTAGATGAAATATACCTACAACACTGGAGCTAAAAATTTGTATTTCGACCAAAAAAAAATAGCATTTTTTTTATTTAAGTTCATTAAACTTTATTGAGTCATCAATTTAGATATTCAAAAAATAAAAAGACAGGAACGTAGATTCCTGACTGTCCTTATTACAATAAAAAAAAGAATTGTAAAAATCGGATAAGGTTTAGGGGTGTAAAAAACATAAATGCGGAAAGATCATTTTGTATGGACAACGTTAACTTCCGTCTCGTCTTAAATAGACTCTTAAATATACTCGTCATAACGAAATTGTAACTAGAAACGTCCTCTGCACTGTCTCCTCCGTGTACCTACACCAACAAATCACCCAATTTTTTTAACTGTGCACTTCGAGCCCCCCGCTTACTTCCTCACCTCTCCGCCGACGCCTATCAGTAGACACACACACACACAGCAAGGCGTGGTACTGATAATGCGTCTGCGGAGAGGTGAGGAAGTAAGCGGGGGTGAATTCAGTCCTGCCAACCTAACGACGTTGACAGATCGAAGTGCAAAGTTAAAAAAATTGGGTTATACGATTAGAGATCGTTTCAACAAAAAATTCCCTTCGCCGTTATGTTGGCTCCACTGTCAGTGTCACTGTCAGTGCTTAAAATCGTATTGCCAGATTGTGAAGATTATATTACCTAATAATGTAATCGGTATTTACCGTATAATAAATACGGTAAATACCGATAATTACGGGTAAATCTGTACACATAGCAACCCTCAACGCTGTTTTGACAGATAGACAGTGGAGCCAACATAACGGCGAAGGGAACTTTTAGTAGAAACGCTCTCTACATGTTCGCGCACATCGCGCCATTGCAGTGGTGGAGCTAGTGTCGCGGCTGGCGGCGGCCGAGCGCGGCGTGCGGGCGCGCGAGCCGCTGCGGCTGACGCGGCCGCCGGACGAGCTGCGGCGCGACTTCCGCCGCTTCAGCGAGCTGCGCGACGAGCTCGAGCGGACGGAGCCGCGCGTGCACGCTCTGCACGAGGCCGCGCAGCTGCTGCGCCGCGGCGACGCGCCACCGCAGGCCGACGACATCTGCAGGAGGTGACAACACTTGCGCTTTTTTAAATTGTTTATTTTTGTATATTAGTTAGTACTTAATTTTTTATCCGCTGCGCTAAGCACAAAGGAGGGTCATGTTTTTTTATATTTTATTTCTAAAATTTTACAGCATTACATAAATATTTAACTGACATGATATATAAAAAAAAACAAAGCAAATTTCAGATTAATATAACAAAAAGAATCAATATAATATATTGATATGATATGAATATAGTATATTATACTAAACAAAGCAAAGGAAGAAACATTTACACCTACAGAAAACATTTTTTTACCTACCACTGTGTGTGTGTTTTTTTCGTAAATTATATTATTAGACGTATTTTAGTAACTATCCACATAATAATATAGCCTGCAGTATATCGAAAGTACAGCTTGAGAGCAAGATTAACAATTTTACTGATAGTTCTGCCTACTACTGACAGACTTAATTAAGTGTATCAGCTGTAAAGAGGATTTATATATGGTTAACATTTGATACATAATTTGTATCAACTCAATAATGTTAGAATAGAACGATGGATCACTAATGCACAATCTATCATTATGCAACGGCAGACTGGGCGAGCTGCGCTTGCGGCTGCAATCCCTGCGCAAGCTATCCGGCGTGTACGCGCTGAAGTTGGGCGCCGCGCTCGCGCGCCATCCGTCGCACCTCTCCTCCGCCCTGGCCGCCGTAGCCGCCGCCAGCGCCGCGCCCGCGCAGGTACAAACACCTCACACCTTCCGTGCTCATACAACATCCACTTTGCTGTGTACTGGTACCGATGTCGTTGTTTTGCTTGTACAGTCATCGCCATCAAAACCCAGCAAAAAGTCAGGATGAACTCAAAAACTGTACTAAACTAGATAGACGCGGTGCTGTGGCCCTGCGCTTGCTACGCCAAAAGGAATATGAACTTATAAAGGAATATGATTGGGCTAGCGCGCGCACAAGCGAGCGGTAAGAGGAAGCGATGCATAAGGCCCTACCTAATGTGTTAAAAATGTCAAATGGTGATGACGAAAATGATAGATGGCGTTATTCCTCAAAAATTCAACGCCATCTATCATTCGTCATTACCATTTGACCTATTAAACTTTCATATATATATATATACACAATTTTATCTGACGACGACAATAGGGCGAAATATGATAAAAAATATGTGTTTTTTTAATTAATAATTTTAATAATATGTAGGTATATTAAAAATAGCTAAAAACCAAATATTGGCATAAAAAGTATTTAATTCATAATGTGTTAAAACGAAAATAGTTTTCTCGCCGTCTTTCTCCGCTCTACGAGGATTGTCGGTATTGCAAGCAAGGGTGAGGGGACGCCGGAGTCTTATGTATGATTGTCGAGAAAATACTTATCGAGCACCGCGACTATCCAAGTTTGGTACGGTCTTTGATCATATGGCCATTACCGGTAACAACGAGATTTTGTAGCTTTTCGCTGGGTTTAGAGACCGAAGACTATACAAGTATTGTTTAGGGTTGCTCGGTTTATGGATCAGTCATTTATTCTTCCGTTTGGCTTGTGACAGTGAAATGGCGAAAGAATTGTAATAAAAATAAAATAAAAATAAAATACTATAATAATATAAGCGATCTAGAAATTGGCAAATTAGAAGTTAAATACTTAAGATCCACGTCACGCATTAGAGTTAGAAACACACACCCCTTACAGTGCTTTAAGTATTGCGGTCGAACAACAAAATAATGTTATAATGTAAGTTAATATAGGAAGCTTTTTAATTCTTAGTGCATTTGATATTTTTCGGCACCAATAATTTGCTGCTTTTTGAACAACTACCTAGATCGACACGTTGGTTTAATTTGCGATATAAATTGTAAGATTAGAGTCATTAATCTCCCACTGTGAGAAGTCTTAATCATTAATGAGAATTGGAATGTGAATTCGCAATAAAAAAATACAATTGCTATGTTACATTTTTCCCCTGTTTATAAATTGTTGTAACAATTATAGTTTTTTTATATATATATACAAGGTGGGACGAAAATTAATGTCATAGTGGAAATTGGCTGCCATTTTGTTAGAATTACTTTTGCTCCACCTGTTATATAAATATAAAAACCTATACTACCAAGAACTATCAAGCAATGTCAAAAAGACACAAATAATAAAAATCTTAAATGTTACAGTCGCTTTCACGAGTCATGAGCATAGATGGACAGTGAACTAACATTGCACGCAAGTATATAGTAGTCGAACGACGCGTGTGAGCCCAATAGGCGACGAGCGTCGACTGACGAACCAATCGCGTGAAGCTTCGGCGCCCCGTCGACGTCACATCCCGTCAAACCGACCAATGAAAAGTGTGCTCATGACTCGTGAAAGCAACTGTACAACGCATTTGATTTGGTCACTGTAATTAAACTTATCATTACGTTGTTGTTGCTTGTCTTCGCACCGCACTATATTTTTCAAATCACATCATTACCGAAGAAACCAAATTAATATATTGCCAAGAAAACCAAATACAATCGGCCCGCGGTAGCTAGTGTGCTGGCAAAGAAATTTAGATCACACATCACTGTTGAATATGAATAAATCTTCAACGAGATTTTTTTTTTCATTTTTTCTCTGCTTTCCATAATGGACAAGGTAATTAAATTTTTCTTTAAAAAAAATCTAAATTATTGTACACAAAAAGGAGATGTTCTATGCATTCTCAGTATTTCTCCATCATGGAAATTTTTAACTATATTGAAAATAAAATTGGTTTAATGGTTAAAAAAAAAATATTTAGAATTTTCGCAATGAAATTCAAAATTATATTACACACAAAAAAGGTTTTTTTTACTGTTTTTGTATTTTTTTCTTAGTGGAAACGCAATAAAATTTTTAATTAATAACATTAAAAGTATAGTGCGGTGTCGGAGAGGAGCGGTTGACAGATCACCCCGTAGAGCTTATTTGCACCGTATGTTGACGTGTGTTTTCACCCTGTAGCTACTGGAGTCGGAACAAGACGATCTCAGCAGCGTGGACCTGCCCCCGCTCACAGGCGACGAGTAAGTACTTGCAACACCACAAGCTCTCTCACTATCTAAATGACGTTAGGGATCCGTCGAGAAGAAAATATTAATCGGGAAGTTCCATTGTTGAAAATGCGTATTTCCATTATTCATCAGTAGGCGCTTAAACTCAACGAGGAATTATTTTTCACTAGAGCTCTTACTCGGGCAACGGGTATTGCTCCGCCGAGTTGAGGCTCAATTTACGAATTGGGGCACATGAGAAACTAATCGATCGCGAGCGGCCGAACTGGTCGCACGCGCCACCGCCTGCGCGCATCGCGCATGCCCGGTTGTATTTCAATGCACATGTGACACATGACCAACCCGGCCTTGGCTGGCGTTGCCGCTTACCGGCCGCTAGCCCCTCTCCCGCTCACTTTCCGTCCCGCGCGAGCCCCTCTCACCGCCCGCTAGCCCTACTCCCGGTCGCTTCCCGCCCCGCGCGAGCCCCTCTCACCGCCCGCTAGCCCCGCTCCCGGTAGCTTCCCGCCCCGCGGGAGCTCCCCTCTACCGGTCGGCTCTGCGCTCCGCCTCCCCGCTACCTTACCTTATACCTCAGTTGGTGGGGCGCCGTTTCTCTGTATCTTTCTTCGTAGCGATAGCTCTAGTAGTCACCACTTTAGTGAGGATTTTAATAATAATTGAGTTCGTATGTGCATGCATGTCCTTTACGTTAGTAATATAAAAGTCAATGATCAGAGCATAGATACTTTTACGTGAGACTTTTGGCTATTGTTCACGTCCACCTATATGTGCAGTTATTGAGATGGCAGCTAACTATAACGTGTGGTGTTGTATTGCTTGCAGCGCGGGCGCGGTAAGTGACGAGGCGGCCGATCAAGACCTGACGCGACTGCAGCGCGGACTGCGCTTCGTTTGTCGCGTCGCGCGCGCCTCGCTGCCCTTCCAGGCGCTCCTGCTGCTGCTGCTCGGCGCCGCGGCCCTCGCGCCCGGAGCGCCCGGCGATTCAGCAGCCTGCCGGCCCGGCGGTCTGGCGCTCGAGCCGGTCCTCCGCTACCCGGACGGCCCGCCGCCCATGTGATTCCGCAACGTCGGCCCGGGCCTTGTCAACTATTTATACTATCGCTATTATTATAGGTACTCGACGTTAAAGTAGAAGTAGACGCACAGCTTCCGCGCGCCGCCAAGACCCGCGCGCGGTCAGAACGGGACGCGGAAGAAGTATAGAGGAGATGTTTCAAGCTATAATTTTTTACGTGAAACATGCGCGCGTCTCTGGTACACGCGCGTGGATGCAGTACCTACGATGTCCGTTAATTTCTATGACATGCGTCCCCAGCCGGCGCTGGGGCGCGCCAAGGTTTCTTAGACACCTCTCTTACTATCTCCCAAGCGAGACGGGAGACGGAAGATGACTCGAGGGCGCTACGCTACCTAGGGTTGTGTGCGGCGTAACATTCCACGAAAACGATGGTGCTATTTATTGTTTAAAGCTCGCTCTCCGCCCGTCGCCCTTTCGAATGTTTTGTATAGGTTAGGTTTTGACTGGTAGAGAAGAGAGCCGGGGCGGCGGGCGGTGCGCGGTCGACCGGCCGGTGTGACAGAGCGCCCGAACGAAGCCGCGCGGGCTCCTGTATTCTGTATAAGCTCCGCGCGGAGACGACACCGCTTTCGATGTGCGTAGACGAAACGCAATCTCATTTGTTACTTAATTTACTATATATATAAAGGTGTGTATAATAGAATACCTTTGCATTACAAAGCTGTTTCATTTCATAAGCTCTACCTTAACCCTTTATATTCCAAATTCAAATTTAAAAAAGTTTTTTAAACCAAATAAATACACATTATTAGTGGTCTCTGTCCTCTACACTAGCATAGTAAAAGGAGACCAGTAGGTTAACTGGAGCCCGTTTTATAAATAATCACCTACGCTGCACCGAGCCACCAGGGCTGTCACAAGTTCACAACTCACAACACGAACACAATTGACACGTAGGTAGTGAGCCTATCATGGTGGAAATACAATTCCAGAGAGAAGGAGAGAGAGAGAGAAAGGAGAGAGGGAGAGAGAGAGGAGAGAGAGAGAGAGAGAGAGAGATAGAAAGAGATCTTTTAAAATAATTACTATTTATATAATAAATAATAAGTTTATAAATGAAATATAAGCGCGGGGCGGCCATCACTGACTACAAGCGAGGCAAGTGAGAATGTAAGTAGTGGTTGTGTACGGACAGCGTGCGCTGGCGCGCGCTTGTGCGCGCGATGGTTAACTAATCTGTTTAAACTATGACACTACTCTAGGCAGAATGTGCCGTAGAGGGACAGCTTACAATATTTTGTGGTAATATTTTTGGGTGTACGGGTAACTTACTTGGCTTCACATTACGTCGTAGACGGAGAAAATAAATTTATTTTAATAATCGAAGCATTACATACTTATAATATTCTAGTAATATAAAAAAAACTCTTTAGTATGGGTGGATAAACGATTTATGGAAACTGACACGGTTGGCTACATCACCTACTAAATCCGTGATGTGATACCAGAACATATTGATGACATAGGTTCTATGTCAGTGCTTCCCTTCGGTCGTGCCGGTAACACTGAACTGGACGGAAAACACGTACTATTCACATAGCCGTTTCAACCGACCTTTGATTTAGCGAGGTGGTACCAACCCGGACGGTTTAAACCCCACCACCTAGTAAGGTAAGAAGGGAAGGGACCTACAGTTTTCGTGGAATACGAACCACGGTCAGCCTCCAACGGTCGAACGGTCACCGATATATATGGCAAAGCCGCCACGTTTGTGCAAGGAAGCTAACATTCCAAGGTGAGCTTCCCGTAACCCTATTACAAATCCCACGCCCGTCTGTTTGTCCTCCACCACGCTTAGCCAAGTATTACGACAAGATAACCTATCAAGCAGCAAGTACCTAAGCATGAAAGCCACCTGTTGCATAACTCGGTGGAAGGACCGTGCCAATGTGATAGGTGGCCATCCTGTGAGCCTTTAGCACGTCATCTCATCTTTATCCTTGCTAGGCTTGCAATAAAAAAAATCCGGGCAAGTGCGAGTCGAACTCGCGCACCGAGGGTTCCGTATCGCCATGTCATGGTCAGCGCCACTCGCGCCAGCTATGTATTAGTTAAAATGCTTCATTTTTTTTTTTTTTTTTTTTTTTTATTGCTACCGAACTGGGTGGCTCTGTCCGAGGTCGCAACCTCAGGCGCAGCCAATTTCACCCCCGAGGAGGTGCCAGTCCGGCTTGGAGGTGGACTAATGTTGCTGGGGAAAGGCTATTAACCCGCGATTTGAAGATCTGTGGATTGTAGGAGTGGGGGAAGATATTTCCTGGGAGCCCGTTCCACACCTTTGCAGTGCGGCACAAGAACGATTTAGAGAATCGTGCAGTTCGAAGAACTCTTCTGTCGACTACAAACGGGTGTTCCGCGAGAGTATGGCGGGTTTGGCGAAGGCGAACAGGAGGAGGAGGGATAAGGGAAGCAAGTTCGTCAGAGCAGCGGCCATAGTAGTACCGATAAAACAGGCTCAATGACCCAACGATACGTCTGTGCTTTAGAGGTTGAAGGTCCTTTGTGAGTACGGAGTCACCAATGAGGCGAATGGCTCGTCGCTGAATAGAATCCAAGGCTGAAAGAAGGTACTCAGGGGAACCCTCCCAAAGATGACTGCAATATTCCATCACCGGTCTTACTTGTGCTTTGTAGAGTGTAAGCAGTTGGACCGGCGTGAAAAACCGCCGACAGCGGTAAAGGACTCCTAATTTTCGAGACGCTAGTTTCGCCTTGGACTCTATGAACGATCGAAACCCAACGTCCCTGGACACCTCCATACCCAGGACGCCCAGACTACCATCGTTGGGGACTTGGCTGCCCTGAAAAGTGGCTTGGAGAGGAAACGGATCAGCCTTAGTAGAGAAGGCACAAGCTTGCGTCTTGGCTACGTTGAAGTTGACCAAGTTCTTCTTCCCCCAAGAGGATACTTTTTCGAGAACCTGGTTCATACTCTTTTCGGTAGATGGCGCACATATACTTTTTAGTTTCTTCTATGGGGACCCCTTGAATTTTTTACTTTCTCTTATTTTTATTATTTGTTGTTGTATCGGCCATAATAACACGTATTCTGTGAAAGTTTCAATGGGCTACCTATTACGGTTCAAGAGATACAGCCCTCGGTCGGGCAGTTGGACAGACATACGGACAGACGGCGTAGGCTTTGTAATAGAGTCCTGTACGACAGATACGAAACTCTAAAAACAATAAAAAGAGAGCCATTGCATTGGTAAGACACAATAAGACATAAATGCTGAACACAGCCAGCTCACCGACTGTCAGCACGGCCGCCATCACTGGGTGATGCGCAGGCGCCGGCAGCGGCGCTGCTTCTTCCTGCTGGCGACTCTTCGCTCCAGCATCAGGGCAGCCGTGCTGGCGCCGCCCAGCGCGCGTCCGCCCCGCGCCGCCTCCGCCGCGCCGTCGCCGTCGCGTCTGCTGGTATCCTTCTGTCGAACGAGGACGCCAAGAACGTGAGAAAAGGAGCGCACCATAGATATACACATCCCTGGCGCCAAGAACGTTAGAGGTAGGGACGTCGGACCTTCCCCGCGCCAGCCTAACACGATATTTGTAAAAGCGTACAAATAACATTCGTTACCAACCAATCAGAGCGCGATACCACCCGATACCACCCAATCAGAGCGCGCGCCGTCCCCTCCGCTACCCGCGGAGCTCGGCGAGGCTGGTTCTCATATAAGCATTGGACAGTCCGACGTCCAACCTCTTCTAACGTTCTTGCCTGGCGCCGCGTGCCCTAAACTTTTTATGGAAGCTAACACTGTTGGCTACATCACCTACTACATCCGTGATGTCAGCCCATAACACCTCGGTGAACTAGGTGCCGTATCTGTACTTACTGCTTCCCTTCGGTCGGGCCGGCTACGCTGAACTAAAAAAAAAATAATAAAATCCTAAAGGCAAAACAATAGGCCTTTCTATTCGGGAGTGATGTGTGAGAAATGACCGTCCCAGTCTATTAGATCCAACGAGGTAAGTGTTATGCTTTACTAGAACTATCGCTACGATTAAAGATACAGAGAAACGGCGTCCCATCAGCTGAGGTATGAGGTAAGGTAGCGGGGAGGCGGAGCGCAGAGCCGAGCGGTAGAGGGGAGCTCGCCCGGGGCGGGAAGCGACCGGGGGTGGCGCTAGCGGGCGGTGAGAGGTGCTCGTGCGGGGCGGGAAGCGAGCGGGAGAGGGGCTAGCGGCCGGTAAGCGACAATGCCAGCCAAGGCCAACCCAGCATGTACAAACGGGCATAATGACTGGCGCGAGATGCACGCGGTGGTGGCGCGTGCGAGTTCAGCCGCTCGCGATCGACTAGTTTGGATGTGCCCCGATTCTTAAATTGTGCCTCAACTCGGCGGAGCAATGCCCGTTGCCCGAGTAAGAGCTCTAGTAAAACATAATACCTCGTTGATTAGATTAGTGGTAGCAGAGCGTAGATTACATTGTGTTGTGCCCGGCTGGAGTGTGCGGAGCGTGTGGAGGTGAGGGAGGGGAGGATCCAGCCCCGCGCCGCGCCCCCCGGCCGCCCCGCCAGCACCGCAGCCCGCGCGCTAGTCCGCAGCGCCTGAGTCATCAATAGTATCGCCACCTTCAATCAAAGCAAACAGTCACTTTTTTTTATAGAAAAAAAAATATAGAAACAAATGCGAGTTTTACTCGCGCGCGGAGGTTTCCGCATCTATCTGCTATCATTATTATCCGCCTATCTTTCGTCTTTCAACAATGCAATGTATAAAAGCCTGTGGCGCCATCTATTATTCAATAGTGTAACTAATCTATTTTTGGGACATTTGTTGTATGGTAGCCCCCCTTGATTTTTAACATTTTCTTATTTTTCTTATTTGTTGTTATATCCGCCATAGGAACACATATTCTGTGAAAATTTCAACGGGCTACCTATTATGGTTCAAGAGATACAGCCCTCGGTCAGACGGACGGACGGACGGACGGCGGAGGCTTAGTAATAGGCTTCCGTACCGGATACGGAAATCTAAAAAAGCACGACCGAATCAGCCTCAGAGTAATCGGTGTTACGCTGCAAGTACTCTTGTATATTACAGCACAAAAGCAACCACAACGTTTAGAAAAGTATTCGGACAAGATAACTTTTAAGCAGCAAGTAAAGTGACTCGGTGGAAAGACCACGCCAAGGTGAGAGGTGGCTACCCCCCCCCCCTGTCGCCCTTTAGCACGGCATCTAGTCCTTATCCCTTAGTCGCCTTTTACGACATGCACGGGGAGACATGCACTGGGGCTATTCTTTATGAATATAAAGAATTCATCATTCGTATTGCTGGCAAGGTGTACGGACGTGTTTTCTGTGTTTTGGCGCTGTCCGCTGTCCGGTCTTCCGCTGTCCGCTGACCGCTGTCCTTCTCGCACCTGCGTAATCTCGGTGAACGGGTGAGCCACCACTCCCCCCAAACGCAGAACCGGTTTTGGTGATATCTTCGTGCGAATTGAGTGCGCCATTCTGGCCGGACCATCTACACTTGCGCTGTCTGTCTTCATCTTCTTCGTCTTCATCTATATAACTCTTACACTGCTGTCGGCATCCTGCATCTTCGCTTATCATGGCGACGTGTGGAGCCTGTCCCAATGAGCTGGGGAGCGAAGAAACCATATGTTGCAATTCCTGCGGGCAGGCCTATCACGTTGACTGCGTCAGGCTTCCGGGATCTGGCTTAGCGAAGCGAACCAGGGCCACCAGGTCGGCAAAGAGCGACTGGACGTGTGCAGACTGCGCTGCAAAGGAGAGGATGCACGGTGGAACTTTTAACAGTCCCAAACCGAAAAACTCTGGCTCCTCATCACCGGCGGCGCAAGAATCTCCAACAACGGTCCTCTCGACTACACCTTTCTCGACGCCGATTGGGAGCCCGCTGCCGAACACAAAGATATCCAAGACCGCTGGCCTTAAACTTCAGATCCCGGCTTCGGGCACCGCCGCAGCTCAAGCGGCCACTGACTCTGGCCCTCGCGACTTCAAGAAAGGAAGCAAGTCACTGCCTAAGAAGAACCCCCAGACTATGGAGGAGGACTTGGAGGCATCTCCCATACCGACGACGGATCAGCGGTCGGAATATCTGGTACGGCACATAGATAGGAAGATGGAAAAGCTGGCTGATCGCTGCACACGGCGAATGGACGAATGCGCTCAGCGAGTTGAGTCCAAATTCGCTGAATTGATGGCGTCGGTTCAGTTCGTGAGCGACAGGTTGGACGACTTCGAGAAGAGGTACGATGGCATTCCGGCGACTATTAAATCTCTAAAACATGACCACGAGAAAGAGATCTCCGACTTGAAGCGGGAGCTGGCTACTGTCAGAGAGCGCCAGGAGGACATCGAGCAGCAGGCGCGGCATTGCAACATAGAAATCCAGGGCATACCGGAGCGTAAAGGGGAGAACCTCGTGAGTGTCGTGCTAGACTTATGCACCGCCGTCGGCGTTCCCATAGCGACGAGTGACTTAGTTGCCGTGCACCGAGTTCCGCACAATATGACGCAGCGAGGCGATGCCGGCGGAGCGGGCGCGAGCGGCCCTGCCGCTAGTGTAGGTAGGCCGAAAAATATCATTGCAAAGATGCCTACTCGCGTAATACGTGATAATATAATATCTGCTGTAAGAATGCGCCGCGGTCTTACCACTGAACAATTGAAACTCAATTGTCCTGCTCAAAAAGTTTATGTAAACGAGCACCTAACGCTTCAGAGAAAATTGTTATTTCGTCAGGTTAGGGAGAGGTGTGCACTACACAAGTACAGGTTCGCATGGATCAAGCACGGGTCGATTCTTGTTCGGAAGGACGACGACCCCCACTCCAAGGTCACATCTATTAGAAGTGTTGATGATCTGGTTAGGATCGTTTAATGACAAGTATCGACTTAATCTAATTTATTTATCTCCTTACAGAGACCTGAATCTGTTTGCCTGCACCCCTCTCACTTGTTCGTGTTGTTGCTTCTTTATAAGTTATATTTTGCCTATATTATTTCTCATGCCTAATACCGTTACTCCCTTAGTTTTATCTATTACAGCTAAACACTCTCCAAATCTCATAACCACTACCTTTTATCGCTCACGGAGCAATACTCATCTTGAAAATGTAGAATATATTAAGTCAAACTATCCTTATGATATAATAACAAAATCATTTAATCCGTTCTATAACCATTTACATATCTCATTATATAAATTCCAATTGTATTTTATAGATCCCTCAATTATTTACAACTGTAAGAACTTAATTCGGATATATCTCTTACTACATTTCTTTTATAAAAATGTGTGATACAAACTTAGTTATGTATTATCAAAATTGTGCTGGACTCCGAACAAAACTCAACACTTTATACATGAGTATTATAAACTGCAGTTATGACGTCATTGTGTTGACTGAAACATGGCTTATACCTTCCATAAACAGCTCAGAGTTTATGGACGATAGGTACGTTGTGTATCGGTGCGACAGAGACCGCGTAGCCTCGGGTCGGAAGGACGGTGGGGGGGTTCTGGTCGCTGTAAGGCGTGATCTACTCGCCGTACAGTTCGAGTTACTTGGCTGCGCTGTTGCCTCCGCCGCCGGTATCGATCTAGTTTGTGTCTTATTCACACTATCTCGGGGTGCTGGCGGCGGTGGAAATAAACTACTGCTATGTGCGACTTATATTCCGCCTGCGTATCCATTTGAGGCCTATGATAGTCATTTCGACTCACTTTTTCGGGCGTCTTCCGAGCTAGACTGTAGGTTGTGTTTGTTGGGCGATTATAACATTCCGGAGATAGGGTGGAAGCTCTGTGACGGCGGGTTCTGCTGTCCTGACGACTCAGCTTCACACGACTCGCGTGTCTCCAGACTACTCGTGAACTCATTATCATTGATGTCGGTTGATCAATATAATACATATCGTAATGTTAATGGCCGCATTCTGGATTTGCTTTTGTGTAACTTTAAATGTGTGATGTTGCCGGTTCCCGATGCGCTTGTACCACCGGACCGTCACCATCCACACTTTCTGTGTACACTTCATGTCTTGCCCGAGACTACGCTCATGCGTAACTCCGCTCCTAGGTTTAAGTTCCGACAGGCGAATTACGTCGAAATTAGGTCGGCTATTATGAATGTGGACTGGATAGCGGAACTGTCACATTTGTCCGCTGATCGCGCAGTCGATATTTTTTACGATAAACTATATGAAATTATCAGAACTCACGTCCCACTTAAAACAAAAAATATATCTAATTGTGCAGCCTGGTTTACACCGGACCTGCGTCGACTCTTTAGACGCAAGAGTAAGGCCTGGCTCAGACTAAAAACATATGGTAACAACGCATCTGACTACGAGGTGTTCTCAGTGCTGCGTGAGTCTTTTAAAGTCGCCTCGGCCAAATGCTATAAAGAATACATGGCTCGGCTAGAGGACGGTATCTCCACGAATATAAAAAGTTTTTGGACCTATGTGTCGAGCCGTAGAAAGGGTAGTGCGTACCCCGCGTCCATGCGTCATGAGGGCCACTCCTGTGACATATGTCCAGTTGACATATGTAACATGTTTTCGTCGTACTTCAAATCGGTCTACGAACCCTCAACACTCAACTGGGACACTTGGGCCCAACCACCTGATCCTGCTTCCACCAATAAATCATTAGACTCGCTATATCTTAACTCTCAAACCATACTAAAAAAATTACGTTCGCTGAACATTAATAAGGGGGCGGGTCCTGACTCAATTGAACCATTTTTCTTGGTTCAGGTCGCTGAGGTAATAACATGTCCATTATACATTATATTCAACAAATGCCTATCGGAAGGCGTGTTTCCCACTCCTTGGAAAATTGCCAGTATCACACCTGTTCATAAGAGTGGGTCCAAAAGCGAAGTCACCAACTATAGACCTATATCTATACTGTCGGCCTTGTCTAAGCTTTTTGAGAAGCTAGTTCACCAAGCTATATATCCTCTATTCCACAACAATCTACTGCCTGAACAGCATGGTTTTGTAAAAAAACGCTCAACTAACAGTAATCTTTTAATTTATTCAAATTACCTCTTTAAGGGTTTAGATGGTAATGCTCAGATTGATGCTGTGTACACGGATTTCCAAAAGGCTTTCGACAAGGTCGACCACGAGATACTTCTCCAAAAGATAGCTTTTAATGGCATTAAAGGTAACCTTCTACGCTGGTTCGCATCCTACATATCCAACCGTAGGCAGCGCGTCATCGTAAATGGGTACTATTCTGAATATATCACCGTTACCTCTGGAGTGCCTCAAGGTTCGATTCTGGGACCCTTCCTCTTTATTCTCTTCTTAAACGATGTCTCCACCTGTTTCACCTCTTGTCAATATCTGGTTTATGCCGACGACATCAAAATATTTAAAACGATTCATAGTGAAGAGGACTGTATGGTCCTTCAAAGTGATTTAGATCGTTTTCATAATTACTCCACAGTCAACAAGATGCACTTGAGTCTCCCAAAATGCAAGGTGATTTCTTTTACTAAGAAAAGAAAAGCAATTTCTTTTACCTATTCGATCGGTGGCTGCATTCTTCAGTCGGTGGATTCCATTCGCGATCTGGGAGTAATATTTGACTCAAAACTTCATTTTGATAAGCACGTGGAAACCATCATCAATCGTGCCTACCAAATGATGGGATTTGTACTCCGGTCGACTTGTCAATTTAAGCGTATATCCACATATATGTTGCTCTACAGATCCTTGATTAAATCTCAGTTGGAATATGCGGTATCGGTGTGGAATCCGCTGTTTGAAAAATATTCCCAGTCAATAGAAATGATTCAGCGTAAGTTCCTAAAAACTGTTCATCGACGCTTGTGTGGTGCACCGCTGTCTTATTCTGCCCACCTAGAGAAGTTTTCTCAGATAACACTCCATAAGCGTCGTATTTTGTTGGATATGTCCACACTATATAAAATTATGCGCTCTAGTTTTGACTGTCCGGCTTTGCTCAGCCAAATCGGTCTGCGTGTACCATCTCGTGCGACCAGGACTACGCAACTCTTTTACGTAGGCCTTTGTCGTACCAATGCGGGCGTGCGTGCTCCCCTCAGACGGTTATGCCAGTCGTTCAATTACACTTGTAGTGATATTGACATTTTCTTCGTGAGTCCATTCACATTCAAAAAGGAAGTATTGAAAAAACTGCAATAATCTTAATTCATAATTTAGTTTGATTTAATGTATTCTTTGTATTGCATTTTTCATTCTTAAAGTGGATTGACATATATATTTGTATGTATATGTGTATGTGTGTGTATATGTGTTTGTAGCACAAGTGCACACTTCTCAACTATTAATTCTGTTATTGTTTTACTTAGTAGGTATTTAGTGTATTAATTGATAAATTTATTAACTTACATAGGTAGGGTGTAGGTAGTTCTCGTTGTATATAAGTTTATATTTGTGTTTCTTCGTTTCTTCTTCTCTTCAAATCGTATTTACCTATTCTTTTTATGCTGCTTCTGTATCTTGCCAAAACTATAATGTTCATATTTGGGAAGCGCGGTGCTGGGGGCGCATATACATCTACTGTATGTTTAATGTGAATATTATATAATGTTGTGCTCCTGTTTGTACTTCCAATAAAATAAAAAAAAAAAAAAAAAAATATGAACTTATAAAGGAATATGATTGGCCTAGCGCGCACAAGAGAGCAGTAAGAGGAAGCGATACATGAAGAGACAAATAGTATTCTCGCCGTCTTTCTCCGCTCTACGAGAGGATTGTCGGTATTTCAAGCAAGGGGATGCCGGAGTTTTGGAGCATGATTGTCGAGAAAATACTTATCGAGCATCATGTCTATCTAGTTCGGTACGGTCTTTGCCTTTAGCCTCGTCTGAAGATAAACTCTCTCTTGATTTGACTTACTTACTGCATTTTACCGACTGTTGGAGGCTGACCGTGGTTCGGATTCCACGTTAAACTGTAGGTCCCTTCCCTTCTTACCTTACTAGGTGGTAGGGTGTATCCCGGCCGGGTTGGTACCACCGCACTGAGCGAAACGTCGCGACGCGTCGGTCGAAACGGCTATGTACATAATTCGTGTTTTCCGTCCAGTTCAGTGTAGCCGGCGCGAAATGAAGGGAAGCACTGACATGGCACCTAGTTCACCCGGTGTTATGGGCTGACATCACGGATGTTGTAGGTGATGTAGCAAACCGTGTCAAGTTTCCATAAAAAAAAAAAATTGACTAGAAGCTGTCTCGTGTATGAGTATCAAATTCACAAGAATGAAAATGTACATAAACATAATATTCCGACAATCGGGGTAAGTAGAGTAATCGGTGTTGTGCTGCAAGTACTGTGGTTAGTTACAGCACAACAGCAACCACCACGTTTAGCCAACTATTCAGACAAGATAACTATCAAGCGGCAAGTAAGGCACGAGTGCCCACCTGCTGCATGACTCGGTGGAAAGACCGCGCTAAGCCAAGGTGAGAGGTGGCTATCCTGTCGCCCTATAGCACGGCCTCTAGTCCTTATCCCTTAGTCGCCTTTTACAACATGCACGGGGAGACATGCAGTGGGGCTATTATTTATGAATATGAACTTATAAAGGAATATGATTGGCCTAGCGCGCACAAGAAAGCGGTAAGAGGAAGCGATACATGGCTCGATGTGAGGCTCTAATGTGTTAAAAAGAGACAAATAGTTTTCTCGCCGTCTTTCTCCGCTCTACGAGGATTGTCGGTATTGCAAGGAAGGGATATAGGGGATAAGGGATAAGGGGATACCGGAGTTTTGGAGCATTATTGTCGAGAAAATACTTATCGAGCACCGCGTCTATCTAGTTCGGTACGGTCTTTGCCTTTAACCACAGCATATATATGGCTAAAGCAGTATGGAAACTACGTACAAAACGATCGAAACGACGCACTCACACACACGCACACCTCAACAAGGCCCCGAAGCGAATGTCGCAAACAATCAGTCGCGGGTGCCGCCGCGTCCGAGTGGTCGTGTTTGTTTTTGTTGCATGCGCCACGGACAGTCCACGATCTTTTAGAATGCAAAAAAATGTTTACAAACGTTTTTCGACTGCTGTCACTTTATATTAACTTTTGACAAATGTTGACAACTTTTGTCAACTTTTCTCATCTTTTGCCAACTTCTGTCACATTTTGTCAACTTTTATCGACTGTTGTCAACTCTTGCCAACGTTTCTTATCTTTTGCCAACTTCTGTCACCTTTTGTCAACTTTTATCGACTGTTGTCAACTCTTGTCAAGTTTTGTCAACTTTTCTCATCTTTTGCCAACTTCTGTCACCTTTTGTAAACTTTTATCGACTGTTGTCAACTCTTGTCAAGTTTTGTAAACTTTTGAGAACTTTTGTCAACTCTCGGTAACTTATGTCAACTCTTGTCAAGTTTTCTTATCTTTTGCCAACTTCTGTCACCTTTTGTCAACTTTTATCGACTGTTGTCAACTCTTGTCAAGTTTGTAAACTTTTGAGAACTTTTGTCAACTGTCGGTAACTTATGTCAACTCTTGTCAACTTTTCTCATCTTTTGCCAACTTCTGTCACCTTTTGTCAACTTTTATCGACTGTTGTCAAGTTTTGTAAACTTTTGAGAACTTTTGCCCACTCTCGGTAACTTATGTCAACTCTTGTCAACTTTTGTCAACTTTTCTTATCTTTGCCCACTTCTGTCACCTTTTGTCAACTTTTATCGACTGTTGTCAACTCTTGTCAATGTTTGTCAACCTTGGTCAACTTTTGTCAACTTTCGTCAATATTTGTCAACTTTTGTCAACTTTTATCGACTGTTGTCACCTCTTGTCAATGTTTGTCAACCTTGGTCAACTTTTGTCAACTTTCGTCAATATTTGTCAACTTTTGTCATCTTTTGTCAACTTTTATCGACTGTTGTCAACTCTTATCAATGTTTGTCAACCTTGGTCAACTTTTGTCAACTTTCGTGAACATTTGTCAACTTTTGTCATCTTTTATCAACTTTTATTGACTGTGGTCAACTCTTGTCAATGTTTGTTAACCTTTGTCGGCTTTTGTCTACTTTTGTCATCTTTTATCAACTTTTATCGACCTGTGTCAACTTTTATCGACTGTTGTCAACTCGTGTCAATGTCAACCTAACCTTGGTCAACTTTTGTCAACTTTCGTCAACATTTGTCATCTTTGTCAACTTTTATCGACTGTTGTCAACTCTTGAGGTTGTTTGTCAACCTTAGCCAACTTTCGTCAACATTTTGTCAACTTTTGTCAACGTTTGTCAACTTTTGTATACTTTTCTCGACTTTTGTGAACTTATAGCCACTTTCGTCATCTTTTGTCAACTTTTGCCAACTTCTCTCAGCTTTTGTCAGCTTTTATCATATTTTAACCACTATTGTCAACTTTTGTAACTTTTATGAACTTTTGTCAGCTTTCGTTAACAAGGAGTTGACAAAAGTTGACAAGAGTTTACATAAGTTGACTAAAGTTGACAAGAGTTAACGAAAGTTGACAAACTGGACAAAAGATGGGAAAAGTTGACGAAAGTTGACAAACAGCTGACATAAGTTGACAAACGTTGACAAAATATGAAAAAAAGTTGACGATACTTAGTTGACATTACTTAACAATAGTTGACGAAAGTTGACAAAAGTTCATAAAAGTGACATAACTTGGCAAAAGTTGACAATAGTGGTTAAAAGTTGACAGAAGTTAGTAAAAGTTGACAAAAGATGACGAAAGTTGACAAAAGTTGACGGAAGCTGGCCTAAGTTCATAAAAGTGACAGAAGTTGGCAAAAGTTGACAAAAATTTCCGAAAGTTGACAACAGTCGTTAAAATTTTACAAAAGCTGATAGAAGTTGGCAAAAATTGACAAAAGATGACGAAAGTGGCTATAAGTTAACAAAAGTCGACAAAAGCCATAAAAGTAGACAAACGTTAACGAAAGTTGACAAAAGTTCACAAAAGTTGACGAAAGTTGACAAAAGTTGACAAATGTTGACAAAAGTTGACAAGAGTTGACATAAGTTACCGAGAGTTGATAAAAGTTCTCAAAAGTTTACAAAACTTGACAAGAGTTGACAACAGTCGATAAAAGTTGACAAAAGGTGACAGAAGTAGGCAAAAGATGAGAAAAGTTGATAAAAGATGACGAAAGTGGCTATAATTTCACAAAAATCGAGAAAAATAGACAAAAGTTGACAAACGTTGACAAAAGATGACAAAAGTCGACAAATGTTGACGAAAGTTAACAAAAGTTGACCAAGGTTGACAAAGATTGACAAGAGTTGACAACAGTCGATAAAAGTTGACAAAAGATGACAAAAGATGACAAATATTGACGAAAGTTGACAAAAGTTGACCAAGGTTGACAAAAATTTACAAGAGTTGACAACAGTCGATGAAAGTTGACAAAAGATGACAAAAGTTGACAAATGTTGACGAAAGCTGACAAAAGTTTCCGAAGGTTGACAAACATTGACAAGACTTGACAACAGTCGATAAAAGTGGACAATAGATGACTGAAATTGGCAAAACATGAGAAAAGTTGACAAACATTTACAATGGTTGACAAGAGCTGACAAAAGTTGTAAACAATTTACAAAAGTTAATAAAAGTTGACAAAAGTCGAGAAAAGTTATATCAATTCATATTTATAGCAAGCACGTTTTGAACTTATTATTGATGATTGATTATATTGATTATTTGATCATTACATTACAGAACCTAAATAAATGTTTTAATAAATAATAATTTTACAATTTTACAAAAAAATTTGATTGACATCCCTAACGCCCCAATGGAGCGTAGGTACTTATTTTAAGAAATAGGCTTAGTTTCCATACTGCTTTAGCCATATATATGCTGTGCTTTAACCTTGTCTTCTACATAGCCATGTCAGTTAACACGGGTGACGGCAATCAGAAATACTCTCTCTCTGGATTTGACCTACTTACTGCATTTGACGTGAAGCTGTCTCATGTATGATTACCAATTCAGAAGAATGAAAATGTATATAAACATAATTACTCGCCTCAAGAATCACGGTAGCTATTGTAAAGCACTTGAGTCCATACACCGCCCTGTCTAGCGGTTCCCGCACGGCAAGCCAGCATCCGCGCTCGTGCAGCGACCGCACCACCAGCTCGGCATTCGTCTGCCACACCTCCTGGAGACTGTCCTGCTGCAGTGGGTCGTGGTAGCATGGCCCCAGCGTGCGCGGGTTGCAGCACGAGAACGGCGTCACCGGTGGGAGGATTTTCGCATCTGAGCCGGCCAACCTGTGGTTTATTATGATTATAGTTCTCCGGCTTCAGCTGACACACCTCCTGTAGACTGGTCTGCTGCAGCGTGTACTGATAGCGCGGCCCCAGCGTGCGCAGGTTGCACTATGAGAAGGGCATCACCGGTGGGTGGTTCTTCGCATCTGAGCCGGTCAACCTGTGGTTAATTAGCATTAAAGTTCTTTGCCCTCAACTGCCACACCTCCTGGAACTGTCCTGCTGCAGCGGGTAGTGATAGCGCGGCCCCAGCGTGCACAGGTTTCAGCACGAGAAGGGCATCACCGGTTGATGGTTTTTAGCATATGAGCCAGCCAACCTGTTGTTTATTATCATTTATATAAGTTCTCCGCCTTCAACTGCCATACCTCCTGGAGACTGTCCTGCTGCAGCGGGTAGTGATAGCACGGCCCCAGCGTGCGTGGGTTGCAGCACGAGAAGGGCATAATCGGTGGGAGAATTCTCGCGTCTGGGCCGCCAACCTGTGGTTTATGGTCACTATAGTTCTCCGGCCTAAGCTGCCACACCACCTGTAGACTGGCCTGCTGCAGCATCTAGTGATAGCGCGGCCCCAGCTTGCGCGGGTTGCTGTACGAGAACGGCGTCACCGGTGGGAGGATTTTCGCGTCTGAGCCGGCCAACCTATGGTTTATTATCATTTAAGTTCTCTGCCCTCAGCTGCCATACCTTCTGGAGACCGGCCTGCTGCAGCAGGTAGTGATAGCGCGGCCCCAGCTTGCGCGGGTTGCAGCACGAGAACGGTGTAACCGGTGGGAGGATTTTCGCGTCTGAGCCGGCCAACCTGTGGTTTATCATCATTTAAGTTCTCTGCCCTCAGCTGCGATACCTTCTGGAGACCGGCCTGCTGCAGCGGGTAGTGATAGCGCGGCCCCAGCATGCGCGGGTTGCTGTACGAGAACGGCGTCACCGGTGGGAGGATTTTCTTTCGCATCTGAGCCTGTCAACCTGTTGTTTATTGTAATTTCAATATCTGGCCTCAGTTGCCACACCTCCCGAAGACCGCCCTGCTGCAGCGGGTGGTGGTAACATGGTCCCAGCTTGAGAACATTTTAGAACGAGAACCGCGTCACTGATACAGTTATATGAAATTAAATCTAATTGATGAAATTAAAGGAAATACTTCATAAAAAAACCTGTCACATTGTAATCTCTTGTATTTATATTTCTATATCTACCCAATTTCAACTTTATTCGTCCTTTAGATTCGGAGCTGTGTCCAGACACGACGGTGCTCCTGTAAGTTTCAGTTTTTTCCTCTTTTTAAGTACGGAGCCCTAAAAAGCGACAGGAAGCCTAAAGGCGTTCTCTACCAGTCATGCCTGGGATTGTGGGTAAGGTAGATGGGTAGTACTGAAAAATTAAAAAATATATACATTATATACTTATATATATATACTTATATTAACTATTAAAATGGAAAAATATCTAGATGACAAAAATGACAATATCCTAAAAGTAATTGTTGATCATGATAAGGAAAAAGGCCTATATAGCATAATATGACAAGATTATGTCACGAAAAGGATGAAACAGTCAGGCATATCATCTCAGGATGTAAAATATTAGTACAGCCACTATATCTAAAGAGACATAATCAACTAGTCAAATACGTTTATTGGAATTTACTCAAGAAACACAAGTCCGAAACAACTAAATTTTGGTGGAAATGCCCGTTAAATGAACCACATGTGGTGGAAAATGAAGAATTTAAACTAATATGGGAAATTTCTGTCACCACTGATTATGCGTTACCTAACAACCGACCAGACCTCATATATGTAGACAAAAATGAAAACAGAACTTACCTTATCGATGTCACAGTGCCATCCGACTATAACCTCACTAGGAAGGAAAATGAAAAACTTTCAAAATATTACGCATTAAAAATTGAGATCCAAAGATTATGGAACATAAGAGCCGACATCGTCCCAATAGTTATAGGTACTACAGGAATTATAAATAAATCAACAGAGAAACACATAAAAAATTTAGACGCTGGCATAAAATTAGAAATACTCCAACAAAAGGCTGCAATTGAAACCACAAAAATAATGACCAAATTTCTAAGTGGAAATCTGCCTCCTGACAGTGAAGACAATAATATTATGTAACTCAAGACTGATCGGTGGGCCCGTCCTCTATCTTGAGAGGTACTCGAGCGAGGACGGGTGGCAGACCGGCGAGTACAATCGCCGAAGACTCCGAAGAAATCCGGAAGAATAAAATTTATATATACTTATATACATATTTAACATACAAATAAAATACATTCATTACATACTAGTATATACATACATACTTCAGGTTCAAAGGGGCATTCATATATGTCTACATTTTATATGTATGTACATACAAAATGTAGTTTCTCTACAAACGATAATTCACATGGAGACATTACAAGTGATTATGTTAACGGGATTTGAAAATGTGGTGAAAAGCAAAATATACGGTGTAGCAAGGAGTTGGTTCCAGAGACGATCTGATTCAACAGCACAAGAATGGGTATAGAAAGAACTGGAATGAATCGGGGTACAGGTTATACACCCATTCTCAACGATAAAACAGCAAATGTTGTCAATCCGAATAACTAATTGGTAAACGTCGTCGGCCAGAATCGAACCTCGGTCCCCCGCCGCGAATCCGCACGGACAGGAGCTGATCTGCTTGTTATAAAACCTCTTAGTCAAAGAAATGCATTGGAAAATTGAGAAGGCGACACAGCTGCTCAAGCCAACGATTTTTTTTTATATATGTAATCCGGTATAGGTGGCTGAGTTGGAGGGGCCAAAGCACATGCTCAGACTAGCCAATATCACCTCCGAGAAGGTAGGTGCCATACCGGAGAATTCCCTGGATTGCTGACTATACTGGACTAGAGGAGAACAAAACCGAGGCTGCTATGCGGCCATCTTACATCCAGTACGGTGCTACGAAACCAGTCGGCTACAATTTGAGCCTACCACCAGGGAACATACAATAATACTCCGCTAACACCTAGTAAGGGGCAAGGGAAGGGACCTGCAGTTTAACACCGGTTCCGAACGGTGAAGCAGCAGGTGTAGGTATGCACGTAATTTTTTTCGTCAGAAAAAACTCATTGGTACACGCCGACCGAATTCGAACCATTTTGCTTGATTATAAGATTAACTCACTTCAGCACCACATCAGAGTCCTCGTTCAGGAAATCCATATTGATCCAGGGTATCTCGTACCAGTCGGAGGGCCTCTCGATTCCGCAGCACCGCAGCTCGACCTGAATCGTATCGAACATCTTCTTCCACGTGGGCTCCGTCAGGTACTGTGTAATGCCGACGCGAAGTGACTCCTTCACGTCGCCCGTTAGCTCCCTCACTGTGGTCGTCACTGACATCGAGATCACGAGGCCGTTCATCGCAACCAGCACGCCAACTGTCATCCAGATTATGCAGAGGGTGTTGACTCTGGGCCAGTAGGAATACTTCAGGATGAGTGTCATGAGTCTGAGCCCCATGGTGTAGTGCAGCTTCATGCAGTAGGCGTGGAGGACGATTACACCGTAGAGGAAGAGAACGGTTTGCCTGCGGAGATGGTGAAGGAGACTGAGGACACGGACAGAGGCGTTGTAGCAGAAGATGACGAGACAGACAGCGATGACGAGCTGGGTTATGATGAGCGCCCTCAGGAGTAAGGCGGTGCGCTCGCGTCCGCGCCTCGTGAATGTGAACTGACCGAGAGCCATGCGGACTCATTTTCTGTATAGGAATTCATGCCACCAGTTTAAGCAAGTCGATTGGAACAACCTGGATGCCAATATTTCCTAACTTGCCATCTTTCATACTTTACGTCAACGTCAACCACAGAAGTCAAAAGTCATTGTCAATCGAAGAAACTTTACTTTAACTTTAGCTTTTTAGCATTTCTTCTGAGATTTGTGGTTTACAGGGTCCCGTAGCCAGTGACGCTAGCATCCCTGCCATCGTCACTTCAACCCTTATAAAATCAATCAGGTGTCTGTCTATCCGTCTATCACACGCAGGATTAGTGAGATTACTTCGGTATGAGATGCTTAGTAGAACATTAGTAATTAGAACATTTACATAAAGTCCAAAGGCAGACTTATCCCTTACAGATATTTCTTACGGTAAACCTTTGGATATTTGAGATTCGATTAATATAGTGGAATGTAAGTAGGTAGTAATAAAAGAGTTGAGCGTGAGAATTGAAGATAAAATAATAATTAGAATACTTATTAATAATACACTGACGTACGTACATGCTAGTTAAATAAAAAGCCTTTCTTGGGTTAAAACATATAAATTACTAAATAAGACTTGATAGAGCCCTTTAAAGTCAGGATGGACGAACGGACAGACGGCGGTGTAAGCTTAGTAAAAGGTTTCCGTAGCCTTACTGTACGGAACGCTAAAAACATTTAAAAAAAATTGGCGGCGCAATAAACTATGTCTCGTATTAAAGTATTTATGTAGTATTCGTTTGAAGTTTATCATATTGCTTTATTACGTAATACATTCATCATCATCATAATCAGCCTGTATCGGTCCACTGCTGGACATAGGCCTCTCACAAGGCACGTCACCACACGCGGTCTTACGCTCTTCTCATCCATCCACTCCCGGCTACAAATAATACGTTGCTACAAACTATTCTTGTTCGCCTGCATATACTTCTCCCACATCCCAAAAGTAAGTTAGAATAGAATGCCTCACGGCATTAAGCTCGCCTATTGTGCCTAATTTGTATAAATTGGTGTTCAATAAAGAATATATACTTACATACATCTCCATGGCAACTATGTATGTTAGAACTAGGCGGGTGTGTCGTTATAGCAATGATCAGTTTGATCAATAACGTTCACAAAATTTAAATTTTATATTTTATCTATGCTACTGCAGTTCCTATTGTGTTTATGTGTGCGATGAAAATCAAAGATAAATTTCATATTCCTTCTTGGTTCTTAAAAAATTAAAACGTCTATTTCTTTAGGTGTCACCCTCGGTGTCGTCGATGTTCAGTTGTTGAATTAATTTTTCACCTTCTTTTCGAAATTGCGTTTGATAATAATACCGGTACAATTGTATTTGTTGGGAATGACAATATTAATAAAGAGTTTAAACTGTTATTATTTTTCGCGACAAATGTTCTATTAAAACGCTTTATATCATAGGAGCTAAGAGATGGCGAGCGAGGAGGTGAAGGTAGCCTGGAGCGACGACCTCAGCTATAACTCCGAGGAGGAGAGAGGTATGTATATGGATTAATGTACTTGATTAATGTGAATGTGTGTGAGAAAGCCGGGATACACATGCCTGTAAGTGGCATGCTAGTCGCTGGCATGCTGACATGCCAGGTACTATCATTGGTGGTTAGCGTTGATACACATGCTTGTTGTCTGGCATGCCTGTTTCTAGCGTGCCAGTGACGTGCGAGTAGCCTCACAAAATGAATAATATTCAAGAATTAAATATTGTTACTCTACAATCGTTTTTATGTGCCATAATTATTTTTCAAAAAAAAAAACCCTTTACACAACAGATCTCAACAGCTGATGACGAAGTGCGAGCTTGTGCTAGTAGATGGCAAGCACGTTGAGAAGTGTTTCGCGTGCCTGTAGCTAGCATGCGAGTCCCTCCCCCCACTTCCCAGCGAGGGGAAAAAATCAAACTACGGCCGATCTGCTGGCATGCCTTGCACTGGAAGAACGTGAGCTACTGGCAGAATCGCGATACACAACACATGCCAGTGGCTCGTTTATAACCAGTAGCTGGCATGCTGTTGTGCGAGTAACTAGCATGTGTATCCCAGGCTTATATTGTGTAAACTAAGTATGAAACTGGATGGATTATTTCTTAAATTTTTTTGACCACTCTTCGAATTATTGACAAATTAGGTGCACTTTCTCGACCGAAAATTCAGCGCGTAGTTTGTGAGCGGTCTCAACGTAACTTTTCCCATTTTTGTAATGGGTTTTCACAATGATAACGCGTTCTTCTTTTGACTGGCGCTCCCTTTTTAATAATCGGAACAAGGGAAGCACCTGACATGGCACCTAGTTCACTCGGTGTTATGGGCTGACATCACGGATGTTGTAGGTGATGTAGCCAACCGTGTCAGTTTTCTTTTTTATATTAATTCGTCTCCTCCCGAAACAGGCAAAACTCATTAGAGTATACAGCCATTTCTGTTGGAGCACTTTTTTAACGTCTGTTGTATAAGTTCTCGCACCGCAAGAACCACAAAACTATATATATTTTTAATTACAACGACGACGCGACAAACTTCCGCCGTCCGCCATCTTTTTTTTAACCGTGTCAGTTTCCATAAAACAAATCATAGGTGAGAGCTGTCAAATTCCAGAGTTGCCACTTGCACGAGAAAAAATACCACAAAACTTAAATAGTGCACTCATTGAGACATCCGATACAAGTAATAATAATACTTATCGTTTGTTACTGGTAAATGTTTTGGAGCAATAAAGTATTTCTATCCATCTAAGTACATTATAACTCCCCCACATTCCAAGGCATTAACCTCGACAATTATCTATACATATAATAAAATCGTAGAGGTAAGAAAGTCTGTACATTGAATGTATTCGGAAAAAAACTAACCAGGGTGGCTTAAAATGAGATACTGAACATGTTAGAACAGTTTTTAAAATTTTTGTTTGTTTGTTTGTTTGTCTGTACGCGCATCACGCAAAAACCACTGAACGGAATTAGACGAAACTTTGTATAGTGGCAGTTTATATGCCGGGTTAACATAATACGTAAAAAAAAAAAACAAAAATAAAAAAAAAATAACAATTATAAACATTACTGCGCGTTTAAAATCACGTAGTCCAAAGTATATAATTATATCTTGAGAACTGGCAGCAAATACAATTTGAATAAAATATTCATTCGAAATTTAAAAATAAGTAGATACAACGAAAATGACAGTTCTTCTTTTTTATAACTTGAACACAATAGTCTATACATATCTATTCTTTCTATACATATCATAAAATCGTAAATGCAAAAATGTCTATTTGTACGCGCATCTCGCAAAAACCACTGAACGGAATTTGACGAAACTTTTTATAGTGACAGTATCCCGGATGAACATAATAACTAAAAAATATAATAAAAATCACGTAATCCAAAGTAAAGGTAAAAAACAATTTTAAATGTCATGTTGACAACGGAGAACTGTCATCTCGACGTGAGCTGGCCGGTGACAAATTGTTTGATAAATAAAAATAATAATTGAAAGTCGAAGTTATGTCGCTGTCATTGGTGCAATAAAATTTGTATATCTGTTGCCCGCGGCTTCGCTCGCGTGAAATTCGTATAAAAAAAAAGAAAGTAAGTAACTAAAGGCGGGCCCGAAGGCGGATCTGCGCTCACGTAAACGATAATCTTTCTCGATGAAAGTAACTAAGGGCGAGGCGGAAGGCGGAGCTGAGTTCAGGAAGAAGAAAAACATTCTTGAAGAAAGTAAGTAACTAAGGGCGAGGCCGAAGGCCGAGCTCTATTCTGGAAGACCATAAACCTTCTCGAAGAAAGTAAGTAACTATGGGCGAGGCCGCAGGCCGAGCTGCGTTCAGGAAGAAGCTAAACCATCTTGAAGAAAGTAAGTAACTAAGGCGAGGCCGAAGGCCGAGCTACGTTCGGATAATTGAAAAACCATCTCGAAGAAAGCAAGTAACTAAGGGCGAGGCCGAAGGCCGAGCTGCGTTCAGGAAGAAGCTAAACCATCTTGAAGAAAGTAAGCAACTAAGGCGAGGCCGAAGGCCGAGCTACGTTCTGACAAATGATAAACCATCTCGAAGAAAGCAAGTAACTAAGAGCGAGGCCGAAGGCCGAGCTGCGTTCAGGAAGAAGCTAAACCATCTCGAATAAAGTTAATTAATATTAAGATTGGGTTAATTTAATTTAAATTTTATTATAAAGTCCACGCTTCTAACGGCAAATATACCGTGCATCCTAGAACCTCGCGGTTATTCCCGGCTGGATGGCAAGAGGCCCGATGCTATCACCTTAGTACCATGGACTAAGGGTAGTTCTTTGATGTGGGACGCCACTTTAGTTCTCACATTGGCTCCAAGTCACGTTAGGACATCTTCAAGAGCGGCTGGCGCGGCCGAGGCTGGGGCGGAGAGCCTCAAACGCAGCAAATATAAAAATATAATTCAAGATTTCGAATTTGTTGCGTTTGCGGTTGAAACCCTCGGTCCGTGGAGCAGTGAAGCCAAAAGAGGCTTGAGCTGGTTGACGCAACTGGTGTCCCGCCATCAAGGGCTTATGTACTTCATTCAAAGGGTAAGCCTTGCCATCCAGCGGGGTAATGCCGCAAGTGATCTAAGAACATTTGAAAATGGCCGTTTTGATAGTTATTTTAATGTTTGTTAGGTAGGTTTAATTCTTCAGTTATTATTATTACTTTTTTATTTATATGAAATATATAGATTGAGTAAACGATGTTATATTCTATCGAAGAAAGGAAGTCTTTAAGGGCGAGGCCCGAAGGCGGAAGAGGGTTTTTGGTTTACCTGAACGCAGCTCGGCCTTCGGCCTCGCACTTAGTTCCTTCCTTTCTTCCAGAAGGTTTATTGTCTTCCTGAACGCAGCTCGGCCTTCGGCCTCGCCCTTACTTACTTCCTTTATTTGAGAAAGGTTTATCGTTTCCCTGAAAGCAGCTCGGCCTTCGGCCTCGCCCTTAGTTACTTACATTCTTATTTGGAATACGAATTTCACGCGAGCGGAGCCGCGGGCTCAGCTAGTTTCAAAATATATTTCTAAAATGTGATCAATATCCCCCCACTTAGGACAAATCGATCCTCTAAATCCTTTATTTACAGGGTTGCCAACATGTGGAATACCTGCATCATTTCCTCCAATGTACAGTCTGGGGTCCTTCACAATAATGTGAAGGTGCACTTAGCCGGCCGACATGGTATTCGCAGCCCCCGCAAATATCCGAATGCCAGTGGGCGCCGTCGGACTACACCTCTGCGTTAGTCGGGCGCGCGCCATATGTGGTTCCCATAAAAAAAAAGCCTCAGGTGCACTCCGGGAGTGCCGGCAGAAGTGAAAACTTTTTGTATTTCCGAAAATAATTCTTAGGTGGTTACAAAAAAAACTAAACATCCTAAAAAAATTTAAAGACCGTAACATTGCTTAAAAAAAAAAACAAAAGGAAAAAAAAACAAAAAAAAATTGAGGAATTCGAACCCATGGTCAAAACATACAAATCCTACACTCTTACCATTGAGCCAAGAAATCACATAAACGACCAAACGAATATCGGATTCTCTTGATTCGCTTTCGGCGTTACTGTCACTGAGAGACGAACAGAATTAATCCCGAGCCATCGTAACTTAACCCTTAATGCAATGACTTTAGATTGCATTTTAAATAATAAAAATAAATCTGTCGCTTTTCGAGATCTGTCGCGAGTCTAAAATTTTTTACCCACCTAAAAAAGTGCCAAGCGCCGCTAAAGAAGTTTTCACTTAAAAAAAAATGAATATTATATTAATTTATTAAACGTTTACGTTTTGTAGAAAAGCAAAGAATAATCCAAGCAGAGCTCGAAGCTGCCGAGACACCAGTAAAACCAACATACACAGAGGAAGAGCTCGACCAGCTCGCCGAATATATCCGCAGCATGACCACACTCTACGACCTGAGGGAGACCGACTGGAATGATGAAGTTATCGAAGTGATCAAATTCTGGCTGATGGAGCCGCGGATCGTTCTCCTCACGATCTTCTTCCGAGGTGGCCTCCTCAGCGCCATGACGGACATGCCCATCATAGCCGTGTACGATGTCACCTGCTTCCTCAGGGAGCTCGAGCAGATATTTACCGTTGAGAACTTCCACGCCGAAATCACTTTCAGCTCCTTCAAATACCCATTCGAAGCGAGCATACTGAAGATGCTCGAGGCAATACACGCTCCATACTACTTTGCCATCAATACGTGGCCAGACAGTGAGTATTTCGTCTGTTACCTACTGATGCATATGCATCCATCCAGGTATGGGTGGCCGCGTTAGAGAGGCCAGAGCACATGCTCCGAGCAGCCAACATCACCCATACCAGAGACTTCCCATACCCAAGACTTCCCTTTGGATCGCTGGCTATACTGAACTGGAGACCACAGCCGGGACTCGCATTTTTTTTATGTAATCCTGTATGGGTGGCTGAATCGGAAGGACCAAAGCGCATGCTTCGACCAGCCAATGTCACCTCCGAGAAGGTAGGTGCCATACCGGAGACTTTCCTGGATTGCTGGCTATACTTGACTAGAGGAGAATACAATCGAGGCTACTATGTGGCCATCTTACACCCAGTACGGTGGTACCAACCAGTCGGCTACAAATTTGAGCCTACCAACTAGTAAGGGGCAAGGGAAGAGCCCTACAGTTTCACACCGATTCCGAACGGTGAAGCAGCAGGTGTAGGTATGCACGTAAATTTTTCCGTCAGAAAAAACTCATTGGTACACGCCGACCGGATTCGAACCTCGGACCTCTCGCATGAGAAGCCGATGCCGAAACCACTCGACCACCCGCCACTTGTGTAACAAGCTAAATACTTATTAATGACTGTGGTTTGGTGGTAGCCGTGAAGAGCGAATTCTGCGCTCAGCTGCACACGTTCCTGGCCAAGTTGACGGACATGCACTACAGGAAACTCGGCATAACTGTTCTGTACGTGCCACGAGAGGGCTTGTCGATATCGGCCGAGGACGCCGCCGGCGACAGGGAGCTGGTGAAGAGGCTGGAGGGTGTGGTGATGTACTGGAACCACCAGATTAAGTCCTGCATGGAGGACCAATCCTTTGTCGCTTCGAAGCACGAGCTGCTCTGCCCGAATGACGAATACGAATTTTGGATTTATAGACGTTAGTGATATATATTTACTCGTAACCATGTGTTCTTAAAGCAGGCGGAAAGCAGTGGTTCCGTATCGCTGAAGGCCGGGAGGACTGAAGGAAAATTGGAGAGGCGTATGTCCAGCAGTGGACGCTTACACGCTGACTGACTGACTGACTGACATGTGTTCTTAAGGAACGTTATCAAGGCATGTACGTTCTTCTAACTAGATGACAGTCCGTCGTATTTTTACCCGACTCATCGAAGCAAAAAGGAGGGTACAAATATTCTAACTCACGAAGTCCGTTTAGCTATCATACATTGTTTTAGTGTGCTTAACCTCGAGAGTGCTCAGTCACGATCGCGACGCTGTCCACGCACACAACGCACACAGTCGCGCTTATCAGTACACGTCACTACTACAACCAGAGCCAAACCAGATACCGCACTGAATGAAACGTCGGTCGAAACGGTTATGTAAATAGTTCGTGTTTGTGGTGTTTTCCGTCCAGTTCAGTATAGCCGACATGAAATTAAGGGAAGTTTTGACATGGCACCTAGTTTACCCGGTGTTATGGGCTGACTGACATCACGGATGTTGTAGGTGATGTAGCCAAACGTACCACTTTCCATTAAAAACGGACGTCGTGAGATAGAACATCTGTAATATTTTTTGTCTTACCAGATTGCACAGGATATCTCCATAGTTATTATATCTCAATATATTTATATGCATATATTCTTTCAGATGAGATTCTAAGTGCCCTCCGACAACAAGTGACCGATAAATCGGTCAAGCACATAGTGAAGATTCTGGTCACCACGCACTCGACGTTCATTCACCAATTTCAGGCGCTCTGCTCGGGCATCGTCCAGAGCATAGCCGAGGCCAAATCCAACATCGAGTATCTGCAAGTGATGAGGAAACCGTGCTCCATTCTCGAGTGCGTCGTCGACCCGGACGAGATCCCCAAGCATATCCCGAACATCCTGAGTACGTTCCGTTTCATCTGGCTCGAGTCCAAGTACTACAACTCGACAGCGAGGATGATGAACCTCTTCAAGGCTCTCAGCAACCAAGTGATCATCCTGTGCAGAAACTACATTCAGCTGAAGGACCTGTTCGACGGCAAGACGAGGAAGGCCGTGGAGGAGCTGAGCAAGAGCATCGACTGCTGCAGGCAGTACCGGGAGATATACGAGGTGATGGCGGAGGCTCACGGCGAGCGGACCGGAAACTGGGAGCTCGACACCGGCGCCATTTTTAACTACGTAGATTCATTTGTGCTGCGCTGCACCGACATGCTGGATGTGTGCAACTCTATGAAAATTTTCGGGAGGTGATTGAGTTTACTTCTCATTTTTTTATGTATTCCAGTATGAATGGCTGAGTCAGACGGGCGAAAGCACCTATTTTTTTATGGGAAGTACGACATATGGCGCGCGGCAGACTAACGCACAGGTGTAGTCCGACGGCTCCCACGGGCATTCGGATATTTACGGGGGCTGTGAATACCATGTCGACCGCCTAGGTGCACCTTCAAATTATGTTTTAAGGACCCCAAACTGTATATTAGAGGAAAGGATGCAGGTGGGAGTGAATTCCACATGTTGGTTGTAAATAAAGGATTTACAGGATCGATTTGTCCTAAGTGGGGGGATATCGACAGTGTGTGGATGCATTCCCACCCAACCTGCTGCGCGTGGAACGCTGGTAGAATGGGGATGGAGGGGTCGCATCGTGCAGCTCCTTGGAACACCCTCCGTGGTACAAGCGATAGAACACATACAAAGATCCAACGTCCCTGCGGAGTTGTAAGGTCTCGAAGTTCCGAGTTACCTTGGGGTCGTTAACGAGGCGGACAGCGCGACGCTGAATCGAGTCTAAGGAACAGAGCAGGTATTTTGCGGATCTGTCCCACAGATGCGAACAGTACTCCACGCATGAGCGTGGAGTACAGCGCAGAATCTGCACTTTATAAATCACATGCTCCGATCAGCCAATATCACCTCCGAGAAGGTTGGTGCCATACCGGAGACTTTCCTGGATTGCTGGCTATACTGGGAGAACAATATATCATAAAACAAAGTAACTTACTCCATGACCATCCCTTAAAGATTTATTATTAGTAAGTATTGATTGATTCGAAATTTGGCACCCAACATTTTATGAAATTTTTCAGAATTGACGAAGGTAGCGCTATCGAAAAACCCAAGTTCGGCGGCTCCCGCGGTGACCAATTCGAGAAAGTGTGTGAAGATATCGAGCACATGTTCAAACAAGCTCTTGCCAGGATCCACAAGGTTTCCAGGACGATACTGGATGTGCAGGCTCCGTCCTGGTACGACGATATACTCAAATTTAAAGCTGTCACCAAGGATATTGAGGTAATTTATTGCTTTGTTGTGTTTTGTCTGTGGTCGGTTGCCTTCCGGACCATAATGTTGAATTTGCAAAATGTTGAATTCTTATCATGTTGAATTCGCAAAATGTTAAATCCCAAAACGTTGAATTTGTACAAAGTTGAATATCCCATGAGTACCACAATGTTGAATTCCTAAAATGTTGAGTTCGCCGAGTTTACTAAAAGTTGAACATTGTGTTCCGGGAGGATGTTTTTACTTTATGTTTTAGATTATCAAAGGGTTATTATGTTGTAAAAATAAAAAAATAAAATTTTTATGTAAAATTTTTATTTTATTTTATTTTTTTATTTTCATTTCATCACAAACAGGAAATTATGAACTTGACACTGACAATAGTAAAGGATAATGACAAATCACATCACTTTATTACAAGTGGCCAGTACTAGTATTGGTTCACAGACGATTTTAGGAATTCAACACTGTGGGTCCAGAAAATTAAACTTTTTGCGAATTCAACGTTTTGCGATTCAACATTTTAGGAATTCAACATTGTGGGTCCAGAAAATTAAACTTTTTACGAATTCAACGTTTTGGGATTCAACATTTTGCGAATTCAACATGATAATAATTCAACATTTTGCAAATTCAACATTATGGTCCGGAAGGGTCGGTTGGTCCTTAATGTGTTTTGTGCTTTGTTTTTGTTGTGTGTGTGAGAAGAACTTTTGGGGTAGGAATGATGTAAAACAAACAGATTTGATTTGATTATTCTTGTCTAATTCCAGGTGATCATAGAGAATCTCTTGGATTCCGTATTTGAAACGGTGAACAACGTGGAGGAGGCAGTCATCGCAATGTACTCCCTGTACAACTACTCCAAGAGGAAAAACTTGAAACGTATCTTCAGTCGCAAAACCACAGACGTAAGTATAAAGCTAATTTACCTAGCTAGTTTTAAATTTTTTTGTTTATGGAAACTGACACGGTCGACTTCATCATCTACTACATCCGTAATGTCAGCCAATAACACCTTGCTGAACTGGGTGCTATGTCCTTGCACCCAGTTCAGCAAGGTGTTATTGGTGCTATGGTGGTGGGTGCTTCCCCCTTTGATCGTGCCGGCTACACTGAACTGGTCGGAAAACACAAACTATTTACATAGCCGTTTTGACCAACGTTTCATTCAGTGCGGTGGTACCAACCCGGGCGGGTTAAACCCTACCACCAAGTAAGATTAGGAGGGAAGGGACCTACAGTTTTACGAGGAATCCGAACCTCGGTCAGCCTCCAACGGTCAGCGGTCACCCATCCAAGTACTGACCGCACCCAGCGTTGCTTAACATTCAATAGCGACAGTTGACTGTCTGCACCACTGAGCTATCGAGGCTGACGAAAAAAATCTTACTAGGTGGTAGGGTTTATCTCGCCCGGGTTGGTACCACCGCACTGAACGAAAGGTCGTTTGAACCGGATATTGTAAAAAGTTCGTGTTTTACTTCCAGTTCAGTATAGCTGGCACGACCGAAGGGAAGCACTGACATAGCACCCAGTTCATCAAGGTGTTATGGTTGAGACCACGGATGTTGTAGGTGATGTAGCCAACCGTGTCAGTTCTCTTAAAAAGATATATTTTTTTGTCTCCGATGTTGTCGTGCAGTGGTCGTTTCATAGATCCACTGAACTGCCTACCATACCGGATCGCATACAAAACTTCCCTTGCCTCTTACTAGGTCGTAGGCTCAAATTGTAGCCGACTGGGTTGATTGGGGAAATGCAGCAGACTCAAATAGAATATTTTTATTACAGAAGAGGGCCTTGCGGTACATCTTGAATAAGAAAACTAGAGATACTTGTAGGACAGCGTTCGGGGAGATAGGAATCATGACTTTACCAAGTGCATATGTGTACCAGAACATAATGCTATGCCAGAAAATACATTCATGATTCCTCTCTCAATTCCGACAATCATAACTATGACACACGGGGTAAGAATAATGTACAACTAATAAGACATAGATTAGCTAAAACTACAAAAATCTTTATTTGTAATAGTGTTAGATTTTATAATAAACTGTCTCCTAACATAAAACAATTAGATGACAATAATTTTAAACGACGGATTAAAATAATGTTAATTGAAAAGAGTTATTACAGTATTAAGGATGCATTAACTGACCGTAATTTTATCTAAGAGTCTGACTACTGTTTTTCCCACTAACAAATTTTGACAATTCGATACATTTTGTATCATTTGATTTTTAATATGACTTATTACATTTCTTTGTAATAAACGTAAACTAATTGTTTTATTTGACTTGATATAATGACTTGATATCGTAATATGAAATATCAAAATTGACGATGGAACTATACACCAGATATAGGTAATTTAAATAGGCAGTGTGGTCAGATTCTTCAGTATTCATGTTTATGCTGTAAATATTAATGCTCTTGTGAGCGGTAGTATGGGTTAATTATTTGTAAGTTACTATAACATAATACTTATAAGGTACTAACAAAACATTGTGACTTGCGAAGTTTGTTTGTCAGTTCTTATTCGCATTGAATTTACAACTGGCGGAATTTTCGACAAGTCCAAGCGTAGGTTACCTACCTATGGATGAAATTATACAATAAACAATAAACAATACCACCGCCGTACTGAATGTGAGATGGCCGCATAGCAGCCTTGGTTGTGTTCTCCTCTAGTCCAGTATAGCCAGCAATCCAGGGAAGTCTCCGGTATGACACCCACCTTCTCAGAAGTGATATTGGCTGGTCAGAGCATGCGCTTTGGCCCCTCTGACTCAGCCACTCATACCGGATTACATAAAAAAAAGCCCCAGTTGCACTCCGGGAGTGCCGGCAGAAGAGAAAACTTTTTGTATTTCCGAAAATAATTCTTAGGTGGTTATAAAAAAAACTAAACACCCTAAAAAAATTTTAACACCGTAACATTGCAAAAAAGAAAACAAAAGAATAAAAAAACAAAAAAAATTGAGGGATTCGAACCCATGGTCAAAAAATACAAATCTTACACTCTTACTATTGAGCCACGAAATCACATAAACGACCAAACGGATATCGGATTCCCTTGATTCGCTTTCGGCTTTCCTGTCACTGAAAGACGAATAGAATTGATCCCGAGCCACTCGTAACTTAACCCTTAATGCAATAAATTAAGGTTACATTTTAAATAATAAAAATAAATCTGACGCTTTTCGAGATCTGACGCGAGTTTAACATTTTTTACCCACCTAAAAAGTGCCAAGCGCCGCTAAAGAAGTTTTCACTTCAAAAATAAAAATAAAACACATTTGATCTGACCAAATTTGCGTCCGCAGGTATGGGCGATGTTCAGCGACGAGATCCAGGAGGCGAAGAAGGAAATGGTGGAGAAACGGGACCTGTTCCCGGTGGACATGCCGTCATACGCAGGCCGCGCCGCCACCCTCGTGATGCGGAAGAACCGTCTCACTTATTTGAAAAAGGTGGGTCGACGTTTCCTAGTTGGATCCGTGTTTCGGACCGACTGTCCGAGATTATATTTACATTTATTTTTAGGGTTCCGTATCCGGTACCGTATCCCTATTACTAAGCCTACGCCGTCTGTCTGTCTGTCTGTCTGCGACGGATACGGAACCCTAAAAATGTTTGACTTGGACGATTCAAATAAATCTTGTATAAATTATGCGTAACTTAACTTTTTTTTTCTATGGAAACTGACACGGTTGACTACATCATCTACATACAACATCCGTGATGTCAGCCTATAACACCGGGGTGAACTAGGCGCCATATCAGTGCTTCCCTTACTTTCATGTCGCCTACACTGAACTATTTACATGGCCGTTTCAACGGACGGCGTTTCATTCAGTGCGGTACTATCAACCCGGGCGGGATAAACCTACAGTTAACGTGGAATCCGAACCGCGGTCAGCATCCCAACGGTCGAGCGGCCACCCATCCCAGTACTGACCGCGCTCAGCGTTGCTTAACAACAGTCGACCAGCCGCACCAATGAGTTTTTTTTTATTTTTTTTTTATGGAAACTGACACGGTTGGCTACATCACCTACAACACCCGCGATGTCAGCCCATAACACCGGGTGAACTTCGTGCCACGTCAGTGCTTCCCTTCGGTCGTGCCGTCTACACTGAACTGGACGGAAAACACAGACTATTTACATAGCCGTTTCGACCGACCTTTCATTCAGTGCGGCGGTAGCAACCCGGGCGGGTTAAACCCTACCACCTAGTGATATAAGAAGGGAGTCATATCCCTTAGTCGCCTTTTACGACATACACGGGGAGAGATGCAGTGGGGATATTCTTTTAAAGTACCGGCCCCACACGGAGTTACCGAGGCTGACATATTATCTGCGACGAGTCGTGCGGAGATAGGACGCCGGGCGAGTGGATTATTGACTGGATGTTGTGTTCGTCAGGTGATGGTGGATGCGGCGTGGATGATGCCCTGCAGCAGCTCGGATGACGTCATCATGCGTGTGAACAAGCTGACCGGCGCCATCGACGTGTCCGTCCGCGACCTCTGGATCAGCTGGAGTGTAAGTGCTGATGGAAAATCTCAGCATATGGGAATATCTTTGGTTCATCTGTCCCTTGCGACGGAGATCGATTTTAACATCGACACAGTTGGCTACATCACCTCCGTGATGTCAGCTCATAACAAGTTATGAAATAGGTGCCACGTCAGTGCTTCCCTTTGGTCGTGCCGGCTGCACTGAAATGTACGGAAAACACGAACCATTTACATAGCCATATCAACCGACCTTTCATTCAGTGCAGTGGCGCCAACCCGGGCGGATTAAACCTTACCTCAAGGTAAGAAGAGAAGGGACCTATAGTTTTACGTGGAATCAGAATAACGGTCAGCCTCCAACGGCCGAGCGGTCACGCATCCATTCACTGACCGAGACCAGGTGTGCTCATGTTCCGGCCGACTAAAAAAAAAAGCATTCGTCTATCGATGATGGTTCGTGCTGTAGGTGGTCCCTCAAATTTTTCCCATTTTCGCTGAGAGTGTGAAATCGACTTTTGGAAGTGCAACAGCGTAGAGAGCGAGGAGGAATATCCGAATGTATAAAATAAATTGTGAAAAATGAAATCACGGCTCTGCAGATCCTCGGGTGACTTTGTTAATTTGTTAGTTGGGGTCTGATGATGGAGCCGGACGAAAGCCATAGGAACTCCTAAACTACACATGATAAATCCACCATGTTTGTGCTCGTTAGATTTGTCTTCGCAAGCACTCTAGTCATATATGATTTCCAGGGTCCTGATGATAGAGCCGGAAGGAACCTATATTATTTTGTTATATTTGATATTTATTAACTTGTTACTTTAGTTAGACATAATGTCAAGCTTATCTCTTTTTCTGTCTAAATTTTAGTTTACATTTTTAAAGCTGCGTGTGTTTTTGAAAAATTATAAAAAATATATAAATGTAATAATTTTTTTTTTTGTTCAATGTACCTCAAACGTTGTTTAATGCACGAGATCAGTGAATTTTTTGTCATGTCCCGTTCAGCAGTGCAATCTATAAGGAAGAACCGGTTAAGAAACCTTATAGACCATTTTTTCAATATTACTTACATTCTAAGTCACGCCACGACACCATGATGTGATTGTGCCTCGAAGGTGGTGTGATGCACGAGATCTGTGAATTTTTTGTCATGTCCCGTTCAGCAGTGCAATCTATAAGGAAGAACCGGTTAAGAAACCTTATAGACCATTTTTTCAATATTACTTACATTCTAAGTCACGCCACGACACCATGATGTGATTGTGCCTCGAAGGTGGTGTGATGCACGAGATCTGTGAATTTTTTGTCATGCCCCGTTCAGCAGTGCAATCTATAAGGAAGAACCGGTTAAGAAACCTTATAGACCATTTTTTCAATATTACTTACATTCTAAGTCACGCCACGACACCATGATGTGATTGTGCCTCGAAGGTGGTGTGATGCACGAGATCTGTGAATTTTTTGTCATGTCCCGTTCAGCAGTGCAATCTATAAGGAAGAACCGGTTAAGAAACCTTATAGACCTTTTTTTCAATATTACTTACATTCTAAGTCACGCCACGATACCATGATGTGATTGTACCTCGAAGGTGGTGTGATGCACGAGATCTGTGAATTTTTTGTCATGTCCCGTTCAGCAGTGCAATCTATAAGGAAGAACCGGTTAAGAAACCTTATGGACCTTTTTTTTTCAATATTACTTACATTCTAAGTCACGCCACAACACCATCATGTGATTCTACAACGACTACAACTACGCGCCCTTCCCCCCTCTCCCCCCCCCCCCCCCCCCCTCACCCCGGGCCCCGGCGGTGGTTTTCAGGTACCTATTAAGTATTCTGTGATTTCAGCAAGAACTGGACGACAATTGCGGCGCGGGTCTGAAGCGAACGCTCATGTGCCGAAGCTCCTCCAACGCGGGCCTGCTCGAGTGCAACATCGACGTGTAAGCTCACATCTGCCAACACGTCTTTACTCTACTCTTTCTGCCAACACGCTATCCCAATTTTTAGGGTTCCGTTTTCGGTACGGGACCCTATTACTAAGCCTACGCCGTCCGTCTGTCTGACCTTCTGTCTGTCCGAGGGCTGTATCTCTTGAACCGTAATAGTTAGCCCATTGAATTTGTCACAGAATATGTGCTATTATGGCCGGTATAACAACAAATAATAAAAATAAGGAAAAGTAAAAAAATCAGGGGGTCCCCATACAAGCAAATAATAAAAAGTGTATGCTATCTACCGAAATGAGTATGAAGCATTTTAACTAATCCATAGTTGGTGTGAGTGGCGCTGACCATGACATGGCGATACGGAACCCTCGGTGCGCTAGTTCGACTCGCACTTGGCCGGTTTTTTTTATGTAGTTAATCCGGTATGGGTGGCTGAATCGGAGAGGCCAAAGCACATGCTCCGATCAGCCAATATCACCTACGAGAAGGTAGGTGCCATACCGGAGACTTCCCTTTGGATTGCTGGCTATACTGAACTAGAGGAAATCACAACCGAGGTTGCTATGCACCCCTCTTACATTCAGTACGGTGGTACTAACCCAGTCGGCTACATTTGAGACTACCACCTAGTAAAGGGCAAGGGAAGGGACCTACAGTTTTATATATGGGAGTACACCGGTTCCGAACGGTGAAGCAGCAGGTGTAGGTATGCACGTAATTTTTTTCGTTAGAAAAAACTCATTGGTACACGCCGACCGGATTCGAACCTCGGACCTCCACACGAGAAGCCGACGCCCAAACCACTCGGCCACCCACCAATTATTTCTGCCAATACTCTTTCACTGCTCTTTCTACCAGCACTTTATCACCACCTACTCTTCCTGCCAACACGTCTTCCCAACTCTTTCTTTCAACGCACTTTCAGTACTCTTCCTGCCAACAAGCGTTCACTGATACTCACCAACGCTTTTTCACTGCATACTCTTTCAGCCAACACACTTTCATAAATTCTTTCTCTCAACGGAATTTCAGTACTCTTTCTCCCAATACGCTTTCATAAACTCTCTGTCAGCACTATTCCAGTACTCTTACTGCCAATACGCTTTCATAAACTCTTTCTGTCAACGCTATTCCAGTACTCTTTCTGCCAACACGTTTTCTTAAACTCTTTCTGTCAACGCTATTCCAGTACTCTTTCTGCCAACACGCTTTCTTAAACTCTTTCTGTCAACGCTATCCCAGTACTCTTTCTGCCAACACGCTTTCATTAACTCTTTCAGTCAAAGCGATTCCACTACTCTTTCTGCCAACACGCATTCTTAAACTCTTTCTGTCAACGCTATTCCAGTACTCTTTCTGTCAACACGCTCTCTTTCACTAGTCTTTTTGCCAACGTGTTTACCTACCAACTTTTTTCCTTAAAAATATCAAGTAACCCGCCGTCCACCCACCGTAGAGATACTCGTTACATATCTGCCCTCGCAGAAAGTCCTAGAACAAAATATCGTAAGATTTTAGATCGTAGGTAAATAATAAATGAAAATGCTTCCTTTTCAGCAAAATCCTTAACATCTGCAAGGAGTCAATGCATTGGGAGAATCTCGCAATGGAAGTGCCTACGACCGCATTCACTGTATGTCAAAACAAAATTGTTTCTTAGCTTATCCACTTATTTCCGGTACACTGAGAGACTGAATTTCATGTAATTGTACCATGTGGGGCCAGTACTTAGCCCCACTGCATCTCTCCCCGTGTATGTCGTAAAAGGCGACTAAGGGATATAACTCCCTTCTTATATTACTAGGTGGTAGGGTTTAGCCCGCCCGGGTTGTTTGTTACCACCGCACTGAATGAAAGGTCGGTCGAAACGGCTATGTAAATAGTTTGTGTTTTCCGTCCAGTTCAGTGTAGCCGGCACGACCGAAGGGAAGCACTGACGTGGCACCTAGTTCACCCGGTGTTATGGGCTGACATCACGGATGTTGTAGGTGATGTAGCCAACCGTGAAGTTTCCATAAAAATAAAAATAAATTGTACGAAGATTGAAATCTTTAACGTAACAGCAGCGTGTTTCAACAGCAGTTTATGGAAACTCACACGGTTGGCTACGTCACCTACAACATCCGTGATGTCAGCCCATAACACCGGGTGAACTAGGTGCCACGTCAGTGCTTCCCTTCGATCGTGCCGGCTACACTGAACTGGACGGAAAACACAAACTATTTACATAGCCGTTTCGACCGACGTTTCATTCAGTGCTGTGGTATCAACCCGGGCGGGTTGCACCCTACCACCGAGTAAGGTAGGAAGGGAAGGGACCTACAGTTCTACGTGGAATCCGAACCACGGTCAGCCTCCAACGGTCGAGCGGTCACCCATCCAAGTACTGACCGCGCCCAGCGTTGCTTAACAATCAATAGCAACAATCGAGGAGGCTGTGCCGTGTGGTGTCGGTACTTAAAAATAATAGTCCGTGGCTTAGAACGGGCACCTGTCAGGTCGGCACCGCATTCGAGCGAATGTCCTTGGGCGTCGTTAGATACCTTATCTGTGGCTGGGCGCCACATGTCGCACTTTCTATGAAAAAAATCTCATTTTTCATTCTTTTAAAATTAACTGCCCGAGAACAATTTTTGCGTGAAGCCCACAACCGGAAGTGCGTTAACATTAACGAGATGATGAAAATAATCCTTCCTTACCTATAATAAAATCCAACGTCTGCTTTCTGTCTGAGTGTCTGAGTGTCTGAGTGTATGTCTGTCTGTCCGCTTATAACTCGAGAACCACTGAACCGATTTTAATAAAACAAAATTCTACGGATAGCTTCATTCTTCCCATCAACTATAGGCTACGTATTATCACGCTAAATAGCTTATGAGGTTAGCAGTGAAGTGAAATATGAGAGCGGGCGGAGCCGCGGGCACAGCTTGTCATTTATAAATTATAAATTTAAAAAACCTCCGATCCTCAAAAAGTCACGAATAATTTCGGTTTACTTACAGAAGTCGGGGGACCGCGTAGCTCTGAGTTTTTATATTGTATTTACTTAGCCGTCCCCAGACTCCTTTAAGTAAGTAATCGGAAATTATTTTTGACATTTGAAGGGTCGGGGGTTTTTAAAATTTGTAATTTACCTTTTATTTCAAGCATTAAAAAAACCGCATCCAAATCGGTCCATCCGTTTGGGAGTTACGATGCCACAGATACACACACGGTAGGGAGGGTTGTTATAGATACACACTATAACAACCCTCCGTTCGCGTCGGAGGTTAAAAATGATGACTGCCGAAAAAAAAAAAGTAAAATATTCCTTCTTCTTATGCATCTTTCGCCACCAGTGGCGGATCCAGGTGGGGAACGCAGGTGGCGCCCCCCCCCCCCTCCCCACCCACATTAGAAAAAAAATCAATGTGAGGAAAACCAAAATCATTGCGTTGACCCTGTCGTGTGAGCGGTCGTAGTTAGCGGATAGAGTGCAAGGAGAAGTGAAGAAAAATCGGAGAATACGTCCAGTATTGGCGTTCTGTACTCTAATCACGGGATTTAACCTACTTCGCGTACTACGCTACGCCGCCGTGTTCTCCGCATCATTTTGTATGGAGAAACGAAGTTCGCAAATCTATCACTAGAGGCGCTGCTCCGTTTCTCCATACAAAACGATGCGGAGAACACGGCGCGTAGCGTAGTACGTGGTGTAGGTTAAATCTCGTGATTAGGCTACTGATGACCAACGACGATGATGATGCGCCCCTCCCTTGAGGTTTTTCTGAATCCGCTACTGTTCGCCACGCATTATTGTAATAAATTTGTAACGCAATTTTGACAATTTCAGATTTATGCGAAAAGCAAAACCATTCGGTACATCTTCGAGAATGTGCTGGCCGTGGTGAGGGGCTACAATAAAATTGTCGACTCACTTTCGGAAGAGGAGAGGCTGCTGTTCAAGCCGCTAATCGCTGTAAGTGTAACCTCCACATACTGATTGGCCGTTCGGAACCAGTTTTTTTTTTATGGAAACTGACACGGTTGACTACATCACCTACAAAATCCGTGATGTCAGTGTCAGCCCATAACACCGGGTGAACTTGGTGCCACGTCAGTGCTTCCCTTCGGTCGTGCCTGCTACACTGAACTGGACGGAAAACACGAACTATTTACATAGCCGTTTCGACCGACCTTTCATTCAGTGCGACCCTTCATTCATTAAACCCGGGCGGGTTAAACCCTACCACCTAGTAATATAAGTAAGGGAGTCATATCCCTTAGTCGCCTTTTACGACATACACGGGGAGAGATGCAGTGGGGCTATTCTTTTAAAGTACCGGCCCCACACGGTGTCAGTCAGCGTGTAAGCGTCCACTGCTGGACATACGCGGTGGTACCAACCCGGGCGGGTTAAACCCTACCACCTAGTAAGGTAAGAACGGAAGGGACCTACAGTTTTACTTGGAATCCGAACCAAGGTCTTGAAGCAAGCTCTCGATATATGAAGCATACTTATATCAATACTATATACTTATATACTTACTACTAATAATAAATCTGTAAGGGATGGTCATGGAGTAAGTTACTTTGTTTTATGAGATACTGCATTTGTAGACTCTATGTATGATAATAAAACTAAATTGACGTTTTTTAGAAATATTTTCTGTCTGTATGAATGTTCCTCCATAACTCTTAAACCGATCATTCGAATTCGATGAAACTTAGTACAAGCACACTTAGCTATACGAAACACAGGATAGGGTAAATAAAATTCAGTTGCGGTTACGCTAAGATGTGGCTCTGATACAAACCGTATTGTTCCGCGAGCCGAAATAAAGGTACGGTAGCGGGCTTACTTATGTACTTTTATCTTTTTAAATAGGAATTTTACGCGAGCGAAGCCGCAAGCAAAAGCTAGTATGTACCCCTGCAAGACAGCTCACGCTAGTGCAGAGGGCAGGGTTTGATACTAGACATGTACAATGTAAAAATATCTATACAAATAAACATCTTTATCTTATCTTATCTATCTTTACTTATTAAAGTATTACCTTGGTTGTATTGATTCATGCATTATGATGATTGATGATGATGATGAACAGGCGTGCGAGCGCAAGATCCAGCCCGGCATTACGAAGCTGACGTGGAGCTCCAACATGCCCGACGCCTACATAGCTGACTGCGTCACGCAGATCGGAGAGGTACGATGATTGATACCGCTCTAGGAATTCAGTCATTTTTTATGCAATTCTTTATTCTTTATTCAACATCCATAGACAGTACACTACACTCGGATACGTCATATTTTAACATTTAAGGCCCTATGTCGCCGATGCAAAAAACAAAATTTCGCCGAAGAAGATCGTGTTGGTACTCAAACTGGACGATTCGATGAGATTTACGCATCTGTAACATTAAAACTTATTTTGGTCATAACTCGAGAACCGCCGGCGGTAGACCCATCGTGTTGGTACTCAAACTTCAGGCCTCGGTGAGATCTATCCATGAACTATCCGTGAACTCATGTCACATGAACTGTACAAAAAAATTATATACTAACCTTACAGTTAGCTCTTTGAAATGACTACTACACACGATATGTTGGTTTTTTTTTATTGTTATCAAATCGGGCCCCATTTAATGTAAAATAATGTTTTATCTAGTTTTTGACTATATAATAATATGAGCTATATATGTGCACGTAATCAAGATCTATATCTAGTAATTTATACGTTTAATTAACTAGTATGTACTTATATGTAGTGTATATTATAGTATATTATAGTTATTTTCCTTATATTATATTTTACATTCCCACACTCAAGTCTTTTGCTACTACCTACTTATATCTCGCAACATACGACTCTCAAACATCCAAAGGTTGACTGGGAGAAATCCCTGTAAGGGATAAGTCCGCCTTTGCCCCTCATGTAAATTTCTTATTGTGTGTTTATGTTAAATGTTTTTTGGAGCAATAAAGTATTTCTATCTATCTATCTATCTATCATTACATTATGCAAAGTTTCAAGTTTCTACATTACTTAGTTTTCGAGTAAAACCTCTGTGACAGACGGAGGGACACCGGGGTGATCTTATAATGGTTCCGTTTATCTTCTTAAACCATAAAAATACATAGTCGATAATTTGTGAGAGGTGATATGATAGAATAGACGCGAGGGTATACAATATACGTAGATAGATAGATAGATAGAAAATTCTTTATTGCTCCAGTAAACATTAAACAGTAACAAATACATTGGAAAATTTACATAAGGTGCAAAGGCGGACTTATCCCTTACAGAGATTTCTTACAGTCAACCTTTGGATGTTTGAGATTCGATAATATAGTGGAATGTAAGTAGGTAGTAGCAAAAGAGTTGCGTGACAATTGGAGATAAAAATAATAATAAGAATACTTATTAATACATACATATAATTACATGCTAGTAAAATATAAGCCATACATGTTTAATACATATAAATTACTAAATATATAGAATATTATATTCTTTATTCTTCTTTATTCTTTATTCATCATTCGTATGGTAGTACACTACGCTTGAATTTTTAACAAATAAATATACATACGTACATACTTGTCCATCCAGGTAAGTATGAAACCAAAGTGGTTTTTGTTTTTTAGGTTTTTACTTCACATTGACGGAGGTAATACAGTTTTAGGTGTTTTTTGAATAAGGGAAGCGATTTACAATGTCGGATAAAGTGTGGTAGTGAATTCCACAGTCGAGCTGCGTGAACAGAAAATGAGTTGGTATAAAAACCAGTTTTATGAGAGGAGATAGCTAAAATATTGTCATGACTAGACCGAAGTGGGACACCGTGAGAAGATAGGTTCTGAAAACGGGAAGATAGATACTCGGGGAGATAGATAGATACTACGTAATATGTTATGTTATGTTGTTCAAGAAGATGAGTGGGATCACGCATGAGTAATAGTGGGGTGGGACAAAATTCGTGGGACCATGATTCAAAAATTCTATGACTGCATGGTGTTCAGGATTAGTGGAACCACGAGTAATAGTGAGACAAAATTGGTGGGACCACGAGCCATGGTGTTCAGGATTGGTGGGATCACGAGTATTAGTGGGACAAAATTGGTGGGATCACGAGCCATGGTGTTCAAGATTAGTGGGACCACGAGTAATAGTGGGACAAAATTGGTGGAACCACGAGTCAAAAATCTACGAAATCACACGTGTTCATAACGGGAAATGTAAAATTGATCCTTGTAATCTGAAAGAAAGCTAATTCCCATCGACAAGACTTGCGAGAGTTCTGTAACCTTGTTCGAGCCTGCTGAAAATAGCGTTTTTTTATGGAAACTGACACGGTTGCCTACATCACCTAAAACATCCGTGATGTCAGCCCATAACACCGGGTGAACTCGGTGCCACGTCAGTGCTTCCCTTCGGTCGTGCCGGCTACACTGAACTGGACGGAAAACACGAACTAGTTACATAGCCGTTTCGACCGAACTTTCATTCAGTGCGACCTTTCATTCATTAAACCCGGGCGGGTTAAACCCTACCACCTAGTAATATAAGTAAGGGAGTCACATCCCTTAGTCGCCTTTTACGACATACACGGGGAGAGATGCAGTGGGGCTATTCTTTTAAAGTACCGGCCCCACACGGTATCAGTCAGCGTGTAAGCGTCCACTGCTGGACATACGCCTCTCTAATTTTCCTCCAGTCCTCCCTGCCTTCAGCGATACGGAACCACTGCTTTCCCCACACGGTACAAAATCCAAATATACCGTCTGTTGTCGAACACCACGAAATAAAAGCGGAATTAAACCCTTTTGCAGCTGCAAGAATTCCTCGACACGTACAAGTCGTGCAACATCAACGTGGCGAAGATAATGGAGCAGATATGCGACACGCCGCTCATAGTGTTCGGCATCTACAGCGCCTTCGACGTGCAGGACTTCAGGCGAGAAGTCAGGAATATGCAGACGCGCGCTGTCGCCAAGATTTTGAGCTTCTACAAAGAAATCATCACCTATATAGTTATTGTTTACGAAGGATTTGAAGATCAAATTCATCAGGTTGGTATTTTGTTTTACTTTCAAATTCAAATTCAAAAATAAAAATTTTTTATTGCACACACAAAATTATAAACAATGTCACACTTTTACAAAGTTATTAAAATTTTGAACAATTTGTTTTGTTTTTCAACGTACCCTGCCACCTAAACCGGCCGTTGTGACCGTATTATAGGTGGCGTATTAGCGCGCCTTTTGTGCATGCTTGGGTATACTGCGAATTATATTAATAAGAATAGAAAAAATAAAAAAATAAAAATATAATAACTGGTTTGGGGGGGGGATTGTGTGTGTATGAAGATGTGAGAGGGTGTGTGTGAGTGTGTGTGTGTGGGTGAGTGAGGGTGTGTGTGAGGGTGTGAGGGTGTATGTGTGTGTGTGAGGGTGTATGTGGGTGTGTGGGATTTATGGTTTGACATCAGCTTAAAACACAGAGTAAACTTTCAGTTTCATCGTAATTTTTTAAAGACTTGAATTTGGATTTTACATCGCTACACCCGGCAGCACATCACACCTTGGTGAAGTACCGTGGTGCAATGTTTGTGCTTCCCTTTGGTGGTGCCGTCTTCACTGTGACCTGGACGGAAAATTGTAACGTTGCAGTTAGGACCGCTGCGGTACTACAGCGTGAGGCACAATTTGCAAAATTTGCCACATTTTCGTTTCGGTTTTTTGTTCAACGAAAAAAAATCCTGTCAAAAAGTTGACCCTATTTAAAAGTTGGTGACAGATTTTATTTTTATTTATGTCAAACAATATTGTGAAAAAAAAATCACAAACGTTCTACTAAATGGTCCTAAATACTCCGAAATGCTCTCTTTGTTTCGAAATTGCAGCTTTCTAAAACATTATTTTGAGTTAATATTAATTGCAGACGATGTAAGATACAATTTTACTTCTTTTGACAGATTTGGATATTCGTGTAATGTAAATTGGTTTAACAAACTTTGAACAAATAGTATAAAACAAGCGAACGCTTCGCTATTCAAAATGCGCCATATCAGTGCGCATTTTGATGCTGTAGTACCGCGCTCTTAGTGTCCTGCCAATACCTCTCCGCGCGTACGACACCTGAAAGCCATTGTCGTGCCTGCTGTTCCTGCGATCCTACTCCTTCGCCCGGAGCGAACCAATAGAAGCCGATATTCGTTTGGTCGGTTAAGTAACTTGTTAGCTCAGTGGTAAGCACGTAGGATTTGCATTTTTTGGACCATGGGTTCGAATCCCACCGAATCTTTTTGGTTTTTTTTGCTTTTTTTTCTTTTTTAAGCAATGTTACGGTGTTTAAATTGTTTTAGGGTGTTTAGTTTTTTTTATAACCACCTAAGAATTATTTTCGGAAATACAAACTTGTAACAAAAACGACATGCACCGCCTCAAAATTAGGTTAGGGTCAATATTAATAACGCGTAGCGACGCATCTTCTATATATTAACCCTGGTTATTTTTTTTTAAACCACCAAAACATCATTTATTTATCACTTCAAGGAGTGGTTCCGCAGGATCGCAGGAACAGCAGGCACGACAATGGCTTTCAGGTGGCGCACCGCCTCTCCGCCACTACTTAGGTCCATCACCCTTGCGGGTAGATGAAAAAGACGAGCGTCGGCTGAGGGATGGGGAAAGGAAGTTCTGGTTCTTCTTCCGCCGCTTCTGGACGAATTGGGCGTTATTGAATTGCTGGGTGCGTGGCACGGAGTGGACACTATTTAAAGGACAACGTGCAATTGTCAAGATACTGAGGAGATCGCGCGAGGATTGGACTGGAGTTTATCACTAGTCGTAGGAAGATACTTTGGTATCGGGGCGCGAGATCGAGGAGTGAGTACCATGGCTACCTGGCGGCGAGCCCGGAGGCTGACGTGAGTTCTGGAAGTTGACGCGTGGGGTGAGCGGATCAAGTTTTCCCATCTTGCATTTCCCTCTCTGTCCGCACTAAGTACACGTTACATGAGAAGGCATCATTACACAATTTTTATAGCCGACGATCGATCGACTTTTATATAGTACGGCGGTACCATACCTGACCTGATGAGCCCTGCCACGTACTAATAGGGAAGGCTCATATAGCTGTGTGTGATATCAGAACCACGGCATAGCCCCGAAGGTCAGAATGGTCACTCATTCAAATTCCGACCGTGCGCGGTGTGTTCGACGATCGAATTAATTGAACTTTTACACAGCTTTTACAGCAAACATAATTGGCAATTGCGCCGACAGATGGCGGAGCACTGGATCAGGTACGTGCGACGGCTGGACAGCCTGCTGGAGGACTCGCTGCGGCTGAGCAGCAAGGCCTCCATGGAGAACCTCTACAAGTGCCTGCACGGCGACGGTCACTATCCTCTCTCGTATTTCGTAAATCTTTTATTCAATCCGGTATACTTGACTGAGTCAGAGGGGCCAGAGCACATGCTTCGACTAGATATCACCTAGGAAAAGGTATACCATACCGGAGACTTCCTATTGAGAAATATGGTGGTCAATGTCATGTGTAGTTTACCAGAGTCATTGTTGGCACAACACCGATTACTCTGCTTATACCGTTTGCCCGGATACAGCGTGTGCTATGTTATGTTATGGTGTCAGTAATCTAGTCGGCAGCATTGAGTCTATGTAATAAAAAAAAAGGTAATGTGTCGTGGGACACGCGATGAAAGCGAAGCTTCCTCAACAAACCAATAACTGTCCCTGTGTTAAAGTGTTAGTTCACCAATAGATGGCGCTGCCATTAATGTGTCACTGCATTGGTAAAATCCTCTCGCTCTAGTATAAGGTTTATTTGATCTTTCAAGAGCCAGGCAATGAGGAGCATTCGTAGCAAACCTCCGTCCGTTCGTACTTTCGTGTCTTTTCACCTTTTCTCGTATAGGTCCCCAACAAGCGTTAAAAAGCTTCACTTCAAAAATTGCAGGAACGATGGAGCCATCACCGCTGGTATGCATGCGGCTGCTGCTGACGGAAAAAATAATCCACGAACCAACGCGGGCGGAGCTCGTGGACACATTCTCCACGGCGCTGGAGGAGCTCGTCCATATTCACAGCACGATTCCGAGGCTGTTTGAGAAGTTCGGCCTGCCGGGGGGCGGTCTACAGCGCTTCGCCGATGTCATCCGCACGGACCCCGACTGCAATAAGCTGCAGTCGCTCATCGACTCTGGTAAAGAACTGCTCCATGTGAGCCATATCAGCTGAGCGTCTCGCGGAACACCCCTTTGTAGTGGACAGAAGAGTTCTTCGAACTGCACTATTCTCTAAATCGTTCTTGTTCCGCACTGCACAGGTGTGGGACGGGCTTCCGGGAAATATCCCCGCTGCTACAATCTACGGATCTTCAAATCGCGGGTCAATAGTCTTTCCCCAGCGACATTGGTCCACCTCCAAGCCGGACTGGCACCTCTTCGGGGATGAAATTAGCTGCGCCTGAGGCTTCGACCTCGGGCGCAGCCACCTAGTTCGGAAGCAATAAAAAGAAAAATCAGAAGCATCAGTCATTCTGAAATCGGTTCATAAGCTCCTCTGATCGTTGATATGTTTTTTCGGGAATGGTGTACAGTTGCTTTCACGAGTCATGAGCGCAATTTTCATTGGTCGGTTTGACAGATTGTGACGTCGACGGCGCCGACGCTTCACGCGATTGGTTCGTCAGTGAGCGTCAGTCAGTCGACGCTCGTCGCTTATTGGGCTCACACGTGTCGTTTCGACTATTATACTCGTGCACTTTCGTGCCATGTTAGTCCATTTCTGTACCAATAACTCGTGAAAGCAACTGTATGAGAAAGGATCATCTTGTTTTTTTTTATGGACAACGGACACGGGTGTCAGTCAGTCAGTCATCGTGTAAGAGTCCACTGCTGGATATGTGCCTCTCCAATTTTCCTCCAGTCCTCACGGCCTTCAGCGGTACAGAACCACTGCTTTCCGCCGACGTAATTGATGTCGTCGTGCCACCTGGCGGATGGTCTTCCCACACTCCGCTTTCCAGTCCACGGCCGCAGTGTAGGGCACGGTTACTCTTACGGTCGTCGTCTCTTCGGCTAACCTGGCCAGCCCACTGCCACATGAGCTTGGCATGGGTGGCTGTGCCCAAAACTTCAAAAGAAGATTAGACACAGCCAATAACTCCTCGCGAAACCACCCTCATAGAGGGGCCAGGCCAACTACAAGGCGGACAAAGGGGTCATCGTCTAATTTATTAACACGCCTTTTGACGATCCCCAGGTTAAAGGTGGTGGGATTACACACTCGCCGGAAGTCCATTCTATTCTAGTACTATAATCATCAGTTGATTTTCGACCGCCACTTGCCCAGTGTTATGGTACCAATGTAATAAGCCCCAAAGGGCGAAATTGACAGCCGTCAGGTTCAAATAATTCTGAGTGACGCGAAGTGTTGCTGCAGTACGTTTGATAAAAAATCGCTAAGTGTTTTATAAATTGGCAATTCTAGCGGGTTTTACTAAGAAAAATCCATTGAAATCGCTATTAGCTATATTTTTGTCGCTGGCTGGTCATTATCGCTGGGTGGTCCAGGTTCCGGAAGTCAATGGGGAACTGCAAATTAAATTTTTGGAAGCTATTTCAACTCAAAACAAAATGCTCTATAAGAAATAAGAAATAAGAAATATTTATTTTTTCCCCTTCAGCATTACATTATATACATCTTTGCTGTGGAAACACTTGGCGTGTGGTCACCGAGACGCAAGGACTTTCGGAAACGTCCTAGGATAGGTCCTTATTGATAAGTCTGGTGACCGACGACGTGCCAAGTCTTTCTTCTTATAGAATTATGGCGAATAGGGGCATTCAAAGGGGCAACGCAGCCAGCGTATTGGGTACTGTGACGGAATCGACTGAGTTGGACGAAATTTTTTAATTACAGTAAGAATGTAATTATTTAGTGTTTATTATTTATAAGGTTAATTTTAGTAATCGGTGTTGCGCTCTGGTAACTCTGGTAAATTACAGCACTACACCGACCACCACGTTTCGCAAAGTATTCGAACAAGATTCAATCGATCAAGCAGCAAGTAAGGCACGAAGACCCACCTTCTGCACGACTCGGTGGAAGTACCGTGCCAAGGTGAGAGGTGGCGAACCCCTCGCCCTTTAGGACGGCATCTCGTCCCTATCACTTAGTCGCCTCTTACGACATGCACGAGGAGAGACGCAGTGGGGCTGAGTGAGGCCGGTACTTTTAAAAAGTAATATACTCATAACTGTCTTAATCTGCCTGAAACTGTCTGAGTCATGCAGCAGGTGGGTCTTCGTGCCTTACTTGCTGCTTGATCGATTGAATCTTGTTCGAATGCTTTGCGAAACGTGGTGATCAGTGTTGTGCTGTAATTTTCCAGAGTTCTTGCAGCACAACACCGATTACTCTGCTACCCTGATTGTCGAGATTCAGCGTGTGTGGTATGTATGTATGTATGTATGCCTTAATCAATCTCAAAAATTTTGCAGAGCTGGATTACAATCTGGAGCTGGTGCAAGAGCACTTGCGACAGTGGGAGCCGTTCTCGCACATCTGGACCGTGAACCGCGACACGTTCCTCGAGCGGTACGCGCGCGAGCGGCACCCGGCGCACGAGTACGCACAGCTCGTGCGCAACTACAATGCGCTCGCCAACACGGTGCAGCTGCAGGAGACCACCACGCAGGTTCCAAATTCAAATTACAATCTGGAGCTGGTGTGCGAGAACTTGCGACAGTGGGAGCCGTTCTCGCACATCTGGACGGTGGACCGCGACACGTTCCTCGAGCGGTACGCGCACGAGCGTTACCCGGCGCACGAGTACGCGCAGCTCGTGCGCAACTACAACGCGCTCGCCAACACGGTGCAGCTGCAAGAGACCACCACGCAGGTTCCAAATTCAAATTACAATCTGGAGCTGGTGCACGAGCACTTGCGACAGTGGGAGCCGTTCTCGCACATCTGGACCGCGGACCGCGACACGTTCCTCGAGCAGTACGCGCGCGAGCGTAACCCGGCGCACGAGTACGCGCAGCTCGTGCGCAACTACAACGCGCTCGCCAACACGGTGCAGCTGCAGGAGACCACCACGTAGGTTCCAAATTCAAATTACAATCTGGAGCTGGTGTACGAGCACTTGCGACAGTGGGAGCCGTTCTCGCACATCTGGACCGTGGACCGCGACACGTTCCTCGAGCGGTACGCGCGCGAGCGTCACCCGGCGCACGAGTACGCGCAGCTCGTGCGCAACTACAACGCGCTCGCCAACACGGTGCAGCTGCAGGAGACCACCACGCAGGTTCCAAATTCAAATTACAATCTGGAGCTGGTGTACGAGCACTTGCGATAGTGGGAGCCGTTCTCGCACATCTGGACCGTGGACCGCGACACGTTCCTCGAGCGGTACGGGCGCGAGCGGCACCCGGCGCACGAGTACGCACAGCTCGTGCGCAACTACAAGGCGCTCGCCAACACGGTGCAGCTGCAGGAGACCACCACGCAGGTTCCAAATTCAAATTACAATCTGGAGCTGGTGTGCGAGAACTTGCGACAGTGGGAGCCGTTCTCGCACATCTGGACGGGGGACCGCGACACGTTCCTCGAGCGGTACGCGCACGAGCGTTACCCGGCGCACAAGTACGCGCAGCTCGTGCGCAACTACAACGCGCTCGCCAACACGGTGCAGCTGCAGGAGACCACCACGCAGGTTCCAATTCAAATTCAAATTCAAAGTTATTTATTTTTAAATTTTGTTTTTTTTTTTTTTAATTGATACGGTTGGCTACTCTCTAAAAAATCTCTAGCCTCTGAGGGCTAGAGATGCTTGAAAAATGTAGTGAGTATTTTGCATTTTTCGTGAGGGGATCACATAACGCCCTGTGGATAGCAAAAAATAAATTGTATCGGTCCGTCTTTAAATCTTTGTTATGAGCATTTCGATTAGTGTTCCGTTCACACTCCAATAAAACATGGAATTGATCTTCGACTTTACCGCAAAAGTTACAATTTGGTGAATCAATTTTCTTCATCATGTGGGCGATTTTGTAAAGGAGTGTGTCCAGAACGCAGTTTTAATATAAACTTAATGCTTGAACGTGAAAGTTGTCTGACGTTTATCTGCGCAGATCCGGTTCATAACGCTGAACTCGCTGGCGCTAAAGAAGTCCGTGACGGCGCACTGCCATCGCTGGCAGGCGCGGCTCGGCGAGCTACTGCGGCTGCTCACCGACGAAGACGTCGAGCGGGTCCACGCGTACATCGCGGAGAGCGGCAAGGTGGCCATGGAGGTGAGTCGCTAGAGCGGCAAGGAGGTCATATGCAGGTGAGATTATAGAGCGGCAAGGAGGCCATGCAGGTGAGATGCTAGAGCGGCAAGGTGGCCATGGAGGTGAGTCGCTAGAGCGGCAAGGAGGCCATGCAGGTGAGATGCTAGAGCGGCAAGACGGCCATGGAGGTGAGTCGCTAGAGCAGCAAGGAGGTCATGCAGGTGAGATGCTAGAGCGGCAAGGTGGCCATGGAGGTGAGTCGCTAGAGCGGCAAGGAGGTCATTTGCAGGTGAGTCGATAGAGCGGCAAGGAGGTCATATGCAGGTGAGATTACAGAGCGACAAGGATGCCATGCAGGTGAGTCGCTAGAGCGGCAAGGAGGCCATGCAGGTGAGTCGCTAGAGCGGCAAGGAGGTCATGCAGGTGAGATGCTAGAGCGGCAAGGTGGCCATGGAGGTGAGTCGCTAGAGCGGCAAGGAGGTCATGCAGGTGAGATGCTAGAGCGGCAAGGTGGCCATGGAGGTGAGTCGCTAGATCGGCAAGGAGGTCATGCAGGTGAGATGCTAGAGCGGCAAGGTGGCCATGGAGGTGAGTCGCTAGAGCGGCAAGGAGGTCATGCAGGTGAGATGCTAGAGCGGCAAGGTGGCCATGGAGGTGAGTCGCTAGAGCGGCAAGGAGGTCATGCAGGTGAGATGCTAGAGCGGCAAGGTGGCCATGGAGGTGATACAAGTAGGCCACGCAGGTGAGTCGCTAGAGCGGCAAGGAGGTCATGCAGGTATGAATACCTTCTTTAAAAACTCAAAAAATATTTAAAATAAATTATTGGTATGGAAGTGATTTTGATTTGGGCCCAGGGTCCCCGGCTCGAGAGGGCCCCAAAGTACCGACCTCGTTTACATTGGAAACGAGTTGCTGAATTTTTAGCATATTTGACTAATAATTTGCCATTAAAATTTCTACATTTTAATGTAAATCGGAAAACTGCGAAATAAAAAAAAATTACAGTGAAAAATCTTTTATTTACTTAATCTAAAAAAATCAAAAACATTTGTCATTGAATTCTATAAAATGTATACAATTAATATTTATGTAAATACCTTTTCTATAACAACACTTAATATCACATAATATCAATTTGTTTTGTACCTTTAAACATTTAAAAAACATTTATTCGAATGAAATATACAGCCTATACTTAATAATATTATAGAAATTGAATACCTATACTACGTAACATTTTTTTTTTTTTTTTTTTTATGGAAACTGACACGGTTGGCTACATCACCTACAACGTCCGTGATGTCAGCCCATAACACCGGGTGAACTAGGTGCCATGTCAGTGCTTCCCCCTTTGATCGTGCCGGCTACACTGAACTGGTCGGAAAACACCAACTATTTACATAGCCGTTTAGACCGACGTTTCATTCAGTGCGGTGGTACCAACCCGGGCGGGTTAAACCCTACCACCAAGTAAGATTAGGAGGGAAGGGACCTACAGTTTTACGAGGAATCCGAACCTCGGTCAGCCTCCAACGGTCAGCGGTCACCCATCCAAGTACTGACCGCACCCAGCGTTGCTTAACATTCAATAGCGACAGTTGACTGTCTGCACCACTGAGCTATCGAGGCTGACTAAAACTAAAACTAAACATAAAATAGAAACATAATATATAAATTAAATAACCAATAACCTATAAATAAAAATATTCATCCATCATGGGGATCAACGGCATGGTCCCATGGATGCTGTGTTGCCTCGTTGAATGGCAATGCTAATTCGCTGCTTGAAGTACGTCCCGGCCCGACGCACGGTCCCCGGATGCCTCAATAAGCTGCATGCCTATTTAATAGTTTTAAAATATTCAAGTAAGTAACTAAACAAAGTACTTTTTTTATGTAATCCGGTATGGGTGGCTCTTGGGTGGCTGAGTCGGAGGGGCCAAAGCACAAGCTCCGACCAGCCAATATCATTTCCGAGAAGGTAGGTGCCAATACCGGAGACTTCCCTGGATTGCTGGCTATGGCTATACTGGACTAGAGGAGAACACAGCCGAGGCTGCTATGCGGGCATCTAACATCCAGTACGGTGGTATCACAGGGGCAAGGGAAGGGACCTAAAGTTTTACATCGGTTGCGAAAGGTGAAGCAGCAGGTTTTTTTTTTTTTTTTTTTTATTGAAACTGACACGGTTGGCTACATCACCTACAACATCCGTGATGTCAGCCCATAGCACCGGGTGAACTTGGTGCCACGTCAGTGCTTCCCTTCGGTCGTGCCGGCTACACTGAACTGGACGGAAAACACAAACTATTTACATAGCCGTTTCGACCGACCTTTCATTCAGTGCGGTGGTGGTACGCACGTAATTTTTTTCGTCAGAAAGAACTCATTGGTTCCTTGGACCTCTCGCACGAGAAGCCGATGCCCAAATGGCCATCCGCCGCTTACCTACTTACTGATGTTTACATTCACAATTTTTTTCTTTTACTTTCTAAAATGGCTCCAAATGTTGCCCCCCCCCCCAAGGACCCCTGCATGGTCTAAGACGGCCGTGGTTGAATGTTGACATATTATTAATGTTGCAGTCGCCTGCAACCTTGTCGGAGATGGCTTCAGCTATCAACACTTACGAGAGGCTGATGGCCGAGGTGGAGCCGATGGAGGCGACCTTCCAGCCGATTACCGACCAGATGGAGACTTTAGGTTAGATTAGGTTAGGTTAGGTTAGGTTAGGTTAGGTTAGGTTAGGTTAGGTTAGGTTAGGTTAGGTTAGGTTAGGTTAGGTTAGGTTAGGTTAGGTTAGGTTATATTCAAATTCAAATATGGTTGAGGGAGGCGATGGCTGCCCCTGGCGTGATGCTCGTGAAAGGGTGCTGTTTGTGGAGACTGGCCTGCTCTGCTCCAATTTGCTCCAGCGAGTTATATAAATGGTTTACCCTTGTAGAAAAAAGGTTGTATTTGTGATAAATAGAATTGCCCCACTGCATCTCTCCCCGTGTATGTCGTAAAAGGCGACTAAGGGATATGACTCCCTTCTTATATTACTAGGTGGTAGGGTTTAACCCGCCCGGGTTGGTGCCACCGCACTGAATGAAAGGTCGGTCGAAACGGCTATGTAAATAGTTTGTGTTTTCCGTTCAGTTCAGTGTAGCCGACACGACCGAAGGGGAGCACTGACGTGGCACCAAGTTCATCCTGTGTTATGGGCTGACATCACGGATGTTGTAGGCGATTTAGCCAACCGTGTTAGTTTCCATAAAAAAAAAGTCGAAATAGTGATGACTCGTACTATGTAGGCAGTGGCAAACATCTTTGTAAATGTAGACTAAGGGAAGGAAGGTGTGGATCTAAGCTTGCGATGGCTTCACCGAACATATCCGGGCCCATCGGCAGTAGAGGAGGGTAATAATGTATAAAGCGGCCGATATCGGCCGCTCCGTAGGAGATGGGTATCGAGGCCGGGACTAGCGAACGTAAAAAAAAGTATCCAGCGAAGTTTCTTGCCAGTTCTTTTTCGCTGTGATAATCGAACTGGCAAAATGCTAAATGTTAAATGTTAAAATATGACGAATCCGAGTGCAGTCTACTGATGATGAATAAAGAATAAAATAATAAAATAATTATACATGGATATGGCATATGCGTGGAGAAGAGAAGTGAAAGAATAGAATAGAAATTCTTTATTTCATATAGTTGAAAGGAAAACAGTAGGTACCAGAATGCCATATACCTAATATCGAATACCGGTTTTTTTATGTATTTTTTTATGGAAACTGACGCGGTTTTCTACATCACCTACTACATCCGTGATGTCAGCCCATAACACCTTGGTGAACCTGGCGCCATGTCAGTGCTTCACTTCGGTCGTTTCGGCTACACAGAACTGGACGGAAAACATGAACTATTTAAATAGCCGTTTCAACCGACCTTGCATTCAGTGCGGTGGTACCAACCCGGGCGGTTTAAACCCTACCACTTAGTAAGGTAACAAGAAGGGACCACTATAGTTTTACGTGGAATCCGAAACCACGGTCAGCCTCCAAAACGGTCGACCGGTCGCCCATCCATCCACTGACCGCGCCCAGGCGTGCTTATGATCCGACCGACAGTCGACCGACCGCACCACTGAGCTACCGAGGCTGACAAGACAACCGGTTTCCGGTTATCGGATAAGATACGGTATCTTTTCGCATGCATTCAAATCTGACTTCACTGCTCGTACGAAAGAGTGCCGGCTGTATACGAGTCCATAAAAAAAAATAAAAAAAAAACATATTAAACTTGATGGTGATTATCTGAAGTTTTCTTTCTCATAGCAATGTGAAAAATATGTATAGATACATATGCCCAACCCACAGAGCATCAAATGCGCGCGCCCCTCCTAGAGGCGCCCTGAGCGCGATTTCTCTACAACGCCGTCGAAGCCTGTGGGCGTGGCCTATGACTTACATAATATGTGTGTTGTGCGTGTGCATTTGTTTTGTGCGTGTGCCTAACTTGCTCCTCTTTGTGTGTAGTGTCGATACTAGCACACACACACACATACGAAGCGCTAGCAGCACTGCGTGTAGTTTTTGGGTTTCAAATATTATCGCTTAGGGCGTCTCTAGTGGGGGGCGCGCGCGGTAGGTATTTGATGCTCTGTGGCCCAACCCCTGTTCCATAACATGTTCAACATTTCGCCGTTATGGGGTCAATATTGACCCTCTGGCATGTTAAGACAAGACGGAAGTTAACTTTCTCATCATGAAATTCATTAAGCTTTATTGAGTCATCCACTTTAGATATTAAAAAAATTAAAAGACAGCAACGTAGATTCGTCTTTTTTTTTTTTTTATGGAAACTGACACGGTTGGCTACATCCCCTGCAACATCCGTGATGTCAGCCCATAACACCGGGTGAACTTGGTGCCACGTCAGTGCTTCCCTTCGGTCGTGCCGGCTACACTGAACTGGATGGAAAACACAAGCTATTTACATAGCCGTTTCGACCGACCTGTCATTCAGTGCGGTGGTACCAACCCGGTCGGGTTAAACCCTACCACCTAGTAATATAAGAAGGGAGTCATATCCCTTAGTCGCCTTTTACAACATACACGGGGAGAGATGCAGTGGGGTATTCTTTTAAAGTACCGGCCCCACACGACTATTTTTATTACAAAAAAAAAAGAATGGTAAAAATGAGATAAGGGGTAGGAGGGTAAAAACATAAATGCCGAAAGACGATTTTGTATGGAGAAAGTTAACTTCCGTCTCGTCTTAGAGGGTTAAATACAATTTTTTTGATAAGTGTGATGATAAAAAGAATATCCCCACTGCATCTCTCCCCATGCATGTCGTAAAAGGCGCCTAAGGGATAAGGACAAGTAGCCGTGCTAAAGGGCGACAGGTTAGCCACCTCTCATCTTGGCACGGTACTTCCACCGAGTCATGCAGCAGGTGGGCCTTCGTGCCTTACTTGCTGCTTGATCGATTGAATCTGGTTCGAATACTTTGCGAAACGCGGTGGTCGGTATTGTGCTGTAATTTGCCAGAGTTCTTGCAGCACAACACCGATTACTCTGCTTACCCCGATTTTCGGGATTCAGCGTGTGTGATATGTATGTATGTGATGATACGAGTACAGTCAGTCAGCGTGTAAGCATCCACTGCTGGACATACGCCTCTACAATTTTCCTCCGATTTACGAGTACGTAGGTATATAAATGTTGGGATGTATGTATCTCTCATTCACACAAGGCACACAATCTAGAATAAGTATTCTATTATAAATTAGTTTATTAGATTTAAATAATATCATACATACATAAGTAGATTATGTATAGATACTCGAATGTAATCAAAAGTGGTTTGACCAATAACAATGCCGCCTATGAAACCGCCTTAGAGCCAGTTTAGGCGATAGTGTTTAATAAATACACGATGGAAGAGGCGGCAGAGGTGTGTCAGGATCGTGGCACGTGGAGATCCGTTGTCTCTGCCTACCCCACAGGGAAACAGGCGTGACGCTATGTATGTATGCAAATAGGTACACGATCTCGCGGGCACAGTGTTGGTCCGATCTTCATGGATTGTTTTTTATGTTTATCTACCTGTAACCTATTTACGTGTGCCTGACTAATAAAGACATTTGATTTGATTTGAAAAAAAAATGTTCAAGTGCAAATTCTGTCGTATAGTGAAATTGGAAGTGGAACTGAGCGCGGATCTGGTATCCCGCCACGAGATCGTGCCGCAGCTGTGGGCCGACTATCTGCTGCTACTGGAGGAGGCTAAGAAAAATCTTGAAAGCAATAAGGACAAGTTTAGAACTGAACTTCTGCAGCAGGCCGAGGTACCCCTTCCTGTTCCCCTTCCGATTTTCCATTTCCCAGGCGAAGAATGGCTTTCCTTAAGGCCCTGTCAACCCGTATTCATCCGTACTCCTCTTTCAAGGCGCCCCGCTTTCGCTGGTTGGAATAGGATGCAACACATTTAATCAATTAAAAATTTGGTTTTTATTTTTTTTTATTCCAAAACTACGGATCGAAATCAAAAATTAAAAAGCTACCGATTTAGATATACAGGGTGTCCAAAGTGTGATGTGGAATATCGAAGGATCGTGATATGTATCGTGTGTAAAGTGCAGTGATGAAAGAATTTTTTTTAAATCTCAATTATTTCCAATTTTGCCATTTTCTAACAAAGTAAATGCATACGATAGTGTGATCGCGCTCTATGCTTGTGCACGGCCGCGTAGGGCTATGCGAGGGACGCGGCGCGAGGCGCGCGGTTCGCGATCGCGAGGCGTGAGATGCGCGAGAAAGCGAGAAAGATGAGCGAGAATCATAGATTTCGATATAAGACGTAGCATACCTACCTACTACACTGCAATAAGGCATGTAGGTGTATGTATGTATGTAGCCAGTAAAAAGTAAATGATTATCTACATACCTCAAATGATGTGAAGGTTTTCTACGTGATCTCCTTGCAGCTCGATGCATTATGATTTATGACGAGACCCGGGCGATGCAGTAGCGGGTCTAGATTGCCATGTTCCCGTAAACAGTACAATGCACGCACAATCACTTCAGCCAGCACCGGCGCGGCAGTCTGACGCCTGTTTGGAAATCTTTCACGATAAATGCGTTTGAAGCCCATTTCCGTTTGCTGCTCCATACGCGAGCAACATATCCACATATTCGTTATTCGTGAATGGAACTTTTAACAAGTACGTATGTTAAACACGAGCGCGAAACTTTCACTAATTCAATTTACGAATCGAATTACCAAAAATACGTCAACACGGTCGGCCGCCCTTGACATACTGACCGACTGACACACATTGATCTTCCGCGCCGCGTGACCGGCTGGACTGAAGCGCAATGCAGGTCGGTCGCATACAGGCAGCGCGGCGCGCCGCCCTCCGCGCCCGCGCCGCCCTCCGCGCCCGCGCCGCCCGCCGCGCCCGCGCGGCGTCCTTTGATGGCAGCGCACGATGCCGCCACTGGGCGGCATCGTGTCTCCTTTGATAGCAGCGTGCGATGCCGACACGGGGCGGCGCGGGGGCGCAACAGCGCGGTGCGGTGCGGTGCTATAGCGAACATTCGACCCGGCCGGCGCGCCCGCCGCGCCGCCCCGCCTCCTCCGCACCGCCGCGGTCTGGTCACTTAGAGCGCGCATAGATTGACTAAATTGAAAACTTTGAAAATTCACATCTCGAAAACTAGTATGGATAGGACCATTTTTCTTTTTTTTAATGTGTTTATTAGATGATATACAATAGCTCATTTCGATATTGCTGAACAGACCCTGGACACCCTGTATATTCAACAAATAAAATATATTTTTTCCAAAGCCTTCATTTGGTCACGTTGCCTTAAATACGTTTTTATAACTAAATTCAGAGGCATGTTCATGATTTTTTTGTATCGAGCGAAATTAATCAAATCGCGTTTTCACAAAGCTATCGATCTGTACTGATAGATGAAGTTTTACATAGATGAAGTAGGTACATATTATGTACTGGCCATATTGCGATCTTTACCTCCAATTATCTCAGTAACGTGACACTTTAGGAAGTAATGTTATATAACATTTTATGTTTGTCTATGTACGCCCTATCGATTTATCCAGGTTTCATCGCTGGCCTTTGTTTTGATTTTTTTTCAAATAGCGGACGATGACCAAGCCACAAACTTTCGAAGCCCTTTCGAATTTCCTTCATCGTATTTGCTGTCGCTGTGGGCCGCGCCGCTACCCACGCATCACGTGAAAAAGACAACTGCAGCTCAGAAGCAAAATGCCTACAAAATATTTGTGAATCATCATTCAGGCGAAGTCTCTTTTCATGGCTTTATTCTTCCTCAATTTAAGTGATATTTATTTTTTTGCTATCAGCAAAAGCGTACTGGATGTCGATATGTCTTAATTTTAATGATTTTGTTTATAGTTTTCCATATAAAAAATGTGAAAGTTAGGCCTTAAATTGCTATATTTTCACATTTTTATAATCAAATATATTTCATTTAAAATTAAATAACGAAAAAAGGACAACATAGGGACATTGATATTGATAATATATTTTACAAAAAAAAAAAAAAATGTTAGTGCAATATTTACGGGTTGGAAAGAGACTTCCCCTGAGAGAAGTGGACTTCCCGGTTCTCTTAAGGTCCGGATAGACGCTCAAACTTACTTGCACAAATTAAAATTTGCACAAGCAAGTGTGTACGTTGAGACGGCAAAACGGTGTACCGCGCAAATGGGTTTTTTTTATATAATCCGGTATGGGTGGCTGAGTCGGAGGGGCCAAAGCGCATGTTCCTACCAGCCAATATCACCTCCGAGAAGGTAGGTGCCATACCGGAGACTTCCCTGGATTGCTGGCTATACTGAACTAGAGGAGAACACAATCGAGGCTGCTATGCGGCCATCTTACATCCAGTACGGTGGTAGCAACCCAGTCGGCTACAATTTGAACCTACCACCTAGTAAGGGGCAAGGGAAGGGGCCTACAGTTTTACACCGGTTCCGAACGGTGAAGCAGCAGGTGTAGGTATGCAGGTAACATTGCATCTGGCCAAGCGTTGTATCACGACACGACGAGTGATGGCTTGTAGGCATGGAAATCCATGCTCTGTCTGATGGTCTGTCGGACGGACTCTTGGGCACAGCTTCCGCGCCAGTTCTTTATAATATAATTCCATTTGATCTGATGTGGTTGAGGGTTATAGTTTTGAAGGAAACTTAACACTTTCCAAATTCAAATTTTAAAAAATTATTCAGAAAACAATAGAAAAATAAGTATAAAAGATAAAAGTACCTACACGAAATAAAATAGTTAAATTAAATAATAATAAATTATAAACTAAAAGACTAACCTATGTTAGTGAATGCGTATCAGATTCAGGCACTAACATTAATATTAATTGCGAAAACTCTAAATTATATGCTAAAATAAAAATATTTCCGAAAACAAACAAAATAAATAAAATATATACCTACAAAAACCTTAAACTATCTAAAACATTATCTTAAACAATCCCTAACCCTATTATAAAATATTAAATTGTTTCCCTCATTCACTAATCTCACTAATAATTTTTTCCGCCAATTACATTAAAAAACAAACCTTATCCCGAATTCCACCCACATCCTCCATCGCCAGGTGTTCAAGGAGACCGCCAAGGAGCTGTGCGAGGAGTTCATAAAGCAGGCGCCTGTCAGTTCCGACGTTTGCGCCGACGACGCCCTGGCCAGCCTGAAGAAATTCCGAGAGCAACTGAACGCGCTGAGGGCACAGGAGCAAGCCATAAGAGACGGCTTGGCGGTGTTCCATTTGACGTAATAGCCTGCCTTATTTATGTTCATTTAAACTTCAGTTTTTAGGTTTCCGTATCCCGTACGGAAGCCTATTACTAAGCCTACGCCGTCTGTCTGTCTGTCCGTCTGTCCGTCCGTCCGAGGGCTGTATCTCTTGAACCGTAATAGGTAGTTCGTTGAAATTTTCACAGAATATGTGTTGTTATGGTGGATATAACAACAAATAATAAAAAACAGAAAAAGTAAAAAATTAAGGGGGGTTCCCATACAAGAAACATGTTTTTTTATGCTTTTTTTTAAGTGCGGAAACCTCGGTGCGTGAGTCCGAATTGCACTTGGCCGGTTTTTAAGTTTCCAGATTAACAGTAAGTGTACTAAAGACTTACATAAGTCGACGTTTCGCCCGCTACGTCACGGCTTTCTTCAGGAACTGCGGGAGTTCCTGGAGCCGACGTCTGGTGTCCGTTGTACCAGACGTCCAACTACTCTTTTTCGAAGATTGTAACTGTGGGTAGGTTGCACAATATTCGGCAGCGGTATCAGATCGCGATCCATACATCGTACGAGGTCCCGGCTGCACACAACACTCACTTTGTCTTCAGACGCTGGCTTGGCGGAAGATTTTGAAGATGTGTGCTGTGACAGCACGAGCAGCCAAGAAGGTGATCAATTCATAGTGTCGTCCCTGTTTAAATTTCTGTGTCTGGTGATTTCGATGGCTTCCCTGACTAGGCGTGGAGTGTAGTGTCGTTCTACCGCTAGTACCGACGCTTCATCAAGCCGGATCCAGTGGTTATTATCACCAAGCAATAGATGTTCAGCAATGGCCGATTTCTGCAGGTCACCATTCTTCACTGCTCTTATTTGTTCGCACATTCGCTCATGAACGCTCCTCTTCGTTTGGCCGATGTAGCTCTTCCCACAGCTTTATGGAACTTTTTAGACGCCTGGGGCTTGCAATGGTATCTTATCTTTAACGGATCTAAGCATTTGAGAAACTTTAGGTAGAGGTTTATAGAATGTTCTGATTTCCATTTTCCGAAGTGATTTACCAATCTGGTTTGTAACACCTTTTACGTATGGTCAATAGGCGGGCTGTCTACTAACCTCTATATGTCTTTACTGTTGTTTGTTGTTGCTGCAACAATTAAAAATAAGAAAAAGTAAAAAATATAGAGTGTGAAGAGAACTCTAAGAGAACACAGACACAGCCGAGGCTATGTGGCCATCTTTCATTCAGTACGATGCGGACATAGGTAAAACGGAATCAACCAAAAATATCAGGTAGAATTTTACAAGTTCAGAGCATGTGGTGCAGAACGCCGGTGAACCCGGATCTGCTGAGGATGGAGAAGGAGCTGGAGCGGCTTGAGGAGGTCTGGGGGCTGGTGAAGCAGTGGGAAGACTCCTGGCAGCAGTACCGCACACAGACCTTCTGGGAGATGGAGCCCGATCTTATGGAGGACAACGTCATGTTTCTCTTCCGGTACAGCTCGCATTGCCAATATATTTTTATTGTAATCCGCTATGAGTGGTTGAGTCTGAGGGGCCAAAGCATAGGCTCCGACCAGCCTATATAACCTCCGAGACGGAAGGTGCCATACCGGAGACTACCCTTTGGATATCTGCCTATACAGGCTGGACTAGAGAAGAGCAAAGCCAAGGCTGCTATGCGGCCTTATATCCAGTACGATGATATTAACCCAGTCGGTAACAGTTTGAACCTACCACCTATTAAGGGGCAAGGGAAGGGACGTACAGTATTACACCGTTTCCGAACGATGAAGTAGCAGGTATACGTAATTTTTTCCGTCGATAAAAACTGATGAGTACACGCCGATCGGATTCGAACTCGGACCTCTCGCAAGAGAAGCCGACACCCAGATCACTCGGCCTTGTAGGACCCGAGACTATACTTGGTTGGGGGGATATATTGCCAGGAAGAGCGCTGAAGAGTTTACCGGTTCTGTAGAGGAAAGATCTGCAGAAACGATTGGTATGCATCCGCGGTAAGTCCAGCGTGTAGGGATTGCAATCCCTGCTTAGTGCGCGCGTGGTGTGGAGATGGAAAGGTTAAGGATTGTAAAAAGTTTCAGTAAGTTACGTAGATTGAGTCTGAGGAGCCAAAGCGTAGGCTCTGACCAGCCTATATAACCTCCGAGACGGAAGGTGCCATACCGGGGTCTACCCTTTGGATATCGTACCGTGTGGGGCCGGTACTTTAAAAGAATAGCCCCACTGCATCTCTCCCCGTGTATGTCGTAAAAGGCGACTAAGGGATATGACTCCCTTCTTATATCACTAGGTGGTAGGGTTTAACCCGCCCGGGTTGGTACCACCGCACTGAATGAAAGGTCGGTCGAAACGGCTATGTAAATAGTTCGTGTTTTCCGTCCAGTTCAGTGTAGCCGGCACGACCGAAGGGAATCACTGACGTGGCACCAAGTTCACCCGGTGTTGTGGGCTGACATCACGGATGTTGTAGGTGATGTAGCCAACCGTGTCAGTTTCCATAAAAAAAAAATAAAAAAAAAAGATATCTTGCATTGTATGATAAAGTATACCTAATGCGCATATGTGTGTTTGTATCCGTATGTAATTTACAAAATGATCAATGCAACATTTGGAATTTGGAGAAACTATTGTTTATTGTTTATTGTATAATTTCATCCATGTAGGTAACATGTCGAAAATACCGCCAGTTCTAAATTCAATGCGAAAAAGAACTGACAAACAAACCTCGCAAGTCACAATGTTTTGTTAGTACCTTATAATTTATAAGTATTATATTAAAGTAATTTACAATATTATTAACCCATACTACCGCTCACAAGAAAATTAATATTTACAGCATAAACATGAATACTCAAGAATCTGACCACTCTGCCTATTTACATTGCCTATAAAAACGTACGTTCTTTAGTACAAAGAAATGTAATAAGTCATATTTAAAATCTAATTATTCAAAGTTTGCGTATCCCATTTTCAAAGTTTGTTAGTGGGAAAAACAGTAGTCAGACCCTTAAATAAAATTACTGTCAGTTAACGCATCCTTAACAGTGTGATAACTCTTTTCAATTAACATTAGTTTAATCCGTCGTTTAAAATTATTATCATCTTATAGTCTTACGTTAGAAGACAGTTTATTATAAAATCTAACACAATTACAAATAAAGCTTACTATACTGCGGAAGACCGCGTGTGGTGGCGTGCCTTGGGAGAGGCCTATGTCCAGCAGTGGACCGATTCAGGCTGATGATGATGATGATGATACTGCAGAAGAAAAGGTCGGATGATTACATTTTGTATTTATTGTAGGAACTTCAACCGGCTGTCGAGGCAGCTGAAGGAGAAGAACTGGGACATAATAGACTTCACGAGGGTGAAGGTGGACGCGTTCAGGCGAACGCTGCCGCTGATCGGAGACTTGAAGAATCCTTGCATGCGCGAGAGGCACTGGGGTAGGATCAAGGACTTGATGCAAGTGTGAGTAGCAACGAGATTTAAAATAACACATAAAAGCGCCCCGACGGCATGACGATTGTCCCATGGAAGAACGGAAGGGCGCTAGTCTGGGACGCAACATGCGTCGATACCATCTGTGCCAGCAACCTCGCCCTATCGGCCATGAAGCCGGGTTCGGCTGCGGAGGCTGCAGCCAAAAGAAAGCACAAAAAGTATGAAAACATCAGCGTGAATTATTGGTTTGTGGCTTTCGCGGTCAAAACCTTCGGCTCCTGGTCTGAGGAGGAGCTTTTGTCCACGAGATAGGGTCCAGGATGTCTGCTGCCATAGGTCACCCCTCTTGCCTCAGCTTCTTCCGCCAAAGGATAAGCCTGGCAATTCAGAGGGGTAACGCGGCTGGCATCCTCGGCACAATCCCGGGGACAAAAGCACTAAATGAAATATATTTTTTAAGTTAGTTTATTTCCTAAGTTAGTTTATATAATTTTTAGATTAGTTAATTATTTTATACCTATGTTAATTTGAATTGAATAAACTATAACTACACATACATAGATTCATAAATTTTATGAGAAAGACGAAAGTAGTGACAGAAAGTTCCAGTCCCAAGTGGCAAATGCTGTTGGATAAATGTATCTATGATGTAGACGAATATCTTAATTAAAATTAAGAATTTTTACAATCATGTAAATTGACAAAATTTAAATTATGTACTTGTAGGAACATGAAAAATAAGTGACGTTACTATGGTAACAGCTGTCAGTGGACAAACATGGAGACCTGACCTGTGTAAAACAGTGACGTAGTAAAATAAACAAATATCAGATAATTCAAATTCGAAGACCATGCCACCTGAGCGGATAGGCGGATATTGTTGATAGTGGATAGATACGGAAACCTTCGTGCGCGAGTAAAACTCGCACTTAACAGATTTTTAATGTACATAACACCCCGACCCATATGTAAGTCTATTAATACATTAGTACCTGGGCGACCGAGCTTCGCTCGGCGTCTGCACCTGTCTAAATAGACTAGAAAAAAATAACATTATCTAAATACCAAATTTCATCCAAATCGTTAGAGCCGTTTCCGAGAAACCAATTGTATATATATATACAAGTTTAGCTCACTTAAAGTAATAGGATATATAATTATGCGTATTAAAGTTGTTATGTAGTATTCGTTTGTAGTTTATTATATTGCTTCACTGCTTAATACGTTGACACAAACTATACATACGCAAAAAATACATATACATATTGGGCTGTTTCAGCGAGTTCGACCAAAACTCTCCAGAATTCAAGCTGGACACAATAGTGAACCTCAACTGCGTACGCGTCCGATCGAACATCGATGCATAGCGCCATCGAGCCACCGATGCAGACACGGATGCTCTAATAGTGTTGATCATTATTGGACTGTTTCAGCGAGTTCGACCAAAACTCTCCAGAATTCAAGCTGGACACAATAGTGAACCTCAACTGCGTACGCGTCCGATCGAACATCGATGCATAGCGCCATCGAGCCACCGATGCAGACACGGATGCTCTAATAGTGTTGATCATTATTGGAATGTTTCAGCGAGTTCGACCAAAACTCTCCAGAATTCAAGCTGGACACAATAGTGAACCTCAACTTCCAAGCGTACGCGGACGAGATAGCGGAGATTTCAAACGCGGCCACCATGGAGCTCAACATTGAGAACGGTCTGAAGGCCATCTCGGAGGTCTGGCGGACGACCACGTTCGAGATGTCGCACCACCATGGCGAGATGTATAAGATCAAGACTGTCGAAGACGTCATGCAGGTCAATTTTTGTTTTTATCCCTTAGTCGCCTTTTACGCGACATGCACGGGACGCAGATGCAGATGATGTAGATGGGGGGTGTAGATGTAGTCCGCTTTTTTGGAAGACGGCGAAGAGTGACGTTTGGAGTGTTGCCAGTTTACGAATTTTTTTTAACGATGAACTAATGAAAAGCTGTAAACTCGAATATTGCCCCAGTTGTGAATTTGATTGACAAAAAGTGACGTTTGGCTGACATTAGAGGGATGAACGCTTCATACAACTATTGATTGCAGTCGATAAAAATACTATACAAAAATACGATACATTAAGTATCAAGTTTATTTAGCACGCATACTATAATATTACTTTGACTAATTGATACATTAAGTATCAAATTTATTTATTTTATTTTTTGACATTGTACTACAATGTGGTATGAATATTTATAACTGACATGACTTGATACGATATGTATCAACCATTTCTGACAAAGGCTCTATACACCTGATTTTATCTATACTTTTACTTTAACTTTTGATTTTATGTGGTCAGAATTATCAAGCTTAAATTATAGTTATTCTAGCTCTCAAACTATATCTTAACACTGTAAGCGGTGTCTATTGTGTAGCTAGTCACAATGTATTGTAATTGAAGACGTTAAAAAAAGAAACCTGCGAAGTTTCTTGCCGGCTCTTCTTTGTGGGTGTGATCGAACCGGATTGTAAAAACTAAAAACTAACAGGACAAATTCAAGCGTAGTGTACATACGAATGATGAATAAAGAATAAAGAATAAAGAATATCGACTTTTATCGATTGAATAATCCTTAGTGTTGTTATAATGCAACATTGAAGTGATAATGTTTAAATAGCTGAAGATATCAGCAATTCCCCCCCCCCCCCCCCCCCCCCTAAACTTCACTCTTCTCCATCTTAAAAAAAAAACACGGACCACAGTGTTTAGTTTCAAACTAATTCAAATTAACAACAGTTCCTGGAAGATCATCAAGTGCAACTATCGTCCATGAAGTCGACCAAATATGTGGAGCCATTCATAAAGGAGGTGGAGTACTGGGAGAAATCGTTGGGCTATGTTGCTGAGTCGCTGGAGGTAATGTCATAGTAACGTTTATTATTAGTACCTCAAAGAAGAAAAAATGCCATTATACCGTTGGCCACATCACCTATACTCTGTTCGAACAGTGTTGAGAGCGAGCGACTCATAGCAAATAATGAGCGTTCACATAGAGGCGAATTCTCTGAACCGTCCGAGCAGAATGGAATTATGTTATCATAGTTAATCCTTTTACAAAATATAATATATTACCTTATATTATAAGGTAATAAAGTTTGTAAAGAAATAATGTAGAAATAGTTAAATTCTTCAAATAAGAAGGATAGATTCGTATTATTCTGGGAAATTGTCTATACAAATTTGGATGGAATGCTTTTATAAACCCACTTATTGTATTCCGAATGTCTCAGAGTTATTATAAGTACTTACAAGCAAGAACGTTTATAAATTAGGGTACAGATGTTTTATCTCACGAGCGCGGGTGAGCCATACTTGTAGTTGTAATGCGTATAGACACGCGCTCCTGTGTGTGTAGCGTTAGTTCCCGAGCTTACGCAGACAAAGACAGTGTGCATGTATATTTACACATTTACACACACAAGCGTGGCTCACCCGCGCTCGTGAGATAAAACATCTGTAAGAACTGCGTTGCGCGCAAGAACAAACGCATGCGTCCGTGTTGAGCGACTTCCAAATGAATACTGAGCTATGTAAGTAAACGCGCATTTAACCCCTCGTGGGTCGGGAGGTGCGGTAACCTGCGATGAGTCACTCCAACCTCAACAATGGGCGAACAGAGTATGCAGCTGTCAAGTCGTTAGGTTGGCAGGACTGAATTCACCCCCCCCCCCCCTCCCCCCTCCCCCGCTTACTTCCTCACCTCTCCGACGACGCCTATCAGTACACGCCCTTGCAGTGTGTCTGTGTGTACTGATAGGCGTCGGCGGAGAGGTGAGGAAGTAAGCGGGGGGTGAATTGAGTCCTGCCAACCTAACGACTTTGATAGCTCGAAGTGCATGTCCACAATGCAAATCATCACACCGTTTGGTGAACTAGGCGTTACGGCAGTGCTTCTGATTGGCCAATCAAATTTAGAGATCTTTGTATTCTTAGAACATACATTTAGGGTTCCGTATCCATAAGGAAACCTTTTTACTAAGCCTACGTCACCTGTCTGTCTGTCCGACCGTCCGTCCGAGAGCTGTATCTTTTGAACCGTAATAGGTAGGTGTCCGGTTGAAATTTTCACAGTCGGCTACAATTTTAGCCTACCACCTAGTAACATGCCGAAGGAACCTGGAAAGGGAAAAAACCGGCCAAGTGCGAGTCGAACTCACGCATCGAGGGTTCCGTACCGTGATGTCATGGTTAGCGCCACTCACGCCATCTATGGCGTGTTATGAACAGCTTCATATTAGTTAAAATTCATGATTAGTTAAAATTCTTCATACTCTATTCGATAGACGGCGCGCGCGCATACACTTTTTGGTTTCTTCTATGGGAACCCTCATGAATTATTTACTTTTTCTTATTTTTATTATTGGTTGCTAAATCTGCCATAATAACACATATTCTGTCAAAATTGCAACGAGCTACCTATTACGGTTCAAGAGAATATACAGCCGGATACGGAATACCGGATACGGAAAACCTAAAAACTCATCGGCACACGCCGACCTGATTCGAACCTCGGACCTCTCGCAAGAATGACCGACGACACGCCCAGACCACCCGGCCACACCGCCGCTCAATGGTATTTTTTTTATGTAATCCGGTATGGGTGGCTGAGTTAGAGGGGCTAAAGCGCATGCTCCGACCAGCCAATATCACCTCCGAGAAGGTAGGTGCCATACCGGAGACTTCCCTGGATTCTCGGCTTCCACAACCGAGGCTGCTATGCGGCCATCTTACATCCAGTACGGTGGTACCAACCCAGTCGGCTACAATTTGAGCCTACCACCTAGTAAGGGGCAAGTTGTTGTTGTTGTTTTGGTTTGGGGTTGGCTCTAGGCCTGCAAACTAATCCCGCTTTTCCGGGGACCTTCGTGCAAAACCCCGCAGTCTCCAGCTACCCCAGCCAGCCTATGTCTTCCATGAGAGCCACAAGTCGACCGGGGTGTCTGCAGGCCGCTTATCCCTTAGTCGTCTTTTACGGCATGCACGGGGAGAGATGCGGTGGGACTATTCTTATTAAGTACCGACCCCACACAGTACTAAGGGGGCAAGTGTCTGTGATTGCAGATCGCGCTGCAAGTGCAGCGGCGCTATCTGTACCTGGAGAACATATTCAGCGGCGAGGACATACGCAAGCAGCTACCCAGCGAGGTGCAGGTCTTCGACAAAATGACCGAAGACTGGACCGAGATCACTAGCAAGTTAGTCTTTTTTCAACAAAACACCTTTTTTTATGGAAACAGACACCGGTTGTCTACATCACCTGCAACATCCGCGATGTCAGCCCATAACACCGCGGTGAACTAGGTGCGATGTCAGTGCTTCCCTTCGGTCGTGCTGGCTTCACTAAACTGGACGGAAAACACGAACTATTTACATAGACGTTTCGACCGACGCTTCATTCAGTGCGGTGACACCAACCCGGGCGGGTTAAACCCTAACCACTTTTTTTTTTTTTATGTAAACCAGCATTGGTGGCTGTACCGAGAGACCAATGGTGCAGTTGACAGAGCCAAAATCACCTCTCCTCGCGAAACCACGCTCAGTTAGGTGCCATGCCAGCAGATTTGCGGACTATTGCTAGGCTGTCCAGCCCGTTAATACGACGCTTGAAGACACCCAGGTTAAAGGATTCAGGAAATACCTAGTAAGGCAAGAAGGGAAGGGACCTACAGTTTTACGTGGAATCCGTATCGCGGTCAGCATCCAACGGACGAGCGGTCACCCATCCAAGTACTGACCGGCCCAGCGTTGCTTAACCATCAAAAGCGACAGTCTGTCTGCACCACTGAGCTATCGAGGCTGACATCACCTATAACATGTTCATCATCCGACCCAAACGGAGGGGTGTTATAATTTTAACGTGTGTGTGTATGGGCGTGTATTTCTGTGGCATCGTAGCTCCCAAGCGGATTGACCGCTTTGTACGCGGTTTTTTAGGTTTCCATATCCCGTACGGAAGCCTATTACTACTGGAACTTAATTATTTACGTGGAATCCGAAGCATGTTCAGCCTCCAACAGTCGACCGCACCACTGAGCTACCGAGGCTGACAAAAATTACTGTTCTTTTTGTGTTTTAATTTGCACTTTTTTAATGGAGCCATAATGTATTTATCTCTTCAATCTTCAATTATTATCAATCAATACTAATAATAAATCTGTAACGGATGGTCATGGAGTAAGTTACTTTGTTTTATGAGATACTAGCTGTGCCCGCGGCTCCGCCCGCTCTCATATTTCACTTCACTGCTAACCTCATAAGCCATTTAGCGTGATAGTAAGTAGCCTATAGTTGATGGGAAGAATCAAGCTATCCGTAGAATTTTGTTTTATTAAAATCGGTTCAGTGGTTCTCGAGTTATAAGCGGACAGACAGACATACACTCAGACACTCAGACACTCAGACAGAAAGCAGACGTTGGATTTTATTATAGGTAAGGATTGCCTTTGTAGACTCTAATCTCTATGATACTGATCATCCGAATTCTATGAAACTTAGTACAAGCAGATTTAACTATACGTGACACAGGATAGGCTAAATCAAATTCAGTTCTGGTTACGCTAAGATGTGGCTCTCATACAAACCGAATTGTTCCGCGCGCCGAAACAAAGGTACGGAGCGGGCATACTTACTTTCTTCTTTTTTAATCCGAATTTCACGCGAGCGGAACCGCGCGCAAAAGCTATCTCAAATATATTTCCTCACTAATATTCACCTGCACTTGCAAGAATTTATTTAAATCATCTCTCTCTCATACAAACCGAATTGTTCCGCGCGCCGAAATATAGGTACGGCAGCGGGCATACTTAGGTACTTTCTTCTTTTTTAATCCGAATTTCACGCGAGCGGAACCGCGAGCAAAAGCTATCTCAAATATATATTTTCCTCACTGATGTCTGATGTGGGACGCCACTTGTGTCGACACATTGGCTCCAAGTCACGTTCGGGCCTCTTCAAGAGCGGCTGGCGCGGCCGCGGCCGGAGCGGAGAACCTCAAACGCAACAAATATTCAAATATTATTCAAGATTTCGAATTTGTTGCGTTTGCGGTTGAAACCCTCGGTCCGTGGAGCAGTGAAGCCAAAAGCTTCTTGAAGAGGCTTGGGCCTCTGCTGGTGGACGCAACTGGCGTTCCGCAATCAAGGGCCTACTTCATTCAAAGGGTAAGCCTTGCCATCCAGCGGGGTAATGCAGCAAGTGTTCTAGGAACATTTGAAAATGCCCCTTTTTGATAGTTATTTTAATGTTTGTTAGGTAGGTTTATTTCTTTAGTTATTAGTATTACTTTTTTGTTATTTATTAAATAAATTATATTTTCCTCACTAATATACACCTGCACTTGCAAAAATGTGTTTAAATAATCTCTCATTTCGAATTGCAGTCTGTCGAAGGGCGCGAATGCTGTGGCCGCCTGCTTCTACAAGCCCTCGCCGTATCTCTACAACAAGCTGAACCAAATGGTCGAAAATCTAGACGGCATCCTGCGCGCCCTGGAGAAATACCTCGAGACGAAGCGTCAGCTGTTCCCGAGGTTCTACTTCATCTCCAACGACGACCTTCTCGAGATACTCGGCAACTCGAAGAAGCCGTCCCTCATACAAGTTCATCTGAAGAAGCTGTTCGACAACGTCAACAAGATCAGAATTGATAAGGTTTGATGTTTGATGTTTTTATTATCGTTCGTAGGCAAATAAATTTTGCACTTGAGTTCGTTCTTTCGAATGGCAACCATAGTGTCAAATGTAACAATTAACATTGTAACAAAAATTTAACAATTAAATGAAAAACAATGACAAACAATGACAAGGGATGTACAGAACTAGATAAAAGACAAAAACAATTTAAGCTATCATTTGCTTATAGACTACTACTATATACACTTACCTAATACTACTACTATCTACTTAATTTAGCGTTAATTTATTTTAAGGTAGCGTCAATAAACTTGTCAATGAAATATTTTAAGGTACAATAAATAAAATAAAAGTACAATTTACAAGGTACAATAGCATCAAAAGAATTGTCAATATCCCTATCCTAAATCACAGATCAGCTACGGTATCGCGGTATAGGTCGTTCGTTCTAACCTGAGGCGTACAAAGTCATTCACGCATGACGGTCAGCATAAAATGCTGCGAGCGTTTTTTTTTCCATACTAAACTAAATGAAGGTTATTTAGTTTATTACGAAAAAAAAAAGTTCACCGTAGAACAAAATGTCATCTAACTTTTTCCTCCAAATAGGCTCAGGAGTACCTGGTTTGCTTTATGACCTATAGTCATCAAATACCCTACTTCATCTATCAGCGCAGATCGATAGCTTTTTGAAAACACAATTTGATTAACTTCACTCGATAGAAAAAAATCATGAGCACGGCTCTGAATTTATTTATGAAAACGTATTTAAGGTAACGTGACCAAATCAAGGCTTTGGAAAAAATATATTTTATTTATATCTAAATCCGTAGTTTTTTTTGCTATTTTGTTTCGATCCGTAGTTTTAGAATAAAAAAATTTAATAATAATTTTTGATTGATTGATTTTGTTGCATCCTACTCCAACCAGCGAAAGCGGCGCCTTGAAAGAGGAGTACGGGTGAATACGGGTTGACAGGGCCTTAAGTGTATCAGGTGTAAAGAGCCTTTGTCAAACTTTGTTTAGAACTTGATGGGTCTGCCGATGGCGAAGGCGATGATGTCGGAGGACGGCGAGGTGGTGGAGTTTAAGCAAGGTCTCGTGCTGGACGGACCGGCGGAGGGATGGCTGCTGGGCCTAGAGAACACCATGCGGCATGTTCTCAGGGAGGTTCGTTCATATTTTAACATGGTGCTCAATAATTTTTCAGTTGGGTTTATCTTCAATTTTTTCATTTCAAATATAGAACTCGGAATCTAGGATGAAAGCTTACATAACCCTAATAAAAAGCAACCGCTGAATGAGTGGAACCACGAGAAATAGGTCTTCCTCGTGGTACCACTAGTGGGATAAAATTGTGGATTCACGAGAAAACAGTCCAGGCCCACCCGGGAGGGTGTCAATCGAGGTCTGGACTCTGGACTAGCGAGCGGCCACTCTGTGTAGTTCTCCAGCATGCGTTACACTTCGTCTCGCGGCAAGCTCTCTTCAGCTAGTCTGCGATGAATAAGACGCGCAGAACCACCAGCCCCGCTCAGACAAGGTGTTGGTGCCTACTTGGGTAATAGGCGGGGGGCCTGCGATCAAAGCGGAGACCACCAATCGAGCAGGAGGGATCAGTACTGCGTTCGTGCGGAGGCCACCGATCGCTGGTACTGTGGGGTAAGAGGGGGGAAGGAGCGGGGGGAATCTGCGATCAAAGCGGAGACCACCGATCAAGCAGAAGGGAGCAGTACTGCGTTCGTGCGGAGGCCACCGATCGCTGGTACTGCGGGGTAAGGGGAGAGGATGCCTGTGATCAAAGCGGAGGCCACCGATCGACCAGGGGGGCAGGGGGACCGTCTGAGTCGCTAGCCGAGCTCAGACTGACTAACCGTTGGCTGCGCGGCCGTATTTATATTAGTTGCTGGCGCGCGAGTGAGCGTCGGTGTGTCTTATTGCATTCGTATATGCTTGACGTTCTCTTATTGCATTCTTCCCACAAACTATTCTTGTTCGCATGAATGCATATACTTCTCCCACATCCCAAAGGTTAGTTAGAATAGAATGTCTCACGCCATTAAGCTCGCCTATTGCGCCTAATTTGCATAAATTGGTGTTCAATAAAGAATATTACATATACATAAATACATACATAGTTTGAATGTTAAGTTATAAATGATGAATGCACATTTATTTCAGCAACTGAAACTTACGAGGCTGGCATTGCGGAAAGCGAAGAACAACCGCGAGGGCTGGATCAACGATTGGCCGGGCCAGCTAGGCATCACTTCCAGTAAAGTAAGTGCACTTGATTTGTGTGTCAGTAGTGCCAGCGTACATGTACAATCATAAAACGTGCCAACGTTTTACCATTTATCATAAATGGTTAATTTTCATGTGGTCTGAAAGAATAATTTGTCATGTTCAGTTATCCACGCGGACGAAGTCACGGGCAAAAGTTCAAAATAATTCGTAACTAATTACTACCGCCCACACCGTAGATCCAGTGGAGTTCAGACTGCTCGAGAGCTCTCCGCCAATGCGAAATGATGCAAGAGAAGAAGCCCCTGAAGAAGCTACGCAAGAAGCAGAACGCCATCCTCAGCACGCTGCAGATCATGAGCCGCAAGGAAATCTCGAAGATCCTTCGCTGCAAGGTGAACGCGCTCGCTGTCATCGAGATACACTCCAGGGACATGGTCGAAAAGATGTACAAGCTTAGTAAGTTTCTTTCTTTACTAGCTTTTGAAGAAGCCTCTGAAGAAGCTACACAAGAAGCAGAACGCCATCCCCAGCACGCTGCAGATCATGAGCCGCAAGGAAATCTCCAAGATCCTTCGCTGCAAGGTGAACGCGCTCGCCGTCATCGAGATACACTCCAGGGACATGGTCGAAAAGATGTACAAGCTTAGTAAGTTTCTTTCTTTACTAGCTTTTGAAGAAGCCCCTGAAGAAGCTACGCAAGAAGCAGAACGCCATCCTCAGCACGCTGCAGGTCATGAGCCGCAAGAAAAACTCCAAGATCCTTCGCTGCAAGGTGAACGTGCTCGCCGTCATCGAGATACACTCCAGGGACATGGTCGAAAAGATGAACAAGCTTAGTAAATTTCTTTCTTTACTAGCTTTTGAAGAAGCCCCTGAAGAAGCTACGCAAGAAGCAGAACGCCATCCTCAGCACGCTACAGGTCATGAGCCGCAAGGAAATCTCCAAGATCCTTCGCTGCAAGGTGAACGCGCTCGCCGTCATCGAGATACACTCCTGGGACATGTTTGAAAAGATGTACAAGCTTAGTAAGTTTCTTTCTTTACTAGCTTTTGAAGAAGCCCCTGAAGAAGCTACGCAAGAAGCAGAACGACATCCTCAGCACGCTGCAGGTCATGAGCCGCAAGGAAATCTCCAAGATCCTTCGCTGCAAGGTGGACGCGCTCGCCGTCATCGAGATACACTCCAGGGACATGGTCGAAAAGATGTACAAACTTAGTAAGTTTCTTTCTTTACTAGCTTTTGAAGAAGCCCCTGAAGAAGCTACGCAAGAAGCAGAACTCCATCCTCAGCACGCTGCAGATCATGAGCCGCAAGGAAATCTCCAAGATCCTTCGCTGCAAGGTGAACGCGCTCGCCGTCATCGATATACACTCCAGGGACATGGTCGAAAAGATTCACAAGCTTAGTAAGTTTCTTTCCTTACTAGCTTTTGAAGAAGCCCCTGAAGAAGCTACGCAACAAGCAGAACGCCATCCTCAGCACGCTGCTGGTCATGAGCCGCAAGGAAATCTCCAAGATCCTTCGCTGCAAGGTGATCACGCTCACCGTCATCGAGATACACTTCAGGGACATGGTCTACAAGATGTACAAGCTTAGTAAGTTTCTTTATTTATTGTAGCCAGATTGGGTTGCTGAGCTGGAGGTAAGGCCCTGAGACTTCGACCTCGAGCTCTAGAATTTTCCGGCCCTAGAATGAAGAATCGCATCACTGAGCTAGCGAGATTGACAACAAGTGGAGCAGGGACCATGGAAGCGAGTTTCTCATAGCCTTGCCAACTTTGTGAAGGTCTTAGAAAAATAATGCTTATTCTTGAAGCCTTCTGAACTATAAAACAATTTTCCTACCAACACTATGTTTTCTCCATCATGCGTATGCTTGTAAAAGTACTTGTAGTACGTAATTCTTTATTCTTTATTCATTATCCATAGACTGCACTCGGATTCGTCATATTTTAACATTTAGCATTTTGCCAGTTTGATTATCACAGCGAAGAAGAACTGGCAAGAAACATCGCTGGATACTTTTTTTTTTCGTCCACTTAGTCTACTTTTACAAAGGTGCCATTTGCCACTGCCTACATAGTACGAGTCATGACTATTTCTAAAAAATTATCAGATATATAATGATATGATCGTGTAATGTTCATAATACGATCGTGTCGCAGACTGCATGAGCGTGTCTGCGTTCGAGTGGTTCTCGCAGCTGAAATTCGAGTGGGACCGCGAGAAGCAGGACTGCTTCATCCGCCAGACCAACACTAGGTCCATCTACACGTACGAGTACATCGGCAACTCGGGGCGGCTCGTCATCACACCGCTTACGGACAGGTACGACGGTTAAACTGTTTTTAGGTTTCCGTATCCCGTGTACTAAGCCTCCGCCGTCTGTCTGTCCGTCCGTCTGTCTGCCCGAGGGCTGTATATCTTGAACCGTAATAGGTAGCCCGTTGAAATTTTCACAGAATATGTGTTACTATGGCGGATATAACAAAAAATAATAAAAAAAAAGCAAATGTAAAAAATTCAGGGGGCTCCCATACAACAAACGTGCAATAAAACCGATTAGTCACTCTACTGAATAATAGATGGCGCCACAGGTTTTTATACATTGCATTGCTGAAAGACAAAAGATAGGCGGATATTATTGATAGCGGATAGATACGGAAACCTCCGTGCGCGAGTAAAACTCGCACTTACCAGATTTTTTTTATTGCTTCCGAACGGAGTGGCTGTGCCCCAGCTCGAAGCCTCGGCCAATTTCATCCCCGAAGAGGTGCCAGTCCGGCTTGGAAGTACTAATGGTAAAAATACTAATGGCGCTGGGAAAAGGCTGTGCCGTTTGTTCGTTGAGTCCTACGGCCGGGACTTAGTTCATAGAGTTCAGGTAAGTAGGGGCGTGGAGTGAAAGTCAACAGATAGGATAGACACTATATTAAAATAGCAGTACAATATATTTGCAGTACAATCTATATAGTTTGGACACGAGTGTGTCGAGCGAGTGCTCTGGAGTTAACTGAAGGCACGGCCGGCTGGCCGTGGTGAGGGAGCGGTGCGGAGGTAGCGGTATGCGGAGCGGGGGCGAGATACGACGCGCGGGAGGCGCGCGCGGCTCCGCTCGCGCATATGTGCGACCGGCACAAGGCTATTAACCTGCGATTTGAAGATCCGTAGGTTGCAGGAGTGGAACTTACTATTTAATCATCCTAAGTGTGGGTTATTCCGTGGGGGTGCTCGGAGGAGCTTTTTGACGCGATCCCGCCGTCCATTTTCCACTTCCGCACAACGCGCACTAGGCAGGAATTTCATCTCAATAAACTGAACTTACCGCGGATGCGTATCAATCGGTTCTGCAGATCTTTCCTCCACAGAACTGGTAAACTCTGGCTGGAAGGCTCTCCCTGCTCACATATTTCCAACCAAGTGCAGTCTCGGGTCCTTCAAGAGGGCGCGAATAGGCACCTGTCAGGCCGGCATGGCATTCGCAGCCCCCGCATGCAACCAAATGTCCATGGGTGTCGTTAGATACCTTATGTGTGGCTTAGCGGCGGCACAATGTCGCGCTCTCTATAAAAAATTGGTCAGCCTCGATAGCTCAGTGGTGCAGACAGTCAACTGTCGCTATTGAATGTTAAGCAACGCTGGGCGCGGTCAGTACTTGGATGGGTGACCGCTGACCGTTGGAGGCTGACCGAGGTTCGGATTCCTCGTAAAACTGTAGGTCCCTTCCCTCCTAATCTTACTTGGTGGTAGGGTTTAACCCGCCCGGCTTGGTACCACCGCACTGAATGAAATGTCGGTCAAAACGGCTATGTAAATAGTTTGTGTTTTCCGACCAGTTCAGTGTAGCCGGCACGATCAAAGGGGGAAGCACTGACATGGCACCTAGTTCACCCGGTGTTATGGGCTGACATCACGGACGTTGTAGGTGATGTAGCCAACTGTGTAAGTTTTGTGATGAATCACAACCTACCTCAATGAAAATAGCTAGCAATAGGACGTATGAAGGCTGGCTGGTAAAATGTTATAAGGCGTAGGAGTTAGTTTAGCGCCTGGGTAGTGAGTATAGCAAAGAGACCGCGTTGCGTATAAATCGTAGCGGGTGGCATGTAGTCAGGCGCAGATAATACAACTTGCATACATTTTGAACAGGAATAGCTAGCAACACCGTATAAGCGACAGATGATGATAGATAAGTATTATACGTCGGCATGCAGTAAGATATAGGACGAATTGACTGTATTACATCTACTTTTGTGAATTCGTAGCATTTTTCAGAGATTAGTTACTGAAGGTTTTAGGGAAATATGGAACGCATTTTTAAGGAAAATTGCTTCAGGCATTGTGATTGGTCGACCAATGGGAGACGCGGAAATGATGTTAGGGATGATTTCCGATTGGTCGTGGGGGTAAGGGTGGGAGTAAGAAAGCGAGGCTATTTAAGGGCGTGTAACACGGGAGGAGCACTTTTGTCTGCAGCTGCGAGCCTCGAAGGAACAACTTGCCTGAGCCCCGGTCATCGCTAAGTCGCATCGAGCGCCATTGCTTTTCGGCATCAACGTTTCGGTGAGTCTCGGACGCCGCGCGATATTTTGGAGTTTTCTAGTTGCAATTCGACCAGTTCTATTAAATTGCATTGTCTTGAAGTCTTCTTTTGGTGGCTGGGCTAGTTTTGGAAACAATACTGGCTTTTCAGAAATTATTTGCTAGTATTAGGGATGTGAAATATTTTTATATGGACCATCATTGGAGCACTGTGTGGGATGCTAGCTATGCTGAAATATGCATACATGCATACTATTATAGGCTCTTTTCCCTTTTGGAGCACTGGGTGAGGGAGCGGGTACGTTGAAATATAACGCTAGCTATGCTGAATAAGCATACACGCTTGTTCGCACAAGATTCAGTTCATTCTCAATGATATCACGAGACAAGGCCTCGTGGTAAGAAGACGTAACATAAGGTCGAAGCGCAACTGGAATTCTGGCTAAATTATCAAATTATAACGTGGGTAGTTAGGTTCTTCAAACACTAAATTCATAGTGGTAGGTTAGCCATGTAGCTGTGTGAATTAATTCTCCTTAATCCTGCTAGGCTGTAAGGACCCTTTTTCATTTGATTAGTACTAAAGTCATATGGTAGGTTAGCCATGTAACTGTGTGAACTAATTCTCCTTAATCCTGCAAGGGAGAGAGGGTTCACTTCGTGAGAACGAGTAGTACCATAGTGTGTAGCATTTAGTGAGGTTAGGTACTAGGAAGACCAGGTAAATACCCCACAGTGGTTCTCCTTAGTCCTGCTAGGCGGAGAGGTCCCAATTGTTATGATCTGTTAGAGCGATACCTATTCTATCTGGGCGAAGGAGTGGCGGTACTCTAAGGACCGGTGCAAGCTGAGCTGACCGTCTGAGGAGGAAACCTGTGGTAGGCTTCTTTCGATAGGCGGAGTCCGTCGGACGAAGTACTTCGAGGTTAGGATAGGGACCACACACACACTTACACACACACGCACGCCTTTAGGATTTGAGGTCCGTAGGGGCCCTAAATCACCCACATTACACCACGAATTTCATTTTAAATCTCTTCCTAAGAGAAACAGTTTCTTCACAGGATAGGAAACAAAGGGGGCCCTTAGGTATACAGAAATAGAGCTGCTGGGAGTACGGCAGCCCTATCTGGTTGGTGGCCACTGTAAGGAGCGTGGAGAGGCCAGGGGTGAGGGGACCCCGGACTCGTGGAGCTCCTTACTTCCCCTCCGGGGGAAATTGTTTGAATAATATGAAAATTACTGGTTAACACAATTTCTGGGAGGAGAGAACACAGACAATTACAATGTGATGGAGAAGACACAGTAATATAGGAGAGGCGGACTTAGGCAGAAAATTACATAGGTAGTTAGAATATTATTCGAAGAACAAAGGTTAGGATAGAAAGCTAGGGATTGAGTTAGTACTCTGGGTTATACGGTTACACAACGCTTCTTCGAAGAGAGGAAGATACAGGGTCCATCTACACTTAATTCAGTGTATACGTATGTATGCATTGCTTGAGTTTACCTAGAGATCACTTGAATGCTAAACGCAGGCCATGTTTTATTTTAGAGGTTACTCGCGGAAGCGTGGAATTTCGGAATAATTATTCGACAACACCTATCGGGTGAAGTATAAATACAAAATATCTTTTGGTGGGAGGCTAGTTCGTCGCAGTGGTGCCTAAGACCAGGATAGTTCTTCTCTAAATCTAGGATACCTAGGGTTCAAAAAAAAAAAAAAAAAAAAGATTGGAAATTTTTTTTTTATTAAATAAAAGGAAAAATTGAATAACAATCTAGTACGTTGAAGTGGAGCCTTAAGACCAGGCTAGATTCTATCCAAATCTAGGATACCTAGGGTTCAGGAAAAAAAAAATGGAAGAAAAATGTAGTTCGTTGCGGTTTAGGCAGTAGTTCAGGACAATAATATGGGTCTTATATACTCAAAAGCGATAGGAAAAAATCCAACTCATAGGGAGTAGCGATATAAGTAAACAACGTTTAGGAAGTGATACCGGGAAAGTGATTAAGTGTGGAATTCGGTGAGGAAATGCGTGAAAAGTTGTTCGTGGAACGCGGTGCTGACTGGCAGTTTCGCGAGAGAAGAGATTTGGACTCCCGCTTACGAGGCGGGAGGTTTCGCCGCTTGAAGCTGAGAGTGAGTACATATTTCATTTTCCGGCGCGAGTGCAGTCTGTGTACAATTAGTTAATTTACAGAAATATTGTCTACAATTTGCCGACAATGTTGCTAGAAAACCGATTTTAACGTGAACAAATTGTCACCAGAAAGTCGACTAGAGATTCATCTTTGAGTTCGTAAAAGAAAATTGCTTACATTTCCTTCTAGGAAGTTCATTATCATTGTTCTGCGGACAACTAGAAATATTTAAGTGAAAACCAATTTTGACCAATGGGATGTGAGCGCCGGTGCGGTATGGCGTTCGCTATTGGCTAGAATGAGCAGCGCCGTGATAGAAAAAAAAACTGTTTGCACGAAGAATGTAGTCGGGTCGAGAGGTGATAGACTAAACAAAGTGGAAGTTAGGGGAATGGTATGTATGAATGGTGTGAGGCATATTTCTAAGCGGAATGTTAGCAATTTCGTAGAAGTAAGGTGGGGCCAAAGGGAAATATTTTATCCAGAGATTGTGAAACTAAAATCAATAATTTATTCCGGGTACACCGAGATATAGCAGGAAGAGGAAAAATTTTTTTATATGGGTTATCGGAAAAATTGTGCTATAAGCCTAAAAGCCAATTAATTAAGAATCCTAGAATGAGCTAAAATCAACAATATTGTAGTAAGAATATTCTATGAAAACCTTAGTTGTAAAATTGGATAGCCATTCTACTTAAGTTAAGGCACGCCAACTGAGCGCGGAGGGCTTCATACCTAAAACACGGAAGTTAGGTTCGAAAATAATTTCGTATTGTGTAATAATTAGGTACGCTCGCGCGCGAAATAGTTTATCGGGGCCAGTTTGAGGCCAATAAAGGGAATTTTCTAGTTGTTTGGTGGAAATGAAGTTGGATGGGGTGTAAGCTTCCTTTGTAAAATAAAAAAGCCGTAAAATATGTGTGTTTGAAAAGAGTGGTTATGTTTGACCGGGTTCCAACAGACTGATTTAATTTTGGTTGAGATTGTCGCCGAAGAATAAAAAGATTCGAATCTTTATTTCATTTTAATGGAATGCGAGAAGAATGGAAAAAAAAAATGTCATTTTGAAAATGTATAATGGATGTTTAGTTAATGATTTGTGTAGTAGTGATAAGGTGTGCATTTTAGGCTCCAAAGTAGGTATTTCGCGAATTAGTAGCGAGCGACGGTATGGCACCTACTAGTGGGGAGATGGTAGATTAAGATTAGGGGGATCCCAGTTAATTGATGTGACTAATTAGGTGCCATGTACAAGTGAAGGTTAGTTTGTAAAGTTGTGTCTAGGTCTGACTTTGCGTGTGTGGGCGATATGGTACTTACTAGATTAGGTTAGTGGCAAACAAAGGTCATGGTGTACAAGTTGACTAGTGGAAGTAATTAGGTGCCATGTACAATGTTGGTTAGGTCGTGAGGTTGAGTCTTGGTCAGATTTTGTGTGTGTGTGGCGAATAGAGGCTCTTAGTGAACATGCCGAATACGTGATTCATATCGAGTGAGTGGTTTTGGGCTTGATTGTATTGTTTGTTTATTGAGAAGGAATGGACTATTAAGTTTGTTTATTTTTGAACTGATTGGCTGGTATGAGGAATGGGGGTTCCAGTTGCTTGCGGTATGGGGAATGTATGAGTCAAAGGGTTAGAAGGGGGAGTAAGTGCCATGTCGGAGAACGTACCGGACGAGACATTGAATTTTGGTCGGTCATGCATGAGTGTTTTGGTCGGTCCGTCCGGAATGTGGGACGTATGGATTATAAGGAGTATGGCAATTAGGTGCCATGACAGAGGTCCAGGTTTCGATTTTAGGTTGCGGTCGTATGTATAGGTGTCAAACGGTGAGAAGGCCAGTTGGTGAGTGTTGGTGCGATTGGAGGTCGAATTAAGCCTGTCAATTTGTGATCCATATCGAGTGAGTGGTTTTAGATTTGCCCATAAATGTGTTTGTTTAATTAATTAGACTAATTTATAAATAATATTTGATACATGTGTACATGTTGCACGCGTTGAAAGAAAACAGTCGGGGTGGGCGGAGTGATTGATGTTGTGCGGTGGGAGCTCTGGTGAATTGCAGCACAACGCCGATCACCACGTTTTGCAAATTATTTTATAACTAAGTTTGGTTATTGTGCGGGCTACAAGGTGGAGTCAGGGGTTTCTAACTTTTCTAAAGGGAAGTGTCAGGGGTTACAAACCTTTTTCCAAAATTATATTGTCGGGGATTTCGAACTTTTTCAAATTCATGATAAGTCAGGGGTGCTCAAACTTTTCTAAATTTATATTGTCAGGGATTTCGAACTTTTTCAAATTCAGGATAAGTCAGGGGTGCTCAAACTTTACCAAATTTAGATTGTCAGGGATTTCGAACTTTTCAAATTCACGATAAGCCAGGGGTGCTCAAACTTTTTCAAATTTATATTGTCAGGGATTTCGAACTTTTTCAAATTCATGATGAGTCAGGGGTTCTCAAAAGTTTCCAAATTAAGTTTGTGTCAAGGATTTCGAACCATTTCAAAATCGTGACATGTCAGGGGTTTACAACTTTATTTACAAAAATATTTTTGATTTAAGGGAGGCCTCGACATCCCAAGAATATTTCGGAGTCAGGGGTTCTCAACTTTCGGAATATTTGCTAATTTTAAATATTTTAGGGTTCTCAACTTTAGAAAAATATTTTATTTTTCCTTAGGATATTTAAGGGAGGTCTTAACTTCCAAACATATTTGCACTTAGCGGTTCTTAATTTTCAAAAATATTTTCAAATTTTGAAATTCTAGGGTCTCAACTTTAGAAAAATATTTTTTTTTCCTTAGGATATTTAAGGGAGGTCTCAGCTTCCAAAAAGATTTTGAACTTAGCGGTTCTTAATTTCAAAAATATTTTCAAATTTTGAAATTCTAGGGTCTCAACTTTAGAAAAATATTTTATTTTTCCTTAGGATATTTAAGGGAGGTCTTAACTTTCAAACATATTTGCACTTAGCGGTTCTTAATTTTCAAAAATATTTTCAAATTTTGAAATTCTAGGGTCTCAACTTTAGAAAAATATTTTATTTTTCCTTAGGATATTTAAGGGAGGTCTTAACTTTCAAACATATTTGAACTTAGCGGTTCTTAATTTTCAAAATATTTTCAAATTTTGAAATTCTAGGGTCTCAACTTTAGAAAAATATTTTATTTTTCCTTAGGATATTTAAGGGAGGTCTTAACTTTCAAACATATTTGCACTTAGCGGTTCTTAATTTTCAAAAATATTTTCAAATTTTGAAATTCTAGGGTCTCAACTTTAGAAAAATATTTTATTTTTCCTTAGGATATTTAAGGGAGGTCTTAACTTTCAAACATATTTGAACTTAGCGGTTCTTAATTTTCAAAATGTTTTCAAATTTTGAATGTCTAGGGTTCTCAACTTTAGAAAAATATTTTATTTTCCTCAGGATATTTAAGGGAGGTCTTAACTTCCAAAATGTTTTGAACTTAGCGGTTCTTAATTTTCAAAAGTATTTCCAAATTTTTATTATTTTGGGTTTTCAATTTTGAAAAATATTTATTTTCCTCAGGATATTTAAGGGAGGACTTAACTTTCAAACATGTTTGCACTTAGCGGTTCTTAATTTTCAAAAATATTTTCAAATTTTGAAATTCTAGGGTCTCAACTTTAGAAAAATATTTTATTTTCCCTTAGGATATTTAAGGGAGGTCTTAACTTTCAAACATATTTGAACTTAGCGGTTCTTAATTTTCAAAATATTTTCAAATTTTGAAATTCTAGGGTCTCAACTTTAGAAAAATATTTTATTTTTCCTTAGGATATTTAAGGGAGGTCTTAACTTTCAAACATATTTGCACTTAGCGGTTCTTAATTTTCAAAAATATTTTCAAATTTTGAAATTCTAGGGTCTCAACTTTAGAAAAATATTTTATTTTTCCTTAGGATATTTAAGGGAGGTCTTAACTTTCAAACATATTTGAACTTAGCGGTTCTTAATTTTCAAAATATTTTCAAATTTTGAATGTCTAGGGTTCTCAACTTTAAAAAAATATTTTATTTTCCTCAGGATATTTAAGGGAGGTCTTAACTTCCAAAATGTTTTGAACTTAGCGGTTCTTAATTTTCAAAAGTATTTCCAAATTTTTATTATTTTGGGTTTTCAATTTTGAAAAATATTTATTTTCCTCAGGATATTTAAGGGAGGACTTAACTTTCAAACATGTTTGAACTTAGCGGTTCTTAATTTTCAAAAATATTTTCAAATTTTGAAAGTCTAGGGTTCTCAACTTTAGAAAAATATTTTATTTTTCCTTAGGATATTTAAGGGAGGTCTTAACTTTCAAACATATTTGAACTTAGCGGTTCTTAATTTTCAAAATATTTTCAAATTTTGAAAGTCTAGGGTTCTCAACTTTAGAAAAATATTTTATTTTTCCTTAGGATATTTAAGGGAGGTCTTAACTTTCAAACATATTTGAACTTAGCGGTTCTTAATTTTCAAAATATTTTCAAATTTTGAATGTCTAGGGTTCTCAACTTTAGAAAAATATTTTATTTTCCTCAGGATATTTAAGGGAGGACTTAACTTTCAAACATGTTTGAACTTAGCGGTTCTTAATTTTCAAAAATATTTTCAAATTTTGAAAGTCTAGGGTTCTCAACTTTAGAAAAATATTTTATTTTCCTCAGGATATTTAAGGGAGGTCTTAACTTAAAAAAAAAAAAAAAAAAAATTTTGAACTTACCGGTTCTTATTTTTGAAAAATATTTTCAAATTTTAAACATCTTAGGGTTCTCAATTTTTAAAAAATATTTTATTCTTCCAGGATATTTAAAGGAGGTCTCAACTTCCAAAAATATTTTGAGGTCAGACACTCTAAACTTTCAAAATTATTTTCAAATCTTGAATGTTTAGGGTTCTCAAATTTAGAAAATTACTTTCATTTTCCAGATTATTAAGGGAGGTTTCAAATTCCAAATATTTTGGATTAAGCGGTCCTCAGACTTTCGAGAATAGTGCCAAATTTGGAATGGTTTAGGGTTCTCGACTTTAGAAATATTTTAATTTTAGGAATGTTTAGGGAGGAGTCCGACTTTCAATATGTTTTGAGTTCAGGAGTTCCTAACTTTCAAAGTGTTTCGGATTTTGAATATTTCAGGGGTCTATACTCTAGTAATGCCTTTATTCTTTCGGAATGTAAGGGAAGTGTGTTATGTATATTGCACTTAACGCGAATCAAGAACACGGTAATGGGCTATTAGAGATATTGTAAGTAATTATAAATTTATACCGTGCAGCGCTGTCACTCGATGCTGGCAGTAGTGAACGAATTCGCTATTCGTTTGATTCCCACGATTAATAACGGAAGAAAAAAGGAGAAACTTTATTCTAATAAACACCAATACACACGGTCAAACAAAATATCAAATATTGTGTGTGTATACAGGTTCAACTCGAGGTTTGATTATTGGATAGACTATCATGAATTGGATGTGATTTATAGTGTTAATTATTAGTTATTTTTAGTAATTTACTTTCTTATCTTTGAACTTAGCTATATCTGCTTTTGCATAGAGGACATTTTCCCCACATGCGCAGGCATGTCTGTTCGCGTGCACGAATGATACTTGCGTACTTAGGGATCGTGAATACATTGGTGTTTGGGTGCGTGGGCGCATATTTAATTGTTTACTTACATATCTACTTGCGTGTCTATAGATACCTAATTGCGTGCGTACATGCGTGGATGCATGCAGGCGTTCGTGCGCATATGTAATTGTGTGCGTGCTTGCTGATTGGTATGACTATGCTTGCGTATCCGTGCGTACGTGCATATTACGTGGTTACCTGCGTCGGTAGGGATTGATGTGGATGCGCGGGGACAGGCTTCGAACCCCGGACTGCGGGTGGTTCGTCACTCTTCGGTTTATGATCTGGCTACGTATTTGTGAGTGACCTGAGTACATCTTAATATTATCCTACTGAAAAAAAAAGAGTAAGAAGAGAAAAGAAAAAAAAAAATTTGCCAAAAGAATAACAAATGGTAAGTGTATCTCGCAATATTATATTTTAAAATGATAGAACAGGGACTTATAGTTAAATAAGATGCTGATGAAATATTTTGCTACTACTCTCAACCATCCAGGGATTGACAGGAAGAAATTCCTATAATGGGATAAGTCCGCCTTTACGCCTCAGGTAAATTATGTACCGTGCATGTTTCTGTGAGATGTGTCCGAACGGTCGGGAATTATTATTTATCTATTTATGTTAAATAATTTATTTTCGTGGATGAATACTAAACCACATATTTAAATAGACTAATCACGTGTTTATAGGGTGTATACTTACATGGACTTAACTATATATATATTTTTTTTAAATATCAATTCTATAATTAATTATTAGACCAAATAAGAGGTAGAGGATTTGAATATTGTTTTAATTATGATTTTTCTTTTTCAGGAAAATACTTATTCGTCTTTGAATAAATAGGTACTTGAGTGCGGTTAATGTTAACGTTTTATTTATAGTGGGGTTTACATAAGTCTACGCATACCAAAATCAACGAATATTCTTCGATGCACATGCGGATTGCAATATTGCAGGGCAATATTGCATTATTATTATTAATTTGTAATCAAGATCGAAAAAATATATATATATACGAATTAAACTTGGCGTTTCATTAGGTACACTGGACCATTTAAACGGTGCCCTGTATCTATTCTTATTAGAAGGTCCTATTGTCTCATATTATGATCGAACAGGTGGTAAAATGTTTCAAGTTATATATAAAATTACTTATAAAATAAGAATCTGGTTTTATTGTTCGAGTTGTGTGAAGCAGAATACTGTTACACACATCGCCTTGACATTGCGGGGTATTTTATAAGTATCTTAAACTGTTTAAAGTATTGTACGTCGGGTTGATAAATGCTGTATGAGTTGACGAGTGTTGTGTAAAAAAGTTTTATCATCGTGCTAGCTGAAGGCGGGTAATGTTGAGCGGATCTTTATGCATTTGTTTTGGGTGGTGAGTTATTTAGGAGAGGTTGGGGTTGGGGATGATACATTAATTTTATGGGAGGATGAGCAATGGAGGATACGACGAATCTGGCGGGCGAACGGTGAGTCTTCAACAATCGTACTAACCTTTATGTTATGCATGTATACTATTATTTAGAACGCGGAATTTGGAAGGCGAAGAATTGGGAGAAGTTTGGTTTGACGTACAGTAGAGATTTCCTATTTATCTGGTAACTGAAAGGACGACTCCTTTACGGCGTACGCGCATCATATTGTGCCGTAACAAGAGCATACTTGTTGTCTCTAGGGTTACGGAATGCATATGTTTAGGCGGGCGAGAAAATGGAATAGGTTAAAATTAGATAGAAAATAAAATAAATGTTATAGAATAAAATAGGTATGGTAATGATCAAAGATAAAAACTACCTTCTTATCGCAGTCTTAAAGGAATGCGAATCTGTACGTGTAGAACATAGGTTTAGGGAGGGCCGTGATCGTCTAGTTGGTAGGACCCTACGTTGTTAAGTTAGTATTGCTACAGTGCGATACTGTTTAACTTAGAGCAGTAGTAGAATAATGATTTATTCACTGTTCACTACTGAAATTTCAGAATTGAAACTGATTCAGTTTGGTAAAATCCGGTAAGGTGGTACGATTTGACTCCGTTTGGTAAAATTCGGTAAGTTTGGTATGAGATGCCACAATTTAGTAAAATCGGGTACATGAAGATAGATGTGGAGAAGGTAACGTTTGGTCTACTGAACCGATTGGTCATAGGTAATGGCTTAGGAATTTGGTGAGAGTAGAGCAACATAACAAGGATAAATAAGCAGGAACAAAGGGAGCAGGAACCTGAGTAAGGAATGCCGGGTGATAACGAAGGAGTGAGCGATAATAGAGCAGTAAGGTTAGGTTAGAGGTTAGCCCCATGAGATTACAAAGCCACGTAGTTGTCATAGGATAGGATAGAGTCCGGCGGGCGAGGTAGGTCACTAGGTAGGTTATTTATATTTCTTATATGCAATATAGGCAGGGAACACATTAAGGAACGATCGACATTTGTTGGACGAGCTATAGAGTAAACATAGTCTGGCGGGCGTATTGCTTGGCTGTTACGTAGATAGAATATAGTAAAATAGGATAAGAGAGGAGTTTGGAATAAAGGTTATAGAAAAATATTACTATTGATGGGGTTCCGTTCAAAAGGTACTATAGGAAGGGGACGGTGAAGTATTACTAACGACAGGGTTCCGTCCACCTGGTACAAGAGGAGTAGGTAGAAGGGAGTCTTGAGCGACAGACTAGGGATTGGGGTCATGGTTTATATAGGGATAAATAGAGCGTGTACAAAGGGTATATTTCGGATAAAATATCAGTTAAAACAGTCAGTTAATACGGTGTTCATAGATTAATCACGGATTTTACATAGTCAGGCGGGCGAATAGAGTATGAAAATGAAGTAAAATTGGTAATTAGGGCGTCGAACGTAGCCGCGGATCGTGTGTAGGTTGGCGAGTGAAATTATGCTGTCCTGAAGTAAGGACGAGTTAGGAGGTACAATTGTAGATATAGATTCTGGGGTTAATTAAAGGACGGAAACAGTAGAGACTACAGCATATAGCTAGGAAATAGAAAGCTCTAACGAATAATACCCACTACGGATAAATAAGAATAAAATCCTGTTCGGCGTGGGGGAGTTGAGTTATTGATAATTATGAACAAAAGGTTTTAAGACTTAGAATAGACTTGTTGGTAGATGCTGGGTTTGGATGGTTGTGTAAATACAGAAATACGCGAGTAAACCATTGGGTATTATAGTGTCTGTACTCGGTAGTGAAACTTCCTTCTAATGAGAGCAGAGCTCTGACCTGAAGAGACTTTTACAATGAATCAGGACACTTTGGTTTCGATTTTTATTGCATTTCCCATACATTGCTCCGAAAAGAATGTGAACGTAAACTCAGTGTGTTGAACACACGAATGGGACTTGGAAAATGTGAGGTGAACAAAGCCATAGTGCAGAACTTTACATTTCATCGAGACCTTAATTTGTTCTCACTCGGGAGGGAAAATGTTATCATGTACCGAGGGCGTTCTACACTAAGCAAAAAGGAGCGTTTAAAGTTAGTGGTGACATTTTCCGGTCTATGAAAAGTGATAGAACATAGCAATTTGAACCATTGACCGGAGCAATGTTGGATGAGATTAAAGTAGAGTCGTGTACAATCAGACTGGGCCCATCCATTCGTCAACGGGTGAGTTAGTTAGCAAAGGTTATGATTCGGAAGAAGCAAAGTCAATTTAATATTCTCTCAGTAATAATTTCCCAGTTTTCCTGTCTATAACTAGAAAGGTTAAGGTGTTGGAATGTGCGGCGTGTCTAAACCGGAGGTGGCAAGGTATGTTGTGCGCTCTCCCTGGAGAGAAGTACTGATCCTGCCCTACCAGCGAGGGGTAAGACTACAGGTTTCCTGAGCTGGTGGGAAATCTTTCTATGGCATGAAACAGGGTATTAAGTGTTTAGTAATTTCATTTTGAGCTTCTGATGAGTCTAACCTGACTATACTAGGACGAATGCCCATATGTTGTGTTGTGTGGTCGGGACTGCTTAGCACCCAAAATAAAATGCCACAATCATTCTGGTAAGGGAACAAACACCCTATTAGAAGAAGTTGTTGGTACTACGGACCTTCTGGAGAGGGAACGAACACCCTAACAGAGGCACACCTACGAAAAGCAGTACTGCAGCCATAGCATTAATATATGTTGGCGACAGACAGACATAGACTATAGTGTGGTGTAGAGACGCTAGTCGCGATCATGGAAGCAGAAAATAAATTCTTTCCCATGCCGCGAAAATCGCCTCTAGGCGGGCGACTGTGATGAATCACAACCTACCTCAATGAAAATAGCTAGCAATAGGACGTATGAAGGCTGGCTGGTAAAATGTTATAAGGCGTAGGAGTTAGTTTAGCGCCTGGGTAGTGAGTATAGCAAAGAGACCGCGTTGCGTATAAATCGTAGCGGGTGGCATGTAGTCAGGCGCAGATAATACAACTTGCATACATTTTGAACAGGAATAGCTAGCAACACCGTATAAGCGACAGATGATGATAGATAAGTATTATACGTCGGCATGCAGTAAGATATAGGACGAATTGACTGTATTACATCTACTTTTGTGAATTCGTAGCATTTTTCAGAGATTAGTTACTGAAGGTTTTAGGGAAATATGGAACGCATTTTTAAGGAAAATTGCTTCAGGCATTGTGATTGGTCGACCAATGGGAGACGCGGAAATGATGTTAGGGATGATTTCCGATTGGTCGTGGGGGTAAGGGTGGGAGTAAGAAAGCGAGGCTATTTAAGGGCGTGTAACACGGGAGGAGCACTTTTGTCTGCAGCTGCGAGCCTCGAAGGAACAACTTGCCTGAGCCCCGGTCATCGCTAAGTCGCATCGAGCGCCATTGCTTTTCGGCATCAACGTTTCGGTGAGTCTCGGACGCCGCGCGATATTTTGGAGTTTTCTAGTTGCAATTCGACCAGTTCTATTAAATTGCATTGTCTTGAAGTCTTCTTTTGGTGGCTGGGCTAGTTTTGGAAACAATACTGGCTTTTCAGAAATTATTTGCTAGTATTAGGGATGTGAAATATTTTTATATGGACCATCATTGGAGCACTGTGTGGGATGCTAGCTATGCTGAAATATGCATACATGCATACTATTACAGGGCTCTTTTCCCTTTTGGAGCACTGGGTGAGGGAGCGGGTACGCTGAAATATAACGCTAGCTATGCTGAATAAGCATACACGCTTGTTCGCACAAGATTCAGTTCATTCTCAATGATATCACGAGACAAGGCCTCGTGGTAAGAAGACGTAATATAAGGTCGAAGCGCAACTGGAATTCTGGCTAAATTATCAAATTATAACGTGGGTAGTTAGGTTCTTCAAACACTAAATTCATAGTGGTAGGTTAGCCATGTAGCTGTGTGAATTAATTCTCCTTAATCCTGCTAGGCTGTGAGGACCCTTTTTCATTTGATTAGTACTAAAGTCATATGGTAGGTTAGCCATGTAACTGTGTGAACTAATTCTCCTTAATCCTGCAAGGGAGAGAGGGTTCACTTCGTGAGAACGAGTAGTACCATAGTGTGTAGCATTTAGTGAGGTTAGGTACTAGGAAGACCAGGTAAATACCCCACAGTGGTTCTCCTTAGTCCTGCTAGGCGGAGAGGTCCCAATTGTTATGATCTGTTAGAGCGATACCTATTCTATCTGGGCGAAGGAGTGGCGGTACTCTAAGGACCGGTGCAAGCTGAGCTGACCGTCTGAGGAGGAAACCTGTGGTAGGCTTCTTTCGATAGGCGGAGTCCGTCGGACGAAGTACTTCGAGGTTAGGATAGGGACCACACACACACTTACACACACACGCACGCCTTTAGGATTTGAGGTCCGTAGGGGCCCTAAATCACCCACATTACACCACGAATTTCATTTTAAATCTCTTCCTAAGAGAAACAGTTTCTTCACAGGATAGGAAACAAAGGGGGCCCTTAGGTATACAGAAATAGAGCTGCTGGGAGTACGGCAGCCCTATCTGGTTGGTGGCCACTGTAAGGAGCGTGGAGAGGCCAGGGGTGAGGGGACCCCGGACTCGTGGAGCTCCTTACTTCCCCTCCGGGGGAAATTGTTTGAATAATATGAAAATTACTGGTTAACACAATTTCTGGGAGGAGAGAACACAGACAATTACAATGTGATGGAGAAGACACAGTAATATAGGAGAGGCGGACTTAGGCAGAAAATTACATAGGTAGTTAGAATATTATTCGAAGAACAAAGGTTAGGATAGAAAGCTAGGGATTGAGTTAGTACTCTGGGTTATACGGTTACACAACGCTTCTTCGAAGAGAGGAAGATACAGGGTCCATCTACACTTAATTCAGTGTATACGTATGTATGCATTGCTTGAGTTTACCTAGAGATCACTTGAATGCTAAACGCAGGCCATGTTTTATTTTAGAGGTTACTCGCGGAAGCGTGGAATTTCGGAATAATTATTCGACAACACCTATCGGGTGAAGTATAAATACAAAATATCTTTTGGTGGGAGGCTAGTTCGTCGCAGTTTCCATAAAAAAAAAAAAACATTCAGCTTATTTCCAGTCAGCGAGTATGCATTTTTTTATCTCCTGCTGAACATACTCCTCTCTCATATTTCTCCAATCCTACCAGCCGTCAGCGGAACGTTATGCTGTGATGTCATCGTCGTCTCACCCGGCTCGTGGTCCTCCCACACTACGTTTTTAGGTTTCCGTATCCCGTACGGAAGCCTATTACTAAGCCTCCGCCGTCCGTCCGTCCGTCTGTCCGAGGGCTGTGCGGGTGCTATGGCCGCAAGGCTGGTGCACTCGGGTCAGTAGCGGGTTAAGATTGTCCGAGGGCTGTATCTCCTGAACCGTAATAGGTAGCCCGTTTAAATTTTCACAGAATATGTGTTACTATGGCGGATAAAACAACAAATAAGAAAAATAAGAAAATGTTAAAAATTAAGGTTAAAAATGTAATCCCATACAACAAACGTCCGAAAAATCGATTAGTCACACTATTGAATAATAGATGGCGCCACAGGCTTTAATACATTGCATTGTTGAAAGACAAAAGATAGGCGGATAATAGCGGATACATACGGAAACCTCCGTGCGCGAGTAAAACTCGCACTTAACAGATTTTTCTTTCCACGGTCGCCAGTATACACCACGGTTACTTCAACGGTCGTCGTCTCGTTTCTTGCTCAGCCCATTGCCGCTTGAGGTTAGCCAACCGATGTTCAGTATTCATTGCTTTGGTGCATCAACGGATTTTCTCGTTATGCACCAAAGATATATTATGTACTAGCGTACTAGATAGCTCACTAGGCCAACTACAACAGGTTCCAACCAACAGGTTCCACCGAGTTGCGGTTCACGGTCCTCAAGTCTCTTAGTCGAGCGCGAGAGGCCGCAGCGCGCAGTCGTCGCCTGCCTGCTGCGTGCGATCGCGCCTCGCCTACTTTAAACTAATACATTTACACATCTTCGTCGATGCGAAGATGCGATGGCGAATCTGGAGATGACGTTGACGTGTTAGAATGAAAAGACAATATGCACACAGATGAACGAGTGCGATCGTTCTGCCTACCCCTTGCCTCTCTCTCGCACGCTTCCCGCCCAGCGCGAGCTCCCCACACCGGCCGCCAGACCGTCTCCCACACGCTTCCCGCCCCGCGCGCGCTCCCCTCTTCCGCTCGACTCTGCGCTCCGCCTCCCCGCTACCTTACCCCATACCTCAGCCGCTGGAACACCGCTTCTCTATATATTTCTTCGGAGCGATAACTCTATTATAATATTTCCTCAAAGTTATGCACCAACGTTTTTGCAAGATATCGACCGTCAGGATTTACGTTGACACCATTCCTACTGGTTAATAAATGAACTTCCACTTTTATTCGATCAGGTGCTACATAACCCTGACGACAGCGCTGCACCTCTTCCGCGGCGGCAGCCCGCAGGGTCCCGCCGGAACGGGCAAGACTGAGACCACGAAGGACCTGGGTCGAGCGCTTGCGCGGTGGGTCGTCGTCACCAACTGCTCCGATGGCCTCGACTACAAATCCATGGCAAAATGCTACGCCGGTTAGTCTGTTTTTCATCTTGTTTTCATGAGCACAATATTATCGACCTTCAGAGTCAGGCAGCGTATAAGCGTCCACTGCTGGACATACGCCTCTCCAATTTTCCTCCAGTCCTCCCGGCCTTCAGCGGTACGGGACCACCGCCTTCCGCCGACGTACTTGATGTCAGCGTCCCACCTGGCGGGTGGTCTTCCCACACTCAGTTTTCTGTCCACGGCCGCCAGAGTAGGACACGGTTACTCCAACTGTCGTCGTCTCTTCGGCTGACGTGCGCAGCCCACTGCCACTTGAGCTTAGCCACCCGGTGTCCAATATCGACTACTTTGGTGCGTCGGCGGATTGCCTCGTTACGCACCACATCACGTAGCGATATTCCCAGCATGGCTCGCTCCATTGCTCGCTGGGCAACTTTCAACCTTTGGACAACAGCGACCGTCGAGAGTCCACGCTTCACACCCGTACGTCATAACCGGGAGGACACACTGGTCATATATACGGGTTTTTAAATTTGCGGAAGATCAGACCTTCAGAGTAAGCCTTTAAAATATGTATGAGCAATGTCAGCAAAGGCATACCAGAATCTCATGGCACCTGTCATCTGTCAACCCACCGGAAAGTAGGACTGACTAGTTTTAATATTTTATTTTATAGCTTTTGTCCGCGGCTTCGCTCGCGTGAAATTCGTATTTAAAAAGAAGAAAGTAAGCCCGCTACCGTACCTTTACTTGGGAATTGTATAGTTTGTTAAAGCAAATTACTGGTGTTAATTGTACTGTGTGGGGCCGGTACGTACAAAGAATAGGCCCACTTCATCTCTCCCCGTGCATGTCGTAAAAGGCGACTAAGGGATAAGGGCATAATGCCGTGCTACAGGGCGACACAATCGCCACCTCTCACCTTGGCACGGTACTTCCACCGGGTCATGCAGCAGGTGGGTCTTCCTTCGTGCCTTACATGCTGCTTGATAGCTGTTATCTTACCCCAATTGTCGGGATTCAGCGTGTGTGATATGTATGTTTTTTTTTTTATGGAAACTGACACGGTGGGCTACATCACCTACAACATCCGTGATGTCAGCCCATAACACCGGGTGAACTTGGTGCCACGTCAGTGCTTCCCTTCGGTCGTGCCGGCTACACTGAACTGGACGGAAAGCACAAACCGTTTCGACCGACCTTTAATTCAGTGCGGTGGTACCAACCTGGGCGGGATAAAACCTAGCACCTAGTAATGTAAGAAGGGAGTCATATCCCTTAGTCGCCTATTACGACATACACGGGGAGAGATGTAGTGGGGCTATTCTTTTAAAGTACCGGGTCCACACCTACTACTGTGCCTAGCCTACTACAGTGTAAAGGAGGCCTTAGCTGATAAAATAATATCTTGAGTTTCTGACTGCATAATTAGTTAATACTTGACTAGGTACCATTTGTACCTCAATAATTATATTAACCCATATTGACAACTTGATACCTACTTCAAGTATGATAATATTTTATTATATATAAACATATATACATATATTAATATTTTTTGGTTTTTGACAATTGTATTTTTTACAATCAATATTAACTCTTGACTAGGTACCATTAGTACCTCAACTTTATTAACCCATTGACAACTTGATACATCAAGTATCTTAAATATTCATATATTTTTATTTTTTATTTTTGACAATACAATTATACTACATTGTAGTTTAATATACTAACATAGTTATGTTGATACAAATTACGTTTCAAAGTTTGATAAAGGCTCTTTACACCTGATTCACTTAATTAATAAGTCTTTGTAGTCAGAACTCTCAGCAAAATGGTTAATATTGCTCTCAAGCTGTGTTTTAGATAGACTATGGGCGGTGTTATTATGTGGCTAGTCACTAAATTCTTGTAAAAATATGTTTAAAAAATACCCTGCGAAGTTTCTTGTCGGTTCTTCTTCGTGGGTGTAATCGAACCGGATAGAACAAATTGTGACAAGTTCGAGAGCAGTCTAACTGCCATATGAATGATCAATAAACAATACAATACAATACAATACACGGTACAAATGTAACATACAACGTGTCCCAAAACTCAACGTCAAGCGGGAACCAGGAAGTAGGCCAGTTTATGAGTACCCAGGGAAAAATAAGAAAAAAAAATCTGAGTCATTTATTTTTTTAGAAAAAAATCGTACTAATTTTTTTTTTGGTAATACTACAGGCATTCTGGTTTTATTTGGGATACTGATCAATAGCAGAGTTATTTAGGCTACCAATAAAAAAAAATTAATAATTATATTTGCAAATTTGAAGTCGTAGTACCTAAAAATGTAAATTTTCAACGTTTTACAAAAAAAATGCTCATATTATCAAAAACAAATTATATTTTTTTCTCATTTTTCCCTGGGTAGTCATAAGCTGGCCTACTCCCTGGTTCCCGCTTGACGTTGAGTTTTGGGACACACTTTATATACAAATATAACATATAGCGCGGTTTTCTCAACCGTTCACTTCGAAAGAATGCGGCGCGCACCCTCCGCTCTCCGCCTCCACCGTACTGACGGGCAATTGCGGTGGCGGCGGAGAGCGGAGGGTGCGCGCCGCATTCTTTCGAAGTGAACGGTTGGGAAAACCGCGCTATAACAATGTATGTGTGTAGGTATAGCGCAGAGCGGCTGCTGGGGTTGCTTCGACGAGTTCAACCGCATCAACATCGAGGTGCTCTCGGTGGTGGCGCAGCAGATACTGTCGCTGCTGCTGGCGCTCGCGCAGTCGCTGAGGAGATTCATCTTCGAGGGCACCGAGATCAAGCTGGACCCAAACTGTGGCATATTCATCACTATGAATCCGGGGTTAGCTAGCTTACATACAGCACAACATCGAGGTGCTCTCGGTGGTGGCGCAGCAGATACTGTCGCTGCTGCTGGCGCTCGCGCAGTCGCTGAGGAGGTTCGTCTTCGAGGGCACCGAGATCAAGCTGGACCCAAACTGCGGCATGTTCATCACTATGAATCCGGGGTTAGCTAGCTTACATACAGCACAACATCGAGGTGCTCTCGGTGGTGGCACAGCAGATACTGTCGCTGCTGCTGGCGCTCGCGCAGTCGCTGAGGAGATTCATCTTCGAGGGCACCGAGATCAAGCTCGACCCAAACTGCGGCATATTCATCACTATGAATCCGGGGTTAGCTAGCTTACATACAGCACAACATCGAGGTGCTCTTGGTGGTGGCGCAGCAGATACTGTCGCTGCTGCTGGCGCTCGCGCAGTCGCTGAGGAGATTCATCTTCGAGGGCACCGAGATCAAGCTGGACCCAAACTGTGGCATATTCATCACTATGAATCCGGGGTTAGCTAGCTTACATACAGCACAACATCGAGGTGCTCTCGGTGGTGGCGCAGCAGATACTGTCGCTGCTGCTGGCGCTCGCGCAGTCGCTGAGGAGGTTCGTCTTCGAGGGCACCGAGATCAAGCTGGACCCAAACTGCGGCATGTTCATCACTATGAATCCGGGGTTAGCTAGCTTACATACAGCACAACATCGAGGTGCTCTCGGTGGTGGCACAGCAGATACTGTCGCTGCTGCTGGCGCTCGCGCAGTCGCTGAGGAGATTCATCTTCGAGGGCACCGAGATCAAGCTCGACCCAAACTGCGGCATATTCATCACTATGAATCCGGGGTTAGCTAGCTTACATACAGCACAACATCGAGGTGCTCTTGGTGGTGGCGCAGCAGATACTGTCGCTGCTGCTGGCGCTCGCGCAGTCGCTGAGGAGATTCATCTTCGAGGGCACCGAGATCAAGCTGGACCCAAACTGCGGCATATTCATCACTATGAATCCGGGGTTAGCTTACAGCACTAGGGTTTTTTTTATGGAAACTGACACGGTTGTCTACATCACCTGCAACGTCCGTGATGTCAGCCCATAACACCGGGTGAACTAGGCGCCATGTCAGTGCTTCCCCCTTTGATCGTGCCGGCTACACTGAACTGGTCGGAAAACACAAACTATTTACATAGCCGTTTCGACCGACGTTTCATTCAGTGCGGTGGTACCAACGCGGGCGGGTTAAACCCTACCGCCAAGTAAGATTAGGAGGGAAGGGACTTACAGTTATACGAGGAATCCGAACCTCGGTCAGCCTCCAACGGTCAGCGGTCACCCAACCAAGTACTGACCGCACCCAGCGTTGCTTAACATTCAATAGCGACAGTTGACTGTCTGCACCACTGAGCTATCGAGGCTCGTTAACATCGATGTCCATTTTATAGATCGGACATCGTCCGATGCAACTTGTGCTAGACGTCGGTACAAGCCTTGCACGCACACTTAGTGTGCGTGCATTCACACGCAGTATTGTGATACGTGACACGATCCCTGCGACGGTGCTATCGCGTTCTCGTTCTTACTTACCTACAGATGATAAGAGTGAGCGAGAAAGATGTCATCGCTCGTCCACCGGCGCGATTGCCGTCTTTCCTCGCAGTCCTATCATCAGTAGGCAAGTGAGAACGAGAACGCTATACCACCGTCACACGATCCTATCCGTGACAGCATGGCTTCTTAACACGCCATAACATGCTCAGCTCAGGCGAAACAAACAACAACGTTTGTCACTGTCACTCTTTATAACAGCAACCGGGCATGCTGCACACACGCACACGAACTTTGTGCGTCGCCGACTCGATACAGACTTGCGTGCGTTCAACGCGCACCGCACACGCCGTATGAAGCGGCTGTCCGTGAAATCTGCATTATATGCAGGTCTCGTCGAGAACATATTTTTTCGGGAGTAATGTATGGGATGGGCTAATCTCTAAAATGGACATCGATGTTCGTTAAGACGAAAGTTTCGTTATTTTTTTATCGCTTTCGGTTTCGTATTCGCTGCGCTGCACTGCATTACATTTTTCTTATACACCTTTGGATGGTTGGGAGTTGGGATATATTTAAATATAAACCATATAGACCATATGGTCATCCATAGCATCATAATGAATTTACATACATACATACATAACACACGCTGCATCCCGACAATCATGGTAAGCAGAGTAATCGGTGTTGTGCTATAAGGACTCTGGTAAATTACAGCACAACACCGACCACCTCGTTTAGCACAGTACACGGACACGACACGACAACTATCAAGCAGCAAGTAAGACACGAAGAACCCACCTGCTGCATGACTAGGTGGAAGGACACTGGATTGTATAAAAAAACCTGTAAGTGTTCGCACGTTTGCAGGTACGCCGGCCGCACGGAGTTGCCGGACAATCTCAAGTCGATGTTCCGGCCGATCTCGATGTGCGTGCCCGACTGCCTCATCATCGCTGAGAACACTCTCTTCTCTGATGGCTTCACCGAGTACAAGATCAATGCCAAGAAGGTGATTTAAAAAAAATTAATATTGAAATCGCGACATATATTTTTTTTTTATGGAAACTGACACGGTTGACTACATCACCTACAACATCCGTGCTGTCAGCCCATAACACCGGGTGCCACGTCAATGCTTCCCTTCGGTCGTGCCGGCTACACTGAACTGGACGGAAAACACAAACTATTTACATAGCCGTTTCTACCGACCTTTCACTCAGTGCGGTGGTATTAACCCGGGCGGGTTAAACCCTACCACCTAGTAATATAAGAAGGGAGTCGCATTCCTTAGTCGACTTTTATGACATACACGGGGAGAGATGCAGTGAGGCTATTCTTTTAAAGTACCGGCCCCACACATATGACTCCGAGACACCCATATGATGTCTAACGGCGCCCATTGACATTCGGTCGTATGGCGGGGGTTGCGAATGCCGTGCCGGCCTGACAGGTGCCCATATACGTCCCTCTTGAAGGAGCCGAGACTGTACTTTTTTTTTTTTATTTTTTTTTTTTTCTTCGTGTTCTATCTGCAAGCAGCCACCATAGTGGCCTTTATCAGATGTCTGGTATGTTTTATGTCCGAGGGATGCTGCACACTCATTAGCATGCAACATCATAATCATTTCATCACTTTATGTAGCAATGATTGGTTTTATGCGTTTCAACCGCGAAACCTGATTTGCAGTTTCCAACAAATCCAATGCCAGGCAGTTGACATGACTCTGGAGACGACTTTTATATGATAGTGCTCTTTTCTCTATTTCCTCTTTGATGGTCGGCACCTCAAGGTACTCGTGAATCTCCTCGTTCCTGGCGAACCAAGGTGCACTGCTGATACACCGCAGGACTTTATTCTGGAACCGTTGCAGAATTTCCACATTGGATGTACTAGCAGTACCCCACAGCTCTATACCATACGTCCAGATTGGTTTTAGTATGCTTTTGTAGACAGTGAGTTTGTTAAATAATGACAGTTTCGATTGTCTTCCAAGCAGCCAATACATTTTGTTGTAGCTTAAGTTCAGTTGATCTTTTTTACTCTTTATGTGGGTTTTCCAGTGCAGTCCTCTATCTAAGTGACAGCCGAGATATTTGACGCTGGTTTTGTGTGGTAACGTTTCACCTTTCATCTGCACTGGAGGGCAGTCTCCACGTCTTAGTGTGAATGTTATGTGAACTGACTTGGATGAGCTAGCCTTTATTCTCCACTTGTCCAGCCATTCATCGATCTTGTGGATGTGTTTTTGGAGATCATCAGATGCTCGTTTCGGGTCGGAGTTACTCGCAAGACATGCTGTATCGTCTGCGTAAGTGGCAACCAGTACCGTGTGGGGTCGGTACTTAAAAAGAATAGCCCCACTGCATCTCTCCCCGTCGCATGTCGTAAAAGTCGACTAAGGGATAAGAAAATTCGTCAGCCTCGGTAGCTCAGTGGCGCGGTTGGTTAGTCAACTGTTATTAAGCAACACTGAGCGCGGTCAGTGATTGGATGGGTGACTGCTCGACCGTTAGAGGCTGATTGTGGTTCGGATTCCACGTTAAACTGTAGGTCCCTTCCCTTCTTACCTTACTAGGTGGTAGGGTTTATCCCGGCCGGGTTGGTACCACCGCACTGAACGAAACGTCGGTCGAAACGGCTATGTAAATAGTTCGTGTTTTCCGTCCAGTTTAGTGTAGCCGACATGAAATGAAGGGAAGCACTGACATGGCACCTAGTTCACCCTGTGTTATGGGCTGACATCACGGATGTTGTAGGTGATGTAGCCAACCGTGTCAGGTTCCATAAAAAAAAAAAAAAAAAAAACGTTGTGTGATGTTGGCAAGTCAGAAGTGTAAATGGTGTAGAGCACAGGGCCAAGTACTGACCCTTGTGGCACTCCCGCTAGACATTCGTGGAAGGTGGAGTGTTCCTCTTCAAACTTTACTTGAAACATTCGGCCCTCTAGATAGGATGCTATCAGCATGTATACTGTGTGAGGAAGTGTTTTTTTTATTTTGAATAGTAGCCCCTTATGCCAGACACGGTCGAATGCTTGTTGGATGTCGAGAAACACTGCAGAGCAGTACTCCTTTTTCTCATATGTATGTCGTATCTGCTGCACGATTCGGTGCACCTGCTCTATGGTCGAATGATGTGAGCGGAAGCCAAATTGGTGATCTGGTATTAAGCTTCTCTCTTCCATCAATGGTTTTAGGCGGAGCAAAAAGACAGTCTCAAACAATTTCGACAACAGGGGAAGAAGACTTATGGGCCGATACGAAGTCACCTCATTTATAGGTTTGCCTTCCTTGTGAATCATATTAATTTGGGAGAGTTTCCACAGATGTGGAAAGTACTGTAGTCTTAGTATAGAGTTATATAATATGACAAGAAACACTACTCCCTTTCTTGGAAGCTTTTTGAGTACCTCACCCGTTATCAGATCAAAACCTGGGGCCTTTTTGTTTTCTAAGTTTTTTATTACACGTATTAGTTCTTTGACAGTGACCGGTTTAAGTGGAAGTGAAAGCTGTAGATCACTTTTTAGAAATCGGTCAATCTCATCTTCCTTTGCTTTGTCTGTTCCCTCATTTGGCTTAAAAACATTTTCAAGATGTTTTCCGAAGATCTCCACCTTCTCTTTAGGACTTCTAGCCCATGTGCTATCTGCTTTTCTGAGTGGTGGTATTGTTTGCTGTGGTCTTTTAAATGACTTTGTAATTCTCCAAAGGGAGTGGTTGTCGTTTCTGTTTGGGGACAGTTTTTCAAGTTTGTCTTGAAGTGTTTGATTTTGTACTTCTAGTATCAGTTTCTTCAGCTGCCTTTTAGCTCTGTTTAGTCTAGTTTTGTCCTCTGGTAGTCTATTTAGTTGCCATTGGCGCCTTATTTTCCTTTTCTCTGTGACCTTCTTCCTGATTTCAAGAGTATAGTTGACATTTTGTAAGACTTTTTGGGAGAGAGTAGGTGTTGACTTCCAAGCCGCTTTCTGGATGAGTTTAGTAACGTGTAGGACTGCATTTTCCACATCATCTGAAGTCTTCAGTGGGACACGCAAGTTTATGTTGTCCTCAACACAGTTTTGGAAAGATTCCCAGGGGGGGTAGCGTTGTTCGCGTCCGTGACACCTAAAGGTCCTTAAGTCACACGTGCCTCCTGGGTGGTGCCAAATGAACAATAAAATACTTGTGGTAGACAGGTCTTCCACCGTGTCGTCCGGGTGGGTACCACAAGGTGTTGGTGTAAACACTCCTGATGCAGCTTGCTGCACTTGGAGGTCAGCCGACACCTAGCCGGTCAGGTGGACTTGCGTAGAGGATCGACGGGTCGGATTCGTGGATGCTGTCCTCACTTACTTTTCTGAGCACACAGCTACTGTCCGGGAGTCGCGGAGGTCAGGGAGACCCAGAGAAACAGGGTACCGCAGCCTGCCCGCCGAGACTAGCTTAGCCCTAGTCGCGTCAGTAGGGGGCCCGAACCTCGCGACTAACCATCGCGAGGAGGCTGCCCCGGGCCAACCGGCGAATAGTCTGCTGATGGTCTCAGCGGTCCGTGTGGTACACGGGGGGGTTACCGCTGATAACCTGAGGCAGGGGTCTGGGGGCCCTTCCGTGCTCCGCGACTGTCGTACAGTCAAGCTCACGTGATTGTGCGACGGCATAACTGCACATCCGATCTGTTCTTTCCTCTACGCCACTTAATTACAACCCTCATAAAACATCATGGCACGAAAAACAAAAATAATACGTTCCACTGCGGGTTGTAACAATCCCCCAAAATTTTTCCGCGTTGACCTCGCCAACATTCGAGGTCTCCGCACAAACATGGTTGCCGTCTCCCATCACCTGGAGTCGGCAAAACCCCACTTACTGTTCTTGACGGAGACTCAAATCTGCCAGCCTGCGGACTCTGCCGACCTCAACATTCCTGGGTACACTCTATTCCAACGTTTTATACCCAAGAGCGGTGTCTGCTTGTATGGTCGATCTGACGTCTCCGTCAAGAGACTTTGCCATGTTGAAGACTCCCGCTTCCCCGTGATCTGGGTCCGTGTGAATCTACCTCATGTGGTTAGAATTTATGCGGGCCTATATCGCTCACCTAACCTGGGTGTCAACGAATCGACCTCATTCTTTGAGCACCTTAGCAGTGTGACGGACAAGTTGCTTGGTGAGCTTCCAACGGCCGAAATTGTGATGGTGGGCGACTTCAATGTCAAACACAAGGAATGGCTTGGGTCCCCCGTCACCGATCACTCCGGCCGGGAAGCTTACACTTTGGCCATAGCTCACGGATTGACACAGTTGGTTTCAGGTTATACGCGTATACCTGACAATCCTGCGCATAAGCCCAGCTTGTTGGACCTTGTGCTGACTTCTGAACCTGCAGGATACAGAGTTAGTGTTAGGGCTCCTCTTGGGAGCTCTGATCACTGTCTCGTGTCCTGTAATGTGCCGACTGTGTACTACGCGCAATCACGCGAGCCTAGTACACGCACAGTCTGGCACTACAAGTCGGCGCAATGGGAGGAATTCCGATCTTTCCTTGGAACTTTCCCTTGGAGGGAGGTATGCTTTGCCTCAGCGGACCCATCAAAGTGCGCCGTGTCTATTGCCGAGCTGATACAACAGGGTATGGAATATTTTGTTCCGTCTTCTGTTGTGCCGGTGGGCGGTAGACACAAGCCCTGGTTCAACCGCCAATGCCGCCTTGCGGTAGAGGCCAAGAATCAGGCCTTCAGGCAATGGCTGTGCGCCCGTACTGCTGAGGCAAGACGCACACTTAATGCCTCCTCCAGGTCTTGCAAGCGAACGCTCAATGTGGCCAAGTACAAGCACGACCATAAAATTGGCGAGAGGTTAGTCCGCTGTCCAACCGGCAGCCGAGCATTCTGGTCTCTCGCCAACTCTATTGGTCGAAACTTTTGTCGCTCTGCTACACCACCGCTGGAACGTCCGGATGGATCACTCGCTATCCTCGCGAAGGAGAAGGCGAACATTTTTGCTCGCCTTTTCGCGTCCAACTCAAATCTGGATGACCAGGGTGCAACCCCTCCCTCGATACCACACTGTGGGATTTCGATGTTGGAGCCAAGGATGCACCCTAGACAGGTCTACAAGTGCTTGAAGACGTTGGACACTTCGAAGAGTAGTGGTCCTGATGGCATTCCAGCCATAGTGCTCAAGATTTGTGCCCCTGAGTTGACACCAATCATCTCCCGCCTTTTCCGTCTCTCCTTCACCCGTGGGATTGTACCCTCTTGCTGGAAAAGAGCCTCGGTCCAGCCGGTTCCAAAGAAGGGAGACTCCGCGAACCCCTCCAACTATCGGCCCATTGCGATAACTTCACTATTATGTAAAGTTATGGAGCGCCTTATTAACACCCAGCTCCTAACGTACTTAGAAGCAAATAAACTCCTGGATGACAAGCAGTACGGATTCCGGAAAGCGCGGTCAACGGGAGATCTTCTAACGTACGTTACGCATATATGGGCCGAAAGATTGGACAATTTTGGGGAGTCGCTGGCAGTCGCCCTGGATATTTCCAAGGCTTTCGACCGCGTTTGGCACCGAGGCCTTCTAGGCAAGCTTCCGTCCTTCGGCATTCCACCCAAACTCTGCACCTGGATCGCCAGCTTTTTGGCGGGTCGTTCCATTTTCGTTACCATCGATGGCTCGAAATCGGACGACTTTCCAATTAACGCTGGTGTTCCGCAGGGCTCTGTTCTGTCGCCTACGCTTTTCTTAATCTTTATAAACGATCTACTGTCCTTGGGCATGATACACAGCTATGCAGACGACAGCACGGAGCACGAGGGCTATGTTAAGGACTGGAAGAGTAGAGATTCGCGGCACAGGGAGGCTCAACGTTCAGTTGTTGATAAGGTCGATAACGTTCTCGGAAAAGTAGCTATATGGGGCCAGGAGAACCTTGTCGCCTTCAACGTTAGCAAGACTCAGTGCTGCGCATTATCTGCTAAGGTCGATCCCTTTCCTTTCCAAGCAAGTTTCCAAGGCAGCGTCGTACCTGTCTCGGAACACCTGGACCTCCTGGGCACCACTATTTCCAAAGACGTGGGTTTCCGGCAACTAATCGAGTCTAAGGCCAAAACTGCATCCAGAAAATTGGGAATACTTTTCCGCAATCGGCGGTTCTTCTCGCCGGCTCAACTATTCCTGTTGTACAAAACACAGATTAGGCCGGTGATGGAGTACTGCAGTCACATCTGGGAGGGTAGTCCCCATTATCTGCTAGCATCCTTGGACTCGATACAGCGCCGAGCCATCCGTCTTGTTGGTGACCCGAAACTTACAGATGGTCTGGAGTCCCTGAGTCACAGACGATTTGTGGGTTCGCTTAGTCTGTTTTACAGATACTATCACGGACGCTGCTCTGCGGAACTAGCATCCCTTATTCCCTGCCACCCGTCCTATCTCCGCATGACTCGTCGCAGAGAGACTCAGCACCCTTTTGTTGTTGACATTGGGCTTCTGAGAACCCATCGGTTCTCTAAATCGTTTCTCTGTCGCACCGCTAGAGTGTGGAACTGTCTTCCGGCGAGTGTATTTCCTGAATCCTTTAACCTGGGTGTCTTCAAGCGTCGTATTAACGGGCTAGACAGCCTAGCAACAGTCCGCAAATCTGCTGGCATGGCACCTAACTGAGCGTGGTTTCGCGAGGAGAGGCGATTTTGGCTCTGTCGACTGCACCATTGGTCCCTCGGCACAGCCACCCATGCTGGTTCACATAAAAAAAAAAAAAAAAAAAAAAAAAGGCAGTTTTCCTATTGAACAAAGTACACTTTTGGATTCTTTCAACAACATTAGTGCTCAGTGTCAGAATTATGGGACTATGGTCTGAAGAGCTGTCCAAACATGATTCTACAGTGTAATATGCATTAGTAACATTTTTTGTTACGAAGAAGTCCAGGACGTCTGGTATTTTATTCTGGTCAGAGGGCCAATGTGTTGGTTCTCCAGTTGATATAGTTTCCAAGTGATTTGCAGCCATGGATTTTTTAAGTTCTCTTCCACGCGTGAGTATCATTCTGGATCCCCAGTGTGTATGCTTTGCATTCCAGTCCCCATCGCTTATGAACTTGTGTCCAAGAGTTGCAAAAAACTCGGAGAACATGTCCTGTTTTATTCGATGTTTGGGGGGGCAGTATATTCCTGCAATTGCTAATGGACCCTGCCAGTTGTCAATTGATATGGAACTGGCTTGCAAGTAATCACGCCGATATTCGCACAATTCATGGTGTTTTATACAGTTTCTAATCATTACCGCTGTTCCTCCGTGGGCAGTGCCATCTGGATGGTTTGTGAAGTAGCAAGAGTAGTCTTTTAAAGTAAAGCTTCTTTGGTCTGTCAGATGTGTTTCTGACAGTAACAGGATATCAAGCTTGTGTGTCGCCACCAGTAGTTCTACCTCATGTTTGTTGTGTGCTAGACCATTGATGTTCCAAGCGGCAATTCTTAGGTTATTTATGAATTTTACTTACAAGCATTGTAATTAGGCTAACTAGGTTGCCTATTTGATTTACTAGATTATCAATTTTTTCTGATTGGGCTAATAATATTTTCTCTAGAGTGTTTGTTGGTTGAGACATTTCTTCGTCTCTGGGTTTCTTCGCTGCGTCAGCGTAGCTGTTGATGTTGCTGTTCTTTGTTGGCTTTTTGGGGACATTGGCTTGGCCTGTGCCTTTTAGCGTGTTATGATGATCTGAGGATTCTTGTTGAGCAGTGGTTCTTCGACCTTGTCTTTGAGTCTTTCTGGCAAGTATTTCTTTGTAGACTTGGCAGCCCTTGTAGTTTGCAGGGCGTGCATCGAAGCACAGATCGCAAGTAGCAGGGGTGCTCCTGTCCTTCTTTGGACACTCTGAAGTCTTATGACCGCCAGCACATTTCACACATCGGTGGGGCCGCATACAGTTGTTTTTAGTGTGGCCATATTGTTGACACCGAGAGCACTGTGCGATAGCACATTTTCTTTTTGGGTCTTCTATTTTTATTTTTTGGTTGTATATATATTCAAGATGTTTTACTTCCTTGTTGTTTATAGAAGGTTCAAGATTGACAAAGAATGTATCAAGTGGTGCTTTTGTTGTTCGACTCCGCGCGCAGATAATTTGCCCTCTGATTTTATTGCCAGTGCTTTCAATACTTCTTTCAATTTCTTCAATTGGTGTGGTGTGGTGGAGGTTCTTGATTATTATTCTGTAGCATCGTTCCTCTTTTCTCGTAAATGTATGTCCGATTAAGCCTTTACTTCTTATGTGAGATATCAGTTTTTTGTAGGTCTCTACGGAGTCACTTGTTATTCTGAGTTGGTTTTTTGTAATTATTTTATAACTGTAACTGTTTTTTTCAACAGCTTCTTCTATCAAAAGTGAGAGGTCGTTCAGGTTATCGACTCCATATAGAATAATTGGCGGTGGTTTAGACACTTTCAAGCCTTCCGGTTTTTCTCCTTCGGTTTGTGGTTCTTTTCCTTCTACGTCAACATCTAGTCCAGAGAAGCTGTTGCTGGTGGTGACAGTCGGTTTTTCAAATATGCGTTCTGTCCTTCGGTCTAGTCTAGCCAGATGCGAGGACTTTTTGTGTACTTTGGATTTAGGAGTGGGAGCATCTGGAGACCGTTCTCTTTTACGTAGGACTGGAGCTCTTTGCCACGTAAACTTGGATGTAGCTAGATTGTCAGTAGCCTTCTTACTTTCTGTTGTTTTTGGGATTCTGAGCTCGCCAAGTGATGCAGATTTCTGTTTGTTGAAAAACATGCCTTGGTGGAAAGTTTGTTGCACGAATTTCGGGCGTTCTTTTCCTGTATAGTTTTTCACACCCTCCAGCACGGATGCTGAAGAGCGCTGGGTCCTAGTCGGGTCCGTTTCGTCAGTTTGTAGCAAGTAGTTTTCATATTGGTGTGGCACAAAGTTGCCCCCCCCCAGAATACGTGGGGCAGCCTGAGTTTTGCTCAGGGAGGGATTCTCCGGCACGGCCGGTACCCTCCTGGGGTAATTTCTGAGACTGTACTTGGAGATAAATTTATGAGCAGGGAAAGCGTTCCAGAGTTTACCGGTTCTGTAGAGGAAATATTATACATGTCGGACAGTGAGCTCGGGAGTGTTTGTCAGCCTCGGTAGCTCAGTGGTGCGGTCGGTCGACTGTTATTAAGCAACCCAGAGCGCGGTCAGTACTTGGATGGGTGACCGCTCGACGGTGGAAGGCTGACCGTGGTTCGGATTCCACGTTAAACTGTAAGCCCGTTCCCTTCTTACGTTGCTAGTTAGTAGGGTTTATCGCGGCCGGGTTGGTACTACTTAACTGAACGAAACGTCGTTCGAAACGGCTATGTAAATAGTTCTGGTTTTCCGTCTAGCTCAGTGTAGCCGACATGAAATGAAGGGAAGCACTGACACGGCACCGAGTTCACCCGGTGTTATGGGCTGACATCACGGATGTTGTAGGTGATGAATCCAACCGTGTCAGTTTACATAAAAAAGACATGATTCCTGAATGAAACGGCGGCCGCGCGGCAGGACAGTCTACTTTCGGACGTGCCTGTGACGATGGCCGTTGGCTGCCGATGATCACTAGGCATCGCGGGACGGCAGGAGAGTGCGCGGGCGACGGAGCAGCTGCACGCTGCTCCACCGCCGCCTCCAGAGCCATTCTGCTAAGCAGCGCGACGGCAAGACGGGACAGGACATGCAGCGCAGTCGGACTCGACGAGACGACGGGACATGAGGGTGACGTGCAGCCCGAGGGGTGATGGCTCACCTGCTTCAGCCCTAGCCAAAACGAATAGTGGCAGAAAATCAGACCTGCAGAAGATGTCGTCGCCGAAAATGGCAGCGGCAAAAGAGGGATGACTGTCAGCACCCTCACGATGCAGGGTGAAGCACGGTGAGAACCAGTAGATGACGAAGTGAGACGAGAAGACCGACTGACAATGCGATCCAGTACACATCCGTCAGATTCCGCTTTCGTCGGCGGACGCCGCCGGTGCGATTCGGGGCGCGTGGACCGGGGCGACAAGTCGCTCTTTGTAACGTTGTCTCACGCATTCTGACGGACATCAGAGGTCGATGAGGAAAATCTTCGGAGTCGGTGCCCTCCAAAAAATACCTTTATGATTTCTTCCAAGGGAACGACTTTGAAATGATAGTTCCATGATGATGTCGTGACATAGTGCGGGTGCTACCATGCCAAAGCCATGAAAATATTTAGGGTATGTTATGTTCAGGTGTTCACGCTGTACCAGCTGGCGATGCAGCAGCTGTCTAAGCAGGACCACTACGACTTCGGGCTGCGCTCGATGGTGGCTCTGCTGCGCTACGCGGGAGCCAAGAGGAGAGGCCACCCACACCTGCCTGAACAGGAGGTTTATTATAAGCCGCTCTCGTGCTTTTCTGGCCATACAAATCCTATTTCATTGATGAGCGCTTTCTTTTAGTACATTTCTTTTCTCCCTGTTTCTTTTTCCTGCCTCTCCCTCTTTAGTTTCTTTCTACACACCACACGCTGTTTATCCCGACAATCGGAATAAGCAGAGTAATCTGTGTTGTGCTGCAAGTACTCTGGTAAATTACAGCACAGCAGCGATCACAGCGTTTAGCATAGTATTCGGACAAGATACTGTCAAGCAGCAAGTAATCCGTGAAATCCACCTGTTTTTTTTTTTATGGAAACTGACACGGTTGGCTACATCACCTACAACGTCCGTGATGTCAGCCCATAACACCGGGTGAACTAGGTGCCATGTCAGTGCTTCCCCCTTTGATCGTGCCGGCTACACTGAACTGGTCGGAAAACACAAACTATTTACATAGCCGTTTTGACCGACGTTTCATTCAGTGCGGTGGTACCAACCCGGGCGGGTTAAACCCTACCACCAAGTAAGCTGCTGCATGACTCGGTGGATAGACTCGTTTCTTTCTCATGCAGTTATGCAGATCTGTGGAGCACTGCGGATTTGTCTACAGTAGAATATAATAGATCTAAAGCATGGCTATGTGGAATGACTGTGCCAAAGTGAGAGGTGGCTATCCTGCTGTATTTTAGCACGGCATCTTGTTCTTATCGCTTAGTCGCTTTTAAGACATGCTCAGGGATAGGTGCAGTGGAAGTATTATTTTTATTTTCCTCTGTACGGAAGCCTATTCCTTAGCTTACTACGACGTCTGCCTCTTTATCTGTATGTCCTACTGAGTATCTTTGGAACCGTAATACCCTAGCCGGTTGAAATTTTCACAGAATTTGTGTTATTATGGCGGATATAACAACAAATAATCAAACATTAGAGGGGGTCTCCATTCAAGAAATCCACGTTTTTTCAAGTTTTTTTGTGGGGCGGAAACCTATTTGCGCGATTCCTGATCCTGACCAACACGGTACCACGAAGAACTTATTTTCACAGAGTTTGTGTTATTGTGGCTGATATAACAACAAATAATCATAAATTAAGGGTCTCCATACAAGAAATCCATGCTTTTACAAGTTTTTTTTTGTGGGGTGGAAACCTCGTTGCGCGATTCCTGACCAACACGGTACTAGGAAGAACTTATTATCTTAATATCTACTCCTTCTTAGGCCCACTTGCACCAACACGAATTTAACGATATAAACGAGTTTAACTCGTTAAGCTAGTACCCGTTGACTGTGGGAACCGCGTTTAAATCCATAACTCGCTACTTAACTCTAAGGCCCACTTGCACCAACACGAATTTAAGATATAAACCAATTTAAGTCGTTAAGCTAGCACCCGTTGACTGTGGGCACCGCGTTTAAATCCATAACTCGCTACTTAACTCTAAACTCGTGTTGGTGCAAGTGGGCCTAAATTCGTGTTGGCGCAATTGGGCCTTAATCTCTAGGTAATTTCTTGTGCCAATCTAACGTCGCAATTAAATTATAAAAACCGCGTCCCATACTGGCGGTCGTTGACAGGAAAACGGAGTGTGGGAACACCACCTGCAAAGTGGGACGACGACATCAATTACGTCGGCGGAAAGCAGTGGTTCCGTACCGCTGAAGGCCGGGAGGACTGGAGGAAAAATTGGAGAGGCGTATGTCCAGTAGTGGGCGCACACACGCTGACTGACTGTCTGACTGACTGGCTGACATTAAATTTTATTAGAGCATACATACATACATACATACAAAGTGTTACCTTTTGCCCATATTCTATTTGAGTGCAATAAATATATACAATACAATACAATACAATACAATACAATACAATACATAGCGTCACGCCTGTTTCCCGGTGGGGTAGGCAGAGATAACGGATTTCCACGTGCCACGATCCAGACTTCCAGACACACCTCTGCCGCCTCTTCCACTCCCATAATATTCTTCATACATGCTAGTCGGTTACGGATACTACGCACTTGACCGTTTTTGAGCACAAGCCCTAACTGGTCCAGGTACGTGCGTCAATGGCGACCCTTCCCGAATCTTCCACTCATTTTTTTTATGTAATCCGGTATGGTGGCTGAATCAGAGGGGCCAAAGCACATGCTCTGACTAGCCAATATCACCTCCGAGAAGGTAGGTGCCATACCGGAGACTTCGCTGGATTGCTGGCTATACTGGACTAGAGGAGAACACAACCGAGGTTGCTATGCGGCCATCTTACATCCAGTACGGTGGTACCAACCCAGTCGGCTACAATTTGAGCCTACCACTTAGTAAGGGGCAGGGGAAGGGACCTACAGTTTTACACCGGTTCCGAACGGTGAAGCAGCAGGTGTAGGTATGCACGTAAATTTTTTCGTCAGAAAAAACTCATTGGTACACGCCGACCGGATTCGATCCTCGGACCTCCCGCATGAGAAGCCGATGCCCAAACCACTCGGCCACCCGCCGCTTAATAAAATAGTCAAACCCTTTTTGAGCACATGCCTCAACTGGTCCAGGTACGTGCGTCTATGGCGACCCTTCCCGACTCCTCCTCATATTTACCACATTATACGTTTGTTCGCTACGTTTGCTTGTACGTGGCCTCCATTCGAGCACCCGTCTACCCCATCGGTTGTCGGGTCTACGACAGATGTGCCCAGCCCACTGCCACTGGACGCCCCCCGGCTAGGTGGACAGACTAAAAAAGGTAGCCGGGAGTGGATGGATGAGAAGAGCGGAAGACCGCGTGTGGTGGCGTGCCTTGGGAGAGGCCTATGTCCAGCAGTGGACCGATACAGGCTGATGATGATGATGATGATGATGACGTTTGTTCACCAGATGGTAATCCTGGCCATGCGTGACATGAACGTGGCTCGTCTGACAGCAAAGGACGTGCCCCTGTTCGACGGCATCATGCAGGACATATTCCCCGGGGTGGTTGTGCCTGTGCTGGATTACAGCCAGCTCGAGAACGCGATCTCGGCGGAGATGAGGCTCGTGGGCCTGCAGCCTATGAAGGCGGCGATGCACAAAGTCATACAGACATTCGAGACAAAGGTACTCCCTTAGGAGCGTGTCGTGCAAAATGACATGCGACAGTACTGCCACTCAAGTAAATAATATATATATCTCTTAAACAAAGCCATAACTGTAAAAACAAGCCATGAAGCTGTAGAGATGTTCTAACTCAAAGTGGCTCGCCCCCTCCACAACGATTTGGCTTTAATAATGTTAGTGCAGTTGTGTAGTTACACAAAGTTAAAAAAAAACGCACATATAAATGTGGCGCATATAATTGGCTAATAATTCGAACAACAGAGCTATTGGTTAAGACGCCACGTGTACATATGAGGTGGAGGGGACGAGCCATTTTGAGTTAGAACAACTCTAGTTGATTTTGATTATGATATTCTAAGATACTGAAAAAAGTTTTGTATAGCTCAGTTTATGCACAATCATTATAACGGATTTCGATGGCCACCGTAATCCGTTATAATGATTGTGCATAAACAGAGCTATACAAAACTGTTTTCAGTATCTTAGAATATCATAATCAAAATCAACTACAGTTTCATGTGTTGTTTTTTCAAGTTATGGCTTTGTTTAAGAGATATATATTATTTACTTGAGTGGCAGCACTATCGCCTGTCGTTTTGCACGACACGCTCTTAATTTTTTTATTTTATTTTCTTCAGGTGATCAAAAACCTGAGAAGAGCGGAAGACCGCGTGTGGTGGCGTGCCTTCGGAGAGGCCTATGTCCAGCAGTGAACCGATACAGGCTGATGATGATGATGATGATGATGATCAACAACCTATGGATACAAAATATTTTGAAAAAAAAACAAATTTTTACAGAATACAGGCCAATTACTGATTACCCTTAAGTTTTAATAGATACTTACCTTTTTTCTTTTTTAGATATTTTTTTTTTTAGAAAAACAATAATTTTGATACATATTTGAACAATGTATGTGTAGGTGTGAGAGGGTGTGAGGGTGTGTGTGTGCGTGTGCGTGATATGTTGTGAGTGTGGGTACAATTATTGGCGTCCGAAGACCCAATTAATTTCTATTTTGTAGGTGTTTTCCCACATAATTTTTAAAAGTATTTTTGATACAGTAAATAGGTCAAGATTGCTAAAATGCCTCAATACACAATGGCATGCAATCACCTTTCACCAACATAGGCTAACTCCTCGGTGATATGAAGCGACGTAACGCAATTTATAATAAATAATAATTAAAATAAAAAAAACATTTATTGAGTGTGATAAACATTTGCATACAAAGCAGATTACTGTATTAAGTATTAACTTAGTCTTACTTAATATATTTATTTACATGATTTATGTTGTTGCTGACTGGTGTGACGGTGCTTACTCAAAAGGCAAGGGGTATTGCATACGAGCAATCTCTTACCCATGTGATAGAAACTTCGTATTTGACATCTCTTTTGCGGTCAGACGTCATTTGTGGTAGGCATTAACAATACAAAATTTGCAATTATGATCACGTCCTGAACTTTCGTCGCCATATCGAGGGGAGGCCAAGCTGGCTTCTAAAAAGCTGGGCGTACTCAATAAGGTGCGACGGTACTTCACGCCGGACCAAAAGCTGATTCTGTATAAATCGCAGATCAGGTCCTGCTTGGAGTACTGCTCGCACCTGTGGGATGGCTCTGCCAAATACCAGCTTCCGCCTCTGGACTCAATCCAGCGTCGAGCCGTGCGACTATAGTGGGTGACCCCGAAGTGTCCTGCGATCTTGAACCACTGCAACACCGTAGGGATGTCGGCTCCCTAAGTGTGTTCTATCGCTTATTCCATGGGGAGTTTTTTTTTATTTTATTTTTTATTTAGACAGCGCTACATATGACGCCGAGATATGGTGTCTAACGACGCCCATGGACATTCGGTCGTATGCGGGGGTTGCGAATGCCATGCCGGCCTGACAGGTGCCTATTCACGCCCCTCTTGAAGGACCCGAGATTGTACTTGGGGGGAAATATATGGGCAGGGAGAGCATTCCAGAGTTTACCGGTTCGGTTCTGGGATTGTATCCCTACACGCTGGACTTACCGCGGATGCGTACCAATCGATTCTGCAGATCATTCCTCTACAGAAACGGTAAACTCTGGAACGCTCTCCCTGCCCATATATTTCCCCCCAAGTACAGTCTCGGGTCCTTCAAGAGGGGCGTGAATGGGCACCTGTCAGGCCGGCATGGCATTTGCAACCCCCGCATACGACCGAATATCCATGGGCGTCGTTAGAGACCTTATGGGTGGCTCGGCGCCATATGTCGAGCTTCCAATAAGAAAAAATAAAAAACAAACAAACAAAAAATCAACAAACAACCTACAGGGAACTACCCACCTACAACTATTTGGCGATTTCGACTTATGACTTGAGATCAGGATGTCAACGTTTGGATTCTGCTCTCGTGCAAACTTACTAAAATAAACAACAAAATCAAAATAAGACAGTTCTATTGTACTGTTTATATTTATTTTACGCCCACACTAAACGTATCGTTTCTCAAAATGCAATTTTTTTATTATTTCTCCAGAGTTCGAGACATTCCAGCATACTGCTCGGCGATACAAACACGGCCAAATCGGTGTCGTGGAAGATCCTGGCGGCGACGATGTGTCGGCTGTCGAGGGAAAAAGTGCCCGGCTTCGAATTGGTCTCATTGTTCCCACTGAACCCGAAGTCGCTCACCCTGGGCGAGCTGTACGGGGAGTACAACCTGGCCACAGGAGAGTGGAAGGACGGTGTCTTGAGCTCTATAATGAGGACGGTCTGCCAAGGTACTAATATACTATTCATTTTTATGTTTTCGGATTAACAGTAGTATGTTTAGACTTACATATAAGTCGACGTTTCGCCCGCTACGTCACGGGCTTCTTCAGGGACTGCGGGAGTTCGTGGAGCCGACGTCTGGTGTCCGTTGTACCAGACCTCAAACTGTTAATCCGAAAACATAAATTTTGTCAGCCTCGATAGCTCAGTGGTGCAGATAGTCAACTGTCGCTATTGAATGTTAAGCAACGCTGGGTGCGGTCAGTTCTTGGATGGGTGACCGCTGACCGTTGGAGGCTGCCCGAGGTTCGGATTCCTCGTAAAACTGTAGGTGCCTTCCCTCCTAATCTTACTTGGTGGTAGGGTTTAACCCGCCCGGGTTGGTACCACCGCACTGAATGAAACGTCGGTCGAAACGGCTATGTGAATAGTTTGTGTTTTCCGACCAGTTCAGTGTAGCCGGAACGATCAAAGGGGGAAGCAATGACATGACACCTAGTTCACCCGGTGTTATGGGCTGACATCACGGACGTTGTAGGTGATGGAGCCAATCGTGTCAGTTTCCATAAAAAAAAATGAATATAATTAATAAATAACAGAGTAAACTTAAAAACACTACATGTATATACTTACAATACCTACCTAAGTATGTTAATTTTATGAGCGGCGGGTGGCCGAGTGGGTGCGGACCCCAGTGGCAGTGAAGGCTTCACCCCCGGCTCTCGACTTCGGTCGGGGGTTCCTTCGGGTGGACGGGTGGTGGCTCGGATCGGCTGGGGAAAGGCTTCAGTCTGTGTTTCCCATGGGATTATTTCGGAAGAACGGTACAGCTATGGGCCTCGATCCGGCATACACGATCACTGTACTCGCAAGAGTGCACGGATAGACGTCTGGATTTTATAGCCGGAAGGCTGGTATTTCCGGACGTCTATAAACAAAACGTAAGAGAGAACAAAGATGATAGTATCGACTTGTACCCGCTGAACCCGAAGTCGCTCACCCTGGGCGAGCTGTACGGGGAGTACAACCTGGCCACAGGAGAGTGGAAGGACGGAGTCTTGAGCTCTGTAATGAGGACGGTCTGCCAAGGTACTATATATACTTACTGTACCTACCTAAGTATGTTCATTTTATGAGCGGCGGGTGGCCGAGTGGGTGCGGACCCCAGTGGCAGTGAAGGCTTCACCCCCGGATCTCGACTTCGGTCGGGGGTTCCTTCGGGTGGACGGGTGGTGGCTCGGATCGGCTGGGGAAAGGCTTCAGTCTGTGTTTCTCATGGGATTTTTTCGGAAGAACGGTAAAGCTATTGGGCCTCGATCTGACATACACGATCACTGTACACGCAAGAGTGCAGGGATAGACGTCTGGATTTTATAGCCGGAAGGCTTGTATTTCCGGACGTCTATAAACAAAACGTACGAGAACAAAGATGATAGTATCGACTTGTACCCACTGAACCCGAAGTCGCTCACCCTGGGCGAGCTGTACGGGGAGTACAACCTGGCCACAGGAGAGTGGAAGGACGGAGTCTTGAGCTCTGTAATGAGGACGGTCTGCCAAGGTACTATATATACTTATAAGTATGTTCATTTTATGAGCGGCGGGTGGCCGAGTGGGTGCGGACCCCAGTGGCAGTGAAGGCTTCACCCCCGGCTCTCGACTTCGGTCGGGGGTTCCTTCGGGTGGACGGGTGGTGGCTCGGATCGGCTGGGGAAAGGCTTCAGTCTGTGTTTCCCATGGGATTTTTTAGGAAGAACGGTACAGCTATGGGGCCTCGATCCGGCATACATGATCACAGTACTCGCAAGAGTGCAGGGATAGACGTCTGGATTTTATAGCTCTGCCAAGGTATTATATATACTTGCTATACCTACCTAAGTATGTTAATTTTATGAGCGGCGGGTGGCCGAGTGGGTCCGGACCCCAGTGGCAGTGAATAAGTAAAGATAATGAAATATAACTAAAATGATTTCAGACTCAAATAATAATATTTTTTTTTTTTTTTTAATAAGTATAGGTTTATTTATAACAAGCTGTGCCCGCGGTTCCGCCCGCTCTCATATTTCACTTCACTGCTAACGTCATAAGCTATTTAGCGTGATAGTAAGTAGCCTATAGTTGATGGGAAGAATCAAGCTATCCGTAGAATTTTGTTTTATTAAAATCGGTTCAGTGGTTCTCGAGTTATAAGCGGACAGACAGACACTCTAGACAGACAGAAAGCAGACGTTGGATTTTATTATAGGTAAGGATATAGGTAAGGATGATTACTGTTTTCATTTTAGCAAAATATTTTTTATAACATCTTTTTTAAATGTGTTCTTAGTGTGCATAAAAGGATCAATGTCGCTGAAATGTTCGTTATATTATGTGCTAGCTAGCCTATACCTATTATATACCTAAGTATGTTAATTTTATGATCGGTGGGTGACCGAGTGGTTTCGGCATCGGCTTCTCATGCGGGGAGGTCCGTGGTTCGAATCCGGTCGACCTGTACCAATGCGTTTTTTTTTAATGAAAAAATTTACGTGCATTCCTACACCTGATGATTCACCGTTCGGAACCGGTGAGAAACTGTAGGTACCTTCCCTTGCCCCTTACTAGGTGGTAGGCTCAGATCGTAGCCGACTGAGTGATACCACCGTACTGGATGTAAGATGGCCGCATAGCAGCCTCGGTTGTGTTCTCCGCTAGTCTAGTATAGCCAGCAATCCAGGGAAGTCTCCGCTATGGCACCTACCTTCTCAGAGGCGATATTGACTGGTCGGAGCATGTTCTTTGGCCCCTCCGAATCAGCCACCCATATGGGATTACATAAAAAAAATGCGGTCTGTGATGCCCCTTATGTATAGGATGTTTCAGGATAGGGTTTCGAAACTTCAGTGTTCGAAAGGGATCCATATTTGAAGACGAAAAGCTCGGAAACTTTTTCCCGAATTCGGTCATTTTATAGTACTTTTTGGTGAAAATCGTTTCATCAAGATTTGGTGAACGATTAAAGTCGGTCTTTATAAATAAAAATAAAATCAACTCATGGATAGAAATGGGTACGTTGCATACTTATCTAGTCATAACTGAAAGCTCAATGACATCAAAAGAAAAAGGGGACTGGATTAGGTCATTGCACGAGAGGTGGCTAGCCTAGCCGAGGCTCTCATTAACCCTTAGTCATCGACATGCACGAGGAGAGATGCAGTGTTGCTATATTATTTTTAAGTGCCGGACTGGGAACTACCCACAATGTATAAATGGCTTCTGCTTATCTTCAAGGAATGAGTTGACGAGACGGAAGTTAACTTTCTCCATACAAAGTCGTCTTTCGGCATTTATTTTTTCTAGACCCCTAAACCTTATACCATTTTTATAAATTGTGTTTCTTGTCTTAAGGACAGTCGAATCTACGTTTCTGTCTTTGTCGTTTTTTATAGACGTAAATATATACAACACCGAAGCTCACAAATTGTATTTCGACCGAATTTTTATTTTTATTTTGTTATGTCATGAAGTTCATTAAGCTTTATTGAGTCATCACTTTAGATCAGCCATACTCAAAGTGTGCTCCGCAGAGCCCTAGGGCTCCGCGGAGCCTTTGTTGGGGATCCGCGAAAACACGAGAAAATAAAAATACACCTCTCCTCTCTGGCTCGATTCAGCTAGATCCATTATATATTTAATTATTGTTTTTCTTTTATTATAATATTATGCAAGTAACTGTTACATTGTAATATGATTATTAATACAGAATGCAAAAAACCTAATTTTTGTTTCTCTTAGGGCTCCGTCAAATATTTCGCTTTCCAATAGGTTTCCGTCACCAAAAAAGTTTGAGAACCGCTGCTTTAGATATTCAAAAAATAAAAAAACAGAAACGTAGATTTTGCCCTTATTACAACAAAAAGACTGCCCTTATTACAATAAAAAGAGAATGGTAAAAATCGAATAAGGTTTAGGGGGTTAAAAAACAATAAACCCCGAAATATGATTTTGTATGGAGAAAGTTAACTTCCGTCTCGTCTTAAGCGAGAAATATGAGACTGTGACCATTTGAAAACGTATTACAGATGAATCGCCAGATCAGAAATGGATAATATTCGACGGCCCCGTGGATGCAATATGGATTGAGAACCTAAACTCCGTGATGGACGACAACAAGCTCCTCACACTTGTCAATAGCGAGAGAATCTCGATGCCTGCTCAGGTTATTATTATTTCTTTATTAACACATTATCTTAAAACTAATTTTGTACATATTAAAAACCTAACATTAAAAACATATACAAAATTAACCTTAAAAAAAATGGAATTTCCACCACCGGCGGAGGGGCGAACCCAGGCTACCGATGGTCGGGCCCCAAAGAGAGGAACCTCCGGACGATGCGTGCAGTGTCGAGCAGGGCTGCCTTCTGGATCTGGCCCTTGACCCAACCACTCAGCGAGAGCCTCTCAAGGTGATCGTCGAGGCTCTTCGCTATCAGCCCATGCGCCGAAACGACTATGGGCACAACGATCGTCGAGTCGACGGGCCACATTTTGGTAACCTCGTGCTGCAGATCCAGATATTTTAACATCTTCTCTGCTTCCTTACTAACGAGGTTACCATCGTGCGGCACGGCGATATCGACGAGCGTTGCGCGCCTTGCCTCCCGGTCTACTATCACAATATCAGGCCTGTTCGCGAGAATAGTCCTGTCTGTGATAATGGACCGGTCCCAGTAGAGTGTGACATGACCGTTCTCGAGAACTGGCGGTGGATTGTACTTATAGTAAGGCACCTCGGTACCCACAAGGTTGTACTTTAAGGCAAGTTGCTGGTGGATAATCCTGGCTACTAGGTTGTGTCTATGCAGATACTCGGTGTTGGCAAGCTGCGAACAACCGGAAATCACATGTCTGAGGGACTCGCCAGGTTGGTGGCAGGCGCGGCAGATGTCAATGGTGCCGTCCTTCATTATGTGTTTCCTATAGTGGTTCGTCTTGACAACCTCATCTTGTATTGCAAAGACAAAACCCTCGGTTTCCCCGAAGAGGACCCCGAAGCGTAGCCAGTGCACGGAAGCAAGTTGGTCTACATCCGGTCCCGTGAGAGACCGGAAGTACCTACCGTGCAGCTCCTTGCCTTTCCATACTTCCATGCGGTCCTCAGTGCTCAGTACAACCGGCTTCCGCCAGTTCTCTTTTCCCATGCTCAGCGGGGTAAGACCTTTATCGCTGGTGACGACATCCCGATGCATCTCACAAACATCAGTCTTTTCCAAAAAGTACTGACGGAGATTGCATACCTCGCGGTTGTGCAGGTTCTTGGCACTTAACATACCTCGACCCCCACACTTCCGCGGGATATACAACCTCATGACCGATGATCGTGGGTGGTGCATACGGGATTTCGTCATCAGCGTCCTGACCTTTCTTTTTTTTTTTTTTTTTTTATTGTTTTTTATTGAACTTTTTATTGTTTTTTTCTGTCCAGCGAGTCCAATTCGGTCTGAGTCCATCTGAGAATACCGAAGGTATATACGAGCACAGGCATGACCCAACCGTTATAGGCACGTATTTTATTGCCGCCTGACAAAAGGCTATTTAGCACTTTTGTAAGACGGTGAAAAAACTTTTCCTTAACTGATTGTTTCATGTCCGTATCCTGTATGTTGAGAGCCTCCGATATTCCCAGATATTTATAGGTTTCGTCTTCGGAGTGAGCTCGAACATTCATGGACTCCGACAACTGTATGCCGCCGGAGTTCACGATCACACCTCGTTCCACATGGATGGTCCCACATTTTTCCAAGCCGAACTCCATTCCAATGTCGTTGCTGAAGCCTTCAGTTATCTTCATCATCGACATTAGTTCGGTGTCTGACTTGGCAAACAGTTTGAGGTCATCCATATAAAATAAGTGCGATATTCGAGAGCCTCCTCTTCGAAGACAGTAGCCCAGCTCTGAGTCCTCAAGCAGAGTGCTAAGAGGGTTCAGAGCCAGACAAAACCAAAGCGGACTCAGACTGTCTCCCTGGAAGATCCCCCGCCGTATGGGAATCCGGTCGTCTGCAACCGAAGTCCGTTCGCCACCTGGCACACGAAGGATAGTACTCCATTGTCACATACATGCGCCAAGGAATTGACAGATATTCGTGTCAGTTTTGTATAGTTCTAGTATCCTTAGCAACCACGTATGGGGCACGGAGTCAAAAGCCTTCCTGTAGTCTATCCAGGCAGCAGACAGGTTCTTTCGATCTTCTTTTCTTTCTTTATTATTATTATTTTTTTTTTTTTTAACCTGACACGGTTGGCTACATCACCTACAACATCCGTGATGTCAGCCCATAACACAGGGTGAACTAGGTGCCATATGTCAGAGCTTCCCTTCATTTCATGTCGGCTACACTAAACTGGACGGAAAACACGAACTATTTACATAGCCGTTTCGACCGACGTTTCGTTCAGTGCGGTGGTACCAACCCGGCCGGGATAAACCCTACCACCTAGTAAGGTAAGAAGGGAAGGGACCTACAGTTTAACGTGGAATCCGAACCACGGTCAGCCTCCAACGGTCCAGCGGTCACCCATCCAATCACTGACCGCGCTCAGCGTTGCTTAAAAACAGTTGACTAACCAACCGCGCCACTGAGCTACCGAGGCTGACGAATTTTCTTATCCCTTAGTCGACTTTTACGACATGCGACGGGGAGAGATGCAGTGGGGCTATTCTTTTTAACTACCGACCCCACACGGTACGGTTAGTCCGCTGGGACGCCGACAGCGGCGTGCGGTTTATCTGGCTTTCTTGTATCTCTGGATATAAAATGGCCGCATAGCAGCCTCGGTTGTGTTCTCCTCTTCAGTATAGCCAGTTCAGTATAGCCAGCAATCCAGGGAAGTCTCCGGTATGGCACCTACCTTCTCGGAGGTGATATTGGCTGGTCGGAGCATGCGCTTTGGTCCCTCCGACCCATCCAACCATACCGGATTACATTAAAAAAAATCTCTAAAGTTCTCGACGGTGTGTGGTGCTGGTGTCCGCGCGCGAAAATCCGACAAATGTGCGACACCCACAACAAGAAACTGTTTTTATATAAGTTCAGTCCACTCCTGTAATATAGTCTGTAACTTGCTGGATAAATATGTAAATCATATATTCCGCCCGCTCTCATATTTCACTTCACTGCTAACCTCATAAACCATTTAGCGTGATAGTAAGTAGCCTATAGTTGATGGGAAGAATCAAGCTATCCGTAGAATTTTGTTTTATTAAAATCGGTTCAGTGGTTCTCGAGTTATAAGCGGACAGACAGACATACACTCAGACACTCAGACACTCAGACACTCAGACACTCAGACAGAAAGCAGACGTTGGATTTTATTATAGGTAAGGAAGGATTGTAAACCCTAACTTCTTTCATTACCTCCCACATCGACTATGCATTATTTTTCTCTTTCCTCTTATGTTTCTCCGACTGAAATGGCGGAAAATACTTTGCGTTCTACGTTCAGTTCAGTGTAGGTATTTGACACGACTACAGAGAAGCACTTACATGGCAGCTAGTTACCAAGGTTTGACGGTCCAAAGTCACGGGTGATTTAGATGATATAACAACCGTACTGCTCTGTAAACTATTTTGATCTATGTACCAGTAATAAAAATAGGTCATTATTCCAGGTGTCCCTGCTAATAGAGACGCTGGACTTGGCAGTGGCGTCCCCCGCCACGGTATCGAGGAACGGCATGGTGTACAATGACTACAGGGACTGGGGCTGGTGGCCCTACGTCAATTCTTATCTCGACACTCTCAACCAATTGGATTACAGGGAAATGGTGAGTTCTATGCATAATACTACAACTTTCATGAGTTGCGGTGCACGTTGGGCGTTTTCAGTCAGTGCTTCCCTTCGGTCGTGCCGGCTAAAGTGAACTGGACGGAAAACACAAACTATTTACATAGCCGTTTCGACCGACGTTTCATTCAGTGCGGTGGTACCAACCCGGGCGGGTTGAACCCTACCACCTAGTAAGGTAAGAAGGGAAGGAACCTACAGTTTTACGTGGAATCCGAACCACGGTCAGCCGCTAACGGTCGAGCGGTCACCCATCCAAGTACTGACCGCACCCAGCGTTGCTTAACAATCAACAGAAACAGTCGACTGTCTGCACCAGTGAGCTATCGAAGCTGACCGACTTGTAGTTGTGTGTGACAAGAACTCACACAGAGTTTTGGCGGACTTTTCTACCGTACCGTGTGGGGCCAGTACTTTAAAAGAATAGCCCCACTGCATCTTCCCGTGTATGTCGTAAAAGGGCGACTAAGGGATATGATTCCCTTCTTATATTATTAGGTGGTAGGGTTTAATCCGCCCGGGTTGGTACCACTGCACTGAATGAAGGGTGGGTCGAAACGGCTATGTAAATAGTTTGTGTTTTCCGTCCAGTTCAGTGTAGCCGGCACGACCGAAGGGAAGCACTGGCGCGGCACCAAGTTCACCCGGTGTTATGGGCCGACATCATGGATGTTGTAGGTGATGTAGCCAACTGTGTCAGGTTCCAAAAAAAAATTTTTTTTGGTTAACAGTTTGGGGTACCCTGTACTTTCCACAGGACTAATAGACAAAATTATCTATGATATATCTAGCGGCAAAAATTACACGTAATTTGGCGTCAGTTTCATCAAAATCGGTTCAGTAGGTCCGGAGATATCTGCGTGTGACCGACAGACAGACAGACAGACAGACAGACACCAGAGCGATCCCATAAGGGTCCCTTTTTTCGCATTTTGCGACGGCACCCTAAAAAACTTGTTTCTTATAGTTGCGGCAGATGTTCCGCAGCATTCTGACGCCGGTACTGGAGCTGAAGCGGCAGCTGATGGAGGGCGCGGGAGTGCGCGGCCAGGAGCTGACGGGGGTGCGCAGTCTCTGCCGACTCCTCGCCAACTTCGGCGCTCTGCCCGACGACGGCAGCGAGGAGGACATAGCGTCGCTGGCCAAGATGCGGTTTCTCTTCTGGTCTGTATTTCATTCATTCATTTTTTTTTTCATGGAAAACGGACACGGTTGGCTACATTACCTACAACATCCGTGATGTCAGCCCATAACACCGGGTGAACTAGGTGCCACCTCAGCCTTCCGTTCGGTCGTGCCGGCTACACTGAACTGTACGTAAAGGCAAACTATTTACATAGCCGTTTCGACCGGCCTTTCATTCAGTGCGGTGGTACCAACCCGGGCGGGTTAAACCCTACCACCTAGTAATATGCTTTAATAAACCCTAGCACCTTGTAATTGGCTTTCCTATTTGTAATTGTTAGATTTTTAAAATATCCATGTGAATAGCTGTTTAGTTTCCTTATCCATAAATAAATAAATAAATAAATAAATATAAGAAGGGAGTCATATTACTTAGTCGCCTTTTACGACATACACGGGGAGAGATGCAGTGGAGCTATTCTTTTAAAGTACCGGCCCCACACTCCTCCTCCTGTTCATTTTCGCCAAACCCGTCATACTCTCGCGAAGCACCGTTTTCCAAGTGACATTCCTCCGGCAGTCCTCCTTCAAGCTGAACTGGTACTGGTCTTCGGGGGTTAAATTGGCTTCACCTAGGACTCCGACCTCGAGCACAGTCATCCAGTTCGGCAGTATTAAAAAAAAATAACAAACACCACCGTTGATTACATTGGCACCAGAAGTGTGTGAGGGTTTTTATGATACGTAACAAGATCATGTACATCATTTGGAGTCAAGAATCTGTGAATGAAGACGGTAATAGTCTTTAGACTGTGGTGTCCCGCGACCTAGAACAGCTGTAACTCCGTAGGGACGTCGTCGGCTCCCTAAGTGCGTTCTATCGCCTATTTGACAGGGAGTGTTCGGAGGAGCTCTTTAATGCGATTCCGTCGTCCCCATTGCACCTTCGCACTACGCGTACTGGGCAGGGGATGCACCCCTATACAATCGACCTACCGAGGACCAACCGGTTCTGTAGGTATTTTATTCACAGAACCGGGAAAATGTGGAACGCACTCCCTGCTCATCTATTTCCTCCCAAGTAAAGCGTGGGGTTTTTCAAAAGGGGCGTGAAAAGGCTCCTGTCAGGCCGGCATGGCATTCGCAATCTCCGAGTATCACCGAATGTCCATGGGCATCGTAAGTCACCTACTCGTAAGTGAAACCATGCCACATGTCGCGCTTTCTATTAAAAAAAAACCCTCACACCTTTACCCATCTTTTTTGCGCGGCGTCCCGCGGGCGGTCAGCCTTGCCTGGCCTGCCTGCCGCAATCGCTATCCGTCGAGCTAGGTGCCATGTACTATCCTCTACACTATAACTCCTCTATATGTGCAGCATGATCTGGTCGGTGTGCGCGGCGCTGGAGGAAGAGTCGCGCCGCAAACTGGACAACTGGGTGCGCGAGCACGAGGGCACGTTCCCGCTCAAAGACACGGTCTACGACTACTACGTGGACGAGCGGCTGAAGCAGTTCCTGCCCTGGGAGGAGAAACTTCCGGACAACTGGCGCTTCAATCTTGAGTGGGTACTTTTCCTCAATTTTTTTTTTTATATTTTTATCTCGTTGAAATGGTGATTTTTTTAAAGTTACATTCTTCTTCAGACGCCTTATGAACAAAAACGTCATCAGTCATCGTCACCGCATAGAAATCATTTGTATGATGGGTATTTTGCGATGCCGCCCGATAGACAAGCGGCGAGAGAGTGAGTGAGGGGGGGGGGGGGGGGGGGGGAGAGGGAGAGAGAGAGGAAGATGGAGGCGGGAGGGAAGAGACGTATAACCACAGATATTAGTACTGTATAATATGACATTCGCAATCCCCGTGCATCACAGAATGTCCATGGGCATCGTTAGACACCTACTTGTAGGTGTCACATGTCGCGCTATCGATAAAAAAAAGTATAACTACTAACGCGCGTACATAAGTGCACACACCCATTTTTTATTATTGATTTATATTTCTTTGTTTATGGTTGGAGGCGTCTTGGCGTCGAAATCTTGATCTTAAAGTCCAAAGTTTGATACCGGCCGACACGTGCACTAATGACTTTTTCCGATTGAAATATACCACTTAAATCGTGGCAGTTTCAAATTACCACGCAAGTTCCCCGCTATTGCAGTATAATAACCAGCAATCTTAGGGGAAGTCTCCGGTATAACACATTCCCGAAGGTTGACATCGGCTGGCCGGAGCATTAGCTCTGGCCCGAGGGGTCAGTCACTTAGGGAATCTGGTGTACAATTGTTTGGTAATCTCAGGTAACCTTAGGTGGGAGTCCGAGGAATCGGGAAATATTAGGCGGTCCCAATTAATGCCAGGGAATTTAGGAATCCCAAGAGAATCATTGGGAATCCGCTCAAAGCCTTGGTAATCTCAGGTAATCCTAGGTGGGAGTCCGAGGAATCCAGAAATCTTAGGCAGTCTCGAGTAATCCCATAAAATCTAGGAATCCCAGGGAATCTAGAAATCCCAAAGAAATCATTGGCAATCCGATGAAAATCTTGGTAATCTCAGGTAATCTTAGGTAATCCTCTAGGAATCTTTGGTAATCCCTAGGAATCTTTGGCAGTCCCTAGGAGTCTTTGGTAGTCCTTAGAAATCTTACGAAATCCTGGAATCTTTCTAATAAAGGAATCATCCTAGAAATCTTTGGTAATCCCTTAGAAATCTTTGGTCGTCTTTAAAGAATCTTGGAAATCCTTCGGAATCTGGAAATCACAAGGTAATCCTGCCTACCGGTAATATGGTGTACACTTTTTGACTAACCCCTCGCTCTGGTCCCTCTGACTTAGCTGACTCTGACTCGGCTGACACTGACCCATGCTGAACTTTTTCCAGGTTTAATCTGCAATCAGTATTGTATTGTGGTATTGTTTATTGATCATTCTTAAGGCAGGTAGACTGCACTCGAACTTCTCACAATTTGTTCTATCGGCAGTTCGAAGAACCGGCATGTAACTTTTTTTGACATGCGGCATCGTTTCACCTACAAGTAGATGTCTAACGATGCCCACGGACATTCTGTGATGCACGGGGATTGCGAATGCCATGCCGCCCTGACACGAACCTTTTCACGCCCCTTTTGAAAAACCCCAGGCTGTACTTGGGAGGATATATGGGCAGGGAGTGCGTTCCACATTTTCCCGGTTCTCTGAATAAAAGACCTACAGAATCCGTGGTAGGTCAATTGAATAGGGGTGCATCCGCTGCCCGGTACGCGTAGTGCGGAGGTGGAATGGGGACGGCAAAATCGCGTTAAACAGGTCCTCCGAACCCTCCCCATGATATAGACGATAGAACACACTTAGGGAGCCAACGTCCCTACGGAGTTGCAGTGGTTCTATCTACTTCACAGGGTATTTGTTTTTCATAGATATTATTACCTACAAATTTTATTGACTAGCCGCACAATAACATCAATTACAGTCTATCGAAAACACTATTAGCAGATTGGTGTACTTAGTGTTGATTTGTCTATTGGAGCTGATGACACTCTCAGCATTTCTCCTCTGGAACGATGCAGGTCATTATCTCTAATTGCCTATTTCCATGATGTTGCGCCTTTTTAGATGTCTGATATAGTCCGGCATGGTCAGTTGGACAGTATGCTGGTGTGAACACATGCCAGATTGAAAAACCGGCCAAGTGCGAGTCGAACTCGCGCACCGAGGTGTCCGTATCGCCATGTCACGGTCAGCGCCTCTCACGCCATCTACGAGTATGGCGTGTTTATGAAATGCTTCATATCATAGACGCATATTATTTCTCTATGTTCATATTAGTTTAAATTCATGATTAGTTAAAATGCTTCATACTCTTTTCGGCAGATGGCGCGCATACACTTTTTAGAGTCTTCTATGGCAATCCCCCGGGAATTTTTTACTTTTTCTTATTTTTATTATTTGCTGTTATATCGGCCTTAATAACACATATTCTGTGAAAATTTCAACGAGCTACCGATTATGGTTCAAGTGATACAGCTCTCGGACAGACTGACAGACAGACAGACAGACGGCGTAGGCTTAGTAAGAGGGTCCCGTATGACCGTTACGGAACGCTGAAAATAAGCAAACCCCAATGGAAACAATGCATTGCAGACTGGGGTACCACACAATCCTGGTGCCGACGGTGGAGTTCATCAGGGTGCAGATAGTGGCCAGCAGTATGCTGACCGCCGGCTTCGGGATCGCGATCGGCGGCCCCACCGGCACCGGCAAGACATTCCTCATTCAGGGCATCCTGCAAGGACTCGACCCCAACAAGTATGCGACCGAACCAGTTTTTTTGTCGATACTGACACGGTTGGATACACATCACCTACTACATACGTGATATCAGCCCATAACACCTTGGTGAACTAGGCGCCATGTAAGTGCTTCTCTTCGGTTGTGCCGGCTATACTGAACTGGACGGAAATCCCAGCATAGCTCGCTCCATTACTCGCTGGGCAACTTTCAACCTTTGGACAACAGCGACCGTCAGAGTCCACGTTTCACACCCGTAACCGGGGGGGGACACTGGTCATATATACGGGTCTTTAAATTTTGCGGAAGGTCAGACCTCAGGACGAATTTATAGCTTTCCAAAGGCAGCCCAACCCAGTTGAAATCGTCTCTCGACCTCCTTAAGCGGACCTTGTCTAGCAGAATTTGATTGAGATATACGTACTCTTCAACCTGTTCGATCACTTCGCCGCCAATAAAATTTTTTTATTTTTTATTATAATTTTTTTTTTATGGAAACTGACACGGTTGGCTATCACCTACAACATCCGTGATGTCAGCCCATAATACCGGATGAACTTGGTGCCACGTCAGTGCTTCCCTTCGGTCGTGCCGGCTACACGGAACCGGACGGAAAACACAAACTATTTACATAGCCGTTTCGACCGACCTTTCATTCAGTGCGGTGGTACCAACCCGGGCGGGTTAAACCCTACCACCTAGTAATATAAGAAGGGAGTCATATCCCTTAGTCGCCTTTTACGGCATGCACGGGGAGAGATGCAGTGGGGCTATTCTTTTAAAGTACCGGCCCCGCACGTAACAATGATACAGTATGAAGGTGCAAAAGTATGTATAAATTAAAATGTCTATGTGCTTTGTTGAATCTCAACTATCGGTGTAGGAATTTTATTTGAATATCATTTACCATGTTTTACATTTTTGGATGGTACAACACTCGATGGTAGAACAGCTTGATCTGGTAGAAGATTTTTTTTATATGTATAGAAAGCGCGACATGAGGCGCCGAGCCATCCATAAGGTGTCTAACGACGCCCATGGACATTCGGTCGTACGCGGGCATTGCGAATGCCATACCGGCCAGACAGGTGCCTATTCACGTCTCTCTTGAAGGACCCGAGACTATACATAGGGGGAAAAATGTTTACACATTACAGTATTTTAGGGATCTTAGAAAATATTAATAATCTGATATTTCCCAATGTTTTTTTTTTTTTATGAAACTAACACGGTTGGCTACATCACCTACAACATCCGTGATGTCAGCCCATAACACCGGTTGAACTTGGTGCCACGTCAGTGTTTCCCTTCGGTCGTGCCGGCCACACTGAACTGGACGGAAAACACAAACTATTTACATAGCCGTTTCGACCGACCTTTCATTCAGTGCGTTGGTACCAACCCGGGGGGGATAAACCCTACCACCTAGTAATATAAGAAGGGAGTCATATCCCTTAGTCGCCTTTTACGACATACACATGCTTACTTCCTTCGTAGGTACAGTCAACAAACACTGAACATGTCCGCTCAGACTACTGCGGCCAACGTGCAGGACATCATCGAGGCGCGCCTTGAGAAGAGGACCAAAGGCAACTATGTCCCTGCGGGCGGTGAGCATCCCACGTGACGTAGCTACTGATCGGGTCGAGCCACAGAGCGTGATCGAATCTTTTGCGTGCAGAAGCGTGCAGTCCGCATTTTAGCCAGAGTACCGTTTGATACTCCTGCGCGTGAATTGTTTGGGGACCTCGGTATCATCACATTGCCAGGCGCGTACATCATCGAGGTTGCTAGGTATGTGAGACGTAACCTCAGCCTGTTTCAGATCAACGTAGTCAGTCACAGCTGCCTGACTCGATCTCGCGACCAATTACAAGCGGCGGGTGGCCGAGTGGTTTGGGCATCGACTTCTCATGCGGGAGGTCCGAGGTTCGAATCCGGTCGGCCCGAACCCGGGCTTCACCATTCGGAAAATACTGTGTGTAAAACTGTAGGTCCCTTCCCTTGCCCCTTACTAGGTGGTAGGCTCAAATTGTAGCCGACTGGGTTGGTACCACCGTACTCGATGTAAGATGGCCGCAAGCAACCTCGGTTGTGTTCTCCTCTAGTCCAGTATAGCCAGCAATCCAGGGAAGTCTCCGGTATGGCACCTACCTTCTCGGAGGTGATATTGGCTGGTTAGAGCATGTGCTTTGGCCCCTCCGACGGAGCCACCCATACCGGATAACATAAAAAAAAATAAAAAATTACGTAGTATAAAGCATCGTCTTACAAAATCTGAAAGGTCGGTAGCTGTGATTGGGCCCACGATCTGGAATAGGCTGAGTGAATCTATTCGAAATGCTCCTTCGGACGGTATCTTCTCATCTAAGAGTTTCTGGTCACCAAAGCATACTACTCCGCAGAGGAGTTCTTAGACCGTGATGATTTCTCAAACGGATAATAAGTAAAATGCCATGTAATTGGTAGTATTTTTTATATTGTTAAATTGTATATTCTTTTGTATATACATACACTGAAATTCTATAATATCGTTCCATAATAATATAAATATTTTTATGTGTAATAATTATGACATTATTATTGACTTGTAATATGGAAAATTATTATTAATAAAAAATCTGATTCTGAATCTGATTCAATATGCTGATACTTCAATCGCTGCTTCGCGATGTTTGAAGTTTTTTTTTTTATGGAAACTGACACGGTTGGCTGCAACACCGACAACATCCGTGATGTCAGCCCACAACACCAGGGGGCTTATTCCGAATGCTAACGCCTAATCGATCTCGCTTAGGCGAGGGCGAGAGCGAATATCGCTTAGCTCCTCTTTTGTATGACAATTCGTATTTCGTACGCACGCAAACTAATACGCAACGACATGAGAGTGTCGAGATATCGTCCGTGACGAGAGACGTCTGGCGGGAGGGTCTTGGCTGCCGCCGAGTCGGTATCGACTCTCGCTCTCTCGGCGATCGACGATACGTCATAGTGGCGTTCTTTTCATACGAAAGAGGAGCTAAGCGATATTCGCTCTCGCCTAAGCGAGATCGATTAGGCGTTAGCATTCGGAATAAGGCCCCAGGCGAATTACCGGGCGCTTTACGTCCAGTTCAGTGTAGCCGAAATGAAATGAAGGGAACCACTGACATGGCAACCTAGTTCACCCGGTGTTGTTATGGGCTGACATAACGGATGTTGTAGCCAACCGTCAGTTTCAATAAAAAAAATAAAAAAAAAAAAAATAGTGATGTGTCTGTGGTGATAACGACACCTATCCCACAACTGAATAATAAAGATCGATAAATAAATAACCTACATCGCTTCGCGACGAAGATACAGAAAGATTCACTAGCACATCAACAGGTGGCGAATAACGGCTAATTAAGAATTCCATACGCCACTTAACACATTGTCGAAATATCAAATACGCCTCGCATAAATACAGACCACTTGGCAAGAACAACCGGGCACTAGCCCATACAACACCAGCTGCACCTACACGTGGAGCCAGAGGACACGACACCGCTTCACCTTTTACCTCACAGCTCTACATGTCGAATGTTTTTTTTTTATAGTAAGCGCAACCTGTGGCGCCGAGCCACCCATAAGGTGTCTAGCGACGCCCATGGACATTCGGTCGCATGCGGGGGCTGCGAATGCCATGCCGGCCCGGCAGGTGCCCATTCACGCATCTCTTGAAGGACCCGAGACTATACTTGGGGGGAAATATGTGTGCAGGAATATATGTTGTTGGTGTTTTGCAGGTAAGAAGATGGTAGCGTTCATGGACGACATCAACATGCCGGTGCGGGACGAGTATGGGTCGCAGCCGCCGCTGGAGCTGGTGCGGCTGTGGAACGATTACGGCTACTGGTACCATCGCTCCAAGCAGTGGCGCACCAACATCAAGGTATCTGTCACCAGGGAGACTTATATGGGTTTTTTAATTACCGTGGACATTATTTATAAAACAAAACAGCTTTACTCACGGTTCTTCCCGAGCTATGTGGCTCGACGTTTCGGGCCAAGCGTACGGCCCATCCTCATGAGCACGACAACTTCAACCGGGAGGACGCCTTCAACGCCGATGCGGAACCCAGTCATAGCGCCGCTCAAGACAAGAAGACACGACGGACCCGACCAGCCGAAAGTGGACACCGTCAGCGCCTTCTGTCTCTCCGCCGAAATCCGGAACGCACCTGAACCCTTGTCTACGGAAACTACCCGCACTGGCCACAGCTACAATCTTCGATAGCAACGGACGGAGATTTGACAGTTCTCTGCCAACCGTCGCATTAGGCGGAGTGCTCATGAGGATGGGCCAAACGCTTGGCCCGAAACGTCGAGCCACATAGCTCGGGAAGAACCGTGAGTAAAGCTGTTTTGTTTTAAAAATATTACCATGGAGACTGTTAAGCAACCCTGAGCGCGGTCAGTACTTGGATGGGTGGCCGCTCGACCGCTTTAAGCTGACCGCGGTTCGGATTCCACGTAAAACTGTAGGTCCCTTCCCTTCTTACCTCACTAGGTGGTAGGGTTTATCCCGCCCGGGTTGGTACCACCGGACTGAATGAAACGTCGGTTGAAACGGCCGTGTAAATAGTTTTTTTCCGGTCAGTTCAGTGTAGCCGACATGAAATGAAGGGAAGCACTGACACGGCACCTAGTTCAGCCGGTGGCTTATATCACCGATGTTGTACGTGATGTAGCCAACCGTGTCAGTTTCCATAAAAAAAATCTACGCACAGGCACCGACTTTATGACGGTGCATTTATGACGGCGGAAAAAGTTGTTGTCAGCCTCGATAGTTCAGTGGAGCAGACAGTCAACTGTCGCTATTGAATGTTAAGCAACGCTGGGTGCGGTCAGTACTTGGATGGGTGACCGCTGACTGTTGGAGGCTGACCGAGGTTCGGATTCCTCGTAAAACTGTAGGTCCCTTCCCTTCTAATATTACTTGGTGGTAGGGTTTAACCCGCCCGGGTTGGTACCACCGCACTGAATGAAACGTCGGTTAAAACGGCTATGTAAATAGTTTGTGTTTTCCGACCAGTTCAGTGTAGCCGGCACGATCAAAGGGGGAAGCACTGACATGGCATCTAGTTCACCCGGTGTTATGGGCTGACATCACGGACGTTGTAGGTGATGTAGCCAACCGTGTCAGTCTCCATAAAAAGAATCTACGCACAGGCACCGACTTTATGACGGTGCATTTATGACGGCGGAAAAAGTGGTTCCGTACAGCTGAAGGCTGGGAGGACTTGAGGAAAATTGGAGAGTCTATATCCAGAAGTGGACGCTTACACGCTGACTGACTTGATTGTTGTTGTAACAGGGCATGGTCCTAGCGGCTACCATCGGCCCGCCAGGCGGCGCGCGGTCACCCCTTCCGCCTCGCATGCTGTCCTGCTTCCATGCATTCTACCTCACGGTGCCCACGCAGACCCAGCTGCTCCGCATCTTCGGCACCATGCTGTCCCAGCATCTTCAAGAGTTCGACAACGAGACGAAGAGCATCGGTGAGCGCCTGCGCGCGTCGTTCTCTAACTTTTTTTTCCGAACTGGGTGGCTCTGCCCGAGGTCAAAGCCTCAGGCGCAGCCAATTTCACCGCCGAGGAGGTGCCAGTCCGGCTTTTTTTTTTTTATGGAAACTGACACGGTTGGCTACATCACCTACAACTCCCGTGATGTCAGCCCATAACACCGGGTGTTCTTGGTGCCACGTCAGCCTTCCCTTCGGTCGTGCCGGCTACACTGAACTGGACGGAAAACACAAACTATTTCCATAGCCGCTTCGACCGACCTTTCATTCAGTGCGGTGGTACCAACCCGGGCGGGTTAAACCCTACCACCTAGTAATATAAGAAGGGAGTCATAAGGGCTTGGAGGTGGACTAATGTTGCAGGGAAAGGCTATTAACACGCGATTTGAAGATCCGTGGATTGTAGGAGTGGGGAAAGATGTTTCCTGGGAGCCCGTTCCACACCTTTGCAGTGCGGCACAAGAACGAGAACTCCTTTTTTATGTAAACCAACATGGGTGGCTGTGCCGAGAGACCAATGGTGCATACGGCAGAGCCAAAAACACCTCTCCCGCGAAACCACGCTCAGTTAGGTGTCATTCTAACAGATTTGCGGACTGTTGTTAGGCTGTCTAGCCTGTTAATACGGCCTTTGAAGACACACAGGTTAAAGGATTCAGGAAACACACTCGCCGGAGGACAGTTCCACACCCTAGCGGTGCGACAAAGAAACGATTTAGAGAACCGATGGGTTCTCAAAAGCCCAATGTCAACAACAAAAAGGTGCTGGTTCTCTCTGCGACGAGTCATGCGGAGATAGGACGGGTGGCAGGGAATAAGGGATGCCAGTTCCACAGAGCAGCGCCCGTGATTACTATCACGGGCGCTGCTCTGTAAAACAGACTAAGCGAACCTACAAATCGTCTGTGACTCAGAGACTCCAAACCATCTGTAAGTTTCGGGTCACAAACAACTTGAGTTCTGTCGGCCTCGGTAGCTCATCCCAACTAACATTATGGTGTTAAGACAGGCTTTATAAGAGCGGTTTAATAGAGGCCCATTCTTTACTTACAGGTTAAGGTTCTTTAGTGACTTTACAATACCGTTAGTAAGTGCTATAAGGATGGGACAAGAGCTCTACAGTTCATCATCAGCCTGTATCGGTCCACTGCTGGACATAGGCCTCTCCCAAGGCACGCCACCACACGCGGTCTTCCGCTCTTCTCATCCATCCACTCCCGGCTACCTTTTTTAGGTCATCTGTCCACCTACCCGGGGGCGTCCCACGCTACGTTTGCTTGTACGTGGCCTCCATTCGAGCACCCGTCTACCCCATCGGTTGTCGGGTCTGCGACAGATGTGCCCAGCCCACTGCCACTTCAGCTTGCTTATTTTCTTAGCAATGTCGACTACCTTAGTTCTTTGACGTATCACGTCATTACGGATTTTATCGGTCAAAGAAATGCCGAGCATTGCTCTTTCCATAGCTCGCTGAGCGACTTTAAATTTGTGGACCAGGCCCATCGTCAGGGTCCACGTTTCCGCTCCGTACGTCATTACTGGCAGAACGCACTGATTGAAAACCTTCGTCTTCAATGACTGTGGGATGGAGGATGAAAAGATGTGGCGGAGTTTCCCAAATGCCGCCCAGCCTAGCTGAATCCTTCTGTCGGCCTCCTTGTCAAAGTTGTGCTTCCCTAGCTGGATGGTTTGTCCAAGATAGACATACTCCTGCAGAACTTCGAGGGTCGCCTCTCCAACTGTTACGTGCCCCGGGACGACGTGTTCGTTGAACATGACTTTCGTCTTGTCCAAATTCATCCCGAGGCCGACTCGGCGGGAGGCGACATTGAGGCCGTTCAGCGACGCGTTTTAATAATCCAATATAGCACTTTATGATCTAAAACAACCTGCCGAGCACCAATTTGTTTGTTGGGCCGTGGTGCGATCGGTCGACTGTTGTTCGCGATCGTAAGCATACCTGAGCGCGGTCAGAACTTGAATGGGCGATCTTTCGATTGTTGGAGGCTGACCGTGCTTCGGATTCCAATTAAAACTGTATAGGTCCCTTCCCTTCTTACCTTACTAGATGCGGTTTAACTCGCCTGGTTAGTATTACCGCACTGAATGAAAGTTCGCTCGAAACGGCTATGTAAATAGTTTGTATTTTACGTACAGTTCAGTGTAGCCGTCACGTCCAAAGGGAAGCACTGACATGGCACCTAGTTCGCCAATGTGTTATGGGCTGACATCGCTGATGTAGCCAACCGTGTCAGTTTCCATAACATAAAAGTGTTTATTACCACTCTGTCCCGAACAATTATTGGTATACTTAATTGAAATCTAATTTAGAAGATTCTCCTTGTTCAGTGGTTTATTGGTTCCTATTCTATTGAGTGACCAGCATTAACTAATAATCGTGTTTCAGGTAAAACCGTTCTACTAGCAACTATAGACATGTTCAATAATATTGTAGCAAAACTGTTGCCGACCCCTAGCAAGATGCACTACCTCTTCAACCTGAGGGACATCTCCAAGATATTTCAAGTCAGTTTACAAATGTACATACTGTTCTGCATAATGTACACACTGTTCGGCACAATGTACACACTGTTCGGCACAATGCACACACTGTTCGGCACAATGCACACACTGTTCGGCACAATGTCCACACTGTTCTGCACAATGCACGCACTGTTCGGCACAATGTAGACACTGTTCGGCACAATGTACACACTGTTCGGCACAATGTACACACTGTTCGGCACAATGCACGCACTGTTCGTCACAATGCACACACTGTTCGGCACAATGCACACACTGTTCGGCACAATGCACGCACTGTTCGGCACAATGCACGCACTTTTCGGCACAAGGTAGACACTGTTCGGCACAATGTACACACTGTTCGGCACAATGCACGCACTGTTCGTCACAATGCACACACTGTTCGTCACAATGCACACACTGTTCGGCACAATGCACACACTGTTCGGCACAATGCACACACTGTTCTGCACAATGTACATTGTACATACTGTTCTACACAATGTATAATTATACAGTTATATTATAAGTGTTTACTTTCATGCTGATAGGCTTTATGTTTATTTTATTTGTTAATTTGTAGGGTCTATTGAGAAGCAATAAGGATTATCAAAACACGAAACCGAGGTTCTTACGTTTGTGGATTCACGAGTGCTTCAGGGTATTTGGAGATCGACTCAATGAAGAGAAGTGAGTAGCGAATAATCATCACTTTAAACAACGTGTCCCAAAACACTCAACGTCAAGCGGGAACCAGGGAGTAGGCCAGTTTATAACTACCCAGGGAAAAATAAAAAAAAAAATCGGAGTCATTTGTTTTTTATGACATGAGCATTTTTTGAAATTTTACTTAATATTTTTTTGTGGTAACACTATGGGCATTTTGGTTTTATTTGGGATACTGATCAATAACAGAGTTATTTAATTATGCTACCAATAAAAAAAAATATACAATTATATTTGAAAATTTGTAGTCGTAGTACCTAAAATATTGTACGAAACGTTTTTCAAAAAATGCTCATATCATAAAAAACAACTGACTCCGTTTTTTTTTTATAAACTGGCCTACTTCCTGGTTCCCGCTTGACATTGAGTTTTGGGACACGTTGTATACCTACCTATAAATATACACATATATATGTATGTATGATACTAAGACTAAATTTGATGAAATATTTTCTGTATGTATGTATGTATGTATGTTCCTCCATAACTCTTAAACCAATCATCTGAATTCGATGAAACTTAGTACAAGCACATTTAACTACACGGGACACAGGATAGGCTAAATAAAATTCAGTTCCGGATACGCTAAGATGTGGCTCTCATACAAACATAATTGTTTCGCACGCCGAAATAAAGGTAGGTAATTTTTTTTCTTTATAAATACGAATATCACGCGAGCAAAGCCGCGGGAAAAAGCTAGTATATATATATATTTAATTCTTAGTTTTAACTTAAGCCTCTACCACTCGGGTCATCTGTACCGTAGGATTGATGCAGACATATGATAAGTTAAAGATAAGTATAGGGAATGTTCTAGGTTTCAATCTACAGGATTATTTTTAGTGAACCTTGATGTTGAAACAGGCATTTTTTAACTTGGCTCGATAGAAAAACAATCCAAACATTTACTCTATTTTTGGGGCAATTTCTATTGTAAAAAAATATAAATGATGAATGTATATTTTATAATATTCTCCAAATACAATTTTATACTCTTTAGTGCCAACCATGTCAGATTACATAAAAACTAAATAATAAAACCATCGTTCGGTTGCAGAGATCGCGACTGGTTCTTCAACCAAGTATCAGACATGCTCGGAAAACACTTCGAGCTCACGTTCCACGCCGTCTGTCCGTCGAAGAGTCCACCACTCTTCGGGCACTTCCTGAACCCCTTCGAGATATACGAGGACATACTGGACCCGGCCCAACTCAGGAAGTACATCCTCAACCAGCTGGAGGAGTACAACAGCTCACCCGTTCCGAAGATGGACTTGGTGCTGTTCAAGGATGCGATTGAACACATTTGCAGGATTGTGCGGGTTATATCGCAGCAGAGAGGACACCTTCTTTGCGTGGGAATAGGTGAGTATTAATTAGTCTTTGCGTGGGGATTGGTGAGTATTATTTATTCTTTGCATGGGGGGATAGGTGAGTGTTAATAATTATTGTTCTTTGCGTGGAGATAGGTGAGTCTTAATTGTTCTTTGCATGGTGGAGTGTTAATTGTTCTTTGCGTGGGGATAGGTGAGTGTTAATTGTTCTTTGCGTGGGGATAGGTGAGTGTTAATTGTTCTTTACGTGGGGATTGCTGAGTGTTAATTGTTCTTTGCCTCGGGATTGGTGAGTATTATTTATTCTTTGCATGGGGATAGGTGAGTGTTAATTTTTCTTTGCGTGGGGATAGGTGAGTGTTATTGTTCTTTGAGTGGAGATAGGTAAGTGTTAATTGTTCTTTGCGTGGGGATAGGTGAGTGTTAATTGTTCTTTGCGTGGGGATAGGTGAGTTTTAATTGTTCTTTGAGTGGGAATAGGTGAGTGTTATTTGTTCTTTGAGTGGAGATAGGTGAGTGTTAATTGTTCTTTGCGTGGGGTTAGGTGAGTGTTAAATGTACTTTAAGTGGAGATAGGTGATTGTTAAATTGTTCTTTGCGTGGGGATAGGTGAGTGTTAATTGTACTTTAAGTGGAGATAGGTGATTGTTAAATTGTTCTTTGCGTGGGGATAGGTGAGTGTTAATTGTTCTTTGCATGGGGATAGGGTGAGTGTTAATTGTTCTTTGCGTGGGGATCGGTGAGTGTTAATTGTTCTTTGCGTGGGGATCGGTGAGTGTTAATTGTTCTTTGCGTGGGGATAAGTGAGTGTTAAATTGTTCTTTGTGTGGGAATAGGTGAGTGTTAATAGTTCTTTACGTGGGGATATGTAAGTGTTAATTGTTCTTTGAACTATTACAATATATGGGTCTTTATGGAAACTGACACTGTTGGCAACATCACCTACAACATCCGTGATGTCAGCCCATAATACCAGATGAACTATATGCCATGTCAGAGCTTCCCTTAATTTCATGTTGAGTACACTGAACTGGACGGAAAACACGAACAATTTACGTAGCTGTTCGGCCGACGTTTCATTCATTGCGGTGTTACCAACCCGGGCGGGATGAACCCTACCACCTAGTAAGGTAATAAGGGGAGGGACCTACAGTTTTACGTGGAATCCGAACCACGGTCCGCCTCCAAGGGTCAAGCGGTCACCCATCCAAGTACTGACCGCGCTCAGGGTTGCCCGACCGCACCACTGAGCTACCGAGGCTGAAAATAATGAACAATAACAAATTGTTAACAGCTTAAATGGTTTTATTTAATTGTTTTCATGGAAACTGACACGGTTATAGCTGCATCATCTACGCTACAACATCCGTGAAGTCAGCCCAAATTAACACCTTGGTGAACTGGGTGCCCTGTGCTTCCTATATATTCCTAGTCAGGACTTACTATCTATAATGAGATTATAGGTATAATATAGTTTTTTAACCCCCCACGCCAATAGAGGGGTGTTATAAGTTTAACGCATGTGTGTATGTGTGTATAGGTGTGCCTGTCTGGGGCATCGTAGCTCCCAAACAGATGGACCGATTTGGATGGGTTTTTTTTTTCATTATTAGAAAACTGGTTTAATCAGGATGGTTCTTAGCTTTTTTTTTATGGAAACTGACATGTTTGGCTACATCACCTACAACGTCCGTGATGTCAGCCCATAACACCGGGTGAACTAGGTGCCATGTCAGTGCTTCCCCCTTTGATCGTGCCGGCTACACTGAACTGGTCGGAAAACACAAACTATTTACATAGCCGTTTTGACCGACGTTTCATTCAGTGCGGTGGTACCAACCCGGGCGGGTTAAACCCTACCACAAAGTAAGATTAGGAGGGAAGGGACCTTTTTTTTTTTTTTTTTTTTTTTTTTTATTGATGCTGACACAGTTGGCTTCATCACCTACAACATCCGTGATGTCAGCCCATAACACCGGATGAACTTGGTGCCACGTCAGTGATTCCCTTCGGTCGTGCCGGCTACACTGAACTGGACGGAAAACACAAACTATTTACATAGCCGTTTCGACCGACCTTTCATTCAGTGCGGTGGTACCAACCCGGGCGGGTTGCCTTGGTTGGGGACCTACAGTTTTACGAGGAATCCGAACCTCGGTCAGCCTCCAACGGTCAGCGGTCACCCATCCAAGTACTGACCGCACCCAGCGTTGCTTAACATTCAATAGCGACAGTTGAATGACTGCACCACTGAGCTATCGAGGCTGACTAGCTATGTTTGTAATAAAGTTATAAAAAATAATAATTATTTTAAAATGTGGACCGATTTGAATGCGGTTTTTTAAATAAAGCTTGAAATCCCCCGTTCCTTAGAAAAGTCAAAAATAATTTCCGTTTATTAAATGAGCCGGGGGACCGCTACGTAAATAAAATATAAAAACTCAGAGCTGCGCGGGTATTTACTTGGCGGTCTTCGGACTCCTTTAAGTGAGTAAACGGAAATAATTTTTTACTTTTTAAGGGTCGGGGTTTTCAGTTTTTAAGAAAGGACAATTTTACGTGGAATCTGAACACGAGTCAGTAAGCCTGGAGGCGCTATACATAGGAGGACAGGGGTAGCCGCGCGTCGGCGCACACGCGCAAGCGCGTCAGTCTAGCGCCGGCGACCGATCTTAGTCTCCGTCCGCCGCTCAGGCGGAGCGAACGTGCGCGTCTGTCACAAAATGCCTCATTGTGCAGTGCTTTGGTGCAAAAAGTCGTCGAAAAATTCAAACTTGAACACAGATGGAGTCACCTTTCACGAGTAAGTACTTTCATTCAATTTGATAGCATTTTTCGCTTGAATTTCAGTAACAAACATCGGCGTAAATATGTATGGAGAGCTCTTTTCTGCTTACCCACCATAGGTCGACTATCGTGTTGGATGCAGTTAGCTCTTGTAATTTTTTTTATTTATTGATAAATATGTATGTTAAATGTATACAGATATTTCATGCATTCTGCCTTATTGCCAAAGGACATTTCTTCTAGTCAACCTCAGCAGGTTTCCTCGTTCAATATTCGTTTATCGCGCTTTTTTCATTCAACCAGTACCTACCGGTTTTTACTTTTGAGCGACTCTAAAGGAATTAATTTCTTTAGGTCATGCGTCTACCGGGAATTAGTCTTGTTATGCTTAGCATTAACAAAATTAATTCATAATGAATACCCCGTTAGCATTTAGCACTGCTAAGCGCCCTGATGAATAAAAATTAATGCTAAATGCTAAGCAATAATCACATTTAATTTTAATTAGCATTGCTGTTTCGTTCGTAAAACTTTGTTGGTTCGTTTGTTTTGGAACGCACAAAGCAAGAAGTATGTGCTATTTATCTGTGGTACTGCTAAATGCTAAATGCTATATAGCGCCTGCGCTCCGCTGCTAGCTAGCTAGCTAGCATCTAAATGCGAAATGCGATGCGATCATGCGAGTGAGGGGTCGGAATTATCATCTGTCACGTGATCATTAGTTTTGGTCATATCTACAGAACCACTGGACTTAGACCCATCGTGTTGGTACTCAATCTGAACGTCTCGATGAGATCTATCCATCTGTCACATTAACTATTGTTTTGGTCATAACTCGAGAACCACTGGTGCTAGACCCATCGTGTTGGTACTCAAACTTCAGGTCTCGGTGAGATCTATCCATCTGTCACATGAACTTTTGTTTTGGTCATAACTCGAGAACCACTGGTGCTAGATCCATCGTGTTGGTACTCAAACTTTAGGTCTCGGTGAGATCTATCCATCTGTCACATGAACTTTTGTTTTGGTCATAACTCGAGAACCACTGGTGCTAGACCCATCGTGTTGGTACTCAAACTTCAGGTCTCGGTGAGATCTATCCATCTGTCACATGAACTTTTGTTTTGGTCATAACTCGAGAACCACTGGTGCTAGACCCATCGTGTTGGTACTCAAACTTTAGGTCTCGGTGAGATCTATCCATCTGTTGCGACCATCTCTCGAGACACATGTTAGTTCTTTAGTTCTTTAGTTCAACAATAACAATGTAAATGTCAACAATGTAAACAGTAACAATGTAAATGTCGTAAATTGTGCTTTTAAATTTAATTCAATTGTTCAAAAGTTACCAAATGAAAATTTTAATATAGATACCGATCTATAAATAAATAATTAAGTAAATTATTGTTCTGTTTCAAATATATGTTTCTATTACAGACTACACAGCCTTTCATTTGTTATTTTATTAACCCTTATATAACGAATTCACACCGTCAAACTGACAGAGAGACGCATGGTACATTTTATAAGGCTCTAGCTGCATGGCTGGTTAGTTTGTTAAAAAAGGCAAAGCCTGGAAAACCTCATTTTACCCTAAAAAAATTAAATATCCAGGTGGGTATGGCTGGTTAGTTTGTTAAAAAAGGCAAAGCCTGGAAAACCTCATTTTACCGTAAAAAAATTAAATATCGAGGTGGGTACTCATAATTTTTTTATGGTAGGGTAGATTTTCGCGAATTTTTCGCGAAGTCATATTGCAATATAATTTGTCATATCGTTGGCTAAGTAATTAGCAAATAGTTGTTAATAATATAATAATTATTTTTTTTGGTTACAAAACTTTTCGACTTTCTAACATTATTTTTTTAATTTTGGAAAATTCCAATAACAAATACTCCAATAAGATAATACCAATGTACGAGGTCTTACATATCATTGTTTTGGAAATTTGATGTAGATTTATAATAAAGTATCCGAGGTATCTCAGAACTTAGAACTATTATCGTGTTTATGCGAAAATCTGCAAATTCGCAAAATTGTGAAAGGGGCGTTGCCTTTGTTCATTTAAGAGAAAGTTATATTATTCCCTTGATGTAAAGAAGGGTTAAATATTGTTAAATCCGTTTCATCTTTTCATCGCGAATCGACACAATGAGCGACTTATTGTATGAATCCCGTTCAAACGTATGGAAGACTGGCGTCACGTGGCTACCTACTCGCTCGGCCAATCACGGCGTTCCATGCGCCGCTCCCGCCTCAGACTTCACACCCCTTTGGCGGCTACCTCGGTTCTCATACAAACGATGCCGTATTTCGTATCCAGGTTTACTGACTCGTGAATCTGAACCACGGTCCGCCTCCAACGGTCGAGCGGTCACCCATCCAAGTACTAACTGCGCCCAGGTGTGCTCATGATCCGACCGACAGTCGATCGACCGCACCACACTGTGCTACCGAGGCTGAAAGTTTCCATAAAAAACATTGTTTTTTTTTTCTTTCCGTGGGCGTCGAGGTTTTGTTTTTATTTTTTTTTTTTTTTTTATTGAAACTGACACGGTTGGCTACATCACCTACAACATCCGTGATGTCAGCCCATAACACCGGGTGAACTTGGTGCCACGTCAGTGCTTCCCTTCGGTCGTGCCTGCTACACTGTATTGGACGGAAAACACAAACTATTTACATATCGTACCGTGTGGGGCCGGTACTTTAAAAGAATAGCCCCACTGCATCTCTCCCCGTGTATGTCGTAAAAGGCGACTAAGGGATATGACTCCCTTCTTATATTACTAGGTGGTAGGGTTTAACCCGCCCGGGTTGGTACCACCGCACTGAATGAAAGGTCGGTCGAAACGGCTATGAAAATAGTTTGTGTTTTCCGTCCAGTTCAGTGTAGCCGGCACGACCGAAGGGAAGCACTGACGTGGCATCAAGTTCACCCGGTGTTATGGGCTGACATCACGGATGTTGTAGGTGATGTAGCCAACCGTGTCAGTTTCAATAAAAAAAAAAAATAAAAAAAAAAATAGCCGTTTCGACCGACCTTTCATTCAGTGCGGTGGTACCAACCCGGGTGGGTTAAACCCTACCACCTAGTAATATAAGAAGGGAGTCATATCCCTTAATTGTAATTTAACTTTTCTCAAACAATTTCCAGGTGGCTCCGGACGTCAGAGTTTAACCAGACTGGCCTCTTACATTTGCGAGTACAACTCGTACCAAATCATCGTTACCAAGAGCTACGGGCTCAAGGATTTCCGTGAGGATCTGAAGACCCTCTACAACTCCACCGGAGTCGACAATAAGAGGACCACCTTCATTTTCAACGACACGCAGATAGTCGAGGAGACCTTTACTGAGATCATCAACAACTTGCTGAGCAGTGGGGAGATCACCAATTTATATAAACCAGACGAGTTCGAAGAGGTATGGTTTGTTAGAAAATTAGACAATACTGTACTTTCTAAATGTGTCTCAATTTATTAGCTTTGACATCATCATCATCATCATCATCAGCCTGTATCGGTCCACTGCTGGGCATAGGCCTCTCCCAAGGCACGCCACCACACGCGGTCTTCCGCTCTTCTCATCCATCCACTCCCGGCTAATGACAATTCAAGCTTTGACATATTGCGTTCAAATTAAACTGAGAATGAGTATATTTCAAGTTAACTTTTATTAAAATTAAATGTTCATAACATACTCACCTCACCTTTTAGGTAAACACACTTGAGATATATTTTCTCTTATCATTCCTCTTTTCTCTTAGACACCTCTTCTTCCTGAGCACCTAAAATTCCTCCACCGCGGCGACCACTGCTTCATCATCTTCAAAGTTATGGCCTCTAACAGACATATTTTTACTTTTTTTATTCATTTATTTACACATTTACTTAAAACTAATTTTGTACATATTAAAAACCTAACATTAAAAACATATACAAAATTAACCTTAAAAAAATGGAGTTTCCACCACCGGCGGCGGGGCGAACCCAAGCTACCGATGGTCGGGCCCTAGGGAGAGAAACCTCCGGACTATACGCGCAGTGTCGAGCAGGGCTGCCTTCTGGATCTGGCCCTTGACCCAACCACTCAGCGAGAGCCTCTTAAGGTGGTCGTCGAGGCTCTTCGCTATCAGCCCATGCGCCGAAGCTTTATTTATTATTATTATTATTTGTTAGGATATCCACGTTAACAACACTATTATTCTGTGACCATTTCAACTTACGGTTCCGTGCAGGGTACGGAAACCTATAAATTTGGGTTTCCAAATTTGCAGGTGAGAGCATCTCTTGAGAAGCCGATGAAGGCTTTAAACATGCTGCAGACGAACGAGAGTGTCTACTTGTTTCTCGTGGACCGAGTGCGAGCTAATCTTCACATCGTCTTGTGCATGAGCCCCATCGGCGACGAGTTCAGGTACTCTACAATATTCTACTGCAGGTGGATGCCACTGTGATCTACGAGATGTTCTGGAGTTTTAGATAAATCCTCGGAGGAGCTGTTTAACGCGATCCCGCCGTCCCCTTTCCACCACCGCACAACGCGCACTGGGCAAGGATTGCATCCCTGTACGCTGGACTTACTACGGATGCGTACCAATCGGTTCTGCAGATCTTTCCTCCACAGAACTGGAAAACTCTGGAACGCTCTCCCTGCCCACATAATAGTTCCCCCCAAGTATATTCTGCCGGCACCTGTCAAGCCGGCATGGCATTCGCAACCCCCAAATAAGACCGAATGTCCGTCCATGGATGGGGGCCGTTAGACACCTCATGAGTGCCTAGGCGCGATATGTCGAGCTTACAATAAAAAATAAATAAACCAATTAATTTGACTGGACAGTTATTAGTTGATAAGTACTTGCCGAAGTATGTATTATCTTTACAATTCGCACGACAAGCCTTTTGAAAACCAAACCTAAACTTATTTTATTCGTTTTTGTGCATGGCTTATAAAAGCTTGATTTTAAGAAGATTTTTTTTCATTTATTAGTTTATTATATTACTAGCTTTTGCCCGCGGATTCGCTCGCGTTAATTTCGTATTTAAAAAAGACGAAAGTAAGTAAGCCCGCTTCTGTACCTTTATTTCGGCGCGCGGAACAATTCGGTTTTTATGAGAGCCACATCTTAGCTTAACCGGATCTGAATTTTATTTAGCCTATCCTGTCTCGCGTATAGTGCTCGTACTAAGTTTAATCGAATTCTGATGATCGGTTTAAGAGTTATTGAGGAACATACAGAAAATATTTCTAAAAATCGTCAGTTTAGTTTTAGTATCATACATAGAGTCTACAAACGCGGTATCCCCATAAAACAAATTAACTTACCCCACGACCATACCTTAAAGAATTATTATAATCTATTATTGATGATGTGCAGGAATCGTATCCGTCAGTACCCGGCTCTCATCAACGCGACCACTACCGACTGGTTCCTGGAATGGCCCCGCGAGGCTCTACTGGAAGTGGCGTACAAATTCCTGGAAGGAGTCGAGCTTCTGGTCTCTATCACTGGGCCTAGGGTAGGAAACTAATTTTGTTCAATATTATATTTTGTTGGCACCTGGTTGGACCCTTACTAGGTGGTAGGCCCACCTAGTAAGGGGCAAGGGAAGGGACCTGCAGTTTTGCACCGGTTCCGAACGGTGAAGCAGCGTATTTGCGTGCATACCTAGGTATGCACGTAAATACGCACGCTTGGTGCGGTCAGTACTTGGATGGGTGACCGCTGACCGTTGGAGGCTGACCGAGGTTCGGATTCCTCGTAAAACTGTAGGTCCCTTCCTTTCCTACCTTACTCGGTGGTAGGGTTTAACCCGCCCGGTTTGGTACCACCGCACTGAATGAAACCTCGGTCGAAACGGCTATTTAAATAGTTTGTGTTTTCCGACCAGTTCAGTGTAGCCGGCACGATCAAAGGGGGAAGCACTGACATGGCACATAGTTCACCCGGTGTTATTGACTGACATCACAGACGTTGTAGGTGATGAAGCCAACCGTGTCAGTTTCAAAAAAAAAAAAAATCTCCGGAAAAAACTCATTGGCACTCGACCATTGATCGGAATCGAACCTCGCACCTCTCGCACGAGAAGACGACGCCCAGACCACTCGGCCACACGCCGCTTGGGTGGCCGTGTGGTCTGATAGGTGGCCAGGCTTGCCTGTCGCCCTAATGCACGGCATCTTACGCATATCCCAATCGATGTTCTAAGCTTGTATCGACGTGTTGTAGGTTCGACGGAAGGAATCTATCGTGGACAGCCGAGAGGACACGTTGCGGGCTTCTGTCGCCTCGATAATGTCGCTTGTACACTCATCCGTCGGCAAGTATTCCCTCAAGATGTTCCAGGAGATGAGGAGGACCAATTATGTCACACCCACAAATTATTTGGAGCTGGTGTCCGGTTACAAGGAGTTAGTTGATCTTCATAGTTTTACATTGTGCTTACTCAGTGCCACCGCCAAGTTCGAGTGCCGGGCGCACTATACCCTTTACAGCGATAATTTTGGCGTACTTTTGACCCCCCCCTATCTCTGTAGTGGAGGGGGTCAGATTTTGTTTATATAGACAGCCGGCGCTGTTGTCTGTGCCCAATACTTCAACGGAAGATCAGATTCAGTCAATGACACCATTCCTCGCGAAACCACGCTCAGAGAGGCGCCATGCCGGCTATGAGGCGGACAAAAAGGTTGTCGTCTAATTTATTGACACGCCTTTTGAAGATTCCCAGGTTATAGGCGGTGGGGAACACACTCGCCGGAAGACCGTTCCATATTTTTCCCCCCTCCCCCTCCCCCCCTCCCCCATCACCGATGACATCTCCACCATCTACCCAAGTGTGCCCTCGCGCCCAGTACAACTTGAGATAGCGTCAAAAGTACTCGTACACTTTTCACCAAATAAATTCTCACGGACGGATTCAGGCTCATACATCCAAAAGTATACTAATTTTTCGAAGACCAAAGCACACGGGGAACGCACATCGAATTCACGAAACAAAAAGAACTCGGCGATGGTAGCTCGCCTACTACCCGGCGAGATTTTTTACAACATGCACGGAGAAATATGCAGTGAAACTTTCCGCCGGATCCACACGGTAGATTCTACTTTGCTTCACACTGATAGGATCGTATTTGCAGGATGCTAAAAAACAAACGCTTTGAGGTGGCCCTGCAAGCCAACAAACTGAGGAACGGACTGGGCAAGGTGGAAGAGACCACCGTGCTGGTGGCCAGCATGTCCGAAGAGCTGGAAGTTGCCAAGGTTCCCTTTCACTCTTCACTGTCAATATTATTGAATCGTATGCCAGGTGAGACGACGACATCAAGTACGTCAGCGCAAAGCAGTAGTTCCGTACCGGTGAAGTCCGGGAGGACTGGAGGAAAATTGGAGAGGCGTATGTACAGCAGTAGACGCTTACACGCTGACTGTATGTCGTTTGAGACCTTCTTGTCCATGGCGTTCAGAAGGTTATCCCAGTGAAAATGTTACCATACCTTGTATGGACATCACATTGTATGGTCGTATTTAACGGAGCCAAACACATTCCCTTTCCCCTTACTAGGTGGTAGGCTCAAATTCTAGCCGACTGGGTTGGTACCACCATACTGGATGTAAGATGACCGCATAGCAGCCTTGGTTGTGTTCTCCTCTAGTCCAGTATGGCCAGCAATCCAGGGAAGTCTCTAGTATGGCACCTACCTTTTCGGAAGTGATATTGGCTGGTCGGAGCATGCGCTTTGACCCCTCCGACTCAGCCACCCATACCGGATTACATAAAAAAAAAATCTGTTGCAGACCCGACGACCGCTGGGGTAGACCGCTCTCTATACGGTTCAAACGATATAGCACTCGGACAGACGGACAGACAGATGGACGGCGTAGGCTTAGTAATAGGATTCCGTACGGGTAGGGAAACTTAAAAGGCGAGAAGTGGATGAATGAAAAGAACCGAATACCGCTTGTAGTGGCGAGCCACGGGAGAGGCCTATGTCCAGCAGCAGATCGATACGGGCTAATGATGTATCAAGGTTTGAATAAAAGGTGGTGCTTCGAAACCTGGATAATTGTGAATTACGAATTATATAAATTGGATCTAATGTTACTACGAGTATTTTCTCGCAGTCGTGTTGGGATTAAGGCTGAAGCGGATGTGTAGAGGATGATGAAATGGTGGTTCAGCGCGATGTGGTGTGGTGATGGTGACGGTGGTGTGACGTTGTGCAGGAACAAGTGGCTGAGTACACGCAGCAGTGCGTGGAGTACATGGGCGTGATCAACGTGCAGCAGCAGCACGCGAACGAACAGCAGCGCAGCGTGGCGGCGCGCAGCAAGAAGACTATGGAGGAGGAGGTGCAGTGCAAGAAGCTAGCCGAGGCTGCCTCCAGGGACCTCGCCTGCGCCATGCCGGCGCTAGAAGAGGCCGTCAAGGTAATCTCTTCCACATATACGTATACTTGCACAACGTGTCGTAACTTCACTCGAACGAGTAGCAGCGCAGCGTGGCGGCGCGCAGCAAGAAGATCATGGAGGAGGAGGTGCAGTGCAAGAAGCTAACCGAGGCTGCCTCTAGGGACCTCGCCTGCGCCATGCCGGCGCTAGAAGAGGCCGTCAAGGTAATCTCTTCCACATATACGCATACTTCCACAACGTGTGGCAACATCACTCGAAAGAGTAGCAGCGCAGCGTTGCGGCGCGCAGCAAGAAGACAATGGAGGAGGAGGTGTAGTGCAAGAAGCTAGCCGAGGCTGCCTCCAGGGACCTCGCCTGCGCCATGCCGGCGCTAGACGAGGCCGTCGAGGTAATCTCTCCACATATACGCACACTTACACAACGTGTGGCAGCGTCACTAGAAAGAGTAGCAGCGCAGCGGTGCGGAGCGCAGCAAGAAGACTATGGCTATGGAGGAGGAAGTGTAGTGCAAGAAGCTAGCCGAGGCTGCCTCCAGGGACCTCGCCTGCGCCATGCCATTTATTTCCATTGTAAAATTCCGCCAGTTCGATTGTCATAGCGAAAAAGAACTGACAAGAAACTTCACTAGAAATTTTTTCAATCTGCACTTAGTCTACTTGTAAAAATGTTTGCCACTACCTAAACACGCATTTGCTATCACCTACCGTATCTGATTACTCCTTTACTCATCATCCAAAGACTACAAATTGCAAAATGTACGAAAGATGCAGCAGTTCATGAGGAGTTAGCTGATGACAAGTCGGCGCGGCCGTCTCTCCCACAAAAGACGGGAAGAACTCACGAAATAATGATTTACCTTTTTCAGCTTTTATCACTGTCAAGACGATCCTCGACTTATCCTCTCCAGACACGGCACTGGACACAATTTTATCCGCTCATAAATTATTTAATTTATTTCAGGCTCTCGATTCTCTCAACAAAAAGGACATGACGGAAGTGAAATCTTACGCCAAGCCGCCGCAGAAGGTGGAAATGGTTCTCGAAGCTGTCATGATCTTACTTGGGGTATGCATGTTTAAAGTCATACAGTCATGCCATATACATAAACATACCATCACCACTGTTTTCCAATGGTCTAGCTGGCAGATAGTGGGATACGAGTACAACCTAGGATCTCCACGTGTCTTGTTACCACACCTCTGAGTCTGACGTATCTTCCACACTCATAAGTCTCTTCATACTTACGGGTACTACGTTCTTGATCCTTTTCGACCCTTCCACTCTCAACGTCTCCTTCGTAAGTTTCCTATCACTAAAAAAAAATTGGTTGTCTGTAAAGTCGGTTTACGGACGATAGTTTTACGTGATAACGATTTCTGCTGCCCTGGTACTTTAGAATCAGAGAGATAAATGTGTACAAGCCGACGCTTGGGCCGATTGTGCCTCTCTATCGCTTGTTACGCGCTCTCGCTTGCACACACAGGCTCAGATGGAACGTGACACTTTTTCGTGTGTGCAGCCGGTGTTCATCAATTTATAAGACGTGACGTTATCACGTAAAAAGAAGAAAATTATTTTAATTACTTATTTAAATCGACTTTTACGTGTAGCACGAGCCAACGTGGGCCGAAGCGAAGCGGCAGCTGGGCGACCAGAACTTCCTGGACAAGCTGCGCGAGTACGACAAGGATCACATCACTGACAAGGTGCTGAAGAACATCGGCAAGTACACGGCCAAGCAGGAGTTCGACCCGGAGATAGTCGGCTGCGTCTCCCTCGCGGCCAAGAGTCTCTGCCTATGGGTCCGCGCTATTGAGAAATACGGCAAGGTCTACAAGTACGTTGATGATCATTATATCCTGCGTTTTCTCTTCTTTAACAGTTTTATCATCACTTCGGTAGGCTCAAATTGTAGCAGTCAGTCAGTCGGCGTGTAAGCGTCCACTGCTGGACATATGCCTCTCCAATTTTTCTCCAGTCCTCCCGGCCTTCAGCGGTACGGAACCACTGCTTTCCGCCGACGCACTTGATGTCGTCTTCCCACCTGGCGGGTGGTCTTCCCACACCCCGTTTTCCTGTCCACGGCCGCCAGTGTAGGACATGGTTACTCCAAAGGTCGTCGTCTCTTCGGCTGACGTGTCCAGCCCACTGCCACTTGAGCTTAGCCACCCGGTATCCAATATCGACTACTTTGGTGCGTCGGCATTGTAGCAGACTGGGTTGATAACCCCGTACTGGATGTAAAATGGCCGCATAGCAGCCTCGGATGTGTTCTCCTCTAGTCCAGTATAGTCAGCAATTCAAAAAGTCTTCAGTATGGTACCTACCTTCTAGGAGGTGATATTGGCTGGTCAGAGCATATGCTATGGCCACTCTGATTTAGCCACCCATATCTGATTACATGAAATACTGACTGAATGCCTAAAATACTGTCAAATTATGTGTGTTTGGTTAGGCTTAAAATCAGAAACATTGTAAATTCTGCGCCTACGTCCTTTTTCATTCATTCTACTTAAATAAATTTGCGATTTAAATGATTTATTTATTATTTATTAAAAAAAAACCTAAAAAAAAAGATTAAGTACATAATATATATGCGTATTTAAGTATTTATGTAGTATTCGTTTGTAGTTTATCATATTGCTTTTCTTCTTAATACATTGCCAAAAACTATTCTTGTTCGCCTGCATATACTTCTCCCACATCCCAAAGGTTAGTTAGAATAGAATGCCTCACAGCATTAAGCTCACCTATTGTGCTTAATTTGTATAAATTGGTGTTCAATAAAAAGTATTTATACAAAATAATGTAAATGCAGAATAGTAAAGCCTAAGAAAGAGCGCCTGGAAGAGGCGCTGGAGTCGCTGCGCATGAAGCAACAGATCCTGGCGGAGGCGCGCGCGAAGCTGCGCGAGCTGAGCGAGCAGATCGCGCTGCTGCAGAAGGAGTACGACGAGAAGCTGAGACAGAAGGAAGAGCTCGAGAGGAAGTCCATCATGCTGCAGATGAAGCTCGACCGCGCTGAGGCTCTGCTCAGCGGACTCGCCGGTTAGAAGTGTACTTAATATTTTTTACTGGCTTTTGCCGGCGGTTTCGCTGGCGTAAAAATCGTATTTAAAAAGAAGAAAGTAAGTTAAGCCAAAGAAAGGGCGCCTGGAAGAGGCGCTGGAGTTGCTGCGCATAAAGCAGCAGATCCTGGCGGAGGCGCGCGCGAAGCTGCGCGAGCTGAGCGAGCAGATCGCGCTGCTGCAGAAGGAGTACGACGAGAAGCTGAGACAGAAGGAAGAGCTCGAGAGGAAGTCCATCATGCTGCAGATGAAGCTCGACCGCGCTGAGGCCTTGCTCAGCGGACTCGCCAGTTAGAAGTGTACTTTTAATTTTTCACTAGCTTTTGCCGGCGGTTTCGCTCGAGTAAAAAAAATCGTATTTAAAAAGAAGAAAGTAAGTAAGCCCGCTACCGTAACTTTATTTCGGCGCGCGGAACAATTCGATTTTCATGGGAGCCACATCTTAGCGTAACCGGAACTGATTTTTTTATTTAGCCTATCCTGTATCTCGTACAGCTAAATGTGTTTCATCGCAATCGGATGATTGGTTTAAGAGTTATGGAGGAGCATACATACATACAGAAAAGATTTCTAAAAATCGTCAATTTAATTTTAGTATCATACATAGAGTTTACAAAATGCAGTATCTCATAAAACAAAGTAACTTACTCCATGACCATCCCTTACAGATTTATTATTACGAGGGGTCGGGCGCAATTGTCCAATTCGCAAAATGTCCAATCGTTGAATTAATTCTCAATTGGTCCAATTCTCAATTGGTCCAATTCGCAATTAGTTCAATTTCCAATTGGTCCAATTCGCAATTAGTCCAATTCGCAAGTATTGATTTTATTTATTAAAGTATTTTCAGTTATTGTGCCATAAACGTTTTTTTAATGCCATGTTCAGGTGAAAAGGAGCGCTGGGTCGCGACAGTGGAAAGATTGGACGGAGAGTTCGCGAACCTGCCGGGAGACTGCCTCATAGCCACCGGGTTCATTGCCTATCTAGGTCCATTCGTCTCAGAGTACAGGGAGATGCTTATGGACGAATGGTTTAGAGAGGTAGGTCGACATAAACATTTTGACTTTGTTGTCCTTGAGTCGGTACGTGATATGGTGCGTAACGACGCACCAAAGTAGTCGAGATTGGACACCGGGTGGCTAAGCTCAAGTGGCAGTGGGCTGGGCACGTTAACCGAAGAGACGATGACCGTTGGAGTAACCGTGTCCTACACTGGCGGCCGTGGAATGTCGATAACTCCCTAACAAAGTAAAAGTGTAAAGTAAAGTAAAATTAAGCGACGGGTGGCCGAGTGGTTTACTTTTTATTATTTCTTGTTATATCCGCCATAATAACACATATTCTGTGAAAATTTCAACCGGTTACCTATTACGGTTCAAAAGATACAGCCCTAGGGCGGACTGACTGACGGATGGACAGACAGACAGACAGACGGACAGACAGACGTTGTAGGTTATTTAAAAAAAGTGTGAGCACAGGCTTCCGACCGATAAAGCTCACGGCTCACAACTATCCGTCGAGACAAGTTTGAGCGAGCTAAATATTCAAGAGTATTGTGAAGACCGTGTGGGGCCGGTACTTAAAAAGAATAGCCCCACTGCATCTCTCCCCGTGCATGTCGTAAGAGGCGACTAAGGGATAAGGACAAGATACTGCGCTAAAGGGCGACAGGCTAGCCACTTCTCACCTTGGCGCCGTCCTTCCACCTAGTCATGCAGCAGGTGGGTTCTTCGTGTCTTACTTGCTGCTTGATAGTTGTCTTGTCCGTATACTGTGCTAAACGTGGTGGTCGGTGTTGTGCTGTAATTTACCAGAGTCCTTATAGCACAACACCGATTACTCTGCTTACCCTGATTGTCGGGATACAGCGTGTGTTATGTATGTATGTATGTATTGTGATCACTTTTATAGATGATTAGCTTTTGCCCGCGGCTTCGCTCGCGTGAAATTCGTATTTAAAAAGAAGAAAGTAAGTACATAAGCCCGCTACCTTTATTTCGGCGCGCATAACAATTTCTGTTTGTATGCGAGCCACATCCTAGCGTAACCGGAACAAAATTTTATTTAGCCTATCCTGTTTCACGTAAGTTAAATGTGCTTGTACTAAGTTGCGTCGAATTCGGATGATCGATTTAAGAGTTATGGAGGAACATACATACATACAGAAAATATTTCTAAAAATTGTCAATTTAGTTTTAGTATCATAAATAGAGTCTGCAAACGCAATATGTTATAAAACAAAGTAACTTACTCCATGACCACCATCCCTTACATATTTATTATTAGTATTGATTGTGAACACTTTATATGCTTGTTTTCAACAATCAGAAAATATTTTATATTCTTTCAGAACAAGACAAAACACATATACGACAATACACGAATCAGCAAATCGATCACTCTATTGGCCAACAAAGATGCATTAGCTATCCCACATTGTATTGTTGGATGTTTTCAGGTGTTTGCGGAAGAAGTGCCTGTTACTATGGACCTATCTATGAAGGCTTTCCTGTTGGATGATGCTACACTACGAGACTGGAATATCATGGGTCTGCCAGGTATTTCGCAAATACTAGACTTGAATTGTAGGATGTCTGAAAATGTTTTTTTATATGTAATCCGGTATGGGTGGCTGAGTCGGAGGGGTCAAAGTACTTTTTAACATAATGTCTATCCCATCTTAGACTTAATTATATGAAAATTATATGAAACTTATTATTATGACGTGCGGACCGGGTGGATTGTTTGTGTGTATTGTTGTGTACTATAACTGTAAAACTTCTTCTTCTCCTTTTTCTCTGGTTGCTGTGTATATGTTTATGTTAGGGTATATTAGAATGTTCTTTGTGTTGTGCACTTGGGCCTGACATAAAATCAGCGTCCCTCTCACTGTCTCCCTGACTCGGTGGTGAGGGACAAAGGCTGTGTCAGATCCAATTTGTGTTGTCCTTGTTGTGTTTTTATTGTATCTATTATGTGTGTATGTATTGGACGAGATAAATAAACTCAGTTCATTTCATTAAACTCAATAAGAGCGCCGTTTTTTTTATGTTATCCTGTATGGGTGGCTGAGTCGGAGGGGCCAAAGCACATGCTCCGACCAGCCAATATCACCTCCGAGAAAGTAGGTGCCATACCGGAGACTTGCCTGGATTGCTGACTATACTGGACTAGAGGAGAACACAACCGAGGCTGCTATGCGGCCATCTGACATCCAGTACGGTGGTACCATCTCAGTCGGCTACAATTTGAGCCTACCACTTAGTAAGGGGGCAAGGGAAAGGACCTACAGTTTTACACCGGTTCCGAACGGTGAAGCAGCAGGTGTAAATTTTTTCGTCAGAAAAAACTCATTGGTGCACGCGCCGACCGGACTCGATCCTCGGACCTCTCGCATGAGAAGCCGATCCCCAAAACACTCGGCCACCCGCCGCCGTAATGTAAATTAATAACTATGTAATTACAATTAGTAAACATGTACGTGTTATTCAATAAAACAAGTCTTCCTGCAAGACAAATTTTCTCTAGAGTAGGAGACGTGATTATATGTAAAAAAAAAAAATAAGGCTTAGAAACTTTTCTAAATAAATAATATTTCATTTCACTGTTACTTGTGATATCTTTAGACGACAACTTCAGCGCAGAGAACGGCATTATAGTACGCAGCGCAACCCGCTGGCCCCTCGCCGTCGACCCGCAAGGTCAGGCTCTCATCTGGCTGTCTCGACTCGAGGAGAAGAACAACATTCAGGTACACTTTGATACATATCACACACGCTGAATACCGACAATCAGGGTAAGCAGCGTAATCGGCGTTGTGCTGCAAGGACTCTGGTAAATTACACCACAACACCGACCCCACCACGTTTCGCAAAGTATTCGAACAAGATTCAATCGGTCAATCAGCAACTAGCCTTAGACCCACCTGCTGCATGACTCGTTGGAAGTACCGTGCCAAGGTGAGAGTTGGCGAGCCTGTCGCCCTCTAGCACGGCATCTTCTCCTTATCCCTTAGTCGCCTTTTACGACATGCGACGGGGAGAGATGCAGTGGGGCTATTATTTTTAAGTACGGGCCCCATACGGTACACTTTGAAGGCGCTAATAAGACTCAAAAGGTCATCTTTAAACGAAATTGTTGAGCGAATGGTAAAGATGAAAAATCTGTAAAAAAATATATACATATTATTTATTGGTCTTTATTTAACAAACATAGCTAAAACATTATAGTTTAGTACTACTTTAAAATCTCCAAAAAGTAAAGAAAAGTACGATAATTGCACTTTCAAGTTAAATTCTCTTGGGAAGCATAAATTGTTTCGATGCAAGACCCTCATAGAAATTATATAATATTTTCCCCTACAATCGTAGCTAAAAAAATGTTTTTTTCCATCTTTCCAACACGTGGAATATTTAATAATAGTGTGATTTTCGCGCAAACGTTCATCGTCGGCGCGACGTATCAGCCACCGCACGAGTAGAATGAATCTCGCACCTATTTACATCTGCATACGGTTCGTGTTTCAATCATCGGTACCCTAATCACGAGATTTAACCTACACCGCGTACTACGCTACGCCGCCGTGTTCTCCGCATCGTTTTGTATGGAGAAACGGAGCAGCGCCTCTAGTGATAGATTTGCGAACTTCGTTTCTCCATACAAAATGATGCGGAGAACACGGCGTAGCGTAGTACGCGGTGTAGGTTTAATCTCATGATTAGGGTACAGTACTCGGGTAGCACGGTGTGAATCTTGTTTCCGCCTTAAGGTCCACATGCGCCAACACGAATTTAGGACCTTAAATCTGCATCTCTCACCGCGCATGTCGTAAAAAGGCGACTAAGGTATAATGACAAGATGCCGTGCTAAAGAGCGACAGGCTAGACACCTCTCACTTTGGCACGGATCTTCCACCGAGCTGTGCAGCAGGTGGGTTCACCGTGCCTTAATTGCTGCTTGATAGTTTAATCTTGTCCGAATACTTTGCGAAACGTGGTGGTCGTTGTTTTACCAGTGTCCTTGCAGCACAACGCCGATTACTCTGCGTACCCCTAATTATTGTCGTCATGCTGCATACGGTGTGTGCTCGCTTAGCGCTAGGTACTAGGCTCGCACCTGTATCGCTAAGCTCCGTTTGCTTTTAGGTATGGTGGTGCAGATTTTGTGTTAATTAAATATGATTGTAGGTATAAAGTATGCATTCACATATGATAAATAAAGTGTAAAGTTGTTAATTCAAAATGTACGTTAGTGTATGCCTCATAGTTTCATGTGTTTCAGGATGAAACTTTAATCAAATGAAATCCAATCATTTATTCATTCAGGCACTTGTCCAATTATTGCACACACAACAAATTCAAATGCAATATATAGTAAACAATAAATATAAAAAGATTAAAATAAATACAAATTAAATTAATTAAAATTAAAAAAAAGCATCTTCAGTTATACCTACGTAAATTATTAGTAAGTGTAGACACACTTACTAATAATTACAAAAATAAAATAAAATAAAATAATTAAATTGCCTTTAATAAAAAATACAAATTATACCTAATACCCAATATTTAATATTTAATACTTTTCCTTCCGGTTGTAGGTGGTGGACTCCGGTCAGCCGAACTACTTGAAAGTCATGGAGCAATGCCTATCTGACGGCACGCCCGTTATCGTCCAGAACGTGGGCGAAGTTCTGGATCCTTCCTTAGCTCCCATCCTCGACAAGGCAATCGTGAAAATTGGGGCCAACCTCGTCATCAAATTCAATGAGAAAATTATCGGCTACAACGAGAGCTTTAGGCTGTTTTTGACTACGAAACTCGGTTAGTATTGAAATTTAATTAATGTGTATTTTTCATAAGTACAAATTATAATTTCTAGAACAAGCAATTATCAATGAAAAATATGATCTGAGCGCAACGCATGATGCTGAACCGAGAACGATCCAGCAAAGTGTTCTATTTGACAGCTATAATAAAGAATTTAAACAAATAGACAAAAATTAAAAAGACACACATACTTAGTATTATACGAGTAATAACAATATGAAAATGAAATAACGCAACCAACATATAAAACGAGACAATTACAAAACAAGTGAAACACGAATGATGAATGATGAATGAACGAACGTGACACAGACAGAACCACTCAGACGCAAGGAAATGCAAGTCATTATGAATGATGGAGTATTATTGATATGATGGGGTTTCAAAAGGAACCCGTCATGTTTGGCTACATACACAAACATCATCCGTGAAGTCAGCCCATCCCATTGGTGAACGAAATCGGTCGGGCGCTTTATGTCCAATTCGCAAAATGTCCAATCGTTCAATTCTCAATTCGTCCAGTCCGCAATTGGTCCAATTCTCAATCGGTCCAATTCTCAATTAGTCCAATTTTCAATTGGTCCAATTCGCATTTGGTCCAATGCGCAATTAGTCCAATTTGTAACAGGTCCCATTAGGTTATTATTAAAGTAAAACGCCGTACGCAGGCACGGTACGCGTTGCAGGCAGACGGACGGGTGGACAGATATAGGGTTCCTGTTCTTACCACGGAATCCTAAAAACAGAAGCAAGGGTTAAGTTGTTAAGGTTTTAATACATAGAGTTAAGTGTATGCAGGGAACCCAGTGTACACGCCGGAGGTGCTGACAAAGACGACGATGGTGAACTTCGCTGTGAAGGAGCAGGGCCTTCAGTCGCAGCTGCTGGGTGTGGTGGTGCGCAAGGAGAGGCCGCAGCTCGAGATCATGAAAGACAACCTCGTCCTGAGCATCGCGTTCAACAAGAAGACTCTGGTCTGTCTGACTATTCCTAAAACGTTATAGAACAAGATTTTTTTTGTTTTTTTTTTTGTTTTTATGGAAACTGACACGGTTGGCTACATTTCCTACAACATCCTTGATGTCAGCCCATAACACCGGGTGAACTAGGTGCCACGTCAGTGCTTCCCTTCGGTTGTGCCGGCTACACTGAACTGGACGGAAAACACAGACTATTTACATAGCCGTTTCGACCTAATTTTCATTCAGTGCGGTGGTACCAACCCGGGCGGGTAAACCCTACCACCTAGTAATATAAGAAGGGAGTCATATCCCTCAGTCGCCTTTTACGACCTACACGGGGAGAGATGCAGTGGGGCTATTCTTTTAAAGTACCGGCCCCACAAGGTTCAAAAAAGATGGAAAAGTTAAAAGTATGGCTTATTTCATAACCTGTCCGCTCCTCAGTTATAATATGTCTACATTCCCCAGACTCTCAGCGCCTTACCGCGCGCGGCTTGCGCGCGGTAAAACGCGCGCGACCTTGCGCGCCAACCTCGACATAAACCCAGATATTTCGGAAGCTAATGAAGTTAGATCTATAAACTCTTCTGTTCTAGAAAGCCAATGAAATGACCTTCAAAACCATGGGAAATAAGTGAGGGCTTACTTATTTAGAAGTACCAGATATTTTAGTTAGAAAAAAAAAATCAGAAAAAAAAAGAAATTTTTTAGCTAACTTTTGAGCGACGAAAAATACGACTTTTGTCGCCAACCGAGCTCGTACTGCAACTTCTATAGGTAGAATAACATATAAATAACACGTTTTACTAACCTTTTCCTGAAAGATCCGCTTGAAAACACTTATAATAAATAATTTGGCGAAGGAGCGTCACCTCGAAAATTATGTCAACAAAGAAACTGTCAGCTGACAGCTAGCGTTCGTTTTATTATTCATAATTGGTCTTTGGAGACAAGAAAAAATGGTTAGTTCATAATTGCCGGTGTCACTTATAGCCCTGCTCAACGATTAAAAGAGCAATAGACCAATTCGTGCGACCGTAATTTGAGAATAAAGATGGGCTCCGTTCGGGGACCAAGATAATTGCCGGAAAAAAGTTATGGGCTCCAATCGGGAGCCAAAGGAGCATACAGGTGCTTCGGGTGGCCGAGTGGTTTGGGCATCGGCTTCTCATGCGAGAGGTCCGATATTCGAATTCGGTCGGCGTGTACCAATGAGTTTTTTCTGACGAAACAATTTACGTGCATACTCGTGCTTCATCGTTCGGAACCGGTGTGAATACTGTAGGTCCCTTCCCTTGCCCCTTGCTCAAATTGTAGCCGACCGGGTTGGTACCACCGTACTGGATGTAAGTTGGCTACATCACGTACAACATCCGTGATGTCACCCCATAACACCAAGTGAACTAGGTGCCATGCCAGTGACTCCCTTCATTTCATGTCGGCTACACTGAACTGAACGAAAAACACGAACTATTTACATAGCCATTTCGAACGACGTTCCATTCGGTCAGCCTCCAACGGTCGAACGGTCACCCATCCGAGTACTGACCGCTCTCAGGGTTGCTTAACGACAGTCGACAGACCGCACCACTGAGCAACCGAGGCTAACAGAGTATGTGTATGACCACGATGTATGACGGAGGTTACACGCTCAGTCTGGCATCAGTTCAGTCCGTGACCTTGATCACGACCAGATTGACGCCAGACTGACGCCAGACGTAAAATGCATTCGCACTATGACGGAGGTTACACGCTCAGTTTGGTATCAGTTCAGTCCGTGACCTTGATCACGACCAGATTGATGCCAGACTGACGCCAGATGTAAAATGCATTCGCTCTAACAGTCTGCCGTCAGTCTACCCTGGCTAGACTGACGAAAATTATCAAAATATTTAAAAATCCATCTGTCCATCAGATAATCGATTAAACGCTCAGTCTGGCGTCAGTTTGGCCTGACTGATCGAATGAACTGATGCCAAACTGAGCGTGTAACCTCGGTCTATCAGTCTGCCGTCAGTCTACCCTGGCTTGACTGACGAAAATTATCAAAATATTTAAAAATCCATCAGCCCGGTCCATCAGTCCATCGGTCAATAGATTAAACGGTCAGTCTGGCGTCAGTTTAACCCACAGAGCATCAAATACCTACCGCGGGCGCCCCCTACTAGAGGCGCCCTAAGCGATAATATTTGAAACCCAATAACCGTACGCTGAGCTGCTAGCGCTTCGTATGTGTGTGTGTGTGTGCTAGTATCGACACTACACACAAAGAGGAGCAAGTTAGGCACACGCACAAAACAAATGCACACGCACAACACACATATGTAAGTCATAGGCCTCGCCCACAGGCTTCAACGCCGTTGTAGAGAAATCGCGCTCACGGCGCCTCTAGTAGGGGCGGGCGCGCGCATTTCATGCTCTGTGGTTTAACCAGACTGATGGACTGAACTGATACCAAACTGAGCGTGTAACCTCCGTCTATGCATTGGTTTGCAGCTGGACCTGGAGAATGATCTGCTGCGGATAATGTACGAGTCGCAGGTGCCGCTGCTTGAGAACGAGGAGTTGTTCGCGACGCTGCAGACCTCGCAGAAGACTTCGCAAGACGTGAAGGAGGCCCTCGAGACCTCGCAGGTCACCGAGAAGGAGATCGACACGGCCAGGCAGGTGAGGGACCACTTCTGCTGCTATTCTTCGTTTCAGTTGACAAATCTAAAGTCAGTACTTGATCCTGCTAAAACTAAGTCTACATATATGGGTTTTTAAATTACCGTGGTTGTTAGACATTATTTTTAGAACAAAACAGCTTTACTCACGGTTATTAACGAGGTATGTGGCTCGACGTTTCGGGCCAAGGGTATGGCCCATCTTCATGAGCCCTCTGCCTAGTGCGACGGTTGGCAGAGAACTGATAAGTTAAAAAGTAGTTGAGAAGTTCTCTGCCAACCGTCGCACTAGGCAGAGTGCTCATGAGGATGGGCCATACGCTTGGCCCGAAACGTCGAACCATATAGCTCGTTAATAACCGTAAGTAAAGCTGTTTTGTTCTAAAAATCAGTCTACATAGGTTTCCTAATTGGGTTGTTATAAATTAGACTGTGATACTATTATTGCCCATATCGTTAAAATATCACCGGACAGCATTAAGCCAGTGACAGCTAGTTTGCTGATGTTGTCTGTACTTTTTATGAGGATACATACTTGGTGCTATAAACTTAGCTTTGGACTTAGAAAAAAATTACTTGCATACCTATACGTCCTGCTGCTTCACCATTCGGAACCGGTGTAAATCTGTGGGTCCCTTCCCTTGCCCCTTACTAGGTGGTAGGCTCAAATTTTTATCGACTGGTCTGGTACCACCGTACTGGATGTAAGATGACTGCATAGCAGCCTCTGTTGTGTTCTCTTCTAGTCCAGTATAGCCAGCAATCCAGGTGAGTCTCCGGTGTGGCACCTATTACCTTCGCGGAGGTGATATTGGCTGGTCGGAGTATGTGCTTTGGCCCCTCCATCTCAGCCGCACATACGGGATTACATAAAAAATAAAATAAAAATACTCGGCCAGGGTGTGAACTAGGAATTCTGGCATAAGTCACCATCGCGATTCCATGCTGGTCGGTCCCATATTGTTTTGTTCTAGCAAATCAGAACTGTCTCTATCCCCAGGGCTACGTGCCGGTGGCAACGCGCGCGTCCGTGCTGTTCTTCGCGCTAAACGACCTGTCTCGCATTGACCCCATGTACCAGTTCTCGCTGGACGCATACATCGAACTCTTCAACTACTCCATAGACAGGAGTCCCAAGGCGGGTGAACTCGAGGACAGGATCAAAAATCTCAACGAGTTTCACACTTACGCTGTTTATAAGTGAGTGAACGGCTAAAAGTTAATATTAACATTTAACATTCTCAATCTAACCAACCACCTCAACATTCTTTATTCTTTATTCATCTCATCATTCATGGCAGTGCACTACGCTTGAATTTGTTCTGTTTAGTTTTTACAATCCGGTGATAGTGAGCATAAAATTATACTCCATTTCGTACGGTCTCTATAATATCCTCATCATTTCAGTAGTGCATTTTCTCTATTCCTATGTGTTGCTCGATTGTGAAATGCTCCAAAGTTTGCCGTTTAAAATTATTACGAACACAAAGAAAAGGATTCCAAATTCAAAATGAAAGCAGGTTTTGAGACATCCATCATTTCATTACAGACTATTTATTTCATTACAGACAGTTATTTTACTCCTGAGATGTACATATCTTCCCGCTAGGTTGGCATTACTTGCTGTCAAGTACTACACTCGTTTCGTGCAAATCTCTCGGATTTTTCTATTGTATCAGTGATTAATACAGAACGGCTGCGTAATCGTTAGAACTATTGTTATTAATACATTCATAAATATCTTCAAATATTTCGCACAGGGGAATCGTATAGACCGAATATGGCAACACAGAGCTCAGGTTAGCCAACTTTATAGCTAGAAGGTGAAGTAAGTAACCGCGAACGGTCTCTGTACCTTCTTCCTCACACTCACGAGTGAACAGGAACACTTGCCGCGCCCTGTTCGAGCGGCACAAGCTGCTCTTCTCCTTCCACCTCGTGTCCCGTATACTCTTCCAAGCCGGCAAACTGTCACCCAACGAGTACATCTTCCTGCTGAAGGGTGGCGTCGTGCTCGACAGATCTGAGCAGCCGGACAATCCTACTCGTTAGTCTCCCCGCCTCGCTAATGTCTTCTTACAAAATCACACAACAAAAGTTAAATTAGAAATTTAAAAAACCTCCGACCCTTAAAAAGTCAAAAATAATTTCCAAGGCAGGGGATATGACTCCCTTCTTAATTACTAGGTGGTAGGGCTTAACCCGCCCGGGTTGATACCACCACACTGAATAAAAGGTCGGTCGAAACCGAGGTCTAAACGGCTATGTAAATAGTTTGTGTTTTCCGTCCAGTTCAGTGTAGCCGGCACGACTGAAGGGAAGCACTGATATGGCACCTAGTTCAAACGGTGTTATGGGCTGACATCACGGATGTTGTAGCCTACATCACCTACAACTTGTAGGTGATGTAGCCAACCGTGTCAGTTTCCATAAAAAACAAAAAAACAAAAAATGGAACCACCTCTCACCTTGGCACGGTCTTCCACCGAGTCATGCAGCAGGTGGGTCTTCACGCCTTACTTGCTCCTTGGTGTTATCTTGTCCGAATAATTTGCTAAACGTGCGGTGATCGGTGTTGCGCTGTAATTTACAAGAGTACTTGCAGCACAACACTGATTACTCTGCTTACCCCAATTGTCGGGCTATGGCGTGTGATATGTACATACAAACATACATATTTATCGCAGCGTGGATGCCAGACGAGTGCTGGGACAACGTGACGGAGCTAGACAAGCTTCCCGGCTTCCACGGCGTGATGGAGAGCTTCGAGCTCCTCTCCAGGGAGTGGCAACAATGGTATCTGCATCCCGAGCCCGATGGACAGCCTCTTCTAGGTAGGTCGCATCAGTTTATAGAGTTTAGTCGAGCGTGGACGCCAGGCGCGCGCGGGGACAACGTGACGGAGCTAGACAAGCTTCCCGGCTTCCACGGCGTGATGGAGAGCTTCGAGCTCCTCTCCAGGGAGTGGCAACAATGGTATCTGCATCCCGAGCCCGACGGACAGCCTCTTCTAGGTAGGTCGCATCAGTTTATAGAGTTTAGTCGAGCGTGGACGCCAGGCGCGCGCGGGGACAACGTGACGGAGCTAGACAAGCTTCCCGGCTTCCACGGCGTGATGGAGAGCTTCGACCTCCTCTCCAGGGAGTGGCAACAATGGTATCTGCATCCCGAGCCCGACGGCCAGCCTCTTCTAGGTGAGTCGCATCAGTTTATAGAGTTTAGTCGAGCGTGGACGCCAGGCGCGCGCTGGGACAACGTGATGGAGCTAGACAAGTTTCCCGGCTTCCACGGCGTGATGGAGAGCTTCGAGGTCCTCTCCAGGGAGTGGCAGCAATGGTATCTGCATCCCGAGCCCGACGGACAGCCTCTTCTAGGCGGGTCGCATCAGTTTATAGAGTTTAGTCGAGCGTGGACGCCAGGCGCGCGCGGGGACAACGTGACGGAGCTAGACAAGCTTCCCGGCTTCCACGGCGTGATGGAGAGCTTCGAGCTCCTCTCCAGGGAGTGGCAACAATGGTATCTGCATCCCGAGCCCAACGGCCAGCCTCTTCTAGGTGGGTCGCATCAGTTTATAGAGTTTAGTCGAGCGTGGACGCCAGGCGCGCGCTGGGACAACGTGACGGAGCTAGACAAGCTTCACGGCTTCCACGGCGTGATGGAGAGCTTCGATCTCCTCTCCAGGGAGTGGCAACAATGTTACTAGCTGGTACGGTTTATCCCGCCCGCGTTGGTACCACCGCACTGAGTGAAACGTCGGTTGAAATGGCTATTTTAATAGGCAGTGTTTTCCGTACAGTTCAGTGTAGCCGGCACGACTGAAGGGAAGCACTGGCATGGCACGTATTTAGTTCACCAAAGTGTTATGGGCTGACACCACGAATATAATAGGTGATTTAGCTAACCGTGCCAGATTCTATAAAAAAAAATTATTTACCTTTGCAGGGGACTGGAACTCTATTTGCACGGAATTCCAGAAGATCCTGATCGTGCGTTCGCTGCGCGTGGACCGCGTGTCGCCCGCCGTCACCAACTTCATCGTGAACATGCTGGGCCCGCGCTACGTCGAGCCGCCCGTCCTCGACCTGCGGGTTACTCTCCACTCCTCACTCTCCGCTCTGTCCCTCTCTGATCGTGCGTTCGCTGCGCGTGGACTGCGTATCGCCCGCCGTCACCAACTTCATCGTGAACATGCTGGGCCCGCGCTACGTCGAGTCGCCCGTCCTCGACCTGCGGGTTACTCTCCACTCCTCACTCTCCGCTCTGTCCCTCTCTGATCGTGCGTTCGCTGCGCGTGGACTGCGTATCGCCCGCCGTCACCAACTTCATCGTGAACTTGCTGGGCCCGCGCTACGTCGAGCCGCCCGTCCTCGACCTGCGGGTTACTCTCCACTCCTCTCTCTCCGCTCTGTCCCTCTCTGATCGTGCGCTCGCTGCGCGTGGACCGCATATCGCCCACCGTCATCAACTTCATCGTGAACATGCTGGGCCCGCGCTACGTCGAGCCGCCCATCCTCGACCTGCGGGTTACTCTCCACTCACTCTCCGCTCTGTCCCTCTCTGACTCTGACTGTCTTGCTCGCACTCTAGTTTATTGCTATACCTTTTATTTTTAAATTCGCGTACCCCGTAGGTCCCTTCCCTTCTCACCTTACTAGATGGTAGGGTGAAACCCCCTGGGTTGATACCACCGCACTTAATGAAACTTCAGTCGAAACGGCTATGTAAATAGTTCGTGTTTTCCGTCTAGTTCAGTGTAGCCGGCATGACCGAATGGAAGCACTGACATGGCACCTAGTTCACCCGGTGTTATGGGCTGACATCACGGATGTAGCAGGTGATGTAGCCAACCGTGTCAGTTTCCATAAAAAAGGACATTAATTTGATAAAATTTATGACTAAGTGAATTGGCAACTGTTCTAGGCCGCCTGGGAGGAGTCTACTTGGAAGTCATCGCTACTGCTGGTGCTGTCTCCCGGCGTGGACCCGACCGCCGCACTCATACAGCTGGCCAAGGACGTCAACATGATGGAGCGCTTCCACTCCCTCAGTCTCGGGCAGGGACAGTCGGAAGCCGCTGAGAGGTTATCTCTTGGACCATTCGGAGGTCCGAGGTTCGAATCCGGTCGCCGTGTACCAATGAGTTTTTTCTGACGAAACAATTTACGTGCATAACTAACCTGCTGCTTCACCGTTCGGAACCAGTGTAAAACTGTAGGTCCCTTCCCTTGCCCCTTACTAGGTGGTAGGCTCAAATTGTAGCCGACTGGGTTGGTACCACCGTACTGGATGTAAGATGGCCGCATAGCAGCCTCGATTGTGTTCTCCTCTAGTCCAGTAATAGCCAGCAATCCAGGGAAGTCTCCGGTATGGCACCTACCTTCTCGGAGGTGATATTGGCTAGTCAGAGCATGTGCTTTGGCCCCTCTGACTCAGCCACCCATACCGGATTACATAAAAAAACACTTGAAGTCATTTATAATTTCTGCTTATGAATAACAATTAGGGTGAGGATGAAAATAATGAGTCTTGGGTCTGAGGAGAGAAGTGAAGATGATAATTAGGATCAGAATGTGTAATGATATGATTGATGATCAGGCTAAATGCTAGGGTGATGATGATGATGATGGGGATGATGATGATGGGGATGATGATGATGGAGATGATGATGATGATGGATATGATGATGATGATGGGGATGATGATGATAATGGAGATGATGATGATGGAGATGATAATGATAGAGATAAAGATGTGATGGAGATGATTGTATTGTATTGTATATATACAGGGTGTCCCAGAAACCGACGATAATCCTTTAACAGGAGATAGGGCTGCTAATTACCTCTCAGAATATCTAATTTTAGGTTTAGTAAAAATGGCTTAGTTTTTGAGATATTGTCATTTTTGTAAAAATCCAAAATTTTCTCCCTCAGCTCATTTTTTTAAATGCCACAAGTACAAATGTAAGATTTTCTTAAATCTAGTTTTTTTCAAATATTCCTGAAAAGTAAAGCTTTCACACGGTATAATTTATTTTTTCATGTTTAATCCTGTTTAGCTGAAAAACGACTTAAGAGCCACATGTTAAAAATGTTTCTGCCTCATCCCTTGAGTTTGGCACTTCGCAGTGAAAAAAAAAAATTACTACACTAAAGTGGCATTATGCAACAAAAATACGCCCATCTAATGTAGTTTTTAAAATGGTACATCACTTACCGATTTGCCCAATAATTCATGAGATATTGTTATTTAACTGCAAAAAGACCTCGGAATTTGATAACTGTTCTACCAACTACGAATTGGTATAAAATAAACACTTGAAGTAATTGGTCTTTATTAACCTGTTAAAGTAGATGTTCAAATAGTTTACAAACTGCACAAATGCTAGCTCGACATCTTCTCACAAATGCCCGGTTGATGCGTCGAGCAAGTACTCGATGCAAGTGCAGATACGGCCACCTATGCTATGTAAATAGTTTGTGTTTTCCGTCCACTTGACTATAGTCGGCACGACCGAAGGGAAGCACTGACCAAGTTCACCCGGTGTTATGGGCTGACATCACGGATGTTGTAGGTGATGTAGCCAACCATGTCAGTTTACATAAAAAAAAACCTGAGCTACTGCCGTAATTCTTTCTTTGAGCTCTATGAAGTTTTCCACCGGTTTCCCGTAAACTTTTTCTTTTAGATAGCCTCAATAATAAAAGTCTAACGGATTTAAATCCGGTGACCTAGACGTGCGATCCATCTGTGGGGATATGCTTGGTTTAAAAAATTACGCACTTCTCTAGCGTAATGGGCCAGCCCATTACGCTAGAGAAGTGCGTAATTTTTGCGCAGCCATCATTTTGCAACCACCTCCGTATGGTCAATGGTACATCTTCTAAAAGGCTCTGAAGCTCCTGTTGCAGAAACTCAAGATAATTCGCCCGTTTAAAGTTTCTACAATTCAACGGACGTCTTGTGGCCTCCTAGCCACTTGCATCCCCACAGATAGACAGGATGTCTAGATCACCGGATTTAAATCCGTTAGATTTTTATTATTTGGGCTATATAAAAGAAAAAGTTTACTGGAAACCGGTGGAAAACTTGATAGAGCTAAAAGAAAGAATTACGGCAGTACCTAGCTCAGGTTTTTTTAAATGTAAACTGACATGGTTGGCTACATCACCTACAACCCGTGATGTCAGCCAATAACACCAGGTGAACTTGGTGCCACGTCAGTGCTTCCCTTCGGTCGTGCCGGCTACACTCAACTGGACGGAAAACACAAACTACATAGAATAGGTGGACGTATCTGCACTTGCATCGAGTACTTGCTCGATGCATCAACCGGGCATTTGTGAGAAGATGTCGAGCTAGCATTTGTGTAGGTGGTAAACTATTTGAACATCTACTTTAACAGGTTAATAAATACCAATTTACTTCAAGTGTTTATTTTATTCCAATTCGTACGTGGTAGAACAGTTATCAAATTCCGAGGTCCTTTTGCAGTTAAATAACAATATCTCATAAATTGTTAAGCAAATCGGTAAGTGATGTATCATTTTAAAAACTACATTAGATGAGCGTATTTTTGTTGCATAATGCCACTTTAGTGTAGTAATTTTTTTTTTCACCGCGAAGGGCCAAACTCAAGGGATGAGGCTGAAATTTTTTTAACATGTAGCTCTTAAGTCGTTTTTCAGCTAAACAGAATTAAACATGAAAAAGTAAATTATACCGTGTGAAAGCCTTACTTTTCAGGACTATTTGACAAAAACTAGATTTAAGAAAATCTTACATTTGTACTTGTGGCATTTAAAAAAATGAGCTGAGGGAGAAAATTTTGGATTTTTACAAAAATGACAATATCTCAAAAACTAAGCCATTTTTACTAAACCTAAAATTTGATATTCTGAGAGGTAATTAGCAGCCCTATCTCCTGTTAAAGGATTATCGTCGGTTTCTGGGACACCCTGTATATTGCACTCAAATAGAATATGGGCAAAAGGTAACACTTAATGCCTCTAGGCATTTTCTAACAGAATACCTTTGGGGTATTATAACTGCTAGCTGAGTGGCGGAAAGAGATATTATAAATATTATGATATGACAGATGTACGGGAATACAAAAGATAGATAAACTTAAATATGAATAGTTTAAATACTATACCTAAATACCAGATATGCAGGGTTACTGGTAATTCGATGCATTCCTTTCAGGGGGTTATAGTAGAGGTCATTTGTGTTTTTTTAACCATATAATTCCTATTCCGAAAATGCTTGGTTTACGAGTTATTTAAAATTTTGTGTTTTTTTCGAAAACGTCAACCTTGCTAAAATTTTTTCTTAATAAAAAAAAACCATTGCAATTTTTTTTTAGTTTTGTAATTATTTTGTAAACTACATAGCATAGCAATGCTTGATTGTACAAAATTAATAAAATGGCATGCCACAAATAAAAACAGTACAATATGTTTAAACATGGAAAATAACAGAAATAAAAGCTTGGTTTCATAATTGTACAATTTTTATTTCGAAAAATTTATACTACGTGAAGTGTACAAATCAGTTTAAAAACATTTGCATTTAAGCAGCTTTAAAATAAGATATTATTTATTATAATTAAGCATTTGGTTTCATAAATAATAACTAAATACCTTTTAAAAGAGGCTTTAGGAGCATTACTGTACTGAATGAAAAGATACTTAAAAAATTAACATTATTATTACAAATCCTGTTCAAACTGTTTTTTTTTTTTTTATTGAAACTGACACGGTTGACTGGCTACATCACCTTTTCGAAATAAAAATTGTACAATTAGGAAACCAATTTCTGGTATTTTCCATGTTTAAACATGTACTGTTTTATTTGTGGCATCCCATTTTATTAATTTAATACAATCAAACATTGCTATGCTATGTAGTTTACAAAATAATTAGAAAACTAAAAAAAAATGCAATGGTTTTTTTTTATTAAGAAAAAATTGTAGCAAGGTTGACGTTTTCGAAAAAACACACAAAATTTTAAATAACTCGTAAACCAAGCATTTTCGGAATAGAAATTATATGGTTAAAAAAACCACAAAATACCTCTACTATAACCCCCTGAAAAGAAAGCATCGAATTACCAGTAACCCTGTATACATAAGATTGACTAAATATACTTAGTTTTTACATATTTGTTGACGACCAATCTGCAAAAATCAACTTTCACACGAAAAAAAAAAAAATTTATGTCAAATTAAAATTGAAATATTTTAGTTGTCAAAAAAGAAAATTCTTCTAATAAAAAATCTCGCAATGGAAGTTCTGTTTTGATTTCTCGCTATCATTTTGGTTACTTCGAGCGGATGTATAGTCCAGCACAGCGAGAATGAAAACCAGAGCTTCTACGAAGCGAGACCGAGAGTCAAAGGGTCCACACGATCGCCCTTCGTCCGTCTCGGGAGCAGCGCCCGGTGCGGAGCGTGCACGACCTCACATGAGTCGGTCCTCTATATCGGACTCGGTCGTGCACCGTGCTCCTCGCGCGCCGGTCGCACACGCGCCCCGAGGTGGCGGCGAAGGAGGCGTGGATCCCAATTCTGTGTCTGATCGTGTTGTAGGTGAGCAGCAGCACGGCAGCACCGGTCCCACGCGCTCCTCGCGCTCGACATCCTCGCTCGTCGCGCGTAAGTTGTCGGCGGAGGTGCTCCACGCGCGTCGGCTTATAGAGCTCGAGCGTAAGGTCGCCGAGCGTGAGGCCGAGCGTGAGCGCCTTGCTGCGGAGCGTGAGCACCTAGCAGCAGAGCGTAAGGCCGAGCGCGAGCGCCTAGCTGCGAAGCGTGAGTCCGAGCGTGAGTCCGAGCGTGAGCGCCTAGCTGCGGAGCGTGAGCGCCAACTAGCGGAGCTGGAGTTGCGTGCGGAGCTGGCTGCTATCGACGCCTCAACTGACGCCGGGAGCACGCGCACTGGAAGCGTGCACACATCCCGCACAATAGACTGGGTCAACAACTCGGACTCATTACAGGTTACCGATCATGTCATCAATTCGGAAAATTATACATATTATTCCAACAACAAATCTACACCACAGACGGTGATACCGCGGCGGGCTACAAGTGTAGAGCGAGAGCCTTCTTCGCTCAACGCACACGCGCAGAGCATCCCTGCACGGCCGCCGCTAGGGCGGAGTGGGGCTACGGTCAGTCCGCCACGGCGGTATGAGAGTGGTCAAGTTGATGACATCGGTAAGATAACACAAATTAATACGTCAGCAATCACTAACGAGAAGTCGTCTGAAATTTCTCAACTTGCCTCGGCTATAGCCGCTTTGGCATCGAACTCTAGGTCACAAAGTCGAGTTAAAAAGCCGTGGTACGTAGAGTTGCCTCCTTACTACGGTCATCCCACTCAGTGGTTGGCATTCAAGAGATCTTTCGATGACACTAAAGACTCGTATTCAGCGACGGAAAACCTCGCGCGCCTCCGACATGCGGTACGCGGGGAGGCACATGATGCGGTCGCGTCCCTTCTCGTGTCCGCACGTGAATCTGACGAAGTTCTACACGCGCTGGAGCAACGTTTCGCAAGACCGGAACATATGGTCATGCAAGAGCTTGCCACGATGCGCGCTTTACCTAAACTTAATGAAAATAAAGATATAAATACATTTGCTTGCAGGATTCGTAACTGTGTAGAAACGATTCGTTTGCTGGACAAGCACGAATATCTTCACTCGCCGGAATTGTTCGATGCCATGATAAACAAACTTTCGCCTTGGATGCAAGCGAGGTGGAGAGATTATGCATTTGAAAAACCAAATCAGGTAAAGTTGATTTTATTTTCTGAATTTTTACTTCGCGAGGCTGAAAGTCAAATGAAATTCGGTCCGCTCACACTGCCGCATATCCCGCCGCAACTCGATCATGGTACAAAACGAGAGCAGCGTGGTGCGAAAGGACAGGTTCATTGTATATCAACAGATTCCGATCACGAAGATTATGTTACGTCAGAATCCACCCAAGTGTGTGCGGCCTTTAGAGATAATGTCACCCAGCCAACGGAATGCTCATATTGTAAAGAATCACATGTCACTCATTTCTGCGAAAAGTTTAAATCGCTCGCTGTCGATGACAGGTGGGCCTGGCTGCGTAAATCTAAAGTATGTTACAGGTGCTTGAAGGATACTGCCCATCAGTGGAAAAGCTGCAAAGTAAAGCCGTGCGGTATCAATGGCTGTAGATTGCGTCACAATAGATTACTGCACGGAGGTACCTTTCCCGTCGCTACACCAAAGTCTGAGCAGGAGTCATCTACGATTGAAAGAGCGTGTTTCATTTCTAAGCCATCTCAAATTGGCACCTCCACTTTATCTAGTACTGGTGAAAATCGTTCAACTGACTATGATCAACATGATGAAAGCAATAAGGCCGTTGTGTCGAATACGTTCGTTGAACCCTTTTCGAAGCAAAAGTCATCAAGACAGGTGCTGCTTAAAGTACTTCCGGTAGTAGTGAGTGGGCCAACCGGGGAGGTGAAGACTTACGCCCAGTGGCGGCTTTGACCAATAAATTTTAGTGAGGCGACAAAAATCCACCTACATAGCTTAGACCTGAAGTTTGAGTACCAACACGATGGATCTAGCACCAGTGGTTCTCGAGTTATGACCAAAACAAAAGTTCATGTGACAGATGGATAGATCTCACCGAGACCTGAAGTTTGAGTACCAACACGATCGGTCTAGCACCAGTGGTTCTCGAGTTATGACCAAAACAAAAGTTCATGTGACAGATGGATAGATCTCACCGAGACCTGAAGTTTGAGTACCAACACGATGGGTCTAGCACCAGTGGTTCTCGAGTTATGACCAAAACAAACGTTCATGTGACAGATGGATAGATCTCACCGAGACCTGAAGTTTGAGTACCAACACGATGGGTCTAACGCCAGTGGTTCTCGAGTTATGACCAAAACAAAAGTTCATGTGACAGATAGATAGATCTCACCGAGACCTGAAGTTTGAGTACCGACACGATGGGTCTAGCACCAGTGGTTCTCGAGTTATGACCAAAACAAAAGTTCACGTGACAGATGGATAGATCTCACCGAGACCTGAAGTTTGAGTACCAAAGTACCAACACGTTCGCAGTTCGCGCGCGCCCAGTTGCAGCCGAACTTCGCCGAGCGCGCGCTCCCCTGCCTGCACTACACCCCGCAGCGGACTTCATTCGTTCTCGTACTCGTGTGCCCATAGGGTTATTTATTAGCGCAGCGACGTAATACAAACTCTTTGATATTCCTATGATAGAATTTTGCACATAATTTGAAAAGGTGCCAGGAGAGCAGCCGAGAGAGGCCGTGGGAGCTGTGTGCGCGGGAAGAAATATTATGTGACATGTTATGTTATTTGCAGAGACTCTTACGTATGTACCGATTGTACCCTGGTACTTCAACATCAATCGGACCACAAAATCGTTACCTTTTTGGTAGGGTTGGCCGTGGTGGGGAGCTGTGCGCGGGAAAAAATATTGTATGATATGTTATGTTATTTACTGAGACTCTAATCTACCGATTGTACCCTGGTACTTCATGAGCTTCATGAGCGCTCGCCGCTCGTCTAGGCGAGCGCAGCGACGACGTAATCGTTCATAGTGCAGCAGGATTTATTAGCGCCTCAATATGCCTAGACATGAGCCGGATGTATCCGGCGTCTCACCAACTATACAATTTCATGCAATGTTTTTTCCCGCGCGTGCGGCTCCTTGTCATAGCTGTGTCCCTGGTACTTTTTTCAAATTATGCGCTGTGCTGTATGACATGTTATGTTATTTACTGAGACTCTTATCTACCGATAGTACCCTGGTACTTCAAGAAAACACAGAGCGCTCGCCGCCCGTTTAGGCGAGCGCAGCGACGACGACGTAATCGTTCATGCAGCAGGATTTATCAGCGCCTCAATTGCTAGGTAAATGCAACGAATTCAAGGTCATACTTTTGTCTCTACGAGGTGAAGCGATATGAGCCGGATGTGTCTGGCGTCTCACCAACTGTGCACAATGTCATGCAATGTTTTTTCCCGCGCGTGCGGCTCCTTGTCATTGCTGTGTCCCTGGTACTTTTTCAAATTATGCGCTGTGCTGTATGGTGCTGTCGGCATTTGCGCCAACACCCGCGCGTGGACAAGTACATGTGTATTGTACGCACTAACACATCTTTGGCGCAGAGCTGAAGTATTTCGTTCGTCGCCTCTAAGGACCCCTCTCGCACCACCTCCCCGCGCCGCACCGCCGGCTCGCCTCCGCGCCGCTTTTGGTCTATAATGTTCTCTGATCAGTTTGGATGGACTTTTTTTAAATTTTCTTTCATGGTATTTTGAAATTTTTTTTTTCTTTACCTTCATGATAATTAAGTGAGGCGGTGCTTCACTTGCTTCACCTGGATAACCGCCACTGCTTACGCCTTTTTAGACGAGGGCGCAACTGTCTCACTTATCGATTCAGACGTGGCGAGACGTATCGGAGCGACTGGCCCCGAAACGGATTTGACGATAGGTGCAATTAAAGGCATGGCGATGAAAACGAAAGCTGAACAGGTAAGCTTCCACATAAGGGGTCCAAAATGTAACGAATTATATTTAGTGGAAAATGCTAAATCTACGCCTTCTCTCGGGTTGACACGACAGTCGGTAAAATCTCTAGATCTCTCACATTACGTGCATCTCTGGGATCTCGTTAATGAGCTGTCTTACGAGGACGCCGTTCCGACTGTTCTGATAGGTAGTCCGGATAGTCTGCTTACACTCTCGAAAGAGACGAGGAGTGCTACGAAAAATGAACCAGTTGCCTGTCTTACTTCCCTAGGTTGGGTTCTGCACGGTGTACACAACAGTTGGTCGAAGCCTGTACAATTTGTAAACACGACTGCAGAAAAAGTTCATTTTCTCATAGAAACAGAATCTGAAGACATTGATTCGATTATCAAAGAGCAATACAAATTGGACTGCATAGGTATTACAAAATATAACAGTGTCGGTGTAGAAAATAATCGTGCTTTACAGCTCCTCGATACCACATCGCGGCGGCTGCCAGGTGGACGTTTCGAGGTGGGACTTCTATGGCGCTCAGACAACCCTCGACTGCCAGAAAATTATTCGCAGGCACGGCGCAGGTTAGAGATGCTCGAGAAGAAGCTTATCAAATCTCCACAACTTATGGATTTGTATAATAAAAATATGCAAAGTATGATTGACAAGGGTTATGCGGAAGAATGTACCGGTGAAGTATCGACGAATCCGCTCTGGTATTTACCACACTTTGGTGTTGTGAATCCAGACAAACCAGGTAAACTGCGAATCGTTCATGACGCTGCTTCCAAGTCACATGGCGTCAGTTTAAATTCCTCACTTTTACCGGGACCGGATATGCTGCAGTTGTTGCTAGGCATTCCATTTCGTTTCCGGGAGAGAAGTATTGCCATGACCGCGGACATTCAGGAGATGTTCCCGCAAATAAAAATAAGAGCGGAAGATAGGGACGCTCAGAGATATCTGTGGAGACAAGGAAATACTCAAGGTAAGGTGAAAGAGTATAGAATGAGCTCAATGATCTTTGGAGCGACGTCGAGCCCGTGCACTGCTCACTACATTCGAAATAAAAATGCTATAGAGTTCGAACATACATACCCAGATGCGACGAAAGCTATTCTACGCGACCATTACATGGACGATTACATTGGTAGTGTCGATCACGTTGAGCAGGCTGCTCAACTCGCCTCAGATATTATCACAGTTCATCGGCAGGCTGGCTTTGTGATGAGGGACTGGGCATCAAATAATGCTTCAGTTATAGAGTCGATTCCGGCAGACCTACGTCACACTTCAACACGAAATGTTGAACTCTGCGTTCTGCCGACGTCGATTCGTACTCTAGGTTTAATTTGGAATCCTTCAGAGGACAGTCTCGGCTTTCAGTCGGCTCTGCAGGTCGATAATGTACCAAATGTCTTGACAAAAAGAAAGGTCTTGTCATATCTCATGCGAGTGTACGACCCGCTCGGTCTATTAGGTATAATGATAGTACGTGGACGTATTCTTTTCCAACATACATGGAAAAAGGGTCTCGGCTGGGATGACAATTTTACTTCAGACGAGGACGAGAAATGGAGAACGTGGTTGAAAGATTTGAGTTCAGTCACCAGCCTAAAGTTATCTCGGTGGTATCTGGGTACACCTGGTTACGTCGGATGCGAGCTCCACATTTTTTCAGATGCCAGTGAGCTGGCTTATGCTGCAGTTGCTTATTGGCGTTTTAGCTTATCTGACAGAACGGTGAAGCTTGCTCTCGTGGGTAGTAAGGCTCGAGTCGCACCACTCAAACCGTCGACAATACCCCGACTCGAGCTACAAGGAGCTCTCGTAGCAGCTCGCTTAGCGAGTACGATCTGCAACGAGCACGAGAGAAAACCGACAAAATGCTATTACTGGACAGATTCTATGACTGTTCTTGGATGGCTCCGGAGCGACGCACGAACATTTAAAGCATTTGTGGGACACCGACTCGGAGAGATACTTGAAACCACTAATTTATCTGATTGGAGGTGGATACCGAGTGCTTTGAATGTAGCTGATGATGCTACGCGTTTCAAACCGGGGCGTTTGGAGCTTAATCATCGCTGGTTTGTCGGTCCAGAGTTTCTACTTGGACCACCAGAGATGTGGCCTACGGAACCATCCAAACTTGAGGTTACAACTAACTGCGAAGAAAAGAGAATGAAACCGTTGGACGTATACTGCACCACGACAGTTCAGCCTCTGCGTGCACCGGTTTCCGCAGACGCAGCCCGTTTTAGTAACTGGATGCGATTAATGCTTATGCTCATAAGTATATTCGCGGGTTGAAAGAACGCGTTTTTGCGAAACGTCTAAATTCCTCTTCTCACGGTATCATCCATCCATTGTCATTATCATCTTCAAGAAAAGTCTCAACTTCTATCCAGCTTACTGTCGACGACCTTCGTGCAGCAGAAATTCATGTACTGCGACGCTGTCAAGCTGATTCCTTCAGTGAGGAAATAGCCTGTATTCAAGCTGAACAACCGGTCACGAAGGGTCGACTGGCAAACCTATCCCCCACACTAGATGATCAAGGATTACTCCGCTTGTCGGGACGGATAAAAGCTGTAAGAGGAATCAACAACAATGTTAAAAACCCGATACTGCTGGACGGGAGGCAGTACATTACTCGTCTCTTAGTGCAACAAATACATCAAGAGTACGCACACGCTAATAATGAGACGGTAATAAATGAGATTAGACAGAAATATTGGATCACTCGAATAAGAAATACGGTGAGAACTGTGTCAAGGAAATGCCAAATGTGCAAGAATCGTCGGGCAACACCCCTTAATCCTCCAATGGGCGATCTTCCACTCGATAGACTGGCACATCACTGTAGAGCCTTTACCTTTACGGGACTCGACTATTTTGGACCGGTGGAAGTGTCGCTGTTCAGAAGACGACTAAAGAGATGGGTAGCTCTCTTTACATGCATGACGACCAGAGCCATCCACCTGGAAATAGTTGATAATCTGACCAGTGATTCGGCAATAATGAGTCTGCGACGATTCATTGCTAGGCGAGGAAAACCGACCAAGATTCTATCTGATAATGCAACAACATTTGTGGGAGCCAAAAATCAACTTGCGGCCCTCTTCGATGAAGCTGTGGCGAACTTCGCCCAAAATAAGGGCATCGAATGGAGTTTCATACCGCCCTCGGCACCCTTCATGGGAGGAGCCTGGGAGAGACTTGTTCGTAGCGTAAAGACAGCTCTTATGGTCACTTTACACGAGAGAGCCCCCAAAGAAGAAGTTCTGCACACTCTCCTTCTAGAAGCAGAAGCTATTGTAAATTCTCGACCACTTACACACATCTCCGTTGATGAATCAGATCCAGAAGCATTAACTCCGTTCCATTTTATATTGGGGACGTCATCAACCGCTACTGTAGAGTTGAAATTGGAAGAAGCAGATTTAGTTCGAAGATGTGATTACAAAAAGGCGCTGAGGCTGGCAGACCATTTTTGGTCAAGGTGGATGAAAGAGTATCTCCCAACCCTACTGCCCCGACGACTATCCGGACGGCCGAGCGAAAATATTTCGACTGGAGACCTTGTGTTAATTGTTGACAGTAATCTTCCGAGAGGGGTGTGGCCACGGGGAAGAGTAACCGCTGTATACCCTGGTCAAGATAAGTTTATCCGAGTTGCTGACGTCAAAACGAGCGGAGGAATCTTGCGACGACCCACTAAAAAATTGGTGAAACTGCCAGTCGACCCAGATCCTGTAATATGATAAAGATTGATTAGAAGAAACGATGTCGTCTTCCTCATCTAGGTGTGATGGCTCACAGAGGGGGGCGATGTTGACGACCAATCTGCAAAAATCAACTTTCACACGAAGAAAAAAAAAATTTATGTCAAATTAAAATTGAAATATTTTAGTTGTCAAAAAAGAAAATTCTTCTAATAAAAAATCTCGCAATGGAAGTTCTGTTTTGATTTCTCGATATCAATATTATATTATGTATATTTACACTCTGAACATGAGAGACATAGTTTTGGATGATGATGATGGAGATAATAAGAGATTATAATGATGGAGATGATGATGATGGAGATGATGAAAAGAGGACACTGATCCTCGTCCTCTTAAATAAAGGCAAAAATAAAGACTATGATTAGGATCGACACGCGAATGGTGATGAAGGTAATGATATGAATAAGCAACAAGCTGGAGACGAGGGTGCTTATGATGAAAAGAATGCATCGAATTACCAGTAACCCTGTATATTTACACTATCTGAACATGAGAGACAAAGTTTTGGATGATGATGATGGAGATAATAAGAGATTATAATGATGGAGATGATGATGATGGAGATGATGAAAAGAGGACGAGGATCAGTAAAGGAAAAAATAAAGACTATGATTAGGATCAACACGCGAATGATGATGAAGGTAATGATATGAATGAGCAACAAGGTGAAGACGAGTATGCTTATGATAAAAGTAATGATGATTTGAGATGAGGAAGTGAATGAGAATAGTAAATTTTACTAAATTGACAAGCTACGAATATATTTGTTTATGTAATCCGGTATGGGTGGCTGAGTCGGAGGGGCCAAAACATATGCTCCGACCAGCCAATATCACCTCCGAAAAGGTAGGTGCCATACCGGAGACTTCCCTGGATTGCTGGCTATACTGGACTAGAGGAGAACACAACCGAGGCTGCTATGCGGCCATCTCACATCCAGTACGGTGGTACCAACCCAGTCGGCTACAATTTGAGCCTACCACCTTGTAAGGGGCAAGGGAAGGGACCTACAGTTTTACACCGGTTCCGAACGGTGAAGCAGCAGGTGTAGGTATGCACGTAAATTTTTTCACGCAGACAGGATTCGAACCTCGGACCTCTCGCATGAGAAGCCGATGCCTAAACCACTCATTTTGTCAGCCTCGATAGCTCAGTGGTGCAGACAGTCAACTGTCGCTATTGATTGTTAAACAACGCTGGGCGCGGTCAGTACTTGGACGGGTGACCGCTGATCGTTGGGGGCTGATGGTTCGGATTCCACATAAAACTGTAGGTCCCTTCCCGTCTTACCTTACTAGGTGGTAGGGTTCAACCCGCCCGAGTTGATACCAACGCACTGAATGAAGCGTCGGTCGAAACGGCTATGTAAATAGTTTGTGTTTTCCGTCCAGTTCAGTGTGGCCGGCACGACTGAAGGGAAGCACTGACATGGCACCTAGTTCACCCGGTGTTATGGGCTGACATCACGGATGTTGTAGGTGATATAGCCAACCGTGTCAGTTTCCATAAAAAATGGGTTGTCTGTAAAGTCGGTTTACGGACGATAGTTTTACGTGATAACGTCATACAACCCTTGTTTCATGAATATTCTAAATTTGAAATATTTTCCGACCGGCCAGATATTATGGTACGAGTAGCCTCGTTTTAATTTCTGCGGCCCTGGTACTTTTACAAGCCGACGCTTGGGCCGTTTGTGCCTCTCTATCGCTTGTTACGCGCTCTCGCTTGCACACACAGGCTCAGATGGAACGTGACGTGATATTCGTGCGTGCAGCCGGTGTTCATCAATTTATAAGACGTTATCACGTCAAAAAAACAAAAAAACTCGGCCACCCGCCGCTTAAATGTGAAAACGACTTCAGATTGCTGAAGGCCGGCATGAAGGAGGGCGGCTGGGTGTACCTTGCGAACTGCCACCTGGCGTGCAAGTGGCTGAGCGGACTGCGCGGGCTGGACAACCCCAAGATACACACGCGCTTCCGGCTCTGGATGTCCTCCATGCCGGACGACAAGTTCCCGCTCAACGTGCTGCAGCGCAGCATCAAGATGACCACGGAGCCCCCGCAGGTTTGTAACTACGGCTATGAAAAAAAAAACTATTTATAAAAAATATAAAAATCGATTTCAAAAATGTATGAAATTAAAAAAATCTAACCCTTGAGTTGAAGGCGGCGCAAAAGAAGGCTACACAAAAGCACAAAAGGATATCATCCACTCATGTTTTCTTTCATCCATCATTTTTGCTTCCTTTTTTTTATTTCACACATTTTTGAAGTCGGTTTTTATATTTTTTATAAATAGTTGTTTTTCATTTCAGCATTTATTTTTAATTTTTTGGCGGAATCGCTCTGCCTTCCGACTCGCGATTCCGCCTCGCTTTCCAATCTGATCTTGACCAAATTAAAATGGGACCACCTCAGGGTTATCCCCTTTCAAACAAAAAAGGAATTTTCAAAATCGGCCCACACACAATTGACGGAGTAATCGCGTAACAAACATACAAAAACATACAGACGAATTGAGAACCTCCTCCTTTTTGGAAGTCGGTTGAAAATAGCTCGTTCTTTGCGCTATCGAATTCAGTGTAAGCATCACGGACACAAGAGAAAAGAAATGGCATATCACCCAGTTTCAACAGGATGTTGGAAACTGTAGGTCCCTTCCCTTCTTACCTTACTAGGTGGTAGGGTTTGTCCCGGCCGGGTTGGCACCACCCCAATGAACGAAACGTCGGTCGAAACGGCTATGTACATAAGTCGTGTTTTCCGTCCAGTTCAGTGTAGCCGACATGAAATGAACTGACACGGCACCTAGTTCACCCGGTGTTATGGGCTGACATCACGGATGTTGTAGGTGATGTATCCAACCGTGTCAGTTTCCATAAAAAAAAAGAAAAAAAAGGACGACGTAATGAGCTGACATTTTAAGTGTGATTTTGATATGCACGGGGAGAGATGCAGTGAGGCTATTATTTTTAAGTACCAACCCCACACGGTCGTAGTATCTATTTACTTATAATATAGTGTTGAAAGGTGTTCATGCCAGCATGAACACAAGAGAAGCATACTGACATGTCACTTAGTTGCAGTGAGAGCATGCTTTAATGAGCTGACATTACGGAATCTTGCAAGTGATGTAGCCAAGCTTATCTACATTAATGTATAAAGCGGCCGATATCGGCCGCTGCGTAGGAGATGGGTTAACCCGCCTGGATTGACACCACCGCACCGCACTGAATGAAAGGTCGGTCGAAACGGCTATGTAAATAGTTTGTGTTTTCCGTCCAGTTGAGTGTAGCCGGCACGACCGAAGGGAAGCACTGACGTGGCACCAAGTCCACCCGGTGTTATGGGCTGACATCGCGGATGTTGTAGGTAATGTAGCCAACCGTGTCAGTTTCCATAAAAAAAATAAAAAAAAATCTGCTGGCATGCTCACAGAGTGGATTCGCGAGGAGAGGAGAATTCGGTTCTATCGACTGTCATTCTTATGAAGTACCGACCCCACACAATACAAATAAGTCTGTATAACAAACTATGGCATAATTTAACTTCCAGGGCTTGAAAGGAAACATGATGAGAATCTACTCGAACCTCAACGAGGATAGATTCGACGAGGCCTCACCGAAGTACCGGAAGCTGCTGTTCAGCGTAGCCTTCTTCCACTGTAGCCTCATCGCCAGGAAGCGCTTCCGACAGCTCGGATACAACGCCGTCTACAGCTTCAATGACTCCGACTTTGAAGTTAGTAGCCTTCTTCCACTGCAGCCTCATCGCCAGGAAGCGCTTCCGACAGCTCGGATACAACGCCGTCTACAGCTTCAATGACTCCGACTTTGAAGTTAGTAGCCTTCTTCCACTGCAGCCTCATCGCCAGGAAGCGCTTCCGACAGCTCGGATACAACGCCGTCTACAGCTTCAATGACTCCGACTTTGAAGTTAGTAGCCTTCTTCCACTGCAGCCCCATCGCCAGGAAGCGCTTCCGACAGCTCGGATACAACGCCGTCTACAGCTTCAATGACTCCGACTTTGAAGTTAGTAGCCTTCTTCCACTGCAGCCTCATCGCCAGGAAGCGCTTCCGACAGCTCGGATACAACGCCTTCTACAGCTTCAATGACTCCGACTTTGAAGTTAGTCTCAAGTCAGTCTGCCTGTGTGCTTAACTTACACCGCGGCGCACACAGTCAGTCCGTCAGTCAGTCAGCGTGTAAGTGTGCACTGCTGGACATACGCCTTTTTAGTTTTTATTTAATAATACTATGACGGTTTGGGGGACGCTAACCGTCCACCAAATCTCGATGAAACTATTTTCACCAAAAAGTACTATAAAATGACCGAATCTGGGAAAACGTTTCACAGTTTTTCTTCTGCAAATATTGACCTCTTTCGAACCCTGAAGTTACGAAACCCTGAAACATCCTGTATTTTTACGGTGATTATAAGCTCGCCTCCTTTACTTACTTAATTACAAAGGTATCGGAGAATCTGCTTGTGAACTATCTGGATGAGTACGAGGATACGCCGTGGGCGGCGCTACGCTACCTGTTCGCCGTCATCAACTACGGCGGCCACGTCACCGACGACTGGGACGTGCGCGTCCTCACCGCTTACATACAGCAGTTCTTCTGCCCGGACGCTCTCGATGTGGCCTTCTTCAGGTCAGCTTCCCCTCCTTGTTTTTATCAGCCTATGCGAATTGGACTAATTGCGAATTGGACTAATTGCGAATTGGACCAATTGAAAATTGGACTAATGCTTCACCGTTCGGAACCGGTGTAAAACTGTAGGTCCCTTCCCTATTATTTTTAGAGTTCCGTATCCGGTACGGGGCCCTATTACTAAGCCTAAGCCGTCTGTCTATCTGTCTGTCTGTCTGTCCGTCCGTCCGCCCGTCTGTCTTTCCGAGGGCTGTATCTCTTGAACCGTAATAGGTAGCCCGTTGAAATTTTCACAGAATATGTGTTATTTATTATGGCCAATATAACAACAAATAATAAAAATAAGAAAAAGTAAAAAATTCACCAGTGTTCCCATAGAATAAACCAAAAAGTGTGTGCGCGCGCGCCATCTACCGAATAGAGTGTGAAGCATTTTAACTAATCATGACATTTAACTAATATGAAGCATTTCATAACACGCCAAAGATGGCGTAAGTGGCGCTAACCATGACATGGTGATAAGGAACCCTCGGTGCGCGAGTTAGACTCGCACTTGGCCGGTTTTTTTTATGGAATGATGATGAGACAAATTGTACAGACTCTCGGCCCTCCCGGCGTACCACATTCCGCGGGACGGCTCGCTGGCCGCCTACTGCGACTTCATCGAGATGCTGCCGGCGCAGGAGCGCGCTGAGTCCATTGGCCAGCACGCCGCCGCCGACGTCGCGTGCCTCGCCCAGGACGCCTCGCTCATGTGCGCCACGCTGTTCGCGCTCGCCTCCGCGGGCGGCGCCGGCGGCGGGGGCGGCGAGGATCAAAAGGTGCATGCTTAATTGGACTAATTGCGAATCGGACTAATTGAAAATTGGACTAATTATGAATTGGACCAATTGAAAATTGGACTAATTGCGAATTGGACCAATTGAAAATTGGACTAATTGCGAATTGGACCAATTGCGAACTGGAAGAATTGCGAATTGGACCAATTGCGAACTGGACGAATTGAGAATTGGAACAATTGCGAACTGGACGAATTGAGAATTGAACGATTGGACATAAAACGCCCGACCCCTTAGAAATTGTTTTGTGGAATACTTAAAATGATATTTTTTCTAGAACAAGGATACATCGTAAAATCCAAGATCATTTATTTCATAAGGTACTAACAAAACATTGTGACTTGGGAAGTTTTCTTTTTCAGTTCTTCTTCGCATTGAATTTAGAACTTGCGAAATTTTCGACATGTCCAAGCGTAGTTTACCTACCTATGGATGAAATTATACAATAAACAATAGCTTAATTGTTTTTGTCTTGGTTCTGTATAGCCCTTGTCATTGTTTGTCATTGCTTTCATTGTTTTTCATTGTTTTGCATTGTTGTTTACATTTCATACTATAGTTGCTATTCGAAAGACAATGCAAAATGTATTTGCCCACGAATGATTATAAAAAACTAAACTAAACTGAACTAAGCTTGCCGGTCGTGTGGTATCGCCAGGTGGACGATCTGGCGGCGGAGATGTTGATCAAGTTACCGGGCGAGATCGACGTGGAGACGACGGAGCGCATGATGGGGCCGGAGATTGTGATGCCCATGTGCGTCTCGCTGCTGCAGGAGCTGGGCTACTTTAATACCCTCATCAGCGGCATCAGCAAAGGCATAAAGGTGCTTTCTACGTTTATTTTTTAGGGTTCCGTATCCGTCGTACGGGATCCTCTTACGCCATCTGTTCTTCTGTCTGTCCGAGGGCTGTATCTCTTGAACCGTAATAGGTAGCCTGTTGAAATTTTCACAGAATATGTGTTATAATGGCCGATATAACCATATATAAGAAAAATAAGAAAAAGTAAAAAAAATCACGGGTCCCCATACAAGAAACTAACAGGTGTATGTGCGCCATCTACCGAAAAGAGTATGAAGCATTTAACTAATACATAGATGGCGTGAGTGGCGCTGACCATGACATGGCGATACGGAACCTTCGGTGCGCTAGTTCGACTCGCACTTGGCCGGTTTTTCTTATGGATACGCGAGACACTTCGCACCGTCAACGTGGATTGTTGAGCAGACGACGCCCAAAAGCATTCGGTTGAGAACGGGGGCTGCGAATGCGGTGCCGGCGTGACAGATGCCTTTTTACGCTCCTCTTGAAAGATCCTAAGGCGTACACTGGAGGAAACACATCGGGAGGAAGGGCATTCCAGAGTTTTGCAGTGCGTATAGTGTATATTTTTTTCTATTGCTATAGAATTTTAATATCCTTTATTGCTGTCATATATTTATTTTATAATACTGGTTGATTGGCATTATCTGCCAATCAACCAGTATTATTTGGAAACAATATATAAGGCTAGCAATAAAGCAGTAAAGAATGAAACAAACTTAATACTAATGAACAATTTTACACCGATTCCTAACTGTAAAGCATCAGGTTAAGGAATGCACCAAAATTGACTTCCCTTCTTACCTTACTAGGTGGTAGGGTTCATCTCGCCCGGGTTGCTACCACCGCACTGAATGAAACGTCGTCGGTCGAAACGGCTATGTAAATAGTTGGTGATTTTCCGTCCAGTTCAGTGTAGCCGACATGAAATTAAGGGAAGCGCTCATCACGGATGTTGTAAGTGATGCAGCCAACCATGTCAATTACCATTAAAAAAATTGTTCAATCACATAAAATTATTGTTGAACGTCGACGGTATCGATCCGGACTCTGAGATCATCCTCCGCTTTTGTGATTGCGGTTAATACGATTTCAATAAATTGTAAGTTGGCTGACACTAATGTCTTGAATGTCTGCAGGAGCTTCGTCGCGCAATTGAAGGCCTGGTCATAATGTCGGAAGAGTTGGAAGATATGTACGAGTGCACATTTGAAGGCCGCGTTCCCAAGTCGTGGAAGAAAGGTAAGCACATTGAAGAATTTTATTTAAACCCTGACAATCGACAGCATCTCTTGGATAATAATATGAATTGTTTTGGAAATCAATGGAGTGTAACAGAAGCTGTTGTGCGTAAATAATATAATATAAGTATCCCAGAATTTGGTTCATCACCTTCTAGTCTCGTGACGATAGCTCATTACTCTACGTTCTCTCTTACTCTACATAATTTCCTTTCACTTTCACTATTGGGTTCATCATCTTCTACTCTCGTGATGACAGCTCATTACTCTACGTTCCTTCTTACTCTACATCGTTTCCTTTCACATGCACTATTGGGTTCATCACCTTCTACTCTCGTGATGACAGCTCATTACTCTGCATTCTTCTTTGCCCTACATCGTTTCCTTTCACTTGCACTATTGGGTTCGTCAACTTCTACTGTCGTGATGATAGCTCATTACTCTACGATCTTTCTTACTTTGCATCGTTTCCTTTGACTTGAACTATTGGGTTCATCACCTTCTACTGTCGTCATGACAGCTCATTACTTTACGATCTTTCTTGCTCTGCATCGTTTCCTTTCACTTGAACTATTGGCTTCATCACCTTCTACTCTCGTGATGACAGCTCATTACACTACTTTCTTTCTTACTCTACATCGTTTCCTTTCACTTGCACCTTCCGCCAGTAAGACGAGGAGAGGCAGGGAACGCCACAGTATCGAAAATTTCTAACAAAGGCAGATTTTATTTTTACTTTAAATTTTGATTTTATGTGGTCAGAATTATCAAGCTTAAATTATAGTTATTCTACCTCTAAAACTGTATTTTAACACTCAGCGGTGTCTATTGTGTAGCTAGTAACTAGTAACAATGTATTAAATAAATAAATAAATAAAAAACCATTTATTGAGTGTGATAAACATTTGCATACAGAGCAGTAATACTTAGTCTAACTTAATACATTTATTTACATGATTTATGTTGTTGCTGACTGGTGTAACGGTGCTTACTCAAAAGGCAATGGGTATTGCATACGAGCAATCTCTTACCCCCTTCCTAAGTGATATAATCTGCTTATTTGACATCTCTTTTGCGGTCAGACTTCATTTAGTGGCAGAAATTATCAATACAAAATTTACAATTATGAAACAATAAAATATAAATATAAATATGAATAAAATATTTGAATTTGAATTTTGAATTTGAAACAGCAAGACTAACATAACAAAAAAAAAACCAACAAACTACCCACAGGGAACTACCCACCTACAACTATTTGTCGATTTTGATCGATTTGTATTGTAATAGAAGACGTAAGAAAAAACCCCGCGAAGTTTCTTGCCGGCTCTTCTTTGTGCGTGTAATCGAACCGGATTGTAAAAACAAAACAGGATCATTTCAAGCTTAGTGTACTACCAATACGAATCAATCAATATCAATACTAATAATAAATCTGTAAGGGATGGTTATGGAGTAACTTACTTTGTTTTACGAGATATTAAAACTAAATTGACGATTTTTAGAAATCTTTCTGTATGTATGTATGCATGTTCCTCCATAACTCTTAAACCGATCATCCGAATTCGATGAAACTTAGTACAAGCACATTTAACTATGCGTGACACAGGATAGGCTAAATAAAATTCAGTTCCGGTTACGCTAAGATGTGGCTCTCATACAAACAGAATTGTTCCGCGCGCCGACATAGAGGTACGGTAGCGGGATTACTTCCTTACTTTCTTCTTTTTAAATACCAATTTCACGCGAGCGAAGCCACGGGCAAAATCCTTCCTTACCTTTAATAAAATCCAACGTTTGCTTTCTGTCTGTCTGTCTGTCTGTCCGCTTATAACTCGAGAAACACTGAACCGATTTTAAATTTAAAAAAAATCTACGGATAGCTTGATTCTTCCCATCAACTATAGGCTACTTACTATCACGCTAAATGGCTTATGAGGGTAGCAGAGAAGTCAAATATGAGAGCGGGCTGAGCCGCGGGCAATAGCTCGTGATAAATAAATAATAAAGAACAGTGATGAAAGTCGTCTTGGCGCGCAGGCCGGCCGTCACAGAAGCCGCTGGGCTCGTGGTGCCGGGAGCTGGCGATGCGTGGCGCTCACCTGGCGGCGTGGGCGGGAGCGCCTCGGTCGCCGCCGACGCTGTGCTGGCTGCCAGCGCTCATGGCCCCCACGGGCTTCCTCACCGCCGTCATGCAGGTCACTCACTCGTATGCACGCATTTTAGAGCAGTGGCGCCCATACTTTTTAGGTGTCCGTATCCCGTACGGAAGCCTATTACTAAGGCCGGGACTTCATGCATCCGTTTCTCTCCGGAGTTGACTAAAATAGGCCCCACCCACCGGTGCGAGCGACAGAGTGAGAACTTCATGCATCCGTTTCTCACTCTGTCGCTCGCACCGGTGGGTGTGGCCTATTTTAGTCAACTCCGGGGAGAAACGGATGCATGAAGTCCGGGCCTAAGCCTCCGCCGTCTGTCTGTCTGTCTGTCTGTCTGTCCGTCCGTCCGTCTGTCTGTCCGAGGGCTGTATCTCTAGAACCGTAATAGTTAGCCCGTTGAAATTTTCACAGAATATGTGTTATTATGATCGATATAACAGCAAATAATAAAAATAAGAAAAAGTAACAAATTCACGGGGGTTCCCATAGAAGAAACCAAAAAATGTACATGCGCGCGCCATCTACCGAATAGATTATGAAGCATTTTAACTAATCACGACATTTAAATAATATGAAGCATTTCATAACACGCCATCTAGATGGCGTGTGTGGCGCTAGCCATGACATGGCGTCACGGAACCCTCGGTGCGCGAATTCGAATCGCACTTGGCCGGTTTTTTTGTAATAATGTCTGACAACCATACGGTAATTTAAAAATGTCTTTTTAACTGGTTTCCTGAACGCCTCTTGCACTGCGCGTGCGCAGACGGTGGCGCGCGGTGAGGGTTGGCCGATAGACACACTGTGTTGGCAGTTCAACGTGATGACACTGGATGAAGCCGCCTTCGTTCGACCTCCGAGAGATGGAGGAGTTTACGTCAGGTGTGTATCAAAGTGTTTTTAACCCCCGACCACAGATCACGGAATACCCCCCGCGCGCGCCCCTCCTAGAGACGCCCTAAGCGATAATATTTGAAACCCAATAACTGGACGCAGTGCTACTAGCGCTTCGTGTGTGTGTGTGTGTGTGTGTTAGTATCGACACTACACACAAAGAAGAGCAAGTTAGGCACACGCACAAAACAAATGCACACGCACAACACACATATGTAAGTCATAGTCCACGCTTACAGGCTTCAACGCCGTTGTAGAGAAATCGCGCTCAGGGCGCCCCTAGGAGGCGCGGCGCGCGGCATTTCGTGCTCTGTGGGTGTGTATCAAAGTGTTTTTAACCCCCGACGAAAAACACGGAGGGGTGTTATAAATTTGACGTGTGTGTGTGTGTGAGTGAGGGAGGGTGTGTTTGTGGGGGTGTGTGTGTGTCTGCGGCATCGTAGCTCCCAAACGGATCGACCGATTTGGATGCGGGTTTTTTTTTATTACGAAGCTTGTTTAGTCGGGATGGTTCTTAGCTATGTTTGTTTTTTAATAAGTAATAAAGAAATTAATTATATTAAAAAGTGGACCGATTTTCATGCGGTTTTTTTTTTAAAGCTTGAAATAAAAGTTAAATTACAAATTAAAAAAAACCCCCGACCCTTAAAAAGTCCAAAATAATTTCCGTTTACTTACTTAAAGGAGTCGGGAGACCGCTAAGTAAATAAAATAACATCCAAAGGTTGACTGTAAGAAATCTCTGTAAGGGATAAGTCCGCCTTTGCACCTTATGCAAATTTTCTAATGTATTTGTTACTGTTTAATGTTTACTGGAGCAATAAGGAATTTTCTATTTATCTATCTAAAATATAAAAACTCAGAGCTGCGCGGGAATTTACTTAGCGGTCTCCCGACTCCTTTAAGTAAGTAAACGGAAATTATTTTGGACTTTTTAAGGCTCGGGGGTTTTTTTAGTTTCGAAATTTCATTGAGCAATGTATTCGTGTGTCCCGTTCGGTTCAGTGTAGCCGACTTTTTTTTTATGAAATCTGACCCGGTTGGCTACATCACCTACAACATCTGTGATGTCAGCCCATAGCACCGGGTGAACTAGGTGCCATTTTTTTATGTAAACCAGCATGGGTAGCTGTGCTGAGAGACCAATGGTGCAGCCGACAGAGCCAAAATTATCTCTCCTCGCGAAACCACGCTCAGTTAGGTGCCATGCCAGCAGATTTGCGGACTGTTTCTAGGCTGTCTAGCCTGTTAATACGACGCTTGAAGACACCCAGGTTAAAGGATTCAGGAAATACACTCGCCGGAAGACAGTTCCACACTCTAGCGGTGCGACAAAGAAACGATTTAGAGAACCGACGGGTTCTCAAAAGCCCAATGTCAACAACAAAAGGGTGCTGAGTCTCTCTGCGACGAGGCATGCGGAGATAGGACGGGTGGCGCATAGAATAAGGGATGCTAGTTTTTTTTTTTTTTTGTTTATGTAAACTGACACGGTTGGCTACATCACCTACAACGTCCGTGATGTCAGCCCATAACACCGGGTGAACTAGGTGCCATGTCAGCGCTTCCCCCTTTGATCGTGCCGGCTACACTGAACTGGTCGGAAAACACAAACTATGTACATAGCCGTTTCAACCGACGTTTCATTCAGTGCGGTGGTACCAACCCGGACGGGTTAAACCCTACCACCAAGTAAGATTAGGAGGGAAGGGACCTACAGTTTTACGAGGAATCCGAACCTCGGTCAGCCTCCAACGGTCAGCGGTCACCCATCCAAGTACTGACCGCACCCAGCGTTGCTTAACATTCAATAGCGACAGCTGACTGTCTGCACCACTGAGCTATCGAGACTGACAAAAGAGGCTAGTTCCACAGAGCAGCGTCCGTGATAGCATCTGTAAAACAGATGCCATGCTTTCCCTTCATTTCATGTCGTCTACACTAAAGTGGACGAAAAACACAAACTAAGTACATATTTACATAGCCGTTTCGACCGACGTTTCACTCAGTGCGGTGATACCAACCAGGCCGGGATAAACCTAGTAAGGTAAGAAGGAAAGGGATCTACAGTATAACGTTTTTTTTTTTTATGTAATCCGGTATGGGTGGCTGAGTCAGAGGGGCCAAAGCGCATGCTCTGACTAGCCAATATCACCTCCGAGAAGGTAGGTGCCATACCGGAGACTTCCCTGGGTTGCTGGCTATACTGGACTAGAGGAGAACACAACCGAGGCTGCTATGCGGCCATCTTACATCCAGTACGGTGGTACCAACCCAGTCGGCTACAATTTGAGCCTACCACCTAGTAAGGGGCAAGGGAAGGGACCTACAGTTTTACACCGGTTCCGAACGGTGAAGCAGCAGGTGTAGGTATGCACGTAAATTTTTTCGTCAGAAAAAACTCATTGGTACACGCCGACCGGATTCAAACCTCGGACCTCCCGCATGAGAAGCCGATGCTCAAACCATTCGGCCACCCGCCGCACGTGGAATCCGAACCACGGTCAGCCTCCAACGGTCGAGCGGTCACCCATCCAAGTACGACCGCGCTCAGCGTTGCTTAACAACAGTCGACCGACCGCGCCACTGAGCTACCGAGACTGACATAATATGTAGATACATCCCTACATGTACATAATTATATATATACAATAAAAATATGTTTCGGCCCAGAATGACAACTTCCTAAAATGGCCACTTCCCAAAAGGACCACACCCTAGATTGACCATTCCCAGATCGTCCTTTGTAATATACATCAACTCTTATGTACTATATATAAGGTGCTTCGTTATTCATGTCAATAACTTCGCGAGGGTTACATACGCACTCAAACATTAGAAGAAAACATATGTTAATAGGAGCATTTTTTTTCCCTAACAAAAAATTAAAATCAAATAAGTAGCTGTAAAAACCAATCATAGTGACCTTGTGACTCACTTACAACAAACAGCTGTTCTGCGTTTGAACATAGTACGGTTATTGACCCCGTACAATGCAAGTTACCTACTGTTACACACAGGTTAATGTTTAGGTAGCAAACATGTTTTGTTAAATTTCTCGAAAAGTAATGCTAAAAACATATAATTTTTTTGCGTAACGTGTTTATTTGAGTGTGTATGTAACCCTCCCGAAACATTTGACATGAATAACGAAGCACCTTATATACATATCTACTTTACAAAAAAAAAATATATCAGATAGAAGTGGATAGAAGATTTAAGGGCATCGATGAGTGAGATAATATTGTTTTACCTACTCATCGTCTTATTTCTGACAGAAAAATTGTGTCATGTTCGATTCTAGCACGCTCTAATCATGTTTAGCTAACATTCTGACGGATGCTGCTCTGTGGAACTAGCATACCTTATTCTCTGCCACCCGTCCTATCTCCGCATGACTCGTCTCAGAGAGACTTAGCCAGCACCCTTTTGTTGTTGACATTGGACTTTTTTGAGAACACATCGGCTCTCTAAATCGTTTCTTTGGCGCACCGTTAGGGTGTGGAACTGTCTTCCGGCGAGTGTATTTCCCGAATCCTTCAACCTGGTTGTCTTCAAACGTCGTATTAACAGGCTAGACAGCCTAGCAATAGTCAGCAAATCTGCTGGCATGGCACCTAACTGAGCGTGGTTTCGCGAGGAGGGGTGATTTTGGCTCTGTCGACTGCACCATTGGTCTCTCGGCACAGCCACCTATGTTGGTTTGCATTAAAAAAAAACATAACACATGACGTTTTAACAATTTGCTGGATTATCCCCTTATACATGTGATAAGTGGGTCAATGCGTCTGTATGTGTAGGGGCTTGTACCTGGAGGGTGCGAGCTGGAACAAGAAGGAGGGCTGGCTGCAGGAGCCGCAGCCCATGCAGCTGGTGTGCGGCGTCGCGCCCATACACTTCAAGCCGACCCACTTGTCAATGTGTCTGTATGTGCAGGGGCTTGTACCTGGAGGGTGCGAGCTGGAACAAGAAGGAGGGCTGGCTGCTGAAGCCGGAGCCCATGCAGCTGGTGTGCGGCGTCGCGCCCATACACTTCAAGCCGACCCACTTGTCAATGTGTCTGTATGTGTAGGGGCTTGTACCTGGAGGGGGCGAGCTGGAACAAGAAGGAGGGCTGGCTGCAGGAGCCGCAGCCCATGCAGCTGGTGTGCGGCGTCGCGCCCATACACTTCAAGCCGACCCACTTGTCAATGTGTCTGTATGTGTAGGGGCTTGTACCTGGAGGGTGCGAGCTGGAACAAGAAGGAGGGCTGGCTGCAGGAGCCGCAGCCCATGCAGCTGGTGTGCGGCGTCGCGCCCATACACTTCAAGCCGACCCACTTGTCAATGTGTCTGTATGTGTAGGGGCTTGTACCTGGAGGGTGCGAGCTGGAACAAGAAGGAGGGCTGGCTGCAGGAGCCGCAGCCCATGCAGCTGGTGTGCGGCGTCGCTCCCATACACTTCAAGCCGACCCACTTGTCAATGTGTCTGTATGTGTAGGGGCTTGTACCTGGAGGGTGCGAGCTGGAACAAGAAGGAGGGCTGGCTGCAGGAGCCGCAGCCCATGCAGCTGGTGTGCGGCGTCGCTCCCATACACTTCAAGCCGATCCGCGCTGCCACCGCCAAGAAGCTCCGCAGTCAGTAATCACAACGCATTACTCGCGAAAGCGACATTAGAATAGGGTTGCCATTCGTCCCGGTACACCGGGACTTGCCGCCGGTTTAGAATCTCAGTCCCGGTCGTCCCGCCTGACCACCAGATGTCCCGGTCCGGAACCAAAAGCCAGTTAGTTTTATCCTTACTAAAAATAAAAAATCTTCGAATGGTTTAGTGTTGCTTCTTATTTCCTAACACTCCTTTCAGAGAGTTGCAGGAATCATGAGTCCGCACATTTTAGTCGCAGATATCAATAATTGACATCTGCGTTATTATTAAGTGTATACATGGACAACGAACGTTCAGTAGTGACTTTTGGCTAACTATCTGTGAGCTTACAGAGCTGCGTGGATCGGCCTGAATCGGACACTTTTCAGGGGCCTATAATTTATTGGCTATCGACATTTAAAACGATTGCCTACCTAATAGAAAGTATGTATAATCTGTCCTTAAATGTAAAAGATACCTATAAACTAAAATTTAATTTAATATTCATAGAACAGGTGCTGCATTTCCCGTTTCAAAAACAACCAACTTTTCCTTGCCTTCCTTTTGCTTTTACCTGCACCTTTATGGCAACCCTACATTAGAATACTTGTGATCTGACAAAAGCTTTTGAATGTGTGAATCTGAAAACTCAATCTAATTTTTAGCAATGTTGTGTTATGTGTGTGAGTGTGACGATGTTCTTCAATCTAATGACTGTAATTACAAATAATTCTAAAGAAAAAAAAAACACATTTAATATCTAAGAAAAAAATAACATTTCAAGACGCGTGTCACTCTGGGATCTGTTTAGGACCATTTTTGTTTTACTTTGCAGTTTAAGAATCAGATTATCAGTTTTAGACTCTCGACCGATGATGTGTCGGTGGCGTTGTGTTCACAGGTCGGTACATTTGCCCGTGTTACTACCACCCACTTAGAAAAGACGCGCTGGTGGTGGCGGTGGAGCTACACTCCGGCAAGGAGATGTCGGACTTCTGGGTGAAGCGAGGCACGGCTCTACTCTGCACACTCTCCACTTAGCGTCCTTACCATAATGTTGCTTATATTTTGTTTTGAAAGAAACAATGTTCTAATGTTTGTTAATTAAAGGATAATAATTACGTTGAAGCTAATGAGTAATAAATAATTAGAGACATTTTTAAAGAGTTTTATTGCTCGACTAGCTGAGCCCGTGGCTTCGCTCGCGGCAACTTTAAGGTACTACGACTAGAAATGCAAATTTATAGTCGTAGTACCTAAAAATGTTGTACGAGATGTCAATTCTGAACGTTTTTAAAAAAATGCACATAATATCATAAAAAACAAATGACTCCGATTTGTTTACTTATTTTTCCCTGGGTAAGTAGTCGTAAACCAAATGTCGATTTTTTCTTCCGCGTGAACTTTGAAGACTTGATCTCAGAAACTAAAGAGAATTTGAATGGATTTTTTATAGCAAAATGACGCCATTTGTTATATTTATCGTTCACACGCTTTTCAAATTTTTAATGCGAAGGATCGCAATTTATGAAAAAACGCCTTATCAAAAAGATACTGCAATATGTGCGTACGATCGATACGCTACGCCGCCACGCCGCCGGCGCCGCCGCCGCCGTTGGCGTTACTACGCGTACTACATAACGTCAGCAAGTGTAGCAAAATCGCATCACACTTACAAGCGATAACAGGACAAGTGGCCCACATTTGTAGATGCCCACTCTGTTGATTCGCAATCGAATCGAATGTTGTGTTGACACCTCGCCGCCGCCTTCAAAATGCGACTCGCGTAGGACAACCACTTGTTGGGCAACGTCGGTTTACCTGGGACAGATTTAACAGCTCTGTGAAAGGTGGTGAAGATCACTAGCACCTGTTGTACTTAACGCGACATAGTGTGTGGTCATTCGCTGCACGGATATCCTTGACACTACCAAGAGACGAGTTATAGTGCCCGGGACGAATCTCGGCGTGTCGTGGCCGCAGCGGGCGACCCGCCACGCGAATAAACTATACAAGTACGGTGCGGGTGCGAGGGAGAACACCGACGAACCGCTGCGGCGGCGACACGCCAAGATCCGCCCCGCGCATTATACCGCCGTGTGGGGTCGATACTTAAAAATAATAGCCTCACTGCATCTCTCCCCGTGCATGTCGCAAAAGGCGACTAAGAGATTCACTAAACATAAGTTAGTTTTTAAGTTTATAATTCATTTTTAGAGTTCCGCATCCGTCGTACGGGACCCTATTACTAAGCCTCCTCCGTCTGTCTGTCTGTCTGTCTGTCCATCTGTCCGAGGGCTGTATAATCTTGAACCGTAATAGGAAGCCGGTTGAAATTTTCACAGAATATGTGTTATTTTATTATAGCCGATATAACAACAAGTAATAAAAATAAGAAAGAGTAAAAAAATTACGGGGGTCCCCATACAAGAAACTAAAAAGTGTATGCGCGCCATCTACCGAAAAGAGTATGAAGCAATTTAACTAATACATAGATGACGTGAGTGGCGCTGACCATGACATGGCGATACGGAACCCTCGGTGCCCGAGTTCGACTAGCACTTGTCCGGTTTTTATTTTATGTAGGTAATTATTTTATTTCGTCTACATAATCTTTTATAATTATTTTTTCTTTTGTTTTACAACGTTCTTTTGTTTCTTTTCTTTTTGTGTTTGTTCTTGTTGTAAACTAATTGTTTTTATTTGACTTGTTATATGAAGTATCAAAATTGACGATGGCACTATACACCAGATATAGGTAATGTAAATAGGCAGAGTGGTCAGATTCTTGAGTGTTCATGCTTATGCTGTAAATATTAATGTTCTTATGAGCGGTAGTATGCGTTAATTATTGTAAATTACTTGAATTATAATACTTATATATAAGGTACTAACAAAACATTGTGACTTGCGAAGTTTGTTTGTCAGTTCTTCTTCGCATTGAATTTAGAACTGGCGGAATTTTCGACATGTCCAAGCGTAGGTTCAGGGCCGTCTCAAGGGCGGGGCGAGCGGGGCCGTCGCCCCGGGCGCCCTGCGCCAGAGGGGCGCCGCGCCGCAGGCACCCCGATCGTTTGCCGCACAGGCTTTCCTTCCGCCGCCTCCGCCGCCTAAGCTTTCTCTAAAATTACGCGTCGGAAACAAAAGACGTACCTGCTTTAAAATATGTATCAATAATAAATAAACACTAGCTATTGTGCATTGCCACGAGTTCGGTACAGTAAGTAAGGTAAATTTGGTGACCCGGTCGGGGCGCGCGCGAGCAGGGTGAGGCGCGCGCCGAAGCGAGACAGATGTAATATCATCATTCGCCAACGCAAAAGCTCGTAAAATTCCATTGTAATTTTTGTTTATCCTGTTAAGACTAATACATTAATAAATTTATAATAAATCGTTGGTTCCATTTAATCGTTCTATGTATTTCTGTACTTTCTTTCTACTTTATATCTCTAGACACTTTACTTTATTAAAATATGTTTCCTTAAAGTAATGTTTTTTATTAATTTAACCCTAATATTACCTACACATTAAGTGCACTAACATAAAATTAAAAATTAAAATTAATTTAAACTCGCCGCATAAAATAAAATCACGTATGATGTTAGAGTTTGGGACGGCAGCGGACGGAGGGGCACTATTATAAGCTTGTGTTTGCCCCGGGCACCTATTACTCAAGAGACGGGCCTGCGTAGGTTACCTACCTATGGATGAAATTATACAATAAACAATAAACAATTTTCTGAATATTTCTTTTAATTGGAATTTAGTCCCATTTTATGACATGCACGGGGAGATATGCAGTGTGGCTATTATTTTAAATACCGGCCCCCACACGATGCATCAATGGTATCATACTACTCGAACTTTACGCGGAATGACACAATAGCACTGCGGCACAGATTACTTAATAGTTACTTCGTACTGCGGGCTTACTCTAGATACGAGTACCTACGCATTGCGTAACATTCCAGCAACCGCCCGTGTCCTGTGCCCGAGGAAGGACATCGCTTTCTTCCTTACGCCACCTCCGGCCATATACTTATGATAATTACAAATTACACAATCATTCACGACGCACGACAATACCGTCGCGTCGGCCGGCACCGCTGCTCGCCCGCCAACAGTCATAGACTAGGGCTAATTTGTACATACATATCACACACGCTGAGTGCCGCAGGCGACCAAATGTTCATGGGCTTCGTTAGACACCTCATGGGTGGAACGGTGCCACATTTCGCGCTTTATATAAAAAAATATAGTTCTCTCTATCTTGCACGCTGAATTACCATGCTGCTCCTAAATACCTATCCGACCGTTTCCAATTTATCTCCTCCCACTGTGTCCCAATATGATCCTCCGATACCCTTGTCCTAGATATCCCGTCCCCCTTCCCAGTCATTTACAGACTCTTCCTCAGTGCACACTGCACGCATGTGGAACGATCGACGAATTCCTCTGCGATTACGTTAGTGTGCATCAAATTCTTCCCTCGTCCTCCTTAAGCAGACCTTGTCTACCAAGCCGCAGAATTTGACCGAGATATACGTATCTACTATTCAACCTGTTCGATCACTTCTCCGTCAATAACTTTGTCCTCCCGTCATAGCTTCGGTCGCCATGACCTTGGTTTTGTCCCGGTTCATCTTCAGACCCACCTTCATCGACGCTGTATAAAGGTCTTCCAGCATGTTCTGAAGTTGAACTCGGGAATTTGACAGAAGAACAATGTCATCGACGAAGCGAATATGACGGAGATAGTCTCCATTTCGTTGATACCCATGTTGCCCCACTCAAGACTCTTAATGCTTTTGTGAAGATCACTTTTTTTTTTATTGCTTCCGAGCTGGGTGGCTCTGCCCGAGGTCGAAGCCTCAGGCGCAGCCAATTTCACCCCCGAAGAGGTGCCAGTCCGGCTTGTCGCCGGGGAAAGGTTATTAACCCGCGATTTGAAGATCCGTGGTTCGTAGGAGTTAGAAAAGGTATTCCCCGGGAGCCCGTTCCAGACCTTTCAGTGCGGCACAAGAACATCCCCCACTTTACACTGAACTGGACGGAAAATTACGAACTATTTGGACCAATCTTCATTGAATGCTGTTGTACCAACACGGACGAGACATACACTCACCGACATGTGTTCCACTCCGCAAAGCTTCATTATAAACAATTTTTTTATGGAAACTGACACGGTTGGCTACATCACCTACAACATCCGTGATGTCAGCCCATAACACCCGGTGAACTAGGGGCCATGTCAGTGCTTCCCTTCATTTCATGTCGGCTACACTGAACTAGACGGAAAACACGAACTATTTACATAGCCGTTTCGACCAACGTTTCATTCAGTGCGGTGGTATCAGCCCGGGCGGGTTGAACCCTACCACCTAGTAAGGTAAGAAGGGAAGGGACCTACAGTTTTACGTGGAATCCGAACCACGGTCAGCCTCCAACGGCCGAGCGGTCACCCATCCAAGAACTGACCGGCCCAGCGTTGCTTATGCACGACTGAGCTATCGAGGCTCAGCACATCAGTAGATCAGCAACATCCAGCAATTTGTTGCAGAGCACACTGGCCGCACTAGCCACCGCTGTGATCGCGGCGCGGCGGGTTGCGTAAGCGCAGATTGGGAACGTTTGAAACGATATCTCTTCTGTTACACTTTTATTTGTCGCACTAAAGATAACTAGACATTGTATACACTTTTATTCGTCGCACTAAAGATAACTAGACATTGTATAGTATTATTGGGAGAAATCGTTTGTCAGGCGTTAAGACGAGACGGAAGTTAACTTTCTCCACACAAAATCGTCTTTCGGCATTTATGTTTATTACCCCCCTAAAGCTTATCCGATTTTTAATTTTTTTTTTCTTGTCTTAAGGACAGTCCAATCTACGATCTTGTAATTTGTTTGTTTAGATGAAATATACCTACAACACCGGAGCTAAAAATTTGTATTTCCACAGAAAAAAATTGTTTTTTTTTTGATGTCATGAAATTCATTAAGTTTTATTAAGTCATCACTTTAGATATTCAAAAAATAAAAAGACAGGAACGTGGATTCGACTGTCCTTATTACAACAAAAAATAATTGTAAAAATGGCATAAGGTTTAGGGGGGTAAAAAACATAAATGCCGAAAGAAGATTTTGTATGGAGAAAGTTAACTTCCGTCTCGTCTTAACTGGCAGATAATAGTAGCCGATGATTGTGAAATCGACCATACTATTTTATAATAATAATAATAATAATAATACGCCACACCACCCAGCTCCACGCCGCCGGTGCATTTCATCGACGGCGAAGATGGAGCGTTGACGTCGGCCGAGCCACAACATCTACGGTGAGAGCGACGTCCACCATCGGCCAGCTTGGGGTCATCGGGACTTCACGTCCCGTCTAGTGCCCCCGCTACCGGTGGTGCTGTGCGAACATCAGGCGACGCGCGCGCGAAGAGGAAGAAGTTTAAAAGAGCTGCGCGACGACGTCGCCGTGCAGTCCGGCGGATACGGAGCTCTCCGAGATGGGGGTGGTGGTGGCCTACGTGTCTAGTACCACCACCTATCGCTCGTAGCTTGCCTCGCGTCGTCTCGGAGAACTCTGTAGCCACGGCCTGCACCCGCCGGTGTGCTTGGAGGCTTGCCTCCCGCCGCCGGCGGTATTCCGTTTATTATTTTTATATTAATTTTGAGTATATGTGGTGTATTTTTATAATCTGTATATTTAAAATTAATGTAAATATTATGTGAATGTGATAATAAATGTATAAAATAATAATAATATGTTTATTTGTCAGACACAAAGATCCACATTGTACAATCATGAATTATTACAAAAAAGACAATATATTATGTAAAATGAATAAAAATATTACATACCCACCCATTATTTTCTCCTCCGCGAATGGGTACCCAACATAATATGTTCCCACTCGCGGAATATCGGACTGTAACACCATTGTGTGAGACCTTGCACAACTTCGTTGTCACTTTTGAACAGACGTCGTCCAAATTTGTATACTCGGGTTCGCATAATGGCACAAAAATCAAAAACTCCATTTTCGGCAAACATGGTTGACGCACTGCAAAAGCGTGGCAACCTCATTAACTGCCGGAATGTGTTATTGTATTGGATTCTTATGCCATTATACGAATTTTTAGTGCTGTCTGTCCAAAGTTGACATGTGTAGAAGGTCTGGCAGAACGCTCTAAAAAGTGTCAGTTTTACCTCCTCCGTGCACTTTCCGAATCTTCTGGCCAACATATTGCCAACCACAGAGAGAGACCTGCGCTGCCTCTCCATATCACTGTCATCCTTCAGGTTGGGTGTCAACACGTGACCGAGATACTTGAATGTATTCACACGCTTAATCACAGTGTTGTTGAGATAAACGGACGGAACACAGCTCGGACCCGTTCCTGAAGTAAATACCATCATTTCTGTCTTCTTGACGTTGTACACGAGACTGAGCTCCGCCGCATATCGCTCACAGATCGCGACAAGTTTTCTGAGACCCCTGATCGAGGGACTCAGCAGCACCATGTCGTCCGCGTAGCTCAGATTATTAACAAAACGCTTACCCACCCTGAGTCCGACTGCGGTGCTACTGAGTTCCTCGATCAGGTCGTTTACATACAAGTTGAATAGGTCGGGCGAGGTCAACCCGCCCTGTCTCACACCGCAACACAATCGATATGTGTCAGAAAGCGCGGAACCCCAACGCACGCTATTCGATTGGTTCGCATACCAAAACTTAAAAAGCTGGGTGACCTCGCCCGGTACCTCCGTCACGCTTAACTTGTTCCACAGCTTCTCGTAACAAACAGTGTCGAATGCCTTGCTCAAGTCAAGAAAGCAGGCGTACACTGACGTCTGCTTCTGTGTGTAGTGCTTGACCACCTGTTTGAGAGAGAAAATAGCCATATCCGTTGACAAACCTTTCCTGAAGCCAAACTGAGCATCATTTAACCTTAAATGTGACACAATAATCGGCTGCAACAATCTCTCTAGAATTTTAGCCAATATGGTGGCCAGAGAGATCGGTCTGTAATTTGAGGTGACCGATATGTTTCCAGTTTTATTTTTAGCGATAGGGACAGTTACGGTTTTCATCAGGTCAGACGGCAGGTGAGTGTACTTAATGCATAAGTTATACAGCAGTGCCAGTAATTCGTGGATGCTCTGGCCTGCATATTCAATGTGTTCTATGCTGAGGCCATCGTGACCGGGCGACTTCCCGCGTTTCATAGACTTAACTGTTTTCATAATATCGCCAGGCGTAAATTGAACAGAGGTCGCCCGATCACGACAATCCTCGCTTGCTAAAGATACTCGTACATCAATACTTGTATTTGTTTCGACTCTGAAGCAGCGGGAAAACAAGTCCGCTATTTGTTTATGGTCCTGAACACCTTCCACAGTCAGTGGAAGACTAGACTTGTTGTCCATTTTATTTGCCGCCTTCCAGAATCGAAAGAAATCCTTTTCTTGTCTATACCGGGCCAGAATATCCAGTTTAATCTTTTCTTGATTCTTCTGGCACCATTTTAACTTGTTTTTAAATAATTTACGTGCTTCGCACATCGCAACCCATGCCTCTCCACTCTGCGGTCTGCCCCGATTAATCCATTCCTGATGTTTACGCTTTGAGTGGTCGTGTGCGTTTTTAACATGTAAATTCCACCCTGTGACCTTTCTACTAGGGCGCTTGCTAATAAATGTTTCCTCTGCGGCAAAACGCATTGTCCGTACTATATCACAATACAGCTCGTCAATTAATTCTTTACAATTAATGTCCTTATATGTATTATCACAGATTTTTGTATTATTTCTATTTAATATATCTACCAATTCATTTGTACAAATTTCAGAATATTTATTAATTTGATCTTGTTCTCTAACACCCCATATAGATTTATTAACATTACTAACATTATTAATAATTTTCGGCTTGATGCCCGCTACATTGCAAGTTACCAGCATGGGAAAGTGATCGGACCAGTATACATCATCTATAACCCGCGCACGTGTGATCGTATCCCATGCTGACTCCGTGACAATGCAGCTTTAAATACAGCTTTAGCCCCTACTCCCCCAAACCCCTTCATTTAATATGTTAAATATATTTCAGATAATTTTTTTCCTACAAATCCAAAATGTTACCATAATGACCATTCCAAAACGGCTTGAAACCGCAGTGTCACTGCAGATTCAGATATTTATTTCGCCATAAATAACGCACAACTTAACAATAGGTACATATTTCATTGAGACATAAAATATATGCTTCAGTTTGATTCTATATTTTCATTTTATTTTATTTTCTATTGATATTTTATTTTATTTTATTTTATTTTCTATTGATATTTTATTTTATTTTATTTTATTTTCTATTGATATTTTATTTTATATTTTATTTTATTTTATTATTTTATTATTTTATATTTTATATTTTATATTTTATATTTTATTTTATTTTATTTTATTATTTTATTTTATTTTATATTTTATTTTATTTTATTTTATTTTATTTTATTTTATTTTATTTTATTATTTTATTTTATTTTATTTTATTTTATTTTATTTTATTTTATTTTATTTTATTTTATTTTATTTTATTTTATTTTTTTGACATTGTACTACAATGTGGTATGAATATTTATAACTGACATGACTTGATACGATATGTATCAACAATTTCTGACAAAGGCTCTATACACCTGATTTTATCTATACTTTTACTTTAACTTTTGATTTTATGTGGTCAGAATTATCAAGCTTAAATTATAGTTATTCTAGCTCTCAAACTATATCTTAACACTGTAAGCGGTGTCTATTGTGTAGCTAGTCACAATGTATTGTAATTGAAGACGTTAAAAAAAGAACCCTGCGAAGTTTCTTGCCGGCTCTTCTTTGTGGGTGTAATCGAACCGGATTGTAAAAACTAACAGGACAAATTCAAGCCTAGTGTACTACCATACGAATGATGAATAAAGAATAAAGAATTCGTCATAATTTTTTTTTGTCATGTCCCGTTAATATGTGGCCGAATTTTTAAAATCAAAATATACGAGGGACGTCTATCAATTCTTGTTGCAGTGAGTGACGCAAGCAATACTCCAAGATAAAATCAAAAAAATATCTCGCAACCGCCGCCATCGCCCCGCCCCGCCCCGCGCGAGCCTCCGCGCGACCCTTTCGACAATCTTGCAAAATCTAAGTAGAGCACTATTATCTATTGAATTATTGTTGCATCCGGGGAAATAAAAAAACCGGGCGAGTCGCACTCGCGTGGCGAGGGTTCCCAAAGAGGGTGGGTTTAATGTCTTTGGTTCCCAATCATTGCATTTTCCGTGAGAACTTAAAAAAAAACCGGCCAAGTGTGAGTCGAACTCGCGCACCGAGGGTTCCGTATCGCCATGTCATGGTTAGCGCCACTCATGCCATCTATGGCGTGTTATGAAATCCTTCATATTAGTTAAATGTCATGATTAGTTAAAATTCTTCACGCTCTATTCGGTAGATGGCGAGCGCGCATACACTTTTTCGTTTCTTCTATGGGGACCCCCGTGAATTTTTTACGTTTTCTTATTTGTTGTTATATCGGCCATAATAACACATATACTATGAACATTTCAATGGGCTAACTATTACGGTTCAAGAGATACAGAGCCCTCAGACAGACGGACGGACGGACGGACAGACAGACGGCGTAGGCTTAGTAATAGGGTCCCGTACCAGATACGGAACCCTAAAAATTAGGATTTTCGTTTAGGTTTTCCAAATATAAGAAAGGCCCCTATTTTTCGAAATTTGAGAATGTTACTCGTATAACGGGATAGCTGTCAACAGTTTGCCAGAATATTTGATTCCGGACCACTGTTTGCCAAAGCCAACGCGCACTCTTTCCTCGCCCACACAGTGACCGTTTCGCCACCTTGTAGGAACCACTACTATGGCTTTACTACGGCCGGCTCGCTCCGGAGGCAAACTGCCCAAGGATTCTTGTGTCTAAGCATTTAAACAAGCGTTAGATTTGTTTTTTTTTTCTTTGTGTGTGAAATTCAATGTATATTCCATCCCGTGTGTCAAAAACTGTTTTAAAAAACATCGATCCGACTTCAAAAAAACAACTAGAATTTAAAAGTGTTAAAATAGTATTTTATTCATATTCGTACCCGCTTTTAATCTTGAAGACGGTACAAAAGCACAAAAGGGGCCCATCTATCAATTTTCAGGTGTGCTTGTGTACCGCCTTCAACTCAAGAGTCCGAATATGAATCAAAATATTAGGTCCTTACCCTCGTCCTTACCTATGAAATTGGTGTTTCTACAAACTGGCCACTTTGAACGTGGCTAACTTTTTTTTGCGCAGGATTTCCAAATTCAAATATTTTCTGTTATAAAGGCAAATTATTCTTTTTTCAAAGTCAGTTGTTCGTTTGTTTTCCCACCGTTCGGCGTTCGGTTTTTTTTTACATCGCTGATTCTGTGACCATGTAAAAATCTAAATTGCGTGTTATTTTCGAATATGAATTCCGTCCCGGCACCAACGCAGCACAAACGGCACACAATATCATCGACGTGAATGGACCAGGTATTGTAAGTGAACGCACTGTGCGTTTTTGGTTTGATCGCTTCCGTTCTGGAAATTTTCATCTCAATGATGAGCCCCGTGGCCGATCGGAGACGAAAGTCGATAACGGTGAATTGAAAGCCATAGTTGAAGCAGATTCATCACAAACCACGTTGGAATTAGCAGCAGCCTTCAATGTAAGTGATGAAACGATACTGATTCATTTACGTCAAATTGGAAAGATAAAAAAGCTCGGAAAGTGTACCGTATGAACTCACTGAACAACAACAATAAAATCGCGTCGAAGCTTGTCTTAACTTGTTGAATAGGCACAGAAATGAGGGGATTCTGAATCGGATTGTCACTTGTGATGAAAAGTGGATCCTGTAAGACAAGCGAAAGCTTCCGCCGCACTGGTTGGACACAGGGGAGGCAGCCAAACCGTGTCCCAAACGCAAATTGAGTCAAAAGAAGTTGCTTATCAGTGTATGGTAGACCTGTGCCGGCATTATTCATTACAGTTTCTTGATACCTGGCGCAACAATTACTACAGATGTGTACTGTGAAGAATTGAAAATGATGGATGATGGATAAGATCGCTGTCAAACAACCGAGACTTGTCAATTGCTCTAGTCCACTCCTTCTTCACGACAACGCTCGCCCACACACCGCACAACTGACCGTCTCAAAACTACAGGAGTTACGACTGGAAACTCTCCGTCACCCACCATATTCACCAGACCTTGCTCCAACTGATTTCCATTTTTTTCGGAATTTTGGATAACTTTTTACAGGGAAAAAAATTCAAATCCGATGAGGCAGTGAAAAACGCCTTTAAGGAGTTCATCGATTCCCGTCCCCAGGATTTCTATAGCAGAGGCATCAATGAACTTCCAGTAAAATGGCAAAAGAGCATTGATAATAATGGCCAATACATTGATTAATAAAATATATATTTTTCATATAAAAAAATTGTTCGATTTTTTCTTTATAAAACGCCAATTTCATAGGTAAGGACCTAATATTATTGAAATTAAGAAAATTATTAATATTCAGCAACTAACAATTTCGTGGATCGCCTCAAAGACCTAGTAAAAGCGAGCATAACGCTATATAACCGCTCCGTGTTCGGTGTTCGGTTATTCTGTTACGAGGAACACGTCGAAAGGCCAAGGTCGAGCCGGGGCTAGACGTCCGTCCGTCGGCGGCGTTGCGCGACTAAACTTTGCTGTATCTATTTCTTAGTCCCAGAACACAGGTGATTTTTTTTTAATTAGGTCGCGACCGCAGATCATAGAGAAAAACCGGCCAACAGAATCATAGAAAAAAAACAGGGTCATTCCTACCAAACAAAAAAAAGCATTTTCAAAATCGGCCCACAATTATTGACGGAGTAATCGCGTAACAAACATACAAAAAAACATACAGTCGAATTGAGAACCTCCTCCTTTTGAAGTCGGTTGATAACCCAAAAGCAGTCGTCCGTCGGTCGCGACCTACACAAGAATGTGTTTCGTGCCTAATAATTACTAACAACTGTTGTAACATTTAACTTACTCGATAAAATATTTAGCTGTTATCTGATCGGCGAGTTCGTTTCCTGCTGTCCGTCTGTCTCTAGTTTCAACTATTGTGTTCTGTTGTATTGTTGTCCGAGTGTTTTGACATGAAAACAATTCAATGATTTTGTCATATTCATATTTATTTCTAGCTGTTTGCCCGCAGTATAATTGTAGGTAGCACTTATAATTTGAGTCGACGCAATATATTCTCTCTCTCTCTCTCTCTCTCTCCTCCCCCCTCCCTCCCCCCCCCCTCCCTCCCTGCCCCCCCCCTCCCTCCCTGCCCCCCCCCCTACTTGACTAAACGTTAATTCAGTGCGGTGGTATCAATCCAGGCGGGTTAAGTCCTACCATTCATTTAATTTCATTTATTTAGCATAAGCCTCGTTTAGTTTATTTAGAACAGAACAGAAATAGAATAGAAATGCTTTATTGCACACAAAAACACAAACAAAGATACAGAAGACAGAAGATAACATATACAGAAGAGCAATAGAAATTAACAAGAGAACAATAGCGTGCAAAGGCTATATTGTAAAAGGGCCTGTTGCTTTACTTAAACAAGTTGTGAATCATCAGGTGGATGACGCCAGGGTCTTTGTGAGTGCCATGACGATCACCCTAATAACAACGTATCGGCCGTAAAATGCATCTGCGGAAGTATAAGTAGGTAGCAACAATTTTGACGTTCGGTTGATCATTTGCTGCCTCTATATTTCCAGGCGCTTTTTATAACAACACACTTTCTCCTCTAGAGATGTGTAGAATCGATGAAGGATAGAAAAATGTCTAGAATATAATCATTAATGTCAATCATTGACTGGAATGAAATATCCAACGCATTGTGGTTTAGAACTAAAAATAATTACAACGCACAACAGGGCGCGATCAGAACTTGGATGGATGACGCTGATGCAAATCCTTTCTTCACGTATTTTTGTGGAATTCGTAAAAAATACGGCAATAACGAATTTTTAGTATTACAACATTTTTATGTCTCCAACTCTTGATCTTTATGTGTCCAACGGTTGTTCTGTATGTCTCCAACTCTTGTTCTGAATGTGTCTAACTCTTGGTATTTATGTCTCCAACACTTGTTCTGTATGTCTCCAACTGTTGTTCTGTATGTTTCCAACTGTTGTTTTTTATGTCTCCAACTCTTGTTCTTTCCCCTCTTCTCTTCTTCTCTTTCATCTCTCACCATGTATGTCGTAAAGGCTACTAAGGGATAAGGACAAGATGCCGTGCTAAAGGGAGCCAGGCTCGCCACCTCTCACATTGGCACGGTACTTCCACCGACCGAGTCATGCAGCAGGTGGGTCTTCGTGCCTTACTTGCTGCTTGATCGATTGAATCTTGTTCGAATACTTCACCCCTTACTAGGCTCAAATTGTACCCAGTTGGCTACAATTTGAGCCTAGTAAGGGGCAAGGGAAGGGACCTAATTTACCAGAGTTATTGAAGTACAACACCGAGTACTCTGCTTACCCCGATTGTCGGGATTCAGCGTGTGTGATATGTATATATGTACTCTTGTTCTTTATGTCTCCAACTCTTGTCCTTTATGTCTCCAACTCTTGTTCTTTATGTCTCCAACTCTTATAATGTAGTTAGTTAATAGCGGAATTATCCTGTGAATGTATAAATAAATTCACGCATGTAACGTTGTTTGCTCTCGAAGTGCGTGCACGTCTTGATAAAATACACCATTAGCTGTGATCTCGCAACATCCAGACAATTTACCCAATCAGACTCATTGTGAGGACGCCGAGAGCTGCCCGGCCATAACTCACTCGCCGCAACTGCTCGCGCCGCCGCCGTCGACAGAGGAAGCCGCATCCTAATTCACTGCCATTCTTCCAGCTTCACTATTATCTATCACTTGCACCATTCGTACAGTTACCGGCAGAAAATAATGCGCAATAATGGTTTCAGAGTAGAGAATGAGAGAGAATTGAGATTTTGTCAGCCTCGATAGCTCAGTGGTGCAGACAGTCAACTGTTGCTATTGATAGTTAAGCAACGCTGGGCGCGGTCAGTACTTGGATGGGTGACCGCTCGACCGTTGGAGGCTGACCGTGGTTCGTATTCCACGTTAAACTGTAGGTCCCTTCCCTTCTTACCTAACTAGGTCTTAGGGTTCCGGGTTGATACCACCGCCTGTGCTGCGGTTACGCAATTGCGCGTGCGCCGCCTTTACGACAATGAAAGCTATTTAGGTATGTAGAGTGAGAATGGAATATCTAAGGGATATGACTCCCTTCTTATATTACTAGGTGGTAGGGTTCAACCCGCCCGGGTTGGTACCACCGCACTGAATGAAACGTCGCGTCGGTCGAAACGACTATGTCAACAGTTTGTATTTTCCGTCCAGTTCAGCGTAGCCAGCACGACCGAAGGGAAGCACTGACGTGGCACCAAGTTCACCCGAGGTTATGGGTGCCATTGCGGATGTTGTAGGTGATGTAGCCAACCGTGTCAGTTTCTCTAACAAAAGAAATGATTTCAGAGTGGAATGAGTTTCGAGACAGAGCTTAGTTGGATGGAGTGGTAAAATAGTATACGAGATTTTAGGGTTCCGTATCCGTCGTACGGGACCCTATTACTAAGCCTACGCCGTCTGTCTGTCTGTCTGTCTGTCTGTCCGAGGGCTGTATCTCTTGATCCGTAATAGGTAACCGGTTGAAATTTTCACAGGAATGTGTTATTTTGGCAAATAAAAAAAAACAACAAAAAAGTAGAAAAAGTGAAAAATTAAGGGTCCACATACAAGAAACGTGTTTTTTAAATTTTTTTTTTTTGTCGTGCGGAAACCTCGGTGCGCGAATCCGACTGGCACTTGGCCGGTTTTCAGGGTTCCGTATCCTTCGTACGGGACCCTATTACTAAGCCTACGCCGTCTGTATGTCTGTCTGTATGTCTGTCTATACGTCTCTCTGTCCGAGGGCTGCTTCTCTTGAACCGTAATAGGTAGCCTGTTGAAATTTTCACAGAATATGTGTTATAAATATAAGTGCAATATATGAAAAATAAGAAAAATTTAGAAAATTAACGGGGTCCCCATACAAGAAACTAACAAGTGTATGCGGGCCATCTACCGAAAACATTCTGAAGCATTATCTAATCTAGATGGCGTGAGTGGCGCTGACCATGACATGGCGATACGGAACCCTCGGTGCGCCAGTTCGAATCGCACCTGGCCGGTTTTTTTTATGGAAAGCGCGACATGTTTTGCCGAGCCAACGATAAGTTGTCTAACGACGCCTATGGACGTTCGGCCTTGTGCGGGGGTCGCGAATGCCATGCCGGCCTGACAGATGCCTATACACGCCCTCTTGAAGGACCGAAACTGTACTGAAACGGATAAAATTGGATAGTTTTGGCCAATTTGCAAGAACGTCGCTTCGAATTTTTGAAGTTTCGCATATTATATTAAAAACCACCGACGCTTAAAAAGTCGCAAATAATTTGCGTTTACTTACTTAAATGAGTCAGGGGACCGCTAAGTAAATTCCCGCGCTGCTCTGAGTTTTTATATTTTATTTACTTAGCGGTCCCCCGACTCCTTTAAGTAAGTAAACGGAAATAATTTTTTACTTTTTAAGGGTCCGGGTTTTTTAAATTTGTAATTTAACTTTTACTTCAAGTTAAAAAAACCGCATGCAAATCGGTCCACTTTTTATGATAATTAATTTCTTTATTACTTAATTACTTGATTAATTGATTACAAACATAGGTAACAACCATCCCGATTAAACCAGCTTTCTAATAAAAAAACCATATCCATCCGTTTGGGAGTTACGATGCGACAGACAGACACCCATACACACATATACAGACACGTTAAACTTATAATACTCCTCTTCTTGCGTCGGGAGTTAAACCCATGGATCAATTGTCGATACTCTCTAAGTAAAGCTTTTTTGTTAACAGTATAATACAATTTTATAAATAAACAGATTGTTAAATTAATCCATACAAGTAGGTATGAGCCGGAGTTCGGATAATCGAAATTCGAGCGACGTATGCGCGCGCGCAACGCACGGATCGACCTCGTGCACCGAAGAATAGCGTTGCCCAATGCATAGGGTACCGAATGCGCGTCCAGTACATCGTGGCTTGCCAGTGGACACCATACCAGTATACCCTTGTGAATACAACACGCCTGTTGGTACCTGGCATTATATACAATGGACCTGTTGTAATATGCGTGGGCGCCGGGTCTGTGCACTATAGCCAATACCCACTCCATCGGTCAGATCACTTTGCTTGCACTATATCAAATGTTAATGAATAATAGAAGAACTCTGCACGATTTAACTAACCTATCTAAAGTAGGACAAGCTACATGTAGGAACATTAACAAGTATACATTAACAACTTACTTAGTTCCTTTATTTACAGGGTTGCCAACATGTGGAATTCACTCCCACCTGAATCCTGTTCTCTAATGTACAGTCTGGGGTACTTCAAACATAATGTGAAGGTGCACTTAGCCGGCCGACATGGTATTCGCAGCCCCCGTAAATATCCGAATGCCCGTGGGCGCCGTCGGACTACACCTCTGCGTTAGTCTGGGCGCGCCATTTGTCATTCTTCCCATAAAAAAAACAACAACATTAATTTGTCAGCCTCGGTAGCTCAGTGGTGCGGTCGGTCGACTGTTTTTAAGCAACCCTGAGCGCGGTCAGTACTTGGATAGGTGACTGCTCGACCGTTGGAGGCGGACCGTTGTCCGGAATCCACATAAACCGTAGGTCCCTTCCCTTCTTACCTTAATAGATGGTAGGGTTTATCCCGCCCGGGCTGGTACCACCGCACTGAATGAAACGTCGGTCGAAGCGGCTATGTAAATAGTTCGTGTTTTCCGTCCAGTTCAGTGTAACCGACACGAAAGGAAGGGAAGCACTGACATGGCGCCTAGTTCACCCTCTGTTATGGGCTGATATCACAGATGTTGTAGCTGTAGGTGATGTAGCCAACCTTGTCAGTTTCGACAAAAAAAAATAAAAAAAACCTAAAGACTGTGCAAAATTTCAGCTCGTATCAATTTCGGCACTCGCCTAACAGGATATTATAAAGTGACCGAAAGTTCCATCAATACTGACCGCAATCGGGGGGTCGAGGCGCGCACGACGCGGCACACCGCACTCGCGCAGATTATAATTAATAATCCTACATTTCCTAACACCGAGAACAATGCAAGATTAATGAAATCAAGAGCGAAAGCTCTATGTGGACATCGGATACTTCCAGCGAAGGAATTAAAACTTTAGATCTGTCATTATTACTTATAATGCAAGAGTGTATAATATAATATATACAACGTGTCCCAAAACTCAACGTCAAGCGGGAACCAGGAAGTAGGCCAGTTTATGACTACCAAGGGAAAAATAAAAAATAAATCTGAGTCATTTGTTTTTTATAATACGAGCATTTTTTGAAAAAACGTTCAAAATTGACATCTCGTACAACATTTTAGGTAATACGACTACAAATTTGCAAATATAATTGTTCAAATTTTTATATTGGAAGCCTTAATAACTCTACTATTGATAACTATCCCAAATAAAACCAGAATGCTTGTAGTTTTACCAAAAAAAATATTAAGTAAATTTTTTTTCTTAAAAAAAAAATTACTCAGATTTGTTTTTCTTATTATTCCCAGGGTATTCATAAACTGGCCTACTCCCTGGGTCCCGCTTTACGTTGAGTTTTAGAACACATTGTAGATACACGAGTTGGACATAATAATACGTGCATGCCCACCAATGATATGTAAGTTCACATGCTCAACGAATGCTGCTTCTATCGTTTTGAACAAAATTAGCTTCCAGTAGACGAATGGCTTTCAATGGCTGACGGTAGATAAATGGTACGACGGAATGCGCGCGCGCCTTACCTTTGTCTCCACCGCTCGGGTTAAGAGCGGTGCGGTGTGATCGGTCACAAAGTCAAGGCCGCGTCTGCGCGCGCACCTCACTGCCGCCGCCCCCGCAATCGCTGGCGGGCTGCTCGAACTTTTACTAATTTTAATTTGATCGTTTGATAATATTCATTCATTTTATTATTTATTTATTTATATCTTTTGCTCGCGTCTTCGCTCGCGTGAAATTCGAATTTAAAAAGAAGAAAGCAAGTAAGCCCGCTACCGTACCTTTATTTCGGCGCGCGGAATAATTCGGTTTGTACGAGAGCCACATCTTAGCGTAACATGGAACTGAATTTTGTTTAACCTATCCTGTGTCGCGTATAGTTAAATGTACTTGTGCTAAGTTTCAAAGAATTCGGATGATTGGTTTATGAGTTGTGGAGGAACATATGTACATACATACAGAAAAGATTTCTAAAAAATCGTCACTTCAGTTTTAGTACGAGTATCATACATAGAGTCTACAAACGCAGGGTCTCATAAAACAAAGTAAATTACTCCCTTACAGATTTATTATTAGCATTGATTTTATTGGAGACTAAAACGAGTAAAGAATAATACATATTTACAATTTAAACATAAGAAAACAGAAGAAAAAAAAAGAAGAATTGAAGCTAAGTCAAAATTATGTAAGTCATAAAAATTATGTAAGTTATCAATTAAGGTAATCAGAGTAATCGACGTTGTGCTGCAGCAACTCGGGTGAATTATCGTTTTTTCAACGTTTTTTTTTGTGGTACTGAAACTTGTTGCGAGTACGACTTGCACTTGGCCATTTTTTTTTATGGAAATTGACACGGTTGGCTACATCATCTACTACATCTGTGATGTCAACTCATAACATCTTGGTGAACTAGGTGCCATGTCAGTGCTTACATTCGGTCGTACCGGCTACACTGAAAAGGAAGGAAAACAAGAACCATTTACATAGCCGTTTCAACCGACATTTCATTCAGCGCGGCGGTACCAACCCGGACGGGTTACTCGACTCTTACGACATGAACGGGGGGAGAGATGTATTAATCGTCGGCTACATTGCACGAGATTGCAATGACAACGCTTCGCGTCGGTCAGTGGGTCGCGGTTACAGTATGGATTGGGATTCGCATCACACGCGACGCTGCTGGTAGAAGCAGGGCGAGGTACTGGAGTCAGTTTTGAAAGAGCAACGCGCCCTCGAGACCTGAATACATAAAGAGGTGCGTTTGGTTTCAGCACGAGACGCGACTTGAGTGAAATGTTCATTTCATATTGCAATCTCTTCTGTATGTCTATCTCTATCTCTATCTCTACTTGTTACTTTTTGTAAAAAGGGAATGTCTATATTTATGTTTGAGGTTAACGCCGGAACCACTAAACAGATCTTGATGCGGTTTGCAGCAATGTAAAGAGTAGTTTTGAAAGAGCAACGCGCCCTCGAGAGCTGAATACATAAAGAGGTGCGTTTGGTTTCAGCACGAGACGCGACTTGAGTGAAATGTTCATTTCATCTTGCAATCCCTTCTCTATCTCGACTTCTTATATATAAAAAGGGAATCTGTCTGTATGTATGTTTGAAGAGATTTTAATGCGGTTCGCACCAATGTAAATATTAGTTTTGAAAGAGCAGTGCGCCCTCGAGAGCTGAATACATAAAGAGGTGCGTTTGGTTTCAGCACGAGACGCGACTTGAGTGAAATGTTCATTTCATCTTGCAATCCCTTCTCTATCTCGACTTCTTATAAATAAAAAGGGAATCTGTCTGGATGTATGTTTGAAGAGATTTTAATGCGGTTTGCACCAATGTAAATATTAGTTTTGAAAGAGCAACGCGCCCTCGAGACCTGAATACATAAAGAGGTGCGTTTGGTTTCAGCACAAGACGCGACTTGAGTGAAATGTTCATTTCATCTTGCAATCCCTTCTCTATCTCGACTTCTTATAAATAAAGAGGGAATCTGTCTGTATGTATGTTTGAAGAGATTTTAATGCGGTTTGCACCAATGTAAATATTAGTTTTGAAAGAGTAGTGCGCCCTCGAGACCTGAATACATAAAGAGGTGCGTATGGTTTCAGCACAAGACGCGACTTGAGTGAAAAGTTCATTTCGTCTTGCAATCTATTCTCTATGTCTACTTCTTATAAATAAAAAAACCGGGCAAGTGCGAGTCGAACTCGCGCACCGAGGGTTCCGTATCGCCATTGTCATGGTCAGCGCCACTCACTCCACCTATGGATTAGTTAAAATGCTTCATACTATTTTCGGTAGATGGCGCGCGTACACTTTTTAGTTTCTTGTATGGTGACCCCGTGATTTTTTCCTTTTTTTATTTTTATTATTTGTTGTTATATCGGCCATAATAACACATATTCTGTGAAAATTTCAACGGGCTACCTATTACGGTTCAAGAGATACAGCCCCCGGACAGACAGGCGGACAGACAGATGGCGAAGGCTTAGTAATAGGGTCCCGTACGATGGAGACGGAACCCTTAAAAGGGAATGTGTCTGTATGCATGTTTTAAGCAAACTTCGGAAGCACTGAACAGATGTTAATGCAGTTTGCACCAATGTAAAGAGTCGTTTTGACATGGCAACGCGCCCTCGAGACCTGAATACATAAAGAGGTACGTTTGGTTTCAGCACGAGACGCGACTTGAGTGAAAAGTTCATTTCATCTTGCAACTCTTCTCTATCTCTATCTCTACTTGTTATAATAAAAAGGGAATGTGTCTGTATGTATGATTGAAGTAAACTTCGGAACCACTGCACAGATTTTGATGCGGTTTGCACCAATGTAAAGAGTAGTTTTGAAATAGCAACGCGCCCTCGAGACCTGAATACGTAAAGAGGTGCGTTTGGTTTCAGCACGAGACGCGACTTGAGTGAAATGTTCATTTCATCTTGAAATCTCTTCTCTATCTCTACTTCTTATAAATAAAAAGGGAATGGGTCTGTATGTATGTTTGAAGTAAAAGCCGGAACCACTGAACAGATTTTAATGCGATTTGCACCAATGTAAAGAGTAGTTTTGAAAGATCAGCCCGCCCTTGAGACCTGAATACATAAAGAGGTGCGCTTGGTGACTGAAATGCTCATTTCATCTTGAACCGCGAAGGTAGGTGCCATACCGGAGTCTACACCTTTCCTGGCTATACTGGACTAGAGGAAAACACAGCCGAGGCTGCTATGCGGATTCCAGCTTTGAAATAACTATAATATTTTAAAATAGCTTTGCCCGCGGCTTTGCGTGAAATTCGTATTTAAAAAGAAGTAAGTAAGTAAAAAGAGTAAGTAAGTAAGCCCGCCACCGTACCTATATTTCGGCGCCCGAAACAATTCCGTTTGTATGAGAGCCATATATTGGCACAAATGAACTGAATTTTAGCCTATCCTGTGTCACGTATAGTGAAATGTGCGTATACTAAGTTTCATCGAATTCGGATGATTGGTTTAAGAGTTATGGAGGACGGACATACATACTACAGAAAACCTTTCTAAAAATCGTCAATTTCGTTTTAGTATCATACATAGAGTCTACAAACGCAGTATCTCATAAATCAAAGTAACTTACTCCATGACCATCTCTTACAGATTTATTATTAGTGTTGACGTACTAACATTTGGTGAAAATACAGTCTATTCAAATTCCCACTTCGTAATAGATATTTATTATACTATATCATTAAGCTAACTAAAGCTTACTCAACTGAGGCACTTTCGACGAAAACCTGCGAATACTGGGAGTCATTGTGCCGAGTAGAATTCGAATAAAAGTGAAATTATAACAGTTCATAATGAGTGTGTCAACAAGCATGCGCCGAGAAGCCTACTGGCTGTACCGTAGCAAGATTTCTTATAGTGAGGGCTTCAGGAGCGATACTTCTTACAAGGGATCGCACGTCGTCGTTCCTCGTTCCCGTGGAAAGAAAGTAATTTCAATGTTGCTAAGAGGATTCCTATGGCAAAACAAAAATGCGTGCAAAAGTGCGGCAACTGAGCTATCGAGCGCAGTGCGCGCGTTTATATGGTGAATTTTGTAGTTTTTGTTTGCTTAAAAATTATTAGGATTTGTTTTTTTTTTTCAAATAATGCTGCTTTAGTGTCTTTTTAAAATTAAAATTCCCTATACAATGACTTAAATTTTATTTCGACTCGACATATGAAATTAAAATAGAGTCACATTCAGAATTTTTTTTTCACCATGTAAAAATACTGTGAATTTAAAAAGCCTGCTTCAGTGTTTAGAACATATAATTACCTTAAAAAAAATCATATTACGAGTATGTGTGTACTTCGTAGAACTAAATTTTTGTTTGAAGTTTTAAAAAATATAACAATTTTCGTTTAATGTCCTATAGATTCTTCTTAATAGGATTCCGTATGGATCATCATCATCATCATCATCATTAGCCTGTATCGGTCCACTGCTGGACATAGGCCTCTCCCAAGGCACGCCACCACACGCGGTCCACACGGAATGGATACGGAAGCCTATCTATCTACTATGCCTAAGCCTACGATACTAAGCCTACGCAGTCTGTCTGTCTGTCTGTCTGTCCGTGCGTCAGAGGGTTGTATATTTTGAAACGCATCATGTTTTTTACCTATTTATGATTTTTTTATTTTTATGGAAACTGACACAATTGGCTACATCACCTACAAAATCCGTGATGTCAGCCCATAAGACCTTGCTGAACTAGGTGCCACGTCAGTGCTTCCCTTCATTACATATCGGCTAGACTGAACTGGACGGAAAACACGAACTATTTACATAGCCGTTTCGATCGACGTTTCATTCAATGCTGTCGTACCAATCCAGGCGGGATAAAACCACCTAGTAAGGTAAGGAGGGAAGCCAGTTAAAATTTTCACAGAATATGCATATATTTTGGCGGATATAACAAAAAAAGACATAAAAAAAAATTTTAAGGAAAAAAATTTGGGAATCTCCACCCAAAAAACATGTTTTTTTTTACTTTTTTTTGTGGTGATGAAACCTTGGTGCGTGAATCCGACTCGCACTTGGCCGGTTTTATTTTCTTGTCTTATGGACAGTCCAATCTATGTACGTTCCTGTCATTTTTTGTTTAGGTGAAATATACCTACAACACCGGATCCAAAAATTTGTATTTCGACCGAAAAAAAATTGAATTGACTTAGCGTCTTCAAAATAAGATACCAAGTATAGTCTCGGGTCCTTCAAGAGAGGCGTGAATGGGCACCTGTCAGGCCGGCATGGCATTCGCAGCCCCCGCATGCGACCGAATGTCCATGGGCGTCGCTAGACACCTTATGAGTAGCTCGGCGCCGCATGTCGCACTTACTATAAAAGAATTAAGTTCAGCGCTCGGAAAGCCTCCTCGGCGGCCACCCTAGCTACGCTCCTGCCACCTTGTACATACTCACTTGCGCTTTCTCAAACATTTCATATACGTAATGCTACTTAACTCGATAAATTTAAATATTAATTTAACTAGCAATTAGTACTGCGCACAAATTTAATTGGAGTGAGAGAGGCGAGGCACTTTTTCTTCTGTTTCACGTTCAGTCGTTTAGTTGTATTTAATAGGTTGTTTTCTAACACTAAAACACACTAAATGGATACGGATTAGAAGACCGGCACCTTCCTTGCAAATTGCTAGTATACTTATCGTGTAGACCGAGTTAAATGATGAATGGTAGTGAAAGAATTTTTTCCCGCAGACGAGTAGTTTCGGAGAAAAAAAAATTTGAAAAAAATATTTTTCATACAAAATAAAGAAAAAAATTATTTAAGGCAACAAAACATTGCTTTTGAATATAAATATAAAATATAAAACTGTAGGTCCCTTCCCTTCTACCTTACCAGGTGGTAGGGCTTAACCAGCCCGGGTTGGTAACACCGCACTGAATGAAACGTCGTCGGTCGAAACGGCTATGTAAATAGTTTGCGTTTTCCGTCCAGTTCAGTGTAGCCGGCACGACCGAAGGAAGTACTGACATCTAATTCACCCGGTATTATGGGCTGACAACACGGATGTTATAGGTGATGTAGCCAACCGTGTCAGTTTCCATAAAATTTAAACTCGATATTAGGTACCTACTTACTTTTTAATGGTTGTTAGGGTTTCTAGGATTCTTCCGCGCAAACTACAATCTAAATCGTTGGTCATTCCCCTACGAAATGCGGAGCTTGTAAAAGTGAGTCACATTCAGTCAGAGTGCGCGGTATTTCAATATTTTGTTGAAGGTTATTTGGACGTACGTATCACGAGCAGCGCCCGCCCGCCCACACGGATCTAGACGTCCAACACACGCCATTACACCAAACAGCCGGCTCGCATTACCTCCGTACGTAACGCATTGTGCCGAGGAAAGATATAAATCGATAGATATGGCATAGTCTAACATGGTGCAATACAGACAATGTCACCAATGAAAGGGTCGCATGCGGCTACTTCGCATCAGCCGCAGCGCCACCCGGTGTTATGGGCTGACATCGCGGATGTTGTAGGTAATGTAGCCAACCGTGTCAGTTTCCATAAATAAAAAAAAAGATAGGGCAAAGCGCTCAAGAGTTCGTCCCCGATTAGACATACCGGTGTGTATGACTTCATGTAGATAGTAGCAGTATAATATTAGGTAAGTAGTACGACCCATACGCATAAGATAGTACTTACATACATACCTACATATCACACACGCTGAATCCCAACAATCGGGGTAAGCAGAGTAATCGGTGTTGTGCTGCAAGAACTCTGGTAAATTACAGCACAACACCGACCACCACGTTTCGCAAAGTATTCGAACAAGATTGAATCGATCAAGCAGCAAGTAAGGCACGAAGACCCACCCGCTGCATGACTCGGTGGAAGTACCGTGCCAAGGTGAGAGGTGGCGACCTTGTCGCCCTTTAGCACGGAACCTTGTCCTTATCCCTTTGTCGCCTTTTTCGACATGCATGGGGAGAGATGCAGTGGGGCTATTATTTTTAAGTACCGGCCCCACACGGTACGCACGGCATAATTAAGATTTTTATCTTATCTCTTCGTTCTGTACAGCCCTTGTCATTGTTTATCATTGTTGCTATACTATAGTTGGCATTCGAAAGATGACGAATTCAAGTGCAAATAATGTATTTGCCTACAAATGATAATATAACCAATAAATCAATAAACCAATGTACCTCAGCGTAGGGATAGCACCGCCTGTGTTTCAGCTCGCCTCGGATAGTACTTGTGATGCAATTAAACACTCACACTTGCTTTGAATATTATAATCAGCAAAAACAATCACATACACAAACTTATCCGTCGTCCCGTCCCACAGTTACTGGCGAGGGGAGAGGCGGCGGATAGGGAGCCAGTGTGGCCAACACAAATACCAAATATGCCACAAAGTAGTCATAAAGAATCACATCAAAAGCTGCCCCATGTTAACCTAACGCTAACGCTCTGCACTCGCGCATCGGCGCGTTCCGTTCCGTGGAACGACCTCTCAACACGCGCGTGGCGCTGCGACTGATGCGAAGTAGCCGCATGCGGCCCTTTCATTGGTGACATTGTCCGTAGTCCACCATATTAGACTATGCTCTATCTATCGATTTAAATCTTTGGTGCCGAGCAGTTTAACTTCGACCTCACAGAGCGCGAGACAATAGGTAGGAGTGAGTCGCGCCCTTCCGCCAGCCATGTCCTCTTATTACTGTCTCGTTAGTGGACAGGCCAGTTGTTCAGCTTGGAGCGGTCCAACCCTGAACTATGCTTATCTTTCTAGTGACAAGTCATTTACGTTTATGTACATAAGTGGCCTTGAGATTTTATAGAATTGAGAAATTGCAAAAAAAAATATGGTTGTAGTTTATGTGGGAAATGGTTAAAAAACCGGCCAAGTGCGAGTCGGAATCGCGCACCAAGGTTTCCGTGCCACCGCGTAACTGGTCAGTTTTTATTATTTACGGTTTTACTTTGGAGTTTGCACAAGTTTGACCATAAAGCAAAAACAAATAAAAAAACACGTTTCTTGTATGGTGGCCTTCCTTATTTTTTTTATTTTTTTTTATTACTTATGATGTCCGCCATAATAACACATATTCTGTGAACCAATTTCACCCGGTTCAAAAGTTACGGCCTTCGGACAGACGGACAGACAGGCGGCGTAGGCTTCCCTACGCATACGGAACCCTAAAAAGCTAACCTAACCTAAGTACGGGAAAATGTTGTTAAATGTTATAGTTCCTTATCATCTGGGGACACGGCGGCAGTGCCCCCGCGATTTGATTCAAACATTCGCGATCCACGTCGTCATCAACAAATTCCGTCTCTCGGATACAGGCTTCAGCATGGAACCGGCGCGGCGTACTTATGCAAATATACCGGAGCTGGACCGGACGCGGACCTTAGCGTCGGCGCAGACGCAGGAGCAGACATAGCGTTACGTACGACTGCGGCGACCTCCACCGCCTGTCCACTAATTACTATAGCAAGTCTACAACCTCACCGTGAAGGTACACAGTAATGACCGCTACGAATTTATTTCAAGCGCAGGACACAACTCTCACACTCAATGACCCGACTACGAAAAACGAAATAAATTGTTAATTGGGCATGCAGACACACAGACGGCTGGACGAATGTATTGTGTATGTTGTGTTGTGTGCGTTTTATAACTGCGTTTATAACTGTGCTTCTTACTTTCCTTATTATCATCATCTCCAGGGCTCGGTGGGGTCGCTCCCCACCGAGCCCTGGAGATGAGCCCTGAGCCAAGGCTGTGTCAGGTTCAATTTTTCTTGTCTATTTATTGTTCTATGTATAATTATTATTGTCTATTTATTATTATATGTTCTATATATAAACTGTCGTGTGTGTTAAACAAGAAAAATAAATATAGTCATTTCATTTCATTAAATCAATACTAATAATAAATCTATACGGGATGGTCATGAAGTAAGTTTACTTTGTTTGTATGATATATTGCGTTTGATAGACTGTATGTATGATAGTAAAAGTAAATTGACTATTTTTAGAAATATTTTCTGTATGTATGTGTGTTCCTCCATAACTCTTAAATCGATCATGCGAAGTTGATGAAACTTCCGTATTTGTCAGTGGCTCTCATACAAACGGAATTATTCCGCGCGCCGAAATAATGGTACGGTAGCGGGCCTCGCCCTTAGTTACTTACTTTCATCGATAAGGTTTATTGTTTTCCTGAACGTAGCTCGGCCTTTTTTCTTACTTATTTTCTTCTTTTTTAAATACGTATTTCACGCTAGCGAAGCCGCGGACAAAGCTAGTAAGTATTATAATAAAAAGTTAAATAAAAAAATTTTAAAACCCGCGACACTTAAAAAGTAAAAAAAAAGTAAACAGAAATTATTTTTGACTTTTTATGGGACGAGCATTTTTTTAATTTGTGATTTAAGTTTTATTAAAAAAAATTCAAAGCCACATCCAAATCGATCCATCCGTTTGGGAACTACGACACACACACAGACAGACAGACGGTAGCATGGAATGGACGGAGGTTTAAAACTTATGACACCGCTCCTTTTTCGTCGGGGTTTTAAAAATAAACTGAAGTGTATCGAAAGCCATGCGTTGCCTTCGAACATGCTTTCGAAACAATAAGTTAGTTCCCTCGGCGCAGAGTTGATTGGCGTATATTAACGCGATGCAGGAAGCAATGGGAAACTGTCTGATAATGATTTTTGTTAGATTGTCGGCAATCATTAAACATTTAGCGAATCAGGACATGGATAACTCGACCGTCGCGCGCCGCCGCTGCCGCCCGCCGACTCGTACCGTGTGAATATTGACTTGACCTTTGCCAGTAGTCGCTGCCGCCGCAGCCGCCGCGGTCCGACATAAAGTACGGCGCGAGCGTGAGCTAACATACTATGGAGAATGTTTAAAGCCGCGACTCCTGCGAATGTTTTTTATTTATTTATTTGTTTATTTATTTATTTATTTATTGAATTTTAACGTAATCAACAGCATTACATTTAAAATATAACTAACATGATTGTGTGTTTTTTTTTTCGAAACATTACAGAGAAACAACGAAACATTGGGGCGTGGCAATACACATTTATATGAAAACAAATGTTTTTGTGTAATGTTTCGAAAAAACATGCGCAGGAAACGCGACTTTAGAGACAAAAGAACAAATTTAAAAAAAACAGAAGAAGGAACAAAGTCTCCGTCAAGGAGAGAATTTAAATTTTTTTATTCGGCGTGTGGCCGAGACCTCTAGAGGTCGGTATGTTCCCCTGTAGTTCAGTACAGCCAGCAGCTAAAAGGGGCAATCTCCGGTATGGTACCTTTTCGGAGGTCACATTGGCTGCCCTGAACGTGTACTCTGACCCATAACAGATTGCATAAAAATATTCAATATTGATTAATGTTCACATAAAATTAATCCGAGTCTACTTCCACAATAGCCCAGCTCTCTGGGACGCGGTGACCGCCGCCGTTGAGCTGCCTCTGAAAAGCCGTCATCCAAAAATTCAATTACTCTTGAAGTGTTCGATATAATCAGGCGGTCGGCTGTCACGAGCGCTCCGTACTCTCGACCGACCGACCCCAGTGCAGCATTATCCACTTATATTATATACTAGCTTTTGCCCGCGGCTTCGCTCGCGTGAAATTCGTATTTAAAACGAAGAAAGTAAGTAAGCCCGCTGTTACCGTACCTTTATGTATGTATTAATAATTATTCTTATTATTATTTTTATCTTCAATTGTCACGCAACTCTTTTGCTACTACCTACTTACATTCCACCATATTATCGAATCTCAAACATCCAAAGGTTGACTGTAAGAAATCTCTGTAAGGGATAAGTCCGCCTTTGCACCTTATGTAAATTTTCCAATGTATTTGTTACTGTTTAATGTTTACTGGAGCAATAAAGAATTTTCTATCTATCTATCTATCTTTATTTCGGCGGGCGAAACAATTCGGTTTGTATGAGATCCACATCTTAGCGTATCCGGAACTGAATTTTATTTAGCCTATCCTGTGTCCCGTATAGTTATATGTGCTTGTACTAAGTTTCATCAAATTCGGATGATCGGTCTAAGAGTTATGGAGGAACATACATACATACATAATTATTGTCAAAAAATAAAAAAAAAACATATATGAATATTGAGTTTGCTGGCGATGGTGTCTGTGCCACGCTCAGCACCAAGAAGTGATCGGTGACGAGTAGTGGCACTCATTGAAGAAGACGATGTTTTTTTTTTTCATGGTATGTTCACTGTCTTGCGGACGGACGACGATGGACGTCACGAACGATCGTTCCGATCCCTTACTGTAGCTATATGAATGTAGTGTTTCCTATTATTGAGTAGGTAGACATAAGGCTAGTTTTAAGAATACCTGTGTTATTTTATGTTATTTTGTGTTGTTGTTGTTATTTGTTATTTTGTAGAAAGCCAAATAAATAAACTCTTAAAGCGATAATCCGAATTCGATTAAACTTAGTACAAGCACATTTAGTTATATACGTGACACAGGATACGCTCAATAAAATTCCGTTCCGGTTACGCTAAGATGTGGCTCTCATACAAACCGAATTGTTCCCCGCGCCGAAATAAAGGTACGGTAGCGGGCTTAACTTACTTTCTTCTTTTTAAATACCAATTTCACGCGAGGGAAGCCGCGGGCAAAAGTTAGTGTTTAATATACTAACATAATCATGTTGATACAAATTACGTATTATACAGGGTGCGGCGCGAAAACTTGCTGATTTGTATTTCGCGCCAAGCGGCGAGGTGGGGTCGGGAAAGGGCGGGAAACGACTCGTTCGAAATACGAAATCATGAAGTTTTGTTATCCGCATAATCAGTTCGCGCCATGAATTGGACCAACGAGCAGCGCGCGTTTGCCGTCGAGGCGTACTTTTTTACTGGCCTTCCAGCGACTCATCTCTTTGAGAGGCGACCTTGTTTGGCCGGCCCGCTCCCCCGATTTGTCTCCTTGTGACTTTTTTTATGGCGTTATCTGAAATCAATTGTTTACAATGACCGTCCAAGGAGCCTACCTCAACTGAAAAACAATGTACGCCAAGCCATCGCCAACATACCCGTCGATATGCTTAGAAGAGTTGAACGAAACTTCAGAAATCGAGTAACTCAGTGCATCGACAATGAGGGCCGTCATTTGACCGATATTATCTTCAAAACTATTTAATAAAAAAAAATTGATGATGTAAGTATGTTACTATAAAAATAAATTACAGTGATCTGTACTACTTTTTTTTATTGACTTTTCAAATCAGCAAGTTTCCGCGCCGCACCCTGTAGTTTGAAGTATTAAAGTTTGAAGGCTCTTTACACTTAAGTATAAAATTAAGTCTTTTTAGTCAGACAAAACTCTCAGCAAAATTCTTAATCTTTCTTTCAAGCTGTGTTTTCGATAGACTGTAGGCGGTGTTATTATGTGGCTAGTCACTAAAATACTTGTAATATGTATTTAAAAACACATTACCCTCCTTTGCGTCGCGCAGTCGGGTAAAAATACCTGCGGAGTTTCTTGCCGGTTCTCCTTCGTGGGTGTAATCGAATCGGATAGAAAAAATTTTTTTTTTAATAAACTGACACGGTTGGCTACAACAACCTACAATATCCGTGATGTAATCCCATAACACCGGGTGAACTAGGTGCCATGTCAGTGCATCCCACTCATTTCATGCCGGCTACACTGAATTGGACGGAAAACACGAACTATTTAGATATGCGTTTCGACTTTCGACCGACGTTTCGTTCAGTGCGGGGTACCAACCCGGCCGGGATAAACCCTACCACCTAGTAAGGTAAGAAGGGAAGGGACCTACCTACAGTTTAACGTGGAATCCGAACCACGGTCAGCCTCCAACGGTCATGCGGTCACCCATCCAAGTACTGACCGCGCTCAGGGTTGCTTCGAACAGTCGACCGATCGAAATTGTGACAAGTTCGAGTGCAGTCTAACTGCCATATGAATTATCAATAAACAATACAATACAACGCATTGTCTCTCAACGCGCTCGGACTCTGAGAAATGCCTCGGAAATGTCACTCGGTGAGTCAGAGAGTTGACGAGTCCTTGACACCTTTCCCTCTGCGCGCTCAGCTCACTGTCGCCCGCTGGTCGAGTGTGTCCACGGAGATGAGAGGTGAGAGTACTTGGTCTAAGCAAGCTGCGTATGCCGCCACCAACTGGGGTCATACGTCATTGATGTGGGTGTGGTATTGCTTCTATTTAATTTTTTTACATTACATATCATGATATCACACACGCTGAATCCCGACAATCAGGGTAAACAGAGTAATCGGTTTTGTGCTGTAAGAACTCTGGTAAATTACAGCACAACACCGACCACCACGTTTCGCTAAGTATTCGAACAAGATTAAATCGATCAAGCAGCAAGTAAGGCACGAAGACCCACCTTCTGCATGACTCGGTGGAAGTAGCCAAGGTGAGAGGTGGCGAGCCTGTCGCCCTTTAGCACGGCATCTTGTCCTTATCCCTTAGTCGCCTTTTACGACATGCACGGGGAGAGATGCGGTGGGGCTTTTCTTTTTAAGTTTTTTTTATGTTATCCGGTATGGGTGGCTGAGTTGGAGGGGCCAAAGCGCATGCTCCGACCAGCCAATATCACCTCCGAGAAGGTAGGTGCCATACCGGAGACTTCCCTGGATTGCTGGCTATACTGGACTAGAGGAGAACACAACCGAGGCTGCTATGCGGCCATCTTACATCCAGTACGGTGGTATCACCCCAGTCGGCTACAATTTGAGCCTACCACCTAGTAAGGGGCAAGGGAAGGGACCTACAGTTTTACACCGGTTCCGAACGGTGAAGCAGCAGGTGTAGGTATGCACATTTTCGTCAGAAAAAACTCATTGGTACACGCCGACGGGATTAGAACCGCGGACCTCTCGCATGAGAAGCCGATGCCCAAACCACTCGGCCACCCGCACATTTTAAGCACAATACCGCCAAAGGTAAGAGAACGAAGGGAGGAAAGAGAGCTTCTCTTACCTCCCTTCTCCGTCGCTCGCGTCACTGTCGCCCGCCGATCGAGAGTGCGAACCGGCCGCTCGGCCCCACACAGTACCGCGGGCTTTGGGTCAACCGGGCCGGTGTACCTAGTTAGACGCAACATCCAGTTGTTATTACACACTCAGCTACCGCGACGTGTTACCGAATTTTAGTTTATGAAACTGTTTAGGTAGCTGCGCGGGCGCATGGCTGATTTATTACTCAAACTGCTCAACTTACTCAATTCCATGTTTATGTTTGGATTTTGTTTTTATTATTATTACTAATCGTTGTTCTTAATTTTCTTAAAAGTCGGTTAATTATACAGTAGTACCTAATAGATAAAATAATTATTAAGTTTTATGTCCGTGGTTGTTTTAACATGTCCCGCTCAATACTGTGGACAATTATATAAACATTAAATTAAAATATTATATTTCTTTAAATTATAAAAAAACATCGAGTTTTCCAATCAGTTTAAGTGACCAACCGCACCACTGAGCTACCAAGCCTGACACATCCCAAAGGTTAGTTAGAATAGAATGCCTCACGGCATTAAGCTCGCCTGTTGTACCTAATTTGTACAAATAGGTGTTCAATAAAGAATACACTACATAATACATACATGTTGGAATATTTAAATGCATGTTAACTAACATGATTCCTGCGTAACTGTAACTGTAACACGAAGACGCAACGAGACGAGAACTCCCTCGCATGAATACACACGAGAAAAACTTGTCCTCATTATAATGGCGAGTTTTCACACCGATCGTTACGAATAAACCTGATAAACTTATACACTAAGTGCACATAGAAAAAAATTCTAGGGACGTTTCTTGTCAGTTCTTCTTCGCTGTGTGAGAGGTGGCGAGCCTGTCGCCCTTTAGCACGGCATCTTGTCCTTATCCCTTAGTCGCCTTTTACGACATGCACGGGGAGAGATGCGGTGGGGCTTTTCTTTTTAAGTTTTTTTTTTATGTAATCCGGTATGGGTGGCTGAGTCGGAGGGGCAAAAGCATATGCTCCGACCAGCCAATATCACCTCCGAGAAGGTAGGTGCCGTACCGGAGTCTTTCTTGGATTGCTGGCTATATTGGACTCGAGGAGAACACAACCGAGGCTGCTACGCGGCCATCTTACATCCAGTACAGTGGTACCGACCCAGTCGGCTACAATTTGAGCCTACCACCTAGTAAGGGGCAAGGGAAGGGGCCTACAGTTTTACACTGGTTCCGAAACGGTGAAGCAGCAGGTGTAGGTATGCACGTAAATGTTTTCGTCACAAAAATCCCATTGGTTCATGCCGACCGGATTCGAACCTCGGACCTCGAGAGGAGCCGATGCCCAAACCACTGTGATAATCGCACTGGCGGAATGTTACAATGTAAATATGGCAAATCTGAGCGCAGTGTACTGCCAAGAGAGCCTAAATAAACAATAAACTTAACAACAAAGTGAATTGAGTTACATAGCTATCTCTACTTCTTATATAATAAAAGGGAACGTCTGTCAATATGTATGTTTGAAGTAAACTCCGGAACCACTGAACAGATTTTGATGAGGTTTGAACCAATGGAAATAGCAGTTCTTAGGGCTCTATATAGCATCACGCTAAATAACCATAGGGCTGAGCAGTATCAAAGAAAATAAAGTATGGACGGGAGAGAGACAGACATAATATCGATAAGCGATTGTTTATTGTCATACTAGATTCGTATTTAAAAAGAATAAAGCAAGTAAGCCCGCAAAAGCAGTTTTTCGGCGAGTGTGTTCCCCACCACCTATAACCTGGGAATCTTCAAAAGGCGTGTCAATAAATTAGACGACAATCTTTTTGTCCGCCTCATAGCCGGCATGGCGCCTATCTGAGCGTGGTTTCGCGAGGAATGGTGTTATTGGCTGTGTCTGATCTTCCGTTTAAGTATTGGGCACAGAAACCCGCGCCGGCTATCTATAAAAAAAATTCTAAAAATCGTAACCTTAGTTTTAAAAATCATATATAAAGTCTACAGACGCAGTATCTCAAAAAACAAAGTAACTTACTCCATGAACATCCCTTACAGATTTATTATTAGTATTGATTGATGTTACGAGTTATATTGTGTATTAGACGAATGTAAGTCGCTTTCAGTCATTTACCGCGTAACAGAAAACATTACGGTAATATAAATTGTATTTATTCAGTGCAGTGAGCTAATATGTATTGGCTCACTGTAATATTCTTGTCATTTCATAAAAAGAATATTTTGATGCACCACCGTGCTGGGGAGTGCCTCGAGAGTGCGTTCTAAGTTATTTGTGGTTACCTACTGAATGTGACTTAGTCGGCTCTTATGACATTGTACTCTTGTGTCTGCCACAGCATCGGATCTATTATTTTTCTACTAAAGGAGGAGGACTAATGTCGCTGGAGAAAGGTTATTAACCCGCGATTCAAATATCCGTGTATTGTAGGAGTGGGGAAAGATATTCCCCGGTAGCCTGGGGTCACTCCGTCAGATTCTTGAGTATTCATGTTTATGCTGTAAATATTAATGTTCTTGTGAGCGGTAGTATGGGTTAACTATTTGTAAGTTACTATAATATAACACTAATAAGGTACTAACAAAACATTGTGACTTGCGAAGTTTGTTTGTCAGTTCTTCTTCGAATTGAATTTAGAACTGGCGGAATTTTCGACATGTCCAAGCGTAGGTTACCTACCTATGGATGAAATTATACAATAAACAATCAATTTTTTTTTTTTATGTAATCCGGTATGGGTGGCTGAGTCAGAGGGGCCAAAGCACATGCTCTGACTAGCCAATATCACCTCCGAGAAGGTAGGTGCCATACCGGAGACTTCCCTGGATTGTTGGCTATACTGGACTAGAGGAGAACACAACCGAGGTTGCTATGCGGCCATCTTACATCCAGTACGGTGGTACCAACCCAGTCGGCTACAATTTGAGCCTACCACCTAGTAAGGGGCAAGGGAAGGGACCTACAGTTTTACACCGGTTCCGAACGGTGAAGCAGCAGGTGTAGGTATGCACGTAATTTTTTTCGTCAGAAAAAACTCATTGGTACACGCCGACCGGATTCGAACCTCGGACCTCCCGCATGAATGGGGGGTTTGAGCCGATGCTCAAACCACTCGGCCACCCGCCGCTCAAAAAACCAGCAAATCTATAAACCAGCTACGAGTACGTACTAAAAATATGCACTGGAATATGCATGCGGCTGTTTGGCAAGATAGGTGCAGATGTAAGCGCACAGTGGTAGCTGTGGGCGCGCGCTACAGAAACAATGCATTCATCTATGTGGAGCAACCAGACGCGAGCCGCCCACCGCACCGCGCCGCCGCCGCTGCGACACATGCCTCCTCCACTAAAACATTTTAGCCCAGTGTATCTAGACTTTGAGCTTTCATAAATTCATAATAATACGAAGCTCGGTCGCCCAGGCACTGTATCCTTATATGAATTAGATTTTTAGAGATCTTACAAAAATTTTCATTGGATTTTGACATTGGAAATGTCTTTTCGATCGCTTCAGTATAGTCCCCGTTTTCCAGCGAAAGTGATAATTCGCTCTGGTGTCGTGAGTTTTAAGGCTACGTGAATATTTAGGGTGTCAAATGACGTGTATCGACGAGGCTACAATATGTTGAAAAAAAAAACGTTTGAGAGTTTTTGAGAAAATTGCAAAAAACCGCTAAAAATAGCCGTTTTTAGGGGGTTTAAAAAAGGCACTTTTAAACATATTTCAAAATATATATTTTGAAGGGTATTTATAAGGTCATGTAATGCAATGCAGCATGTAAATCAGTTTTTTAAGTAGCTACTCCTCTCAACGAAATAATAAGGAAATAATTGTATTTCAAATTGTTGCTAGGATTTGTATCGATACAAAAAAACATTATTTCCGATAAGAAAAACATGACTTTTAGACTTTAGTCAATAATCCACAGTGTGTTGTATTGTAGTATATAAAAAAAGTAATGTTGTTTCTATCGGAAATAGTTAATTCCTTTTTTACAACCTAGATACAAATATCGCCAACATTCGAAACAAAAATCTTGCTCTAATATTCTTCCGTTGAGAAGGAGTAGGTACTTAAAAACCACTAGGTATTAAAAAAATGCACTGAAAATTTCTGTAAGATCTCTGAAAATCTAATTAATATGCACGATTTCTAAAAATCATCTATTTAGTTTTAGTATTATACATAGGCTGGGCGGCATTTGGGAAACTCCGCCACATATTTTCATCCTCCATCCCACAGTCATTGAAGACGAAGGTTTTCAATCAGTGCGTTCTGCCAGTAATGAATGACGTACGGAGCGGAAACGTGGACTCTGACGATGGGCCTGGTCCACAAATTTAAAGTCGCTCAGCGAGCTATGGAAAGAGCAATGCTCGGCATTTCTTCGACCGATAAAATCCGTAACGACGTGATACGTCAAAGAACTAAGGTAGTCGACATTGCTAAGAAAATAAGCAAACTGAAGTGGCAGCAGTGGGCTGGGCACATCTGTCGTAGACCCGACAACCGATGGGGCAGACGGGTGCTCGAATGGAGGCCACGTACAAGCAAACGTAGCGTGGGACGCCCCCCGGCTAGGTGGACAGATGACCTAAAAAAGGTAGCCGGGAGTGGATGGATGAGAAGAGCGGAAGACCGCATGTTGCGGCGTGCCTTGGGAGAGGCCTATGTCCAGCAGTGGACCGATACAGGCTGATGATCATGATGATGATCATACATAGAGTCTACAAATGCAGTATCTCATAAAACAAAGTAACTTACTCCATGAGCATCCCTTACAGATTTATTATTAGTATTGATTCATTCAACGAATATAGAGCATTTATGTTGAAGCAAAAACTGACCTTCCGCCGCCGTCGCCGTCGCCGCAAATAACTATAATCGATCTATAAAAAGTGAAAATATCGATCGCCATTAAGAGTGCTCGCAGTGCGCAGGCGGCGGCGGCGCGGAGGTGCGCTAGATGCGCGGGAGTGGGGCCGCGGTTATAAAGCTGGTCGCCGCGCTCGGCGCGGGAGCATTCTCCCCGCGACGCCGCCCGTGTCGCACCGCGCGTGACCTGTGAACTCTGTTGTGACGTGTGTGACGAGATGGTGCCTCCGCGAATCGACGTGAGTGTTGACCGTTACGTCCGGCGCATGCGCGCGCGCCCCGCAGGACGCGCCGCGCGCCCGCCCGCACCGGGACGCGTCCTGCGCGACGCGCGCGCTCCCGCTGCGTTTTTCCTTCTCAGTATTTCTAGGATCAAGCTTATAGTGCTAATGATTTAAAAGTGTTTTTTTACATTCTGAAACCAGCTGAAATAATGAGTGAGAAAGCTTACATTTTTGGATGGCCCCGTAATATTGTATCAACTTTTCGCACCAATACGTTTCTAAAGAAAGTGACAAAGATTATATTTTTGTAGTGACTGCAACTTATTTTGGTATATATACATTGTCACCCTCAGTAGCTCGGTGGTGCGATCGGTCGACTGTACGTCGTGATCATAAGCACACCTGAACGCGATCGGTGCTTTGATTGGTGACCGTTCGGTGGGGTTTAAGCCTCCCGGGTTGGTACCACCGCACTAAATGATAGGCCTGTTAACGCGGCTATGTAAATAGTTCGCGTTTTCCGTCCAGTTCAGTGTAGCCGGCACGACCGACGGGAAGCACTGACACGGCACCTAGTTCACCAAGGTGTTATGGGCTGACATCGCGGATGTAGTAGGTGATGTAGCCAACCGTGTCACTTTCTATAAAAACTATACTTACACATTATCGTACAATCGTCTCTTCTACGCCAGGAATACTTCCCGACTGCATAAAGTCACCAGATACCTCCACAGTGATTGAGTTTCAGAGCCGTACCGGCGTTCGGTCTCCGCGACCAAATATATCTCTCACTTGAACCGCTAGGTGACGAAATTCGTTCAAGGATCGGTTTCCAGTGTCGCTGGAGCTGAAGCCGCTCTGCTAACGACTAACAAGGTTGTGTAGCGGCGAAGCGGGGGCGGTGTGGAGGGGGAGGAGGGGAGGGGGGAGGGTGACGCAACGTGCGTCGCCTGCGCCCGCGCCTGATAGATGCATCTGACCCGGTTCCCGCCGCCCCGCGCGCGCGCAGCGTTGCTCAAGCGACGCGGCAGTCACGACGCGCGGCAAGGCGGCGGCGCGGCGCCGCGGGTACAAGGATGCGGAAGTACTATTCGCTTTCTATCGCAAGTCGTGCTGTCTTCGCAATAATCAATATTCACCTAGCGGTATTTGCGGTACCACCGTCTAGAAATATAATTTCGTAACGTAGATGGATAGAGTTAGGTTGAACCGGCTTTGTAAATAGTTTGTGTTTTCCGTTCAGTTTAGTGTAGCCGGCACGAGCGAAGGGAAACATTGACATGACACCTAGTTCACCGAGATGTTGTGGAATGATATCACGGATGTTGTAGGTTTTGCAGCCAACCGTGTCAGTTTCCGTAAAAAAAAACTTGATCCTTCAACTATCTTAAATATTTTAATGTAATTTTTTTGACAATTATACTACAATGTACGAGTAGTATGCGTCATGTACTAACATTATAGAGTTAATACAAATTACGTATCAAAATTTCACAAAGGCTTTACACACCTGATACACTTAATTAATCAGTTTGTTGTAGTCAGAAATCTCATTAAAATAATGATTGTTGCTATCAAGCTGTGTTTTCGATAAACCTGTAAGCGATATTATTGTGTAGATAGTCACTAAAATACCTTTTATTCATATTTTATTTAAAAAAACACCCTGTGAAGTTTCTTGCCGATTCTTCCTCGCGGGTTTATCGAACCGGATAGAACAAATTGTAACAAGTTCGAGTGCAGTCATAATTATGTGTGGTGACTCCATTAGGTGTGTGTCTCTCTCTCTCTCTCTCTCTCTCTCTCTCTCTCTCTCTCTCTCTCTCTCTCTCTCTCTCTCTCTCTCTCTCTCTCTCTCTCCCGTCCGTACTATACTTTCTTTGATACTTCGCAGCCCTTAGACTATTTAGCGTTATGGCATATAGCCTATATTGAGCCTCAAGAAATACTTTTTCCATTAGTAAAAACCGCATCAAAATCTGCTCAGTAGTTCCGGAGTTTACCTCAAACATACATACAGACACATTCCCTTTTATAAGAAGTAGAGATAAACAATAAACAATTGCATCCCCATACATATTAACTACAATATTCAGCAACAGTACGGTCGCGTGCGCGGCGCGAGCGGGCCGCGCAAAAAGAAAACCCCCGCCGAAACGCGTTGAACTCTACACAACGTAGAACAGTTCGCATGAAGTAATGGTTGCAATCGACGCCGACGCGGCGCGCCGCCCGATCGCAACTCCGTCGCAGATAAGCTTGCAATGGTATTGTAAAAAGTCGACTAGCTCTCTAGTTCGGAACAATAAACAACACTTGATATAAAGCCAGCTCGCTCACACGCCTCCGCATCGAGTTCGCGGGAAAAAAATTGCAAAGTTTGCCGCCGCGGTTCAAGCAAGTGTTACTAAACTGTGTCTCAATTTGCATTTTATAGAATTTTTTTATGATATTTGGCGGCGCGGGCCCCGCACCGCGTCGGCAGTGTGTAACGTCGGGTTGTATAGTAGAATGATTGTAGCTACCGCGAGCACCGCGGAGAGTGTCTTGTCTGTAGGTTCCCACGCATCCCCGCCGCGCCGCGCCGCCGGCTCCAGCGACAACGCTACTTTGTGCTCTCGTATTCATTTTAAGTCATTATTGTTATATTTATTATATTTATTATGTATATAAAAAAATTCTCTGACGAATACAATAGGTCGAAATATAATAATAAATATGTGCTTTTTTAATTAGTAATATACATAATAAATATAATAAAAATAACTAGAACCAATATTGGTATAAAAAGTATTTAATTCATAAGTCTTAATGTAACACGTAAACAGTTTAAATGAAAAATACATAAAATAGTGTACAAGTTTGGTCACTTCCGTCTAACTAAACTAACCGAGGCGGTTGTCATATAGACGTTTCGAGCCATACGCTTGGCCCGAAACGTCGAGCCACATAGCTCGGCAAGAACCGTGAGTAAAGCTGTTTTGTTTTTAAAATTATTTTTTTTTTTTTATGGAAACTGACACGGTTGGCTACATCACCTACAACGTCCGTGATGTCAGCCCATAACACCGGGTGAACTAGGTGCCATGTCAGTGCTTCCCCCTTTGATCGTGCCGGCTACACTGAACTGGTCAGAAAACACAAACTATTTACATAGCCGTTTTGACCGACGTTTCATTCAGTGCGGTGGTACCAACCCGGGCGGGTTAAACCCTACCACCAAGTAAGATTAGGAGGGAAGGGACCTACAGTTTTACGAGGAATCCGAACCACGGTGAGCCTCCAACGGTCAGCGGTCACCCATCCAAGTACTGACCGCACCCAGCGTTGCTTAACATTCAATAGCGACAGTTGACTGTCTGCACCACTGAACTATCGAGGCTGACAGAAAAATAATATAGACGGTTGTTTTTGTTCTGCATAATTTTGTGTAACTAAATATGTATGTTTGAGGTAAACTTATGAACCACTTAACAGATTTTGATGCAGTTTGCACCAGTGAAAAGGTTAGTTCTTGAGGCTGCGCGGGTATTTACTTAGCTGTCCCCCGACTCCTTTAAGTAAGTAAACGGCAATTATTTTCGACTTTCTATGGTTCGGGGTTTTATTTAATTTTAGTTGCAAATGATGTTATATTGATAATAGAGTAGCACGTCCTATCGTTCGGTCTCAGTTCGGCTCGACGGAGCTACTCACAGCGCACCACACCACACACCTACACACCAAAACACCAACACACATGGGCACATAGATACCGCTTGTTAGCGCAGTTTCATAAACTCGTTAATTAAGATATTAAAGTCATAATTAAAGCCGTAAACGCGGTAATTCTTTAGAGCATCGTAATTCTAGACGACGCGTCGTCGGCTTAGAGAGCCGCGGTTTTAGCGCATGCGCGTGAGTATATACAACATTTGCAATAAACGACTTAGATAGATGGGAATTGCTGTGAAAAATTATGTGAAATTGCGGTGCGAAGCTTGATTGAAGACTGATTAGTTTAGAAAACAGTAATTTTGTATTGCGTAAAATATATATGTATATAATCATGAACTTAGTCAGCCTCGCCTTAGTCATAATCTTTGTCAGCCTCGATAGCTCAGTGGTGCAGACAGTCAACTGTCGCTATTGAATGTTATGCAACGCTGGGTGCGGTCAGTACTTGGATGGGTGACCGCTGACCGTTGGAGGCTGACCGAGGTTCGGATTCCTCGTAAAACTGTAGGTCCCTTCCATCCTAATCTTACTTGGTGGTAGGGTTTAACCCGCCCGGGTTGGTACCACCGCACTGAATGAAACGTTGGTCAAAACGGCTATGTAAATAGTTTGTGTTTTCCGACCAGTTCAGTGTAGCCGGCACGATCAAAGGGGGAAGCACTGACATGGCACCTAGTTCACCCGGTGTTATGGGCTGACATCACGGACGTTGTAGGTGATGTAGCCAACCGTGTCAGTTCAAAAAAAAAATTTACTTAATTTAGTTATAAAAACGTATTTAAGGCAACGTGACCAAATCAAGGCTTTGGAAGAAATCTACTTTATTTGTTGAATATATAATATCTAAATCCGTAGCTTTTTACTTTTTTGTTTCGATCCGTTGTTTTGGAATAAAAAAATAAAAACCGAATTTTTGATTGATTGATTTTGTTGCATCCTACTCCAACCATCGAAAGCGGCGCCTTGAAATAGGAGTACGGGTGAACACGGATTTACAGGGCCTTAACGCGAAATAGAATCCGACACTTTATCAGTTTTCCGTCAATAAAATAGTTTATCAAGCAGTTACATAAGCGTGCACGTGCAGGAAGGTAGTGGTGTCGTGTACGAGGCTCTGTAGATACGTATGTGTCTGCTTGTGTGGGGCTCAGTGTAGAACCTTCGCGGGTCGTGCCTAGTGCGCCGCCCGCGCCCCGCGCGCGCACCGCTGCAGGAAAGGTCGCCAGTGTGTTGATCGGCCTCGGCAGCGCCGCGGGGTGCCGCCGCGCCGCTCCGCGAAGCTTTCCTGCAAATTTAACCGCACACTAGTGGTGCTGCGGGCCACTTCTGTTTGAGTTTGTTTGACACGCACGATCCCGCCGTCCTCTTTCCATATTCGCACAACGCGCGCTGGGCGGGGATTGCATCCCTATACGCTGGACTTACCGCGGATTTTGGGTAGAAACATTCTTAATGTTTTTTTTTTCAACATTGTTACATACATACACGCTGAGTGGAAGCACCGTGCTAATGTGAGAGGTGGCTACCCTGTCGCCCTTTTGCACGGCATCTTGCCCTTATGAACAGGGGCTTATCCAAAAAAACCGGCCAAGTGCGAGTCGGACTCGCGCATCGAGGTTTCCGCATCACAAGAAAAAAACATAAAAAAAACAAGTTTCTTGTATGGGAACCCCCCTCAATTTTTTACTTTTTTCTATTTTTATTATGTGTTGTTTTATCCGACATAATAACACATATTCTTTGAAAATTTCAATCGGCTACCTATTACGGTTTCAAAGATACAGCAGTAGGGCAGACAGACTGACAAACAGACAGACATACGGCGTCGTAGGCTTAGTAATAGGTTTCCGTACGCGATACGGAAACCTAAAAAGGGTGTTCGCGCTTTCAGTACATGCACCGGTTGATATACAGTGGGACTATTATTTTAAAGTATCGGAACCGCTTGGTGCTAGTTAGGACACTGGTTTGATTTGTTATTGCGGCGCGCACCCCGCCTCACCCCGCGGCCACCCCCTGCCGGCCTCTGCGACCCCCCGCCGCGCCGCGTCTTCCTGACATTTGCGATGCGACTCACACGCTGCCTCGTTGCCCAACGCGGCATCCGGCGACCCCGCGCCTCACCTCCGCTCGCCGGCCGCTGCAGCCTTGTCGCTCTCACCACCGGCTCGCTACACCGCGCTCCTGACTATAGACGGGCGGAGTGCATGCGTGCGCGACACGGTTGCGCGGGCGAATCTCCACTTTATTGCTGGATGGTGGCGACCCACTCACCACGCACGACTTGTGTGGTGCCTGCCCGCCCCGCTCCGCCCCGCAGCTCAAATCCGGGAACAGCAAACTGTTGGTGCAGTTTTAATTTATAATTAATTTAATTTAATTTAATTTACTCGTACTAGCTTTGCGCTCGGCTAAGCAAGGTAAAAGAAAGAAAAGAGAAGAAACTAAGCAAGCCCGCTACGGTGCCTTTATTTCGGCGCGCGGAACAATTCGGTTTGTATGAGAGCCACACATCTTAGTTACGCTAAACTTCGTATATACGCCGTCTGTTCAAAAAATTACCGAATTTAAATTGCGCTGCAACGAAGTATCGTAGCGTCGTGCGGTTGGCAACACTGTGTTCGTCATAATATCCCGCTTAAACTGCTCTTTACGGATTGTTGATATCTCACTCCTTTCCCGCGTTATTGCTTTTTGAATGCAAGGTGTCTAAGCGTTGGTGGCGATTTTTTCAATGTGCGATTTTCGTGAGCAACGATGCAACGCGAAGTTTTGCGTGAAACTGAGAAAAACTTTTACTGAAACATTTGAACTTTTGACAGAAGCTTACGGAGATGCACTAAGTCGTACACGGTGTTAAGAGTGGTTTTGCCGATTTAAAAGTCGTCGTCAATCAGTTGAAGATGACTCTCGACCAGGAAGACCTTCGACCTCACCTGATGACACTCACATTCAGAAAATCTATGATCTGGTGCGGGCGAATAGTCGTCTGAATGTCAGAAAACTTGCAGAAGAGGTTGGGATCTCAATAGGGTCGTGCCATAACATTCTGACCGAGAAATTGAAAATGCATCGAGTTGCAGCAAAATTTGTTCCACGTTTGACAACGCGCCAGCTCACGCACCATTGTCAATTCGCCAGTTTTGTGCCAAAAATGACATGACTATCTTCTCTCAAACTCCCTACTCACCAGATTTGGCTCTTTGCGATTTTTTTTAATTTCCTAAATTGAAATCAGTGCTGAAAGGTCGCCGCTTCGACACGATTGATGACATTAAAACAAATTCGTCACAGGAATTGAAGAACATTCCGAAAGAAGCTTACCAGGACTGTTTTGCAAAGTGGAAACACCGCTGGGAAAAGTGTGTGAATAGGGGAGGGGAGTACTTTGAAGGGGCAAGCACCAATAATGTGTAAATTGAAAAATAAAATTTTTGAAAATAAAGTTCGGTTATTTTTTGAACAGCCCTCGTATGTTACGAATACGGAGATACCATAAACACCGCTCTTAGATAATTTGAGTGCTTACTAGTGAAAACGGGGTCTTAATTTAATTAATACTAGTATTGATAAATAAATTAAGTAATACTAATCGCATTATGTTGTATTAATAATTTAATTAATTAATACTAATCGTCAACAGGAGAATAGGAGATAGTAACCTCTAGCTAGAGGCCAACCCGAGCAGCCGTGAATATTGCAGCGGTCGACACAACTATTGGCCATTAAAACTCGTAAGATTTAAATCACTTCATTGCTTCCTGATTTTAGCGGAAACTAATAGACGTTTTGTGTATTGTATCATGTATCTGTATAGCGGAGTTATAGATGGAGAGAGAGAGATTAGTTCAATTTAACACAATTAAAGCTCGGAAGTAATTCCATTTAATTTCTATTTCGCAGAAACACGTTTTATGTTCATTTGCGTGCGTTGCCTACTCTGACTTCGGCGTGGCCGGCAGTGCATCGAACTCAGATTCATATTGGTTAGACGTGGCGTGACGCGCAGCATCTATCGCCGCTTTAATGGCCAAAACTGACCATAAGGCGACATCGGCATCTTTATGCGTTCTCATTGGCTGTCGTGCGTGCGTGCGTGCGTGCGTGCGTGCGTGCGTGCGTGCATGCGTGCGTGCGTGTGTTCGTGTGTGTGTGCAAGCATTCATATCAAATCAAACAAATATATTTATTTCATCAGACACGAGATCCATAATTTAAAAAAAAACCGGCAAAGTGCGAGTCGATCTCGCGCACCTAGGGTTCCTTATCGCCATGTCATGGGCAGCGCCACTCACGCCATCTATGGCGTGTTATGAAATGCTTCATATTAGTTAAATGTCATGATTAGTTAAAATACTTCACACTTTATCCGGTAGATGGCGCGCGCGCATACACTTTTTTGGTTTCTTCCATGGGCACCAGCGTGAATTTTTTACTTTTTCTTATTTTTATTATTTGTTGTTATATCGGCCATAATAACACATATTCTGTGAAAATTTCAACGGGCTACCTATTACGGTTCAAGAGATACAGCCCTCGGACAGACAGACGGACGGACGGACGGGCGGACAGACAGACAGACAGACGGCGTAGGCTTAGTAATAGGGTCCCGTACCGGATACGGAACCCTAAAAACAATCAAAACATTCTAATATAAAATACCTAAAGTTATGATACTATATTTTAAATTGCTGTAAGCAATTTTGTTATATTTTGTTTAGATAATAATTTTGCGACATCACCGTGCTTCCCACGCAGAGCGCGCTTAACAGACTATCTAGCGATAATGTATCTGATCTGTGGCTCGGAATGTATTTATTGATAGTGTCTGGAAGGATTGGTGGTGCGAGCAGCATTGGAGGAGTCATTGATCTTATAGCTCGACCGCTCTCACCAGAACCTTTCTCCGTTTACATTCCACGTTGATCTTCTCTGTCTGATGTATGCATCTCAACTGACTGCATTGGCTACAAACTTCTCGCTAGTGAAATACAGCCAAGCAGTCTGTCAGCCTCGATAGCTCAGTGGTGCAGACAGTCGACTGTCGCTATTGATTGTTAAGCAACGCTGGGCGCGGTCAGTTCTTGGATGGGTGACCGCTCGACCGTTGGAGGCTGACCGTGGTTCGGATTCCACGTTAAACTGTAGGTCCCTTCCCTTCTTACCTTACTTGGTGGTAGGGTTCAACCCGCCCGCGTTGGTACCACCACACTGAATGAAACGTCGGTCGAAACGGCTATGTAAATAGTTTGTGTTTTCCGTCCAGTTCAGTGTAGCCGGCACGATCGAAGGGAAGCACTGACATGGCACCTAGTTCACCCGGTGTTATGGGCTGACATCACGGATGTTGTAGGTGATGTAGGCAACCGTGTCAGTTTCCATAATAAAAAAAACATAATAACTAAACAAATATTCCCGGAAAATGTTCCAGCACTTTCTTGTCTGTCTCGTAGCAGTCGTCGAAGCTTTCGGCTCGGTGTGTATGCGGTCGCCGCAGCAATGCGTATAGAAATCTAACTTTTCATTTCAACGTAGCTTTACGATAATATCTGTTACGCAACAAGCCGGTTGCCCGCAAAGGACCACCACCGGTCGCATATCCTGCTAGAGTGTTTTCATTTTACGAAGGCACGAGGGGTGTGAGGTAAGAAGTGGTGTGAGACCGCGCGGAGCTCAGTAGGGAACGACTCGGTTCGACGGAGCGACGCGGAGACGTGTAGAACGTGTGTATCGACCGGGCACCGAGTTCGCTCTTTACTGAGCTCCGCGCGGTCGCCTCTCGCACCACTTCCTACCTCGTACCCCTCGTGCCTTCGTAAAAGGAAAACACTCTACAAATACCCCGCGTAAACAACGCACTAATTACTTATATAATTTAAGTTGGAATTAAGACGAGACGGAAGTTAACTCTCTCCATACAAAATCGTCTTTCGGCATTTATGTTGTCTAGCCCCCTAAACCTTATCCTATTTTTACAATTCTTCTTTTGTTTTAATAAAGACAATCGCATCTACGTTCCTGTCTTTTTATTTTTTTTTAACTAAAGTGATGAATCAATAAAGCTTAATGAACTTCGTGACATCAAAAAATAAGAAAATTTATTTTTTCGGTCGAAATACAATTTTTTATCTTCAGTGTTGCAGGTATATTTCATCTAAGCAAAAAAAAAATACAGGAATGTAGATTCGACTGTCCATAAGACAAGAAAAAAAATTGTACAAATCGTATAAGGTTTAGGGGCCTAGAAAACATAAATGCCGAAAGACGATTTTGTATGGAGACAGTTGACTTCCGTCTCGTCTTAATTAAGGGAAGAAAGAAAGATAGCAATGAAGGGAAGCACTGACATGGAAGCTAGTTCACCCGGTGTTATGGGCTGACATACCAATGTTGTAGGTAGGTGATGTAGTCAACTGTATAGTTTCTATAAAAAAAAATCGTTTATTGTATCAATACTTATAGTCTTATGGATACATCTTAATTACTAGATTTTTATATATAAGTACATAATTTATCATTAATACTGATAATAAATCCTTAAGGATGGTCGTGGAGCAAGTTACTTTGCTTTATGAGATACTGCGTTTGTAGATATGCGTGTATGTTTGTATGTATGTTCCTCCATAACTCTTAAACCGGTCATCCGAATTCGATGAAACTTAGTACAAGCACTTAACTATATGTGTCACAGGACAAGTTTTATTTACGCTAAGATGTGGCTCTCATACAAAGCGAATTGTTCAGCGCGCCGAAATAAAACTACAGTAGCGGGCTTACATACTTTCTTCTTTTTAAATACTAATTTTATGCGAGCGAAGCCGCGGGCAAAGGCTAGTGTTAAATATGCGGTCAGAATGCACCAGCCGACAAGTGCTCACTCCACACTCGCAGCACGTACCAACACGACCGTTCGGTAAACTGCACAACAAGAATCGCCTTGACCGTATTTCGGCGGTGGCAATTTGCATAACTTGTCAACCTGCGAACCGCCCCACCGTCCATATCAGTACATCAGAACACTAATACACTGCCTCGACCGGTTCGAAAGCCTTTCAAATTATTCACACGAGGATATCCAAAAACAACTCTTCTTCTGTGTGGGGCCGGTACCTACTTAATAAGAATAGCCCCACTGCATTTCTCCCCGTGCATGTCGTAAAAGTCGACTAAGGGATAAGGACAAGATGCCGTGCATAAGGGCGACAGGCTAGCCACCTCTCACCTTGGCGCGGTCCTTCCACCGAGTCATGCAGCAGGTGGGCCTTCGCGCCTTCCTTGCTGCCTGATAATTATCTTGTCCGAATACTTTGCTACGCTTTGGTGGTCGGTGTTGTGCTGTAATTTATGAGAGTACTTGCAGCACAACACCGATTACTCTGCTTACCCCGATTGTCGGGATACGGCGTGTGGTATGTATGTATGTATGTATGTAACTCTTACATTTGCAGCGTAATCTGATCTAGAATAAAATATTTATTTTGCAAAGCGTCAGTCAGTCAGTCAGCGTCTAAGCGTCCACTGCTGGACATACGCCTCTCTAATTTTCTTCCAGTCCACCCGGCCTTCAGCGGTACGGAACCACTGCTTTACATAGAGTCTACAATCGCAATATCTCATAAAACCATAGAAATAACCAAAGTACCGTGTGGGGCCGGTACTTAAAAAGAATATCCCCACTGCATATCTCCCCGTGCATGTCGTAAAAGGCGACTAAGGGATAAGGGCAAGATGTCGCGCTAAAGGGCGAAAGGCTAGCCACCTCTCACCTTGGCGTGGTCCTTCCGCCTTGTCATGCAGCAGGTGGGTCTTCGTGCCTCACTTGCTGCTTGATAGTTATCTTGTTCGTATACTGTGCTAAACGTGGTGGTCGGTGTTGTGCTTTAATTTACCAGAGTACTTATGGGAGTAAAAGTTGGGTATGGCAGGCGAAGCATGAGAGCAGGATAAATGATGTCGAAATGCGCGCGTTGAGAGGAGTATGTGTGGAATAGGAGGAGTATGTGTGTCTGTAGAATGGATGATGGGAGACTAATGAAAGAAATCTATGGAGCGAATGTTAGTGGAAGAGTCCGGAAGGGTCGCCCTAGACGCACGTACCTGGACCAGATCGGGCATGTGCTCAAAAAGGGTAAGGTGCGTAGTACCCGTAACCGACGAGCATGTATGAAGAACATTATGAGAGTGGAAGAGGCGGCAAAAGTGTGTCAGGATCGTGGCGCGTGGGGGTTGGGTTGTTTGCGTGGGTTGGGTCCGTTGTCTTTGCCTGCCCCACTGGGAGGCAGGCAGGCGTGACGTTATGTATGTGTATGTATGTATGAACTTATAGCACAACACCGATTACTCTGCTTACCCTGATTGTCGGGATACAAAAGCGTGAGTTATGTGTGTATGTAAATAACCAAAGAAATAGCATCTATGTCAATGCATAAAACAAAGTAACTTACTCCATGACCACCCCTTGCACATTTATTCATATTGATTGATTGACACAACCGAATGTTACCAATTCGTTTTCTACGTAAAATACTTACTTTTGGGTAATTGTGAAGTGCCTATAGAGTCGCATGTACTCAAGGTTCGCTTAACGAAGGTGGTGGTAGTGAAAATTGTCGTATATAGAAGATATTATGCAGGGATTTTCAGGATAGGCTTGAGAAGCTTCACGAATAGAAAGTACTCATTATTAGAAGAAAACAAACCTTATCACTCGAATGGAAATTCCGTATTTTTTTTTCATACAATTTAAAATTGTAATAAAATCTCGATGGACAGGGAGTATGGAGAGATTTAGTCCAAGATCTCCTTAACTTCTTGGTCCAGTGAGTGCAATGACCTCATCCAGTGCCCTTTTTCTTTTGATGTCATTCAAATTTAAGTGTTTGGGATTTACCTGCATGCAGTTCAGTTCTAAGTCATTTTATTTTTATTTAATAAAGGCGGACGTTAACCGTCCACCAAATCTCGATGAAACGATTTTCATCAAAAGTACTATAAAATGACCGAATCTGTGAAAAAGTTTCAGAGCTTTTCGTCTTCAAATATGGAACGCATTCGAACCCTGAAGTTGCGAAACCCTATCCGAAACACCTGTATAGACGCAGTAGAAATGAAAATCGGCCGTTACTCCGTCCGACTACGCGCGGCGGGAAGTGCGGTCATTATCTTGACACCTCGGCGTGGTCGCTCACCCGCACGGCGGCGTCCGCGCAGCTTTCTCCGGGGATCCCCGTCTCCTCCAGCCGCGGCGCGGCGGCGGTCAGTGTTAGTGATGCGAGGGTCAGTGAGCTTGCGCGACCGGCAGCGCTCTGCCCACCTCACCTCTAGCCACGCACGTGATGAAAGTTCGCGCTATTAGCTGCGTGAAACGTGTTTAGTGCTTATGGCAAGCTTCTTTTTTTTTTCTGGAAACTCATACGGTTGGCTACATCACCTACAACGTCTGATGTCAGCCCATAACACCGGGTGAACTAGGCGCCATGTCAGTGCCTCCCTTCTGTCGTGCCGGCTACACTGAACTGTCTACACTGAAGCTCATATCATATCACACAGCGGTACCACCGTGCTGCATGCAAGATGGCCGCATAGCAGCCTCGGCTGTGTGCCCCTCTAGTCCAGTACAGCCAGCAATCCAAAGGAAATTCTCCGTTATGGCACCTACGTTATCGGAGGTGATATTGGCTGGTCGGTGATTGCGCTTTGGCCCCTCTGATTCAGCCATCCATACTTGATATTTTTTTGTCGATATCGCGACAATTGGCATCGTTTCACCTACACGTAGGTATCTAACGATGCCCATGGACATTCTGTGATGCACGGGGATTGCGAATGCCATGCCGGCCTGACAGGAGCCTATTCACGGCCCTTTTGAAAGACCCGAGGCCGTACTTGGGAGGAAATAGATGGGCAAGGAGTGCTTTCCACATTTTCCCGGATAAAAGACATACAGAACCGGTTGGTGCGCATCCGCGGTAGGTCGATTGAATAGGGGTGCATCCAAAGAGTTCGTATTACGTTGCTGCGCTCCTCAAACTCTTTGGGTGCATCCCCTGCCCAGTACACGTAGTGCGGAGGTGGAATGGAGACGGCGGAATCGCGTTAAATAAGCTCCTCCGAACACTCCCCATGAAAAAGACGATAGAGTACACTTAGGGAGCCGACGTCCCTACGGAGTGGCAGTGGTTCTAAGTCGCGGGACACGACAGGGTCACCTACCAGTCGCACGGCACGGCTTATGTATGTATGGCATTATAAGCTTCTTTTTTACGGAAACTGACACGGTTGGCTACATCACCAACAACATCCGTGATATCAGCCCATAACAAAAAAAAATAACACCAGGTGAAGTAGGTGCCATGTCAGTGCTTCCCTTCGGTCGTGCCGGCTACACTGAACTGTATACACTGAAGCTCATGTCATAGCAGTATCACACCGCGGTACCACCGTGCTGAATGTAAGATGGCCGCATAGCAGCCTCGGCTGTGTTTTCCTCGAGTCCATTATAGCCAGCAATCCAGGAAAGTCTCCGGTATAGCACCTCCCTTCTAGGAGGTGATATTGGCTGGTCCGAGCATATGCTTTGGCCCCTCCGACTCAGCCACACATACAGGATTACATAAAAAAAGTGCGTAGTACCCGTAACCGACGAGCATACATGAATAACACTATGAGAGTGGAACAGGGCGGCAGAGGTGTGTCAGGATCGTGGCACGTGGAGATCCGTTGCCTCTACCTAACCCGCTGGTAAACAGTCGTGACGGTATGTATGTATGTATGTATGTTAATTCTGTGAGATGAGAGATTAAACAAATTAATGCAAGATCCGCTATCCGCTTTCTACGAACGAAAAGCTACTTAAATTTCTATGATAAATGACCATTTTATAGTGGACTAGCTGTGCCCGCGGCTCCGCCCGCTCTCATATTTCACTTCACTGCAAACCTCATAAGCTATTTAGCGTGATAGTAAGTAGCCTATAGTTGATGGGAAGAATCAAGCTATCCGTAGAATTTTGTTTTATTAAAATCGGTTCAGTGATTCTCGAGTTATAAGCAGACAGACAGACACTCAGACAGAAAGCAGACGTTGGATTTTATTATAGGTAAGGATAAGGATAATGAAATGACAAATTTTACGGGCTGATTTTGGAGCTCAAACCAAAAACTTTGACTATTGTAATGCTTTGGCGCGTGAATATTTATGGATGGGTGACCGCTCACCGTTGGAGGCTGACCGTGGTTCGGGTTCCACGTAAAACTGTAGGTCCCTCCCTTCACTTCTTTCCTTACTAGGTGGTAGGGTTTATCCCACCCGGGTTGGTGCCACCGCACTGAATGAAACGTCGGTCGAAAATGCTATGTAAATAGTTCGTGTTTCCACTATGTAACTTGGCACGTAGTTCACCCGGTGTTATGGGTTGACATCACGGATGTTGTAGTTGATGTAGCCAACCTTGTCAGTTTCCATAAAAAATATAATTAAAAAAATTACATAAGGCGCCACGGCGGACTTATCCCTTACAGAGATTTCTTACAGCGAACCTTTCAACATAGTATTCTTGTTAGATCATATTATCTGCAATTTATTTCCTATGATTTTCTAGTTTCTTAAAAAATACGCAACATTAATTCAGACAAATTTGTCACTCGCTCACGTATCTTTCCAAATTGTTTACTATGGCCGCTTTGTTTCATAACAGTAGTAGTGTATAGTGAAAGTAAAGTATGAGCCGAAATTACCGCGACCGTGCGCGCGCGCCGCACAGTGTGTTACAATTTTATGGTCTGTATAAGGAGCTAGGCAATGTAGTCGTAGTGAAACAATGCACAATAACAGTGAAGCTCGCGCTTGCGCTCCGACAACCCATGCCAACTCGGCTCAGCTCAACTCAACTCGCCAGACAGTAGACACCTCGAGGTCGCTGCTTTCTCAAGCAATGTGACGGGGTGGGGTGGGGGGGGGGGGGGGGGGGTGGGGGGGCTGTGGCGCCGGCGCAACTTAAGAGCAAGCTGTACGCCCCGGCTTCCCATAATAACAAAATTGAACGATTTCTTCATCGATATCTTCGATATTTATGATAGGGAATTCTGAATTCTGTTTGTATCGAACTTGTGCTTCAATTCAATAGTAACACTTTTAATGTGATATTCTTTTATTACAAAATTGTTCCTACAGAAATATAGAGTTAGTATTAAGTACAATTGAGCGGATTTGGCCAATTTTGCATACATTAAGTATAATATAGAAAATGTAAATAGGTTAAGGTATTATGCAAGATAAACGATTATTTTGTCTTATTTTATTTATCTAGAAAAGTCTATATGTAGTTATGGATAACCGACACGGGTGGCTGTGCTTAAACGGGGCGGGCAACAAGGTCTTTTGAAGATTCCTAGGTTATAGGTATTTGGGAACACTCACCGGAAGATCGTTCCATATTTTCGCCGTACGACGCAGGGACGATTTCGAAAAGCGATACGTTCTCAGAAGTTAGGTGTCAATATGGACGTTTCGAGCGAGTCTGGAGGGTGTGGCAGATACGGATCAGGGCAGGAGGGATGAAGAAATCCAGTTCATCGGAGCATCGGCAATGTTAGTACTTATAAATATAATACGATGTAAAATACAATGTTTAAAACCAAATAGTTTTGAATTAATAGCTTATGAATATATTCAACCCAAAAGATTAGTTACAATAGAATACCTTGCGGCATTAAGCTCACCTATTGTGCCTAATTTGTATAAATTGCTTTCAATAAAGAATATAACTTAATGCATATTAATTGAAAACTATTTGGTTTTAAAAATTGTATTTTACATCGTATTATATTTATAAGTACTAACATTGCCGATGCTCCGAAGAACTGGATTCGCTCATCCCTCCTGCGCTGATCCGTATCCTATATTTTAAAAATTGTATTATATGATTACAATGATCATAATCATTCGATTACATTAGTATAGGAGCTAAAGTGCACAGCATCCTCTTAAAGCGGAGTCGCGTATACAAGCACAGCTCACGTAACTAATTTAAACTAAAGTAAGAGTTTATTTACTCATTCATAAATACCGTACCGTGTGGGCCCGGTACTTGAAAAGAATAGCCCCACTGCATCTCTCCCCATGCATGTCGTAAAAGGTGACTAAGGGATAAGGACAAGATGCCGTGCTAAAGGGCGACAGGATCGCCACCTCTCACCTTGGCATGGTACTTCCACCGAGTCATGCAGCAGGTGGGTCTTCGTGCCTTACTTGCTGCTTGATCGATTGAATCTTGTTCGAATTCTTTGCGAAACGTGGTGGTCGGTGTTGTGCTGTAATTTACCAGAGTTCTTGCAGCACAACGCCGATTACTCTGCTTACCCCGATTGTCGGGATTCAGCGTGTGTGATATGTATATGTATGTATCATAAATCATATTTAAGTGCCACATACTCGGTCGGTGACGCAGCCGTCAACAGACGTTAGGAGCACACATGTAAAATTATAACTGTGCTTATAGTGAACGCTTTCATTTTCGTACAGGCCGGTGTGAACTTCAGAGCACAATGAAGTTAGGTTGGTAACTGCGCTCTTCGGCCTTGACTGCTGAGAACAAAAGATCGTTAGAATCAATTAAGAATACGCCGTCTATTGGCAGATCTGTGTGAACATTTTGCAGAGAACTCGTCGGTCGACTTGGCTTTAAGACGAGACGGCGTTAACTTTCTCCATACAAAATCGTCTTTCGGCATTTATGTTTTCTAGCCCCCTAAACCTTATCCGATTTTTACAATTTTGTTTTTCTTGTCTTAAGGACAGTCCAGTCTACGTTCCTGTAATTTTTTTGTTTAGATGAAATATACCTACAACACCGGAGCTAAAAATTTGTATTTCGACCGAAAAAATTGGAATTTTTATTTTTCGATTTATTAAATTTCATTAAGCTTTATTGAGTCATCACTACAAAAAATAAAAAGACAAGAACGTAGATTAGACTGTCCCGCAGTGTGTTATGTATATATGAGACCATAAAATCGGACATCCTCTTTTTATCTAATCGAATGTAAGTGTAAAACTCCCCTTTTTAAATTCGGCATAGTTTAGGAGCAATAAAAATTCAAAATTATTATTTTTTTTTATTTTATAAAGTGAAAAAAATTCTTGCTCAATCTAATAACATTTTATTTGGAAAAGCTACAATGTTCCATAGAACTCTAAAAACTACATGTAATAAGCGTTTAATATGCTTCGTAAATGCCAGTAGTTAATTTAAAAGAAATGTTTTGTGTTTTAGTTTTTTTTTTTTCTCCATTATACCATGATATTAGCAATAGTTTTTTATTGTAACCTGTATGCGCCTGTAGCCTGATATGTATTCTAGTTGCATAAAAAAAAGAGCTTTGAATTCCGTGGTATATTTGAGAAAAAAATTATTTTCTTTTCACAATGTTTTTACGCGTTTGGGGCTGTCATTTTTGAAAGGGATAATAAATTCGTGTCTAAAAAAACATTAAAACAATACTAAATGGGTCTCACCTGCTATGTTTAACCTTCAATTGGTATGGTGAATTTTTCTCACATAACTGGTATGGTGACGTCTGACAGACGCATTATTTGAAAGCCCTATTTTAATTCCAAATATTTGTTTTTCCTGCGATAGGGGTTTTCATATGAAAGGTATGATATTTATAAATAAAAATCAATGAGATAAGTTTAAGTTTTATTACAAAAAATCATTACAAAAAAAGAGAAACAAAACTTTGAGAAAATAGCTAAAACACAAAGTCCACACTTATTTATCGTTTTCTACACAATATTTTGCAATTTTCTTTGCAGTTTCTATACAAAGGAGTTATACATTCGTAACAATGAGAATTGTGGACATCCCGGTTCTCTTAGGGCCCTGTCAACCCTATTCACCCGTACTCCTCTTTCAGGGCGCCGCTTTCGCTAGTTGGAGTGGGATGCAACTAAATCAATAAATTTTAGCGCAAGCGATTATTATTAGGTTTTTATGTTTTTTATTCCAAAACTACGGATCGAAACAAAAAAGTACGGATTTAGATATATATTAAAAAAATTAAATATATTTTTTCCAAAGCCTTGATTTGGTCACGTTGCTTTAATACGTTTTTATAACTAAATTCAGAGGCATGTTCATGATTTTTTTCTATCGAGCGAAGTTAATCAAACTGTGTTTTAAAAAAGCTATCGATCTGCGCTGATAGATGAAGTCTTACATAATTATATTAAAACTGAATCTGTCACGTAGGTAATATTGGCGGTACACTTCTTGAAATTCGAGTCAGGCGCAGTCTCACATCACCTTAATATTAGGAAACAAATGACACTAGTCTTGAGCATTGCTATTTGGCCGTGTTCGCGCATGGGAACAGAGCAGATTTGGTCGAAGTGATTACTCTTGAGAATAATTGTTAATGAATAATGCAGGTAAAGGTCGCGTCCCCTTCCCGCCCATCTAGCCATGAGAATCAGCAGTTTTACAACGATTACAACAAAGGTTAGATAAGTAACTGCCCGCGTGACTTATTGAGTTGTAAACAATATGAGGCGTGATCTCATCTCAGGCACGACGACCAATTTCATTACTAATAGCTTTTGCCCGCGGCTTCGCTCGCGTGGAATTCGTATTTAAAAAGAAGAAAGTACTAAGTAAGCCCGCTACCATACCTTTATTTCTGCGCGCGAAACGATTCGGTTTGTATGAGAGCCACATCTTGGCGTAACTGGAATTGAATTTCCCTATCCTGTGTTACGTATAGTTCAAAGTGCTTGTACTAAGTGTCATCGAATTCAGATGATCGGCTTAAGAGTTATGGAGGAACATACATACATACAGAAAATAAATATTTCAAAATAAATTAAATTTAGTTTTAGTATCATACATATACTCGTAGAGTCTACAAACGCAATATCTCATAAAACAAAGTAACTTACTCCATGACCATCCCTTACATAGATTTATTATTGTGACTGATTATTATTACAAGTTTTTGAGAAATATTTTCTGTATGTATGTATGTTGCTCCATAACTCTTGAACCGATCATCCGAGTTCGATGAAACATGCGGAGATAGTACGGGTGGAAGGGAAATTGGATTTGGATTGGTGGAGAGACGAGTCCTGGCTCCGGCGACAGCGCAGCACCCCAGCGAACCTAGCGGAGAAACCGTTCAACATCTGAGTGTTAACTGAATCGGATATTCGGTTACTTAGTGAAATGAAGGGAAGCACTGACATGGCACCTAGTTCACCCCGTGTTATGGGCTGACATCACCGATGTTGTAGGTGATGTAGCCAACCGTGTCAGGTTCAATAAAAAAAAAAAAAAAAAAAGTTCTTTACGTACTTTGTTGGCTCAGTGGTAGAGCGTAAGGGTATTTATTTTTCGATCTCGGCCGTGAGTTCAAGCCTCTTTTGCCAATGTTTGTTATTTTAAGCATTGTGGGGGTTTTAAAATGAGGTTATGGTTATTTTTTTTATAACCTTATTTCTTATAACTTAATTTCAGAAGTACTTCTGAAATTTATACTTCAAGCCACTGTTGCTTCGGTGGTTCGGTCATGTTGGAAGAATGGATGATAGGAGACTAACGAAAGATATTTATGAAGCAAATGTGAGTGGAAGAGTCGGGAAGGGTCGCCCTAGACGCACGTACCTGGACCAGATCGGGCATGTGCTCAAAAAGGGTCAAGTGCGTATAGTACCCGTAACCGACGAGCATGCATGAAGAACATTATGGGAGTGGAAGAGGCGGCAGAGGTGTGTCAGGATCGCGGCACGTGGAGATCCATTGTCTCTGCCTACCCCACCGGGAAACAGGCGTGACGCTATGTATGTATGTATTAGACGTCTGTTTCTGGTTTGCACCTACCTCGGCCCGCGCTTCCGCACTTCGCCCCTCACCCTACACCCGCTGACGCCTAGCATTTCCTCCAAGGCTAGGCGTCAGCGGGTACAGGGTGAGGCGCGAAGTGCGGAAGCGCGGGCCGAGGTAAGTGCAAACCAGAATTAGACTAGTAATATGTATGTTGCTTGGTCCCTAGAGAACGACCAATCCAAAGCAACTCCCATTAGTGGACTTTGAAAATATGCGACCTGGCCCGGGCTGCCGATCCGCCCGCTTTACACATCTTTTAATGCAGGCGACTTCCGTTTACATAATAATTGGAGGTTGCTCTTGTGCGATGGCTTCACTTATACTCCGTTCATCCTAGCAACTAATGCCGAGCGGTTTCTCTTTCTCTGTACTTCTCACTCTCGCAAAGGGGGATTGAAGTGACTGTGAACTGAGGTTATGAATATAGTTTAATTTTAAAAAAATATTGAAATATTGTTTATTTATTTGATGAATGAAAATTTTGCAATAAACCTGTTTATTTTTATTTTTTGCTTTAAATCAAGTTAAATATATATATTTTCACTGTAAATTATTTAATATTAAAATTATATATTATTTAAATTTTGTGCCTAATCTATTTACTTCAGCTGTTCGTTCTATTGTAGGTGGATACGTTAACCCACCAACACAAATAATATACAAAACTTCAAAATAACACGTGAAAAATATGCAAAACAATTTAATACGTTATTATTATGACGCGTAGGAAATGCTACTGATTGTAATGTGTCGACTGACCGGCCGACTGCACCTGGCTACCTGAAACCTTCTCAGAATAAAAACGCAACACTAACTCCCAGGCGCAGCGGCGCACGCGCCGTTATGGTTTTGAGATGACTTTCGCATACACATATGGCTCACAAACACAACCTTGTGTAGTGTGTAAAGAAGAGTAATAACCGTTGCGAGAGCGAGAAACCGCTCGGCATTAGTTCCTAGCATGAACGGAGTATAGTCCGCAAACATGATAAGCTCGGCAAGGACACCACTCCGTCGTCAGAACATTCATTGATTCAATTATAGGCGAGGAGATATTCAATTATCTGCGGACCGCCCGCCAGTTTCACAACAACTCGGTGAGCGGTCCGAGAGTTATCGGCTAAGACTCCGCAGGGGCCATCACGCCGCTGTGGGTGCTATCGTTAGAGTGCATTGGAACAGAGAATTTAATTTCATTTTTTAAAGATTAATTAATTAATAATAAGTTCACCTCATAGTAAAGAACGCTCTATATTAATTCAAAATATCAGTAGATTAAAGAAAAGCATTGGCATGGCACCTACTAGCACCATGGTGGCACGCGGAGAATGCATGTAGTTCATGGTAGTATGCAAAGAATTTGTATGCTGCTGCGCTTCTAAAAGCGCAGCGACGTAATACAAACTCTTTGGTAGTATGTTCTCTGGATAAACAATAAAATGAATGTCAAAAAATAATAAAAAATCTGGTTGTCATGGTTACTCTTGGAACGAATTGAAAAAAACCGGCCAAGTTCGAGTCGAACTCGCGCACCGAGGGTTCCGTATCGCCATGTCATGGCCAGCGCCACTTACGCCATCTATGGCGTGTTTATGAAATGCTTCATATTAGTTAAAATTCATGATTAGTTAAGAAGCTTCATACTATTTTCGACATATTTTCGGTAGATGGCGCGCGCGCATACACTTTTCAGTTTCTTCTATAGGAACCCCCTTAATTTTTTGCTTTTTCTTTGTTGCTATATCGGCCATAATAACACATATTCTGTGAAAATTTCAACCGGCTACCTATTACGGTTTTAAAGATACAGCAGTAGGACAGACGGACGGACGGAAGGACAGACAGACGGCGGAGGCTTAGTAATAGGCTTCCGTACGTGATACGGAAACCTAAAAATCGTCTAACTTTGGTAGCACAGTGAATCGCCTGCAAATAATAATAATAATATTTTTTTATTATTGTTGTATTTGCGCCACCTTCCTCATTTTGCTGATATATGTGTTTTGTATGTGCGTCACTTAGAAACTGATCATTGGCCATTTTCCCGATACATGTTTCGTGTCGGTGAAGTCATATTTTAGCTTACATGCATCCCACTATGTACCATATCAATGAGTAATACGACATGATTCCCTTCGATCGTAAAAGTGATTCCATGTCAAAAGATAATTTTTGAGAGCGCGATTTCAGTACCTTGCTACGGATGCAAATGCTGTGCGACGCCCAACAGTCATCATAATAAGATTTGCATAAGAACTTGCTCCAGCGTCATGACATCAGTGTTGCTAGTTCATAAATAAAGGGTGCATTAATTAATATAATTAAAGATAAGCAAGTAGTATTGATTTCTATATTATGTTGATTTCTCTGGTGTAAATTGAGAAAGTGTAGCGGTGATATCGCGGTTTCACTACCTACACATTCGTTTAGTAAAATTATGTATTATATAAAATGTATAGGTTCATTATTCGTGCACGGTAGTTCAAATGTTAGATTAGATAATATTAAAAATTACGTTTACTTACGTTAAATTACTTTCTGTTTGTCTGTCTATCTGAACGCGATAAACTCAAAAACTACCAAACCGATTTTCATACGGTTTTCACCAATGGGCGGAGTGATTCAAGGGAAAGGTTTATGTGTATAATTCATTAATGTTTTGTGTAAATTGGTTGAAAACGGAATGATACGGAACCCTCTCCACGCAAGTTCGACTCGCACTTGACCGCTTTTTGGTGATTAGAATACGATCCGGTACGCAATAGGCAAAATGTTTATACTAATGAGCTTGTAAATATATTGTTACCCCACTATCCTACTAATATTATAAACGCGAAAGTTTGCGAGGATGGATGGATGTATGGATGTATGGATGGATGTATGGATCTTTGTTCCTCTTTCACGCAAAAACTACTGAACGGATTTTGATGAGACTTTACAGTACTATAGCTTATACATCAGAATAACATATAGGCTATAATTTATAAAGACATTGTGTAAATTGGCCCAAATTTATCGATAAATGTCAAGTAAGTCGGAAAAAATCCCGCCATCTGGGAGCTATCTCGGCGTGCGCTGCATAAACCGCTAGAGTTACACGAAAATAATATATGGTGGGGTTGTTTCTCTTAAATCGTTCTAAAAAAAAATCCGCGACAGCATATAGCTACCTTTTATGTGGAAGCCACTATAGCCAAAATAGTCGCGGACAAAGTCGCGGGCAAAAGCTAGCATAGAAGCATAGTACCGCTGTGTAGTCTAGTGGTTAGTACTGTACCGGACCGGAAGGCCTCCGGACCGGCGGTGGCGGCGGCGGCGCGGGCGCTGCCCCGGATCACGTAACGCCAGCGCCGGGAAGTGGTTGCTCTTAACTATATCTGGTGTATTATTAGCATACTGACGGCAAATGACCACATACATATATACCTCCAAGCGTATACACGTACCACATACATATATACGTACGCGCTTATAACGCGCGGCACGTAACTTGGCCTCTGTGCGAGAGGGACGACGTTATACGCAAGCGATCGTTGGTATAACGCTATCCCGCTCGCACAGCGGCCAAGTTACGTGCCGGGCACTCTACGTTATGTATGTATGACCAGTCCAACGCTGCCGGGAATGCCGTTTTAGATGTTGACTTCAATAAATAGTTAAGCGATCACTACTTCTATAAATAATTCCCCAACAAATTGGTGCTAACGGCAGGTTGTTTATAGATCTTAAAATGCTATATTGGATTAATAGAACGCGTCACTACTGTAGAGCTCTTGTTCCACCCTTATAGCACTTACTAACGCTATAGTAAAGTCAATAAAGAACCTTAACCTGTGTAAGAATGGGCCTCTATTAAACAGCTCTTATAACGCCTGTTTTAACACCATAATGTTAGTTGAGGATCTCTTTTTACCTGACTAATGCGAAGGCAAAAGAAGTGTTATGATTTTGGTAGCGTAAATATTTTATGTACATATGTCTGTTGGGCGGCGGGTGGCCAGTGGTTTGGGCATCGGATTCTCATGCGAGAGGTCCGCGGTTCGAATCCGGTCGGCGTGTACCAATGAGTTTTTTCTGACGAAAAAATTTACGTGCATACCTAAACCTGCTGCTTCACCGTTCGGAACCGATGTAAAACTGTAGGTCCCTTCCCTTGCCCCTTACTAGGTGGTAGGCTCAAATTGTAGCTGACTGGGTTTGTAGCACCGTACTGGATGTAAGATGGCCGCATAGCAGCCTCGGCTGTGTTCTCCTCTAGTCCAGTATAGCCAGCAATCCAGGGATGTCTCCGGTACGGCACCTACCTTCTCGGAGGTGATATTGGCTGGTCGGAGGATGCGCTTTGGCCCCTTCGACTCAGCCACCCATACCGAATTACATAAAAAAAACATACAGACAGACGTTCCCTTTTATAAGAAGTAGAGATAGAGAGTAGAGATGATGTTGGATTCGTCTCGATAACGCGCATGTCATAAGCTAGATGAAAAAACTCAAAATTACGGTCGCTAGGCGCCATATTGTCAAGCTTTGATATTATAAATTTTATTATGAAATTTTATTTATATTTTATTAAATTATATAGATAGAATTACAAATTTTTAAAACCCCGACCGTTAAAAATTCAAATAAAATTTCCGTACCGCTAAGTAAATTCCCGCGCAGCTCTGAGTTTTTATTATATTTTATTTACTTAGTGGTCCCCCGACCCCTTTAAATAAGTAAACAGAAATAATTTTAGACTTTTTAAGGGTCGGCGTTTTTTTAATTTTTGATTTAACTTTTATTTCAAGCCTTTAAAAAACGCACGCAAATCGGTCCACTTTTTAAGATAAGTTATTACTTATTTGCTTGATTACAAACATAGCTAACAACCATCCCGATTGAACCACCTTTGTAATAAAAAAACCGCATCCAAATCGGTCCATCCGTTTGGGAGCTACGATGCCACAGACAGACACACATATGTAGATACACACACACGTTAAACTTATAACACCTGTTTGCATCGGGGGTTAAAAACAACAGCTTGAGAGCTTCTTAGAATATTCGTAAAAGGCGGCCAGTCTCGGCACAAGGCCGATAAAATGTCAGGCTACATAATTTTGAAATGAAATGAAATGAAAATATACTTTATTGCACAAAAAGTGACAAAAGGCGGACTTAAAGCCTAAAGGCATTATCTGCCAGTCATACCTGGGATTGTGAGTAGGGTAGATGGGTAGTGCGGAAAATTGAATGAGAGATTTTTTTTTATTTTTTAAGTGGTTAAAAATAAACAATAAAACATAGATAATAGTAATAACATACAACTAAATACATTCGTGACATACATACATACAAGTTCAAAAGTACATACATATACGTTATATAAACAAATACAAATACATACATACATACATACCTAATGCAGTTTCTAAACAAGCGATAACACACATGGAGACATTATGCGTTTGAAAACATTATGTTCCCTCACACGGGATTTGAAAATGTTGTGGGAAGCGGAAGTATGGAGTAACGGAGAAGTATTTTATTCTGCAGTTATATTTTCTTTTGAAGTCCCGACTATTCCGTGAATAAATCGGACATAAATCACGTGTCGCGTGCGGTCGCGTGGTCTCCTCGTCAAAGCGTCGGGGGGCGGCGGCCGGAGCGGACCGGACGCCGCGCCGCCGCCTGCGGACACGAGGAAGTCATCTCGGCTCCGCACGCTTCCTGCTCAGCTCCGGGTGTCTACTCAACACTCAGTGGTGCGGTCGGTCGACTGTCGATCGTATTCATCAAGAACCTTCCCTCTACAACCTGGATAGCTAAACTTCCGTCGAAACCTACCTCGCTAGTAGATAGATATATACAGAATGTTCGGCACATCGACCGACGAATTTTTTTTGTAAGAAAGCGGGGTCATTTGCAACGTTTTGACCTATGATACCTTTTGTCAGATGTCACGTGGCATCGAGATGCGATTTTTTTTTTCTTTATTTTTGAAAATTACCAAAATCTCAGCTTTAAACCCTTGTAACTGTTTTGGTTATGATTGTATCAGCACGAAATAAAATTTATTGAATTTTACGATGTATCATTGTTCTAGAAAAAATATTATTTGATGAAGTTTGAAAAGGTCTTATGACCTCCCAAAGTCACGAAAACGAGTCAAAATATGACAGAATATTAATTTCATTTGACAGTAATTTATAGCTTCATTTTCTTTTAAGAAGTTCGCTAGTTAACGCACTTTTCAACGGTATACAACATGTCATACAAATAATTCACTTTCATAATTTCAGCCGACATTGTCAGTTTCCATAAAAAAAAATCATCTAAAAACCTTCCAGGGTGGACATAGGTGTATGCTAGCTAGTACATAGGCAGGCTAGTAAAGGGGGAGGGGGACGGGGGGCGGGCGCGGGGCGCGGGGCGGACGAGATCGACAGCTAAAAGAAAGTGCAAGTGATAATTCTCACATAACTTTCCAACAATGCCTATATTGCAGCAGCGCTCTCGGCGTATTTACATGCACACAAGCGGCGGGTGGCCGAGTGGTTTGGGCATCGGCCTCTCATGCGAGAGGTCCGAGGTTCGAATCCGGTCCGTGTGTACCAATGAGTTTTTTTCTGACGAAAAAATTTACGTGCATAACCTACACCTGCTGCTTCACCGTTCGGAACCGCGTGTAAAACTGTAGGTCCCTTTCCTTGCCCCTTACTAGGTGGTAGGCTCAAATTGTAGCCGACTGGGTTGGTACCACCGTACTGGATGTAAGATGGCCGGATAGCAGCCTCGGTTGTGTTGTCCTCTAGTCCAGTATAGCCAGCAGTCCAGGGAAGTCTCCGGTATGGCGCCTAACTTCTCGGAGGTGATATTGGCTGGTCGGAGCATGTACTTTGGCCCAACCGACTCAGCCACTCATACCGGATTAGATAAAAAAAATGTAAAAATACACGCACACACAGACATAATATAGGTACACACAAACACACACACACACACCCTAGTGCATGCAATTTGGGTTTCTTACGACCACACACGATTAAAATGGTTATTGATTTGGTCAATGCAAAAAGAGAAGAAAGATTTTAGTGTATCGTAACAATTGAAAGTGATAGGAGTAACATAGGCGGATGCGGCGATAAATTATTAATGATGAGTCGAGCAGGTGCGCAGAGGCGACACGACACACGACTAATGAGATGAGCGGCCGCACGACACGACACGATACGATCGCTCACACGCGGAGATGACAGGCCGTCCGCTACTCTACCAACCTAGAACGATAAAAAAGGTATGGACGCCGGACTGTAAAATGCTTGTATGAGAAATAGCGTCGTCGAGTTGCGGGGAGCGGAGTGTACTTACCGATGATAAATATTCCACTATTGTGCACACTAAAATTGGCTGTAGTGATTTACACGTAAACACAGAGCATGCAGGCATTTTAAACAGGTTTTGGCGAACGCAGCCGATGACAGACTGACGGGCCAGCGCGCGACCGTCCAATGAAATAAGTATGCTTTTACTTATATCGTGTTACGCTGGCGAGGATAGGGTTCGGGGTCCATACCTTTTTTATCGTTCTAGCTACCAACCATCCGTCGCGCGCGTTGTTAATCGTCACTACTGCGCCGCTGATGCATTGTACGTGCAGATATTATCATCAATCAATCATACTATAGTCTGTTCCAAATAAGCCTGGATAAAAAGTCATTGACCTTTGAGTGCTAGCTCCCTTGCACAAACGTGAAACGCTAAGCGCCGTCTCTCTCTTGCGCCACGACACCGGCGCAGGAGAGAGACGTAGAGTTTCACGTTTGTGCAAGAGCTAGCACTCAAAGGTCAATGACTTTTTATCCAGGCTTATTTGGAACAGACTTTAATAATAAATCTGTAACGGATGGTCATTGAGTGCGTTACTTTTTTTTATGAGATATTGCGTTTGTAGACTGAATGTAGATGGTAATAAAACTAAATTGACGATTTTTTATAAATCTTTTCTGTATGTATGTATGTTCCTCCATAACTGTTAAACCGATGATCCGAATTCGATGAAACTTAGTACCAGCAGATTTAACTATACGGGACACAGGATAGAATAAAATTAATTTCCGGTTACGCTAAGATATGGATCTCATACAATCCGAATTGTTCCGCGCGCCGAAATAAAGGTAGCGGGCTTATACTTAATTTATTCTTTCCAAATACAAATTTCACGCGAGCGAAGCCGCGGACAAATAGCTAGTAGAAGTATAACTTATAACCTGGGCTTTTAAGAATCCATCGATTCTCTAAATCGTTTCATTGTTGCACCGCTAGGGTGTGGAACTGTCTTCCGGCGAGTGTGTTTTCCGAATGCTTTAACCTGGTTGTCTTCAGACGTCGTCGTTTAACAGGCTTTATACGGCCTAGCAACAGTCCGCAAATCTGCTGGCATGGCACCTAACTGAGCGTGGTTTCGCGAGGAGAGGTGATTTTGGCTCTGTCGACTTGCACCATTGGTCTCTCGGCACAGCCACCCATGTTGGTTTAAATAAAAAAAAACTCGGTTATAATGTTCAACATCATGTCCTTAAAATTATCTGTGTAGTGTAATAATTAGATTTTTTATGGAAACTGACACGGTTGGCTACATCACCTACAACATCCATGATGTCAGCCCATAACACCGGGTGAACTTGGTGCCACGTTAGTGCTTCCCTTCAGTCGTGCCGGCTATACTGAACTGGACGGAAAACACAAACTATTTACATAGCCGTTTCGACCGACGACGTTTCATTCAGTGCGGTGGTAGCAACCCGGGCGGGTTGAACCCTACCACCTGGTAATATAAGAAAGGAGTCATATCCCTTAGATATTCCATTCTCACTCTACATAGGTACCTAAATAGCTTTCATTGTCGTAAAGCGACGCACGCGCAATTGCGTAACCGCAGCACAGGCAAGTGAGTCAGTCGGTAAGTGGTTCTGCTAGCTGGAAGCATAATGTATGAATTGTGTTAGTCGCGAGTCGTGATCCGTTCGGGAGTCTGCGGAGATTAGAAAGCCGGTGAAACTGCTCGCAGAAGCCGCTGATAAGCCATCTCGTCAGATCCGCGTCTCCTGTTCGTTTGTACGAGGCCTGTGAGGCTGGCTCCTTCGTATTCAATTTCGTTAAAAAAAAAAATGTTTTTTTTTTAAGGTTCCGTATCCGTCGTTACGGGACGCTATTTACTACGCCTCTCTCTGTCCGAGGGCTGTATGTATCTCTTGAACCGTAATAGGTAGTCCGTTAAAATTTTCAAAGAACATGTGTTATTATGGCCGATATAACAACAAATAATAAAAAAATAAGAAAAATTAAAAAATTCACGAAGTCCCCATACAAGAAACTAAAAAATGTATACGCGTCATCTACCGAAAAGAGTTTGAAGCATTTTAACTAATACATAGAGTGGCGCTGACCATGACATGGCGATACGGAACCCTCGGTGCGCGAGTTCGACTCGCACTTGGCCGGTTTTTTTATGGAAACTGACACCGTTGGCTACATCACCTACAACATCAATGATGTCAGCCCATAACACCGGGTGAACTGGTACATGTCAGTGCTTCCGTTAATTTCATGTCGGCTACACTGAACTGGACGGAAAACACGAACTATTTACATAGCCGTTTCGACCGACATTTCATTCAGTGCGGTGGTACCAACCCGGGCGTGATAAACCCTACCACCTAGTAAGGTAAGAAGGGAAGGGACCTACAGTTTTACGTGGAATCCGTACCTCGGTCAACCTCCAACGATCGAGCGGTCACCCATCCAAATACTGACCGCGCTCAGGGTTGCTTAACAACAGTCGACCGACCGCACCACTGAGCTACCGAGGCTGACATAAAATATTATGAATAATATATGATGCGACTAACATTATTCTGGTGGTGTCTTCCGCATGGACTACAATGAATTTTTCAACATCTTGTGGCCCTCGTCGATACGCGTCATTTGACACCCTAAGGGGCGAATTCGTACTCTCTGCAAATTGGGGACTATACTGAAGCGATCGAGAATACATGTTCAATGTCAAGAGTATTATAAGAAATTAAATTAAATTTCCGATCCATCCTGACGCTAGCCCGTTTTTAACCGACTTCAAAAAAGGAGGAGGTTCTATATTCGGCTGTATGTATTTTTTTTTATGTATGTTCAGCAATATCTTCCCCAATTGTGAACCGATTTCGATGATTATTTTTGTGTTCGGTTCAGTCTAGCTCCAAGGTGGTCCCATTAATTTATGGCCAAGATCGGATTGGAAAGCGAGGCGGAATCGCGAGGCCGAAGGCCGAGCGATTCCGCCGAGTACATTAATAGCAAATAAAAATTACTAAAAAAACTGTGAAAAAATTATAAAAATCGAACCCTAGAGTTGAAGGCGGTCGGTTATTTTTGCTTGCTTTAGCACCACCGCCTTCATCTCTAGGGTTCGATTTTTATAATTTTTTTATTTCATACATTTTTGAAGGCGGTTTTCAAATTTTTTTAAAGTTTTTTTTTCATATTAAGAAATTATACCATACAATAGCTTGTAAAGAGGTGTAGGGTTCCGGAACATGCTCTCGGAGGCCTAAACATAAAAGTGATGTAATTGGGTGAAAGTTGCATAAATAATAGTGTAGGCATGCGCAGAATGCGCTTCAAATGGTAATTGCTACAACCATGTCCCGCGTGCCGTGTGGGAAGGAGAGATTATCTATGTGTGCTGCCGTCTGTTGTATAGGGTTCCTCGCGGGTCCCTATTATTAGTCTGTCCGTCCGTCTAGGGCTTTACCTTTTGAACGCCCTCCGGAATCAATTTTATAAATTAAATGATTTTTTTTTTCATATTGTAAATAAACAATATTCCTGACTTGGACGCACAGAAATCCTAACTTCTATGATCTGTGCTTGGACGATTCAAATGAATCTTTTATATGTATAAATTTGACTGAACCCTATGTTCTTTGCACTTTATTCTCTTTTTTTTTTAAGATAATCTTTTAGTTATTATTTTGATTTTTTATTAGATGTAGTATGTTATAGTTAACATAATTAAAAATTCGCATGTAAGTTATATTTAAGCATTTTTTAAAAAAAGCTCTGTAAGGTTTCTTGCCCGATTCTTCCTTATAGATTGCATTGCTGAACGGGATAAAACAAAAACTATGACGAACCATACTGAATATGCATATGTCTCAATGTAATATTGTTTTTGTTGTGTGTTCTTTATGGCGAAATAAATATCTGAATCTGAATCTGAACCGTAATAGGTAGCCGATTGAAATTCAAAATTTATTTATTTCCAAAATAAACTAATTATTTAGTTGTCACAACACATCCTTTTACTTTAATTGAGCTAAACTTGTACAAGTATCTTTTTCATATATACTAGCTTTTGCCCGCGGCTTCGCTCGCGTGAAATTCGTATTTAAAAAGAAAAAACTAATTAAGCCCGCCTCCTTTATTTTGGCGCGCGAAACAATTCGGTTTGTATGAGAGCCACATCTTAGCGTAACCGGAACTGCATTTTATTTAGCCTATCCTGTGCCGTGCATATGTATAGTTAAATACGCTTGTACTAAGTTTCATCAAATTCGTTTGATCGGTTTAAGAGTTATGGAGGAACATACATACATACAGAAGATTTCTAAAAATCAATTTAGTTTTAGTAGGGTCATACATAGTCTACAAACGCAATATCTCATAAAACAAAGTAACTTACTCCATGACCATCCCTTAGAGATTTATTATTAGTATTGATTTGTTTCTCGGAAACGATTTGGATGATATTTTGTATTTAGATAATGTTATTTTTTTCAAGTTTATCTGTATAGGTGTAGGCTCCGAGTGAAGCTCGGTCGCCCAGGTACTGTGTTATTATGGCGAATATCCTAACAAATAAATAAAAAAACAAAATTCCAAAAAATTAAGGGGTCATACAAGAAACGTTTTATTTTTCAACATAATTTGTTTTTGTTCTATCGTAAAAAGGGTAATATATACACGCGTCAAACTTGGTGTGATTATGGTGCAAACTCTAAAGTAAACAACAATTAATAAAAGCCATCCAAATGTGAATGGAGCTCGCACTAATAATCCAAAAATGAATTAAAGAAAACCATTTTTTTTTATACAGACACATCGTCGCTTGTGAGGCCAATTTGCCAATCTGACAGATTGGCTAATTGGACATAAAGGTACCAATATACGGAGAATGGGTGAATACACGTTGTGGCTAATTTTCATAACTATATCTCAATTAGGTTCGAAGATATTGAAGTTTAAAATTAAATTAAGCTAGCTTTAACAGTATTAAAAAAAATATTTCTTTGCTTCTTCTGTAAATTTACGATTTTGCAGATTGGCAAATTTGCCTTACAAGCGACGACATATTGTGTATTGGAACGGAACCCTCGGTGCGCGATTCCCACTAACACTTGCCCGGTTTTTTTTTTATTATTATCGATTGGAAGCAGTTATTAATTAATTTGTATTGCATCATTATGAATTAATGTGCTTTATTAAACGCAGACACTATGCAATATTGACTACGTGACTGCCCGTATCTACGTAATTGAGCTAGACGGGCGCACGCGACTGTACAATGTACAGTGGCGGCCCCAGAGGCCATTTCCGCCCAAACTATCGATCAATATTACATCTACATAATTTTACATTTTGTGTGGGACAAAAAAATTACAATCATACAATATACAATACTATATATTATATATATAATTTATATTTTATTTATTTATTTATTTACTAATAATAAATCTGTAAGGGATGATGATGGAGTAAGTTACTTTGTTTTATGAGATACTGCAGTTTGTAGACTCTATGTATGATACTAAAGCTAAATTGACGATTTTTAGAAATCTTTTCTGTATGTATGTATGTGTGTATGTATGTTCCTCCATAACTCTTAAACCGATCATCCGAATTCGATGAAACTTAGTACAAGCTCATTTAACTATACGGGATACAGGATAGGCTAAAGAAAATTCAGTTCCCGTTACGCTAAGATGTGTCTCTCATACAAACCGAATTGTTCCGCGCGCCGAAATAAAGGTACCTACGGTAGCGAGCTTACTTACTTTCTTCTTTTTAAATACGAATTTCACGCGAGCGAAGCTGCGGGCAAAAGCTAGTCTTGGTATATTTATGGTACTTTTATTATTTTTTACATAATATTAAGTTTACAAATATATATGGTAAGATTACTCATACATAATATTATAATCTTATAGGATGTGAAAACGGCGAGTACATTAAATTTAGGAAATGATTATTGGGATCAAGAGTAACAAAAATGTCTAATAACTTTTTTGTGAATTCCCTTTAAATAAAAAGTTACTTTCATACAAACTAATTGATTATTTTAGTGTAACAATGATCTAATGACGATTTAATCCGATTTATACGCAAATATGATACGAGTAATAAACGATCGCTTCTCTAATATTCTCTCTCTCTCTCTCTCTCTGTCTCTCTCTCTCTCTGTCTCTCTCTCCCTCCCTCCCCTTCCATCTGTCCTCTCCCCTCCCTCGCCATCCGGCGTTACCATTTGACACTAAATTCCGTTCATACTATACTTTCTTTGATACTGCTCGGCCGTATTGCTATGAGTTGATTCGCAGTAAGATTCAATGCGAAGAATAACCTGGAAAACAAACTTCGCAAGTCACAATGTTTAGTTAGTACCTTATAAGTATTATATTAAAGTAATTTACAATAATTGACCCATACTACCGCTCACAAGTGTCACAAGAACATTATTATTTAATTAGCTGATCTTCATCTTTCTCTTTAATATAAAACATAATGTTTATATTCTGCGCGCGCACATTATGTACAACTATATGTTTATAGAATAGAGATAATAAGTATAATGATCCATTGAATGAGGTTTTCTCTCGTGTCGGTGGATCAATTATAATCATATTGTTATTGTTGACGCTATAAAGAGAAGACGGGGAGTGCTGGGAGAGGCTTAAAATTGAATGCATTAAAAGAAAACTTCTATAAATGATAACTATTGGTATTGTGTCTGTTCTGATTGATTGCGTACCGATTGGTGTGTGGTTATTTAGGTTATGGAATCGAGAAGACACGGCAGTGTGTCAGCCAAGTTCGCAAAGCAAAAGGGCGACACACCGGCCGTGGGTCATACATAATTTTACACGAACGAACCATCTCGGGCCACACCCCCCCCCCCCCCCCCCCCCCCCATAACTACTATTTGGCGTGTCTAGTAAGACCGTCTTCTAATTATCAAATCTGAAATTTTAATAAAAACCCTCTTACCATTCACGAGATAATGACGTCCGAAAATCACTATTTTTATCATTGACTGACTCACTCATCAAAAAATGAGACTACTTCCAGGTGACCTAGGAACTTAAAAATTGGTGTGGAGGTAGGTTAATAGACGAATATAAAGAAAAAAGTCTGAAATCGTCATATTAATGGTTGGTATAGAAGCAATACGCTTTAACGTTTCCACCGTTCAAGAAAATATAGTCTTCAGTTGATTTAAAAGAAAATTTGTTATTTTCTTTGCTACTCAATAGTGCGACTCGCAAGTTTTCTCTTAGGTATTCAAATTTATCTAATTGAACTTGTTCTTTGTCATTGAAATACTTGACTAAATTGTTCTCAAACTCAAAGATTAAAGTAGGTGGATAAAAACTTGCCAAGAGGCACTATTGAGTAGCAAAGAACATAACAAATTATCTTTTAAAGCAACTGAATAACGTTATGCCTAACAGGAGCTATGATTTAAGGAAATTCGAAAGAACTTGGTATTCAGTTAGATCTCACTTCTTTTATTAGCGAAGCCGTTGTCCGAGTGCCCTTGCAAGTTTTATTAGTTTTTGTTGCGAACTTCTTTTTACACATTTATATTTTTAATGGGATAATCTTCTCTATCTCTTTCTATATCTCTACTTCTTATAAAAGGGAACGTCTGTCTGGACGACTCGTCTCGACCAAGAAACGCTGCCTTCTGCTTCCAACACCGACAATGACCACAATCCTGGCTGTTAGGTCAAACGGATCCGCACAATTCAAATAAAGAACGCTACAGACAACAAGGTGAGGACGCGGCGGCGCGGCGTCCGGCGGCGAGGCGGTTCCGCGAAAGGACCTCGACTCTGTCGGTACTCGAGTGTCCTTCGGCTGACCGCGCTCCTGGCCATTCTAATAGCGATACCGGCCGCCATCCGGTACCTCGCGCGACCGCCTGCAGCCTCGCGCGAGACCTGAGCTAAGTAGCGGCAAGCCCCCTGGCGGTGATGGCGATGTGATGATACATTATGTTGATCAAATTACGTATCAAAATTTGACAAAGGCTCTTTACACCTTTTTTTTTATGGAAACTGACACGGTTGGCTACATCACCTACAACATCCGTGATGTCAGCCCATAATCTTTACACCTGATTCACTTAATTGATAAGTGTGTGCTGTGTTTTAGATAGACTATGGGCGGTGTTATTACATATGTGGATAGTCACTAAATACTTGTAAAAATATGTTTAAAAAAATACCCTGCGAAGTTTCTTGTCGGTTCTTCTTCGTGGGTGTAATCGAACCGGATAGAACAAATTGTGACAAGTTCGAGCGCAGTCTATCTGCCATATGAATTATCAATAAACAGTACAATATAATACAATTTTAGTTCAACTCGGAAATATTCGCATAAGCGGGTACCGTACCGTGTGGGGCCGGTATGTACCGTGTGGGGCCGGTACCTTAAAAGAATAGCCCCGCTGCATCTCTCCCCGTGTATGTCGTAAAAGGCGACTAAGGGATATGACTCCCTTCTTATATTACTAGGTGGTAGGGTTTAACCCGCCCGGGTTGGTACCACCGCACTGAATGAAAGGTCGGTCGAAACGGCTATGTAAATAGTTTGTGTTTTCCGTCCAGTTCAGTGTAGCCGGCACGACCGAAGGGAAGCACTGACGTGGCTCCAAGTTCACCCGGTGTTATGGGCTGACATCACGGATGTTGTAGGTGATGTAGCCAACCGTGTCAGTTTCCATAAAAAAAAAAAATATAGAGACCGTAGATCGTGGCCGAGGTAATTTGAAGTAAACTCTACTCTCTCTACTCTACTCTACGTAGCATTTTTCTTTCAGATGTCTTTTTTTCTCTACTTCTCATGAAAGGGAGCGTGTCATTTACCTATATTTTTAAGTATTTTAATATAGTTATCATAATATTTTATTTTTCCGTTATACACTTTAAAGGAATAGGAAAAAAAAAATAAAAATAATAATAAGTGCTTATAAGCATTAACATTTATATACACAAAAGACACAGTTACATAGTACATAACACAAAATATACTTGGAGAGACTATACGAAAGACCCTGCTTCCCATAACACAGGGAATCCTAGCTTGGGAAGCAGAGCTCCAGGAAAAAATACGGCCCACATAATAAATACAATATTAGGTACTAAAAATACTAACCACTATTTTTGTTCTAATTAATTATAAGAAAATTGTATGCTACCTACTTACTGAAACTTTCGGCTGTATAATAGGTATATTGTGGTAATAAATAAATTTTGAATTTGAAATTTTGTCTGTATGTATGTTTGAGATGCACTCCGGAAGCACGGAACAGATTTTGATGCGGTTTGCATCAATGTAAAGAGTAGCTCTTGAGGCTCACTATAGGCTATATACCATCACGCAAAATAGCCTTAGGGCTCAGCAGTATCAAAGAAAGTATAGTATAGACGGGAGAGCGAGAGAATAAAAGAAACAGAAACGATCATTTATTATAATTTTCTATTAAACCGAGTCTACAGCGAGCGAAGCCGTGGGCAAAAGCAAGTTTCATATAAAATTTATTTTTCATATAAATTACAAAAATCAAAGCAATTAAAATCTCGATAAGTATTGAGTTTATAAAAACGTATAATTAATTAATATAGTCTTCTACAAATTGACTACGGAATTTGCTGATGGAAAGTTCACGCATGACTTCTTTCATTATGCAGTTTCACGAAAATAATAAAATTTGTCGTAGATTATTTTGCGCAAACAAACGACATCAACGCTGAGGAAACCTCCGACCGCACGCGCTGTGTGTCAAAGTGTATTCGCTTCTATACTGTCTACAGTCTTTTTTTTAAATGGAAACTGACATGGTTCTCTACATCACCTACAACATCAGTGATGTCAGCCCATAACACCGGGTGAACTTGGTGCCACGTCAGTGCTTCCCTTCGGTCGTGCCGGCTACACTGAACTGGACGGAAAACACAAACTATTTACATAGCCGTTTCGACCGACGTTTCATTCAGTGCGGTGGTATCAACCCGGGCGGGTTAAACCCTACCACCTAGTAATATAAGAAGGGAGTCATATCCCATAGTCGCCTTTTACGACATACACGGAGAGAGATGCAGTGGGGCTATTCTTTTAAAGTACCGGCCCCACACGGTACGTAGTAGGTACACGGTGGGGTATGTAGTATTTATTTTGATTTGACCTACAAATGCTCTTGATAAGAGCTTGGCGCCGGATGTATCGCTCGAGATCGTCGTTCTAGTCCAGATGAAGGTTGATTGGCCGTACGAGCGGTTTCTTCACAGGCTCTGGTCGAGGCTCTTGTCAGCCTCGGTAGCTCAGTGGTGCGATTGGTCGACTGTTATTAAGCAACCCTGAACGCGGTCAGTACTTGGATGGGCCACCGCTCGACCGTTGGAGACTGACCGAGGTTTGGATTCCACGTTAAAATTGTACGTCCCCATTCCTTCTTACCTCACTAGATGGTAGGATTTATTCCGGCCGGGCTGGTACCACCGCACTGAGCGAAACGGCTATGTAAATAGTTCGTGTTTTCCGTTCATTTCAGTGTAGCACGATATGAAATGAATGGAAACAACGACACGGCACCTAGTTCACCCGATGTTATGGGCTGACATCAGGGCTGTTGTAGGTGATGTAGTCAACCGTGTCAGTTTCCATATAAAAAAAAGGCTCTCCCCGCTAGCTTGCCGCGAACCGGGCGGGCGGCGCGCTGGCGGAGGCTTACACAAGCTCTAAGTGGCTTTAATAACCGTTCGTATTATGTCACTGGCGGTACGGCGGCGTGCGTCAGTTATCGATACAGGTCGATACTCGAGTGACATTCATAGTCGCAACGAGCGTGCTTAGTTCGTCTCTAAGTTCAAACTTTGACGTTTTCCACTCTCATAGACAAGCCGTGCGCGCGCTAAGTAACCGTCTTTGAGTTTGAAAACTAAGCCAAGTCCAAGTCTAGTCTTACGACGACTTTAGCCTCGAAAGCGAACTTTCTGTCTCTTTCATTTTAGTACAAATGAGAGAGTAGCGCAGAATAGAATACACAGCGCATTGACACACTGGCTGTCCTGTCACCTCACGACAGGTTATTTCTTTTTTTTAAATAGTGGCAACCAAACGAATAAGAAATTCGTTTATTACTGCCAGTGTCCAGTGACGGCGGTTTGACTGACAGCGTGCGTGAGTGTGACAGTCAACTTTGATGAAATGGGGGATCTCTACGAAAAACACCCTATATTTCAGTATGAGCAATTGTGCGAATCCCACCAGAAAAAGAAAAAAAAGTTAAGTTTAGCTTGGACTATTACTTGGCTTAGCATAGTTCGTTCTAAGCGTTAGTCTCGACTATGAGAGTCCTGTACAAAATGTTAGTGAACTTTAATCGGACTCGTGCTTAGCTGAGACAGTGCTAAGCTTCGAACTTTAGAACGACTATGAATGTCAGCCTATGTGTGTCGCCGCCGCTCCGCCGCCGCAAGAAATCGATGATAAAAGGTAATGAAATCGCGTATTCTTTCCGCATTTCTAAAGCAAGTTGAGAATAAAAATTTAAAAAACTTTTATCCGAGCGCCGCACGCGAGATTTTGACCCAGATGCAACTTGCACATCGTATACCTCCGCGTCTACAAGGCGCTTACGAAACATAACAATATTTGACATTCTTTTATTTCAAGCTTTTTTTAAAAAATCGCACGCAAATCGGTCCACTTTTATGATAATTAATTGTTTGATTACTTAAGTACTTGATTACAAACATAGCTAAGAACCATCCCGATTAAACTAGTACATGTACATACATATCACACACGCTGAATCCGGACAATCGGGGTAAGCAGAGTAATCGGTGTTGTGCTGCAAGAACTCTAGTAAATTTAATTAGGTTTCTAATAAATAAAAAAAACCGCATCCAAATCGGTCCATCAGTTTGGGAGCTATGATGCCACAGGCAGACACACCCCACCCATACACACACACGTTAAACTTTTAAGATCAACTTGACTTGGCTGCTTCGTTTTTAACCGGTAAACATTCAGAAATTCGGCCCCAAAATTCAGATCGAGATGCGGTCTGATTGCTATCTCAGTAAATTTTTCCTAAAGGAATGACAGAGATAGAGCGATAGCTGTTGAAATTATCTCTATTCAGAAACCAAATATGTTTATGGAACGGAATGACAGACGTCAGTCAGTTTACTTGTCTGCGTGGTGAATGTTCGGTCGTGGCGTTGCGTCAGAAAAAAATGTTTTTTTTTTATTAAAAAAAAAAAATCTTTTTTAACTAGTAAACTATTACATGTTACACATTATTTTGTAGCTAATTTCACTGCCTATAAGGTGCAAAAGAGTGTATTGATCTATCTTCATTATTTTACAAAATATTTGAGTTTTGGTCAAGGTTGGCGCTCAAGGTCAGGTCTAGCCAGCGTCTAGCCGTCGAGGTAAGGCACGTCCACTTCCACTTCAGAGTTCAGCAGACCTCGTGGCCCCACATAAGCCGTTAAGATAAAAATACATTTTTTTTTATGGAAACTGACAGGGTTGGCTTCATCACCTACAACATCCGTGATGTCAGCCCATAACACCGGATGAGCTAGACGCCTTGTCAGTGCTTCCCTTCATTTCATGTCGGGCTACACTGTACTGGACGGAAAACACAAACTATTTACATAGCCGTTTCGACCGACGTCGTCATTCAGTGCGGTGCTACCAACCCAGGCGGGATAAACCCTGCCACCTAGCATGGATGTGAGGTGAGTGGCATGTGGTTTCAGCAGGACGGTGCCACATGACACGTAGCCAGACAAACAATGGATTTATTCATATATGACCCAAATTTCAAGATCGAGTCATTTTCGAGTAATTCTGCAGTAAGACGTACGGGTGTGAAACGTGGACGCTGACGGTCCGTGGTGTCCAAAGGTTGAAAGTTGCCCAGCGAGCAATGGAGCGAGCCATGCTGGGAATATCGCTACTTCATATGGTTCGTAACGAGGCAATCCGCCGACGCACCAAAGTAGTCGATATTGCATACCGAGTGGCTAAGCTCAAGTGGCAGTGGGCTGGCCAAGTCAGCCGAAGAGACGACGACCGTTGGAGTAACCGTGTCCTACACTGGCGGCCGTGGACAGGAGAACGGAGTGTGGGAAGATCACCCGCCAGGTGGGACGACGACATCAAGTACGTCGACGGAAAGCAGTGGTTCCGTGCCGCTGAAGACCGGGAGGGCTGGGGGAAAACTGGAGAGGCGTATGTCCAGCAGTGGACGCTTACACGCTGACTGACTGACTGCAGTAAATTGGCCGCCTAGATCTTGTGATTTGATTTAACACAGTTGGATTATTGCTTGCGGGGCATTATGTGAAAGGTGAGATCAATATGCGGATAATCCACATATACATTGAGACCTTGAAAGCCAACATTGAACGAGTCATTCGCGAGGTAGAGCCTCAATTATGTCAAAATGTTATGGAACACTTTGACAAAAGGCAGCATTTTCATCCAAATCGTGTGTTTTGTTTTGAAACCAAAACAACGGTCAGGCTAGTCGACTCGCGCGGAGAGCGTTCCGTACCATTCCGTTTTCCGCGAGAACTTTAAAACATAGGATCTTCGTTTAGGTTTCGCGAAATTTTATACTCAGTTATACCCTAAGTGTGTTCTATCGCTTATTTCATCGGGAGTACTCGGAGGAGCTGTTCAATGCGATCCCGCCGTCCCCTTTCCACCTCCGCACTTCGCGCACTGGGCAGCGATTGCATCCCTACACGCTGGACTTACCGCGGATGCGTACCAATCGATTCTGGAGATCTTTGACGACACGCTGACAATATAAATCTATCTACTTGCGAGGTAGGCTTCGACGAAGCTATACAGGTTGTAGAGGGAAGGTTCTAGATGGTGATAAGCTCGCGTATTGTGTGAGCTGCGACTAATATGGCCGATGCCTGGAACGATAAAAAAGGTATGGACGCCGGACTGTCAAATGCTTGTATGAGCACTAGCGTCGCCGAGTTGCGGGGAGCGGAGTGTACTTACCGATGATAAGATATTCCACTATTGTGCACACTAAACTTGGCTGTAGTGTTTTTACACGTAAACACAGAGCATGCGGGCATTTCAAACAGGTTTTTGCGAACGCGGCCGATGACAGACTAACGGGCCAGCGCGCGACCGTCCAATGAAACAAGTAGGTATGCTTTTACTTATATCGTGTTACGCTGGTGAAGATAGGGTTCGGGGTCCATACCTTTTTTATCGTTCTAGGCCGATGTGATCGGTCCACGCCGCGCCGCGCCGCCGCCGATGCGGTGTAGGTACGACTCATATTGTGTTGCGCACAACGACGATAAAACAAATGATCACTTGCGAAACTGGTACATTTGTGGATGTCGACAGCGCAGGTGCTGCGGCGGCGGCGGCGCACCGTCACAGCGTATCGCATTAGGTGACCCAGAACCAGCGGTGCGCTCTGTACTTTAAAAGAAATGTGTTAAGTGCGAGTTTTACTCGCGCACGGAGGTTTCCGTATCTATCCTCATCAGTAACCGCTCAATCGGAGAGAAACCTCAATCCGATCGCACTTTATACGGTGGGAAAATGACAGCACCTAACAATGCAATGTATAAAAGCGTGTGGCACCATCTATTATTCAATAGTGAAGAATGGATGATAGGAGACTATAACGAAAGAAATTTATGAAGCGAATGTGAGTGGAAGAGTCGGGAAGGGTCGCCCTAGCACGTACATGGACCAGATCGGGCATGTGCTCAAAAAGGGTCAACCTAACTGAGCGTGGTTTCGCGAGGAGAGGTAATTTTGGCTCTGTCGACTGCACCTTTGGTCTCTCGGCACAGCCACCCTGCTGGTTTACATAAAAAAAATGTGCGTAGGTAGTACCCGTAACCGACGAGCATGCATGAAGAACATTATGGGAGTGGAAGAGGCGGCAGAGGTGTGTCAGGATCGTGGCGCGTGGAGAACCGTTGTCTCTGCCTACCCCACCGGGAAACAGGCGTGACGCTATGTATGTATTAGTATTGAAGAGCGCCGGGGATATCGGACGCAGCGCGCCCACCTACAACATCTGAACTTGACTTTAAGTCTGCATATAAAATGATCGAGTCCACTCTAAAACAAATTAAGCAACTTATAAATAAAGATAGGCAGACGATACCCGCGAGCAAGACGGTCTCGGTCGCCGCCGCTATTAATATTCGCAAAGGTCAACAATCTTCGTTGATATTATGTACATTCAACCGGTCGCTCTCAGCCATCCATATGGCACGTCCGCGATGGACTAGTGTAGAGCTTCCGTTACCACTACGCTCGGATACTAACGGCGTGCCCAGCCCATACCATAGAAGAGAGATATCTCCCATACTCTACTCGCTGAAAATGTGCATTTTTAGGGTTCCGTATCCCTCGTACGGGACCCTTTTACTAAGCCTACGCCGTCTGCCCGTCCGTCTGTCTGTCTGTCCGAGGGCTGTATCTCTTGAACCGTGACAGGTAGCCCGTTGAAATGTTCACAGAATGTGTGTTATTATGACCGATATCAAATTCAAATTTAAAAAGATTTTATTCAATAAACATAAGACAGAAAAAAGTGTAAATGTAAAAATTAAATAAGGTAATAAAATAAAATAAAAATAAATTATACAACATAGTGCTCTAGCGGTCGATATCGACCGCTCCACAGTCAACGGGTTGTACATAGATGGCGTGAGTGGCGCTGACCATGACATGGCGATACCAAACCCTCGGTGCGCGAGTTCGACTCTCACTTGACCGTTTTTATTAAGGTTTCGGCTTGGTTCTTGATTTTATGTGCTGTAAGTATGTTATATTGGACAGTTTGCCGACATTTGTCAGAATCTGGAACAAGCCATTAATGTTACACTGTGGGCAGTGTGAAATGTCCACACTATTACATCTTCGCGCCGCTAATGTGGTTGTGATTGATCTGATCGCGGTGAAGCGATATTTGATAGCGTCTGCTTTCACAAGCCCCGCTCAGATTAGCCGGACCGGACGCGTCGGCACCGGACGGTCGGCGCGGCCTTGACTGATGCCGGACCCACGGAGAAGATAGGTACAGAGAAGATGTTGCTAGCTCTAATATATTTTTTTATGGAAACTGCCACGGTTGGCTACATCACCTACAACATCCGTTATGTCAGCCCATAACACCTTGGTGATCTAGGTGCTTTGTCAGCACTTTCCTTTGGTATTGTTGGCTACACTGAACTGGACGGAAAACACTAACTATTTACATACGACTGGCCTTTCGTTTAGTGCGATGATACCAACCAGGACGGGTTAAACCCTACCTACCACCTTTTAAAATGTGAAAAGGGGAGGGACCCACTACAATTTTACGTGGAATCCGATCTAGTCAGCCTCCAACGGTCAGACGGTCACCCATCCAAGTTAGGCACCCTTATCACAAGATTTAACCTACACCGCGTACTAGTACTACGCTACGCGCCGCCGTGTTCTCCGCATCATTTTGTATGGAGAAACGGAGCAGCGCCTCTAGTGATAGATTTGCGAACTTCGTTTCTCCATACAAAATTATGCGGAGAACACGGCGTAGCGTAGTACGCGGTGTAGGTTAAATCTCGTGATAAGGGCACTGATCGCGCCCAGGTGTGCTCACGATCACGATCACGATCACAGTCGACCGCTCGCACCACTGAGCTACCGGGGCTGACAACGTTTACATATTATGTAAAAACAATGATTAACTCTCGCAGCATCTATTTACAATGCAGTTTCTTATAATAAACATTTATCATCGTGATATTTTATGCACATAGATAATTTGTAATTTTTGACAGGCAATTTATCAACCAAGAATAAAATCCATTATCTCTTCGAGACCTCCAAAAGTCCATTATGATTGGCCACTGTCGAGAGGCAGCAGCGGTGTGGTGGGCGTCTGCCTCCTATCTGGCAGATATCTGCTGCGTCCTCGCCGATAGCTCTCACAATATGCGGTGCGAGTAGGATTGCCATAGGTTCTCTTTTGCCAGGACATGTCCCGGTTTTTAGGGCGTTCCGGGAGTGTCCCGGGAGGATTTTCATTTTGTCCCCGGTTTCAAAATTACGTGTAAATTGCACGCGAGCAAGCGCATTGCACTGTGCAAACAAATTTCGCGCGCTGCTTGCGCACACGCACGCAATGCGACACAATATACATAGGTACATACAGAGAAATACATAATTTTCATGTAGCCACGTAGCCACGCCGACGCACCAAAGTAGTCGATATTGGATACCGGGTGGCTAAGCTCAAGTGGCAATGGGCTGGGCACGTCAGCCGAAGAGACGACGACCGCTGGAGTAACCGTGTCCTACACTGGCGGCCGTGGACAGGAAAACGGAGTGTGGGAAGACCACCCGCCAGGTGGGACGACGACATCAAGTACGTCGGCGGAAAGCAGTGGTTCCGTACCGCTGAAGGCCGGGAAGACTGGAGGAAAATTGGAGAGGCGTATGTCCAGCAGTGGACGCTTACACGCTGACTGACTGACTGACTGACTGACACGTATATATGTATACAAATGTATAAATACATTATATAAATAAGGATATAAATAATACTAATAAGGGATGATCATGGAGAAAATTACTTTGTTTTATGAGATACTGCGTTCGTAGACTCTATGTATGACACTAAAACTAAATTAACGATTTTTAGAAATATTTTCTGTATGTATGAATGTTCATCCACAATTCTTAAACCGATCAACCGAATTAGATAGAAATTAGTACAACCACATTTTACTATTCGGGACACAGGATAGGCTAAATAAAATTTAGTTCCGGTTACGCTAAGATGTGGCTCTCACACAAGCCGAATTGTTCCGTGCGACGAAATAAAGGTGCAGTAGAGGGCTTACATATTTTCTTCTTTTTAAATAGGAATTTCACGCGAACGAAGCCGCGGGCAAAGGCTAGTAAATAATAAAATATTAATTTAGTATGTTTTTTGAACCCACACCTACAAGACCGCGCGCGAGCTCCGAGGAAGTTTAAGGAATGATGACGTAATGACCTAGTGCAGTGATTTATTCGATATTATGTTATCGATATTAATTAAATTATGAAATCATTCTATAATTAGTTACTTGCCAATCTTCACACTTAGAAAGAACGCATTTTGCCATTTCGCGAGTTTGCCTACGAATTATAATCGACTTTTTTTCTCCCTGTTCTCATGCTCGTGCTCGCAATTTCTTCTTCATCCATATAAAATCGCTATTTGTACACACAAAATTAAGTCGGTCAATAAATAACTTAAAGTGTAACGAATTAACTTGCGATTGACTAATACGGGCGCATAGGTATTACGAATACGGCATCGATAAGCGAGCTCTCGCGTCAAGGCCAACACTCGCACCGGGAGAGCGCGGGGTGTGAAGCGACGACGGTCGGGAGGGGCGCACACCCACCCGCTACCCCAGGCCCCGATTCCTCGGAACTCGCGCGCGGACAGTACATAAATGCGATGCCTTTTTTGGACACCTGTCCTGGGTTTACAAAATTGGACATGGCAACCCTAGGTGCGAGGCGAGCTTTCGGATCAAACCACTAATCCAACACTCATCATATCTCGCGCGCGCATCTATCAAATTGCATACCGGGCGCGTCCTTCGCTTGTTTGCGTTGCGGTCGCGGCGCCGGCGCCGGCGGCGCGGTCGGTGTTGGTTCTTGTTGTTTGTTGTTGTTGTTGTGGACAATGGAGCGGTCGTCGGTGTTTTGAAATAACTCTCGGAACGGAGAAGGCGCAGATCGCGGACGGGATACGCGCGAGGTCGCACGTCCGTACGCGCCACTTCGGCGCTCCGCACCGCGCCGGCCGCCACCGTCAGCGCGTACAGAATGTTCCGAGTTCAGAGATCGGGCTTTTTAAGGTTTCGTATCCATACGGAAGCTTATTACTAAGCCTACGCACGATCTGCGTTCAATCTTTGTAGTTTGGCTGTGTGACGTCCGATTGTTGAGGCTGGTCGTGATTCGGATTCCACGTAAGTCTTTAGGTCGCTTCCGTTACCTTACTAGATTATAGGTGTTTAGCCCGTCCGAATACAGCCGGACCTAATCGGACGGACGGACGGACCGAAAAACAGACAGGCGTAGGCTTAGTAATAGGCTTCCGTGTGTTTATTGTTTATTGTATAATTTCATTCACAGGTTGGACAAGTCGAAAATTTCGCCAGTTCTAAATTCTATGCCAAGAAAAACTGACAAACAAACTTCGCAAGTCACAATGTTTTGTTAGTACATTATAATATTATATTAAAGTAAATTACAAATAAATAATTCACCCATACAACCCTGGATACGGAATACCCTCAATGGATACGGAACCCTAAAAATGTAATATGACGTTTAGAAAAGACTGTTCATATCATAAGGTAAACGTCCCTGTTTGCTGGACACCTCGTAGCGTTGGTGCCGGTAAGCATACATACCTCCGTACTCCAACGAGGTATTATCGGGCATTATATATTAGCTCTCACTCGGGCAACGGGCATTGCTCCGCCGAGTTGAGGCACAGTTTATGAATTGGGGTACATCGAAACTAGTCGATCGCGAGCGGCCGAACTCGTCGCACGCGCCACCGCCTGCGCGCAACGCGCATGCCCGGTTGTATTTCAATACACATGTTGTGACATGTTCGGTTGGCCTTGGCTGGCGTTGTCGCTTACCGGCCGCTAGCTCCTCTCCCGCTCGCTTCCCGCCCCGCGCGAGCCCCTCTCAAAGCCCGCTAGCCCCATCCCGGTCGCTTCCCGCCCCGCGCGAGCTCCCCTCTACCGCTCGGCTCTGCGCTCCGCCTCCACGCTACCTTAGCTCATACCTCAGCTGATGGGACGCCGTTTCTCTGTATCTTTCGTCGTAGCGATAGCTCTATTGTAAAACATGATACCTCGTTGCCCTACTCTATAATCTGTTCCAGCTGCTCTGTGAGTTGCCTTGATGTTGAATGGAAAACCGCAATAACATAATTATCTTAAACTTGAGCTGTCGCGCGCGAGCGCACGACTCAGTTGCTTGCTCACCCTTTGCTACATCGAGAAGTATTGTCTTGTCACATCCCCGGGCGACAATCCTTTGTTAACAGTTATTATGTCGCACAAACAATGAACTAACCTAACCTAATCTAACCACACTGTTCTTATTAGAATTAAACGCTAGAAGAGCGTTTTAACTAAAAGTTCCCTTCGCCGTTATGTTGGCTCCACTGTCTATCTGTCAAAACAGCGTTAAGGGTTGTTATGTGTACAGATTTACTCGTAATTATCGGTATTTACCGTATTTATTATACCGTAAATACCGATTAGATTATTAGGTAATATAATCTTCACAATCTGGCAACACGAATTTAAGCACTGACAGTGACACTGACAGTAGAGCCAACATTACGGCGAAGGGAACTTTTAGTTGAAACGCTGTCTAGGATCTCCATCATGCACAGGGTTGCCAGGTGATTTAGTTGGAAAAAAAATCGGACTTTTTTCATCAGAAGGCATCTTTGATTTTTCAGATACAAATCTTTCACAAAAAATAAAAGGGGCACCCTATGATTTCCGATTACTCTGCTTACCCTGATTGTCGGGATACAGCGTGTGGTATGTTTGTTTCTTTGTAAACTTTATATTATTGCCGTGACAAATAAGGTGGATAAATATAATAAGCACAATATTTTTCTGTTATAATTTTTACGGCGAACTTTTAGAGTTTTTTTTAGACGAAGTACCGCCGCCGATAGCTTTTCTTCATTTTCACAGCGGCGGAGCGCGAGGCCGCCTGACGTCACAAGGCTGTTTTCGTTTTCGTCGAAGGCCGCCGACATTAGACATGCACACGCGCGCGCGCACTGCATAGAAAGCGTTTCCTCGTCGCGCATCGCAACTAGATCGCGCAGCGGAGCAATTTCACTATTGCGCTCACCGCCTCAGCCGCGCTGCGCCGCCGCCGCCTCCTTACTCGGAATGTAGTCCGTTCGATACCTACCCGCACTCGCCGCCACGAGGACACCGGCCACTTATGAAACAACGCCAGTTGGCTGCTTGCCCACTTGACGGCAATTACCACAGCACGGCAGGCAATCGTGACGGCACGTCGTTACCGTTATATCGTTACAGTCGTGTCGTTACTGTCATGTCGTTACCGTCATGTCGTTACCGTCATGTCGTTACCGTCATGTCGTTACCGTCATGTCGTTACCGTCATGTCGTTACCGTCATGTCGTTACCGTCATGTCGTTACCTTCATGTCGTTGCCCTCATGTAGTTACCGTACCGTCATGTGATCATGTCATTCATTACCGTCTGTTTAGATAAATTAGCTGCCGCGTGCCGTCGTCGCTACCGTACCGTACTGTTATCTGTAAACTGTATATTCCTTCCCTTGTCCCTTACTGGGTGGCAGGCTCAAATTGTGGTCGACTAGGTTGATACCACCGCACTGGAAGCAAGATGATCGCATAGCAGCCTCGATTGTGTTCTCTAGTCCAGTATAGCCAGCAATCCAGGTAAGTCTCCGGTATGGTACTCTCTGACTCAGCGACCCATATACCAGATTACATAAAAAAAAAATCATAAAGTAACTTGGCTGGCTAGCTGGATCTGGGTCACCGTACCGTTTTCAACATCTTATCATTCCATCGGAAGTAAGAAGTCTGAGACACTCCCACCGGCTTGAGCAATCGCGCCAGCCTTTACGACTAATCGAAACTCTATCGCCGACAAACAATAATATGTTGAACACGTGTGAACAGTGCGCAGCGGTAACGGGGTCGGCGGCGGCGGGGCGGCGCCACCACCGCACTGAGCCTGCTGCGCTCCTAGTCTGAAGAGTATAGAATGTAAGGGTCAATTCACACTGAGACGCGACGCGACATGAAGATACAAGAAGTTCGAGAGGGCGCGCGACGCTGCGAGGTGCATCTTGACGTCGTCGCGACGTCGAGATGCATGAACCGACGACGTGTAGTATGGAAGGTAGCGTAGAGCGCTACGTCGCGCTGGCGTCGCGCGGCGTATCGAATGCATTGTCGGTCGGTCGTTAAGATTACCTCCCGCCGCCGCCGCGCCGGTCCCGTCGTCGCATGTTTCCCACTGGCGAGACATTCGGCTGCGTCGAGCGGCGTTGCGCTGCCCCGCTCGATCTAACGTACGCGTATCTAGTTCGCTTTCGCGCTCTCACTGAAATTTGTACCTTTTTAACCTTCGACGCAAAAAGATGGGTGTTATAAGTTTAGCGTGTGTGTGTATGGGTGTGTCTGTCTGTGGCATCGTAGCTCCCAAAGGGATGGACCGATTTGAATTGTTTTTTTTTATTAGAAAGCTGGTTTAATCGGGATGATTGTAATCAAGTAATGAAGTAATTTAGTAATCAAAAAATTAATTATTTGAAAATGTGAGCCGATTTGGATGCAATTTTTTTTAGAGCTTGTAATAAAAGTTAAATTACCAATTTTAAAAACATCCAACCCTTAAAAAGTCAAAAATAATTTCCGTTTATATAATTAAAGGAGTCTGGGAACCACTAAGTAAATCAAATATAAAAATTCAGAGCTGCGCGGGTATGTACTTAGCGGTCCCGCGACTCCTTTCAGTAAGCAAACGGAAATATTTTTTTATTTTTTAAGGGTCGGGGCTTTCTTACATTTCTAATTTAACTTTCTAGTAGTGGTTTTGTGGCGGTTCTAATCCAACGGCATCTTGGCGTTTCCCGCCCACGCAAATTTCCATACAAAAAAATAATGTCATGAGATGATTTCTGCGCCAAAAAAATTTACCAATCACAGCGTGCCACGTCACAACGCCCCTCTCACTGCCGCCCACTTCCGACCTCGCCCCGCCACATCCGCCCCGCGCCTCCCCGCCCGCCCCCGGCCGTCCACTTCCGGTCACATCGGTCCCGCCCGCCCTCGACCGCCCGCCCTCGTTCGCTGCGCTCCCGCCACGCGGCCGTTGCGCGGACGCAGGCGCCAGCGCCTCGTTAACAACGCGACGTCCACTTCTGGTCACATCGGTCCCGCCCCGCCCTCGACCGCCCGCCCTCGTTCGCTGCGCTCCCGCCACGCGGTCGTTGCGCGGACGCAGGCGCCAGCGCCTCGTTAACAACGCGACGTTCACTTCCGGTCACATCGGTCCCGCCCCGCCCTCGACCGCCCGCCCTCGTTCGCTGCGCTCCTTTACAAGTTCTATATTGCATCGCTATCTTGAAATGTCGCGTCGCGTCTCGGTGTGAGCTGGCCCTAAGACGTAGTATTGGGCAACCGCAGAATGTTATTGTCACGATAGTTACGTCTGCTATTGTCACCTCGCCGCCGCCGCCGCCGCGCCGCAACGAGACCGACGCCGCGACGCACGCGCTCCGCATTCCTTCCTGCACGCTGCTGGCGCACGGCAACGCCCCACACCGCGCCCGCCCCGTGCGGCAGTTTCACGAATCGCACTCTACGCCGCCGCGCCGATGAAGCAGTACCCTAATCACGAGATTTAACCTACTACGCTACGCCGCGTTCTCCGCACCATTTTGTATGGAGAAACGGAGCGGCGCCTCTAGTGATAGATTTGCGAACTTCGTTTCTCCATACAAAATGATGCGGAGAACACGGCGTAGCGTAGCGTAGCGTAGCGTAGCGTAGTAGGTTGAATCTCGTGATTAGGGTACTGATTAGGTTTTGCGCGTTTTTACCCGACTGTGGCGAAAAGGAGGGTAATGTGTTTAGCCTGAATGTTTGTATGTGTGTTATAAAGACACTAGCGCCTAAACGACTCGTCTGATTTATAATTCTAGTGTCATTAGGTTTGTCCCAATTACGCGGGTACCAGTAAACATTGCGTACCATATTTTAGAACATTCCAAATGGCGGCGGCTAGTCTTCAAATCCAACTGTAAAATTATTATATGTAATTTCTTATTTTTTTTTCAAACCCCATCAAGTTTGTTATCGTTGTCTAGAGCTTGAAACGGAGAAACATATTCTCTCAAATATCAAAATTTGATATTTAAAATTTCAAAAATATCGCATTTAATGATTTAGAAGTAAATTGAATTAAAAAATAAATTATAAATTTTATAAAAAAGGATTTGAAGAGACAGATAGCCCGACTACAGCGTTTTTCGATCAACTTGCATCACATAATGCCCATGGGCATCGTTAGACATCTACCTACTTGCAGGTGAAACGACGCCACATGTCGCGCTATCCATAAAAATACTTTCCTTGTTAGGTATTTACTTTTTTATAAAAAAAATATGAAATTTTTGCAAAACAACAAAACAAAAACATTAACAAACTGATAAGTGACCGACCGCACTACCTACAGCAAGAACCCGCGCCGCGTTGTCCCCCGTCATCCGCGGACCACGGAGGAGACAGACGAGTCGTCGTTACCTATAATTTCTAGTAAAATATGTGCCGTCAGGGCGGTGGTAGTGGGAGGACACTACTTTTAGGGCGATAGAGGATAGCTTCAATCGCTGAGACTAGTTTGACACGTAGATAAAACCAGCCAAGTGCGAGTCGAACTCGCGCACCGAGGGTTCCGTACCAACACTTAATTGGCCAGTTTTTATTATTTGTTGTTTTACGTTACTATTTGCACTATAATCACATCAAGTTTGACGCTTGCATGTATTACCGTTTTTGCGATAGAGCAATACCAATAAAACGTTGAAAAAAACACGTCTCTTGTATGGGGAACGCCTTAAATTTTTACTTTTTTTTATTGTTATATGTTTAGGATACCCGCCATAAAAACACATATTTTGTGAAAATTTCAACCGGCTGCCTATTACGTCCCACATGGTACGGAACCCTAAAAAATAAGTGATAGATAGAAAATTCTTTATTGCTCCAGTAAACATAAAACAGTAACAAATACATTAGAAAATATTACATAAGGTGCAATGGCGGACTTATCCCTTACAGAGATTTCTTACAGTCAACCTTTGGATGTTTGAGATTTCATAATATAGTGGAATGTAAGTAGGTAGTAGCAAAAGAGTTGAGCGTGAGAATTGAAGATAAAATAATAATAAGAATACTTCTTAACATTACATATGAGTACATTTTATTTTATTTATTTTATTTTATTAAACAGGGATTAATACAGAGACAGGAAAAAGTTAAAATAAAAAATAGTACACAATGTGATTTATGTTTATGACCTGCCTCCGCTACACAATCCTCCAAAACACAATTTGTGAATAAAATGACCAATCAACTAGGGAATACAATAACAACAAAAAAAAGAAACAAAGGGATACAATTTTAAATTTTGATAAACAACAAACATGTATGTACAATACTGCAATACTTTTTTTTTTTTTTATAGAAAGCGCGACAAGTGGCACCGTTTCACTTACGAGGAGGTGACTTACGATGCCCATGGACATTCTGTGATGCACGGGGTTTGCGAATGCCATGCCGGCCTGACAGGAGCCTTTTCACGCCCCTTTTGAATAACCCCAGGCTGTACTTGGGAGGAAATATATGAGCAGGGAGTGCGTTCCACATTTTCCCGGTTCTATGAATGAAAGACCTACAGAACCGGTTGGTCGATTGCATAGGGGTGCATCCCCTGCCCAGTACGCGTAGTGCGGAGGTGGAATGGGGACGACGGAATCGCATTAAACAGCTCCTCCGAACACTCCCCGTGAAATAGACGACACTTAGGGAGCCGACGTCCCTATGGAGTTGCAGCGGTTCTAAGTCGCGGGACACCACAGGGTCATCCACAAGTCGCACGGCACGACGCTGGATTGAGTCTAGCGGCGCAAGCTGATATTTAGCTGAGCCATCCTATATATACCATAGCGAGAGAGCGTGTTTCGCGGTGTAACTAGGTATATACTTATATCTTACATGCTAGTTAAATACAAGCCATCATGTGTTAATACATGTAAATTACTAAATATATAGAATATTATGTACAAATAAATATACATTAAATACATACTTGTCCATCCAGGTATGAAACAAAAGTTTTTATTTTTTTGTTTTTTAGGTGTTGTAAAGTGGTCTCGGCCAATGAAATTCTTCTGAATCATTCCGCGAATATACCCGCTGCCGGTCTATTCGCGGAATGATTCAGAAAAATTCAGAAGCGTTCAAAATTCAGGAAAGAATTCATACAAATTCAGGAGAGAGAGACCAAATCCGTCGATGGGACTGGTGCAATACAACGCCTAACCCACCGGTTGTTGTCGACGTTTGTTTGACCAACTCCTCTCGTGCGTGGGTCCGTGGTGCGGCCGCACTAGTTGAGCTCATGATGCAAGTTTCATGATATTTAATGAACTAGATTTGAACATGTTGTTTGTCAAACGAAGAATTTATGAACACGTTATAAAAAATAGAGCCGTCGTCCAATAAATTAGGAAATATTTATATCGAAACTCTTAACAGCAGCCACGCAATGCACACACGCTTTTTCTTATGTATTCCGGTATGGGTGGCTGAGTCGGAGGGGCCAAAGCACATGCTCCGACCAGCCAATATCACCTCCGAGAAGGTATAGGCGCCATACGGGATACTTCCCTGGATCGGATCAGTTTTACATCAGTCGGTGTTTTTTAAATTAGCAATTTAACTTTTATATCAAAATTTCAAGCTTTTTAAAAAAAAACCGCATGCAAATCGATCCACTTTTTAAAATAATATTTTTGTTATTACTTGATTACTTGATTACAAACATAGCTAACAACCATCCCCATTAAACCAGCTTTCTAATAAAATAAAAACCGCATCCAAATCGGTCCATCCGTTAGGGAGCTACGATGCCATTAGACAGACACACACATACACATACATACACACACACACACCCTCACACGTCAAACTTATAACACCCCTCTGTTTTTTTGCGTCGGGGGTTAAAAACCAAGTTCGACATTGTGAGGCGGCAACTTTCGGCAACGGTCACACCCAAGGTCACACCAACCGATCAAGTGATATATTCCTTATCGCCAGATAAATTGGAGAAAAACTCTTGTTTCCACACTAAACTACTACTACTAAAGTACTTTTCATGTGAGCAGCTATCTCGGCAGTCATTAATTTTTTTATTATTTAAGTGGGTAGAAGAAATTGAGCAATGTAGAAAATGATGCCAGCAAATATTGAAGGAGGTGTTTGCCCGTCATAGGGTTCACACTATAGCTCTAAACACGTTGTAGTTATACATACTTGAATGTAAATGTGGCCGAACTGTTGGTGAACCTTAAATAAATAAATAAACATGGTTCTGCCTGTGTGAAGAAGCTCGCGGAGCTTCTATTCTGTGGCGGAGCGTCCGCTTCTCAAAGTGCCGCCTCGCATCAGGCTCAACATTGTCGATACATAATGGGTTCAATATTAATAAATTATATGTAGGTGCGCAATAAACCAAAGTGGAAGTTATGCGGTACGTGTCGCTCGGTGCATGTGTTGTGTGAGCTAATTCGAAGCAGTTCCGAATGCGAGGTCGACTTTCCTAACCGCATACCTACCTCCGAACCGCCGGGGGAGGCGTGCATTACCATCCAGCCTTGGACCAATGAGCTCCTTACCTCACTAGTATTTTTGTTTTTTACGGTTCCGTATCCGGTACGGGATGCTTAGCACCAGATTATTTAAAAACGTTAATCTGTAGGTCCCTTCGCTTCTTACCTTACTATAGCTGGTAGGGTTTATCCCGGCCGGGTTAACCGCACCGCACTGAACGTAACGTGGGTCGAAACGGCAATTAGTTCGTGTTTTCCGTCCAGTTCAGTGTGTAGCCGAAATGAAATGAAGGGAAGCACTGACGTGGCATCTAGTTCGCCCGGTGTTATGGGCTGACATCACGGATGTTGTAGGCCAGCGGTTCTCAATCTACGGTCCACGTACCACGAGTGGTACGCGAAAAAATGTAACATTATGCTATAAAAAAATTAAATAAGCGGCAATAAAAAGTGCTATAATCGTAATTTAGAAAGTTTTGTTCATGAACATAATATAATTAGAATTCTGAGGTTCTTAACGATATAAAAACCCACTCTCAAATGCTCATTGTGAGTTCCGAATAATATTTAAAAAACAGATTTTTCCGAACCAATTTCGATAAGAAATCAATTTTTAGTTTATATTCCGAGATCGCTTTTAGGAAAGATGTTTATCTTTCCTCAAAGTGTCAATCAAAGATTATGTAAAGATGATTAATTGTACTTCGGTGTGATGCTAACCTCCAAAGAGAATTTAGATATAGAAGATAAATATTATTATTATTTCTTGTAGGTAAAGGTGGTACGCCACCAATCATATTGGTTTAGTGGTACCTGAAAAAAAAAGTTTGAGAACCCCTGTTGTAGGCGATGTAGCCAACCATGTCAGTTACTATAAAAAAAAAGGTTAAAAAAATCTCAGTGCTTGACGGTGTGCGTGGTTGTTGCAGGTGGTGGTAATGGCGGTGGCGCTAGCGATGGCGCTTGGCGGCGCTGAGGGAGCGGGACGAGTGCGCGCGCGCCTGCGCCCCGCGCCCGCAGACGACGAGCTTCTGTACCGCACCGAGGAGCGCGCCGCCGACGAGCGCGTCGTGCTCGTCTCCGCCGACCCGTACGACATCTACCGCGCCGACGACCGCCTCGACGACGACCGATACGAGCAGCGCGCGCAGCCGGCGCCGCGCCACCAGCAGCTGCGCGCCAAGGAGCCGCCGAAGGCACCGCCGGTGCAGACAATCCGCAACTACAACAAGGTGAACGACGACGGCTCCTTCACGTTCGGCTACGAGGCTGCCGACGGCAGCTTCAAGGAGGAGACGCGCGGCACCGACTGCGTCGTCCGCGGCAAGTACGGCTACGTCGACCCCGACGGCAATAAGCGCGAGTTCACGTACGTGTCGGGCAATCCCTGTGACCCGAACCGCCCCGACGAGGACTCAGGCGCGCCAGACTCGGCCGAGATCGACGACGACGAGCCGGCGAACTACCCGAGCCGGCCGCCACCGCAGCCGCGGCCGACCACCGCGCGCCCGCCCACCGCCTACTTCCAGAACGACTTCCGCGACGACGACGAGGCAGAGGAGGAGCCGCTCCAGCACATAAGGCAGCGCGTCGTGCAGCGGCCGCGCCCGGCGCCAGCCCCGCGCCCCACCTACGCTCCGGTCGCGATCACGCCGCGACCGCAGGCGGTCACGACCGCGCGCGCACTGCTGCCGGCGACCACGTTCCGACCGCAGCTGCTCGCGATCCCGCAGGCGACTCCCGAGCCTCAGCTGCAGTACAGCCCCTCGCCGACGCCGGCCTACTCACCTAGCCCGGCGCCGCAGCACCTCCTCACCTCTGCGCGTCCCAGCAGCGGCGCCATCGACTTCGCAGCCGAGTTCGCCAAGTTCCAGCGTGACAACGCGCAGCCGGCGGCAGGCCCGGAGGCCGGCGGCGGCCGCCAGGCGCCGCTGCAGCAGCGCCCCGCCGCCAACCCCATCTACTCAACAGAGCTCGTGTTCGACCCGTCCAGCGGGCAGTACGACACGCAGCTCTACCAGACCCTGCCGCAGACGAAGGGCGAGCTGAACCTAAACCAGCGACTGCAGCCGTACGTTGCTCAGGCGCAGCCGCGGCCGTTCGTGCCGTCGCAGCAGCTGAGCGCGGCGCCACCGCCGCCGCTGTACCGCCACCAGATCCAGCACGCGGTGCAGCCGCAGCGCAACCCTCAGGAGGCTTACCAGCGGCAGCAGGCCGACACGCAGTTCCAGAACTCGGCTCAGCTGTTCGCGCAGCAGCAGCAGCTGCAGCAGAGTCAGCTGCAGCGCGACCGCGCCGCGGCGCGCCTCCAGGCGCAGCGGCTCGCGGGCCCCGGCCCGCAGTCCGCGCAGCCAGCGCGGCAACACCAGCCCCAGTTCTACTACGTGGCGCCGAGAGGGGGCGTCGGCGGCGAGCCGCAGTCGTCGGGTCAGATCGACGCGTTCCTGCGCGGCCACGGCATACAGTTCTAGTGCGGCGGAGCGCGCCAGTGTCGGACTGCAGTGACGCGTGGCGGGTGACTGACTCTCCGGGTTCGTGGGCGCTCCCTCGGCCGCCTCGCCAGGGCGGTGGCGCGGGGGATGCGAGTGTCGGTCGGTAGTGAAGTTGGTTCAGGTAGGAAGTGATTAGCTGGAGTACGAGCGAGGACTCTGGGGACAGTTGGTGTACATTATGTATGTATTGTATTATTTGTGGTAAGAATAGGTTGTAAAGTCAAAATGTACTTAGTCGAATCGAGTTTGCGATCCGAAACGAATTGTCAAAATCTACACACACAAAAAAAATTGTATTGTAGTTTTGTTTTGTAATAAATTATAACTTTTTTATGCTGTCTATTTATTTCAAACAAAACTGTACCTACGGAAAAATTAATTCAGTTACTATAGCCCCACTACATGAACCGTGTGGGGCCGGTACTTTAAAAGAATAGCCCCACTGCATCTCTCCCCGTGTATGTCGTAAAAGGCGACTAAGGGATATGACTCCCTTCTTATATTACTAGGTGGTGGGGTTTAACCCTTCTGGGTTGGTACCACCGCACTGAATGAAAGGTCGATCGAAACGGCCATGTAAATACATAGTTTGTGTTTTCCGTAAAGTTCAGTGTAGTCGGCACGACCGAAGGGAAGCACTGACGTGGCACCAAGTTCACCCGGTGTAATGGGCTGACATCACGGATGTTGTAGGTGAGGTAGCGAACCGTGTCAGTTTCCACAAAAAAAAAAATATTTTATCCAGCCATAATGTTCTTCATACATGCTTGTCGGTTGCGCGTACTACGCACTTGACCCTTTTTGAGCACATGCCCGATCTGTTCCACGTGCGTGCGCCTAGACCATCCTTACGTTAGTAATACACAGGGTGTTTCGGGACAGGGTTTCGAAACTTCAGGGTCCGAAAGGGGTCAATATTTGAAGACGAAAAGCTCTGAATCTTTTTCCAAGATTCGGTCAATTTGCAGTACTTTTTGGTGAAAATCGTTTCATCGAGATTTGGTGGACGGTTAACGTTCGATTTTATTAATAAAAATAAATTACTAACTTGCATGCAGTAGAACTGAACTGCATTTAGGTAAATTCCAAACACTTAAATTAATATTATATATTATATAACATCAAAAGTAAAAGTGGACTAGACTAGTCCTAGACAGCATTGTTGCCAAATCTCCCCAGACCCACTATCCATCGAGTTTTTATTAAAATTTTGAATTTTTGTATTTTTTTGTTTTTTTTTTATTGCTACCGAACTGGGTGGCTCTGTCCGAGGTCGCAACCTCAGGCGCAGCCAATTTCACCCTCGAGGGGGTGCCAGTCCGGCTTGGAGGTGGACTAATGTTGCTGGGGAAAGGCTATTAACCCGCGATTTGAAGATCCGTGGATTGTAGGAGTAGGGGAAGATATTCCCTGGGAGCCCGTTCCACACCTTTGCAGTACGGCACAAGAACGATTTAGAGAATCGTGCAGTGCGAAGGACTCTTCTGTCGACTACAAAGGGGTGTTCCGCGAAAGTATGGCGGGTTTGGTGAAGGCGAACAGGAGGAGGAGGGATAAGGGAAGCAAGTTCGTCAGAGCAGCGGCCATAGTAGTACCGATAAAACAGGCTCAATGACCAAACTATACGTCGTACGTATGAAAAAAAAACACGGAATTTCTCTAATAATTAGTACTGAAGTTTCTCAAGCCTATCCCGAAACATTCTAAATTATAAGTCGAAATAGGTAGTAATGATTGTTTTGAACTGATATTAGACTCAGGTTTACGAGTGGCAGTACTAGAATGCGTTAGACGGAGGTTACACGCTAGGTTTGGCATCAGTTCAGTCCGTGACCTTGGTCACGACCAGATTGACGCCAGACTGACGCCAGACGTAAAAAGCATTCGCACTATCAGTCTGCCATCAGTCTGCCCGGGCTAGACTGACGAAAATTATCAAAATATTTTAAAATACATCAGTCTGGTCCATCAGTCCATCGGTCAATAGATTAAACGGTCAGTCTGGACCATGGTTTAACCAGACTGATGAACTGAACTGATGCCAAACCTAGCGTGTAACCTCCGTCTAACGATACACATAAGACTTCCGCCCCATCGCCCGGCCACGCGGGACAGAGCGAGACTCGCGTCGCGTCGTCGTCGTCGGTGCGGAAAGCCACGCGCGCGCTCCGCCCCGCCCTATGCGGTAACGCCGAGCGCGGTGAGTAGCGAGCGGTGTATCGACACGCGCCTGCGCAATCAATTCGCTCCAATTACATCGTCAAGAAATAGAGACAACTTTTAATTGCCAACCACTCACGCGACATCACTTTACGGTTGTATAGCGAGTCTGCGGAACAACACGCTGGGCGGAGCGGACGTGGCTGATGCGGCCCTTCTAATGCAATTTCATTACGTACTATACACGGTGTTTCAGGATAGTGTTTCGTAACTTCAGCATTCGAAAAAGGTCCATATTTTAAGACGAAAAGCTCTGAAACGTTTTCCCAGATTCGGTCATTTTATAGTACTTTTTGGTGAAAATCATTTAATCGAGCGTTGGTGGACGGTTAACGTTCACCTTTATTAATGTTTTTTTTTATGGAAACTGACACGTTTGGCTACATCACCTACAACGTCCGTGATGACAGCCCGTAACACCGGGTGAACTAGGTGCCATGTCAATGCTTCCCTCTTTGATCGTGCCGGCTACACTGAACTGGTCGGAAAACACAATCTATTTACATAGCCGTTTCGACCGACGTTTCATTCAGTGCGGTGGTACCAACCCGGGCGGGTTAAACCCTACCACCAAGTAAGATTAGGAGGGAAGGAATCCGAAACTCGGCCAGCCTCCAACGGTCAGCGGTCACCCATCCAAGAACTGACCGCACCCAGCGTTGCTTAACATTCAATAGCGACAGTAAAGTTGACTGTCTGCACCACTGAGCTATCGAGGCTGACAAAATAAAATGACTAACTTACATGCTTAACTAGTAGAATTGAACTGCATGTAGGTAAATTCCAAACACTTAATGTAAATGACTTTAAAAAGAGGACTGGACAAGGTCATTGCACTCCCTAGACCTAGACAGCACTGTTGCCAAATCTCACTGTCCATCTAGTTTTTATTACAATTTTAAATTGTTGTATGAAAAAATAAATACGGAATTTCGATTTGAGTTATAAGGATTTTTTTCTTCTAATAATGAGAGTACTTTCTATTCCTGCAGTTTCTCAAGCCTATCCTGAAACGCCCTGTAGAAGTGGAACATCTTTCCCAAGTCCCAACTATATAAGAAATACATTTTCAAGAAGAAGTTGTCCTGTTTGTTTTATTATTTTTTAACCCCCGACGCAAACGAAGGGATGTTATAAGTTTAACGTGTGTGTGTAAGGGTGTGTCTGTCTGTGGCATCGTAGCTCCCAAACGGATGGACCGATTTGGATGCGGTTTTTTTTTCATTAGAATTTCATTTTTCCGAGCTATGTTTGTAATCAAGTAATCAAGTAATTAAGTAATCAAAAAATTATTATCTTAGAAAGTGGAAACGGTTTTTTTTAAAGCTTAAAATAATTACACAATAAATGCACAATAAGTTCCATGTTCAGTGATATTGGTGCTTTAATTTGAGTCTTTAGCATGACCTCAAATATTTTGTTACACACTCGTACCACACTCCTTTTTTTAATTTTTTTTATGGGAAGCTCGACATATGGCGCGCCCCCGACCGCAGAGGTGTAGTCCGACGGCACCCACGGGCATTCGAATATTTACGGGGGCTGCGAATACCATGTCGGTCGGCTAGGTGCACCTTCACATTATGTTTGAAGGAGCCCAGACTGTACATTAGAGGAAAAGATGCAGGTGGGAGTGCATTCCACATGTTGGCAACCCTGTAAATAAAGGATTTACAGGATCGATTTGGCCTAAGTGGGGGAATATCGAGAGTATGTGGATGTATTCCCAACCTGTTGCGCGTGGAACGATGGTAGAATGGGGATGGAGGGATCGCATCGTGCAGCTCCTTGGAACACTCTCCGTGGTACAGGCGATAGAACACACACAAAGATCCAACGTCCCTGCGGAGCTGTAAGGTCTCTAAGTTCCGAGATACCTCGGGGTCGTTAACGAGGCGTACAGCGCGACGCTGAATCTAATGCTAAGTACACACGTACGTGCTTTCTCGACGTTTTACGTTCATTCGAGCAAGTACGACTCATGCTTGAACGTGTAGACCATATTTGATACATGCTCGAACGTCCAACATCGAGCAAATGCTCGCTTCGAACAAGATTGAAGACTGCATAATTTTTGTTCGATGTTGGATGCGGGCCTGCGAGCATGCTTGTGCGTGTGGCCGCTACTTAGAGCAAGTCAGTCGGTCCCATGAGCGGTGGAGGATGGATACCCGCAAGACACAGCAACAAGTCGTCCATGGCTCGATACAATACGACGCGCAGTGAGAATGTCAGTCGCGCATGTCGAACAAAAACCAATGTATGGATGCAACGTCGAACATGGCTCGCAGCAAGCTTGCTCTATCAATTTTGCTCGTCGAGCATCTACGTACGTGTGGAGCTACCCAAAGGAGCCGAGCAGGTATTTTGCGGATCCGTCCCACAAATGCGTACAGTACTCCACGCATGAGCGAATCTGCTTCGTACTTTGCAACTATATTTGTGCATAGTTAGGTAGGGGTATAGTGTAATTGTAATATTTTACATCTGCACTTATCTTGTGTAAATTCACAAGGATGTCATTATTATTAGGGTTCCGTATCCGTCGTACGGAACCCTATTACTAAGTCTACGCCGTCCGTTTGTCTATCTGTCTGTCTGTCCGTCTGTCTGAGGGCTGTATCTCTTGAACCGTAATAGGTAGCTCGTGGAAATTTTCACAGAATATGTGTTATTTATTAAGGCCAACATAACAACAAATAATAAAAATAAGAAAGGGTAAAAAATTCACGGGGGTTCCTATATAAGAAACCAAAAAGCGCCATCTACCGAAAAGAGGATGAAGCATTTTAACATTTTAAAAAACTCATTTCATAAAACACACCATAGATGGCGTCAGTGGCGCTGACCATGACATGGCGATACGGAACCCTCGGTGCGCGAGTTCGACTCGCACTTGGCCGGTTTTTAGGTCTCCGTACCTCGTACGGAAGACTATTACTAAGCCTACACCGTCTGTCTGTCTGTCTGTCCTACTGGCTGTATCTTTTGAACCGTAATAGCTAGCCGGTTTAAATTTTTAAATATTATGTTTTGTTGGCCTGACAGTAAAAACCTACTAAGAAGCCTTGCGCATGACTATCAGATCGGAGCTGGCCCTGCGGGCATCTCCCGACGCACACATGTCACGACCTGTTCGTCATAATGTCAAGGTGCAGCTGAGTGAGGGCGGCGGGCGGGGCGCCTGCGCGGAGAGCTCGCTGGTCGCTAATTACACGTCTGAGCGCACGCACATAGTGTAGGTACACACGCCACCGTGACGCACTACAAGACAGACAGATAGACAGACAGACAGACAGACAGACAAGCGAGGCGACTTGCTTGCACGTGCGTCCATTACTTCCTTAAAGGCCTTGCAGATTTTTTAGGTCTCCGTACCTCGTACGGAAGCCTGCCGCCGCTGTCTGTCTGTCTGTCTGTCTGTGTCTGTCTGTCTGTCTGTATGTCCGTCCGTCTGTCTGTCTGTCCGAGGGCTGTATCTCTTGAACCGTAATTAGGTAACCCTTTGAAATGTTCACAGAATATGTGTTATTAATATTATGGCCGATATAACAACAAATAAGAAAAATAAGACAAAGTAAAAAATTCACAGGGGTTCCCATAGAAGAAACCAAAAATAGTATGCGCGCGCGCCATCTTCCGAATAGATTATGAAGCATTTTAACTAGTCATGACATTTAACTAGTCATGACAATTGCATATCTGCATATCTCCCCGTGCATGTCGTAAAAGGGTACCGTGTGGGGCCGGTACTTAAAAAGAATAGCCCCACTGCATATCTCCCCGTGCATGTCGTAAAAGGCGACTAAGGGCAAGACAAGGACAAGATGTCGCGCTAAAGGGCGAAAGGCTAGCCACCTCTCACCTTGACGCGGTCCTTCCACCTTGTCATGCAGCAGGTGGGTCTTCGTGCCTCACTTGCTGCTTGATAGTTATCTTGTCCGTATACTGTGCTAAACGTGGTGGTCGGTGTTGTGCTTTAATTTACCAGAGTACTTATGGGAGTGAAAGTTGGGTATGGCAGGCGAAGCATGAGAGCAGGATAAATGATGTCGAAATGCGCGCGTTGAGAGGAGTAATTGTGGAATAGGAGGAGTATGTGTGGAATAGGAGGAGTATGTGTGTCTGTATAATGGATGATAGGAGACTAATGAAAGAAATCTATGGAGCGAATGTTAGTGGAAGAGTCGGGAAGGGTCGCCCTAGACGCACGTACCTGGACCAGATCGGGCATGTGCTCGAAAAGGGTCAGGTGCGTAGTACCCGTAACCGACGAGCATGTATGAAGAACATTATGAGAGTGGAAGAGGCGGCAAAAGTGTGTCAGGATCGTGGCGCGTGGGGGTTGGGTTGTTTGCGTGGGTTGGGTCCGTTGTCTTTGCCTGCCCCACTGGGAGGCAGGCAGGCGTGACGTTATGTATGTGTATGTATGTATGAACTTATAGCACAACACCGATTACTCTGCTTACCCTGATTGTCGGGATACAAAAGCGTGAGTTATGTATGTATGTATGTATGTATGTATGACAATTAACCTCGGTAAACTAGGTGGCATGTCAGTGCTTCCCTTCGGTCGTACCGGCTACACTGAACTGGACGGAAAACACGAACTATTTACCTCGCTATTTACACGGCCTTTTCAACAGACCTTTCGTTCAGCGCGGTGTTAGCAACCCGGGCGGGCTAAACCCTACCACCTAGTAAGGTAAGAAGGGAAGCCGGGACCTACAGTTTTACGTGGAATCCGAACCACGGTCAGGCTCCCACGGTCGAGCGGTCACCCATCCAAGTACCGACCGCGCCCAGGTGTGCTCATGATCACGACCGACAGTCGACCGACCGCACCACTGAGCTGCCGAGTACTTGAGATTTTCATTGTTTCAAAAATGAAACAGCAAGACGTCCCAACACGTTCCGCCAGAAACGGAGCCGTAATGGAAGCAGTGGAAGAGGGGTTGAGCAATATTGCCGATCGCTCGTACCGGCCGCCACTTAACCGCTGCTACCGCTTGCCCAACACGTTATTAGCACCCGGGCAGAGGAAACAATACCTCTCACTGATTTGGTGAGCGCCAGTTGCGGCATAGTCAAATAAGAGTAGTAAGTGGTAGTAACCCATCTCCATCCTAGCCATGGATAAACCAGAATACTTACTGTCCGCGCGCGAGCTCCGAGGAAGCTTAAGGAATGTTTACGTAATGATCTAGTGCAGTGATTTAGTCGATTTACGTTATCGATGATAGAAATATGGATACGTGATGTGGTGCGTAACGAGGTAATGCGTCGACGCACAAAAGTAGTCGATATTAGACACCGGGTGGCTAAGCTCAAGTGGCAGTGGGCTGGGCACATTAGGCAATGAGATGACGACCGTTGGAGTAACCATGTCCTACAATGGCGACCGGGGACCGGAATACCGAAACTGAAAAAAGGCCGGGAGGACTGGAGGAAAATTGGAGAGGCGTATGTCCAGCAGTGGACGCTTACACACTGACTGACTGACGTTATCGATATTAATTAATAATTATGAAATTATTCTATAGTGAGTTAGTGTCGCAATAAAAAAAATCAGTGCTTAAAGAATTTGATGTACTATCGTCACTCTCCTCACGTATTTCAATAATATGTAAATGAGTCGGTAGCATTCTCCATTAGGCCATCCCTTTGCCAGTAATGTTCCTCTAATACTAAAACATGGTCTTTTTTTTATGGAAACTAACACGGTTGGCTACATCACCTACAACATCAGTGATGTCAGCCTATAACACCGTGTGAACCACAGATCGGGTGAACTTTGTGCCACGTCAGCGCTTCCCTTCGGTAGTGCCGGCAACACTAAACTGGACGGAAAACACGAAGAACTATTAACATAGCCGTTTCGACCGACCTTTCATTCAGTGCGGTGGTACCAACCCGGGCGGGTTAAACCCTACCACCGGATAAAAACCCCGACCCTTAAAAAGTCAAAATTAATTTATGTTTACTGATTTAAAGGAGTCGGGGGACCGCTAAGTAAATACCCGCGCAGCTCTGTACATTATTTACTTAGCGGACCTCCCGACTCCTTTAAGTAAGTAAACGGAAAATATTTTTGACTTTAGGCGGGTTTTTTTTTTATTTGTAATTTACCTTTTATTTCAAGTTTAAAAAAAAAACATCATCCAAATCGGTCCGTGACACGTTTTTCTTTTACTTAATAATTAAATTTTTACTTGATTACTAACATAGCTAACACCCATCCTGCTTAAACTAACTTTTAATAAAAAAAAACCGCAACAAAATCGGTCCATCCATTTAGGAGCTAGGATGCCACAGACACACATTGTACAACTTATAACATCCCTATTTTTGCGTCGGGGGTTAAAAACAGGCTTACGTATAGATACGGAACCCTAAAAACAATAGTAGAAAACAAGTGAGTGTAGTTATGTAGAAAACTACCAAGCAACAGTCCTACCAAATCCAGATATTGAAGATGATTCAATCAGAGGAGCCAATAAGTAGCTTTAGTTAGACTATAGAACTACAAATACTTTTTTAAAAAACCGGCCAAGTGCAAGTCGGACTCGCGCACCGAGGTTTCCGCACCACAAAAAAGCATTGAAAAAAACACGTTTCTTGTATGAAAACCCCCCTGAATTTTTTACTTTTTAAATTTTTTATTATTTGTTGATATATCCGCCATAATAACACATATTCTATGAAAATTTCAACGGGCTACCTATTACAGTTCAAGAGATACAGCCCTCGGACAGACAGACAGCATAGGCCGTAATAGGGTCCCGTACCGGATACGGAACCCTAATAAAACAGACCAGGTGGTGCCATCTAGCGGTAATTCAGATCAAGTAATTCAGCGAAAGTAGCCCTAGGCAGTCACTTTAGTCGAGGTCACTAGAGTTAGACAACTACGATATAGTAGCACTGCGTAGGCGCACGCGCTGCTTGCACGGCGGGCCGCGGCGAGACGCCTGCGCAGTGCGCACTCGAGTAGTCTGAAAGAGCACTTTCCATTTCCACCAGACACTAGTCGTGGATGTTACCAGTGATACTGACAGAGTTCACGCCACCGCCGGGAGATGGCGTTAGTGTAGTAATTGCGTCTAACTATAGATACATACATACATACCACACGCTGTATCCGACAATCGGGGTGAGCAGAGTAATCGGTGCAGTGCTGCAAGGAGTCTTATAAACTACAAAACAACACCGAGCGTATACCAAAGTATAGCAAAGTATTCGGATAAGATAGGTAACTATCAAGCAATCGCCTAGTCGTAAAGCACGAAGTCCCGTAACTGCATGACTCGGTGGAAGGACCGTGCCAAGGTGGGAGGTGGCTCTGGCTATCCTGTCGCCCTTTAGCAAGGCATTCTTTTTTTTTTTTATCTTTGAATTTGTTTTGTGGAAACTGATAATGTTGGCTACATCACCTACAACATTCATGATGTTAGCCCATAACACCGGGTGAACATGGTGTCACGTCAGTGCTTCCCTTCGGTCGTGCCGGCTACATTGAACTGGACGGAAAACACAAACTATTTAGATGGCCGTTTCGACCGACCTTTCATTCAGCGCGGTGGCATCAACCCGGGCGGGTTAAACCCTACCACCTAGTAATATAAGAAGGGAGTCATATCCCTTAGTCGCCTTTTACGCCAGCAGCCAACGACATTATACTTTTTAATTCGTTGCCAGCAGTCGGTCACTGCGACCGCCCTAACTTAGGGCGGACAAAGTGACCGCTACTAAATCGCCAGCCGGCCGGCCGCGGCGACTGCCCTATTTTATAGGGCGGACAAAGTGACGGCAGGCCTCGCGCGGTCTACCGCGCAAAAAAGACCGGTTGCGGTGTGACAGTCTTACGACTAATACCATTTTTTCAGATGCTGATTCCAGATTCCAGACGATATACACGGGGAGAGATGCAGTGGGCTATTCTTTCAAAGTACCGGCCCCACAGTACAATATTTCACGGCATCTTTTCGTAACATCTTACTTGTTTTTTTTTATTCCTATTCCTTTATTCATTGCTGCTACTTTATCTTCATGTGTAATCCGTGCCTAACGATGCTGAAGGCAAACTTAATTATTGTATGTATCTTTCTGCCTTTTCTTGTCTATTTGTTTCTGTTTGTTTTTCGCCAAATAAATAAAAAAAATACAAATAAAATAAAATAAGATCTTGTTCTTACCCCCTTAGTCGTCTTTACGACATGCACGGGGAGAGATGCAGTGGGACTATTCTTTCAACGAAGAACGAAAACGGGAGGAAAATCGGGGCGTGGATGTCTCGTAGACAGGGCCGTGTGTCTTACGTGAATACGTGTACGTATTCTTTGATCCTTTACCTATCGAGTGGTGTAATTAAATTTTGGATGTAGATAATAGATATGAAGCTGCAACACCAAACTGTATCCCCCGATTTTGTTATCGTCAGTTTTCTGTCTTGGCTCCCACTATGGAAGCAAAGACGTATTCACGTCAAAATAGTTTCCGCTATTTTGTGAGAAGCGTCAGGGCGGGCGGCGCGTGCGCGGGTCGCGTCTCGCGTGCTCCCACACTGCACAACACGCGACACGCCACAGCGCGCCCGGCTAGCGTGTCGCCGCGTGTGCGGCAACACGTTATATCAATTATATCAATACTAATAATAATACCGGTCCATTATCACAGACAGGACTATTCTCGCGAACAGACCTGATATTGTGATAGTGGACCGGGAGGCGAGGCGCGCAACGCTCGTCGATATCGCCGTGCCGCATGATGGTAACCTCGTCAGTAAGGAAGCAGAGAAGATGTTAAAGTATCTGGATCTACAGCACGAGGTTACCAAAATGTGGCCCGTCGACTCGACGATCGTTGTGCCCATAGTCGTTTCGGCGCATGGGCTGATAGCGAAGAGCCTCGACGACCACCTTGAGAGGCTCTCACTGAGTGGTTGGGTCAAGGGCCAGATCCAGAAGGCAGCCCTCCTCGACACTGCACGCATCGTCCGGAGGTTCCTCTCTTTGGGACCCGACCATCGGTAGCTTGGGCTCGCCCCGCCGCCGGTGGTGGAAACTCCATTTGTTTTTGTATTAATTTTAGATTTTAGTTTGTAAATATTATGTAAAATTAATATAAAAAAAAATGTGCAAATAAATGGATAAACTAATAATAAATCTGTAAGAGATGGTCATGGAGTAAGTTAATTTGTTTGGCCATCCAACGAGGTAATGCCGCTAGCGTCCTTGGAACCGTGCCCACATCTTCTCACCTGGAGGAGGGTTACTAGTTTTCTTTTATAGGTTTATTAGTATGTTTTATAGGTGTCCGACGCGAGACCGACTCGCACTTGACCGGTTTTTAGACATCTTTTCTGTATGTACGTATTTATGTTCCTCCATAACTCTTAAACCGATCATCCGAATTTGATGAAACTTAGTGCAAACACATTTACCTAAACGAGACACAGGATAGGCTAAATACAATTCAGTTCCATGTTACGCTAAGATGTGGCTCTCATACAAACCGAATTGTTCCGCGCGCCGAAATAATGGTAACGCACGCACGCAGCTCGGCCTTCTTTCTTACTTACTTACTTATTTTTTTTTTAAATACGACTCTAACGCGAGCGAAGCCGCGGGTAAAAGCTATCTTCGGATAAATCTGATGGTAACTCTTCCTGCGTGCTGCCGGCTGTCTTCCTATCGCTAGATAACTCGGCGTCACACGGCGTCTTACTTAACATCACGTCACCAGCGCGTCGCGTCACATAGCACTTCACGAGACTAGAGTAATTAACCACCGACGCAAAAAGAGGGGTGTTATAAGTTTAACGCGTGTATGTATGTGCGTGTATCTCTAACCGTGCATGTCGTAAGAGGCGACTAAGGGATAAGGACAAGATACTGCGCTAAAGGGCGACAGGCTAGCCACTTCTCACCTTGGCGCAGTCCACCTAGTCATGCAGCAGGTGGGTTCTTCGTGCCTTACTTGCTGCTTGATAGTTGTCTTGTCCGTATGCTAGACGTGGTGGTCGGTGTTGTGCTGTAATTTGCCAGAGTCCCTATAGCACAACACCGATTACTCTGCTTACCCTGATTGTCGGGATACAGCGTGTGTTATGTATGTATGTATGTATGTGCGTATGGGCACAGAAGAGAGATATGGTATGGGTGTGCTGTCTGTGGCATCGTATCTCCCAAACGGATGGACCGATTTGGATGCGGTTTTTTTATTAGAAAGCTGGTTTAATCGGGATGGTTCTTAGCTTTGTTTGAAATCAAGTAATAAAGTAATTTGAAAATAAGTTTGTACTGTGTGGGGCCGGTACTTTAAAAGAATAGCCCCACTGCATCTCTCCCCGTGTGTGTCGTAAAAGGCGACTAAGGGATATGACTCCCTTCTTATATTACTAGGTGGTAGGGTTTAACCCGCCCGGATTGGTACCACCGCACTGAATGAAAGGTCGGTCGAAACGACTATGTAAATAGTTTGTGTTTTCCGTCCAGTTCAGTGTAGCCGGCACGACCGAAGGGAAGGCTGACGTGGCACCAAGTTCACCCGGTGTTATGGGCTGACATCACGGATGTTGTAGGTGATGTAGCCAACCGTGTCAGTTTCCATAAAAAAAAAAATAAAAAAAATTATTAATAAAATAATTACGTCTCACTGATGGACCGATTTGGATGTGGTTGTTTTATTCTTTAGACATGTACAAAGGTCCACAATTCACCGCTACTGTGTGAGTTTATTCATTGCGTAATTGCAGGTAGGCGTTCGTTACATTTAACTAAATGTCGTTCACAAGCCTCAAATTGTAGGTCTCGGCAGGTCTTCTTTGTTTCCCTAAACAGTCGTAATTGCGCCGACCACACTTTCAGCTGGGCGGTTACTAAACCGCGGTGCGGAGGCGGCGGGTGTGGGAACCGACGACGACGGCGCGGGGGGGCGGGCCGTGGGAGGTGGGTAGACGGCTGCTTGCGCAATGTCGTCCACACTTGAGATAACAATTTGCCGTTGTTCCTTGTTGGAATGGTTGAGTTTTTTTTTTTATTAACCCCCGACCCAAAAAACGGAGGGGTGTTATAAGTTTGACTTGTGAGCGGGTGTGTGTGAGGGTGAGGGTGTGTGTGTGTGTGTGAGGGTGTGAGAGGGTGTGTATCGTAGCTATCGTGTCTGTGGCATCGTAGCTCTCAAACGGATGGACCGATTTGGGTGCGGTTTTTTTTTATTAGGAAGCTGGTTTAATCGGGATGGTTCTTCGCTATGTTTGTAATCAAGTAATAAGGTAATTAAAAAAATAATTATCTTAAAAAGTGGACCGATTTTTATTAAAAGCGGTTTCTTTAAAAAAACTTGAAATAAAAGTTGAATTAGAAATTTAAAAAACCGCCGACCCTTAAAAATAAAAAAATAATTTCCGTTGACTTACTTAAAGAAGTCGGGGGACCGCTAAGTAAATAAAATATAAAAACTCAGAGCTGCGCGTGAATTTACTTAACGGTCCACCGACTCCTTTAAGTAAGTCAACGGAATTTTTTTTTTTACTTTTTGGGTGTATTTGGATACTAACACGGTTGGCTACATCACCTACTGCATCCGTGATGTCAGCTCGTATAACAGCTTGGTGAACTAGGTGCCATGTCAGTGCTTCCCTTCGGTCGTGCCGGCTACACTGAATTGGACGGAAACACGAACTATTTACATAGCCGTTTCAATCGACCTTTTATTCAGTACGGTGGTACGATCCCGGGCGGGTTAAACCCTACCAGCTAGTAAGATGAGAAGGTAAGGAACCTACAGTTTTACGTGGCATCCGAACCACGGTCAGCTTCCAACGGTCGAGCGGTCACCGATCTATCCACTGACCCCGCCCAGGTGTGCTTATGATCCGAACGACAGTCCACCGACTGCACCACTGAGTGACAGGCCTTGAGAACAAGTAACGCTAGAGTTTTAAAATTTCAATCGTATATTCCAACAATCTTATTGCTTCTTATTCTGTACTAGCTTTTGCCCGCGGCTTCGCTCGCGTGAAATTCGTATTTCAAAGGAAGAACTAAGGGCGAGCTGGGTTCAGGCTAGTAACTAAGGGCGAGCTGGGTTCAGGTAAACGATAAACCGTCTCGAAGAAAGTGAGTTACTTTTTGAGGCCGAAGGCGGAGTTGCGTTCAGGAAGACGATAAACCTTCTCGAAGACAGGAAGTAACTATGGGCGAGGCCGAAGGCTGAGCTGCGTTCAGGAAGAGGATAATCTTTTCGAAGAAAGTAACAAAGGGCGAGGCCGAAGGCCGAGCTGCGTTCAGGAAGATGATAAACCTTCTCGAAGATAGTAAGTAACTATGGGCGAGGCCGAAGGCCGAGCTGCGTTCAGGATGAGGGTAACCTTTTCGAAGAAAGTAAGTAACAGAGGGCGAGACCGAAGGCCGAGCTGCGTTCAGGAAGACGATAAACCTTCTCGAAGACAGTAAGTAACTATGGGCGAGGCCGAAGGCCGAGCTGCGTTCAGGAAGAGGATAAACCATCTTTAAGAAAGAAAGTAACAAAGGGCGAGGCCGAAGGCCGAGCTGCGTTCAGGATGAGGGTAACCTTTTCGAAGAAAGTAAGTAACAGAGGGCGAGGCCGAAGGCCGAGCTGCGTTCAGGAAAACGATAAACCTTCTCGAATACAGTAAGTAATTATGGGCGAGGCCGAAGGCCGAGCTGCGTTCAGGAAGAGGATAACCTTTTCAAAGAAAGTAAGTAACAGAGGGCGAGGCCGAAGGCCGAGCTGCGTTCAGGAACACCATAAAACTTCTCGAAGAAAGTAAGTAATAAAGGGCGAGGCCGAAGGCCGAGCTGCGTTCAGGAATACGATAAAACTTCTCGAAGACAGTAAGTAACTATGGGCGAGGCCGAAGGCCGAGCTGCGTTCAGGAAGAGAATAAACCATATTTAAAAAAGTAAGTAACAAAGGGCGAGGCCGAAGGCCGAGCTGCGTTCAGGAAGAGGATAACCTTTTCGAAGAATGTAAGTAACAGAGGGCGAGTCCGCAGGCCGAGCTGCGTTCAGGAAGACCATAAATCTTCTCGAAGAAAGTAACTTCTTTGTTACTTACTTTCTTCGAAAAGGTTTATCCTCTTCCTGAACACATCTCGGCCTTCGGCCTCGCCTATAGTTACTTACTGTCTTCGAGAAGGGTTATCCTCTTCCTGAACGCAGCTCGGCCTTCGGCCTCGCTCTTTGTTACTTGCTTTCTTCGAGAAGGTTTAGGGTCTTCCTGAACGCAGCTCGGCCTTCGGCCTCGCCATTAGTTACTTACTTTCTTTGAGCAGGTATATCGTCTTCCTGAACGCCACTCATTCACAAACTTTCGCGTTTATAATATTAGTATGATGTATTTTGGGTAGGTTTGGAGTGAGGCCTGATTTTAGTAATTATTCCCAATTATCGGATGCATGCAAGCAAATCCGAAAGCAACAGCTAACAATATACAAATTTTTGAAATGTGTTAATTAAGCCCTTTCATTTGATACCCAACACGGCATCATTACTTGACTTTATGTCCTTTAGAGGGCACCATATCCAATTTTATGGGACATCACATAGCCTATAACCAGCGTCAAGACGCATCCAACGATACCTCATTTGTCAAATTATGATAAGTAGTTTCGAAGTTATGAGGAAACAGATGAACATACATACATACATACATACATACTTACATACATACATACATACATACATACATACATACAAACATACATACATACATACATACTGGTCAAACACACATATCGGTTTTTTTTTTTTTTTTTTTAAATAAAAAAAAAATTAAGTAAATATCCGCTAACATCGACTTGCAACAACACTTTGCACCTAAAATTAATCAAATAGATACCGAAGTAAACCTACATAATATTATGAATTGAATTAAATAAGATACTCTGCTCGAGACAATGCATACACACACCGCGCTCCGCCAGACCGCATCCCGGGCCGCGCCCCGCGCCTCCCCCGCCGACACCAGCCTCCGCAGCTAGCCGCCACCAACCGCCGCCGCGCCGCGCCGCTTTTATTTCGATTCGATTTGTATGGGAGCCACATCTTAGCGTGGCCGGAAGTGAATTTTAGTTAGCCTATCCTGTGTCCCGTATAGTAGAATGTGCTTGTACTAAGTTTCATCGAATTCGGATGATGGCTTTAAGAGTTATGGCGGAACATACATACATACAGAAAAGATTTCTAAAAATCGTCAATTTAGCTTTATTATCATACATAGAGGCTACAAACTCAATATTTCCTAAAACAAAGTAACTTACTCCATGACCATCCCTTACAGATTTATTATTAGTATATATATAATATATATATATATATATATATATATAATATATATATATAATATATATATATATATATATATATATATATATATTGATTCTGTAAGCGGCGGGTGGCCGAGTGGTTTGGGCATCGGCTTCTCATGCGGGAGGTCCGAGGTTCGAATCCCGTCGCCGTGTACCAATGAGTTTTTTCTGACGAAAAGATTCACGTGCATACGTATGCAGGTACGTACCTGCTGCTTCACCGTTCGGAACCGGTGTAAAACTGCAGGTCCCTTCCCTTGCTCCTTACTAGGTGGTAGGCTCAAATTGTAGCCGACTGGGTTGGTACCACCGTACTGGATGTAAGATGGCCGCATAGCAGCCTCGGTTGTGTTCTCCTCTAGTCCAGTATAGCCAGCAATCCAGGGAAGTCTCCGGTATGGCACCTACCTCTCGGAGGTGATATTGGCTAGTCAGAGCATGTGCTTTGGCCCCTCTGACTCAGCCACCCATACGGATTACATAAAAAAAAATCATTCTAAGTATCTTTTTTTAGTCTTCCGTATTCGTACGGAAGCCTACTACTACCGTCTGTCTGTCTGTCGATCTGTCCATCCTACTGCTATATCTTTTGAACTGTAATTGGTAGTCCATTTTCACAGAATAGCCGATTGAAATTATCACAGAATATATATGTTATTATGGCGGATATCGTAACAAATAATTTATAAATTAAGGAAGGGTCCCTTAATTTGTAATATAAAAATGTAATAGATACAAGCGTCAAACTTGGTGTGATTGTAGTGCAAACTAGTAATAATGACATATATTCTGTGAAAATTTCAAGCGGATGTGTAGTCGTAAATCAGTAGTTACCGAGGTATGCCCTTTCAAACACGTTTACCTTTTTTTTCCGAAACGGCTGAACCGATTTGGAAATAAAAAGAACAACTATTTAAAAAAGAGTAATTTTTTCTACGAAAAAAAAAACAAATTGCAAGTCGATCTGACCAGTAGTTCAAGAGTTATAAGCATTTATTGATTTTCGAAACCTTTTTTCTAAGGGCCATATTTATGGAAGGGCTTGATGTACGACTCTCGGGTATGTCGTCTTAGCAAGTCGGAAGAACTACCTTTAGGAAGATATGCCTCTCATGTAACTCTTATAGTTTTCGAGATATAAGTCGCCAAAAGTACATAATTTTCGTAACGTTACTTTTTGTAAAAAAAACCTCCGGTAGCGAGCTAAAGACGTTTCATCAAATTCACATCAAAAGTTGCCAAGACGTGGAACAAACCTAGCCCTCCCGAGCGCCGCGCCGCCGCCGCCCTCGCCGTCTCGTCGGCGCGGAGCGCCGCCCGCCCACAGCCCCGCTAGCCGCTAGAACCAGACCGCTATCATCAATACTAATAATAAATCTGTAAGGGATAGTCATGGAGTAAGTTACTTTGTTTTATGTGATATTGTGTTTGTAGATAGACTCTATGTATGATACTAAAACTATATTGACGATTTTTAGAAATCTTTTCTGTATATGTATGTATGTTCTTGCATAACTCTTAAACCGATCATCCTAATTCGATAAAACATTATACAAGCACACAAGCACATTTAGCTATACGTGACACAGAATAGGCTAAATTCAGTTCCGGTTACGCTTAGATGTGGCTCTCATGCAAACCGAATTGTTCCGCGCGCCGAAATAAATGTACGCTAGCGGGCTTACTTATTTTCTTCTTTTTTGACACGAATTTCACGCGAGCGAAACCTCGGTCTAGTATATCATTAATTAGCTATAAAAAATAAACGTAGACTCGACATTGAGACGCGTGCGCCCGAGGTCGCGACCGTTCTGCCAAATGATACTAACGTGTCAATGTTTCCAAAAACAAAACAATCGCGCAATTAAACAGACGCGTGTTACAATTGGGAAGGCTCGACCTCGAGTACCTTCGACCCGGCGCCGCCGCCGCCGACGCCGCCGCCGAGTTCCCATCATTGTACAGCGTAATGTATTGGATTCGCTCTATAATCTAAATTGCTTCCATTTCAAGGTACATCTATTTCTATACAGTTGCTGAGCAATTTTGCCTATGCATTTTTGAGTACCCAGGTGAATTTGTAAAGATAAGTCAATGATACTCCGTCGGGGCTTGTCTCCACGGATCGCGGTATCAGATTGAATTGGAAACTGATCACGCCGATTTTTATCCACTGATACCGAGATCCTTTCCATTGAGAAATTAATGTTTTTACCCACTGATCCCGGTATCGGTGGCTAGAAATCGTCATGATAATTTTCCAATTCAATCTGATCCTAGGATCCGTGGCGACAAGCCCCTCCGTCGATCTTGGCATCGATAATATCAACAAAGTATTTTTTAATGTAATACGTTATGGGTGGCTGAGTCGGAGGGGCCAAAGCACGTGCTCCGACCATCCAATATCACCTTCCTGGATTTCTGGCTATACTGGACTAGAAGAGAACACAACCGAGGTTGCTATGCAGCCATCTCACATCCAGTATGGTGGTACCAACCCAGTCGGCTACAATTTGAGCCTACCACCTAGTAAGGGGCAAGGGAAGGGACCTACAGTTTTACACCGGTTTCGAACGGTGAAGCAGAAGGTGTAGGCACCTATGCACGTAATTTTTTTTCTCAGAAAAACCTTTGGTAAACGCCGACCGGATTCGAACCTCGGACCTCTCGCATTAGAAGCCGATACCTAAACCACTCGGCCACCCTCCGCTTGTGTGGTGGTCACACCACAGTGATGGTCCTAACGCAATTTCACACCTAACCTAACAAAAAAATATATCTCATGAAGTTTACTCACAATCCCAGACGTCGTTCGTTGTCCAAAGAAGCTGCCTCGAAAGAGCTTTAGTTTGGAATGCAATAATTGCAAGCTAGTTATCAAAACATAAATCGGACTCGTCGCAACGAAATCAGTATACCTACTCACCTAGTTAGTTACACAAACGCAGCGGCGGCAGCGACATGTCGACAGGCAGGCCTACTCACAAGCTAGCCGGGCTGCGCGCGCACGTAGGAGTCTTAACAATCGGAGCGGCGCGACACAACGACACATTCTCAGATTCAAATAAAAAGATCGACTTCAGATAATAGCTAAATTAAAACAACAAAAACAATGGCACCCCTTGCGCAACCGCCGCCGCCTCCCACCGGCTGCGACGCGGCGCGGTGTGTCTCAACAGCACCATTGTGTGCGGGCTCCCGCGCCCTCAAGGTCGCCGGAGGGGACGCCGCAGACGCCGCTGCCGGCGCGGCTATATAGGGACCCGGCGCGCCGCCACCCGCGCCAGTCTCGCGCGCCACCCTCACGCACGCGTCATGTCACCTCGCCGCGCGTGACGACAGCTTCGCACTCGCGTTCCGCTCCGACACATCCGGCTTCTGGCAGCGACATGCTTCGTCCGGCGTCGCTTCTGCCCTGGCTGCTGATGGCGGTGCTGGGCGCCGCTCGCGCCGCCGATCCGCCCGTCCACGCCACCTCCGCCCCCACCACACCAGCCGCCATCGCGGCTGTAGTGTCTAACGCGACCGGTGAGATCCTGAAGGCGGCCGAGACAGCCGACCCCAAGAAGGTGGAGATAGTGAAGCAAATCAGACGCCTCAACGACGACGGTTCCTACACTGTTGGATACGAGGCCGGCGACGGCACCTTCAAGATCGAGAGCCGCGACGTGCTAGGCAACGTGAAGGGGACGTTCGGCTACATCGACGAGGACGGCGAGATCAAGCGCGTCACCTACTCGTCGAGCAACAGCAGCACGCCCACACCGGTGCCGGTCGGTTCCAGCTCACCGACCACGTCCGCGGGGCCGACGCAGCCGCCGCCAGCTCGCGGCGCCTCCTCCACCACCAGGAGACCGCTGCCCACCGTCGTGTACGCGCGAGCCGGCGCCCCGTCCGCTCGCGGCACAGTCATCCAACCGATACCTCGCAAGAGACCAAACGCCGTTGAGTCTTCGCGTTCCGCATTGAGCGACGTCGCCGAGACGACGACGGATGCGAAAGACGGCACCGCCGAAACTACGACGAGCAACATCATCAACCTGTACAAGCCGAAGCTGGACGAATCTTTTATGAAGCCGATGAAGATGATTATGAGACCTATGGCGGATTCCACGACAAAGGAGGTTCTACAGGCGAAACAGACGTCGACCGAGGCGAGCGCGCGGACCTTGCATACAGTGAAGCCCGTGTACGAGCACATCACCGAGAAGGAGGCGCCGATGCCGCGGGCTAACCAGTTCCGGCGGCAGCTGCCTGGAGCGAGCGGCAATCAGCACATGCTGAGCCTGCAGCAGTCCATAGGAGACGACTCCACTGACGTGTACGGCGGCCACCAGTCACTCGGAACCGTGCGCCCGCTCTTCACAACGACGACGCCACGCCCGCGCCTCGTGCCGTTCTCGTCGATACTCGCGGCGCGCCAGAAGCTGCAAGAGCACGTGCTTCGCGCGAGCGAGGCCGCCCACGAGACGACTATCGAGGCGAGTACGGGCCGCGTGTTCGATCACGAAAACGTCGTCACCTCCAACCCGGTGCCGCAGCACCGTGACCGCCTCGACGAAAGGTTCTACCAGCAGCCGCTCTACCGCCGCCAGTACCCTACCGCCCAGTTCCGGACGACCGAGTACCTGAGGGACAACCCGGGAGCGCCGATCCCGATAGGAAATCAACGAGCCTTCCTCAACTACGATTTCCGCTCGCAGCAGGTGGAGCCGCCGCAGTTCTACCGCGAGAGCACGCCTCAACCGCCGGCCGCCCAGCCAGCGCCGCTAGAGGCGGCCACCCCGACGCCGTACACACTCCGCCCGGTCACCAGGATTATTCCGATCGCGGTCGACGAGCGCGGAGTACCGATTCCAGGCTACAAGTTTGCGGTGAACCCGTTCGAGCCACCGGCTGCCCCTCCGCCGGCGCCGGCGCGTTCCTATCCGCTCGAGCAGGTGCCAGACGACATGCAAGCGATCACGACTCCCGTGAGTACGCGCGACCTCAAGCGGCTGCTGCAAATTCTCCTCATACGGCAGAGCCGGCTGCAGGCGCTCATGGACGAGATCACGCCGCCGGGCCCGCCCTACCGCCAGCTGCCGCTCTACCGCGCCGAGCAGCAGTACGAGCCTCGACCGCAGCCCGCCCTCTACCAGAACTACGCGCAGCGGCCTGCGCCGGCGCAGCAGGAGCCGCTACGCCACCAGTACGACGACTATCGCGCCTCGTTCGGCCGAGCGAGCTCGTACGACGAGCGAGCGCGGCTCGGCGGCGCGCAGGAGCAGCGCGAGCTGTACACGAACCAGATCTCCGGGTACGAGGTGACGCCGCAGTACGAGAGCCGGCGGTTCGTGCCGCGCCGGCGTCTCTACACGCGGCCCCAGTACGAGCAGTACGACGCGGAGACGGCCAACTCGAACCACGTCGGCGACGGCGGTGGACTCGGAGGAGGGGATTACCTCCCGGCGGACGTGCGCGAGGCGCTACTCCTCAAGATGCTGATGCTGGCCATCAGCCCGGATTACATGCCGCGACCGCTCGCGCTCGCAGCCGGCCTGGCCTCGCCCGCGAGGGCGGACCCGGCGGCGCCCACAGAGCTGACGACGGCGGCGCCGCTCTACAGGAAGCAGGTCCGCAACGTGCAGATACTGGGCGAGGAGGGCTCCAAGGACGAGGCGAAGCGGCGTGCGCAGGCCATGGAGCGGCACTGACCTCCGCCCCCGATCGCCAGCGCTGCCTGCAACGCAACCATTCGCACGTCAATAGTATGCTTTAAAAAGCTCTAACTTAAGGGGCTCCTTCCTAAATCTACAATCTCTTTCTAACATTGCCCGTTTTTCATATATTTTATTTTATGATGAAGAAATAATACAGCTTATAAAAAAATCCTATTGCAGAAACATGCATTAATGTTTTTCAATAAAAAAATTGGTACTCCACATATGTATAATAATTTACAAAAAAAAAACTAAAAGTAAAGTTTTTGGTTTGTTTTATTATTTTAAGTGGAGTACCAAATATTGTTTTTTCTAAACATTAATAATTTTATCATGCATGTTTCTCCGATAGGATTTTTTTAAGTCGTATAATTTCTTCATAATAATACAAAAACGTGCATTGTTAGAGTGAGAGGCACATATTAGGGAAAGCCCCCTTAATGCGAATGAGAGGGCATTGAGGACGCGAAGGGTTCAGGTACTCGCTTCATGTTAATCATATCTCTCTTTCTATTCTCGAGCGAGTACCGAAGGAGCTCACAATGTTAACTATAAGAGATGTAGTTAGATTTTGTATGTTTCTACCAATTTTACTATAAAAGCGCAATACTCACACGCACGCGCACAACTCCTAATGTTGCATTCATTATAGACAAATCTATAGAAGTTTAATCGTCACGCTCAAGTCATGCTATTCTGTTATATTCTTTGATTTTAAACAAGAAATTATTAAGGATTTATTTTCTACAGAAATTCTATGCTAGTTTGAACCATCTTCTAATTTTAAAATAAATTTTAGAATGTCATCAAGAGCAAATAAACTTCAAACCTTTACAACTGAATTTCAATACAAATCCGTTTGTAACGGGTCGCCCCTAGCTTTTCTTTTTATCATTCTGTATCTTAGAAGAAAAAACGGAACCAAAAAAAGAGTAACTTAGAAACTTTAAACTTTGGCATAAATAATAGATCTTGATCACGCGCACGTATAAAGCCATAGATTACAGGAAAGATGCAGGTTTTTTCGACAATTTAATATTTTTGGTGAAAAAACATATTTTTGTTTTATTACGGAACCTTAATTTGTGCGAGCGAGCCTGACTCGCTTTTGACCGTTTTTTATTTCGGTTTTGCGACCAAACTCTGTAACATTTGCGATATGTGGCGTAGCTTAAACTGTACCATAGTTGTATATACTTGCTTTTGTATTTAGTTGTGTTCTGTATTTAGCACGTAAGGTATGTACGGAGGCGACGAGGTGTGTGGGTCGCCGTGTTGTTTGAGGAATGAAGTGATATTTTGAAACCAACCGATTGTTTTTTTTTTTATCAAACGATTTGATCGATCGTCGCTCTAGCGTTACGTGGTCACACGCAGTGGTTTATGTATTTATTTATTTGTTTGTAAAAAAAATCAACACAACATATATTAAATTTAGGGCTATGGAACATTTTGATACCAAATCAGATTTTGAAAACCCATCGGTACTCAAAATCGTTTCTTTGTCGCACCGCTGGGGTGTCGAACTGTCTTCCGGCGAATGTGTTTTTCCGAATCCTTTAACCTGGGTGTCTTCAAACGTCGTATCAACGGGTTAGACAGCCCGGCAACAGTCCGCAAATCTGCTGGCATGGCGCCTCACTGAGCGTGGCTTCGCGAGGAGAGGTGTTTTTGACTCTGTCGACCGTAACATTGGTTCCTCGACACACGTTGGTTTACATTAAAAAATCTGTTAAGTACGAGTTTTACTCGCGCACGGAGGTTTCCGTATCTATCCGCTATTATCCGCCTATCTTTTGTCTTTCAACAATGCAATGTATAAAAGCCTGTGGCGCCATCTCTTATTCAATAGTGTGACTAATCTATTTTTCGGACGTTTGTTCTATGGGAGCCCTCCTTAATTTTTAACATTTTCTTATTTTTCTTATTTGTTGTTACATCCGCCATAGTAACACATATTCTTTGAAAATTTCAACGGACTACCTATTACGGTTCAAGATATACAGCCCTCGGACAGACGGACGGACGGCGGAGGCTTAGTAATAGGCTTCCGTACGGGATACGGAAACCTAAAAAATTGCAATCGTACAAGGTGCGGCGTTGCGCTAGCGGCGGAGCCGAGATAAGTGGAAGTGAAGAGACTGGCAAATTATCTAGGAGTATATCTCGCATCGTCGCGGCTCCAGCTCCCTGCCGCTAAGATTAACACATAATGAGATCGCGGCCGCTCCAATTCTCACACAATTGCGTCGCGTCATAACTCCTCCGCTACGCTGCGCTCCGCTCAACTCAGCGGCCGCCGCTCATTACTCATAACGAGTGTCACTCCGCCCGTATTCGGTACTTGAAAATTAGGCCCACTGCATCTCTCCCCGTGTATGTCGTAAAAGACGACTAAGGGATATGACACCCTTCTTACCTTACTAGGTGGTAGGGTTTATACCACCGCGCAAAATGAAAGGTCGGTCGAAACGGCTATGTAAATAGTTTGCGTTTTCCATTCAGTTCAGTGTAGCCGGCTCGACCGAATGGAAGCGTAATAGGTAGCCCGTTGAAATTTTCACAGAATGTGTGTTATTATGGCCGATATATGTATAACAACAAATAATAAAAATATGAAAAAGTAAAAAATTCACAGGGGTCCCCATAGAATAAACTAAAAAGTTTATGCGCGCCATCTACTAACAGTATGAAGCTTTTAACTAATCATGAATTTTAACTAATATTAAGCATTTCATGATACACGCCATAGATGGCATGAGTGGCAAATGAAATGGCGATACGAAACCTTCAGTGCGCGAGTTCGACTCGCACTTGGCAGGTTTTTATAGAAAACGCGACATATGGTGCCGAGCCACCCATAAGTGATCTAACGAAGCCCATAGATATTCAGACGTACGCAGGGGTTACGAATGCCATGTCGGCCTGACAGGTGCCTAATCATGCTTCTCTTGAAGGACCCGTGTCGTATTTACGTATATGTATGGGGAGATATTTATATTTATTTTATGGAAACTGACACGGTTGGCTACATCACCTACAACATCCGTGATGTCAGCCCATAACACCGGGTGAACTTGGTGCCACGTCAGTGCTTCCCTTCGGTCGTGCCGGCTACACTGAACTGGACGGAAAACACAAACTATTTACATAGCCGTTTCGACCGACCTTTCATTCAGTGCGGTGGTACCAACCCGGGCGGGTTAAACCCTACCACCTAGTGATATAAGAAGGGAGTCATACTCATATCCCTTAGTCGCCTAGGATACTGCGAAGTGAACATTTAATGTACAGTAGTCCTCAAGAATCGCATCAAAAGCTGCCTTCTGCACTATTCCGTTCCGTGGAACGACCTCTCAACATGCGCGTGGCGCTACGTCTGATGCGAAGTAGCCGCATGCGGCCCTTTAATTGGTGACATTGTCTGTAGTCCACCATGTTAGACTATGCTATATCTATCGATTTAAATCTTTGGTGAAATCAATATATCAATATACAGGTGTATTTTAATTAACTGCGTTCCTTTCAGGGGGTTGTTCTGTATCCTAAACTGAGTAACTTTTGTTCTACAGCTTTTGGAAATTGAAAAAAACAATTCACTTTCTCCATACATTTAAGGGCAGACCTAACCTCCAAATGTATGGGGAACGTGATTTTTTTTTTGGAAATTGCAAAAGTCGTATATCAAAAGTTGCTCTGTTTAAGATACAGAACAACCCCATAAAAGGAACTCAGTTAATTCAAATACACCCTGTATAGTAATAATGAACCTGTTAGGGATGGTCGTGGAGTAAGTTACTTTGTGTTATATGAGATACTGAGTTTGTAGACTCTATATATGATACTAAAACTAAATTGACGATTTTTAGAAATATTTTCTGTATGTTCCTCCATAACTCTTAAACCGATCATCTGAATTCGATGAAACTTAGTAGGTACAAACACATTTAGCTATACGTGACACAGGATAGGCTAAATAAAATTCAGTTTGGGTTACGCTAAGATGTGGCTCTCATACAAACCTAATTGTTCCGCATGCCGAAATAAAGGTACGGTAGCGGGATTACTTATTTTCTCCTTAATAAATACGAATTTCACGCGAGCAAAGCCGCGGGCAAAAGCTATTGTATGTATAAGTCAATAACTATGCGCGCGACCATTTTTCGTCCACCCAGTCGGTCACATTTGAGCCTATCGCCTAAGCGGAATAGACGCGAGACGTAGAGGTAGGGACGTCGGACCTTCCCCACGCCGTAACACGATAATAGTAAAAACGTACCAATAACATTCGTCACCACCCAATCAGAGCGCGCGCCGTCCCCTCCGCTACCCGCGGAGCTCGGCGACGCTGGTTCTCATACAAGCATTGGACAGTCCGACGTCCAACCTTTCTAACGTTCTTGGCTAGACGGTAGGGCGGTCTGTGTCGATGATGTAGTTTGCATACACGGTTAACTAGGCGGGCAGTATGTCGTGTGAGCCGAGCCGAAACAATTCAAATCTTGGGAAAATCTCACACAACAAAACACCGCACGCATGGAGCTGTGTTCTCTCGCGCGTGTGTGCGTGCGGTAACATTGTATGTAACTAGACGGAGTGGACTGTAACACCAAGATCTGACAATTGGCATTTTTCCCAAAGGATTGCACAATTCGCTTCGCACGGCGCGGCGCCACTACGCCGCACACACCGTGTATGACTTCCTAATGATATCATGCTATTGTGTCGCGTTACTTAGCTGGCTAGCGGTGGGGACGCGAGCTAATCATATTTCGGTTAGATGTCATTCAATGTATATTATTTTGTCAATTTACATCTTATGACAAATTAATATCCTATTATTTTAAGTGAGCTAAACTTGTATATAATACAGGATATTTCAGGATAGGGTTTCGTAACTTCATGGTTCGGGGTTTAAAATTTGAAGAGGAAAAGCTCTGAAACTGTTTTCCAGATTCGGCCATTTTATATTACTTTTTAGTGAAAATCGTTTCAATTTTCAATTTTTGTATGAAAACGAAAAGTAGGGAATTTCGATTTGAGTGATATGGATTTTTTTTTCTAATAATGAGTACTTTCTATTCCTGAACTTTCTCAAGCGTATCTTGAAACGCCCTGCGTATTTATAATTGGTTTCTCGGAAACGGCTCTAACGATTTGGATGGAATTTTGTATTTAGAGGCTGTAATTTTTTTCAAGTTTATGTAGATAGGTGTAGACGACCAGCGAAGCGATGATATGTCAGGTGATATGTTACAATTACAGTAACAGCCTCGGCAGCTCACTAGTGCGGTCCGTCGACTGTTGGTCGTAAATAAATTTAATAAAAAATACATACATACATACCACACGCTGTATTCCGACAAACAGAGTAATCGGTGTTGTGCTGCAAGTACTTTTGTAAATTACAGCACAACATCAATTTCAATTTCAATTTCAATTTATTCATTTATACACATATGAGAAACTTTAACATAATAAACATGATTACAGCATAATTTTTAAGATAGTGAAGTTAATGCGCAAGCCGTATTATAGTATAGGGGGCAGGTAACTGTCAATAATTACTTTATACATCGTGTTTATACTTTATACTTCCTTTTCTTAGGTGTGTGTGTGTGTGTGTGTGGGGTCGAATGTAAGTGTAAATTTTTTGTATGCATGCGAGGATGAATGCGTGCTTGTAGGGCATAGGGATGTGTTAGGATCAAAATCATCTAATATAGAAGGTATTGGTTAGGATATACATTGCAACAGTTCATCAGTTCTAGAGCGACCTAGTTCGAAAAGCCATTTGTGAATAATTTTTTTGAATTTACATCCGCTTATTATGTCCCTAGTAGAAGGATCTAATTTGTTAATTACAGAGGGTCCAATGAAGGAGTGGGCTCTTTGTGCAAATTTTGTCCTAACAAGCGGCCACCATCGACCACCACGTTTAGCAAAGTATTCGGACAAGATAACTATCAAGCACCAAGTAAGGCACGAAGACCCACCTGCTGCATGATTCGGTGGAAGTACCGTGTCTACAAATCTTCAATATAAAAATATAAAAGTTTAAAATATATATTTAGCAATATGTTTAAAAGTGCCCCTTTTAAACCCCCTAAAAACGGCTATGTTAAGCGTTTTTTGCGATTTTCTCAAAAACTCAAACTTTTTAAATATATTTTTCTTCACAATCTTGTAGCTCTCTTTGATACGCTTCATTTGACACCCTAAATATTCACCTAGCCTTAAAACTCACGACACCAAGGCCAATTCGCACTCTCGTTGGAAATCGGGGACTATATACTGAAGCGATCGAAAAGACATTTCCAATGTCAAAATCGTGAATGCACATGTTGAAGCCAATCGCTTCCGATGGGGTTGTAAATAAAACGCAGAATATAGACTAAACTATCGTGTAATCAGTAGGTGGAGCCGAATGTGATGTCGTGGAGCGGCGCGGAGCCGCCCGGCGGCAGGCCGTACTCCTTGATGAGCTGGTCGAGCATGCTGAAGGGCTCGCGGCCCTGCTGGTGCGCGGGCGCAGGCGGCCTGTACGCCGGCTGCTGCGCAGGCGCGGGGAACTCCTGCGCAGTGTACTGCTTGCGCGGCGCCGGCGCAGAGAACTGCAATACATACATCGTACATATCACACACGCTGAATCCCGACAATCGGGGTAGGCAGAGTAATCGGTGTTGTACTGCAAGAACTCTGGTAAATTACAGCACAACACCGACCACCACGTTTCGCAAAGTATTCGGACAAGATGTACCGTGTGGGGGCGGTACTTTAAAAGAATAGCCCCACTGCACCGCTTCCCGTGTATGTCGTAAAAGGCAACTAAGGGATATGACTCCCTTCTTATATAACTAGGTGGTAGGGTTTAACCCGCCCGGGTTGGTACCACCGCACTGAGCGAAACGTCGGTCGAAAGGGCTATGTAAATAGTTTGTGTTTTCCGTCCAGTTCAGTGTAGCCGACATGAAACGAAGGGAAGCACTGACATGGCACCTAGTTCCCCCGGTGGTGTTATCGGCTGATATCGCTCGGATGTTGTAGATGATGTAGCCAAGCGTGTAAGTTTCCATAAAAAATATTTCTTAAAAATTTAGTTGGAAGTTGGAAGTGAGACGGTGTGAGGGTAGTTTACCTGCAGAGGCGGCGCAAGACGTGGGCGGGCGACCGCCCACGGCCTCGCGGCCCGTGGGGCCTCGCGCCTCGAAAGTTCATGCAGCTTTGATTCATGAAAAATATTCAGCTAGATCTATTAAAAGAGAACCCGAGTAAACATGTTTAGACTTATTCAAAGGAAAACTAAAGCTTACTATAAAGCCTTCATAGACACAAGATGAAGCAGGACAGAGGCGGTGAATATTGCAATAATACAGTCAGTATTTTTGCGATTTGATGATGTTGTTGAATGTATTGAGTATTGGCCAAATTGAGAGGACCTCGCAAATGTTATCTTGCCCACATCAAATTAAGTTCATGCCCCGCCACTGTACCTGGTCGAGTGGCTGGTAGCTCTGCGCGAACTGGAACTGCGGCTGCTGCGGGGCGGGGGCGGGGGCAGCGGCGCGGTAGGCTTGCTGCGGCTGCGGCTCCGGCCGGAAGTACGCCGCCGACGCGTCCGACACCGGCGCCGGCGCAGCGCCAGCGAAGAACGCCGGCTGCAACCGTTTACCACATCTACTGTTAATTATTTCAAATAAAATAAAACAACTTATAATTTAAAACCTTAATAAACACACTTATGTACGGGAGTGAAAGTTGGGCATCGTCAGTCAGCGTCAGTCGACGCTCGTAGCAGTTCAGTGTAGCCGGCACGACCGAAGGGAAGCACTGACATGGCACCTAGTTTACACGATGTTATGCGCTTGACATCACATAATAGTAGTGTGACGTGAGCACCTGTCGCGTCACAAGTTTGAAATGAGAACAACATCGAGCAACATCGAACGTCGCGCGGCATGGCGAGAAGAGCCAGCCAATCAGCGGCCGGCTCAGAAACATATAAAAGGGGCGAACATTTCATAGTTTAGTCTGTTGGAGAGAGCCCGGGCCCTCAGACGGTCGGTCATGTACGATGACCTGCGCCCGGAGACCCTATGAGGGGAGCCAGGCGATCAGCCTGAGAGGCCCGTGCCAAGAACGCCACCTGAACACCCAGTGACCGACCGGCACTAGCCGGTCGCGCTAAAGGCGTCCAGGGCAAGGAGGCAGAGCCTCGAAGCCCCACACAGGGGGCTCGCGAAAATCATCTCTCTAGTTTAGTCAGTCCAGCTCCGCTTCTCGGGTCGTACTCATCTCCCTAGCCTGGTGGGCCTTCAGTGGGTCCTCTCGCTACTCTCCCAGCTTGGTGGGCTCCTAGTTAGTCCTCTTGCTGTCTCCCAGCCTGGTGGGCCTCCAGTGGTTCCTCTCGCTGTCCGTAGCCTGGTGGGCCTCTAGTGGGTCCTCTCGCCGTCCCATAGCCTGGTGGGCCTCTAGTGGGTCCTCTCGCCGTCCCTTAGCCTGGTGGGCCTCCAGTGGGTCCTCTCGCCGTCCGCCAGTCTCTAGTGAGTCCTCGTTTATCTCTAACTCTCTCTCTCTCCCTCTCTCTCTCCCTAGTTGACTTCTCCCCTAGGAGATGTTAGGTTTATTGTTGTCTTGTAGAAGATATTTACTTATGTTTACTCTTGTCAAGGTTAACCTAGACGTTTGAATAAATGGATTAACGTTACCTCTTAAAAAACCGTTTAATTTATCAGAGAATACTAGAAGAACAGAGTCAAACCTTCTAAATCAGGAACGGAGGCAGACGGCAACGTTACAGGAGTAGGTGATGTAGCCAACTGACACGCAGTTTAGTAACACAAAATGCATAACAATAACAACCGTCTATATGACAACCGCGTAGGTTAGTTTAGACGGAAGTGACTAAAGTAGCTTTAAGAATTTTCATTAAATTGTTTATGTGTTAAATAGTTTATGTATGTTATATCATGTGTTATAATAAGGTGATGTGAGACTGCGTCGCTGACTCGAATTTCAAGAAGTGTACCGCCAATATCACCTACCTTACAGATTCAGTTTTAATATATGTAAGACTTCATCTATCAGCGCAGATCGATAGCTTTTTGAAAACACGATTTGATTAATTCGCTCAATAGAAAAAAATCATGAAGATGCCTCTGTATTTAATTATAAAAACGTATATAAGGCAACGTGACCAAATCAAGGCTTTGGATAAAATATATTTTATTTCTTGAATATATATCTAAATCCGTAGCTTTTTACTTTTTTGTTTCGATCTCGATTTGGAATAAAAAAAGGAAAACCTAATTTTTGATTGCTTGATTGTATTGCATCCTACTCCAACCAGCGATATCGGCGCCTTGAAAGAGGAGTACGGGTGAATACGGGTTGACAGAGCCTTAATAAAGACATTTTTGATTTGACTTGATTTTGATATCACAATGTCTAGACTCCGTAGGGAGTACTTGTGACGGTGTGCAGATTACCTTGGGCGGGCGGGGTGCGGGGTTAGCGGCGGCGAAGGTGTGGAGCTGCGAGGCGCGCGCGGCTGGGGCGCGGTAGGGGGCGGGCTGCGGCGCGCGGTACGCGGGCTGCGGGCGCGGCGCCGGCGCCGGGGCTGGCTCCTCATAGTCATAGTCAGGTGTCTGCGCGCGGTACTGAACCCCAGACCCGCCACCACCTCCGGGTCCGAACTGCAACATTTTATTGCACGTCAGTATGGGGTCGCTCATGATGGAGAGATCATTGTTATGAAAATTACAAATTTAAAAAACCCCCGACCCTTAAAAAGTAAAAATTAAGTTCCGTTTACTCAAAGGAGTCGGAGGACTTGAGTTTATATATTTTATTGACTTAGCGGTTCCCCGACTCCTTTAAGTAAGTAAACGGAAATGATTTTTTATTTTTAAGGGTCGGGGTTTATAAATTTATAATTTAACTTTTATTTCAAGTTTTAAAAAAACCCGCATGCAAATCGGTTAACTTTTTAAGATAATAATTTTTTTTATTACTTATGTGCCTACATAATTACTTGATTACAAACGTAGCTAAAAACCATCCCGTTTAACCAGCTTTCTAATAAAAAAGCCGCATTCGAATCGGTCCATCCGTTTGGGAGCTACGATGCCACAGACATACACACCCATAGACACATACACACACACGTTAAACTTATAACACCCCTCTTTTTTCGTCGGGGGTTAAAACATAAACCAGCCAGTTGCTATGAAATAGACGTCAGTGAACTGTCCATTTGAATGTCCACGGTGATGCCCTCGCCCACCCCTCGCCCGACGACGGCTGGAACCCGTACTTGTTCGCGCCGTACTCGATAGTGAGTCGACAGTAAGTGTGTACCAACCTGCTTGGTGGCGCGTCGCTCCTCCTGCGCCGACTCGTCCACGAGCATTGGCGGCGCCACGATGATTCCCTCGCCCGACGGCTGAAACCCGTAGTTGCTCGCGCGCCGTACTCGATAGTGAGTCGACAGTAAGTGTGTACCAACCTGCTTGGTGGCGCGTCGCTCCTCCTGCGCTGACTCGTCCACGAGCATTGGCGGCGCCACGGTTATTCCCTCGCCCGACGGCTGAAACCCGTAGTTGCTCGCGCGCCGTACTCGATAGTGAGTCGACAGTAAGTGTGTACCAACCTGCTTGGTGGCGCGTCGCTCCTCCTGCGCTGACTCGTCCACGAGCGGTGGCGGCGCCACGATGATTCCCTCGCCCGACGACTGAAACCCGTAGTTGCTCGCGCGCCGTACTCGATAGTGAGTCGACAGTAAGTGTGTACCAACCTGCTTGGTGGCGCGGCGCTCCTCCTGCGCAGACTCGTCCACGAGCGTTGGCGGCGCCACGGTGATGCCCTCGCCAGACGGCTGGAACCCGTACTTGTTCGCGCCGTATTCGATAGTGAGTCGACAGTAAGTGTGTACCAACCTGCTTGGTGGCGCGGCGCTCCTCCTGCGCAGACTCATCCACAAGGGTTGGCGGCGCCACGGTGATGCCCTCGCCCGACGGCTGCAACCCGTACTTGTTCGCTCCGTACTCGATAGTGAGTCGACAGTAAGTGTGTACCAACCTGCTTGGTGGCGCGTCGCTCCTCCTGCGCTGACTCGTCCACGAGGGTTGGCGGCGCCACGGTGACGCCCTCGCCCGACGGCTGGAACCCGTACTTGTTCGCGCCGTACTCGATAGTGAGTCGACAGTAAGTGTGTACCAACCTGCTTGGTGGCGCGTCGCTCTTCCTGCGCAGACTCGTCCACGAGGGTTGGCGGCGCCACGGTGATACCCTCGCCCGACAGCTGGAACCCGTACTTGTTCGCGCCGTACTCGACAGTTAGTCGACAGTAAGTGTGTACCAACCTGCTTGGTGGCGCGACGCTCCTCCTGCGCAGACTCGTCCACGAGGGTTGGCGGCGCCACGGTGATGTCCTCGCCCGACGGCTGGAACCCGTACTTGTTCGCGCCGTACTCGACAGTTAGTCGACAGTAAGTGTGTACCAACCTGCTTGGTGGCGCGGCGCTCCTCCTGCGCAGACTCGTCCACGAGGGTTGGCGGCGCCACGGTGATGTCCTCGCCCGACGGCTGGAACCCGTACTTGTTCGCACCGTACTCGACAGTTAGTCGACAGTAAGTGTGTACCAACCTGCTTGGTGGCGCGGCGCTCCTCCTGCGCAAACTCGTCCACGAGGGTTGGCGGCGCCCCGGTGATGCCCTCGCCCGATGGCTGGAACCCGTACTTGTTCGCACCGTACTCGATAGTGAGTCGACAGTAAGTGTGTACCATCCTGCTTGGTGGCGCGTCGCTCCTCCTGCGCAGACTCGTCCACGAGGGTTGGCGGCGCCACGGTAATGCCCTCGCCCGATGGCTGGAACCCGTACTTGTTCACTCCGTACTCGATAGTGATTCGACAGTAAGTGTGTACCAACCTGCTTGGTGGCGCGGCGCTCCTCCTGCGCAGACTCGTCCACTAGGGTTGGCGGCGCCACGGTGATGCCCTCACCCGACGGCTGGAACCCGTACTTGTTCGCTCCGTACTCGATAGTGCGCACCTGAAAACCAGCTCACGTTCATATTTCATTAATATTCTGCATTTTCTGCTATGGCATGCAATGCCATGGCATTGAAGAAGTATTAAAGAAGTAAATTCAGTGCCGGCTTAGCCAGCGCGAGGCCTGTGGCAAATAATGTCAAGGGGCCCTTGCTTTGATATAGGGTCAATCACCGTCATTACAAATTATAAAATAAAACAATACGAGAGTTCGTCTGTAATGACTAATGACGGTTTCGCAAAATGCATTCACTGGTATTTTGTATTAATAAAACCAAGTACCAACACCCCCCCCTACCGACTAGCAAAGAGTGCAGATATATTGAAATACATAAAAATATTTATAAAATATTATTAATTAATTAGTTAATGAATATTTTTTCTATCATGTTATGCTTACAAATTTTCCATTTTCTTTTTCTACAACTACATTTTTACCTTTATTCTTGTTTAAACTATACAGTATACTTATCTAAGTATAGGTATAGTGTAATTTTAATTTTTCATCTTGTGTAAATAAATAAATAAATATAAATTCGCATTTTTATTCTGTCATGCGGATCCCCGGAGACTCGGGGCTCTGGAGATCCGCTGACTCGGGGCTGGTAGCATTTCCTACACCTGCTATATGGCTAATCCGGCACTGGAAATATTGAATGAAAACTATATTATTGTAATTTTATGAATTGAATATTTTTTTATTGATAGCGCGAAATATGGCGCCGAGCCACCCATAAGGTGTCTAACGACACCCATGGACATTCGGTCGTATGCGGGGTTGCGAATGCCATGCCGGCCTGACAGTAATTATTAATTACATAGGATGGTTCTCACCTTGCCGGTGTCGTCCCGGTATCCGTACTTGCCCTTCACCTCGCCGTTGGCGAGCTTGGTCTCGATCTTGAAGCTGCCGTCCGCCGCCTCGTAGCCGTACGTGTAGGAGCCGTCCTCGTTGTGTCTGCGCACACATAACACAGTCACCAGACACTCTTTCACTATCGTATACTGATGTTTATTTTGCTATTTAAAGAACAAGTTATGTCTGAACCTCCTTCCTATATACCCTACTTTTTTTTATTTTTTTTTATGGAAACACGGTTGGCTACATCACCTACAACATCCGTGATGTCAGCCCATAACACCGGGTGAACTAGGTGCCATGTCAGTGCTTCCCCTCGGTCGTGCCGGCTACACTGAACTGGACGGAAAACAAAAACTATTTACATAGCCGTTTCGACCGACGTTTTATTCAGTGCGGTTGTACCAACCCGGGCGGGTTGAACCCTACCACCTAGTAAGGTAAGAAGGGAAGGGACCTACAGTTGTACGTGAACTCCGAACCACGGTCAGCCTCCAACAGTCGAGCGGTCACCCATCCAAGTCTGACCGGCCCAGCGTTGCTTAACCATCAATAGCGACCGTCGACTGTCTGCACCACTGAGCTATCGAGGCTGACATACACACACCACACACTCTTTCACTATCTCATAATATCATTTCATAGCCTTTCGACCGCTGCTCCTTCGACCGACCTTAGGCCGAAGAAATGTGTCCGCGCGCGAGCTCCGAGGAAGCTGTTTACTTAATGACCTAGTGCAGAGATTTAGTCGATATTATATTATCGATATTAATTAATTATGAAATTATTCTATAATTAGTTTACTGTAGCAATCAGAAAAATCAGTGCTTGAAGAATTTGATGTACTATCGTAACTCTCCTCACGCACTTCAATAATAAATGAGTCGGTAGCATGATCCATTAGTTCATCCCTTTGCCAGTAATGTTCCTCTAATACTACGACGTGTTCATCATAACTGCACCAATCTTCTTCCGTGATAGCTTGTTCGGTAATTTCCTTAAGTCTCGTCAGAGAAAAGTCAGAGGTAATGTTATGTTCCCTCACAAGCACGCGCGCAAATGACTAATACGGCATCGATAAGCGTGCTCTCGCGTCAAGGCCAATACTCGTACTGGGAGCGCGAGGGGTGTGAAGCGACAGTCGGGCGGGGCGCACACCCGCCCGCTTCCCCAGCCACCGATTCCTCGGAGCTCGCGCGCGGGTAGTATGGGTGGGCCCAACCAAAGCACACGCTCCGATCAGCTAATATCACCTCCGAGAAGGAAGGTGCCATACCGGAGACTTCTGTTTGGATTGCTGACTATACTTTACTAAAGGAGAACACAGTCGAGGCTGCTATGCGGCTAGCTTACATCAAGTTGCGGTGGTACAAATCCGTAGGGCATAGTATCTAATGCTGACAGTAATATTGAAGGGTAAGGGCTCTTACATATAAACACGATACGACGTCGCGTCGTGCTACGACGCCTATGGAGGACCGGCATGATAGAGAGAGAGATAGAGAGATAGAGAGAGGGAGAGATAGAGAGAGAGATAGAGAGAGGCAGAGGGAGAGAGAGAGAGAGAGGGAGGGAAAGATAGAGAGAGAGAGAGAGAGGGAGAGATAGAGAGAGGGAGAGGGAGGGAGAGAGAGAGAGAGAGAGCCGTAGCACGACGCGACGTCGTATCGTGTTTATGTGTATGAGCCCTGAGACTCACCTGTTGACCTGCTTTAGTATGGGCACCGGCGTGGGCTTGCTGTCTGCGCTGGCGCTGGGGATGTAGCGCGGCGCGCGCTCCTCCTGCTGCTCGTAGTCGAAGCGCTGCGCCGCGACGCACGCGAGCAGCGCACATGCGCACGCGCACACGGCTAGCCTCAGCTGCAACACACACAACTACATTAACTTCTATTGCATTCGGTCGCATACGGGGGTTGTGATGCCATGCCGGCTTGACAGGCGCCTATTCACTCCTCTCTTGAAGGATCTGTGACTGTACTTGGGTGGAAATATATGGGCAGGGAGACCGTTGCAAAGTTTAGAGGTTCTGTAGAGGAAAGATCTGCAGATCCGATTGGTACGCATCCGCGGTAAGACCCGCGTGTAGGGATGCAATCCCTGTCCAGTACGCGTGGTGCGGAGGTGAAAAGGGGACGGCGGGATCGCGTTAAACAGCTCCTTCGAGTACTCCGATCACACTTAGGGAGCCGACATCCCTACTAAGTTGCAGCGGTTCTAGATCGCGCGCGGGACACTTCGGTCGTAATCACCCTATAGTCGCACGGCTCGACGCTGGATCGAGTCCAGTTCGGTGTCTGTGCACACTCGTACTTAGAAATAATTTTGTAATTTGGTATTGTGCATCGAGCAAATGCTAAATATAAAAATATATAAATGATATTGCCTTTCGTCCAATACAGAAACTGATAAAACAGTTTCAATAATAATTTGGTTTGAAGCGAACAGGAAGCTTACACTACTATACCTTAGTTGCTACTTAAACTTACAATAAAGATGCGTAAGGAATAATTAATTATACATTACATTATTAATGTTAATAATAAAAAAAAAATTTAATATCGGTGGTCAAATTAGTCAAAATACACGTACATACATACATACTGTCCGCGCGCGAGCTCCGTGGAATCGGGGGCTGGGGAAGCGGGCGGGTGTGCGCCCCTCCCGACCGTCGCATCACACCCCGCGCGCTCCAAGTACGAGTGTTGGCCTTGACGCGATAGCACGCTTATCGATGGAGTATTCATAATATGCGCACGTATTAGTCAATGGCATGTTAATTCATCACTCTTTATGTTATTAACCGACTTCATTTTGTGTGTACAAATAGCAATTTAATATGGATGAAGAAGAAATTGCGAGCACGGGCAATGAGAACAGGGAGAAAAAAGTCGATTATAATTCGTAGGCTAGCCCGCGAAATGGCAAAACGCGTTCTTTCGAAGTGTAAAGATTGGTAAGCAACTAATTATAGAATGATTTCATAATTAATTAATATCGATAGCATAATATCGACTAAATCACTGCACTAGGTCATTCCGTCAACATTCCTTAAACTTCCTCGGAGCTCTTGCGTGGTCAGTACATACATCCATACCACACGTATGTAGAGCAATCGGTGTTGAGCTGCGATGGCTCTGATAACTTAACGATCGTTAGTTTCTGTAGTAACCGATATTTGTTCCCATTTCTCGTTATATTGAAGGTGATGTTTCATATTATAATGTCATCACGCTATTTACCTCGAGAATCGGTGTAAGCAGAGTAATCGGTGTGTGCTGCAAGAACTTACCGCACAACACCGACCGCCACCGCAATGCTTCACATTTCAAAAATATTTTCACCGGTGCAGAGTGGTGTGTGTTGCGACAAAGCGTTATGCATCGGTGGTCTTGTTTCAATCAATACTAATAATAAATATGTAAGGTATGGTCATGGAGTAAGTTACTTTGTTTTATGAGATATTGCGTTTGTAGACTCTATGTAGGATACTAAAATTAAATTGACGATTTTTAGAAATAATTTCTGTATGTATGTACGTTCCTCCATAACTCTAAACCGATCATCCGAATTCAATGAAACTTAGTACAAGCACTTTTAACTATACGAGACAAGGGATAAGCTAATAAATTCCGGTTACGCTAAGATGTAGCTCCCATAGAGGTACGGTAGCGAGCTTACTTACTTTCTTCTTTAAATACGAATTTCACGCGAGCGAAGCCGCGGGCAAAAGCTAATACACGAGGTTGATCAGGAATTAACCATCAATACCTACTAATAATAAATTTGTAAGGGATGATCATGGAGTAAGTTAGTATGTTTTATGAGATATTGTGTTTGTAGATCTATGTATGACAATAAAAATAAATTGAAGATTTTTAAAAAACAATTCAGTATGTTTTTTTATTTTTTTTTATTGAAACTGACACGTTTGGCTACATCATCTACAACGTCCGTGATGTCAGCCCATAACACCGGGTGAACTAGGTGCCATGTCAGTGCTTCCCCCTTTTGATCGTGCCGACTACACTGAACTGGTCGGAAAACACAAACTATTTACATAGCCGTTTAGACCGACGCGACGTTTCATTCAGTGCGGTGGTGTATGTATGTTCCTCCGTAACTCTTAAACCGATCATCCGAATTCTATGAAACTTAGTACAGGCACATAACTATACGCGACACAGAATAGGCTAAATACAATTCAGTTCCGGTTACGCTAAGATGTGGCTCTCATACAAACCGAATTGTTTCGCGCGCCGAAATAAAGCTACTGTAGCGGGCTTACTTTCTTCTTTATAAATACGAATTTCACGCGAGCAAAGCCGCGGGCAAAAGCTAGTAACTAATAAAATTATCGTCCGGTTGTTACAGAGTTGCTCTGTGCGGACGAGAGCAAGGTTCGCCCGACGCCGCGCCGCCGCCACCGCCGCGCGCCGTCCGCGGGTTGTGCAAAACTTGGAATTTCTTCGCAGCGAAAGCCGCGTTCTCACGGGGCGATATGAATAGTACTAAAGCCTGACCAGGAATATATGAGAGCTGTCAAAATGGAGCCACTTTTTAGATTTATTTAGCAACATTCAGTATAGTACGCACACATTGAATTGGCCGATGTTTTTATGCAAAATGTACTTTTGCACTGAAATACACAATAAGATATACAAAATGTATTTTAATTTAATGCATCTTTTATGTATATTTTGATATCAATGTAAAAAGAACTAGCCTTGACCTTTACATGTTCACAACATTTTTTCCATGTATCTGCAGATATGTCCTGGAGCAAAGTGTAAAAATTATTAAAAAAATTATTAATGGACCTTGCTGAAGCACTAAACTTCTTAATAAAAATTCTAGTTCAGAAAAACTTAACCTAAGCTATTTTTATTCGAACGTTTCGTATTTTTGTAAAGTCAAAAAGTGTTTTTTGTTCAGAACGAATAATATTTACGTCCCTCTTTTGTTTGCTATTCGGTAAATAGATGCTTGAGATACACCTAGATAGAACAAAAAATAATTACCTAATTGTACATTACGGCGGCCAATTCATGACAATCTCACTACAATGACATAACGTTTTACCTAAATGTCATTTCAGGAGCAATTTTGACATTGACAACAAATTATCAAGCACCAAACATGATTGTGGCCAGTGTAAGAAATTAGTTCCAACGAAATTCCGCAATATGGCGGCCCCTCATATATTCCTGGTCAGGCTTTACCTGGTTTTTAAAGAAAAGGATTGAAAAGAATGGCGGCGCTCCTATTTGCCTCTCGCTCACACAGTATTAAAATAATGACGGCGCTCCTATTTGCCTCTCGCTCACACAGTATTAAAAGAATGGCGGCGCTCCTATTTGCCTCTCGCTCACACAGTATTAAAAGAATGGCGGCGCTCCTATTTGCCTCTCGCTCACACAGTATTAAAAGAATGGCGGCGCTCCTATTTGCCTCTCGCTCACACAGTATTAACGTCTGAAGAAAATAAAGTAACAAAATTGTTCGAAGATAAAAATTTGCAAATAAAAATATACGCTATCCAAATAAAAATTGCATACCGACTGTACGCATCTCTGTATTTTCCATCTCTATCTTTAAATAACCGGGTTATAAATACATACATGCCGCACACTGTATTCCAACAATCGGGGTGAGCAGGGTAATCGGTGCTGTCCTGCAAGCACTCTTGTAAATTGCAGCACAACACCGACTAACACGTTTTTATCAATCTATTAGGACAAGATAATTATCAAGCAGCAAGTAAGGCACGAAGATCCACCTGCTGCAGGACTCGTTGGAAGGACCGCGCCAAGGTGAGAGGTGGCTAGCCCTTTAGCACGGCACATTTTCCTTAACCCTTAGTCGCTTTTTACGACATGCGCGGGGAGAGATTCAGTGGGGCAATTTTTTAATACCGGCCCCACACAGTACTATTTCAAGTACTATAAACAGTATATTTGAATAGGTCAACATACATTTTGCATTTTTGGGTCAACTTGAATTTACGAATTGAAAGTCAAGTGCAAGTCGTGAGAGAGAACATACTTTCAATAAAATCTGATCAACATTTTTTCAACTTTTGGCGTCGAGTCGGTTGAATTTATTTCTTCATCGTGCGAGTACAAACATTGTCGAACGTGACAACAGTCTTTTCAAGTTGAAAGCGAGCACGGTCGCACACGTCTTTTTAACCCCCGACGCAAACGGAGGGTTGTTATAAGTTTAACGTGTGTGTGTAAGTGTGTATGGGTGTGTCTGTCCGTGGCATCCTAGCTCCCAAACGGATAGACCGATTTGGATGTGGTTATTTTTATTAGAAACCTGGGTTTAATCGGGATGGTTCTTAGCTATGTTTGTAATCAAGTAACCAATTAATTAATTAATCAAAAAATTAATTATCTTAAAAAGTGGACCGATTTGCATGCGTTTTTTTTAAGGCTTGAAATAAAAATTAAATTACAAATTTTAAAAATCCCCGACCCTTAAAACGTCAAAAATAAACCGCTAAGTAAATTCCCGCGTAGATCTGAGTTTTAATATTTTATTTACTTAGCGGTCCCCCATCTCTTTAAAGTAAGCGGAAATTATTTTTGACATTTTAAGGGGTTTTATTAATTTTTTTGGCGCCATCTTGGAACGACCGTCCTGTGGGCTCGATTCATCGGTTCAAGAGACTGAATCATCTGAATCGACTGAATGGTCCCGTGAGAACGTGGCACGTGAGAACTGTAGCGAACGAAACGAGCAACAGTGAACCAGTGATAATTAAATTAGAGTGCGCCGGCGCACGCTTTATATTTTTATGTTTAAATGATTTCATCTGACCTCTAGGTAGATCGATTTGGTGAAATATTCATAAAAATATAGTGTTGAAATCAACGACATTCTACTTCCTGGACGAGCCCTCGTCATATATTTTACCTGTGGAAAGGTGCGATTGGAGTTCTTCTATATATTGTCAATAATAATTAAAACAGCGTAATTGCGCGAGCGCCTCATACATCACGTTACGTTTCCGCTCTGTGAACGTCGATAGAGTAAGACGGTTAATTGGCAATTTGATACGTATAAAGGAGACAACGATTGGAGAGTGTGCTGAATGCTCACAAATAGCGCGCCTCAATTCGGTGCGTTGTATGCCACTTCCCGATAATTTTTAATTCGTTGGTTGAAATATAAATTAGTGAACCCGGGCGCGACCGCACGCACGAATCCTTTAAATGCATCGTTAATATATTATATGGTTAAATATAATATTCTTAAAATTTACGGGTAAAATGAAGGGGTAGATAGATAGATAGATAGAAATACTTTATATAACACACGCTGTATCCTGACAATCAGGGTAAGCAGAGTAATCGGTGTTGTGCTATAAGGACTGTGGTAAATTACAGCACAACACCGACCACCACGTTTAGCACAGTATACGGACAAGACAATTACTATCAAGCAGCAAGTAAGGCGCACGAAGAACCCACCTGCTGCATGACTAGGTGGAAGGACTGCGCCAAGGTGAGAAGTGGCTAGCCTTTCGCCCTTTAGCGCAGTATCTTGTCCTTATCCGTATAGAAATACTTTATTGCTCCAAAAAAACATTTTACATAAACAAACAATAAGTAATTTATATGAGGGGCAAAGGCGGACTTATCCCTTACAAGGATTTCTCCCAGTCAACCTTTGGATGTTTGAGAGTCGTATGTTGTGAGATATAAGTATGTAGTAGCAAAAGACTTGAGTGTGGGAATGTAAAATATTATAAAAGGAAAATAATTATGATAAACTATAATATACACAAAATTACTATTTATAAATTACATTAGATACATATTATGAATTACAGTTTATATAATACATAATACCTAAATATATACATACATACTTGTCCATTCAGGATTTTTTAGCTATTGACTTCACACTGACGGAGATAATACAACTTTAAGTGTTTTTTGAATAACGGAAGCGACTTGCAGTGCGGTATACAGTGAGGTAGTAGATTCCACAGACGAGCTGCGTGCACAGAAAATGAGTTTGTGTAAAATCCAGTTTAATGAGTGGAAATGGCAAGATATTATCATCACGGGGTATTTCATTTACAAGAAAAGTTTTCAAAGTTTTTTTTGTTTTCGCTCTATAAACTGTAATACATACATACAAGTGTCAAACTTCGTGTGATTATAGTGCGAACTCTAAAGCAAAACTATAAATAATAAAAACCGCCCAATTACGTGGTGGTACGGAGCCTTCGGTGCGCGAGTCCCGCTCGCACTTGGCCGGCTTTTAACTAACTATTTCCACCGAATAATTTGTTGAATGTAGTGTGCGGGGGCGTAGGCGGCGCGTGCGCAGTGGCGCGGGACTGTCGACTCGAATGTTGCAACCCGCATCGGTCGCAGCATACTAACTAACTAACCGACTAACTAGAGGCCGCTTGTCCGTAATCTGTCGCTTTCAGCACAAAAACTGCCCGGCGAGACCGCGTCTGCAATAACTCGGGCGGAGTGCGCAAGCGACCAACACTCAAGACACACTCGCCAGTCAGTTGGTACCCGGTACAGTACAGTACAGTTGGTACCAGTTCAGTTTCTTGTTTTTTTATACTGACACGATTGGCTACATCAGGTGTAGGTCGTAAAAGGCGACTAAGGTTTATGACTCCCTTCTTATATTACTAGGTGTTAGGGTTTAACCCGCCCGGATTGGTACCACCGCACTGAATGAAAGGTCGGTCGAAACGGCTATGTAAATAGTTTGTGTTTTCCGTCCAGTTCAGTGTAGCCGACACGACCGAAGGGAAGCGCTGACGTGGCACCAAGTTCACCCGGTGTTATGGTCTGACAACACGGATGTTGTAGGTGATATAGCCAACCGTGTCAGTTTTCATAAAAACAAAACAAAAATCACCTACAACATCCGTGATGTCTGCCCATAACACCGCGGTGAACTAGGTGCCATGTCAGTGCTTCCCTTCATATTATGTTTCTATTTATGCAAGAAAACTATCGAGCATCAAGTAAGGCACGAAGATGATGAGATGATCAATAACAAAAAAATAAATTTTTAAAAAAGGCACGAAGACCTACCTGCTGCATGACTCTGTGTAAGCACCGCGCCAAGGTGAGAGGTGGCTAACCTGTCGCCCTTATGCGCGGGGAGAGTTAAAATTGTAATAGCCATATAAACCGTAAAAGCAAAAATCCATATAAATTGCTATACCTACATAGTTTTGATGCCTTCAAAATGTCGAATACGTTGAACACAAATTCAGCACTTCCAATACCGTTTGTACTCGGACACAGCGAGGTGTCCGTCCAGTCACTACAGTTTAACATTCCTCCGGCGGCGGAGGTTGACCTCGCGCGGACGCAGCGCCGCCTCCGCCGCCGCGACGCAGTCTCCACTCCCTCTCGTATTGTTATCAATACCAATATCAATCAGTACTAACAATAAATCTGTAAGAGATGGTCACGGAGTAAGTCACTTTGTTTTATGAGATTTTACGTTTGTGGACTCTATGTATGATGCTAAAACTAAATTGATTATTCTTTGAAATATTTTCTGTATGTATGTATGTATGTTCCTCCATAACTCTTAATACTATTTTCAACGTTTGGGAGTCAAAGGGTTAAACTGATCATCCGAATTTGATTAAACTTAGTACAAGCAGATAAACTATACGGGACACAGGATAAGCTAAATAAATTTTTTTTCCGGTTACGCTAAGATGTGGCTCTCATACAAATCTAATTGTTCCGCGCGCCGAAATACAGGTACGGTAGCGGGCTTAATAATTTTCTTGTTTTTAAATACGAATTTCACGCGAGCGAAGCCGCGGGCAGTAGCTAGTACTAATAATAAATCTGTAAGGGATGGTCACAGAGTATATAAGTTACTTTGTTTTATTAGATATTGCGTTTGCGACGAGCATGCATGAAGAACATTAAGGGAGTCGAAGAGGCGGCAGAGGTGTGTCAGGATCGTGGCACGTGGAGATCCGTTGTCTCTGCCTACCCCACCGGGAAACAGGCGTGACGCTATGTATGTATGTATGTATGCGTTTGTAGACTTTGCTGTATGATACTAAAACTAAATAGACGATATTTAGAAATATTTTCTGTATGTATGTATGTTCCTCCATAACTCTTAAACCGACCATCCGAATTCGATGAAACTTAGTACGAACACATTTTACTATACGTGACATACGATACGCTAAATAAAATTCAGTTTCGGTTACGCTAAGATGTGGCTTTCATACAAACCGAATTGTACCGCGCGCCGAAATAAAGGTAACGCAGGAACCCAGCTCGGCCTTCTTACTTACAATTTTTTTTAATACGAATTTCACGCGAGCGAAGCCGCGAGCATAAGCTAGTCAATAAATAGAATGAGATAGAAGCGGGAATGTGAGAGTGAGTGTGGCGGCACTCTCAATGTCGCCGGCTTGTCCAGCTGTCTAAGCCAGGGTCGGAGCGCGCGTACCTGCCCGTGGTTCCTCATCTCTAACTTCTTATAAAAGGGAACGTCTGTCTGTATATATTTTTTTTTATGAAAACTGACACGGTTGGCTACGTCACCTACAACATCCGTGATGTCAGCCCATAACACCGGGTGAACTTGGTGCCACGTCAGTGCTTCCCTTCGGTTGTGCCGGCTACACTGAACTGGACGGAAAACGCAAACTATTTACATAGCCGTTTCGATCGACCTTTCATACAGTGCGGTGCTACCAACCCGGGAGGGCTAAAGCTTACCACCTAGTAATATAAGAAGGGAGTCATATCCCTTAGTCGCCTTTTACGACATACACGAGGAGAGATGCAGTGGAGCTATTCTTTTAAAATACCAATATTTCTTACGTACCGTGTGGGGCCGGTACTTTAAAAGAATAGCCCCACTGCATCTCTCCCCGTGTATGTCGTAAAAGACGACTAAAAGATATGACTCCCTTCTTATATTACTAGGTGGTAGGGTTTAACCCACCCGGGTTGGTACCACCGCACTGAATGAAAGGTCGGTCGAAACGGCTATGTAAATAGTTCATAGTTTCCGTCCAGTTCAGTGTAGCCGGCACGACCGAAGGGAAGCACTGACGTGGCACCAAGTTCACCCGGTGTTATGGGCTGACATCACGGATGTTGTAGGTTATGTAGCCAACCGTGTCAGTTTCCATAAAAAAACAAAAGTGGTTTTCTTCTTATATCTATCTAAAACAAACCGGAACAAACACAATTAAAGGCAACGAATGCGAACTGACTGAGCGACCTCGGGTGTGGCGGGGGGGCGGGACCTCGACCCCAACGCTTCGGAACATAAGTTGCACAAAAATGTCAACTACATAAAAACTCAGGAAAAAAAACAGCCAACCGCGAAAGGGCTAGCGAAACACGAGTCAAGCGAAGGTCTCATCGGAAAGTGTATAAGATGGTAAAAAAGTAATACCTAACTACTGAAAAATTTCATTCATCATTATTTCATTTCAAATGTGAGAATTTAAAGTAAAAAATAATTATTAATAAGCATACCATCAATACTAGTAATAAATCTATAAGGGATGTTCATTGAGTAAGTTACTTTGTTTTATGAGATACTGCGTTTGTAGACTCTATGTATGATACTAAAACTAAATTGACAAATTTTAGAATTATGTATGTTCCTCCATAATTCTTAAACCGATAATCCGAATTCGATGAAACTTAGTACAAGCACTTAACTATACGTAATACAGTATAGGCTAAATCAAATTCAGTTCCGGTTACGCTAAGATGTGGCTCTCACCAAGGCCGTACCCAGGGGGGGGGGTTTGGGGGGTTGTAACCCCCCCCGAAATAGGTATCCACTATGGCCGGTGTTCAGAAAATATATTTTTGAGCAGACAAACAATTTAAAATTCCGTGAGAACTTCCAACTAAATCACAACACAAAGGACCACGTGTATTGCATTGGGTTGGGGCAATAAACATCGGGCTATTTCGGAGGCGCTTATTGTTTCAAGACAAAACATCTGGTTAATGCTACCTACTTCCTAGCTACCCCGCAAGCAGACGACCAGGTGTAGTAGATAAGAAAGCGAGAGATTGGTTTAGTTATCCACCGTAATTCTTAATTCCGTTACGTTCATAGTGTGTGAATGTACCTACTGACGTTGTACACTAGTGAATTTGGAATCTATTTGGTGAGTACATAAATCAGAATTACCTACTTATTAATTTTCATAAATTTTATACAAACTGTTTGATTTAGTATAGCGATATACAAGTCAAACTGAGGCCCGTTGGCTTAGCCCAATGGGAGACAGGGTGTTAAGTAGTATTAATTTACAATACTTATCTCTTTGAAATTTTTTGAGAGGGGTCTGCTAGGAATTCCGATTTGATTAAATAAATAAATAAGTATGAATTTTACTGCGATGTGGAAGGCCGAAGAGCATTTCTTTTTTTTTTCAAGCTTTTTTTTTATTAGATTTAACGACACAGAATCGTTCTGTACATACAAATCTTAAAAATATGGCTAGAACTATCTGTACTTAAGGCTAAACACAACATGAACAAAATAATTAAGATACTAAGTAAGCTAAAATTAAAAACTGAAGCCAAAGCTTTATTCACATCCAAGAGAATGTACGAGGTTCTCTCAAGGTGTTTTCCTTCACCGGGGTGTTTTATATTTCTAACTATTATGCACGGTCTAGGTGCTATGTCAGTGCTTCCCTTCGCCACGACCGAAGGGAAGCACTGACATGGCACCTAGATCACCAAGGTAAAATTAAGGATGTTGCAGGTGATGTAGCTAACAGCAGGTTAAGATAAAAAAAACCGGCCAAGTGCGAGTCGAACTCGCGCACCGAGGGTCCCGTATCGCCATGTCATGGCTAGCGCCACTCACGCCATCTATGGCGTGTTATGAAATGCTTCATATTAGTTAAATGTCATGATTAGTTAAAATGCTTCATAATCTATTCGGTAGATGACTTTTTGGTTTCTTCTATGGGAACCCCTGTGAATTTTTTACTTTTTCTTATTTTTATTATTTTTTGTTATATCGGCCATAATAACACATATTATATACCTATTACGGTTCAAGAGATACAGCCCTCGGACGGACGGACGGACGGACGGACAGACAGACGACGTAGGCTTATTAATAGGGTCCCGTACCGGACACGGAACCCTAAAAAATCGTGTAACAAAAGAATTCGAATTTTTTAGCTAACATTATTAATTAATTAACATATATCCGAAACTAAATAGCTTTCGCTGAAAATGTTTTATTTAAAAGAAAAAACATTTTTACTTTCTCCATACATTTTTAAATACCTATTCCTGAAATATAAGGGTGAAGATCTTTTTTTTGCCCCAAGTGGTTTTTTTTATGGAAACTGACACGGTTGGCTACATCACCTACAACATCCGTGATGTCAGCCCATAACACCGGGTGAACTTGGTGCCACGTCAGTGCTTCCCTTCGGTCGTGCCGGCTACACTGAACTGGACGAAAAACACAAACTATTTACATAGCCGTTTCGACCGACCTTTCATTCAGTGCGGTGGTACCAACCCGGGCGGGTTAAACCCTACCATCTAGTAATATAAGAAGGGAGTCATATCCCATAGTCGCCTTTTACGACATACACGGGGAGAGATGCAGTGGGGCTATTCTTTTAAAGTACCGGCCCCACACGGTACACGTAAGTTGTAACACGTGTAAGTTGGTAAAAAAATAAAATTTTTTCTATCCCATACTAATAAAACTAAAATTGTGGTATTTCACAATTTCTGAAAGAAATAGATCTATATATTGTAAGACTTTTTGGTTCCTGGCATGAAACTGAAACGATTAAGAAAAACAATTTTTTTTAAATTATATCTTAAAAAAAATTTTTGTGTAAAAAAAATTCTTTGTTCTTCAAAGTGATCTATTTCCGATACAGCACCCTTCCCCCCCCCCCCCCCCCCCTCCTTAGCGTACTATTAACTAATTTAATTTTGAAAGACCTTATATAACGTAGAGTTTACAAATATTTTTTCGAACCTTGACCCCCCCCGAAACAAAATCCTGGGTACGGCCCTGGCTCTCACACAAACTGAATTGTTTCGCGCGCCGAAATAAAGATATAGTACCTTGCTCCTTACTAGGTGGTAGGCTCAAATTGTATCCGACTGGGTTGGTACCACCGTACTGGATGTAAGATGGCCGCATAGCAGCCTCGGTTGTGTTCTCCTCTAGTCCAGTATAGCCAGCAATCCAGGAAATTCTTCAGTATAGCACCTACATTCTCGGAGGTGATATTGGCTGGTCGGAGCATGCGCTTTGGCCCCTCCGACTCAGCCACCCATACCGGATAACATAAAAAAAAATTGTAGCGGGCTTACTTACTCTCTTCTTTTTAAAAACGAATCTCACGCGAGCGAAGCCGCGGGCAAAAGCTAGTAAACTTACTAAATATCTAAAGAAAAAACACGAGAGGTGTCGTGGGAAACCCGGTTGTAACGTAGTTCCCTTCGCTATATATCATGTATGAAATAACAGGTACAATGAAATAATTTAACAACGTTTGAGATTAAATGAAAAATAAAAAAAAATCAATGACGTAAATACAGCAGTAATATACCTATACATAGACATACGCTTGTAAACACACACACACGCATACTACAGCAAAAGTGTCGTGACGGTCGAAGTCTTACACTTTTTTACGCCTAGCTCTCATTTGCCAAGTGTCTGGAGTATAACGCGCGATAGGGATCTTCGTTCCAAAAATATACTAATAAATATACATACCTACTTGTCCATCCAGATATTAAAAAAAGGCTTTTCAGCAATATATTAAACATTTCAAGGTTCACGTATTAGCACTTAAGTTTCTGATGGTTTTATTTGGCACCAATTAATATTATGTTTCCTTTTCTTAAGAGAACCGAAAAATCCACTTTTCTCATACACCAGAGGAAGTCTTTTTCCAACGCGTAAATCTTGCACTACCATTTTAAATTGTTTGTGTGTAAAATATATTATCAATACCTATATCCCTATGTTGTTCTTTCGTTATGTCATTTTAAATGAAATATATTTGATTATAAAAATGTGAAAATATAGCAATTTTAGGCCTAACTTTCATATTTTTTATATGGAAAACTATAACAAAAGATAATTAAAATTAAGACATATGGGCATCCAGTAGGCTTTCGTTAATAGGAAAAAAATATATCACTTAAATTGAGGAAGAATAAAGACATGAAAAAAGACTTCGCCTGAATGATGATTCACAAATATTTTGTAGGCAGTTTGCTTCTGGGCTGCAGTTGTCCTTTTCACGTGATGCGCGGGCAGCGGCGCGGCCCACAGCGACAGCAATACGATGAAGGAAATTCGAAATTTGAAAACGGTTCACAGTACACGATGCTCTTAAAAGATCTATCTTTTATTTCTTTTAGTTTTAACTAAATACATGAGAGATGGATGTATTTATTCAACAGCAAAAATACCATTACACTAAAAATTATAATATATAAAAAATCTCGTTTAATCTGTCCCCGAAATTACCGCGAAGGGTACCGAAAACACTCGCTGTATTTCCATGCTGGATAGCAAGGGCTATCCGTTGCCTGAGGAATGTTTCGCAGTTAGGTACTCCTGACATTACCGATAATTTAGAACCTATTGACCGAACAAATTTTTTTTATTCTTTACTCCAAGCACCCATAGTCTCGACGGCGAATGCGAGGAAGTCATAGTAAGCTTTAACTAAATTATGTACTGATATTATATAGGTAACATAAGCGTTATCAAACTGCATTATACTATACATGCGTTGAAATTCTATTCTGTTTGATTCACTTCACTACAATCATTTAAAGACATCTAAATTGATAGTACTAGATCTACATAGGTATACCAACACTTTTCACTTATTCGTCCTTTTATCACTTTGAAGTTCTTTACTTTCACTATAACATCACTCTCACAGCGTTCTCACCGTTGTCAGCTGCGCTATCTTCCAAGGCACTGTTATCACTCACTTTATTTGAATAGATAATAAATTTAATATTAGGTTTGTGTGGATGAATGAGACAATAGATGGGTTAAGTAAGGGTGCGTGGGGAGTGGAAGGGGACGGAGGCGACGTACCGAAAGAGTGCGGGTCATGTTGTACGAGTGCGGTGGTGCTGGTGCGGTCGGCCGGCAACAGGTAGGCGTGCGGCGCCGGCGCCGGTATATAAGCGGGGTGAGGGCGGCGCGCGGGGGGGGCGCCTTTCACCCGCGGACAAAGGCCTACGCGCGCCTCCATACCACCACACCACCACTATATAGAGCACTGGGATTAATGCGTAGACGTGTACCGAATTATTAAACGGTTGAGACAATTTTTAGGGTTCCGTATCCGTCGTGCCGGATCCTATTACTAAGCCTACGCTGTCTGCCTGTCTGTATGTCCGTCGGTCTGTCCGAGGGCTGTATCTCTTGAACCGTAATAGGTAGCCCGTTGAAATTTTCACAGATGATGTGTTATTACGGCCGATATTACAACAAATAATATAAATGAGAAAATCAAAAAAATTCACGGGGTCCCCATACAAGAGACTAAAAAGTGTATGGGACATCTACCGAAAACAGTGTGAAACATTTTAACTAATCATGAACTTTAACTAATATGAAGCATTTCATAAAACACGCCTTAGATGGCTTGAGTGGCGCTGACCATGGCATGGCGATACGGAACTCTCGGTGCGCCAGTTCGACTCGCACTTTGCCGGTTTTTAATTTTTGGACGAAGTTCAATTTTTGGAAAGAAGAACACTCTCTTTCAAATTTAGTTCGTCATTTCAAATTTAGTTTTTTTTATTTAAGGGACAAGAACACGGTGCCGTGCTAAAGGGCGACAGGTTAGCTACCTTTCACCTTTGCACGGTTCTTCCACCGAGTCATGCAGCTAGTGGGTTTCATGCTTACTGGCCGCTTGATAACTGCTATCTTGTCTGAATACTTTGCTAAACGCGGTGGTCAGTGTTATTCTGCGATTTCATGTGAGTTCTTGCACTCAACACCGATTACTCCGCTCACCCAGAAATATGTTTAAAAGTTTTTTAAACCCCGATACGCGTACTTTGACACCCTAAATATTTACGTAGCCTTAAACTCACGACACCAGGGCGAATTCGCACTCTCGCTTGGAAATCGGTGACTATACTGAAGCGATCGAAAAGACATTTTCAATGTCAAAAATGCAATTATTGAATTGATTATTCAATAGAATTTCATGTTATTAGTTTCGATTGTCTAGAAATGAATAGGTAGTGAAATGCCATCGAGATTGCAAGGAGATGGGGCGGCGGCGGCGGCGGCAGTACAAAAGAGTTAAACGACCGAACAAAAGAAACCCGCGGGGAGCGACAAGTTTTTCGCGAATGTCTGTCTCTGGTTGTTACTCTTATAATAGAAAGTAGATACATATTCTATTGTATACTAGTGAATTTAAATCGATATTTTTAGAGGTAAGAAGGCGAAGTACTTTGTGGGCCTGTGGGAGTATCTACTTAATAATGACTATATGTAACCGACGAGCATGTATGAAGAACATTATGAGAGTGGAAGAGGCGGCAAAAGTGTGTCAGGATCGTGGCGCGTGGGGGTTGGGTTGTTTGCGTGGGTTGGGTCCGTTGTCTTTGCCTGCCCCACTGGGAGGTAGGCAGGCGTGACGTTATGTATGTGTATGTATGTATGAACTTATAGCACAACACCGATTACTCTGCTTACCCTGATTGTCGGGATACAAAAGCGTGAGTTATGTATGTATGTATGTATTATTTATTTATAGTATGGCAAGGAAAATAGTAACATAACTTTGTATTTTATATTAGAATTGTTTTGGTTGTTTTTTTGTGGATTCTTTAAAAATAATAGCCCCACTGCATCTCTCCCCATGCATGCCGTAAAAGGCGACTAGGGATAAAAGGGATAAGCACGAGATGCAGCGCTAAAGGATGACAGAATAGCCACCTCTCATCTTGGCAGCTAAACCGAGAGGCAGTAGGCGCGGGTCTTTGTGTCTACTTGCTGCTTGAGAATTATCTTACCCTAATACTTTTCTAAACGTGGTTGTCGGTATTGTGCTGTGATATAGTTCTAGCAGCACAACACCAATTACTCTGCTTACCCCCATTGTCCGGATACAGCGTGTGGTGTGTATGTATGTATGTAAGGCGAATTAATTATTGAAGTTTCGCTTCGCATAAATATGTTTTACTCCATTCAAATTTGTTCAAGATAATTTTAGAGGTAATTTTTCTCCATACAAAATCATCTTACGGAATTTATGTCTTCCCCACCATAAACCTTGACCGATTTTTATAATTATTTTTTCTTATAATAAGGACAGTATAATCTACGTACTTGTTTTTTTTAATGATATATACGACGCAAGAGTAAAACATTAGTTTTTGAACAAAAATAAAATTTTAATTTTAAATTTGTTGATGTCACGAAGTTTATTGAATCATTACTTCGAATATCTAAAAAATAAAATTGGTACGTAGATCGGACTATCCTTATTACGAAAAAAAAAAAGAATTGTAAAAACTGTATAAATAATAGATCGATCGATAGATCGATATAAAACATAAGCCCCGAAAGACAGTGTGGACATAATTTGGAGGAATATTAGCGGAGAGCGTGCAGCTGTCCCTCTTGCGTTGGTGGGGAGTGCGTCTGGGGAACAGTCAGTCAGTCAGTCAGTCAGCGTGTAAGCGTCCACTGCTGGACATACGCCTCTCCAATTTTCCTCCATTCCTCCCGGCCTTCAGCGGTACGGAACCATTGCTTTCCGCCGACGTACTTGATGTCGTCGTTCCACCTGTCGGGTGGTCTTCCCACACTCCGTTTTCCTGTCCACGGCCGCCAGGGTAGGACACGGTTACTCCAACGGTCGTCGTCTCTTCGGCTGACGTGCCCAGCCCACTGCCACTTGAGCTTAGCCACCCGGTATCCAATATCGACTACTTTGGTGCGTCGGAGGATTGCCTCGTTACGCACCATATCACGTAGCGATATTCCCAGCATGGCTCGCTCCATTTTCGGGGAACAGAGACAGCCATATACCTAATATGTTGTCATGTGAAGTGAATAAGCTCTGTATGCCCTAAAAGCCTTTACTTCAGCTCTTAAAATTACTTACGGTGATGACGCTAATATATTGAATATTATTATAATGCAGGTCGCTATAACACTGGAAATATGTAGGAAATAAAATTATACGGAATTTAATACGAGCGGTAACTAAGATGGATCGCCACGGATATACTATAGATATTGTTAACTGTGAATAGATGTAATATCAATTTACAGTGTATGTAAGTTATATTCAGATTCACACAGTCCTGGTCGAGTAGTTCGCTATAATAGCACAGGTTTTTTTGGTTTTTTTTTTTTTATGGAATCTGACACGGTTGGCTACATCACCTACAACATCCGCGATGTCAGCCCATAACACCGGGTGAACTTGGTGCCACGTCAGTGCTTCCCTTCGGTCGTGCCGGCTACACTGAACTGGACGGAAAACTCAAACTATTTACATAGCCGTTTCGACCGACCATAGGTCACACAGGTCACTCCTCGTTGAGTTAATGCTACTTACCTATAATATTATGTAATGACATAAAAGTTAAATTACAAATTAAAATAATCCCTTGACCATTAAAAAGAAAGAAGAAAGAAGAAAGAAAAACGTTTATTCAGCTAAAACTATAAAATAACAAATAAAAAACCCTCAAAAAGTAAAAAAATAATTTCCGCTTAGTTAATTATAGGTGTCGGTGGACTGAGTTGATTTTTAGGTTTCCGTATCATTTACGGAAGCCTATTACTTAGCCTACGCCGTCTGTCTGTCTGTCCGTCTGTCTGTCTGTCCGAGGGCTGTATTCTCTTGAATCGTAATAGGTATCCCGTTAAAATTTTCACAGAATATCAACGAATTAAATTATCGGGAAGTGGCATACAACGCACCGAATTGAGGCGCGCTATTGGTGAGCATTCAGCACCCTCTCCAATCGTTGTCTCTCCTTTATACGTATCAAATTGCCATTTAACCGTCTTACTCTATCGACGTTCACAGCGCGGAAACGTAACGTGATGTATGAGGCGCTCGCGCACTTACGCTGTTTTAAATATTGGCAATATATAGAAGTACTCCAATCGCACCTTTCTACCGGTAAAATGTATGACGAGGGCCCGTCCAAAAAGTAGAATGTCGTTGCAGAATATGTGTTATTATGGCGGATATAACAACAAATAATAAAAAAAAATTATATAAAAGTAAAAAATTAAGGGGGCTCCCATACAAGAAACGTTTTTTTTTTCAATGTTTTTTGTTTACTTAGCGGTCTCGGGACGCCTTTTATTAACTAAGCGGAAATATTTTTTGCTTTTTGCGGGGTTTTTATGAGTTAGGGTTTTTTTTTATTTGGAGACTTGTAGTATCTACTATACTAATTGGTCCTAAATAATACTTACCATTGGACTCTGTGAATACTATTGGTCCTTGCGAATAGGACTATTCGCCCATACCATACTATTATGGTCCCTATTAACACTGTTGCTTGAATACTAATGCATCCGGTTTCATCGGCGAGGAAGGCGGCGGCGCCACGGAGGATAGAGTATAGACAAGTTGTTGCTAGCATTTTATTTAATTTATAGTACCTACCTACAGGATGCGTCACCAGTGCCGAGATTAGCGGGGGGAGGTAGACTTCCCAGTCCACCAATTTATTTTTATATTTTTTATTTTATGGAAACTGACACGATTGACTACATCACCTACAACATCCGTGATGTCAGCCAATAGCACCGGGTGAACTAGGCGCCATGTCAGTGCTTCCCTTCAGTTCATGTCGGCTACACTGAACTGGACGGAAAACACGAACTATTTACATAGCCGTTTCGACCGACGTTTCGTTCAGTGCGGCGGTACCAACCCAATAAGTGAGGCAAATAATGCATCACTTAATTCCAAGTGGCGCTGGGTCGAGACCGCTCCACAGACCCGCCCGAATGCCATGAGCACTTTGATGCCATATGCCGCTTGGTCGCGATGTACCCAGTCTGCTTAGACCATTGGTGTGAGCAAAAAAACTCTCTCCTCTGTGGGCGGCGCGCGCCAGTTCGACCTTGCGCAGCTTTCCATAATGTCAGATGTGATACGAGCCGCGCCACGCCATCACTAGACCATTACGGCTAGAACGATAAAAAAGATATGGGACGCCGGACTGTCAAATGCTTGTACGAGAACTAGCGTCGCCGAGTTGCGGGGAGCGGAGTGTACTTACCGATAATAAGATAATCCACTATTGTGCACACAAACTTGGCTGTAGTGTTTTTACACGTAAACACAGAGCATGCGGGCATTTTTAACCCCCGACGAAAAAAACGGAGGGGTGTTATAAGTTTGACGTGTGTGTGTGTGTGTGTGTGTGTGTGTGTGTGTGTCTGTCTGTGGCATCGTAGCTCCCAAACGGACGGGCCGATTTGGATGCGGTTTTTTTTATTAGGAAGCTTGTTTAATCGGGATGGTTCTTAGCTATGTTTGTAATCAAGTAATCAAGTAATTAAGTAATAAAAAAATTAATTATGTTAAAAAGTGGACCGATTTTCATGCGGTTTTTTTAAAAAAGCTTTTAAACAGGTTTTTGCGAACGCAGTCGATGGCAAACTGACGGGCCAGCGCGCGACCGTCCAATGAAACAAGTATGCTTTTACTAATATCGTGTTACGCTGGCGAGGATAGGGTTCGGGTTCCATACCTTTTTTATTAACCCCCGACGAAAAAAACGGAGGGGTGTTATAAGTTTGACGTGTGTGTGTGTGAGTGTGTGTGTGTGTGTGTGTGTGTGTGTCTGTCTGTGGCATCGTAGCTCCCAAACGGATGGACCGATTTGGATGCGGTTTTTTTTATTAGGAAGCCTGTTTAATCGGGATGGTTCTTAGCTATGTTTGTAATCAAGTAATAAAGTAATTAAGTAATAAAAAAAATATTTATCTTAAAAAGTGGACCGATTTGCATGCGGTTTTTTTTAAAAAGCTTCAAATAAAAGTTAAATTACAAATTTAAAAAACCCCCGACTCTTAAAAATTCAAAAATAATTTCCGTTTACTTACTTAAAGGAGTCGGGGGACCGCTAAGTAAATTAAATATAAAGACTCAAAAGTTGGCGGGAATTTACTTAGCGGTCTACCGACTCCTTTAAGTAAGTAAACGGAAATTATTTTTGAATTTTTAAGAGTCGGGGGTTTTTTAAATTTGTAATTTAACTTTTCGTTCTAGCATTACGGATTGGCATTCAAGAATTATGCAGCTCCGTATCTAGTTGCATTCGGCGGTCGCGTGTTTAGTATTATTGGCCCGTGGCGAATTAATACGGCCGGCGCGAGGTCACCCGGCCAGCTATCCCGCTCTCCGTGTCAAGCGATTCACCCAAACAAGTAGAAACAGGAGTCGTTTTTAGGGTTCCGTATCCGGTACGGGACCCTATTACTAAGCCTTTTTTTTTATGGAAACTGACACGGTTGACCACATCACATCTACAACATCCGTGATGTCAGCCCATAACACCGGGTGAACCTGGTGCCATGTCAGTGCTTCCCTTCGGTCGTGCCGGCTACACTAAACTGGACGGAAAACACAAACTATTTACATAGCCTTTTCGACCGACCCTTTATTCAGTGCGGTGGTCTACGCCGTCTGTCTGTCTGTCTGTCTGTCTGTCCATCCGTTCGTCTGTCCGTCTGTCTGAGGGCTCTTGAACCGTAATAGGTAGCCCGTTGAAATTTTCAAAGAATATGTGCTTATGGCCGATATTACAACAAATAATAAAAATAAGAAAAAGTAAAAAAATCACGGGGTTTCCCATAGAAGAAACCAAAAAGTGTACGCTAGCGCGCCATCTACCGAAAAGAGTATGAAGCATTTTAACTAATCATGGATTTTTAACTAATATGAAGCATTTCATAAACGGGCCATAGATCGCGTGAGTGGCGCTGTTTTTTCATGTAAACCAACATGGGTGGTTGTGCCGAGAGATCAATGGTGCAGTCGGCAGAGCCAAAATCACCTCTGCTCGCGAAACCCCGCTCAGTTAGGTGACATACCAGCAGATTTGCGGACTGTTGCTAGACTGTCTAGCCCAAGGGTCTTCAACTCGCGGCCCGCGGGCCGCTTGCGGCCCGCGGTTGCGTCCTTGGCGGCCCGACATTAGATTGACAAAATTTAATTCACATGTCTACAAATTATACCTATTTAACTACAGACAGAGAAGAAGTTCAGATGGAATTGATAGAATTACAGTGCAACTCTACTTTGAAGGAGAAATTCAAAATTAGGTTTGATCGAGTTTTACTCAAAATACATCCCCATTTCAGATTTTCCTAAAATTAGATATCATGCACTGAAAATGACATCTCTGCTTGGCACCTCATATCTTTGCGAAGAATTATTTTCTCGAATGAAAAACGTAAAGTCGAAGGCAAGAACTAGTATCACCGATGTTCACCTTAAAAACAGTTTGAGAATTGCAACGACTACTATCTATAGGGACAGATATTGATGAATTAGTTAATTAAGAATAAACAATGTCAAACGTCTCATTGATTTAATTGTATTTTTTAGTTTACAATGGAATGTCTTTCTTATGTTGCGGCCCGCCAAACCAATATCAGAGTATACTAGGCCCTTGACTTCAGAAAGGTTGAAGACCCTTGGTCTAGCCTGTTAATACGACATTTGAAGACACCCAGGTTAACAGGATTCGGGAAACACACTCGCCGAAAGACAGCTCCACACTCTTGTGGTGCGACAAAGAAATGATTTTGAAAACCGAAGCGTTCTCAAAAGAGCCAAACAACAAAATGGTGCTCAGTTTCTCTGCGGCGAGTGCTGCGAAGATAGGTTGGATAGCAATCAATAAGAGATGAAAGTTCCTCCTAGCAGCGTCCATTATAGTATAGTAGCTGTAGAACGAACTGAGTGCCCGTATTCTGTACCCGGGGGGCAGATATGGACGTGAATGAATCTCCGGAAGGGATGAGAGAAGGCCGCACATGCCGCGGACTAGGCTGCACTTGTTTATGTACAGAACTGTGCATCCATTTAGGTTGTACGTTTATACCTACCTGATTAGTACTGGGTGCTTATTAAATGCGTAACATGTTCACGCAGGTAAGGTAAAAGAAATAGAATAAAAGAATAATCTTTAAAAGAATAGCCCCAATGCATCTCTCCCCGTGTATGTCGTAAAAGGCGACTAAGGGATATGACTCCCTTCTTATATTACTAGGTGGTAGGGTTTAACCCGCCCGGGTTGGTACCACCGCACTGAATGAAAGGTCGGTCGAAACGGCCATGTAAATAGTTTGTGTTTTCCGTCCAGTTCAGTGTAGCCGGCACGACCGAAGGGAAGCACTGATGTGGCACCAAGTTCACCCGGTGTTATGGGCTGACATCACGGATGTTGTAGGTGATGTAGCCAACCGTGTTAGTTTCCATAAAAAAAAAAAAAAAGGTAATGACTGCGCTGCGCTATTGAGCGCTCGCTAAACGCGTTCGAGTTCAGTTTCAACTCAATGCAAATTATGTAATGGCAATAGCTTTCACCCCTTAATAAACACATTTCGGTCAAACATGTCCAAAAAAGCTTTACAGTAAAGTGATGGTGTGAAAATGCTACTTTTAGATTATAAAATTGTTTTCTGTAAAGTCGGCTTACGGACGATAGTTTTGCGTGATAACGTCAATTTCTGCTGCCCTGGTACTTTAGAAGCAGAGAGATAAATGTGTACAAGCCGACGCTTGGGCCGATTGTGCCTCTCTATCGCTCGTTACGCGCTCTCGCTTGCACACATAGGCTCAGTTGGAACGTGACACTTTTTCGTGCGTGCAGCCGGTGTTCGTCAATTTAAAAGACGTGACGTTATCACGTCAAAAACAAATACTTCATAAATACATATTTTATAAATGTACATAATGTAAACTACAATCATATGATCATAATTTATTGCAATATAGCACTTAGTTTTTTTTTTAAATCAAATGTTTGTCTACAATTTAAATTACTTTTACTTAATTCTATATTATAACATTTACACATATCGTTGAAATATGGTATCTATCAAGTAAAAAAAAATATTCAAAATTCCAAACATCAAAAGTTATACAATACCGCTATATATATACCGCTCCTTCCTACTAGAGGCACCACTGGCAACGTGTCGGGTGTCGCGTGTCGCAGTTACGCGAGTCCTGGCAAGGTCTCCATTGTATAAGTTGAAAGGAATATCGTATAGGAGGTATCGTTAGAACCTACAGGGCGAACAGACGGACGGACGGACGGACAGACACCGCCTGCCCGATTTTATAGGGCAAGCTGACAGCGTCGCTGGCTACGGTACCCTAAAAATGAGAATCAAACATTTACACCAAGAGGACAACCGAAGGGAAGAACTGTGTCAGTTTCCATACAAAAAAATCGTTATACGAGTAACACCAATTTTGAGAGAAATGAAATAAAGAAGAGAGAGAGAGAGAAAAAAAAACTATAAGGATATTTGGTTAAAGCGAAGCACTGACATGGCACCTAGTTCACCCGTTGTTATGGGCTGACATCACGGATGTTGTAGGTGATGTAGCAAACCTTGTCAGTTACCATAAAAAAAAATATAATAAAAAAGATTTTTTGCCGCCTCGGCACCACAGACGGGTCGCCGCTAACGTAGATTGTAGCGGAGATACAATACAAACAATGTAGATTGTACCGTGTGGGTCCGGTACTTTAAAAGAATAGCCCCACTGCATCGCTCCCCGTGTATGTCGTAAAAGGCGACTAAGGGATATGACTCCCTTCTTATATTACTAGGTGGTAGGGTTTAACCCGCCCGGGTTTGTACCACCGCACTGAATGAAAGGTCGGTCGAAACGGCTATGTAAATAGTTTGTGTTTTCCGTCCAGTTCAGTGTAGCCGGAACGACCGAAGGGAAGCACTGACGTGGCACCAAGTTCAACCGGTGTTATGGGCTCACATCGCGGGTGTTGTAGGTGATATAGCGAACCGTGACAGTTTCCATAAAAAAAAAAAAAGATATGGGCGAAACATCGACAAGTGTAAGTCGTTCTCACGAATATACCGCATAACCGAAAACACTACAGTACTATAAAACAATTAAAGCTCACGGTCTGACGGAAAGCCGTCTGGAGCGGAAGCGTGGGTACCGAGGCTGCGACATCGCTTCAATTCGGCCACCTTTATCGTTCGCCGTCGACGTATGTACGGCCCCTCCAGTCATCTACGGCGAGACCTTTTGCGATACACTGCGTGCCAGTTGGTTGCGAGGCCCACCGGTGGGCGCGCCGCTGTGACCCGGCGCACTCGCTCGGTCGAACGAGTAGTTAGCCTTCGGTACCGCGGGCGGGACAAGAGACATTTCGACCTGTACAGCAGCGGGAAGTTCTGCCAACTTTGCGTTGATTTATCGCACGAGAGCCCAGCGTGTAGGTGCTGATACCTACGTAACTGACACTAGGCGACCGGCGGCGCAGACCCGGAGTGGCGCGGTTCCTTAGCCCGCGGGCGGCGCGCCGGTGTTTTTTTTTTATGGAAACTGACACGGTTGGCTACATCTCCTACAACATCCGCGATGTCGGCCCATAACACCGGGTGAGCTAGGTGCCATGTCAGTGCTTCCCTTCGGTCGTGCCGGCTACACTGAACTGCAGGTCTATTCTTGTAAATTCTGACAGCGGAATCAGCGCTGTTGTGGCGCTGAGAGCCACTTACCAAAGTGGCTCTCATCGCCACAACAGCGCTGATTCCGCTGTCAGAATTTACAAGAATAGACCTGCTGGACGGAAAACACAAGCTATTTACATGGCCGTTTCGACCGACGTTTCATTCAGTGCGGTGGTAGCAACCCGGGCGGGTTGACCCCTACCACCTAGTAAGGTAAGAAGGGAAGGGGCCTATCGGATTCCACGTAAAACTGTAGGCCGGGCCTACAGTTTTACGTGGAATCCGAACCACGGTCAAGTGATGCCGGATTATTCCAATAGGTCACGAAATTTAGCGACCGAGGGGAGGCACTGACGTGGCACCAAGCTCACCCGGTGTTATGGGCTGACATCATGGATGTTTTAAGTGATGTAAGCCAACCGTGACAGTTTCCATAAAAAAAAAAATGTATGCGTAAGGTTATAGGTAAGTATGCAGGTTGTAAACAGTATGAAGGCGACTAATTGGCGTTTCTACATTATGTCGACTAGGCATTGAGTGACTACATCTAGACAAATAATTAAGTACATACGCCCCTTAGCGTATCATTACCTGCTAATGAAAGACCATAAATGTATGCATTTTTAGTAGAATTAGTATTAGTTAGTTGTAGATTATAAAATTAGTTAAGCATTAAGTTTGGGCTTTTTAAAATGTGTATGTATTTTAAAAAACCAGAACACATCCCGCGCATCACTCAAGACGTATTAAAAAGCGGCCAAGTGCGTGTCGGGCGAGCCACGCGCAGTGTAGGGTTCCGTTGTTGCGAAACTCTATCAAAATAAATTATTTGATTATTTGTATAATTTTGTAGGGGAAATAAATGAATGTTAATTTGAAAAAGTTTTTCAACAGTGAAATGATGGCTGTCGTCCGTACATTTTATAAGTTGTTCGACTATCACTCGTCAACTTGTACAACCTACTTAGCTGTGATAGTTTTCCTTTTAATTTAGATATATATACTACTGCTGTAAATTTTTTGACCATATCCACAGAGCATCAAATACCTACCGCCCGCGCCCCCAACTAGAGGTGCCCTAAGCGATAATATTTGAAACCCAAAAACTACACGCAGTGCTACTAGCGCTTCGTATGTGTGTGTGTGTGCTAGTATCGACACTACACACAAAGAGGAGCAAGTTAGGCACACGCACAAAACAAATGCACACGCACAACACACATATGTAAGTCATAGGCCACGCCTACAGGCTTCAAAGCCGCTGTAGGGAAATCGCGCTCGGGACGGTAGTACGGGCGGGCGCGCGCATTTGATGCTCTGTGGACATATCTAATAACAACCGTTTAGCTGGGGGGGGGGGCACTTGACTCTAACAAAAATTAGCACTTAAAAGCTTAATAATTCGCAAACGGATCCCTAAATCGAAAAATGCTTTTCACAAACCCACAATATTTTCCAAAGACCTATCCAACGACATCCCACACGAACCCCAAAAAGAAATTCTTTAAAAATGTTTATTTTACCACTTTGTCGGCGTTATTATCATGTATACCCATACCAACTTACAACTTTCTAGTACTAAGAGTCTCTGAGCTAAGCCGCGGACAGACAGACGGACAGATAGACGGACGGACATGGCGAAACTATAAGGGTTCCTTGTTGACTACGGAACCCTAACAAGAAACCTACATATGTATCACAAGAATTGGCTGTACGGTCAAACGACCCTCGCCTTTCCGTCAGGATAAAAAAGGAAAAAAAAAATGTACGAAATAAATAACAAAAGATTTTTTTTTTTTTTTTTTTATTTATTTAGGAATCAAACATTCAACATAAATACATGAAAACAAAACAAATAATAAGAAAATAAAAACAGACCAGCGAAGATTCCGTTAACAATAGACAATAGAAAAGAGAGAGAACAAAATGTAGTGTTGATCTTAGCTAATACTTAAATGTGATTTTTGAAGAGAGAAAAAATAAAATAAAAATACCAACCGATGAAGAATCGAAACAAAAAGATCAGATTAACATATATAAAGTTAAAACGACGAGTATAACACATACAGGTAAAAATTGACCAAGATACAGACTTTTTATTTTTTTTTTTTTACAAATGACAGCCTAATAACGACTTCAAAAATTGTTATACTAAATATTTTGTATTGACAATATTTTGACCTTGCTTCGACTATCATGGAATAGATCGACATGTGAGAAATGTAGATTGTACGTGTTGCAACATCTTCGTATATATGAGTTACGCAGGTAATTAGTGCTACTTTTAGGAACATGAAATAATTGGCGGATGAACAAGTTGGTTTGCCGCGTCGTCGTCGTAAATAAAAAGTAGGTATAGATTTTTGAGGTTCTCGCGATTCGAGAAGAAAACGCCAGACATTAGATGGACAACAGAAAGGGCTGTATACTTTAATTAGTTTTGCCTGTTCCGAAAAGGGACGAATAAATATATAAAAAAAAATATCAATTTGTCAAAAAATGACAGAAAATTTGAAAATAATATTATTTTTAATATTTATTAGTTCTAGTTTTTTTTTGTGGTAGTTTCGCGTTTCTTCGCTGGATGACAAGACTGATTTTAGAAGAGAAGATAAAGAAGTAGAGAAGAGATACGGGAAATAAGGGTACACCCATTCGTTCTTTCTAGAATCTGTCGAGATGCGTTTGATCATCTGCTTACTGGGTTGCGTGAGTCTCGCCGGCGCGGGCATCGCAACCACCGCCGCCGGTACGCACACCGCAACCCCCACCGCCGGCGCGGACACTGCAACCACCACCGCAGGCACGGACACCGCAAAAACCACCGCCGCCGGTACGCACACCGCAACCACCACCGCCGGCGCGGACACTGCAACCACCACCGCAGGCACGGACACGCCAAAAACCACCGCCGCCGGTACGCACACCGTAACCACCACCGCCGCCGCGGACACTGCAACCACCACCGCAGGCATGGACACCGCAAAAACCACCGCCGCCGGTACGCACACCGCAACCACCACCGCCGGCGTGGACACTGCAACCACCACCGCAGGCACGGACACCGCAAAAACCACCGCCGCCGATACGCTCACCGCAACCACCACCGCCGGCGCGGACGCTGCAACCACCACCGCAGACACGGACACCGCAAAATCCACCGCCGCCGGTACGCACACCGCAACCCCCACCGCCGGCGCGGACACTGCAACCACCACCGCAGGCACGGACACCGCAAAAACCACCGCCGCCGGTACGCACACCGTAACCACCACCGCCGGCACGGACACTGCAACCACCACCGCAGGCACGGACACCGCAAAAACCACCGCCGCCGGTACGCACACCGTAACCACCACCGCCGCCGCGGACACTGAAACCACCACCGCAGGCATAGACACCGCAAAAACCACCGCTGCCGGTACGCACACCGCAACCACCACCGCCGGCGTGGACACTGCAACCACCACCGCAGGCACGGACACCGCAAAAACCACCGCCGCCGGTACGCTCACCGCAACCACCACCGCCGGCGCGGACACTGCAACCACCACCGCAGACACGGACACCGCAAAAACCACCGCCGCCGGTACGCACACCGCAACCACCACCGCCGGCGCGGACACTGCAACCACCACCGCAGGCACGGACACCGCAAAAACCACCGCCGCCGGTACGCACACCGTAACCACCACCGCCGGCACGGACACTGCAACCACCACCGCAGGCACGGACACCGCAAAAACCACCGCCGCCGGTACGCACACCGTAACCACCACCGCCGCCGCGGACACTGCAACCACCACCGCAGGCATGGACACCGCAAAAACCACCGCCGCCGGTACGCACACCGCAACCACCACCGCCGGCGTGGACACTGCAACCACCACCGCAGGCACGGACACCGCAAAAACCACCGCAGCCGGTACGCTCACCATAACCACCACCGCCGGCGCGGACACTGCAACCACCACCGCAGACACGGACACCGCAAAAACCACCGCCGCCGGTACGCACACCGTAACCACCACTGCCGGTGCGGACACTGCAACCACCACCGCAGGCACGGACACCGCAAAAACCACCGCCGCCGGTACGCACACCGCAACCACCACTGCCGGCGCGGACACTGCAACCACCATCGCAGGCACGGACACCGCAAAAACCACCGCCTCCGGTACGCACACCGCAACCACCACCGCCGGCGCGGACACTGCCACCACCACCGCAGGCACGGACACCGGAAAAACCAACGCCGCCGGTACGCACAGCGCAACCACCACCGCCGGCGCGGACACCGCAACCACCACCGCAGGCACGGACACCGCAAAAACCACCGCCGCCGGTACGCACACCGTAACCACCACCGCCGGCGCGGACACTGCAACCACCACCGCAGGCACAGACACCGCAAAAACCATCGCCGCCGGTACGCACAGCGCAACCACCACCGCCGGCGTCGACACCGCAACCACCACCGCAGGCACGGACACAGCAAAAACCACCGCCGCCGGTACGCACACCGCAACCACCACCGCCGGCGCGGATACCGCAACCACTACCGCAGGCGCGGACACCGCAACCACCGCAACCACCACCGCTGGCGCCGCCCCGGCCTCCGCCGCGCTGTCATACAAGTGCGACAGAGTCTACTTCGACGGCAAATACTACGACAAGGAGGTGCTTAGGTCCGACATCTACGCGGAGCATATATCCTGCATGGCGAGCACCGACACGCTTTTCTTCACGAACATCACCGACGGCGACACAGTCACCACATCCTACCTCGACCTCCGCACCAAGCGGATCGTCGACATCCCCGAGGTCAGCGATGGCCGCTCCGCCGCCTTTGACCTCGAGCGAAATCTCGTCTACATAAACAGCGATAACGGCATCTACAAATTCGATCCTCGCACCGGATCCGTCGAGCCATACACGGCGATGGGTAAGAAAGTCTGGTGTATGGACTATGAACCTACGAGCAAGGCCGTCTACTACCTCACTATGGACAAACCCGACAGCGACCGGGATCCCGCGGTGTTCAGATACGACGGTAGCGAGACGACCGTGATAGCTCCGTCGAATAAATCTGTAGTTACGTTCGCCGTAAACGCGAACGAATACTTCTTCTGCAGCGACATTGCAGGGTTGTATCGGGTGGCGCGAGGCGTCAACCGCACCGAAGAGCCGTACAGCGTCGATATGGTCAAGTTCTTTTACGGCGTGAGTTTCGCGAAAGATATCAACGGCAAGATATACATAGTTGCTACGGGAGGCGTGTACCTTCCGGACAGAGAGCGAAGGACGACCTACAAGGTGGCCGATTTACCTGAAATAGCCGGTTTGACTTTCGACGCTCACAACAATCCGATATATTCGACTGATGAAAAAATTATTAGACTAATTCCCAGTAAATCTAACTGCCCTCAAAACGTAATTGATAAATAAAATTTTGCTGCACATACTTCGTTGTGCTTACTTGAATTTCAAATCAAATTTAAATTATGTCTACTTCTTATAAAAGGGAACGTCTGTCTGTATGTATGTATGTTTCAGAAACCTAATCAGCCTCGATAGTTCAGTGGTCGACTCAGTCGACTGTCGCTATTGATTGTTAAGCAACGCTGGGCCGGTCAGTCTTGGATGGGTGACCGCTCGACCGTTGGAGGCTGACCGTGGTTCGGATTCCACGTAAAACTGCAGGTCCCTTCCCTTCTTACCTTGCTAGGTGGTAGGGATCAACCCGCCCGGATTGGTATCACCGCACTGAATAAAACGTCGGTCGGAACGGCTATGTAAATAGTTTGTGTTTGTGTTGTGTGCAGCCGGCACGACCGAAGGGAAGCACTGACATGACACCTAGTTTACCCGGTGTTATGGGCTGACATCTCGGCTGACATCACGGATGTTGTAGGTGATATTGCCAACCGTGTCAGTTTAACAAAAACTCCAGAACCACTGAACAGATTTTGTTGCTGTTTGCACCAATGGAAAGAGCAGTTCTTGATTCTCACTATAGGCTAAAAGACATTAAACCCACCCTCTTCCCTTTTGCTAAATGCCATCACGCTGAATAACCTTAGGGCTGAGCACTACTGAGCAGTATCAAATAAGGTATAGTATGGACGGGAGAGAGAGAGAGAGAGAGAATATAAAAGAAGCGATCGCTTAGATTCAGATTCAAATTTTATTTTTTATGGAAACTGACACGGTTGGCTACATCACCTACAACATCCGTGATGTCAGCCCATAACACCGGGTGAACTAGGAGCCATGTCAGTGATTCCATTCATTTCAGGACGGAAAACACAAACAATTTACATAACCGTTTCAGATTCAGATATATTTATTATCATATTTGCGTTTAAATCTTATTTGCTATTAAACCGAGACTACAGCGAGCGAAGCCGCGGGAAAAAGCTAGTTTCCAATAAGAGAGCATATTTCATCAGCTAGCCGGTACCTCGGCGGCGGCGCAGCGGCGGCGCGGAGGTGGTAGTGCAACTAAGTAGGCAGTGTTGGCCCAGATGTCTACTTATACATAGGTACGCAACTGTCTGTACCGAGTTACCCAACTAGGTTGCTCCTACGTGGGGCACACTAAAAGTTTCCGGAATTAATAAGAATAAAATACTATTAAAGGTCAATAATGAATTTATTGTTTCTCAAAATATTCTCCCTTTGCGTAAATGCACTTTTTCATACGATTAAACCAATTTTGAAAACTTTTGTGCCACTCCTCCGTGGTGACCTCAGAAACGTGTTTTTCATATTCTTCGACAGCCTCTTCTGGTGATGAAAATCGTTGACCGCGTAATTGGTTCTTAATTTTTGGGAACAGAAAAAAGTCACAAGGTGCCGTCACCTGTTACTATGTCCCACACCAAATTTGAAGCGCCTTTGTTGAATTTGGTAAGCATGGCATTGCACCAAGTGACGCGGTGCGTTTTTTGAGCCTCGGTCAAATTGTGTGGGATCCACCGCGAGCACAGCTTTCTCACACCCAAATGTTTGTGTAGGATTGATTGTATTTGACTCATGCCTATGTCTAAGGATGCCCGAATCTCATGGTAGGTCACATGCCTGTCTGTTTCGATCATACGGCGCACAGCATCGATGTTTTTGTTGTTCACAGCGGTGAACGGGCGACCAGCGCGAGATTCGTCACTGAGATTGACACGACTGCGCTTGAATTCTGCAAACCAGCAATAAATAGTCGTCTTGCATGGTGCTTCATCGCCAAAAGCAGAATGAAGCCGAGCGAGGCTCTGATGAGCTGTCAAATTACACTTAAAATCGTAGAAAATCATACTACGAAAATTTTGCCGGGTTAAATTTATGCTAATGTAGACACAAAGTGTAGACACGCAATTTTTAAAATGGCGCCACAATGGAAAAAAAAATTGACAGTCAGATGAAACAAACTGCATTCTACAGCCAAAGAGTTCCATTTTTAACCCCCGACGAAAAACGGAGGGGTGTTATAAGTTTGACGTGTGTGTGTGTGTGTGTGTGTGTGTGTGTGTGTGTGTGTGTGTGTGTGTGTGTCTGTGGCATCGTAGCTCCCAAACGGATGGACCGATTTGGATGCGGTTTTTTTTATTAGGAAGCTTATTTAATCGGGATGGTTCTTAGCTATGTTTGTAATCAATTAATCAAGTAATTAAGTAATGAAAAAATTTATTATCTCAAAAAGTGGACCGATTTTCATGCGGTTTCTTTTAAAAAGCTTGAAATAAAAGTTAAATTACAAATTTAAAAAACCCCCGACCCTTAAAAAGCCAAAAATAATTTCCGTTTACTTACTTAAAGGAGTCGGGGGACCGCTAAGTAAATAAAATATAAAACTCAGAGCTGCGCGGGAATTTACTTAGCGGTCTCCCGACTCCTTTAAGTAAGTAAACGGAAATTATTTTTGGCTTTTTAAGGGTCGGGGTTTCTTAAGGGTCGGGGGTTTTTTGAATTTGTAATTTTCAAATGTTGTAATTACTTTTTAAATATTGTTTATGTAAGTGGCCAATTCCGGAAACTTTTAGTGTGCCCTATGTATCTTTCCACTACCAATGCATAGTTACTGATATTATATCATAGTCAGGTTGTCAGCCTCGGTAGCTCAGTGGTGCGGTCGGTCGACTGTTGTTAAACACACCTGGGCGCGGTCAGTACTTGGATGGTTGCCCGCTCGACCGTTGTGAGGCTGACCGTAGTGCGGATTCCACGTAAAGCTGTATGTCTCTTCCCTTCTTACCTTACTAGGTGGTACTTACTACTAGGTGGTAATTACTACTAGGTAGTAGGGTTTATCCCGTCCGGGTACCTACCACCGCACTGAATGAAACGTCGCGGTCGAAACGGCTATGTAAATAGTTCGTGTTTTCCGTCCAGTTCAGTGTAGCCGACGTGAAATGAAGGTAAGCACTGACATGGCACCTAGGTCACCCGGTGTTATGGCCTGACATCACGGATGTTGTAGGTGATGACGGGAACCGTGTTAGTTACCATAAAAAAAATTTGTAGAATTTAATACATTAAAATTATTATTTTTATGTAATCCGGTATGGGTGGCTGAATCGGAGGGGCCAAAGCACATGCTCCGACCAGCCAATATCACCTCCGAGAAGGTAGGTGCCATACCGGAGACTTCCCTTTGGATTGCTGGCTATACTGGACTAGCGGAGAGAGAACACACCCTGTGCGGCTGCTATGCGCCCATCTTATATTCAGTATGGTGGTATCAACCCAGTCGGCTATAATTTGGGCCTGCCACAAGTTTTACACCGACTCCGAACGGTGAAGCAGCAGCAAAAAAATGACAGGAACGTAGATTGGACTATCATTAAGACAAGAAAAAAATCGAGGGAGTCTGCATGTACACATGTAGCCGTCAAACTTAGTTCGTGAATTTGATGTTTGCGCAGTTTGAAACAATTTTTTCGTAAGAAAAAATTTCAACTTTGGTAGCCCATATTGCCCCACCTAAGCTTCATACAAGGTTTTGTTTGAAGTATCGAATAAAGTTAAAACCTTTGTCTGTTCGTGAGAGTTTGTCTCGATTATGCAGCGTTAACGACTAAAGCGCGAGAGGTGTTTGAAGTTTGCGTATTTTCGCATTTTTCAAAACATGCCAACTTGAAGGGCTGATTTGGGCCAGAAGGGATGGAATGACAAAATAAAAATGTATCATGTATTTGAAGTCGTCAGATGGATCTTTCATCCGACATATTTAGAATTCTTCTACGCAGTCTGGTTAGAGAGTACTAAGCGTCGCAAAGTACAAAAAAGTCTTAATTTTTTTTTAGTCGCACCCCCTTACCCGAACCCAAAGACGTTTCATCAAATTCACGTCAACAAATTTGTAAAAATCGGATTAGGTTTAGGGGTTAGAACCAACGACGTATCTCTTTGGCTAGAACACATAAATGCCCAAAGACGATTTTGTATGGAGAAAGTTAAGTTTCGCGTCGATGTAGGACGGGGTAGCATATCTGACGGCCGGCCGCAGTTAATTCATAATCATAGGACAAACTGTTGGCGTTCGGTTATGTAGGCACCGTGTCGTCGACAGAAATAGTATTTTCTCCGCTGTGGTAGAAATTCTCGGGTGTCGCTGTGGTTGAGTCACTGACCTCTAATACACCAGTACGCTGGAATGGCTTGAGACAAACTATTTTCTTTTTCACCCCCGACGTTTTGCGTACATAAGAAATACATTTTCAAGAAGAAGTTGTACGGTTTGTTTTATTATTGTTTAACCCCCGACCCAAACGAAGATCAACTATAACACCTCTTTTATATATAAGTTTAACGCGTATGTGTATGTGTGTATGGGTGCGTCTGTCTGTGGCGTAGCTCCCAAACGGGTGAACCGATTTGGGTGCGGTTTTTTTTATTAGAAAGCTGGTTTAATTGGGATGATTCTAAGCTATGTTTGTGATCAAGTAATCAAGTAATTAAGTAATCAAAAAATTTATTATCTTAAAAAGTGGGCCGATTTCTATGGTTTTTTTTTAAATCTTGAAATAAAAGTTAAATTATTACAAATTTAAAAAACCGCCGACCCTGAAAAATTCAAAAATAATCTCCGTTCACTTACTTAAAGGAGTCGGGGGACCACTATGTAAGTAAAATATAAAAACTCAAGAGCACTGGTGATCTGGCAGAAAGTCCTATCTAAATTTTTGCCAAATTCAGATTTTGGTGGTAATATGTCCTATATAATTTTTTTCACAATGTCAGGAAAAAATTCAGGCAACTTTATTCTAAAATAAACTAAAATAAAATAAAATTGTACGTGTTTTTTTTTACATTGTATGACCCTAAGTTCTGAACAAAACAGTTTCACGTCTCTTGAAAAATTTACATTTTTGAGATAGGACTTTCTGCCAGATCACCAACGTTGCTTCTCAGGTATTTACTTAGCGGTCCCCCAACTCGTTTAAGTAAACGGAAATATTTTTTTATGCTGATTTGAGTGTTGGCATTTTGGTGCTGATAGCCGTAGTGACAGCCCACGGCCCCATTAATTTCAGCTTAACAAAATAAGGCGATAACCATTTATCTAGGTATATCATCTTACTCGTAATTACTAATTTGTCACCCTCAGTAGCTCAGCGGTGCAATCGGTCGACTATCGTTCGTGATCTTAAGCACACCGTGTGGTGCCGGTACTTTAAAAGAATAGCCCCACTGCATCTCTCCTCGTGTATATCGTAAAAGGCGATAAAGGAATATGACTCCCTTCTTATATACTACGTGGTAGGGTTTAAGCCGCCCGGGTTCGTACCACCGCACTGAATGAAAGGTCGGTCGAAACGGCTATGTAAATAGTTTGTGTTTTCCGTCCAGTTCAGTATAGCCGGCACGATCGAAATAAAAGCACTGACGTGGCACCAAGTTCATCCGATGTTATGGGCTGACATCACGGATGTTGTAGGTGATGTAGCCAACCGTGTCAGTTTCCATAAAAAAAGCATACCTGGGCGCGGTCAGAACTTGGATGGCTGAGCGTTCGACCGTTGTTGCAGGCTGGCCGTGGTTCGGACTCCACTTAAAACTGTAGGTCCCTACAATTCTTACCTTACTAAGTTTATCCCGCCTGGCTTGGTACCACCGCACTGAATGAAACGTCGGTCGAAACTGCTATGCAAATAGTTCGTATTTTCCGTCCAGTTCAGTGTAGCCGACATGAAATGAAGGTAAGCACTGACATGGCACCTAGTTCATCCGGTGTTATGAGCTGACATCACGGATGTTGTAGGTGATGTATCGAACCGTGTCTGTTAAAAAAAATCGCGTAATATTATAGCAATGGGCGGCGCGCAGAGCTTAGCTGCGCGCACGCACTGGAAGTGTAGTATCGGCACGTCACGTGATCACTTCCCTCTTCCCGCGCATCTGCAATCAGCGCACGCGACTACGGCGAGAGCGCAGTCCGGTCGAGCTGCTGACAGCAGCTCGACGATAACTGTCATGCGCACAGTGTGCGCATGACAGTTATCGTGCGATGGCGCCATGCCAGCAGATTTGCGGACTGTTTGCCAGGCTGTCTTGATGTCTAGCCCGTTGATACGACGTGTGAAGACACCCAGTTTAAAGGATTCGGGAAACACCCGTTGACGTTCATTTGTAGGACATACATAGTTCTTACAGCATATAAAGGATGTTTTAGGATAGGGTTTCGTAACTTCAGGGTTCGAAAGGGGTTCACATTTGAAGAAGAAAAGCTCTGTGACTTTTTCCCAGATTCGGTCATTTTATAGTACTTTTTGGTGAAAATCGCTTCATCGAGATTTTGTGGCATGATATCAAAAGAAAAAGGTAACTGGACTCGGTCTGTAAGAGGTATGTGCACTGATGCACTCCCTAGACCTAGACATGACTGTTGCCAAATCTCACTGTCCATCGAGTTTGTATTACAATTTTCAATTTTTGTATGAAAAAAAAAACACGAAATTTCTATTTGAGTGAGAAGGATTTTTTTCTTCTAATAATGAGTACTTTCTATTCCTGAAGTTTCTCAAGCCTATCCTGAAACACCCTGCATATGTGAAGGAGGTATGTTTAGGGTTCCGTGTTAAAATCAGGAACTCTATTGCATCCGACATACCTATCCTTGTTTAGACCTCTGTGAATAGAATACATCTTTTAAATTTCAAATTACTTAATATTACTAAGTCTACAACGTCTGTCTGTCTGTCTGCATTTCACATTACCTAATATTACTAAGTCTACAACGTCTGTCTGTCTGTCTGCATTTCACATTACCTAATATTACTAAGTCTACAACGTCTGTCTGTCTGTCTGTCTGTCTGTCTGTCCGTCCGTCCGATGGCTATATCTTTGGAACCGTAATAGCTATCCGGTTGAATTTTTCACAGAATATGGGTTATCTAGCGGCGGGTGGCCGAGTGGTTTGGGCATCGGCTTCTCGTGCGGGAGGTCCGAGGTTCGAATCCAACCGGCGTGTACCAATGAGTTTTTTCTGACGAAAAAATTTACGTGCATACCTACACCTGCTGCTTCACCGTTCGGAACCGGTGTAAAACTGTAGGTCCCTCCCCTTGCCCCTTACTAGGTGGTAGGCTCAAATTGTAGCCGACTGGGTTGGTACCACCGTGCAGGATGTGAGATGGCCGCATAGCAACCTCGGTTGTGTTCTCCTCTAGTCCAGTATAGCCAGCAATCCAGGGAAGTCTCCGGTATGGCCCCTACCTTCTCGGAGGTGATATTGGCAAGTCAGAGCATGTGCTTTGGCCCCTCTGACTCAGCCACCCATACCGGATTACATAAAAAAAAAAAAAATTGTGCGGATATAACAAAAAAAAATATTTAAAAGGGAAAAATTAAGGGAAACGGGTTTTTCAACTTTTTTTTTTTTTGTGATGCCGAAACCTCTCGTTGCGCGAGTCAGACTCGCACTTGGCCGCTTTTTTTCTCTGTAATACAGTATGGTCATTGTACACGAATATAAACGGGCTAATTTTTTATTTAGCAGAATTATTGTTTATTGACCCTTATAAGTTAACATAACATCACGAACGAACTGCTGTATCAGTGTCATCATCACGCACACAATGAAACGCCCTGACAAACATGAATAACATTTATTTGTACACGAGACATTTTTGCAAACAAATTACATAGTACAGTACGTCATGCTGTACTTATCACTCCGGCCCAAGGGGCCTCGCGCCTCGAAATTTCATTCAGCTTTGATTCATGAAAAATATTCATAGACCCCGAGTAAATAAGTTTCGACTTAATCAAAGGCAAACTAAAGCATACTATAAAGCCTTTATCAGACATAAGGATTAACAGCCCATAAAACCTTGGTGAACTAGGTGCCGTGTCAGTGCTTCTCTTCGGTCATACCTCTTTTAGCAGGTAACAAGTAGGTAACGATACGCTAAGAGGTGTATGTGTATCAGATACTGATCACGTCCCCATACCAATTTTTTTAACGATATAAAAAACCTACTCACTCCTCAAATTTAATACGTGAAGTGCGCGTATTTCACCTTAATAAGTATGTTCTTTATATCGTAAAAAAATAGGTATGGGAACGTGATCAGTATCTGATACACATACACCCCTTAGCGTATCGTTACCTACTGTTGAAATACCTTATATAATACTTAGTACTTATATATCTATATAAGTGTATACAGTAATTAAGATGCAACAATTCGTGCTTGTTCTGGAAGAAACACCTATATACCTACATACATTTTGTAAATATGTACGTTTATATAAACCAAAAGTGTGTATATATATACAAATTATCACTGTACTTATGTACATGGGCATACAGCATAAATGTACACCCTGTCATTACTCATTACTATATACCTCTACTATGTACACAATAAGTTTTTTTATGGAAACTGACACGGTTGGCTACTTCACCTACAACATCCGTGATGTCAGCCCATAAAACCTTGGTGAACTAGGTGCCGTGTCAGTGCTTCTCTTCGGTCATGCCGGCTACACTGAACTGTACGGAAAACACGAACTATTTAAATAGCCGTTTCAACCGACCGTTCATTCAGTGCGGTGGTACCAACGCGGGCGGGTTAAACCCTACCACCTAGTAAGGTAAGAAGGGAAGGGACCTACAGTTTTACGTGGAATCCGAACCACGGTCAACCTCCAATGGTCGAGCGATCAAATGCTCACGTCCTTTTTTTATGTACACCAACATGGCTGGCTGTGTTGAGGGACCAATAGTACAGTCGACAGAGCCAAAAGCACCTCTCCTCGCGAAACCACGCTCAGAGAGGCGCCATGCCAGCAGATTTGCGGACTGTTGCTAGGCTGTCTACACGTTGATAGGGCACGTTTATAGACACCCAGCTTGAAGGATTCGGGAAAAACACTCGCCGGAAGACAGTTCCACACCCTAGCGGTGCGACTGGGCCGAAAAGCCCAATGCGTCTGTATTAATATCTGCGGTCTCGCAGAGTGACAACACAGTGTCCTCGGCAAAATAGATGGATTCCCTACGAGCTCCGCATCTGTAATCAGCGCGATTGCACAACACAACTGCGCGCACGCTTGTCGGAGTATTGTAATGCGCGGTGCAGTAAGTAAGCACAGCAGGATGCCGATATGTCGAATTAGCAACAATGATCGAATACCGATACACTTTCTACTGCGTGCGTTCTGAGTTGATAGCGCCCTCCCCGCACTCACACCGCGGCCAGCACCAGAGGCGGCGCAAGGCGTGGGCGACGTGGGCGACCGCCCACGGCCTCCGGCCCAAGGGGCCTCGCGCCTCGAAAGTTCATTCAGCTTTGATTCATGAAAAATATTCATAGACCACGAGTAAATATGTTTCGACTTAATCAAAGGCAAACTAAAGCATACTGTAAAGCCTTTATCAGACACAAGATGGGAAAGCAGGACAGAGGCACTGAAGGCTGTATTATTGCAATTTGATTATGTTTACTTTTATCCACGAAAGGTATGCTGACAAAAATGTGTGATTTGATCGGTATACCGGAAATCCATTTCAACAGTGAAAATCCATCAAATCCATCCTCTAGTGCCACCAGACAGGGTCTTGCAAAATATATCTTGCCCACATCAAATTTAGGCCTTGCCCCGCCACTGGCCAGCACGCCCAGCTCACGTAACCGCGTGCGAGCTGCTCGCGCTCCGCCAGACTCCGCGGACCCCGGCGCGTGCGCAACTGCGGCTGCGCAGTTACGCAGCGCGGCGCGTGGGCGGGGCGACATCGCTTCCGTTAAATCATCTAACCCTTTTAAAACTACTCGTGTTAGAATTAATTAGGAAAAAACACTACATCGTTAATAGAATAGAAATTCAAAGAACAGTAAGAGGTAACTGTGGGCTCAGGAAGCACTGACTCGTACGTTTTTTTTATCGATGTGGCATCGTTTGTCTAACGATGCCCGTGGACATTCTGTGGTGCACGGGAATTGCGAATGTCATACCGGCCTGACTGGAGTCTTTTCACGCCGCTTTTAACCCCAGGCTGTCCTTGGGAGGAAATAGATGGGCAGGGAGTGCGTTCCACATTTTCCCGGTTCTGTGAATAAAATACCTACAGAACCGATTGTTTCCACGCATCCGTGGTAGATCGATTGAATAGGGGTGCATCCCCTGCCCAGTACGCGTAGTGCGGAGGTGGAATCGCGTTAAACTTAGTTCACCAAGTTGTTATAGGTTGACATGATGGATGTAGTAGGTGATGTAGCCAAACGTGTCAGTTCCCATAAAAAAATAAACAAATGTATAAATCGATACATAAAATTAGATGCACAAGAAAGTTAATGAAAGCAATAGTAAAAGAAACATGAATAGTAAAAGGGAAAGATGAAGAAACCAATAAACATGACAATGTTGAAAAGAGAGAATCAATGAGCTCTACAGAATAACTTTATGACTAGTTCAGTTTGTTCGAATTTCAGAATCATCTTACAAAACTTGCTCCGCCCGACCGAATCCAATACAAAGCTACTTACACCCAGTCCACTTATACACTACACAGTATTAGGAGGCGTTACGTCCAGCGCCTTCACAGTGCGCGTGCGCCGACACTACACTCTGCCGCCTCACCCGGAGTAGTTGATGCTGTAGGAGCCGCTGTTCGGGTCGAAGTTCTGCGCGGGGTGACCGAAGAACGGGTTGTAGTTGCTGGACTGGTATTGCGGCTGCTGGTATTGTTGCGGCTGCTGATACTGCTGCGGCTGCTGGTACTGTTGCGGCTGCTGGTACTGTTGCGGCTCCTGGTACTGTGGTTGCTGATACTGCTGCTGCTGGTACTGCGGCTGCTGATACTGCTGCTGCTGGGTGGGTTGCGGCGTGTAGGCCTGGTATGAGAACAGCGGCTGCTGGTGGTAGACCTGGCTCTGCGGCCGGGCCCCGCCGATCCGCTGCGGGAAGTTGTCGAGGAGCGATGTCTGCTGGCGGTAGGCCGGCTGCGGCTGAGGCTCGTCGTACTGCGGCTGCTCGCGGTACTGCTGAGGTTCCACCGCCTTGTGGTACTGGCGGAAGGCGGGCGGGAGCGAGAGTTGCTGCTGGCCGCCGGCGCGGAGCTTGGCCGGGCGCGCCGCCTGGTTGTACTTGGGGTCGTCGTAGATGCGAGGGTCCTCGCGATACTGGCCGTCGTCGACGTCTCCCGGGCCCAGCTCGTTAGTCGGCTCGTTCAGTGACGGTGGTGCCACCACGATACCAGCTCCTGGACACACACACACATAATATGAGTTTTTAAATTACCGTGGTTGTTAGACATTGTTTTAAATTAAAGCAGCTTTACTCACGGTTCCACGCCGAGCTATGTGGCTCGACGTTTCGGGCCAAGCGTATGGCCCATCTTCATGAGCACTCTGCCTAGTGCGACGGTTGGCAGAGAACACAGGGAACAGAGGTTGGTTCTCTGCCAAACGTCGCACTAGGCAGAGTGCTCATGAAGATGGGCCGTAGCTCGGAGTGGAACCGTGAGTAAAGCTGCTTTAATTTAAAACAACACACACATAAGGTTGATCCAGAGTGCACTTCATTTGTTTGTTTGTTTGTTTTAGTACTTAACGTGTCTAATGACGCCCATGGACCAGGGAAGCACTGACATGGAACCTAGTTCACCCGTTGTTATGGACTGACATCACGGATGCTGTAGGTGACGTAGTCAACCGTGTGATTCCATAAAAAAACTGAACGGAAAACACGAACTATTTACATAGACGTTTCAACCGACCTTTCATTCAGTGCGGGGGTACTCACCCGGGCGGGTTAAACCCAACCACCTAGTAAGGTAAGAAGGGAGGTGACCTAACGGTAGAGCGGTCATCCATCCAAGTACTGGGCGCGGTCCGCCCGCACCGCTGAGCTACCGAGGCTGACAACTAAGTAATGCAATTTGTACACACGGGCGTGTAGGTACTAACTAATGCAGTACCCGCTCGCGTGACGTAAGGCTTACATACCGACTTTGAAGTGATTTGGGTCGGTCACCTTGACTGTAGGTACGGCCGCCGCATTCGGACTACATTACGACGACTCAGCGCGACTAGAGAGAATGTCGTCGAATAGTTAATTAGGAATGCGGACTATTTTTTATTATGAGCCGATCGAGCTGGTGAACTTTAATGGACAAACTGAATTGGCTCAAATTTACTTTAATTACTTCGGCATTTAATCTATTTTTATTTACTTGGCCTTTATCGCGCGTAAACACCTACGAACGTTACATATGTAAAGTAAGTAAGTAAAAAAGTGTTTATTTCACAGTCAAGGCTATAATGATACATCGTAATAATAAATCTGTAAGGGATGGTCATGATGTAAGTTACTTTGGTATCTGAGATATTGCGTAGAATCTATGTATGATACAAAAACTAAATTGACGATTTTTAGAAATCTGTTTTGTATGTATGTTTGTATGTATGGATGGATGGATGGATGTTGAAGGTGATGTAGCCAACCGTGTCAGTTTCCATAAAAAACATGTATGTTCCTCCATAACTCTTAAACCGATCATTCGAATTCGATGAAACTTAGTACACGCACATTTTACTATACGAGACACAACACAGGATAGGCTATAGTTTCGGGTACCCGAATTGTTCCGCGCGCCGATATAAAGGTACGGTAGCGGGCTTACTGACTTTCTTCTTTTTAAATACGAATTTCACGCGAGCGAAGCCGCGGTTAAAAGTTAATAAGGAATACGACTTGCACACAGTACCTTGGGGCTCGAAGCCTCGCTTGCTGCCGGCTCCGTAGCTGATCTCGCGCTGCTTGCCGGTGTCGTCGATGTAGCCGTACTTGCCCGCAACGTCACCGTTCGGGTACTTGGTCTCGATCTTGAAGCTGCCGTCGGCGGCCTCGTAGCCGAAGCTGTAGGAGCCGTCGTCGTTCTGCTTGTTGATCTGCTTGAGTATGGGCACGGGCGTGGTGGCGGGGCCGTGTTGCGCGTGCGCAGCCGCCGCCAGCAGTGCCAGCGCGGCCAACGTCATCTGCAACAGACACAACACGCCGCGTCAGGCTCGCTCACTCGTCGCTTCCTCGAGTACGGTCGATCTCAGTAAGAAAATATTGTATTGTGTTTTTTAGGGTTCCGTATCAGGTACGGGACCCTATTACTAAGCCTACGCCGTCTCTCTGTCTGTCTGTCGTCTGTCTGTCCGTCCGTCCGTCTGTCCGAGGGTTGTATCTCTTGAACCGTAATTGGTAGCCCGTTGAAATTTTCACAAAAATGTGTTATTATGGCCGATATAACAACAAATAATAAAAATAAGAAAAAGTCAAAAATTCACGGGGGTTCCCATAGAAGAAACCAAAAAGTGCATGCGCGCGCGCCATCTACCGAATAGATTATGAAGCATGACATTAACTAATATGAAGCATTTCATAACACGCCATCTAGATGGCGTGAGTAGCGCTGGCCGTGACATGGCGATACGAGACCCTCGTTGCGCGAGTTCGACTCGCACTCGGCCGATTTTTTATGGAAACTGACACGGTTGGCTATATAACCTACAACATCCGTGATGTCAGCCCATAACACCGGGTGAACTTGGTGCCACGTCAGTGCTTCCCTTCGGTCGTGCCGACTACACTGAACTGGACGGAAAACACAAACTATTTACATAGCCGTTTCGACCGACATTTCATTCAGTGCGGTGGTACCAACTCGGGCGGGTTAAACCCTACCACCTAGTAATATAAGAAGGGAGTCATATCCCTTAGTCGCCTTTTACGACATACACGTGTTGTGTTGTGTTGTGTTGTGTTGTGTTGTTTTGTGTTGTGTTCAATATATTTATTGCACTGAAATAAAAATATGAGCAAAAGGTAACACTTAATGGCTCTAGGCATTTTCTACCAGAATAACTTTGGTGTATGATAACTGCTAGGTGAGTGGCGAAAGAAATATGCATACCACTGAGATACCGAGACAAGACCACCATCTGTCTTGTCAGCCTCAGTAGCTCAGTGGTGCGGTCGGTCGACTGTAGGTCGGATCATAAGCACACCTAGACGCAGTCAGTGGATGGATGGGGTGGCCGCTCGCTCGAACGTTGGAGGCTAACGTTGGTTCGGATCCCACGTAAAACTGTAGGTCCCTTCCCTTCTTACCTTACTTGGTGTTAGGGTTTAACTCGCCCGTGTTAATACCACCGTACTGAATGGAAAGTCGGTCGAAACGGCTATTGTAAATAGTTCGTGTTTTCCGTCCAGTTCAGTGCTGCCGGCACGACCGAAGACAAGCACCTGACATAGCAACCAGTTCACCATGGTGTTATGGGCTGACATCACGGATGTAGTAGGTGATGCAGCCAACCGTGTCAGTTTCCATTAAAAAAAAAACCGGCCAAATGCGAGTCGAACTCGCGCACTGAGGGTTTCGTATCGCCATGTCATGGTCAGCGCCACTCACGCCATCTATGGTGTGTTATGAAATGCTTCATATTAGTTAAATGTCATGATTAGTTAAAATGCTTCGCGCTCTATTCGGTAGATATAGCGCGCATACACTTTTTAGTTTCTTCTATGGGAACCCCCATGAATTTTTAACTTTTTCTTATTTTCATTATTTGTTGATATATCGGCCATATTAACACATAGTATTGTGTGAAAATTTGAACGGGCTACCTATTACGATTCCAGAGATACAGCCCTCGGACAGACGGACAGACAGACAGACAGACGGCGTAGGCTTAGTAATAGGGTCCAGTACCAGATACGGAACCTTAAAAATCGAAGAACGCCACTTGATGGGCGAGCGGTTCCCATGGGCACGTGCCGAGCGCGAGCGTGAAATTGCGCGGCGCCGAGTTGAGTGAGGTAAGCGCTCTCGTTCCGAGCGATTAGCCCAGCTTCACTCGTTCGGCTTTGTCTCAGTGCTGGTCGCGCGCGGTGGTGAACAAGGTCACTGTTTCTAGAGCGCGCTGCTGGGTCGAGAGCGGTCACCGCACCTCGCCCGCACGTAGGGCTACCATACGTCAGAATTTGTCCTGACGTGTCAGGATGTTTAGGGTTCCGTATCCGGTACGGGACCCTATTACTAAGCCTACACCGTCTGTCTGTCTGTCTGTCCGTCCGTCCGTCTGTCTGTGCGAGGGCTGTATCTCTTGAACCGTAACAGGTAGGCCGTTGATATTTTCACAGAATATGTGTTATTATGGCCGATATAACAACAAATAATAAAAATATGAAAAAGTAAAAAAATCACGGGGTTCCCATATAAGAAACCAAAAAGTGTTTGCGCGCGCGCCGTCTACCGAATAGAGTGTGAAGCATTTTATCTAATCATGACATTTAACTAATATGAAGCATTTCATAACACGCCATAGATGGCGTGAGTGGCGCTAACCATGACATGGCGATAAGGAACCCTCTGTGCGCGAGTTCGACTCGCACATGGCCGGTTTTTTAGGCTCTTATCAGGATTGCGGCCGGATTTTGGAACTGTTGGGATTTTTCGATTTTTCAATGAAGTACAGCAAATTTTTTAATTATTATTTTTTTATTATTATAAAGTTATACAAACGGTAATGTAAAATTACTAATTAGAGTAAACTACAGAGCACAATATAAACTTAAACAGAAACATAATCATCTTTACCAACAACTTTGGTAATATGAGGCAAATTAACTAAGTTTAAATTACATATAGATTTTTACCATCATACCATGTCCATGGGCGTCGTTAGACACCTTATGGGTGGCTACCAACCCGGGCGGGTTAAACCCTACCACCTAATCTATACATATAATAAAATCGTAGAGGTAAGAAAGTCTGTACATTGAATGTATTCGGAAAAAAACTAACCAGGGTGGCTTAAAATGAGATACTGAACATGTTAGAACAGTTTTTAAATTTTTTGTTTGTTTGTTTGTTTGTTGGTTTGTTGGTTTGTTTGTTTGTTTGTTTGTCTGTACGCGCATCACGCAAAAACCACTGAACGGAATTAGACGAAACTTTGTATAGTGGCAGTTTATATGCCGGGTTAACATAATACGTAAAAAAAATTGACAAAAATAAAAAAAAATTAACAATTATAAACATTATTGCGCGTTTAAAATCACGTAGTCCAAAGTAAAGGTAAAAACAATTTTAAATGTCATGTTGACAACGGAGAACTGTCATCTCGACGTGAGCTGGCCGGTGACAAATTGTTTGATAAATAAAAATAATAATTGAAAGTAGAAGTTATGTCGCTGCCATTGGTGCAATAAAATTTATATATCTGTTGCCCGCGGCTTCGCTCGCGTGAAATTCGTATTTAAAAAAAAGAAAGTAAGTAACTAAAGGCGGGCCCGAAGGCGGATCTGCGCTCACGTAAACGATATTCTTTCTCGATGAAAGTAACTAAGGGCGAGGCGAAAGGCGGAGCTGATTTCAGGAAGAAGAAAAACATTCTTGAAGGAAATAAGTAACTAAGGGCGAGGCCGAAGGCCGAGCTCTATTCTGGAAGACCATAAACCTTCTCGAAGAAAGTAAGTAACAATGGGCGAGGCCGCAGGCCGAGCTGCGTTCAGGAAGAAGCTAAACCATCTTGAAGAAAGTAAGTAACTAAGGCGAGGCCGAAGGCCGAGCTACGTTCGGATAATTGAAAAACCATCTCGAAGAAAGCAAGTAACTAAGGGCGAGGCCGAAGGCCGAGCTGCGTTCAGGAAGAAGCTAAACCATCTTGAAGAAAGTAAGCAACTAAGACGAGGCCGAAGGCCGAGCTACGTTCTGACAAATGATAAACCATCTCGAAGAAAGCAAGTAACTAAGGGCGAGGCCGAAGGCCGAGCTGCGTTCAGGAAGAAGCTAAACCATCTCGAATAAAGTTAATTAACATTAAGATTGAGTTAACTTAATTTAAATTTTATTATAAAGTCCACGCTTCTAACGGCAAATATACCGTGCATCCTAGAACCTCGCGGTTATTCCCGGCTGGATGGCAAGAGGCCCGATGCTAGAGACCTTAGTGCCATGGACTAAGGGTAGTTCTTTGATGTGGGACGCCACTTTGGTTCTCACATTGGCTCCAAGTCACGTTAGGACATAGCGGCTGGCGCGGCCGAGGCTGGGGGGGAGAGCCTCCAACGCAGCAAATATAGAAATATAATTCAAGATTTCGAATTTGTTGCGTTTGCGGTTGAAACCCTCGGTCCGTGGAGCAGTGAAGCCAAAAGAGGCTTGAGCTGGTTGACGCAACTGGTGTCCCGTCATCAAGGGCTTATGTACTTCATTCAAAGGGTAAGCCTTGCCATCCAGCGGGGTAATGCCGCAAGTGCTCTAAGAACATTTGAAAATGCCCGTTTTGATAGTTATTTTAATGTTTGTTAGGTAGTTTTAATTCTTTAGTTATTAATATTACTTTTTTATTTATATGAAATAAATAGATTGAGTAAACGATATTATATTCTATCGAAGAAAGGAAGTCTTTAAGGGCGAGGCCCGAAGGCGGAAGAGGGTTTTTGGTTTACCTGAACGCAGCTCGGCCTTCGGCCTCGCACTTAGTTCCTTCCTTTCTTCCAGAAGGTTTGTCGTCTTCCTGAACGCAGCTCGGCCTTCGGCCTCGCCCTTACTTACTTCCTTTATTTGAGAAAGGTTTATCGTTTACCTGAAAGCAGCTCGGCCTTCGGCCTCGCCCTTAGTTAGTTACTTTTTTTAAGAAGGTTTATCGATTACCTGAACGCAGCTCGGCCTTCGGCCTCGCCCTCAGTTACTTACATTCTTCTTTGGAATACGAATTTCACGCGAGCGGAGCCGCGGGCTCAGCTAGTAATATATAAGAAGGCAGTCATATCCCTTGGGCGCCTTTTACGACACCTCTCGCATGCGAAGCGTTGTTCAATCCGAGGTTCAATCCGAATCGGCGCCACGCGATGCGCGAAGTAAGCTAAGTGAGCACTAAGGGCGCGTTTATTTGACACGAATTATTTCGTGCTTCCGCCGCGCGTTTGCCGCGCGTTCGCTGCGCTCTCGTGTACAGTAACGGCGAATGTGAACTTTATGTACTACGTACAACATTCAAATTCCTCGCAATCATCTAACCACGCGACGGTCGCGTGAAAAACGCGCGGAGGCCGCGCGGACGCCGCGCGGACGCCGCGTGGTTAGGAGATTGCGAGGAATTTGAATGTTGTGCGTTGTACATAAAGTCCACATTCGCCGTTTCTGAACACGAGAGCGCAGCGAACGCGCGGTAAACGCGCGGCGGCCGCACGAAAACTTTCGCGTCGTTTAACTGCAGCCTCATTATACCGCGTACAACTATATGACCAGTAAAGCACTGCTCCCTATAGCAGAGCCGTATCGGCTCGTTTAGGGAGTTGGGCGCAAACCTTTGCTCATTGGTCGGACTATTTGTGTGATTGTTTTATTTATACTTGTTATGTAATATTATGCAACATGATGATATTGTTTAATAATTATTGTTGTAAAAATCGGATCGGCAATTTCAAATAAAAACTCTTTGACTTTGACTTTGGCTTTGAGCTGTCGCGCTTCCGGGTGAGGCGAACGAGTGGCGCGGTAGACTCTATGGACGGGGTAGCGTCTCGCGTCGGCGGCTGGGTGAAAGGAATGCGCGTGCGCCGGATATTGTTAAACGTGAAGGGCAGCGCGCGGACAGTTGCCGGTCTGTACTTACGTACACAGTCATAGTAGACGCCGGCGCAGGCGCAGGTAGGTACAGAACGTTCACATTTATTTAAGCTCTAGCTTTTTTGGCTAATCTGAGCTCTGTGTTGCCATAGTTACTCTGTAGGATTCCCTATTTGAATATATTTATCAATTTAAAAGACATGATGTGTCGTGGGACACCGTGTTGGAACGAAGTTTCTTTCGCTATATATTATGTATTAAATAACAGGCACAATAAAATACATTAACAGCGTTTGAGACTAATTAAATAAAAAATAAATATAAATAAATATAGGTAGCTTATTTCTGACTGCTCTGCTCATAGTTAGTAATAATCCCAATGTAGCGGGAAAATACAATGACATATGTCAGAGGAGAGAATAAACATTTGTATACTAGATAGCTCATAGCTCATTAGGTCATTAGGCAGCTTATAGCTAATTGCTCTTCTCATAGTTAGTAATGCCAACCTAGCGGGAAGATACAATGACATATGTCAGACGTATAATGACTGTGAACATTCTGCAGTATAAACATTTGTATACTATATAGATTATAGCTCATTAGGTAGCTTGTAGCTCATTGCTCTACCCATAGTAAGTAATGCCAACCTAGCGGGACGATACAATGACATATGTCAGACGTATAATGACTGTGAACATTCTGCTGTATTAACATTTGTATAATATATAGATTATAGCTCATTAGGTAGCTTGTAGCTCATTGCTCTACCCATAGTAAGTAATGCCAACCTAGCGGGAAGATACAATGACATATGTCAGACGTATAATGACTGTGAACATAAACATTTGTATACTATATAGATCATAGCTCATTAGGTAACTTATAGCTCATTGCTCTACTCATAGTAAGTAATACCAACCTAGCGGGAAGATACAATGGCATATGTCAGACGTATAGTGACTGTGAATATTCTGTAGTATAAACATTTGTATACTATATAGATCATAGCTTATTTGCTAGCTTGTAGCTCATTGCTCTACTCATAGTTACTAATGCCAACCTAGCGGGAAGATACAATGACATATGTCAGAGGTATAGGCATGTACGTAGGTAGACAGACACGGCACGATCGCCTGGAGCAGTGTCGAGCGGCAACTCGCATTGGCAACTACAAATGTATGAACCGCGCCTTTCCCGCGCGACCGGTTCTCCTGCGTTTAGTTGGAGACAAAGATTATTATTATCATATTTCAATTCCTACGCAACTCGACATTCTTTAGTAGATTACGCCCGAGAGGGAAGCGGCCACACTTCCTGCTCCACTATTTACTTGTTAGGGTTCAGTAGCCAGTTTTCGTCTCTATCTCTATCTTATCTATCTCTACTTCTTATAAAAGGGAACGTCTATCTGTATGTATCGCACTGGGCACTGAGCAGGGATTGCATCTATACGCTGGACTTATCCCGGATGCGTACCAATCGATTCTGCAGATCTTTCCTCTACAGAACCGGTAAACTCTGGAACGCTCTCCCTGCGCATAAATCCCCCCCCCCCCCCCCCCCCCCCCCCAAGTACAGTCTCGGATCCTTCAAGAGGGGCGTGGATGGGCACCTGTCAGGCCGGCATGGGATTCGCAACCCCTGCATACGACCGAATGCCCATGGGCGTTGTTAGACACCTTATGGGTGGCTCGGCGCCATATGTAGCGCTTTGAATAAAAAAAAATAAACAGAACACAACACAACACACAACACAAAAAAATACAACAAAACGATATTTGCAACATAATAACGCTACGGTGCTACGAGTCGAGTGCTACGAGCTACGACGCGACGACGCTCCCCACTCCGCCCGCGCGCGCCCCGAGGCCGCTCGTAGCGCGCGCTACGAATTTTCAATACGCCGCGCCGCGCCGCGCCGTTATTTAAAAATCTCAACTTAAAAAATGTCTATCTCCAAAAGTACTCGAACTTTTTAAATTATTTTAACGGCATGTTCGTTTAGATTAGGTTCATAATGTTTTAATGTTTGCGGAAGTGTCTGGAAGAGTCGCCCTAGACGCACGTACCTGGACCAGATCGGGCATGTGCTCAAAAAGGGTCAAGTGCGTAGTATAGAATAATTCTAGAAATCATCAATTTAGTTTTAATATACATAGAGTGCGCACAAACGCAGTATCTCATAAAACATAGTAACTAACTCCATGACCTTCCCTTACAGATTTTTTATTAGGATAGCTTTTGCCCGCGGCTTCGCTCGCGTGAAATTGGTATTTAAAAATAAGAACCGTGTTTGTACCGTGTGGTACCGTGTGGGGCCGGTACTTTAAAAGAATAGCCCCACTGCATCTCTCCCCGTGTATGTCGTAAAAGGCGACTAAGGGATATGACTCCCTTCTTATATCACTAGGTGGTAGGGTTTAACCCGCCCGGGTTGGTACCACCGCACTGAATGAAAGGTCGGTCGAAACGGCTATGTAAATAGTTTGTGTTTTCCGTCCAGTTCAGTGTAGCCGGCACGACCGAAGGGAAGCACTGACGTGGCACCAAGTTCACCCGGTGTTATGGGCTGACATCACGGATGTTGTAGGTGATGTAGCCAACCGTGTCAGATTCCATAAAAAAAAAAAAAAAAAAAAAGAAAGTCAATAAGCCCGCTACAGTACCTTTATTTCGGTGCGCGTAACAATTCGGTTGTATGAGAGCCACATCTTAGCGTAACCGGAACTGAATTTTATTTAGCCTATCCGGTGTCCCGTATAGGTTAGACTGACCTTTTTTATAGTGAACTAGCCTTTGCCCGCGGCTTCGCTCGCGTAAAATTCGTATTTAAAAAGAAGAAAGTAAGTAAGCCCGCTACCGTACCTTTATTTCGGCGAGCGGGACAATTCGGTTTGTATGAGAGCCACATCTTAGCGTAACCGGAACTGAATATTATTTAGCCTATCCTGTGGCATGTGCTTGTACTTAGTTTAATCGAATTCGAATGATCGGTTTAAGAGTTATGGAGGAACATACATACATACAGAAAAGATTTCTAAAAATCGTCAATTTAGTTTTAGTAACATACATAGAGTCTGCAAACGCAATATCTCATAAAACAAAGTAGCTCACTCCATGAACATCCCTTACAGATTTATTATTAGTATTAATTTGATTGGAGGAATGGTTAAGGAAATGTGATTGTTAATAGTTTTATTTACTTTACTTAGGTAGGTACTTGTCTTTTCTGTTGTATTTCGTTTTTTTGTTTTGTTTTCGATCTTGTACATATTATTTGTTGTGTTTAAGTGAATTGGTGCATGGGCGGTAGCATGGGTGCGGGGCATGGAATGGCACACTTAATATATAGGTATATATAAAAATACCGTGTGGTGCCGGTACTTAAAGTACCGTGTGGTGCCGGTACTTAAAGTACCGTGTGGTGCCGGTACTTAAAGTACCGTGTGGTGCCGGTACTTAAAGTACCGTGTGGTGCCGTTACTTAAAGTACCGTGTGGTGCCGGTACTTAAAGTACCGTGTGGTGCCGGTACTTAAAGTACCGTGTGGTGCCGGTACTTAAAGTACCGTGTGGTGCCGGTACTTAAAGTACCGTGTGGTGCCGGTACTTAAAGTACCGTGTGGTGCCGGTACTTAAAGTACCGTGTGGTGCCGGTACTTAAAGTACCGTGTGGTGCCGGTACTTAAAGTACCGTGTGGTGCCGGTACTTAAAGTACCGTGTGGTGCCGGTACTTAAAGTACCGTGTGGTGCCGGTACTTAAAGTACCGTGTGGTGCCGGTACTTAAAGTACCGTGTGGTGCCGGTACTTAAAGTACCGTGTGGTGCCGGTACTTAAAGTACCGTGTGGTGCCGGTACTTCAAAAGAATAGCCCCACTGCATCTCTCCCCTTGCATGTCGTAAAAGGCGACTAAGGGATAAGGACAAGATATCGTGCTAAAGGGCGACGGGCTCGCCACCTCTCACCTTGGCACGGTACTTCCACCGAGTCATGCAGCAGGTGGGTCTTCGTGCCTTACTTGCTGCTTGATCGATTTAATCTTGTTCGAATACTTTGCGAAACGTGGTGGTCGGTGTTGTGCTGTAATTTACTAGAGTACTTGCAGCACAACACCGATTACTCTGCTTACCCCGATTGTCGGGATTCAGCGTGTGTGATATGTATGTATATGTATGTATATAAAAAATATTGGGAATGTTTTTTATGTGTTTCGCATCCATGTTGTTGATAATGTATTCAGTTCACTTTATGAAAAAATGTTAAAAGGGGCGAACTGAAAAACAGCGCTGTAGGGAACGTTCCCACAGCAAAAATGCTCAGTTGGTTCCTCTTTCTCCTTCAGGTTTCTTTCTGTTATCATTTTTCTTGTTTTCGTTTTATATTTACCTATAGGAGAAATAAATATTTTCATTTCATTTCATTGATACATAATTTTGGCATTGAAATATGAAGCTGAATGCGGCGGACTGTGAACTTGATCTCAATCTGCAACGAGTATTTGATATGTTGTATCACGTGATGAGCGGGTGGACATGCGCGGACGGGGCGGCGGCGCGTGCGCAGGAGGTTCGGCCGGCGGTTGTCGGAATGTGGCCGTGTCGCGTCATATACCGTATGGGGCCGGTACTTAAAAAGAATAGCCCCACTGCATCTCTCCCCGTCGCATGTCGTAAAAGTCGACTAAGGGATAAGGAAATTCGTCAGCCTCGGTAGCTCATTGGTGCGGTCAGTCGACTGTTGTTAAGCAACCCTGAGCGCGGTCAGTACTTGGATGGGTGACCGCTCGAACGTTGGAGGCTGACCGTGGTTCGGATTCCACGTTAAACTGTAAATCCCTTTCCTTCTTACCTTACTAGGTGGTAGGGTTTATCCCGGCCGGGTTGATACCACCGCACTGAGCGAAACGTGTCGGTCGAAACGGCTATGTAAATAGTTCGTGGGCTGACATCACGGATGTTGTAGGTGATGTAGCCAACCGTGTCAGTTTTCATTAAACAAAAAGAAATATGAAGCTGAATGCGGTGGACTGTGAACTTGATCTCGCAATCTGCAACGTGTTGACATGTTGCATCACGTGATGAGCGTGTGCGGACATGCGCGGGCGGGGCGGGGCGGCGCGTGCGCAGTAGGTTCGGCGGTTGTCGGAATGTGGCCGTGTCGCGTCATGTACAAGTGGAATTGGCCTGCAATAAAGCTGTGTACTTGTCGGAGCAGAGCGGCGCTGATGCAAGTGTATCATACTACCGGACGGCCTCGCCTCACATCTCACTACGGATATATTCGGTTTCGTCGTCGCCTCGCTCCGCTTACAAACACGCATACACGCATAATAGCACTGGTGAATACGTACTTGTTTTGTTGAACGGGGACATAACAAAACTAGCATCCCTTATTCCCTGTCACCCGTCCTATCTCCGCATGACTCGTCGCAGAGAGACTCAGCGCCCTTTTGTTCTAGACATTGGGCTTTTGAGAGCCCATCGGTTCTCTAAATCGTTTCTTTGTAGCACCGCTAGAGTGTGGAACGTCTTCCAGCGAGTGTATTTCCTGAATCCTTTAACCTGGGTGTCTTCAAGCGTCGTTATAACGGGCTAGACACCTAGCAACAGTCCGCAAATCTGCTGGCATGGCACCTAACTGAACGTGGTTTCGCGAGGAGAGGTGATTTTGGCTCTGTCGACTGCACCATTGGTCTCTCGGCACAGCCGCCCATGCTGGTTTACATAAAAAAAATAAAAAAAATATTACTTACTTAAGGTGATGTGAGACTGCGTCTGACTCGAATTTCAAGAAGTGTACCGCCAATATTACTCACCTGACAGATTCAGTTTTAGTATATGTAAAACTTCATCTATCAGCGCAGATCGATAGCTTTTTGAAAAACGTTAGCAACGTGACTAAATCAAGGCTTTGGAAAAAATATATTTTATTTGTTGAATATATATCTAAATCCGTAGCTTTTAACTTTTTTTTTTCGTTCAGTAGTTTTTGAATAAAAAAATATTCGCTTGCGCTAAAATTGATTGATTTAGTTGCATCCTACTCCAACTAGCGAAAGCGGCGGCGCCTTGAAAGAGCAGTACGGGTGAATTGGGTTGACAGGGCCTTAAAGGTGTCGGGGGCGGTCCCCGGACCCCTTTATGTAAGTAAATGGAAATTATTTTTGACTTTTTAAGGGTCAGGGGTTTTTAAATGTGTAATTTAACTTTTATTCTTTCACATGCGAGCTACCGGGACAGAGACTAACAGATTATTAATAGAAGCTGTTTAATACAGGTACATCTAACGGCAGTTAGTAAGATTAGCAGTTTTAAGTCCCTCCACGGACGAAGTAATTTCTTGCGCACAGCTTGGCTTGACAACTTCAGCCTAGCTAGAGCACCTATCTACGAGTACATAATACGTACGCCTGCTCTGTATTTATTTATGTAGGTATACCGAAACGGTGTTGCCAACAATCGATTGTATTTATAGGTGCTGCGAGTTACTGCTGCGGACAGAACACTTCTGGTCACACTACATCTACGCAGGGTTGCCAGATGTCCGGTTTTGGACCGGACACTTCGGTTTTTGAGGCTTGTGTCCGGTCTCCAAAGTAATGAAAAACCGGACATCAAAATGTCCTGTTTTTATTCTTTATATAGCGCAAATATTTACTTTTTATCAGAACATAAATTAATACTAATATTTCTGTGTTCTTCGATTTTGCAATCAGTTCGATCAGTTATTGAAAATCAAAACCATTTAATTTTTTCTGAAACATTTGTATTACCTGGGGGCTAACGGGATGTGGGACGACACCCGCCACGTGGGAAGATGACATCAAGTTTTTTTTTGGAAACTGACACGTTTGGCTACATCACCTACAACATCCGTGATGTCTAACGCCATGAATGAGTAAGTGCCATGTCAGTGCTTCCCTTCATTTCACGTCGGATACACTGAAATGGACGGAAAAAACTATTTATATAGTCGTTTCGACCGACGTTTCATTCAGTGCGGTGGTACAAACCGAGGCGGGATAATCCCTACCACCTAGTAAGGTAAGCCTACAGTTTTACGTGGAATCCGAACCACGATCAGCCTCGAACGGTCGAGCGGTCACCCATCCAAATACTGACCGCGCCCAGGTGTGCTTAACAAAAGACGACCGACCGCACCGCCGAGGCTGACAAAAAAAGTACGTCGGCGGAAAGCAGTGTTTCCCTACCGCTGAAGGCCGGGAGGACTGGAGGAAAATTAGCTGACTGACTGACATGTGTACCTGAAAAATCAAAGCCCCTGGTATGAAAAATGTCCGTTTTTTTTTTACTGAACCATCTGACAACCCTTCCTACGTCGCGCGCGCGCCACGCCCTCCGCTGGCACGGCACATGCGCAGGCAACTCTACTCTACCTGCGCAAGCTTGAGCTGTAGGCGGCAAGTAGAGAGAGCTGGAGGCCGGAATGCAGTTCAGCTGAAGGTAAAGTTATTAGGTATACATAGTTATAGCTATTCCTACCTCTACCGATCTAATAGCCAGTCAGCGTGTAAGCGTCCACTGTTGGACATACGCCTCTCAAATGTTCCTCCAGCCGGGAGGCTTTCAGCGGTACCGAATCACTGCTTTCCGCCGATGTACTTGATGTCATTGTGCCACCTGGCAGGTGGTCTTCCCCACACTCCGTTTTCCAGCCCGCGGCCGCCAATGTAGGACACGGTTACTCCAACGGTCGTCGTCTCTTCGGCTGACGTGCCCAGCCCGCTGCCACTTGAGCTTAGCCACCCGGTATCCAATATCGACTACTTTGGTGCGTCGGCGGATTGCCTCGTTACGCCACCATATCACGTAGCGATATTCCCAGCATGGCTCGCTCCATTGCTCGCAGGCTCTAACGCAAGTCCTTCGCCGTAGTCGGATATCGGTTGTACGGAGACGCGCGCGCAGGGCGCGGCAATTTTGGCAGCCTTTTAGAACGGTGGCGATACGTACACACTTTTTTTTATGGTAACTGACACGGTTAGCTACATCACCTACAACATCCGTGATGTCAGCCCATAACACCGGGTGAACTTGGTGCCGCGTCAGTGCTTCCCTTCGGTCGTGCCGGCTACACTGAACTGGACCGAAAACATAAACTATTTACATAGCCGTTTCGAACGACCTTTCATTCAGTGCGTTGGTACCAACCCGGGCGGGTTAAACCCTACCACCTAGTAATATAAGAAGGGAGTCATATCCCTTACTCGCCTTTTACGACATACACGGGGAGAGATGCAGTGGGTCTATTCTTTTAAATTGCCGGCAACACACGGTACGTACGGTACACTACCCTACTAGCTACTACAAGTACCCTACCCCTGCTTGCGGCGGGGCGGCGGCGGGGCGGCGGCGGCGGCGCGGGGCGCGGCGCGGTGCCAATACTCGCCCGACACCGATCTCAATATTACCAATGCATGCATAATGCAGTTTCTCGCATAAATATTAGTAAGTGTATTACATATACTAACGCTGTACCCGCGTACGACCGAATGTTCATGGGCGTCGTTATTTATTTATTTATTTATTTGGTTTTCTACAAGTAGGACACAGACATTACGTAATATAACACCGGTATTCTTAACGGTAACCTTTTGGGGCCGGTACTTAAAAATAATAGCCCCACTGCATCTCTCCCCATGCATGTCGTAAAAGGCGACTAAGGTATAAGGACAAGATGCCGTGCTAAATGGCGACAGGCTCGCCACCTCTCACCTTGGCACGGCACTTAGTACTTACACCGAGTCATGCAGCAGGTGGGTCTTCGTGCCTTACTTGCTGCTTGATCGATTGAATCTTGTTCGAATACTTTGCGAAACGTGGCGGTCGGTTTTGTGCTGTAATTTACCAGAGTTCTTGCAGCACAACACCGATTACTCTGCTTACCCCGATTGTCGGGATTCAGCGTGTGTGATATGTATGTATGTATTCTTAAGGAACTCTAGGCATAGCAAGTACTCATTATAAGAAGAAAATAATCCTTATCAGTCAAATCGACGTTCCGTATTTTCTTTTCATACAAAAATTTAAAATTGGAATAAATACTCCATGGACATTGAGTTTGGAGAGATTTGGCAAAAGAGGTCTAGGGAGTGCAATGACCTAGTCCAGTGCCAGTTTTCTTACATGCAGTTCAATTCTACTAGTTATGTATGCAAAATCACTTCTATCCATGAGTTAGTCATGTTATTTTTATTTAATAAAGGCCGACGATAACCGTCCACCAAATCTTGATGAAACGATTTTAACCAAAAAACCGCCTTCAAAAATGTATGAAATAAAAAAAAATCGAACCCTAGAGTTGAAAGCGGTTACACAAAAAAGAAGGCTACACAAATCACAAAGGATATTATCCACTCATGTTTTCTTTCATGCATCATTTTTGCTTGCTTTAGCACCGCCTTCAACTCTAGGGTTCGATTTTTTTTTATTTCATACATTTTTGAAGGCGGTTTTTATATTTTTTTTAATAGTTTTTTATTTCACAGCTCTTTTTTAGTAATTTTTTGCTAATTTTTCGTCTTAAAATATAGACTCCTTTCGAACCCTGAAGTTACGAAACTCTATCCTGAAACAATCTGTTTATATACAAGTTTAGCTCACTTTTAAAGTCGATGCCATCGTCGTGGAGTGAGCTCGGTAAGTACATAATCTCATTATTATGTCTCGCAGTAATATTAGGTAACTATTTAGTGTCGTCGGTGAGGCAGAGTATGCGAAGGAAGGGACGAGGTTGTGCAATCTAATAAACGTGATACAATTTAATAAGTATTATTGCTCATTACTCGGTGTTATGTAAACGTTTGCTTGTTCAGACGATACTGGTGGCGTGCGAAACTAAACCGCTATTTACATTTCCCAGACGTATGTCTTGTTTTCTTTTTCACGTGCGAACATTTTAGTGTAAAAAGTTAAATTACAAATTTAAAAAACCCCCGACTCTTAAAAAGTCAAAAATAATTTCCGTTTACTTACTTAAAGTAGTCGGTAGACCGCTAAGTAAATTCCCGCGCAACTTTCGAGTCTTTATATTTAATTTACTTAGCGGTCCCCCGACTCCTTTAAGTAAGTAAACGGAAATTATTTTTGACTTTTTAAGAGTCGGGGGTTTTTTAAATTTGTAATTTAACTTTTATTTCAAGCTTTTTAAAAAAAACCGCATGCAAATCGGTCCACTTTTTAAGATAATTATTTTTTTTATTACTTAATTACTTTATTACTTGATTACAAACATAGCTAAGAACCATCCCGATTAAACAGGCTTCCTAATAAAAAAAACCGCATCCAAATCGGTCCATCCGTTTGGGAGCTACGATGCCACAGACAGACACACACACACACACACACACACACACACACACACGTCAAACTTATAACACCCCTCCGTTTTTTTCGTCGGGGGTTAAAAATAATTCCCGACGCAAAAAGAGAGGTGTTATACAGGTGACCCAGTTATAGTAGTCCAAAAATTTTTTTTAGATGGAGGACATCATGTTGACTCATTTAAAAACAACATTAGTTCCGCGAAAATCAATAGTTTAGAAGTTATGATTTTTTTTAACTTTTTTTGAAATTTCTCTATTTTAGTCACATTAACCGCTCTAGTTGGATATCTATTCCACAAAATCGAATGAAAATTGGTATGGAAGTAGAGGAGACATGTAGCTAGTACGTAATGAATAGTTTTAAGGTTACTCCTAGACTGTACTGTTTCTATAGCCCTTTCAGTGAATTTTTCTTCAGATTACATTAAAACTGATGATTTTTTTTAAAATCACTGTGAAAAAAAAAGTACTACCGGAGATTTGCCCATGCCCTTAAAAACTACCTATACAAATCACAATTCTCCAGACCAAAAATTGTAGTGGTGTAATAATTGTAACATATTCAAAATTAACATCATTTGTACAAAGTCACTGCAATAAAAAGTGACGATTACCTTAATTTTTAAAATCTTATTTTTTTCACAACGTTAGTTCAACTACAATTTCACATTATTCACAAACCTGTCTCTAACAGCGCTAGTCTACACATAAAAACTATTTATTAATGTTAAAAAATTTTTTTTTTTTTAATTAAGGTAATCGTCACTTTTTATTGTAGTGACTTTGTACACATTATGTTAATTTTGAATATGTTACAATTATTACACCACTACAATTTTTGGTCTGGAGAATTGTGATATGTATAGGTAGTTTTTAAGGGCATGGGCAAATCTCCGGTAGTACTTTTTTTTCACAGTGATTTTTCAAAAATTCATCAGTTTTAATGTAATCTGAACAAAAATTCACTGAAAGGGCTATAGAAACAGTACAGTCTAGGAGTAAACCTTAAAACTATTCATTACGTACTAGCTACATGTCTCCTCTACTTCCATACCAATTTTCATTCGATTTTGTGGAATAGATATCCAACTAGAGCGGTTAATGTGACTAAAATAGAGAAATTTCAAAAAAAGTTTAAAAAAATCATAACTTCTAAACTATTGATTTTCGCGGAACTAATGTTGTTTTTAAATGAGTCAACATGATGTCCTCCATCTAAAAAAAATTTTTGGACTACTATAACTGGGCCATCCTGTATAATAAGTTTAACGTGTGTGTGTGTATGGGTGTGTCTGGCTGTGGCATCGTAGCTCGCAAACGGATGGACCGATTTGGATGCGGTATTTTTTATTGGAAAGCCGGTTTAATCGGGATGGTTATTAGCTGTATTTGTAATCAAGTAATCAAGTAATTAAGTAATCAAAAAATTCATTATATTAAAAAGTGGACCGATTTGCATGCGGTTTTTTTAAAGCTTTAAATAAAAGTTAAATTATAAATTTAAAAACGCCCGACCCTTAAAAAGTTAAAAATTATTTCCTTTTACTTACAAAGGAGACGGGGACCACTTGTTTGTTTTTAAATCATTACAAATTTCGCTGTGAATTTCGGTGCAGGAATTTTGAGAATAATAGAAATGTATAAAGAAAATCGAGAAAATAATAATAATATCGTGTTTAATTTTGATTATAGTTCACGAAGCTAGCGGCGGGCCTCGGTCCATCTCGGCCTCCCAAACGGATGGGCCTCGGTCACACACATAAAAACACAATTTAAAAACTTATAATAGCCGTCTTTTTTCGTCGGGGGTTAACAAAAAGGAACCAATCGCTCCGATCAGATTCAGAAGACCGTCCTCTTCAATGGGATGGCAAGTAGCACGTCGATGTTTTTTTTTTATGGAACCTGACACGGTTGGCTACATCACCTACAACATCCGTGATGTCAGCCCATAACACCGGGTGAACTTGGTGCCGCGTCAGTGCTTCCCTTCGGTCGTGCCGGATACACTGAACTGAACGGAAAACAAACTATTTACATAGCCGTTTCGACCGACCTTTCATTCAGTGCGGTGTTACCAACCCGGGCGGATTAAACCCTACCACCTAGTAATATAAGATGGGAGTCATATCCCATAGTCGCATTTTACGACATACACGGGGAGAGATGCAGTGGGGCTATTCTTTTAAAGTACCGGCCCCACACGGCACATGTGGTGATGATGGCTCACCTTAAGATCGAGCATGGCGCTCGGTGCGGCGCGGCCGTAACTAACAGGACGCCTCTGGAGCTGCAGGAGTAAGTAACCGAGGCGCGGTCGGTGCGTGCGGTACGGGAGAGCGCGGTAGACGCGGGCGGTACGCGAGCGCGGTGCGGGTGCCTTGTTCGATCTACGCCCGACGAACGAGCGCTTATATTTATAACGTGCGAGCAACGCCCGCGGCGGAGGCGGGCGAGCTCGCAACGAGTAGGACGACGCGCGCGCTTCCCTCCGCGGCTAGGGTGACCAGATGGAAAATTGAAAGTCACGACAAAAAGCCTAATTTCCATAGAATTCCATTTTTTTATTGTTTAATGTAAACCAGCATGGGTGGCTGTGCCGAGAGACCGATGGTGCAGTCGACAGAGCCAAAATCACCTCTCCTCGCGAAACCACGCTCAGTTAGGTGCCATGCCAGCAGATTTGCGGACTGTTGCTAGGCTGCTAGGTTACAGGATTCAGGAAATACACTCGCCGGAAGACATGTACCGTGTGGGGCCGTTACTTTAAAAGAATAGCCCCACTGCATCTCTCCCCGTGTATGTCGTAAAAGGCGACTAAGGGATGACTCCCTTCTTATATTACTAGGTGGTAGGGTTTAACACGCCCGGGTTGGTAACACCGCATCGAATGAAAGGTTGGTCGAAGCGGCTATGTAAATATGGGTTTTTAAATTACCTACGTTTTAATTAAGAAACGGCTATGTAAATAGTTCGCTATTTACATAGCCGTTTCGACCGACGTTTCATTCAGTGCGATGGTACCAGCCCGGCCGGGATAAACCCTACCACCTAGTAAGGTAATAAGCGAAGGGAACTACAGTTTTAACGTGGAATCCAAACCACTGTCAGCCTCCAACGGTCGAGCGGTCACCCATCCAAGTACTGACCGCGCTCAGCGTTGCTTAACAACAGTCGACTGGCGGCACCACTGAGCTACCGAGGCTGACGAATTTTCTTATACCTTAGTCGACTTTTACGACATTCGACGGGGAGAGATGCAGTGGGGCTATTCTTGTTAAGTACCGGCCCCACACGGTACAATACCGGCCCCACACGGTACAATACCGGCCCCACACGGTACAATACCGGCCCCACACGGTACAATCCTGACGTATGGTAACCCTATCCGCGCCCCGCTCTACGTCCGACGCGGCACACGACAAGCCGAACTAGCTACACCGAGAGGTGGTATCTTTGTATGCTGAGCGGTGGTAGCGGCGCGTGCGGGCGGCGGCGGCGGCCAGCGCGCGCGAGTCCTTGTGAGCGATTTAGCAACTCGACGAGGTGATTCAGATCGGAGAGTTCTTTTGTCAGGTGCGGTGCTGCGTGATGTTGCCACAGTCGGCTCACAGCGCAGCGGCTCGACGCGCGCTGAAGCCCTCAACGGGTTGGCGCGGGATGCGGGCAGCGCGGCGGCGGCGGCGGCGCCTCGTCCGCTCCGCATCAGGTGTCGATTATGAAAATACCACGTGTGTAGAAAGATCTCGTCCAGCGGAACGCGAACATTACAATATAGTAATAGCGCCCAGCCTACGTTGCAGACGTTGCTTTCAATCCAACGAAACCGAAACAAATCGAATCATACATACATACATACCAGGGTTGTTGCATCAGCATCAGCATCAGCATCCGCATCGCATCAGCATCCGCATTGATCGATGCCCTTCTCGGAACAGACTCGAAGCCGGAAAAGCAGCAAATACAGTTCCAAATAGTTCCAAAGTTCCATTCAATACTAATAATTTAATTTAATTTATTATAATATTTTTATATTAAAAGAAAATATACATATCACTTTTTAGTGCTTCTTAATATTTATTGAAAAAGAACACATATTTTTTTATACACATTTTATATATAATATGTAATAGGCTGCAAGTACTCTTGTAAATTGTCAGCCTCGATAGTGGTGCAGACAGTCGAACGTCGCTATTGATTGTTAAGCAACGCTGGGCGCGGTCATTACTTGGATGGGTGGCCGCTCGACCGTTGGAGGAGCTGTTTAACGCGATCCCGCCATCCCCTTTCCATCTCCGCACCACGCGCACTGGGCAGGGATTGCATCCCTACTCGCTGGACTTACCGCGGATGCGCACCAATCGATTCTGCAGATCTTTCCTCTACAGAACCGGTAAACTCCGGAACGGTCTCCCTGCCCATATATTTCCCCCCAAGTACAGTCTCGGGTCCTTTAAGAGGGGCGTGAATGGGCACCTGTCAGGCCGGCATGGCATTCGTAAACCCCGTATACGACCGAATGTCCATGGGCGTCGTTAGACACCTTATGAGTGGCTCGGCGCCATAGGTCGCGATGTCAATAAAAAAAAAAGTTCGAAGAACTCGTCTGTCCACTACAATGGGGTTAAACAAACGTTTAAAAACTCGAAAAAAACAGCGATATGCTAAATAAATATATTAGTCGATGCGAAAAGCTCGGAAAAACGTTCAAGAAAATTTAAAAAAGTGTTGCACGGTGCTGCCCCATAGATAAGCGGAGAGAAAGAGGTGGTAGAAGTAGAGAGATAGTAGAGAAATAAAACAGAAAAAAAAGAAATATAACATATTTCCCCCCAAGTACAGTCTCGGGTCCTTCAAGAGAGGCATGAATGGGCACTTGTCAGGCCGGCATGGCATTCGTAGCACCCGCATGCGACCGAATGTCCATGGGCGTCGCTAGACACCTTATGGGTGGCTCGGCGCCCGCGCCACATATCGCGATTACTAAAAAAAATCATACTACACGTACACGCAACTTATTTTATAGAATGCGCGACATTTGGCACCGAGCCACCCATAAGGTGTCTAACGACGCCCATGGACATTCCCTATGGACAGGTGCCTATTCACGCATCTCTTGAAGGACCCGAGACTGTACTTGGGGGTAAATATTTTATGACAAAACTGTACTTGAAAAATCTAATGGTCCCTTTTATATGAGTAGTTAGATTTTTTTTATCCGGAACATCTGGCAATCTTAGAACCTCCATCCAGTCAGAGTAATTAATACACTACCCGCTCGACTACCCGTATACACCGTGTCCCAAAACTCAACGTCAAGCGGGAACCAGGGAGTAGGCCAGTTTATTACCCAGCCGCAGGCAGCGGCAGCTTACCCAGGGAAAAATAAGAAAAAAAATCGGAGTCATTAATTTTTTTTGAAAAAAATGAACGGAATATTTTTTTTGGTAAAACTACAGGCATTCCGGTTTTGTTTGGGATACTGATCAATAGCAGAGTTATTTAGGCTACCAATAATTTTTTTAACTATTATATTTGCAAATTTGTCGTCGTGGTACCTAAAAATGTCAATTTTCAACGTTCCTCAAAAAATGCTCATATCATAAAAAACAAATGACTCCGATTTTTTTTCTTATTTTTCCCTGGGTACTCATAAACTGGCCTACTCCCTGGTTCCCGCTTGACGTTGAGTTTTGGGACAGCCTGTATATCAACAATCTGTGAAACAGTACGTCCGAGGTAAGTGTATACACACACAAGTAGACCACAGTTCAAAGGATCACGTATAATACTCGTATAACAACATCGTCAGCCTCGGTAGCTCAGTGGTGCGGTCGGTCGACTGCTGTTAAGCGCGGTCAGTACTTGGATGGGTGACCGCTCGACCGTTGGAGGCTGAACGCGGTTCGGATTCCACGTAAATCTGTAGGTCCCTTCCCTTCTTACCTTACTATAGTTGGTAGGGTTTATGCCGCCCGGTTTGGTACCACCGCACTGAATGAAACGTCGGTCGAAACGGCAATTTTTTTTTTATGGAACCTGACACGGTTGCCTACATCACCTACAACATCCGTGATGTCAGCCCATAACACAGGGTGAACTAGGTGCCATGTCAGTGCTTCCCTTTATTTCATGTCGGCTACACTAAACTGGACGCAAAACACGAACCATTTACATAGCCGTTTCGACCGACGTTTCGTTCAGTGCGGTGGTACCAACCCGGCCGGGATAAACCCTACCACCTAGTAAGGTAAGAAGGAAAGGGACCTACAGTTTAACGTGGGATCCGAACCACGGTCAGCCTCCAACGGTCGAGCGGTCACCCATCCAATCACTGACCGCGCTCAGCGTTGCTTAATAACAGTTGACTAACCAACCTCGCCACTGAGCTACCGAGGCTGACGAATTTTCTTATCCCTTAGTCGACTTTTACGACATGCGACGGGGAGAGATGCAGTGGGGCTATTCTTTTTAAGTACCGACCCCACACGGTTATGTAAATAGTTCGTGTTTTTCGTCCAGTTCAGTGTAGCCGACATGAAATGAAGGGAAGCACTGACACGGCACCTAGTTCACCCGGTGTTAACGTCTGACATCACGGATGTTGTAGGTGATGTAGCCAACCGTGTCAGTTTCGGTAAAAAACACGCGTCGGGCGGCAGCTGAAGCAGGACGGCCGCCGATCACTGTTCTGCGGTGTACACGGACGCGACAACACGTGACCGTGTGACCGATATTACGAGTGTTGATATAATTCTGCGCAACATTGATCGAAGCCTTACCTTACCCAATTTCACTCGTCACACATTCCCCTCACGTCCAGCGTGCGGTCATCGTAGCCGCGCCGCGTCGCATAGGTACCTCCATCGACTCCAGCTAACCTACTGGCGGAGTACAAAAAAAAAACTCAATTCCACAGGTGTTTCAGAATAGGGTTTCGTAACTTCAGGGTTGGAAAGGGGTTTATACTTGAAGGCGAAAATTCAAATTTTATCGAAATTGAATCAGCGGTTTTTGAAAAATCAACAAAATACTATGGTGTGTGGTTACAAATAGCAAAACTTTTGTTGTGGACGTTTTCAGCAATTTGCAGTTTCACACACGGCGAATAATTCTGTACCACTTAAACCGATTTCGATTCTTTTCTACGATTTTTTTTTATGTTTGTTACCTCAGAACTTTCGACTGGGTGAACCGATTTTGATGATTCTTTTTTATTTGAAAGCTGGTGCTTCCCGTGTGGTCCCATTTCAATTTGGTCAAGACCGGATTGGAAAGCGAGGCGGAATCGCGAGGCCGAAGGCCGAGCGATTCCGCCGAGTACATTAAAAGCAAACAATTTATTACTAAAAAAACTGTGAAATAAAAAACTATTTAAAAAAATATAAAAACCGCCTTCAAAAATGTATGAAATAAAAAAAATCTAACCCTAGAGTTGAAGGCGGTGCTAAAGCAAGCAAAAATGATGCATGAAAGAAAACATGAGTGGATGATATGCATTGTGATTTGTGTAGCCTTCTTTAGCACCGCCTTCAACTCTAGGGTTAGATTTTTTTTTATTTCATACGTTTTTGAAAGCGGTTTTTCCTATTACGTCTCCCTAAAGATAAAGCTTGAAATAAAAGTGTTTTCAATTTGTAATTTAAATTGAAAAAAAAACCCGAAACATCAACAACCCTTAAGAAGTAAAAAATAATACCCTTGAGTTACTTAAAGGCTTCGGGGGAAGACTAAATAAATAAAATAAAAAAATTACTAAAAAACTGTGAAATAAAAAAAAATATTAAAAAAATATAAAAACCGCCTTCAACAATGTATGAAATAAAAAAAATCGAACCCTAGTGTTGAAGGCGGAAGTACATCATTTTTGCTTGCTTTAGCACCGCCTCATTTCACAGTTTTTTTTTAGTAATTTTTTGCTATTAATGTACTCGGCGGAAACGCACGGCTTTCGGCCTCGCGATTCCGCCTCGCTTTCCCATCCGATCTTGACCAAAATAAAATGGGACCACACGGGAGGCACCAGCTTTCGAATAAAAAAATAATTTTCAAAATCGGCCCACCCAGTTGAAATTTCTGAGGTAACAAGCATAAAAAAAATACAGTCGAATTGAGAACCTCATCCTTTTTTTTAAGTCGGTTAAAAACTCAAGAGGGGCGGGGTTCGGGGGACGCGACGTCACAGAGTAAGCGACCCGAACGCGGGCAGACGAGTGAGGACATATTTCCTTAGAGGTCCCCCGACGTCTTTCTAAATATAAAATATTTTAGACTTTTTAAGGGTTTATGATGTGCCGGGGATGGTTTTTTTATTGTATGGAAATAGGTATGTTGTTTAAACGTATGTAATTTATTAAAACTAAATTATTAATAATGTATTCAAAGACAACTTATTTATTTGTTATTAACTTTTTTAACCGACTCCTTCAAAAAAAAGGAGGTACACCCCACTGAACGAAACGAATGTATGTAATATCGTTGGAATGTACAATATTAGTATAATGTTAGTCTGAGTTGAAGGCAGTACATACAAAAGCACACCTGAAAATTGCAATAGATGGACCCTTTTGTGCTTTTGTACCGCCTTCATCTCAAGGGTCCGAATATAAATCAAAATATTATTAACACTTTTAAGTTCTTGTTGTTTATTTTTGTTTGAAGTCGGTTCAATTTTTTTTAAAAGTTTTTTTACAGTTTGGTGTCTCCATAGCCATAGTTTAATTGAACAGACAAGTTAACCGTCTTCATACAAAAGCGCCGATTTCGCACTCACACAAGCGCGCGCCAGCGCACGCTGTCTGTCTGTACACAACCACTACTTACATTCTCACTTCCCTCGCTTGTAGTCAGTGCAGTGCCGTGCCTATCATAGGGCTAGGCGGTGCAGTGCACCGGGGCCCCCAAGCTCAGGGGGCCCTCGGCCCCCTCAACAATGCTACCCCGAGGCGCTATGTGGTCGTATGTGGCTACTGGTCGTATGTGGCTACTCCCTAGCTAGAGACTATTGGTATTTACTAAATATAGAAGTTATTTATACAAATCAAACATGAAAACTTGGAATAATTCTTCAAAAAACTCCTTCTAAAATTTTACCTGGATTTTTTATTTTCAACCGACTTCAAATAAGGAGGAGGTTCTCACTTCAACTGAATGTTTTTTATTTTATGTATTTTACGCGATTACTCCTTCAATTGTGTGCCGATTTTGAAAATTCTTTTGTTTGGTAGATCATACTTCAGAGGTGGTCCCATTTAAATTTTATCGAAATTGATTCAGCGGTTTTTGAAAAATCAACAAAATACTATGGTGTGGTTTCCTTCAGCAAAACTTTTGTTGTGGACGTTTTCAGCAATTTGCAGTTTGATAATTAATTACTATGGTGTGTGGTTGCCTTTAGCAAAACTTTTGTGATGTGGACTTTTTCAGCAATTTGCAGTTTGACACATGGGGAATAATTCTGTACCACTTGAACCGATTTCGATTATTCGATTTCGATTATTCTTTTTTATGTAATTTTACTAAAAATAATGAAATAAAAACAGTTTTAAAACATATAAAACCGACTTCCAAAAAAAAACTAGAACTAAAAAGTATTAAATACCTAATATTTTGAAATTGTCTCTGTCATTGTATTGAAATACATGAATCGATATTGTGATTCATATTCGGACCCTTTTTTCATGAATAAGTATTCTAAATTTGTAATCTTTTCCGACGGGCCAGATGCGCTTAATATTTTATGATACGAGTACCATCGAGCTGGTCTGATGATGGAGACGGAAGGTGGCCATAGGAACTCCCAAACTACACATGATAAACCCATCGTGTTTGGACTCGTTGCATTAGTCTTCACGAGCAATTTACTTTAGACCTAGCAGATTCTCAATTCGACGGTATGTTTTATTTTTTTTTTATGTGTGTTACGCGATTACTCCGTCAATTGTGGGCCGATTTCGAAAATTCTTGCTTTCTTTGAAAGGGGATAACCCTGAGGTGGTCCCATTTTAATTTGGTCAAGATCGGATTGGAAAGCGAGGCGGAACATTTCGCCGAGTACATTAATAGCAAAAAATTGCTAAAAAAAAGTTAAATAAAAAACTATTTAAAAAAATATAAAAACCGCCTTCAAAAATGTATGAAATAAAAAAAATCGAACCCTAGAGTTGAAGGCAATGGGCAATGCTAATAAGGTTGCATTATACTGCAACCTTCACTACACACGCTCAAAACTTTGCAGTTTGACACATGGCGAATAATTCTGTACCACTTCAACCGATTTCGATTATACGATTTCGATTATTCTTTTTTATGTAATATTACTAAAAAGAATGAAATAAAAGCGAGGCGGAATCGCTCGTACACCAATAGCAAAAAATTAGGAAAAAAAACTGTGAAACAAAAAACTATTTATAAAAAATATAAAAACCGACTTGAAAAATGTATTAAATAAAAAAAATCGAAACGTAGAGTTGAAGGCGGTGCTAGCAAGCAAAAATGATGGATGAAGGAAAACATGAGTGGATACCATTGAGTGATTTTGTGTAGCCTTCTTTTGCATCGCCTTCAACTCTAGGGTTAGATTTTTTTTTATTTCATACATTTTTCAAGTCGGTTTTCCTAAAAACTTTCGGTAGGTACATTCCTTTCATATTTCCACCGAGTATGTTATATAATTTTGAACAAAATTTCATTGGATTTTCAATGGAAATGGTGTTTTTACAATTAACGGCAAAATTTTTAAATAAGTTTGATTTGTATCGAATTGCGGCCCAAGTCACTAACACGTTCACACAATAGCGTCTTAATCGTATACTCGGCATGACGTGACGTATCTGGTCGGTGTGTACAGTCGTAACAAGTTTTTTTTATCTTATCATAATGTTAGCCTGTATTCTCACTAATATGTAAAATATGTCTTTTAGATAGTAGACGTTCACTGTTGGAAATATGCTTCTACCATTTTTTTATTTTAAAAACTAGTAAAAAAATTGGATTTTTTTTACTTATTTTTAAAATAAAAACATGGTAGAAACATATTTCCAGCAGCGGACGTCTACAGGCTAACATTTGTCATAAAGATAAAATAATTACTTCCCAATTTAAAAAAAAATCGTAAGCAATATTTTTTTTACTCATTTTATATTTTAAACCTAACCATTAGATAGGGCCCCAAATTTTTTTTGCACCGGGGCCCTTGGTTACCTAGTTACGCCACTGAGTCAGTGATGGCCGCTCCGCACTCTTGTTTTTTTTATTTGTTTTGTTATTTTTTAACGTTTGGGGCCGGTACTTAAAAATAATAGCCCCGCTGCATCTCTCCCCATGCATGTCGTAAAAGGCGACTAAGGAATAAGAACAAGATGCCGTGCTAAAGGGCGACAGGGTAGCCACCTCTCACCTTGGCAAGAAACACTTCCACCGAGGTGGGTCTTTGTACCTTACTTGCTGCTTGATCGATTGAATCTTGTTCGAATGCTTTGCGAAACGTGGTGGTCTGTGTTGTGCTGTAATTTACCAGAGTTCGTGCAGCACAACACCGATTACTCTGCTTACCCCGATTGTCGGGATTCAGCGTGTGTGATATGTATGTATGTTATTTTTTTATGGAAACTGACACGATTGACTACTTCTCTCTCTCTCTCTATCTCTCTCGCTCTTTCTCTCTCTCACTTTCACTCTTTCTCTCTCTCACTCTCACTCTTTCTCTCTCTCTCTCTTTCTCTTTCTCTCTCTCTCTCACTCTCTCTCTTTCTCTCTTTCTCACTCTATCTCTATTTCTATCTCTCCCTCTCTCTCTTTCTATATATCTCTCTATTTCTATCTCTCTCTCTATTTCTATCCCTCTCTTTATCTCTCTTTCTATCGCACTCTATCTTTCTATCTCTCTATCTTTTTATCTCTCTCTCTCATCCTATCTCTCTCTCTCTTCCTATCTCTCTCTCTTCTATCTCTGTCTTTTCCTATCTCTCTCCCTTTCTATCTCTCTCTATCTTTCTATCTCTCTCATTCTATCTCTCTCTCTTTCTATCTATATCTATCTTTCTATCTCTCTCTCTTCCTCTCTCTCTCTATCTATATCTATCTTCCTTTCTCTCTATCTCTCTCTCTTCCTCTCTCTATCTCTCTCTCTCTTTTTCTTTCTATCTCTCTCTCTCTCTCTCTCTATCTCTCTCTTCTCTCTCTATCTCTCTCTCTCTTTTTCTTTCTATCTCTCTCTCTCTCTCTCTATCTCTCTCTTCTCTCTCTCTCTCTGGAATTGCATTTCCACCATAATGGGCTCACTACCTGTCAATTGTGTTAGTGTTGTGAGTTATGAGTTGCGACATCCCTGGTGGCTCGGCGCAGCGTAGGTAGTTATTTTAAAAATGGGCTCCTACTCGTTATGAAACAAAATAAAACAACTCCATACACTTAAAAAGATACCTTTATTTTTTTAGAGTTTTAACTAAATTACATTAACAATGGCATCAATCTTGATTTAGCTTACAACACAACATATGTAGAAATATCGTGAATATTCGACTTTTGTACAAATTACAACTAATTTTAAAGCTACGCGTCGCCACGGGCCTCACCTCGTCTGTCCCACCCACACGCGGACATACGGACAGACAGACAGACAGACGGACGGAAGGCTATCGTCAGACGCAGCTTCTGTCCAACCCGCACAGTGTTCACTCTCTAGTCCAGCGCTCATCAAAATGTCAATTGCAGAAAAACGGTTCATTCGTTATACCTAGTAAAACAGTAGCCAGAGCAAAACTAACCTAAGAGTAAAAATCCAAACTTGATTCAATGTGAACAAGTAAATAATTGTATGACAATTTTTAGTAGGTTGTGTGTACATACTAAAATTATCAGTTAAATCTTCAGTTAAATTTAGCTAGAAAAAAGTTAAGTTGGCAACACCACAGATAGCGCATAATGTGTGAAGGTGTATCGTGTGCGTGTACACTAGTAATGTGTGGTGTGCATAGTGATACCAGAAAGAAAATAATTTTGTTCGACTTCAATCACTAGTTTTGTGAAGTGTGTAAGCCTCTAAGTCAAACGTCACTTTCCTCCGTCATCAAAAAAATAACCGGCCAAGTGGGAGTCGAACTCGCGCACCGAGGGTTCCGTATCGCCATGTCATGGTCAGCGCCACTCACGCCACCTATGGCGTATTTAATTAAATGCTTCAAATTAGTTAAAATGCTTCATACTTTTTCGGTTTTATTATTATTTGTTGTTATATCGGCCATAATAACACATATTCTGTGAAAATTTCAAAGGGCGACCTATTACGGTTCAAGAGATACAGCCCTCGGATAGAAGGACAGACAGACGGCGTAGGCTTAGTAATAGGCTCCCGTACCGGATACGGAACCCTAAAAACTGACTAAAGAGGCTCTGCATTTTTTTCCCTTACAATTATTTACTTGAACATGATCGTTGAAGGGAGTGAAGTGTAAAAACCCTGTTGTACAGCTGCTGATCGATGGCAAACAAACGCTTTAGTAGAGTTCGTTGTCTAACCATATGTCTCTGCAGTCTGCAAGGATCGAAAATATAGGTACCTACTTAAGGACTGTTCACAGTTATTTTACCTCTGAGATATGTCATTGTATCTTCCCATTATGTTGGTATTACTTGCTGTCGAGCACTACGGTCGTTTCGTGCTAGCTCTCAGATTTTTCTATTGCATCGGTGATTAATACAGACGGACTGCATAATCGTTAGAACTATTGTTTATTTTATTAATAAATTGATAAATATATTAAAATATTTCCCACAGGATCATCGTACAAACCGAATATGGCAACACAGAGCTTAGGTTAGCCAACTTTATAGCTATAGGTGAAATAACTGTCAATGGTCTGCATGGGTACCTACTACCCGACTATTTAATTCTAGGCACTCGGGCGGAAGGGGAATTCCTTCCTCTGATACTCCTAGCTTTCAACGATCTTTACAAGATTATATTGGAAATATGTGACTTTTTTTCCACTCGGTTTATTGAGATTTTGATTTACTATTCCTCGTCCCCCAGGTTCCTAGAATTAAAGCGTCGGGTTATTTCTTTAAAAATACAGTTGCGGCAACCAATCAAACATTACATTTAAGTTGCCTCCGTCAAAACGTCCACACACACATAATAGCTCGCTACATAATCCTATATACATCTTATTCCTGGAGCTCAATCCCACTTCTGCGGAGACTCGGTAAAAAAGACACAAGAGTTTTTCGGCGAGCTCTCTCCTGAAGTAGTCAGTCAGTCACGTCGGCACAGGTTGGGGTGGTACACGACCCAATAGCTTACATAGCCACGTAGCCGTACCACCATTTTCACATTCCCATCACCTGTTGGGCTTACTTAGTTGTCCATATATGTACAAATACAACAGTAGCTGTCAACTATATTGTCTTGCAAGTGCAACGTACACAATGCGTACACTCGCTCCAAATAATCAACGCATATTACAAATTTCATAAATCTATATATGAAAAATATAATTTTTGTTGAAGAAAATGTTCTAAATTTATATGAAGCCTCGTCTATCAAAGCATCTATTTACTACAAAGGTAACACTTTGATAAATTCTCGATAACGTTGGAACGTCCCCGGCGGAGGGTGAGCGTTTAGTGCAGGGGTTTTCAACCTTGTTTTATTAACACACTTTTTCATCTACGAAAATTTCACGGCATGCCACATTTACGTTCATACAGAAAGCATCAATCTAATTTAGAAAACTAAAAACTATTGGCGACTTCGTACGTAATGTACGCTGTATGTGTAATTTATCAGTAAACACTCTAATTTTATCCGAGGATGTCAAAATGGTCTCATTACTTTCCTGCGAACCAGCATTTAATTTGTAGAGGTGTTCATACAAATCAGTCAGAAAATTTAATTGTGGATAATAATCTATCTATATGGATAGACGAAAAATTGTGCTCGCTCTTTTCTTCCGGTGTTTTCATGAAAATTTTAAAAGTGTTACTTAAGGTTCTCCCTCACCCTCATTCGCCTGTAATGTAAAGTTAACAGATTAGATTTTGAGCATTACGTTACAACACTGCCTCCCTGACTGACGAGCATTCATTGGCCTGTAATGTAACATTTCAGATTCGATTCTGAGCATTTAGTTTAAATGATTCCACAATGTCCAGATGACTGATGTTACAAGTTGTATCAATATACATATTACAGATTGTATCATTACAGATTGCGCACTGTAATGCTCGGTTCTCCTCCCCAAACCTGGATTTCCCATTAGGCCGTATAGGCCGCGGCCTAGGGGCGGCAAACTTCAGGGGGCGGCAGATTTCCGAAGGCGTTAAAGAATATTACAAGTAACACTTGCGCTTTGGTAGAGTGTAAGCCGTCAAGTTTGTGCGCGATTATAGACGCAATACTCAAGCAAGTCACTTGTGTATAGAGTTTAGTTGGGTAAAGGTTTTAATTCCCCATTGCGACTTAGTAATACTCCTATCCTATATTATTTATGTTTTGCGCGGGTGGCGAAAGTCAAGTGGCCTATACTTAAGATCAGTACAAGTCCGGCACTGCTCCTCCCTCACTGATGTAATGCTCGAATCTGTGATGTTACATTGCAGGCGAATGCGTGATGGAGCACCTTTAGAATTTGCGACACACCTGGATGTCACTCACGGCACACCGTTGTGCCGCGGCACATCGGTTGAGAACCCCTGTTTTAGTTAGTGGGAGGGCAACATCAGAAGCGCAACAAATCATGTTCCTGCCACTGTTTAATACATAATGGTTTTCAGTAAACGTTCAGACTTCAGACTGCGGGCCAATGGCGTGCAAATAAACTTATTATATATAAGGTATTTCGTTAGTCATGCATGACATTAACTTCGGGATTGCATACGCACCCAAACAAACACTTTACGCAAAAAAAAAACATATGTTTATAGGATCATTTTTTCTCCTAACAAAAAAATAAAATCAAATAAGAAGCTGTAAAAACCAATCATAGTGACCTTGTGACTTACTTACAACAAACAGCTGTTCTGCGTTTGAACATAGTATGGTCATTGACCCCGTACAATGCAAGTTACCTACCGTTACACACAATATGCTAATGTTTAGGTAGCAAACATGTTTTGATAAATTTCACGAAAAGTAATGCTAGAAAAAATTTTTTTTTTTGGGTAGCATGTTTATTCGAGTGTGTATGTAACCCTCCCGAATTTTTTTACATGACTAAAGAAACACCTTATATAATATATAATACATACATAGAGTCACGCATGTTTCCCAGTGGATTTGGCAGAGAAAACAGATATCCACGTGCCACGATCCTGACACCTCTGCCGCCTCTTCCGCTCTCATAATGTTCTTCATGCATGCTCGTCGGTTATAGGTACTACGCACTTGACCCTTTTTGAGCACAAGCCCGATCTGGTCTCAATAATCTTATAATAATCTTGTATCTATAATATATAATAATCATGTATCCATTGTTCTAATTACTTGGAGCGGCATACGGGGACCCTTCATCTCATACAAAGCAGTTTTCCCCTCGAAGGCCACTTAAAAGCTTTTCAAAAATTGATATTGAAAAAAATATGTAAATTACTCTGGTATTGTACTTATATTGTTACAGAACAAGGCATCGCGGATGTCATACGTAAGAGCACTTTCCGATGAGCGGCCGCAAACACGGCACACCGCACACGGTACACCGCACACGGTACACGGCACACACGTAGGGCTGCCATCCGTCCGGGTTTCCCCGGATTTGTCCTCTTTTTGAAGGCGTCCGGGGGCGTCTGGGGGGATTTTTTAAAGTAGTCCGGGTTACACGAAATTCAAAAATCCCGCCCGCTGCTTAACTCTATGATAGACGCTAAAACGTCGAGCCATAGCTTGAAGACGACCGCGAGTAATGCCGTTAAATATTGAATTTTGTCAAAAAGTTTAAAATAAAATAATTGTCATGTCGTAATAAGAAAAAAGGAATGTCCGGGTTTTTATATGAAAATCCAGGGTTTTACTTCTTTTTGTCCTAGTTTAATTATTTTAGAGATGGCAGCCCTACACACACGGCACACGACACGCCGCAAGGCGCACACAGCTTACATAACCTTCTGGTACAGACCAGGAAAAATTGCTGGAACCGAATAATCTTGTTCTATGTATATTATTATTATTTTTTTATGTAATCCAGTATGGATGGCTGAGTCGAAGGGGCCAAAGCACATGCTCCGACCAGCCAATATTACCTCCGAGAAGGTATGTGCCATGCAGGAGACTTCCCTGGATTGCTGGCTATACACAACCGAGGCCGCTATGCGGCCATCTTACATCCAGTACGGTGGTACCAACCCAGTCGGCTATAATTTGAGCCTACCACCTAGTAAGGGGCAAGGGTAGGGTTCTACAGTTTTACACCGGTTCCAAACGGTGAAGCAGCAGGTGTAGGCATGCCCGTAAATTTTTTCGTCAGAAAAAACTCATTGGTACACGCCGACCGGATTCGAACCTCGAATCTCTCGCTTGAGAAGCCGATGCTGAAACCACTAGGCCACCCGCCGCTTAAGACATGACAAAGTAAATTTTTTTATGAGTATGTATTTTAAAAACCGGCCAAGTGCGAGTTGAACTGGCGCACCGAGTGTTCTGTATCGCCATGTCATGGCGAGCGCCACTCACGCCATCTATGGCGTGTTTTATGAAATGCCCCATATTTGTTAAAATTCGTGATTAGTTAAAATGCTTCATACTCTTTTCGGTAGATGGGTGCATACCTACACTTTTTAGATTCTTATATGGAGACCATGATTTTTCTTATTTTTATTTTTATTATTTGTTGTTATATCGGCCATAATAACACGTGAAATTCTGTGAAAATTTAAACGGGCTACCTATTACGGTTCAAGAGATACAGCTCTCGGACAGACGGACCAACAGACAGACGGCGTAGACTTAGTAATAGGGTCCGGTGCGACAGATACGGAACCCTAAAAATGAACATCATAAGGCAGTTTGAAGAAAGAAAGTTTGAGGAAGGTCGCTTGCGATGAAGCAATTTGTAAAAAAGCAATGAATAAATTATGTATATTTAGTAAATTGTCTAAGGGGAGTTGAGCCCGGTTCAATTGGTGTCGACGACGGCGTTGCTTGTACGACGACACTTCACATGTACGACGACTCTCTTCACACTATCTATCGCTATTCTGCCGTCGGACGGTAAAACGATGTATGAGCACATACAGCGTTTTTACGTAACACGGCTCAATCGAAAGTTCTTGGCTTGCCCTATCACCCAATATAAATGTTATCTTTGTAGGACCTTCACTGAAGAAGTTATGAAGATCGATATGACTATGTATGTCCAAAAACATACGATTCTGTGCGGTAAAACGATGTATTTTTTTCCAGAACCCTCCATTTAAGGTATGCCACGACGATGTAATATCCAATACATCGTTTCACCAGAACACCGCCTAGTTACAGCGTTTAGCCATAACACAAATCCTTCAAACGCGTTTATCTCAAAACAATACTTTTGAACATACATCGTTTTACCGTCCGACGGCAGTATTGCAATAAATAATTGTTTGTTTTCGGAGCATTACACGACTGTAGGCTTACACTCCGACGCGCCGAAGATGAAGAGGACAATTTGTCAAGTTTGAAAAAGAAGAAGTCCCGTTTTATTATTTCTGAGACTAATCTGACATGAAAATGTCAAACTTAAAAATAATGTTGCCAGCTCATAGATCCATTATGACAAGTTTTCTATGATTCTGTTCAATTTTTAATTACAGTTGAGAAAGCCTGGCTTTTACCTGTCACATTTTTTATTACAGTTGAGAACGCCTGGCTTTGGTTAACTCTCAAATTTTTTATTACAGTTGAGAATGTCTAGCTTTGTTTACGTGTCAATTTTTTAATTACAGTTGAAAACGCCTGGTATTGTTTTACTCTAAAATTTTGGTCGCCTCCTGGAAATCTATAAACATTTCAAGATTCCAGAAGATCTCTCAAGTTGTTTAGGAGCTACGCGCTGACAGAAGACAGACAGAACTGAAAAATTTAACAAGGTTCTGTACCAGCATCGCTGGCTACGAAACCCTAAAACCAGGCATCCAAGAAATGTCAGCTTAGTCTCAAGCGATGACAGCGAAACAGACTTTAGTTCCATCTCAGTCGACCAGATGTGTTTGGTTTGCGTCGAGCAAGCGGGAGATTGCCCGCGTCATTATATCGAAAGGCGCTCACAACCTAAGCACTACACACACACACACACACACACACAGTTACACTGCAAGCATTATGCTGTCTACGCGTGTTCGTACGCACACATGTACACACACATTCACACATATATCCATAATTATAATCGCAACGATAAACACCTATTTAAATCTCAAAAATATACACACGACCCCCATACGCTACACATGTAGAAATAAAAATTAATGTATAAGATGTTAAAAAACATTTTGTACATTCTGAAGTCAATTTTGTCCTGGGCCACCTTGTACCGTGTATATATTTTCATACAATCTACTAATTAGCAGGCACATTTCTTGTAGGTTCTAAGAGATTTTAATTTAATTTTTTTATGGAAACTGACACGGTTGCCTTCATCACCTACAACATCCGTGATGTCAGCCCATAACACCGGGTGAAATAGGCGCTGTGTCAGCGCTTCCCTTCATTTCATGTCGGCTACACTGAACTGGACGGAAAACACGAACTATTTCTATAGCCGTTTCGACTGACGTCTCGTTCAGTGCGGTGGTATCAACCCGGGCGGGATAAACCCTACCACCTAGTAAGGCAAGAAGGGTAGGAACATACCTACAGTTTTACGTGGAATCCGAACCACTGTCAGCCCCCAACGGTTGAGCGGTCACCCATCCAAGTACTGACCGCGTCCAGGAGTGCTTAACAACAGTCGACCGACCGCACCACTGACCTACCGAGTCTGACAAGAGGCAGTGCCCGGTCTCCAACAGCTCGGCGCAACTGTTCTGACTCGCGCAGTATTCATTTTTCGTATAATATTAGTCGGCGCCTCCGCCGCCCGACACTTACGTTTACACTTAACGCTATCGAACCGACCCTCAAGATTAATACATCATGTAAAATATATCTAAAGTTCTATACATAGTAAAAACTATAATATCAATTTTACCGTGAATATGCCAATTTACAATAAAAACAGTTGACTGATGCGTACAACTCGCGTACGCTCCACTTCGCGCCTTTGTGCACTTAGGGACCGTTCACATGTGGACAATCGTGCCATTTCCGTTATCCCCCCTTATCCTTTGATTATTATTTATTTATTAATTTATTTTAGACAGGCAGCCTAGGCGTCTAAATCCAGTTAAAATTTGTTGCTTTTCGTCATTATGTTAGATTATTTTTTTTATTATCGTTCTTGAGCACTCTTTTTTTTTGAGATTATGTTTTATTTGTTAGATATTTATCTATAATATTTTTGAATTGGTTGGTAGTAAATTTATTTATTTATTTATTTATTTCAGACAGGCAGCCTAGGCTGATACGTCTAAATCCAGTTAAAATTTGTTGTTTTTCGTCATTATCTTAGATTTTTTTTGTGAAATTTTTTTTTTCGTTCTTGAGCACTCTTTTTGAGATTATGTTTTATTTGTTAGATATTTATCTATAATATTTTTGAATTGGTTGGTAGTAAGTGCGCTTATTACTTCCTCTGGAAGTTGGTTCCAGTCGTCCGCCACTCTGTTTGTTATGAAATGTTTGCGAGTATTGCTGTTAAAGATTGTTAGACTTAGTTTCATGCTGTGGCCTCGAAGATGAACGTTTTGGTTCAATTATTACGTTGAAAATGCCGTTTTTTTTTTTCCTGTAACTACGTGACGCACTTTAGAGTTTCAGGTTAAAAAACGCGACATTTTTGAAGAAAGATGGACTTCAATAAGAGGCAGGGAGCCGATTGGATGAGAAAGTAGTACTCATTTGTCATTTAATTTAAAATTTCAATAAATTTGAGGGTAACATAAATTAAAGGGCTGAGATACATAGCGTGCGGCTGTGTGTACCTACTCAGGCGAGCGAGCTGCTAGCAAAAGCCCAGTTTGCAGCATTGAGTTTTAAAAAAAATCCACGTGGACGGTCACTGTACCCCCTCCCCCCTGTGGACAATCGCGGACATTTCTCTCCGCCCCTCCCCCCCTTTCTGTCCGCGCGGGATGTGAACGGTCCCTTAGAGTTATGTTTAGTGTAGAGTATAGTTGCGCCGCCTTCCACTGACGAATGGGGAAAACACGATAGCGAAAGGGAACGCCGAGATCAATTTTTAATTTAATTATTTTTAAAATAAACCGGCCAAGCGCGAGTCTTCACTTGCGCACCGAGGGTTATGTACAATTACATAATTGGGCCGTTTTTATTATTTCTTGTTCTACATTAGAGTTTGCACTATAATCACATCAAGTTTGACGCCTGTATGCTTACCGTTTTTACGAGAAAAAAACAAACAAAAAACTTGGAAAAAAAACATGTTTCTAGAATTCCCTTAATATTCAACTTTTTGTTTATTATTATTTGTTATAATATCCGTCATAATAATACATTTTCTTTGAAAATTTCAACCGGCTACCTATGCGGATAGAGATAGATAACTATACGGTTCAACAGATACAGCCCTTTAAAGTTAGGACAAACGAACGGACAGACAGACGGCGTAGGCTTAGTAATAGGGTCCCTTACAGAAACCTAAAAAAAAAGTAGGAATTCATATCGACGGTTAAGTTTCACACATTACATTATAACAATGAAATATTTGCAGAGAGATAAATGGGCCGGTGTGATAAATGGAGAGGGAGGTTATTGCAGTGCGGGAGAGTGAGTGTGAGAGAGAGAGAGAGAGAGTTAAGAGACAGAGGAGATGGCGTTGTGCGGAGAGCCCATCTGCGTGAGAACTTTATCCAGCCACTGCAGCGGGCCGTGCAGGTGTATCTCGATCCAGCACGGCGTTGAGGTTACGTCCTGCCGATGATACTCCGCTCCCCATCCCTTCACGAAGGACATGCGTATGGTGCACATCTTGGTGAGCTCGTAGACCGCCTCGAAGCCGTGGTTGACGCTCTGCGATAGCAGCTGCGCGAACTCGCGGTTGTTGAATATCTTGAGCGAGCAGGCGGGCGGGATCTTGCAAACGGTGGACGGGTGAAAGCCGTGGTGGTGATTGCAGTTGCGGCTCTGCACGAAGACGGCGGCGTCCGACAGGCACTCGGCGTACACCTCGCCGCCCACGTAGTAAAGGTGGACGCCCTTGCCGATGTGGCGGCGGGTGTTCTCGATGGTGCTGTTGCGGTTCACGTTGCTCAGCTGGCCGAGGCAGAAGCGGTCCGAGTTGTTCGACGGGTTGGTGAAGCCGTCCACTATCACCGAGTGTGAGTTGCAGTGGAACACCTCGCCGACGCGGCAGTTGAGCTCGTAGTAGGCGACCGAGGCCCAGTAGGGCGGCTCCTGGTAGGAGACGGGCGCCACCTCGAGGGGCGAGTGAGCGGCGGCGTCGTCGCACGCGGGCGGCGAGTAGGCCGGCGGGGGCGTGTCGGCGAGGCCGTCCATGGCGAGCGGCGAGGACGCCGGGGACGGGGACGCCGAGGAGGCCGGGAAGCCGCTCGAGCTGTAGGACACGTTGTGCGGCATGCTCGGCTCGGCCAGCTGCTGGAACGGCAGCAGGGAGTGGCCGGGCGGGAACTCCGACTGTCGCGGCACCAGCACCGGCGGCAGCACCGGCGACTCGACGCGCTTGTAGTGGTACGGGTTGATGCAGACCTCCTTCTGCTTGGCGCTGAACGGGTACTGGCACAGCTCGAGCGGCTTCAGCTCGTGGTGGCTCTGCAGGTCGGGCCAGCGCCACACGCGGCAGTAGATCACGTGCGGCAGCCCCTTGCGGTGAGACACCTGCACACGCAATCTTCTGTTGTAGCACACCACCAATGTACCACTTTTTCATATTATGTCAACTGTGTGCTAATCACTAAGCATCTGTTGTGACTTGTAATCAGGCAGCAAATTACATATATAGAAAGTGCACCATGTGGCCAACCAATAAATTTTGTAAAAAAAAATTTTATGTTCATTTAATTTTCCAAACAAAAATTGTTCCGTGTTTTGAAACATTGTTGTGAAAACATCACCGATGCAGGAGAGCAGACTAGAACGCGGGTTAGTGACGCACTTGCTGGGCGTGCCGGGGCATGAGAGCGGACTAGAGGGTAGAGAGAGAGTGATGACCTGGAGCCTGCCGTCGAGAGAGCGCAGGATGGTGACGCACTTCCTGGGTATGCCGGGGCATGAGAGCGGACTAGCGGGTAGAGAGAGAGTGATAACCTGGAGCCTGCCGTCGAGGGATCGCGGGATGGTGACGCACTTGCTGGGTGTGCCGGGGCAGGAGAGCGCTCGCTCCAGCTCCTCGATGGCACCCTTCCGCTTCTTGAGCTTCTTCACCAGGGAGTCGACCGCCTTCTCCGCCCACTTCTCCTCCTCGTCGCCCTGCAACACCACACCACCGTCTGTCTCACTCACTACCCTCAAACACGTTACATTAACATGTAGTAATAACCGAAAGAGCATGATTCCATACATAACAACTTTTATTGTACCACTTGTAATTTGTTTTTTATTCTTAATTTAAGTTTGGGGCTTCAGCCATTTTCGGCTGTAGCCGCCCCATGGTGACTAAGTTGAGAGATTACAAAAATTATTTAAGCATGAGTGATGTTATGTTATGGAAAGAATGTGAGAGAAGTTTTAAAGAATTTTATAACCTCTTGCCAGTTTATTGAGAGTGGATTACATAGTGCATAATGAATAACAAATAACAGGTTCATCCTATCCGTCTGTAGCCTGCTGATTTAATCTATTCTCAGGCCCTCATTCCGCTCACGCTCCAATAGAACATGAAATTGGCCTCCTTCTCTTTCATGCAAATGCTCAATGATATTATATGTTAAAAAGGAGGTAGATAGGTTCTACGAGCTCCCAAAGCGGCACATTAATACCAAGACAATTGTTGTGCAAGAAGTCAGTCTCGCACCAACGAGGCGCTAACACATCAATGTCTGTTGCGCCCCAAAATCATCAAAAATGTCATTGTGTGTTATTTTATTTTATTTATTTTATTTATTTATTATAAACACTGACAGCTGACAGCTGGTGCGTGTATTCTGTTTTTTTATTTATGTAAGTATATTTGTTTGTTTGTTTTTTGTTTTGTTTTTTTTGTCTAATTGGTTTTTTAAAGAATTAACCCTTTGGCTCTGGAAGCATTAACCAAAACAATCCTTCTGCTACACCAGGTGGCGCGCCGCGATCGGCGCCGGCGCATTACTCTCGAAAAAAAATCATTTTGGAAGATTTTTCCATAAAACTTCATGAACTAACATATGGATTGTATTTACAGATAAATATTCTACTTATAAATGGAATTTTTTTATTTACATTACGTATTCTAGGTGACAAAATTATTTTGTAAAGTTGTTCTATGTGAAAATCGCGACCTCTCTCAGGGTTTTTTTTTTATAAATTTATTAGACCGCCAATCGGTCATATAGTATTTTTATTATAAACACTAATAAATAACGGACCTAATCATACCTTTCTTGTGTATCAGCAGCCCCCCGTGTCGTTCACAATAAAATTTGTATGTGGAAATTTGTATGGTTTGTATTGTTTGTATGGAGAAAACTAGGTCACAAAAATTGCTTATTTCTCGTAAATGTACTGTATACAAACACTATACGGCATATATTATTTCGGGGCGGGTTTCCAACACCTGATCCTCGTAAAAAAAAAATACAAAATACAGGAGCATAAAGGATCACAAAATACTGCTATTAGAAAAGACTTAGCCTGCGGAAATCAAAATTGGGGCCAAAAAGAAAATTTCACGAAATATTTCATACAAAATAATAATTTTTTGTTTTTTTTTTAAGTCACCAAAACATTGGTTTAGAATATATATGTATGTAAAAACAAAGGAAGTGGTATGGGTGAATGTTTTGGTGGTTTAAAAAAAAAATAACCAGGGTTAATTCATAGAATATGCGTCGCTACGCGACGCATATTCTATTGAGGCGGCGCATGTCGTTTTTGCATAAATTCCTATTGAAAATAAATGTTTTGGTGCATTTAAAAAATAAATAAAAAAATTCGAAAATTAATTTTGTATGAAAAATATTTTTTTCCAAAATTTTTTTCTCCGAAACTACGCATTTCCGCAGAAAAAAAATTACATCACCAGAATCGCAAAAGCCTACACTACAGACCTATTGTACCAGTTAGTTGAAATAAAGGATCAGGTATTGTAAACCCCAGCCATTATTTCAACTACAGGAACTAAATAACACTTCTATCACCTCACTTTATCCAGAAAACGGATTTATATCGAGAAACAAGCCTCTAAAAACAGCCGAGATTGGTACCGAAAAGGAGGCATTTTCTTAGTATTTTTACGAAAAATTCAGATCAACTCAGCACAAACAAATGCACTCAATACATCCGGAATATAATGAAAAAGAGAAAAAACATCACTTATGGGTTCATCTGCACAAAAAAACACTCAGAAAACCCGAAAACAGAAGAGCAACGTACAACGCCCTCCTATTATAACCGCTGTCTTGATGACACTGACAGGGCGGTAAATCTGACATTTCTCTATGGGGGAATGGTTGTCGCCTAAAGGGAAATTTATTCTACTATTTGAATTTGTCACTTTCAAATACACACGGCTAAGTGAGATAAAAGAATAAAATAATTTCGTTGGGGCCACCCAACAAAACAAAGAAAAAAAAAAAGCGGCCGATATCGGCCGCTCCATTCGTAAAGATATAATGTATAAAGCGACCGATATCGGCCGCTCCAACGGCAACAGGTTCCGAGGGGTCGCTGACGGTGTCCTCAGATAATTTGTTCCAGTCCCTTACGACCCGGTGCGTCAGAAAATGCTTCCTGGGGTTGGTTCTATGTGTGGGCCATTTTAGTTTTAATGACAACAACGGTTATGTATGAGATTCTGCACAAATTACTCAAGAAACGCTACTAAAAGTCAAGGAATCACATATAATTTGTAAGTATCACTATTTATTTATTTTATTTATTTATTTGATGAACGAACAGCCTAAGCTGATGGGTTCATGTCTGAGTTCACTGGTGCTGTGTTATTTTATGGTTGGTTTAGTTTGGTGTTTTTTTAGGTGTTTGTCGAGCCAGTTTTTAAAGGAATATAATAATATAATATAATATAATCCATCACATATTTATAATTTTTCACAAATTCACATCTTTTTATATTGCGCATCAGAAAATATACTCCCACTACGCGGACTATGCGACGCAAAGCAACATCCTACTTTCACTTTTTTTCTCTCAACCTGAGACATGCCACCCGTCTTCCTCTCGCAATATTGTGACGTTAAAATGTGGCTTTGTAGTTAGTGATGCGCTAATTCATTTAACCGTAGAAATTAAATTGGGGTTGGGTTGTTTGTGTGGGTTCGGTCCGTTGTCTTTGCCTGCCCCACTGGGAGGCAGGCAGGCGTGACGTTATGTATGTGTATGTATGTATGAACTTATAGCACAACACCGATTACTCTGCTTACCCTGATTGTCAGGATACAAAAGCGTGAGTTATGTATGTATGTATGTATGTAATTAAATTGCAATCGTAGAAATTCATACAGTTAATTCTTCCGGGGACAGTCGGACAATGACGAATGTCACTCCGGCTGTCAGTCAGTCAGTCAGTCAGTCAGTCAGCGTGTAAGCGTCCACTGCTGGACATACGCCTCTCCAATTTTCCTCCAGTCCTCCCGGCCTTCAGCGGTACGGAACCACTGCTTTCCGCCGACGTACTTGATGTCGTCGTCCCACCTGGCGGGTGGTCTTCCCACACTCCGTTTTCCCGTCCACGGCCGCCAGTGTAGGACACGGTTACTCCAGCGGTCGTCGTCACTCCGGCTAAATATAAATATTTAACTAATGCAAAGGCCGGTTCAATGAAATTGAAGCAACTTCATTGAAAGGCGTTGAACATTGAAAGCGCAGTATGCGTTGAAGCTTTCAATGCGATGTTTAGACGTTTCAATTTCATTGAAGCAATGAAATTTAAAGCAATATTGAACCGTGTAAGATTACCATTACTATTAAATGGTGCATGCAGCAGATATAAGAGCAACCAGCACACGCAGAGCAACCGGTCAGCACAACAATGTCAGCCTCGGTAGCTCAGTGGTGCGGTCGGTCGACTGTTAAGCAACCCTGAGCGCGGTCAGTACTTGGATGGCTGACCGCTCGACCAAGGAAGGCTGACCATGATTCGGATTCCACATAAAATTGTAGGTCCCTTCCCTTCTTACATTACTAGGTGGCAGGTTTTAACCCGCCTGGGTTGGTACCACCGCACTGAATGAAAAGTCGGTTGAAACGGCCATGCAAATAGTTCTTGTTTTCCGTCCAGTTCAGTGTAGCCGACAGGAAGGGAAGCACTGACACGGAGCCTAGTTCACCCGGTGTTATGGGCTGACATCACGGACGTTGTAAGTGATGTAGCCACAAAAAAATACGGGGAGTTATGCATCAGGATGCAAACGCTACAGTATGTATCGCTTATTCCATGGGGAGTGCTCGGAGGAGCTGTTTAATGCGATCCCGCCGTCCCCTTTCCACCTTCGCACCACGCGCACTGGGCAGGGATTGCATCCCTACACGCTGGACTTACCGCGGATGCGTACAAATCGATTCTGCAGATCTTTTCTCTACAGAACCGGTAAACTCTGGAACGCTCTCCCTGCCCCCAAGTACAGTTTCGGGTCCTTTAAGAGGGGCGTGAATGGGCACCTCTCAGGCCGGCATGGCATTCGCAACCCCCGCATACGACCGAATGTCCATGGGTGGCTCAGCGACATAGGTCGCGCTGTCAATAAAAAAAACTTCACTTCACCTGTTTCCAGCCGAGCAGCTTCTTGACGGCGGGCGACGTGAACGAGAACAGACTGTTCAGGCTGGACATGGGTCCGCTCGACGAAGATTCCGCGTCGTCTGTCTCCATGGCGCCGCCGGCCGCCTGCGCTCCCGCGCTCCGTCCCAGGCCGCGCCGTGCCGCTCCGCGCGCTCTCTCGCCACTCCACTGACCACTCACTGACTCATCGATACGTCCAGGTTCGATTCCTGGAAGCGACACAGACGCGAAACCGGAAAAGTCAGAAGGTAATACTCGGGTTGGCGCGCGCGAGCGAGCACAGTGGCGTACGATCAAGGTGTACGGTTGGGTTGGCCAGAAAAGTGAAACCACAATTTATGAAAATTTTATTGATAATCGAGTAGAGTGGAGATAGGATTTGATTGAATGAAGCCGAAGACGAAACGAAGCTTCAACTTTTTGTACTTTCGTCGCTTGCGTGCTTGATTGACTGTCTGTCTGTCTGTCCGTCCCGTCCACAGATTACTGATTTTTCTGTCGGATCGGACGGCCTCGCGTCGGTCAGACAGACAGCTGACAGCATTACAGCATTGCAGCAGACTCCGACAAAGAGATATTGTTCAACTAAAGCCGGGCGGGTCGTATATATCCAAAGTCCACTAGGCGAATTAGGCTGATTGGTCGATGCCAGTTTGGCGGAAAATTTAAATTTCGTCTGGCTCCGTCTCCGGCACTCCCAGCGAACCTAGTGAATCCGATATTCATTAGGTCGTTTATGTGAGTTGGTGGCTCAATGGTATAGTGTAGGGCGTTGAGCTTTATTTTTTCGATCTCGACCATGGGTTCGAGTCCCGTTGCCAAAATTTTTTGTTTTTTTTTGTGAACCAATGTTAGGGTGTTAAATAAAATTAGGATAAGTTATTTTTTTATAACCACCTAAAAAAACTTTATTTTCGAAAATACTGCCGAAATTTAAATTTTCCCGCAAAACTGAGAACGACCAATTAGAGCAACTCGCCTAGTGGACTTTGGAAATATGCAGCCGGGTTTCCTGCGAATGTTTTTTTTTTTTCCAAACACTTTACACAGAAACATCGAAACATTGGGGCGTGCCATCCACATTTGTATGAAAACCATAGAGAAATAATGTTTTTGTTTCATGTTCCTTGTGTAATGTTTCGAAAAAACATGCGCAGGAGACGCGGCTTAAACAATCAACCACTCCTAAGACAAAGGATACGATAGACTGGAAATCTGAACCTAGAAAATCGCATCCTTTGTCAAAGAGTGTGTTGGGCGTTGTACATGTTTATTTCACCAAAGTCAGATTTGTGACTGTCCAGCATGCTACATGCAGATTCAAGATAGTTCTCAAACTGCCCCTGTGCCGGCGTTACTCACTCACCGATGTGAGAGAAACGATCTCACTCAACCAATCAGAAGGCGTTCGCTGAGGCATCCGGCCCGGATATTGGTCTAAATATGCGAGTATTTGGGTGAGTTAGCAAGTGAATTAACGCCGGTAAACCCCCAGTACTTACCGAATATTTTTCTTTCGTGTGGCAAGTGTCAGACAGGGACACAGAAAGCCCTACATACTGTTATCTCTCAGTCACAATTTCCTTGTGATAATGGTGACATAAAATTATCTCTATGCATAGAATATATAAGGTCTATATAACTATGAAAAGTTTTTCCGTACGCAATCCTGAGTCCATGCAGCACAACGCGCCCCCTGCAGCAGCTGGCAGCCCTGCATTGCAGTCATTGGCTGAACTACTGACAGTCAAGTGACAGCCAGCCAGAGAAAGTTGAATGAGTTTGTAGAACATTCTAGTAGAGGGTGGCTTGCTTGATTGTGCTTGATTCAAAGAGCCAAGAGGACTGTAGTGTAGTTTGATACAGTGAAAATACTAATTTGGTGAATAGCTGAACTGATCTATAGGGGAAACATGGAACAGGTGAGTAGGTATTTATTATTAGTTAGCGAGGTTCTAGTACTAGGGAAGGAGCGGTTTATTTTCTGGTTAGCGGCTGCCGGCCACGAGCCACACGAAATGAAAACATGTAAATTATTGCTAAACGTTTGAAAAGAGAACCGCATAACTTTCAGTAACATTGGTGTTACCCCGATTTACCTATTATTCTACAATTATATTGCCCAAGGGAATGCTAAACTACGTATCACGAATAGGTTATATTCTAGCCGATCTACACCTGTGTGAACAATACTAGCGCTCGTTATAATAACCATTTCTTTCAAACCTGCCTTCGACAAAATCTACGATTTCATTACCTACCCAATGTGTAATGTTTAGTTTCCACAGTTAACCTGTTTGGTGACTTAATCCCCCGACCCGCACCTAACGTGTTCGCTCCCACAGGTTATAATAAATTATAATAAATGGAAATGTATCCTCGCGCGGCACGTAAATTTAAATATTTAGTAAACTAATGAAGTCAGATCAATAAACTCTATTTGCGCTTATAGCGAATGAAATTATCCACAAAACATGTGAGCATTTAGTTATTTAGAAGCAGACAGATTTTTTTAACTCCAAGAAAAACAAAACACGCCCGACATTTTTTCCGAATTTTGTCTAACCTAAAATTTACAATTCCCCTTTACATATACCTACCTAATACTCCAAATTTTAGGTGAAGAACGCTGCCACGAAAACGCCGTACAACATGCATACTACGAGGAGATTGAATTATCTTTAAAAAAAACCTGGGGCAGACTTAAAACCAGCCGCAACTACCTACTTGTTAGGTCTTGCATCGTGCTGTGTCTGCTCCCTTGAAATGTAAAAAATGTTTTTTACATTTTTATAATCTTGTTTTGTTATTTCATTAGCTGAATAAACTTTTTTCTTTCTTTCTTTCTTTCTCTTCTTTCGACTACAAAGGGTTTGAACAGTTGATACTAATGTATCTTGCTATTTACCAGGTGAACGAACTGAAAGAGAAAGGCAATACAGCTCTGGCGGCCGAGCGGTACGATGAGGCGGTCGCGTGCTACACGAGCGCGCTCGAACTACAACCGGACAACCACGTGCTGTACAGCAACCGGTCGGCCGCGCACGCCAAACGCGGCGACTACGCGGCCGCGCTGCAAGACGCCGAGCGCACCGTGCAGCTAAACCCCACCTGGAGCAAGGTGGGTACACAAGCAGGGTTGCCAGAGAGGTTCAATTGAAAAAAAGGAGATTTTTCATCAAAGGGCCTTAGATTTTTCAGGTACAAAATGAAAGGGGGGACCCTTTGATTTTCAAGTAGGCACAAAATGATTCATGGCCTTTACTTTTGAAAATTAATGGGAGTTACAGTACCTAATCAATAAAAGGGTTGAATTGATTGAAGTTATTGAAAAATCGAAGAGCACAGCAAGATTAGTGTTAATGTCCTGAAAAAAAGCTAATATTTGAATTATAATGAAGAAAAAACTGGAAGTGTTGATGTCCAGTTTTTTTCATTATTTTTGGACCGGACACAAGCCTCAAAAAACCGGACTGCCCGGTTCCAAACCGGACATCTGGCAACCATGTACTTTTTTTTTAAGTAAATCTTTTATGTAAAATTTTATCTAAAACATATCTACACTAATATTATGAAGAGGTAAAATTTTTAAGTTTTGTTGTAGGAGGTAATCTCTGAAAATACTCAACCGATTTTAAAAATTCTTTGACCAATATCTAGAATGGACCTTCAGGATGGACATAGGCTATGTGAGCGAAGCCGCAGGCAAAAGGTAGTACAAAATAAAAAGCGAGATTTAATACTACTCGCCGATGTTGTGTAAAATTTATTCCACAATGTGTTTATAAAATCAAGGTTGACAGCTGTCGCCGTGCACCAACTGTAGGTCGCACCAAAGAATAATAACATTCTTCACTCATAAAGACACGTCACTTAGTGCACTTCCGCTTCATTCGCTCAATTTATCGCCCATACCGAGGGTTAAGATGTTACACATAAATAAAAAAACCAGCCAAGTGCGGGTCGAACTCACGCACCGATGGTTCCGTATGGGCATGTCATGGTCAGCGCCACTCACTCATGGATTAGTTAAAATGCTTCATACTGTTTTCGGTAGATGGCGCGTAATACTTTCTAGTTTCTTGTAATTTTTTTTACTTTTTCTTATTTTTATTATTTGTTGTTATATCGCCCACAATAACACATATTGTGTGAAAATTTCAACGGGCTACCTATTACGGTTCAAGAGATACAGCCCTCGGACAGACATGTAGACAGACAGACAGACAGCGTAGGCTTAGTAATATATCCCGTAGGGAAGGTGTGGATCTAAGCTTGCGATGGCTTCACCGAACATATCCGGGCCCATCGGCAGTAGAGGAGGGTATTAATAGACAGCTTAGTAATATATCCCGTAATAGGATCCCGCACAACGGATATGGAACCCTAAAAATGTGTTGGCTTCAGGGATACTCGCGGAAGGGCAGTGCGCTGGCGTACCTCGGGCGCACGGCGGACGCGCTGGCTGCGTACGAGCAGGGCCTGCAGCTGGACCCCGGCAACCCGCAGATGCTCGCCGCGCTGAAGGAGGTGCGGAGCCGCGCGCAGCACGACGACGCGCTGTTCGCCAAGCTGCACGCCAACCCGACCACCCGACAGTGGCTCAGCGATCCCGACTACGTCAAGATGGTGAAGGTGAGACGTTTGCCTTGCTGGGCTGCCTTGGCTGATAGCTCTAAATTTGGTTACAGTTTCTTAAATAAAAAAAAATGGAATATACGCACCAGCTTAAAGCTTCGTGTTTAAAAAAATCAATAAATAATGAAAAGTTTTTGGTTTGTCATTATTTAGAATTTTTTTTTTTTTTTTTTTTATTTATTTACACATCATTCTTGAGCACTCTCTATTTTGAGAAACCTCACAATGCACTGACCTTTATTTTGATTCTAAATGTATAGAACATTGCACTCCACAAATATAGTGAGGTAAATTTTTTTTTAATTTCACACTCGCAAATTGATAAAAACAATTATTCCATGAGTCGAATACTCTCTTAGTACAAAAAATGAGCGATTCTTACAGTAGTCGTAACAGATACCAAACAACTGAGTTATGAGAACACACTGAAGGGTCTGTCATATATCTGTGTGTGTGTTTGTTTGTCCTATGACATTCGGATATGTGACATCCCTCCAACCCGAGTTTATTTTATCCAAAATGCAAATAATGTACTATTACATTGTTACTACTCTAGCCAAAACAATTTTCATATTAAACTGTATAAAAAATTAGATTTGTGTCTTCTTTTTGCTTTGTTTTCCCTCTGTGTCTTCATCACCCACTCTAGATCGCTTGTCTCTCGTGGGCCTGATCATCTTCTGAGGTGCTGGATGCAGGTCCCACTGTAGCGGCGGGGCGGTGAATGGGGAGTCTTGTGAGCTTCGCTTACTGGTGGGGGGAATTCCTAAAATTTCCGCCCACTCTTCTTTAGTTGGGGGAATCCAATCTTTAGGTAAGGCTTGATCATCGAGCTCAGTATCTGATTGATAGGGGGATGGGTACTGGTACACAGGGGTCAAGGGTGGTGGTATATTATTGTCAGGGTGCCTTGAAGTACTTGGATGTACTTCTGGACTGGCATCACCTTGACTTTCATCTGGCAAATCTGACGGCGTTGGACTAGCGGCTTCACGTGCAACGCGGTTTCTGAGTTGATCCAAATGTCTCTGAATTGGTGTTCTGGTGGTGTCTGGGGTGACCATATAAGTAGTTTGGCTTTTTTGTTCCATAACGACTGCAGGAACCCATTTGGCCCCAGTTCCATAATTACGACACCATACATTCTGACCTGTGGTGAAAACACGCCTGTTTGGATCCGGCGGCTCGTCTATTTGTCGCTCTCTCCTTGACGGTTGGGACAATGGGTGAAACCAGTCTAGGTTTGTGCGAAATTTCCTTTTGTTTAGCATTTCAGCTGGACTCAGACCCGTCACTGAACTAGGTGTTGTTCTAAGTTTAAATAAACTCCTGGGGATTCTGACATGTAACGGGTCTCTTGGGAATTTCTTCAGTTCTTGCTTGAAGGTTTGTACTGTTCTCTCGGCTTGTCCATTAGAGGGAGGATGGTAAGTAGGGGAAAAAATGTGGTCGATTTTGTTTTTCATCATGAATTCGGAGAACTCTGCCGATGTGAATGTTGTTCCGTTATCGGACACCAAGGTTCTAGGCAGTCCTTGACAGCTGAAAATGTCTCTTAAGATTCTAATCACAGTGGCTGATGATAGTGAGTTAACTTGTCGGATCTCAGGCCACTTGCTGAAGGCGTCAATCAGAAGGAAAAATGTCTGCCCATTTATGGGTCCGATAAAATCCACATGAAGTCGCTCCCAGGGATTAGTTGGTGTGAGCCAAGTGTGCGTACTTCTGGGCGGATCATTCCTGATTTGCTGACAGCTCACACACTCTGCAACAACTTGCTCAATATCCTTGTCCAGGTTTGGCCACCAAAGATAACTCCGCGCAATAGCTTTGGTTTGTACCATTCCGCAGTGTCCAGCGTGCAGTATTTGCAGCATCGACTCTCTTAGCTTTCCGGGAATAATTACTCTGTTACCCCATAGTAGGCACTCTTTATGAATCGATATCTCTTCCTTTTTGGTTTTGTAAGGTGCCAACTCCGGGTCATCAATCGCATGTGGCCATCCGTTTCGAGCATAATGAAAAACCTTCATTAGGACCGTGTCTTTCGCTGTCTCTTTTGAAATGTCGCTCGTGGCCGGTGCTCCTATTGGCTGTTCATCCAGGAGCAGGATATCAGCTGGTTCAAGACAGGGTGTTTCCTCGGGTAACGGCAACCGGCTCAAGGCGTCGGCATTGGCGATATTCTTGCCAGGTCTGTGCTCCAACCGATAGTTGAGTGCGCCTAACATTAGGGCCCATCTTAGCATTCGTGGTGATATCATGTTGGGGATTGGTTTATCTGGTCCAAAAATACCCAGCAGCGGCTTATGGTCAGTAATTATGGTGACTTCTCGGTGTGCAATGTATTGGTGGAATTTTTTTATTCCAAATATCACAGCCAATGCTTCCAAATCAATTTGAGCGTATGTCCTTTCGTGCTGATTAAGGGTTCTAGACGCGAAGTAAATTGGTGCCTCTGTGCCGTGCTCTAGCTTGTGCGACAACACTGCTCCCACCCCTGTAGTTGACGCATCGCAAGTGAGATAAATGGGCTTATTTAGATCGTAATGCGTCAGAACGTTATCGGTGGTCAACATTTCTTTCGCTTTATCAAATGCCTTCTGTTGGACGTGGTCCCAAGCCCATTTTTTGTTTTTGTCTAGTAGTCTGTACAGCGGTTCGACGATCATTGCCTTGTTGTCGATGAAGCGGTCGTAAAAATTCAGGAGGCCCAAGAATGATTGCAGTTCTGTCTTGTTTCTTGGAACTGGGGCCTCCTTTACGGCTTTGACCTTTTCTCTGGTGGGGTGTACTCCGTCCCGGTCCACAATAAATCCAAGAAATTCTTCACTCTGCACCCCGATGAGACATTTTTCAGATTTTATCTTCAGTCCTGCGTGCTGTAATCTCCGCAACACCTCCCGGAGTCTCTGGTTGTGTTGGCAGGATTCGGAACCGGCTATTAGGATATCGTCAAGCAGGACTGTTACTCCTGGTATTCCTGCTAACAGGGTAGTCATTAGCCGTTGAAAGATACCAGAAGCTGCATTCACCCCAAAAGCTAGTCGTTTGACCTTAAATAATCCTTTGGTGGTGTTGACAGTTTGCCGTAGCGCCGATTCTTCGTTCACTGGGAGCTGTGTGTACGCCTGGTTTAAGTCGAGTTTAGAGAATATTCGACCTCCAGAAAGGGTGGAAAATATCTCTGATGCAGTAGGCAGAGGGAACTTATCGGGTCGTACTGCTGGGTTGAGAGTGGACCTGTAGTCTCCGCAAAGTCGAATGGAGCCATTCTTCTTCAAGATCGTGACGATGGGGGTGGCCCAATCGGAGTACGGGATAGGTTCAAATACCCCTTCTTGCACCAACCTATCAATTTCCGCCTCCACCCAGTGCGAACGGGATTTGTCGGGCTCTAAGGAATTTCGGCTTCATCGACGTATCCACATCAATAACAGCCGGGGCTCCTCTGTAGCTACCAAGTGTACCATCAAATACATCCTTGAAATCTTCTATCACCATATCGCTCCCGGCTAAGTGGTTCACCGCATAAATTTGTATGCCAAGGCTGTCGAACCACGATCTACCCATTAATGTGGGCCCGCGGCCTTGTACGACCGTTAACGGTAGCTCCTTGGTTATATTGTTTAAGGTAATCTTGAATTGGCCGGTGCCGACGATAGGAATTTTCTTACCATCCCACTTCCTCAGTATTACGTTTGCTGGAGTGAGTCTGGTTTTCAAGTGTAGTTTCCGAAAATTTTCTTCATTTATGATGGACCTGGCTGCTCCTGTATCCACTTCCATTTGCAGCTTACTCCCTTCTATTTCTACTGTCACCATAATTGGGGGAGCGGTTGTCTTCTCGCTCATACAAAATAGACTGTCTGTCACTACCTCCTCCATGACATGCTTCACTTCCTTCTCCTTCCGCTTCCTTCTCAGTTCCTGCCATTTTTTAGTTTTGCAGGCCCTTTCTAGATGTCCCACTTTGCTGCAAAATGCGCAAGTAGCATTCACATGGGGACATTCTGCGGACGAGTGAGCTTCGCTGCACCGGTAACATTTTAATGTTCGGTTAATCTGTGCTAATCTGTCACTGGATGTAGGTGTCTGTTTATCTTTGTTATCGTTGATTTTAAGCACCTCCGGACTTGTATATGCAGCGGTCTGGTGAGGTGAGGTGAGATGTGTTCCGCGGATGGATGCGACGTGTCGTAGTGCCGACTCTGCCGTTCGTCCTAGTTCCACCGCTTTTTCAAAAGTCAGATCGGGTATCCGCAGATAATCTTCTTGTAACCGCCGGTCTTTTACCCCTGCGACTAACCTATCGCGTATGAATCGCTCCACAGTGGGGAAATTACAGTGCTTGGTCAACTGTTTTACTGCTGCTAAAAATTCACTGAATGATTCTCCCTCTTTTTGAATCCTTTGATTGAAGTTAAACGATTCCATTATTTCATTGGGCTTGACGATGTGGTGCTTGTCTAGCGCCGCGACTATCACGGCATATGTGATATCATCGTCCTCCACATCGGCCGGTGAGATCAATGTCATGATATGATCTAACATTTCCGCCCCGCAAACAGCCAACAGGTTTCCTTTTTTTTCCTCATCATCTGTGATACGATTTACTGAGAAGCTGTATTTCAGTCTGGTTCTATAATTTTTCCAGTCGTCCTTGTCCAATTTGAACTCTGGGAATCCTGTTATTGGTTTAGACCCTCGCTGATTTTCACTCATTTTGTATGTTTTTACCTAGTAAAAATCTATGAGTGGCAATACTTCAATATTGTATATTATCCAAATAATGTCCGCCGAAATGTGCAGTCAATACAGGTTCTTTTTTTTTTTTTCTGGTAACACTGGGTCAGTCACTGCCCATAGACAAAACAACAACTGGTGTTGTCTTCTTGAATGACAATGTGTTTGCAGAAAATTTCGCACATAACCAAGTACGATTTTCGATTTACTTTCCCAGCATTTATGTAGTGTTTTGACTATTTACCACATTTCCCACTTGTGCAATGTCCTGTGTTCTGGCCGTTTATCACTTTTTTGGGCGGAATATATAGTTATTTCCTTTTTTTTACCTCGTCGCCAACTGACAGATACCAAACAACTGAGTTATGAGAACACACTGAAGGGTCTGTCATATATCTGTGTGTGTGTTTGTTTGTCCTATGACATTCGGATATGTGACAAGTCGTCAATTAACAACACCTTTTTTTATGTAAACTGACACCGTTGGCAGGCCTCACGCACTCTATGTACTTGCGCGCGCTAACTACCTAACGCACGGCAGGCTGCCGGCGAGCATACATAATTCAGTGGAAATTGGACAGCCGCGTGGAACTTACCTACACGCGTGCCCACGCGCGCAGCTGCAAAGCAATAATCACTTTACACTCGATCATTTAGGTACATTTTCGCACGCAGCGATTGGCGACGTGAAACATTAGGCTATGAAAGCCATAGGTATGGAACTTTTTCTATGAAGAGATTTATCTGTTACGAAGTAACTATTAAGTAATCTGTGGTATTGATTGTCGTTGTCGCAGGAGTTCTGGGCGGACCCGCAGGGGCTGGTGCTGGACCCGTCGCGGCTGCAGGACAAGCGCATGGCGACCACGCTCAGCGTGATGCTGGGCCTCGACGCCGAGATGCCCGGCTCCCCCTCGCCGCCGCCGCCTCCGCCGCCCGCCGAACCGGTCAACCCGCACTCGCACCTACCCGAAAACAAGCAGCTAGCCATCAAGGAAAAGGTTTGTCATCTTCTAGCATCAATGATTCATATATTACTAACGTGAGGTGTAATATATGAATCATGACCATACGATGAATATTGCCCATACGATAGTAACACAAACTCAATAATGACCTCACTAAAGTGCTTGTAAAAAATAATGCTTGTAAAATTATTCATTCAAACTAGTCTCAAATTAACTCATTTGCCAAATAATAATAATATAACATGCAGTGGATGGCCAAATTATTACAGCCACCACACTTAATGTCATAGTTATCAATACAAATTTGCCCTTGGAAAAAAAAAAATCCACCTCATAAACCTTTGATCCTAAACTATTGCAACTAGGTATTTTTTATTAATGATGTATTTGCCATAAACCTACGTTTACACCTTAATCCAATGAAAGTCGGCTTAACTTGGAGACAAATTTATAAATACCGATTATTTATTTTCATATCATTTAAATAATTCATGTATAGAATATTATAATATCAGCTATTTCTTATAATATCATGGCTTCCTGCTTCAAGTGTGATAAAAAAATACAGAAGACAGATGAGAAAAACCCAAAAATAACGTGTCACGGATGTGAGCGAGCCGTCTGTGTTAAGTGCAGTGGGCTAACCGCCACTGAGCTTAGAGTGGTGATTCTCAGTGCGAAATCTCTGCGGTACCTCTGTCCGGACTGCGAGGTGGGCCTCCGTGAGCTGCCCACTCTGAAGAAGCTCATTAACGACCTCAGAGTGGAAATTGGCGGCCTCCGACAAGAAATCGTTGAGATGAAGAAAAGTAGGGGAGAGGCCCTGAACCTCGATCTGGTGGTGGAGGAACTCGAGGAGAGCAGGTCGCGCAGCTCCAACGTCATCTTGTTCGGCATACCGGAGTCCAGTGCGGAGGATGCGGAGCAGCGCAAGCAGGAGGACGCGAGCAACGTAGAGCGAGCGCTCGCCGCGCTGCCTCAGCCGCCGCGCCCCCGTGCACTCGTCCGCCTCGGTAAGCCGAAGCCCGGCTCCACGGCGCCGCGCCCCCTCAAGCTCATAATGGCCGGTAAGCGTGAATCCATTACTGTTTTGAAGAACAAATCTAAGCTGCCAAGCTCCGTGTCCGCCAAGTCCGACCTCACGCTCTACCAGCGTGACAAGCTGAGGAGGCTGAGGGAAGAACTGGCAGAGAGAGTCGCCAAAGGAGAGGATAATATCACCATTAAATATATCAACAACTGCCCCAAGATAGTGCAGATTGCAAAAAAGTGATGTTACCCAATATCACCGAACTCACCTTTTTCTACACGAACCTGGCATCCCTAACGGCAAAATTCGATTTATTTCTTATAGAAATCAACAAAATAAAACCAACATGCATTATCATAACCGAAACACATCTAACGCCTGATGTACGGGACAGCATCATTGGCATATCTGGATACACACTGTTCCGACAAGATAGAGGCGGAGGCAAAAGATGGGGAGGTGTAGCAATATATATTTCGAACTATCATAACAACAAACCAATAGTAGCTAAAAGAAACACCATATATAATAAAGACAATGTTGAAGCCTTGTGGTTGGATCTGAAGTACGACAACTTTAATCTTCTTCTGGGCGGTGTTTACCGACCCACACACTACACACTGGAGGAGTCAGATAAGCAGCTGTTCGACACTATACAGCAGGCAGCCGAGACACGCACTACACTTATTATGGGCGATTTTAACCTACCAGACATCCGCTGGCCTCTGAAAAATGTTGACGGATATAACACACTACACGATAAATTCATAGAGATGTACACAAGTAGTAATTTACATCAGCTAGTGACCAACATAACTCGGAAACGAAATCAGCAAGAATCACTTCTAGATCTCATTATGTGTAATGACGAAAATCTGTGTACAAAAGTGGAATACTGTGCCAATATAGGAAAGAGCGACCACCTCGTGCTTATCGCTAGTGTACAAATTGTACAGAATGACAATCGCCAGCATCTTCCGAAATTACGGCCAAACTATTTTAAAGCGGACTACCCAGCCATAACTTCAATGCTGAAAGAGGCAAATATCACTAACGACAAACACACCGACATCATAGAAACCTGGCATGAATTTAGATCCATTGCAAGTAATGCACTAAACACTCACGTACCCCTCTCCAAACCAACAAATATGTCTGCTAATAGACCGTGGATTAAGAAAGAAATCCTTGAATTGATAAAGAAAAAGAAACAACTTTGGAGGCTCTACCAACTGGGTAAATCTGACGAAGCGTATGCAGCCTATCGTAGCATGAACAACAACATTGTAGATATAACAAGACAAGCGAGACGGTCATTTGAGGCGCACATTGTAGAGACAGGACCCAAATCTTTTTATGGATACATCAGGAAGCAACTCTCCTCCAAAGTAGGCATCCCGCCAGCCCTCCGAGCACACGACTCTACCAATATAGTAACTGATCACCGGGGAGTAGCCAATATATTTGCTAAGCAATTTGAAAAATCCTATGTGCGGGAATGCGATGGGCCTATGCCTCAAATAGGTGTACCAAAAATAGAAAACTCTATAGAAACTGTGGAGTTCAGCCCTGTTGCAGTGTACAAGGCTTTACAGTCCTTTAGGGACAACACCGCCATGGGTCCCGACGCCCTTCCAGCCGTTTTCCTCAAGGAGTGCTCTACAGAACTGTGCGATCAACTAGCACACATAATGACTCTATCGTTCGAATGTGGAAAACTACCGACAGACTGGAAGGAGGCGATAGTTACCCCGATTTATAAGAAAGGAGACAAATTCAACCCAGCCAATTACCGTCCAATTAGCTTGACCAGTATTGTCTGCAAGGCAATGGAGAAAATAATCATTTCCAAAATAAGAGCATTCCTAGCTCAGGAAAATATAATCCTTTCGGAACAGCATGGATTTGTCCCAAGACGATCAACAGTCACCAACTTGCTGGAGTGTGTGGACAAATGGACGCGTGATTGGAACGAGAGACGACCCACGGACATCATTTACTTGGACTACGAGAAAGCTTTTGATAGAGTTCCCATAAAACGCCTACTACACAAATTAGAGCACTTTGGTTTCCGTGGACGGCTTTTAATGTGGTTCCAGGATTTTCTTAGCAACAGACTATTTCGGGTGCGAGTGGGTGAAGATATTTCTGAGTCCCACCATGTGCTGAGCGGCGTGCCGCAAGGATCAGTTATCGGCCCGGTCGCCTTTGGAATATTCTTGACTGACTTGGGCGCAATAATAGAAGCCTCCTTCTCACTCTTTGCCGACGATACCAAGTTTTTTGCTGATCCAATAGTTGCCCACCATGAAATTCAGGACACACTTGATAGAATATTTGGATGGACGAAAACATGGTTACTATCGCTCAATGCCACAAAATGCACTGTACTACATGTTGGAGCTAAGAACCCACACCGGCAATATTTCATTGATGGAAACATGGTGCAGCCAGTAACATCACAGCGGGATCTCGGAGTGACCATTTCGGAGGACTTGAAGTGGGAAACACACATAGTGGGAGTTGTCAAGAGAGCGAACTCGTTGCTCTACTTGATAAGGAAGGCGTTCTCCTACATCAGTTCAGACCTGTTTCTCAGGCTCTATAAAACATACGTCCGTCCCCTCCTGGAGTACGCTTACCAGATTTGGAGTCCGTATTTCAGGAAGGACATTGACCTCCTGGAGAGAGTGCAACGCCGGGCTACCAAGATGGTACCAGCCCTGAGAAATAGATCCTATGAAAATCGCATTGAAGCGCTCGGCCTGACCACACTTGAGGAGCGAAGAGAAAGAGGAGACCTCATCGAAACCTTTAAAATATTAAATGCTCATTATGACGTGCCCAAACTTAAATCGGTGTACACAATGAACACTAATACGAGACTTCGTGGTCATTCGCTAAAGCTCAACCAAACTAGTTTCAATTCAAACCCTAGTAAGCACTTTCTTTCGAACCGAGTAGTGGACTCCTGGAATAAATTGCCCCAAGAAGTGATAAGTGCAATCTCAGTGAACGGTTTTAAAAACCAGTTGGACAAACATTTTATTAATATGAAAAAAAAAAAATTATAATAATAATTAAATAAAAACACTAAAGGCAACTAAGTTAAAAAAAAAATAAAAAAATAAAAAAAAAATTACTTAACTTATGAAATAAAACGAAAAACAAATACAAGTGAGAATCAAGTGTACTCAACATACAAAGTACACGCATCAGCTTAAAGCTGCTAGTGTATACTACAACAATAATAATAAAAGAATAAAAAAAAATTATTTTCTACTTTGTCTCCAAGTTAGTCGATGTTCATAGGTTTAAAATGGTAACGTAGGTGTATGCCAAATATATCAGTAATAAAAAAAACCTAGTTGCAATAGTTTAGGTTCGCTATTCGTTAAGCAACGCTGGGCGCAGTCAGTACTTGGATGGGTGACCGCTGACCGTTGGAGGCTGACCGAGGTTCGGATTCCTCGTAAAACTGTAGGTCCCTTCCCTTCTAATCTTACTTGGTGGTAGGGTTTATCCCGGCCGGGTTGATACCACCGCACTGAATGAAACGTCGGTCGAAACGGCTATGTAAATAGTTTGTGTTTTCCATCCAGTTCAGTGTAGGCGACATGAAATGAAGGAAAGTACTGACATGGCACCTAGTTCACCTGGTGTTATGGGCTGACATCACGGATGTTGTAGGTGATGTAGCCAACCGTGTCAGTTTTCATAAAAAAAAATTAAAAAACCGGCCAAGTGCGAGTCGGAATCGCGCACCTAAGTTTCCGCACAACAAAATAAATTAATGATTCTTGTATGGGGTGACCCCCCTTGATTTTTGACCTTTTCTATATTTTATTTTTTGTTATATCCACCATAATAAATAACACATATTCAGTGAAAATTTCATTCTATTACCGTTCCAAAGATAGGACAGGACAGACAGACAGACAGACGGCGTAGGCTTAGTAATAGCCTTCCGTACGGGATACGGAAACCTAAAAACCAGGCATATCTAGTACATGGCCACCGTGTACTCGTAGAGTAATAGCTGATGTGTATTGCGCACAGGAGCTGGGCAACGACTGCTACAAGCGCAAGGAGCTGGCCGCCGCGCTGGAGCACTACCGCGCGGCCCTCGCGCACGACCCCACAGACATCACCTATCACAACAACATAGCGGCCGTCTACTTCGAGCAGAAGGACTATGACAACTGCATCAAGGAGTGCGAGCGCGGCATCGAGGTGGGCCGCGAGAACCGCGCCGACTTCAAGCTCATCGCCAAGGCCTTCACCCGCATAGGTAGGTACCCGTCTCCTTGACGTCCCCTTGGGATCACTCACACACACGCAGGAGCTGGGCAACGACTGCTACAAGCGCAAGGAGCTGGCCGCCGCGCTGGAGCACTACCGCGCGGCCCTCGCGCACGACCCCACCGACATCACCTATCACAACAACATAGCGGCCGTCTACTTCGAGCAGAAGGACTATGACAACTGCATCAAGGAGTGAGAGCGCGGCATCGAGGTGGGCCGCGAGAACCGAGCCGACTTCAAGCTCATCGCCAAGGCCTTCACACGCATAGGTAGGTACCCGTCTCCTTGACGTCCCCTTGGTATCACTCACACACACGCAGGAGCTGGGCAACGATTGCTACAAGCGCAAGGACCTGGCCGCCGCGCTGGAGCACTACCGCGCGGCCCTCGCGCACGACCCCACCGACATCATCTATCACAACAACATAGCGGCCGTCTACTTCGAACAGAAAGACTATGACAACTGCATCAAGGAGTGCGAGCGCGGCATCGAGGTGGGCCGCGAGAACCGCGCCGACTTCAAGCTCATCGCCAAGGCCTTCACCCGCATAGGTAGGTACCCGTCTCCTTGACGTCCCCTTGGGATCACTCACACACACGCAGGAGCTGGGCAACGACTGCTACAAGCGCAAGGAGCTGGCCGCCACGCTGGAGCACTACCGCGCGGCCCTCGCGCACGACCCCACCGACATCACCCATCACAACAACATAGCGGCCGTCTACTTCGAGCAGAAGGACTACGACAACTGCATTAAGGAGTGCGAGCGCGGCATCGAGGTGGGCCGCGAGAACTGAGCCGACTTCAAGCTCATCGCCAAGGCCTTCACCCGCATAGGTAGGTACCCTTCTCCTTGACGTCCCCTTGGGATCACACACACACGCAGGAGCTGGGCAACGACTGCTACAAGCGCAAGGACCTGGCCGCCGCGCTGGAGCACTACCGCGCGGCCCTCGCGCACGACCCCACCGACATCACCTATCACAACAACATAGCGGCCGTCTACTTCGAGCAGAAGGACTATGACAACTGCATCAAGGAGTGCGAGCGCGGCATCGAGGTGGGCCGCGAGAACCGCGCCGACTTCAAGCTCATCGCCAAGACCTTCACCCGCATAGGTACCCGTCTCCTTGACCTCCTTCCTTGTCCCCTTGGGATCACACTAGGGTTGGCAACTTTTTTTTGGAAGAAATAACATACTTCTGATTTCAGGGATGGCAAATTATATTTTTTGCTTAAAACTTAAATTACTGACGAACGAAATTACAGATGATGAAGAAAAAAAAAAAATTAATAAAAATAAAAAGTACAGTCTAATAAAAAAAGTATTATTTATTTACATTTTAAAACATTTATATTTTTAGTGCTCTCTGGAGATTTCAGCAGTGATTAGGTATTTGTCAATACACTTTATGATGCAATAGATTCGATTACTGAAGTGCTGTTAGTTTATTTTTCATTTCACGCATTGTTTGAACTTTAAAGTTGAATTCAAGTATTTTCGCGTACTTTATTGCTATTCAAAAGTTTAAAGTACGGAGACCTAGAATAACGTAAGATACTTTGTTTTAACGCAGGAACGACATTCCGTTGTTGCGTTGCGTTTTGTAAACATTTCGCCGCAGCGACGTTTTCATACGACAAAAGAGTAATAATAATATAACTTTATGCCACTTAATGCGTGGCAAGGCACTGTCTTATTGTCGTAGACAATTTCCTCCAGTCAACCCGGTGGAGCTACATTTTTACATGGCATTCAAACCTCGGATCTTTCGCAAGAGAAGCAGACGCTCAGACCTCTCGGCCACCCACCACCAAAAAGTGACAGTTTTTTACGAAATATGGAGTGCACGTGGCGTATTCTTCTGGAAAAAAAATCTTAAATTTTTTTTAGGGAAACTAACATACATGTGGTATACTATCTAAGATGTGATATCGTCGCAGGTAACGCATACAAGAAGATGGAGCAGTGGAAGCTCGCGAAGACGTACTACGAGAAGTCCATGTCTGAGCACCGCACGCCCGAGATCAAGTCGGCGCTGAGCGACTGCGAGGCGCGCATCCGCGAGGAGGAGAAGAGAGCCTACATCGACCCAGTGCGCGCCGAACAGGAGAAGGAGCTAGGCAACCAGCTCTTTAAACAAGGTCTCTCTCACTCTCTCTTACTCTCTCTATCTCTCTCTCTGAAGGGAAGTTCTGCCTTGGGACAAAGCAGAACTCAGTGGCTGGAATTTTTTAAAGAAACTGGACTGTATATGTATATATTCTTATTGAACACCAATTTATACAAAATAGGCACAATAGGTGAGCTTAATGCCGTGAGGCATTCTATTCTAACCAACCTTTGGGATGTGGGAGAAGTATACGCAGGCGAACAAGAATAGTTTGTGGCAATGTACTAAGAAGAAAATCAATATGATAAACTACAAACGAATACTACATAAATACTTTAATATACGCATATATATGTATATAATAGACTTACATAATATTATGTACTTAAATCAGCGGTACTGTTGTTCAACACCATCTACTGAATGAACTGTATTAATGAATTGACTGTAATAATGTATTACTGTATTACTGAACTGGACTGTATTAACCCTTCGCGTGCCTCCGGCGCACAGCCGTGCGCCGGCTATATTAATCCTCTAGTATGCCTCCGGCACACAGCCGTGTGCCGCGCATAGTCGCCAACTTCAGGCAGCTAATGCAACATAGCATGGCTGCTGTTTTGTATGAATTTAGGTTCAAATTAATTTGACGATTTGTAGAATTGATTTTGGCCCTCTACACAACGTGTCTCGATAAAAAATTTTTTCGTACTGAGCTCGCTAGTTATCGCCGGCGCGAGAGAGATGAGAGCTCGCGATTGTTTACATTTTTCGTTGCTTTCCGAAATGTGTTATGTATAAGTTTGTGAGTGAAAATGAGTGCAGGGAGAGTGTATTGAACTGATAAATGTGTTCCTAGCAGTTTTATAAGTGCAGTGTTTGTGTAAATCGAAATAACCTAAAAAAAAAATTTTCGTTCGTGTTCACCAGTTCACCACACCATATCTTCTAGATATAAGGTAGAAACCATATTGTTGTCTATACCAATTAGATAGATAATTTCGTGCAGATTCTGGTGATGTATAACACTATAATTAGGTATTTAGTGGTTTCTCTGGAAAAACGAGAAATTCCTAACCTCTTCCCAAAACTACCCAGAAAAACAAAAAACGGCCGACACGCGCGGGGGTGTGCGCGCGCGCGGGGTCCGACATTCGAAGGGCTAATGAATGAAATGACAATGAGGTGAGTGAAAAAGATGAATGGGTAACTGACGAATTCTTGAATGACACTGCGCTCTGCCTCGAGCGCGTAGAAAACTGCATCAACGGATTGCGAGTAGCCACCACTAATTCGTCGGTCGCAGAAAACTAGTTTAAAATTAGAATATAAAGGCGTTGTGCACTACTCCTTTCTGAACACTCTATTTCTGTCTCTATATCTCTCTATCTTTTTTTTTTATGGAAACTGACACGGTTGGCCACATCACCTACAACATCCGTGATGTCAGCTCATACACCGGGTAAAGTAGGTGCCGTGTCAGTGCTTCCCTTCATTTCATGTCGGCTACACTGAACTGGATGGAAAACACGAACTATTTACATAGCTGTTTGGACCGACGTTTCGCTCAGTGCGGTGGTACCAACCCGGGCGGGATAAACCTTACCACCTAGTAAGGTAAGAAGGGAAGGTACCTACAGTTTAACGTGGAATCCGAACCACGGTCAGCCTCCAACGGTCGAGCGGTCACCCATCCAAGTACTGACCGCGCTCAGCGTTACCAGGCCTCACGCACTCTATGTACTTGCGCGCGCTAACTATCTACCGCTCGACGGGCCGCCGGCGATCTATTTCAATGGAAATTCGTCAGCCACGCGAAGTATACATAGACGCTCGCCCACGCACTGCGCGCAGCTGCAAAGCAATAACCACTTTACACTCGATCGTTATGGTACATTTTCGCACCTGAAAATCGCACATGATTGGCAACGTAAAACAGTAGGCTATTAAAGCTGAAGATATGAAACTTTTTCTATTGAGTGATTTATCTGTTACAAAGTAACTATTAAGTAATCTGTGGTACAGGTGACTACAGCACTGCTGTGAAGCACTACACGGAGGCGGTGCGGCGCAACCCGGACGACCCCAAGCTGTACTCGAACCGCGCCGCCTGCTACACAAAGCTGGCCGCCTTCGACCTGGGGCTCAAGGACTGCGACACGTGCACCAGACTCGACCCCAAGTTCATCAAGGGTTGGATCCGCAAGGGCAAGATTCTCCAGGTCACCTTTTATTTTTATTTTTTTATTGAAAGCGTAACATATGATACCAAGCCACTCATGAGGTGGCCGACCCGGGTGGGATAAACCCTACAACCTATTTTACTGTTCACTGAGAGATGTCACACATTTAACCCTGCAGGGGGTCGCACAGAGTGTACAAAATGTACACCACGGGTGCTAAAAGAGAGTTTTGTCAAGTTCCCGGAATCCAACGCAATTTACATAGCCGTTTCGACGTTTCATTCAGTGCGGTTGTATAAACCCGGGCGGGATAAACCCTATCATCTAGTAAGATAAGAAGGGAAGGGACATTACAAGAAACATGAAATTCTAGTTTCGACCGACGTTTCATTCAGTGCGGTTGTATCAACCCGGGCGGGATAAACCCTATCATCTAGTAAGATAAGAAGGGAAGGGACATTACAAGAAACATGAAATTCTAGTTTCGACCGACGTTTCATTCAGTGCGGTTGTATCAACCCGGGCGGGATAAACCCTATCATCTAGTAAGATAAGAAGGGAATGGACATTACAAGAAACATGAAATTCTAGTTTCGACCGACGTTTCATTCAGTGCGGTTGTATCAACCCGGGCGGGATAAACCCTATCATCTAGTAAGATAAGAAGGGAAGGGACATTATAAGAAACATGAAATTCTAGTTTCGACCGACGTTTCATTCAGTGCGGTTGTATCAACCCGGGCGGGATAAACCCTATCATCTAGTAAGATAAGAAGGGAAGGGGCATTACAAAAAATATGAAATTATAGTTTCGACCGACGTTTCATTCAGTACGGTTGTATCAACCCGGGCGGGATAAACCCTATCAACCCGGGCGGGATAAACCCTATCATCTAGTAAGATAAGAAGGGAAGGGACATTACAAGAAACATGAAATTATAAAAAGTAAAAGTAAAATCTCATTTCATAAACAAGTAATGACAATATTATGGACCCATCTCAGCATGTGCTATAGGTGCACAAGGCGACATAATATAGCGCTGTTTTTCAGATGAGCCCCATTGAGAGGTGGTATGACCGACGACGGTGTGTACGTGTGCGCAGGGCATGCAGCAGCCGGCGAAGGCGGTGAACGCGTACCAGAAGGCGCTGGAGCTGGACGCGGAGAACGGCGAGGCGCTGGAGGGCTACCGCGCCTGCTCCATGCAGCTCAACTCGGACCCCGAGGAGGTGCGCAAGCGCGCCATGGCGGACCCCGAGGTGCAGACCATACTGCGCGACCCTGCCATGCGGTGCATCCTCGACCAGATGCAGCAGGTACCTATAAATTTTATTTTATCTTTTATTGTTTGACAATTACTACGTTGTAGTATGTATACTTATTACTAACATTATCGAGTTGATACAAATGACGTATCAAAAATTTGACAAAGGCTCTTTACACCTGATCCACTTAATTAAGTCTGCAATCAGAACTTCAAAAACAAAACAAAAATCGGTTTTTGATCTTGCTCTCAGGCTGTATTTTCAATCGACTGTAGGCGGTGTTATTATGTGGATAGTCACTAAATGATTATGAAAAAAAAAGCCCTGCGAAGTTTCTTACCGGTTCTTCTTCGTGGGTGTAATCGAACCGGATAGAACAAATTGTAACAAATTTGAGTACAGTCAAGCTGTCTAACTAATGAATGCTTAATAAACAATGAACAATAAATACGGTTGGCTACATCACCTGCAACATCCATGATGTCAGCTCATAACACCGCGTTGAACTAGGTTGCATGTCAGTGCTTCCCTTCGGTCGTGCCGGCTACACTGAAATGGACGGAAAACACAAACTATTTACATGGCCGTTTCGACCGACGTTTCATTCAGTGCGGTGGTATCAACCTAGTAAGGTAAGAAGGGAAGGTACCTACAGTTATACGTGGAATCGGAACCGCGGTCAGCCTCCAACGGTCGAGCGGTCAACCATCCAAGTACTGACCGGCCCAGTGTTGCTTAACCATCAATAGCAACAGTCGACTGCACCACTGAGCTATCGAGGCTGACGTACCTACTGTACTCCTGCCCTGCTCTTTTCACAACCCGATTTTTTATAAAAAGCACGACATATTCAAGCAGCAGGGGCCGAGTGGTTTGGGCGTCGGCTTCTCGTGCGGAGGTCTGAGGTTCGATTCCGGTCGGCGTGTACCAATGAGCTTTTTCTGAAGAAAAAAATTACGTGCATATCTACACTTGCTGCTTCACCGTTCGGAACACTGTAAAACTGTAGGTCCCTTCCCTTGCCCCTTACTAGGAAGGTGTGGAACTAAGCTTGCGATGGCTTCACCGAACATATCCGGGCCCATCGGCAGTAGAGGAGGGTATTAATCGAGGTCGGGACTAGCGAGTGGACACTCTAAATTTCCCGCGCATGCTTCACATTTCGGCTCGCATCAAGCCCTCGTCAGCTAGTCTGCGTTGACTAGGACGCGGGGAAACCACCAGTCCCGCTCTCGACCTCCCTCTCTCTACCTATCCATATTCTGTAGGATGCTTCCAGTGACATTTTCGAAGCTCTCTCCATATATGAGCTTAGCGTCGATCTTGGCAGCCCTAGATTCTTGAAGAGACTGTAGAGCGACTTCGCTGGTAGTCCTCTTGCTCCGACTTCCACAGCGAAGAGATCAGTCTTGAATCCGTGTCTCTAAGCTCTAAGCTAGTGCGCGTACTTTGCATGTTGAGTGCACTTGATTCTCTCTTGTATTGGCTTGTTATTTTATTTCATAATTTTTAATTTTTTTTTTTTACTTTCCTTAAATGTTTTTTTTCCTATGAATAAAGTGTTTGTCCAACTGGTTTTTAAAACCGTTAACTGCGATAGCACTTATGACTTCTTGGGGCAATTGATTCCAGGAGTCCACTAATCAGTTAGAAAGAAAGTATGACGAAGATATGTTAGATGTGGTTAAATTGAAACGTTGTGTGTGTGTGTGTGCCGATAGGACCCGCACGCGCTCTCCGACCACCTCAAGAACCCCGACATCGCGGCCAAGATACACAAGCTTCTCGAGTCCGGCCTCATCGCCATTCACTAGCTCATTCACTCCACCGCACCGACACACGACCGCACCAACACACCAACGCACTACACCACTACCTACGCACTGTCTCAAGTCGCATCTGCTGACTGCTCCATTGCTCATATTACGCTTCGTGCTCTCGATTGGCAGACATTTGGTTTATTCTATTCTATTCTACGTATAAACACACTCAAATTACCATTATAATAACATTAGAACTGGCAAGACTATATTTTTTTTTGGTCAGTGTCATGTAAGTGAGGATACATGGTCATATGTGCATTTTAAAAGTGATGTGACACAGTTCACATGAAGAAATTAGCTTTAAAGTCATTGCAAATTGTGCTACGGTTAATGTAATCGAATGTAGACCTTGAGTCGAGCTCCTCTGCCAACAGTGAAGTGTGTTACCGTACCGACAATTTACAATGTTAAATTATGAACTCGGTTTACCGGTGCGATGATGGCGAGCGCATCGCTGCAGCTGGACGTTTCGAGTCCTCTATGGGACCCGTTCTCAAGAGGACGTGCTAGCTCCTCCGGCAGCCAGCACGTCCTCTTGAGAACGGGTGCCATAGAGGACTCGAAACGTCGAGCTGCAGTGATGCGCTCGCCATCATCGCACCGGTAAGCCGAGTTCATAATTTAATATGAGTGACGGTGCGGGACTAAAAACTAATTGAATTTACAATGTACTGGGACCCCACCAGACGTGGCACCCGTGTCGGAAATGGACACGAAACTGAACACGGACACGTGTCGTGACAGATTGTGTCGTCATATCGCTAGGCCGGTCGGGCTAGCCGGGCTGGCCCGGTGGGCGGGCCGATCACGAAATCACGGAAGACGTCATAAATGGATGTTGTTATTCGACATCCCAGTAGGTATCAGCAGTCAGCCATCAGCAGTACAGTGTCAAAATTTTATAATCTTCTTTTCTTCTTCAACAGCCCTTTTTTATGAATGCATAACCTGCTTCATGAAATATCGCCCCATTCGTGATGCGTTCGTGTTGCTAGGCTGGTCGTGGCAGGTCGTGATTTCGTGATGGAGACATTGATTCGTGTTGCAATACAACACGAATTGCTTCGTGTCCAATCGTGATAAAATATCAACACGAATGCCAAGTCTGGACCCCACCTCTTTAGACTAATTTCACAGCGGCAGAGTAATACAACGCAGAGTACATGAATTTAGTAATGTAATGTAATGTGACTAGGGCTGCCGTCTGTCCGGGTTTCCCCGGACTTCTTCTAGTTTTGAACATGTCCGGGGGAGTTTGAATCTCAGCTCTGTTATGAGATGGACGTTTTGCCAATCCGATGCAGACACAAGACTTGTAGCTGGCATGGCGCCTCTCTGAGCGTGGTTTCGCGAGGAGTGGTGTTATTGGCTGTGTCTTAATCGTCCTTTGAACTTTTGGGCAAAGACACACGTGCCGGTCGTCTATAAAAAAAAAAAGACATGCCCTTCGTTGGAGGAATAAAAAATTCCAAATTTTTATGAATTTCCGGGAGTTGACATCTTTTTATCCTGGTTTAATTATTTTAGAGGTGGCAGCCCTAGATGTGACGAACAAACCAGGATGGTGGAGTTGGTGCGGCTGCATCGGACTGCCATGCTACTCTGCTACCACCTCTGTTTAAGTTCTGTCTAAATTAATAATTAAAGATAAGTAAATCTGAATAGTTTGTGTACTTTGGCCGAACGGTAGTTCATCGAATTTGCTGAACTCAGCTTGCGATGGCTTCACCGAACATATCCGAGCCTATTGGCAGTAGAGGAGGGTGTCAATCGAGATCGGGACTAGCGAGCGGCCACTCTGTGTAGTTCTCCAGCATACGTTACGTTTCAGCTAGCGACAAGCCTTCGTCAGCTAGTCTGCGATGACTGGGACGCGGAGAACCGCCAGTCCTGCTCTCGACCAGGGAGGTCTACTCTCTCTCTACATATCCATATTCTGTAGGTTGCCTCCAGTGATGCTTTTGAAGCTCTCTCCATATGTAAGCTTAGCGTCGATCTCGGCAGACCTAGATTCATGAAGAATCTATAGAGCGACTTGTAGGTGATGTTAGATAGTGGGCGTGCAGTCAAGCTGACTACGACTGGCTAACTCTCGCACTTGCCGGTTTGGCGGTCAACATTCGAGATAGTGCAACTCGATGTGCATTTTGCAATTGGCATATTATGATTCATATTCAAATTGATTATATTATATTTGATTTTAGTATATAAATGTGGAACAATAGTGTCGGAATCCGTTCCCAGTGCCGGAGTGATGTGATCTCACGGATTGTGTGCGTTGTGTCGCTCCTCAAACACTATTTTACCCGCAGCGAGGATTACTTTACGCCAAATTACTTAATGTGGAATTTGAGTTAGGTGATATAATTATATATTATATATGATTGATTGACCTATTGAGTATAGAGGTACCCACCAATGGTATAGGCTGTGTGAGTGAGGGACCGAGGGGTGCGCACGCCGGCTGTGTGGCCCCCCTTGCTATGTTTGCGCCTAATTGTAATTTTTTTTAATAAAGCAATAAATAAATTGGTAGCATTTGTTTCATTTAAAAAAAGGAGGTTATTTAACCCACTTCTTAAAAAAAAAGACGGTTATCAATTCGACCGGTACCTATGTTTGTCCACGCATTTCTGCGAAACTAATCGGATTGTGACCATTCTTTTCATTGGCTTACATTTACTTCAAGTTCAACACTTCAAGAAAAAAAATTACGTAATTTTTTTTTTTTTTTTTACTTCGTCTCCTCCCGAAACAGGCAAAACTCATTAGAGTATACAGCCATTTCTTTTGTAGCTTTAACGTCTGTTGTATAAATTCTCGGCCCGCGAGAACCACAAAAATATATATTTTTAATCACAACGACGACACGACAAACTGCCGCCGTCCGCCATCTTTTTTGCACTAAAAAATTACGTAAGTACATTAAAAAAAAATTTTTTTGTAAACAAAAAAAAATTCTTTGTTCTTCAAAGGTGATCTATTTCCGATACAGAACCCCCCCCTTAGCGTACTATGAACTAATTTTGAAAGACCTTATATAAGGTCTTTTTTTAACTGACCATGCGTAAAGGGGGTGTTCTGTATCGGAAATAGATCATATTAAAATTATAAAAAAGGAAGGTAATATTTTTATATTTATAAATAAATATAAAAAAAAACTCGCTTTTTTCGTGTGACTGCCTATCAAAATTCCTAGCAAGTAAGTGTTGCAAGCGGAAAATTCAAGAATGCCAATTTCCATACCTAGCATTTCGACCATGACCTAGCCTAGCATCACCATTTCATGAGACACCAAAAATGACAATTTGGAAACCTAGCAACTGACACGGACTTGCTATGTAATGAAATTGTGAATGTTCCTTGCTGTGTTTTCATTTAGGAATTTTGACATGTTTGTAGTAGTTGCTAGGTTTTTGGTACACTAAAATCTATGATTCACTGTAAAATTTGGAGATTTTTAAATGCAAATGTATGGGGAATGACCTAGTAAGTGCGTAAAACGAGAAAAACCATTTTTTCCAAAATTGTTGGTTGCTAGGTTTTGAAATTGGCAACCGGACTGACGTGGCGCCATCTGCGATTAGCTTTGCCTTCTTCGCCTCCCCATACATAAGCAAACGACAGAACAAGAATGGGGACAGAGAGAAAGATGGAATGTTATAATGCGCGGGGCGGATCTCGGCGTGTCGCCACCGCAGCGGTTCGTCGGTGTTCTCCCTCGCACCCGCACCGTACTTATATAGTGTATTAGCGTGGCGGGTCGCCCGCTGCGACGACGACACGCCGAGATCCGTCCCGCGCATTATACTGAATGCCTGCTATTGTGAAAGCCGTTCACGACAGGATTAGGGCGGCGGCTGACTGCCTACATTATATCAACGCATTGACAAAGGTGTGCCATTTTCTACTCACAGATTGATTTCCAGTCCAATCGTATTCTCTGTCTTAGTAAAATAAATATATACAGACAGAACAGACGACGTAAGTCAGACTGGATGTCAGACAAATCTGCGTGGGTCGTTCCGCCATTTCGTTCAAGTTGCATTCTCGCGCAATAAGAGCGTGTGAAAATGTATGTTTTTTAAAATAATTTTATTGAAATATATAGGTTTAGATGAAAGGAAAAAGTAGTATTTAACGAATCAGACATTTGTCCATTCAAATAAATAAAAATAAATAAAAACCTTCAAAATTCTCATTCCTATCCTCTTCCAAACGAAGGATCAGTATTTAGTATAATTTTTTCTTTTAGTTTCTTCAAGTAAAATGAGTATATTAATAAACCCACCTATAGTGTAACTAATAACGCATGTTTCTTTGGGATTTATTTATTTTTAAAGCCATTATATCATAAAAAGAATTAATATTTCATTTTTGTCCGTGGAAAAACGTCATTACCTTCCGCAGAAGTGGTATTACAAATTAGACAGAGTGTGACCCGACTTTAGCCTTCGCTCTACGCTCCGCACGTTGAACGCCCCTCATTGTGTCCCTGGATCTAGACAGGAGAGGACGAGCATCGCTGGGGAAGAAAATACTCACGATCTTCGTGCTCATCAACTACTTTGTCACCGTCCAGGCATCATTACCTTCCGGCTTTTTTTAACAGAAATTATATTTTTCGTTTTTCAGTTTTTTGCTGGTTGAATTTTTTGTTAAAAAGTTTTTTACAATGTATTTTTGTTTTGTTGCTGGTTGTAATGAAGGAACCGGAACCGTCTTGAAGGACCCGAGACTGTAATTGGGGGGAAATATATGGGCAGGGAGAGCGTTCCAGACTTTACCGGTTCTGTAGAGGAATGATCTGCAGAATCGATTGGTACGCATCCGCGGTAAGTCCAGCGTGTAGGGATGCAATCCCTGCCCAGTGCGCGTGGTGCGAAGGTGGAAAGGGGATTTGTTATTTCAGTTAAAACTTTTAACACTATGAATTATAAATTACTTAGCTAAAATGTTGATGTTAATAGTGTCGAACTTTTGATAATCGTTAACATTATTACTACCATCAGCTAAATAATGATATCTTTATCATTATCATAATAATAAAAGCAAATTTCATTAAGACATACTGGCATGCTTCATTACCATCCAACCGCATAAATTACAATCCAGGGGTTTTTCATTACCATCCACACCTTCATTACCTTCCATCAATTTTCTCCAAAACTAAAAGTTGTACATAGATGCCTCTCTTATGTTACTACATCTAATAAGTACAGGAACACATATATATATAAATATATTTCAGAAAATAAAAAAATAAAAATTCCGCCAAAACATGCAAATTTGAATGAAATGGCGGAACGACCCGCGTGCGAGAGGGTTACTTGTTTCGGCCCTTTCGCCTGCGCACCGCTGTTTGGTCTAGGTAATTTTAGAGCGCGGTGTGTAGCGCTTCGCTAATAAATCAAGATTAGATTTTTGCATTTTCTCGCGATTACGAGAAGAAATTATATTTTAAAATTCTTCTCGTAACAGATACCAGAAATTACAAAATACGAGGTTGCATGGTTGATAAATTACTTTTGCCTCTATCCCACTAAAAGGGACAAACCTAAACGTCCAGCTACTTACCTTCACAAAAAGATTGAAGGAAATTTATAAAAAACATTAAATTCAGCCGCGCGTCACACAGTACAGGACCTACTTGCTAATACGGAATGTTTCCCATCAATATACGAATTTGTTTTAACAACAATAATTGAAGATATTTTATAGAATAAAAAAAAATTATTATAATGAAATGACAGACAAGGCTGCATGGTATATTACCTTTGCCTATCCCAAAAAAGGGATAAAAAGAACCACAAAAAAAACGACTGTCAGCTGTCCAAATTGTCAAAGTGCCAAAAAAAGAAAAAAAGATGGCGGAAGGCGGAAGTTTTTCGCGTCGTCGCGTCGTTGTAATTAAAAATATATATTTTTGTGGTTCTCGCGGTGCGAGACAGACTTCCAAAGCTACAACAGAAATGGCTGTATACTCTAATGAGTTCTGCCTGTTTCGAGAGACCAATTAAAAAAATAATAAAATAAATGTCAAAGTGCCAAACCAAAGTCAGCTGAGCTGAGTGAGAATAGCGCGCGTTACGGGAAGTGGTGGTGCTGGCTGGCTGAGGGATTGTTTTTTGTGATGATTGCTTGAGCTTGTGTGTGATTGTGCTGCGTCTGCGTGACGAGCGTGTCGTGCGAGTGCGCTGCGGTTACGAGCGAGATCTTGTATTTGTTTGTTGAACAGTTTACACATTTTTATAGATAATAAAGTAATATTGGTGATTTGATTACTGAATGATTTAGCCTTCGGCGTCGTCACCTCGCGCATTTTTGGAGTAATATTTTTTCCTTGAGGTAAGTTATTTTCAATGAATTTGCTGTAGATTAGGTAGATAGATACATATGAATTTATCGATGGAATCCGAGCTCGTAATTTGCTGGTAAGCTTATTGTGTAGGCCGAGTTAAAAGATGCTTGTTTGGGTCTCTTTTTTCTCCTAATACCCAATTTACATTTTTATTTTACACTATCTTACAAATGGCAACACACACCTTCACCTGTATGAAAAAAAAGCACCTAGAGGTTTTTGGCGGGAAGGGAAAAAAGAGCGGGCGTTTAATTTTGGTTGTGAATCGCAAAAAAGTTCAAATATCGGAAAACAGTGGTGTTTCCTACGGAGTGATGGCGGACGAGGATGGAGAGGGTCCCCCCGGGGACGTGAAGCGAAAATCTGCGCGGAGAAGGAGTGGGAATAATGAAAATGAAGACTTCTACAAACCATATATTAAGCCGGGATACAAGAGGGTTTTCCCTGAAAATGCAGTGAGCGGCGAATATACTGTATTTGTCGAAAGTACAAAGGACGACAAAATTGGCAATACAAATCCATTGGTAATGGCGAATCTGTTCAAAAGCGACATTAAAGGTGTCTCAATTATTAAGCGAATAAATGCAGGTAAAATAGCTGTCATCTTTTCTCAAGCCAGAAATGCAAATAATTTTCTGAAAAATGAAGATTTTCTCATCAAAAACAGTTTCAAGACGTACATCCCAGCCAGGGCAGTGGAGAGAATAGGTGTGCTACGATTTGTACCCAAAGAAGATACAAAATCACGAATGAAGAACTATTTAAAAAAGTAACATCGACCTACGAAATCATTAGCGTTCGTAGGTTCACTAAGAAAGTAGAAGGTATTATTGAGCCGTTTAATTCTATCAGCATCACTTTCCTAGCTAATTCACTGCCAGAATATGTATGTTTAGATTTATACACTTTCAAAGTTCATGAATACGTGGCACCCCTGCTGCAGTGCTACAAATGCTTCAAGTTCAATCATGGAGCAAAATACTGTAAATCGGTACAAAAGTGCTCAATATGTTCGGGTGAACATCATTTCTCTGAATGTAAGGGTGAAGCAGTCCAGAAGTGCTCAAACTGTGGCGGTTCACACCTAGCTATCTCCCGAGACTGTCCCATCAAAAAAGCTAAAATTGAAGAAAAAAACAATAGAGTTAGGTATGCAGATGCAGTTAAAAGTATCCCAAATACGGATGCGAATATAATGAAAAACTATGATACTGACTTTCCAAAAATGAATACTAATAAAATCGTTAAATCGATGAACACACGTCCAACGGCACAAATCACCAAACCAGTAAGCAAAAGTGAATCCACCGGCTCCAATGCACAATCTGTAACAATAACTAAAGAAACACTCATTGACGAAATACTCAAAAGTGATTATATTCTTAATGGCTTGGTCGGTGTGTTGGTGTCCATCAGCAATCACGACAGTAATTTAACTTCCTCAATAATAAAGGAAATATTAATTAAAAGCCTAAAAAATGGATAAGTCATTCATAAGAATTTCTCAGTTTAACGTAGAAGGTGTTATAAACAAAAGACCGTTGCTTATTAATTATCTTTTTGAAAATGATATAGATTTATTATTATTAAATGAAACATTTTTAAAAGAAAACAGTAATTTTAAAATTCCTAATTACAACTTAATTATTCAAAATGGAATAGATGGACGCTGTGGAGTTGGAATATTAATTAAAAATTATTACAAATATGACATCGTACCTACACCATTTTATGACTACTTACAATCAGTTGCTATCGTACTGCGCACACATATTGGTAACTTAACAATATTATGCACATATGCACCTCCACCCAAGGAGAATCGAGGACGCTTCCAAGGTAACAAATTAAAACGAATAATTCATAATTTACCAAAACCGCTTTTGCTATCAGGTGATTTAAATGCTCATCACGTTGCTTTCGGATGCCGTACAACTCAGAGCCGAGGTAGTGAAGTATATAATATACTAGATGAATACGATCTTTGCATATTTAATACAGGTATTCCAACTACAGTAGATTTAGAACTACAATTGCAGATGTTAGAAATTCCTTTTATAACCACTCCACTACGGTCTGTGCTTTTCTTGGCATACAGGGCGCTTTTGATAATGTGAACCCTTCCATTTTGGTGCACGTTTTGTCCGATATTGGTATCCCTGGCAAAATCTGTAAGTGGATCTTTAACTTTCTGTATAACAGGATAACTTATGTTAAGTTTAACAACATCCTGCATGGACCTAAACCTGTCTATAAAGGTACCGTACAGGGTGCCTGTATCTCTCCGTTATTATATAATTTGTATACCTGTCAGATAACTCAGTATTTAAATAACACAAACATAAAATTTCTGCAGTTTGCAGATGATTTACTTTTATATAGTATGCACAGTGATGTAAATATTGCTATAAATAACCTGAATTCAACATTAGAACAATTGTTCGAATACTATTTTAATAAATTGAAACTTAAAATTAGCCCCGACAAAAGTGGGGCGATTGTTTTTAGTAGAAAACATTTTAATTGCTCAAACTTTGTATACTATGAAGGTAGTGCACTACCATGGATAATAGAAAAGAAGTTTTTAGGTGTATATTTAGATCAGAAATTGAAATTTCATAATCACATTAATTATCTCATCAAAAACGCTTCTAGAGGACTTAACGTTTTACGATCATTGGCCGGAGGTCACTGGGGCTCCGATCCGCTTATTTTATCTATGTTGTATAAAAGCATAGTTCGAAGTAATTTTGATTATAGCAATATAAGTGTGTTGAAAAAATATGATGTGGTTCAAAATAAAGGTCTGAGAATCATCACAGGAGCAATGTGCTCAACGCCAATAAATTCCATGCAATGTGAAACATGTATTCAGCCATTAATATTCAGACGCATTCATCTTGCAGAAAAGTTCTGTCTCAAGATAATTTATACTGATAATAAAATAGTTTTGGAAACAATTTTACCAAACAGAGCTTTTCAGCTCAACGAACCAAGAACTTATTTGAATAGTAATTTACTTCTGTCAGGACATGTACCAGAATTGATGAGAATTGCTATGCATGTACATTCATTCACAACAAATATGTATAAGGACAGCTCCTGGCCCCTTTACAAAATAAGTTATAATGCTTTGATCAATAATAAAATTAATGTATCTATAGAAGAGATTTACAGTCAGGAGGATTTTCTCGTGTTTATGCAGGACAAGCAATATTATAAAATATTCACTGATGGTTCTAAAACCGAAAATAATGTAACGTCAGCATTCTACGATCCACAATTAAAAATTACAAATTGTTACAAGATTGATACCAATTGCAGCATTTTTACAGCTGAATGTTACGCTATTTATAGAGCTCTGATCCATACAAGAAATACAAATGTTTCTAACATCATTATTATTACAGATTCACAAAGTGCTCTTTTGTCACTAAAAAGTAACTCTCTTGATTGTAAATTAAATTACATTGTCTACAATATCCGTAGTCTATTGTATACTTTGGCTGGAAATGGAAAATATGTAGAATTCTTGTGGGTCCCTTCTCACTATGGAATAACTGGCAATGAAGAAGCGGACAAGGCAGCCAGAGGCGACTTCGATGAAGACCACTTGCTCATCCTGATGGTTCCATATACCGACTATCACGTCGAGTTCTCGAAGACCCTGAAATCGTTATGGACCGAATATTGGAAAGATGTCAGCAAAGAGAAAGGAAAGTGGTACGCAAGAATCCAAGAAAGCCCGCCCGCCCAACCTTGGTATCACAAAAATAAAGACGCCAATTGCCGGCAATTTATTACTACGCTGAACAGATTGAGGTTTGGTCATGGCCAGACTCGAACTCACCTGCACCGAACCCTTCATCACTGGAGCGGGCAATATTGCCCGCCGAGCATTTATACCGTCATCTATGGAGCGGTCAATATTAACCCGCCACCGCTCCAAACCGCTGCATGCGCCGAAAAATAATTTTTCCCTACACAATCTACTATGGGAGTATTACTACAAAGAGACATACTATAAAGTTGACAAAATTGAGCTACCAACACTATCATTACCGAAGACTATAACGAGCCGACAGACTAGGAAAAAAATATGTCATTTGCCAGTGATGTGCCAGTGGGAGTTGTGGGTCGGTGTAGTGAATGTTCGTTGAGTTTGTTCACCAAATACAGAAGAATGGACCGGTAAGTGATGTTTTTTCTCTTTTTCATTATATTCCGGACCTATTGAGTACATTTGTTTGTACTGAGTTGAGATGCATTTTACGTAAAAAGTCGAAGAAAAGTCCTACTCCATACCACAGATTACTAAATAGTTACTTCGTAACAGATGAATCTCTCCATAGAAAAAGTTACGTACCTTCGGCTTTAATAGCCTAAACTTTTACGACGCCAGTCGCTGCGTGCGAAAATGTACCTAAACGAAAGAGCGTAAAGTGATTATTGCTTTGCAGCTGCGCGCGGACGCGGGGCCTTGAAGCAAATTCGGTGACGTTAGGGCTGCTACTTTCGATAAAAATATCAATGCATTACACAATCTTTAATATTATTATATTGTAAAGAGGAAATATGTGTGAATGTTTGTTCGCGAGCTGCAGCACAGATTTAAAAATGTTTTTTTACTGTTAGATAGGTACCAATTTTTTTTTGTTTAACATATAGGCTACTACTAGTTTTAGCCCGCGGCTTCGCCCTCGTTAAAATATATTAAAGGAAGAAATTAGTTCAGCCCGAAAATACTTCAGGTAATCCTACCTACCTACTACCCCTGTAATGTTATTATTGTTACCTGTACGCATGCTTATCTAACCGATTTTATTCGGTATAGATTAAAAATACATCTGCCAAGCGAAGCTGGACTTATTGCCGGCGGCAATTACTTCCAGTCGACCTTTACATACACCTTTCTGCTTGGCAGAAGGCGGACTTATTGCCGTAGGCAATCGATTTCAGTGAACCCCCCCCCCCCTCCACTATATGTCAGCTGTCAAGTGCTTTTTTTTTTTTTATGGAACCTGACACGGTTGTTGTGTTATTTTATGTTATGTTGTGTCCTACTTGTAGAAAACCAAATAAATAAATACACCTCCCCCCCCCCCCCCCCCCCTCCATTTTCAAATGACGACCCCCATCTTCACGGACGTTGTTTTCCGGTCCGTTGCGTCGTACATAGTCTTACAATTGCCTTAACAACCAGAAAATGTCAGCTGTATGCATACAAATCGTAAAGTGACTGTGATAGACAAACAGACAGATATATCGAACATACCGAAACTCAAGCGAAACACAACATAAACCAAAATACCTATCTACCTACCATTTTTAGTGTTCCGTACCAAAGGGTGCCACGGGACCATATTACTAAGCCCCGCCGTCCGTCCGTCTGTCAGCGGGCTGTATTTCTATTACCGCTATAACAAGAAATAGTAAAAATATAAAAAATAAAGTACCTACATAGTGTTAAATCTTGTACGGTGGTACGGAACCCTTCGTATGCGAGTCCGACTCGCACTTGTCCGGTTTTTTAGAATAGGTAATTATTGCTCAACAAACACAATATACTCACATTTCTTCATCAGCAGGTAAATGGAAAAAAGAGAGATTTTTATCTCTCCTCTTGCTGGATTTACATCCATCTACTGCACATAAATTGCCACTGCCACTATTAACAGAAGCCATGTCACAGATTACTTAATAGTTACTTCGCCATGTCAACTTGAATTAAGACATAGGCAAAGAAACTCTTTGGATATAGGTAGGTACGACCGTACGAAGCAGTAGCGTGAGCGCGCGCTCACGTAGGTTAGCTCCACGCGGCTGTCGGCAGCCCAATGAATTATGGATCGCCGGCGGTCCGGTCGGCGGTAGGTAGTTATCGCGCGCAAGTACATAGAGTGCTTGAGCCCTGTCCATACTGACAATTTTTTCCTGTTTGTTGTTGTTGTCAAAGCTTGTTTCTCAAAATAAATCGGTTTTTTTGAGAAAGTGAGGTGACAGAAATGTTCATTAGTTCTTCTAGTTGAATAATATATGCCGTTTAGTGCTTGCATGTCGTACATTTACGAGAAACAAGCCATTTTTGTGACCTAGGTCTCGCGCCATACAAACTTTGCCTGTTTTGAGAAGCTTGTTTCTCAAAATAAATCGTTTTTTTGGAAAAAGTGAGGTGACAGAAATGTTCCTTAGTTCTTCTAGTTGAATAATATGTGCCGCTTAGTGCTTGCATGTCGTAAATTTACGAGAAATGAGCCATTTTTGTGACCTAGGTTTCGCCTAGAAACTTGGTGAAAGTGTTTTTTTTGCCAACATTTTTTGCGAATTCAAAATTTTATTGTGGTTGACACGGGGGCTGCTGATACACAAGAAAGGTATGATTAGGTCCGTTATTTATTAGTGTTTATAATAAAAATACTATGTGACCGATTTCCGGTCTAATAAATTTATAAAAATAAAAAATCTGAGACAGGTCGCGATTTTCATATAACACAACTTTACAAAATAATAATATGCAATATATATAAAAAAATACTATTTATAGCTAGAATATTTATCTGTAAATACAATCCATATGTTAGTTCATGAAGTTTCATGGAAAAATCTTCCAAAATGATTTTTTTTCGAGAGTAATGCGCCGGCGCCGATCGCGCCCGCCACCTGGTGTAGGCGAAGGATTGTTTTGGTTAATGCTTCCGTAGAGGAAGGGATTAACTCTGCCTACACGATAAGAGCAATTTGCGAACTCGGCTCCCATCGATAAATCCACAACCCAATCCAATTTATTTTATTTATCCCGTCGAGTCGGTGACTGAGACATAGCGGCCAAAGCACATGACCAGCCAATATCACCTCCGATATGGTAGGCACCATACAGGAGACTTCCCATTACATTGATTGGCTATTACTTTTTTTTTTTCTGTTTTCATCTACAATCAGTCGGATGACTTTTATTAGATGTGATGTGTGAAGGTTGTCGTGAAGATGCCACATCCATCAATGCAGCTCCCCATATGGTAGTAGGTACAGCTTCCTCAGTTTCCTCAGTTAGGTATTTCGAGAAAGACTGTCCGTTTTAGTCTGTTCACATTGCCTGTTGTATTCAGCAGGCTTGCTGCAAGTTGATTGGGGTGATGTGATAAGCGCTTGCTGTAGCTGATGTTACGTTGGTAGAGTTCTTCCTTTATTGTTGGCACATCAAGGTAGTCGTGTATTTCAGCATTTTTAGCGAACCACGGTGCGCTGACTAGAGTTCTTAGGATGATGTTTGTGCTCTTTGAAGGATCTCCACATTTGACGTACTTGCAGTGCCCCAGAGCCCTATTCCGTACGTCCAAATTGGTTTGATTATTGCTTTGTACACTAAAAGATTATTTTCCAGAGACAGTGCTGAGTTTGTCCCAATCAAACAGAGCATGTTTATAACTTTGATATTGATTTCGTTGCGCTTTGGCTTATTGGCTATTACTGGACTAGAGGAAAACACAGCCGAAGATGCTATGCGGCCATCTTACATCCAGTACGGTGGTACTAACCCAGTCAGCTGCAATTTGATCCTACCACCTAGTGAGGGGCAGGGGAGTACTGTGTGGGGTCGGTACTTAATAAGAATAGTCCCACTGAATCTCTCCCCGTGCATGTCGTAAAAGGCGACTAAGGGATAAGCGGCCTGCAGACACCTCGGTCGACTGGGGGCTTTCACGGAAGACATAGGCTGGCTGGGGTAGCTGGAGACTGCGGGGTTTTCCACGAAGGTCCCCAACCAAGCGGGATTAGTTTGCAGGCCTAGAGCCAACCCCAAACCAACCTACGATTGTACATTGTGTGTGATAAATAACATTTATTGGTACCTACTTAAAACCAATAAAATTCTTCACAAAACGGTATACTTACAACAAGTGAGGATTAACTTGTTTAGAAGCACAGATGGATTTTTTGAACTTTACAAAAAAAAATACACACCCGACAGATTTTTCCCAATTTTTCTAACCTAAAATTGCGCAATTATGTACTTCTTTCGAATCTTTCTATATCGACGTGTAGATCATGAATATAACTATTCAAATAACACATTCTAAATCTATAAACTAGTTTACCATCCTGCCAGAGGTTAATAAAGGAATAAAAAAAATTTACAGAGCCGTCAAAATAATTGTTTTCTCAAGACCTGGGAATATTTGTAAAGTGTGTTCTACAGGAAAGTCAAAGGGTTTCATCCATACAGCTCAGCATTCTCACTCGTTCTAATAAGAATAATTCATTGAAATTTGTGATTTTTTGTTGGGGGGCCGGCCGGCCCCCCATAAAAAAGTCACAAATTTCTATGAATTATTCATATTAGATCTTATTGATCAAAGTATTTATTGACTATTTATTTAACCCCTTGACTTCCTGAAGGGCCGGCCGGCCCCCCAACAAAACATCACAAATTTCTATGAATTATTCATAGTAGACCTCATTGATCAAAGTATTCATTGACTATTTATTTAAATAAATAGTCTTTGATAACCCCCACGGCTCTTCGTGGGGAAGGAGCTCGAGTGAGAGGAGAGTGTGTGTTGTAGAGGGAGCGGGAGAGAGAGAGGCAACATGTCGCCGTACGTGTGCAGCGGCATTATGTTCGGAGCGGGGGCGCTCCTGGTCGCCCTGGCTGCCATCGGCTCCGTGTACTGGCCCTCCATCTACTTCCAGCAGCTCAAGAACGTGAGTCCTCCTCGCCTTCTCTATTTCTCTATTGCCAGTGTCGACTACGGCCCGCGGACCGTATTCGGCCCGTGGGCCGTTCGCCACTTATCTGTCGCAATTTTTATTAAAGGTACATAAACGATAAATCTATTCTATTCTTATTGTATATTGTATAATTTCATCCATAGGTGAGTAACCTACGCATATCCTTAGGTAGGTGTACGGCCCGTGGGCCGTTCGTCACTTTATCTGTCCCAATTTTTATTAAAGGTAAATAAACAATAAATGTATTCTATTCTTATTGTCACTTTATCTGTCCCAATTTTTATTAAAGGTAAATAAACGATAAATCTATTCTATTCTTATTGTTTATTGTATAATTTCATCCATAGGTAGGTAACCTTCCCTTGGACATGTCGAAAATTCCGCCAGTTCTAAATTCAATGCGAAGAAGAACTCTGACAAACAAACTTCGCAAGTCACAATGTTTTATTAGTTTTGTAAGTATTATGTTAAAGTAACCAACGATAATTAACCCATACTACCGCTCACAAGAACATTAAAATTTACAGTATAAACATTAAACTCAAGAATCTGACCGCTCTGCCTATTTACATTACCTATTATACAGGGTGTTAAAACGGCGAGTACATTAATTTCCCCAGTGCAATCCTCATGTTTTTCCTAGACAAAAAAGCAAAAAAGTTTTTCTCTAAAGTGTCTAGTTTTAGAGATATGAATTTTTGAAATGTATGTTTTCGTCTAGTGTTTTTTTTTTTTTTTATGGAAACGACACGGTTGGCTACATCACCTACAACTCCCGTGATGTCAGCCCATAACACCGGGTGATCTTGGTGCCACGTCAGCCTTCCCTTCGGTCGTGCCGGCTACACTGAACTGGACGGAAAACACAAACTATTTACATAGCCGTTTCGACCGACCTTTCATTCAGTGCGGTGGTACCAACCCGGGCGGGTTAAACCCTACCACCTAGTAATATAAGAAGGGAGTCATATCCCTTAGTCGCCTTTTACGACATACACGGGGAGAGATGCAGTGGGGCTATTCTTTTAAAGTACCGGCCCCACACGGTAGTGTAATTTAAATAGTTGTTGCCGCTCCGCACCCTCCGCCTGCCGACCTCCAGTCCTCCACTCACAAAGCTAACCCCCGTCCCTCCCGCCAACACCTCCGTCCGATGCGCTCACGTCTCACCCGCTCTTCCCCCCTCCGCGCCCCGCCCTGTTGTCATTAGATCATTTTTACAGTTATATTAAACAAAAGAAACAGAATTCTGAACGCACAAGCGACATTGATTTTTTCCATACATTACAGTTTTTAAACATTTTAGAAATAAATAAATCCACTGATAAAATGTTTATCTATAGTCTTCGGATAGTTATCAGAAGGAAACGAAAATGTAATCTTGCATCTGGCTGTAATGAGCAATGTAGTGTAGTGCCGTGAGGTAATGAGCTGACTACGCAATGCCTTAGTTAGCGTAGCCATAGTAAAATAAGAATAGTAACCCAACTGCAGTGTTTTATGTTTAAAAAGCGTATACTGTCTCACTTTCTGGAACAATAAATTACTTGTTATTTATGGATTAGAGTCTAATGTTAGTTTTCTCTGTATATTTTATTCACATATAATATTTGTATATCTTTATCTATTTATTTATATTTATGTTGTATAATTTGTTGAAACTGTCTACATCATTCTCATTTGTTCTCTGCCACTCCACACTCATTCATGATAATCCAAAGGTTGGCTTGAGGAGAACGGCTACGGCGTTAAGTTGTGCCTTTTGTAAAATTTTAAAAGGCAATAAACATATTTTGATTTGATCTCCATACTAGTGCACCAATTTTGCACTCACAAGCGCGCACCAGCGCCCGCTGTCCGTACGCAACCACTACTACCTACATTCTCACCGGGTCTCACCGGATGGCAGTCAAGGCCGTCCCGCGGTCAATGATGCACATGTTTTTTTTATGGAAACTGACACGGTTGGCTACATCACCTGCAACATCCGTGATGTCAGCACGTATAACACCGGGTTAACTAGGTGCCATGTCAGTGCTTGCCTTCATTTTATATCAGGTACACTGAATTGGATGGAAAACGCGAACTATTTACATAGCAGTTTAGACGGACGTGTCATTCAGTGCGGTGGTACCAACCCAGGCGGGATAAACCCTACCACCTAGTAAGGTAAGAAGGGAAGGGACCTACAGTTTTACGTGGAATCCGAACCGCGGTCAGCCTCCAACGGTCGAGCGGTCACCCATCCAAGTACTGACCGCACTCAGGGTTGCTTAACAACAGTCGACCGACCGCACCACTGAGCTACCGAGGCTGACATGTGCCGCTGTCTGCCTGCCGCTCGCTCGCTAGTCGAAATATTTATACCTACATAGGCTACATAGTACGAGAATAGCTCCGCGTTGTTGCATGCAGTGTGTGCATTGGTGTTGTTAGTTGTGACAGCCCTAGTGGCTCGGCGCAGCGGAGATAATTATTTCAAGAAAATTGTGACTCGAGATGGTATACTCTTCTTATTTCACCATGGCGTAACTGTTGCAGACTGCACTAAGCCAAAGATTACTTATAGTTACTACGTAACAGATAAATTACTCCATAGAAAATCTTCTACACCTACAGTTTTAATAGCCTACACTTTCACTCGCGGCTTCGCCGGCAGCGTTAAAATATTAATAATATGTAATATGAATTACATACTTTTTTATACCACTATTTGGTTCTAGTTATTTTTATTATAATTATGGATATAAGAAATTAAAAAAAAAACACAATTTTTTTTATGATATTTCGACGTATTGTCGTTGTCAGATAAAAATGTTTTATATAAATGTATATGTAAGTTTATTGTAAAAATCACACCTCAGTGAAGGTGCCATGTCAGTGCTTCCCTTTGACACTGAACAGGACGGAAAACACGAACTATTTACATAGTTCTATCCAAGTTCTAACCGAGCCCGTGTGTGACATGAAATGAAGGGAAGCACTGACACGGCACCTAGTTTAACCTGTGTTATGGGCTGACATCACGGATGTTGTAGGTGATGTAGACAACCGTGTCAGTTTCCATAAAAAAAAATCTGTGCTTATCGTCACGAACGACAGTCGACCGATCGCACCACTGAGCTACCGAGGCTGACGATAATAAAACATCTCACTAGTTTGTATTCCAACAATAAGTCCCCGCGCTGTTCTGCCTACATGTTTGGAATGTTGCTTTGTTTGCGTGTTCAGCAACTGGTGCTTAGCAACGAGTCGATGAGCTTCGACCTGTGGCGCGAGACGCCCATCCCCATGTACCTGGAGATCTTCATGTGGAACATGAGCAACGCGGCCGAGGTGCGCGCCACCGGCGTCAAGCCGCACTTCAACCAGCTCGGCCCCTACGTCTTCCGCGAGTCACACCTCAAGGTACCTCCCTTCCTTACTCCTACTGCTCTGAGCAACGAGTCGATGAGCTTCGACCTGTGGCGGGAGACGCCCATCCCCATGTACCTGGAGATCTTCATGTGGAACATGAGCAACGCGGCCGAGGTGCGCGCCACTGGCGTCAAGCCGCACTTCAACCAGCTCGGCCCCTACGTCTTCCGCGAGTCACACCTCAAGGTACCTGCCTCCCTTACTCCTACTGCTCTGAGCAACGAGTCGATGAGCTTCGACCTGTGGCGCGAGACGCCCATCCCCATGTACCTGGAGATCTTCATGTGGAACATGAGCAACGCGGCCGAGGTGCGCGCCACCGGCGTCAAGCCGCACTTCAACCAGCTCGGCCCCTACGTCTTCCGCGAGTCACACCTCAAGGTACCTGACTCCCTTACTCCTACTGCTCTGAGCAACGAGTCGATGAGCTTCGACCTGTGGCGGGAGACGCCCATCCCCATGTACCTGGAGATCTTCATGTGGAACATGAGCAACGCGGCCGAGGTGCGCGCCACCGGCGTCAAGCCGCACTTCAACCAGCTCGGCCCCTACGTCTTCCGCGAGTCACACCTCAAGGTACCTCCCTTCCTTACTCCTACTGCTCTGAGCAACGAGTCGATGAGCTTCGACCTGTGGCGGGAGACGCCCATCCCCATGTACCTGGAGATCTTCATGTGGAACATGAGCAACGCGGCCGAGGTGCGCGCCACCGGCGTCAAGCCGCACTTCAACCTGCTCGGCCCCTACGTCTTCCGCGAGTCACACCTCAAGGTACCTCCCTTCCTTCCTCCTGCTGCTCTGAGCAACGAGTCGATGAGCTTCGACCTGTGGCGCGAGACGCCCATCCCCATGTACCTGGAGATCTTCATGTGGAACATGAGCAACGCGGCCGAGGTGCGCGCCACCGGCGTCAAGCCGCACTTCAACCAGCTCGGCCCCTACGTCTTCCGCGAGTCACACCTCAAGGTACCTGCCTCCCTTACTCCTACTGCTCTGAGCAACGAGTCGATGAGCTTCGACCTGTGGCGCGAGACGCCCATCCCCATGTACCTGGAGATCTTCATGTGGAACATGAGCAACGCGGCCGAGGTGCGCGCCACCGGCGTCAAGCCGCACTTCAATCAGCTCGGCCCCTACGTCTTCCGCGAGTCACACCTCCAGGTACCTCCCTTCCTCCCTCCTGCTGCTGTGTTAATGGTCATATCATATTACAGAAGTACAAAACGCACAAGCACAAACTTTACTGCAAAATAAAGCTAGCTCGGGCGTCCTAAAGCGTCTGTATGTTGTTACTTGATACAGCCTTTCATGTTACAGCCGGTTAGGCCAGTTTGGGAGACGGTGTTTGCACACAACAGAAAATAATCATTGATAATTTGTCTGTTATGAAATAGGGACAATTTCTGTTTGTGTAAAGTGTCTGTAAAAACAATAAAAGAAATTTTGAGTTTGAGTTTGAGTTTGTTATTTGTCAAAAAAACCGCCTTCAAAAATGTATGAAATAAAAAAAAATCGAACCCTAGAGTTGAAGGCGGTGCTAAAGAAGGCTATACACAAATCACAAAGGATATCATCCACTCATGTTTTCTTTCATGCATCATGTTTGCTTTCTTTAGCACCGCTTTCAACGGGTTTGATTTTTTTTTTTCATACACTTTTGAAGGCAGTTTTTATATTTTTTTAAATATGTAGTTTTTTATTTCACAGTTTTTTTAGTAATTTTTTGCTATTAAGTAATTTACTCGGCGGAATCGCTCGGCCTTCGGCCTCGCGATTCCGCCTCGCTTTCCAATCCGATCTTGACCAAATTGAAATGAGACCACACGGGAAGCACCAGCTTTAAAATAAAAAATGAATAATAAAAATCGTTTCACCCAGTCGAAAGTTCTGAGGTAACAAACATAAAAACAAAATACAGTCGAATTGAGAACCTCCTCCTTTTTTTGAAGTTGGTTAAAAAGGGTCAAGTGCGTAGTACCCGTAACCGACGAGCATGCATGAAGAACATTATGAGAGTGGAAGAAGCAGCAGAGGTGTGTCGGGATCGTGGCACGCGGAGATCCGTTGTCTCTGCCTACCCCACCGGGAAACAGGCGTGACGCTTATGTATGTATGTATGTACAGATTTATTATTAGTATGGATCATCATTATTTATAACCAGGTTAATGTTCTATGAACTTGTCAGTGAACGTTGACCTCAAAGCGAACAGGTCCGCGAAGCCGGCCGGGCTGATTGTGGAATGAGTAAGTGGGCTGAGTGTTCACTATCTGACGGACGAGAACAGCACGTGACTTCCACAAAACTGGCTGTGTCACTGTGCAGATTAAAAAACAATTGCGCCAATTTCAATTTAAGCGGCGGGTGGCAGAGTGGTTTGGGCATCGGCTTCTCATGCGAGAGGTCCGAGGTTCGAATCCGGTCGGCGTGTACCAACTTTACAGAACGCTTACAGATTTATTATTAGTATTGATTGATATTGATCAATAAACAATACAATACAATTGGTGATTGCAACCCGAACAAGCGGTTGTGCGATGCGACAGACTGGGAATATAAATTTGAATTTGGAATTTGTGCAGACGAACCTGACGTGGCACCCCGACAACAACACCGTGACGTTCCACAACAACCGCACGTGGTTCTTCGAGCCGGACATGTCGAACGGAACACTCAACGACACAGTCACGAACGTCAACGTCGTAGTCGCGGTGAGTCCTCCCTCCCTCCTCCCTCGTGCTCTCTTACCTGGCAGCTGGTGGTTCAGCTGGAATTTTTTTTTTGTGTAAACTGACACGGTTGGCTACATCACCTCCGTGATGTCCAGATGTCAGCCCATAACACTTTGGTGAACTAGATGCCGTGTCAGTGGTTCTTTGATTTCATGTCGGCTACACTGAGCTGGACGGAAAACACGAACTATTTACATAGCCATTTCGACCGACGACATTTCATTCAGTGCGGTGGTATCATACCGGGCGGGATAAACCCTAACACCTAGTAAGGTAAGAAGGGAAGGGACCTACAGTTTTACGTGGAATCCGAAACCACGGTCGGCCTCCAACGGTCGAGCGGTCACCCATCCAAGTACTGACCGCGCTCAGGGTTGTTTTTTTTTTATGTAATCCGGTATGGGTGGCTGAGTCGAAGGGGCCAAGGCACATGCTCCGACCAGCCAATATCACCTCCTAGAAGGTAGGTGCCATACCAGAGACTTCCCTGAATTGCTAGCTATACTGGACTAGAGGAGAGCACACCCGAAGCGGGTATGCGGCATCATCTTACATCCAGTACGGTGGTACCAACCCAGTCGGCTAAAATTTGAGCCTACCACCTAGTAAGGGGCAAGGGAAACAACAGTCGAACGTCCGACCGCACCACTGAGCTACAGTGCGACAAGGCTTGAAATGAACGTGGATAACGTTTGTGCGAGGGTGCTGCTGTAGCATTAGGGTTGTCAATTTTGAAAATTTCCTTACACTAGGGGAAAATATCGCTGGAAAATAAAATGTATGTATAGTACCTATTAGGTAGGTAGGTACTTACTTATTTTATATTTTATGTATTGAATTTTAGGAAGACTAGCTCACTAATAAAATAACAGATATACTTCGATTTCTGCTAACAACACCACAGACTAAGAATAGATACTAACTAACGTACGCGTGAACGGGTGAAACGCGAGGCGGTCATCTGGCTACACTGTGGCGGCGTTAGTTCCGCTGTCAGCCACGTTCATTTCAAGCCTTGTCGCACTGTACCGAGGCTGACAAAGGTGAAGATGTGTGTGTGTGTTTTTTTTATTTTTTTTATTATTAATTTTTTTTTAAGTCTTTAGCCATTCCTGGCTATGCCAGCCCCATAGTAACTATATTGATATTTGAATGTACTTCAGCACTATTCAATGCCTGTGACTTTACAAAAAAAACTTAGTATGAATTCAAATTCCTTCCGCTGAGCTCGCCCCAAGGCTTCATGTACTTTAAAAAACAGGTTGAGTCTGTCAGTTCTTAAGTCTCTCAATAGCTTCTGCCTCAGTTCTTGGTTCCGGGCACATTTCAACAGCATATGGAGTAGGTCCTCTTCCATCCCACACGTGCTGCAGTTGGGTGATTGAGCTATCTTCATGAGGTACATTGTCTTATTTGTGCAGACGATGTCGCACTTGATGCGTCTGCGGTCGGTGCTGCTGCGGCCGGTGGTGAACGCGGTTCTGCTCTCGATGCACGAGCACATGATGCTGACCGCGCCCGTCCGCCAGTGGATCTTCGAGGGCATCGAGGACCCCGTCATACACTGGGCCATCGAGCAGGGCATCGATCTTGGCTTGCCGGACCGCTTTGGCTGGTTCTATGAGGTGACTGTAAATATTATTGTCTCTTACGCCTCGTACCTATTATTCTAAGCAAGAACGTTAGAAGAGGTAGGGACGTCGGCAGGCCTCACGCACTCTATGTACTTGCGCGCGCTAACTACCTACCGCCCCGGTGGACCGCCGCCGGCGGTCTAATTCAGTAGAAATTCGTCAGCCGCGCGAAACATATCTACACGCTCGCCCACGGAACTGCGCGCAGCTGCAAAGCAATAATGCACTTTACACTCGATCGTTTAGGTACATTTCCGCACGCAGCGATTGGCGACGTGAAGCAGTAGGCTATTAAAGCCGAAGGTATGGAACTTTTTCTATGGAGTGATTTATCTGTTACGAAGTAACTATTAAGTAATCTGTGACGTCGGACCTTCCCCGCGCCAGCGAAACACGATATTAGTAAAAAAGTACCAATAACATTTGTTACCACCAGGCTTGCCAGATGGTTCAGCTGAAAGAACCGGTCATTATTCATCAAAGTGCCTTTGGTTTTTCAGGTACAAATGTTTCATAAAAAATTAAAGGGGGATCCTTTGATTTTCAATTACAATTTGGAAAATGAATGGGAGATAAGAGTAATAAATAGAACCGTTAAATAGATCGAACAGATTGCGGGATCGAAGAAGTCACATTAAGTTTAGTATTAATATGTTCTGAAAAAAGTAAACATTTGCGTTATATGAAGAAAAAACGTCTTGATGTCCGGGTTTTCATTATCGACACCGGACCGGACACAAGCCTCAAAAACCGGACTGTCCGGTCCAGAACCGGACATCTGGCAAACCTGGTTACCACCCAATCATAACGCGATACCACCCGATACCAGCCCATCAGAGCGCGCGCCGTCCCCTCCGCTACCCGCGGAGCTCGGCGACGCTGGTTCTCATATAAGCATTGGACAGTCCGACGTCCCAACCTCTTCTAACGTTCTTGATTCTAAGCTTAGATGACGTCGATTGTTGGGGCAACCAATGGATGTTTAAAGGTATAGATTCAGCGTTCTATACAATATTGGAGTAGAATTTGGTATTCAATAGAAAACTTTGCCATCTAGCGGTCGTCCTTTAATCACGTGAGGTTTTTAAGGTCACTTTTTACCCCCCTCCCCCTTCCTCTCCCTAGATTACCAACGAACGTTCGGCGAATGGTCGACGAACGGCCGGTCTACATTAATTAAGTATTGACGAGGACTACCAAGAAAGTACCTGGGTGATTCTACGTTAAGACTTCCTAGCGACGGCCACAACAAAAAACCCAACATTTTTCGAAAAATTTACACCAGGAACATAATATTTCTTTAAAATACAGCGTCTACTTCTATGGCAGTTAATTTCATCATTTCAATTTGCTTAGTTTGACTACAATCGCAAATTAACCTCGAAAAATATCTCTCCCCTGGTCTGTCCCTCAACAGTATTTTCAGTAAATCAGTAACTTTTAAGTACTTCTCAAATGATAAAATAGGTTAATATTATTAATTTTATAAACTAGAATAACTGATTAATGTTGTATATTAGTAAAACTACAAAAACAATACCTTTTTCATTAAAAAAAATCAAGACTAAACTTGTCCCCTGCATTTTGTGTCTCCTCCCCTGACTTTTTTAATACCTTCAACATTGGGTAAAATAATTTCGTAGTTGCGAACCCAAAGCTGTCAACACTCAGTGTTTCACGTGAAGTTAGCAGCAAACATCACGAAAGCCATCCGCACGTTTTCATTGGCGGCCATTCTGGACACGCCTGTCGTGTTGTGAGGATGTGAACAGTGAACACGGTCTCTCCACTGGAGAGCATTAAATTGTAATTATTTATGTAAATAGATGATTTTATACGTTAATTAACTGTAATGTATGCACAGATTATCATGTTTGTTTGTGGTTTCTTAATGGTAAATACTTTAAAGGTAATTTGCGTTTTATCGCAAAAATTTCTCTCCCCTGCCATATTTCCCCTGCCTCGAAAGACGCCAGGGTAGAGACAAAGCGTCCAGGGGAGATATTATATATGTGAGCTCAGTAATATGTAGTAGGTATCAACATGTACTAGAACCGTTATGAGACAGTGTATTCATTTTTAATCTTCTGTGTTAGTTATTATATTCGCCTTTGGTAGGCAGGCAAAGGTCACGGACCATACAGTCTGTTTCTGGCTGTATATACTAGGGTAGATCCACAAGTTCGTGGCCTAACATAGAAAGAGCCATGACATTTTTTTAAATCTACCCTCATTTGTTAGTACAATTCTTCAGTATTAAATGTGCGAAGTTTGGTTCCGATACTGCAAGCTATATTTTTTCCGCGATTAATTGTTTAACGCTATCTGACAAGATTTTCAATAATGGAGAAAATTGAACACCGAGCAGTGATGAAGTACCTCCATAAAAAAGGCATGTCACCGAAAGATATCCATCAGGATATGGTGAACACATTGGGGGAGTCTGCTCCATCGTATTCCAGTGTCAAAAAGTGGGTAGCTGAGTTTAAGCGGGGTCGGGAGAGCATTCAAGATGACGCTAGGAGCGGAAGGCCTTCGATGTCTACCACGAAGGAAAGCATCAATAAAATATGTGATCTGATACTGAGTGACCGAAGATTGACTATGAATAAGATAGCTGAGATCACAGGGATTAGTTATGGCCGGGTACAAAACATTATATCTGAAGAATTGGGGTTCCATAAGGTTTCTGCTCGTTGGGTCCCAAGATTGCTTTCAGCTGAACAAAAACGAGTTCGCTTCACAATTTCCCGCGATTGTTTGGAACTTTTTGAGGCAGATCCCGAGGATTTTTTGTGCCCTTTTTTGGATGAAAGCTGGGTTCACCACCATAGTCCTGAATCAAAACAACAATCGAAGCAGTGGAAAAGATCCGGCTCATCCACTCCGAAGAAGGCTAAGGTCGTTTTGTCGACCAACAAAGACATGGTTTCAGTTTTCTGGGATGCGACGGGGATTATTTTCGTGAATTATTTACCAAAAGGCCAAATTATCAATTCAAAATATTATTGCAACCTTTTGCGAAGACTTCGGGAAGAAATCAAAGAAAAAAGGCTGGGGTTGCTGCGGAAGAAAGTGTTGTTTCATCAAGATAATGCCGGGTTCACACTTCGGCTGAATCAATGTCTGAAATTCATAATTGTGGCTATGAATTATTGCCCCACGCACCTTATTCGCCGGACTTAGCCCCCTCGGATTACCACCTTTTTCAAAATTAAAAAAACACTAGGTGGCTCGGAAATTAATTTTTAAGGCAATATTCTGCCAATTGTTTTTAAAAGCCAATAAGTTATTAAAATGTGTTTTTTTTTATTTTATTTTTGTGGCAAGAAAGAATTTACGTTTAAGGCGCTACTTATTTTATTAATATGGAAAAACTGTTTGGAATGTAAGCCTGATTAATGATTAATACAAACAACTTTAATTTAAAGTTGATTCCAATAAAATTAATCAGTGCTTCATTTACAAATCTACACACGAAGTCCCTCCCCTGTTCATATTGTACCCTACCCTGTCACCATGTCCCTCCCCTGTATAAAATATCTCCCCTGGTCTCTTCTAAAACGAGAAAAAATTCAAAAAATGACTGGCCATCTTACAGAAATGCAAAAAGTAGCTGTTTAAATAAAATTATACTATTATAACTTAGAATTTAAAAGAAAATTGTCGTGCCGCCATCCCATACAACCAAGGAAGTCTTAACGTAGAATCACCCACCTACACATTGATTCGTAGAGCAATGTATACATACATACATACACACCACACGCCATTTCCCGACAATCGGTGTGAGCAGAGTAATCGGTGTTGCGCTGCCAGTATTCTGGTAAATTACAGCACAACACCGCACACCACGTTTAGCAAAGTACTCGGACAAGATAACTCAGATGAGGCAGCAAGCAAGGCCTGCTGAATGACTCGGTGGAAACACCGTGCCAAGGTGAGAGGTGGCTAGCCTGTCGCCCTTACGCACGGCATCTTGTCCTTATCCCTTAGTCGCCTTTTACGACATGCACGGGGAGAGATGCAGTGGGGCTATTCTTTTAAAGTACCGGCCGCACGCAGTACTCAATGTGGAGCTATGCAAATTGATGTTAATACAATTTATGCACGAAATGAAATCTCATCATCATACAATTACCATCATATTGTAGTGTACCTACTAGTGTTGGTTGGTAGTTAGCACTAAGTAGTAGTTAGGGTTACCATATCGAAATTTATAATAATCAAATCAAATCATTTTTATTAATTCAGGCACTTGTCCCATTGCACTCACAACAAATTCAAAATACACTAGGATTACATACACACATTAATGATTAAATACACAATAATTATAAAAATATTAAAACAAATACGAATTTAATTAATTAAAATAAAAAAAATTTAAAAATAATCCGATGTTTGGGTGGTGGGGGCCTACGTGTCTAGTACCACCACCTATCGCTCGTAGCTAGTCTCGCGTCGTCCCGGAGAGCTCCGTAGCCACGGCCTGCACCCGCCGGCGCGCTTGGAGGCTTGTCTCCCGCCGCCGGCGGTATTTACCGTTTTTGTGTTTATAATTTTGTTTGCTGGGTTCGCCCCACCGCCGGTGGTGGAAACTCCGTTTATTTTTATATTAATTTTAGATTTTAAGTTATTTGTAAATATGTAAAATTAATATAAGAAGAAACGTGTAAATAAATGAATAAAATAATACTACTCTTTATGCCACTTAGTTTGTGACAAAGGCGGGCTTATTGCTTTAGGCGGACTAACTTCAACCCGGTGTAGAGTGTTGTTGTTGTTGTTGTTGTTTTGGTTTGGGGTTGGCTCTAGGCCTGCAAACTAATCCCGCTTGGATGGGGACCTTCGTGCAAAACCCCGCAGTCTCCAGCTACCCCAGCCACCCTATGTCTTCCATGGAAGCCACAAGTCGACCGGGGTGTCTGCAGGCCGCTTATCCCTTAGTCGCCTTTTACGACATGCACGGGGAGAGATGCAGTGGGGCTATTCTTATTAAGTACCGACCCCACACAGTACTCGGTGTAGAGTGTATGATATGGTCTCTTTCTGAAGCTTGTTGTACATAATTTACTGTCGGACACTGTACCTATATTGAAAGTGTTTTTAAAAGATGTTATCTACATTACTGGTACAATGTCTACACATGTATGTTAGTAGGTACTTTTGTGTTTTATCTTATCTAAATTGTAACATACAATATGCGCGCGAACACATTTTTTTGTATTGCTTCCGAACTGGGTGTCTGTGCTCGAGGTCGAAGCCTCAGGCGCAGCCAATTTCACCCCCGACGAGGTTTGAAGGCGGACTAACGCCGCTGGGGAAGGGCTAAGGCGCCTAGTAACGCCAACGACGTAGCGCGTAGTAGTTTTCATAAGGGTTTTTTGTTTTTTCATAAATTGCGATCCTTCGCATTAGGACTTTGAAAAGCGTGCGATCGATAGATATAACAAATGGCGTCATTTTGCTATAAAAAATCCATTAAAATTCTCTTTAGTTTCTGAGATTAAGGCCCAATTGCGCCAACACGAATTTAGAGTTAAGTAGCGAGTTATGGATTTAAACGCGGTTCCCACAGTCAACGGGTACTAGCTTAACGAGTTAAACTGGTTTATATCGTTAAATTCGTGTTGGTGCAAGTGGGCCTAAGTCTTCAAAGTTCGCGCGGAAGAAAAAATCAACATTTAGTTACCATATAATTTGTATATGGGAGTGGATGGATGAGAAGAGCGGAAGACCGCGTGTGGTGGCGTACCTTGGGAGAGGCCTATGTACAGCAGTGGACCGATACAGGCTGATGATGATGATGATTAAAAAAAAATTCGTCAGCCTCGGTAGCTCAGTGGCGCGGTTGGTTAGTCAACTGTTATTAAGCAACGCTGAGCGCGGTCAGTGATTGGATGGGTGACCGCTCGACCGTTGGAGGCTGACCGTGGTTCGGATTCCACGTTAAACTGTAAGTCCCTTCCCTTCTTACCTTACTAGGTGGTAGGGTTTATCCCGGCCGGGTTGGTACCACCGCACTGAACGAAACGTCGGTCGAAACGGCTATGTAAATAGTTCGTGTTTTCCGTCCAGTTTAGTGTAGCCGACATGAAATGAAGGGAAGCACTGACATGGCACCTAGTTCACCCTGTGTTATGGGCTGACATCACGGATGTTGTAGGTGATGTAGCCAACCGTGTCAGGTTCCATAAAAAAAAAAAAAAAGATAGTTTGTATAGAAAATGATACAATTTTACAATCAAAAACGTGTGATCGGTAGAAAAAGAATTGTTCTATATTTTGCAGCTTAGTTTTTAGCCTTTAGATTGGCCTAGTTATCACGGGTTACTTCTTCAAAAATTCACCTGTGGCGTTATACTTAGGCGCCTTAACCGGCGATTTCAAGATCCGTGGATTGTAGGAACAGGGAAAGTCTACGGGTTTTTTGTCGGATCGAAGATGTACGTACTGTGTGGGGTCGGTACTTCCCCGCGTCCTAGTCAACGCAGACTAGCTGACGAGGGCTTGAAGCGAGCCGAAACGTGAAGCATGCGCGGGAAATTTAGAGTGGCCACTCGCTAGTCCCGGCCTCGATTAATACCCTCCTCTACTGCCGATGGGCCCGGATATGTTCGGTGAAGCCATCGCAAGCTTAGATCCACACCTTCCTAAGAATAGTCCCACTGCATCTCTCCCCGTGCATGTCGTAAAAGGCGACTAAGGGATAAGCGGCCTGCAGACACCCCGGTCCACTTGTGGCTTCCATGGAAGACATAGGCTGGCTGGGGTAGCTGGAGACTGCGGGGTTTTGCACGAAGGTCTCCAACCAAGCGGGATTAGTTTGCAGGCCTAGAGCCAACCCCAAACCAAAACAACAAACGGATCGAAGATTAGGCAAAATGTAATTTAATTACATATGTATCTATAACATTTATCTATATCATCACAATTTCTTGCTTCGGTTCGTGTAATTTTAATTCCTTGATTAATCGATTCCACGATCACGGTCTGTGCTACCACCGAACACTGATTGTTTGATTTGGTTGCTGTGCTGTATGTATCCTATCCTAATCAACAGGCACTAACAATAAATCTGTAAGGGATGGTCATGGAGTTACTTTGTTTTATGAGATATTGCGTTTTTATACTCTGTGTATGATACTAAAACTACATAAATGGATTATTTTAAGAAGTATTTTCTGTATGTATGTATGTTCCTCCATAACTATACTACTACAAGCACATTTAACTATAGGTGACATAGGATAGGCTAAATAAAATTCAGTTCCGGTTACGCTAAGATACATAGATACGATAAGATAGATACACACTCATAGAAAACCGAATTATTCCGCGGGCCAAAATAAAGGTACGCTAGCGGGCTTGCTTACTTTCTTCTTTTTAACCCCCGACGAAAAAAAAAGGAGGGGTGTTATAAGTTTGACGTGTGTTTGTTTTAAGTACTATCCGAGGACGTGCACCTGAATACACAAGGCACATACGAGGACATTTTCAAACCGAGGACTTTTTCCTGGGTCCTCGGATTGAATGGTCACCATTGTCGTATTCTCCGTGCGATTCTGAACCTTTCTGTCTAAGAAATACGGAAATCGGAAACGGTCCTCGATTTGGTTGCCATAATTTTAGTCAGAGTGTGAAAATTTGTGACCACCAGGGCGGCGCCACCGTCGTATTTTACACACTTCGATTTACACTCAAGTCCACTTTCTTAACCAATCCGAGGACCCATGTGTGAAGTTCACACATGGGTCCTCGCTTTGGACACGTTTTGCTGTGTGTATTGTTTTTTTTTTTCTAAACAAATTTTCAAAAATTCAAAAGCGGCGGGTGGCCGAGTGGTTTGGGCATCGGCTTCTCATGCGGCAGCGGTCGGCGGCGGAGGTCGGCGGTTCGAATCCGGTCGGCGTGTACCAATGAGTTTCTGACGAAAAAATTTACGTGCATACCTACACCTGCTGCTTCACCGTTCGGAACCAGTGTAAAACTGTAGGTCCCTTCCCTTGCCCCTTACTAGGTGGTAGGCTCAAATTGTAGCTGACTTGGTTGGTACCACCGTACATGGCCGCATAGCAGCCTCGGCTGTGTTCTCCTCTAGTCCAGTAAAACCAGCAATCTAGGGAAGTCTCCGGTATGGCACCTACCTTCTCGGTGGTGATATTGGCTGGTCGGAGCATGCGCTTTGGCCTCTCCGACTCAGCCACCCATACCGGATTACATAAAAAAAAAACAACATTAGATAATTTACCAAGTTTGGCCCAACCCATCAATATGAAACCACTATTAATATTTTTGTTATGCCTTATAAATAATAATGAATTTTAGAACGAAAACAATGGGGATTAAAACTTATTGAAAAATATTAATCGTTCTAATAATCAGATAGCTAATATTGTTATCATTAGCAATATTTGAGAGCTGGACATGATTGTGCGAATATTACACCTGCTGTGGTGATATTAGCCCAACACACAACTATGCCGAAGGAACCCTAGGTGCCATTTCAGAACCTTCCTTTATCTGAGCACGGCTGTATTGAACTAGAAGATGGAAAACACATCGATGGAAAAACACGTACATTTGCAGCTTCAAACATATTTTATTGAATGCAGTGGTACTGTAATAACAACCGAGATGTCGGGCGAAGCGACTGACGACCGACTGACTGTGATGGGAGCACGATTTGTTCTATTCCTCTACCGGCGCGGCGGCGCGGCAGCGGCGTTCTTCCCTTCCCCTTCACCTTCCCCTTCCCCCAGTCCTCGTTTTGTACAGAAGAAATCAGAATAAAATGTCCCCTGTTTGATAGTAGAAAATTCAACACAAGGTCCTCGCATAGTACAACGTTTCAGGAATTTGTGTGCTATTAGGTCCTCGAAATGGCATGGCTGGACAGGTCGCGAAGGTCCTCGTTTAGCCTAACACAAAGTCCTCGAATGGACGTCGCCAGACAGGTTTGCGAGTGTATATTGTGTCCTCGCTTTGTTTGTCACAATTCAAGTTAGAAAGAGTAGGAGATATCGAAACACTAAGCGCTTGAGCGTTTCCAGGAATAAATTTGGCGCACATCTGTCTTGTCGAGGTCATCGTACGACTTCGTATAGTCCGGATACGGAGAGGTCCTCGGTCTGAATGAGTAAAACGGGGGTCCTCGCATGGTACTTAAAACAAACAAGGGTGTGTGTGTGTGTGTGTGTGTGTGTGTGGGTGTGTGAGTGTGTCTGTCTGTGGCATCGTAGCTCCCAAACAGATGGACCGATTTGGATGCGGTTTTTTTTATTAGGAAGCTGCGTTTAATCGGGATGGTTCTTAGCAATGTTTGTAATCAAGTAAATAAGTATTAAAAAAAAATTTATCTCAAGAAGTGGGCCGATTTTCATGCGGTTTTTTTAAAAAAGCTTCAAATAAAAGTTAAATTACAAATTTAAAAAACCCCCGACCGTTAAAAAGTCAAAAATAATTTCCGTTTACTTAATTAAAGGAGTCGGGGGACCGCTAAGTAAATAAAATATAAAAACTCAGAGCTGCGCGGGTATTTACTTAGCGGTCTCCCGACTCCTTTAATTAAGTAAACGGAAATTATTTTTGACTTTTTAACGGTCGGGGGTTTTTTAAATTTGTAATTTAACTTTTTAAATACGAATTCCTATACAGTGGCTGTATACAAAACCATGTTTGCGCGTCGCAGCGGGCGATGGCGGCGCTGCTACCTTGGTTTGGAAGTAACTATTAAGTAATCTGTGGCAGAGTGGTCAATACAGTTAGAATGATGAGGCGCTATGCCTGCAGGCAGACTGGACGCGCGTGCGGCGGCGGCGCGGCGGCGCGATGCGCGCGCGCATCACTTTCGCCGGCGATTATGTAACCTACTAGGTCGTGTTGTGTGATGTGATGAGTTGATGACTGATTAATAATGCACTGCGGAAGCACACAGCACACCATTCATTGAATGAATGGTGTGTTGTGCGCAACAAACAAAATTGATTTTGTGTGACAAGACGCAAGGTTTATTTTTATTATAAGTAATTTCATCATTGCCTTTAAGGTGCAAAAGAGTTCATTGATCTAGCTTCCGTTATTATTATTTTAATTTTTTTTTTTTTTTTTATGTAAACTGACACGGTTGGCTACATCACCTACTTACAACATCCGTGATGTCAGCCCATAACACCGGGTGAACTTGGTGCCACGTCAGCATTCCCTTCGGTCGTGCCGGCTACACTGAACTGGACGGAAAACACAAAAATTGTACGAAATATGTAAGTTTACGTCAAGGTCGGCGCTCTAGGGGTCGAGACCGAGCCGCGGCGCGACGAAAACACATGGAGGTCGCTGACCTCCATGTGTTTTCGGGTAAACATTTTTATTATAACCTTGGAAATAAACAGGTTAATGAACCCTGTTATCCCAAAATAGGATTACCTGAGCTATGGTAAACAGGTTCTCTCGTCGAGTAAATTTTCATTCATTACCTATCGTCCTTCCCTTGCCCCTTACTAGGTGGTAGGCTCAAATTGTAGCCGACTGGGTTGGCACCACCGCACTGGATGTAAGATGGCCGCACAGCAGCCTCGGTTGTGTTCGCCTCTAGTCCAGTATAGCCAGCAATCCAGGCAAGTCTCCGGTATGGCGCCTACCTTCTCGGAGGTGATATTGGCTGGTCGGAGCATGTGCTTCGGCGCCTCCGAATCAGCCATTCATACCGGATTACATAAAAAAAAAAATCATACCTAGTCCAGTATATCTTGTTATGTCTTGTTATATAATCATCTATGGATATCCTAGCCCAAAATGTCACATATTGTGTAGGTGTAGAGCTCTCGGAAAGCTATTTTTAACCCCCGACGTAAAAAATGGAGGGGTGTTATAAGTTTGACGTGTGTGTGTGTGTGTGTGTGTGGGTGTGTCTGTCTGTGGCATCGTAGCTCCCAAACGGATGGACCGATTTGGGTGCGGTTTTATTTTATTAGGATGCTTCTTTAATCAGGATGGTTCTTAGCTATGTTTGTAATCAAGTAAATAAGAAATAAAAAAAAAATTATCTTCAAAAGTTGTCCGATTTGCATGTGATTTTTTTTTTAAATGCTTGAAATAAAAGTTAAATTACATACAAATTAAAAAAAAACCCGACGGTTAAACAGTCCACAATAATTTCCGTTTACTTACTTAAAGGAGTCGGGGGACCGCTAAGTAAATAAAATATAATAAAAACTCAGAGCTGCGCGGGAATTTACTTAGCGGTCCACCGACTCCTTTAAGTAAACGGAAATTATTTAGTAGTGAATCATCTGTGACTGGTGATGGATGATTCAAGCGAGGTGACGGCGCAGATAAGAGTATACATACATACAAGTAATAATAACAATATCTACATATTAGTTACCTACATACTGCGAATTTGTGTCTTGTCTGTAGCACTTTTATCTAAGTAGGCAGATATGCTTCACTCAATAATGCTATACATGTTGATAGCGTTACCGGGCCGGATTTTTCAGAGGTTTATACAACGTGTCCCAAATCTCAACGTCAAGCGGGAACCAGGGAGTAGTCCAGTTTATGACTACCCAGGGAAAAATGAGAAAAAAGTCCTGGATTTCCCATTAGGAATTATAGGCCGCGGCCTAGGGGCGGCAAACTTCAGCGGGCGGCAGATTTCTGAAGGCGCTAAAGAATATTCGAGAGAATATTACAAGTAACACTTGCGCTTTGGTATAGTGTAAGTCAAGTTCGTGCGCGATTATGGACGCAATACTCAAGCAAGTCACTTGTGGATAGAGTTTTCGATCTGTTAAATGCTTAAATATCATTTGGGTAAAGGTTTTAAGTCCCCATTGCGACTTAGTAATACTCCTATCCTATGTTATTCATGTTTTGCGCGGGCGGTGAAAGTCAAGTGGCCCATACTTAAGATCAGTACAAGTCCGGCACTGGGAGGGACCTACAGTTTTACGTGGAATGCGAACCACGGTCAGCCTCCAACGGTCGAGCGGTCACCCATTCAAGTACTGACCGGCCCAGCGTTGCTTAACAATCAATAGCGACAGTCGACTGTCTGCACCAGTCGAGCTATCGAGCCTGACAGAACAGTTAGGTATATGTGGCTAGTCACTAAAATCCTTGTAATAAATAATATGTATAAAAAAAATACCCTGCGAAGTTTCTTGCTGGTTCTTCTTCGTAGGTGTAATCGAAGCGGATAGAACAAATTGTGACAAGTTCGAGTGCAGTCTAACCGCCATATGAATAATCAATAAACAATACAATACAATAGAGATAGATTATTGATCAAGTTTGCTTGTGCCACAGCGCAACGGCTCGGAGACGTTCGACGGCGTGTTCAACATGGACACGGGCGCGAGCGACATCGCCCGGCTCGGCAACGTGGCGCAGTGGAACCACGTCAACCGCACCGAGTTCTTCCGCGACGAGTGCGCCGACGTGCGCGGCTCCACCGGCGAGCTGTGGCCGCCGGAGCTGCTGCAGGACGAGATCACCATCTTCGCTTCCGACCTGTGCACGTGCGTATACCGTACTATACCCCCAACATCCTCCCGCTGTATACTCGTGTTCAGCATGGACACGGGCGCGAGCGACATCGCTCGGCTCGGCAACGTGGCGCAGTGGAACCACGTCAACTGCACTGAGTTCTTCCGCGACGAGTGCGGAAGACCTAACCTAACATAACCTAACCTAACCTAACCTAACCTAACCTAACCATTTTTTTCATACAAGTGCGCTGATTTCCCACGCACACAAGCGCGCGCCAGCGCACGCTGTCCGTATACAACCACTACTTACATTCTCACTTGCCTCGCTTGAAGTCATTCATGGCCGCCCCACGCATCGAGTGCAAGTCGAATTGAGAACATTGCAATATGTTTGAGTGGAATTACAATTTCGATTAAAATGTCAAGTTGATTTCTACGCGTAGCAGGTACGGCATGAAATGTGGAGTGGAGATGCCTAATGATGGCAATAAATATACAATATACACCTACACCGCGTACTACGCTATGCCGTGTTCTCCGCATCATTTTGTATGGAGAAACGGAGCAGCGCCTCTAGTGATAGATATGCGAACTTCGTTTCTCCATACAAAATGATGCGGAGAACACGGCGGCGTAGCGTAGTACGCGGTGTAAGTTAAATCTCGTGATTAGGGTACTGATCAATCGGTATCGAACACGTGTCATTTTAGCGTTCCTGGCCAAAATTAACAAAACGGAACACTTTAGAATCACCTCGGTGTCTGTTCGTTCCACCATGATGGGCTCACGAAGGGCCCAGAAAGAGACAAGCCGGTTGTAGAGCGTCATCACTGCCGCACACAGAGACGCGCGAGCTCGTGCGACAGACACGACGCTCTACAGCCGAATGGTCTCTTTCTAAAGTTCGACAACACACATTATTTGCCACCGGGAACTGTATATAAAGTTGGTTGGAGAGTGTGAATATGTGATGAGTAGAGATCGGATAATCGGATACATATTTGCCTAAATGTTAAAAAATATGGAAGTGGCTTCTTTGAAAAATTGATTTAATTAAATAATACCCGGGATTCCCGGGAACGTTACTATACTATAAAACTTAGTAGATCCATTTTTTTTTATGTATACGCAAGGCACAAAATAAATGTTCTTAATACTCTTTTAGCAAACTAGCGTTCACCCCCGACTTCGTTCGCGAGAATATTTAATCGACTGCGTCACTGGGTATTTTACCAGGAACCTATACATAATTAGCAGTTTTTATTAATACGTGCCTATATCAGTTTTAGTGAAGCACCAACATAATTTGTATATGTATATGTGAATCAAATAATGTAAGAAAATAATAAATAATATAATAATAATGTTAAAATGTTACTTAACACAAAAATATACGTTTACAATTTAATGTACTTACGTCAATCCCGGGAAAAAATTAAAAAGTGTCTCTCCATACTTATCCAACCTATCAAGTTTAGGTAAATAAGTGTTTGATTATCCTATCTCTAGTGATGAGTGTGTGTGTACGCAGATACCTGACCCTGCACCGCGAGCGCGACATCGACCAGCTGGGCATCTCGGGCGTGCGCTACGTCGCCAACAACTCGGTGTTCGACAACGGCTACCGCTACCCGCAGATGGTATCCCCTCCTTCTTTATCTAATGCCACATTGTTGAATACTTCGCTGCCACTACACCCGGAAGCATGAAAATCTCTGTGTCTTTTTAGGTTTCCGTATCCCGTACGGAAACCTATTACTAAGCCTAAGCCGTCTGTCTGTCCGTCCGTCTGTCCGAGGGCTGTATCTCTTGAACCGTAATAGGTAGGACGTTGAAATTTTCACAGAATATGTGTTATGGCGGATATAACAACAAATAATAAAAAATAGAAAAAGTAAAAAATTAAGGGGGGTTCCCATACAAGAAACGTGTTTTTTTTTCAATTTTTTTTACCCACCAACCTATTGAGATACTTAAGAACTGAAAAGACTTGAGAGACTGTGTACCGTATGGGGCCGGTACTTTACAAGAATAGCCTCACTGCATCTCTCCCCGTGTATGTCGTAAAAGGCGACTAAGGGATATGACTCCCTTCTTATATTACTAGTTGGTAGGGTTTAACCCGCCCGGGTTGGTACCACCGCACTGAGTGAAAGGTCGGTCGAAACGGCTATGTAAATAGTTTGTGTTTTCCGTCCAGTTCAGTGTAGCCGGCACGACCGAAGGGAAGCACTGACGTTGCACCAAGTTCACCCGGTGTATGGGCTGACATCACGGATGTTGTAGGTGATGTAGCCAACATGTCAGCATCAATAAAAAAAAAATACTTCAACTTAGTTATTTAATAATTTTCAGAAGAAGTCAGTTCAATGTTTTTTTTAACAGTATTTTGTTTAGGTAAGGAATCGTGTGGTGGTTTTTGTTTTTTTTTTTTTATTGAAAAAAAAAGTGGTAATATTATGCGGCGAATCTGGAACATTATACATAATGCATATAAATGTACAATGTGCGACAGGCTTGCTACTGCCAGCGTCCCAACACAACCGAGTGCGTGCTGCCGGGCGCTCTCAACGTGTCCTCGTGCCGGATGGGGGCGCCGGCCTTCGTCTCCTTCCCGCACTTCTACAACGCTGACCCCTACTACCTCACCAAGGTGGACGGGCTGAATCCCAGCAAGTGAGTTGTTAGGGTTCCGTATCCGGTACGGGACCCTATTACTAAGCCTACGCCGTCTGTCTGTCTGTCTGTCCGAGGGCTGTATGTCTTGAACCGTAATAGGTAGCCCGTTGAAATATTCTCAAAAAATGTGTTAGTTATTATGGACGATATAACAACAAATAATAAAAATAAGAAAAAGTAAAAAATTCACTGAGGTTCCCATAGAAGTTCCCATACGGTACAAGTACCATGTGGGGCCGGTACTTGTACCGTGTGGGGCAGGTACTTTAAAAGAATAGCCCCACTGCATCTCTCCCCGTGCATGTCGTAAAAGGCGACTAAGAGATATGACTCCCTTCTTATATTACTAGGTGGTAGGGTTTAACCCACCCGGGTTGGTACCACCGCACTGAATGAAAGGTCGGTCGAAACGGCTATGTAAATAGTTTGTGTTTTCCGTCCAGTTCAGTGTAGCCGGCACGACCGAAGGGAAGCACTGACGTGGCACCAAGTTCACCCGGTGTTATGGGCTGACATCACGGATGTTGTAGGTGATGTAGCCAACCGTGTCAGTTTCAATAAAAAAAAAAAAAAAAGAAGAAACCAAAAAAGTGTACCGAATAGATTATGAAGCATTTTAACTAATCATGACATTTAACTAATATGAAGCATATCATAACACGCCATCTAGATGGCGTGAGTGGCGCTAGCCGTGACATGGCGATACGGAACCCTCGATGTGCGAGTTCGACTCGCACTTGGCCGGTTTTTTCATCTCTCCTCACGGCAATGCCGCCTGATGACGACAAAGAGTTAAAACACTGCAAAATGGTTCTTCTTCCTCGGTTTTTTATTTTTTTTTATTTTATGGAAACTGACTGGTTGGCTCTACAACAACCTACAACATCCGTGATGTCAGCCCATTACACCGGAAGAACTACGTGCCGCGTCAGTGCTTCCCTTCGGTCGTGCCGACTACAATGAATTGGACGGAAAAAACAAACTATTTACATAACCAGCGTCATTACCCCGCTGGATGACAAGGCTTACCCTTTGAATAAAGTAGGCCCTTGATTGCGGGACTCCAGTTGCGTCCACCAGCAGAGACCTAAACCTCTTCAAGAAGCTTTTGGCTTCACTGCTCCACGGACCGAGGGTTTCAACCGCAAACGCAATAAATTCGAAATCTTGAATGATATTTCTATATTTGTTGCGTTTGAGGCTCTCCGCACCGGCGGACGCGGCCGCGCCAGCCGCTCTTGAAGAGGCCCGAACGTGACTTGGTGCCAATGTGTCGACACAAGTGGCGTCCCACATCAAAGCCTATCCTTAGCCCATATTTCATATTTCATAGATATTAATTATAGAGATAGCTAACATGACGATGGTGTTTGGCTTTGCTTGCAGAGAGGAGCACGAGTTCTACGTGGGGCTGGAGCTGTTCACGGGCATCCCGCTGCAGGTGCGCGCGCAGCTGCAGATCAACCTGCTGATACGCCGCGTGACCGGCATGAGGTGACTACACGGGCACTACAGTCCACGCATCTCCAAGTCGCTGTTTGTGACGTTGTCTCCCATCCGGGACGCATACTGACGGACGTTAGACGTAGACGGGGACTATATTCGGAGTCGGTGCACTCCAAAAGGGGGAGGGGGGGGGGGGGGGGGGGGGGGGCCTAGTACGCCGCCTTTATGAGTCCTTCCAAGACGAGGGCACAGATTACTGAATAGTTACTTCGTAACAGATAAATCACTCCATAGAAAATGTTCCTACCTCCGGGCTTTAATAGCCTACTGTTTCACATCGCCAATCGCTGCGTGCGAAAATGCACCTAAACGATCGAGTGTAAAGTGGTTATTGCTTTGCAGCTGCGCGCAGTTGCGTGGGCGAGCGTCTATGTATACTTCGCGCGGCTGACGAATTTCCACTGAAATAGACCGCCGGCGGCCCGTCGGGCGTTAGGTAGTTAACGCGTGCAAGTACATAGAGTGCGTGAGGCCTGACGGGGGCTGGACCGCAGTCAGTGCGCGTCATTGGGACCAATTTCCCCCCAATTACAGTCTCGGGTCCTTCAAGAGGGGCGTGATCGTGAATGATCACCTGTCAGGCCGGCATGGCATTCGCAACCCCCGCATACGACCGAATGTCCATGGGCGCCGCTAGACACGCTTTTGTCAGCCTCGATAGCTCAGTGGTGCAGACAGTCAACTGTCGCTATTGAATGTTAAGCAACGCTGGGTGCGGTCAGTACTTGGATGGGTGACCGCTGACCGTTGGAGGCTGACCGTGGTTCGGATTCCTCGTAAAACTGTAGGTCGCTTCCCTCCTAATCTTACTTGGTGGTACCCGCCCGGATTGGTACCATCGCACTGAATGAATCGTCGTCGGTCGAAACGGCTATGTGAATAGTTTGTGTTTTCCGTCCAGTTCAGTGTAGCCGGCACGACCGAAGGGAAGCACTGACACGGCACCAAGTTCACCCGGTGTTATGAACTGACATCACGGATGTTGTAGGTGATGAAGCAGTGTCAGTTCCCAAAAAAAAAAACCTGCCCCCGATGTTTCAGCATCGCGAACGTCCTGCCCGAGGACACGATGGTGCCGATGTTCTGGTTCCGGCAAGAGGTGGCGCTGACGGATGAGTACGCGTCGCAGGCGCGCCTAGCGCTCGTTCTGCGCTTCGGCGTTCTCTATACGCTCTACGCGCTCACTGTAAGTACACACTCAACTTTTTAGGGTTCCGTATCCGTCGTACGGGACCCTATTACTAAGCCTATGCCGTCTGGCTGTCTGTCTGTCCGAGTGCTGTATCTCTTGAACCGTAATATGTAGCCGGTTGAATTCTGACAGAATATGTGTTATTATGGCCGATATAACAGCAAATAATAAATATAAGAAAAAGTCAAAAATTCACGGGGGTCCCCATACAAGAACCTAAAAAGTGTGTACGCGCCATCTACCGAAAAGAGTATGAAGCATTTTTATTAATACATAGATAACGTGAGTGGCGCTGAACATGACATGGCGATACGCAACCCTCGGTGCGTTTTTTTTTATATAATCCGGTATGGCTGGCTCAGTCGGAGGGGCCAAAGCACATGATCCGACCAGCCAATATCATCGGCTTACCGGCAATATGGACTTACCGCGGATGCGTACCAATCGGTTCTGCAGATCTTTCCTCTACAGAACCGGTAAGCTCTGGAACGCTCTCCCTGCCCATATTTTTCCCCCTAGTATAGTCTCGGGTCCTTCAAGAGGGGCGTGAATGGGCATCTGTCAGGCCGGCATGGCATTCGCAACAACCGCATCCGACCGAACGTTCATGGGCATCGTTAGACACAAAAATAAAAAATCTGTTAAGTGCGACTTCGTTGATGCGTTCAACGCGTTTATAGATGCATTTTATAGTACTAACAACCCAATTTTCACTGATCGCAGTTTTTATCCTTGATTATGTTGACAAACTGGTACTTAAAAAAAAGTCCCCAAGTGCGAGTTGGACTCGCGCACCGAGGATTCCGTATCATCACTCAATATATTTGTATTATGTATGTATAAAAATCTGTGAAGTGCGAGTTTTGCTCGCGCACGGAGGTTTCCGTATCTATCCGCTATTATCCGCCTATCTTTTGTCTTTCAACAATGCAATGTATAAAAGCCTATGGCGCCATCTATTATTCAATAGTGTGATTAATCGATTTTTCGGACGTTTGTTGTATGGAAGCCCCCCTTAATTTTTAACATTTTCTTATTTTTCTTATTTGTTGTTATATCCGCCATAGTAACACATATTCTGTGAAAATTTCAACTGGTTACCTATTACGGTTCAAGAGATACAGCCCTCGGACGGACGGACGGACGGCGGAGGCTTAGTAATAGGCTTCCGTACGGAATACGGAAACCTAAAAAATCACCTCCGAGAAGGTAGGTGCCGTACCGGAGACTTGCTGGCTACGTTCATCATGATTGATCATTATGAATTGAACGCGTGCGCAGGGCGTGGGTGTGTTGGTGCTGGCCTTGGCGACGGTGCTGCTGTTGCGCCGGCTGCTGTGCCCCCCCGATGCCACGCCGCCGCTGCTCTCCGAGCAGGACACCGAGGCGGAGGAGTGACACAGCTCGCGCGACCTCCGTCACCTGCACGCCCACCCGCCTGTCGCGACACCTTCCGCGCTCCACTCTACCAGTATACAGCGTGTCACAAAAATCAATCAACCGCCCATCTGCAATCAGCGCACACGCGACTATGGCGAGACCGAAGTCCGGTCGAGCTGCTGTGCGCATGGCAGTTATCGTGCGATGGCGCCATGCCAACAGATTTGCGGACTGTTGCTAGGCTGTCTTGGTGTCTAGGACACCCAGGTTAAAGGATTTGGGAAACACATGTTCATTTATAGGACATAGTTCTTACAGCATATACCCAAAACTCAACGTCAAGCGGCAACCAGGGAGTAGGCCAGTTTATGACTACCCAGGGAAAAATGAGAAAAAAAAATCTGAGTCATTTGTTTTTTCAGAAAAAAATTTAACTAAATATTTTTTGTGATAAAACTATGGGCATTTTGGTTTTATTTGGGATACTGATGATCAATAGCGGAGTTATTTAGGCTACCAATAAAACAATTTGAACAATTATATTTGCAAATTTGTAGTCGTAGTACATAAAAATGTTGTACGAAACGTTTTTCAAAAAAATGCTCTATCATAAAAAACAAATGACTCCGATTTTTTTTCCTATTTTTCCCTGGGTAGTCATAAACTGGCCTACTCCCTGGTTCCCGCTTGACGTTGAGTTTTGGGACACGGTGTATACAGGCTGTTTCAGGATAGGGTTTCGTAACTTCAGGGTTCGAAAGGGGTCCATGTTTGAAGACGATAAGCACTGAAACGTTTTCCCAGATTTGGTCATTTTATAGTTCTTTTTGATGAAAATCGTTTAATCGCGATTTGGTGGACGGTTAAAACGTCTACTTTTATTAAACAAAAATAAAATGACTAACTTACATGCTTAACTGGTAGAAGTGAACTGCATGTAGGCAAATTCCAAACACTTAAATTTTAATGACATCGAAAGAAAAATGGGACTGGACTAGGTCTGTGCTCTCTCTAGACCTAGACAGCGCTTTTGCCAAATCTCCCCAGACTCACTGTCTATCGAGTTTTTATTACAATTTTCTATTTTTGTATGAAAAAAAAAATACAGAATTTCGATTTGAGTGATAAGGATTTTTTCTTCGAATAATGAGTACTTTCTGGAGTTTCTCAAGCCTATCCTGAAACATCCTGTATAACCTGGTTATTTAAGGAAGCGCTTTGAAAATGACGGCTTTTTATAGCTGTACAGTCAGCATGCAATTTGTTTTTTGCATAGTATATTTTTTTATTTGCAAATTTTTGTTTCGGATCGATTGATTTATCTTCTTTAGACGGCGATACTGCAGGAGCGAGAGGCAAGTAGGAGTTCCGACATTTTCAATCCATTTGCTTAAATAACCAGGTCATACATTACTATCGTAGAATTTGGGCCAGAGTAAAGACTAATTTTATACAACTGGAGCGCCAGATGAGGAAGTCTATATTTTTTAGCTCTTCAGTGTCAGGTGGCTCCGTTTTTTGAGATTTTTGCAAAGTTTTTTTTTTAATGTTGTCACGATTAACATGCGACGCCCGGCCGCCGCTGCCCGCCTTGTTCCGCCCTTACGCGTGTACGCGCGAGGGTGTAGGTTTACGTAGTTAATTAATTGCACGGTGGTGACGCAGTAGTTCGTTCATGACGAGTAGTGCGTGCGCCTGTGTTCAGGTCGTCCGTTCATACCGTGGTGTCTCTACAGCGCGACTGAAACATTTGCTGCACGCTTATAAATAAGAATAAATATTTTTATATTTATCGCAATACTTTCGGCTACGCGGTATACAGGGTGTCCCTGAACTGGTGTAGTTCCTTTAAGGAGGCTATTCTACGCTTTGTAACAAACATAATTAGTAAAATAAGTAGGGTTCTAGTTACGCCCGTTGCGATGATATAAATTTTTGAATTTATTAATGTAGTGTAATCTTGTAATGCTCTCATCGGGCGCGCGCGGGGCGCGGGGCAGCGGGCAGCGGGAATACGGACGGACGCGACGTTAGTGAACGAAAACAGATAGCCCGCCCCGCCCGCGTACCGCCCGCGCCCCGCCACGCCGCCGCCGCCGGCTGCTCCGCCCGCGCCCCGCCGCGCCGCTAAAGGCGCCCACACATTGTAGTATGCATTTAGTTTGTTAGGAAATCCAAAAATTTTAATGAAAGCAGATATTTAAAAAAATATTTTTTAAAAAAAAGCTTTTGTTACAAGGCGTAAAATAACCTCCGTAAAAGAACTTTCTTTTTTAAATATTTATTTAGGAATCATACACTACATGAACTTAAAACTAACACATTATGAGTCTACGAATTAAACCATTGAAGATTCCTTTCACAAATTAGAAGAAAGAGAGATTTAAACAAAAAGAAATAAGGTAAATATAAATTTTAGCTAAGCATACAATATAGTATAGGTAACTTTTGATTTCGATTTTACTACACCAGTCCGGGGACACCCTGTATAACTGGTAGCGACTTACATTCGTCGACGTTTCGTCCCTCGCTCCGGGGACGTCGTCGGCACTCGCGGAAGTGCGACGACCTGGAGGACACCTGACACGTCGTCCGATCAGATGTCAACTGAGTCCCAGACGAAAACGAAACGACGACGAATGTAAGTCGCTTTGAGTCATATACCGCGTAACGGAAAACATTACGATAATGTGTAACAAACAGCGATAAAAGCCTAAACAAACATATTTTTATATTTCCTTATTTTACTTTTGTTAAAATGTTTTGTCGTTTTTATGGTTCCGTATCTTTCGTACGGGACCCTATTACTAAGCCTACGCCATCTGTCTGTCCGTCTGTCCGAGGGCTGTATCTATTGAAACGTAATAGGTAGCCCGTTGAAATTTTCACAGAATAGATGTTATTATAGCCGATATAACAACAAATAATAAAAATAAGAAAAAGTAAAAAATTCACGAGGGTCCCCATACAAGAAACTAATACATAGATGGCGTGAGTGGCCCTGACCATGACATGGCGATGCGAAAGTTCGACTCGCACTTGGTTGGTTTTCTTTTATTTAACTCAAACCTGTTAAGCTTTATTTTCATTGTTTTTTTTCTCCTGTTATTATAGGTTATATCTACATATTATCCTGGTATTATAGGTAAGTTGTAGGTTGTTGTTTTGTTTGGATTTAAGTTTTTCAAGTTTATGTATTTTATGTATTAGTTTCTTTATATCCGTTTTACACTGGCTGTGCTCGCGTGCCATTGGGTTGCACATACTACTATGTTCTATATTTATGATGGATCTTTTGTGTTTTAATGCCGTGTGTGTTCTGTAAAAAATGAATATATAAATATATCCAAATCTGAAAATAAAGATAAAAAAAATATGTCCCGACCATGATTCGAATCTTCTGGCGTGAGCCGCATTACCAATTACGCCATCGGGTCGATGACGTAATTGGTAATATAATATGAATATAATTTTCTCTCTAAATTTCAAACAGCTGCAGTTGTGACCAAAGATGTTGAAAGGATAGATGTGTCATGTCATGAGGCTAAGTGAAGGGCTCTTAGCGTATGTGTGGGTCGGTAGACAGACAAGACGGACGGACGGACAGCTGGGTGGAGGGGTTAGCCGACCGACTATATTCGCTGTAAGGTTACAAGTACACACACTGCAGCTTCACGATGCTATTGTTGTTTTATATTTTCACCATCATCGCTCAGGATGTGTGATAGAGAGAGATATATATATGAAGGATATTAATAACTCGCCCACGTTCGGTCCACTGCTACTGTGATATAAACACAATACATTGCTGTCGCCGAATGCAGGGATACTATTTTAAAAATATAGGACGGCGAGGGGGGGGGGGAGCGGGCCCCACGTCCAATTTTCCGGGTAGGCCCCGGGCCCCCCCCACAGCCCCTGTACCCTTATCACGAGATTTAACCTACACCGCGTACTACGCTACGCCGTGTTCTCCGCATCATTTTGTATGGAGAAACGAAGTTCGCAAATCTATCACTAGAGGCGCTGCTGCTCCGTTTCTCCATACAAAATGATGTGCAGAACACGGCGTAGCGTAGCGTAGTACGCGGTGTAGATTAAATCTCGTGATAAGGGTATAATGAGCCTCTTCTGTTGTAATTTTTCTCGTCTGTTGTTTTGTTCTCGTAATCGCGACAACGCAAAAATATGTTGATTAGCGGCGCGCCGAACACAAGCGCTCAGCCGCCATCTTCTTTGGCAGTCTGTAGAGATTATACTAATCTCAAGAATTAAACCGGAAAACGAAGAGGTAACTTTGTAACGCTGGTTGCAACTGCGAGGCAATCGGACGTCCATAAGCGTCCGTGTGTTGTGATTGGCTCTTTCCGAATTCCTAAATCCGAGCGCACTCCCCCCCCCCCCCCCCCCCCCCCTTCCTATGTACCCCACCCGCTCCCGCCACCCTTACCTCTACCTCACCGCTCCTGTTTCGTTTTTGCGATTAGTAATAAAATAAGTTAAGTAATAAGTTTGTTTTTATATTGTATCAAGAAAGAAAATAAATGTATTTTATACTTCCCTACCAAAAAGAATAGCCCCACTGCATCTCTCCCCGTGCATGTCGTAAAAGGCGACTAAGGGATGTGACTCCCTTCTTATATAACTAGGTGGTAGGGTTTAACCCGCCCGGGTTGGTACCACCGCACTGAATGAAAGGTCGGTCGAAACGGCTATGTAAATAGTTTGTGTTTTCCGTCCAGTTCAGTGTAGCCGGCACGACTGAAGGGAAGCGCTGACGTGGCACCAAGTTCAACCCGGTGTTATGGGCTGACATCACGGATGTTGTAGGTGATGTAGCCAACCGTGTCAGTTTCAATAAAAAAAAAAAAAAAAAAAAAAAAAAAAAGAGAATGCCTTTTTCCAAACCTAGACTATGAACACCTTTACAAATTAAAATTCAAAATAATATTTTTTTTAAATAGCTAAGTGGTAATTATATGTCCAAGCGGGACAAATAGTTTTTAACATTATACATTCTTCAACTGTATACTTCCTTCGGCATTCTGCTTCAAATCGGCTGCGCGAGGATCAGCGAAATGTAAAAATGCAGGGGTCACGTGACATGGTCAGAGGGCCTAGTCCGAGTTAACGTGACAGCTACGTAAACGTCAAATACCGATCGAATTGAGTTTTTATGTATGGGAGCACAATACGCTCACCGCGGCGCCACTAGAGAGCTCCATACATAAAAACTCAATTCGATCGGTATTTGACGTTTACGTAGCTGTCACGTAAACTCGGACTAGGCCCTCTGAACTAGCCACCCTGATCCTCCCTTGACTGGCTCGTCGTGCGAGGCCGCATATTAGCAAACTGCATGGCGACGCATCTTCTATAAATTAATTAACCCTGATTATTTTTTTTAACCGCCAAAACATTCACTTTGATAGTTCTTAGTTAATAATCTCTGTTTGGGCAGAAAACTCGCATAGTGCAGTTTGATAATATGCTGCGAAGTGCGAGGCCGCGAAGAGTATGTATTTTGGGACAACCAATCAGCTTGCCACACACACTGGCGGGAATTATAAAATGTAGAAAAACTTCAAAATAGGAATTTTCAAAATCCCCTAAGTACTGGCGTTTTCCCGCTAGCCTAAGTGAGTATAACTACGCAAAACTTATCTAAATTATTATTTATTTAAATACTAGGCATGGAACACTCTAACTGCATTGATGTTCATTTAAGTTAGAAGCGGTTTTCAAGCCCTTAATAAAATCAAAAGGCATTGCCATTAATGCCTAAAGGCGTAAAGGCCTGAAACAATGTTAATTTTTATACTTAAAACGAAATATACACAAGTACATCTATATACAATGTACTTAGCGTAACAAATAAAGCTAAGTTTCTACAGGCGACCGGCGGCGACGGCCGTGTACCGTAGGTACGTCAAGTCAATATATGAATATCCGTATAACTAGAGAAACGCTTTATCGATTTACATACGGTTGTCACTGTTACTTTCTGCTTCGCGTGACTTTTTTCTCACAGCTCAGGCCGCCGACGACGACGTAGCGTTATTATGATTTATAGCCTAAAACCATCTTGAGAAGTGACAGAATGTAACAGCGAAAACCGTGTTTTTTTTATAGTAAGCGCGACATGTGGCGCCGAGTCACCCATAAGGTGTCTAGCGACGCCCGTGGACATTCGGTCGCGTGCGGGGGCTTCGAATGCCATGCCGACCTGACAGGTGCCCATTCACGCCTCTCTTGAAGGACCCGAGACTATACTTGGGGGGAAATATGTGGGCAGGGAGAGCGTTCCAGAGTTTACCGGTTCTGTGGAGGAAGGCTCTGCAGAACCGATTGGTACGCATTCGCGGTAAGTCCAGCGTATGTAAATCAATAAAGTGTTTCTCGAGTTATAAGGATATTCGTATATTGTTATACATGATACAACACGTTACACGGCCGCCTCCGCCGCCGCCGCCGCCGCCGCCGGTCGCCCATAGAAACTCCGCTTTATTTATAAAAAGGACAACGGTCAACAAAATAATTTGCCAGGGTTGTATTACATAAATTATGTAAGTACCAAATACAATATTAAGTAAGTACTGTAATTTGTTTTATTTATTTTCCCGCCGCCCCGCTTCCACCCCAACGCACTCGACCCGGCCGGGATAAACCCTACCACCTAGTAAGGTAAGAAGGGAAGGGACCTACAGTTTTACGTGGAATCCGAAACCACGGTCAGCCTCGAACGGTCGAGCGGTTACCCATTCAAATCAAGTACTGCCGCGCTCAGGGTTGCTTAACAACAGTCGATCGACTGCACCACTGAGCTACCGAGGCTGACAAACCTACTTTCCCAGTGCCTTCCGTCTCGGTCCTGCATACATGGTGCACTGATCGACGATAAGTGAGCAAGCAACCATAAGACGGAGGTTACACGCTCAGTTTGGTATCAGTACAGTCCATCAGTCTGGTTAAACTGACGCCAGACTGACCGTTTAATCTATTTAACCGATGGATTGATGGACCAGACTGATGGATTTTTAAATATTTTGATAATTTTCGTCATTCTAGCCAGGGTAGACAGACTGACGGGAGACTGATAGTGCGAATGCATTTTACGTCTGGCGTCAATCTGGTCGTGATCAAGGTCACGGACTGAACTGATGCCAGACTGAGCGTGTAACCTCCGTCTAACACTGGTGGGTGCCATGTAAGAGCTACCATTTTGTCGTGTCACATGCCCTGAGACGCTCGGGAAAACGGGGAAATCCGAACTACTGTCAGCCTCAATGGTCGAAAGGTCATCCATCAAAATTCTAACTGCGCCCGAGTGTGCTTAATCTCAAGTTCGCACGTCGACTCCTTGCACCATCGAGGCCGACAGTGTACTTATGCCGACTTGCAAGGTTCTTCTCGCTACGCGTTTCCGAGTGGAGCTCGAGATAACTCTATACAGAGTACAGCACTCGGAAGCAATTTTTTTTTTTATGGTAACTGACACGGTTGTCTACATCACCTACACCATCCGTGATGTCAGCCCATAACACCGGGTGAACTTGGTGCCGCGTCAGTGCTTCCCTTCGGTCGTGCCGGCTACACTGAACTGGACGGAAAACACGAACTATTTACATAGCTGTTTCGACCGACCTTTCATTCAGTGCGCTGGTACCAACCCGGGCGGGTTAAACCCTACCATCTAGTAATACAAGAAGGGAGTCATATCCCTTGATAATAATATTTAAGGTATTTCATTAGTAGGTAACGATACGCTAAGGGGTGTATGTGTATCAGATACTGATCACGTTCCCATACCAATTTTTTTTTCGATATAAAGAAACCTACACACTCCAAAATTGTATACGTGAAGTGCGCGTATTTCACCTAATAAGTTCGTTTTTTATATCGTAAAAAAAAATTGGTATGGGAACGTGATCAGTATCTGATACACATACACCCCTTAGCGTCTCGTTACCTACTATTGAAAGACCTTATAATATATTATAATATAAAATAAATAACGCGTGTCGGGCTTTAGAAAGAGACAATCCGTCTGTAGAGCGTCGTCCCTGTCGCACAGAGACTAATATAGCTCGATAACCCCACGACCTTTCCGTTGCTGGCGGCGGCGGCGGTGTGACCTACACTCCTCGCTACACTCTACACACAGCAAAACAACAAGAGCAACACTGACACGGTTGGCCACATCACCTATACTACATCCGTGATGTCAGCCCATAAAACCTTGGTGAGCTAGGTGCCATGCCAGTGCTTCCATTCGGTCGTGCCGGCTCACTGAACTGGACGTAAAACACGAACTATTTCAATAGCCGTTTCAACCGACCTATCATTCAGTGCGGTGGTACCACAGATCTGAGGGTGGTACCAAACTGGGCGGGTGAAACCCTACCACCTAGCAAGGTAAGAAGGGAAAGGGACCTACAGTTTTACGTGGAATCCAAACCACGGTCAGCATGGATAACGGTCAACCTCCAACGGTCGAGCGTTCACCCACCCATCCACTGACCGCGTCCAGGTGTGCTTATGATCCGACCGACGGTCGACCGATTTCAGATAGTGATCTGATAAAGGTACATTTCAGTTAGAGTACTTATTGGCTAATTATTCTCAAATACTTCAAATCTACTAATCAAATCAGTAAAACCAATTCAACCAGGTGCATAGGTGAATTCAGTATACTGATTAGTATATTTAATTCACCCAGTGAACCAGAGCTACCGAGGCTGATGTATCAATACTAATAATAAATCTGTGACGGAGGTTACACGCTAGGTTCTTCATCAGTTCAGTCCATCAGTCTGGTTAAACCACAGATCAGACTTAGGATTTCTGTGGGTTAAACCATGGTCCAGACTGACCGTTTAATCTACTTTGATGGATGGATGGTTTGGAATGATGGACCAGACTGACGGATTTTAAAATATTTTGGTACTAGACTGATGGCAGACTGATAGTGCGAATGCATTTTACGTCTGGCGTCAGTCTGGCGTCAATCTGGTCGTGACCAAGGTCACGGACTGAACTGATGCCAAGCCTAGCGTGTAACCTCCGTCTAAGGGATGGATATGGAGTAATTTAAGTACATACTTCGTTTTATAAGATACTGCGTCTGAGGACTTTAGGTATGATACTAAAATAAAATTTACTATTTTTGGAAATATTTTATGTATGTATGTATGTTCCTCCATAACTCTTACAGCGATCATCCGAATTCGATGAAATTTTGATTATACGTGACACAGGATAGGCTAAATAAAATTCAGTTCCGGTTACGCTAAGATATGACCCTCAAGCAAACCGAATTGTTCCGCGCGCCGAAATAAAGGTGCGTTAGCGGGCTTACTTACTTTCTTCTTTTTAAATACGAATTTCACGCGAGCGAAGCCGCGGGAAAAAGCTATAAGTATAACATAATTAAATGAAGTATAATGCTCTGTGCTCTGAAATTATTGGTAGAGGTAGAGTGACCATAACCTATCTAGCCATCCATTCATATACAATTTGCCTAAGTAACCAAGCAAGTAGTAAGCACGGCGGGTGGGCAGTGGCGGGGCAAGACCTAAATTCGATGCGGGCAAGATATATTTTGAGAGGCCCTCTCTGGTGGCACTAGAGGATGGATTTTATGGATTTTCACTGTTGAAATGGATTTCCGGTATACCGATCCAATCAAACATTTTTGGCAGCATACCCTTTCGTCGATAAAAGGAAACATAATCAAATTGCAATAATACAGCCTTCACTGCCTGTGTTCTGCTTTCCCATCTTGTGTCTGATAAAGGCTTTATAGTATGCTTTAGTTTGCCTTTCATTAAGTCTAAACATGTTTACTCGGGGTCTCTATAAATAGATCTAGCTGAATATTTTTCATGAATCAAAGCTGCATCGACAAGTAAGAATACTACTTCGGGCAAGATGAAACGAATATCAAACAAGGTTCTGATAAATTCGTTAAACTTAGATTTACAATCTGAATTCTGTGGTAATAATATTTATAGCTTTAAAGAATTTTTCAATATATTTATGAGATATCTAGACAAGCATATGCCACTAAAACATATGTGTGTAACTAATAAAAAAACATTTGCCGACTGGGCTACTCCAGCTATTATTATTTCTAAAGACAAATTATTTTATTTATATGATCTCCTTAAATTTAACAATAATCCAGATCTTAGATCTTATGTTACACGTTACAGCAAAATCTTTAAACAAGTTACCATTAAAGCCAAGCAACTGTTCCTTAAAAACAAAATTATGAATTCAAATAATAAAATAAAAATGGCCTGGAACATAATTAAAGAAGAAACTGGCAAATCTAACGACTGTAACACCAAGCTAGAGTTAAAAATTGGATCAGAAATTATTTCGGATAACACAACGATTGCCAATCATGTGAATAAATTCTTTTCCACAATAGCCCATAGTACTACTCAAAGTCTAAAGTCTAGTAAAGAAGTATCATTAAACTACCTCAAAGCGTTTATCCCTCGGAATTCTGAATCAGCCATATTTGCACCTGTCACATACCTAGAGACTAAGAGAGTAATTAGGGACCTTAAATCTAAACATTCCCAAGATCTTTGGAGTATCTCACCTGTATTATTGAAATCTATAACAAGTGTCATCGGCCCGCTAACAGATATTGTAAATGACTCTCTAAAAAATGGCATATTCCCAGATTCATTAAAAGTAGCCAAAGTTATACCTTTGTATAAAAAGGGATGTCATAACAATGTTGAGAACTATCGTCCCGTCTCTATATTGCCGGTTTTCAGTAAGGTCTTTGAAAATTATTTGGAAAAACGGTTAATTAAATTCTTTATTGATAATGAACTTTTAAATTGTAAACAATTTGGATTTCGGAAAGGACTGTCAACGGGTGATGCTATAGCTTCTATGGTAAAATCAATATTAACTTCCCTAGACGACTCTCAGCATACTTATGGCATCTTTTGTGATCTGTCCAAAGCCTTTGACTGTGTAAATCATGAAATATTACTAATGAAACTAGAACATTATGGTATAAGAGACAATGAATTGCGTATATTCCAATCATATTTAGAAAATAGAGCTCAAATATGTGACGTCAATGGCTTAAAATCTAATGTAGAATCAATTACAATGGGTGTGCCGCAGGGTTCTATCCTGGGACCATTATTGTTTCTAACATATGTTAACGACATCTCGAGCTGTATAACAGACGATATAGAGATGGTAATGTTTGCAGACGATATATCAGTTGTACTGAAAAACAATTATATAAGTAAACTAAGAGAATCCTTTTTAAATGTACTAGAATCTCTAAAATCATGGTTCGGATGCAACAATCTATTACTAAATGTTAACAAAACTAACATTATGCACTTTGCTCTAGGTACTCATAGACGTAATAACACTGATGCCATATTAAAACCTGCAGAAAGCTTGTCATTAAACCTTGCTAATGAACTAACTTTTCTTGGGGTAATATTTGATAAAAGTTTTACTTGGAAAGCCCACATAAACTCTTTAGCTGGTAAGTTGAGTTCCGCTTGTTATGCTATAAAAAAAATTAAAGAGCTATGCGGAACTCATGCTGCAAAGACGGTTTATCATGCCTATTTTGAGAGCATCATGTCATATGGCCTTATGTTTTGGGGAAATGCAGCAGACTCAAATAGAATATTTTTATTACAGAAGAGGGCCTTGCGGTACATCCTAAATATGAAAACTAGAGATACTTGTAGGACAGCGTTCGGGGAGATAGGAATCATGACTTTACCAAGTGCATATGTTTACCAGAACATATGCTATGCCAGAAAATACATTAATGATTCCTCTCTTAATTCCGACAATCATAACTATGATACAAGGTGTAAGAATAATGTACAACTAATAAGACATAGATTAGCTAAAACCTCAAAAAGCTTTATTTGTAATAGTGTTAGATTTTATAATAAACTGTCTTCTAACATAAAACAATTAGATGATAATAATTTCAAACGACGGATTAAATTAATGTTAATTGAAAAGAGTTATTACACTATTAAGGATGCATTAACTGACCGTAATTTTATCTAAGAGTTTGACTACTGTTTTTTCCACTAACAAACTTTGACAATTTGACATTTGGATACACTTTGTATCATTAATTTTTTTTTTATATGACTTATTACATCTTTTTGTAATAAATGTAAACTAATTTTTATTTATTTTTTGACTTGATATAATATGAAGTATCAAAATTGACGATGGCACTATACACCAGATATAGATAATTTAAATAGGCAGTGTGGTCAAATTCTAAAGTATTCATGTTTATGCTGTAAATATTAATGCTCTTGTGAGCGGTAGTATGGGTTAATTATTTGTAAGTTACTATAATATAATACTTATAAGGTACTAACAAAACATTGTGACTTGCGAAGTTTATTTGTCAGTTCTTCTTCGCATTGAATTTAGAACTGGCGGAATTTTCGACATGTCCAAGCGTAGGTTACCTACCTATGGATGAAATTATACAATAAACAATAAACATGAACTTTCGAGGCGCGAGGCCCCTTGGGCCGCGAGGCCGTGGGCGGTCGCCCACGCCTTGCGCCGCCTGTGCGGGTGGGAGCGGAGGGTGACCTTCGCGTTCGCTTTCATCGAGTGCCGCGTCCTCCTGGGACTCCCGCGGCCCTCCAATCTCGTGACTCTTCGCTCGGAGGAGCAGCGAGGCCGAGGGGCTAATAACATTAACCGCTCCGCCTCGTGTATTACTTGTCTATTGCTGGTTTGCTGCTACCTCAGCCCGCGCTTCCGCACATCGCGCCTCACGCCACACCCGCTGACGCCTTGCTCAGTAGCGTTAGTATCGCTGTCGCGTAGCCAAAGAATATAATACCGCGTAGCCACGCCCGTATTATATGTGTAATTGAGCTACCTACCCCTCGCGCATGTACGAATTTTGTTTTTTTCTTGGTGTTATTTGTTTTATTACTAACATTTGTTGTGTTCAAATGCCAATACGATTAAAAAAAGGAATAGTAATATGACTATGACGTGTGCGCTAGCTTCACTAGTCATGTCACTTAATTACGTAGAATTATTATTACATGGTAGTACATATTAATTCTATGCCTGAAATACGAAGTAACGACAGTTCAGTTTAATACCTGGAGGCGGGAGTATTCGTCTATCCGACTTTTTTGTCGACGGTACCGATACCTGTTACGTCATAACCGTCAGCGGTGGCATACTGGAACCAGACGACTAATACGTGAGTGAGCCTCTTTCAACCTTCTTCGTCAACCTTCCGTCTTCAGGCCCCTCCATAGCGAGCGGTACGGCCAGACATACATACACACATACATACCACACACGCTGTATACCGATAATCAGGGTAAGCAGAGTAATCGGTGTTGTGCTGCAAGAACTCTGGAAATTGCAACACAACATCGACCACCGCGTTTAGCAAAGTATTCGGACAAGATAACTATCAAGCAGCGAGTAAGGCACAAGGACCCACCTGCTGCACGACTCGATGGAAGGACCGTGCCAAGGTGAGAGGTAGCAATCCTGTCGCCCTTTATCCTGATATCTGTCTCTCGTCCTTATCCCTTATGCGGCCAGACAGTGAATCAAATAAAATGGACGAAACCTTTTTGTCCGCATTGTCGCTGACATGACACCTCACTGAGCGTGATTTCGCGAGGAGTTGGTGTTAATGAATGTGCTCGACTGATTTTCACGATTTGCGGAGAACAAGTGCCAATCTTGCAGATTCAACACTCACCACTGACGATTCGCACGATATGGACATTCTTCCTACACTGGCGGCCGTGGACAGGAAAATGAAGCGTGTGAAGACCACCCGCCAGGTGGGACGACGGTCGACGAACTCGACGACATCAAGTACGTCGGTGGAAAGCAATTTTTCCGTACCGCTGAAGGCTGCAGAAAAATTGGAGAGGCGTAAGTCTAGCAGTGGACGCATAGGTACACGCTGACTGACTGACTGCCGTGGTATTACAATTTTGGGTCACTCGAGGCCCCAAAGTACCGCCCGTACTGAAGTATAAGTAGTAAGATAGGGTTTCCTGTCAAAAAAAATCGAGGGAGTCTGCAAGTACACATGCAGCCGTCAAACTTAGTTCGTGAATTTGATGTTTGCGAAGTTTGAAACAATTTTTTCGTAAAAAAAAATTTCTACTTTGGTAGCCCATATTGTCCCACCGGATTTGGGCCAGAAGGGATGGAATGGCAAAACAAAAATGTATCACGTATTTGAAGTAGTCAGATGGATCTTTTATCCGATATATTTAGAATTGTTGTAGATAGTCTGGTTGCTGAGTACAAAGCGTCGCAAAGTACAAAGAAAGTCTTAATTTTTTTTAGTCGCGCCCCCTTACCCGAAGCCCGAAGAATGTTTCATCAAATTCACGTCAAAAACAGCCACTGTATAAAAGAAACTTCCTTTTCGTTTCACAAACATGAAACAACTCGAGAAACCTATGCGTCCTCGGCTAGACCGAGACAGGTGAACGATTATGAAATGAGTGTTGTATTGTATGTGTGGTCTGTGTTATTTATTAGAAACATCTCGCGCGCGCGCGACCTCTGTCCATCGGAGACGAATAACGTCATAGTTCCGATCAATCTAAGTCCATCAACGAGTTCAGCAGTTGAATTGTGTTCTTACTTAATAAGTAGATAGGTACCTATTTGTAATGCCTACCTAACCTACATACATATACGGTACTAGTAGCATAGTTCTATCTAATAGTGAGGCCAGCATCAGTACGGATCTCTACTCGACCGCGCGGTCTCCACGCGGCGGTCACCGGTGGTGGCTCGTTGATAGACGGTTCGCCTGTACCTAGATGCCTATATAAACTGACTACCTAGTTCTTATTAGTTCTTACTACGGTGAATTCAACAACAATCAAGACAGTGAGTGAGAGTGCAGCGGTAGAGCCTCTGGTGGTGCGGTGGCGGAACTAGCGGAGGAAGACAAGGCCGCGACGCGATCCGACGACGATGAACGGTTGGCGTGTCGGCGGCGGGGCAGACAACGCACACAGCACACACACAACTCATCGCATACAGAGGATTGTTGATCACAACCAGATCAGCCCCTGTACCGGCGTTACTCACTCGCCGATGTGAGTATGAGAAACGATCTCACTCAACCAATCAGAAGGCGTTCGGTGAAGCATCCGGCCCGGCTATTGGTTGTAATATGCGAGTAGTTAGCGAGTGAGTTAACACCGGTAGACCCCCAATCCTAGGAGGATGGAATGGAAAGGATTATCCTCTAATTGTCTATACACACAAATCCACAATCTAGAATTACATATATCACGGATCCAGAAGAGCTTATACGTTTCTGCGAGATAACAGTAAGATTCGCTGAAACGGAGGATAATCTTACTCTGCGTGAATATAATAGCAAATGCGCACAAGTGCGCATTTATTATTAAAGCCCGACCAGGAATATATGAGAGCTGTCAAAATGGAGCCACTTTTTAGATATAAATAGCAACATTCAGTATAGTACGCACATATTGAATTGGCCGATGTTTTTATTCAAAATGTACTTTTGCACTGAAATACACAATAAGATATACAAAATGTATTTTAATTTAATGCATCTTTTATATATATTTTGATGTCAATGTAAAAAGAACTAGCCTTGACATTTACATGTTCACAAAATTTTTTCCATGTATCTGCAGATATGTCCTGAAGCAAAGTGTACAAATTATTAAAAAAATTATTAATCGACCTTGCTGAAACACTAAACTTTTTAATAAAAATTCTAGTTCAGAAAAACTTAACTTAAGCTATTTTTATTCGAACGTTTCGTATTTCTGTAAAGTCAAAAAGTGTTTTTTGTTCAGAACGAATAATATTTACGTCCCCTTTTGTGTGCTATTCGGTAAATAGATGCTCGAGATACACCTAGATAGAACAAAAAATAACTAAATTGTTCATTACGGCGGCCAATTCATGACAATCTCACTACAATGACATAACGTTTTACCTAAATGTCAGTTCAGAAGCAATTTTGACATTGACAACAGATTATCAAGCATCAAACATAATTGTGGCCAGTGTAAGAAATTAGTTCCAACGAAATTCCGCAATATGGCGGCCTCTCATATAGGTATTCCTGGTCAGGCTTTAATTAAAATTCCACTGGTACCACACTGTGGTGAGTGAATGAATGTGTAATGTAAATACATATACCTACTTGACTACGCAATACAAAGTGGGAAAAGACGGACTTGAATCCTAAAGGCATTCTCTACTAGCCGTGCCTGAGATTGTGTGTAAGGTTGATGGATAGTGAGAAATGAACTGATACCGTTTGAGTTACTCTATGAACTGATACAACACACAAATAAAGTACATTATTTAGTTTAGCTACTTACCTAATCTGTGATATGCCATTTTACACCTTATTATCAACAGAAAGCAAGGTATTAAGTCAACGCCAAATTTATTGCATTATCAACATTTCAGGCATTCGGATACAACATGTAGGTAGAACATCTCGCGAATGGCGTTTATATTTTGTTCCTGGCATGAATTGACAAAACTTTTGAAAATGGATCAATGAAAGTTTTTCAAAATAAAATACATGCTTTACATATTTTATTCTTTATATGTTAGTACTAAGATACCTACTCTCTTTACTAGCCCGGAGCACTGTGAGACACGACCTTTTTACCTACAGTTTTACATGAACTCTGCAGAATCACGGAAGCTCATTCCCAAGATTTGGTCATCGAATTCCGCACGTGTCGACGTCCAACGCGACGCCCGCCGCCGTGCGCACGCTCGCCGACACGCGCGACATCGGCTAGTGTTTCTTTCAGATCTCCAGGGGGCGGGCTTCTCAAAGATTCGGGTGTGTGTATGATTATATCGAAAGAAAATCTATTTCCTTCCTTCGGGCGGGCAGCGCACGCCGAAGAAGTACCTGAAATAAACACCGGTCGGAGGCGGCGGCCGCGGCGGCGACGAGACGGTCCCAGTGGCGTGGCTCTCCGCGGCGACGACGACGCGCGACGCACGGTGGCGTGGAGGCGGGGCGGCGCGACGGCGCGCTGAAGCGTGTTTGTGAGTCAACAGATACTCGGACGCGACGAACTCCGCGCAGCTTATCAGTATTGCCGATAATCTTCAATCGGCCCACTAATGAGGAGTTTACTTGCTCGGTGCTCCCGCGGTGGGGCGGCGCGGGCGCGGGGGAGGCGGCGCGCGCGGTCGGGTCGGGTCGCAGTGTGCTCCGGGCGGCAGTCTATCTAGTCCGTCGTGGTGAGGCGCGCGAGTGCATATGGCCGAGGAGCGGGAGGAATACTACTGCCGACTGCTGACAGCCGATTGCCGACTGCCGACTGCCGATTGCCGTCTGCCGACTGCCGATTGCCGTCTGCTGACAGCCGATTGCCGACTGCTGACTGCCGACAGGTGTTGAGGCTGCGGCCGCGGCGACGAGATAGCGGCAGGGTTTCACCGGTGAGCAGGTGAGATATCCCATGTGCACTCCATCGTTAACAACATTAATAAAAGATTGTAAGCATTTATGATATCGAGTTTCCTTGATAAAACTGTATGACTGATGGGCATCCATCCCATCACACTTGGAGATGTTCGCTTTCAATTATACTTAGGTAGATGATATATAATATTATTATTTTGATAAAAAAGTATACATGCAGGGTTCCGTAGTCATTTTCTTCTTACACGTATAATAGCGAGTGCGTCGCACAGTGCCTCGCGCCTCCCTCGCCGCTACCTCCGCGCTGCGGTACACAAGAACAGTGAGCTAAAATATTTGCTCACTGATGCACTAGAACCGACTTAAAAAAAAACTTAAAGGTGTTAAATCATATCCGGACTCTTGAGTTGAAGGCCGTAAAAAAGCAGAAAACCACTTGGTCCATCTATCAATTTTCAGGTGTGCTTTTGCACCGCCTTCAACTCAAGGGTCCGAATATGACTCAAAAGGTTTTCTTGCCGTAAGGACTCAATGCACTAGATTATTATTATTTTACTAGCTGAGCCCGCGGCTCCGCTCGCGTGAAATTCGTATTCCAAAGAAGAATGTAAGTAACTAAGGGCAAGGCCGAAGGCCGAGCTGCGTTCAGGTAATCGATAAACCTTCTTAAAGAAAGTAACTAACTAAGGGCGAGGCCGAACGCCGAGCTGCTTTCAGGTAAACGATAAACCTTTCTCAAATAAAGGAAGTAAGTAAGGGCGAGGCCGAAGGCCGAGCTGCGTTCAAGAAGACGATAAACCTTCTGGAAGAAAGGAAGGAACTAAGTGCGAGGCCGAAGGCCGAGCTGCGTTCAGGTAAACCAAAAACCCTCTTCCGCCTTCGGGCCTCGCCCTTAAAGACTTCCTTTCTTCGATAGAATATAATATCGTTTACTCAATCTATTTATTTCATAAAAATAAAAAAGTAATATTAATAACTAAAGAATTAAACCTACCTAACAAACATTAAAATAACTATCAAAACGGGCATTTTAAAATGTTCTTAGAGCACTTGCGGCATTACCCCGCTGGATGGCAAGGCTTACCCTTTGAATGAAGTACATAAGCCCTTGATGGCGGGACACCAGTTGCGTCAACCAGCTCAAGCCTCTTTTGGCTTCACTGCTCCACGGACCGAGGGTTTCAACCGCAAACGCAACAAATTCGAAATCTTGAATTATATTTCTATGTTTGCTGCGTTTGAGGCTCTCCGCCCCAGCCTCGGCCGCGCCAGCCGCTCTTGAAGATGTCCTAACGTGACTTGGAGCCAATGTGAGAACAAAAGTGGCGTCCCACATCAAAGAACTACCCTTAGTCCATAGCACTAAGGTGATAGCATCGGGCCTCTTGCCATCCAGCCGGGAATAACCGCGAGGTTCTAGGATGCACGGTATATTTGCCGTTAGATGCGTGGACTTTATAATAAAATTTAAATTAAATTAACTCAATCTTAATATTAATTAACTATATTCGAGATGGTTTAGCTTCTTCCTGAACGCAGCTCGGCCTTCGGCCTCGCCCTTAGTTACTTGCTTTCTTCGAGATGGTTTATCATTTGTCAGAACGTAGCTCGGCCTTCGGCCTCGCCTTAGTTACTTACTTTCTTCAAGATGGTTTAGCTTCTTCCTGAACGCAGCTCGGCCTTCGGCCTCGCCCTTAGTTACTTGCTTTCTTCGAGATGGTTTTTCAATTATCCGAACGTAGCTCGGCCTTCGGCTTCGCCTCAGTTACTTACTTTCTTCAAGATGGTTTAGCTTCTTCCTGAACGCAGCTCGGCCTGCGGCCTCGCCCATAGTTACTTACTTTCTTCGAGAAGGTTTATGGTCTTCCAGAATAGAGCTCGGCCTTCGGCCTCGCCCTTAGTTACTTACTTTCTTCAAGAATGTTTTTCTTCTTCCTGAACTCAGCTCCGCCTTCCGCCTCGCCCTTAGTTACTTTCATCGAGAAAGAATATCGTTTATGTGAGCGCAGATCCGCCTTCGGGCCCGCCTTTAGTTACTTACTTTCTTTTTTTTTAATACGAATTTCACGCGAGCGAAGCCGCGGGCAACAGATATATAAATTTTATTGCACCAATGACAGCGACATAACTTCGACTTTCAATTATTATTTTTATTTATCACACAATTTGTTACCGGCCAGCTCACGTCGAGATGACAGTTCTCCGTTGTCAACATGACATTTAAAATTGTTTTTTACCTTTACTGTGGATTACGTGATTTTTATTATATTTTTTAATTATTATGTTCATCCGGGATATACACTGTCACTATAAAAAGTTTCGTCAAATTCCGTTCAGTGGTTTTTGCGAGATGCGCGTACAAATAGACATTTTTGCATTTACGATTTTATGATATGTATAGAAAGAATAGATATGTATAGACTATTGTGTTCAAGTTATAAAAAAGAAAGAACTGTCATTTTCGTTGTATCTACTTATTTTTAAATTTCCATTGAATATTTTATTCAAATTGTATTTGCTGCCAGTTCTTCAAGATATAATTATGTACTTTGGACTACGTGATTTTAAACGCGCAATAATGTTTATAATTGTTAATTTTTTTTTATTTTTGTTATTTTTTTTTACGTATTATGTTAACCCGGCATATAAACTGCCACTATACAAAGTTTCGTCTAATTCCGTTCAGTGGTTTTTGCGTGATGCGCGTACAGACAAACAAACAAACAAACAAAAATTTTAAAAACTGTTCTAACATGTTCAGTATCTCATTTTAAGCCACCCTGGTTAGTTTTTTTCCGAATACATTCAATGTACAGACTTTCTTACCTCTACGATTTTATTATATGTATAGATACATATGTGCCTAATCAACTCAGACAACGCGCGCGAAAGACGGACGAACGGACAGACACCCGACTAACCGATTTTGTAAGGGCCCTTGCCTGCGTGTCGCTCTCTACGTAACCCTAAAAATGAGGACCGGTCAACGGCTGACCCGAGGCGATGACGCCCGTTTATCGGAAGTTCCTCATTCGGAGTAGATTACAGTACAGCGTGTATACAGCTCTCCCGGACCGGTTCGGCTGTCGTTCTCGGCATGCGCACAGCAGACTACCGCCTCACATGTGCCAGGGAGCCATCTGGCCAGTAAACCGGTGTACAACTGTATGTAGGTCCCTTCCAGTCGTGACACAGTGCGGGTGCCATGGCCGCAAGGCTGGTGCGCTCGGGCCAGTGGTGGGTGAATATTGTAGGTCCCTTCCCTTGCCCCCTTACTAGGTGGTAGGCTCAAATTGTAGCCGACTGGGTCGGTACCACCGTACTGGATGTAAGATGGCCGCATAGCAGCCTCGGTTGTGTTCTCCTCTAGTTCAGCATAGCCAGCAATCCAGGGAAGTCTCCGGTATGGCGCCTACCTTCTCGGAGGTGATATTGGCTTGTCAGAGCATGTGCTTTGGCCCCTCCGGTTCAGCCACCCATAACGGATTACATAAAAAACAATGCACGAACTCGCACATGTCTGTGCGACAGGGACGACGCTCTACAACCGAATTGTCTCTTTCTAAACCTCGATGTTCATAATTTACTGGCGGAGACTGTACAGTTTTCATGCTCGACCGAGTAAATAGGTCTTGTTTGGTCAATAACTAGGTATTCCAATCGGTGACATGACATGCTCCCTCGTCAAATAAATCACCGCATCATTTATCTACCCGGCCGGCGGCCGCGCCGCCGCCGCCGCCTCCGCCGCTGCCGCCGCGGAGTGCCGATGCCCGCCGGCCGGCCGGACCGATACAAAAGCCTAAGTAGTTCACATTAGTAGAGTTAGCGGTAGAGTGGACTACCTACTATTTTGCCCTACTAACTCTACTCTACTGTTTTCGGTAGAGTAGCCGTCTACACGCAAAAGTAGGGTGGTAGAGTAGAGTAGGAAGTGTAAGATAAAAGCACTACAATGAGCATCGCCCGCCGTCCGTTCTGCAGTTAGAAACTCTTTAATAAATCTTTCTGGTGTTTTGCTGGGGGAAATTACTTTAAGCTCTCGAACGCTAGTAATGTTCCATTATGCATTCGTATTCACTTTATAGTTCCACTAGTTTCATTGTTTCTAGTTCTGTCCACTTCATCTTCGCTTGCAACCAATGACAATAATAATAAAAACAAAATAATAAATTTATAAGGTAGGTAGGTTCCCGAAACAAGTTGTCGGCTGGGCACGGCGAGCTACTATTTAGTCTAAACGTGTCTACACGCGGGCGAATGGCCGGTAGAGTAGAGCAGGCGGGTGGTGGGGGTAAAAGTAGTAGAGCTACTCTACCACCGTGCTATCCACTCTACTCTACCAAATTATTTTTTTTTTTTTATGGAAACTGACACGGTTGGCTACATCACCTACAACGTCCGTGATGTCAGCCCATAACACCGGGTGAACTAGGTGCCATGTCAGTGCTTCCCCCTTTGATCGTGCCGGCTACACTGGACTGGTCGGAAATCACAAACTATTTACATAGCCGTTTTTGACCGACGTTTCATTCAGTGCGGTGGTACCAACCCGGGCGGGTTAAACCCTACCACCAAGTAAGATTAGGAGGGAAGGGACCTACAGTTTTACGAGGAATCCGAACCTCGGTCAGCCTCCAACGGTCACACTCTACGGTAGTACTCTACTCTACCGATTGCGTCTACATTGGTAGAGTGAGGGGGCTATTTAGTACTCGCCCTACTAACTCTACCGCTAACTCTACTAACGTGAACTAGGCTTCAAGTGGGTACAAATACGGCAGTAAATAATGAACATCGAGCTTTAGAAAGAGACAATACGGCTGTAGAGCATCGTCCCTGTCGCACGGACTCGAACGTCACCGTGCGACAGGTACGAGACGCTCTACAAACGTATTGTCTCTTTCTCAGAGCTCGATTTTTTTTTTTTTTTTATGGAAACTGTCACGGTTGGCTACATCACCTACAACATCCGTGATGTCAGCCCATAACACCTGATGAACTTGGTGCCACGTCAGTACTTCCCTTCGGTCGTGCCGGCTACACTGAACTGGACGGAAAACACAAACTATTTACATAGCCGTTTCGACCGACCTTTCATTCAGTGCGCTGGTACCAACCCGGGCGGGTTAAACCCTACCACCTAGTAATATAAGAAGGGAGTCATATCCCTTAGTCGCCTTTTACGACATACACGGGGAGAGATGCAGTGGGGCTATTCTTTTAAAGTACCGGCCTCACACGGTTCAACACGACGTACGTACGGTTCGTACGACGTACACGTACGTACACGGACGTACGATTCTCATTATTTACTGTCGTACGCACGTTCGCTTCTGGCTGGAGCAGAGAAGCTGGTATTATACGGTGTGTGCGGTGTTGTGAGTGTGTGTGTGACCAGGCTTGCCAGGTGCCCGGGATTTCCAGGATTATCCCGGGCAAGGCTCCAATGTCCCGTGTCCCGGGCGAAGGGTCATTTTGTTCCGGGAAGAGTCCAGATGCCGATGAAGTGCTCAAATTAGAAATTTCCCTATTTCATTTTAGTGAAGTGTTGCTTACTAAAGTTGTTCGCTTTAAAACAATCGCTGAGTTCGCCGTAAAAATTTATATATAGGGTCATTTTTTATTAAGTGAAGTCCCTTAAATGGTAGGTTCTATATCTGAAATGGATCACGTTTATGATGTTAATTTTACTTTACGTACTAAAGTTAGATTTGTTTCTGGATGCCACATAGTAGTGCCCATGCATATTAATACACCCTGAAAATTTCAACAAAATCGGTCCAGTACTTTCAGAGTTATTAATTAATGAAAAAAAATACATTTACGTGCATCTCATATGCGCATTGCGCGGGACAGCTGGCGCGTGCGGCCTTGAGCTACTTTTTGATTCGCACGGGTCAACGACCTCCCAGGTGTTCCGCGCGAATGATGCGATGCGCGCACGTAAATGTAAGTTTTTTTAATTTTTTAATAACTCTGAAGGACTGGACCGATTTTATTGAAATTTTCAGGGTGTATTAGTATGCATGGGCACTACTATGTGGCATGTCCAGAAAAAAATCTAACTTTAGGTACGTAAAGTAAAATTAACATCATTAACGTGATCCATTTCAGATATAGAACCTACCATTTAAGGGATTTCACTTAATAAAAAATGACCCTGTATAACAAAAAATATTGATCTTTTTTTTACATGCATACATACACACCGCACGCTGTATCCCGACAATCTGGGTAATCAGAGTAATCGTTGTTGTGCTGCAAGTACTCTTAAATTACAGCACAACACCGGCATCTTGTCTTTATCCGTTAGTCGCCTTTTAAGACATGCACGGGGAGAGATGCAGTGGCGCTTTTCTTTCTCCACCATATTTATGAAGGACCGGAATAGTAGATATGTCCCGGGATGACTAACATCAGATCAAGCCTAGGTGTGACCGTCTCGCGACCGGCCGGACCGCTGCCTGTCGCGTCGCGTTTGCTGCGTGCCGCGCTAAGAAGGCGACGACGACACACACGGCAGCTTCTCAACTCAAGTGACGGCTTCCTGTCCATACGCCTTCGCTCGCCGCATCCTGCCCTGCCGCCGCTGTACACTACTGCGTGCTGCGCGGGGGTGAGGGGGGGCGGAGCTCCCGTCTTCTTTCAATCTCATAATCAAATTGAATAATAGCAGAGACAAATATTTAGCGATTCGTTAGAGCGGCTGTTTGTCGTACTGGTCACACGAGCGGCGCGGCGGCGGCGTACCTTCACCTAGACTCAATAGCATTACATAACCTCTACTAGCCTCTATACTGCCATAAACAGTGCACCTACCGCAGCCACGGATCCATACGGAAGCCTATTTTACTAAGCCTACGCGCCCTCTGTCTGTCTGTCCGTCTGTACGACGAGGGCTGTATCTTTTGAACCGTAATAGGTAGCCGGTTAAAATTTTCACATAATATAACCCGCCCTGGTTGGGTTGGTACCACCACCCTGAATGAAAGGTCGTTTGAAGCGGCTATTTAAATAATTCACTTTCTCCGTCTAGTTCAGTGTAGCCGGCACGACCGAAGGGTAGCGCTGACATTGCACCTAGTTCACCAAGGTGTTATGGGCTGACATCACAGATGCAGCAGGTGAAGTAGCCAAACGTGTCATTTTCCATAAAATAAGTAACGGACAGCAGGGCGTCGTCGCGGCTACACGCGCGCGGTTTCTCAAGTTCTCAGCACGTGTCTCCGCTGACCTTGCACCGCCGACCGACGCGCGGCGTCTGCGCATGTCGCGCGCGCTATGAATCAATACCACACAGATGCGTAGTCCCTTACATCTCCGCACTTACTGCTTCACTGCACCCTTCGGTGTCATGTCATGCATGACTCATACCTTATTTTACTATGGTGTTCAGTTCAGCGCGATCTTCGCTCGGTGCCGAGCTCAGTCTCTTGATCTCAAGGTTCAAGGTTTGATTCCAGCCGACATGCACCAGTGAGTTTTATTCTGACTTAATAATCTAACTAACACCTTCTGCTTCACCGTTCGGAACCGGTGTAAACTGTAGGTCCCCTCCCTTGCCAATGATGTTTTAAAGGTACGCAATAATCCTTACCTATAATAAAATCCAACGTCTGCTTTCTGTCTGAGTGTCTGAGTGTATGTCTGTCTGTCCGCTTATAACTCGAGAACCACTGAACCGATTTTAATAAAACAAAATTCTACGGATAGCTTGATTCTTCCCATCAACTATAGGCTACTTACTATCACGCTAAATGGCTTATGAGGTTAGCAGTGAAGTGAAATATGAGAGCGGGCGGAGCCGCGGGCACAGCTTGTATACTATAAGTCAATGTCCTTTGCCCCTTACTTTTTGGTTGATGAGTAAAGAAATAATAATTGTTGACAATAAATTATTTTTATTTACAAAATGTTTGTTTGATGAATTTTTATATATTAATATTATTTATAAAATTACACAATTAATACAGATATTTCGACTGTGTTGTCGTCATCAGTGAAAAATATAACATATTATGTATGGTGTTGATATTTATGACATATGAGTGGTTGATATGGGTTTTTTTTTTTTAGTGAACGATATTTAATCCCGGGGTATGATGCGCGCCTAGGTTCCATATGAATGATGATTCCCAAGTTCTTAAACTGAATGATTTAATGATGCGGACGGTGAATCATTGATTGAATGAAACAAGAAACCAATGTTCTTGGAATGAAATTTGATGGTTACGGCGGCAGTGTGTTGGGATGGGAAGAGGCGAGTTTACTGAGGTGGAGGTGAACCTGTGGTGATTGATCCTAATGTGTATTGGGTTGATGGTTGAGCCTATGTAGTATGAGGTGCAATGACGGCATTCCAAGATGTATACACATGAAGAGGTTTTGCAGGTTGAGTATGGCTGGGACTTGTATGATTGTGTAGAGTTTGTTGGATGAATAATAATTGGATATACATAGGTAGTAGGCGAAAGATAGCACATGCGTGTTTAGGTGGTGGCAAACATTTTTTTTGTAAAGTAAGTTAATATTGAAAAAAAAAAAATCCAGTGAAGTTTCTTGCCAGTTCTTCTTCGCTGTGATAATCGAACAGCCGGAATGTGACAATGCAAAATTACAAATAAAAAAAAACCGCAACATCAAAAACCCTCAAAAAGTCAAAAATTATTCGGCCTTCGACGCCGCTCGCGTTTGGTTATTTTATTTACTTCTTCGAGAAGGTTTATTGATTATACGAACGTAGCTCAGCCTTCGGCCTCGCTCTTAGTTACTTTCTTTGAGAAAGTAAATCTATGTGCGGCCGTTAGTTACTTAGTTTCTTCGTGAAGAATATCGTTTAACTGAACGGAGCTCGGCCTTCGGCCTCACCTTAGTTGCTTACTTTCTTCAAGAACGTTTATCTTCTTCCTGAACGTAGCTCGGCCTTCGGTCTCGCCATTAGATACTTACTTACTTTCTTCGAGATGGTTTATTATTTATCTGAACGTAGCTGGGCCTTCGACCTCGTCTTAGTTACTTACTTACTTCAAGAAGGTTTATCTTCTTGATGAACGTAGCTCGGCCTTCGGCCTCGCCCATAGTCACATACTTTCTTAGAGAAGGTTTATCGTCTTCCAGAATGCATCTCGGCCCTCGGCCTCGCCGTTATATACGTACTTTATTTTGAGAAGGTTTATTGTTTATTTGAAAGCAGCTCGGCCTCCGGCCTCGTCCTTAGTTAGTTACTTTCATCGAGAAAGAATATTTTTACGTGAACGCAGCTCCGCATTCGGCCTCATCTTTAGTTACTCACTTTTATCGTTTATCGTTTACCTGAACCCAGCTCGGCCTTTGGCCTCGCCATTAATTACTTACTTTGTTCTTTTGAAATACGAATTTCACGCGAGCGAAGCCACGGGCAACAGCTAGTAATATTATATACATATATGTATCATATTATATAATGTAATATGTAATATGAGATTACTACTGCACAGCGGGTTGTGGTAGGGTTACCAACTCTTCGGTAGGAATATCCAGGAGGAAAAAAATAATAATTTGAAACCAATTTATAACCGTATTTTATATAAATATAGCAAGAGTAAATTTTCCATACTTCTACAAATATGCTCTACTTAACCTGAATCACTATCGCAAATTATCTAAGTGGGTATTGTTTAATAGTTTTAAAACTAAGTACCTACGTAAGCATAAGACATTTTATTGATTAGATATGATGCGGTTACGCTACGAGATTCCCGGCTGATATTATCGGGTGGGTGTATCCCGGAATTCCAGGAGGGTTGCCAACCCTAGCTGGAGGTCGTCTGACGGGCCGCGGCGAAGCGGTCGGCTCTCTGCCCCTGAACTGAAGCTAGATTCTCAACTTATCACGTGTATCAAGGCCGCGTATCGTGCAATAATGTTTAATCCAATCAAAACATATTATATTTTTTGTTAGAAGGAATGAAATTAGAATTAGTAATTTTGCCGCGATGGGTGACTGCGTAACCGTATTTTACATACCTATTGTTGTTAATATATATTCGTTTAAATAGGTTTAAAATTTAAATCTATTGCGGAAACCTATATTCACTGTAGTTGAATAACTTGATATATTATGTAAAATTCGTTATAAACGCATTCGTACTGATGTGCGTTTTAGTGAGAAATAAAGACATTTTTGTCAGCCACGGTAGCTCAGTGGTGCGGGCGGTCGACCGTTGTTAAGCAACGCTGATCGCGGTCAGTACTTGGATGGGTGACCGCTCAACCGTTGGAGGCTGACCGTGGTTCGGATTTCACGTAAAACTGTAGTCTCCTTCCCTCCTTACCTACTAGTTGGTAGGGCTTATCCCGCCCGGTTTGGTACCACAGCGCTGAATGAAACGTCGGTCGAAACGCGGCTATGTAAATAGTTCGTGTTTTCCGTTCAGTTCAGTGTAGCCGACATGAAATGAAAGGAAGCACTGACATGGCATCTAGTTCACCCGGTGTTATGGGCTGACATCACGGATGTTGTAGGTGATGTAGCCAACCGTGTCAGTTTCCATTAAAAAAAACCATGGCGAATGTTAAAAGTCTGAGTCAGCAGGAGGTTTCATTCAGACGGGTACTCGTATCTCTGACCCAGCGGTCGCGGGGCGGCGCGCGGCGCGGCGTTAGCTGCGCCTGCGACCGTGAGATTAGAGCACGCTTTATCATATTATATCTGTGGCTATCGCTGTGATACCGGCAGCAGCTCCGATCGAGTCGTACTACTCGTACTTCGCGAATCGCCACCGCACCGCCGGCGCCGCCGCCGCCGCCACCGCTGCCGCAGACCATCAAAGCGGCCACACGTCCTTTCGTCGCTTCACACGTCACACGTGCGCGTCGCGTCGTCCGTCGACGGCAACGAAGCTCGCGGATCGAGCGTTGCGTAGAGCTCGACCGGTAGATATCTGATACTCTTCCTGTGCTACAAGGATGCTGAAAGCCGCTCTGGGTCCTCCTTGTGCCTCGCGTTTCGCGAGCAGCGTCCAGGACCGGGCTGACGCGTCGAGACGCGTCGCAGCCCGCAGGGGTTAGGCCTCGGACTGCACGTGACCCGTTCCCTAGCGGCACCTCCGGTTCTGACGGCTGATCGGAGCACTATCGAGTTTCTCCACTACATGAATATTATCATCGGTTCCAAAATGTAGAAAATAGTAATACATAGAAACTCTGTATTGCACACCAATTTAAAGAAGTGTGGAAGAAAGAAAATTTCCTAAATAAATATAAATAAATAAAAACAGCACTTACGTGAAAAAAAACAAGCAATACAGAAGTGGGCAAAGGTGGACTTACTACAGGTGATTTCCTCCAGTCCTTCCTTCCAGTGAAACAAAATTGTAAAGTAGTGCAAGTGAAAGCGAAGATGAAAACATGTTTCGTGAATATTTCTACGAGTATATATTCTTCTTTTTAGGGTTCCTTACCTAAAAAGAGGCAAAAATTTTACCCTTATAGAAATCACACTCGTGTCCGTCTGTCTGTCTATCTGTCCATCGGTAACGCCTTATTTTCTCCGAATGACGGATATCGAATTTCGATATTGGGGGCCAATGTTTAAATAAAATATAAAAACTCAAAGCTGCGCGAATATTTAATTAGCGGTTCCACGACTTCTTTAAATAATTAAACGGAAGTTATTTTTTGCTATTTAAGGGTCATCGGGGGTTTTTAAAATTTGTAATTTAACTTTTATTTCAATCTTTTGTCGGATCTCTGTTGGAATGAGCCTACACGATCCAGTTCGCCGAAAGCACGTCCTGCGAATATTTCGTAGCGCCGCTACGCAGTCTCGTAGAGGCGGGTTACGTAGGCACGGCACGGCACAGTGATGCGCCTACGATGACGTCATTACTCGTACGTAGCACGTACGCAGTCACAGAATAGATATTAGTACTGGCGTACAGAAGCGTCTCTGTACAAACACTCACAAAGTAATAGTCACTGTACAAAGAAATAGCTACTCTGCGACGACGCGATAAAGTACAAATTGACTCGCACAGAGCTGCATGCCTAACCACGATAACCACCTACATTTCGCTCCTCTTTCTGTCGCGTAACTCTATCTCGAAAGCGCGTCGTTCAGCGCGTGTAAGGGCTGTGTTTTTGGGCTGTCTTTTTGTGAGAAATAAAATGAGAATGATACCTACTAACGATACGATATTTAGCTACGGCAAATTCATGCATGCTTTAGTGTTACAATTAGTTTCTCACATGGAAGCGTGCAACCTTCCAGTGATAGTTTTGTTTGATCAATAAAGTTAATGATCATCTACAATGCACCTATTGTTTTATTGGTGTTTTTATTGTATAAAACCCACATTGAGAGACAGAGATACAAATAATTAAGAAACTCTGGTTGGGGGGGGGGGGGGGGGGGGGTGTGTGTGTTAGTCAATATACCACACATGGTTACAGGGAGGGGGGGGGGGGGGGGCAACAGTGGCGTAAAATCGATCACGTGGTATACCCTCGTTGTGTCTCGCTCGTGTGTTAGTTAGGCCGGCCGCCCTCCTTATTGTGTCTCGCTCGTGTGTTCGTTAGGCCGGCCGCCCTCCTTATTGTGTCTCGCTCGTGTGTTAGTTAGGCCGGCCGCCCTCCTTATTGTGTCTCGCTCGTGTGTTCGTTAGGCCGGCCGCCCTCCTTATTGTGTCTCGCTCGTGTGTTAGTTAGGTCGGCCGCCCTCCTTATTGTGTCTCGCTCGTGTGTTAGTTAGGCCGCCCGCCCTGCGGCGACGACGCGACGCGAAGCTCCAGCCAGCTACACCTTCTTACTATCATTTATTGATTTACGTTTTGTTTATATAGACGACCAGAGATACGAACCTTCCGGTTACAAAATCCAGACGTCTACACCGTCTTGCGAGTACAGTGATCATGTATGCCAGATCGAGGCCCCATAGCTGTACCGTTTCTAAATAATCTCATGGGAAATACAAAGACTGTGACCTTTCCCCAGCCGATCCGAGCCACCACCCGTCCACCCGAGGGAACCCCCGACCGAAGTCGAGAGCCGGGGGTGAAGCCTTCACTGCCACTGGGGTCCGCTCCCTGTCCAACCACAGCCTGCGCCGAGGGCCTCAGCGTTATGTTCTAGCCGCAGCTTTTGTTTTCACCAGCTATGTATATGGGTGGAAGTGCATATGACCGCCACCTAATGTGTACCGGGGATCCACCGGTCTCGAAGAACTTATAGCGTCTTTGACTCGTGAGAAATCCAACCGACAAGGTATGTCGGTGCAACACACACTTATATGTGGATGTATATTAGTGTGTGTTGCACCGACGACATACCGATCTACATTATTCGCATGTCTACCAATTATCCACATTGGTTACGGAGCTCTAAGTTGCTCACCACTCGCAGCTTTCGCTACTTATTCCCGTATTTGATACTTCGAAAGAAGCACCAGGGAATCAACGCTAAACCACAACCCCTGCGCTGCGAGACCAACTCCAGTGTTCCGTGCAGAAACACGAAGCATTCTGGGGCTTTTAACGGAACCCCGCAGTACTCAACCCAGCGTTTAGGGTAGTATCTCATTTTGACCCACCGACCTGAGTGGAGTCAGCAGCGTGAGCTAAGGAGGAGTCAGCTACAGTGTGCGGGCGGGTTGTGCGCAGGTGCGGGGCGGGCGCGGCAGAATGCGGCCGCGTTCGCCGGCGCAGTGCGCGCGCACGCTGCTCGCGGCGCTCGGCGCGCTGCTCGCCGCGGCCGCCGCGCTCGTCGCGCTCTGCTGGGGCGACATCTTCGATGCAATCCTCGCTCGGGTGAGTACCATCGTCATCTACTTTTTAAACGACTTCAAAAAAATAAGCTTATCAATTCGACCCGTATGTATGTAATATCGTTGGAATTGCACAATATTCGTATGTTTTAGTCTATGTGGGCTTCTAAACAGGTGTGCCAAATTTCATAAGTCCACACATTTCTCCGAAACTATTAATCGGATTGTGAACATTCTTTTTTTTATTGGCTTATATTTACTTCAACTTAGGGAGTGCAGTTTCATCAAAATCGGTTCAGTAGTTTTCAAGATATGGGCTGTTAAGTGTGTCAAACGGGCGAATAATTATATACCACGACAACCAATTTCTGTGATTTTTTTTTTTTTTATTTTTTTTATTGTGATATTACTTATGATATTACTTATTACAAAAGGAGTTAATTAAAAATTATTGAACTGGTTTTAAAAACCACTAGGTACCTACTTAGAACTAAACATTATTAAATAATTGAGTTGAAGACGGTACAAAAGCACAAAAGGGCTTCATTTATAAATTTTCTGGTAAACTATAGGCTTCTGCGCCTTGCGTCGACCGCCGCACGGGGTGGCGCCCTCCCCCCAGCCCCCCCCCCCCCCCCCCCCCCCTGCTCCCGTCCAGGCACACGCACCCGCACTAAGTTGGCTCATGACGAGAGTCACGTGTCCTGCCATGCCGCCCGCCTATACACCCACCCACCCTCCGCCCACACCCCGCCTCCACCACGCTTCCGCACACATGTGTGTAAGTTACCAGTCGCGACTCCTGGTCCTGAATATTGGGTTGGCTCTGGCTAAGGAATTTTTTTTTCATAATTTCATAACTTAGGTACCTACGCGTTAATTTATTTCTACCACATTGAGTTCAAAAACTGAAAGACGATATATAGATAGTTTATAATATTTAGTTTAAATGATTTATTTTTCTCACTTACGATTAATTTGTCTGTCGTCTCCTCTGGAACGACGACGACGAGACAGGCATAGGTACAAGCTTTAATTGTTACATTTTATATTATGTACATGAAGTCCACTCTTCGTTCCCCAGACAAGAAATTTTCGATGACTCGATCGTGAAAATCTTCTTTCTTCGTAAATTTTCTTAGCAACTCCTTTTCCACAGATAAGAGTGGCAAATTAATTACTGAGTTCTTGTCCGTGAGTGCTCCGTAGATAGCTCGGTAGGAGTTTGCCATTATAATTACCAATAAATCACTTTAATTTTAACAACACTGCACAGGATTCATCCATATAAAGTCCATACCTACATAACGGAATATATGTAGCTATCAACTCGCGGGCCAATGCGCACACACACGCGCACACAACACACCTAGCCTAGCTTGCTATAATAGTCGCATCGCATCGCACGTCGCACAGCACAAGAAGACTCGTCGTGTGGTCGGTCGCAGCGCGCACACACCCACACACGCAACACACACACCTAACTCGCTCGCTAGTCGTGTCGCGTCACTAAATGCACTCCCCGCTGCGCCAACTCGAAAGGCTGAGGAGCGGATCCGCGCGGGGGGGGGGGGGGGGGGGGGCATTCGGCCGCTTCCGCCTTGTATGGAATACGATGGCCTTCAAAATGTAGCCAACCGGCCAATTAATGCCTTGATGTGTCGTCATTCGTCGTCGCCCGTGTTTGACGCGCGCGAAATTTCAAATTATGTAACGGGTACGGGATTGACGTTTTATCTTATTAATCGTGGGTTATAGTTATATGATATAAATAATTGAACTCCGATATTTTTTCACATTTATTTTAGCTTGATACTTCTGTAGTAATGGTGTCATTCATTTTATTTGGTTTGGCGGCGCCAACCTCGCCAACTGAAAGGAGTCGCCACTGTAAGTTACGTACCCCTCGGACGCAGGGTAAGGAGCAAGGTTGCCACCCTTTGGAACAAAAAAATAGAGACAATCGGTCAGTTTATCGGTCGGAGGTCGGACCGATTCGAATCATCTGGCTGAAGGAAAAAACAAAAACACTTTTTGTCTTTATGTTAATTTAATTTTGATTATATTTTTTTCATGCATATTTTTTATAGAATTGTTTGATCGTGTTGCTCTTGGAGGCGTTGTTGCGCCCGCTAGTCTGGCGAATGGACGAGAGTCGAGACGCCCCGCCAGTGTTTTAACCCCCGACGCAAACGGACGGGTGTGTGTGATGTGATGAGTGTGTGTATGGGTGTATGTATGTATGTATGTATGTATGTTTGTAGGTATATATGTATGTGTGTATGTGTGTATGTATGCGTGCGTGTGTGTCTGTCGGTGGCATCGTAGCTCCCAAACGGATGGACCGATTTGGATGCGGTTTTTTTTTATTAGAAAGCTGGTTTAATCGTGTTGGTTCTTTCTCAGCTATGTTTGTAATGAAGTAATCAAGTACTTAATTAAGTAATCAAAAAATTTATTATCTTAAAAAGTGGACCAATTTGCATGCGGTTTTTTTTTTAAGTTTGAAATAAAAGTTAAATAACAAATTTAAAAACCCACCGACCCTTAAAAATTCAAAAATCATTTACGTTTCGTTACTTAAAGGAGTCGGGGAACCGCTAAGTAAATAAAATATAAAAACTCAGAGCTGCAGCGGGTATTTACTTACCGAACAATACGGTGCCTAACTGCTTCCTAGCAAGTACCAAAATTATTTTTTTTATGTAAATTGACACGGTTGGCTACATCACCTACAACATCCGCGATGTGAGCCCATAACACCGGTTGAACTTGGTGCCAAGTCAGTGCTTCCCTTCGGTCGTGCCGGCTACACTGAACTGGACGGAAAACACTAACTATTTACATAGCCGTTTCGACCGACCTTTCATTCAGTGCGGTGGTACCAACCCGGGCGGGTTAAACCCTACCACCTACACCTAGTAATATAAGAAGGGAGTCATATCCCTTTGTCGCCTTTTATGACATACACGGGGAGCGATGCAGTGGGGCTATTCTTTTAAAGTACCGGCCCCACACGGTACATAATTACCAAATGTTCTTGATAATTACATTTCTGTTTTCAATTACATACCTGTGATCTGAGACGACCTTGCCTTGATGATGCTATCGATTAATTGTCTTCTATTGGAGCATCGGCGGGGTCCGAATGTCTCGCGCACGTCCATTTCAATTAGGCACATGCGCGAGTGCCTACGCGTTATCTAGATCGATCATCCGTCATACCTAGATCATCTGGAATCATCTGACGACGACACGTTGCCGGCCGGTGTTTTTTTTATGGATTCTGACACGGTTGGCTACATCACCTACAACATCCGTGATGTCAGGCCACAACACCGGGTGAACTTGGTGCCACGTCAGTGCTTCCCTTCATTTCATGTCGGCTACACTGAACTGGACGGAAAACACGAACTATTTACATAGCCGTTTCGACCGACATTTCATTCAGTGCGGGGGTACCAAACCAACCAACCCGGGCGGAACCCTACCACCTAGTAAGGTAAGAAGGGAAGGGACCTACGACGCTACGGTTGTACCTACGTCAAATTTTCTCCTACTGACAGACATCCACCGTAAAACACACACACACACACACACACCCTCTCACACACTCACACCCTCTCACACACACGCGCGCGTTTTTTCACAGTTAGGTAGGTACATAGTACTATTACCCACATAAAAATAATGCAGAATCATTATGAAAAAAAAAAATAAAGCATATTGTTGGGAGAAGACTAGAGTCAGCCGACAATTTTGTCACTCCGTCCGTACTATACCAACTAATATCTCATCTGTGACTTATAGCACATAATACTTAATTAATTATAGTTCACATTAGTAGAGTTAGCGGTAGAGTTAGTAGGGCGAGTACTAAATAGTCCCCTGACTCTACCAATGTAGACGCAATCGGAAGAGTAGAGTACTAGAATTTGGTAAAGTAGAGTGGATAGCACGGTGGTAGAGTACATAGTAGCTCTACTACTTTTTTTCCCACCACCCGCCTACTCTACTCTACCGGCCACTCTCTTCTTTTGATGCAACCTCGAGTCCACATTCGTTTCCTTTTGTTCTGTTCTTCTTCGAGATCTAAAGTAATTTCCCCCAGCAAAACACCAGAAAGATTTATTAATTAGTTTCTAACTGCAGAACGACGGCGGGCGATTCTCATTGTAGTGCTTTTATCTTACACTGCCTACTCTACTCTACCACTCTACTTTTGCGTGTGGACGGCTACTCTACAACAGTAAAACTCTAAAACAGTAGAGTAGAGTTAGTAGGACCAAATAATATGTAGTCCACTCTACCGCTAACTCTACTAATGTGAACTAGGCTTTAGGTACTGTCGTACTATACTGCCAGGGCCAACGCACGCGGTGCAACGAAGACGACGTTGCATCGCGTCTGTTATGTTGGCACTTATCCAGTATTCGACTACTGCGACAGACTTTCGCTAAATTCAGAGAGCCACGGACATCCGTATCGGTGGGAATATGGCATTTTATTTTTTTATTTATTTATTACGACCAACCAACAGTGAAATTAATTACATTACACTTACTTATGATTAAACACCACCGGTGAATGTTGATACAGGTAAGAAAAAAAAAAAACATAAAACAGATGGATGACTACAAACCATGTAGATAACTTAGAATGTGATGTAATAGATTAAAAACTAAATAATAAACTAGTGATTAAAGTAAAAATGTAACAGTGAATGAATATGAGTGAAAACAAAAATAACTGGAATAAGCAAACAATCACCAAAGACGAAATTACAATAATACATGTGAATTTGATACGCAAGCCAATATAAAAGTTACTACGAAGAACTATGGACCAAGAAGTACTATGGCATGGTTGATAGGTAACTAGTGCAAATAATTAGTGCATATAAAGACGGCCAAGACGGCCAATTGGGCCAGTTTAGGCACAAGTGTACAAAATAAGTGAACACAACAAGGTATGCTTTCGCCCTATTGTATTTTCTTGAGTATCTAACTGCAAGAACCTACTGTTTCTTCTGTAAATTGGAGCAGATAAGTAGCGTTTAAGTAATGAAGACAAGTTAGATTTAAGAAAATTGTATACGTAAATCTTGTTTTTGGTGCAATAAATAATTTTTTTTTTTGTTTTGTTTGTTGTTTAATTAAGTTCTAATATAATATAACATAAACAAATATCCTTCAATGAAATGATTTGTGGCACGCGAGGAGAGTCGAGCTGAAGTCGAGCGTGTGCCGCGTGCGTGCGGTGTTCCAGAACCTGGAGCTGAGGCCGGACGGGAGCGCGTGGGGCGAGTGGAGCGCGCCTTCGCTGCCGCTCTACTTCGACGTGTACATGTTCAACTGGACGAACCCCGAGGAGTTCGCGAGCGGCGAGCGGCCGCGCCTGGAGCAGCTCGGCCCGTACCGCTACCGCGAGACGCGCCACAAGGTGGAGCTGGCGCGGCACTCGCACAATCGCAGTCTCACGTACCGAACGCGCCGCCTGTGGCACTTCGACGCGGCCGCCAGCAACGGCTCGCTCGACGACCAGGTCACCACGCTCAACGTCATCGCTGCCGTGAGTACCTATACTCATATATAGAATAGAATCTATTAGTATATACTAGGTTGCTATTTATGAATCCGGAACTGGCCGGCCACTTAAATGAAGAATATTTAAAAAGTAATTACAACATTTGAAAATAGAACACTTTGGCCGTAAATTACAGTTTGTTTCATCTAACTGTCAATTGTTTTTACATTGTGGCGTCATTTTAAAAAACGCGTGTCTTATCATATCACCCACTACATCGTGCACCCACCGTGGATTTAACTCGTGAAAATTTTCGTACGATGAATTATTACGATTTTCGCCGTGGGTTAACTTAAAAATTGTGCATGGATCAACTCAATTCGCCTTTTGGGGATAAAGCACCATCTAAAACCACTGTGTATCACTGTTCAGCGAGTTTAATGGTGGGCATCGTATGCTCACGGACGAATTTAAAGAAGGTGGTCCTAAATCTGTTGTTGTACCACAAAATATCGATGCTGTGCGCGAACTAATAATGAATGATCATCATGTTACTTAGCGCAAGATAGAGACGTCTCTGGGCATAAGTACGATGAGCATACTTAAGATATTACACGAACATTAGGCTGTAAAAAAAATGTGTTGGCTAAGCCCAAGTGGCAGAGGGCTGGGCACGTTAGCCGGAAAGACGACGACAGTTGGAGTAACCGTGTCCTAAACTGGCGGCCGTGGACATGAAAACGAGTGTGGGAAGACCACCCGCCATGTGGGACGACGACTTCAAGTATGTCGGCGGAAAGCAGTGCTGTGGTTCCGTACCGCTAAAGGCCGGGAGAGGACTGGGGGAAAATTTGAGAGGCGTATGTCCAGCAGTAGACGCATACACGCTGACCGACTAACTGGCTTAAATTTCATTTGAGCCTTTTTTCACGGGACATCCATAAATGTATTTTCAACTTAGTTTTTGCTGCACCTATTAATAAGAGCTGAGGGAGGACATTGCTTACACATAAAATTATGTTACCTCCCGGTAATCTATAAACATTTCAAGATAAAAAAAACTGTTTTAAAAAACATTGCACCGACTTCAAAAAACAACTAGAACTTAAAAGTGTTAAATAATATTTTCATTCATATTCGGACCCTTGAGTTGAGGGCGGTACAAAAGCACAAAAGGGGTCCATCTATCAATTTTCAGGTGTGCTTTTGTACCGCCTTCAAATCCAGGCGGTTTCTCTTCTTCCATATATACGAGGGCTGCTATTTATGAATCCGGAATAACAAAAATAAATTTTATTGCTTTTCAAAATATTCGCCATGATGATCGATGCACTTTTGCATACGTTGAAACCAATTTTCATAGCACTTTTTCCATTCTGATTGGGGTATCTCCAAAACGTGCATTTTGAACCCATCAACGGCTTCTTCGCGGGTCGAAAATCGTTGACCACGCAATTTATTATACACACTTGGTAATAAATAGAAGTCGTTGGGTGCCAAATCGAGGCTGTACGGCAGATGACCCGTCAATGCGATCTTTTGACCTTCCAAATAATGATTTGTTTCGGCCGACGTGTGACAGCTAGCATTGTCATGATGATGAATGATTCTGCGTTGTCGGTTGTTCTTTCTTATTTCTTCAAAGACTTCTGGCATTTATATAGTCGTGTGCCATTCCGAATTAACCGTTTTACGATTCTCTAGTGGCATTGTAGCAACATGTCCATTTATACCAAAAAACAGGCGACCATTTGCTTCAAAGTGATTTTTGCACGAACAACTTTTGTTGGGTTTGGATCATTTTGGAACACCCACACCGTTGACTGTTGTTTAGTTTCGGGGGCATACGCATAGATCCAAGATCAAGACCTGTGTAGATATTATAAACAGCTTTTGACGCACCACCATTGTATTTTTTTACATTTTTTTTTTGCACCATTCGACACGAGACTCTTTTTGTTCAATTCTCAAGTTGTGCGGAATCCAACGCCAACAATTTTTGTTTACAGCCAAATGTTCGTGTAATATCTTATGTATGCTCGCATAGAAATAACGCTCGTCATACTTTTGTCTAGAGACGTCTTTCTCTATCTTGCGATATGTAACATAACGATCTTAGTTCGGCACCGAATCGATATTTTGTGGTAGAACAACAGATTTAGGACGACCTTCTTTAAATTCGTCCGTGGGCATACGACGCCCACGATTAAACTCACTGAACCAGTGATACACAGTGGTTTTCGATGGCGCTTTATCCCCAAAAGGCGAATTGAGTTGATCCATGCACTGTTTTTGAGTTAACCCACGCCGGAAATCGTAATAAATCATAGCACGAAAATTTTCACGAGTTAAATCCACGCTAATGATAAGACACGCAAATTTTAAAATGACGCCACAATGTAAAAACAATTGACAGTTAGATGAAACAAACTGTATTTTACGGCCAAAGAGTTCCATTTTCAAATGTTGTAATTACTTTTTAAATATTGTTCATCTAAGTGGCCAGTTCCGGATTCATAAATAGCAGTATCTACTTAGTTAGTAATCATAATACGAAATAGGTCCACTTCAACCATTGCAGACAATTTTCACTAATGAGATAACTGGGACCCTGTCTCTTTACTTAAGATTTTCGAGGTGCGTGCCCCTTCTCTTGGGTGGGCCTGCGTAACCCCTTCTCTTGAGCCTACGTACCATTATTGGGAAACGCTGGTCTAAGCCAATTGTGTAAGCAAAGTGCTGATGCATGTGCGAGCAAGTCCGCGTACTTGCTTGCGGCTTTTCGTGAATCGCCTGTGTAGGATCAAAAGTATGCATCTATCATAGTAAATTCGCGGATATCAAACCTGCTTGAAATTTTAAGGACCTGATAGTGAAGGTATGCCGGTATATATGCCGGTCACGCGGCAGGCGCGGGGGCGGGCGGGCGCTGGTCACGTGTTGGGGTGGATCGCTACAGTTAAGGCGATTATGCGACGGGTATTATCATCATTAGCACTCACCGGTCCGTCGTCGCTCTCCACCCACAATCTGAGCGGCAAGGCCTCCTCCATCAATACTAATAATAAATCTGTAGGGATGGTCATGGAGTAAGTTACTTTGTTTTATGAGATATAGCGTTTGTAGACTCTATATGTACCTAGGATACTAAAACTAAATTGACGATTTTTAGAAATCTTATCTGTATGTATGTATGTTCCTCCATAACTCTAAAACCGAACATCCGAATGCGATGAAACTTAGTACAAGCACAGTTAACTATACGTGACACAGGATAGACTAAATAAAATTCAGTTCCGCTTCCGCTAAGATGTGGCTCTCATACAAACCAAATTGTTCCGCGCACCGAACTTTTTCACGCGAGCTAAGTCGCGGGCCAAAGCTAGTATTTCAATATACGGATACGCGAGGAATAGTAGACTAAGTGGTGTGTGCGGGTGTGTGCTGAGCAGGCGGCGGTGTACCGCGCGCGCGACTGGAGCTACCTGCGTCAGAAGGCGCTGTCGATGGGGCTCGCCATGTACCAGCAGCGCGTGTGGGTGCGCCGCTCCGCCGCCCAGCTGCTGTTCGACGGCTACGAGGACCCGCTGCTCGACCTGGCCGCCAGCATGCCGGCGAGCTTGTCCGGCGGCGCGCCGCCCGTCGACAGATTCGGTTGGTTCTATGAGGTATTCTCGGCCGCCTTTACTACCTTTACTACCTGAAGGCCGGGAGGACTGGAGGAAAATTGGAGAGGCGTATGTCCAGCAGTGGACGCTTACACGCTGACTGCCTGACTGACTGACTTTACTACCTTGCTCGACATACGCGCGGTCCGGTCCCTTACCGAGGCCGAGATGGTTTGGGCCCAAAATAGCAAAAAAAGAAAGTGGGTGCATGCACGCGCCTTAGAAATTATACTTATCTCCAGCTCCCCCCCCCCCACCCCCCCCCACCCCCCGCTCCCCCTCTTCCCACTCTCACTATCTCTCCCTCTCCATTCTCCATCTCCCCCACTCTCTCTTTCTCTCTCCATTCCCCCCACCCCGTCCTCATTCTCTTTCTCTCTCCATCTCTGCCAACTCCCTCTCCGCTTATCTATCGGGCAGCAAATAATTTGTATGGTATGACTATGACGACGGCGTTTTTTCTCAATTTACTCCCCATTTGCATAAAGCGCCTAAAGAAGCATAAATTCAAAAGCAAACAATAGGATGCGTTTTTTCAATCTCGGTAGCGTGGTTCGGATTCCACGTAAAACTGTACGCTCCTTCCCTTCTTACCTTACTAGGCGGTAGGGTTTACTCCGCCCGGATTGGTATCACCGCACTGAATTAAACGTCGGTCGAAACGGCTATGTAAATATGTAGTTCGTGTTTTCCGCCCAGTTCAGTGTTATGTATGTGTGTAGCCGACATTAAATGAAGGGAAGCACCGATATAGCACCTTGTTCACCCGGTGTTATGGGCTGACATCACGGATGTTTTAGGTGATGTAGCCAACCGTGTTCGTTTCCATAAAAAAAATGTGTAATAGCATAATGAGCTCGGGCAGCAGCATGCTACATGGGGCGTGTACGTGTTACGCAGAGGAACGGCTCGCTGACTAACGACGGCCACATGACCGTGTCGAGCGGCGCAGGCGCCGGCGAGCTGCCCGGGCAGATCATGCGCTGGAACTACCTGGACAGGGTCGCCTTCCTGCCCGACGCGTGCTCGCAGGTCAGTCTGCGCGCTGGGCGGGCACGTCGCGCGTGCATGCGTGCACGCGCGCCCGCTCCGAACCCTTCGCCGAGTTGCCCTTGAGATGTGTCGTGCGTGAGCCATGACGGGCGATAGCACAAGCACAGATTACTTAATAGTTACTTCGTAACAGATAAATCACTCCATAGAAAAAGTTCCATATCTTCGGCTTTAATAGCATAAGTAAAAATAATATTCAAATTACGAAGCACAGATCATCTAAAATGTTTTGTAATAGTATTAGATTATATAATAAAATACCCGAAGAGGTAAAAAATCTTAATGATACTTTGTTTAAAAAACACTTAAAATCTACCCTTGCAAAGAAAGCCTACTACACTGTAAAGGAGGCCTTAGCTGATAAATTCATATCTTGAGGTTCTGACTGCATAATTAGTTAATACTTGACTAGGTACCATTTGTACCTCAATAATTATATTAACCCATATTGACAACTTGATACTTCAAGTATGATAATATTTTATTATATATAAACATAAATATATACCTACATATATATTTATATTTTTTCTTTTTGACAACTGTATTTTTTACAAACAATATTAACTCTTGACTAGGTACCATTAGTACCTCAACTTTATTGACCCATTGACAACTTGATACTTCAAGTATCTTAAATATTTATATATTTTTATTTTTTATTTTTGACTATACAATTAAACTACATTGTAGTTTAATACACTAACATAATTATGTTGATACAAATTACGTATCAAAGTTTGACAAAGGCTCTTTACACCTGATTCACTTATTTAATAAGTCTTTGTAGTCAGAACTCTCAGCAAAATTGTTAATCTTGCTCTCAAGCTGTGTTTTAGATGGACTATGGGCGCTGTTATTATGTGGCTAGTCACTAAATACTTGTAAAAATATGTTTAAAAAAAATACCCTGCGAAGTTTCTTGTCGGTTCTTCTTCGTGGGTGTAATCGAACCGGATATAACAAATTGTGACAAGTTCGAGCGATAAGTATAACTGCCATAAGAATGATTAATAAACAATACAATACAATACTGTTTCACGTCGCCAATCGCTGCGTGCGAAAATGTACCTAAACGATCGAGTGTAAAGTGATTATTGCTTTGCAGCTGCGCGCAGTTGCGTGGGCGAGCGTGTAGGTATGCTTCGCGCGGCTGACGAATTCCACTGAATTAGACCGCCCCGGCGGCCCGGGGCGGTAGGTAGTTAGCCCGTGCAAGTACATAGAGTGCGTCATGCATGCGTGAGGCCTGGCACAAGATACTGTCGTTCGATTTGCCATAATATCTCCGGAAGCATATACCTACATAGCACTTCGCCATCGGTCATTCATTAAGCATACATCGGAATCCGCGGAGCAGGAATACCTACGACCTTGCTAGGAATTGACCAAGACGATCAATAAACAATCGATACTGATACTCATATTTGTTATCTCTATTTGTTGTCTATATTTGACATGTAATTCACAAATAGCGGCGGTTTGGGCATCGGCTTCTCATGCGTGGTCCGCGGTTCGAACCCGGCCGGCGTGTACCAATGAGTTTTTTCTGACGAAAAAATTTAAGTAAGTACATACCTACACCTGCTGTTTCACCGTTCGGAACCGGTGTAAAGCTGTAGGTCCCTTCCCTTGCCCCTGACAGGCGGTAGGCTCAAATTGTAGCCGCCGTACTGGATGTAAGATGGCCGCATAGCAGCCTCAGTTGTGTTCTCCTCTAGTCCAGTATAATAGCCAGCAATCCAGGGAAGTCTCCGGTATGGCACCTACCCTCTCGGAGGTGATATTTACTGGTCGGAGCATGCGCTTTGGCCCCTCTGACTCAGCCACCCATACCGGATTACATAAAAAAAAATCTGATTTTGTTTCTGATTACAAAATGTATACACAAAGGTTGGAATTCCGATCTGAGTAGCGTATTGATTGAACAAATTTTTCGCAGCATGTGTTGCATTTTTTGACGCTGGAGCGGTCTATATCGACCGCTAGAGCGTTAACTGAATAACATTTTAAAATGTATCGAATTTCTTCATCATTTTGACAGAAAGAAAAACAAATGAAAAATAGCGGGAAAGAACATTTTACTAATCTGTTCTTTTTTTGAAAATGTAACCTTTTTAATGTCATCAAAACCAGCCAGATACAAATAGTACAGCCAAATAAATTTTATTACAAGTTTATATACCTACTATATGCGAAAATACTTTTTCCCCGACCTATTATATAAGGATGTTAATTTACAGAATGTTTCCAAACTAACTGCAAATATTTTGGGAGGGACCGAGGGAGGGACATATACCCTCGCACATACCCATGATAATAAAAACATAAATAAAAGAATATACTGTTATCTATCATTCACATATTATGCTCTAACAATGAAAAATGCACCTAGGTACCTAAACCGCTGATTATTTGAGGTCATTCACCCTCATGGCCGTGCGCCGCTCCGCGGCTGCTAAAGGTGAGTCAATGACCTCGAATAATCAACTTTTTATATAGGTACCAGTTTAGTTCATCGTTAGAACACAATGGTAAATTTCTCGAAAACTAATCTTAAAAAAATATATGTATTTTTTATTTAGCATAACGTGTTCATTATGGCTGGTATGTGTCGCTCCCAAAATATTTGCAGTTCGTTTGGAAACACCTAATTAGTAACGGGAACTTTTGGCTTTTCCAAATTTTTTTTTATAAATAATATAACAAAACCCCCGACCCTTAAAAAGTCAAAAATAATTTCCGTTTACTTACTTAAAGGAGTCGGTGGACCGCTAAGTAAATTCCGGCGCAGCTCTGTGTTTTTATATTTTATTTACTTAGCGGTCCCCCGACTCCTATAAGTAAGTAAACGGAAATTATTTTTGACTTTTTAAGGGTCGCGGGTTTTTTAAATTTGTAATTTAACTTTTATTTCAACCTTTTAAAAAAACCGCATGAAAATCGGTCCGCTTTTTAAGATAATATTTTTTTGATATATATTTGATTACAAACATAGCTAAGAACCATCCCGATTAAACAAGCTTCCTAATAAAAAAACCGCATCCAAATCGGTCCATCCGTTTGGGAGCTACGATGCCACAGACAGACGCACACACACACGTCAAACTTATAACACCCCTCCGTTTTTTGCGTCGGGGGTTAAAAACTAGATGCGTGTGCGTGGACAGGTGGGCGGATCGCTGGGCGAGTTCTTCCCGCGGCGCCTGACGGCGGAGGACAGCATCGTGCTGTTCTCGCCTGACCTATGCCGTCCGCTACCGTTCACCTTCGAGCGCGGCCGCGAGCTGCACGGCCTGGCGCTGCTGCAGTACTCCGCCGGCGACCGCATGCTCGACAACGGTACGTATACCTACTCACAGCCGACTGGGTTTATACCACCGTACTGGATGTAAGATGGCCGCATAGCGGCCTCCTCGGTTGTGTTCTCCTCTAGTTCAGTATAGCAAGCAATCCAGGGAAGTCACCGGTGTGGCACCTACCTTCTCGGTGCTGATATTGACTGGTCGGAGCATGTTCTTTGGCCCATCCGACTCAGCCACACATACCGGATTATATATATTAAAAAAAACTCACTGCGCCAGTCCGTGGCGCTAGTGTACCGTCGGAGGTCTGTGCAGTGCAGGAGATGTGACCGTGTCTGTGCGCACGCGCAGGAACGCTGTACGCGGAGAACGCGTGCTACTGCGGCGGGGAGTGCGTGCCCTCCGGCGCGCTCAACGTGTCCGCCTGCCGCTTCGGCTCGCCCGCCTTCATATCCCTGCCGCACTTCCTGCTCGGCGACCCGCTGTACCGCGCCGCCGTCGAGGGCATGGCGCCAGATCCGGCGCTCCACAGCTTCTACCTCGCCATCGAGCCGGTACGTCTCCTCTCGCCTTCGTATCCCTGCCGCACTTCCCGCTCGGCGACCCGCTATACCGCGCCGCCGTCGAGGGCATTGCGCCAGATCCGGCGGTCCACAGCTTCTACCTCGCCATCGAGCCGGTACGTCTCCTCTCGCCTTCGTATCCCTGCCGCACATCTTGCTCGGCGACCCGCACTGTACTCGCAAGAGTGCAGGTTGTAGACGTCTGGATTTTGTAGCCGAAAGGCTGGTATCTCTGGACGTCTATAAACAAAACGTAAATCAATAAATGATAGAAAAGAAGGTTGTACCGTGCCGCGGTCGAGGGAATGGCGCCAGATCCAGTGCTCCATAGCTTCTACCTCGCCATCGAGCCGGTGCGTCTCCTCTCGCCTTCGTATCCCTGCCGCACTTCCCGCTCGGCGACCCGCTGTACCGCGCCGCCGTCGAGGGCATGGCGCCAGATCCGGCGGTCCACAGCTTCTACCTCGCCATCGAGCCGGTACGTCTCCTCTCGCCTTCGCATCCCTGCCGCACTTCCTGAACGGCGACCCGGTGTACCGCGCCGCCGTCGAGGGCATGGCGCCAGTTCCGGCGGTCCACAGCTTCTACCTCGCCATCGAGGCGGTACGTCTCCTCTCGCCTTCGTATCCCTGCCGCACTTCCTGCTCGGCGATCCGCTGTACCGCGCCGCCTTGTCAGTAGTTATTTCAAGTACTCCATGAAAATAGACCCGCACCTCAGGCACCTGGATATGGTGTTGGATCGTCTGAGGGGGAAGCGGGTGGTAATTGGAGCCGATACGAATACCCACTCACCTGCGTGGCATTCTCAGCCCCGTCACTACGTTGGCAGGGGAAGGGAGGCGGAGGAACGGAGGCAGGCTTTGGAGGACCTCATAGCAGCGCGGGGCCTGACGATATGTAACATGGAGGACCAACCGAGCACATTCGCAGGCCCCAATGGAGAGTCCAACATTGACCTGACCCTGACCTCGAGGGGAGTGGATGTTGTGGGGTGGAGGGTGCGGGCTGGGGAAAGCATTAGCGATCACCAGCTCATCACCTTCCGCCTCGGCGCTCAGCGGGAACCCCCGGACCCTGAGGGGGAAGGTCTCCTCCGGCGGTTCCGGGACCGTGGGGGGGACTGGCCCGATTTCCAAACGACCCTAACGCACAGGGCTGGAAGGCTGAATGAGAGGTGGGCCCCAGACAAAATAGCGAACGAAATGACAGGAATGATAGTGAGAACGGCGACTGAATGTCTGGGGATAAGGGGTGAAAGGAAGCTGGGGACCCAACCGTGGTGGACGGGTGAGCTGAGCTCACTCAGGGTGGAACATGGGAGGGCTAGAAGGGAAGCGTAAAAGTATAAGAGGAAGAGTGATAGTCCACACTGTGTGAATACAGAGTGATAAGAAGGAAGTACAAAAGAGCGATAGAGGAAGCGAAAATGCTGGAACTCCGGAAGCAGGCAACCATTGCTGGAAATGAAGAACCCTGGGGTATTGCGTACCGCACGGCACAAGGGAGGCGGCCAACAATGGGCAATATCGTTATAGGGGTCACCCACGGGGGCAACGCCCCTGCTGAGGTGGCCTCTGCCATGGACAACCTGCTGTATGCACTTTGTCCGGACGACAACCCCCTGCGGGACTCCCCCCAGCACACGAGGATACGTGGGCTTGCCCTAGTACCCCCGGGTGGTGAGGGGGCCCCGCCGGCCACGATGGAGGAGCTGGGACGGATCGTCAAGGGCCTCCCAAGCACTGCACCGGGGATAGACGGCATCACGGCCAAGATCGTCAAACAAGCTTGGGAGGTCATGAACTGGGAAATGCTCATGACGTTCAACAAGTGCATGGCGGCTGGTATCTTTCCCGACTGCTGGAAGGACGGGAGGCTCATCGTTCTTACCAAGGGGAACGGGAAGCCAGCCTCAGACCCGAAGGCCTATAGGCCCGTAACACTTCTCCCTATTCTGGGGAAAATTTTGGAGAGGCTCATGGTCAGGCGACTGGAGGGCGTGAGCAACCGGCTGTCGGCCCACCAGCATGGTTTCATGAAGGGGAAGTCCACCGTGTCGGCCATCACTGAGCTGATGGACAGGGTGAAGTCGACGCCACGGAAGTATCTCCAGGTGGTCTTTCTGGACATCTCCGGAGCCTTTGATAACGCCTGGTGGCCGATGATCTTGGTCAAGGCGCGGAGGCTGGGGTGCCCCTCCAACATCTACCGGATGTTGCTGGGGTACTTCGCGAGGCGCCGCGTCGGGCTGTTCTGCGGCCGCCGGGTGAGATGGAAGTGCTCGACGATGGGGTGTCCGCAGGGATCGGTGCTGGGCCCGCTGCTATGGAACATTCTGTTAGACGACCTGTTATGTCTTCCATTACCGGACGGGTGTTGCATCGCGGCATATGCCGACGACGTAGTGTTGACGGTGGAGGCTGACGCTCGGGCGGGGATCGAGGGGAGGGCTGCGGCCGCTCTCGAGCTGATGGTCGAGTGGGGCCGCATCAATCGCCTCGACTTTGCTCCGGGGAAATCCAAGACCATGACGGTAAAGGGGCGATTTGTTAACAGACCGCCCACGATCCGCATGGCTGGAACCTCCATTAAGTCAGAGATGGTCACAACTTTTCTTGGCCTCGAGGTTGACCAGAGCTTTAGCTTCGCGCAGCACGCGCGTGTCATCGGGGAGAAGGCCAACAAGTCACTTGGGAAGATGACAAGGGTATCCAGGGCAACCTGGGGCGTCCAATACAAGGCTTTAAAAATTATCTACAAGGGCGTATGGGTCTCCACGGTGACATACGGTGCTGCGTGCTGGTTCGACCGAGCCGGGCAGCATGCCGTACGCAGTCCGTTGTTGCGTGCGCAGAGGCAGGCCTTGATCCTTCTGACCAAGGCCTACAGAACTAACAGCACGGCGGGCCTCCCGGTGCTTGCGGGCGTCCTGCCGGGAGACCTGGAGGTACTCCAAGCGGGTAGACTGTGGCGAACGAGGGAGAACGCAAACAGCAAGGAGGAATTCCAGAGGCTAAGACTCGCGATTAAGCGGGAGATCCTGGACCTTTGGCAGGAGCGGTGGGACACGGCCACCACTGGCAGACCCCTCTACCGGTTCTTTCCCTGTGTCGGGGAGAGACTGAGAAGCCACTGGGTTCACCCGGACCACAGAACGTCCCAGCTCCTCACGGGGCATGGGAACTTCCGGGGCAGGCTGTTCGATCTGGGACTGTCTGACAGCGAGATGTGTGGGTGTGGGAACGGAAGAGAGGATGCCGACCACGCCGTATGGCACTGTGTGCTGTACGAGAGAGAAAGGGATAGCATGGTGGCAGAGGTGACCGCGAGGAATGGTGGTCCGGTGTACTACCCGGACCTGGTATCGTCGGAGGATAACTTTTCTTCTTTCAGAAGGTTCGCAGCCGGGTGGTTCCAGAAGCGGGCAGACTTAGGGGCAGACCGTACATTCACAGACGAACCAATGACGGGGGACGAGCACGCTGGGGACCACGACAACGACAGGATGGGACACGCAGCGCAAGACGGACCCGACGGGACGGGACATGAGGGCGACGTGTAGCCTGAGGGGTGACGGCGAACCTGCCTCAGCCCTAGCCAAAAAAAAGTAGTGGCTGAAAATCAGTACAGCAGAAGACGTCGTAGCCGAAAAGAGCAGCGGCAAAAGAGGGGTGGCCGCCTGCGCCCCCACGACGCAGGGCGAGGCATGGGGAGCCACAACTAGATGACCAAGTGAGGCGCGATAACTGACTGACACATGCAGAAGCGGGGGCGAAGTGGGTCGCGAGGACCGGGTAGACAAGTCGCTGTCTTGTGACGTTGTCTCCCATCAGGGACGCAGACTGACGGACGCATGACGTAGATGGGGACAATCTTCGGAGTCGGTGCACTCCAAGGGGGGGACTCAGAACGCCTTTATGAGTCCCTCCAAGTGGGAGGCTGGACCGCAATCAATGCGCGTCACCTGAGCCAGACCATCGGCTCAGGCAGCGGGCCTCCCTGCGTGCAGCGGCTCTCAAATGATTGTTCCATGATGAGGTCGCGGCGCTGTGCGGGTGCTATGGCCGCAAGGCTGGTGCACTCGGGTCAGTGGCGGGTTAAGATTGTACCGCGCCGCCGTCGAGGGAATGGCGCCAGATCCGGCGCTCCATAGCTTCTATCTCGCCATCGAGCCGGTACGTCTCCTCTCGCCTTCATATCCCTGCCGCACTTCCTGCTCGGCGACCCGCTGTACCGCGCCGCCGTCGAGGGCATGGCGCCAGATCCAGCGCTCCACAGCTTCTACCATCGAGCCGGTACGTGTCTTCTCGACTTCGTAACGCCGCCCTACTGGCCTGAATGGGTCCTACACTGACGGCCGTGTACAGACAAAAATCACAAATTAAAAAAACCCCCGACCCTTAAAAAGTCAAAAATAATTTCCGTTTACTTACTTAAATGAGTAGGGGGACCGCTAGGTAAATACCCGCGCAGCTCTAAGTTTTTATATTTTATTTACTTAGCGGTCCCCCGACTCCTTTAAGTAAGTAAACGGAAATAATTTTTGACTTTTTAAATTTGTAATTTAAGTTTTATTTCTAGCTTTTTAAAAAATCCGCATGCAAATCGGTCCACTTTTTATGATATTAAACTTTTTTATTACTTAATTAATTGATTAGGTACTTGATTACAAACATAGCTAAGAACCATCCCGATTAAAGCAGTTTTCTATTAAAATAAAACCGCATCCAAATCGATTCATCCGTTTGGTTTGGGAGCTACGATGGGACAGACAGACACACCCATTCACACATACACACACACGTTAAACTTATAACACCCCTCTTTTTTCATCGGGGGTTAAAAAGAGTGTGGGAAGGCCACCGCCAGGGGGACGATGACTTGAGGTAGCAATTTACGTCCTTGGAGACAATCAGTCGTTCCATTCCAGACCACTGTATGTAGGCCGGGAGGACTAGGGGAAATTGTAAGAGGCGTATGTCCAACAGTGAACACATAGGTAAACGCTGACTCACGGACTGTTTTCAGTTTTAGGGCTCCGCTACACGATCGATCGATTGTATCACCGACTAAACAGTTTAGTTGAGTTAGGCATGACGACCGATTTCTCTCCAACCCAACTGTTTAGTCCTTCGGTCTTCATAGTGCAGCGTAAGTTGGCGGTAGACTAAAAAGTCGGCGACCGATTAAAAAGTTGGCCGCTGTAGGCGTTGTACAAGTTATACCAACTTTTTAATTGGGTCGTGGAGAGTCGGGTCCAATTAAACAGTCGAGTTGGCGTCGTGTTTTTTGCATGTACTTTTAACCCCCGACGCAAAAAGAGGGGTGTTATAAGTTAAACGTGTGTGTGTATGTGTGTATGGGTGTGTCTGGCATCGTAGCTCCCAAACGGTTGGACCGATTTGGATGCGATTTTTTTTATTAGAAAGCTAGTTTAATCGGGATGGTTCTTAGATATGTAAGTAATTAAAAAAATATTATCTTAAAAAGTGTAATAATGTGCATCCGGTTTTTTTTAAAAGCTTGTAATAAAAGTTTAATTACAAATTCTAAAAACCCCGACCCTTAAGAAGTGAAAAAAAATCTTTCCGTTTAGTTACAAGGGGTCGGGGACCGCTAAGTAAATAAAATAGAAAACTCAGAGCTGCACGTGTATTTATACTTTATCTAGTTAATGCGGCGAGCGTGTGGTGTGATTGTGTTGTGTTGTGACAGCTTGTTGATTGTGTGCAGACGACCGGCATACCGCTGGACGTGGCGGCTCGCTTCCAGCTCAACATCCTCGTCGCTCCCAATCCCAACATCGCGTGAGTATAATCGCCGGTAGAACTCCACGATATTCATTCGCCGAGGTTGGACGAGCGACTCCCGAATACAGTTTGGAAACGGCACACTCGATCCGCATCGCCACAACTTGGAGTTGCTCGCCTCGCCTCATTGACGCCCCGAATTTTCTAGTTTTTCATGCGTGGCGTGACATTGGCGTGACCCATACATAGTGTCAAAACGTAAACGCATGTGCGAGACGAGATCTTGAAACGGCAGATTGGCACTGGCTTGCTGCGCCGCACATGGTTCGTGTGTGGTAGGCAAGTGCATGCGAAGCGATGGTGGCTGTTGTCAGATGTCAAAGCACTTTTCCAGGACCTTTCTATTTATTGCGCATAGTTGTGAATTTGGGGCAAAATCAAGAATGAAACCTCATTAGGTAACATTATCAATACTTTTAACGTTCCCATTTTCTTTGTGTCTTCAGGGTTTGTACTCGTAAATGTGATGAAGGAGTCATTATGAACACATTGGGGTGGCGCCCACGAAGAAGACTACCCTTTTGTATAGCTGTATGTACATATTCACACCCATCCAGTGTGCTCAAGAGCGATTGCCCGGGACGGGCATTTCTGAGACGCATTTATTAAATTTCTGGGCACAGGACATCACAACAAACTCCCGGGAGATACCGGAAATTACGGACGCCTGGCAACCTTAGACGGTGGACGTCTCGGTGAACGCAGTACGTGTGCTGTCGCAGGCTGTACGAGAACGTGCCGCGCGTGATGTTTCCGGTGCTGTGGGTGGAGCAGCGCGTGATTGTGCCGGCGGAGACGGCGGCAGACGTGGCGGCGGCGCGCACGGCGGCCGCGTGGGGCGGCGTGGGTGCCGCCGCGCTCGCCGCCGCCGCGCTCACGCTGTCGCTAGTGGCGCTCGCGCCGCGCGTGCTGCGCCGGCGCCGACGCCACGAACCCGAACCCGCGCCGTCGCCCGCGCCGCCCGAGCTCACCGCGCTCGTGGCGCCTCAGCCGCCGGCCTACTCGTGACGCCACGCTCGGCTCACTCCTCCGCCACCGCAGCGGAGCCTGCGGAGCCCAGTGCGAGAGCGAGATGACAAGTGATTTTTATACTCGATTAGTGTACTCGCGTACCTCCTTAGCTGATAAGTTTATACCGTGATAATAAATTCGAGACCAAATAAATAGATTAAGTACAAAATCTACTAGTTTTTTAATTCATTAAGTTCCTGTTCCCTTATTTAGAAATGGTTGGTTTTTTTTATGGAAACTGACACGGTGGGCCACATCACCTACAACATTCGTGATGTCAGCCCATAACACCGGGTGAACTAGGGTGCTTCCCTTCATTTAATGTCGGCTACACTGAGCTGGACGGAAAACACAAACTATTTACATAGCCGTTTCGACTGACGTTTCATTCAGTGCGGTGGTAGCGACCCGGGCGGGATAGCCCTACCACCTAGCAAGGTAAGAAGCGAAGGTACCTAAAATTTTACGTGGTATCCGAACCGCAGTCAACCTCCAATGGTCGAGTGGTCACCCATCCACTAACACGCCCAGGTCACTACTGGAGGAAGGTATTGTGGGGGGGGGGGGGGGGGGGGGGGGGGGGGGGCAGCCACTACAATTCGCGCAGTGCGAAATGGCAAGCTAAGTAATGTTTGATGTGATAAATTATAAGATAAATTAAGGGTTAAACCAGCTTTCTAATAATAATAAAAAAACGTTTGGGAGCTACGATCATGCCACAGCCAGACACCCGTACACACATACACACACACGTTAAACTTATAACACCCCTCTTTTTGCGTCGGTTAAACACACACATTAAACTTATAAAATAATACCCCTCTTTTTGCGTCGGGGGTTAAAAATAATAGGTACACGAGAAACAGCAAAACAATAGCGTACAAAGGCGAACTTATCGCGAAATATATATTTTGTATTTCCTACTATTATATATGCCTCTCTATCGCTTGTTACGCGCTCTCGCTTGCACACACAGGTTTAGATGGAACGTGACACTTTTTCGCGAGTGCAGCCGGTGGTCATCAATTTATAAGACGTGACGTCATCACGTCAAAAACATGTAAGTTAGTAATTTTATTTACTTAATAAAGGTGGACGTTAACCGCCCACCAAAGCTCGATGAAACTATTTTCACCAAAAAGATAGTACTTTTATAGTAGATAAAATGACCGAATCTGGGAAAAAGTTTCAGAACTTTTCGTCTTCAAATATGAACCCCTTTCGAACTCTGGAGTTACGAAACCCTATCCTGAAACACCCTGTATATTGGTACTCACACTATCTACCTACACGCTCCAATCTACAAGTGGACGTGCCAATCAAACTAGTGAGACTGTCGACGACGACGTTTGCGTCGAGTGAAGTGTCTTAGAGTAGGTATCTCATTGTTGATGTCTACTTTGTGTTTTACAGATTCCACGTTCAGTGACATTAAAAATACGGAAATTATTTTTGACTTTTTAATGGTGGGGGGTTTTTTAAATTTGTGATTTAACTTTTATTTAAACCATTTAAAAAAACCGCATGCAAGTCGGTCCACTTTTTAAGATAATGAATTTTTTGATTACTTAATTACTAGATTATTTTGATTACAAACCTAGCTAACAACCATCCCGATTAAACCAGCTTTCCAATACAAAAAACCGCATCCAAATCGGTCCATCCGTTTGGGAGCTACGATGCCACAGCACAGCAGACGCACCCATACACACATACACGCACACGCTAAACTTATAACACCCCTCTTTATTCGTCGGGGGTAAATAAAATGACCGCACCCGGCCACGTAATACTCATTCCTCCCTCACCCAGTCTTCCTTCGCCCAGTATATGACCTCGTACATCTCTATCTCTACTCTACTCTCTATCTCTACTTCTTATAAAAGGGAACGTCTGTCTGTATGTATGTTTGAAGTAAACTCCGGCACCACTGAACAGATTTTTATGCACCAATTTGGAAAGAGTCGTTCTTGACGCTCAATATCAGGCTACCTATATATCATCACGCTAAATAGTCTTAGCGCTGGCCAGTATCAAAAATATATAGTATGGACGGGAGAGAGAGAGAGAGAGGGAGAATATAGGTAAGAGATCGTTTATATAATCTTCAAAGAGTTTGTATTTCAGCGACGTAATACAAACTCTTTGATAATTTTATTATAATAGGCCAAGTGTGAGTCGGACTCGCGCACAGAGGTTTCCGTACCTTAACCGACTTCAAAAAATTCACAGATCTCATGCATTACATGACCTTCGGTTACATTGAAAATTACTTTTAAGGCGTATTGAAATATTTAAAGCGTACCTACCTACAATGAAAAAAAAAATTAAAATTCTTTATTTTCAAGTAGATACCTATATGCATACACGAAAACCATTTTAACTAAGTACTCACACTGCAACTGCTGCAAGATAAACACGACTCGTAACTCGCGTAACGGAAAAACATCCCCAGTCCGCATCCACCTCCACGCCACGGAGTGACCTCGTCGCGCAGTGGCGACGACAGCGTGAGGGCGGCCGCGGCGCGGCGGTGGCGCGGAGGGGCAGAGGCTAGTATGTGCTAGGCTAGTTAGTATCTTATCATCTCATCTTTGGCGGAGCGGCGGTGGCGGCGCGGCGGCGCGGGGGCGCGGCGGTGGTGCGGTGGTGCTGTCGTCGGCCGGATCGGGTCGCCAAGGAGGTTGAGCTGGAGATGGCTAGAGTGACAGATGGGAAGATAACAGAGATAAACGCCCGGATAAACGATATTGATGAGAGCGGGCGGAGGGAGTGCTCTTGGTGAGTATGGATGGTGACTTGGTGTGTGTGACGCGGGGAGTGCGGAGGCGAGACGCGCGGCGGTGGTGCGCAGCGCACAGCACGCAAGCACGCAGGCAGTCTTCAGTTCAGTTTCGCTCTGCCTGCTGCAATCACCACGACACAGCAGCAGTCAGTCGCACGAGCCAGTGAGTGCACCGATCTCCGCCTCCTCCGCGCCGACGCCCGCGCCGCGTCGACGACGCCTGGGCTGACCCGACTGACGTCATGTTATCACTTTTCATGTTCGCGCTAGCGCTCTCTGCGACTGAACCATTGTTTGCAGCGACAACAGGTCAGTCCACAGGTCAGTCCGTTCGCACAGATCTATATTATTATTATTTTTAGTGACAGCGCGACATATGGCATGCATATGGCGCCGAGCCTCCCATAAGGTGTCTAACGACGCCCATGGACATTGTTGTTTATTGTTTATTAAGCATTCATTAGACAGCATGACTGTACTCGAATTTGTCACAATTTGTTCTATCCGATTCGATTACACCCACGAAGAAGAACCGGTAAGAAACTTCGCAGGGTTTTTTTTTCATAATAATTTTTACAAGCATTTAGTGACTATCCACATAATAACACCGCCTACAGTCGATTCAGTACAACGATTCAGTCGCATGCGGGTGTTGCGAATGCCATGCCGGCCTGACAGGTGCCCATTCACGCCCCTCTTGAAGGACCCGAGACTGTACTTGGGGGGAAATATATGGGCAGGGAGAACGTTCCAGAGTTTACCGGTTCTGTAGAGGAAAGATCTGCAGAATCAATTGGTACCTACAATACCTATCTATAGTGTATTTAAATACTGAATTTCGGCTCCGCATACGGTTTTGAGTTAAAACTACATTATACAATACTTACCGGTAGTTGGGGTTAATAATTAATTAATTAACTTTAAAGTATTTTACCACGTCAGCCGAAGAGACGACGACCGTTGGAGTGACCGTGTCCTACACTGGCGGCCGTGGACAGGAAAACGGAGTGTGGGAAGACCACCCGCCAGGTGGGACGACGACATCAAGTACGTCGGCGGAAAGCAGTGGTTCCGTACCGCTGAAGGCCGGGAGGACTGGAAGAAAATTGGAGAGGCGTATGTCCAGCAGTGGATGCTTACACGCTGACTGACTGGCTGGCCACAAAAATAAAATTATTTTTTGCTAGATCGATGGTTTAGAGCAGGAATGGGGAAATACTAAATGTATACTAATGTATAGCTTTTGCCCGAGGCTTCGCTTCACGTGACTTTTTGCTCAAAGGTCAGGCCGCCGATGACGACGGAGCGTTCTATATGAATTATAGCCCAAAAACCACCATGTAAAGTGGTTCTGGGGTTTTGGGGATATATGGATATTCATATATTGGCGTACCGTTACACGGTGGCCAGTCGCCTGTAGAAATTAGCTTTATTTTTTTTTCTAGCTTTTACACGCGGCTTTGTTTCGCGGGACTTTGCTCACAGCTCAGTCCGCCGATGACACAGCCACGTGACATTGTCAGAACTAGACGCCCTGATCCTCCCTTGACGGGATCGTGACAGCTGCTACCACTGAAATTAGAATAAAGACGAATTTATTTTAACAACCATTGAAGACATATAGATGGCGGACGGCGGGAGTTTGTCGCGTCGTCGTTGTAATTAGAAAAATAAATTTTTGTGGTTCTCGCGGTGCGAGAACTTATACAACAGACGTTAAAAGCTACGACAGAATTGGCTGTATACTCTAATGAGTTTTGCCTGTTTCGGGAGGAGACGAATTAATCTAAAAAAAAAGAATTTTAAAAAACAATTATAATAAATAACAGACAAGGCTGCATGGTATATTACCTTTGCCTATCCCAAAAAAGGGATAAAAAGAACAAAAAAATAATAATAAAGTCTATTATGGGCGCGTTCCGATCAGAATAGCTAGAGAATCTACTCTATAGCCTGACCAGGAATATATGAGGGGCCGCCATATTGCGGAATTTCGTTGGAACTAATTTCTTACACTGGCTACAATTATGTTTGATGCTTGATAATCTGTTGTCAATGTCAAAATTGCTTCTGAACTGACATTTGGGTGAAACGTTATGTCATTGTAGTGAGATTGTCATGAATTGGCCGCTGTAATGTACAGTAATTATTTTTTTGTTCTATCTAGGTGTATCTCAAGCATCTATTTACCGAATAGCAACCAAAAGAGGGACGTAAATATTATTCGTTCTGAACAAAAAAACACTTTTTGACTTTACAGATATACGAAACGTTCGAATAAAAATAGCTTAGGTTAAGTTTTTCTGAACTAGAATTTTTATTAAAAAGTTTAGTGTTTCAGCAAGGTCGATTAATAATTTTTTTAATAATTTGTACACTTTGCTTTAGGTCAGGACATATCTGCAGATACATGGAAAAAATGTTGTGAACCTGTAAATGTCAAGGCTAGTTCTTTTTACATTGACATCAAAATATGTATAAAAGATGCATTAAATTAAAATACATTTTGTATATCTTATTTCAGTGCAAAAGTACATATTTTTAATAAAAACATCGGCCAATTCAATATGTGCGTACTATACTGAATGTTGCTATATAAATCTAAAAAGTGGCTCCATCTTGATTCCTGGTCAGGCTTTACCTACGATTATGCGCGCACGAGCATTTCAAATTGAATATTGGGGTCTTTCTCCGCCGTCGCAATATTTCGATGACTTCGGTGGCACTTTTTTTTTCTTTGAATTTAGACATTCTCACAGGCAAAACATAATTTAGAATTAATTTAGAATCAAGTGGTAGTGGAGGGAACGAAATTGATTGAACGGTTATGAAGTTATTGAATTTAAAAAATATGATGTCCACCGAAATCAATATTTTAGTCACCGAAATCAAATCGTGTAATTACTTTATAACTTAACACTTTAAACACTATGCAACTGTGCAAAAGAACAAACAATACCGACTACAATTTTGTGCAATTTCGATATGAGTAGGTATTGAGTAGATTTATATTGTAAAAATTTTTTTTTGTGATATTGCCGGTCTCTTTCATTGTTAAGTGCATAAAGTATGGGGTCGCTTTTATTTCTAGCTTTTCTAAGTCTTTCAGCAAGTCTTTTTTTAGCTAAGCGTTCCTCTTTTGAATCCGCTATCACGGCAAAGCTGAAAAGGATAATCACACGTAATACTATAATAATAAATCGACCACCGATACGTCGAGATACGCCAAAACTTGTATCGGTAAACGGCGGTGACTGTGAGGCTCCATGAAAATACCCGCCCCATCCAATGATATTCTGCTACTCGGCAACATACATTGTTATGCGGACAAAAGTAGGCACACTGATCCTACACCAGTCACCCTTCAGCCAGACGGGACGTTGTCGATGAGAAGAGGCAAAGAACAAACGCTTCGGTCTATTCCCGAATGGGGCCGTACTAATTTGGTCGAGTTTAACGTTTCCAAGACACAAGTCTGCGCGTTCAGTGCGAAAAGAACAGCGTTCACAGCCGCTCCTTCCTTCCAGGTCCCGTCGCTAAAATTAAGCGATCACCTCGGGCCCTAGGAGTCGAACTGTCGCACGACCTAAACTTTCGGCGCCATAATCTAGGGCAAGGCCAAGCTAGTTTCTAAAAAGTTGGGCGTACTCAATAAGGTGCGACGGTACTTCACGCCGGGCCAAAGGCTGCTTTTGTATAGTACGGATTATGTCCTGCTTGGGGTACTGCTCGTACTTGTGGGTTGGCTCAGCTAAATACCAGCTTCCGCCTTTGGATTCGATCCAGAGTCGAGCCCTGCGACTAGAGGTGACCCTAAATGTCGGCGACCTAAGTTTGTTCTATCGCTTATTCAATCCATGGTGAATGCTCGGAGGAGCTGTTTAACGCGATCCTTCCGCCCCCTTTCCACCTCCGCACAACACGCACACATACGGGTGCGTACCAATCGGTTCTGCAGGTCTTTCCTCCACAGAACTGGTAAACTCTGGAACGCTCTCCCTGCCCACGTATTTCCCCCCAAGTATCGTCTCGGGTCCTTCAAGAGAGGCGTGAATAGCACCTGTCAGGCCGGCATGGCATTCGAAAGCCCAGCGTACGACCGAATTTACATGGGCGTCATTAGGCACCTTATTGGTGGCTCGGCGTCGCATGTCGCGCTTTTTATTAAAAAAAAAATGCTCCTTGGTAAGGGAGTGAGGCAAGGGGACGTGATCTCACCCAAGCTCCTTGCAAAAGCACTTGAAGACGTGTTCAAGACGCTTGAGTGGGAGAACATTGGAATAACTGTCAATGGGGAGTTTCTCAGTCATCTCCGTTTCGCGGATAACATTGTCCTCCTCGCCCATACCCGGGTTCAGCTTCAAGAGACGCTCAGCGACCTTTACGAGGTCTCGTTGAACGTCGTCGGCCTGAGGATGAACCTGGATTTTTTTTGTTGCTTCCGAACTGGGTGGCTCTGTCCGAGGTCGAAGCTTCAGGCGCAACCAATTTCACCGCCGAGGAGGTGCCAGTCCGGCTTGGAGGTGGACTAATGTCGCTGGGGAAAGGCTATTAATCCGCGATTTGAAGATCCGTGGATTGTAGGAGTGGGGAAAGATATACCCTGGGAGCCCGTTCTACACCTTTGCAGTGCGGCACAAGAACGAATTAGTTCGAAGAACTATTCTGTCGACTACAAAGGGGTGTTCCGCGAGAGTATGGCGGGTTTGGCGAAGGCGAACAGTAGGAGGAGGGATAAGAGAAGCAAGTTCATCAGAGCAGCGGCCATAGTAGTACCGATAAAACAGGCTCAATGACCCCACGATACGTCTGTGCTTTAAAGGCTGTTTGTGAGTACAGAGTCACCAATGAGGCGAATGGCTCGTCGCTGAATTGAATCCAAGACTGAAAGAAGGTACTCAGGGGAACCCTCCCAAAGATGACTGCAATATTCCATCACCGTCTTACTTGTGCTTTATACAGTGTAATCAGTTGGACCGGCGTGAAAAATCGCCGACATCGGTAAAGGATCCCTAATTTTCGAGACGCTAGTTTCGCCTTGGACTCTATGAACGATCGAAACCCAACGTTCCTGGACACTTCCATACCCAGGACGCCCAGACTACCATCTTTGGGGACTTGGCTGCCCTGGAAAGTGGCTTGGAGAGGAAACTGATTAGCCTTAGTAGAGAAGGCACAAGTTTGGTTCTTGGCTACGTTGAAGTTGACAAGTTCTTCCCCCAAGAGGATACTTTTCGAGAACCTGGTCAACCCGAGCAACAGATTCGCGTCTCGCGTTTGCTGCTGAGGCTTCTCTACCCTTCCAGTCCTTGCTGAACCCTTCGTGCACCGTGCTGTCGTTCATGTAACAATGTATTTCGCCGAGCGAAAGCATGTCGTTGATGAATAATAGAAACAGCGTAGGCGACATCACAGATCCTTGTGGAGCACCAGCATTGATTGAGTAGTCGGCCAAGCAGGCACCATCTAGGGTGACAAAGATCGACCGACCACTCAAAAAGCTGGAGATCGAAGTGCACAGTTTTGTAGGGACACCGTAAGCTTTCTTAACAGTCCATGGTTCCAGACGCGATCGAATGCTTTGGATATGTCCAGAGCGACCGCCAGCGATTCCCCAAAACCATCGAGCCTTTCAGCCTACAAATGCGTGACGTACGCAAGAAGATCTCCAGTCGACCTTTACTTGCGGAAGCCGTATTGCTTGTCATCGAGAAGTTTACAGTCTTCTAGATACGTCAGAGGGCTGAGTTGACAATACGCTCCATAACCTTACTCAAAAGTAAGGTTAGGGATAAAAGCAACGTCATGACGATGGAGGATATGGGTGAAGGGAATATTCTGATCGACGGTGGAGTGATCACACAAGTGGAGGAATACGTATATTTCGGACAAATATTTCGGCTACGTAGGTCGACAAGGCCTACTCAAGGAGGTAGAGATACACATTCAACTGGGTTGGGCTGCCTTCTTCGGAAAGCTGAAGTTCGTCCTAAAGTCTGATCTACCGTAACGCAAAACATATTTAATAAGAAATATATACTAGTCTCAAAATTTATTTAGTTAATACAGTTTAAACGGCATAATATAACTTCGATTAAAAGAAAAACTGTTCTCTTTTTTGTACTTCATTCGACGAAATCTCTCAATGACGCAATATAATACAGTAAGTTAGGTTTTGCTACGTAGAGTTTGCAGTCTTAAATGTTTTTAACTTTATGTGAATTTATTTTTTTTTTTCATTTCTAATCCTCAAATACATAAGTTATCCTGTTCATAAGTTATAATAGGCATGCTATTTAATTAAAAAATATGTTTCTTGCTTTCGGTGGTTTTGAAATTGACTTCGGTGCACCTATTTCCACCGAAAACACCGAAGTCATTGACACTGAAATCAAAAAAGTAAGGAAAATCTAAAATATTTGTAAATATAACCTATATATACAGCATTGCTCTCTAAGTTGGAGATCTAGTACTAATAAGACAATCTCTAATTAAAATATAATAGTAATATGTCAAATAAATAACGAGAAAATTGGTCCAGCGAAATCAATTTTATAGGTTACCAAGCCCCCGAAAACGATTACATACCTTAATAACACGGCCGCACAGGAACGCACAGACGTGTTGTCCTCGCCACGGAAGCGGCGCGACTGATATTTTTTTTCGCTTTAACAGCTATGCACGCAGCTACAATAGTATAGGATCTATGAGCGTATTCGTGCGCGCCACCGATATCAAAGGAAACTAGCGGACGCTTATAAAATAATTCGTATTTCGTCTTCTAAAGCGTATTCATGCTTAGTAAAAATACTAGGTAAAGCATAACTAACTAGGTTTTAGATAACATATACAAAGTAGCGTAATTCCTTATAGATGATAAGAAAAAAATATTTTTCTACCGCAAACTGTAGTCCGGACGCGCCAGTGAAGTCAAGATTTCAGCAGTTAGAATTTTTTTTATCGCATTTCTAATTAATTAATTAAAAAAAGGACACAGGCCCCCCCCAGTATTTTAATCATATCTACAATATAAAAAAATATGAAAGCATTATGAATCCATTTTATAAGACTTTTCGATCCGGACTCGCTTATTCTGCCCATCCGGAGAAACACCCATTGTATTGTAAGTATATTAAATTCTTCATAAACGGTGCGTGAATTTTAATTTGGCCCTCCCCATATCCTAATAAATCAAGCGCTCGAGAACCGCTACCGTACCGCTACCGTACCGATTTACATACGGTTTTCACTGTTTCTATAATGGTTTAGTTAGGCTATATGGAGCTAAAAGAGCCGCAGGAGCCGGGAAGTCTTTCAGGTGGCGGACCGTCACAATCAAAGTATCATACTCTTACTTAGCATATTGGTAATCTGTGCCTGTGATCGATCATACATATCACAAACACAAACGGTGTGGGTTGGGTTGGGTGTGTGTGGGTGTGGGAGTGAGTGAACTAACGTTGCATTGCAGATAGCTACGAAGTACGAACGGGAAGCGGCACACACAGGGCAGAAAGGCAGAACATGCAATCGGATGCATGACGTCACGAGCGAGCTACCAACATAATCGGATTCGTTTGGTTAGCCATGTACTCTGCTGGTGAAGCGGTAGAGCGTAGGTATTACTTTTTTGATCTCATGTTCGTGGGTTCGAGTCCCCTTTGTGCACATAATTATTATTATTGTTTTTGAAAAAAAAAAATTACGTTTATGTTCATCAACAAAACTTTCTAAATTAATTTTCTAAAGTAAATTATTATGGCACTTTTTATTGACGCTTATTTAATTTTGTAGAGCATGTTTAATTTTTTCGCGTAACCACTTCAAAGCAATCCGAGATTGCTTTGAAGTGGTAGATTGAACCTGTGAAAGATTGTGAATAGATTGAGAACCGATGCTCTAGTTGAATACATATCTACCAGCTCACTGTTTACAAATTATGCAAAACAAGGAGTATTTTAGTCTTTATGTATTCTGAGTAACTAACTACCAGCAGCGGGAGCACAAATGCGTCGATAAGCCTATATCGATCGATAAACATCTATTTGCTTCGTTCAACGAAGTAGAAAGAAGAAGACGAATAGATGTTTATCGATCGATATAGGCTTATCGACGCATTTGTGCTCCCGCTGCAGGTACCTAGCGTGATGGTGGTTTAACTAGTAGTTACTAAAAAAAACGATCCTAAAGAGTTGCCACCTAAATATAATCTGATATGTGTTGTTTTTAGGGTTCCGTATCCCATACGTCCGACCGAGGGCTGTATCTTTTGAACCGTAAAACATCACATAATAGGTAGCCGGTTGAAATGTTCACAGAATATGTGCTGCAGGCTACAGCGAACCTAACAAATAATAAAAAATTAAATTGTTAAAAAAAAATTAGGTGGGTCCCTATAGGGAACTTAGGAAAAAACGTAAAAGTTTTTTTAACGTTTTTTTGTTTGTTTTTGCTCTATCGTAAAAATGGTAATACATGCAAGCGTCAAACTTGGTGTGACTATAGTGCAAACTCTAAAGTAAAACAAAAAATAATAATAACGGGCCAATTACCTACATGGTGATACGGCCCCTTACTAGGTGGTGGGCTCAAATTGTAGCCGACTGGATTGATACCACCGTACTGGATGTAAGATGGCCGCATAGCAGCCTCGGTTCTGTTCTCCTCTAGTCCAGTATAGCCAGCAATTTAGGGAAGTTTTCGGTATGGCACCTACCTTCTCGGAGGTGATATTGGCTGGTCGGAGCATGTGCTTTGGTTGGCCCCTCCGAATCAGCCACTCATAACGGATTACATAAAAAAAAATGGTTGGTGCGCGAGTTCTGGTTCTGAGCCTATCAAGCACAGACGGGACACATAGGTACTACTGATGAAGAACAGTGCAGATAGATAACTACTGCTGCTCGGATTTGCGTTTTATAATATTGATTGATGGTGAATAGCCGCGTACTGACTGAGCGCGGCCGCCGCGCGAGGCAGCCTCGGCTCGCATGCCTCGGTCAGTCAGCAGGACGCGCCTCGCCCGGGGCAGTATTATTATAAGTATTCTATACCCGCGGCAAGCGCACGCGCGGCCTCGGACGAGCGTTGGCTCGGCCGATCCGCCCGCTGCTGTCGGTTTTTTGTCGCGCTCAAACAAAGGAGCCTCAGTCCATTTGCCGCGCGCATTCAAGACGGACGTTATGTGCCTCGCTCGCCTCGCTCGTTCGCGACATGGATAAGGAGCTGTGCTTAAAACTTATTTAAATTATGGCTCGGCTTTTCCTCGCCAGGCAGCCTCGCGACAATTGGTTTTGTAGCGAGGCAGCCTCGCGCGCCAAATCTTCGCACGGCATACGGCCGAGGCAGCCTCGCCGTATGCCGCGCTCAGTCAGGACTCAGGAGTCAGGACGCGGCTATTGATTTTTAGGTGATGGTTCGGAGCTTCGCCGTGCGGGCGGCGCGGATGCGGGGCAGCAGCGGCGCGGGCGGGACGCGTGGTTCCCGCAAGTGGGTGACAACCTGACGCGTGTGGACTGGGCCCACGCCGTCAACGACCGCGCCTTCCTCGATGCAGTGCTAGCCAGTCAGTATTACTTGCTTACTTCCGTCCGTGTCTACTCTTTGCACCTGCTACCTGCCTGTCAGACGTCACCAGAGGCCAAGTTAGACTTTAGACCTACCTGTGCCGACGAACGATCTGCTGCCTTGCTTGCCGGCCCGAGTGCCCGGCGGGCGGGTATAGATGTATACAACGTGTCCCAAAACTCAACGTCAAGCGGGAACCAGGGAGTAGGCCAGTTTATGACTACCCACGGAAAAATAAGAATTTGTTTTTTATGATATAAGCATTTTACTGAAAAGCGTTGAAAATTTACATCTCGTACAACATTTTAGGTACTTAGGTACTACGACTACAAATCTATACATATTATAATAAAATCGTAGACTTACCGTGTCTGTACATTAAATATTTTTGCAAAACAATAACTGGGGGACGGAAGGAATAAGTAATAGAACGTAAAAATATAGTTTTTGAAATTTTTGTCTGTTTGTCGGTTTGTCGGTTTGTTTGTTCATTGGATTAAAAATCTAATTACTATAAAATATGAAGCTTTATTCCGAGTAACATTTAGTGTTTATTTCATCAAAATCAACCCACAGAATCAAAAGATATTAATTTTTTAAGTTTAGTTAGAAAATATCTTATAGCAACACGCCACCGCGCCACCGCGCGCAGCGCCCCGCAGAGCCGCCGTGTCGCGGCGTTGGACACGCGGACATGCGGACATGGAAAAGAATCACGGCTGTAGACTGTATGTGATGTGAGGGTGAACAATTTCATGTTTGCAGTTTTTATCTCAAGTAATGAATTATAGATGGCGCTGTTATCTGGTAATTAGATTTATGAGTTCTTTTAACCTTTAATTTCATTTTTAGGGTTCCGTATCCGGTACGGGACCCTATTACTAAGCCTGTCAGCCGTCTGTCTGTCTGTCTGTCTGTCGCTATGTAAAAAGTTCGTGTTTTCTGTCCAGTTCAGTGTAGCTGACATGAAATGAAGGGAAGCACTGACATGGCACCTAGCTCACCCGGTGTTATGGACTGACATGACGGATGTTGTAGGTGATGTAGCCAACCTATCACTTTCCATGAAAAAACATGTTTTTTTTATCTTAGCGGCTTATAGACAGAGTCACGTTGCGTTTTATAACAGGCTGAGAAAGATCAAGTCCACGCGGATGTAGTCGCGGGCACAGCTAGTTTGTAAATATAATTGTTCAAATTTTATATTGGAAGCCTATATAACTCTGCTATCGATAACTATCCCAAATAAAACCAGAATGCATGTAGTTTTACCAAAAAAAAATATTCAGTTCAATTTTTTTCTAAAAAAATAAATTACTCAGATTTTTTTTTCTTATTTTTCCCTGGGTAGTCATAAACTGGCCTACTCCCTGGTTAACGCTTGACGTTGAGTTTTGGGACACGTTGTAGATGTATAATAGATATACAGACAGGTGATTCAGCAATAACTACCATTCTGATTCTTGAGTTCAAAAAACTGAATAATCGTGGGCCTTTGTTTTTTTTATATCAAAAGAATGTTCACGATCCTGTATGCACAGGCACAGGCAGGGCCACCTCTCAGCCTAGTTCACATTAGTAGAGTTAGCGGTAGAGTGGACTACCTACTATTTTGCCCTACTAACTCTAGGTACTGTTTTCGGTAGAGTAGCCGTCCACACGCAAAAGTAGGGTGGTAGACTAGAGTAGGCAGTGTAAGATAAAAGCAGTTAGAAACTCTTTAACAAATCTTTCTGGTGTTTTGACGGGGGGAAATTACTTCAGCTCTCGAAGAAGAACAGAATAAAAGGAAACGAATGTGGACTCGAGGTTGTATCAAAAGATGAGAAACGCACGGAGCGTCTGCACTCCTTTTGAGAGAACTCGCTGAATAAACAATAGGTACATTAATAAGGTAGAGTTGTTCTCGAAACAAATTGCCGGCGCGCACGCAGGTGCGCGAGGGCGAGCTGTGTTGTCGGCTGGCTGGGCACGGCGCGCTATCTATTTAGTCAAAACGTGTCCACACGCGGGCGAGTGGCCGGTAGAGTAGAGCAGGCGGGTGGTGGGGGAAAAAAGTAGTAGATCTACTCTACCACCGTGCTATCTACTCTACTCTACCAAATTCTAGTACTCTACTCTACCGACTTCGTCTACATTGGTAGAGTGACTGAGTGACTATTTAGTACTCGCCCTACTAACTCTACCGCTAACTCTACTAATGTGGTGAACTAGGCTGTATTGTGAACTGTTGTGTGTGTGGCGGCAGGCGACACGATGATGATCGAGGCGGACATAGTGGTGGGTCACCTGGTGGGCGCGGAGTCAGGGCCTACGATACCGGTGATGGCGCACCCTCCCGCCGTGCTTTCTGACCTCAGCCTGGAAGCTTTCCTCGCCTCCGTGGCGGAGCACAACGCGCGGGTCTCCTCGCAGGCCGAGCGCAAGGGCGTCAAGCTCGACTTCAAGTCTATCGAGGCCTTCGAGGCTTCGCAGCGCTACATCGCTCCCATCGCCGGTGAACACGTGCGTACTGACCTTTTTTTGTGAATCCGGTTCCCTGGTCCGATCAGGGTTCAACGTTTCTATTTCGACATTTGATGAGCATAATTGCTCAATCATTCTTTTTTTTTTATGGTATCTGACACAGTTGGCTACATCACCTACAACATCCGTGATGTCAGCCCATAACACCGGGTGAACTAGGTGCCATGTCAGTGCTTCCCCCTTTGATCGTGCCGGCTACACTGAACTGGTCGGAAAACACAAACTATTTACATAGCCGTTTCGACAGACGTTTCATTCAGAGCGGTGGTACCAACCCGGGAGGGTTAGACCCTACCACCAAGTAAGATTAGGAGGGAAGGGACCTACAGTTTTACGAGGATTCCGAACGTCGGTCAGCCTCCAATGGTCAGCGGTCACCCATCCAAGTACTGACCGCACCCAGCGTTGCTTAACATTCAATAGCGACAGTTGACTGTCTGCACCACTGAGCTATCGAGGCTGAAAAATTGTATATTGCTTCTTTATTCTTTATTCATCATCCATAGACAGTACACTGCACTCGGATTCGTCATATTTTAACATTTAACATTTAGCATTTTGCCAGTTCGATTATCACAGCGAAGAATCGCTGGATACTTTTTTTTTTACGTCCTCTTAAGTCTACATTTACAAAAATGTTTGCCACTGCCTAAACAGTACGAGTCATCACTATTTCTATAAATTTATCACACCTTGCACAACGGCCTCAATATACCTACTTACTAGGTGATGAGAAGAGCGGAAGACCGCGTGTGGTGGCGTGCCTTGGGAGAGGCCTATGTCCAGCAGTGGACCGATACAGGCTGATGATGATGATGATGATGATGAGGTGGTAGGCCGGACGAACCAGCACTGCGCACGTATTAGCAGCACTGCATTGAATGAAAGTCCGTCAGAACAACTATGAAAATAGAGTCCGTCTCACGAAAGAAGTCCCGCAGACGCGGCACTACGGTCATACACTTCCACTTATTGCCGCGGGACTTCTTTCGTGAGACGGACTCTAGTTTATGTTCTCTGACCCTCTGCCTTTGTCAGCCCATCTAGGTACGTGCACCTATACAGAATGTTTGATGACTATAGTTCATAAAGCAAACCAGGTCCTCCTGAGCCTATTTGGAGCAAAAAAGTTAGATGCCACTTTTTTTTCCATACTAAACTAAATAATTGTATTTAGTTTAGTATAGAAAAAAAAAAGTTCACCGTAGAGCAAAATGTCATCTAACTTTTTTACACCAAATAGGCTCAGGAGTACCTGGTTTGCTTTATGTATGACCTATAGTCATCAAACACCCTGTAGTTATATGCACTGGCGGCTGGTCCTAAAGTGCGCTCGTGCGCCGCACTACCATACCACGACAAGTCTTCACTTCACTCAAAATAAATAATACCTTACAACATACTACATTAAAACCATAAAGATCGTACTCCAAATAAATACGAATGTGAATTCGACCTTATTTTATAGATCACAAGGCACGTTTTTGCGAGTAAACGCGCGCGCCGTGCGGAATATAAATCGCGCGCGGGTCTCCCATACTGAATTTATGGGGATCGGCAAAACACCGCTGGCGCGTGAGACAGAAGATACTTCATAGAAACAGTATGGGCCGAAAGGAGTTCTGCGTGCGGCGCACGAGCGCCAAACAAGGACGCTATACCGTGAATACCCGCGCGTGCGACACGTCGCACAGTGCAGTGAGCCTTTACCAAAAATCGAAAAATGAGCTATAAATTCCATGGACTTTCATCCTGCCGTTGTAAAGTAGATAAGGCATTACTTCTAGGAATTATAGTTATACTCCGTGAACTGCGCTCATTGGCTCATGATCACCCCTCCAACTGGAACAATGTCGCGGCGAGTAGTTAATCCCTCTTATCAGTTGTATGTTGTCCGTTGCATCGAATGTCCTAACAAAAGTATTAGCAAGTGTTTTGAAGTGATTGAAAATGGATTCTGTAGCCCAAGGTACGTAGTTTAATACGTTATATAAATGTTGTCTTTTTGTTTAAGATTTATATTAGGTCTTAAACATACCCTTGAAAATTATCTATAATTAATGCAATTTCAAACTTTGACGAAGCTTTAAAAAAAAAGTGCGCAAAGTGTCTCGAGGTTTTTACTTTTTCTTGTAGCTATATTAATGTACTTTCAGATTTAGTAAAGTTTGTCTGCCAATATCTGCCAATAGGTAATATATAGATTTTTTTTTCAGAGAGGGGATCGTCATACAAAAATTGGAGCTTGCGGCATAAACAGCAGCAAAAATGACCGCAAACAAGTTGTATTCAACGAAAAATGTTCTCGTTTGAGTATATTTGAACAATGAAAAAGTATAAAAAATGTGAGTAGGTTATATCCTCGCAGAGGAAGGTATTTACACACAAATATGTGAGAATAGACGGCGATGTTAATGATTATTTGAAAAAAATGGCTCCAGTCTCGCAATGTAGATCTAGATATACCTACCGAATTTAGATTTAAGGGAAGACGATTATTCAGATTCTAATTAGTTTTAATGTTGTAATTTAATATTAATTATAAGTTTAATTATATATATATATGATCTATATTCTATATATATAGCTATTATATATAAAAAATAATGTTATATATTGAAATATGAATAAAATAAAAATTTTATTTAAATACAGCCGGAGTTTCGATTTTTGTCCCATTCTTCCATACATTCACTGCACTGTGCGTCGCGTCGCGAGCGATTCGTTTTGCACAAGTCCGTCTTACAAACTCTTTGCCGTCTACCTAGAGTTAGCGCGCGAATATTTAAAATGGGATATGGTTAGGTTTTGTGCTTTCTGTCATGTGATACTGTGAATTAAGTGGTGCCGATATTTGCCTAAGCGTTGGTTAAAGGCAAGGCTTTACAATCAGGTGATCCCGGGTTCAATTCCTACTTTTCAAAAGCTTTTATATTTTTTTTTTTAAGTATTTTTGGACTGTTTTCTTTTTGAAAGCTGCAGTAGTGTTGTGGTCTATGGGGTGTATTCATAAAGGTACTAAAAATAAGTTAAAAAACTTGTTTGGATTTCTTTTTCTTGTTTTTTGCAACTCATTGAGTGTCTTGAGAATATTCATACTAGGTACTTACATAATAAAACGCAGGCGTTTAAAAAATTCGGAAGTCCCGATCTTAAAATAACATGACGGGAATGTGTTGGGAAATTTGGTATTTAAGTAGGTAGGTACTTAGCGCACTACCGGTCACTGAAGTCACCAGCCGCCACTGGTTATATGTAAGTAGTTCGGACAAATAAAAATAATGGTTTGTGGGTTTGTGTGCGTTACGGTGGTGCGGTGGTTTGCAGATAGCCTACCCGGTGTGGCTGAATGCGGACATTCTGCCGGGACCTGTGGAGAGCGAGGTGAGGCCGGTGGACGCGGCGCGTTTCCTGCGCCTGGCGCGCGACCACCCGCGCGCCACCCTCTCCGTGGGCTGGACCACCCGATACGGCGGCAGCACGGGCGTCGAGAGCGGCGCGTACACGGCCGCGCACGCCGCCGCCATGCTGGAGGCGCTGCGCGCGCACGGCGTCGCGCAGCCCGTGACGTATCCGGTGCGCGCGGGGCTGGCGGCGGCGGCCGCGAGCGCGCCGGTGCTGCGCGCGCTGCTCGCGGACACGGCGGCGCACGTGACGCGCGAGGCGACGCTCACGGTGTGGTCGAGCGAGGGCGACCCGGTGGACGCGGCGGCGCTGCGCGACCTCATGCTCTCCGTGGGTCTCGACCGCGTCTACCTCGACGTGCCCGCAGAGCTATCCGAACGCCTCCACCTGCCCGAGGCGGCGCCGCTCGCCGACCACGACGCCGCCGCCGCACAATAGAATTATGTACAAACATTTCTAAATGGAAAGCGCACTAAATGCTTTCAACCAAATATTTTACCCATTCAGTTTATATTTTGTGTATAAGTAAGCCTTTTTATGCTGTTTTACTGTTAATAAATGAAGTACACAATTTAAAGTGTTTTGTTTGTCGTTTAAATTCGTAGAAAATTAGGCAGATCTAGCGACTTGGCGAAATGGCCAAGAGATACACGCCAAGTGCGTGTCGGAATCGCGCGCCGAGGGTTCCGTATCGCCATGCCATGGTCAGCGCCACTCACGCCATCTATGGCGTGTTTTATAAAATGCTTCATATTAGTTAAAATTCATGATTAGTTAAAATGCTTCATACTGTTTTCGGTAGATGGCGCGCATAAACTTTTTAGTTTCTTCTATGGGAACCCCGTGATTTTATTTTACGTTTTCTTATTTTTATTATTTGTTTGTATATCGGCCATAATAACACATATTCTGTAAAAATTTCAACGGGCTACCTATTACGGTTCAAGAGATACAGCCCTACATACATACTAATAAAGATATCGGTTACGCGGTACACTAAAGCCTAGTTCACATTAGTAGAGTTAGCGGTAGAGTGGACTACCTACTATTTTGCCCTACTAACTCTACTCTACTGCTTTCGGTAGAGTAGCCGTCCACACGCAAAAGTAGGGTGGTAGAGTAGGCAGTGTAAGATAAAAGCACTCTTTAATAAATCTTTCTGGTGTTTTGCTGGGGGAAATTACTTTAGCTCTCGAAGAAGAACAGAACAAAAGGAAACGAATATGGACTCGAGGTTGGATCAAAATGAGAGAAACGCACGGAGCGTCTGCACTCCTTTTGAGAGAACTCGCTGAATAAACAATAAATTAATAAGGTAGGTAGGTAGGTTGCCGAAACAAATTGCCGGCGCGCACGCAGGTGCGCGAGGGCGAGCTGTGTTGTCGGTTGGGCACGGCGCGCTATCTAAGTATTTAGTCAAAACGTGTCCACACGCGGGCGAATGGCCGGTAGAGTAGAGTAGGCGGGTGGTGGGGGTAAAAGTAGTAGAGCTACTCTACCACCGTGCTATCTACTCTACTCTACCAAATTCTAGTACTCTACCGATTGCGTCTACATTGGTAGAGTGAGGGGGCTATTTAGTACCCGCCTTACTAGCTCTACCGCTAACTCTACTAATATGAACTAGGCTGAGATACTCTACCACCGTGCTACCCGCTCTACTCTACCAAATTCTAGTACTCTACCGATTGCGTCTACATTGGTAGAGTGAGGGGCTATTTAGTACTCGCCCTACTAACTCTACCGCTAACTCTACTAATGTTAACTAGGCTGAGCTGCTCTACCACCGTGCTATCCACTCTACTCTACCAAATTCTAGTACCTACTCTACCGATTGCGTCTACATTGGTAGAGTGAGGGGGCTATTTAGTACTCGCCCTACTAGCTCTACCGCTAACTCTACTAATATGAACTAGGCAACGATCGGGCCACACCGCCCGCCCGCGCTCGCGCGCCCCCCAGACTGGTCTGTTTCAAAGCTCCTTGGCTTAAAGGCCACTTAGGAACTTTTGTCGGCGATTGTCGATATAACGCGTATGTAAACAAAAACTTTATTAGGTATAATGTAGGTATAACAGAGGCAAAATCCTAAACGAACGTGTGACGAATATTGATGGCGGCAGGAGGGATGTGGGAAGCCATTTCATTAAAACACTGGCCATGTTAATAGCTGCAAAATGGGCTGAGCGAAACGATTGTTTGCTTATGGGGCATTGGGGCATTGACTTTCGTGAGCTAGACGAGCAATTAGCATACATACCCGTGTAGCAGTTTTGGTGGCAGAATGGTGACGCGTCCATCAGTGAGTTTGCCCCAATCAATTGGATAAAACTGGTCATTTGGGGAAGCATTTTGGGAGTACAATTTGATTGTATACTTAACTCAATTTTTTTAACTGTGCACTTCGTGCTGTGAAAGTCGTTAGGTTCTCAGCCAGCACTGAATGCACTCTCCGCTTACTTCCTCACCTCTCCGTCGACGCCTATCAGTACGGTTTGCACTCCGAACTGATTAGGCGTCGGCGGTGAGGTGAAGAAGTAGGTACCTAGTGTAATTACGACACGACACAACGTAACCGTCTTTAAACCTACCGAAGTCCGGAGTCCGGCACACGAACCTAACACCTAAATAGAACCTTTCGATACGCGGCTCGGGCACCAAAACACCTAAATTAGACCTTCGGTCCGAGCTGGGCACCTAGGTCTGGTTTCTCAAAATTTTTTCGCCGAGAAATTGCTACTCGCGATAGCATTCACTTCGTCGGCATTCACGAAGATCGTGTCTCAAGGTGGCCAACTGTCACGGATTCTGCGGGACTATCCCACAATAGCAGTTGTAATCCCGCATTGCAATAACTAATAGAATAGTCCCGCAAAACGTCTAATGCGTCCCGCAAGTCCCGCATTTTCAATTCTTCCAATTCATTCAAAAATTGCCTGGCCATCGTCCAATACTTTCTTTGTTTGATTGCCAGGGACGAACGCACCTACTGAACTAGTATTTTCGTTGATTCGCCTTATGGAAATTGATAAACTCGTCACTAAAGTTGAAAAATTAAGTGCAATGCTTGTTGTAAAATTTATTATGGGCAGTTATGAAAACTTTTATTTAGGACATTCGGGGGGGTACTAGGCAAAAGCACTTCGTATTTCCCTAACCATACCCATATTTCAAGTAGTTTAACTATAATTTATATGCCTATAGTTGGGTAAAGATTCAAGGTATAATGTGATTACGTTATTTTTAATTTAATCTTATAAATTCCCTTAAAAATATGTGGTTGAAAAGTGGTAAAATCGTTCAAAAATGCCTTTGCTATTTCCCTCGCCATTTTTTACAAATGCACCTAATACGAAAAATGCACCAATGAGCTTAGAGTCAATAAGACTAAGGCCCACTTGCACCAACACGAGTTTAGAGTTAAGTAGCGAGTTATGGATTTAAACGCGGTTCCCACAGTCAACGGGTGCTAGCTTAACGAGTTAAACTGGTTTATATCTTAAATTCGTGTTGGTGCAAGTGGGCCTAAGAATCATCTAAATAAATTTAAACGCTTACAGAATAAATGGTTTTTCACTGAACTATCTTTGAACATTCTAAATGGGCCGTTGCCGTGCGCGAGCGTTTTTTGTATGGACGTATTTGTAACGATAGTAGCAAATGCATTTTCGAACGTTTTCACCACTTTTCACCCACTTATTTTTCAGAGAATTTACAAGATTATATTACAATAATCTATCACACAATTATACCTTGAATCTTTACCTAACTATAAACATATAAATTATAGTTATATCTATTGAAATATGGCTATAGTTCGGATAATATGATGTGATGTTTTGCCTAGTACCCCCCCCTTAACCAAAACCCAGAATTGAGAAATAGGATTTTAAAAATAAATGATAACTTCAGTAAGTGCTCCGACACACCCTCAGTCCTTCACACTCATCATCAAGAATGTCCCGCATTGACTTTTCATGAAGTGAAGTAAAGAGGAGGCACAATAAGGCGGCCTTATTATGTCTTCTCTTCACACAAGCAAGCTCTATAGTTCTGTTCTGGTTCAATGTTCAGACACGGGTGTTCTGTGCTTCGGAGCGAAGTCGTGGACGTGGGAAGGAGCGTCTGTGGAAGAGCTGCGCTCGCCAGTCGCCGCTCGCACGGCGCACCTGTGACCCACCGCGCGCCAGCGATTTGTTAGGACTCGGGTACACGACCGATGTATCACCAACTAAACAGTTTTGAGTTGGGCATCATGACTGCCGATTTCTCTCCAACCCAACTGTTTAGTCGTTGAGGTGCGACGTTCCTTTTGCATATTGTATTGTATTGTTTATTGATCACAATTTTTTTTATGGAAACTGACACGGTTGTTGCCTACATCACCTACAGCATCCGTGATGTCAGCCCATGACACCGGGTGAACAGGGTGATATGTCAGTTCTTCCCTTCATTTAATGTCGGCTACACTGAAATGGACGGAAAACATGAACTATTTACATAGCCGTTTCTACCGACGTTACGCTCAGTGCGGTGGTATCAACCCGGCCGGGATAAACCCTACCACCTAGTAAAGTAAGAAGGGAAGGGACTACAGTTTAACGAGGAATCAGAACCACAGTCAGCCTCCAACGGTTGAGCGCTTACCCATCCAAGTACTGACCGCGCTCAGCGTTGCTTACGACAGTCGACCGACCGCACCACTGAGCTACCACCGAGGCTGACAAATTCATATGGAAGTTCTAGACTGCACGTTTGAACTTGTCACAATTTGTTCTATTTGTTCTATCAGGTTCGATTACACCCACGAAGAAGAACCGGCAAGAAACTACGCAGGGTAGGTTTTTTATACATATTTATTACAAGTATTTTAGTGACTAGCCACATAATAAATAACATGGCTTACAGTTTCTCGAAAACCCAGATTGATAGCAAGATTAACAATTTTGCTGAAAGTTCTTACTACAAAGACTTTTAATAAAATGTATCAGGTATCTTTTGTCTTTTTGTCAAAGTTTGATACGTAATTTGTATCAACTTTATGAGTATATTAAATATTCTACCAGTATAATAGTAATATTTATTTATTTAAATTATATTTAAATAAATAAATAGTAATTCTACGTAGTATAATTGTCAAAAAATAAAATCAATATATTAATATGAATACATACTCTACACTACGTATGTATTCGTTGTAGCTACCACCGTAGTACCGTACCGTGAATACCGTGATTCAGCAGGTCAAGCGCCGCCGCCGCCGCCCGCCTCCTCCGCCGCGGCACCAGCCGCGCACAGTTTAATTTTACTTCAGTGTACAATATAATTTCATTCACCAACAACAGTCGTGTTTTATTATATGTCGCACAATAGATGTAGCAAACCACACCTTAGTGCAGAGTAGGTTGGCGAATTTGGCGATTGAGTGAAAAGTCGGCCGGCGGCCGATTAAAAAGTTGGCCGCTGTAGGCGCTGTACAACTTTTTAGTTGTAGGTAGCTGTTGTAGTTGTAGTAATCTTTTTAGTTGTAGGTACCAACTTTATAATTGAGTCGTGGAGAGTCGGTACCAGCCAAAGAGGTATTATACGCTAGTACATAATTCCTCTTTGGTGCCAGCCAACCAAGCAGTTGAGTTGGCGTCGTATAGCCACCCTCGTCTTTGCATATAGGTATTTTGGAAGTTTTTTTATTACGACTCAACAGTTTAGTATTAGGAATCGGTCGTCTACGCGAGCCCTTATAGGTTACCTACAAATCGCTGCCGCGGGCGCATGGCCCCTGCCCCTCCCCGCCTCCTCCACCGCGCCGCATCGTGCGTCGGTCGCGTCATCGTGGGATTGCTTCTGAAGAAAAAAAGCTTCTCTATGGAATGTGCGAATGCAAGCAAGCTTCCTAAACTAAAAATAGCCCGGCGCGAGTTGAAGTGGGGCGCACGCGCGCGCTCTGTGCCGCGCCAGTGATGCTAAGATGACTTCGCAACTTCTCTCGTACCGTCGTCCTTACGTACGTGAAAGTACTGGCAAAGGGCCAAGTGATGCACACATTCGCGAAATATGAAAGGAGCACAATCGGCGTTAAATGAGACTTGGGCGTCACGAATGCATTCCGCAGGTCTGATCAGAGATAATAAATTTATATTGGTAGGCACGTGATGGCGATATTACACGGTTCAACCAAATTGATTCAATGTGGTTGAAAGAGAAGTGAAAGCTATTGCTGTTTACAAGTATCAAGTGAACTGAAAAGTGAACCATTCAATGCACATTGCTCAAGAAGAGTCTTCGCAGGAGGTAGCGTACCAACCATCACCGCAGCGATCAAGATTGAACAGCGAGTGAACCGTTCAAAGCGTGTGTTTACACGTTCAACTCTCATTCAATCGCATTGAACGTTGAACGGCAAAAGTGAAAATATTGAGCAAGCTTTCAATGCGATTGAACGCGGTTGCCCGTGATTGAACATCCAAATTGAAAGGCAGAAGTGAGCCGTGTAATATCACCATGAGGACCGCTATACTTACTTACAGAACTGCCTACTCACTGCCGGAGTTGAGAACGCCTAGTCTTATTATTTTATTAGAGGAACTTTACTTCGTACTAGGTAGGCAGGTACGTGTACGTGTGTTCACACGGATCTGCCTACCGTCTGTTCATTCTGCACATGGTGCGGTGCGCCGTGCGCGCAGCCGCGCACGCATGGTGACGGGGAGAGGAGAGGACGGGAGCGGCGCGGCGAGGAGGCGGCAATGATCTCGCTTCGCTCCTTCCTCGCGAGACGCGCAGTCCGCGGCCGTCCTACTCGTGCTCTATTTATTGCTCGGCGAGACGCGAGCCGAGTCGGCGGAGAGAGCGCGCTCCTGTGCAGTTTGGAGCGATGAGGACTCGCGGAGCGCTGTGGCTGCTGGCGGCGAGCTGGGCGCTGCTGGCGTGCGGCGCGGGCGGCGAGGCGGATGACGCGCGGCTCGACCGCCTCTACCTGAAGCTGGAGCGACTGAACGCGCTGGAGGCGGCGGAGGCGGGAGCGGTCGCGGCCGACGACGGCGCCGAGTGGAGCGAGCGGCAGCTGGAGCTGGTGGCGGCGCTGGCGGCGGAGCAGCCCGACCTGCGCTCCGACCAGCTGGAGGAGCTCCTCGCCGACCTACGTGACGTGCACGCCGACCGACCGCTGCCGCCTCCGCCGCCGGCGACTTCACCCACGCCCGCCGACACCGGCTCCGACGCTGAACGCGACCGCGCGCCCGACTATTTCGATGACGACTGGCACGTTAGTAACTAAACTATACCACACATATACCTATACTAAACACATAATTTTGTTCTGACTACCCACTTGCTGCCATAGATACTAAATATATAAACAACGAATCATATATAGAGTAGAACCAAGTTTCTCGCGTATCAATAAAAAAAAAAAGAAACCCGCGATATTCGCGGTGCAGGTTTTCAGGGGGTTGCGATCAAATTAACTATAGTGCAAACTATAAAGTAAAACCCGGTCAAATGTGAGTCGGGTTCGCGCTAGGATTCCGAATTGAATGAAAGAATACACCATCTATTAACCGACTTCTTAAAAAAAAGGATTACCTTTGCCTATCCCAAAAAAGTATTGCACAATATTCGTATACATGTTAGTCTATGTACCTATAGGCTTCTAAACAGGTATTCCAAATTTCGTATGTTTGTCCATGAATTTCTCGGAAACTAGAAATCGAACTGACATTAGAGTATCTTCAAACTTAGGGAACAGTGCAAGTTTCATCAAAATCGGTTCAGTAGTTTTTAGGAGATATTGACTGTTAAGTTTGTACCGATCACTGGAATTTAAAACTGTTTTAAAAAACATTGCACCGACTTAAAAAAACGACTAGAACTTAAAAGTGTTAAATAATAATATTTTGATTCGTATTCGGACCCTTGAGTTAGAAGCGGTACAAAAGCACACCTGAAAATTTATAGATAGATTGATGATTGAGGACCCCTCTTGTGCTTTTGTACCGCCTCAACTCAAGGGTCCGAATATGAATCAATACTATTATTTAACATTTTTAAGTTCTAGTCGTTTTTTGAAGTCGGTGCAATGTTTTTTAAAACAGTTTTTTTATAAATGATAGGCACCTACATAACAATGACATAACACAAAATGTATTGTGTGGTACGGAATTATTCAGTGCGCAAGTACGACTAGCAGTTGGACGGTTGTGAATGTGTGATGTGAATGTCGGCAGGACGCGGAGGAGGACTACGCCATGGACGACGAGGAGGGCGTCGCGGAGGGCGAGGAGGAGGCGTGGGTGGACGCCGAGGTGCAGGAGGGCGGGGAGCGCTTGCGGGCGGCCGCGCTGCAGCACTGGCTGCGCGTGCAGCGCGCCGCGCGCTGCGCCGAGCCCGCGCCGCGCGTCCTCTGCGCGCAGGACGTCCACCCGCACGCCGGCAAGGTGTACCTGCCGCAGTGCGCCGTGCTGCACCGCTGTGGCCGCGACGCCGGCTGCTGCCACGACGCCGCGCTCGAGTGCGCGCCCCTGCCGCGCCACATACGCCTCGTCCGGCTGCCCTTCTACGTGAGTCTACTTCTACTCTCTCTACTCTACCCATACTCTACCTCCACTCCACTGTCGCGCTGCCGAGACCCGCTCCGCGCGTTCTCTGCGCGCAAGACGCGCACCCGCACGCCGACAAGGTTTATCTGCAGCAGTGCGCCGTGCTGCATCGCTGAGTTTTCGTAAATAGTTGAATTGTATGCCATTTAGGAAAATTTTTTTCTTCGCTCTTTTTTTTCGGAAATGTTTAATAATTACACAATTTTTGTCCGGTGAAATAGTTCTCGGCTATGTTTGTGAGGGAACTCGTGAGCACACTTCCATTATACTCGCTGCAAAAATAAAAACCCACCTTTTGGCTTCGCCGTGGTCGGGTAAAAATGAACTTCGGACTCGCAACTGGAAATACGAATATCTACGAATATCTCTAACTACACCGACGCGCGCCCACCACTACACCTCTTAACTCACCGCGCAGTAATATCTATTCTGTGGCGCAGGTGCTGACGGTCGGCAGCAGCGGCAGCACCAATTCGGAGGAGAGACTTCCCTTCCTCAATCACACTCGGTGCGGCTGCATGAACCGCACGGCGGCCGCGGCGGCGCGCGCGCTGTCAGCCGCGTCGCCGCCGCTAGCCTCGTGGCCTGTCGCCACGGCGCCGGCTCCTCCGCCGCCCGCCACGCGGAGCCCGACCACGCGGAACCCGACGACGCTCAGGGCGGACGCCGAGACGGAGGTGGAGGCGGCGAGCGGCGACGACAGCACGCGGCGACCACACCTGCTGCGCGCCGCGCCGCCGGCCGATCCAGTCACGCGGGAGCCAAGCGCCAAACTCTCTCGCAGGTAGGTTAGAGGTTTTACATTACTTCTGACCGACTATCTAACATCAAGAAAGTGTAAAGGGAGGCCCCTTCAACAGTAGTCAACAGACATGCACGACTAAATCTAAGAAGAACATATTCAAAACTTGTTCTGACACAAAAATAAGAAGACAGACAGACTGAGATGTCAGACATATAACATCCCTCCTTTCTTGTAAACTTCGTAGGCAACTTATTATGTAATCCATGTATGTAATATCATTTCTCGTAGGACTCGAAACGACGATATTGTTTACCGCCGCTCGTGCCGAATCCGGGCCACTTAGGGCGGCTTCACACGAGCGTTTTTTAGACGCTGCGTCTGTTTGGCGACTAGCGTCTGACTGACAAACGCTTTAATTTAATTTGTATGAACGCTTCACACGAGCACGCACCCGACTCGACGCACGCCATGTATCAGATTCCCCGCGACGCACCGCGACGGTTTGGCGTGTTTATCAGCCGCATATCACTTCAAACGGGGCGTGCCACAGAACAGGGAAGCGCGCGCCGCGCCGCCGGCCCCCTTAGCGGGCCGGGCGCGCGCTTCCCTGTTCAGTGGGGCGTGCAGCCGGCATGCCACGTGCGGCTGAATGCAGGTGCGCGGGTGGCGCGCGAGGGGCGTGTACGCGGCGCTTGCGCTACAAAATTTTCTGTATTTTCTATAAGCACTACCCTCGAAGCAGCACTTCCTCGTCAGAATCCATTTTTGCGAATGATTAGCGAAAAGCGCGGGAGACGGTTGCAAGCATTCCCTGCGTGCGCGCGACGACTACGCGGTCCGCGGTTGTCGCGATCGCGACCACAACGCGCGTCGACGCAACGACGTGCCGACTCCGCCGCTAAACTCCTAAAAAACGTCGCTGCTAAAAACGCTCATGTGAAACCTCTCAGAGTTCGTAGTGAAATTGTACTTAGGCGTGGCGTGAGTGATAGGCAATGATATTATACGTTAATTAAAAAGGAGGTAGATAGGTTATACGAGCTCCCAAAGCGGCACATTAATACCAAGACAATTGTCGTGCTAGAAGTCAGTCTCGCACCAACGACCAACGACACGCGTGTTCAGAGTTCAGACGTGCGTCGTCCTTCCTAAGTATTTATCGTTATACCAACCGCCGGCGCCACTGTACAGTGGCCGGCGGCGCGGTCTATCTAATTCAGTGGAAATTCGTCAGCCGCGCGAAACATACCTACACGCTCGCCTACGCAACTGCGCGAAGCTGCAAAACAATAATCACTTTACACTCGATCGTTTAGGTACATTTTCGGACGCGGCGATTGGCGACGTGAAGCAGTAGGCTGTTAAAGCCGAAGGTATGGAACTTTTTCTATGGAGTGATTTATCTGTTACGAAGTAACTATTAAGTAATCTGTGCCGCAGGTGCAGTTGCCCGCGCGAGTTCTCGGCGGCGGAGGGCGTGGGTGACGGCGCGCTGCAGGCGGAGGAGGAGGCGCCGCCGTGTGCGTGCGAGTGCCGCGAGCGGCAGCGCGACTGCGCACGTCTCGCCAAGGGCAAGGAGCACTTCGGGATACGCGACCGGCTCTGCATCAACCGCGGCCAGTGCGCGCCGCCGCGCTGCGAGTTCGGCCTCTACAACCGCGCGCTCGGCCGCTGTCCGAAGCGCCGCGACCCGCCCGAGCCGACCGCGCGCCACCGCTTCACCACTCGCCTGCTGCCTCTAGTAACATAATAATTGTACCGTCGGCACTCCTAAAGCTCCTAAGCTGATTCTAGTCGTTCAGCTTAGCTTAAAGCTTAAAGGCCGATTTACATTATCTTAGGCTCAATCCACACTGGGACGGCAGCGGCGCGGCTCGGCCGGCGCGCCCTTTCGGTGTGAAATAATTTTAAACTTTATCTATATACTTAAAAAGACCAATATCGCTTGAAAAGTTCTAAAAGGTCGAGCGGCCGCGCGCGGCGCCTCGCGCAGCCGCCAGCGTCCGCGCCCGTGGCGGCGCCGGGCGCCCGCGCGCTTCCCGCTCTCCCCGCTCTACTCACCTACTCGACTCTAACATAGGCACGCGGGCGGCCACGCGCGGCGACGCGAGCCTGCCGCGCCGGCGCCTGCCGCGCCGGCGCCTGCCGCGCCGGCCACTGCCGCCGCCGCCGCCGCTGCCGTCCCAGTGTGAATAGAGCCTAAGGCACAATTGCGCCAACACGAATTTAGAGCTAAGTAGCGAGTTATGGATTTAAACGCGGTTCCCACAGTCAGCGGGTACTAGCTTAACCAGTTAAACTTATTTATATCGTTAAATTCGTGTTGGCGCAATTGGCCCTTAGTCACTAGCTCTTTTTTTTAAATTTTTTTTATGGAAACTAACACGGTTGGCTACGTCACTTACAACATTCGTGATGTCAGCCCATAACAGCGGGTGAACTTGGTGCCACGTCAGTGCTTCCCTTCGGTCGTGCCGGCTACACTGAACTGGACGGAAAACACAAACTATTTACATGGCCGTTTCGACCGACCTTTCATTCAGTGCGGTGGTATCAACCCGGGCGGGCTAAACCCTAGCACCTAGTAATATAAGAAGAGATTCATATCCCTTAGTCGCCTTTTACGACATACACGGGGAGAGATGCAGTGGGGCTATTCTTTTAAAGTATCAGCCACACACGGTACATTGCCCGGTAGTCGGTCGGTACACGACTCTTGCCCGCGGCTTCTCTCGCGGTAGACTCGGTTTAATAGCAAATTCGGTTCAAACGCAAATATGATAAATAAACGATCGCTTCTCTTATTTCTCTCTCCCTCCCTACCCCTCCTTCCCACCCTCGCCTCTTCCCCCTCCCGCCCCCTCCCCTCAGTCCTCTCTCTTCTCCATCCGGCGGCGGTTGTTACCACCGCACTGAACGAAAAGTCGGTCGAAACGGCTATGTAAATACTTCGTGTTTTCCGTCCAGTACCCTAATCACGAGATTTAACCTACTACGCTACGCCGTGTTCTCCGCATCATTTTGTATGGAGAAACGAAGTTCGAAAATCTATCACTAGAGGCGCTGCTCCGTTTCTCCATACAAAATGATGCGGAGAACACGGCGTAGCGTAGTAGGTTAAATCTCGTGATTAGGGTACAGTTCAGTGTACCTATGTAGCCGACATGAAATGAAGGGAAGCACTGACACCGCGCCTACTTCACCCTGTGTTATGGGCTGACCGTGTTGTAGGTGATGTAGCCAACCGTGTCAGTTTCCATAAAAAAAACCTCACATTCTAGTGCTAATAATGCAATCTCTGCACTAATATATAATGTAAACCTATAATGTAAAGAATGGCCTTTAGGCTGATAGTATAGTCAGCTTACCTTAAAACCGCGTTCACACAAAGTTCGCTCGCACAAAGCAGTTTTGATAACTGTTTGGACCACAGAACAACGATCGGGCCACACCGCCCGCGCAGACTGGTCTGGTTCAAAGCTCCTTGATTTGGACTCTACTGATCGTGGCAACATCGACCAAAGCGCAGCACTTGTTACGTCGGCGTCCAATCAAAGTGGACTTGAACGGCGCTCAACTTTTCAAAGTTCACTTGGATGAAACAAAATGGCAACAAGAGTGGTACCTCTCGCTATAAAAGAAAGGCAGAAAGGCATAATTGAGGCAGTAGCCGTGGACGTGAGGCTCAAAAACTACAAGATTACGGATGCCCTCTTCTAACTACTGTTTAGCAAGAAGTCTGTCTGGTCCGACATCTTTCGAACTTGAATGCTTGAAGAATAAAACGCATCCAAGTGAACTATGATGCGTCAACAAAACAAAAAATACTTTGTAAAATCTACTTTGTCAAATATACATACATACATACATACATATCACACACGCTGAATCCCGATAATCGGGGTAAGCAGAGTAATCGGTGTTGTGCTGCAAGTACTCTGGTCAATTAGAGCACAACACCGACCACCACGTTTCGCAAAGTATACGAACAAGATTAAATCGATCAAGCAGCAAGTAAGGCACGAAGACCCACCTGCTGCATGACTCGGTGGAAGTACCGTGCCAAGGTGAGAGGTGGCGAGGCTGTCGCCCTTTAGCACGGCATCTTGTCCTTATCCCTTAGTCGCCTTTTACGACATGCATGGGGAGAGATGCAGTGAGGATATTCTTTTTAAGTACCGGCCCCACACAGTACTGTCAAATATACCTACTGTGTAAAAGCTATTTACTTGGTAAAAGCTAGGTACTTTGTAATAGCAACTTTGAGCGACTTTGAGTGTTAGCTAACAGAGTGTGACCTGTATCTTTGCTTGTTATTATGTAAGTAGGTAATATACACCAAGAGACAGATGCGCTATCGTAGGATTACTATGATTAATATGTTGAAGTAAATAATATACCTAATGAAATGAATGATGTGCGTATCTAACAAGCGCATTTTCGCCAGTGCCGTATTATACAGACTGTTGGAACGGCCAGTAGGTACATAATTTCGTCAGCGCAATCATGTTTTTCCGAGACAAAAAATTGAATACAGTTTTTCTCTAAAGTGTCTAGTTTTGGAGATATAAATTTTTTAAATTTATGTTTTCGTCAAGTGAAATTTGACGAGCGCGGTGGGAGTGTGCTGGCGCGGGAACGGTTACACTAAATTAATCAATTTAGTTTGTATGAAAACTGTAACTTTTTATTTATATGGAATTAAAAGGAAAAAGCTTATTTTACTTTTTCGTTACTATTGATCCCTATAATAAGTAGTGGCCGTTACAACACCCTGTAGGTATATTGAATCATTGGCAGAACGTGCTGCGCCTCTATGCGACTTAGTGTGTGCGTGTGTGTGTGTGCGACTTAGTGCTAAAATTATCTACCACCTAGGTAATAATATTGTACTATAGAAAGTAATGTACTTAGTATATTTAAGTAAAAAGTTTTCTAATAAGTAGAAACATAATTCGCAAATCAAATTATTAAATAAATATTTAAATGTTGTGAATTACCTCGAAGGTAGGTAGAAAGTAGGTACTAGGTATATTAAAAGGACTAAAATGTACTGCAAGGTGTAATGTACTTATTTAAGTTAAAATAAAGCTAAACAAATAGAATGAATGTAATTGTGGTGGTTTTAATTTTGAACTAAGTACTATCCGGCACGTAACTTGGCCTCTGTGCGAGAGGGACGGCGTTATACGCATGCGATCGTTGGTACCTATAACGCTGTCCCGCTCGCACAGAGGCCAAGTTACGTGCCGGGACGTATACCTTGCACCAGTTCCGCTCTCCTTCTTAGTCGCCTTTTACGACATGCATGGGGAGAGATGCAGTGGGGATATTCTTTTGAAGTACCGGCCCCACACGGTACGGTATGTACGGTACGTAATAGGTATGTTATATTGTGTGGCGGTACGGAACCCTCGGTGTCCCCCCTCTCCCCCTTGGCTCGAATGGACTCCTACCCGCGATGCTCCTACCCTACCTAACTAAATTGAAGCAACTCTAATGCTTAGTTTAGACTTGAATGCTTAGGTGCCAGTAGACGTGCGAGTCTACTGTAGTACCAGACCAGTTACTTTCCTGCAGCTACTGTACTGTTTATACTATTATACGAGTTACTGTAAAATTATGCAAGCTATATGATCATGCGAGCTATTTATGGCCTTTCAACACCATCTCTGTGCGAGTAGCTCGCTATGGACGTCGCTTCAAGTTAATCGCCAGCCAGTGAGCAGTGCATCAGTGGTCACCAGCGCGTGTTTACATGATGCCAGCTTCTGATGATGAGTTAGCAACTCATTCATCAGAAGCTGGCACCATGTAAACACGCGAGTCACTCAACATTATTTCACGACAGTAACTGGGCTCAGCAGCTGTCTACTGGCCGGTTAGGAGCTGGCGCCGTGTAAACAGCCCTTAAAAGCATTTTTTTTTTTTTTGTTTTATCCATTTTTTTGGGATAGGCAAAGGTATTATACCATGCAGCCTTGTCTGTTGTTATTCTTTAAATTATTTATATATCGCCAATTGTTGAAATAATGAAATCGTAAATGGATGGAAAACAGTCTGTGTTGGCAAGTAAATCTTGAGTGACGCGCGGCATATTGTCAGGTGTTTTATAAATTTTCATTAATCTATCTATTAAGAATGACGTTGAAGGTCAAAAGTCGGACATTCAAAAAACAAGTGATCCAGAGTCTCATTCATATTATCTCCTTGATTTTGTACGTCGACATCATTAGAACAGTGTGGGCAGACGGCAGAGTTAATAATATTCATGCGATGAAGATGGGCTATAATACATCACAGCACAGACTATAATATAGTGGAAGAAGGGGGCGTACGACACCTGGAAGCCATTGTCGTGCCTGCTGTTCCTGCGATCCTACTCCTTCGCCCGGAGCGAACCAATAGAAGCCGATATTCGTTTGGTCGGTAACTTGTTAGCTCAGTGGTAAGCATGTAGGGTTGGACCATGGGTTCGAATCCCACCGAATCTTTTTGGTTTTTTTTTTGCTTTTTTTTTCTTTTTTAAGCAATGTTACGGTGTTTAAATTGTTTTAGGGCGTTTAGTTTTTTTTATAACCACCTAAGAATTATTTTCGGAAATACAAACTTGTAACAAAAACGACATGCACCGCCTCCGCGACGCATCTTCTATATATTAACCCTGGTTATTTTTTTTTTAAACCACCAAAACATCATTTATTTATCACTTCAAGGAGAGGTTCCGCAGGATCGCATGAACAGCAGGCACGACAATGGCTTTCAGGTGGCGCACCGAAGAAGGGGCGAAATTAGGCTATATTATAGCCTAATTTAGCCACTTCTTCCACAATTAGGTACCGCAAACCAACCCATTGTTTGGAGAATTTTCATACAAATAAAATACAATAGAATCCAATACTAAATTTAACAATTTAAAAAAAAAAAACCAAAATTCTATACTGGCGTCTGTCCCCAAATTTGGTGACAGTAAGTGTCCGCGGACATAAGCACAGATTACTTAATAGACATAAGAGTCTAGTCTTGTCTAGTTCTAACTATTTACATTTGGTTTGGATTAATTCCTTCGCTTCTCTCTCTCGCACTAGGAGCAAATTTATGCAGATTGTATCTTCTTTAGTGTTGGTGAAAAAATTAACCCTTTGCAACTGAAATGAAAAAGAGTTGACGAGTTTTATTTAGGCTTGCTTGACACGGTATATACGAGTACTAATATCACTCGACTCGACTAGTTCGGCCTAGTAGTATTATATTCTTTGAGTTCGGCAGTAGAATTATATTCTTTCAGTTCGGCAACTCTAGAGCTAGAGGAAGTAATGGCGGAATGACCTGTCATTCAAGCAAAGAGTTTTCATTCAAGCGACTAATAAAAAAGAAGTGACTGGACTGACATGTATTCTAATCTTTGACTGACATAAATAAAATAAATAATTATTGTGCTTGCGTGCCGTGCGCATACTATATTCTTTGGTTCATGCATACAACAATTTACAACACAACATGTACGTAATGTTTCACGCGCGACTTGGGCCCCAAACTGCCGCCACCTGACGCCTCCTGATTCGTCCGCTGGGCGACATGAGGCTCGTCCTGCTCGGCGCGTGCTGCGCGCTGCTGGCCGGAGAGGCCGTCGCGGTCGGCGTCCTTCCCGCGCGCCTCAACTCCTCCGACTATCGAAATGCAGTGCAGCGGTCGGCCCGGGCTCTCGCGGCGGAACTGCGCTCGGCTGCCACCAGCGAGCTCGGTGCCGCTTTGTTCGACGCGGCGCCGCCGACGCCCGCTGACGCCGCGCCGTCCGCCCCCCCTTCCGACGTCGAAGAGCTACTGAACGACATCGCTAATAAACTAAAATCGAAACTCACGTCGGCGATCAACATTCTGCTTGACATGAAGAAAATCGTACTAAATAAAACGGACACTCCGTCGTTCACTTACCCGTGCCCGCTCATTTCTATCAGAAAAGCCGCGTACGCGATATCCGAGTCCTACGAGTCGTCCCGGGCTGATTCCCGGCCGAATCTGGAGAAGTCGACACCGAAGTGGTCCGGCCGCTTCCGCGACCTGAAGGTGAGGCGCCAGTACTTTCTGTCGGAGGTCGACTACGCAACGGACACGGACTGCGGCGCCGCCCCGCACGCCGCCGACGATCTGCGCCAGCTCTACCACCGCACCGTACAGCCCGAGCCCAAATTGGTCATCTTTCTCATCAACGGGTCGGTCAGTCCGAAAGCGCTTCGTATCGCACTCGCCATCGTAAAGGAGACGATAAATGTCTTACAGCCGACCGACATGTTCATGTTCAGGACGACCGGCGGTGACTTTTTCACTTTCGAGGACGCGTGCACGGGCGCGACTACTCCGCTCGCCAATGCCACCGACGACAACAAGCTTCTCCTGCACGAACACGTGCAGCATACGGAGCCGAGCGCCGTGCGCGTACACTACGAGACTCTACATCGACAGATTCGACTCCAGCTGCGCGAACTCCAGCTTCCCAAGCGGGTGCTTCTGATGTTCCTAACGGACCGACGGACCCCAGAAGCGGTCAGTTCGTTGACGAACAATCCCCTCGTCGGTGACGAGCGAAAGATCTACGTGGCCGTGGGGTTTATCGTCGAGGGAAATCACTACTCACCGAACAGCTCGCTCAGAATACACGGAGAGAGACTCGGCAACGATGCGGTGAAGTTCGACGTGTTTCCGGAGATGAGCGCGGGTCAGGTGGCCACCGCCGTGCTGTCGCTTCTGCCGCAGAAGCGGGAGGAGCGGGTGATCGCGGGGGCGCCATACTGGGAGCCCACACGGCGAGACTTCATGGTGCCGGTGCTGCTTCGCGTGCACCGCGGTGTCCTCGGTCTCGACCTATACTGGAGCGACCTCGCCGAGGATATCACCTACTTAAAGCGCACTGTCACCAAGCGGAGAGCGTTTGTCATGGACACGGCGGGAACTGTTCTCATGCACTCGTATTTCCCCAGACCGGAATTGTCAACGGAAAAAATTAAATTCACAAGTTTGGAATCTGTCGAAAACTATGATTTTATCCATCAGGTAAAGCTTCAAATTCTCGCACCTCCAAAGTTCGTCGGTCACTTTATCGCTACGGTAACAAATGTCACAAAGTTGACGTACTCGTGGAGGTGGGTGCGAGATCTGTTTATCGTGTGCGTGGTGACGGAGCAGGGTGAGCCTGTCGCCGTCAGCAATGTGACCGACCACTTCTACACGACGCGGAGCTCTCGCGACATCTTGTACCACCGCCTCGACTTGTTCCCTCCCAAGACCGGCAACGTCTGTCGACACTTCAAGCAGATTGCGACCGTGGACCAGGGCACCGTGTATCTCTCCCCCTCCAGCTTCCAGTCTCCGTTCTCTTATCTACACGACATGAACGATGGCCAGGAAACTGCACTCACATACATGCAAAACTACCTCGCATACTTGAAGGGAATCGCATTCAGATTTCTGTCCAATCCCGGCTTAAAAAAAGAGATTAGAAACGACGTGGGCCTTCTAAACTCCATCTTGACATACTTCAAAAGACAGCACATGCAGGGCCCTTACACTAAGTACATTGTGCGTAGGTACGCCGTGGCGGAGAGCGGTGTCCTCGTAATGTTTCCCGGAACCGTTCTAGAATACGACTACGAACCCGTGAGACGGCCGTGGTACACGAGCGCCCTCGATAACATCGGAAAGATTATTCTGTCCCCGCCAAATTTGGACGTAGGCGGTGCGGGATACGTAGTATCGGTATCTTGCGCGCTACAATCTAAAAATTATCCATTCATGGTGGTATCGATGGACGTAACGATGGGCTTCCTCTACAAGATGCTGGTGGACAGTTTTCCTCACTGTGTGCTGCCGTATGTCAAGTGTTTCATCATGAACGAGCGCGGGTACCTGGTGTCGCACCCGGGGCTCATGGACCCCAACAGCTCGGGCCCCGTCGAGCAGCAACACATCACGCACATGGAGTCGCTGATCGCCATCGATATGCTCAACCACAAGGGCTTCGTTACCAAGCGGCACTGCAACAACTTCTCCGATCGAACGATTCAACGCTTTTACCAGTTCAACACCTCGCTCCCCAACGTTCTGTCGAAAGTCGTATCGGGCGACCACTGCGTCCACTATTACATCGCCGCAATTCCAGGGACAAACGCTTTCGTCGGTGTAGTGAACGCAACCTGCAATCTTGGTGCATTCTGTCCCTGCAGCATGGTGGACCGTCTGTGCCTCAACTGCAGACGCATGGAGCAGAACGAGTGCGAATGCCCTTGTGAGTGCAGCTCCAACGCAGACTACTGCTCCGCCGATGCTGAAAGAGCTCCCACCTTCAACATCACCGACATCCCTCTCTGCGGGGCCGTCCCCGAGAGCAATCATCACAAGTCGCACTACTTCTACAACTTCGCCGAGAACTTGAAGCCCTGCTTCGATTTTCATTGTGAGAGCTACGGGAGTCACCAGTCGTGCCTCGGGGTGATGGGGTGCGAGTGGTGCCAGCTGGACTCGGACGGGGAGACCCCGCTGGCCGCACCCTTCTGCACCTCGCAGTCGACGTGCTTCAACGGCGTGCTCGGCGCGGTGACACCGTACGGGGAGGGGACGCTCGGTCAGGTGACGCGTGAGGACGTATTCGGCTCGTACTCCGCTATCGGACCGATTGCCGGCTGCATCGTCACCGTATGTCTGATTGTTGCAATAGCCATCTACTGCTACAAGCAGAACGTGTCGTCTGGAAGCCGGCGGGAGCTGTACGCCGAGGGGCCGGCCGAGACGTGGCCGGACCGCGACCTGCAGCTGAGCCGGCTGCCCTCGGACGACCCGCACGACCACTCGGGGCAGGACAAGCTCTTGCCTGCGGCGGAGGCCGAGCCGCCCGTCTCTCCTTACAAGATACTAACCGGCTACAAGCGGCCCAACACGACCGGAGACTCGGACCACGGCTACTCGACCATGACGCCGCACGAGGACTCGGAGGCGATGGCGTTCTCGATGACAGAGCCCATCGTGATGCTCGACGAGACCAACATGTCGGACGTTAGCTGCTCTGTGTCGACGCGCCTCGGCGGCAAGCCGCGACTCAAGCCGGTCGACCTCAGCGTCACCATGTTGCCGTGCGGCAAGAACAGTATTATAGCTCCCGTCACAGTGCACCGACACATGGAGGCCTCATAGGCCTCGCCTCCTCGTCCCCCTGCGTACCTCGACGTATACAGGGTGGATCAGGATAGGTTTGAGAAACTTCAGGAATAGAAAGTACTCATTATTAGAAGAAAAAAATCCTTATCACTCAAATCGAAATTCCGTTGTTTTTTTGGTCATACAAAAGTTGGAAATTGTAATAAAAACTCGATGGACAGTGAGACTGGAGAGTGCAGTGAACTAATTCAGTCCTCTTTTTCTTTTGAGGTCATTGAACTTTCAGTGTTTGGAATTTACCTACACGCAGTTCAATCGTACTAGTTATGTATGCAACCTACCCATTTTTATTCATGAGTTAGAATTTATTTTTTATTTAATAAAGGCGGACGTTAACCATCCACCAAATCTTGAAGAATAGATTTTCACCAAAAAGTACTGTAAAATGATCGAATCTGGGAAAAAGTTTCAGAGCTTTTCATCTTCAAATATGGGCCCCTTTCGAACCCTGAAGTTTCGAAAACCTATCCTGATACACCCTGTATAGGTATACCGTTATATTGTGATATATACTCTTTCGTCTGCCAATAATGTACCTATTTTTAATTTTATTTTTAAGCTGCCACTACAGAGATTAATGTTCCGTACCTAACGACATACTGTTAACTGTTAATGTTATTTTGAACGTGTGTTTGAAATGAGCTGCTGAGTACAAACGTGTAGATACTGTGTATGTTAGTTTGTGTGCACAGGATTGTAGGGGTAGGATTTGTTTAATGTTTTATTATATGTCTAGCTGCGCCCACGACTCCGCTCACAGTAAAGTAATTCGTGGATTTTTTTTCCGACTGCGTTCAATTCCGACCCCACTGCTCGCGTCATATGAATAATGGAGCGATGCTATACAGCCTATAACCGGGCGGAGATATGTCACATTACATGGGCAAAAACCGCAAGCGAATAAATAGGTTGAGCCGTTCTTGAGTTATATATACGCGAACATACATACACACACACACAAAGGCAGACGTTTAATGTTATATTATGTATGGATAATCGTAGCGTATTTTATGAACAACTTAGGTTTTCTTCAGAAAACAACTTCGGAATCGCATAGGTGTTCATAAATATGGCCAAAATTGTTAATGTTATATGCGAGTGAATCTGAGGGCGAACAATTTTTAATGAATTTACTTGTGCTGCTGACACGGTACATTGTTTTATGAATTTGAGTATTTTTTACAAAGAAGTAAGTACTTAAGTATAAGTTAAATGTTGCTTTATTTATTGTGTTGTGACGTTGTTAAGAAAACCTTAAAGTAATTTTTTTATAAATTAGTAATCAATAAGTGCAAACGTTATTACAGCCATTTCCTACTTGTACATCACCGCTGCGCGTCGTGGTGGTAAAACTGAATTTGGTTTGTTCTGTTGGCAAGGAGTATTTTTTTGTACATATTTCTGTAAATAATTTTATTTGAACAATTTTTATTCAAGGTCACCATTTCTCATTTCAATCATTTTTAATAATTTCACTTTTAAATAAGGAAACGGTTAGTGTTTCATGGCCTACTGCCTACTGCCCTTTTTTGTATGATTCAAATGGATTGGTAAAAGTATTTTAAAGACGCTTTTGTACATGAAATGTTCTATGACTTTTTTCTTATACTTTCTTGCCAGCAAATAATGCACTTGAATGCGCATTTGCGTCTTTGTTGTTAGTGTTATTACCTAGCAATATTATTACAATAAGTTTGTACACATCTATAATCAAATATGTGTAATTAATTACTAATATCTAATAAGGTCGTGGAGTGTGAGCAGGGTTGCCAGATGTCCGGTTTTGGACCGGACAGTCCGGTTTTTGAGGCTTGTGTCCGGTCTCCTAAATAATGAAAAACCGGACACCAAAACGTCCGATTTTTTCTTCATATAATGCAAATATTTACTTTTTCAGAACATTTTAATACTAATCTTAATGTGTTCTTCGATTTTGCAGTAAGTTCGATCAATTCAACCCTTTTATTTATTACTCCCACCCATTTTCAAAAGTAAAGGTCACGAAACATTTGGTACATAAAATCAACTTATTTTGTGCCTGAAAAATCAAAGATCCTTTGATGAAAAATGTCCGGTTGTTTCAACTGAACCATCTGGCAACCCTGAGTGTGGGTATATCTGCCAATTCGCCGCACAAGTGTTCATGCGATGTGTGGTGTGTACATCAGATAAGTACAGCGGTGTCAATCCAACGACTGCACTGGTCAAGTACTGTGCTATAGAATAATTGTTTATACTTAGCTGATTTACATTTTCGGTAGCTACCAATTTTTTGGAACTTTTTTCTTCAGATCAGATTACCGTAAATGTGGCAATCTGCCAAAAAAGGGTAATTTTTGTATTGAGGGCTGCCGGCGTAACTAGCACAAATACTCGCGGATTTCAACCAATCGCCGTGTCGCGTGCATTGCCGAACGCTTTCAGATTGGTTGACATCTGTGAGTAAACGTGCGCCGGCAGCCGCCATGATGTACACTAGCTCTAGGTACGGGTGAATACCTAATTTTATAGGTAATTGTAAAGTTGTGACATCAAGTTCGGTATTAGGGAGGCCAGCCCGGGGTAAGTTTAAAGACCTTCAACATTGCTTGATGTCATTTGCTGCACAGAAATTCATACAGTGGGGTTAAAAACTGGCAAAGCTCGCCACCAGTTACGTATGACCTGGATATCTAAAGAAAGGGATTGTAAATGGCGGCGTTCCTATTGGCCTCTCGATCACACAGCCGTCTAAATAAAATAAAACAATTAATTTTTTGAAGACAACAATTTGCAAATAAAAAAATATAATATGCAAAAGAAAAAATTTGCATTTTGACTGTACCATGTCGGACGTGAGCTGCATGCATGTTTTTATCTTTATTTAAATAGGACTTTAGCCGCCTTGCGACTATGCCAGCCCCATAGTGCCTATTAAACAATTCTCTGAGAGCTAGAGATGCTTGGAAAAATGTAGTCAGTATTTTGCATCCATCAGAGGTTCAACTAATGCCCTGTGGATCGAAAAATTTTTTTTATTAATCTGTCTGTCTTTAATTCTACGATCAAAGCATTTCGTTATTATTCTATTATTAAAATTAATATTTTATGATATTAAATAAAACAGACACGCATCTTCTTCACTTCATCTTCATCAGTATCTAACGTAAAAGTAAGTAGTTTCTAGTAGTGCGGAGTAAACTCAATTATTTGTCACTAAAGAGGCTTTCTGTAAAAATATTCCACTATTTGGTGATTAAAACTGTAAAGAAAACATAGCCTTAAAATATTGCAACTTTCTTTTAATTGCACAACAAATCACAGTGGAAATTTTTAGAAGACAAATACATTGTTATTCTGATTTAATCAAGAGAACTGTCAGAACGATATTTCATTAAGTGTGGCAGCACGGTGGCGCCAATCACTTGTGGCGCCATCTGCGAATAGCTTTGAGTTTTTAACCCCTTTAGAGAACCGCAGAACCCCAGCCAGGCGCCAGTAATGACTAGTCCCCTTACACTACGGAATTTGCAGAAAACGTTTTTATTACTTACAGATTATTGTCCTAAAGTGTGTTCCAAAATAGTACAGTGTGTACTAAATTAAATCGGAAATACTATAAGCCAGCCTCGCTGTTAATAAAAACTGGCCGAACTTTTCCGAAACAAAATCAATCATAATGTGTACCAGTGTATATGAGCGATCAGATTAGGGAACCTACCAGTATGTGCTGAGCTGTGAGTGTAATCAGAGAGCAGATTTTAGGCTTCCCAAATGGGTCCTACAACTACTCTACACATGCTAATCATCAATATTAATATATTTAAATACAAATTTTAAAAACCCTCAAAGCATACTTGTAGACCGTCAGCATTGCTTGATGCAGAGCAGCGTTAGCGTTATGTATGATGCAGCTTTTGATGTGATTCTTGATGACTACTGTACATGAAGTCACACACACCGTTATGTCTAATCGGTGACGAACTCTTGAGCGCTTTGCCGTATCTATAGATTTATATCTTTGCGCTATTTGCTATAATAGCGCTCTATCGGTCTATATAGACCGCTCCAGCGTCAACGGGTTAATACAATACTGCCTTGACAAAAAACGATTTGACTCAAAGCGAATTGTATGAAGCCTAATTCCGCTCTCTGGTTAAATAAATATTTCCTGTAAGTATATTGCCAGTGCCTATTTTGATATATTTAAGGAAATTTATAAATGTGTAGTTGGAACGAAATATATTTTAAGACTGACTTTAATAATGCATTTAAAATTGTGCCGTCTAATAAAACTGTAAAATTTATTCCACTTTTTTATTGACCTGTTAAGTTGATAAAAACATATCCACTTACGTGCACACATATCCACTTTCGTGCAAGCATATCCACTTTCGTGCAAACATATCCACTTTCGTACAAACATAATCACTTTCGTACAAACAACCACTTTCGTGCAAACATATCCACTTTCGAACAAACATGTCCACTTTCGTACATACAACATATCCGAGTCATTTTCACCAACGTTGTCCCATAACGAAACACTGTAACGAAACTCTAAATATGTAACGAAATTTTATTTATAAAGTAACATTCACATGGCTTGCATTTTAATGAATAGGTAAATAAAAACACAAAATGTATTGAATAACCAAAATGTATTGGATCTTGTTGGTTTATCAGTTGAATCTTGCAAAAATATAAAAACCTACTTCAAAAATGTATGAAATAATAATTCTTTTCGGACAAAAGCAAGCAAAAAAATTATGGATGAAAGAAAACATAAGTGGATAAAATCCTTTTATGCTTTTGTGACGCTTTCAACTCCAGGGTCCTAAAATAAATATTATTTCATACATATTTGAAGTGGGTTTTTATATTTTTTATAAATAATGTTATGTTGAGAAAATTCCAATATGCATGGAGCTTTATACTACAAAGATTTCGTTACGTAACGAAATATAACGAAATCGTAACGAAATTTTTTGCAAAAAATATCCTAAAAATTACTTCCCTGACAACAATGGAATCAAAACATTACAAAAGCACTAGATAAACGTAAGATCTATGACATATAAAATCGGGATCAATATTCTATAACAACTTTCCGGGAAAAGGTTGTGTTTTAGTCCAGCGTAACGAAACTTTTTTCACTTTTTTGAAACGACATTCTCACCTGAACTGCTCTCACTGCTTCCAAAAACGCCATTGCAGTTTTTTCGTCCACCAATAAACATCGGGCCGGTGTTGCCAACCGTATGACTTAAAGCAGCGTTCAATATCTCGACAAATCACTGCCCAAAAGCGTAACGAAACATTATGTAACGAAAACTAAAAAAAGTGCGACATGCAAAAAAAAATTCATTTCGAGAAGAATCGAAGAGATATAGTCCTAATTGATAAAGAAATGTAAAATAGAACATTACTCTGATTGGTTTAATATGTAAGTAAATTAATAGAATAATAGAAACTATTTTTAAAAAATGTCTAAACCTGCAAAGGTCGAGAGTGACATGACGATTTTTGTATGGAGAGCAAAATCAGGGCTTCGTTAATCGTACAATTTCCAAATAAATAAAAGAAGTAGAGCTTATACACTATTAATTCCCAACGAATAAAGATATTTTCTGTTAAATGACATTTAATGTTTATCAAATAAACAAGGAAATATAATTAATTTTTCAATTTAGAAATTGCGACAAAAAAAAATTCTCAAAAGGACAAAGTTGGTGAAAATGACTCATCCACTTTCGTACAAACATAGCCACTTTGTGAAAACATATCCACTTTCAAGCAGAGCACTTGACAAAACATCATAATTGTATACAAAATTTGAATAAAATCACATATTTTGCTATTTTTCTAAAGATCAAATCCTATTTGATCCATATAGGTACATTCAATTATCTTTCTTCTCTTTTTCTTCTTTATCTTCCGAAGCTTTTTCTTCTGAAACTTTTTCTTGATCTTGTACAATTATACATTCTTCTCCCGTCGCCATGCAACGTCCCAGCCTTATCCGTTCTCTAAGCTCCTCCGCGCTGCCTTCCAGTAACTCCTGCTCGGTGGAGTTCAGCGTCGGTATTCCAAACTGTACGATGCCGGTCCGCCCCACGGTGACGGTGGAAGAACATATTTCAAGCCCGTACGACATGTCGGGCTTGTCCTGCCATACCAGCGCACTTTCTATGAAGGCTGGCTTCTCAAATATGCCTGGAAATCAAAAGTAATTATTGCACTTCAATAATAACAAGTTAAGTCGGTCAGCGTGTATGCATCCACTGCTGGACATCCGCATCTCCAATTTTCCTCCAGTCCTTTCGGCTCGGCTTTCAGCGGTAACGTAACCACACTCAATGTCATCCCACCTGGCGGGTGGTATATTTTCCTAACCTTCACACTGGTGTGACAGAGTAGTGTGAAGGTTAGTCGGTCGCCCCAAAATCACCTCTCCTCGTGAATCCACGCTCAGTTAGGTGCCAGCCAAGCGGACTGTTGCTAGGCAGTCTAGCCTGTTAATAGGTGACGTTTGACGACACCCAGGTTAAAGGATAATCGGATAGATAGAAGGATAATAAAGGAATATCGCTACATGATATGGTGCATGGATGTTGCGGATGCGATTTTTTTTATATCCGCAGATGCGGGTGCTGATGCGGATTTTTGGACGCCCACATCCGCAGATGTGGATGTCAACAAGATTGCTTGATATTGATCATCAATTTTTAGTAAGAAAATTTTAATATTGGGTTATTGTATTTAATGAATGAAAAGTAATTTTTTTTGTAATGAAAAGTAATTAGGCTGCCTTTCGCTGACTCCGCCCAATTTCATTCAAGTCGCAACCTGTACATCTGCATCCGCATGTATTTAATGCAGATGCGGATGAGGATTGGAACATCCGCAACATCCCTGATATGGTGCGTAATGAACATACATCGGAATCCGCGGGGCACGAATGATTCAAGGTTGTTTAGTGATGGGACAATGTATCCACAAATATCGAAAATCGATCGTTATTTTAGAATAATATGAAATAATGTCGATTATTAAAACTAAGAGTATTTCTATAGAAAATAAGATATAATAAACAAATGTTGTATTTACTTTGTAGGTACAATACAAATCTGTTCAAACCACAATATTAGTTTTATTAGTATGGAATAGAAAGAATTTGATTTTTTTTACCAACTTACACGTGTTACATCATAATGATATTGAAGACTTTTTTGTTACTGTTATGAGACTGAATCGATTAGGCCAAAAAATCAACCACCTATTTTTTTATTTAAACACATAAAAAAATATTTTACATAAAAAAAAGCCAAGGTCCAAAAAAATAGGTCTTACAAAATTAGTTCATAGTAAGCTAAGGGCGGGTTCTGTATCGGAAATAGATCACTTTTGAAGAACAAAGAATTTATTTTTTTCACAAAAATTTTTTTTTTTTAATGTTAAATGTAAAAAAAAAATGTTTCTTAATCGTTTCGGTTTCGTGCTAGGAACAAAAAAGTCTTCCAACACGTATATGTATATCTTTCTTTCAGAAATTGTGAAAAACCACAATTTTAGTTTTATTAGTATGGAATAGAAAGAATTTAATTTTTTTTACCAACTTACACGTGTTACATCTTATTGGTCATGAAGACTTTTTTGTTACTGTTATGAAACTGAATCGATTAGGTTATATAAATCAACCACCTATTTTTTTATTTAAATACCTACATAAAAAAATTTTTTACTTAAAAAAAGCCCAAGGTCCAAAAATTTTTATATAGGTTTTACTCCATATATGATACAGAACCCCCCCCCTCAGCGTACTATGAACTAATTTTGAAAGACCTTATATAAATATGTATTATATTTACTTAATCGTTAACATAAAGTATACATGTTTATATAAGTACTGTAGGTATATAAGTATTCAGGTCTGAAATATGACATGAATAAAATACAATAAACAAATAAATATGAGTATCGATAACAGTGTCGATTGTTTATTGATCGCCGTAGTCAATCCCTAACAAGGTCGTATTCGTGCCCCGCGGATTCCGATGTCTGGTAATGAATGAATGAAGCAATCCGCTAACGCACCAAAGTAGTCGATATTGGACGACGAGTGGCTAAGCTCAGCGCTCCTATTATATTCTTGCGGTTAGTACAGCATGTTATATAGGTATGTACCATTCATTATATTTATGACACAGCGAGCCACCGCGAAGCCCGAGGACAGATGAGCTCGCCCGGAGCAGTTCTTCGTATTGCAGATTATTTGATCTGCATCGCGGACCAAATTCACCAGGCAGGCAAATTGTTCCTGAAAGTACACCCAAGGCCATTAAACATTTTTATAAAAAATTACAATCTAACTAAAAATGCAGCCCTCCCTACTGATTTTATTCGATGCCTCTGGGCAGTTTGGGCGACACAGGGTATCAAATTACTTCATTTTGCGGGTACAGTCACAGATTACTTAATAGTTACTTCGTATAGGATAGGCAGTTGTATTGTAATGACTCGAACAAAGTGTGTCTGTATGTAACTGTGCCTGTTAATATTCTTTGATGTGTAACATATCGGCTCTCGGCAGTAATTTTGCGAATGAAGCGGAAATGCGTTAAGGAAGTGATATCACTTGTATCGTAGCGCCATCTAGTATTTTGATCTTGTACTGTAAGGAAGATTGGTTTAAAAACTGATTTAGCGCGCCACCTATTGGTGCATCATTTGGTGACAACTGTAAGACGCGCTTGTACAGACCGCGCGCGAGCTCCGAGGACTCCGAGGAGGAATGTTGACGTAATAATAACCTAGTGCAGTGATTTAGTCGATATTACTTTATCGATATTAATTTTCTCCCTGTTCTCATTGCTCGTGCTCGCAATTTCTTCTTCATCCATATTAAATGTCTATTTGTACACACAAAATGAAGTCCGGTAATAAATTAAAGAGTAACGAATTAACATGCGATTGACTAATACGCGCGCATATTACGATTAGGGCATCGATAAGCGTGCTCTCGCATCAAGGCCAACACTCGCACTGGGAACGCGGGGGTGTGAAGCGACGGTCGGGAGGGGCGCACACCCGCTTCCCCAGCCCCCGATTCCTCGGAGCTCGCGCGTGGAAAAGACGGTTAACTAGTCTGTTGGCCCACATGGATACCTGCGGGAAGTAGCAGGAGCTGACGTTGCTATGCGCAGAGAAGACTGGCACGCAGGTGGCGGAGCCGCAGCCGCCGACGACCGGCACGTGCGCGGGGCGCGGGTCGACGCCGACCAGCGCGCACGCCAGCGAGTTGGCGCGCATCGCCGCCAGCGAGTTCACGCCCAGCACGCGCTGGTTGTTCAGCAGTCCAGCATTTTGTAGCACCTGCGGTGTGTAGCTGTCCATGTTTACTGTTTTTTATGTGTAAACAAACATGTACCTACTTGCACATACATTTTTTAGGGGTCCGCATCCGTCGCACGGGACCCTATTACTAAGTCTACGCCGTCCGTCTGTCTGTCTTTCCTTCCGAGGGCTGTATCTCTTGAACCGTAATAGGTAGCCTGTTGAAATTTTCACAGAATACATATGTGTTATTTATTATGGCCGATATAACAGCAAATAATAAAAATAAGGAAAAGTATAAAAATTCACAGGGGTCCCCATATAAGAAACTAAAAAGTGTATTCGCGCCATCTACCGAAAACAGTATGAAGCATTTAAACTAATACGTAGATGGCGTGAATGGCGCTGACCATGGCCATACGGAACCCTCGGTGCCGTGAGTTCGACTCGCACTTGACCGGTTCTTAGGGTTCCGTATCCGGCATGGGACCCTATTATTAAGCCTACGCCGTCTGTCTGTCCGTCTGTCCGTCCGTCCTCTGTCTGTCCGAGGGCTGTATCTCTTGAACCGTAATAGGTAGCCATATAGGTATACATTTAACTAATTAATATGAAGCATTTCATAACACGCCATAGATGACGTGAGTAGCGCTAAACATGACATGACGATAAGGAACCCTCGGTGCGCGAATTCGACTCGCACTTGGCCGGTTTTTCACTAATATCGTTTTACGCTGGCGCGCGGAAGGTCCGACGTCCCTACCTCTTTTAACGTTATGTACGAGACATACATGTGTCACCAAAGAGAAGTTGCAGTCGATGGGCGGCACTGCGACCACTATGAACGCCTCCGGGCAGTACTTGGCGCAGGCGAGAGTGGCGGCGCGCGTCGTGTTCACGCCGCTGCAGAACTGTTCGCGGTCCCTCGCGCGCGCGCACGAGCAGCAGCACGACTCTGACGTGCCGCCTTTGCCGCACAGCAGCACAACTTCAGCGTTCTGGTAGACATAAATACAGTCAGCGCGTACGTTCGTGGCCTCCGGCAGGAATGAGGGAATGGAATGGTTTGTCTTCGTACTTCAACCTCGCAATAAAACCTTATTAGATAAATAATTTTAAAATAAATAAGAAAATATTTATTATTATGAATGAATTATTATCCAGCAATCGAAGTGGTAATTAAGAAAGTAATTAAGTATTATTACACAAAGTAATATTCAAAAACAAATGACAGGAAGCACTTTTTGACAAATTGAGTCATACATAAATGTCTGGTACAAGCTTCCACATGAAATAGTCTGCTTAACCTCAGCGACACGGAGCGGCAACGTCGCGCGCGCGTCGTTTCGTGCGCCTTTCGAATAGTTTGATATCGGCTGTATGTGTATCGGCTATACCGATATATCGGTATCGGTATCGATATGCAACCCGGTATGGGAGTAATAGGGGTCAGAGCGCATGTTCCGACAAGCCTATATCACATCCGAGGAGGTGCCACACCGGAGACTTCCCCTTGGATCGCTGGCTATACTGGACTAGAGGAGAACACATCCGAGGCTGCTATGCGGCCATCTTTCATTCAATGCGGTGGTGCCAATCCAGTCGACTACAATTTGAGCCTGCCACCTAAGTAGTAGGGTCACAGAAGGGACCATGAAATATAGTTGTAAATGACGAAGGTACAAATAAATTTGATATAAGGAGAGTAGGTGTTAATAATCAGTTTAGTGTAACAAGGTACTTCACAGAGTATGGGAATTAATTTTGATATCATTTCTTCTTCACGTGGGTTTCAACATGGTTCCTTCACGTTGGGTTTCTACGTGGTTTCTTTACGTTGGATTTCAACGTGGTTTCTTCATGTTGGGTTTCAACGTGGTTTCTTCATGTTGGGTTTCAACGTGGTTTCCTCACGTTGGATTTCAACGTGGTTTCTTCATGTTGGGTTTCAATGTGGTTTCCTCACGTTGGCTTTCAACGTGGTTTCTTCATGTCGGGTTTCAATGTGGTTTCCTCACGTTGGCTTTCAACGTGGTTTCTTCATGTCGGGTTTCAACGTGGTTTCTTCATGTCGGGTTTCAATGTGGTTTCCTCACGTTGGCTTTCAACGTGGTTTCTTCATGTCGGGTTTCAACGTGGTTTCCTCATGTTGGCTTTCAACGTGGTTTCTTCATGTCGGGTTTCAACGGGGTTTCCTCACGTTGGATTTTAACGTGGTTTCTTCCATGTTTGGTTTCAACGTGGTTTCCTCACGTTGGATTTCAACATGGTTTCTTCATGTCGGGTTTCAACGTGGTTTCCTCACGTTGGCTTTCAACGTGGTTTCTTCATGTCGGGTTTCAATGTGGTTTCCTCACGTTGGCTTTCAACGTGGTTTCTTCATGTTGGGTTTCAACGTGGTTTCCACACGTTGAATTTCAACGTGGTTTCTTCATGTTGGGTTTCAATGTGGTTTCCTCACGTTGGCTTTCAACGTGGTTTCTTCATGTCGGGTTTCAACGTGGTTTCCTCACGTTGGCTTTCAACATGGTTTCTTCATGTCGGGTTTCAATGTGGTTTCCTCACGTTGGCTTTCAACGTGGTTTCTTCATGTCGGGTTTCAACGTGGTTTCTTCATGTCGGGTTTCAATGTGGTTTCCTCACGTTGGCTTTCAACGTGGTTTCTTCATGTCGGGTTTCAACGTGGTTTCCTCATGTTGGCTTTCAACGTGGTTTCTTCATGTCGGGTTTCAACGTGGTTTCCTCACGTTGGATTTTAACGTGGTTTCTTCCATGTTTGGTTTCAACGTGGTTTCCTCACGTTGGATTTCAACGTGGTTTCTTCATGTCGGGTTTCAACGTGGTTTCCTCACGTTGGCTTTCAACGTGGTTTCTTCATGTCGGGTTTCAATGTGGTTTCCTCACGTTGGCTTTCAACGTGGTTTCTTCATGTTGGGTTTCAACGTGGTTTCCACACGTTGAATTTCAACGTGGTTTCTTCATGTTGGGTTTCAATGTGGTTTCCTCACGTTGGCTTTCAACGTGGTTTCTTCATGTCGGGTTTCAACGTGGTTTCCTCACGTTGGCTTTCAACATGGTTTCTTCATGTCGGGTTTCAATGTGGTTTCCTCACGTTGGCTTTCAACGTGGTTTCTTCATGTCGGGTTTCAACGTGGTTTCCTCACGTTGGCTTTCAACGTGGTTTCTTCATGTCGGGTTTCAATGTGGTTTCCTCACGTTGGCTTTCAACGTGATTTCTTCATGTCGGGTTTCAACGCGGTTTCCTCATGTTGGCTTTCAACGTGGTTTCTTCATGTCGGGTTTCAACGCGGTTTCCTCACGTTGGATTTTAACGTGGTTTCTTCCATGTTGGGTTTCAACGTGGTTTCCTCACGTTGGATTTCAACGTGGTTTCTTCATGTCGGGTTTCAACGTGGTTTCCTCACGTTGGCTTTCAACGTGGTTTCTTCATGTCGGGTTTCAATGTGGTTTCCTCACGTTGGCTTTCAACGTGGTTTCTTCATGTCGGGTTTCAACGTGGTTTCTCCATGTTGGGTTTCAACGTGGTTTCCTCACGTTGGCTTTCAACGTGGTTTCTTCATGTCGGGTTTCAACGTGGTTTCCTCACGTTGGCTTTCAACGTGGTTTCTTCATGTCGGGTTTCAATGTGGTTTCCTCACGTTGGCTTTCAACGTGGTTTCTTCGTGTCGGGTTTCAACGTGGTTTCCTCACGTTGGCTTTCAACGTGGTTTCTTCATGTTGGGTTTCAACGTGGTTTCCTCACGTTGGATTTCAACGTGGTTTCTTCATGTCGGGTTTCATTACACCCAGCCACCGGATTACATAAACAAAACATATTTTTTTCATGCTTAAGTAATTTGTCGGAAACAGAAACACAACCTGTAACGCCACCGGCAGATTCGCCCATCCCTCGTACACCTCGAGCTCTGTGCTGGTGTCGACGTGGGAGAGATCGTTGCCAATCTGAACCACGCCGCTATCCAGCGCGGTGTCGAACAGGCACAGCTTCTTCACAATGCTCTGCTGCTTGAGGATCAAGCTGACAATGCGTCCCTCGTCGCATGCCGCTCCGAATATTGTCACCTGAGTGAAATACAAATTGTGTTATACCGTGTGGGGCCGGCACTTAAAAAAATAAATAGCCCCACTGCATCTCGTAAAAGGCGACTGTGGAATAAGGACAATGTGCCGTGCGAAAGGGCGACAGATTATAGCCACCTCTCACCCTGGCACGGTCCTTCCACCGAGCCATGCAGCAGGTGGGTCTTCCTGCCTTACTTTTTTTTATGTAAATTGTAAACCAACATGGGTGACAGTTTCGATGGACCAATGGTACAGTCGTCAGAGCCAAAAACCAACGCGAAAACACGCTCAGTGAGGCGCCATTTTACACAAGTTTTATATATCTAAGTATATCATTGGTTTCCCGGAAACGGCTCTAACGATTTGGATGATATTTTGTACATATTTAGATAATGTTTATTTTTTCAAATAAGTATACAGGGTGTAAAAACGGCGAGCACATTACATTTAGGAAATGATTATTGCGATCAAGAGTAACAAAAAAGTCAAATAACTTTTTTTCTGAATTCCCTTTAAATAAAAAGTTGAAGTTTTCATACAAACTAATTGATTATTTTAGTGTAAAAATGATCTAATGACAACAGGGCGGCGCGGAGGGGGGAAGAGCGGGTGAGACGTGAGCGCCTCGGACGGAGGTGTTGGCGGGAGGGGCGGGGGTTAGCTTTGTGAGTGGAGGACTGGAGGTCGGCAGGCGGAGGGTGCGGAGCGGCAACAACGCGTTAAATTACACTAGACGAAAAAATACATTTCAAAAATTCATATCTCGAAAACTACACTTTAGAGAAAAACTTTAATTGTTTCTTTGTCTAGGAAAAATATGAGGATTGCGCTGGCGAAATTAATGTACTCGCCGTTTTAACAGCCTATAGATAGGTGTAGACTTCGACCGAAGCTCGGTCGCTCAACTTCCTCGAATAGGAAACAGGTACTTACCTACCTTTTGTTCAGGGACGCGCGGTATGATACAGGTTCTATTGCACTCTTCCTCCATGCGTTCCATAAATCCTCTTACTGGGCTGTATTTGGACCTTTTGCGAATATTTATTAATACTGCATGCTTTTGGTATCTTGCAAGTATTGTTTTTATTTTGAACATGGTGAGGTAAAAGTAACTATTGTGAATTTTGAGGTTATTATTTCAATGTCATGATTTTGACATTTTCATTTTCGACAAAACATTGGCACTTTGATTAATTATCTGTGACATTGAATGACCGATGACAGAGAGATTAAATTTTTGTATTTTTGTATTTATTCGTCCCTTCTCGGGACAGGCAAAATAATAATAGTTTACAGAAGAGGCGTGTCACTTTCACACCAGCTAGTCATAGATAAGCGATTTGTTGCCGTGTGGTATAAGAATTTGTTCGTTTTGTCTGGTCTATCTATTGCTATTAGTTTGAATGTCTTTGATAAAACCCGACGACGAAGAACGAAGTAGACTAACACCAGAATTCGGTTTACCCAATGCATTTAAAATGGGGGGCGTCACCTGCCAGATATGATTTTCAAAACCATGTAAAATTGAACTACCAACAAAAAAAAAACATTAACTGCTTCACAAAACGTGTTTTATTGCATTTAAAAAAAAGTTAAATTACAAATCCCCCAATAATTTAACTTTTATTTCAAGGTTTTTTTATAAGACCGCATGCAAATCGGTCCACTTTTTAATATAATTGTTTGAACTTACAAACCTACCTAACCATCCCGATTAAACCAGCTTTTCAATTAAAAAAAAAACCGCATCCAAATCGATCCATCCGTTTGGGAGCTACGATGCCACAGACAGACAAACCCATACACACACACACACATACGTTAAACTTATAGCACCCCTCTTTTTTCGTTGGGGGTTAAAAAGGAAGTTATGCTGCCACACCCTTTATATTCGGTGCCACGAGGAAGATAGCCTATGACTAACAATGTGTCATACATAATATGTTGAGATTGTAGTTTAGACATATACACAGGTCCTTCAAGAGGGGTGTGAATGGGCACCAGTCAGGCCAGCATGGCATTCGCAAGCTCCGCATACGACCGAATGTCCATGGGCGTCGTTAAGACACCTTATGGGTGGCCCCGCGCCATATGTCGCGCTTTCCATAAAAACAAAAATAAAATAAAAAATACGCTGCCAAAATGATAATCCTCCTTTTGGCTCCGCTGTGGTCAGGTAAAGATTTTATTTGGTTATGTTGTCTACAAATTAGGTAGGTACAGATGTTTTATCTCACGAGCGCGGTTGAGCCATACTTGTAGTTGTAATGCGTATAGACACGCGCTCCTGTGTGTGTGTAGCGTTAGCGCAGGTAGCGTTCCCGAGCTTACGCAGACAAAGACAGTGTGCATGTATATTTACACATTTACACACACAAGCGTGGCTCACCCGCGCTCTCGAGATAAAATATCTGTATCTACAACATGAATTTCATAAAATTTATAGATTAAATGAAATACAGTTTAGAACAGACATCAATTTAATCAATATAAGTATTGCCTCTATTTTATTAACATTCATAATGGTTAGGTTAGCCGCACCGCCGCGCCGCCCGCCCGCACACATTGAGATATTAGTAACATAGTTAGGTTAAGTCAATGCCCGCACACTCACATGGTGTCTTTGTGTTTGTGTGTATATGTACGTGCAGACGGCGCGGGGTGCGGTAATGACTAGAACTATTAGAGAGGCCGACCGTCCAGTCGAGTCGATGTTGTGTCTTCCTCTATTCTTTGCATACATAATTATGGCTTGACGGTACCTGTACCAGGTTGTAAAATGTCGTTACATGACTTCTTGTGCCCCGACCTTCATAGGTCTTCGGGTTAAATCTAGGCTTGCCAGCTGCCAGGGATTTCCGGGATTGTCCCGGGGTAGGCTCCAATGTCCCTTGTCCCGGGCGAAGAATAATTTTGTCCCGGAGAGTGTGATTTGTCTCGGGACGAAAAATATGTATACCAGACGGCATATAACTTGGACCAGTTTGCGCAAGTACGGAAGTGTATTTGGGAGCGAACGGCGCGCGCGCGCGGTGCGGAGAGCGGCTGGCGACTGGCCAACCAATCGAGCTGTCTGCAGGCGCTCTCCCCGCCGTTGCATCCCGCGCCCTCCACCAAAGATACCCTAAAATCGGCTACTGCACTGTGGTCCAAGTTATATGCCGTTTGGTATATGTAGATGCCATAAACATTTAAATAGGTATGGACGTCAGACTGTCCAATGCTTATATGAGAAACAGCGTCGCCGAGCTCCGCGGGTAGCAGAGGGGGACGGCGCGCGCTCTGATTGGGTGGTATCGGGCGGTATCGCGCTCTGATTGGTTGGTAACGAATGTCCTTTGTACGTTTGTACAAACGTCGTGTTGCGCTGGCGCGGGGAAGGTCCGACGTCCTTACCTATGAAATGTTCTTGATAGAGGCTTGACGTAGCTCAATCATTTTAGTGTAGTGTTGCTTACTAACAAAACTTTAAAAATTTGCCGTAAAATTTATAATTATAACAGAAAAACTCATTTTTCCAACTTATATGAAGGAATGCAGGTAGTAGGTTATCCCGGGAAAGCTAACATCAGATCTGGCAAGCCTAGTTAAATGTCTTATTAAAGTCTTAATTATTGTGACCAATTTTTTTAGACTCAGCTGCAATTCCGGCTTGGCAAGCATTCGAGTACCTTAAAACAATTTTATTCAAACAAAATGGACAATAGCCGAGTTTAGTGAGCAGCGGTACCGAATTTAACACATCTTGACAACTATTTATCACATCTTCGATTAAGCGACATTTCTTTCATATCTTCCGTTCCAACTAAAATATACTTATTGATAAAATCGTAACTATATTCTGGCGTGCTCGCTGGACCCAGGAGCCAGGCACGATGCATTATACAGATCTTTCCAAAGTACACAATACGGCAAGACTGTCAAATTAAATTTAAAATACCTTCTTTAATCGTTCTTGACATAGAACATGGCCGGTCAAATGGCTATAGAATATTTTAGCTTTTCCTTTACTTTATTACATTTTAAATGTAATCTAACGAGTGACTACTCGCAGCATCCCGACTACCTACATAACACCGAGTTGCTTGCCGCTGCGAGTGCTGAGAAAGCAACTTTCTACATTTTTAAATCAGATGAGATTCGATATATATACTGCTGCAGGGGTAAGAGCAGGTTTGCCAGATGTCCGGTTTTAGACCCGACAGTCCGGTTTTCCAGGTTTGCGTCCGGTCTCAAATATAATGAAAAACTGGACATTCAAACGTCCGGTTTTTCTTCGTATGACGCAAATATTTATTTTGTTCAGAGCATTTTAATACTGGGTTCTTCGATATTGCATTCAGTTCGATCAATTCAATCATAATACTCTCCATCTATTGCTGAGTGCCTTTTAATTATTCCCTATCTCTATTTCATTTAAAAAATTTAAGATAATGAAACATTTTGTTCCCGAAGCCCCCTAGGATTTTTTTTAAAACATTTGTACTTCAAAAATCAAAGGCCCTCTGATTAAGAATGTCCAGTTTTTTTAATTAATCTGGCAACCCTGGGTAAGAGACATGCCGAATAGACTATTATGGTTGTTAAGTTCGACCAACTCAACCTGCAGGGCTCCCACGTGCACCCACTTTGTAACTTGCGACCGTTTGCAACTGCACAGCGTGCACTATGTCGCAATCACTAAATCTCATTTGAAGCGCATTCGCCGACAGCCTAAGCTATTGTTATTATTGGGTGTGGGTGTTGGGTGCGGGCGAGGCAGCTATACTAATAAGCACGAGTTAGAAGAAGACGGGAAATAGCTCCGCCTTTCTCATTGTCTTGTCAGTATACTGAGAAAGATTAACCTTGTTGTATGTTTTATTTTTAAAAAGGTAACGTCTTCGAATCGCGCCAACTTGCACAATTTGTAAAATTGTTTGGTGCGTAATTGGCGGGAATCACAACTGTCATAGGCATTGTAATACCGTAATGTACGTCCCCGTATTTTGTCTGTCCGATTCCATACTGTATATATTTAGTACATACAATGAAATTTATTCAGCAGCTAAATTAATTTCCTCCCAGTAACTAGGCTAAACTCATGCTCACCAAATTGGGTGAATCGTCAGAGCTGAGTTGCTCTGGACTCCTCCGACCTCGCACAGTTTAAACAATAAAATTATTATTATTGCAAAATTCTCCAACGGACTCTAACAAGAATGGACCGACCACAGCTAGTTCGATTGGGAGTTGTTTACACTTTCAAAATGGCGGAATATTGACCCGAGACGTACCTAAGTTCAAAATTTTAGTGCAGTTTGCCCGCGCACAATAGTCTGGGGGCATGGCAGTGCCCGCGTACAATAGTCTGGGGGCATGGCAGTGCCCCCGCAAAGTCGATTTAATAGTTTACCCGGCATCGAAGGGTAAAGCAATTACTATAAGTATATATGTACAAAAGTTCTTTATTTCAATGAATGTAATAGTTAAATAGCATATGGTAGGATGTGAACACAAATTGAATGTTCGTGATGGTGATTTAATATGAAGGCATTCCAACAAGACCTATTGATAAATTAAAATGTGCCTCGTTAAAACGGCCACACAAAAGTGAATATTGGTTATTTATTTATATGTTTGTAAATCTAAATGTCACAACCGCTTCATGGGACATAATAAAACATCCCTAAAGTTATCATAAGAAAAATGCACGGAGACACTTATTGTTATACAGGGTGTTGTAACGACCAGTACATTAATTTCGCCAGCGCAATCCTCATGTTTTCCCGAGACAAGAAAGTGAATAAAGTATTTTTCTAAAGTTTAGTTTTCGAGATATAAATTTTTGAAATTTATGTTTTCGTCAAGTGTAATTTGACGCGCGCGGAGGGAGCGCGGGAACGGTAGGGGTCGAAAAACTCACGCCGCGCCTCCTCCTCCCCCCCCCCCCCCCCCCCTCCCCCCTCCGGCACATCTCTCTCCGCGCACTCATCCCTGCTCGCTCATTCACCGCGCGCCTTTCATTCCCACGTTCGTGCGGAACATTAGACCCTTTTTACACTATATAAATCAATTGGTTTATATGAAAACTGTAACTTTTTAATTAAAGCGAATTCAGAAGAAAGTTATTTGACTTTTTTGTTACTATTGATCCCAATAATCATTTCCTAAATTTAATGTAGTGGCCGTTACAACACCCTGTATATTACCTATACTAATGACACAAATCAGCATATACTCTCCTTTGTAAGTATTGTAGGACCGGAGAATTTTGATATTAGAGTCGCCGATATCAAACCACTATCTATCTGTGTCAAATCATATATCATAGACAAGTCGATCGGTCAAATCAATCAAATTCATAATTAGAAGGACAACTTGACAAGTAAAATGTTGCCAGTTTCGAAGCATTTTAATAGGGATGGGTATAATTCTATTATTCATTATCTATATATTTACTATGTAGTCACGATAAATCAAAGATTTGAAGAGAGACGCAGCTCAAAATTGTATAAAAATTGAGGCTGCAAATGCAAGGAGTCAAGAGGTACCGAATGAAGAAAAAATTATCACAATCGGTTTTTTGATGTGATCAAAGGTGCCTCTCGTAGCTCACACGCGCTGTCTCATCTCGACATCTCGCATTAAACTGAGAGATGTTCGGACAGGTTATAGCTCGACTTTTCCTCGCGCGGCAAAACGTCGCGTAAAATACGGCCGAGGCGGCCGCAACTCGCTCAGTCAGTGCCCGGCAATTTTTGTTTATAGATAGCGCGACATGTGGCATCTTTTCACCTACAAGTAGGTGTCTAACGATGCCCATGGACATGCTGTGATGATCACGGGGATCGCGAATGCCATGCCTGCCTGACAGAAGCCCTTTCACGCCACTTTTGAAAAACCCCAGGCTGTACTTTACAGGCTATTAATGCATAGTTGACATTATAGTTGTACTGTACAAGGAATTTCCGTCGACACATACTGTTGGTCGCTCCTGAGTCAACACAAACTATAGAAAATATTATATTTAGTAACTACTAACGACTTATGGCAATATTATGCATCGGACTGTAACAAGTGATATAACGATTGATGTAAATCTTAGTATAAAAAATTTTAGTATAGGTATAGCAATAAAAAAAATTAAAAGCGTCGAATTTTGAGGTAAGAGTAAGCCGTAAGGCCTTATGGATCGTTGTACACAACTACAATACTGTTGATATGTTAAGTATTTATACAAGAATCATCTCATACTCCACTTATGAGGTGAATAAGTTTGACTTATTGCAAAATGTAATATCGTCCTGTCAATCTTGTACACAACACGCTGCTGTACAAGTTTCCTATAACCATATTTCTCCACCAGAGTGATGGATTAAATATTTGTTTTGTATGAGAACCCGTAGAAACGGGTTGCTGTGCCGAGGAACAGAGACAATTCCACTTCCCCTCGCCAAACCATGTCCCAAGTGTAAGAAATGAAATATGAGTTTAATAAATAAACTGAAACGGATTAAATACAAAACTAAACATTTCTTTTGGATGTCATCAAAAAAGAGCTATGGTACTCTTAACTGTGGCCGGTCCATAACTTACCCTACGCCCAGGTCTCGTTACGTCCAACGTCCAATAGACGCTTGCTTACCGCTAGCTATTTTTTTTTTGTGTGGGAGGGGGAGGGGGGGGGGGGGGGGGAGAGGGGGGCGCGCGAGCTTGTCTCTCTTGAGAGCGACAACGCACACACTACGGGAACTCGTGACTATACAACCAATTCTATCGCCGCTGCCACAGCAAACAACCACAAAGATGTCATACACCTTTTTGGACTTCCAATTGCTTAGTTGAAGTGAGATACTTAAGTAGAATGTTTGCCTCATTTCGGTGAAAGTGTGGAGCCAGCATAAGGCCGGATCGACACATGTGCCCAAGTCGGGCAAATATTTTATATTTATCTCCTTCTAACTCAGGAATTAAAGGGAGATAAAACTAATATGTTTGCCATGTTTGGCTAACATCCCGGCTGGAGATTTCGCTACAGTGATTGTTGCTCTTTTGTAAGAAGGAGCGAACAAACACCCTTCGACAAGACACCGACTACATGAACTTTCGACTCGACTGTCAATGTGCCAGCATCGCGTTCATTGAATAACATTTTGTTTAAATCTAACATCGTACAAGAAAATATTCCGATGTTTTGACTATTTCTCAACACCGTCTTATTCCTTTTAGGAAATCAGGCCCATTGCCTAGGCAACAATACGCTGGGCATAAGAATGAAGGTAAGATAATGGAACGGTCGGCTAACGCTGCGGCGAGAACTATAAATGTTTACATACTAACTACCGTCCGCTAAGTTACATTAACTCTATCATATAACTCGTGAAGTTCCTAAGTAGATAAAAACATTTGACCCAAGGCAAGAATCGTATTACCTAAAGTTGGATAGTACATTATATCACGCTTACTATTATCTCAGACGAGGAACGGGTGAGAAGAAAGACCGGCTACATCGAAAACGTTACAAATCTTGATCTTTCGAAAGATATTATCTTTCGAAAGATCAAAAATATTATTCGGTGCTCGTGTTCCAATTTGTGAAAAATGCACAATTTCATAACTACATTTATACGTACGTAGGTATGCCACCCACACTGGTGTCGAATCTTGGTCATTTTGACATTTGTCGATCCACTCATTTAAACGTGCAATCGCAATAAACTAAACCAACAAGCCTTATTCGGCGACAAATGTCAAAATCACCAAGGAACATAACCTAAAACTCCGAGCGCTCTGCGTCCGTCTGGGAATTGCCTCGCGTGAACATCTCAATACCCACTCTATACAACAAACCACACCGCGTGTGTCAATATTCGTATAGAATGTAAGCTTCTTTATACTTATTTTGGTTCACCTTAGATCGTCCACTGGCTAGGCCGGTATAAACTGGTTTTGTCCATTCGCGGCGTGTACGTGACCGCGTCTCGAGTGAGAGGTAACGCACACACCGTCGCGACGTGTAGTAGTGCACCTATCACGACGCGGTTACACGGTATTCGCACATGCGACTACTACGCACGGCGTGAAGCACCGTCTGACATCCCTGGCTGTTAGCAGTCTGGCAACCTTGTGCTCAGTTGACGTGGCACTTCCCAGGCGGCCGGAGCCGGAAACACTCCTAACAGTCGAATGAAGGCTGCGGAAATTAATCCATTACAATATATTTTTAAAATGACGACTACGGCACGATTATAATCTCAGACGCTGAATTCACTTACGCCTAATTTATCTAACTAGAAACAGAGAAGTCAACGGTGAACGAACGCTACGACAGTATACGATATATTACAATGTTTCCCTGTTTCCTTTGTGTTTTCACTAAGTAAAAATAAGTTCTCCGTTTCGCCGTTGACGGGCGCACGAAACCCGAGGGTGGTCGTGAAATAATAGTATATATATACTTTCAGATCTGTAGAAGATTAGTCCCTCCGCGAGAAGAGTAATAAACTAGTAATAATAGTAATAAATAGCAATAAGGGGAGGAGGTGGGCGCGACGTGATGATAGAGCTGCGTGAAGTCTAACCTTAAAATTAGGAACACATGGGGTTGTTATTGCGCGGGTGCGGCCACGGCCTGCGTTGCTGCCACCCCACGCCGCCGATGCACAATCGTCAAACCCTCCAACTGATCATCCGACACTCCGTGAGTAGAGAGTAACCCTCTAAGTAAGCGCGCGGCAGGAGTGGCATCAGAAATTAAATTTCAAAGCGACTTCAAGAGGAAGTAATAAGCGCACTTAGTACCAACCAATTCAAAAATAGACTAGATAAATATCTAACAAATAAAACATACTTAATCTCAAAAAGAGTGCTCAAGAACGATAAAAAAAAAAATTAAAAAATCTAAGATAATGACGAAAAACAACAAATTTTAACTGGATTTAGACGTATCAGCCTAGGCTGCCTGTCTAAAATAAAATAAATAAATAAATAAAAAATTTATGAAATTCTCATACCGAATACAATTTACTTTAACCGCCTTGCGACTGTGCCAGCCCCCATAGTACCTATTAAACAATTCTCCAAATTTTAATCATCTCTAGCCTCTGAGGGCTAGAAATGCTTGGAAAAATGTAAGTCAGTATTTTGTATTCTTCCATCAGGGGTTCACATAAAACCCAAAAAAATAATTTAATCTTTGTCTTTAATTCTATGATCAAAGTGTTTTAAAAAAACAGGTCAGTTAAACGCTCTTCCCTCCTTAAATTTCACGCGTTACCAGCGCGCCGCGGCCGCGACCGCCGAACTTGACAAAAACTCAAATATTTCGTGAAATACTGAAGCTAGATCAAAAAACTCTTTTAATTCATAATACCAATGAAATTGTCTACAGATCAATGTAAAACAAATGAGGGCTTACTTGTTTAGAAGTAGGTACCAGATATTTGTCAGAAAAAAAAACCCAATTTTTTTTTCTAAAATTCCGATTGAACTGAAAATTGTGGCATAACTTTACAATATTCACATCAATCAGTAAAACGTCACACTCCAATAAAACGTGAAGTTCTCTTCTTCAAATTTAGTGCAAACGCTGCAATTTGGTGAATTTGTTTAATGAAATTTTACGCTCTCGAATATCGCACCTACAGAAAAATTAAACTTTAAGTTCGGTCTTGTGAAAGATTTTGAATTTCTGATGCCATCCCTGGCGTGCGGTCGCTCGCGTTCGGCCGAGCTGACCCGAGACAGGTCAATCCACATCACAGAGAAGTTTGACCAAGTGGACCAACACACACTAACTGGCACTCTCTCTCTCTCTACACATCACAGCTGGCTCTGACGTCCGCCATGATTGTGAGCTTGGATGTGCTGAGAGACTGTTCGTGGAAGGATGGAGTACGCAATAAGGACGAACGTCGTAGTTGGGCAGATGGGCGATTGTGCCTTAGTTCCAATATGTTCAACTATTTGTTCAACCAGTTGAACAAATTGGACAAATTTAGTTAAATTTTTTCAACTGTTTTGACAGTTCAAAAAATTGGACGAAAGTTGTCCCATTTGTTCAACTGGTTGAACAAATAGTTTGAAAGTTGAAAAAAATTGGACAACTTTCGTCCAATTTTTTCAACTATTTTGAAAGTTAAACAAATAGGTCAACTTTCGTTCAATTTTTTCAATTATTTTGTTAGTTGAAAAAAATTGGACAACTTTCGTCAAATTTTTTCAACTATTTTGAAAGTTAAAAAAAAATTGGACGAAAGTCGTCCCAATTTGTTCAACTGGTTGAACAAATATGTAATTGAACATATTGGAACTAATGGCGATTGTGCAGAGCGGCGGACGACGCTACACCCGGGCCGCACGCTCCACCAGACTACAGTCGCTCCTTCCTCTCCTCTGATAAAACTAAATCATAGCTGCGGCAAGATCGCCAACGCGTAAATACCTAGGTACCGAAAATTTACCGTTAAAACAAAATTGAGTTTGTGCGAATTTCACTAAAAAAAAAGTACACATTGTAGTCTCACTCGCAATGAGTTCGCAAAATGCGGACGAATCAAGCTCGAAAATGCTTCCTAGATTAAAATGATAAAATAATGCACGACCTGTTAAACGACAATCACCCATTCCGTGAAGTAATTCACACAATTTACAATTTGTATAAATATAAATAAAGTAGGTACATCATTTACAGAAAAAAATAAATAAAAACGTTACAATAGAAATTAGTGAGAGCACCACAATAAACAGTTACATTAGAAGTAATTTTTTTCATTATATTTAATGACTAATGTTGCAGATTCACCCAAATACGGTTCAATAAAAATTAATAAACTGTGTACACTAAAAATGGCTGTGCATCGAACTGTACTAAACATATGTTAGAGTTACGTTCTGTTGTGACTAGGGGTCGCAAACCGGGATCCCGAATCCCGAAAATACCGGGATACCGGACCGAAACGAAAGCTTTAAAATACCGGGATTGAGTTAACAGAAACCGAGATTTTCGGTATTTTCGGTATTTCATTATAAATAAGACTAATAACAAATTAAAAAGCCCGCGACATTCCGCCGCACACGATTCTTTCTGCGAGTAGTCGCGCGGTGGTTGCTATGGCAACGCGGCTCAGCTATGTGACGCATGTCGCGCGCGACTACACACACACGGCCAGGAGTGAGTGAGACCTACTCCCGATCCCGACGGCGTACGACACCTGAAAGCCATTGTCGTGCCTGCTGTTCCTGCGATCCTACTCCTTCGCCCGGAGCGAACCAATAGAAGCCGATATTCGTTTGGTCGGCTAAGTAACTTGTTAGCTCAGTGGTAAGCATGTAGGGTTGGCATTTTTTGGACCATGGGTTCGAATCCCACCGAATCTTTTTGGTTTTTTTTTTGCTTTTTTTTCCTTTTTAAGCAATGTTACGGTGCTTTAAATTGTTTTAGGGTGTTTAGTTTTTTTTATAACCACCTAAGAATTATTTTCGGAAATATAAACTTGTCTCTCAGCAGTGTATTCGAAATCCTAAAAGCAACGGTCGAAGAACTTTGCAAGAGAAACTCCAACCTAATGACGTCTGACGCGGCTTTGATGTTTATGCTCAAAAAATTAGAAGCTATGCATCATGAACCAGTTGCTCGTGAACTTGTCAGATCTTTGAAGCGAAAACATATTGCAGACCTTCATCAGCTTGGTCAGACTCAGGCTACAGAATCTACGATTGACGTTTCTGTTTCTACAGACGAGGAGAATACACGCAGGAATGACGAATCTGACACACTACCGCTCAAAAAGCAATTAGAAATGGCCGTTCAAAAGAAACTGCGGACTCAAGATAATGTGTCTAGAATTACTCCAGGCGATGTAGATGCACTGATCAATATAGAAATGGCTCTATATGAAAACGGCGGTTCTAGAGGAAAGTATTTAGAATTAGCATACAATAATTTAAGATGCATTCCTCCTACTAGTGTAGAGTCAGAAAGAGCGTTCTCTTCAGCTGGTTACTTTTGTAATCATTTGCGCTCAAAATTAAGTGACAAAACACTAGATGCACTGTTATTTTTACGATCTCACTATTTAAACGAATTATGATAAGCCGCCAAAGAGCATTTTATGTTTTTGTTAAAGCTGATGGATCTCGTACCTAGCTGATGTAATGCTGTTATGGATGAATAAATATTAGGATTTCGGTTTTTATTTGTTTTTACCTATAAATAAGTAACTCAAGAATGAGACATTTACGTTTTAATTTCATATTAGGATAAGTCGCCACGCCAGAGAGTACTCGCCAGAGAGTATTTGATGTTTTTGTTAAAGCTGATTACAGTTTTGTTAAAAGAATATTATCCTTTATTCATTTTTAAGTTTCCGGATTAACAGTAGGTTTAAAGACTTACATAAGTCGACGTTTCGCCCGCTACGTCACGGGCTTCATCAGGAACTGCGGGAGTTCCTGGAGCCGACGTCTGGTGTCCGTTGTACCAGACGTCAAACTCAGACGTCAACTTTTGAAAGTTTGACGTCTGGTACAACGGACACCAGACGTCGGCTCCAGGAACTCCCGCAGTTCCTGATGAAGCCCGTGACGTAGCGGGCGAAACGTCGACTTATGTAAGTCTTTAAACCTACTGTTAATCCGGAAACTTAAAAATGAATATAATTAATAACAGTGTAAACTTAAAAACATTAGTAATATTATCCTAATTTAAGTAAGATTTATGTCTGTTTAAAATAACTCGGCAGTGAGTTATTATATTTTCGTAATAGCAGATTTTAGTTTAAAATCTAAAATTAATAAAATTGTGATTTTCTTATCTTAACACACTTTATTGTTTGACTGGTGACAATTGCCTTACAAAAATGACGATTTCATTACATATTTTAAATATTTTTTCTCACAATATCGAAAATACCGAAAATACCGGAATCTCGGTATTATTAAAAAAGTAATACCGAAAACACCGGTATTGGAAAAGGGGTCCGGTATTGCGACCCCTAGTTGTGACTCGTTCCTCGGAGCGGAGGACTACCCATTACCTCTTGTAAAATTATTAACAAAGTCATATAGGTACTGTTAAAAATAGAATATCTTAATTTAACTTTTTTTTTTCATTTGTAAATACGACAATTATTACGGACAACACATATTCATGGAATGTAGCGCTACTGAGTCTCTTTAGACAAATTTAAAATTCAGAACGCGTAGAGAAAATTAAAAGAAGAAAAAAAAAACATTACGGCATGGAAGAGATGTGTCGTCACTATTCATAGAATTGCTTCCGTAATTATTATATACAGAATAACATGATACATAATCTTGTATATAATATGTGTAAAATAATATGTTCATAGTTATTTCGTTTCGTCAAAGAGTGTGCACCATACGAAAAATATGCATCTCGCAAGACAAAACAAGATTATCACAAGACAAGGTGTGCTTCTCACAAGACAAACAGTGCACATCCCACTATAGACAAAAAATGTGAGTTTCACAACTCGCGCGACTGCTCTACAATGATTCACAGCCATAATTCTTTTTGTTTCTTATATCTACCTAAACATCATGAAATGGTGACTCCCGACAAAATAATACAGCATCTCAAATATCAAATGCATTGATAACCTCATCAGACGGCCGCGTTCAATATTCGACAATAATCTCTCGATGGCACATTGCATCGCGTTTTAAATATTGAATTAGTTTATATAAGGTGCTTCGTTAGTCATGTAAAAAAATTCGGGTGGGTTACATACACAAACAAATAAACATGTTACGCAAAAAAAATTATATGTTTTAGCATTACTTTTCGAGAAATTTTAACAAAACATGTTTGCTACCTAAACATTAACCAGTGTGTAACAGTAGGTAACCTGCATTGTACGGGGTCAATGACCGCACTATGTTCAAACGCAGAACAGCTGTTTGTTGTAAGTAAGTCACAAGGTCACTATGAATGGTTTTTACAGCTACTTATTTCATTTTATTTTTTTGTTAGGAGAAAAAATGCTCCTATAAACATATGTTTTTTTTTACGTAAAGTGTTTATTTGAGTGTGTATGTAACCCTCCCGAAGTTATTGACATGACTAACGAAACACCTTATATATACTGTTGAATTATTTTGTTAAGAAAAATATTCAAAATACAATGTTAGCTCTCTCCACTTTAAAGTAGATAAATGTTAAGAGCGAAAAACACTGCAGTGAGATTCACAGAACTACAACAACAAAATAAGGGTTAGGGACATACAGTGCGGCCCGTCCGCGCACTACCTCGCATGCTGGGTTTGAAACTGGGAAATATTTTATCTACAAAAACATAAAAGAAATTATGAAATACATATTCAATCACAGGTTTAACCTCTAATATTTTTTTTCATTCATCACTGTGGTCAACAAGAGATAGGTACTCACTCGTGGACATCCAAGTATTTTCGGGAGCAAAGGGGCGCCTGAGATGTCTCTAAGAACTTTGTTCTGGAACCTTTGTAGAATCTCTACTTGGTTTTGCTGGCGGTCGACCTCTTAATATCTCGGCGGCACCGACGACGTTGGTCGCGGCTATAATTTTGTTACCATTGACACATTATTAGTCGGCGGTACCGATGTTGGAAAGCCCGAAAGCCTATTTCATCAACAGAGGGCGATTGCCCTGTTGGAACAACTGAGAATACGTTTCTCTCATTCCTCGGACAGTGCGCGAATAGGACACATTGCATCGACAATTTAATTACATTCAACTCAATAGAGTATGTCTTTCAAAAATTCATAAGAGTAAGTAACTCACGTGGGCACGACATGCTCCGACCGAACATCGCCTAGTTCAATCTGATAATGTATTGCATAAGACTTGTTCACTTAGTGGACTGATTACAAAACGTATTTACAAGTATTTATAGGCTTGAAACAGGAAGTAAATTATAGTACATGGTTGTACCAACACTGGATGTTGAAACGATAGTTAATCAAGGAAGAGGAATCTTACAAACATGACTATAAATACATGGTGTGTCATATGCGAAGGTACGTAGGACGCGCAAAGGCGGTCACAATGTGTGCGCAATTGAAATAATGAATTTTTGTGGTAAACATTTTTAAAGAGGTATTGAAAAATACAAACAGCCTACGGACCACAGTTTATAACCACCCTGCATAACTATGATCATGCGATTGGCTCTTCTCACAATGTATATAAGGTGTTTCCAACTAACAGCAAATATTGGACTAAAATAAACATTCTCTACTGTTAATTGGACAGCCATCATAATAAACATGTTAACAAAAAAAAAAACATTCATTATTAGCATTACTTTTCGAGAATTTAACGAAACATGGCTATGTTCTAACGAGGAAAACGTGCCACTAGGTACCTAAAAAGCTAATTATTTGAGATCATTGACCCTCATGGCCGCGCGCCGCGTGCGGCACCCCGTGCGCTAAGAGATTCAATGACCTTGAACGCACGAGGCGCACCGCGGCGCGACGAGCGGCTATGAGTCAATGACCTCGAATAATCAGCTGTTTAGATACCCAGTGGCACGTTTTCATCGTTAGAACATAGGCATACTTTAACCCTTCAATTATCACCTCAATTAAATGCTCTTCCCTCCCTAATTTTCACGCGTTACCGGCGTGCCAAGGCCGCGACCGCCGACCTTGACAAGAACTCAAATATTTTGTGAAATACTGAAGCTAGATCAATAAACTCTTTTGATCCATAAAGTCAATGAAATTGTCTATGGATGAATGTAAAAAAAAACAGCAAAACAGTGCTTACTTGTATAGAAGTACCAGATATTTAATCGTTAAATGCGGGGCTTATAACATTTAAAGATTTGACTTTGAAAAATCCCCGCGCGGGGCTTGCAACAATTTAAGAATAATAAATGTATCGAAAACTAATGGTAAACATATATTTAGTATATGTATTATATATACTAAATATATACATTATATACATTAGTTTATTATGTTGGGTACGTGTCAATCCCAAAATATTTGCAGTTGGTATGGAAACACTTTATATATGTGCAGGTATTTTTGCATGTATTCACAGAGTAGGTGTCACAAAATAATGACACCCACTCTATACAGAACTCAGCCACGATATAATACATTTCACATAGTCAGTTTACTGTGTACTGATTAATAATAAAGGTCGCTTATCTTAGAGTGAACTTGCCAGAAATCTGGATAAGAACGAGGTCAATAGTAGGAAATGCGTCAGTCAGTCAGTCAGGAAATGCGTATAAAGGCGAAAACGGAACAGTGGCACAGAGGAAGAATACGGATGTCACAGAGTTAGCTCGAGGCGAGCTCGCGGTACGAGTGACAGATGACTCGTTTACGTTTCGTATGCGAACTTTAGAAATAATTTCACAAAATAAAAGCTCTCAGTCCCTAAAACCAACGCTGCTAATGTGACAGGCAACACATAGGTACTTATTAACGCGAAAGTGGGTGAATGTGGCAGGCAACACATACTTATTACCGCTAGAGCGGGTGAATGTGGCAGGTAAGACATATTTATTACCGCTAGAGCGGGTGAATGTGGCAAGCAATACATACTTATTACCGCGAGAGCGGGCGAATGTGGCAAGCAACACATACTTATTACCGCGAGAGCGAGTGAATGTGACGGATGCCTTTCCTCTGCTGTCAAGATTTAAAAAATGGAACGCAAGTCTGGGCAATGCGCAAATGGGCACAATATATCCTAGTTTGACTGACTGAATGGGTAGGTAGTTTAATATCGGTTCGATTCATATAAAATATCAACTGTATACGGAACTGAACGAGAGAACCTGTTTCCCATATCACAGGGAATCTTAAAATGGAAAACAGTGTTCCACTAGAAACTACGTATAATAGGTAAATAATAGCAACGTTAGAAATTAAAATTTATGTAAAAGTATTATGTGTAAATATCCCTTGTATTGATTCAATAAACGATTTTTCTTTATTTTCTTGTCTACTCACGTGTGAAAAATCACCTTCCGGTGAATGTTGAAAGTGCGAGGCCTGCCTGACACATTAGCAGCCGTTGCTTAAAACCCACCTACACACACATGGAAAGCTGACTGCGTATCCTAAATGCCGTAAAAAGCACAAACGAATAACTTAGCACATAGATAGGAGTAAATTTACACATGTGTATATATGAAAAAACATTTTGTGCAAACAAAGATATGTACCTACGGAGAAACAAATACGGGAAGACGACAGTGGGTCATCGGATGGCTCACGATTGCAAGTATTGCTTGTGGGGGGGGGGGGGGGGGGGGGGGCCGGCGCAGTGCGCACGCGCGCGCCCCGCGCCCCGCCCGCCGCGCCGCGCCCGCGGAGTTAACCTATCTTAAAATTATTCAACAGATCGCCGCGGCGGGCGGGAAAGAGATTTAAATAAAGGTACAGGCGGGACGGGGCGGGGGAGGGGTGGGGCGCGGTGTGCGGCGCGGAGTATCACAGTGAGGGTGGGGGCGGCGGCGCGGGGCCGGCGGGGCGGGGGGGTCGCTCTAGCCCTCGGGCGTCACGCCGCCGCACTCCGCCTCCAGCTCCATCAGCTCCTGTTGACAAACGGAGCTAAATAATAGCGTTACCCTCGTTTTATTATAATTATTTTTTTAAATCTTTATTTTGTTTAAAGCATCTTATTCATCATCCATCTTACTGTACGTCCCGCCAATGTCGCCGTGCTGGACGTAGCATACACACACACCATCGTGTCCACACATCCAGCGTGCTAGTTTCAGTCGAACGAATGAGAGAGAGAGCACGTTGTTCTGTTGTCTATAAAATGGCGCCTCTTTTATCCAAACATCAAAAAATGGGAATTTGCTGTACAGCAAGCCTACACACGATCCAGCACGCACGATGCACGACCGTCCTGACGTACGTCCGGGATATTCATCATCTATCGGCGACGTACATCACGCTTGAAAGTGGTGGGGGGACCGTTTGATGCAAAGTGCGTCCAGCGGGTCCAGCAAGCAATTAATAATAATTACCGACGTACGTCGAGCCTATTCATTGTCGTTTTTCATCGTGCATCGTGCGTGGCCTTCGCAGGATGTACAGCAGGCTGGATGGTGATTAAGGCGCTTTAGGCGCGTTGGAAAGTCACAATATAAACATACATTTTACTATAGCCAATAGGCATTGACACCCCAATGACGCTCCAAGTGTGCACAACCTTGTTTGGTTCCGCCATTCTGTGCGAGACGTATGTAAACTAGAGATGGCAATCGCATCACACAACAACCTGAGGTATGAGCGAATCGGAGCGAGATCGTGTAGGTAGAGGGCACCCATTTAACCCACACCATACGTACTTATTGCCCGACCTGCCAGGACGGTTTGATACTATTATAGTGAAATGTAAGAGAGAGTAAGAGAGTAAGAATATAGTGTAGGAGTAGAGGTTGGAGGTTAGTGTGTGTAGAGTTGCGGACGGGGAGGGAGGTCGCTACCTGCTCCTTGTACTGCTGCAGCTGGCGGTGCACGCGCTCGTGGTGCTGCGCGAGCGCCTCGCGCCGCCGCTCGTACGCCGCCGCCAGCCGCACGCGCTCCGCCACGCCGCGCTCCACCACCTGCGCACGCGCATCCCACCCCGTTACCAGGCCTCACGCACTCTATGTACTTCCGCGCGCTAACTACCTACCGCCAGGCGGGCCGCCGGCGGTCTAATTCAGTAAAAATTCGTCAGCCGCGCGAAGCATACCTACACGCTCGCCCACGCAACTGCGCGCAGCTGCAAATCAATAATGCACTTTACATTCGATCGTTTAGGTACATTTTCGCACGCAGCGATTGGCCACGTGAAGCAGTAGGCTATTAAAGCCGAAGGTATGGAACTTTTTCTATGGAGTGATTTATCTGTTACGAAGTAACTATTAAGTAATCTGTGCCGTTACCATCTTCAGCCGCGTCACGAGAGCGACACACCGAGAACACAAATTGTAATGGGCCTGATATTGTGATCCGGACACATTCCAACAAATAGGACAATGTACCTCACGAAGATAGCACAATCACCCAACTGCAGCACGTGTGGGATGGAAGAGGACCTACTCCATATACTGTTGGAATGCGCCCGGAACCGTGAACTGAGGCAGAAGCTATTGAGAGACATAAGAACTGACAAGACTCAACCTGTTTTTTAAAGTACATGAAGCCTTGGGACAGGCTCAGGGGGAAAATTTTGAATTCATACTAAGATTTTTTGTAAAGCCACAGGCCTTGATTAGCGCTGAAGTAGATTAAAATATCATAAGACCGCGGGCAGAGTCGGCTGTGGGCTGGGTTGACCAAAGATTCCAATTAGTTACTATGGGGCTGGAACAGCCCAAAATTGCTAAATCTTCAGCCGTGCTTGATGTAAAGAACCGTGTGCGGCCGCTACTCAAAAATAATAGCCCCACTGTATCTCTCCCGTGGCCACTCTTGCTCTCTTACAGCGCGCTAGAAATTACGGCTCGTGTCGAGTCCTAGTCAACTTCTCAATAGGACGTGGAGCAAAACTAGTCCCGTGCTCGACCTCCCTCTTACTTATCCAAATGTTGTAATATGTACAAAGAGTAGAGAATTATTCTGAATTCTCCTGAGCACACAACCAAAGCAAGCAGCAATGCTTCCAACTGCCCGGGCAGAAGCACGCGAAGGCACTACTGGGTACTCGCGTAAATTCACTTTCGAGGTATTAAACCTAAAACGGAACGACATAAGAATCCTAATAAGAACCTTAACAGGACACTGCAGACTAAACAAACACCTACACCGAATGGGCCTTAGCGATACACCGGTGTGCAGGTTCTGTATAAAAGATCCCTTGAGAATGTAAAGCCGTATTCTTGGGGGTTATATTTTTAACCCGTGCCAAACACAGGCACTAAACCCCAAGAATATAACTCGGTTTATAGCAGAAATCGGACTTGGGGGTGAGCTATAAACTTTTGAGAGATCACAATAGATCTTCCTAGGTCGCAGTGAAAATAGGGCTAAGGGGCCCTAACTCTCACACTTTAAATCATAAATCACAGTCTGCTAGTCTACTCACTAGGACGTGGAGGGAGTCCCGTGGTCGACCTCCCTCTAAATCTAAGCGCAAACTGGCGCGGTGGTGGCGGTCTTAGCGGTGGCGGCCTATGTAGCGGTGGCGGCCTATGTAGCGGTGGCGGTGGCGTTCAAAACTCGCGCAGATCAGAGCGTTCAGATTCGACGGCTGTGGTGCCGCGGTGGTTGCGTAATTTCGTAATTTTCGTACTTTTAACTACAAAATTGAAGAAATTCTACTTTTTTTTTACTCTTAAATTTTACTTTTTATTTTTAACCCTTTGAGCCCCACACGTTAAAATAGTACTACTTTTTTACTTTTTTTACTTTTGTTTTACTTTTTTAAATTGTACTTTTTTTTAATTCCGCGTGATCAGTATTGTATAGAATTGAGTGATTGTAGACCTCGTTTATAATTATTTCCTCCATCCTTTCGTCAGTTCCTATGATTATCACGCGATCAGATGCTGCAGGCGCGATCTGATCGCCACCGCCGCCACCGCCGCGATCGACCGCGCCAGTGTGCGCTTGCACACACAATTGCATATAACCTATCTGATCGCCACCGCCATCACCACCGCCGTGATCGCCTTGATCGCGCCAGTTTGCGCTTAGCTTTACTGAACCAAATGATGTATGCACAAAGAGTGAGCAGAGCGCGTGTACCTGTGAGTCGAGCTCGCGCTTGATGCGCACGAGCTCGTCCTTGTCGCGGTGCACCTTCGCCAGCGCCTTCACGTCCTCGCGGCGCGCCGCCTGCAGCCGCCGCATCACCTCCGCCGTCTCACGCTCCAGCAGCGTCTGCGGCATCACGTTATTGGGGAATTTTGAGAGGTCTTTCGATTTTCTTTTATAGAATAGTAGAATGTTTTCATTTCACGAAGGCACGCGGGGTACGAAGTAGGAAGTGGTGCGCGAGACAACCGCGCGGAGCACAAGAGACCGAACTCGGTGCCCTGTCGGTACATACGTTCTAAACGTCTCAGCGTCGCTCCGTCGAACCGAGTCGTTCCCTACTGAGCTCCGCGCGGTCTCACACTACTTCCTACCTCATACCCCTCGTACCTTCGTAAAATGAAAACATTCTAAGTAATACTTATAATACAATCGTTTGTTTATGTTTAGGAACAATTTGTGTCGTAACAGTATGGGGCCGGTACTTAAAAAGAAAAAAATAGTCTCACTGCATCTCTTACCGTGCATGTCGTAAAAGGCGAATAAGGGATAATGACAAGATTCAGTGCTAAAGGGCGACGGGCTCGCCACCTCTCGCCTTGGCACGGTACTTCCACCGAGTCATGCAGCAGGTGGGTTGTTGTTGTTGTTGTTGTTTTGGTTTGGGGTTGGCTCTAGGCGTGCAAACTAATCCCGCTTGGTTGGGGACCTTCGTGCAAAACCCCGCAGTCTCCAGCTACCCCAGCCAGCCTATGTCTTCCATGAAAGCCACATACCCCAGCCAGCCTATGTCTTCCATGAAAGCCACAAGTCGACCGGGGTGTCTGCAGGCCGCTTATCCCTTAGTCGCCTTTTACGACATGCACGGGGAGAGATGCAGTGGGACTATTCTTATTAAGTACCGACCCCACACAGTACTGCAGCAGGTGGGTCTTCGTGCCTTACTTGCTGCTTGATCGATTGAATATTGTTCGAATACTTTGCGAAGGTGGTTGGTGTTGTGCTGTAATTGACCAGAGTTCTTGCAGCACAACACCGATTACTCTGCTTACCCCGATTGTCGGGATTCAGCGTGTGTGATATGTATGTATGTATTGTTTCGTAAAAGTCGTGATTTTTGCAAACCGTCAGAAAATGACGGGTACAAAACAATTGGAATTCTTGGGAGAGTGGTCAGTAGATTTTCGTTAATATATCAACACCACCATACTGCAGGTCTATTCTTTTAAAGTCTGACAGCGGAATCAGCGCTGTTGTGGCGCTGAGAGCCACTTTGGTAAGTGGCTCTCAGCGCCACAACAGCGCTGATTCCGCTGTCAGAATTTACAAGAATAGACCTGCTGGTGTCTTTTAGTCAGAACTCTCACTAAAATTGTTAGCCCTTTGACTCCCAAATACACAAAATAGTACTACTTCTTGCTCTTAAACTGTGCTTTCGATAAACTTTAGGCGATGTTATTATGTGGCTAGTCACTAAAATGCTTGTAATAATATGTAGGAAAAAAATATATACCCCGCGAAGTTTCTTGTTGGTTTTTCTTGGTGGGTGTAATCGAACCGGATAGAACAAATTGTGACAAGTTCGAGTGCAGACTGCCATATGAATGACTAGTTATTGCTTCGCTCGCGGTAGACTCGGTTTAATAGCAAATCTGGTTTTAACGCAAATATGATCATTAACGATCTCCACGAAAAGTGCTTTTATTTTAACGTGATTGATAATACATAGCCTATGCCCATCCTGAAGGTCCATCCTTACCTATAATAAAATCCAACGTCTGCTTTCTGTCTGAGTGTCTGAGAATTTTAATAAAAAAAAAATCTACGGATAGCTTGATTCTTCCCATCAACTATAGGCTACTTACTATCACGCTAAATGGCTTATGAGGTTAGCAGTGAAGTGAAATATGAGAGCGGGCGGAGCCGCGGGCACAGCTTGTTCTAAATATTGGTGAAAGCATTTTTGGAATTGAATGAATCGTTTCGGAGATTACCTCCTACATCCAAACTTACAACCTTTACCTCTTTATAATATTAAGTTTACACAATAAACAGTACAATTCCCTTGCCCGAGTAGCCGACTGGGTTGGTACCACCGTACTGAATGTAAGATGGCCGCATAGCAGCCTCGGTTGTGTTCTCCTCTAGTCCAGTATAGCCAGCAATCCAGGGAAGTCTCCGGTATGGCACTTGATGCCATACCATGATATTGGCTGGTCGGAGCATGCGCTTTGGCCCCTCCGACTCAGCCACCCATACAGGATTAAATAAAAAAAAAATAAAAAAAAAAGGTGCCAACTTATAACCGAATATAGAATGACGACGGCGCGCGCATCACGGCTCGGTCGTTATGGATTTATAGCTTTATTTCTACTCACGCCGAGCACTTTCATCTGCGCCTGCTGCGAGTTGCGCATGTACTTCTCGGCCGCCTGGTAGATGGCGCGGTGGTAGCGCTCGCGCAGCTCCCGCTCCTGCGCGGCGTGCGCGCGCGCCATCTCCGCGCCGCTCGCCCCCGCCCCCGCGCCCTCGCCCTCGCCGCCGTCGTGCGTCGCCAGCGGCTCGCTGCTGCTCCGCGCCGCAACACAATGCCCACCGTTAACACTCTGCGACTAACTACATATAATTATATTTATAATTATATATAGTATTATCAAAACCTCCTGTCGGGTTGGCCAATAAAGTCTTATGGCTTTGCGCCATGGCGCCGTGCCCAGATTCGCTTCCCTAAGCCATATAACTTTATTGCCCAACCGGACACGAGGTTTTGATAATACTTTAAAACCTTTGAGTCTTACACTTTAAAAAAAACATGCTACCCCCCTCTTAAGGGGTTGCCGGATAGTTCAGTTGAAAAAACCGGACATTTTTCATCAGAGGGCCTTTGATTTTTCAGGTACAAAATGAAATTTGATTTTATGTACCAAATGTTTCATATGACCTTTACTTTTGAAAATGGATGGGAGATAGAGTAATGAATAAAAGGGTTCAATTGATCGAACTTACTGCAAAATCGAAGAAGACAGTAAGATTAGTATTAAAATGTTCTGAAAAAGTAAATATTTGCGTTATATGAAGAAAAAAACTGGACATTTTGGTGTCCGGTTTTTCATTATTTTGGAAACCGGACAGAAGCCTCAAAAACCGGACTGTCCGGTCCAAAACTGGACATCTGGCAACCCTGTGAGTCCCATGCCATTTCAGGCGCGCGGAGATTTCGGCCGCGCTTCCCTTGCCCCTTACTAGGTGGTAGGCTCTAATTGTAGCCGTCTGGATTGGTACCACCGTACTGGATGTAAGATAGCCCCGTCTGTGGTCTCCTCTAGTCCAGTATAGCCAGCAATCCAGGGAAATCTCCGGTACGGCACCTACTTTCTCGGAGGTGATATTGGCTAGTCAGAGCGTGTGCTTTGGCCGCTCTGACTCAGCAACCCATACCGGATTACATAAAAAAAAAGAAACTCAAATATTTTGTAAACTCAGATCAATAAACTCTTTTGCCACGTAAAACTGATTAAATTAGCCTCAAAACTATGTAACACAAGCGAAGATTCAATTATTTAGAAGCACAGACGTATTTTTCGAACTCTAGGAGAAAAAAAAATTCTAAACTAAAATTTGCACTTCGTCTTTCTTTACATATTATGATGATACACGGAATTTTAGATGACGGTCATTCCATTCCATAGACCTGTTTCCACTCTGTGGAAAGATAATTTCATCAGCTATCGATCTATCCCTGTCTTTTCTACAGGAAACATTTACTGAAATAGCAATAGACCAAAACTTGCGACCGTAGAATCGGACACAATGTTTGGGGACGGCCGTCCCGGAAGGGAGCTGACGCGTAATCAAATATTGCACTCTGAACACGCTTCAAAACAAAGCATCTTAACACACTTTCATTAGAGTAAAAGGCAAATATGTTTACGTGAAATATGTTTTAGTTTAGCAAGATGTTGAACTAAGCTTGCGATGGCTTCACCGAACATATCCGGGCCCATCGGCAGTAGAGGAGGGTGTTAATCGAGGTCGGGACTAGCGAGTGGCCACTCTGAATTACCCGCGCATGCTTCACGTTATTAGCTTATGCAATGGTGGCGTACTCGATATTCGAGTAACGGAAAAGGCATATAAAATAAATTATAGTTAAATTATGGCACAATAGATGGCGCTGACGACGGTCTCTCAATAAATCTAAAAAAATTATAAAGTGGTTAATTTACTCTTTAGATTAGGATTCAGATATTTATTTCGGCATAAAGAACACACAACGTTAACAATATTTCATTGAGACATATGCATGTATCGATTGTCATAATTGTTTCTTGTCATGTCCCGTTCAGCCATGCAATCTATAAGGAAGAACCGGGTAAGAAACCTTAAAAATTTTTTTTTTATAATATAATTTTTTTTTTTTTTCTCTCCGTGCTCCATCTGTCATCAGCTTTATAACCTTTATCAGATTTGTTGCATGTAATTTTCCTTTTGGAAGCTGCTGTCCATCAACTACAGTTTCAACTTAAATTGTGCAGCAGCATTACAACTGCTCGGCCGGTACATTTTGCCGCTTTAGTCGCGACACTACGTTTGTTCTGTCCAATAAGCCCACCGCCAGAGTATTTACGTGCTGCTGGAGGCGGCTCTTGTATTTTATTGACCGCTTCTGGATTTCCTCCTTCACAGTTGGAACTTCTAGGTATTGGTGGATTTCATCATTCCGATACTTACTAATTTTTAATTAACTTGCACGGTTCATGTAGAACCGTGCAAGTTGACTGTTCGCAAAAATTATGCGACATCATTCATGAAGGTGCAATAGATCGAAAATTTGGAGATAATATGTAACGGCCCGGTGGTGTAGTTGGTTATCGCGTTGGCGGCTCAAGCCAGAAAGCCAGGTTCGAATCCTGGTCGGGATGTATTTTTCCAATGATTTTCGATTTGCATTTTTCTAATTAAAAATATAGACAACAGTTACTTTATTATAATTTATAATATTGGTATGGATAAAACTAACTGGCTTTTGGGCCCCGACCGGGATATTTGGTGGTCAGGCGGGTCGACCGGGACTGAGATTCTAAACCGGTGACAAGTCCCGGTGTACCGGGACGAATGGCCACCCTATTCTAGTCCCATTTATAATTAAAAATTTTTTTTCTTGTTTTTCGGATGTAGCCAAAGCTGGCCGTGTCAGCATCATATAAGATGTTTGATATTTACTTTGTATCAGCCTTTCTTACAGCAAGACACCTATTGAAACGTTTTACAAGAGCTTTTTTAGGGTTCCGTATCAGTCGTACGAGACCCTATTACTAAGCCTACGCCGTCTGTCTGTCTGTCTGTCCGAGGGCTGTATCTCGGTGAACCATAATAGGTAGCGCATTGAAATTTTCACAGAATATGTGTTATTATGGCCGATATAACAACAAATAATAAAAATAAGAAAAAAAGTTAAAAATTCACGGGGTCCCCATACAAGAAACTATAAAGTGTATGCGCGTCATCTACCGAAAAGAGTATGAAGCATTATAACTAATCCATAGATGACGTGAGCGGCGCTGACCGTGACGTGGCGATACGGAACCCTCGGTGCGCGAGTTCGACTCAATTTACACTTTTAGTACTTAATGACCTCCTGCAGTGGTTCCAAGAGTCCACAACTCCGTTCACCAAGAAGTGTTTCCTTAGGTTAGAATTAAATGCTTAGCGATCTTAAATGTTAATTAAATTGTGCGCTTGCAATAACTATTAGCGTTGTCCAGCGTATAGCGTATAGTTGGCGTTGTCCAGAAAACGGCCAAAACCGTTACGCTATGAATGCATTTCACAGAAGGTGTTATTAATGAGTCTGAATGAGCGTGGTGGCAGGCCATGACGTGAATGAGACGGCGATGCGATGCACTTAATGAATTTTCACACGAAAATGTCGCCGCTCCAACATGCACGCCCTCCCGACTCTCGGATAAATACCTGCACGCGGTAAAGAGACCGACCGCTTGCTGGATCCTACAAAAAATAAAAAAAATCCACAGCTAAGATGTACCGCAATAAACAATGCAACAAGTCAAACATACAACTTAACTGCGGGCAAAGTAAACACATTTCCCATACATTCACATGTGCATCCCTTCTTCTAGCTAACTTAATCACTCAGGTGTTAGCGGGACGAAATAGTCCCGGCGCCGAAGAGTGACCTAAGCGTCGGTAGGACGAAATCGTCCCGTCGCCGAAGAGTGAACTAAGTGTCGGCGGGACGAAATCATCCCGGCCCCGAAGAGTGACCTAAGTGTCGACGGGACGAAATCGTCCTGGCGCCGATCAGTGACCGAAGTGTCGGCGGGACGAAATTGTCCTGTCGCCGAAGAGTGACCTAAGTTCCGGCGGGAAGAAATTGTCCAGGCGCCGAAGAGTGACCTAAGTGTCGGCGGGACGAAATCGTCCCGGCGCCGGAGAGTGACCTAAGTGTTGGCGGGACGAAATCGTCTCAGCGCCGAAGAGTGACCTAAATGTCGGCGGGACGAAATCGTCGACCGAAATAGGATTAAATAAAAAAAACCTTAAACAAAATAAAGATTTTAAAAAAAGTTAGGAGAGTGGACATGTTTGTTTGCTGTCCCTATATAGGTAGATGCGGACGCAACTCACGCCATGTTCTTGGAGGAGAGCCGCTTGACGAACTTGGTGCCGGGGTAGAAGCGCGAGACGTTGTTGCAGCGCCGCTCCTTGTCGTGCTTGCGGCGCATGCTCTCCAGCTTACGCGCCAGCTCCGCGCGCTTCTCGCGCACCGCCTTGCACGCGAGCACGCTCTCCGCAGACTCCGCCACCGGCTCGTCCGCGCCGCCGTCAGCGCGCGCCTCACTCTCCACCTGCTTGTCAGCCCCAGCACACAGAGTCAGACACAGCACTAGTACTACAATATGATGAGACTATATTGTGTGTGCGGTACTTTCGTTGGGTATAGACTATTCAAAAAGATTTAAGGAGCGAATGTGAGTGAAAGCGCCGACTTAGCTGGACGCACATACCTAGACCAGATCGGGATATAAGTAAGGTACTTTAAAAGGGTCAAGCTCGAAGTAACTGAAATCGATGAGCGAACAGTGTGGAGAGGCGTCAGAGATGTGTCAAGCAAGACCATGGGACTTGACCGTTTCCGGTTGTCTATAGAGGTGGCGTGATGTGTATGTAATATATCTTTGCCTCGGTAGTTCAGTAGTGGGGTTGGTCGACTGTTGTTAAGCAACCCTGAGCGCGCGGTCAGTACTTAGATGGGTGACCGCTCGGCCATTGGAGGCTGAGCGCGGTTCGGATTCCACATAAAACTGTAGTAGGTCCCTTCTCTTCTTACCTTACTAGGTGGTAAGGGTTTATCGCGCCCGGGTTGATACCAGCGCACTGAATGAAGAGTCGGTCGAAACGGCTTTGTAAATAACCGAAAGAAATTTATGAAGCAAATGTGAGCGGAAGAGTCGGGAAGGGTCGCCCTAGTAGACGCACGTACCTGGACCAGATCGGGTATTTACTCAAAAGGGGCCAAGTGCATAGTACCCGTAACCGACGAGCATGCATGAACATGACATTATGAGAGTGGAAGAGGCGGCAGAGGTGTGCCAGGATCGTGGCACGTGGAGATTCGTTGTCTCTGCCTACCCCACCGGGAAACAGGCGTGACGCTATGTATGTATGTAGTTTTTCTAGTTGTCCCATCATGCAGCTAGCTAGCTTTGCCGGATTGTAAGGTTGCGTACCTGCGCCTCGCCGTCCTTCTCGTCGTTGTGCGCGGCGGGCGACACGGAGGCGGTGGCCGGCTGCTCGGGCGGCTCCGGCGGCGCTCCGGCGAGCGACGAGCGGTGCCGGCCGGGGCTCCACGCGTCGCCTCTGCAGTCCGCGCCCGTCACGCTCGCCTGCTTCGACGGCGTCGTCTGTACGAGAGCGGCAACGTTTGTTATCAAACACTCAATGATTAAGGGGTTTTCCAATAGGGACAGGTAGTATTTTGTATAATGTTGATTGTCATTGTTGTTTGTCTGTGTTTTTAGTCTGGTCCTTGGAAAGGGGAGCCCCTGAAAATCAGCTTCGCTATCTCGGATAGTGAGTCAGCTGAGTGGGCTCGCTTTTCGTCACATGTTATATGTTTAATTTTGAATTATTTGAGTTGTTATTGTGTGACGGAAAAATAAATCATTTCATTTGTTAAATATGGAAAAAAACGAGTTATGTGTGTACGAGTACCGTGTGGGGCCGGTACTTTAAAAGAATAGCCCCCCCCCCCCCCCCCCCCCCCACTGCATCTCTCCCCGTGTATGTCGTAAAAGGCGACTAAGCGATATGACTCCCTTCTTATATTACTAGGTGGTAGGGTTTAACCCGGCCCGGTTGGTACCACCGCACTGAATTAAAGGTCGGTCGAAACGGCTATGTAAATAGTTTGTGTTTTCCGTCCAGTTCAGTGTAGCCGACACGACCGAAGAGAAGCACCGACGTGGCACCAACGTCACCCGCCCCGGTGTTATGGGCTGACATCACGGATGTTGTAGGTGATGTAGCCAACACTGTCAGTTTCCATGAAAAAAATAAAATAAAATAAGGATGGCGCATAAAATGAACATATTGCGATTGTGTAGGCACACCAACACGAATGCAATGAACATCAGTACTGCCACTTGAGTGTGAATTGAATTCTTATCTCTGATTGATCCATTGACAAATTAATTAAGATGGCGGATAAAATTATTTATTGTTGCGCCATTGCCAAATAAATAAAAATAGTTGATAGGTTTTCTTTTTCTTATTGTAAATAAAAATTCCGCTGACTTGATGATTCAAATTGTTTATACGTATAAGCTCAACTTTTATTAATGACTTGACTGAACCCTATAGGTATGTTCTTTGTATGTTATTATCTTTTTTACTTAGACGTAGTACCTATGTTATATTTAACGTAATTAAAACTTAGTATGTAAGTTATGTATATTGCAAAAAAAAATCTCTATTAGGTTTCTTAGCCTGTTCTTCCTTATAGATTGCATTGCTGAATGGGATATGACAAAAAATAAAATGATGACAAACCATACTGAATACGCATACTTATAAATGTCTCAATGAAATAATGTTGTGTGTTCTTTATGACGAATTAAATATGTGAATCTGAATCTGGTACATCTACCGGTCTAACCTAGAACGATAAAAAAGGTATGGACGCCGGACTGTCAAAGGATTTGACGGGTATGAGAACTAGCGTCGCCGGGTTGCGGGGAGCGGAGTGTACTTACCGATGATAACATATTCCACTAATTGTGCACACTTAACTTGGCTGTAGTGTTTTTACACGTAAACACAGAGCATGCGGGCATTTTAAACAGGTTTTTGCGAACGCGGCCAGACTGACGGGCCAGCGCGCGACCGTCCAATGAAACAAGTATGCTTTTACTTATATTGTGTTACGCTGGCGAGGATAGTGTTCGGGGTCCATACCTTCTTTATCGTTCTAGGGCCTAACCTTGTCTTCCTTAGCTAGCGTGAGGTGCGAGGAGAGGTCCTCCGAGTCGGTGGCGCGTCGGCGCGGGCTGAGGTCCGGCCGCTCCTCCGCCGGCGGCGCGTCCGTGTCCTGCGTCAGCACCGCCAGCTGCTGCTCGCGCTTGTCCAGCTCGCTCTGGTACTAACCTTGTCGCCCTTAGCTAGCGTGAGGTGCGAGGAGAGGTCCGCCGAGTCGGTGGCGCGCCGGCGCGGGCTGAGGTCCGGCCGCTCCTCCGCCGGCGGCGCGTCCGTGTCCTCCATCAGCACCGCCAGCTGCTGCTCGCGCTTGTCCAGCTCGCTCAGGTACTAACCTTGTCGCCCTTAGCTAGCGTGAGGTGCGAAAAGAGGTCCGCCGAGTCGGTGGCGCGCCGGCGCGGGCTGAGGTCCGGCCGCTCCTCCGCCGGCGGCGCGTCCGTGTCCTCCGTCAGCACCGCCAGCTGCTGCTCGCGCTTGTCCAGCTCGCTCTGGTACTAACCTTGTCGCCCTTAGCTAGCGAGAGGTGCGAGGAGAGGTCCGCCGAGTCGGTGGCGCGTCGGCGCGGGCTGAGGTCCGGCCGCTCCTCCGCCGGCGGCGCGTCCGTGTCCTCCGTCAGCACCGCCAGCTGCTGCTCGCGCTTGTCCAGCTCGCTCTGGTACTTGATCGGGTTCGCCAGCGCCTCCGCCAGCTCCGACAGCCCATCAGGCACGTAGTCCTGGAGGCAAGCGGCAATTCAGTCTCCGTATACCTTTCAGTTTCAACATATCACTTTATACACTTTTGCACCGTGTGCGGCCGGTACTTTAAAATAATAACCCCACTGCATCTCTTCCCGTGCATGTCGCAAAGGGCGACTAAGGGATATGACTCCCTTCTTATATTACTTGGTGGTAGGGTTTAACCCGCCCGGGTTGGTACCACCGCACTGAATGAAACGTCGGTCGAAACGGCTATGTAAATAGTTTGTGTTTTCCGTCCAGTTAAGTGTAGCCGGCACAACCGCCACGTCAATGGGAAGCACTGACGTGGCACCAAGTTCACCTGGTGTTATGGGCTGACATCACGGATGTTGTAGGTGATGTAGCCAACCGTGTCAGTTTCCATAAAAAAATATATATAAGGTGCTTCGTTATTCATGTCAATAACTTCGGGAGGGTTACATACGCACTCAAACAAACACTTTACGTAAGAAAAAAAAAATATGTGTTTTTTCTCCTAACAAAAAAAAAACCAAATATGTAGCTGTAAAAACCAATCATAGTGACCTTGTGACTTACAACAAACAGCTGTTCTGCGTTTGAACACAGTACGGTCATTGACCCCGTACAATGCAAGTTACCTACTGTTACACACAGGTCAAACATGGTTAGGTAGCAAACATGTTTTGTTAAATTTATCGAACAGTAATGCTAAAAACATATATTGCGTAACATGTTTATTTGAGTGTGTATGTAACCCTCCCGAAACATTTGACATGAATAACGAAGCACCTTATATACACGGTGTTGCAACCCCAACCGTAAAACCCGAAAGGGGGTGCTTCTGTACGTGAAATAGAACAACTTTTGTTCTACGACTTTATTATTTGAAGAAAAAAATATTTTTTTCTCTATACATTTTGAGAATAGGCATTTAAAATTTGTATGGAAAAAATATTTTTTTTTTCTTTCAAAAATTTTTTTTTCTCCACAGAAGTTGTTTAGTTTCAGATATAGAAAAACCCTCTTATGCCAGTTAAAATATTACGGGGGCAACTGCAACACCGTGTATACAGAACCCTTCAAAAATGCTAAACGGCACACAGCGCACCTTGACGACGATGAGCAGGAATACGTTGGCGCTGAGCGGCTGGCCGAGCTCGGTGCGCAGGCCGACGTGCCGGTAGCCGGGCCGGAGCCCCACCACCGGCAGCACGCGGTGCCCGATCAGCTTGCCGCTCTCCTCGTACGCCGCCAGACGGATCGACGCCAGCTGCGGCAGCACCACCTGTCGTCGGCCACACAACTCCTTCAACACTCTAGCTCTCTATTACAAATATTTTTTATTAAACCGCGACATACGGCGCCGAGCCCCCATAAGGTGTCTAACGACGCTCATGGACATTCGGTCGTATGCGGGGGTTGCGAATGCCATGCCGGCCTGACAGGTGCCCATTCACGCCCCCTCTATAATGAAATTATACAATATACAATAACCTTTTTTTTTCTTTGTCTTCTGTTACTTGGCGATCTGTGTAAACACAATGAGCCATTCTGTTGAGGTTATTCGTTGTTGTTTTTTTTTTGTTAGCCGGAGGAGCCCTAGTGTGCTCCTTTCATTTCCTGTCTTCAAATCTCACGGCTAGAAAGGGACACTATGCCTCTTCAGTCTGGAATGTGTGACACTTCCTGTGCCCACTAGTTTTGAAGCCAGTTCCTTGACGTGAGTTGAGATTCTTGTCTGATAGCTTTTACTAAGCTTTTGTTTAAGGTTCGTCTTCTCCCTGTATTTGATTATCATTTAAGTAATGTGTCGTCTTTCCTCCGTATTACATCTTCATTAAATGTACTGTTTGCCACGTTATATAGGTGCCTAACGATGCTGGAGGCAAACTTAATTATTATTGTTTGTATATTTCTGTATTTTCTTGTTTTTTGTTTGTTTCTGTTTGTTTTGGCCAAATAAATAAAATAAAATAAAACAATGTCTAGAAATTTCTTGTTTGACAGTGCTGATGTTTAGATCCTCGTGTATGTATTTGTTGCTTACGTAGTAGGGTATGTCTAGCATGGCTCTGAGTGTCTTGCTCTGAAATCTTTCAAGAATCGCTACGTTGCTATCACTAGCAGTGCCCCACAGCTGGATGCCATAAGTCCAAATTGGTTTTAGGATGGCCTTGTAGATAGCTGTCTTGCTTTCATGTGACAGACTTGATTTACGACCTATCAACCAGTACATTGACCTGAGTTTCGTGTCCAGTTGTTTACGTTTGGTTTAATTTAGAACTGGCGGAATTTTCGACATGTCGAAGCGTAGGCAGGCCTCACGCACTCTATGTACTTGCGCGCGCTAACTTCCTACCGCCCGACGGGCCGCCGGCGGTCTATTTCAGTGGAAATTCGTCAGCCGCGCGAAGTATACATAGACGCTCGCCCGCGCAACTGCACGCAGCTGCAAAGCACTTTACACTTTACACCATATAACTACATATAACCATAAAAATACATATCCTTTACCACACACTTTACACTCGATCGTTAAGGTACATTTTCGCACGCAGCGATTGGCGACGTGAAACAGTAGGCTATTAAAGCCCGACGGTAGGAACATTTTCTATGGAGTGATTTATCTGTTACGAAGTAACTATTAAGTCATCTGTGGCGTAGGTTACCTGCCTATGGATGAAATTATACAATAAACAATAAACTGACTTCCAAAATTCATCCCCCTTCAACCTCGCTCAAGCAGGTCGAAAAATCAGCAAAAAGCATTTCCGAAAATAAAACTGCAAATGTGTTGTTAAAGTCAACAGAAGCCGTCTGGTCAGCGCTACGTTTGTCTATTGTTGGAAATGCGTCGGCGATCAGACAATTGTCTGTCCATCGCGCCGATAATAGACAAGTTTATAAACAAATTGTTTCTGCAATGTTTGGACAGAGCATACGGGTCAGTCGATCTCGCATGTAACAGGGGAACGATAAACTTTTATCTGCAGTAAGCTTGCACAACTCTATTCAGTCACCAGCAGTAGGGTGGAGACACACCAGAGGTAGATTAGATAAATGAATCAAGTGTGATGTTTTTTTTTTGTGTTTATGCAATCTGGCAAGGTTGGCTACACCAACTAAAAACATCCGTGATGTCAGCCCATAACACCTTGGTGAACTAGGTAGTAACTAGTACTGACATGGTACCTAGTAGGTACCATGTCAGTACTTCCCTTCTGTCGTGCCTGCTACACTGAACTGGACAGAAAACACGAACTATTTACATAGCCGTTTCGACTGACCTTTCATTCAGTGCAGTGGTATCAACCCAGGCGGGTTAACCCTACCAAATCGATCACAAACAAAAGTAGTTAGAAGCTATGAGCTTGTAACTTTTCGTTTCTCACAACGTACGAACACCTGTTACGAGACTCCAGCTACTGGCAATGGCATCTCGTCAAGAAATACATCAAAAGCTAGAGAAACTATGTTGTATGAACTGTGATGATGACACAACGACTAACAACTTAGTTCGGAACGTAAAGATCAAGAACAGAGGGCTCGTCATAAAATTGGAAGTTTACGGGCCATTTGTGGCCACCATTGAACATTGTAGTGTTGTTTGCCTGACATAAATCAGTAATCAGATCCAAATGCTTCATAAAATAGAGGTTGAATTTAACATCTTTGTAAATTGTCTTTGTAGACAATTTCATCATCATCATGATGATGATGATGATGATGATGAAATTGTCTACTTCGCTGAGGTTTAAATTAGGGTTGCAACGAAAGTTCAGTTTCGGTTTTGTTAAGACGAAAGTTTAGCTATTTCTTTACTTTCTCTTTCGCTAAAATTTTAACGAATTTTTAACTAAACTTCGATTTACTTCACTCCATTAAATGTTTTTTATAGAACCTTGCATGGGTGGGACGTATGAAATGAAAGATGGTCACCCATAACATCATCAATGAATTTACACATAATAAAATATATTTCGGTTTCTTTAACTTTCGGTTTCGGTTACGATTTCGGTTTCGTTAAAAAAAAATTACTTTCGTTACAACACTAGTTAAATACAGTTAGCAACGATTCAAACACGAAGGTGTTTTGTTGGCACGCTGCATGTTCTAACCTGGGCATAGTCATTCAGTCAGTCAGTCAGCGTCCACTGCTGGACATACGCCTCTCCTCGACGCCTCGCCTTATTTTCCTCTAGTCCTCCCGGCGTTCAGTGGTACGGAATCACTGCTTTCGTCGTACCACCTGGCGGGTGGTCTTCCCACACTCCCGTTTTCTCGCCAGTGTAGGACACGGCACGGTTACTCCAACGGTCGTCGTCTCTTCGGCTAAAGTTCCCAGCCCACTGCCACTTGAGCAGAGCCACGTTACGCGCCATATCACGTAGATATGGGCATAACCATTTCTTAATCATTTCTCTCACAACTCACTAAGAGTGGGAAGAGTGGCACCTCCTCTTTGTTGCATCACTCAAACAATCAATGCATGCACACACTGATATTCCACTGTCTCGACTGACCTTCTACTGTCTTCAGTGATCTACCATCTCGACTGGCGCTCTGTCTTTACAGACCTTCAACTCAACTGATATTCTGCTTTATTAGAAAATTTTACTGTTTTACTCAGTCTTCGAGCTATGCGGCTCGACGTTTCGTGACCCATCTTCATGAGCGCTCTGGCTAGTGCGATGGTTGCCAGATAATTATTGTATTATGATATTCTGCTGTTTGGAATGACCTTCTACTGTTTCGATTGAAGTTCTACTATCTCGATTGAACTTCTACTGTCTCGACTTAATTTCTACTATCTCGACTGAGTCACAGTCTTGACTGTCATTCTACATTGTCGACTTTAATTCTACTTTCTCCACTGAAATTCTACTTTCCCCACTAATATTTCACTGTCTCGACTGACCTTCTATTTCCTTGACGGACAGTTTACTGTCTCGACTGAATTTCTACCATCTCGACTCGACTGAGTCACAGTCTTGACTGACATTCTACTTCCTCGACTGAAATTCTACTTTCCCGACTGATATTTCACTGTCACAACTGACCTTCTACTTCCTTGGCGGACAGTTTACTGTCTCGACTGGCATTCCACTGTGTCCGCTGACCTTCTCCTGTCCAACTAACCTTCCAGGACCACACCGGCCCTGGAAGGCTGAAACGACACAAGTCTAGATATTCAACACTTACAACCAAAGAGCCATCAATGGATGGCCCACCTCAAACACCATACCCCAAACAACAAATAATTTGCAAGTTCCGATTGCAGATGGCTAAATCATCAATCAAATAAAAATTATACAATAAACAATCAGAAAAAAAAAAGCTAACCTTCTTGAAGACGAACGGCTCCTCGCCGTAGACCGGGTTGATGGCGTTGTTGGGCACGATGCGCGTGCGGAACTTCTTGCGCACCGTGTCTGCGGGCAGCCCGAACATGTCCACCTCCACATAGGTGCCGCAGCGCTTGTCCGTCAGCAGCTGCGCCGACAGCACCGTCACCGCCACGCTGCCCGCTATGATGCCGTCCACGGTGCTCTCCGCGAACGGGTCTAGACGGCGGTCCTGCAGCGATAACACACACCCAGCGAGTTCACATTTCGCTCTACAGAAGGTTGTTGTTGATTTCGTTTAGGGTTGACTCTAGGCCTGCAAACTAATCCCGCTTGGTTGGGGACCTTCGTGCAAAACCCCGCAGTCTCCAGCTACCCCAGCCAGCCTATGTCTTCCGTGAAAGCCACAAGTCGACCGGGGTGTCTGCAGACCGCTGCAACGGAAGATGGAGAACGGAGTATGATGACAGAAGGTATGATTGTGAACTATATGTGAGGATGAAATGCGAGGGAGGAAATGAGTGGATTAACCGTGAGGACAGAAACTCGACGTGGCTATGAGGCGGTAGTGAGAGGTTGTGAATTATGAGGGGGGAGTAAGGTGATGAAATGTGAGGCTGTAGGGGGTGAACTGTATGGGCGAGTAGGGTTTCTTTCAAGTACTTCTCCAGGGGTTGGGTTAGAAATCTACATTTAATATTATTTTCATATGTGTACTAAATTACAAATCTTTGTGAAGCCCTTCCGGAGAAATTCTCCGAGAGAAACACTGGGACGAGTAGGAGAGTGCACTGTGTATGGGGGGGGGGGGGGGGGGGGGGGGGGGCCTTAAGGGGGGGACAACTATGAGAGGAAAAGAGAAAGAACTATTAACGAATACATTTTGGCAGGAGAGGTGGGAATAAAATAACTTGAATAAGCTATTATTTGAGGTAGTAAGTCAGATCGCTTGTGCTCATACCTTCCGCCTCATGAACTCCGGTTTGAGCAGGTAGCCGCATCGGCGGTTGTACTCGAACATTCCGAGGTTCAGCTGCATCGCGAGGTCCAGCGTCTGGAAGTTGAGCGCCACCAGCTGGCAGCCAGCGTTCCAGAACACCTGCAACGGGCAACGCTCACGTCAGCTGTGTGGGTGGTACATTGGCTATAGTCCATTGGCTGTTACGTCCGCTTCGCTCGTGTGAATTAATTTGAGTAGTTCACGAGTTATAAGATATCCATCAAGATATGGTGAAATTTTCGACCGAAGAAGAGGTGTGGTAGCCGCAGTAAATGAGTATTTTGACGACCTTCCGGAATCAATTTATTTCGAAGATATAAACAGTTGCAGGTCAGGTGGAAAAAGTGTATTGACCTGAGACTATGTCGAAAAATAAAAATGTATTTGGACCCACTTTTCTTTCAATTTCATGGCCGTACTTAGATGTTTTGGATCCACCCTCGCATCTTTCATCAGTCTCCTCTCTTCAGGGTTTCCAATATGACCGAACCACTGAAGCTTTCCTTTATCAATCCTTACCTAGAGTTCAATGCTAACTATGTAGCTTCAGAATTTAAAGGCGCTTCAAAGAACATTTTAAAATAAACGCAAGAACAAAGAAATTTTCGAATTGCTCTTTGAAATCTATAACAATAAACCACACGTGTGTAAAAAAATTAATTTAATCATTCTCATCGCTCTCTGTCAGTCTGTCTGTCTCTCCGTCCGTCCGATGGCTGTATCTTTGGAAAAGTAATAGCTAGCCGGTTGAAATTTTCGCAGAATCTGTGTTATTTTGGCGGATATAACAATAAATAATATAAAATTTAACAAGTGAAATATTCAAGGGGGATCCTCATACAAGAAACATGTTTTTTCAGAGTGTTTTTTTTTTTTGTGGTGCGGATGTGGTGTTTGTAGTCCAATTTGCACTTGTCTGGTTTTAATTCCCTATCGTTATTTTTCTCGTTTATATTTCTTATTATATCCGCCACAATAACACATTTTCTGTGAAAATTTCAACCGACTAGCTATTACGGTTCCAAAGATACAGCAGATAGCGAAGATCGACGCTAAGCTCATACATGGAGAGAGCTTCGAAAACGTCACTGGAAGCATCCTACAGAATATGGATAGGTAGAGAGAGGGAGGTCGAGAGCGGGACTGGTGGTTTCCCCGCGTCCTAGTCATCGCAGACTAGCTGACGAGCGCTTGATGCGAGCCGAAACGTGAAGCATGCGCGGGAAATTTAGAGTGGACACTCGCTAGTCCCGACCTCGATTAACACCCTCCTCTACTGCCGATGTACCCGGATATGTTCGGTGAAGCCATCACAAGCTTACATCCACACCTTCCTTCAGACAGAAACCCTATAATATGGTTGAGGGAGGCGATGGCTGGCCCAGGTGTGGTGCTCGTGAACGGGCGCTGTTTGTGGAGCCTGGCCTGCTCCATGTGGCAGTGTGGTGGGTATATAACTTCATACAATTTCATATTTAAATAATTTTCACTTTGTCGTGAATTGCTGCATCTGTCCGCAATCAGCACATATGCGTGTCTATGCAGTGGCAAACATTTTTGTAAAGTAGACTAAATGCATATTGAAACTATTTCCAGTGAAGTTTCTTGTCAGTTCTTCTTCGCTGTGATAATCGAACTGGCGGAATGTTACAATGTAAATATGACAAATCTGAGCACAGTGTACTGCCAAGAGATGATAAATAAACAATAAACAACAAGACAGACAGACAGACAGACGGCGTAGGCTTAGTAACCTACAAAAGCACAAGTAAGACCGGTGATGGAATATTGCAGTCATCTTTGGGAGGGTTCCCCTGAGTACCTTCTTTCAGCCTTGGATTCTATTCAGCGACGAGCCATTCGCCTCATTGGTGACTCTGTACTCACAAAGGACCTTCAACCTCTAAAGCACAGACGTATAGTTGGTTCATTAACCTGTTTTATCGGTACTACTATGGCCGCTGCTCTGACGAACTTGCTTCCCTTATCCCTCCTCCTCCTGTTCGCCTTCGGTAAACCCGCCATACTCTCGCGGAACACCCCTTTGTAGTGGACAGAAGAGTTCTTCGAACTGCACGATTCTCTAAATTGTTCTTGTGCCGCCATGCAAAGGTGTGGAACGGGCTCCCAGGAAACATCTTTCCCCACTCCTACAATCCACGGATTAATAGCCTTTCCAATGCAACATTAGTCCACCTCCAAGCCGGACTGGCACCTCCTCGGCGGTGAAATTGGCTGCGCCTGAGGTTTCGACATCGGGCAGAGCCACCCAGATCGGAAGTAATAAAAAAAAAACTAATTAGCCATTTTGTGGAATGAAGGTGTGGATCTAAGCTTGCGATGGCTTCACCGAACATATCCGGGCCCATCGGCAGTAGAGGAGGGTATTAATCGAGGCCGGGACTAGCGAGTGGCCACTCTAAATTTCCCGCGCATGCTTCACGTTTCGGCTCGCTTCAAGCCCTCGTCAGCTAGTCTGCGTTGACTAGGACGCGGGGAAACCACCAGTCCCGCTCTCGAACTCCCTCTCTCTACCTATCCATATTCTGTAGGATGCTTCCAGTGACGTTCCAGTCTTAACAATCGAAGCAAGCCGTAGAGCTGACAGCCCAACAGACCTGCGGCATAAAGTTGGAGGAGTCGAACCGCGTGCCGGCCGGGTAGACCCGCGAGAGCTGATGCTTGTTGTAGTTCACGAACTCTATCGGGTACTCCTTGAGCAGTGTGGTCGCTTGCTTCTCGTCGAACGAGGACATCTCGTAGTTGCGGTTCTTTTCTGTTCACAGAAACACAGTGCACGTCGTTGCGTTTTAATGGTAATTAAAAATTATAATCAATTTAATTTAACTATTTATGGCTGCAACGTCCAAGTGGAGATGGTAAAAAATATATATACAATTAAAATGTAAAAAAACCGGCAACGTGCGAGTCGAACTCGCGCACCGAGGGTTCCGTATCGTCATGTCAAATTCATGTCATGGCTAGCGCCGCTCACGCCATCTAGATGGCGTGTTATGAAATGCTTTATATTAGTTAAATGTCATGATTAGTTAAAATTCTTCACACTCTATTCGGTAGATGGCGAACACTTACATACTTTATACAATGAAGTGTATACACTTTTTGGTTTCTTCTATGGGAACCCCGTGAATTATTTACTATTTCTTATTTTTAATATTTGTTGTTATATCGGCCATATTCTGTGTGAAAATTTCAACGGGCTACCTATTACGGTTCAAGAGATACAACCTTCGGACAAGACGGACGGACGGACAGACAGACGGCGTAGGCTTAGTAACAGGGTCCCGTATCGGATACGGAACCCTAAAAATAAAAAATAAAAACATTGAAAGTGTCAACATTCTACGAAAGTATATCTCACTCTTGGCGTTCTCGAACGAGCTGAAGTGGACCGGCTGCACGTAGTTGACGAGGGCGGATATCTCTGCGCCCGCGTGCGTCTCGCGCTCTGCGTCCGCGTCGCCTGCGCCCGCGCCGCCCGCGCCGCCCGCGCCCTCCGCCCCGCCCGCCTCCTCCTCGCCCGACGAACTCTCCGACTCCGACGAGACGATCGACTCCTTCGAGCCCTGCCGCGCCAGCTGTCGCGGCCCACAACCACACAACAGTCACTCTCAAAAATTCCGTAGAAAAAGAAAAATATAATCCCACTAATATTATAAATGCGAAAGTTTGTGAGGATGTATGGATGTATGGATCTTTGTTCCTCTTTCACGCAAAAACTACTGAACGGATTTTGATGAGACTTTACAGTACTATAGCTTACACATCAGAATAACATATAGGCTATAATTTATAAAGACATTGTGTAAATTAGCCCAAATTTATCGATAAATGTCAAGTAAGTCGGAAAAAATCCCGCCATCCGGGAGCTATCTCGGCGTGCGCTGCATAAACCGCTAGAGTTACACGAAAATAATGTATGGTGGGGTTGTTTCTCTTAAATCGTTCTAAAAAAAAGTCCGCGACAGCATATAGCTACCTTTTATGTGGAAGCCACTATAGCCAAAATAGTCGCGGACGAAGTCGCGGGCAAAAGCTCTAGTAACGCATATTCTGTGAAAATTTCAACCGGCTACCTATTACGGTTCAAGAGATACAGCCCTCGGACAGACGGACAAACAGACAGACAGACGGCGTAGGCTTAGTAATAGGGTCCCGTACGACGGATACGGAACCCTAAAAAAGCATTAAGCTATTACGCGGTGAGTGAGTATAATGATGCGTGCGTACGGGCGGGTGCGCGATGTCGCCGTTGCCCTGCGGCGCGCGCGCGTCGTCGTCGCCGGCGGCGGCGGCCGCGGCGGCGGACGCGGCCGCCGAGCCGGCCTTCTTGTGGTGATGGTGCTGGTGCTTCTTCTTGTTCTTTATTATTATCTTGCGCTTCAGCAGCGACGGCGGCGGCAGCTCCCCTCCTGCGGGGACAGTCGGGGACCAGAGCGTCAGACAGATAGATAGATAGATAGAAAATTCTTTATTGCTCCAGTAAACATTAAACAGTAACAAATACATTAGAAAATTTACATAAAGTGCAAGGTCGGACTTATCCCTTACAGAGATTTCTTACAGTCAACCTTTGGATGTTTGAGATTCGATAGTATAGTGGAATGTAAGTATGTAGTAGCAAAAGAGTTGAGCGTGAGAATTCAAGATAAAATAATAATAAGAATACTTATTAACAATACATATAAGTACATGCTAGTAAAATATAAGCCATACATGTGTTAATACATATAAATTACTAAATGTATAGAATATTATATACATAGATGTGTGGGTGCACGTGTGTATGTCTATGTTTGTGTGTGGGAGGGTGTATATGTGTGTGTTTGTGTATGTGTGTGTGTGTTCGGGCTGTCAACTGTCAGCCTCGGTAGCACAGTGCTGCGATCGGTCGACTGTCGGTCGTGAACGTAAGCACACCTGGGCGCCGGTCAGTGGACGGACGGGTGACCGCTCGACCATTGGAGGCTGACCGTGGTTCGGATTCCACGTTAAACTGTAGGTCCCTTCCCTTCTTACCTTACTAGGTGGTAGGGTTTAACACGCCCGGGTTGTTACCACCACCGCACTGAACGAAACGTCGGTCGAAACGGCTATGTAAATAGTTCGTGTTTTCCATCAAGTTCAGTGTAGCCGGCACGATCGAAGGGAAGCCATGACCCGGCACCTAGTTCACCAAGGCGTTATGGGCTGACATCACGGATGTTGTAGGTGATGCAGCCAACAGTGTCAAGTTTCCATTAAAAAAAAAATTACACAATAAAACAAATTGAAGACATGCAGTAGTCAGTAACATTAAAGAGACCAAAGTCCACATAATAAATGGGACTATAAAACAAGACACAGCTATTGAGTCAGACACAAACCGCCCGTTCGCTAATATTACATTCTAAAACTTTATTTCTAATTCACACACAATCTGAAATGAAAAAAAAAACCCGGCCAAGTGCGAGTCGAACTCGCGCACCGAGGGTTCCGTATCGCCATGTCGTGGTCAGCGCCGCTCACGCAATCTATGTATTAGTTAAAATGCTTCATACTGTTTTCGGTAGATGGCGCACATACACTTTTTAGTTTCTTGTACGGGGACCCCCGTGAATTTTTTACTTTTTCTTATTATTATTATTTGTTGTATTTATTATCGGCCATAATAACACTTTATTCTGTGACAGTCGACTGTTGCAATTGATTGTTAAGCAACGCTGAGCGCGGTCAGTATTTGGATGGGTGACCCGCTCGACCGTTGGAGGCTGACCGTGGTTCGGATTCCACGTAAACTCGGTGGTAGGGTTCAACCTGCCCGGGTTGATACCACCGCACTGAAAGAAACGTCGGTCGAAACGGCTATGTAAATAGTTCGTGTTTTCCGTCCAGTTCAGTGTACAGTGTAGCCGACACGATCGAAGGGAAGCACTGACACGGCACCTAGTTCACTCTAGGTGTTATGGGCTGACATCAGGGACGTTGTAGGTGACGTAGCAAACCATGTCAGATTCCATAAAAAAAAAATTTTAAAAAAGACAGCGTAGATTTAGTAATAGGGTCCCGTACGACGCATACGGAACCCTACATTATACACGCAACAGTGACGAGCGGGCGGTCGGCTGGCAACGGATCTTCCCACACTGTTGTGTCTCATTAAATTCGGTGCCAATGAGAAATTTGACAACACGTGAAATTCTAACAGCTTTCCGCGCAACCGAAATAAACAATTAAAGCTTCCGCAAAACTGCCGATTGTGCGCGCGCGCAGATCCGCGCAGATGTTAGGCGGCGTGCATGAATTACGTCATCGGTTTGGGGGGGAGGGGGGTTGAACGAAAAGTGACGACTGATGACGTGGGGGGAGGGGGGGGTTCGCGCAGCGATGACGTAGTTTTCTGCAGGAGATACTCCGCGCCGTCGTCGGTACTCTGCCGGGAATACACAACGTGGCTGATCGAGTATATAGATGCGTGAAGGATGTTTCCGAAACTATACGAAAGGAATGTTTCGATAAAAAATCCAAACCTTTCGATTTCCGAAAACTTCTAACTACATTTTAAAGAATAATATTTTCGCCGAAAATGACGATAGGTGACGTGGGGGGGAGGGGGGGAGGGGGTCAAAAAGTGGCCAAAAATCGATGACGTAATTTATGCACGCCGCCTTGGCGCACACACGGGTGTTTTATATTAGCAGTAAGTGTTTAGTTTATAATCGCCAGTTTTCTAAACATTCAATGTTTGGTTTCTCTATCTTAATGATGCCTTCGCGTTTTTATATCACTATTAAATACACAAGAGAGAAAATATTTTTTTGAGACGAGACGGAAGTTAACTTTCTCCATGCAAAATCGTCTTTTGGCATTTATGTTTTCTAGCCCCCTAAATCTTATCCGATTTTTTCATTATTTTTTTCTTGTCTTAAGGACAGTCCGATCTACGTTCCTGTTATTTTTTTTGTTTAGATGAAATATACCTACAACACCGGAGCTAACAATTTGTATTGCGACCAAAAAAAATTGAATTTTTTTTTTTGATGTCATGAAGTTCATTAAGCTTTATTGAGTCATCCATCACTTTAGATATTAAAAAAATAAAAAGACAAGAACGTAAATTCGACTGTAGGGAAGGTGTGGATCTAAGCTTGCGATGGCTTCACCGAACATATCCGGGCCCATCGGCAGTAGAGGAGGGTATTAATCGAGGCCGGGACTAGCAAGTGGCCACTCTAAATTTTCCGCGCGTGCTTCACGTTTCGGCTCGCTTCAAGCCCTCGTCAGCTAGTCTGCGTTGACTAGGACGCGGGGAAACCACCAGTCCCGCTCTCGACCTCCCTCTCTCTACCTATCCATATTCTGTAGGATGCTTCCAGTGACGTTTTTGAAGCTCTCTCCATATATGAGCTTAGCGTCGATCTTGGGAGCCCTAGATTCTTGAAGAGACTGTAGAGCGACTTCGCTGGTAGTCCTCTTGCTCCGACTTCCACAGCGAAGAGATCAGTCTTGAATCCGTTTCTCACAATCCGGTCTACTAAGTTGCAGTACTTGTTAAGCTTGATGTTGTGGTCCTTCGGTATGTTACTTTCCCATGGAACTGTAAGTTCAACAAGTACTACATGCTTTGTCGCTTTTGAGAACATGAGTATATCCGGTCTTAATGCTGTGGTACAGATTTCCGAAGGCATTTGGTAATGCTTCTCATGTGTGTCCATCAACAATTCCCAATCCTTTGCTGCTCCCAAAATTGAAGAAGGTTTAGTCCTATCTTTGGGCAGCTTATTGGCTCCAGGTTTCACAAAGTTGACCTTCTGGAAGCCGCTACTGGTTTGCCCTTTCCTGGTCCGTGCAATTGACAGGTTGATGGCCTCTCTGATGATTTGGAGGACTTTATCATGACGGTAGGAATACTGGCCTCGCTCAACTATTTTGCATCCGCATAACAAATGTTTGGCCGTGCCTACGAACTCCTTACATGACGGGCATAGTCTATTTGTAGATTTCCCCCATCTAACTAGGTTACTCGGGTCGGGGAGAGTAAGCTGGAATGCATTTAAGTAGAACTTAAGCAGCTCAGGGGACCAGTTGTATATTATGGATTTCCACTTCAATGCAGGAGGGATGCAGAAGTCACCCACTGTTAGCCAATCATTCTGCATTTCTAGGTTTAAGGCGTGAAGTTTGAAGCCTTGTTCCATGTCCTCCTGAGCAAAACCTTTCAGTATTTCTTTATCAGACTTTGCTGTTTCTATGCCCAATCCAGATCTATTGGTGCGTGTGCCAACTTGGAATGATTTGTAGAAGTCGAGTCTCGATTCCAGTTCATCTGATAGTGATGTGTTGGGTATTACAACAAATAAAGAATTGTAAAAATCAGATAAGGTTTAGGAGGGTAAAAAACATAAATGCCGAAAGACGATTTTGTATGGAGAAAGTTAACTTCCGTCTCGTCTTAGTGTTTCAATTCGGTGGAGAAGTGATAAATTCAGTAGATATAATTAAACTATTCAGCTCTCACGCACGACTGACTATGAGTTAATCATCCAAATTTATACAAAAATACAAAATAATTTATTATGAACAAAAAACAATTCAATTCAGATACATAGTTGATAATGTTGATATGTTTACAGATATTACATTTAGAACTGCGTAACTAAGTATCTTAACCTATTTTCGAGACAAAACACTGGACTTGCGTCTGTTTTGTTTTGTTCGGTTTCATTACCGAGGGATAAGGAAAAGATGCCGTGCTAAAGGGCGGCAGGCTAGCCACCTCTCACCTTGGCGCGGTCCTTCCACCGGGTCATGCAGCCAGTAGGTCTTCGTGCCTTACTTGCTGCACGATAGTTATCTTGTCCAAATACTTTGCTAAACGTGGTGGTCGGGGTTGGGGTGTGTGGTTGTTGTATTAACAAGATTACTTGCAGCACAACACCAATTACTCTGCTTACCCAAATCGTCGGGATACAGCTTGTGGTATGTGTTATATCTGCACATACAGTATAACATTATGTGGGTAGTCATGACTTTGAGTGAAAATTGACATTGGAGGAAAAAGTACCCGCAAGGAACAGTATTTTTTTTTATGGAAACTGACACGGTTGGCTACTTCACCTACAACATCCGTGATGTCAGCCCATAACGCCGGATGAACTAGGTGCCATGTCAGTGCTTCCCTTCGGTCGTGCCGGCTACACTGAACTGGACGGAAAACACAAACTATTTACATAGCCGTTTCGACCGACGTTTCATTCAGTGCGGTGGTACCAACCCGGGCGGGTTAAACCCTACCACCTAGTAAGGTAAGAAGGGAAGGGAGCTACAGTTTTACGTCGGATCCGTACCACGGTCAGCCTCCAACGGTCAAGTGGTCACCCATCCAAGTACTGACCGGCCCAGCGTTGCTTAACCATCAATATCGACAATCGACTGTCTGCGCCACTGAGCTATCGAGGCTGACGACTTGCAGCACAACACCAATTACTCTGCTTACACAGATCGTCAGGATACAGCATGTGGTGTGTATGTACGTATGTATCTAAGTATGCATCATCGCGACCTCCAAATGTCAAAACATGTAAATTTGTCAACAGTCTACAATATTAGTAAGCGTGCAGAAACCGCCGCTTCGCTTACGTCACAGAAGATATTTCATGAGATGACGGCGGTGGTAGCCAAAACTCAATTTTTAACCGACTTCAAAAAAGGAGGAGGTTCTATGTTCGGCTGTATGTATTCCCCAATTATGAACCGATTTCGATGATTCTTTTTGTGTTCGGTTCAGTCTAGCTCCAAGGTGGTCCCATTTTTTTTTTGGTTAAGATCGGATTGGAAAGCGATTCCGACGAATACATTATTTTGGTCAAGATCGGATTGAAAAGCGAGGCGGAATCGCGAGGCCGAAGGCCAAGCGATTACGCCGAGTACATTAATAGCAAATAAAATTTACTAAAAAAACTGTGAAATAAAAAACTAATTAAAAAAATATAAAAACCGCCTTCAAAAATGTATGAAATAAAAAAATCAAAATCAAACCCTAGAGTTGAAGGCGGTGGTGCTAAAGCAAGCAAAAATAACCGACCACCTTCAACACTAGGGTTCGATTTTAATTTTTTTATTTCATACATTTTTGAAGGCGGTTTTTATATTTTTTTAAATAGTTTTTTTGTACATTCGAACATTTGCAGTTTATAAATATTCCTATTTATTTGTCTCCCCTTACAGATGGTGGCTTGTACCGTGTGGGGCCAGTACTTTAAAAGAATATCCCCACTGCATCCCTCCCCGTGTATGTCGTAAAAGGCGACTAAAGGATATGACTCCCTTCTTATATTACTAGGTGGTAGGGTTTAACCCGCCCGGGTTGATACCGCCGCACTGAGCGAAACGTCGGTCGGAACGGCTATGTACATAGTTCGTGTTTTCCATCCAGTTCAGTGTAGCCGGCACGACCGAAGGGAGGCACTGACGTGGCACCAAGTTCACCCGGTGTTATGGGCTGACATCACGGATGTTGTAGGTGATGTAGCCAAAACGGTGTCAGTTTCGATAAAAAAAAAAAGATGACAAAACCACTACACGAGCCTTTCCCAAAGCATGGGTCGCGAACTCGCGACCCCGCGACCCATTGGTTAGTCGCGGTTAGCAAATATTCTGTAAAATTTTCAACGGGCTACCTAAATTACGGTTCAAGAGATACAGCCCACAGACAGACAGACGGCGTAGGCTTAGTAATATGGTCCCGTACGACGGAAACGGAACTCTAAAAAGTTATTAAATACCACGTGAAAACTAGTATATGGGCACACCACACGTTCCCTAAACCCGGAGGAGTATGACCCTTTTATTTTAGTTCACGTCGGTAGAAAGAGGTAATTTGGTCATTAAGCGTGTTGTCGCTGCGCTATATCAGTGTGTTCTGCGAGGTATCCATCGGCGCAGTCGCAGTTAAAACAAACGCGCGCCGTCGTATAAAGGATCGCCGCACAAAATGTATTCAACTCTGGTCAGTGTCTAACGCGTTTGTGAATCTTAGGATAGTAGAAGCATTAAGGGATTAATTCCAGTTATTCGTTCGGACTTTGTTTTTTAAGTGAAGCTTTTTAACACATGTTTGAGTTAGGGACCTAACTCAGAAAAAGTGAAACGTCACGAAAGTACGAACGGAAGTTGCAACGCAGCGTAGGCTGCGCTGCCCAGCCCACCTATGAGGACTTTTGAAGTGGAACCGTTATAGATTGTTTTTTTTTTATAATTTGCAACATGTGACGCCTATCCACCCAAAAGAGTCTAACGACGTCCATGGACAAATATGTGACGCTATGTTCGTATCTTTTGATTGTGTTGACTTAGAAGCTACATGTATAAGAGACCCTAGCTAGACCTTAGTATTTGATATTAATTTCAACTTGATACCTCTATCCGTTACTGAGAAAAAGGGTCTTGACAGACGGACAGACAAGAGTTCCGTTTTTAAACCCCGACGCATTATAAGTTTACTGTGTGTGTGTATGTGTGAATGAGTGTGTCTGCCTATGGCATCGTAGCTACCAAACGGATGGACCGATTTGGATGCGGTTTTTTCATTAGAAAGCTGGTTTAATTGGGATGGTTCTTTGCTACGTTTGTAATCAAGTAATTAAGTAATAAAAAAATTAATTATTTTAAAAGGTAGACCGATTTGCAAGCGTTTTTTTTTTATAAATATTGTAATAAAAGTTAACAATTTTAAAAAACCACTCAGATCTACGCGGGTATTTACTTAGCGGTCCTCCGAGTCATTTAAGTAAACGGAAATATTTTTTTACTTATTAAGGGTCGGGAGTTTCTTAAAATTGTAATTTAACTTTTATTTCAAGCTTTTAAAAAAAACGCACGCAAATCGGTCCACCTTTTGACGTACGGAATCCTAAACAGCACGCGGGAGGTTCGAGCGGACTCACCGGGTTCCAGCTGATGCGAGTCGAGCGGCCGGTCGAGCAGCATCTCGCCGAAGATCTCGCGGCAGTAGTGAGCGATCTTGGCCTGCTGGCGCGGGTTGCAGTGGTTCTCGAAGCTGAGGATGACGGGGAACTCGGAGGTCTTGAACGCTGTCTCGGCGATCGCCTCCAGCACGTCCTTGGCGCTGATCTCCGGCACGAACGTGTAGCCGTGCACGATCACCGGCTCCTCCGTGCGGCCGTTCCAGAAGTCCAGCTCCACGCACCTGCGGGGAGGAAGATATATAGCAAGAGAAGCATGCGTGCATAACAACCTCCTCTACTGCCGATGGGCCCGGATATGTTCGGTGAAGCCATCGCAAGCTTAGTTCCACAGCCCCTCCTTCCTTTTTATTTAAACCAACAAACAACAACAACAACAACTTTTGTTTCATACCTGGATGGACAAGTATGTATGTATGTATGTATGTATATTTATTTGTATATAATATTCTAGATATTTAGTAATTTATATGTATTAACACATGTTTGTACCGTGTGGGGCCGGTACTTTAAAAGAATAGCCCCACTGCATCTCTCCCCGTGTATGTCGTAAAAGGCGACTAAGGGATATGACTCCCTTCTTATATTACTAGGTGGTAGGGTTCAACCCGCCCGTGTTGGTATCACCGCACTGAATGAAACGTCGGCCGAAACGGCTATGTAAATAGTTTGTGTTTTCCGTCCAGTTCAGTGTAGCCGGCACGACCGAAGGGAAGCACTGACGTGGCACCAAGTTCACCCGGTGTTATGGGCTGACATCACGGATGTTGTAGGTGATGTAGCCAACCGTGTCAGTTTCCATAAAAAAAAACATGGGTGTCTGTGTCGAGGGACCAATGGTACAGTCGACAGAGCCAAAAACCCCTCTCCTCAATGCCAGCAGATTTGCGGACTGTTGCTAGGTAGTTTGAAGACACCCAGGTTAAAGGATTCGGAAACAAACTCGCCGGGAGACAGTTCCACACCCTAGCGGTGCGACAAGGAAATGATTTTGAGAACCGATGGGCCGCACCTTCTTCGCGATTATGTCAGCCTCGGTACCACGGTGGTGCGACGCTACGGCTTCTGGCCGCCAAATATAAGCAACGTTGGGTGTGGTTGAACTTTGCATGCGCTTTGGCCCTTCCGACTCACCCACCCATACAGGATTACATAAAAAAAAATCAGCTAGCCTCTCTCTCCCTCTCCCTCTCCCTCCCATGGGCCCTCCCCCTCCCTCCCCCTCTCTCTCCCTCTCCCTCTCCGAGAAGCCGATGCCCAAGCCGCTCGGCCACCCAGCGCTTAATAATAATGATTGACGTGTGAGTGAGTGAGTGAGACGGACCTGCACCCGGCGAGTAGCGTCTGCCTGTAGATCTCGACGCTGGACTTGCCGGTGAGCTGGTGTCCGGTGAGGTAGGTGTTGTGCGACGAGCTGATGAAGTAGTGCGACAGCGGCTGCTCCATGTCGTCGCACAGCTCCAGCTTGCTCGGCGCGATGATCGGGTTGTCCTCCGACATCAGGTACCTGTGCCGTGTTGTATGCCGCGTGTTAAGTGCTCCATACGAAACAAGATGTCACCCAGGCATGCGGGCATACTGAACTAAATATTTGTCAACTTTTCAATATTATACTTTATTCATTTATTTACAATAATTTTACATATAAATTTTACATATAACTATACCTAAAATATACAATTAATATTATATATAAAATTATTATAAAACAAAATGGAGTTTCCACCAACGGCGGCGGGGCGGATGGTCGGGTCCCAAAGAGAGGAACCTCCGGACGATGTGTGCAGTGTCGAGCAGGGCTGCCTTCTGGATCTGGCCCTTGACCCAACCACTCAGCGAGAGCCTCTTAAGGTGGTCATCGAGGCTCTTTTATATTATACTATTATATTATATATTATATATATACTAATAATAAATCTGAAAGGGATGGTCATGGAGTAAGTGACTTTGTTTTATGAGATACTGAGTTTGTTGACTCTATGTATGACACTAAAACTAAATTGACGATTTTTAGAAAAAAAATCTGTATGTATATATGTACCTCCATAACTCTTAAACCGATCATTCGATTTCAATTGTTTAATTAAACTTAGTAGAAGCACATTTAACTATACGTGACACAGGATAGGCTATATAAAATTCAGTTTGGATTACGCTAAAATGTGGCTCCCATACAAACAGAATTGTTTCGCGCGCCGAAATAAAGGTACGGTAGCAGGCTGACTTACTTTCTTCTTTTTAAATACGAATTTCACGCGAGCGAAGCCGCGGTCAAAAGCTAGTAAAATATTATATTCATAGACAAATTGTGAATAAAGACGACGACACACTCTGGAGCAATTCTCACGTCAGGAATGCGTCCCCATTAATCAATTTGTGCGTTCGCTCCGAACGGTTTGAGGTCCAAGGCTGAATAACTAACTGCTCTGTTTATTTCCGGTCACTGTGCGTAAATTGTCTGGCGGCGTCTAGACACAATTTTTCATAGTCATCAATCGTACTGTGATCTATCACACTCAACGAAGGACATCGGCACATGTTCGCGGCTAGATCTGCGACATGCCTCGCTTCGTGTGCGACTTTAAGAAGCTTTATTACGATTTTTTTGGCACTTCACTTGGTTGAGCGATTTCGCTGAACAAAATAATTTGTGGGAGGTCCGTCGTCTCTGCCTACCCCAATGGGAAACACGTGTGACGCTATGTATATACATATGTATGTAGGATTTGAATGCCATGCCGGCCTGAAAGGTGCCTATTCAGCCCCCTCTTGAAGGACCCGTGACTGCACTTAGGGGGAAATATGTAAAAAGAGATAATAGAGAGAGATATATATATAAGGTGCTTCGTTAGTCATGTCAATAACTTCGGGAAGGTTACATACTCACTCAAACAAACACTTTACGCAAAAAAAAAGCATATGTTTATAGGAGCATTTTTTCTCCTAACAAAAAAATAAAATCAAATAAGTAGCTGTAAAAACCAATCATAGTGACCTTGTGACTCACTTACAACAAACAGCTGTTCTGCGTTTGAACATAGTACGGTCATTGACCCCGTACAGTACAATGCATGTTACCTACTGTTACACACAGGTTTTGGTGTTTTGTTAAACATGTTTTGTTAAATTTCTCGAAAAGTAATGCTAAAAACATATAATTTTTTTGCATAACCTGTTTGAGTGTGTATGTAACCCTCCCAAAGTTATTGACATGACTAACGAAACGCCCTATACAGGGTCATTTTTTATTAAGTGAAGTCCCTTAAATGGTAGGTTCTATATCTGAAATGGATTACGTTTATGATGTTAATTTGGTCATTTGTCATTGTAATTTTTTAATAACTCTGAAAGTACTGGACCGATTTTATTGAAATTTTCAGGGTGGTAGTATGCATGGGCACAGATATGTGGCATGTCCAGAAAAAAAATCTAACTTTAGGTACGTAAAGTAAAATTAACATCATGAACGTGATCCATTTCAGATATAGAACCTACCATTTAAGGGACTTCACTTAATAAAAAATGACCCTATAATGTAATAGATACACAACAAAAAGAGACCTGAGGAATCCGTCGAATGTGAGCTGAGCGCGCTGCTGGTGGTGCGCGTCGCGCTCGTGCGCGGTGATGAGGTCGCGCGCGCGCTGCACGTCCGCGTACGGGTGCAGGATCTCGTTGAGCCGCGGGTCGCGCTGCACCACGTTCAGGAACTCCACCAGCTGCGCCGCCGACATGTGCGGCTTGCCGTCCGTCCTGCGCACGCGCATCTCCAGTCAGCCCAGCGTTGCCATATGTACGGATTTATCCGTATTTATACGGATTTTCAATGTAAGATATGGAATTAAAATACCTGAGTTTTCATACAAATTTATCATTTATACGGATTTTCACGCAAGAAGATTTGTGTGGAGTACGAATTTTCTATAAAGCTTTTCATAGAAGAAAACACATTTATAAGGATTCTCCAATTTACATAAACGGATTTTTGAAAACCTGATCTGGCAATGCCGTGTCAGCCTCGCTCGCTCGCTCGCTAGCTCAGCGGCGCGCTCGGTCGGCTGCCGTTAAGCAACCCTGGGCGCGCGGACAGTGCTTGAATGTTTATTAATTTATTTATTTATTATTTATAATGCATCCATTAGGTGTCTGTGCACACTCGGACAAGTCATAGTGTATTTAAAAATAATGTTATAATGTGGTATTGTGCATCGAGCAAAAAATGGGTGATGGGTGACCGCTCGACCGTTGGAGGCTGGCTGTGGTTCGGATTCAACGTTAAACTGTAGGTCCCTTCCCTTCTTACCTTACTAGGGTAGGTAGGGTTTATCCCGGCCGGGTTGTTACCACCGCACCGAATGAAACTTCGATCGAAACGGCTATGTAAATGGTTCGTGTCCACGTGGAAAATGCCGTTTTTTTCTCCCTGTACTTGCGACGCAAAAGTGCAACATTTTCGAAGAAAAATGAACTTCAAGAAGAGGCAGGGAGCCGAATGGATGAAAAAGTAGTACTTGAAATTTTGACATTTAATTTAAAATTACAATAAAATTAAGAGGAACAAAACAAATCTTTCTTAATAAAAGGCTGAAACATAGCTCTTTACAAAAAATATAAAGCGACGCGAGCGACCGGCTAGCTCGCGGCATAGTGTTTTAAACTCAAACGTCCACGTGGACGGTCCCTGCACCCCCTCCCCTCCCCCCTGTAGACAATCGTGGACATTTGCCGACCCCCTCCCCGCTCCCCTTTTTGTCCACGTCGTATGTGAACGGTCCCTTATGGGTTGACACCACGGACATTGTAGGTGATGTACCTAGTAGCCAACCGTGTCAGTTTAAATAAAAAAATAAATAAAAATATGCCCACGCTTCCCTTTACGCATATCCCGTTGAGTACTCACAGCTGATGGAATATCTTCAGCACCTCGGTGCGCTGCGTGAGGTTCTTGTAAAGCGCGAAGAACTCCTCATACTGGAACTTGCCGACGCCGACCGCGTCGTTCTTGCCCGTCGGCAGACCGGACTCCGTCAGAGCCTTCTCCACACGCTTCTTGTCCTCCTTGTTCACAGTGAAGATCCGCACGATGCTAAAACAATGGTAATTGTTGACAAAATTGTAAACATATAATACCAATAAGTCCATATAATACCAGTAGAGTCCAATTAGACTCACTTTCTCAAGAATTTTCTAAATCACAATGTTTTTCTTTTAGAATACTTTTTTCGTTTATAACAATTCAATAAATATTTTCTCCTTTCTTTTCCAAATTTAAACAAATGTGTATACATTTGTTTAAATTTGGAAAATTTTATATTTATCTATATATATTATTATCTATAAGTTTTGTTGATATCATTAATTGTAGGATTAAAATTAAATTGTAGAAACTTTACTGGATTAGGTGTTAGACTAGTGTTAATTTTCTATGTATGTATTTAATATTGTAACTGTTTGTTTCTTTAAAAGTTTTAAATACAATAAAATAAAATAAATTATATATTTAACCCCCGACACACAAAAAGAGGGTTGTGTATATAAGTTTAAAGTGTTTGTGTGTATGGGTGTGTCTGGCTGTGGCATCGTAGCTCCCAAATGGATGGTCTGACTTGGATGCGATTTTTTTATTTTTTTAAAAAGCTGGTTTATTCGAGATAGTTTTTTGCTATGTTTGTAATCAAGTAATATGAAGTAATAAAAAAATTACCACTGATGGACGGATGGATAGTTTTTTTTTTAAAAGCTTGAAATAAAAGTTAAATTACAAATTTAAAAAATCCCCGACCTTTAAAAAGTAAACAATAATTTCCGTTTTTATATTTCTTCACTAGATAAAATGCAAAGTCGTAAATGAAGAGAAAAAATACGTCCCGACCAGGATTCGAACCTGGAACTCGTAGGCTTGAACCCCAGATGTAGATAGTAGTTTTTGAGGCTCACTATAGGCTATATACCATCACGCTAAATAGCCTTAGCACTGAGCAGTATCAATTGAAATATATAGTATGGACGGGAGAAAGAGAGATCATATAAAAGAAGCGATTTTTTATTATATATAATACTAGCGTTTGCCCGCAGCTTCCCTCGCATGAAATTCGTATTTAAAAAGAAGAGAGCAAGTAAGCCCGCTACTGTACCTTTATATCGGCGCGCGGAACAATTCGGTTTGTATGAGAGCCACATCTTAGCATAACCGGAACTGAATTTTATTTAGCCTATCCTGTGTCACGTATAGTAAAATGTGCTTGTACTAAGTTTCATCGAATTCGGATGATCGGTTCAAGAGTTATGGAGGAACATACATACATACATTTCATAAAATAAAGTAACTTACTTCATCACCATCCCTTACAAATGTATTGTTAGTATTGATTGATGATTTGCGTTTAAATCGGATTTGCTATTACCGCGAGCGAAGCTGCGGGCAAAAGCTAGTGATACATATAAACGGAAGGGTGTGTCATATCGCTAATTAGCTCTCGGCTGTCTGGCCGACACGAAATGTGTTATTTTTTCATGCAGTGAGTGTGAATTGCCTTTATTAACCTCGCGGGTCACCGGTGGTCCTATTTGCTTTGATTGTCCGTGGCAGTCTGAAATTAGTGGGGTGACATCACAGCCTCGCTTGATAGTTCACATTTACAGTATACCCGGCTACATCGAGTCTACAAACGCAGTATCTCATAAAACAAAGTAACTTACTCCATGACCAATGACCATCCCTTACAGATTTATTATTAGTACTAGTTTTTGCCCGCGGCTTCGCTCGCGTGAAATTCCTATTTAAAAAGAAGAAAGTAAGTAAGCCCGCTGCCGTACCTTTATTTCGGCGCGCGGAACAATTCGGTTTGTATGAGAGCCACATTTTAGCGTAACCGGAACTGAATTTTATTTAGCCTATCCTGTGTCCCGTATAGTAAAATGTGCTTGTACTAAGTTTCATTTAGTTCGGATGATCGGTTTAAGAGTTATGGAGGAACATACATACAAAAAAGATTTAAAAAAATCGTTAATTTAGTTTTAGTATCATACATATGGAGTCTACAATCGCAATATCTCATAAAACAAAGTAACTTACTTCATCGCCATCTCTTAAAGATTTATTATTAGTAGGTACTTATTGATTGATGGATGATTGATATGATATGGTATGGTATGGTATGGTATTTATTTAGTCTTTTTGGTATATTTATACACTTAGACAGGTCAGATTGTATAAACAAATTTCTTATTATTCTATTTCAATCCAAGCAAAAATAGGCCATCGTCAAAACATAGAAAATTTAAAATGCACAAAATATTTAAATACTACAAGTGTAACACATTAAAATCAAACATATTATGTCATTGTACAAAAAGGTCAAAAGAAATAGTCAATGAAACAACAAAATTAAGATTAAAACATTAAAATAAAATCAATCATGTCAAAAAATTACAATCAATATCAGAAATTAAAAAAAAAACTATTATGAATATATTAAAAAATGTCATACTTATGAAATAAAAATTTCAAGTCATTAAAAATATAATCGGTTAAATAATAAAACAAATCAATAAAAACATTAATAACCATTTTAAGTGCATATGATGATTGATTGATAGACACGCTGACTGACTGACGGACTGAGACTGTGGTGTACGTACGGAGCAGCGGTCGGAATGCTTACTTTTTAACGGGTATCTTGCCGGACTTGTCCGCCATGAGCGAGATCCTCGTGTGCATCTTCTGCAGGAACATGTTGGCCGGGTTGTTCAGCTGCGACAGGTTGTAGGCGAGCAGGAACAGCTCCTCGGTCCACATCTGCACAAACAACAACAACACTCTCAATACGCAGCTAGACTGTACTGTGTGGGGTCGGTACTTAATAAGAATAGTCCCACTGCATCTCTCCCCGTGCATGTCGTAAAAGGCGACTAAGGGATAAGCGGCCTGCAGACACCCCTGTCGACTTGTGGCTTCCATGGAAGACATAGGCTGGCTGGGGTAGCTGGAGACTGCGGGGTTTTGCACGAAGGTCCCCAACCAAGTGGGATTAGTTTGCAGGCCTAGAGCCAACCCCAAACCAAAACAACAACAACAACAACAACGCAGCTAGACTGTGGAATTCACTACCATACTTTATCCGGCATTGCAAATCGCTTCCCTTATTCAAAAAACATCTAAAACTGTATTATCTCCGTCAATGTGAAGTGAAACTCTAAAAAAAAAACCTTTTGTTTCATACCTAAATGGACAAGTAGGTATATACGTTTATTTATTTGTATGGTATGTTCTATATATTTTTAGTAAAATATATGTATTAACGCAAGTATTTATTTAACTAGCATGTACTATTAATAATTACTAATTATTAATTATTACTTTTTTTTTTTTTTTATGGAAACTGACACGGTTGGCTACATCACCTACAACATCCGTGATGTCAGCCCATAACACCGGGCGAACTTGGTGCCACGTCAGTGCTTCCCTTCGGTTGTGCCGGCTACACTGAACTGGACGGAAAACACAAACTATTTACATAGCCGTTTGGACCGACCTTTTATTCAGTGCGGTGGTACCAACCCGGGCGGGTTAAACCCTACCACCTAGTAATATAGAAGGGAATTATATCCCTTAGTCGCCTTTTACGACATACACGGGGAGAGATGCAGTGGGGCTATTCTTTTAAAGTACCGGCCCCACACGGTACTTACATGTATTATTCTTATTAATATTTCATCTTCAATTCTCACGCTCAACTCTTTGCTACTACCTACTTACACATTCCACTATATTAATCAAATCTCAAACATCCAAAGGTTGACTGTAAGAAATCTCTGTAAGGGATAAGTCCGCCTATGCACCTTATGTAATTTCTCTAATAATATACTATTACTGTTATTATTGGAGCAATAAAGTATTTTCTATTCTATTCTATTCTACTTTCATATCGGCTGCTGCAAGTTCATATTTTGTTGTCCCGCATCAGTACGGGAAGCCTACATTACTAAACCTACGCGCCGTCTGTCTGTCTGTCAGTCCGTTCGAGGGCTGTATCTTTTGAACCGTAATTGGTGGCCAGTTGAAATTTTCACAGAATACGCGTCATTATAGCGGACTGCGGATAGTGATAGGATTTTTTTAATAATGCTGCTTAAGTGTTTAGAAAAATAAATTCCCTATACAATGACGTAAATTTTATTACAAAATAATTATCCAGTATGGAGCTAGCTCGACATAAGAAATGAAATATATAGAGTCGCATTCAGAAAAAAAATTCACCAAGAAAAAATACTGTAAATTTAAAAAGCCTGCTTCAGTGCTTCCTTACCTATAATAAAATCCAACGTCTGCTTTCTGTCTGAGTGTCTGAGTGTATGTCTGTCTGTCCGCTTATAACTCGAGAACCACTGAACCGATTTTAATAAAAAAAAATCTTCGGATAGCTTGATTCTTCCCATCAACTATAGGCTACTTACTATCACGCTAAATGGCTTATGAGGTGTGTGAAGTGAAATATGAGAGCGGGCGGAGCCGCGGGCACAGCTTGTAGTACATATTATCTTTTTTTTTTTTTTTATGGAAACTGACACGGTTGGCTACATCACCCACAACATCCGTGATGTCAGCCCACAACACCGGGTGAACTAGGTGCTATGTCAGTGCTTCCCTTCATTTCGCGCCGGCTACACTGAACTGGACGGAAAACACGAACTATTTACATAGCCGTTTCGACCGACGTTTCGCTCAGTGCGGTGGTACCAACCCGGCCGGGATAAACCCTACCACCCAGTAAGGTAAGAAGGGAAGGGACCTACAGTTTAACGTGGAATCCGAACCACGGTCAGCCTCCAACGGTCGGGCGGTCACCCATCCAATAACTGACCGCACCACTGAGCTGCCGAGGCTGACGATCCCTTAGTCGACTTTTACGACATGCGACGGGGAGAGATGCAGTGGGGCTATTCTTTTTAAGTACCGACCCCACACAGTACCTAGTTTAAAAAAAATTTTTTTTTCATAGTATGTACTTCATAGAACGAAATTTTTGTTTGAAGTTTTAAAAATATATAACAATTTTCGTTGTTTTGGCACATGAATCCTCTTAAGACATACGAAGGCCGAGTTGTGGCAAATATATTTGTCACCATTACTCATTATTTTTTTCGTCACTTTCGAATTTGCTTTGCCAAATATTGTTTTAAACTTAAACTACGATCTCGCGTTGGCAACCTGCGCGAATACACACCTCAAAATAAAACGAAACTAGAATTATATGTCAGATTCAGGTCTGACTTTCGATGGGTGACCGTTCGACCGTGAGAGCCTGGCCGTGGATCGAATTCCATGTCACTTTACTTACTGTGATAAAACAATTTCCTCTTTAAATACATTTCGACGGTTTGTCTAAATAAGCAATAGAACGAATATTTCTAAGAATGTTTTTCACCACATAGTTTTACAATTTAAAATATACAAAAACTAAATAAATACATACATAACACACGCTGTATCCCGACAATCAGGGTAAGCAGAGTAATCGGTGTTGTGCTATAAGGACTCTGGTAAATTACCGCACAACACCGACCACCACGTTTAGCACAGTATACGGACAAGACAACTATCAAGCAGCAAGTAAGACACAAAGAACCCACCTGCTGCATGACTAGGTGGAAGGACTGCGCCAAGGTGAGAAGTGGCTAGCCTGTCGCCCTTTAGCGCAGTATCTTGTCCTTATCTCTTAGTCGCCTCTTACGACATGCACGGGGAGAGATGCAGTGGGGCTATTCTTTTTAAGTACCGGCCCCACACGGTACACTATACTAAATAAGTAAGGTGGAAAGAAGGAGGAAACGGGATGTGTGCTGAGTTGCCGACACTGTGCCGTTGACGGATAGAGAAAGGAGGTTCCACGATAGTACCTGTAGAACAGACTTAGTGGCCATGGCAATTATTGTATTTCTATGATTTTTTTTTTCACCACACAGTTTTCTGCGTTTTTTTTTTTTCGCTACCAGTTACTTTCACATGCGGTTTGCCATACGTCCGGAATTGGGCCGGATTGTCCGGCATTTGGACGGCCCGTCCGGAATTGCGTTCGAATTGTCCGGTATTTTTGCAAGATGAAAAGTTTAAAATGACGCTACAAATGTGTAATGTACGTACCTATCTTTAGATAGATAGATAGAAATACTTTATTGCTCCAAAACATTTAACAGTAACAAACGATAAGTAATTTACATGAGGGGCAAAGGCGGACTTATCCCTTACAGGGATTTCTCCCAGTCAACCTTTGGATGTGTGAGAGTCGTACGTTGTGAGATATAAGTAGGTAGTAGCAAAAGACTTGAGTGTGGGAATGTAAAATATAATATACTTGCACTACATAATATAAGTACATACCAGTTTAAACGTAGAAATCGCAAATTATAAATTAAATTAAATACATAAAACCATAAATTAAATTTTTTAAGTGAATTAAATTATCTTTAAAAATTTATCTTTAAAAATTTATCTTTTTAAGTAAAGTATGAACAAAATCCATTAATTAATCATTTTGCTCAACAACCCTACACTACAATAGCTTTTTATTTCTGCAAAACCTGGATGGAGGCGGATGACTACCTACCTGCAACGTCAAATACATTCAAAACAAGCTTTTGCCCGAGCTTTTACCCTCGGATTTCGGAGTATTTTCGCTACTGTGCTACCCGCCGATGAGATAGGGTGATGGTTAGTATACTATACATACATAAATATTCGTCGTATATAATGTCGATACTTAAAGCAAGTAAAACTGAGCGTCTGGTGTGCGCCATGTAGCGTTTCTCATAAATATAATATGCATAATGTTTTTGAGCTTTAGGTGTGGCTTCCGGCATAAAGCCTGAAAAATTATGGCTATTATATATAGCCGATGCTAACATAGTAGATGTTAAAGATTGCATCGAAAATTATATGTTTCAAAATTTTAAGTTAAACTAAAAGAGTTGCCAAAGAAGAAGAAATAATGATAATAATTTTGAGAAAAGCAAACATTTAAATCGATAGATAGAGCATAGCCTAACATGGTGCATACAGGCAATGCCACCAATGAAAGGGACGCATGCGGCTACTTCGCATATCAGTCGCAGCGCCACGCGCGTGTTGAGAGGTCGCTCCACGGAACGGAACAGTGCAGAGCCATTCTTGATGCCATTCTTGATGACTACTGTACGTGAAGTCACACACACCGTTATGTTTAATTGGTGACGAACTCTTGAGCGCTTTGCTCCATCTATAGATTGTTTTTTATGGAAACAGACTTGGTCGGCTAAATCACCTACAACATCCGTCATGTCAGCCCATGACACCGGATGAACTAGGTGCCATGTCAGTACTTCCCATCACATCATGTCGGCTACACTGAACTGGACGGAAAACACGAACTATTTACATGGCCTTTTCGACCGACGTTTCATTCAGTGCGGTGGTACCAACCCGGGCGGGATAAACCCTACCACCGAGTAAGCTCAGACAGAAGGGAAGGGACCTACAGTTTTTACGTGGAATCCGAAACCACGGTTTCATTCAGTGCGGTGGTACCAACCCGGGCGGGATAAACCCTACCACCCAGTAAGCTCAGACAGAAGGGAAGGGACCTACAGTTTTTACGTGGAATCCGAAACCACGGTCAGCCTCCAACGGTCGAGCGGTCACCCATCCAAGTACTGACCGCACTTTCTTTGAAATATTTGGAGAAAATTCTTAGCTATGTTATATACGTTTGCTCTTTTTTCTTTTTGCACCAGATAAACAAATCAATACAGTCGCCTGACTAGGCGCCAAGGTGAGCCTAGGCTTTCGTAATTATAGCTTTCCCGCATTTTTTCTTTACCCAGAACTTTCAATCTGGCGGGCGAGCTAAATGAAATAATGGGCAGGCTGGTAATATCGGGTGAATGATGTAACGGCGTGACCTCGCCGGTACGGCGGGCGCCGCGGGCCCCCCGCGCCAGGGTTGCCAACCATACTGTTAAAAACAGCATTATACTTGTTTTCACTCTATAATACTGTTTACTGTTCAACAAACAAAAAGTATACAAAATACTGTTTTCACCGTCACTTCACTGGTATCCAGTCCAGATCCACAAATAAAACGCGCGTGTAATGGCATAATTCATTTCAGTACCAAATACCAACCAAAAAGTATCGTATGAATACAAATATCAGCTGTTTATCGTTAAATTCTCATGTTACATTATATATTATTTATTATATCAGTCGAGGAATGTTAGTATTAAAAAAACATAAAACCAAATTTTACTAAAAAAATTACATTTGATAATTTTGAAAAAAATTATACAGTCATAATTTGCATAGACTAAATGTTGCTATGGATTATTTATATTCCGAATTAGTTAAGTTTCAAGTAAGTAGTTCAGAAAAAAGTATAAGAAGACGAAGATTTTTCTAAAATGATTACGGGTCAAAAGTGGAGACATTTATTAATTTCGATTTCAAATGCAGTGAGTCTTGCGAATTTTTTAAAAAAGATGATAAATTGATAAGTTTCGCGAGGAGCACACAAAAATAAGTATTTAATACATCGTAAAAATAAATAAAATACTGTAAATTTTTCTAAAATACTGTTTAATTTCCTTTTCCGACCTTAATATACTTTTTTCCGTGAATAAAAAGTTGGCAACCCTACCCGCACCGTCATGCTCATGCATGAGTCGTGACTATTTATGTAAATCCACTAACGTTCGATGTCAACATCATCATCGCTTCATCATTATAATGAGCAGCGCTCTCCGATGCTGCGGAAGATCTTGTTCTAAACCAGTGTTTTTCAATCTGTGGGTCGCGAGCGCGACCCCCCTAGGGGTCGCGAAACCTTACTCGGGGGGTCGCCGGCAAAAGGGAAGGTTTTACACTACAATAAAACACAATTTACACAATTTCAGTGAGAAGGATGGGCCTGTTAATTTTTCAAAAATTTGTCAATTCGTGGTGCTATTCTTAAAATGTTAACAATAAAATCATTTTCTAATAGAAGTATATTTCTCTTTTTAGTTTTAAATGTTGAATTGAAGAGAATGTCAGTTCATATCATTGACTTATATTATATATCACTGGTTCATATATTAATTATGAATATAGGTACCAAAATAGAGAAAATCATAAACGTAGTGTTTTAAATTACTAACTTTTTTCCGAGCTCTTTTCTGTCTATGGCCCAAGGGGGTCGCGTCGCGAGAATTTTTCAAGCTGTAAAGGGGTCGCGTATTCAAAAAAAATTGAAAAACACTGCTCTAAACGATATACGGAGTGGTCAAATTAATTCATCGAGTGGGCGAAAAATTATTATGTTGACACGAGTATTATGTTGTTTAATAAAAATAATTATATTAAGCGGAGGGGGCCGAGTGGTTTAGGCATCGGCTTCTCACGCGAGAGGTCCGAGGTTCGAATCCGGCGTGTACCAATGAGGTTTTTTCTGGCGAAAAAAAATTACGTGCATACCTACACCTGCTGCTTCACCGTTCGGAACCGCGTGTAAAACTGTAGGTCCCTTCCCTTCTTACCTTACTAGGTGGTAGGGTTCAACCCGCCCGGGTTGGTACCACCGCACTGAATGAAACGTCGGTCGAAACGGCTATGTAAATAGTTGCTTATTACCTCGCTTATTCCATGAGAACAGCTCGGAGCAGCTGTTCCGATCCCGCCGTCCCCTTTCCTCCCCGCACCACGCGCACTGGGCAGGGATTGCATCCCTCCCTGCACGCTGGACTAAAGCGGATGCGTACCGATCAGTTCTGCAGATCTTTCCTTTCCTACATATCCCTCTTATTATTATTTTTAAAAAAACCGGTCAAGTGCGATTCGGACTCGCGCACCGAACAGAACCGATAAACTCTGTACAGTCTCGAGTCCTTTAAGAGAGCCGCGAATAGGCACCTGACCTGTCAGGCCGGTATGGCATTCTCAATCCCCGCATACTTCAATATTCGTGTATTTCGAATGTCCATGGGCGTCGTTAGACACCTTATTTACCGGCGCCACACATCGCGCTTTCAATAAAAAAACCGTGTAATTAGATCACTGTTGTGGTTGTCAGCTAGCCTTGCGCCGGCGACGACATCAAGGTCGATTTTGTATGAAAATTTTATTTTTATGTGGCCACATGCGGCGCTGGCCGTTCGTTGCCTTGGGCTAACCTAGGTTGCCGCCGCCACCGCCGCCCCCTGCTGACTAGTTAGAATCCCATTTGTCTCAATTATTGTGAATCATGACATCTATGAGCATCAGCGGCGACTCCTCTCAGTTGGCGAGGTTGGCGCCGCCATACCAAATAAAATGAATGACACCATTAATACAGAAATATCAGGCTAAAATAAATGTGAAAAAATTTCGGAGTTATATTATTTATGTCATATAATCCACGATTAATAAGATAAAACGTCAATCCCGTACCCGTTACATAATTTGAAATTTCGCGCGCGTCAAACGCGGGCGACGACGAATGACGACACATCAAGGCATTCATTGGCCGGTTGGCTACATTTTGAAGCGCCATCGTATTCCATACAAGGCGGAAGCGACCGATGTCCCCCCCGTCCCGCGCGGACCCGCTGATCAGCCTTTCGAGTTGGCGCAGCGGGGAGTGCATTTAGTGACGCGGTAGCGAGTAGAGCGAGCTAGCGCGCGAGCTAGGTGTGTGTGTTGCGTGTGCGAGTGTGTGCGCGCTGCGTCCAAACGACGAGTGTTCTTGTGCTGTGCGAAGTGCGATGCGATGCGACTAGCGAGCTAGGCTAGGTGTGTTGTGTGCGCGTGTGTGTGCGCATTGGCTCGCGAGTTGATAGCTGCATATATTCCGTTATGTAGGTATGGACTTTGTATGGATGAATCCTGTGCAGTGTTGTTAAATTTAAAGTTATTTATTGGTAATTATAATGGCAAACTCCTACCGAGCTATCTACGGAGCACTCAAGGACAAGAGAGACTCAGTAATTTGGCACTCTTACATATTTGTGGAAAAGGAGTTGCTAACAAAATTGAGGAAGAAAGAAGATTTTCACGATCGAGTGATCGAAAATTTCTTGTCTGTGGAACGAAGAGTGGACTTCATGTACAAATAAAATGTAACAATTCAAGCTTGTATGCCTGTCTCGTCGTCGTCGTGCCAGAGGAGACGTCGCTGTTGTCGGCTGCAACTCAACAGCTTTGACACAACCAGTAGGTACCTATCTACAGACAAATAAATCGTAAGTGAGCAAAATAAATCATTTAAACTAAATATTATAAACTATCTATATCGTAATCGTCTTTCAGTTTTTGAACTCATTGTGGTAGAAATAAATTAACGCGTAGGTACCTAAGTTATGAAATTATTAAAAAAAAAATCCTTAGCCAGAGCCAACCCAATATTCAGGACCAGGAGTCGCCGCTGATGAGCATTGGCCTTATTTTTAACCCCCGAAGCAAAAGGAGGGGTATTATATAAGTTTGACACCTCCTCGGTCTGTCTGTGCGTCTGTCTGTCTGTCAGTCTGTCTGTCTGTATCTCTTGAACCGAAAATTTCAACGGGCTACCCCGTTTAAATTTTCACAAAATATGTGTTATTTATTATGGCTGATATAACAAATAATTAAAAGTAAAACATTCACGGAGGTACCCATACAAGAAACTAAAAAGTGTATGCGCGCCATCTACCGAAAACAGTATGAAGCATTTTAACTAATCATGAATTTTAACTAATATGAAGCAGTTCATAAAACACGCCATAGATGGCGTGAGTGGCGCTGACCATGACATGGCGATACGGAACCCTCGTGCCCTCGAACTCGCACTTGGCCGGTTTCTTTTTTAAGTTCCGTCCCTACATGGTACTGAAAATATTTACTTAATTAGATAAGTCAGGAGTGTATTTATAAACATTGTCATTGGATGATCTTTATCAACCATTTCATCATCATCATCATCAGCCTATATCGGTCCACTGCTGGACATAGGCCTCTCCCAAGGCACGCCACCACACGCGGTCTTCCGCTTAATCATTAACCATTAACCATTAATCTGCTTTATAACAACCGGATATAAAAATCAATTAATTCAAATTCGAATATTTTATTTAACTTACAGTAACGATTTTATAACTAGCGCACACAATTTAATCATTCATATTATAATAAAATAACAAACCGCATATACTGATGCAATGATAGATAACAAATAATGATTGATGGTACTAAAACCACAACAATTTATTTATAGACCAAGAAGCCAAAGACCTTAACACAATAGAGCTGCCATTGTCATACGTTGCACACAATTTATCCCGCCCCTAATAAACATAGGTATATCTATGAATGCACACAATTTGCATCACACGGCTCATCAGACGCGAAATCCTGGCGTTTGTCTGAGACAACATTAGGAAAATTTTTCTCTAAAATATATGAATTTTTATATATTAATATTATTTATAAAATTACACAATTAATACAGATATTTCGACTGTGTTGTCGTCATCAGTGAAAAATATAACATATTATGTATGGTGTTGATATTTATGACATATGAGTGGTTGATATGGTTTTTTTTTTTAACACAAACCATACATAATATGTTATATTTTTCACTGATGACGACAACACAGTCGAAATATCTGTATTAATTGTGTAATTTTATAAATAATATTAATATATAAAAATTCATCAAACAATCATTTTGTAAATAAAAATAATTTATTGTCTCTAAAATATATAGGCCACGCACGAGATATCCTATTACTTTAAGTGAACTTATATATATACATGTATATTCAGATTTATAAAGCTTAAATTATAGTTATTCTAACTATCAAACTGTATCTTAACACTGTAAGCGGTGTCTAAATTGTGTTGCTAGTCACAATGTATTGTAATCGAAGACGTTAAAAAACCCCTGCGAAGTTTCTTGCCGGCTCTTCTTTGTGGGTGTAATCGAACCGGATTGTAATAAAAACTAAACAGAAAAAACTAACATACGAATGATGAATAAAGAATAAAGAATAGGATCTAACGATTTGGATGAAATTTAATGTTTGGATAATTTTATTATTTTTTTCAAGTTTATCTAGATAGGTGTAGATTTTTCGAAACGTGATGACCTTGCAGCACAACACCGATTACTCTGGTCACCCCGATTGTCGGGATACAGCGTGTGCTATGTATGTATAATTATATAATTACACATATTAATTATTATAATTTAAAGTTTTCCTGTAAAGTTTTTAGTGGCCATTTATACAGACAGACAGACAGTCTTCGTGCGACAATATATTTTATAAACGACTTCATTTGCTCGACGATTCGATCGGCCGTCAGCCGTTTTAAATTCTCTGAACCGAAGTGTTACTTTACTGCGATGATGTTTTCAGATTTTTTGTACGGTTCGGTTTCGTGTTATTTATTAATTTGAGGAAATCTCCGCGATGACTATCGAAAGGAGGCAGATGCACGGATTATTATATTATAGCATAGAATATAAATAATATTTGCCTATGATTATTAGCCAGACAGACGTGAGTTTGATGTTTTGGCGTCCGTCGTGTGGGCATATCGATCACCTCATACGTATAACGGTGCGTATAACCCACGGAGACCAAATTTTACAGGAGAAAGTGAACACTTTTTTATTAGGGTTCCGTATCCGTCGTACGGGGCCATATTACTAAGCCTACGACGTCTGTCTGTCCATTTGTCTGGAGGGCTGGAGGGCTGTATCTCTTGAACCGTAATAGGTAGCCCGTTGAAATTTTCACAGAATATGTGTTATTATGGCCGATATAACAACAAATAATAAAAATAAGAAAAAGTAAAAAATTCACGGGGGTCCCCATACAAGAAACTAAAAAGTGTATGCGCGCCATCTACCGAAAAGAGTATGACGCATTTTAACTAATCATGAATTTTATTTTAACTAATATGAAGCATTTCATAAACACGCCATAGATGGCGTGAGTGGCGCTGACCGTGACATGGCGATACGGAACCATCGGTGCGCGAGTTCGACTTGGCCAGTTTTTCTATTATTATTAAAAACAAATGGTTACCTGAGCGGTCTCCTCCTTGGCGCAGCAGAAGTTGACGAAGCTGACGTTGACGAAGTCGGCGCCGTGGCACACGGAGACAGTCTTCTCCTCCAGGTTGCCGTCGCCGATTGTCACCACGCTGCGCAGCTTCGGGTCCTGCCAGAAAACACAAACATTTTTTTAAGGTTTCCACACCTCTTCTTCTTCTTCTCTTCTTCTTCTTGATGGGCATTTTCCGCATGTAGGTCGCTCTTCTTGGACCCGTTGTGCGTATCACCCCGGCCGCTACTCCATCCAGCCCAGCTCCTTCCAGAAGTCCTGCAGGCTGCCGACGTCCTTGCAGGCCTCTTGGAGTGTCCTCGGGTTTTTGAGGATGTTTGCTCGCTCGTTTGCCACCCCTTCGCACTGTAGCAGCACGTGCAATGGCGTTTCTTCAGCCCCCGTGCAACCCCTGCACAGGGGGCTGTCTGTTTTACCTATAATGAATAAGTTCTTATTTAATGGGTAGTGACCAGTCAAAGTTCCCACCACCAATCTGATTTTACCTTTGTTCAGTTGTATTATACCCTTACTGAGCTTGCTGTTGATGACTGGCACCGCCGATCTGGGGCTTGTTTACAGTCTACTGGGTTTCCACACCTCATCGCACCATCATGGAATTCTTATAGGATCACTCTGTTGTCCTTGCGTACGTCCGTCCGTTTGCCTGTCTGTCTTTACATCGTCATCCGTCAGACCGTCTGTTTTGTCATCGTCATCCGTCAGACCGTCTGTTTTGTCATCGTCATCCATCGGACCGTCTGTCTGTTCATCGTCATCCTTCAGACCGTCTGTTTTGTCATCGTCATCCGTCAGACCGTCTGTTTTGTCATCGTCATCCGTCAGACCGTCTGTTTTGTCATCGTCATCCGTCAGACCGTCTGTTTTGTCATCGTCATCCGTCAGACCGTCTGTTTTGTCATCGTCATCCGTCAGACCGTCTGTTTTGTCATCGTCATCCATCGGACCGTCTGTCTGTTCATCGTCATCCTTCAGACCGTCTGTTTTGTCATCGTCATCCGTCAGACCGTCTGTCTGTTCATCGTCATCCGTCAGACCGTCTGTTTTGTCATCGTCATCCTTCAGACCGTCTGTTTTGTCATCGTCATCCTTCAGACCGTCTGTTTTGTCATCGTCATCCTTCAGACCGTCTGTTTTGTCATCGTCATCCGTCGGACCGTCTGTCTGTTCATCGTCATCCGTCAGACCGTCTGTATGTTACATACATATAGGTCGATTGAAAATATCGACTGGAAGACTGGAAGAAATCCCGATAATAGTGATAAGTCCGCCTTTGCGCACTCCTGTATTTCTTGTTTCTTGTCGCGTACTGTTCTTCCTTCAATTTGTGTTCGATAAAGAGTTTCTATTCTATTCTGTTCATCGTCGTCAACTGTCCGTCTGTCTGTCTGTCCGGTTGTTTGTCTGACTTAGCGAAAAGTCCCAAATATTTTCTTAAAAGCTAGTAAAGTATAGGGATCATGTAATGGATCAATTCAATATACCTTAACTAGAGCCGAAAGTACATGCGGCAGTGCATGGGGTCACAAATGTCATCCCGGCGGCGTGACAGGTATTTTTATTGCTTTGCCTTTTAAAAGGTTCCCAATTCGTATTTGGGAAGAAATATCGAGCAGGGAGAACGTTTCATACTTTTATGGTTCATAACTTTTGAGGTTATCTCCGTCATACATAGAGGCGGAGCTTCCATCCTTTCGTCGTGTCGGTTTTTTTTATTGAAACGGTTGGCTACATCACCTACAACATCCGTGATGTCAGCCCATAACAACGGGTAAACTAGGTGCCATGTCAGTGCTTTCCTTCATTTGATGTCGGCTACACTGAACTGGACGGAAAACACGAACAATGTTTTTTTGAGGATTTTTTTTTTATATTTACATTACATAGCCGTTTCGACCGACGTTTCGTTCAGATCGGTGGTATCAACCTAGTAAGGTAAGAAGGGAACGGACCTACAGTTTATTGTGGAATCCGAACCACGGTTAGCCTCCAACGGTCGAGCGGTCACCCATCCAAGTACTGACCGCGCCCAGGGTTGCTTAATAATAACAGTCGACCAAACGCATCACTGAGCTACCGAGGCTGACAAAAGCTGCGTGAGGCTGCACTGAAATGGACGAAAAATGCGAACAATTTTCAACCGACTTCCAAAAAGGAGGAGATTCTCAATTAATTCGTCTGTACGTTTTTTTGTTGTGTGTATATGTTACTCGATTTCTCCGCCAATTCTCAAACGATTTTATTGAGAATTGGCCGTGTTATGATATTTTTTTTCATGAGTAGGGTATATTTCAGTGGTGGTCCTTCCTTTCATAAATTGTATGAAAGAATAACACCTCAAGGATGGGAAATTCAGGGATGAACACTTTCAAACTAAGGAATTTTTCAATCGCCCACTTCCCCCAGTCAACCGATTTTAATATTAGGTATGTTATATTACTAAAAAAGGTGAAATAAAAAAATTGTTTTAAAAACACATTAAACCGACTTCAAACCCTAAAAAAAGTATTACCTAAATAATATTGTGATCTTGAGTAGAAGGCGGTACAAAAGCATTGCTGAAAATTTATAGATGGACCCTTTTGTGCTTTTGTAGCGCCTTCTACTCAAGATAAAAGTATTATTTAATACTTTTTAGCGTTTGAAGTCGGTTCAATGTTTTATTAACAGTTTTTAGGGTTCCGTATCCGGTACGGGATCCTATTACTAAACCTACGCCGTCTGTATGTCTGTCAGCCCGAGGGCTATATCTCTCGAACCGTAATAGGTAGCTCGTTGAAATTTTCACATAATATGTGTTACTTATTATTTATTATGGCCGATATAACAACAAATAATAAAAATAAGAAAAAGTAAAAAATTTACGGGGGTTCCCATAGAAGAAACTAAAAAGTGTATGCGCGCCATCTACCGAAAAGAGTACGAAGCATTTTAACTAATATGAAGCATTTCATAAACACGCCATAGATGGCGTGAGTGGCGCTGACCACGACATGGCGATACGGAACCCTCGGTGCGCGAGTTCGACTCGCACTTGGCCGATTTTTTTTTTCATAGCCGGTTCGGCCATAATTCCATCAAATTCTCCAATTACGTAGGCCAAACTAGCCCATATATCTAACCTAGTTTAACCATTAAGAGTTTACCCCACGGCTCAGAGTGAAAATGTTGTTTGCGTTGGCTATAAATAGGCTTTTAGGGCAACAAAGAAACCCCCATTGCCGAGTTGACCTTCGCATCACGTGCCAGCGATTGCGGGTGAACCAATAGAGCTTTCCGAATTGGCATTATCCATGCCATTTACAAGTTTGGCAAGTTAAATAGATACGATAATGTTCGGGGAATTGAAAAAGTTTTTCAGAGTTCTCCCTAGGAAGACGAGCGTTTGACGAAACACTTCTACGTTTTAACCTTGAACTTGTGTCAATAAGTATGGCATTCACATAGAATAGAATAGAATATTTATTGATATTTAGTCATATTTTAAATATTTAAAATTCATTCTTGATTATGGGTTGTTAATTAATATCGAGTCATGCAGCAGATGGGGTTCGTGCTCACTTGCACAGTTTTTTTTTTTTTTTTTTTATGTAATCCGGTGTGGGTGGCTGAGTCGGAGAGGCCAAAGCACATGCTCTAACCAGCCAATATCACCTCCGAGAAGGTAGGTGCCATACCGGAGACTTCCCTGGATTGCTGGCTATACTGGACTAGAGGAGAACACAACCGAGGTTGCTTGCGGCCATCTTACATCCATTACGGTGGTACCAACCCAGTTGGCTACATTTTGAGCCTACCACCTAGTAAGGGGCAAGGGAAGGGACCTACAGTTTTACACCGGTTCCGAACGGTGAAGCAGCGGGTGTAGGTATGCACGTAAATTTTTTCGTCAGAAAAAACTCATTGGTACACGCCGACCGGATTCGAACCTCGGACCTCCCGCATGAGAAGCCGATGCCCAAACCACTCGGCCACCAGCCGCTTAAATAGTTTGATAGTTATCTTTGTACACCAGATTACCTAAGTGACTGACCCCTCGGTACGCAACTTCAAACCCCTATCGCTTCTGTATGAAACACCGTGGTATGAAACATCGGTAAGAACATTCTGCCGAGCATTCTGCCCAATTTTATAATGACCATGGAACCAAATTATTCACAAATTAACATTGAGCAGCGTTGTGAACTCTTCACAAATGGCCACTTAAGACTGCCGGCCGCCGCGAGCCAATTTCCTATCCTGTGGTCTATAATTTAGAATTGACCTCCTTGTAGTATTTTGACCTGATTAACCTTAAATACATTTGGTAACTTCCCGGTAGTCCATCCGCGAGGCATAATTGTAGCAAACACTATTTGTACGAATATATACAAGAAATCCTATCAAGGTATACTTCATGCACCTCCGCCGCCGGGGATACATCTAACAAACTATTATTTTTTTATTTTTTTTTATTGAGACTGACACGGTTGGCTACATCACCTACAACATCCGTGATGTCAGCCCATAACACCGGGTGAACTTGGTGCCACGTCAGTGCTTCCCTTCGGTCGTGCCGGCTACACTGAACTGGACGGAAAACACAAACTATTTACATAGCCGTTTCGACCGACCTTTCATTCAGTGCGGTGGTACCAACCCGGGCGGGTTAAACCCTACCACCTAGTAATATAAGAAGGGAGTCATATCCATTAGTCGCCTTTTACGACATACACGACATACATTAAACATTTTACTTTCTGTATAGTTTTCTCATAATCCTAATGGTACTCTTCATTATGCTATATTTTTTCCGAATTTTCCATCCGTAAACGTAAATGCGTAAATTAACGGTTTAAAAAGTAACTAATCTAAAAAATTCTAAACGTATTTTCATATCCCCGAAGCAGGCCCTTTTCATCAACCATATACCTCGTGCGTAATAAAAAAAAACGGTCTCCGTACAGACGGGACACAGGCAGACAGACAGACAGACAGACGGCGCAGGTTTAGTAATCAGCTTCCGTATGGATACGGAACCCTAAACATTGTACCGTGTGGGGCCGGTACTATTTTATTTATTTTATTTTATTAAACAGGGATTAATACAGAGACAGGAAAAAGTTAACATAAAAAAAATTGTACACAAGTGATTTATGACCTGCCTCCGCTACACAATCCTCCTAAACACAATTTGTGAATAAAATTACCAATCAACTAATACTATAAAAGAATAGCCCCACTGCATCTCTCCCCGTGTATGTCGTAATAGGCGACAAACTCCCTTCTTATATTCCTAGGTGGTAGGGTTTAGCACTGACTCGTGGGTTTAGCCCACCTAGGTTCATACCACAGAAGCACAATAATTATTTGATAATTTTTATTTTTAGTTCTAAGTACTAGTTTTTTTAAAGTCGGTTCAATGTTTTTTTTTTCTATTTTATTTCCTTCGTTTTTCATAGTAGGGTTTATAAAAAATTAAATTTACATTTTTATTTAACTCTTTTTAGTTTTAAACCATTAATTCTATAGTACCGATTTCTGTGTGGTATCTATGAAATCGCTTTTTCAAACTCTTGACAAAGCGAAAAGACACTCGATGGGGATTAAAAAAAATTATGTTTAACAATATGGCCCCTCGCTGGTGCCACTCTGGCTGGAACGCTCTCCCTGCCCACATATCTCCCGCCGCCCACATATTTCCCCCCAAGTACAATCTCGGGTCCTTCAAGATAGGCGTGAATAGGCACCTGTCAGGCCGGCATGGCATTCGCAGCCCCCGCATGCGACTGAATGTCAATGGGCGTCGCTAGACACCTTATGGGTCAACGCCACATGTCGCGCTTACTAAAAAAAAATGTATTTTTAGGTTTCCGTATCCCGTACGGAAGCCTATTACTAAGCCTACGCCGTCTGTCTGTCTGTCTGTCTGTCTGTCTGTCCGTCTGTGCGAGGGCTGTATCTCTTGAACCGTAATAGGTAACCTGTTGAAATTTTCACAGACTATGTGTTATTAAGGCGGATATAACAACAAATAATAAAAAATAGACAAAGAAAAAAAATAAGGAAGGTTCCCATTCAAGAAACGTGTTTTTTTTTCAATGTTTTTTCTTTGTGCGGAAACCTCGGTGCGCGAGTCCGACTCGCACTTGGGCGGTTTTTTTATTTCTCTGTTCTTTGGATTATTAATACATATGTGCATTAATTAATAAAATCTAATTTGAATGATCACGCTAATGAAAGGTGCGGCGGCGTTTCCACCGCCACCACCACAAACCACAGGTTTTACTTATTCAGGCTATCTATCACAGATAAGTATCTACTTAATGTAACTCCCCGTTTCATTAGTTAATACATCAGCTCAGCAGAAAGGTCAAAATCCTAGAAAAGGCATAAGTCGTCGAGCAGATGCAGTCGTTTTTTAGGGTTCCGTATCCGGTACGGGACCCTATTACTAAGCCTACGCCGTCTGTCTGTCTGTCTGTCTGTCTGTCCGTCCGTCCGTCCGTCCGTCCGTCTGTCTGTCTGTCCGAGGGCTGTTATCTCTTGAACCGTAATAGGTAGCCCGTTGTTTTCACAGAATATGTGTTATTTATTAAATGGCCGATATAACAACAAATAATAAAAATAAGAAAAAGAAAAACATTAACGGGGGTTCCCATAGAAGAAACCAAAAAAGTGTATGCGCGCGCGCCATCTACCGAATAGAGCGTGAAGCATTTTAACTAATCATGACATGACATTTAACTAATATGAAGCATTCCAATAACACGCCATAGATGGCGTGAGTGGCGCTAACCATGACATGGCGATAAGGAACCCTCGGTGCGCGAGTTCGACTCGCACTTGTCCGGTTTTTTTTCTTATGGAAACTGACACGGTTGACTACATATCACCGACTACATCCGTGATGTCATCCCATAACACCTTGGTGAACTATGTAGGTCAGTGCTTCCCTTCGGTCGTGCCGGCTACACTGAACTGGACGTAAAACACGAACAATTTACATAGCCGCTTCGACCGTCCTTTCATTCAGTGCGGTCGCGTCGTCGTCGGTTGTAACCACAGAAATCCTAAGTAATAGCTAATACTTCTCTGATCTGTGGTTGTAACCGTGCGAGTTAAACCCAACCACCTAGTAAGGAAAGAATAAGTTCATAATAATGCGTCCGCTCCATCCATCTTACTCGTTATTCCGTCGATAGAACCGGTGAAATAGATAGAATATAATATAGAATGCTTGTTTGATAATATTTTTATTTATTTATTTTTTTATGGAACCTGACACGGTTGGCTACATCACCTACAACATCCGTGATGTCAGCCCATAACACAGGGTGGACTAGGTGCCATGTCAGTGCTTCCCTTCATTTCATGTCGGCTACACTAAACTGGACGGAAAACACGAACTATTTACATAGCCGTTTCGACCGACGTTTCGTTCAGTGCGTTGGTACCAACCCGGCCGGGATAAACCCTACCACCTAGTAAGGTAAGAAGGGAAGGGGCCTACAGTTTAACGTGGAATCCGAACCACGGTCAGCCTCCAACGGTCGAGCGGTCACCCATCCAATCACTGACCGCGCTCAGCGTTGCTTAATAACAGTTGACTAACCAACCGCGCCACTGAGCTACCGAGGCTGACGAATTTTCTTATCCCTTAGTCGACTTTTACGACATGCGACGGGGAGAGATGCAGTGGGGCTATTCTTTTTAAGTACCGACCCCACACGGTAATAGCAGGTCCATTCTTTTGAATTTGTCTGACGAGATCCGTTTCTCGGAAATCGGCGGCGTGGCGGGCGGCGCGCGGCGGCTCGTGGTGGGTCGTAAAAGTCACGGGGACGGTCGTTAGTGAAGGAAGAAAGATAGTTTGTGGCTTGCAGTAGCGTCATTAGAGGGGGCGTATGAAGGGGCGCGGGGCGACAATATTAGGGGGCGGCTAATTATGCAGATTCATATCTGGCTCTATCATCATTAGTCATTACAATATGCCACTCTATTTTAATGGCATTTAGTATTTATTTTAGTACGCTGATATATTTTATTCAAACGAAATAAAATTACGCGGGCGTGCGCTCAAAAAGGGTCAAGTGCGTAGTACCCGTAACCGACGAGCATGCATGAAGAACATTATGAGAGCGGAAGAGGCGGCAGAGGTGTGTCGGGAATTCGGGATCGTGGCACGTGGAGATCCGTTGTCTCTGCCTACCCCACCGGGAAACAGTCGTGACGCTATATATGTATGTATGTACAAAAGAAAATGATACCCTACCTGAACTTAAACATTATACAATATTAATTAACAAAATATCTACAATTATTTGGGGCACCGTGTTGTGTGCCCTGGTACTTGAAAACCATAGGCCCACTGCATCTCTCCCCGTGCATGTTGTAAAAGGCTTATTTAATTATTAAGGGATAAAGACACGATGCCGTCATAACGGGCAACAGGCTAGCCACCTTTCACCTTGGCATGGCCCTTCCACATTCATGCAGCAGGTAACTTTACTTGCTGCTGAACAGTTTATCTTGTCCTAATATTTTGCTAAACGTGGAGATCGGTGTTTTGCTAATTGTAATTCAACCGAGCTCTCGCAGTAGGACACCGATTACTCTGCTTACCCGATTGTCGGGCGGGATACAGCATGATGGTATGTATGTATGTATATCAGATGAGCATGGAATGTATGTATGTTAGTATGTATTTAACTATTCATATTTAAGTTTATCTATCTTTTGTATTCCCGTACATCTGTCATATCATAATATTTAAACTTCTCTTTCCGCCACTCACCTAGCAGTTATCATACCCCAAAGGTATCCTGTTAGAAAATGCCTAGAGGCATTAAGTGTTACCTTTTGCCCATATTCCATTTGAGTGCAATAAATATATACAATACAATACAATACAATATTTAGGGCAAAGACGAAAGTCGAGAAGTAAGTCTAACATTATCAAGTTCAAGACAAATTTGCATTGTAATGTAACTTTGTTATTTTATTTAAAAATAAACTGAATTGTATTGTATACAGAGTGTTTCAGGATAGGGTTTCGTAACTTCAGGGTTCGAATGGGGTTCATATTTGAAGACAAAAAGCTCTGAAACTTTTTCCCAGATTCGGTCATTTTATAGTACTTTTTGGTGAAAATTGTTTCATTGAGATTTGGTGGACGGTTAACATCCGCCTTAAATAATAAAAATAAAATGACTAACTTACATGATTTAACTAGTAGAATTAGGTAAATTGCAAACACTTAAATTTGAATGACATCAAAAGAAAAAAAAGGGGACTGGACTAGGTAATTTCACTCCCTAGACCTAGACTATTGCCAAATCTCCCCATACTCACTGTCCATCGAGTTTTTATTACAATTTTCAAATTTTGTATGAAAAAAAAAAATACGGAATTTCGATTGGAGTGATAAGGATTTTTTTCTTCTAATAATGAGAGTACTTTCTATTTCTGAAGTTTCTCAAGCCTATCCTGAAACACCCTGTATATTGATAGGCTTAGGTTTACTTCTCGCCTTTCGTCTTTGTTGCCCCTCTTGAAAAAAGCCTCGCTACGACACTGTCGAATTGAAGCAAAACATGTTTGATAAACTATATACCTAAACATATATTTACCTAAATAGTAAACTAAATATGTGTACAGTGTACATATTATGTACCTACGAGAAAGTGGACGACATGCATGAATGAAAAATTATAATAAAAAATAAAACCGGCCAAGTTCGAGTCTGCCTCGCGCACCGCGGGTTCCGTACCACCACAATTGACCGACTTTTATTATGTGTTATTTTACTTTAGAGTTTTCATTATAATCACACCAAGTTTGACGTTTTTACGATTTATTGCATATTTTATTACTTACTAGCTATTGCCCGCGGCTTCGCTTGCGTGAAATTCGTATTTAAAAAGATGAAAGTAAGTATAAGCCCGCTACCGTACCTTTATTTCGGCGCGCTGAACAATTCGGTTTGTATGAGAGCCACAGTTTAGCGTAACCGGTACTGAATTTTATTTAGCACAAGCTGTGCCCGCGGCTCCGCCCGCTCTCATATTTCACTTCACTGCTAACCTCATAAGCCATTTAGCGTGATAGTAAGTAGCCTATAGTTGATGGGAAGAATCAAGCTATCCGTAGAATTTTGTTTTATTAAAATCGGTTCAGTGGTTCTCGAGTTATAAGCGGACAGACAGACACTCAGACAGAAAGCAAACGTTGGATTTTATTATAGGTAAGGATATCCTGTGTCACGTGTAGCTAAATGTACGTGTACTAAGTTTCATCGAATTCGGATGATCGTTTTAAGAGTTATGAAGGAACATACATACATACATAGATACATACATACAGAAAATATTAATAATAATATTAATAATTAATAGTCGATATCGCCGTGCCGCACGATGGTAACCTCGTCAGTAAGGAAGCAGAGAAGATGTTAAAATATCTGGATCTGCAGCACGAGGTTACCAAAATGTGGCCCGTCGACTCGACGATCGTTGTGCCCATAGTCGTTTCGGCGCATGGGCTGATAGCGAAGAGCCTCGACGACCACCTTGAGAGGCTCTCGCTGAGTGGTTGGGTCAAGGGCCAGATCCAGAAGGCAGCCCTGCTCGACACTGCACGCATCGTCCGGAGGTTCCTCTCTTTGGGACCCGACCATCGGTAGCCTGGGCTCGCCCCGCCGCCGGTGGTGGAAACTCCATTTTTTTAAGGTTAATTTTGTATATGTTTTTAATGTTAGGTTTTTAATATGTACAAAGTTAGTTTTAAGATAATGTGTTAATAAAGATATTAATAATAGATTATTATTATTAGAGGTTGTCAAGACGAACAACTATAGGAGACACATAATGAAGGACGGGACCATTGACATCTGCCGCGCCTGCCACCAACCTGGCGAGTCCCTCAGACATGTGATTTCCGGTTGTTCGCAGCTTGCCAACACCGAGTATTTGCATAGACACAACCTAGTAGCCAGGATTATCCACCAGCAACTTGCCTTAAAGTTCAACCTTGTAGGTACCGAAGTGCCTTACTATAAGTACAATCCGCCGCCAGTTCTCGAGAACGGCCATGTCACACTCTACTGGGACCGGTCCATTATTACAGATAGGACTATTCTCGCGAATAGACCTGATATTGTGATAGTGGACCGGGAGGCGAGGCGCGCAACGCTCGTCGATATCGCCGTGCCGCACGATGGTAACCTCGTCAGTAAGGAAGCAGAGAAGATGCTGAAGTATCTAGATCTGCAGCACGAGGTTACCAAAATGTGGCCCGTCGACTCGACGATCGTTGTGCCCATAGTCGTTTCGGCGCATGGGCTGATAGCGAAGAGCCTCGACGACCACCTTGAGAGGCTCTCGCTGAGTGGTTGGGTCAAGGGCCAGATCCAGAAGGCAGCCCTGCTCGACACTGCACGCATCGTCCGGAGGTTCCTCTCTTTGGGATCCGATCATCGGTAGCTTGGGCTCGCCCCGCCGCCGGTGGTGGAAACTCCATTTTTTTAAGGTTAATTTTGTATATGTTTTTTATGTTAGGTTTTGAATATGTACAAAATTAGTTTTAAGAATATGTGTTAATAAAGCAATATTAATAAATCGTTAATTTAGTTTTAGTATCATACATAGAGTCTATAAACTCAGTATCTCAAACTCATAAAGCAAAGTATACTTAACTTACTCCACAAAGAGTTTGTATTACGTCGCGGAGCGCAGCGACGTAATACGAACTCTTTGTTACTCCATCATGACCATCCCTTACATCCTTCCTTCCTTACCTATAATAAAATCCAACGTCTGCTTTCTGTCTGTCTGAGTGTCTGTCTGTCCGCTTATAACTCGAGAACCACTGAACCGATTTTAATAAAACAAAATTCTACGGATAGCTTGATTCTTCCCATCAACTATAGGCTACTTACTATCACGCTAAATAGCTTATGAGGTTAGCAGTGAAGTGAAATATGAGAGCGGGCGGAGCCGCGGGCACAGCTTGTACCTATAATAAAATCCAACGTCTGCTTTCTGTCTGAGTGTCTGTCTGTCCGCTTATAACTCGAGAACCACTGAACCGATTTTAATAAAACAAAATTCTACGGATAGCTTGATTCTTCCCATCAACTATAGGCTACTTACTATCACGCTAAATGGTTTATGACGTTAGCAGTGAAGTGAAATATGAGAGCGGGCGGAGCCGCGGGCACAGCTTGTAATTAATAATTATGTAAACCCACCTATTGATATTGATGCACTTACGTTTCTCGTAAGCCATGGTTTACGAGAAATATCAATTTGGAAGAAACCGATTGTTGGTATGCTACGCCTTAAACTTGTACCGTGTAAGGCCGGTACTTTAAAAGAATAGCCCCACTGCATCTCTCCCCGTGTATGTCGTAAAAGGCGACTAAGGAATATGACTCCCTTCTTATATTACTCGGTGGTAGGGTTTAACCCGCCCGGGTCGGTACCACCGCACTGAATGAAAGGTCGGTCGAAACGGCTATGTAAATAGTTTGCGTTTTCCGTCCAGTTCAGTGTAGCCGGCACGACCGAAGGGAAGCACTGACGTGGCACCAAGTTCACCCCGGTGTTATGGGCTGACATCACGGATGTTGTAGGTGATGTAGCCAACCGTGTCAGTTTCCATAAAAAAATTAAAAGAAATAAAAACTAAATCTGAACGTAGGTAGAATAAATAGAATACTTATATCATTATTATATTATGTATTCTACCTATAATAATACATAACTGAAGTCAGCCATGCATGCATCCTACATATTATATCCTCGTAGATACCTCTAGACATGTTTTTTTATTTTTGTTTTTATGGTAACTGACACGGATGGCTAACATCACCTAAGTACTACATCCGTGATGTCAGCCGATAACACCTTGGTGAACTAGGCCCCATTTCAGTGCTTCCCTTCGTGTCGGCTACACTGAACTGGACGAAAAACACGAACTATTTAAATGGCCGTTTTCGACCGACCTTTCATTCGGTGCGGTGGTATCAACCCGGGCGGGATAAACCCTACCACCTAGTGAGGTAAGAAGGAAAGGGACTACAGTTTTACGTGGAATCCGAACCACGGTCGAGCGGTCACCCATCCATCCACTGACCGCGCCCAGCAGTGGGAGCACAAATGCGTCGATAAGCCTATATCGATCGATAAACATCTGTTTGCTTCGTTCGACGAAGTAGAATAGAAGAAGACGAATAGATGTTTATCGATCGATATAGGCTTATCGACGCATTTGTGCTCCCGCTGCAGGTGTGCCTATGATCCGAACGACAGTCGACAATCCGCACCACTGAGCTATACCACACCGAGGATATATAGGTACGAGACATAGACGATATAAAAGATACGTGTATGCGAGTACAGTTAAAACGTTTTTATAAAACAATTATTCAGTCAAATAAACGATCAAGTAGGTATTTAAAATTAGTATTACTTGACTATTATAGAGTGGGATGAAAAAATCTCAACAAGGCGCATTTTTTTCCGTCCAGTTTAAGATGACCTCATACTTTTTTTAAGCGCTATGTAGGTAGTTAGACCAGCAATTAATTACAAAGTAATCTCTGAGTCATAATTCATTTGAGTGAATTTTTAATTATTGGTTAATCCAATAAAATGAATATTGTATATTAATGTCGACTGTAGAAGCTAGGTATAGTAAATTCGTTCTAAAATTGAGATATTTTATAAAAAAAACATATATTTTTAGACGTTAAATAAACATTAATTGTTGTGTAATTATTCATTTTAAAACCACTGAATAATTATTATTAGTCAGGATCATTCCTATAATAGTGCACTACTCTAGAACTGTTTGTTCTTTAGAATCATCTCAAAAAGTAGTGTTTAGATCACAGATGTTTATATTAACGGAAAGCAACTGCATTCTGTAAAAAAATATTGGCCTTATCATGTTCCTTTTGCAACATAGCGAGTGAGTTCAGCGATCATGCGATCGCGATTCGCGACAGATGCAATTTTTTCTCATATCATTCATTACTGTCGTGTATCTTACATAATAATTTATAAGATACTATTTGGGTGGATCAACTTTTTCTTGTAACGTAAAAACCAGCTGCAAAGTCAAATAAAAGAAAATTTTAATTGCAATTTATTAATTAGTTGAAAATCAATAAGTATAAAATATTCAGGTTTATAATAAATAACCAATTGAAAAAAAAAGTAGAGAACTATTCAAAAAAAAAAAATTCCAAAACTTGTAGCGGTGACCCAGGGGACTATTATGTCCCCAGTTTTGTATGGAAAAGAGGGGTTGTCCTCAGGGTAACCAATCTTTACTCAAAATTCTTTGTGCAGCTTCTTTCTTATTGATCAATTACTTATCTGAGAGTTGCTGTAACTATTAAAATAAGGTAGTATCAAGGTAAATATCCTTTTTTTCAGACAGATACCAAAAACAAGAAAAAGTTGATCCACCCAAGTTTTGTTCATCAACAAAACTTTCTAAATTAGGGTGATGGCACTTTTTATTGACTCTTATTAAATTTGGTAGATCATAAATCATAATGTTTCATTTTTTCGCGTACCACTAGTGGTACGCGTACCAGAGATTGAGAGCCGCTCGTGTATAGTATGGTTCCACCAAGCGTGCGCTGCTGCTGGCTACTCGACCCACTGCGTAGTCAATTGCTCTCCGCGGTGACAGCTATTTATATTTGTGCTTTCGGCAGCTCCAGCTAATTGCGGAGAAATCAATACGGCGGTGGAGGAACTATTTCCACGCCACCACGTGACGTCCACGCTAACCGGCGCGGCCGCGGCGACTTTCAAATGTGGAACAGGAGAGAAAAACGAAATATTTAATGTGCTTCAACCGTCCCGTCCGCTATCGACGTCCCACGCGTTTGGTTCAATAATTTTAGTTGACTTTGTTGAGTGATCGATCGATTTGTACATATTGTACATAAGTTGTAAAATACTGAACCGGTATCACCGCATTACATCTATAGTTCGAGATTTTATTGAGGTTTGTCAACATATAGTTAATACATTAACAATGAAAAAAAAACTAAAATTAACACCTATTAAATAAAAAAGGGATAAGGACAAGATGCCGTGCTAAAGGGCGACAGGCTCGCCACCTCTCACCTTGGCACGGTACTTCCACCGAGTCATGCAGCAGGTGGGTCTTCGTGCCTTACTTGCTGCTTGATCGATTTAATCTTGTTCGAATACTTTGCGAAACGTGGTGGTCGGTGTTGTGCTGTAATTGACCAGAGTACTTGCAGCACAACACCGATTACTCTGCTTACCCCGATTATCGGGATTCAGCGTGTGTGATATGTATGTATGTAAATAAAAAAAATTTCATCCATCTCCGCCGACTCCCCCACCGTACCCAAAACACTAGCCGCGTTGCCCCTTTGAATCTCCAGCCCAATTCGCTGGAGAAAAAAAGATTTGGCGCGGCGGGCGGGGCGCGGCGCGGCGGTCGCCCGACTTTTCTATTAACAATACTGTGTAATACACATTTGTCGATTGTCAGGAAACGGCGGCGTGCGGTATGTATGTACATAGATAATTTAATTAAACCCCACCTAAAACGAAACTAAAAAAAAAATCTTCAAATGTATACCGCACCTTCCTGACCCTGACAAATACCATCAAATACGTAAGTACAGTGTACCTACACTACACCGGCACCACCGGTGCTCCCACGCTCGACTTAAAACGTTTTTTTTTAACTCTGAACAACATTTCAATTAATCAAATTTTTTGCTTCTTTGCTTCAAGGATCTAAACAGGTGTCTCCAATCTCTTTCAGTTCAGAGCCACATTTTGTAGTATAAGACACATCGTGGGATAGATTGGACTAGTCTCTTTAAATAAAAAAGCGGTCAAGTGCCAGTCGAACTCGAGGGGAGAGGGTTCCGCACCATTCCGTTTTCCTTGAGAACTTTAAGACTTAAGACGGGACGGAAGTTAACTTTCTCCATACAAAATCGTCTTTCGGAATTTATGTTTTTACCCCCCTAAACTTATCAGATTTTTACAATTCTTGTTTTGTTGTAATAAGGACAGTCGAATCTACGTTGTAATATCTAAAGTGATGATGACTCAATAAAAATTAATGAACTTCATGACATCAAAAAATACAAAAAAACAATTTTTTTTCGGTCCAAATAAAATTTTTAGCTCCGTTGTTGTAGGTAGGTATATTTCATCTAAACAAAATTTCAATTACAGGGACGTAGATTGGACTGTCCTTAAGACAAGAAAAAAAAAGGAAAATAAGGTTTAGGGGGCTAGAAAACATAAATAGACCTGTAGCGCTAGGATTTTTGGTTTCAAAAATATTAAAGTTGTTTATTTGTCGCATATAGTTTCCGAACCATTTGCCCAACCTAATATATTAGTTTGTGTCATCCTAGGAATTTGCATACGTAGAAATTTAGGTATTTGTCTTTTAGATCAGTATTGGACGAAAAGAAAATTAGAAAAGAAAATTTTACTTTCATGATAATATTGAAGTAGTAACCGATGTGCAAAAACATTTTGTGTCATCTCTGTCCACGGAAATCCTTAAATTTAACCAGTACCTAATACATCGCGCAAATAGCTCTAAAAGAATATTAGAAAAGGTTAAATAGGTGTTACGCGTTTTAGAGTACTGATATCTGTTGTTCAAAATATTTTGTGTCGAATTCATCCACGACATTTATAGATATTTAATATTTTTATTACAACAACCTCTAAAAGCCACAAAAGAAAATACGGGCTGTTAGAGTTTACGTCTTTTTGATTATTATGGCGTAACAAAACACTATTCATAATTTGTGTCGTTTTTATCCACGGAATTTTATTATTTGTAAAAAAAACACTAACTTCGCATGAAGTGCGAGCGCGGGGAATAGCGCGGGCGCGGGCGGCGGGGCGGCGGGCGAGGCGAGCGAGCAATCGAGGCACGCGCACGCGGGTCGTTCAGCCAGCCATACCATAGTTAAACCACACAAGTTAGCCGTCTTCATACAAACGCGCCGATTTCGCACTCACACAAGCGCGCGCCTGCGCACGCTGTCTGTACACAACCACTACATGCATTCTCACCTTCCCTCGCGAGTAGTCAGTGATGGTTGCCCAGCACTCGATTTTTGAAGTGAAATCTTTAGCGGCGCTTGGCATTTATTTCAAAATGAATGTAGGGTTCCGTAACAAATGCATGTCTGTCCATTCTACTAAGTTCTGCAAAATGAATGTAGGGTTCCGTAACAAATGCCTGTCTGTCCGTTCTACTAAATTTAACATAATTATTTATTTATTTATTTTTGTTCTGTTATATTTTACCATGTGGGGCCGGTACTAAAAAAGAATAGCCCCACTGCATCTCTCCCCATACATGTCGTAACAGGCGACTAAGGGATAAGAACGAGATGCCGTGCTAAAGGGCGACAGACTCGCCACCTCTCACCTTGGCACGGTACTTCCACCGAGGTGGGTCTTTGTGCCTTACTTGCTGCTCGATCGGTTGAATCTTGTTGGAATGCTTTGCGGAACGTGGTGGTCGGTGTTGTGCTGTAATTTACCAGAGGTCGTGCAGCACAACACCGATTACTCTGCTTACCCCGACTGCCGCGATTCAGCGTGTTTTTTATTGACTCTCTCTCTCTCTCTCTCGCTCTCTTTCTCTCTCTCTCTCACTCTTTCTCTCTCTCACTCTTTCTCGCTCTCTCACTCTTTCTCTCTCTCTCACTCTTTCTCTCTCTCTCTCGCTCTTTCTCTCTCTCTCACTCTTTCTCTCTCTCTCACTCTTTCTCTCTCTCTCACTCTTTCTCTCTCTCTCACTCTTTCTCTCTCTCTCACTCTTTCTCTCTCTCACTCTGTCTCTCTCTCTATCTCTGTCTCTATCTCTGTCTCTCTCTCTCTATCTCTGTATCTCTCTCTATCTCTGTCTCTCTCTCTATCTCTGTCTCTCTCTCTCTATGTCTGTCTCTCTTTCTATCTCTGTCTCTCTTTCTATCTCTGTCTCTCTTTCTATCTCTGTCTCTCTTTCTATCTCTGTCTCTTTCTCTATCTCTCTCTCTTTCTATCTCTCTATCTTTCTATCTCTCTCTCTTTCTATCTCTCTCTCCCTTTCTATCTCCCTCTCTCTTTCTATCTCTCCCTCTCTTTTTATCTCTTTTTCTATCTCTCTCTCTCTCTCTTTCTATCTCTCCCTCTCTTTTTATCTCTTTTCCTATCTCTCTCTTTGGAATTGCATTTCCACCATAATGGGCTCACTACCTGTCAATTGTGTTAGTGTTGTGAGTTGTGACATCCCTGGTGGCTCGGCGCAGCGTAGGTAGTTATTTTAAAAATTGGCTCCAGTTATCTTACTCGTCTCATTTTACTATGGCCATACGCGGGGCGCGCGTTGCGTTGCGTGGCGCGGTGCGAGTTGCGACGTGCGTGCGTTATCTATCATATCAATTATCAATCTATTATTATTACTAATAATAAATCTGTAAGGGATGGTCATGGAGTAAGTTACTTTGTTTTAGGAAATATTGAGTTTGTAGCCTCTATGTATGATACTAAAGCTAAATTGACGATTTTGAGAAATCTTTTCTGTATGTATGTATGTATGTATGTATGTATGTTCCGCCATAACTCTTAAGCCGATTATCCGAATTCGATGAAACTTTGTACAAGCACATTTAACTAAGTATACGGGACACAGCTTGGAACACAGGATAGGCTACATAAAATTCAGTTCCGGTTACGCTAAGATGTGGCTCTCATACAAATCGAATTGTTCCGCGCGCAAAATAAAGGTATGCAGCGGCGGACGGCTGGCGGAGGTCCGGGGCGCGGCGCTGCGGGAGGGCGAGTGGTTCTAATAGCGCACCAGGCTGCCGCGCTGCCACGCGGTGTGTGTATGCATTGTCTCGAGCAGTTTCTTATTTAATTCCATTTCATAATATTATGTAGATTTACTTCGTTGGGTATCTATTTGATTAATTTTAGGTGCAAACCTATGTAAAAAAATGTGTTGTTGCGAATCGATGTTGAAGTCGAGCGGATATTTACTTAACTGAAGTTCCTATTTGATTTAAGTTAATTGATCGTGTGTTTATTATATTGTACGTAGTGTAGTATGCGCGCAATATTAGCGAACAGATTCTTATTTTTACCCGACTACGGCGAAGCGAGAAGGAAGGTTATGTGTTTGACCGGTATGTATGTATGTATGTATGTATGTATGTATGTATGTATGTATGTATGTATCTATGTATGTATGTATGTATGTATGCATGTTCATCTGTTCCCTCATACATAACTTCGAAATTACCTACTTATCATAATTTGACAAATCGAAGGTATCGTTGGATGCGTCTTGCTCTTGACCGTCTGCTGGTTGACTATGGTTGGCTGGTTGGCTATGTGACGTCCCATAAAAATGGGATATGGCGCCCTCTAGAGGACATAAAGTGATGACCTAAAAAAAATGTTTTTAGTGTGGGGTATCAAATGAAAGAGCTTAATTAGCACATTTCAAAAATTTATATATTGTTAGCTGTTGCTTTCGGATTTGCTTGCATGCATCCGATAATTGCGAATAATTTCTAAAATCTATCTATCTGTCACGTGAACCTTTGTTTTGGTCATAACTCGAGAACCACTGGTGCTAGACCCATCGTGTTGGTACTCAAACTTCATGTCTCGGTGAGATCTATCCATCTGTCACGTGAACTTTTGTTTTGGTCATAACTCGAGAACCACTGGTGCTAGACCCATCGTGTTGGTACTCAAACTTCAGGTCTCGGTGAGATCTATCCATCTGTCACGTGAACTTTTGTTTTGGTCATAACTCGAAAACCACTGGTGCTAGACCCATCGTGTTGCTACTCAAACTTCAGGTCTCGGTGAGATCTATCCATCTGTCACGTGAACTTTTGTTTTGGTCATAATTCTAGAACCACTGGTGCTAGACCCATCATGTTGCTACTCAAACTTCAGGTCTCGGTGAGATCTATCCATCTGTCACGTGAACTTTTGTTTTGATCATAACTCGAGAACCACTGGTGCTAGACCCATTGTGTTGGTACTCAAAATTTAGGTCTCGGTGAGATCTATCCACCTGTCACGTGAACTTTTGTTTTGGTCATAATCATAACTCGAGAACCACTGGTGCTAGACCCATCGTGTTGGTACTCAAACTTCATGTCTCGGTGAGATCTATCCATCTGTCACGTGAACTTTTGTTTTGGTCGTAACTCGAGAACCACTGGTGCTAGACCCATCGTGTTGGTACTCAAACTTCAGGTCTCGGTGAGATCTATCCATCTGTCACGTGAACTTTTGTTTTGGTCATAACTCTAGAACCACTGGTGCTAGACCCATCATGTTGCTACTCAAACTTCAGGTCTCGGTGAGATCTATAAGTTTTAAGTTTATATTCCTTAGGCTGGTTTGGTTGAAATTGGTTGTATGTAGCCGAGCTGCCGACTTATGAATGTTATGCTAGCTATGCAGTTTGTGCTTGTACCTCTTATAAGTAGAAGTAAAAAAAAACTTCTATAAGTGACTTCTGTTCGATTAGTTGATAAGTTATAACACAAGGTAATAATTTGATTCATTTTCCGTCGTTCCTTTGTTCAATAAAAATATTTATAAGAAAATTTTGACTTGATTTAAAATTATCCGGATAATCCGGATATCCGGATATTTTTTTGTGTAATATTCGTATTATCCGGATAGTAAAAACGGCCGGATAATGCAAGCCCTAGTCATAACTCGAGAACCACTGGTGCTAGACCCATCGTGTTGGTACTCAAACTTCATGTCTCGGTGAGATCTATCCATCTGTCACGTGAACTTTTGTTTTGGTCATAACTCGAGAACCACTGGTGCTAGACCCATCGTGTTGGTACTCAAACTTCAAGTCTCGGTGAGATCTCTCCATCTGTCAGCTGAACTTTTGTTTTGGGCATAACTCTAGAACCACTGGTGCTAGACCCATCATGTTGCTACTCAAACTTCAGGTCTCGGTGAGATCTATCCATCTGTCACGTGAACTTTTGTTTTGGTCATAACTCGAGAACCACTGGTGCTAGACCCATCATGTTGCTACTCAAACTTCAGGTCTCGGTGAGATCTATCCATCTGTCACGTGAACTTTTGTTTTGGTCATAACTCGAGAACCACTGCTGCTAGACCCATCGTGTTGGTACTCAAACTTCAAGTCTCGGTGAGATCTATCCATCTGTCACGTGAACTTTTGTTTTGGTCATAACTCGAGAACCACTGGTGCTAGACCCATCGCGTTGCTACTCAAACTTCAGGTCTCGGTGAGATCTATCCATCTGTCACGTGAACTTTTGTTTTGGTCATAATTCTAGAACCACTGGTGCTAGACCCATCGTGTTGGTACTCAAACTTCATGTCTCGGTGAGATCTATCCATCTGTCACGTGAACTTTTGTTTTGGTCATAGCTCGAGAACCACTGGTGCTAGACCCATCGTGTTGGTACTCAAACTTCATGTCTCGCTGAGATCTATCCATCTGTCAAGGCACCTTTGTTTTGGTCATAACTCGAGAACCACTGGTGCTAGACCCATCGTGTTGGTACTCACACAGATGGATAGATCTCACCGAGACCTGAAGTTTGAGTACCAACACGTTGTGTCTAGCACCAGTGATTCTCGAGTTATGATGAAAACAAAAGTTCAGCTGACAGATGGAGAGATCTCACCGAGACTTGAAGTTTGAGTACCAACACGATGGGTCTAGCACCAGTGGTTCTCGAGTTATGACCAAAACAAAAGTTCACGTGACAGTTGGATAGATCTCACCGAGACCTGAAGTTTGAGTACCAACACGATGGGTCTAGCACCAGTGGTTCTCGAGTTATGACCAAAACAAAAGTTCACGTGACAGGTGGATAGATCTCACCGAGACCTGAAGTTTGAGTAGCAACACGATGGGTCTAGCACCAGTGGTTCTCGAGTTATGACCAAAACAAAAGTTCACGTGACAGATGGATAGATCTCACCGAGACCTGAAGTTTGAGTACCAACACGATGGGTCTAGCACCAGTGGTTCTAGAGTTATGACCAAAACAAAAGTTCAGCTGACAGATGGAGAGATCTCACCGAGACTTGAAGTTTGAGTACCAACACGATGGGTCTAGCACCAGTGGTTCTCGAGTTATGACCAAAACAAAACTTCACGTGACAGATGGATAGATTTCATCGAGACATGAAGTTTGAGTACCAACACGATGGGTCTAGCACCAGTGGTTCTCGAGTTATGACCAAAACAAAGGTGCCTTGACAGATGGATAGATCTCAGCGAGACATGAAGTTTGAGTACCAACACGATGGGTCTAGCACCAGTGGTTCTCGAGTTATGACCAAAACAAAAGTTCACGTGACAGATGGATAGATCTCACCGAGACATGAAGTTTGAGTACCAACACGATGGGTCTAGCACCAGTGGTTCTAGAATTATGACCAAAACAAAAGTTCACGTGACAGATGGATAGATCTCACCGAGACCTGAAGTTTGAGTAGCAACGCGATGGGTCTAGCACCAGTGGTTCTCGAGTTATGACCAAAACAAAAGTTCACGTGACAGATGGATAGATCTCACCGAGACTTGAAGTTTGAGTACCAACACGATGGGTCTAGCAGCAGTGGTTCTCGAGTTATGACCAAAACAAAAGTTCACGTGACAGATGGATAGATCTCACCGAGACCTGAAGTTTGAGTAGCAACATGATGGGTCTAGCACCAGTGGTTCTCGAGTTATGACTAAAACAAAAGTTCACGTGACAGATGGATAGATCTCACCGAGACCTGAAGTTTGAGTAGCAACACGATGGGTCTAGCACCAGTGGTTTTCGAGTTATGACCAAAACAAAAGTTCACGTGACAGATGGATAGATCTCACCGAGACCTGAAGTTTGAGTACCAACACGATGGGTCTAACACCAGTGGTTCTCGAGTTATGAACAAAACAAAAGTTCACGTGACAGATAGATAGATCTCACCGAGACTTGAAGTTTGAGTACCAACACGATGGGTCTAGCACCAGTGGTTCTCGAGTTATGACCAAAACAAAAGTTCACGTGACAGATGGATAGATCTCACCGAGACCTGAAGTTTGAGTACCAACACGATGGGTCTGGCACCAGTGGTTCTCGAGTTATGACCAAAACAAAAGTTCTCATGACAGATGGATAGATCTCACCGAGACCTGAAGTTTGAGTACCAACACGATGGGTCTAGCACCAGTGGTTCTTGAGTTATGACCAAAACAAAAGTTCACGTGACAGATGGATAGATCTCACCGAGACCTGAAGTTTTGAGTACCAACACGATGGGTCTAGCACCAGTGGTTCTCGAGTTATGACCAAAACAAAAGTTCATGACGAAGTTTCTAGTTCTCACAGAAAACGGGATATTAGTTCAGCACGATTGTGTTAGGGTCATGAAAGGTGGGTCAGTTTGAACTTATGCAAATTTTAAGCGAATCGAAGCGTCAATCTTAAATAATATTGACCACATTGACCATTGACATTCGTAGGTATTGAGATTGCAGACGCGGGCTTTGTACAAAATTCGCACTGCATTATTTATTATCTCTATAGGAGATACCAAACTTCTTTGCACGAAGTGCGAGCGCGGGCGCGGGCGGCGCGGCGGGCGAGGCGAGCGAGCGAGGCACGCGGGGCACGCGGGGCACGCCAGCCAGCCACCGGCCGCCGCTTCGCATAGAAGAAATCGTAGGTACCGAACGAACGTGTGTGCGTGCGTATGCCTCCCGCCCGCCGCCACCTGCCCGCGTCCGTCCGCTTTGACCGCAACAACTGTTTTTGTGTTTTATTCATTTATTTCGAGCATGAAAATGACACAAATTTACAATGTACATTTTTCATGCATTTATGAAATTGAATATGTAAACTCTAATCATTCTAATATTTTTTTGAAGCTTTTGTAGCTTGGAAAAATAACATAATTGAAAATCTTAAAATTGCGTGCCCTAATTTGGCACAAATTCATTTAATGGGCATATGTAAGTGATCTGAGATAGAAAATAACAATTTTGTCAATTCTAATTTTGTTTTAGGCACTGTTTTTACATACTGACCATAGGTCAGTTTGCACTGGACGAAGATGACACAAACTGGGTTTGCACACTCCGCAGGCTATCCTAGATATGATACCATAATTATTTTAAAGTTTAGATTAATTTGGCCAGTTTTGAATGGAATTAAAAAAAACAACCACAAATCTTCGAATTGCTGAAAATGCAAGTGACAGATGTGACACAAAACGCAATATTATGCTTCTTATGTACGACTGTATCCACAGGCAAGAAATAAGCAAGTTTAGAATTTTTTTAACTTATGTCCTCAAAATAGCCCAACGCTATCGGTCTAAAATGCCTAAATGACTCAGTACTTCCGGAGACTGTGTGGGTAAATAATAAATGAACCCTCGGTGCGCGAGTCCGACTCGCACTTGGCCGCTTTATTGCCATTTATTACTGCAATCTAACACTACCTATGATCTATCTACTAACCCTAGCTAGTATCCTTGTGTCTAATACACAGAATATGTGTTATTTTTTTATTCTGGCATGTTGTATGCCAACAAATAATAAAAACGCTACAAGTAAAAAAATCAGAAACGTGCTAAGAATCTATTAGTACATATTCACGCTACTAAATAATAGATGGCGCCACAGGTAGTTTGCAATACAGACAGACAAAAGATAGACGGATATGGTTTTAGGGTTCCGTATCCGTCGTACGGAAGCCTATTACTAAGCCTACGCCGTCTGTCTGTCCGTCCGTCTGTCTGTCCGAGGGCTGTATCTATTGAACCGTAATAGGTAGCCCGTTGAAATTTTCACAGAATATATGTTTTATTGTTATTATGGCGGATATTACAAAAACAAATAATAAACAATAGAAAAAGGTAAAAAAAAACAGTAAATTAAGGGGGGTTCCCATACAAGAAACGTGTTTTTTTTTTCAATGTTTTTTTTTGTGGTGCGGAAACCTCGGCGCGTGAGTCCGAATCGCACTTGGCCGGTTTTTTTAAGTAGCCTATGTTCTGTCTTTTGCGTTCTCCCACAACTATACATAGATACAAATTGATGTTTTAATAAGTTTTTTTTATTTTTTTTTATTTATTGTTACCGAACTAGCTGGCTGTGTCCGAGGTCGAAGCCTCAGGCGCAGCCAATATCACCCCCGAGGAGGTGCCAGTCCGGCTTGGAGGTGGACTAATGTCGCTGGGGAAAGGCTATTTACCCGCGATTTGAAGATCCGTGGATTGTAGGAGTGGGGAAAGATATTCCCCGGAAGCCCGTTCCACACCTTTGCAGTGCGGCACAAGAACGATTTAGAGAATCGTGCCGTTCGAAGTACTCGTCTGTCCACTACAAAGGGGTGTTCCGCGAGAGTATGGCGGGTTTGGCGAAGGCGAACAGAAGGATCAGGAGGAGGGATAAGGGAAGCAAGTGTTTGATAGCATGACGGCTGATAAAAGTCACACGTCAAAGGCCGCCCGTTGATATCCGCCGCCGTATCGCACCTGTCTCGCTAATTACCTACACACCTGTGTTTTTCATACTAATTTACCATCAAACAAAGAACTAAAAAGCATTGAACCTACAAATATGAAGAGATAGTGGTACCGTTAAAACTGGCTCAATAACCCAACGATACGTTTGTGCTTTAGAGCTTGAAGGTACCCTTGACTCGGTACCCATACCGGATTACATAAAAAAAACTTACCGGATTACATAAAAAAAACCGGCCAAGTGCTATTCGAACTTGCGCACCGAGGGTTCCGTATCGCCATGTCATGGTTAGCGCCATTTACGCCATCTATGGCGTGTTATGAAATGCTTCATATTAGTTAAAATGCTTCAAAGTCTATTCGGTAGATGGCGCCCGTGATTTTTTATATTTTTCTTATTTTCATTATTTGTTTTTATATCGGCCATAATAACACATATTCTGTGAAAATTTCAACGGGCTATCTATTACGGTTCAAGAGATACAGCCCTCGGACAGAGAAAGACAGACAGACAGACGGCGTAGGCTTAGTAATAGGGTCCCGTACCGGATACGGAACCCTAAAAATGACTGCAATCAACATTCCACAAACGCACACAATTTGCATCAAGCGGCTCGTGTCGTAACTCGTACGTACCACGCTTGTTGATAAACACACCAAGTGTCATTGAGATAGAATTTAATAATTTCGTATTTGTGACACACTGTGTATTATCGTGTGGGGCCGGTACTTGTCCCACTGCACCTCTCCTCGTGCAAGTCGTAAAACGCGACTAAGGGATAAGGACGATATGCCGTGCTAAGGGGCGAGAGACTAGCCACATCTCACCTCGGCGCGGTCCATCCACCGATTCGGGCAGCAGTAGATCTTCGTGCCTTACTTGCTGCTTGATAGTTATCTTGTCCTTTATACATTGCTAAACGTGGTGGTCTGTTTTGAGATGTAATTTAACAGAGTTCTTGCAGCACAACGCCAATTACTCTGCTTACCCCGATTGTCGGGATACAGCGTTTGGTATGTGTCACACCATTCATGACTTTTCACCTATTGCCTGCTTTTTGCCACTGGGCGGTAACGGCAAATTGGACTCAATACAGCGCCGAGCCGTCGCGGGTGGGAGACCCGAAATTGGCTGATGGTCAGGAGTCTGTGAGTCACAGACGACTTGTAGGGTCACTGAGTCTGTTCTACAGGTACTGTCATGGACGCTGCTCAGAGGATATTGTATATTCCTTGCCATCCAACCTATCTTCGCATAACTCGTCGCAGAGAAACTGAACACCCTATTCTGTTTTGACATTGGGCTTTTTAGAACGCATCTGTTCTCAACATCGTTTCTTTGTCGCACGGCTAGGTAGGGTGTGGACAGTTCCACACCCTACCTAGCCGTGCGACAAAGATAGATAGACTAGGTAGGGTGTGGAACTGTCTTTCGGCAAGTGTGTTTCCGTTAATCCTTCAAGCGTCGTATCAACAGGCTAGACAACCTAGCAACCAGTTCGCAAAATCTTCTGAGCGTGGTTACGCGGGGAGAGGTGTTTTTGGATCTATCAACTGTATCAGTGGTCCCTCGGCACAGCCGCCCATATTGGTTCACATTTAAATAAAGACGACAGAACGTCTTACAGATACATTTCTGCCTCCACCGCTGCCGTGCAGTTTTTTTTTATTGCTTCCGAACTGGGTGGCTCTGCCCGAGGTCGAAGCCTCAGGCGCAGCCAATTTCACCGCCGAGGAGGTGCCAGTCCGGCTTGGAGGTGGACTAATGTCGCTGGGGAAAGGCTATTAACCCGCGATTTGAAGATCCGTGAATTGTAGGAGTGGGGAAATATATTCCCTGGGAGCCCGTTCCACACCTTTACAGTGCGGCACAAGAACGTTGCAGTACTCTCGTCGTCCAGTCCGTCAGCAGTCATCAATGTTTATGTCGCTTCAATATCTTTGCATTCTACGTCAGTAGGTGCGTAGGACTGCCTGAAGCACGCCTTCACACACGTCACGTGCTAATTGTGTGCAAGGATACTTATAACTGAGCTTCCAATGACTTCACTTCCGAACGCGTCGTGCACCGACGATCGACCGACTTTGTAGGGTTGCCAACCCTCCAAGAATTCCGGGAGTTTCCGGATTCGGACTCAGTCTTTTAAAGATCTCTCATTTCCAGTCCAAGTACAGGAAATATTCAAAAATACGTAGATAACTTCGATGTAAAAAAATTATAGAGAAACCTTAGTGCATATCTAGTTTTTTTTATTTTTTTATGGATACGCGAGACACTTTGCGCCGTCAGTGTGGATTGCTGAGCCGCGGACGCCCAAAATGATTCGGTTTAGAACGGGGGCTGCCAATGCCGTGCCGGCGTGACAGGTGCCTTTTTGCGCTTCTCTTGAAAGATCCTAAGTCATACACTGAATAGTCATCCATCATCATCATTCATATGGCAGTAAAACTGCACTCGAACTTCACAATTTTTTCTATCCGGTACATCTACGAAGAAAAACCGGCGAGAAACTTCGCAATGTATTTTTTTTATGTTCATACATATTATTACAAGTATTTTAGTGAATAACCACTTAATAACATCGCCCACAGTCTATCGAATATAATATTGTAATTTTATATTTAACTCTACATACATATAAATTCAAATTCAAATATTTTATTTATATTTTATTGTTTCATAATTGTAAATTTTGTATTGTTAATTTCTGCCACTAAATGAAGTCTGACCGCAAAAGAGATGTCAAATAATCAGATTATATCACTTAGGAAGGGGGTAAGAGATTGCTCGTATGCAATACCCCTTGCCTTTTGAGTAAGCACCGTTACACCAGTCAGCAACAACATAAATCATGTAAATACCTAAATGTATTAAGTTAGACTAAGTATTACTGCTCTGTATGCAAATGTTTATCACACTCAATAAATGGTTTTTTATTTATTATTATTATTTATTATTATATAAGGTCTTTCATTAGTAGGTAACTTTACGCTAAGGATAAAGAAGATACTGATCACGTTCCCATACAAAATTTTTTTAAGATATAAAAAACCTACTCACTCCTCTTTAATACGTGAAGTGCGCGTATTATATATCGTAAAAAAATATTGGTATGGGAACGTGATCAGTATCTGATACACGTACACCCCTTAGCGTCCTACTATTGAAAGACCTTAATATAATATTTATTAAGTACGTAAGCACTTAGTTTTAAAACGATGACTTTGTTTAATTTGCTATTAGTGCTTATGATCCAGATTAGAACACATTTTGTAGAATTATGCACAAATGCCCTTTCCACAGTAATTAAATTATAAATTCAACCTGTTTTTTTTTTCGTGCCGGATTTTTCTTCCCGATGGTTGGTAACCCTGCCCTACAGACCGCACCTACCGTCTAATTACTTTAATGTGCTAGAAGCGATGTCAGCCCAATAACACATGCATAACACCTTGGTGAACTACCTACTTTGTGCCATGCCAAGTCATTGCTTACCCCGTTAGTTGTGCCGTTACACTGAACTGGACGGAAAATAAAACACTTGAAAAAAAAACACATAATTTTTTTTTATGTAATCCCGTATGAGTGGCTGAATCGGAGCGGCCAAAGCACATGCTCCGACCAGCCAATATCACATCCGAGAAGGTAGGTGCCATACCGGAGACTTCTCTGGATTGCTGGCTATACTGGACTAGAGGAGAACACAACCGAGGCTGGTATGCGGCCATCTTACATCCAATGCGGTGGTATTAACCTATTCGGCTACAATTTGAGCCTACCACCTAGCAAGGGATAAGGGACAGTACCAGGCAGTAATTTTATTTTTATGGAAAAAAAATTTACATCGAGCTTTAGAAAGAGACAATCGGATGGTAGAGCGTCGTCCCTGTCGCACAGAGACGTGCGCGTTCGTGCGACTGGGACGACCGAAGCTCTCTACAACCTGATGGTCTCTTTCTAAAGCTCTACACGCATTATTTTCTGTCGGGAACTGTACCTAAGATAGACGTATTTAATTAAGATATAATATGTCGATACCTAACGACAACATTGCAACACAACCGGGGAAAGACGAGAGGCAGTCGTTCGCCATGAACTCCAGAATGACCGGTAAAACCATTCACACGCAACCGAGCTCCATCTCACTCATCCGTACCGATTATAGGTATATGTAGTATTACCAAACCAATAATAAATTAGCATGAATTATTGGAAATCTACACAGTTTTATTTTTATGGAAACCGCGACATGTGGCATCGTTTCACTTACGAGTAGGCGACTTACGATGCCCATAGACATTCTGTGATGCACGGGGATTGCGAATGCCATGCCGGCCTGACAGGAGCCTTTCCGCGCCCCTTTTGAAAAACCCCAGGCTGTACTTGGGAGGAAATAGATGAGCAGGGAGAGCGTTCCACATTTTCTCGGTTCTGTGAATAAAAGACCTAAGAACACAGCCGGTAGGTCGATTGTGTGCCCATGCCCTGCCCAGTACGCGTAGTGCCGAGGTGGAATGGGGACGATGGAATCGCGTTAAACAGCTCTTCCGCACACGCCGTGAAATAGACGATAGAACACGCTTAGGGAGCCCATGTCCCTACAGAGTCGTAGCGGTTCTAGGTCGCGGGACACCACAAGGTCATCCACAAGTCGCACGGCACGACGCTGGATTCAGTCTAGCGGCGCAAGCTGGTATTTAGCTGAGCCATCCCACAGGTGCGAGCAGTACTCCAAGCAGGAGTTAACCTGCGTTTTATACAACGTCAGTTTTTGGGCCGCCGTGAAGTACCACTACTTGTTGAGTACACCCAGCTTTTTTGAGGCCAGCTTGGCCTTGCCCTCAATGTCACGCCGGAAGTTTAAGTCTCGACACCGAGGACTCCGAGGTGGTCGCTTAATTTAAGTGAAGTGCTTTGGAAGGAAGGAGCTGGTGTGGACGCCGTTCTTTTCGCACTAAACGCGCACACTTGGTCTTCAATGCGTTGAACACGACCAAGTTGCTCTGTCCCCATTCGGCAATAGACTCGAGGGTTTGCTCGAGTTCGTACACAAGTGTTCGCCTCTTCTCGTCCACATCATTCCGTCTGGCTGAAGGGTGACTGGTGAAGGATCCATGCGCCGTACTGTCGTCTGCATAGCAATGTATGTTGCCGAGTGGCAGCATATCATTTATATGCAGAAGAAACAGCGTGGGAGATCAGATCCCTGTGGTACACCGGCATTCACTGGCATGGCGGTTCAGTGGCGGCGGACAGTTTCGGAAGAATTATCGATATTTAAAAAGAATAGTTCCACTACATCTCTGCCAGTGGACCCAGTAAAAGGCGACCAAGGGTAAGGGTACGACGTCATACTAAGCTATAGGTTAGCCACCTGTCCAAAAACGTATATTTTATCATATCTCTGTGCACCTGTCAGATTGGCACGGTCTTTCCACACGTATATCTATCTGTCTTCGTGCTGCAAGTTACTTGCTGCTTGACAGTATCTTGTCCTAATGCTTGCTGAGGGCAGTAGTCGCTGTTGTGCCGTAATATACTAGCTGTGCCCTATAATAACCATCCTTAGATGTGCATTACTTGAATTGATGCAGTAGTGCTCGAGCTATACCTAAGCGAAGAACATAGACGCTTATTGCATGAGGGTGCTCGGAGAAGCTGTTCAACGCGATCCCGCCGCTTTCCCCTTTCCACCTCCGCACCACACGCACTGAGCTGGGATTGCCCACACGCTGGACTTACCTCGAACGCGTACCGATCGGTAATTTAATTACCTTATCTCACCTCTACAGAACCGGTAAACTCTGGAACGCTCTACCTACCCATATATTCCCCCCACGTACAGTCTCGGGTGCTTCAAGAGGGACGTAAGTAGGCACCTGTAAGGACGGCATGGCATTCGCAACCCCCGCACAGGACCGAATGACCATGGACGTCGTTAAGACACCTTGTGAGTGGCTCGGCGCCACATGTCGCTTTTAAAACCTCGACGGCGACGGCGGCGGCGGCGCAGTGCGGTGTTTGCAAGTAGGGTATGTAGGGGGCTCCGAGCACACACTCGTGATTTTTCTAAGTCCGAGAATCAGGGGGTGTGGCCTAATTTGGGGTGTACGTAGGGCTTCGAAGTCAGGGTTCAGCTCCAGGGTGTCAGGTCAGGGTGCTGCGCCCCATCAATTTGGAGGGTGTACGTAGGCCTTCGGATTCAGGGTTCAGACTTTCGGATTCAGGATTCAGGCCTTAGGATTCAGGATTCAGGGTTCCAGATTCAGGGTTCAGGTCCAGGGTGCTAGGTCAGGGTGCTGCGCCCCATCCATTTGAGGCGTACGTAGGCCTTCGGAGTCATGGTTCAGCTCCAGGGTGCTGCACCCCACCAGCATGGTTCCACATGCACCGAGGCTTCGCCCCTACCCCCTACCCCACCCCGCCCCTACCACCATCCGCCGCCTCTGCCACCCCTCCGCAGTATCGTCCGAGCGCTTCCCCGCCCCCTGCCTCCCCGCCCGTTCTCCGCGGCTGACTCAGTATCTTTGGAATTTTACCTGTAGAGACGTGACGCCATTTGTCGTGACGTGACATCGGGTGGCAGGTTTTAACCTGTAGCAACCTGCAGGAACGACTTACCCCCCTACCCATTAAAGATAACGTAACAATGTACTGCGAAATGTATTCATACTCAGCATGACTGAGGCATCGTCAGTCAGGTAGGTTGGAGCCTAATGGTGTAGGAATGCAGACATGGCTGACTCAATATCTTTAGAATTTTACCATGATGAAGTCGATGAGTCACCGAACTCACACTACGTGAGGATACAGGATCTCTCCCGCCTAGTTGGGGTAATTAATACCTAATAAAACGTCAATAAATGTAATTCTCGTTTTAATTGGAGTAATTAAAATAATTTTTAGAAATGTTACCGCCTAAGCTTCATATCAGTTTAATAGAGTAGTTAATTGGGGTAATTAATACCTAATAAAAAAAATTATTAATTTAGCGTGCCACCCCACCCCCGCTACCCTCCCCACCCCCTGGGCTCCAATTCATGATTCCCGAATCCGGTATCATGCTACCCGAACCTTGAGTCATCCACCAACTCTCGGAAATGTTGGCTCGTTGAACGTTTTCTGTAGGCTAAGGGTCTTATCAGGTTAATGGGGATAATTAATAGGTACCTAATAAAACTTCAATAAATGTAATTCTTGTTTTAATTGGAGCAATCAAAATAATTTTTAGAAATATTACCGCCTAAGTTTCATATCAGTTTAATAGAGTAGTTAATTGGAGTAATTATTACCTAATAAAAATGTTAATAAATTTAACGTGCTACCCCACCGGCTCCGGCTTCCGGCTGAACAATTGCGCTTGTAAAGCTTCGGCGCCAGGCCCCATCTCAGGTAGATCCTGCCCGGTCTACCCTTAGGTAGATATGATAATGTAACAATGGTGCTAACTCAAATCAAATAGATAACAGACCAGATGGACGCCTTAGGTAGATATACCTTTTTCATTCTTCACAAGTGCTCTTTTGTTGGCGGCTAGGTATTGAGTCGGTTGGCAAAAAAAAAATTTCGGATGAACCGACAGTCCATTAGTTGACTAATACACCTTTTCAAGCATAAAAGAATATGATAAGTTGTTTTAACCATTTCCGCCTAAATGTTTCCCGATATATTGATCCCAACCCCAATGAGCTATTGTTGCGAGTAATATAAAAGAGAAACTATTTCACTGAGTTGACCATAACGATTGCAGTCTTCAACGCGTTGGGATCCCACAGTATACCTATTAGAGTTTCAAGCATAATCATCATGTCAATCGAACAGTGCGACAATACTGTCAAGCTGATGGGTCGCGCCTTTGAGTTTTTGGCTCAATGTCGTCAGAAACCGGAAATCATTAAAAAGTGGGTGCAGCACGGCACAGTGAGTTTGCGACTCCTCAGACGATTCCTACGGGATCAAGACTCATCTGTTGGTGAGAAGCAAAGATACCTAAAGTGCATCGGACAGATAAAGTGCATTCAATTTAAGCTTGAGGCGCTGTTAAAGGGGGGTGGACGCCTGGGTCGGCGAGAGCGCCGCAGTGACCGAGTCCGCTGGCAGGATCTGACATCGGCGTTCGACCAACGTGTGCGCACTGGTTTGATTGCCAACCTGAAGCATAAGGAGATTACTTTGTTTTTGGATGATGCTCAAGCCATGTTGGAACCGCGCGTCAAGAACGCATTAAAGCGTGACAATGCTTTAAAAATAAACTGCGTGCTCACAGCAGAGTACCGAAAAGTTTGCAGCGATGGTGCGGAGATTATTGAAACGAAATATTTCAATACGAAAAACGCAGCTGTATTTAAATCCACGAACCTCACCGATTACTTCATACATCACATCCGTCAGCCCATTCTCAAGGACATGGAGGAGTTTCAAGAAAAAGACTCTGGCTGGACACTCAACTCAATCGTAAGCCTCACCATCAATGTGAATCGGTATAACCCGATGCGTGGCAGCTCCTTCATCGAACTCCCAGACTCCATCAAACTGAAAGAGGCGTGTATCAACGTGAAAAATGCTGACAATCAATGTTTTAAGTGGGCGATACTATCTGCATTGCATCCGGCCGACCGTAATCCTAATCGTGTGGCACTTTATAAGAGGTATGAGAATGAACTAAATTTCAAAGGCATTGAGTTCCCCGTAAAGCTGAAGGATGTGGCCAAGTTTGAGAAGCAGAATGATATCTCCATCAACGTGTACATGCTGCAACGACGGTTGAAGGTTGCACCAGTTCACCTTACTGCCTCAAAGAAAAATCAACACGTGAATCTGCTGCTCCTGGATGGTGACGAATACCCCGATGAAGAAGAGAGTGATGAGAGCATGTACGACGAAGCACCCAAGTTCCACTATGTGTGGATTAAAAACCTATCGCGGCTCGTTAACCGGCAACTATCAAAAAAGAAGGTGGCAAAGCATATCTGCGACCGCTGCTTACACTATTTTTACAGCGTGGAAAAGTTGCAAATTCATGAAATTGATTGCAGTAAAATGAACAAGTGCCGGGTGTCGCTTCCGACTGTCAAGAACAACATACTTAAATTTAACAACTTTAAAAACAAAGAAAAAGTCCCATTTATTATTTATGCGGACTTTGAGTGCCTATTGAAGAAGGTTAAGCAGCAAGACCAGAGCACGAATAAGACTAAAGTTTGCCAAATTCACGAGGCCTTTAGCATTGGATACTACCTGAAGTGTAGCTATGATGACACTCTCTCTTGCTATCGTAGCTATCGCGGTGAAAATCCTGCTGAGTGGTTCATGCAAGAGCTCACGCAGTTGGCCGAGGATGTTGAAACGGTGTTCTGGTGCCCGCTGCCTATGGATCCGCTCACCACCCAACAAGAGTGGCAGTTTCTCCATGCAACATCCTGCCATATATGTGAAAAAAAATTTAATGACGAGCCTACAGTCCGAGACCACTGCCACCTGACGGGTAAATATCGCGGTCCAGCCCACGAGTCATGCAACCTCAACTACCAGGATTCACGTACCATTCCAGTTGTATTTCACAATCTGAGCGGATATGACGCCCACTTCATTGTCAAGATGCTAGCCAGCTTTGATGGTCGCATCGATCTCCTACCCCTCAACATGGAGCGCTACATATCATTCACCAAGCACGTGAAGGGTAGCGACATCGCCTTCCGTTTCATAGACTCGCTACGCTTCATGGCATCATCGCTGGATAAATTAGCATCCTACCTCACTGAGCTGAAGATTGTGAAACAAGAATTCCAACATCTAGATGTCGAGCTTTTCAAACTGCTGACGAGAAAGGGGGTTTTTCCCTATGAGTTCCTCGATTCATGGGACAAGCTAGAGACGGTCAAGGAACTACCACCACAGGATCAATTTTACAGCCAATTGACCAACTCCAACATTTCCGATGACGACTACGAGCACGCAAAGAATGTGTGGAGAAAATTCGGAATCAGCTCTTTGGGCGAGTATTCAGACCTCTACCTCAAGACTGATGTTTTGCTTCTCGCCGATGTCTTTGAGAATTTCCGCGTACACTGCCTCGAAGCCTATGGTCTGGACCCAGCACACTACTACACAACACCTGGACTCACGTGGGATGCTATGCTAAAATATACAAAAATGCAGCTTGAACTTCTCACTGATGTGGACATGTTGATGTTCATTGAACGTGGAATCCGAGGAGGAGTCAGCCAATGCAGCAATCGATACGCCAAAGCCAACAATAAGTATATGACGAACTTCAACCCACAAGAAGACTCCAAATATCTCATGTACTATGATGTGAACAACCTCTACGGCTGGGCCATGACGCAATATCTACCGTATGGTGGGTTCCGATGGGCTGAACATCCTGAAACCGTTGATTGGAACATTTCCAATGATTCATTCTTTGGGTACATATTAGAGGTCGATTTGAAATATCCCGAGGGGCTCCATGATTCTCACAGCGATTTCCCCCTCTGCCCCGAACAGAAAACACCACCAGGTTCGAAGGAGTCAAAGCTCTTAACAACACTCTCACCCAAGTCTCACTATGTCGTGCACTACCGAAACTTAAAACAAGCAGTAAAGTATGGTGTTGAACTCGTCAAGGTGCATCGTGTTCTTATCTTCAGGCAGAAGCCTTGGCTGAAGAGTTACATTGATCTCAACACCGAGATGCGAAAGCGGGCCAAAAACGAATTCGAGAAAAACCTCTTCAAATTAATGAATAACGCAGTATTTGGTAAAACCATGGAGAACGTGAGAAAGCGGGTTGATGTAAAGCTCGTGACAAAGTGGGCAGGGAGAGCCGGAGCAGAAGCGCTTATAGCTCGACCAAACTTCCACAGCCGCGCCATTTTCACTGAGAATCTGGTTGCAGTGCAATTAAATAAGACCGAAGTGCTTCTCAATAAGCCCATATATGTTGGCTTCAGTGTGCTGGATCTCTCCAAAACCTGTGTTTATAATTTCCACTATGGATACATGAGGCCAGCATTCCAAGATCGCGCCAAGCTTCTCTACACAGATACCGACAGTTTAATTTATGAAGTACGCTGCCCAGACATTTACGAAGACATCAAGCGAGATATTCAATATTTTGATACATCAGACTACCCGACCGACAACGCATATAACATGCCACAAGCCAACAAGAAAATCGTGGGGCTAATGAAGGATGAATGCAATGGTCGAATAATGACGGAGTTTATTGGATTACGCAGCAAGATGTATAGCGTACGCATCGAGGGGGTTGATAGCATGAAAAAAGCTAAAGGTGTAAAGGCCGGGGTTGTGAAACAAACAATCACTTTTGCTGATTATGTCCAGTGCCTTCAACAGAATGTGACTCAGCAAAGGCATCAATACCTCTTCCGTTCGAAACTTCATGAGGTGCAAACCATAAGACAGCACAAAATTGCACTGAGCCCCCACGACGATAAGAGACGCTTGTTGCCGGGTACAACTGACACAGTGCCATGGGGGCACTATAAGTTCGTGGATGAAATCAGCAATCTTTAAATAACTACACTTATTAACTACAAGGGTTAGTCTGCGGTTTGAGGAACAAGTGTCAACTTTGCCAGTGATGAATTTGGATGGTATTGTAGAGCATGAAAATTGCAGAAGAAGACGTCATGGGCAGTTATTACCTAATAGTTTCTGTGGACCGAGTAATTCCGGGAAGACCAATGCGCTTCTCACCCTCATCACCCATCCCAAAGCATTATACGATGACAAGAAATGTCTGCTGCCCAACACCACCGACACGCTGCCGTGGGGTCACTATAGATTGACTGAGGTGAGATATTACCTACTATATATACATACCTACTATACATATAAACCTACTATATGCTGGTATACTTTGCATGTTTCAATATCTAATTTCTAATATTGTGTGTTTCCAATATCTAATGTAGTATGTTTGTTCTCAGAAGTCGCACACCAAAGATGACTACCTGGAGAGGGCAAATGCTTCGCTATAAATACGTTGCATTGTTGCAACATCGCATTAGTCGTAATCAAGATGCAATTTGAGCAACAGGCAATTACGTTGCCGATTATTAACTTAGATGAGATTGTAGAACAGGATAATCGCAGAAGTAGGCACGGTCAACTATTGCCAAACACTGTACGAGCAGTATTCTGCGGCCCATCAAACTGTGGAAAGACAAACGCCCTTCTTTCTCTACTCACTCACCTGAACGGATTGAAATTCGAAAATGTATATGTGTACTCCAAATCTCTCAATCAGCCAAAATATCAATTCTTGAGAAAATTACTGGAGTGTGTGGAGGGGGTGGACTATTTCCCTTTCTCGGAGCACGAGGACGTAATCAAGCCGGAAAATGCACGAGCCAACTCGATTATGATCTTCGACGACGTCGCGTGCGAAAATCAAGACAACATTAGGGCATTCTTCTCCATGGGGCGACATAGAGACGTCGACTGTTTCTATCTCTGCCAGACCTACACCCGCATACCTAAACACTTGGTACGAGACAACACCAACTTATTGGTAATTTTTCGGCAAGATGAAATGAATTTGAGGCACATATACGACGACCACGTCAACACGGATATGCCTTATGAGCGATTTAGACAATTGTGCTCAGCATGCTGGAGCAATGGAAAACACAGCTTTGTTACAATCGACAAAGACAGCGAGCTGGATCAGGGTCGATACCGAAAAGGATTCGATTGTTTTGTGCGTCTATAAATTGCTCGTACATAAGAATAACCTACTTCAGTCGTACACCGAGCATCATTCAATATGGCCGAGTTTCGGGATGAAAAACAGCTCCTGCAGCAAATAGATGCTGCAAGTGAGGCAATTAGACGGAAGCACCAGCTGCTGAAGCAAAACAGAGATGCGGCCGAACGAGTTGCAAACGAAATATTTAAACCAATTGTAATTCCTCTACGCCGCCTAACGAAGCTGCGACCTATAAAGGAGGAGCAGTCGCGGGAGGAGGAGGAAATTAAAATTGAACCTAAAGATGGTAGTGAGAAGAAGGATGAGGACAAGGAGGAGGAAGAAAGATATGAGGAGGAGGAGGAGGAGGAGGAGGCTGAGGAGGTGGATGAGCATAATTTATCAGTCAGTGATGGCACAGATACATACATCAAAATGCTGGGTGATCCCGACAAGAAGAAACTGATGGATACTACAACTGGAGTTCGCCTATTGAGTGGAAATAAGCTTATGTTGGGAAATTCACCCATAGATTTCCCCGAAGGCTCTGTGCACGTGGCGAATAGACTTTACAAGACAACGCCAGGCCTACTCGAATTGCTATTCAGGAAACGACCAAACACCTCTATAGTGCAAGAAAAAGATGTGAAGAATTACTCTGAAATGATCACCACCACTAGCGCACATCGAAAATTTTTCGATTCCAAGCTGGGCATTCGGAGTGATAAAAATGTTAAATATAAATACTATATGAGAGGGAAGGAAGGGCGGTCCCTGACATACAAAAGAGAGAATGGAGCTAAAATCGACTACATTTATTGGGATGATGTAAACGAGCTGGTGGATAGACTTCGTCTACTCTACGCGTCGCAGCACGCCGGCAACAACAACCACCAAAACGAAATTATATCAATCATGGAGGAGCTGAGAGAAACTGGAATAGTGTATTAATTCCGGTGAGGGGGGTTAATGGCATCAGTCGCACTGCAACCGTCGCTCGAAACAGTCAAAATGAGCATGGACATATTTGGAAGAGTGCTAATGAGAGCGGGCGCTGGCGGCTCGAGTCGTGGCCCGCCTGGAGAAGGATTTGCAATCACCTCAGACGGTCAATATGATATGCGTGAGATGAGATTGTGCAACGTCGGTATCGCTCAAGAACCGGATGATGCAGTGTCACTGAAAATGGTGCAAGATATGGTGCAACGAGACATTGAACTAATTATTCATCTGTTGGAGGAAAATATTCAAGAGCGTACTCAGCGGGAGATCCATGCGTTTACCGCTCGTTTGGAGAGCGCCATTGCCGAGGAGAGTAAACGGTGGAAGGAGCGGCTACAAGAACTCTCCACAGCGAACGCCAGCCTCATATCACATTTGGATGCGAGACTGCAAACATTGGAGAGCGACGTAACCCGCCTCCGAGACTCCGAACTCCTGTGGGAGGCGTTGAAAGGCATCGAGGCGAATGTGAATAGTCAACTGGAGTTGGTGCGACGCGACTCTCTGTTGATTACCCAGTTGGATGCGCGATTGAACGAGTTGAAGCATGGAGCAGGTGGCGGAGGAACTTCATAGGCCGGCGCGAAGGCGATACCAGCGTCGGCACTTTGACATACGGGAATTGGATGAGACTTGGCAAGCTGACCTCGTCGATATGACCGCCTATTCGCCATACAACAAAGGTTTCAAGTACCTACTAACCATCATTGATATATTCTCAAAGTTTGCATGGGTTGCACCCACAAAAACGAAAAATGGCCGCGATGTGACGAACGCTATGAAATTAATCTTGGAGAATGATCGCACACCGAAAAACTTGCACGTCGACCGGGGTAAAGAGTTCTACAACGGAGCCTTTAAGGCGCTCATGCATCAGCACAACATCCACATGTACTCAACGTACAGTAACATGAAAGCGGCGATCTGCGAACGCTTCAATCGCACCCTCAAGGAGAGAATGTGGAAACAGTTTACACGACGCGGCACTTACAAATGGTGTGATATTCTGCCTGCGATCGTCGCCGACTACAACAGCACCAGACATAGTACAATTAAAATGAAACCGTGTGACGTCACGAGCGGGACGATGATAATAAATAGTCCACCGACTCCACTGCAGCGGCGGCGGCGGCAGCGGCGCGCGAAGTTTACCTTGGGTGACAAAGTACGCATAAGCAAGTACAAACACGTCTTCGAGAAGAGCTACACGCCGAACTGGACTACTGAAATATTCACCATATCAGCTGTAATGCCCACATCACCCACCACCTACAAGTTGATGGATTACAACAGTCGACCGATTGAAGGCGGCTTCTATGAGGAGGAGCTGCTGAAAGCCCGACACCCTGACATATACCTCGTGGAAAAGGTGCTCAAGAAGCGTGCCAATCAGCTGTATGTCAAATGGCTAGGATTTGATAATTCGCACAACAGTTGGATAGATTATAAAATGTAGACATGTTGTGATACTGTATCAGTTCAACGTTAGCTATGGTAGTGACAAGACCTAAGCGCTGCGGTAAAGGGCTCCTCAACACGATCATCAGCAATCTGCCTGTGGAGTTACACGTCCCCGGATATCAGTACTGCGGCCCCGGTACGAAACTGAGTCGGCGACTAAAGCGCGGCGATCCCGGCATCAACCCGCTCGACGCGGCATGCAAAGATCACGACATTGCATACAATTTGAATAAGTCGGTTGAAGCGAGAAATCAAGCCGACCAAATACTCGCAGAGAAGGCGTGGCAAAGGGTGGTTGCTAAAGACGCCGACTTGGGCGAAAAGGTGACCGCTTGGGGTGTGACCAATACGATGAAAGTGAAATCAAAACTCGGAATGGGTATGAAGAAGAAGAAGAATAAGAGTGGGAGCAAGATACACCTGCAGCAAATAGTAAATTCTGCAAAGGATTCAATGCAAGTGGGTGGTATATCACCAATAAAATCAGCACTACAAGGCGCTCGCGCGGCCCTTAGAAAGGTCGGCGGAAAGCGAAATGTGCGCATACCGCGTATCTTACCCATCCCCACAAGGGTTGGCGGGGTGCTCCCCTTCCTCATTCCCCTGTTGGCTGGACTCAGCGCCACTGGAGCGTTAGCGGGAGGAGCGGCCGGTATTGCGAAGGCTGTCAACGACGCCAGCGCTGCAAAACGCCAATTGGAGGAGAACAAACGTCACAATTCAACGATGGAGGCGATTTCTCTAGGCAAAGGCGTGTACCTGAAACCATACAGACAAGGGTTCGGACTCTACCTGCCAAAAAACGGGTAAATCTGCCGCGTCGAGCCCTCACCGATGCGGATCTGCTGAAATTTGCGAGGGCATTAAGAATACCACATTTCCGCGGTGTTTTCATGCGCAACGATTTGCCGCGGCGTGTTTGGAAATATGAAGCGTCTGTTGTGAATCTCGACGACAAGAGTCGGCCGGGGACGCATTGGGTAGCGTACAGGAAGAGTGGCGACACTGTAGTGTATTTCGATAGTTTTGGAGACCTTCGACCGCCGCAAGATCTAATGAAATATTTTAATGTAGCCAGCGTCGATTATAATTATAATAGATATCAGGACTATGATACGGTCGTTTGCGGCCACTTGTGCCTTAAGTTTCTCGCCGGAGAATTGTAATATTATTATTATATTTCTATGCATTATGAGTGCATATATTGTATCTAGCATATATGATTGAAATATATATTTAAGTGTGAACATACAGATGTATTTATTTGTGCAGAACCCTATTACCAAGCTATTATTTATCCATCAGTCTGCCAGTCCTTCTGTCTGTTGCCAGATTCATATGTGGCTCTGTCACTAAGCCGTCTGCCCATCCGTCTGTCTATATAACCCTCTTACTCGTGCGATTTGCATCAGTCGCCATGGATGAGTCTTTCATGTTAACGGTGTCAGGGGAATCCTCTACACTTCAGGCATCATATTTTCCTCCAATTGAATTATCCCCATTCAAACGTTACGCTCTCGGCCTCGTTGAGTTGCTGACTTTCAATTCCATTCCGAATATTGATGTGGGATACAACAGAGTACGTATAGGAGATGATGTCATCACAATACCCACCGGGAGTTATGAGATACAAGATATTGAACGATACCTACAGAGCGCTGTATCTCCGAGTGTCACCATAAGCCTGCAGCCCAACAACAATGAGCTGCGTAGTGAGATAAGGTGTACACAGCCCGTAGATCTCACCAGCGAAGACTCAATCGGACGCCTTCTGGGATTCAAACGACGCGTACTCGCGCCAAATATCCTACACAAGTCAGATTTACCAATCTCAATACTCAAAGTGAGTGCTTTGCGAGTTGAATGCAACATTACTACGGGCGCCTATATGAATGAGCACCGAGTGCATACAATTCACGAATTTTTCCCAGCAGTTCCACCCGGATATAAGATCATTGAGGTACCGTCGCAAATCATTTACCTTCCAGTCGCCGTGCAGACAATACATACCCTGTTGTTGAAAATTGTCGATCAAGACGGCGCCGCGGTAAATTTTCGAGGTGAAACTATCACGATACGGGTGCATATTAAAACGTCATAAATGGGTATCGTGCACAACCCGAGGCGGACGCAAATCTATAATAGTACACCAACATGCCCGAAAGCCATCAGTCTTCGTACACCTCGCAAGGAGCGAACACATCCAGTAGGCGGGAGCCTAACACGTCAGAATATTCAATTTCTGAAGAGTCTGGGACTCCGTCTTCGTCGTCGTCGTGGGCGAGAGTAAGAAGAGTCATCTGCTGCTCCACCTGCTTCATTAGACTACATTGGCGTCCAAGATGGCGGAAATGTTAGCCATTAAACGTGGAGTGCTGTTTGACGAGTCCATCGCGCACTATGAGATTCATGCACACCAACCGTATGCGTCATCGACCTACCACAACAACGATGAAGTCCGCATTGCAGTACAGAACCAAGATCTGTACATTCTGCCGAGCCATAGCGTACTGCACGTGCGAGGACGATTAACAGCAGCAGATGGCAGCACCGCAGCAGCAACGACGACGAGTTTCGCCAATATGGGCGTGTGCCACCTCTTTGAGCAGATTCGCTATGAGATAAATGCTGTGGAGATTGATCGAAACAAAAATGTCGGCCTCACAACCCTCATGAAGGGCTATGTCTCCCTGACTTCAGACCAGATCAACACTAATATCGGCTGGTTGGAGGGTGATGATGACAAATTGACCAACGCCGAGGGATACTTTGATGTAGCCATTCCACTGAAATTACTTCTCGGCTTCGCTGAAGACTATCACCGAATCGTGGTGAACGCCAAACACGAGTTGATTTTGACGCGAGTCAATAACGACGCCAACGCTGTCATCTCAGCGGCCGATGGGGACTTTAAAATTACAATCCACAAGATTGAATGGCTGCTCCCCTATGTGAAAGTGGCGGATAAGGAGAAAATTCAACTACTCAATTACATCTCTCGAGATCCGGAGATTTCGATGAGTTTTCGCTCTTGGGACCTCTACGAATATCCATCACTACCGATGAGCACGAAACATGTGTGGGCCGTGAAGACTGCAACGCAACTCGAGAAACCGCGCTACGTCATCGTGGCCTTTCAGACGAAACGTAAAAATGCTGCGACGCAAGACGCCAGCTGCTTCGATCATTGCAAACTGAGTGATATTAAACTCTATCTGAATTCACAATGTTACCCGTACGTCAATCTGCATATTGACTTCAGTCGCAATCAATTTGCAGTGCTGTACGATTTGTTCTGCAGCTTTCAACGATCATACTATCAGAAAGAGGCAATGGAGCCTCTGATCACAAAGAAGCAATTTGAACAGAGCGCCCCTCTGATTGCCATAGATTGCTCTAAACAGAATGATAGCGTTAAAGCTGGTCCAGTGGACATCAAATTAGAGTTTGAATCACATGCTCCTTTTCCACCGCAAACGTCGGCCTACTGTCTTATTATACACGATCGCATAGTTCAGTACACACCCATCAGCGGTACAGTGCGCAAATTAATGTAGGTTGCCCCCACTTATGTAAATAGATGTGGCACTTTTTTGAAATATTTTAGCATTAAGATTTAGTTGTACTAAGTGATTCTTGTAGTGTGTGAAACAAAAAAATAAATATTTGCTGACGAAATTTAGGTTGCCCCATTTATGTAAATAATGGGTTTAAGTGACTTTTCTAAAACATATATCATGTACACTTTAGCATTAAGATATTTTATGAAAATAAATAAACATTTCTGCTAACTTTTGTTTCATTTATGGGTGTGGGTGGGTTGAAATAAATGTATTCACTGTTAAATGTAAAAATATTTATTGAAAATTAATCATTTCAAGTTAAAGGCTCCATCGTCTGATGGCGCATACAAGTATGGCGAATAGCTCGGAATGTCGATCTCGTCCAATCCTTTTGCTTTGACTGTGGCGAAGTCAGCTCCCTTCATTATGTAGACGAAAGCGCAGCGGTCTAGCCTCGTGTGTTCCTCCCACGGTGTGTCTTCCGGTCGCCACTGGTTGAGTGTTCCTCCGCAGTAAAAGCACGCCACTTTGTCACCAAAACCAGTGTAGAAAAACCCAGCCTTAACCATTTCTTCAGGCTTCTGCCGGAGGGCGCGTGGCCAATCGTTGAATGTTTGAAGACGTGCCGACTCGGACGAATAGCGCTCGTGCCTCGGCCCCGAGGTGTGCACGTGGATAGTCGTTAGCGACATTGTAGCGGTGGGCGCAGGCGTGCAGCTCGGCGTAATGTTGGCGGCTGACTGCTCATCGTTGTCGACTGCGGTCACAGTGAGCGTGTCGGAATTTTTAAATGCACCAGCCAAACTTCCCCGCCGCCAAAGCCCGACGGCGACGGCGCCATGTCTGCATTCCTACACCATTAGGCTCCAACCTACCTGACTGACGATGCCTTAGTCATGCTGAGTATGAATACATTTCACAGAACAATTGTTAATGTTATATTTCTATTCAATGCGTAAGCGGAGTCAGTCGTTCCTACAGGTTGCTACAGGTTTAAACCTGCCTCCCGACAATAGAGGTGAATCAACTACCCCTTATCAGGTAGACAATACGCACCACTCTTAGTTTATCTACCTCTATTTACCTGCGCTCGGTCGGCAGGGGTACTGTGGAGGGGTGAAGGCTGGGGCGAAGGGTGTGGCAGGGGCGGGGCGGGGTAGGGGGCAGGGGCGAAGCCTCGGTGCATGTGGAACCATGCTGGTGGGGTGCAGCACCCTGGAGCTGAACCATGACTCCGAAGGCCTACGTACGCCTCAAATGGATGGGGCGCAGCACCCTGACCTAGCACCCTGGACCTGAACCCTGAATCTGGAACCCTGAATCCTGAATCCTAAGGCCTGAATCCTGAATCCGAAAGTCTGAACTCTGAATCCGAAGGCCTACGTACACCCTCCAAATTGATGGGGCGCAGCACCCTGACCTGACACCCTGGAGCTGAACCCTGACTTCGAAGCCCTACGTACACCCCAAATTAGGCCACGCCCCCTGATTCTCGGACTTAGAAAAATCACGAGTGTGTGCTCGGAGCCCCCTACATACCCTACTTTTGCATATTTTGCACTTCTTTAGTTAGGATAAATGTTTGGAGTTGGAATAATTATCCGCTGTTTACAATCAGCTCAGATCTATACGTCCACAAAAAGCTTTTAATGCGGCGGCGCCGTCGTCGCCGTGTCGTCGCGAGCGCACTCCCCCCCCCGCAGACGGAAATAGAAGGAACTGGACGTAGAATTGTTTATTGGGTTTATTGGGCTGGGGGAAATAGCTCATTACCCGCGCGCCGCCGCCACCGCCGCGCCGCCGCCACTCCGCCAGCGGACGTCAAACTTCTAATTAAGGCTGCTTTTGTGCGCGCATACCTACACACCCTTTTTTAGGGTTCCGTGTCCGTCGTACGGGACCCTATTACTAAGCCTACGCCGTCTGTCTGTCTGTCTGTGAGGTCGGAATAGTTTCGAACAGCTCAGAGCATTCGCCGCTGAACATTCGATAGAACACACTTAGAGAACCTATGTCTCTACGGAGCTGCAAAGGTTCAAGTTTGCAGGACACTTCAAAGTCGTTAACTAGCAAATCATGATCTGCTTTTATAGGCCAGTCATATCGTACATTCGAAATAGAAATAATTGCGGTAAACTTGCTTTTTTGATATGTTGTTTGGGTAGATACAGTTAGTTCAATCCACGAAGACGCGCCCCACCGTTCCTCCTAATAGCTTACAGTGCAAGTGTGCAACCTGCTGCTAGTGTGTTAGTTCTATCGCTACACAGTACTGCGAGTTTGAGTCCACACGCACACTTAGATGAATTGGCCAATCGAAAAAGTTCCGGTAACAGCAGTACCTGTCATCGCGAGAGAGCGTCACGGATCAACTGGAAAGATGCTCTACTTCAATTTTATAATTTATTCGAGTTTTTCGATGTACCTATTTTATTAATAGTTCATTGTTTATTTTATTTTGTGTTATTATTAGTAAGTACCTGGGCGACCGAGCTTCGCTCGGCGTCTACACCTATCTAGATAAACTTAAAAAAAAATTATATTATCTAAATACTAAATTTTATCCAAATCGTTAGAGCCGTTTCCGAGAAACCAATTATATATATATATATATATATATATATATATACAAGTTTAGCTCAGTTAAAGTAATAGAATATAATACAACATTACCATATTCATAATAGGGAGTTACCAACCATAAATAAAATACGTTAAAAAATTCAATTGAATTTTATTTAGAAAAAAATTGGTTGTCTGTAAACTCGATTTACGGACGATAGTTTTACGTGATGACGTGGAATAATCGTAGTACATAGAGCAAAGATCAGTAATTTCTATTTCCAGTAGAAAGATTAATCATCTTGTGACTGGCCATCAATAAACTTCTGTTGTCTGATCTTGACAGTTTTACTTCTTAAGAGGTTTCCATGGTAACTTTAACTATACCGATTGTGCCTCTCTATCGCTTGTTACGCGCTCTCGCTTGCACACACAGTTTCAGATGGAACGTGAACCTTTTTCGTGTGTGCAGCCGGTCTTCATCAATTTATAAGACGTGACGTCATCACGTCAAAATTACATCATTCTGTATCATCACTCATTTCTGAAATGTTTGATTCGGACGTATCACCGACATTTATAACAAAATTAAAATCCAGATCAAAGTATCTTAGGTACTCGTCTTCTATTTTTTCTACGTGCTGACATGTATTGGACCAAACGTCGTTATTTATTCGACCAAAGGCTTCATTTAAAATGGGCACAATTGAGGTGTAGTTTTGATTAACATTGCGGGTCGCAACGTAATTTTTTGCAATACCCCAAATGTTTTCAATCGGATTTAAGTCCGGGTGATAAGGAGGCAGCCGCAATACTGTGAAACCATAATCTTTTAATAAATCGTCAACTTTGTACTTCCGAAAGCTTTCTTTGTTTTTTAATATTAAGTCATATAGTTCAACTTTTTTGAAGTTTGCATTAAAATCAATATTTTTTGCTCTGAGCCAAGTCTGCATTTCCAATTTATTGGAGTTGGACGTTGGTATTTTTTCCGAACTAGTGTTATGATAGGCTGCGTTATCTAAGACCACCACGGCATCTTTTGGCAGATTTGGTGTCAGCTTTTCTTTTAACCACTTTAGATAATTTTCCGTGTTCATGTTATCGTGATAGTCTCCGGATTTGATCTCTGCCCTGTATGTCAACAAAGCATTTGGTATAAAACGTCTGCACTTCCAGCGTGTACTATAATTATGCGCTGTACTATAATATTGCTAGATTTTGCTTTATTCCAGTTTTGGAATTCTTTTCTGCCCAGGACTTATTCTGCACGTGGTTTGTATGAATATATGACTCATCAGTGTATACTATAGGTCTACCTTTATTACGGAAAGACTTAACCTGTTTCAAGTATTTTAATCTTAACATTTGAATATCATGTCTCTCTGTTAGCACCTTCCTGTTATTTTCAGTTCTTCTCCATTTATACCCAAGTTTACGTAACAATGTTCTTAGAGTTGTTTTACATCCATCAAATTGTATACGCTCTCTCAAAATATTTTTTAGTCGTAATAATGTTGGAAATTGATGATGCTCTTTATGATAGTTTTGAATAGTTCTTCTAACTACACCAATATCAAATTCGTCTAGATTAATTTTTCGTGGTCTCACCCTTCTTTTCTTCATTGGTGACGTAAAAATGGCAGCACTTGTGCTCACCAAGTTCAAATTCGACGTACTTGGTTCATTTCTACGGCTAATTTCAGTCTCCTCCGTAGTCGGCTGCATGGCATGCACCGTTGTACTTGGGACAATATTATCGTGCGATGTGCTCGGCTCCTTTGTATGTGCCGTCCCAAATTCTATCGCATTGTCTGTATTCGATTCCATGGCAAGCATTGTACTCAGCTTCATCGCATGTGCCTTTCTTTCGCTTAGAATTCTAGTCACTGTGCTTTCAGATACTCCAACAGCCTGTGCTGTTCTCCAACGTGCGTCGGTAATTTTTCTGCATAATTCTTGCTTGCTTCTTTTTTCATGAAGTCGTATACTTTGGAAATAATTTCTCTTGCCTGAAAAAAAAACATTACTGTCAAATCAAGATTATTATTCTCGTGCTTTGAACTGAGGTTTTGAATAACTAAACCAGGAACTAGTATTGACTATAAGTAAAACCATGACACAGTCCAGTGGACTTTATAGTCCACCGACGAAGGGAGCCGGTCGAGGGACAGCGCACCGACGACGACGTAGTGCTGCCGCCCTGGGGCTCATAACAATATAGACCGAAATAACATATTACATACCTGGCTTTTAAGTACAACACGCTGAGATTTCCGAGACATTTTTAAAAAATATTAAAAAAATTAGTAGAGCAACTCTCGTGGCGGGTCAATATTTGACGCAGCGCAGACTGCACTAGTCATGTGCATCGAGCCGCGGTCGACTCGTGACTGAGGCTCGGGTCAAACCCTCCGCACCCCGCACGCACCGCGCGACCTCACCGCACAAAAAGTAGTGGGGCGCTTCTTGGTGGATTGAACTATCTGTAGTATTTTTCAAGATTTGCAGCACTTTGAAATTTGAGCACGCCGAGTTATTGCTGAAAACCCGCAATTTTTTTTCCCTTTTTTTAGTTTTATGCAAAAAAACCACATAGAAAGGCTCTGACGAGAAAGGTCACGATAACTTTTTTAAAGTACATAAAATTCTCAACAGTTTGAGCTCTAATTCAGTTTCCTAGGTCTAATATCTCTTGGCTGCATCTTTGGTAGGTGGAAGGCGAGCTAAATTTATTTTGTTGTTCCCCGAGGCCCTCACAAATAGGGTATAGCGCAGAGTGTTGAGAGCTTCTCGGCCATCTCCGCCATACAGAGTAATTAATTAATGCAGGAAGGCTGGCATGAAGTGCTCTACACTCTGCAAATATTGTGAGGGGAGTGAGTGCACGAATGTCCCACCAATCGAGGATGTAGAAGAAGATAGAGACGACGCCGATGATGCTATTGAAGAAGTCTTTGATGTCTCTCCTGCTCTTCAAATGGGCATCAACCTCTCCATCGACATCTCCCCCCTCGTCGAAGTTAATGTTGATACTCCTGGGCCTTCAAAGAAGGCGCGTAGGTTAACTATTAAGCCCAACAGTGGTAGTGAGCCTAGTTATATGTAAAATAAAATTTTAATGATAGTTCTTATAAATATTTTTGTATATTTTCTCTTTTTTTCACTGTTATTAAATTTAGATTAGCATAATATAATATGTAACTCAATAATAAACATACAGAGAAGAATTCTAGTAATTTTATTGTAACTTCCCCTTAACACTCGATTTTAGGTTTATTTGGTTTATGGTCGTCATCGAACAAACTATCACGCCTACGGACACACCTCTAGTCTCAAAATGAAGGTAATTAAATTTGCGACAACTTCATTTCCCATGACTTTCCCCGTAGATACCTCATTAAGCCTGATATTTTGGTCGAAAACTGACCATTTAACATTTTTCAAGTTTTTAGAAAAAAATGCAAATTTTGGGAATCCTGTATCTTGAGAGCTATTAGACCTAGGAAACTGAATTACAGCTCAAACTGTTGGGAATTTTATCTACTTTAAAAAAGTCATAGTGACCTTTCTCGTCAGATCCTTCCTATGTGGTTTTTTTTTGCATAAAAAAAAAAAAAGTTACAAAAAATTGCGGTTTTTCAGCAATAACTCGACACGCTCACATTTCAGAGTGCTGCAAATCTGGAAAAATACTATCTAAGGGGACCTAAACAACATATCAAAAAAGCAAGTTTACCGCAATTATTTCTATTTCAGCGATTTTTTGTGTACGATATGACTGGCCTATTAGGGTTCTGCACCAACAAAATGGTCAAAGGTACCCTCGGTCCATTGGTTGAAACGATCCACGATTGATTATTTGTTTTTTATGATTTTTTTTTTATTCTTATAGAAAGCGCGACCTGTGGTGCCGAGCCACCCATAAGGTGTCTAACGACGCCCATGGACATTCGGTCGTACGCGGGGTCGCGAATGCCATGCCGGCCTAACAGGTGCCTTTGTATTTGTTTATTTTATATGTTTATAAAGGGACCTACAGTTTTACGTGGAATCCGAACCACGGTCAGCCTCCAACGGTCGAGCGGTCATCCATCCAAGCCCTGACCGCGCCCGCGTGTGCTTATCTTCACGTTCGGATGTCGATACATCGCAACACCGAGATACTGACGCTGACACAGGCGTAAGGTAGGCGTGTTGAATAGAGTGATTTGTGTTTAGACGTTGCGTGGGCTGCTTGTCTCGAGCTGTTCAGTCTTTCGCGAGATACTCACTAAGTAGATAGTTGGCTCGTTACTGCATTATTACATTAAAACGCACACACAACACAGGACGTCCGCTTCCTGTCGCTTCATTATTGGTCCGGGGATGATGAGCCAATAAACTCATTTATGACACGATGGTGAATTTTTTAGGGAATTTTTTTTAGATAAATTGAGTACCTATGTACAGCTTTTTTTATGTAAACTGTCACGGTTGCCCCCCCCCCCCCCCCCCCCTCCCTCCCCCATTTTCACGTATTATTTTAAATATTATAAAATTGCTATTTCTTTATATAGAAATTGCTATTTTTAGCCTATTTATTCATGATTTTGAGATCTTAGTGTGATGTAAACGGTACAAGGTAGTAAATCGGCAGGAAATGAAAACTATGCTAACATGTACAGGTAGGTATTTATGGTTTTATTCATTTATTTAAAATAACAATACACTTTTCAACAACTATGGACAAGATATTCCCATATTGAACTTTAAAATTACTTTCTTTTATTAACAATTAAATATATTGTAAAATATAACTGTAACTACGTGACTTGGCAGTTGGCACTGGCACCCCCCAAAATTGTGTCTAAACGTGGTATTTTTCGAACCCCCCTCCCCCTAAATCGGTCACGTGGTATGGGTGCGAGCCCTTATGGGCTGACATCACGGATTTTTGTAGGTGATGTAGCCAACCATGTCAGTTTCCATAAAAAAAAAACATATCTTGTAGCCTGGCATAGACAAAATTAGATAAATGTAAAGGTACCGGTAAAGGTAACGGACGCTGCTCTGCGGAACTAGCATCCCTTATTCCCTGCCACCCGTCCTATCTCCGCATGACTCGTCGCAGAGAGACTCGCACCCTTTTGTTGTTGACATTGAGCTTTTGAGAACCAATCGATTCTCTAAATCGTTTCTTTGTCGCACCGCTAGAGTGTGGAACTGTCTTCCGGCGAGTGTATTTCCTGAATCCTTTAACCAGGGTGTCTTCAAGCGTCGTATTAACGGGCTAGACAGCCTAACGACAATCCGCAAATCTGCTGGCATGGCACCTAACTGAGCGTGGTTTCGCGAGGAGAGGTGATTTTGGCTCTGTCGACTGCACCAATGGTCTCTCGGCACAGCCACCCATGCTGGTTCACATAAAAAAAAAAAAAAGGTAGACAGACTCACCTTGGGCACCTTGGCGTGCGGTCCGGTGCGCACGTCCCTGATGGACGAGATGTCCAGCAGGTCCACCTGAAGATTCTGGTCGGTCCAGTAGAGGAAGAAGCCCTTCGGGTCCACGCGCAGATTCACCGGCACGCCCCCCACCACGCCGCTCGTGTCCTGCCGCACCATCACCCGAGCCGTTAGCACAAACACGAAAGGCGCGGTGCAGCGAGAGATTTGAAGAGTGAGGAGGTCCGTTTGCCCCTCATAATACATACATATCTATCACACACGCTGAATCCCTACAATCGGGGTAAGCAGAGTAATCGGTGTTGTGCTGCAAGAACTCTGGTAAATCACAGCACAACACCGACCGCCGCGTTTCGCAAAAGTATTCGGTCAAGATACACCTGTCTATCAGGCAGCATGTAAGGCACGAAGGCAGAAGGCACCAGCTGCATGCCTCGGTGGAATTACCATGCCAAGGTGAGAGGTGGCGATCCTGTCGCCCTTTAGAGCGGCATCTTGCCCTTAACAAAGTTAACAAAGGCGAAATGCGCGCAGCGAGAGATTTGGAGAGTGAGGTCCGTTTGCCCCTCATAATCCAAGGAAGAAACCAGCCAGCAATCGAAGGAAGTCTCCAGTATGGCACCTACCTACCTTCTCGGAGGTGATATTGGCTGGTCGGAGCGTGTGCTTTGGCCCCTCTGACTCTGGCTGAACCATATCGGATTACATAAAAAAAATACCTCATAATAAAGTAGAATAGAACAGGATTAAGAAATACACAAGCGCGCAAAGGCGGACTTATCACTGCAAGTGAATTCTTCCAGTCAACCTTTGGGTGATGGATGACTGATGAGGAATAGGTAAAATACAGAGAAAAAGTATGGGTAGCGAAAGGTAGGAGAAATATGTGTGTGTATACATACCTATTTATACAGGGTGTCCAGTGGCAGATTTCAAACTACGAACATTTTTAATTTTCGAACGCGTCAATCTGTCAACATAAAAATGGCGCCATTCGACGCAGCAAAGTTGCGGATTTTTTCGATGCTATGGAACAGTGGACTGGTGGAGAGCATAGCACTTTTGCCGTCAAGGCTTACTTATTAAGTGGTTTTTCGCTAACTGAAGCTCGCCGTCGGTTTAACAATCGATACCGTATCCGTCGCTGCAAACGCGTATTCAAAAACATGCGAGCTAGACTCGAAGAGTGTGTGCGGCTCAATGGCCGACATTTAGAAAACGTTGTTTTCAAAAATTAAATCCGCATTTATTACCTTGCATTTTCATTAAAAATATTTTAAATAAACACTGTAGTTTTTTTTATATACATTTTTTAAGTATGAAATCTGCCGCTGGACACCCGTTACCATACATAAAATACAAATAGCATAAACATTAGAACATAGATACTACATACTATACTAAACTAATTCACAAGTGAAAGACAAAAAAAAAAAATATATTTAAGGTAGAATTTGTTCAATGATTTTTTTAAAGAATTTCAAGTTTGGGATTGACAGATGTAGTGTGGCAGCGAGTTCCATAGACGAGCAGAATGGACAGTAAATGAATCGGTGTTGAAACCTGAATCTATACTATAATATTAAATCAGTGATCGGCTTAGGTAGTGCTATTCCTGGGATTTGGTGACCGTTAGGAAGGTGTGGATCTAAGCTTACGATGGCTTCACCGAACATATCCGGGCCCATCGGCAGTAGAGGAGGGTAATAATCGAGGTCGGGACTAGCGAGTGGCCACTCTAAATTTCCCGCGCATGCTTCACGTTTCGGCTCGCTTCAAGCCCTCGTCAGCTAGTCTGCGTTGACTAGGACGCGGGGAAACACCAGACCCGCTCTCGACCTCCCTCTCTCTACCTATCCATATTCTCTAGGATGCTTCCAGTGACGTTTACGAAGCTCTCTCCATGTATGAGCTTAGCGTCGATCTTGGCAGCCCTAGATTCTTGGAGAGACTGTGGACGAATGTCGACGAAATCTTAACATGGATAATCGTTAACGTAAGTTACCTAGTCCACCTTATACTTTGTTTCTGTGAACAAATGTTGTTGATTTTCAATATTTGCGAATAAATAATGCTGTGTTTTGAATATTTTTTCGTTCTTATCTTCATTATTTAATCATCTTCATATTTCACAAATTATTAATAAAAAAGTTTGTTTTTATTTTTATGGAAACTGACACAGTTGGCTACATCACCTACAACATCCGTGATGTCAGCCTATAACACCGGGTGAATCCCGGGGCATGTCCATATAAACATCATCATTCGTGTCCATTGACCCCAAATGGCACTAACTACTGATGATAATTAAATACTATAATATACTGAGCAAAAGGCACATCATTTCCTATTCCCCTATCTCTACCTCCAAAGCTGGACTGATTTTCAAGATCATTCATCAACAGTACTATAGTCTGTTTTTTTGAAAGACGGAGTAAATTGACGTTTGACTGACATTAGAGTGTTGCACGCTTTGCACCACTAGTGATTGTAGTCGATGAAAATAGTATCGACTTTTACACGACACGACACACCTTCACACATATTATGCGCTACCTGTGGCGCTGCCTTAAACTTAACATTGTTCTAGCTAGATTTAGCTTAATATATTGTCAATTAAATCCACAATTAGGTAACTATTTGAGTTTACAGCATTTAATTTGTTAATCAATCGATAAAATTATCGATAGCAACTACATGCCTATTTAAAATTTGTCAGAAACTGGCAACACTCCAAACGTCACTTTCCTCCGTCTTCCAAAAAAACAGACTATAGTAAAAATTTTGCTAATAAAATTTTTTTTATCAAATATACAATATGTCCCGACAAATTGAGATTGCATGGTAACCCTACCTATAGATGAAATAAACAATAGAGTAGGTACAGTGCAATCACTCCCTTGTGTTGTAACAATTCTGAGATTGCTTTCAAAATTTACCCCATCTCAAGAATCGGCGCATCAAGCGAGACAAAGTAGCATTTATCAAATCAGCGTGCCGGAAACAATTGTTCATAAAAACAAAAGAATGCAGATTTAAAACTTCGAAATGTCAAGGCCAAAGTACCTACAAGAAAACCTTGAAATCAGTTGCTTGTTGTGTCTATGAGGAAGTTCTACATAGCAATGCGCAGAAATATGCTCTTGTTTACGCTTGCAGACTGCCAATGTTGATCGTCATAAGCAAATTACTAATATCAGCAAAATAATGAGGGAAATAGGATAATTTCAGCATTGATGATGGATGATATTGATATATGTTTGTTTTCTATGAAAATTGCATTGGATTATCATGTGTTTCCTTCAAGATACAGTTTATTATTCAGTCTAACGACAGCATACTGTAATTCTGGCGTAGCACAGACTGAGACATGGAAAGAACGCTTCTGTGAGCCGGGAGTTTCGACGCTGAATCGGCCCAGCCGCGCGCACTCACCTCTTCCCATTTTATGAACTTCTCGCCCTCCTGCAAGATCTTCGGAACCTCGATGGGCTTGAAGCTCACGCTGGCGGACACCATCGCGCCGAGAGCTGGGTATCGGTGCCGACTCCCGACCCTCAACACTCCGGCGAAACCCTCATCTTGCAGCGCCGCCGCCTCAACGCGGACACAACACACAGAAAACGACACGACACTCACAAACACATATTAGAACAACCCGAACGGAACCGTCCTGAACCAGCAAGGAGCGACACCGACAGACACCGACGAAGTCTCGAACTCGAGCGCTCCCGATCTAAGCGAGCGATGTCCGTCCGCCCGCCACGGGTCGCTGTCAAAGTAAAACATACGTCCAGTGTTGCCAACTAAAATTTTTAAATTCTCCTAGATTGACTTCGAAAATCCCCTAAAAATCTCCTAGAAAATTTTCATCCTACTAAAAAATTCTCCTGTTATTCAAATTATAAAAAAATCACCACATTTTTAGTGTTCCTTATCCGTACGGGACCATATTACTAAGCCTAGGTCATCTGTCCGTCCGTCTGTCTGTCTTACCTGTAAAGAGCTGTATCTTTTGCACCCTGAAAACCGGTCAAGTGCGAGTCGAACTCACGCACCGAGGGTTCTCTGTCAGTCGGCGTGTAAGCGTCGACTGCTGGACATACGCCTTCAATTTTCCTCCAGTCTCTCGGCCTTCAGCGGTACGGACCACTGCTTTCCGCCGACATACTGCATGTCGGCTTCCCACCTGACAGGTGGTCTTCCCACACTCCGTTTTCCTGTCCACGGCCACCATTGTAGTACATGGTTACTCCAACGGTCGTCGTCCCTTCGGCTAACGTGCCCAGCCCATTGCCATTTTAGCTTATCCACCTGGTTTCCAATATTGATTACTTTGGTGCGTCGGAGGATTGCCTCATTCATTCATTCATTACGCACAATTTCGCGTAGTTATTCCCAGCCCAGCCTGCTAGTTCCATCGCTCGCTGGGCAACTTTGAAAAACAACTATGGTCAGAGCTCACGTTTCACACCAGTACGTCATATCATAACCAGGAGGACGCACTGGTCATAATATATACGGGTCAGATCTCGGGGCGAATTTTAAATTTCCGAGGCAGCCCAACTCAGTTGAATTCGTCCCTCGACCTCCTTAAGGAGACCTTGTCTACCAAGCAGTATTTGACCGAGATATAGGTACTACCTACTCTTCCTTTAACCTGTTCGATCACTTCTCCGCCAATAACGATTTGTCCTCCCGTCATAACCACGATTGCAATTCTAACCACCACGTAATTCGTCTGTTTTCTTAATTTTTTTTTTTTAGTTTTTAACCACACCAAGTTTGACAATTGTACGTATTTACGGTTTTTACGTTAGAGCAAAAACAAACAAGCAATTTTTTTAAATCACGTTTCTTGTATGTGGAAGCCCTTAATTTTTATTTATTTTTTCTTAATATTTGATAGGATGTCCGCCAATAATAAATAACACATAACCTGGGAAAATCACAACCAGTTACCTATTACGGTACAAAAGATACAGCCCTTAAAGTAGTGCGGACTAAGGGACAGACAGTCGACGTAGGCCTAGTAATACTACTGATCATTGCAAAGAATACAAGTAAATAACATTAATTGATAACAAAGTGTTCGTTCGGTTTGGCCCGCCCGGTAGTCGGCTGGTTGGTCGATCGATGCACGCACACGTTCACAGAGTGTATCATTTCATTATTTATCCTATCCAAAGAACAAGAAGGTGAATCTTGCTCTTATCAAAAGACAAATCCTATCGTATATTATGTGACTTGAGAAGTTGGTTGGTTGATTCACAGACAGTTCGTGCCACCGTACATACCGACATATTTGTTTGTTACTAGTAAATATATGTTTTTATTTTAATCCCAAGTTTCTCACTCCTAAATCTTCTCCTGTAGTGATTTTCTTTCTCCTAAATTTTCTCCTACTCTCCTGACAGGCAAAAACTTCTCCTAACACCACTGAAATTCTCCTGAATCTAGGAGAAAATCTCCTAACATGGCAACACTGTCATACGTCAAAGATTTTGGTTCATTCAAAAGTTGCGTTCTAGCGACCCCCCGCCCTTGCCCCTCCCCATCAGCGCGAGCACAAAACAAAATGTTGGTGAATACCGGTCTCTCTATCAATGTGAAATAGACAAAGGTAGGACTTCGAAAGAGCGCGCTCAAAGTGAGATTTTCAGTCGTGTTCGTGTTGTTAAGTAGCGAGAACGCACCTAACATGAAGTTGCCAGTGGCTAGAAAGTAAAGTCAACTGTTCGTCAGTCATGCATGTGTCATGTCACCATAGTCCATTGAGTATGGTTAAGAACAGTAGTCTTCCCTACAAAAAAATAGCAGCAAGACAGTTGACTACGGCGCAGCGGCATATTTCCAAAGTCTATAGGGTGAGTTGCTCTGATTGGCCGATGCCAGTTTGGCGGTAAATTTTAATTTCGGAAATATTTGAACTGCACTATGCGAGTTTTCTCCGATTTGGTGGTTTAAAAAAAACTAACCAGGGTTAAATTATAGAAGATGCGTCGTTACGCGACGCATCTTCTATAATTTAACCCTAACCTAATGTTGAGGCGGCGCATGTGGTTTTTGTTACGTTTGTATTTCCGAAAATAAAGTTTTCTTAGGTGTTTATAAAAAAAAACAATAACCTAAGTTTAACACCCTAACATTGCAACAAGTTTAACACCAAAACACATTTTGACAATAGGGTTCGAACCATTTGTCGAGATCGAAAAAATAAAAACCCTACACCGTACCACTGAGCCACCAAATCACATAAACCACCTAACGAATATCGGATTCATTAGGTGCGCTAGGAGTGCCGGAGGCGGAGCCAGACGAATTTGAAATTTTCCGCCAAACTGGCATCGACTAATCAGAGCAACTCACCCTATAGACTTTGGATATATGCGGCGCGGCGGGGAAGTGGGTGGGGTCAGGTTGTAATTCTAGATACAAACAAAGACAAAGACAAAATGACAGAAGAAGTTCACATCAATTGTATTAAATACAAAATGTTCAATGTACTGGTATAATAAATAAATAACGGAAAAATACATCCTACAATTAATTTTTGATGTCTACTGGCGGTAACTCACTCGCTAACTACTCATTTCAACCAATAGCCGGGCCGGATGCCTCACCCAAAGAATATAATACTACTATGAGTGAGATCGTTTCTCAAGTGAGTAATGTAATGCCGGTCGGTACAGGAGCAGCTGATCCTATCTTGAAGGGCTGTTTACCTCACTCTATAAAGTTGGCTAACCTGAGCTTAATGTTGCCATATTTGGTTTGTATTACTGGTGTAGTTAGTTAGTACCACCGCAGCGTCCAGCGTGTACCAGCGTCTCCTGTGCATGTTTTTTTTCGAAACATTACACAAAAACATTTGTTTTCGTACAAATGTGTATGGCCACGCCTCAATGTTTCGATGTTTCTGTGTAATGTTTTGAAGAAAAATTCGCAGGAGACGCGGCTTGGCTTTGCGTGAACATTTTTTTTATGTGATATTAAAACAAGATTGAATTAAATTCATATTCAACATACCACACGCTCTTTCTTTACATACAGGGTAAGCAAGGTATTCGGTGTTGTGCTTCAAGTACTCTGGTAAATTACAGCACAACAACGACCACCATGTTTCTTTTAGAGACAAGATAACTAACACTCAGCAAGTAACGCAGAAAGACGCAACCGCAGCATGCATGACTCGGTGGAAGAACAGTGCCAAGGTGATAAGTGACTGGCCTGTACTGTATGTAGCCCCTAACTAAGTCGCTGCGATCTATTCGCTGCGAGTTTGCTCACATAATAGATCGCAGCGAGCAAATTAGCTACGTGTGACAGACTCTTTAAACAGTGACTGAAATCACGCTCTCGATAGTACGCATTGCACCATACGGGTAGCATATATCCAAAGTCTAGTAGGCGAGTTGCTCTGATTGGTTGATGCCAGTTTGGCGGGAAATTTAAATTTCGTCTGGCTCCGCCTCCGGCACTCCCAGCGAACCTACTGAATCCGATATTCGTTTCGTCGTTTATGTAATTTGGTGGCTCAGTGGTAGAGTGTAGGGTTTTTATTTTTTCGATCTAGACCATGGGTTTGTCCCTTTTGCCAAAATTTGTTTTGTTTTACTTTTTTTTGTTAAAGCAATGTTAGGGTGTTAAAATTAGGTTATGGTTATTTTTTTATAACCACCTAAAAAAACTTTATTTTCCAAAATATTTTCGAAAATACTTCCGAAATTTATATTTCTTACTTTTTTTGTTAAGCAATGTTAGGGTGTTAAAATTAGGTTATGGTTATTTTTTTATAACCACCTAAAAAAACTTTATTTTCGAAAATACTTCCGAAATTTAAATTTCCCGCCGAACTGAGAACTATGCATGAAATATGCATGCATACGGGTACGGGGAAAAATGTAAGAATTATTTGCATTTTTTTTTATTTATTCGTCCCTTTTCGGGACAGGCAAAACCACGAGTCAGTAAGCCTGGATACGCTATACATAGGAGGACAGGGGTAGCCGCGCGCCAGCGCAAACGCGCCAGCGCGTCAGTCTAGCGCCGGCGACCGATTTTAGTCTCCGTCCGCCGCTCAGGCGGAGCGAACGTGCGCGTCTGTCACAAAATGCCTCATTGTGCAGTGCTTTGGTGCAAAAAGTCGTCGAAAAATTCAAACTTGAACACAGATGGAGTCACCTTTCACGAGTAAGTACTTTCATTCAATTTGATAGCATTTTTCGCTTGAATTTCAGTAACAAACATCGGCGTAAATATGTATGGAGAGCTCTATTCTGCTTACCCACCATAGGTCGACTATCGTGTTGGATGCAGTTAGATCTTGTAATTTTTTTTGTTTATTGATAATAAATATGTATGTTAAATGTATACAGATATTTCATGCATTCTGCCTTATTGCCAAAGGACATTTCTTCTAGTCAACCTCAGCAGGTTTCCTCGTTCAATATTCGTTTATCGCGCTTTTTTCATTCAACCAGTAGCTACCGGTTTTTACTTTTGAGCGACTCTAAGGAGAAAGGAATTAATTTCTTTAGGTCATGCGTCTACCGGGAATATCAGATTTTTTTTTTTTTTTTTTTTTATGGAAACTGATACGGTTGACTACATCACCTACAACATCCGTGATGTCAGCCCATAACACCGGGTGAACTAGGTGCTATGTCAGTGCTTCCCTTCATTTCGCGTCGGCTACACTGAACTGGACGGAAAACACGAACTATTTACATAGCCGTTTCGACCGACGTTTCGCTCAGTGCGGTGGTACCAACCCGGCCGGGATAAACCCTACCACCCAGTAAGGTAAGAAGGGAAGGGACCTACAGTTTAACGTGGAATCCGAACCACGGTCAGCCTCCAACGGTCGGGCGGTCACCCATCCAATAACTGACCGCACCACTGAGCTGCCGAGGCTGACGATCCCTTAGTCGACTTTTACGACATGCGACGGGGAGAGATGCAGTGGGGCTATTCTTTTTAAGTACCGACCCCACACGGTACAAAGATCGCGGATATTTAGGAGAATTAAAAATAATTGACGTAATAGTTTAAACGTTTGCCTTTAATGTCAGAGATTCAGAATGTATAGAACGTATATAAATGTACAGGATGTATATGTAGATGGTAGGGTTCAACCCGCCCGTGTTGGTACCACTGCACTAAATAAACGTCGGTCGAAGTCACTATGAAAAGTAGTAACTACGTGTTTTCCATCCAATTCAGTATAGCCGGATCGATTAGGGGGAATCGGTGACAAGGCACTTACCTAATTCACCTAGGTATATTTATTTATTTTAGACAGGCAGCCTTGGCTGATGTGTCTAAATCCGGTTTTTCTTCATATTTTTTATTTTATTTGGTTTGTTTGTTTATTTTTTTTTATGTATTTATCGATCTTGATTATTTTTATTATTTTAGTTTATTGTAGTTTTATTTTATTATTTATATATTGGGCTCCCATCATCGCTGGTACCAAACTGAAGCATTATTACGATGATGGAGCCATCCGTATCAGTTTCCTAAAAAAAGTTAATACATTTTGATAATTTTTATTATGGAATACACAATTGTACATTTATAATAAAGTATCCGAGGTATCTCAGAACTTAGAACTATGATCGTGTTTATGCGAAAATCTGCAAATTCGCAAAATTGTGAAAGGGGCGTTGCCTTTGTTCATAAGAGAAAGTTATATTATTCCCTTGATGTAAAGAAAGGTTAAATATTGTTAAATCCGTTTCATCTTTTCATCGCGAATCGACACAATGAGCGACTTATTGTATGAATCCCGTTCAAATGTATGGAAGACTGGCGTCACTTGGCTACCTACTCGCTCGGCCAATCACGGCGTTCCATGCGCCGCTCCCGCCTCAGACTTCACACCCCTTTGGCGGCTACCTCGGTTCTCATACAAACGATGCCGTATTTCGTATCCAGGCTTACTGACTCGTGGGCAAAACTAATTAAGTAAAGTAAAGCCTTTTCTGTTGTACTTCTAATATCTGTTGTTTTCTTCTCGTATCGCGAGAATCTCAAAAATTACTCTTTATTTACGACGACGCCGCAAAGAAACTTGTTCAGCCGCGCCATTCGCATTCATACAATAATAAATGGCGCCAACCTAGCGGGACGATCTGTAATAAATAATCGGTGGATAAAATGACAAAATATATGACAATTATATAGACCGTTCACAGTTATTTTACCTCTAGCCATCAAGCTGGCTAACCTGAGCTTTGTGCTGCCATTATTGGTTCGTACTATTTCCCTGTACGAAATATTTGAATATATTTTTAGAATAGAATAGAACAGAAACTCTTTATTGCGCACAAATTGAAAGAACAACAGTACACGACAAGAAACATGAAATGCAGGAGTGCGCAAAGGTGGAGTTATCACTACAAGTACAACAGGTACTCATACATAATTTCCACTACCACGGGTAAAATATAGCAAGTAATCCTTTTTACGACCGTAGTAGTGACAGCAAGTGGTGCCAACCTAGAGGAAGATACAATGACATGTGTCAGAGGTAAAAAAAATATAATTTATGTTACTGCAAAGTCAACAGTCAGTTGAATTAACTATTTTTAATTTGCTATAGCTGTAATTGTTCGTTTAGGCAGAAGACTTTTCGGAACTATACAGTACATATTCTGTATTATCAAAAAAGGCTATAACCGCGTCTACAAATGTGACTAAAACTATCTTCATAACCTATAAACAGTCAAAATGAGTGAGAGCGAAAACGCAGAGTCGATAACGACGGAGGATGCAGAAACAGGGAAGGAGGCTAAGGCGGAGCGCAAGCGCGTGCGGCACCGCAAGAAGCAGCTATACGAACGCATTCTCCGCCAGGTAATTATGGTCTACCTACAGTCTGCAGTGATTATGAGTAGTGATGGCTCGGGCGGGATGGGTTATGAAATAAAATAGTTTTGAATTTAGAATATATGCCGACCGTTATAATCTAGCAACAAAACATATGCGATTTCAGTCAGAGACTAACAAACGCTATTTGTAGAGCGAATGTGAGTACTAGACGATACCAGCACTGCAGCAGTGGAGACAAAATTGTATGAAATAAGCATTTTTTTTTTTGTGTGCGGGTGTTGGCTACCTACCATCGATATCTATTTTATAGATCGAACGTTGTACGATGCAACTTGTGCTAGACGTCGGTACAGGTGTGCGTGCATTCACACGCAGTATACGTATACGTGACATGATCCCTACGACGGCGCTATCGCGCTCTCACCCCCACCCGCCCACAGATGACAAGAGCGAGCGAGAAAGACGTCTTCGCTCGCCCACCGGCGCGTTTGCCGTCTTTCCGCCCACTCCCATCTCCAGCAGGCAAGCGAGAACGAGAATGCGATACCACCGCAACGTCACACGATCCTATCCGTGACAGCATGGCTTCTTAACACGCCATAACATGCTCAGGCGAAACAAAGAACAGCGTTTGTCACTGTCACTCTTTATAACAGCAACCGGGCATGCTGCACACACGCGTCACCGACTCGATACAGACTTGCGTGCGTTCAACACGCGCCGCACACGCCTTATGAAGCGGCTGTCCGTGAAATCTGCACTATATGCAGGTCTCGTCGAGAACATATTTTTTCGGGAGTGATGTATGGGATGGGCCAATCTATAAAATAGATATCGATGCTACCTACTAAAGGAATGTACCCATCAATACCACGTGACCGATTTATGGCGAGGGATGGGTTTGTCAAAATAGCACGCACATGGTATTTCAAAATATAGTTTAAAAAACTACAAAAACGCAGCGGCGACCTGAGGAGACACACAAAGACAATCGCTCCGGTGGCGTAGACTGGCAATGGTCAAAAGTGACCTAAAATCGGTCACTTGGTATGGGTTTTTATGTAAACCAGCATGGGTGGCTGTGCCGAGAGACCAATGGTGCAGTCGACAGAGCCAAAATCACCTCTCCTCGCGAAACCACGCTCAGTTAGGTGCCATGCCAGCAGATTTGCGGACTGTTGCTAGGCTGTCTAGCCCGTTAATACGACACTTGAAGACACCCAGGTTAAAGGATTCAGGAAATACACTCGCCAGAAGACGAGTTCCCCACTCTAGCGGTGCGACAAAGAAACAATTTAGAGAACTGATGGGTTCTCAAAAGCCCAATGTCAACAACAAAAGGGTGCTGAGTCTCTCTTTGACGAGTATTGCCGTATAAAAGCATAAATAAAATGTAAAACAGCATAATCTGGACATTTTCAGATGGAGTTCTACTTTAGCGACGCGAACCTCACGAAGGACCGCTACCTCGGGCAGCTGACGCGGACGGAGCCCGCCGTGCCGCTCGACATCTTCCTCCGGTTCAACAAGATCCGCGCGCTCACGCAGGACGTGCGCGACATCGCCAAGGCGCTCCGCAACTCCCAGCAACTCGTGTGCACGGACGATGAAAAGAAGGTAATTGTCGTTAATGTTTACGAAGCACTAAAAAGTTATATATATATATTCTTTAAATAAAAATATTATAATAAATTCATTATATTTAACTAGCTCGTTTTTAGGTTTCTGTACCAAAATGGTACAAAAGGAACCCTTATAGTGAGACTTGGTTTTCAGTTTGTCTTTTTAAATTTTTTTATAACAGCCAGAACGATGTTTTTTTTAACCCTATCGGCGCCAGTCGCACATATTTGCCTATAGTCATTTTGTGAGGCCAGGAGCGCACATATGTGATTTAGAAAAGTGCAAAATAAAAGCCCTTAAACCTATGCTATGGCTTCGGTACGGTTGTATTACTTTCTCTAGTCCTCTATGGCCCTATCCTAGTAGTAATTGAGCTATGTTTCAGAATTTGGAATGAAATAAAAATACGATAACTTCTTCATTTTACATTGGATATTAGTTCCTCTAACCTTTACTAGATGGTGCCACTTGTGAGATGTGCAGGCAGTGAGAAATAAAACACAGTGCTCTTTCATATAAATAGGTTTGTAGTAGTAGGGTTTATTGTAGTACTGCAGAAGTTTCGTAAAGCGCATGACTCGCGATGTAGCGGTCCTGGCGCCGAAAGGGTTAATTTAAGTTTGGGGCTTTATCCATATTCGGTTATGTCAGCCCCGTGGTGACTTTAAGTTGACTTTTGAGTTGTACGGTAGTCTGTGCCCAAAAGTTCAATGGAAGATTAGACACAGCCAAAACCACCACTCCTCACAAAACCACGCTCAGGGGGGGGGGGGGCGCCATGCCAGCTTTAAGGCTGACAAAAAGGTCGCCGTCTAATTTATTAACACACCTTTGGAAGATGTCCAGGGTAGTAGGGAACACACTCACCAGAAGACCATTCCATGTTTTCGCCGTGCGACCATGAAGTATATTCACAGCCCCTTAACATAAAATCTTTTTAATCTTAAAATATGTCATTTTTTTAGTTTTTAGTCCCGCACCGTCACTCATATTAATTAATGATATCGGCTTACCGGTGCGATTATGGCGAGCGCATCGCTGCAGCTCGACGTTTCGAGTCCTCTATGGGACCCGTTGATTCATCGTGTCTTAAAAGAAAATGGCTATGGCTCGCGGTTTGGAAAAATGAAGACGCGAAAAAAGAAACCGGTGGCGGATGTGAAGCGACTTTCTGCCTACATGCCGTACGTACGTGGTGTATCAGACCGAATAGCGAAACTTCTTAGGAAGAAGAGCATACAGACGGTGTTACACACGCATCGCAAGATCTCAAGCATGCTGCGATCGGCTAAGGACAGGCTGCCGCTACAATCATCAGGGGTATACAAGATACCGTGTTCCTGCGGAAAATCCTACATAGGACAGACAAAACGGAGTGTCAGTACAAGGGTTACTGAACATATTCGAGCGGTCAAGAAAGGTTAAGCGGACAAGTCAGCGATTTGTGACCACATCGACTCCGGACAAAATCATTGGATTAGATTCGATCAGGTGAAGATTCTCGCCACCGAAAAACGACATCTGCCGCGTATTGTCCGTGAGTCGATAGAAATTGCTAAACACGACAACTTCAACCGCGAAGATTCTTTCAAGATCTCGCCGATATGGAAGCCAGTACTGGCAACACTGCAGTCAACACAGAACCGAAGCGACGATTTCCGAGAGCTAGACACCGTCAGCAATTTCTGTAGGTCCGAAGAGGCAAGGAACGCAGCGAATCCTGAAATCATACCTACCCACCACTACAATTTGAGAAGCAGGCGGGCTCCTGTCAGTGACGTGCTGGCTGCCCGAGCAGCTAGCACGTCCTCTTGAGAACGGGTCCCATAGAGGACTCGAAACGTCGAGCTGCAGCGATGCGCTCGCCATAATCGCACCGGTAAGCCGATATCATTAATTAATATGTCATTTTTGGCGTACCGGCCGATGCCTCTGCGTCGATTCTATGTTCGTTTATTTTTGTTTACTTATTATTCGTACTAAGTTTTTTGTAAGGTCACAGGCATTGATTCGTGCTAAAGTAGATTAAAATATCAATATACAGGGTTTTAACCAGCTACTCCTGAGCTATTTGGAGCAAAAAAGTTAGATGACATTTTGTTCTATGGTGAACTTTTTTTTCCATACTAAACTAAATAAAGACGTTCCTTCCACACTGCACTAGCAAGCTGTACTACCGGTAGTGCTGTTTGGAATTTTTTAGACACTCCATTTAAAAAATGCTCCCGTGCGAATAGACCGATGAACATGTGCGGGCGTCGACAATACACAGAGCGGAGCGGCAACGTCGCAATGTGTGGCGTCGGGTCGGTCGCACTAGCGTAGTATTTTGCGCCCGAAAACTAATTTAATTAATAACTCCTTAATTAAGTCATATCTGACAAAACTTTGCTGGGCCTTTTAGACTTCAAATTGGTCAAGGAATCACTGGTTTGCTTTATGACCTGTGGTCATAAAACACTCTGTATAGTTAGTATGGGGCTGGCTTAGCCAAAAATGGCTGAAGCCTTAAACAAAATAAAGATTGAAAAATAAAAGTACGGGCCCCACATACTGAGAGCTGAGAGTTTTGAATTGCTGTGCGCAGGTGCAAAGAGTGACTCCGCTGCGGGCGTACGACGCAGAGCAGCGCACGGTGTACGTGGAGTCGGTGCCGGTGACCGCGAGCCGCGACTGGCTGGAGGGGGTGTTCCGCGAGTACGGACACGTCGCCTACATCTCGCTGCCCAAGTTCAGGAACTCTCAGCGTATAAAGGTAGCGGTGCTTTTTTTCAACTTTTTTCAGCGCAACTTTTTTTCCTGAGCTCGTCCCAAGGTATCATGCACTTTAAAAAACAGGTTGAGTCTATTGAAGCTATTGAGAGACTTAAGAACTGACGTTCTTAAGTCTCAATAGCTTCAGATGCAGATACAGATATATATTTCACCATAAAGAACACACAACAATAACAATATTACATTGAGACATACATGCATATTCAGTATGGTTCTTCTGCCTCAGTTCGCGGTTCCGGGCACATTCCAACAGTATATGGAGTAGGTCCTCTTCTATCCCACACGTGCTGATTGTGCTATTTTCATGATGTACATTGTCCTATTTCTTGGAATGTGTCCGGATCGTTTTAGGTTTAATAGATCGTAAGTGAATTTTCGCGAGTACCCAGAAAGTTTACCGCTGTTGCACATTATCGTAATGTTTTCGGTTACGCGGTGATTGCATCCCTACACGCTGGACTTACCGCGGATGCGTACCAATCGGTTCTGCAGATCTTTCCTCTACAGAATCAGTAAACTCTGGAATGCTCTCCCTGCTCATATATTTCACCCCAAGTACAGTCTCAGATCCTTTAAGATCCTTCACGCCCCGTGAATGGGCACGTGTCAGGCCGGCATGGCATTCGCAACCCCCGCATACGACCGAATGTCCATGGGCGCTGTTAAGACACCTCATGGGTACCTCGGCGCAATATGTCGAGCCGCTGCTTCATATTAGTTAAAATTCATGATTAGTTAAAATGCTTCATACTCTATTTGGTAGATAGCGCGCGCGCATACAACTTTTTGGTTTCTTCTATGGGAACCCCTGTGAAATTTTCCTTTTTATTATTTTTATTATTTGTTGTTATATCGGCCATAATAACACATATTCTGTGAAAATTTTAACGGGCTACCTATTACGGTTCAAGAGATACAGCCCTCGGACAGACAGACAGACGGACGGACGGACGGACGGACAGACAGACAGACAGACAGACAGACGGCGTAGGCTTAGTAATAGGGCCCCGTACCGGATACGGAACCCTAAAAATAAAAAAAATACAATAACATTTACCCGTCAACAGGGCTTTGCGTTCGTGGAGTTCGACAAGCCCGAGGACGCACAAAAGTGCCTCGCAGCCTTCACCAAGATGGGCTGCAAGCTTCCCACGTGCATGCCACCCGAGGAGCTCTCCACCATCAGGATGTTCTCCGTTGAAAACGCACCGGATGAAAAAACTGCCGAAGAATCCCCGACGGATGAAACAAAGGCATGTATCATTATCAGCTGGTTCAGTGTAGCCGCCTAGACCAAGTGGGAAGCGCTGAAATGGCACCTTCTTCGTCGGACCGCTGCTGTCCACTGTTAGACATAGGTCTCCCCAAGACAGCACCAGTTTTTTCTCGGCTTCCCAAAACCATTGACGACAGGCAGACTACGAATAATTTATGGGTTTTGTTGTCTTTCATATGTGCTATTTATTAATGATTTTGATTTTATTTAGATATGTACGTGCAAAAAAGTTATAGTTTATTTTGTATTGTATTGTATATATTTATTGCACTCAAATAGAATATGGGCAAAAGGTAACACTTAATGCCTCTAGGCATTTTCTAACAGGGTACCTTTGGGGTATGATAACTGCTAGGTGAGTGGCGGAAAGAGAAATTTAAATATTATGGTATGACAGATGTACGGGGAATACAAAAGATAGATAAACTTAAATATGAATAATTAAATACTATACCTATATACCAGATATATACATAAGATAGACTAAATATACTTAGTTTTTACATATCATATATATTTACTAACTCTGAACATGAGAGACATACTTTTGGATCAGAGAAATTAAGTTGACAAAAAGTGCTTCTTAAAAGAATTTTGAATGTGTGAATGGAAGAAGACAGACGGAGATTGACAGGGAGCTGATTCCACAGACGAGCTGCATGTATCGTGAATGAGTCCGAATATGATGTAGTAGAATGGGAAGGAATAGTCAGCACCAAGTTATCATTTGTATCAAGTTATCATTTGTATTATTTCGTCAGATTGATAAAGCTCTGAACAAGGTTGTCCATCTTGGTCGACACTCGCAAGCACTTCATAACTAACAAGAGTTGTCGAAGATTGGAACCAACTTCCTGAGGACATTGTCAGTGCAAAAAATGTAAACCAATTAAAAAACCGTTTGGACACTCGTCTGAATGAAGATTAAAAAGTAACTTAACGCGGAAATAAGACTCAAACCGTGCTACCCAAGCACTGATAATTGAAACACGAACCGTATGCTGATGTAAATAGGTGCGAGATTCATTCTACTCGTGCGGTGGCTGATACGTCGCGCCGACGATGAACGTTTGCGCGAAAATCACACCATATATTTAATTCAAGTGTTGGAAAGATGGAAAAAAAAATTTGTTTCGCTACGATTGTAAGGAAAAATATTATCTATATTTCTATGAGGGTCTTGTATTGAAACAATTTATGCTTCTCAAGATAATTTAACTTGAAAGTACAATTTTCGTACTTTTCGTAATTTTTTTGGAGATTTATTTAACACCTTTCCAAAGTAGTAAAATATAATTTTTTTTGCTACGTTTGTTAATTAAAGATCAATACATAACATATATTTTTTACAGATTTTTTTCTTTACCATTAGCTCAATAATTTTGTTTAAAGTTGACCTTTTGAGTCTTATTTGCGCCTTAAGTGAACCAAAATATAATAGGTAAAAACAATATATATATATAACTACACCAATGAACTATATGAACTGTCTGTATAAAATAAAACAAATAAATAAGTCTTGTCACAGTTAATATTTGAACACAAGTACCACTCGTTTTCAAATATTTATTCTTATTATATTACATTACAGGCTGTCACGGAGAGTTCCAGCCGGGATAAGAAGAAGAGACAAGGAGGGAAGGAGGTAGGGGAGGAACCTCCGAGGAAGAAGCAGAAGAAGCAGAAAAAGGGGAGGAAGAGTGAGGAGGCGAAGTCGGCCGAAGAGGCCGATGGCGTTCATGCCATTTTCGTGCGGCAGAAATGGCGTGTGAGCAAATTTAATATTTGGTTAGACATGAGATTAAATATGAAACAAGTTTACCGCGGGCCGGATTTATTTCAAGCTAAGTTACCTAGTCGCGGGGCTGGATGGACTTGCAGACCGGATTTGGCCCGCGGGCGTCTTGTTCCCATCTCTCCTCTTAAGACTTTAAGGTAGTAGGTACCCTTCAACTTTCAAATTTAATCAGTCATTTAATTTTATTTATTTATTTATTTATTATAAACACTGACAGCGGACAGCTGGTGCTTGTATTCTGTTTTTTAATTTATGAGTGCACTTGTATTGTTTTTAAGTTTTATTTTTTATTTTTTTTTGTCTAATTGGTTTTTTAAAGAATTAACTGAGGGGGCGCTGACGGTTTCCTCAGATAATTTGTTCCAGGCCCTTACGACCAGGTGCGTCAGAAAATGCTTCCTGGGGTTGGTTCTATGTGTTTAATTAGTAAGTTTTTTAGTGTAATATAATTTTTTTGTTTGCTTTTAGGAGGAAGCTAAAAGCCTCGACACTTCAATGGAAGTAAGAATTTTCAATTATAAATTTTATATAATTATAATTGTTTTATACAGGTTTGTTTCCTAAATCTACTACTTACATACATATATACATAGATACCACACGCTTCATCAGCAGAGTAATCGGTGTTGTGCTGCAAGAACTAAGGTAAATTACAGTACAACACCGACCACCGCATTTAGCAAGGTATTCGGACAAGATAATTCTCAAGTAGCAAGTAAGACACAAAAACCCACCTGCTGCACGACTCGGTGGAAGGACGAGTGCCAAGGTGAGAGATGAGTAGCCCTTCGCCCTTTAGCACGCCATCTAGTCCTTATCTCTTAGTCGCCTTTTACGGCATGCATGGGGAGAGAAGCAGTGGGGCTATTCTTTTTCACAGTATTTAATTAATATGCTTTAATTTTTCGTGCCTTCTATAGTGGTGTGCCTACCTACATATACGAGGGCTGCTATTTATGTATCCGGAATAACAAAAAGAAACAAACATCTATCATTAAATATGGTTTTATTGCTTTTCAAAATATTCGCCATGATGATCGATGCACTTTTGCATACGCTGAAACATTTTAAACATTTTTTTACACCAATCGACACTAGCCTGTTTTTGTTCAATTCTCAAGTTGTGCGGGATCCAACGCGAACAATTTTTTTTACAGCCAAATGTTCGTGTAAAATCTTATGTGTGCACGTCATACTTATGCCCAGGGACGTCTTTTTCTCGCGATATGTAACATGACGATCTTTCATTATTAGTTCGCGCACAGCATCGAGATTTTGTGGTACAACAACAGATTTAGGACGACCTTCTTTAAATTCGCCCGTGAGCATACGACGCCCACGATTAAACTCACTAAACCAGTGCTATACAGTGGTTTTAGATGCTGCTTTATCCCCAAAAGGCGAAGTGAGTTGATCCATGCATTGTTTTTGAGTTAACCCACGCCGAAAATCGTAATAAATTATCGCACGAAAATTTTGATGAGTTAAATCCATGGTGATGATAAGACACGCAACTTTTAAAATGACGCCACAATTTAATAACAATTAACAATTAGATGAAACAAACTGTATTCTACAGCCAAAGAGTTCCATTTTCAAATGTTGTAATTACTTTTTAAATATTGTTCATGTAAGTGGCCAGTTCCGGATTCATAAATAGCAGCCCTCGTACTATTATTATTTTTGACAATTATACTACATTGTAGTATGTTTAATATACTAACATAATCATGTTGATACAATTTACATATTAAAGTTTGACAAAGGCTCTTTACATCTGATACATTTAATTAATAAGTCTTTTTAGTCAGAACTCTCAGCAAAATTGTTAATCTTGCTCTCAAGTTGTGTTTTCGATAGACTGTAGGCGGTGTTATTATGTGGCTAGTCACTAAATACTTGTAAATATATGTATAAAAAAAATACCCTTGCGATGTTTCTTGTCGGTTCTTCTTCGTGGGTGTAATCGAACCGGATAGAACAAATTGTGACAAGTTCGAGTGCAGTCTAACTACCGTATGAATGATTAATAAACAATACAACAATACAATACAATACATAGGTGTACCCACGACAGAAACGTAAATCAGTCATAACAGTACATTTGACTCGGAGTTTCCCCGACTCCGATCATGCGCCCCACCACACGTTACTGCTACATACATACATACATATCTATCACATACGCTGAATCCCGACAATCTTAAGCGGCGGGTGGCCGAGTGGTTTGGGCATCGGCTTCTCATGCGAGAAGTCCGCGGTTCGAATCCGGTCGGCGTGTACCATTGAGTTTTTTCTGACGAAAAAAATTACTGCTGCTTCACCGTTCGGAACCGGTGTAAAACTGTAAGTCCCTATACTCTTGCCCCTTACCAGGTGGTAGGCGTTTCGCAAAGTATACTACATACTATGCTAATAAGCCCAAAATTCTTTTTAGGGTTCTGTATCCGGTACGGGACCCTACTACTAAGCCTACGCCGTCTGTCTGTCTGTCCGTCTGTCTGTATGTCCGTCTGTCCGTCTGTCCGAGGGCTGTATCTCTTGAACCGTAATAGGTAGCCGGTTGAAATTTTCACAGGATATATGTTACTATGGCGGATATAACAACAAATAAGAAAAAGGTAAAAATTAAAGGGGGCTCCCATACAACAAACGTCCGAAAAATCGATTAGTCACACTATTGAATAATAGATGGCGCTGCAGGCTTTTATACTTTGCATTGTGAGGTGCTGTCATTTTCCCACCGTAAATTGCGATCGACCTCATTGAGGCTTCTCTCCGATTGAGCGGTTATTGATAGCGGATAGATACGGAAACCTCAGTGCGCGAGTAAAACTCGCACTTAACAGATTTTTTATTTCTAATAAATAACAAGCAACTACTTGCAGGACGCGGATAAAGCGGGCACGGACAAAGACGCGAGGCCGGAGACTGGTGCGAGCAGTCAGGACGAGCCCGGCGGCAAGCCGGACGACAAGAAGAAGAAGAGCCGCAAGCGGACGGCCAAGGAGAGGAACAAGTCGAGGCTCGCCGCCGGCAAGAAGGAGGCGCCCAAGGGCGCCCAGTGCAGCCTGCAGGTGCGGCCGTACCAATAACACAACATGTCCTCTTTTTTTTTTGTGGAAACTGACGCGGTGAAATTCGCCCTGACGTCTGGATCTTCCGCAAAATTTAAAAACCCGTATATATGACCAGTGTGTCCTCCCTGTTATGTATGACGTACGGGTGTGAAACGTGGACGCTGATGGTCGGTGTTGTCCAAAGGTTGAAAGTTGCCCAGCGAGCAATGGAGCGAGCCATGCTGGGAATATCGCTACGTGATATGGTGCGTAACGAGGCAATCCACCGACGCACCAAAGTAGTCGATATTGATACCGGGTGGCTAAGCTCAAGTGGCAATGGGCTGGGGACGTCAGCCGAAGAGACGACGACCGTTGGAGTAACCGTGTCCTACACTGGCGGCCGTGGACAGGAAAACGGAGCGTGGGAAGACCACCCGCCAGGTGGGACGACGACATCAAGTACGTCGGCGGAAAGCAGTGGTTCCGTATCGTTGAAGGCCGGGAGGACTGGAGGAAAATTGGAGAGGCGTATGTCCAGCAGTGGACGCTTACACGCTGACTGACTGACTGACACGGTTGGCTACATCACCTACTTACTACATCCGTAATGTCAGCACGTAACACCGGGTGAACTAGGTGCCACGTCAGTGCTTCCCTGTCGGCTTTCATGTCGGCTATACTGAACTGAACGGAAAGCATGAACTATTTACATAGCCGTTTGGACCGACGTTTCGCTCGGTGCGGTGGTACCAATCCGGCCAGGGCCGGGGTTTAATAAAAAACTGTGTGTGTGAACAATGTTTGCACTTGACAGCCTTATAATGTACCGCGATGGCTCCGGCCGGCAGGTGTTGTCGAAGCTGGAGTGGAAGGTGCTCCGGAACCAGTATCTCAACCTGCAGCGCAAGAAGATGAAGGAGCTCAAGAAAACCCTGCGCATGCAGAGCCTCCACCGCCCGCCCCTGCAGCTCAAGCCGGCCAAGAACATCCACGCTGGTCAGTTTACACTTTCACGTCACGTCAGCCCATAACACCTTTGTGAACTAGGTGCCGCGTCAGTGCTTCCCTTCAGTCGAGCCGGCTACGCTGTAAATCAGTTCAGTCTTTTCGAGAGCACACAAGTCATGTGTATGAATGATTTATGATTTAAAGTGTGAGAGTTAGGGCCCCGAGCCCTGTTGTCACTGCGATCTAGGAAGATCTATTGTGATCTCTCAAAAGTTTAGAACTCAACCCGAAATCCGATTGCAGCTATGAACCAAGTTATATTCTTGGGGTTGAGTGCCTGTATTTGGCATGGGTTAAAAATATAACCCCCAAGAATAAGGCTTCTACTGTGAATGAGCACTTCACATTCACAAAGGATATGTATGGGCGTTTCATCCTCTTTTATACAGAACCTGCACACCGGTGTATCGCTAAGGCCCATTCGGTGTAGGTGTTTGTTTAGTCCTAGTCAACGCAGACTAGCTGACGAGGGCTTGATGCGAGCCGAAACGTGAAGCATGCGCGGGAAATTTAGCGTGGCCACTCGCTAGTCCCAACCTCGATTAACACCCTCCTCTACTGCCGATGGGCCCGGATATGATCGGTGAAGCCATCTCAAGCTTAGTTCCACACCTTCTAGTGTCCTGTAAGGTCTTATTAGGATTCTTATTTCATTCTGTTTTAGGTTTAATACCACATAAGTGAATTTGCGCGAGTACCCAGAAAGTTTACCGCTGGTGCACATTATCGTAATGTTTTCGGTTATGTGGTATATTACTGTGAATGAGCACTACACATTTTTTTTTATGGATGCTGACACGGTTGGCTACATCACCTACGACATCCGTGAAGTCAGCCCATAAACACTGGGTGAACTAGGTGCCATGTCAGTGCTTCCCTTCATTTCATGTCGGCTACACTGAACTGGACGGAAAACACGAACTATTTACATAGCCGTTTCGACAGACGTCTCATTCAGTGCGGTGGTATCAACCCGGCCGGGATAAACCCTACCACCTAGTAATATAAGAAGGGAGTATCCCTTAGTCGCCTTTTTATACAGTCCTCTTTTATACAGAACCTCATGTTCATGAAAGTCATGTGTGTACTAATTTTTCAGAAGCCGCAGGCAAAGCGGTTGTACCGGTGAAGCCTATAGAAAGAGTGGAGGGAGTGTTTGTAAAGGTGGAACTGTCCGAGCCGTGTCTGGACGTCCGACAAACCAAGAGACAGGTCTGTTGCTTTTTGTCTATTTTGCTGCGACTTTCACAAAAACTCATCTGTTGGCTTCCCATGTATATCCCCCTCAACCTGCAGTAGAGCGTTCCAGAGTTTAACAGTAATTCTGCGGAGGAAATAAGTGCAGACCCGATTGGTATGCGTCCACTGTAGTTGTTAGTGTGTTGTGCAGTTCTGCGTGTAGGGATGCAATCCCTGCCCGGTGCGCGTTGTGTTATTATTATTAGAATTAAGATTTTTTTAAATTTTAGAATTTGACTTTATTCTAACTGTTATTGTTATTGAACTTCTATTCTGGCAATTAATTTAATAGTGGGGCTGGGGCCAGAGCACATGCTTCGAGCAGCTGATATCCCCTCCGAGAAGGTCTTTACTGCTTGTTGTTGTTTGAAAGGAATATAACTGTAAATGTCGTGTCGTTGTGCAGGTACGGAGCAACATTCACGTACAACACGTCGACGTGAAGGAGGGCCAGACCGAGATGATTGTGCGCTTTCAGGCACCGGACTCCGCTGCACAGGTATGTTGAATGCATTAACTTTTCATGTGTATTTGTAACAGCTTTGACACCTCTTCCACACCTATGCCATCTAATCCACACCTCTGACACCTCTTCCACACCTCTGACACCTCTTCCACACCTCTGACACCTCTTCCACACCTCTGACATATTTTCTACATCTCTGACATATCTTCCACATCTCTGACAACTCTTCCACACTTATGACACCTCTGACATATCTTCCACGCCTCTGACACCTCTTCCACACCTCTGACACCTCTTCCAAACTTCTGACATCTCTTCCACACCTCTGACACCTTCCACACTTATGACACCTCTTCCCTACCTCTTGACACCTCTTTCACACCTGTGACACCTCTTCCACACCTCTGACACTTCTTTCACACCTCTGACATCTCTTCCACGTATCTTGACACCTCTTCCAAACTTCTGCCATCTCTTCCACACCTCTGACACCTTTTTCACACTTATGACACCTCTTCCACACTTATGACACCTCTTCCAAATCTCTGACACCTCTTCGACACTTCTGACACCTCTTTCACACCTCTGACACCTCTTCCACGTCACTGACACCTCTTCCACGTCTCTGACACCTCTTCCACGTCTCTGACATCTCTTCCACACTTCTGACACCTCTTCCACACCTCTGACATATCTTCCACACTTATGACACCTCTGACACATCTTCCACGCCTCTGACACCTCTTCCACACCTCTGACACCTCTTCCAAACTTCTGCCATCTCTTCCACACCTCTGACACCTTTTTCACACTTATGACACCTCTTCCACACTTATGACACCTCTTCCAAATCTCTGACACCTCTTCGACACTTCTGACACCTCTTTCACACCTCTGACACCTCTTCCACGTCACTGACACCTCTTCCACGCCTCTGACACCTCTTCCACGTCTCTGACACCTCTTCCACGTCTCTGACATCTCTTCCACACTTCTGACACCTCTTCCACACCTCTGGCATATCTTCCACACTTATGACACCTCTGACACATCTTCCACGCCTCTGACACCTCTTCCACACCTCTGACACCTCTTCCAAACTTCTGACATCTCTTCCACACCTCTGACACCTTCCACCCTTATGACACCTCTTCCCTACCTCTTGACACCTCTTTCACACCTGTGACACCTCTTCCACACCTCTGACACTTCTTTCACACCTCTGACACCTCTTCCACGTATCTTGACACCTCTTCCAAACTTCTGCCATCTCTTCCACACCTCTGACACCTCTTTCACACTTATGACACCTCTTCCACACTTATGACACCTCTTCCAAATCTCTGACACCTCTTCGACACTTCTGACACCTATTTCACACCTCTGACACCTCTTCCCACGTCACTGACACCTCTTCCACGCCTCTGACACCTCTTCCACGCCTCTGACACCTCTTCCACGTCTCTGACATCTCTTCCACACTTCTGACACCTCTTCCACACCTCTGACATATCTTCCACACCTCTTGACATCTTTTTCACACCTCTGACACATCTTCTACGCCTCTGACACCTCTTCCACACTTATGACACCTCTTCCCACGTCACTGACACCTCTTCCACGCCTCTGACACCTCTTCCACGTCTCTGACACCTCTTCCACGTCTCTGACATCTCTTCCACACTTCTGACACCTCTTCCACACCTCTGACATATCTTCCACACCTCTTGACATCTTTTTCACACCTCTGACACCTCTTCCACGCCTCTGACACCTCTTCCACGTCTCTGACATCTCTTCCACACTACTGACATCTCTTCCACACCTCTGACATCTCTTCCACACCTCTGACACCTTTTCTACGCCTCTGACGCCATTTCGACATCTATGGCACCTCGTCAACCCCTTTGACACTTCTTCAACACCTCTCCATGGGTGTCGTTACACCTTATGAGTGGCTCACCGCCACATGTCGCCACATGATTTCTATAAAAAAATCGGGGTGTGGCTGTGTCGTGGACACGGCCACGTGAATACGTGTACGTAACGGGTAATATTTTCCTAGAGCGTATTACGAAACAAATTCTTTGATCCTTTAGCTATCGAGTGGTGTATTTAAATTTTGGATGTAGATAATAGATATGAAGCTGCAACACCAAACTGTATCCCCCGATTTTGTTATCGTCAGTTTTCTGGATTGGCTCCCACTATGGAAGCAAATTAAAAGACGTATTCACGTCAAAACATACATACCCACAGACGGCTGTTGGTTGGATATTATAACGTGTAGGGAAATGTTTATTGCAGTACTGCTCGAGTGGTATCTATGCGACTGCGCGCGTGCTCGTCGGCTCGGAGTCCGAGGAGCAGTGGGAGCGCGTGGCGGCGGAGCGGGAGGCTGGCGGCGCGGAGCGGAGGCCGCGCGGGCGCACGCGGCTGCTGCAGCGCGCCGCCGCCGCCACCGCCGCCACCGCGCCATCTGGCGCCGCCCTGCTGCCTCGGCTCGAACCCTTATCCACCTTACCCACCTTACCCACCTTACCCGCCTTACCCGCCTTACCCGCCTTACCCACCTTACCCACCTTACCCACCATACCCATCTTACCCACCACCGGCTCTAACCATATACGCTTTGATGAATAGGAGTAGGTATAAAGGTTAACAGGTTGTCCAGCGTCTTGGAAAACCGGGAAAACCGGGATTTACCAGTGAAACTTTGGCAGGCGGGAAAAACCGACGAAAATTGAAAATGTGAGCGTAATTCAGGGAAAACAAGGCTAGTCCGTTCTAGCAAGAAGAGGTTCACCTATCAGCAATACGAATGTATTCTAAGTGAACGGTTGTCTGAAAGTGATTGTCATATGGCAATAAGTCCGCCTTCTGCTCAGTAGAAAATTTATTTAACCTTAGAGTCTAAAAACGTGCCAAGCTATGTATGGGGTGGAAGGTGGAAAAAGGTACACATTCACTGCAAAAAAGCATGAAATATTACCATGTACCAATCTCAGGGAAAACCGCAAAAAAAGGCTCGGGAAAACCGGGAAACGTCAGGGAATTATTTTTTTCCGATTCGCTGGACACTGGTTAAGAGAATGGCTGTATTAATAGTGCTATGGTGAAGAAAGAATTAGTAATATGGAAGGATAGAAGTGTGCCTACTGTTATAAAGGTGGATCAACTTTTTCTTGTTTTTGGTATCTGTCTGAAAACAGGATATTATCTTGATAAATTCACCTTATTTTAATAGTTACAGCAATTATCTGATAAGTAACTAATTAATAAGAAAGAAGTTGCACAAAAATGTTTAATTATTTTTTGTTTAATATTGGTTATCCTGAGGACAATCCCTTTTTTTCATACAAAACTGGGGATAAAACTGTCCCCTGGGTCACCCCTAAAAATTTGGTTTTTTATTTTAAAAAGTTCCCTACTTTTTTTTCTATTGCCTATAAACCTAATCAATCATCTAATACTTATTGATTTTCAACTAAGTCATAAATTGTAATTAACTTTTCTTTTTATTTGACTATGCAGCTGGTTTTTATGTTACAAGAAAAAGTTGATCCACCCATAAACCTTATGTTGCTAAGATGGGCCAGTGTTGCCTTAGGGTATTGCGATCACAATGTGAAAAATACAAATAAATGATTTGTAAAGAAAATTGTTTTTTATTAAATTATAATTTTTTTCATTACCTTCTCATTATTTGGTTTGTAGAATGTTTTTCGAAATTAAAACCAGTATGGCGTCGGATTTCATGTTGCCTGAATAATAAAAAAGCGCCCAAGTGCGAGTCGAACTCGCGCACCGAGGGTTCCGTAATGCCATGTTATGGTCAGCGCCACTCACGCCATCTATGTATTGGTTAAAATGCTTCATACTCTTTTCGGTATGTGGCGCGTATACACTTTTTAGTTTCTAGTATGGGGACCCCCGTGAATTTGTTACTTTTTCTTATTTTTATTATTTGTTATATCGGCCATAATAACACATTCTGTGAAAATTTCAACGGGCTACCTATTACGGTTCAAGAGATTCAGCCCTCAGACAGACGGACGGACGGACAGACAGACGGCGTAGACTTAGTAATAGGGTCCCGTACCGGATACGGAACCCTCAAAAAGATAAATTACAAATTAAAAAAAACCTCCAACATATCAAAAAGTTAAAAATAATTTCCGCTTTGTTAATTAAAGGTGACGGGGAAACGTGTACATATTTTTTACTTTGCGGTCCTCCGACGCCTTTAATTTACTAAGCGGAATTTTTTTTTTACTTTTTGAAGGTTTTTGATGTGTCTTGAAAGTTTTTTAAGAGACGTAATTTAAACTTGTAATAATTTCTGTTTATTTACTTAAAGGCGACGAGTGAAAATGTAATAAATTTCCATGTTACAGCAGGGATCCTTTCACCAATTAACAAAGTGGTGATGATCTTCGAGTCGGCTGACCGGATCTTAATCACACATAGCTAAGAATCGACCCGGTTAAACCAGCGTTCTAATGAAAAAAAAACCACGTCCAAATCGGCCCATTCGTTTCGGAGCTACGATGTCACAGACACACAAAGAGACACTTTTTTTTTATTAGAAAGCTGATTTAATCGAGATGGTTCTTAGCGATGTTTGTAGTCAAGTAATAAAAAAAATTATTATGTTAAAAAGTGGACCGATTTTTGCATGCGGTTTTTTTTTAAAAAGCTTGAAATAAAAGTTAAATTTTTTTTTTTTCCATGATTCCACTGCAACCTGCTGCCGCAGCCGCAATAAGCAGTGATGCTGGTTGCTTCTCACGCTGGGATCTGGCTCTTACTGGGGTGAGGTCCATTGACCCCATTACCCACTTCTTGTTTGGATTAAAATCCTGAGGTCAGGTTTGGGACGCTGTTCCTTTTTAATCTGGTGAACTGTACGCTGTCGGAACCCATGAGGTGCCTTGCCGTTTCATTCGGATGGCGCTCGATGCGGTCTTTGTACCTTATGGTGTGGTTTTGGATTTCTTCTCGTACTGTCATCATTTCGAGATCCTGGTATATTAGTTTGTTACTAATATACCAGGGAATGTTGAAGAGTCTCCTCAGTGTTTTTGTTTGAAATCGTTCCATAATATCAAGGTTGGCCTTGGCTGCTGTTCCCCAGAGCTATATACCGTAAGTCCATACAGGCTTCAATATAGTTTTGTAGATAGCCATTTTGCTGTCTCTCGGGAGTTGTGATTGAGGTCCAACTAGCCAGTGCATCCCTCTCAGTTTGGCGTCAAGGTGCTTCCTCTTGGTCCAGATGTGTTTTTGCCAGGTGAGTCTACGATCCAGGTGTAGCCCAAGATAACGAGTATCCTCCGCTTGGGGTATTTGTTCTCCATTTAGGGTGACTGGCGGACATGTCCCTCTTCGCAGAGTGAATGTGATGTGTGTAGATTTTTCGCCGTTGGCTTTAATTCTCCATTTCCTATACCACATCTCCATTTGAGCAAGGTTTTCTTGGAGGTAACGTGAAGCCTGTCCGGGGTCGCTATGGACTGCCAGTGCTGCTGTATCGTCTGCGAAGGTTCCTGTGACAGTGTTTGGAGTAGTCGGCAAGTCCGCTGTGTACAGTATGTATAGCACTGGACCGAGTACGCTTCCTTGAGGAATTCCAGACCGTATGCAGTAGAGTTTTGAGGTTACATCTGGGAATTTGACTTCAAAGCATCTGTCCGATAAGTATGACTTTAGGAGTATATACAAGGCATGTGGTAAGTCACTTTTCAGCTTATACAGCAGACCAGGGTGCCATACTTTGTCAAAGGCCTGACTTATATCCAGAAATGCAGCCGAGCAGTATTGCTTATTTTCTAAGGCTTTTGAAATTGTATTCACAATTCTGTGTACTTGTTCTGTAGTGGCATGCCGTTCTCGAAAGCCAAACTGATGTTCTGGAATGATGTCTCGTATGAATGGCTTGAGTCTGGCGAGGATGGCCTTTTCCAGCACTTTTGACAAAATCGGAAGTAAGCTAATAGGTCTGTAGGACTTCGTTGGGGGGCTTCCCAGGCTTGGCAATTAGTATTATTTGTGCGATTTTCCATTGTCCTGGAAAGTGTCCTGTTCTGATTATTGCGTTAAATATAGCTGTTATTAGCATGACTGCTCTGTGTGGTAGTTCTTTCAGCAGCTTTCCTGTTATCAGGTCATATCCCGGGGCTTTGTTCGATTCAAGGTTATTCAGTAATTTTAAAAGTTAAATTGCAAATAAAAATAAACGTTTACTTAAAGGAGTCGGGAGACCGCTAAGTAAATTAAATATAAAAACTCAAGAGCTGCGCGGGTATTTACTTAGCTGTCCCCCGACTCCTTTAAGTAAGTAAACGGAAATTATTTTTGACTTTTTTAAGCGTCGGGGGTTTTTAAAAATTTTAATGTCATTTTTACAGTATCTTCACTCCCTATAAGCAAGCGCCCTGAAGAAGTTTCTGAAGGAATCGCTTAGTTCCATACTCACGCACTGTACACTCCTTTATTGATCGGACTATTGAGTGAAGGACACACGTGATGCAGTTGTATTGTGGGACTACTAGGGCTTCTCTGTGGTTTCAGCTTAACTCAATTCCTTGCTTAATTATATCGTTTTTTTTATTTATTGATTTTTTTATTGCTTCCGAACTGGGTGACTCTGCCCGAGGTCGAAGCCTCAGGCGCAGCCAATTTCACCGCCGAGGAGGTGCCAGTCCGGCTTGGAGGTGGACTAATGTTACTGGGGATAATGAGGCCTAATGAGGCTATTAACCCGCGTGATCGTTGTTTATTTTTTACATACATACCGCACGCTGTATCCCGACAATCGGGGTAAGCAGAGTAATCGCTGTTGTGCTGCAGTTATACATACTCTTGTAAATTACAGCACAACACCGACCACCATGTTCAGCAAAGTATTCGGACAAGATAAATATCAAGCAGCAAGTAGGCACGAAGAACCACCCGCTGCATGACTCGGTGGAAGGACCGTACCAAGGTGAGAGAGAGGTGACTCGCCTGTCGCCCTTTAGCACGGCATCGTCGTATTTTACGACATGCACAGGCAGAGATGCAGTGCAGTATATTTTTAGGTTTCCGTTTCCCGTATTTCCCTGAGTTTTTAAAAGGGGGCGTGAAAAGGCTCATGTCAGGCCGGCATGTCAATCGCAATCCCCGTTCATCACAAAGTATCCATGGGCATCGTTAGACGCCTACTCGCAGGTGAAACGAGACCACTTGTCTCGATATCCATAAAAAAAAATTGGCAGATGCCGACAAAAGGTGATCTGCCTAGGGCAAGTTTTCTTTGCCAGAATAATCTAGCGAGTACTGTGTGAGTGTGAGGCCGGTACTTAAAAAGAATAACCCCACTGCGTCTCTCCCCGTGCATGTCGTAAAAGGCGACTAAGGGATAAGGACGAGATGCCGTGCTAAAGGGCGACAGGCTTGCCACCTCTCACCTTGGCACGGTCTTTCCACCGAGTCGTGCAGCAGGTGGGTCTTTGTGCCTTACTCGCTGCTTGATAGTTATCTTGCCCGAATACCTTGCTAAACGTGGTGGTCGATATTGTGTTGCAATTTTCGAGAGTTTTTGCAGCACAACGCGCGATTACTCTGCTTACCCTGATTGTCGGGATACAGCGTGTGTGGTATGTACATATGTAAAAAATAAACAACGATACAATTATTGAGCAAGGAATGGAGTTAAGCTGAAACCACATAGAAGCCATAGTTAGTAGTCCCACAATACAACTGCATCATGTGTCGCTCATGTAGCCCGCCCGGGTTGGTACCACCGCACTGAATGAAAGGTCGGTCGAAACGGCTATGTAAATAGTTCGTGTTTTACGTCCAGTTCAGTGTAGCCGGCACGAACGAAGGGAAACACTGACGTGGCACCAAGTTCACCCGCTGTTATGGGCTTACATACATCACGGATGTTGTAGGTGATGTAGCCAACGGTGTCAGTTTCCATAAAAAAAAGTGTATCTAGCGAATTTCGAAATCGAGCGAACCAAAATTACTAAACAGTTCCACATCCTGTTGCCCCAGCTTCCAATTTATCTGAGCCGATTTTCTAGCTGGCTCGAAATAAGTTTAATTGGGCACGTTGACTGAAGTTGAGCTGGGGATTGCTGAACCCCTGCCCGGGCGGGTGTTCGCGCGGGGGAGGTGGGAGGGGGGAATCCAGTCACATGCCCTCGACACCCCAGCTGTCACGTGGGATAAAACGTGGCTCCACTAAACTGTCTTTTTTTTTTTTTTTTATGTAATCCGGTATGGGTGGCTGAGTCGGAGGGGCCAAAGCACATGCTCTAACCAGCCAATATCACCTCCGAGAAGGTAGGTGCCATACCGGAGACTTCCCTGGATTGCTGGCTATACTGGACTAGAGGAGAACACAACCGAGGTTGCTTGCGGCCATCTTACATCCAGTACGGCGGTAGCAACCCAGTCGGCTACAATTTGAGCCTACCACCTAGTAAGGGGCAAGGGAAGGGCTAACTAGGGCTCCCTCCACGCACAGTTTTACTCTGGCAATTTTTCAATATGACTGCAGATTTTTAGGGTCCGTCGTACCTCAAAAAGACGAAAAAACCATTGATTTTGGATTGCCACTTTTTTGTTTCTAGATGGAAAACCTACAACACCGGAGCTAAACATTTGTAGTTCGACCGAAAAAATGTGAATTTTAAAGAGTCAGGAACTTAGATTCGACTGTCCTTATTACAACAAAAAAAGAATTGTAAAAATTGCGTAAGGTTTAGGGGGGTAAAAAACATAAATGCCGAAAAACTATTTTTGTATGGAGAAAGTCAACTTCCGTCTCGTCTTAAGTGCCGCACGTGACACGCACGGGCAATAAAAAAAAGTTTTAAAAAACATAAAACCGACTTCCTAAAAAAAGTAAAACTAAAAAACTATTTAAAATAAAAATATAAAAACCGCCTTCAAAAATATATGAAATAAAAACCTAAAAAAAAAAACGAACCCTAGAGTTGAAGGCGGTGCTAAAAAGGCTACACAAATCACAAAGGATATTATCATCCGCTCATGTTTTCTTTCATGCATCATTTTGCTTGCTTTAGCACCGCCTTCAACTCTAGGGTTCGTTTTTTTTTTTAGGTTTTTATTTCATATATTTTTGAAGGCGGTTTTTATATTTTTATTTTAAATAGTTTTTTAGTTTTACTTTTTTTAGGAAGTCGGTTTTATGTTTTTTAAAACTTTTTTTTTATTTCACAGTTTTTTTTAGTAATTTTTTGCTATTAATGTACTCGGCGGAATCGCTCGGCCTTCGGCCTCGCGATTCCGCCTCGCTTTCCAATCCGATCTTGACCCAATTAAAATAGGACCACGTCAGCTTCGATAGCTCAGTGGTGCAGACAGTCAACTGTCGCTATTGAATTTTAAGCAACGCTGGGTTCGGTCAGTACTTAGATGACCGCTGACCGTTGGAGGCTGACCAAGGTTCGGATTCCTCGTAAAACTGTAAGTCCCTTCCCTCGTAATCTTACTTGGTGGTAGGGTTTAACCTTCCCGGGTTGGTACCACCGCACTGAATTAAACGTCGGTCGAAACGGCTATGTAAATAGTTTGTGTTTTCCGACCAGTTCAGTGTAGTCAGCACGATCAAAGGGGGAAGCACTGACATGGCACTGGTGTTATGGGCTGAAATCACGGACGTTGTAGGTGATGTTGCAGAACTTAGTAGAATGGACAGACATAAACGTGTTACGGAAGCCTACTTTTATTATAAAATAACCGTCGGAGGACCTTGGTTGAAAATTGTAAAATTTAGTAGAACGGATAGACATGCATATGTTACGGAACCCTACATTCATTTTGCAGAACTTAGTAGAATGGACAGACATAAACGTGTTACGGAACCCTACTTAACAGTTGCACTCCGGGAGTGCCGGCAGATCCCGTGCCACTCTAACTTAACCCTTAACGCAATGACTTAAGGTTTCATTTTAAAAATGACGCTGACGCGATGTCGCGAGTTATACATTTTTACCCACCTAAAAAAGTGCCAAGAGCCGCTAAAGAAGTTTTCACTTCAAAAACCTCAGGGTTATCCCCTTTCAAATAAAAAAAAAAAGAATTTTCAAAATCGGCCCACAATTGACGGAGTAATCGCGTAACAAACATCCAAAAAAAGAAAACATACCGTCGAATTGAGAATCTTTTAGGTCTAAAGTAAATTTCTCGTGAAGACAAATGCAACGAGCCCAAACACGATGGGTTTATCATGTGTAGTTTAGGAGTTCCTATGGCCACCTTCTGTCTCCATCATCAAACCAGCTCGATGGTACTCGGTACAGTAGGTACTGGCCAGGTACCATAATAAATTAAGCGCCGGTCGGAAAAGATAAAAAAATTTCAAATTTAGAATATTCATGAAACAAGGGTCCGAATATGTATCACTAGTATATCGATTCATGTATTTCAACAGGACAGAGAAAATTTCAAAATATTAGGTATTTAATACTTTTTAGTTTTTTTTTTTTTGTTTTTTGGAAATCGGTTTAATATTTTTTAAAACAGTTTTTATTTCATTCTTTTTAGTAATATTACATAAAAAAGAATAATCGAAATCGATTGAAGTGGTACAGAATTATTCGCCATATGTGTCAGACTGCAAATTGCTGAATAAGTCCACATCACAAATGTTTTGCTGAAGGTAACCACACACCATACTAATTTATCAAACTGAAAATTGCCGAAAACGACCACATCACAAGTTTTGCTGAAGGTAACCACACACCATAGTATTATGCTGATTTTTCGAAAACCACTGAACCAATTTCGATAAAATTGAAATGGGACCACCTCGGAAGTATGACCTAACTAACAAAAAAAGAATTTTCTAAATCGGCCCTCAATTGACGGAGAAATCGTGTTACAAACATACAAAAAAATAAAAATAAAAAAAAAAATAAAAAAAAAAAACATACAGACGAATTGAGAACCTCCTCCTTTTTTGGAAGTCGGTTAATAAAAAGGCTATGGTATATTGTATACAGTGTGACTGGAAATTTTGGATTTTTTACATGATTTTTTTTTTAATAAAAATTTACATAACAATAAAAATACATTTCATTTAAGACCTTTTATTTCTGAGACATTGAGAATTTTGGGCCGATATTTATAATTATTTAAAATGATTGGTAGCTTACTAGCTTACAGAAAAATATCAATGGAGGGCCCAAAAATTTGTAAAATTTGCGATTACAAGTGAGAAATTAAAAATAAAAATCTTAAAACCCCGATATCTCGGAAACCGCTCGTTTTCGACCCCCAGTTGATGGGAATTAAATTGTTACAAATAACCTCTAATATTTTTTTCTTTCAAGGAATAGATCGAATTTCCAGTCAACCTGTATACTATTACTAGGCACTATATTCAATTCAATCCGAGCGGATATAATGTTCTTACTCGCCGGGGTAGGCGCGGGAGGGGAAGGGGCTGGAAGAGAAGGTCAAGTGTGTCGGCCGACCTTGCTCCGTTTACCCCCCAGCCCCTCATTGCCTGCACCCACCTAACTCCCTATTCCACCCCCAGCTCGCCCCCAGCGTCTCCACCCACACTGAAGTGGCTATGTATTTCATCTGTGAGCTATAATGCCACCGCAACAATAGGGCACGGCACAGATGAAATACTAGCTAGGCTAGGGGTTCAGTTTTATCTATCAGTGTTTAGCTTCCATCCAGTGATTTCGTGTATGTAATTAAGTAAAACAATTCTTTGGAATATTTCCTTGCTTGCACTAACAAGAATCCGTACGGAACCCTAAAAAACTCTTTTGTTTATGTAATCCGGTATGGGTGGCTGAGTCAGAGGGGCCAAAGCACATGTCAATATCACCTCCGAGAAGGTAGGTGCCATACCGGGGTCTTCCCTGGATTGCTAGCTATACTGGACTAGAGAAGAACACAACCGAGGCTGCTATGCGGCCATCTTACATCCAGTACGGTGGTACCAACCCAGTCCTCCCTCCTTGTTACTCGTCCCGGTAAGATTTTTACAGTGTCGCAAGGGACACGTAGACATTATCACGAATTATATTTGTAAAAAAACTACGATCGACGCGCCTGCGCTGCGACTGACAGACCGTCAACTCGAGATCGACAGTTTGGCTTAAAAAATGTCAGTAGGAACCAAAGTAGGAACCGATCGAGCGTATTTGATATGAAGTCTAATATATAAGTCAATGCCTACCTAACTACAAAACAGCTGCAATATACGAGTACCTATATATTTTTTTTATGGAAACCTACAACTTCCCTCCGTGATGTCAGCCCATAACACCGGGTGAACTACGTGCCATGTCAGTGCTTCCCTTCGATCGTGCCGGCTACACCGAACAGCAGGTATGTTCTTGTAAATTCTGACAGCGGACTCAGCGCTGTTGTGGCGCTGAGAGCCATTTACCAAAGTGGCTCTCAGCACCACAACAGCGCTGATTCCGCTGTCAGAATTTACAAGAATAGACCTGCTGGACGGAAAACACATACCTACTATTTACTATTTACCCTACCTACCACCGAGTAAGGTAGGAAGGGAAAGGGACCTTTTTATCTTCAAAATGTCGCCTAAATTAGTCCGAGCTCATATAATCTCGATCAGCTAATGACCGTAGACTACGTGCGGACTATCCTGGCACAAAGCCGTTACATAAAATTACTATTGATTGATGTGATGATTGATGATAATTAGATGATTGGAGCTGCATATTAGGTATTCTGTGCATTAGGTGGGTAGTACACAGGTAGCTACTAGCATGTAAAAATTCAAGTTACTTACCTATACCTACATACTCATTAGAATGTTTACAAACATCGGAACAAAGCTGTAACTTATGTACTATACAGTAGGCAGCTAGATATGTGTAAGCGAACGACCGGATGAGAGACCCTGTTTCCCATAGCTCAGTCAGGGAATCCTATTTTGGGAAACAGGGGATTTTTTTTTTTTTGGAAACTGACACGGTTGGCTTCGTCACCTACAACGTCCGTGATGTCAGCCCATAACACCGGGTGAACTAGGTGCCATGACAGTGCTTCCCCCTTTGATAGTGCCGGCTACACTGAACTGGTCGGAAAACACAAACTATTTACATAGCCGTTTAGACCGACGTTTCATTCAGTGCGGTGGTACCAACCCGGGCGGGTTAAACCCTACCACCAAGTAAGATTAGGAGGGAAGGGACCTACAGTTTTACGAGGAATCCGAACCTCGGTCAGCCTCCAACGGTCAGCGGTCACCCATCCAAGTACTGACCGCGCCCAGCGTTGCTTAACAATCAATAGCGACAGGTGACTGTCTGCACCACTGAGCTATCGAGGCTGATCATTTGAAAGTATTCTAATATGTAAGAACAATAAAAAATTTCTTTCTTTCTTTCTTTCTTTCTTTCTTGATTACGGTGCGTGGCGCATGCGTGGCGTTGCACCGAACATTTATCGTTCGTTAGTGTTTGTTTTTGCAATAAGAAAATTATTATCATTATCAGACATTGCAAAGAGGGCAATTAAATCGAGTAAATGTAACAAAGCAAGCATTTTGAAGTTCCTTTATTAATTACTAGCTGAGCCCGCGGCTCCGCTCGCGTGAAATTCGTATTCCAAAGAAGAATGTAAGTAACTAAGGGCAAGGCCGAAGGCCGAGCTGCGTTCAGGTAATCGATAAACCTTCTTAAAGAAAGTAACTAACTAAGGGCGAGGCCGAACGCCGAGCTGCTTTCAGGTAAACGATAAACCTTTCTCAAATAAAGGAAGTAAGTAAGGGCGAGGCCGAAGGCCGAGCTGCGTTCAAGAAGACGATAAACCTTCTGGAAGAAAGGAAGGAACTAAGTGCGAGGCCGAAGGCCGAGCTGCGTTCAGGTAAACCAAAAACCCTCTTCCGCCTTCGGGCCTCGCCCTTAAAGACTTCCTTTCTTCGATAGAATATAATATCGTTTACTCAATCTATTTATTTCATAAAAATAAAAAAGTAATATTAATAACTAAAGAATTAAACCTACCTAACAAACATTAAAATAACTATCAAAACGGGCATTTTAAAATGTTCTTAGAGCACTTGCGGCATTACCCCGCTGGATGGCAAGGCTTACCCTTTGAATGAAGTACATAAGCCCTTGATGGCGGGACACCAGTTGCGTCAACCAGCTCAAGCCTCTTTTGGCTTCACTGCTCCACGGACCGAGGGTTTCAACCGCAAACGCAACAAATTCGAAATCTTGAATTATATTTCTATGTTTGCTGCGTTTGAGGCTCTCCGCCCCAGCCTCGGCCGCGCCAGCCGCTCTTGAAGATGTCCTAACGTGACTTGGAGCCAATGTGAGAACAAAAGTGGCGTCCCACATCAAAGAACTACCCTTAGTCCATAGCACTAAGGTGATAGCATCGGGCCTCTTGCCATCCAGCCGGGAATAACCGCGAGGTTCTAGGATGCACGGTATATTTGCCGTTAGATGCGTGGACTTTATAATAAAATTTAAATTAAATTAACTCAATCTTAATATTAATTAACTATATTCGAGATGGTTTAGCTTCTTCCTGAACGCAGCTCGGCCTTCGGCCTCGCCCTTAGTTACTTGCTTTCTTCGAGATGGTTTATCATTTGTCAGAACGTAGCTCGGCCTTCGGCCTCGCCTTAGTTACTTACTTTCTTCAAGATGGTTTAGCTTCTTCCTGAACGCAGCTCGGCCTTCGGCCTCGCCCTTAGTTACTTGCTTTCTTCGAGATGGTTTTTCAATTATCCGAACGTAGCTCGGCCTTCGGCTTCGCCTCAGTTACTTACTTTCTTCAAGATGGTTTAGCTTCTTCCTGAACGCAGCTCGGCCTGCGGCCTCGCCCATAGTTACTTACTTTCTTCGAGAAGGTTTATGGTCTTCCAGAATAGAGCTCGGCCTTCGGCCTCGCCCTTAGTTACTTACTTTCTTCAAGAATGTTTTTCTTCTTCCTGAACTCAGCTCCGCCTTCCGCCTCGCCCTTAGTTACTTTCATCGAGAAAGAATATCGTTTATGTGAGCGCAGATCCGCCTTCGGGCCCGCCTTTAGTTACTTACTTTCTTTTTTTTTAATACGAATTTCACGCGAGCGAAGCCGCGGGCAACAGATATATAAATTTTATTGCACCAATGACAGCGACATAACTTCGACTTTCAATTATTATTTTTATTTATCACACAATTTGTTACCGGCCAGCTCACGTCGAGATGACAGTTCTCCGTTGTCAACATGACATTTAAAATTGTTTTTTACCTTTACTGTGGATTACGTGATTTTTATTATATTTTTTAATTATTATGTTCATCCGGGATATACACTGTCACTATAAAAAGTTTCGTCAAATTCCGTTCAGTGGTTTTTGCGAGATGCGCGTACAAATAGACATTTTTGCATTTACGATTTTATGATATGTATAGAAAGAATAGATATGTATAGACTATTGTGTTCAAGTTATAAAAAAGAAAGAACTGTCATTTTCGTTGTATCTACTTATTTTTAAATTTCCATTGAATATTTTATTCAAATTGTATTTGCTGCCAGTTCTTCAAGATATAATTATGTACTTTGGACTACGTGATTTTAAACGCGCAATAATGTTTATAATTGTTAATTTTTTTTTATTTTTGTTATTTTTTTTTACGTATTATGTTAACCCGGCATATAAACTGCCACTATACAAAGTTTCGTCTAATTCCGTTCAGTGGTTTTTGCGTGATGCGCGTACAGACAAACAAACAAACAAACAAAAATTTTAAAAACTGTTCTAACATGTTCAGTATCTCATTTTAAGCCACCCTGGTTAGTTTTTTTCCGAATACATTCAATGTACAGACTTTCTTACCTCTACGATTTTATTATATGTATAGAAGATGTATAGATTATCTATCACAGAAACCATTATTGCAAGACACACACACAAAGGAGTTCGGATTTTTCGAAAGCAATACTAGGTAATTACGTCACGTTTGACGACTAATGTCTTGAATAATTGTCAGCCTCCGTAGCTCAGTTGTGCGGTCGGTCGACTATCGATCGTCACCATAAGCACACCGGGGCGCGGTCAGTACTTGGATGCGATTGGAGGCTGACCGTGGTTCGGATTCCACATAAAACTGTAGTCTCCTTCCCGTCTTACCTTACTAGCTAGGTAACCCTACCAGGTTTAACCCGCCCGGGTTGACACCACCACACTGAATGAAAGGTCGGTTGAAACGGCTATGTAAATGGTTCGTGTTTTCCGTCCAGTTCAGTAGTAGCCGTCGCGAGTCGCGAGTCGCGACCGAAGGGAAGCACTGACATTATTGGCTGACATCACGGGGATGTATTAGGTGGTGTGTGGCCAACCATGTCAGTTTCCATAAAAAATGTCTGTTTTTTTTTTTTCAAAAGGTCTCTTGTTACTACTTTTACTATACTCGCCTCCCGATCTGACAGCCCTGGATGGCAACTTGTTCGGTCGTCGTGACTTGTTTTGTTACGAGCCAAGATGTACTAGTAGCACTCTACGGAGTATAGGAGCTTCAAGCAAGCTTCATAGATGTAAGCAGACTGTCTCTAGATTTCAGTGGTGACGGGTGGTTGTGCGGTACCGGTGTCTAGAATATTCCGAATTGTTTAATTTTCCAAAAATACATTAGGATAATCTGAGGACTTACCTACCTAACTATTGAATGTGAAAGCTATAAACGTGTAAACGTTAGTTGGTTTTTACGTAATAATTGATGTGAAAGTACTTACTTAATAGAGTCAAACAGATCTAAATAATATAGTTAATTGTGAAATCTGAACATAATTTGAGAATTGCCATTAAAAGAGTGCCGGATTTCTCATCTGCGCTGCGTATCAGCCAAAGAAAATAACTGCTCTACTTGAGTGGGATACACATACATAGGTAAGTTCTAATCTGTTGGTTCTAATAGGTTCTAATCAACATTTTGTCTTCCGTGTAATTCCTGAATCCTTTAACCTGTGTGTCTTCAAGCGCCTTACTTAACGGGCTAAACAGCCTAGCAACAGTCCGCAAATCTGCTGGCATGGCACCTAACTGAGCGTGGTTTCGCGAGGAGAGGTCATTTTGGCTTTGTCGACTGCACCATTGGTCTCTCGGCACAGCCACATGCTGGTTTACATAAAAAAAATATATGTTTAATATAGCTACAATTTTAAATAAGTAATATTGCCATAGAATTTTAGAATTTCATGCCTTAGTTTGGAATAAAATATCTTTTGTTTTTTTTTATATTTTATTATACATTTCATACATAGGTATATTTGATAAAACACACACTTCTTCTGACACGTATTTCGACTTAACATAGTCGTCATCAGTGTTTATCTGTTTATCTCAGTAATATATAAGTCGATGGTTTATCTATAGATACATGATAGATACATAAAATTAAATAAAACATTAAATATTTTCTGTGTCTAATATCAAATTTTGATGTGTCAAATGATAATGAGTTAATGACGGATGACACATTTTTTTTTTTATGTAATCCGGTATGGGTGGCTGAGTCAGAGGGGCCAAAGCGCATGCTCCGACCAGCCAATATCACCTCCGAGAAGGTAGGTGCCATACCGGAGACTTCCCTGGATTGCTGGCTATACTGGACTAGAGGAGAACAGAACCGAGGTTGCTATGCGGCCATCTTACATCCATTACGGTGGTACCAACCCAGTCGGCTATAATTTGAGCCTACCACCTAGTAAGGGGCAAGGGAAGGGACCTACAGTTTTACACCGGTTCCGAACGGTGAAGCAGCAGGTGTAGGTATGCACGTACATTTTTCGTCAGAAAAAACTCATTGGTACACGCCGACCGGATTCGAACCTCGGACCTCTCGCATGAAAATCCGATGCCCGAACCACTCGGCCACCCGCCGCTTATATGGCGTTGTCATAGGTTTGAATTTTTGGAATGAACCTAGACTCCGTCTCACGAAAGAAGTCCTATAGGAACTACTGTGGACTTAGCTGTGCTGTGGTTGATTCAAAAGTTCACACATTTTTGCGAAAGGTCAAGCCTAGGTAGCCTTGAGCCGGGTTAGGTCTCTAGATGGATTAATAATCAGTAGTTTAGTTAGACCACCGTAAGCTACTTAATAATCCCCACGATATTAACTCCCTCAATGAAATGACAAGATTGCGAAATTTACAGTCTTATAATCCTAAATAAAAAGGGTAAAATAACAAAAAATTAAATTTTAAAATAAAAAAACCCGACTGCGTAAAAAATTACCTTTAAATAAAAACTGAAAAAAAAACAAGTCCAGTACCCATTACTTATTGGGAAAATGTTAATGGGTCCCGACTGTTTTAAAGTCGCTATGTTCCGCATTAGAGTTTATTATTTGTTTTATATGTGTGTATTAATCATGAAACTATTTCAATGGTGCAGTAATTCAATATTACTTAACAGAGTTCTAGACTACTGGACTTGTTTTTTTCTTTTCAGTTTTTATTTAAAGGTAATTTTGTACGCAGTCGGGTTTTTTTATTGTTAAATTTTTTGGCAAAGTACATAACTCAATGTGGCTTCATTAAAATGCATCACTGTCACTCGGTGCTTTCACTCCATTACACAATGACTTGTTATAATAACCATTTATTCCCAGTAGTTCCGTGGTACAGTTCCCTGGCGGAACTACTGAGAGGATTTTTTCCCATTAGTTCCGCGGAACAAATGATACACATAATTTAGTCCCATTAGTTCAGTTGATCGAGAGTACAGTCCACGAAGTGCTCAATAGAAACTATTTAGTTCTAAAATTTAGAATTTAAGCTGCAACCGTGGCTTACTTGATTTAATTCAGGACACACGGATGGCCAAGTCAATACTATTTCGCAATAGACGAAGCTTCTTAAAGAGTAGCTTAAGTAATATCGAAGTGCTGCTTAAGTCCTAACTGACTTAAGGAAAGACTTGAAGAGGTCAAGATTAAGTCTACTCAGATGCTAGTTAAACTTGAAATAGCCATACGACATTAAGTCAAATTACTCTTTACAACCTCCTCAAGGCCGGGCCTTTTTACGAGTATTATACTACAGAACCTCTTCAAGTCAACTTAAGGAGGAAAGGGAGGCTAAAGCGAATGACTAAACATGGCTAACAATGGCTTTCATAGATTGGACTTGAGAACCTTTGATTGATGATTATGACCTGATGATTATTTGAGACTTTGAAATGTTACTTGAGTTGAGGCTCCAAAGATAATTTAATAATGAAGATATAGAAGATAAGTATTATTATTAGCTTCTTGTAGTAAAGGTACGCCGCCGCCGCCGCGCCGCCGCCGCCGCCGGCGCCGCCGTTATAGTGGTACCTGAAAAAAAAGTTTGAGAACCCCTGCCTAAAAAGAAAAGGAATTTAAGACGTATGCTTATTTAGTTTTATCGCAAATAACTTTTCATCGACATTCGGTGTTATGTTGTAATTTACAAGAATACTTGCAACACAAAGCCGATTACTCTGCTTAACCCGATTGTCGGGATACAGCGTCTGGTATGTATATGAATGGTTGAGTTTCTCGATTATTTTTTTTTTATTAATGACAGCGCGACATATGGCGCCGAGCCACCCATGAGGTGTCTAACGACGCCCATGGACATTCGGTCGTATGCGGGGGTTGCGAATGCCATGCCGGCCTCACAGGTTGTTGTTGTTTTGGTTTGGGGTTGGCTCTAGGCCTGCAAACTAATTCCGCTTGGTTGGGGACCTTCAAAACCCCGCAGTCTCCAGCTACCCCAGCCAGCCTATGTCTTCAATGTAAGCCACAAGTCGACCGGGGTGTCTGCAGGCCGCTTATCCCTTAGTCGCCTTTTACGACATGCACGGGGGGAGATGCAGTGGGACTATTCTTATTAAGTACCGACCCCACACAGTACCGGCCTGACAGGTGCCCATTCACGCCCCTCTTGAAGGACCCGAGACTGTACTTGGGGGGAAATATATGGTTAGGGAGAGCGTTCCAGAGTTTACCGGTTCTGTAGAGGAAAGATCTGCAGAATCGATTGGTACGCATCCGCGGTAAGTCCAGCGTGTAGGATGCAATCCCTGTCCAGTGCGCGTGGTGCGAAGGTGGAAAGGGGACGGGGGATCGCATTAAACAGCTCTTCCGAGCACTCCCCATGGAATAAGCGATATAACACACTTAGGGAGCCGACATCCCTACTACGGTGTTGCAGTGGTTCTAGATCGCAGGACACTTCGGGGTCACCCACTAGTCGCACGGCTCGACGCTGGATTGAGTCCAGAGGCGCAAGCTGGTATTTGGCAGAGCCATCCCACAGGTGCGAGCAGTACTCCAAGCAGGACCTGATCTGCGATTTATACAGAAGCAGCTTTTGGTCCGGCGTGAAGTACCGTCCCACCTTATTGAGTACGCCCAGCTTTTTAGAAGCCAGCTTGGCCTTCCCCTCGATATGGCGACGAAAGTTCAGGTCGTGCGACAGTTCGACTCCGAGGACCCCGAGGTGTTCGCTTAATTTCAGCGACGTGCCTTGGAATGAAGGAGCCGGTGTGAACGCCGCTCTCTTCGCACTGAACGCGCAATCTTGTGTCTTGGAAGCGTTGAACTCGACCAAATTACTACGGCCCCATTCGGAAATAGAGCCGAGTGTGTGTTCGAGCTCAGACACAAGTCTTCGCCTCTTCTCATCCACAACATCCCGACTGGCTGAAGGGTGACTGGTGTAGGATCCGTGTGTCGTACTGTCATCTGCATAACAATGTATGTTGCCCAGAGACAGCATATCATTGATATGCAGAAGAAACAGCGTGGGTGACAACACAGATCCTTGTGGTACGCCGGCGTTCACTGACTGGCGTCCGACGAGCAACCGTCCACTAGGACCTGAATGCTACGCCCATGTAGGAAGTCGGCGACCCAGTCACAGAGGCCAGAAGGAAGTCCGTAAGCCGGCAATTTGCCCAAGAGCGACTTGTGCCAAACCCGGTCAAGTGCCTTGGCAATATCAAGGCCAATTGCCAAAGATTCACCATGACCTTCAAGCGATTCCCCCCAAAGGTGAGTGACGTACGCTAGGAGATCACCAGCAGATCGTTTTGGCCGGAAGCCGTATTGCCGATCGCTGATGAGGTCATTCGTCTCTAGGTACTTCATGAGCTGCGCATTTATAATGCGCTCCATCACCTTACAGAGAAGGGAGGTAATCGCTATAGGTCGGTAGTTTGACGGGTTTGAGCGGTCACCCTTTTTGGGGACCGCTTGCACAAACGCAGATTTCCAGGCCGCCGGAACACGGCCATTGGAGTAGGAGAGACGGAATAGGCGCGTCAGCACTGGAGCCAGCTCGGGAGCACACCTTTATTCTTTAGTGACTCGAAAACGGCTGAATGGATTTTGATATGTCCATCGATTAATCTTACTTATTTAGTAAACGTATGCCGTCTGTTTGTAATATACCTACTCGTATTATGTATGACATATCTCAAGAACGGCATAAACTATTCGCTTGCAGTTTTTAGGGTTCCGTATCCGGTACGGGACCCTATTACTAAGCCTACGCCGTCTGTCTGTCTGTCTGTCTGTCCGTCCGTCCGTCCGTCTGTCTGTCTGTCCGAGGACTGTAGCTCTGGAACCGTAATAGGTGGCCCGTTGAAATTTTCACAGAATATGTGTTATTAACTTTATTATGGACGATATGACAACAAATAATAAATAAAAATAAGAAAAAGTAAAAAATTCACGAGGGTTCCCATAGAAGAAACCAAAAAGTGTATGCGCGCGCGCCATCTACCGAAAAATTATGAAGCATTTTAACTAATCATGACATTTAACTAATATGAAGCATTTCATAACACGCCATCTAGATGGCGTGAGTGGCGCTAGCCATGACATGGCGATACGGAACCCTCGGTGCGCGAGTTCGACTCGCACTTGGCCGGTTTTTTTCTATGACATGCGACAAGTCTCCGTCTGGTTATAGGCCTATATAGCATCACATCATTATTTATCTGAGTGGAGCAGTGGGGTCGGAAGCCCATCACCACCAGTCGGGAAAAAATTCTACCAATTTCTTTACCGCGAGCGCAGCGGTGTCGCGGTCACAGTAGCTATGTAGTTTGACATTAATTATGTGCATTATCTTCAGGTCATTAGCCAATAAATAAATACTCAGAAAGGTTTTCTTTTGCACTGTTTGCCTACATTAATGTTCTGGTCTCGTTCTTGGCTGTTAAATAAGTCATGCATTGTCATGTTATGTCAGCCCTTAACACCGGGTGAACTACGTGCCATGTCAGTGCTTCCCCCTTTTATCGTGCCGGCTACACTGAACTGGTCGGAAAACACAAACTATTTACATAGCCGTTTCGACCGACGTTTCATTCAGTGCGGTGGTATCCACCCGGGCGGGTTAAACCCTGCCACCAAGTAAGATTAGGAGGGAAGGGACCTACCAGTTTTACGAGGAATCCGAACCTCGGTCAGCCTCCAACGGTCAGCGGTCACCCATCCAAGTACTGACCGCACCCAGCGTTGCTTAACATTCAATAACGACAGTTGACTGTCTGCACCACTGAGCTATCGAGGCTGACAAACACGTGAAAAAAACTTAAAAAAAACCGGCCAAGTGAGAGTCGAACTCGCGCACCGAGGGTTCCGTATCGCCATGTCATGGTCAGCGCTACTGACGCCATCTATGGTGTGTTATGAAATGCTTCATATTAGTTAATATTCATTATTAGTTAAAATGCTTCATACTCTTTTCGGTAGATGGCGCGCATACTTACACTTTTTAATTTCTTTTATGGGAACCCGCGTGAGTTTTTTACTTTTTCTTATTTTTATTATTTGTTCTTATATCGGCCATAATAACACATATTCTGTGAAAAATTCAACGGTCTATTACGGTTCAACTTGGCGGCTCTGGCCAATGAATTTTAGTGAGGCACCACCTACATAATAGCATTTTAATAATGTTGTATTGCAGTTTTCATTTCGAGGACAGGACATGCCCAAAGTCTAGCAATAAATAAACATCCATGTTGATTTATTTTTCTTTGCCTTCAAGATAATTAAGTGAGGCGGCGGCGGCGCGGCGGCGCCTCACTTGCTTCACCTGGGGAACCGACACTCAGACATACAGATGAACAGACAGACAGACGGCGTAGGCTTAGTAATATGGTCCCGTACGACGGATACGGAACCCTAAAAACAAAAAAAAGTTTGTAATTAATAAAAGCTTGTAAAATAGTTCTCATGCCGCCGTAAGGAATAAATTGACTATTTTCTCAATGTTGTATTTATTTATTGAGATTTTTACGTTCCGAAGTAATTACTTTAATAATTACCTAATTACCATTTTATCTCGGACAGTCCGTGTGACAGATGAACGGACGGACGGATAGACACTTCGATTTTATAAAAGTTCCTAGCAGCATCAACGAGCCAGTTGGCGACGGATCCATACATACATAGGTACCACACACGCTGTATCCCGACAATCAGGGTAAGCAGACTAATCGGTGTTGTGTTGTGCTGCAAGAACTCTCCAAAATTGCAACACAACATCGACCACCACGTTTAGCAAAGTATTCGGACAAGATAACAATCGAGCAGCAAGTAAGGCACAAAGACCCACCCGCTGCACGACTCGGTGATAGGACCGTGCCAAGGCGAGATTTGGCAATCCTGTCGCCCTTTAGCACGGCATCTCGTCCTTATCCCCTAGTCGCCTTTTACGAAATGCTCTGGGAGATACAGAAGAAATAAGGCAGTAGAAATATACGGGTGTTTGATGACTATAGGTCATACATAAAGCAAACCAGGTACTCCTGAGCCTATTTGGAGCAAAAAAGTTACATGGCATTTTGCTCTACGGTGAACTTTTTTTTTTCATACAAAAATAAATAATTTTATCTAGTACTAGCTGAGCCCGCGGCTCCGCTCGCGTGAAATTCGTATTCCAAAGAAGAATGTAAGTAACTAAGGGCAAGGCCGAAGGCCGAGCTGCGTTCAGGTAATCGATAAACCTTCTTAAAGAAAGTAACTAACTAAGGGCGAGGCCGAACGCCGAGCTGCTTTCAGGTAAACGATAAACCTTTCTCAAATAAAGGAAGTAAGTAAGGGCGAGGCCGAAGGCCGAGCTGCGTTCAAGAAGACGATAAACCTTCTGGAAGAAAGGAAGGAACTAAGTGCGAGGCCGAAGGCCGAGCTGCGTTCAGGTAAACCAAAAACCCTCTTCCGCCTTCGGGCCTCGCCCTTAAAGACTTCCTTTCTTCGATAGAATATAATATCGTTTACTCAATCTATTTATTTCATAAAAATAAAAAAGTAATATTAATAACTAAAGAATTAAACCTACCTAACAAACATTAAAATAACTATCAAAACGGGCATTTTAAAATGTTCTTAGAGCACTTGCGGCATTACCCCGCTGGATGGCAAGGCTTACCCTTTGAATGAAGTACATAAGCCCTTGATGGCGGGACACCAGTTGCGTCAACCAGCTCAAGCCTCTTTTGGCTTCACTGCTCCACGGACCGAGGGTTTCAACCGCAAACGCAACAAATTCGAAATCTTGAATTATATTTCTATGTTTGCTGCGTTTGAGGCTCTCCGCCCCAGCCTCGGCCGCGCCAGCCGCTCTTGAAGATGTCCTAACGTGACTTGGAGCCAATGTGAGAACAAAAGTGGCGTCCCACATCAAAGAACTACCCTTAGTCCATAGCACTAAGGTGATAGCATCGGGCCTCTTGCCATCCAGCCGGGAATAACCGCGAGGTTCTAGGATGCACGGTATATTTGCCGTTAGATGCGTGGACTTTATAATAAAATTTAAATTAAATTAACTCAATCTTAATATTAATTAACTATATTCGAGATGGTTTAGCTTCTTCCTGAACGCAGCTCGGCCTTCGGCCTCGCCCTTAGTTACTTGCTTTCTTCGAGATGGTTTATCATTTGTCAGAACGTAGCTCGGCCTTCGGCCTCGCCTTAGTTACTTACTTTCTTCAAGATGGTTTAGCTTCTTCCTGAACGCAGCTCGGCCTTCGGCCTCGCCCTTAGTTACTTGCTTTCTTCGAGATGGTTTTTCAATTATCCGAACGTAGCTCGGCCTTCGGCTTCGCCTCAGTTACTTACTTTCTTCAAGATGGTTTAGCTTCTTCCTGAACGCAGCTCGGCCTGCGGCCTCGCCCATAGTTACTTACTTTCTTCGAGAAGGTTTATGGTCTTCCAGAATAGAGCTCGGCCTTCGGCCTCGCCCTTAGTTACTTACTTTCTTCAAGAATGTTTTTCTTCTTCCTGAACTCAGCTCCGCCTTCCGCCTCGCCCTTAGTTACTTTCATCGAGAAAGAATATCGTTTATGTGAGCGCAGATCCGCCTTCGGGCCCGCCTTTAGTTACTTACTTTCTTTTTTTTTAATACGAATTTCACGCGAGCGAAGCCGCGGGCAACAGATATATAAATTTTATTGCACCAATGACAGCGACATAACTTCGACTTTCAATTATTATTTTTATTTATCACACAATTTGTTACCGGCCAGCTCACGTCGAGATGACAGTTCTCCGTTGTCAACATGACATTTAAAATTGTTTTTTACCTTTACTGTGGATTACGTGATTTTTATTATATTTTTTAATTATTATGTTCATCCGGGATATACACTGTCACTATAAAAAGTTTCGTCAAATTCCGTTCAGTGGTTTTTGCGAGATGCGCGTACAAATAGACATTTTTGCATTTACGATTTTATGATATGTATAGAAAGAATAGATATGTATAGACTATTGTGTTCAAGTTATAAAAAAGAAAGAACTGTCATTTTCGTTGTATCTACTTATTTTTAAATTTCCATTGAATATTTTATTCAAATTGTATTTGCTGCCAGTTCTTCAAGATATAATTATGTACTTTGGACTACGTGATTTTAAACGCGCAATAATGTTTATAATTGTTAATTTTTTTTTATTTTTGTTATTTTTTTTTACGTATTATGTTAACCCGGCATATAAACTGCCACTATACAAAGTTTCGTCTAATTCCGTTCAGTGGTTTTTGCGTGATGCGCGTACAGACAAACAAACAAACAAACAAAAATTTTAAAAACTGTTCTAACATGTTCAGTATCTCATTTTAAGCCACCCTGGTTAGTTTTTTTCCGAATACATTCAATGTACAGACTTTCTTACCTCTACGATTTTATTATATGTATAGATTGTATGGAAAAAAAAGTCATCAAACTCTCTGTATACAGCATGTTAGTTCAGTTGTTTATATGAAATTCTAGCTTTACTGGCAGGTTAGCGGACAAGATGGCGGAACATCCGGCGGATGCGAAGCTGTACCCGAACTGCGACGCCAGCGTGTGGCTTCGCTCCTGCGAGGAGGAGGTCGCAGAGCCGATTGATGGCGCCGTCACAGGTAACCAGCTGCTACACACCTCCTGGGAGTGGAAACCTAGCAGTGAGGAAGCACTGACATTTTTTTTTATGGAAACTGACACGTTTAGCTTCATCACCTGTACTACTTCCGTGAATTCAGTCCATAACACCTTGGTGAGCTAGGTGCCACGTCAGTGCTTCCCTTCGGTCGTTCCGGCTACACTGAACTGAACGGAAAACACGAACTACTTATTTAAATAGCCGTTTCAACCGACCTTTCATTCGGTGCGGTGGCACCAACCCGGCCGGGATAAATCCCAGCCTCCAAAAGTCCAGCGGTCACCCATCTATCCACTGACCGCGCCCAGGTGTGCTCATGATCCGACCGACAGTCGACCGACCGCACCACTGAGCTACCAACGCTGACATATACATGCCACCTAGTTCGGCTGACATCGCGGATGTTGTAGGTGGTGTAGCCAACCGTGTCAGATTACATAAAAAAGTGGTCAAGTGCGAGTCGAGCTCGCGTACAGAGGGTTCCGTACCGTTTCCGTGAGAACTTGAAGACTACCTATATGAATATTAAGATACTTATATCGTACTAATCGTCCCTGTTGCGTAAGTGTTAAATGAATATTGGATGATGGCGATGCAATGTAGGTGAGATACCTGCGTGGATCGACGGCTCTCTGCTGCGCAACGGGCCCGGCTCCCTCAAGGTCGGCGACATGGAGTTCCAGCATCTCTTCGACAGTTCAGCTCTCATGCACAGGTTCGCACTTTATCATACTTCAACCAGATGAAAATTGTCATCAGACATGACGATTTTTTTTATTGCTTCCGAACTAGGTACGTGGCTTTACCCGAGGTCGAAGCCTCAGTCGCAGCCAATGTCACCACCAAGGAGGTGCCGGTCCGGCTTGGAGGCGGACTAACGTCGCTGGCGAAAAGCTTTTAACCCGCGATTTGAAGATCCGTGTATTGTAGGAGTGGGGAAAGATATTCCCCGGAAGCCCGTTTCACACCTTTGAATGTGGCACAAGAACGATTCAGAGAATCGTGCAATTCGAAGAACTCTTCTGTCCACTACAAAGGGGTGTTCCGCGAGAGTATGGCGGGTTTGGCGAAGGCGAACAGGAGGAGGAGGGATAAGGGAAGCAATTTCGTCAGAGCAGCGGCCATAGTAGTACCGATAAAACAAGGCTCAATGACCCAACGATACGTCTGTGCTTTAGAGGTTGAAGGTCCTTTGTGAGTACAGAGTCACCAATGAGGCGAATGGCTCGTCGCTGAATAGAATCCAAGGCTGAAAGAAAGTACTCAGGGGAACCCTCCCAAAGATGACTGCAATATTCCATCACCGGTCTTACTTGTGTGACGGTTGCAACGCAATTCAAGAGAATTCAGAAGCGGGTAGCAAAAATGCCTGAACCGAAATCGAAGATCCGAGCATCCCACTTTTTTTTTTTTATTGAAACTGACACGATTGGCTACATCACCTACAAAATCCGTGATGTCAGCCCATAACACCGGGTGAACTTGGTGCCACGTCAGTGCTTCCCTTCGGTCGTGCCGGCTACACTGAACTGGACGGAAAACACAAACTGTTTACATAGCCGTTTCGACCGACCTTTCATTCAGTGCGGTGGTACCAACCCGGGCGGGTTGAAAACGTGGCCGTAGACTACCGATATGAGCTGGAAGATGACTCTTTGAGTATTTTTAGGGTTCCGTATCCTTACGGAAGCCTATTATTTACTATATTTACTATATACAGACGAATTGGCAACCTCCACCTTTTTGGAAGTCGGTTGGAAACACGTTTCTTGTATGTCCGCCCTTAATTTTTTACTTTAAAATTTTTGTTTTTTTATTATTTATCGTCATATCCGCCATAATAAGACACAGCAGTGGCACAGACAGACAGACGGAGTAGGCTTAAGAATAGGCTTTAATTAAAAAAAAAAAAAAATATTGTAAGCTCGACCCGAGGCACCCATGAGGGTGTCTAATGTATGCGGGGGTTGCGAATGCCATGTCGGCCTGACAGGTTCACGCCCCTCTTGAAGGGCCCGAGACTGTATTTGGGGGGAAATATATGAGCAGGGAGAGCGTTCCAGAGTTTACCTGTTCTGTAAAGGAAAGATCTGCAGAATCGATTTGTAGGCATACTAAACCTTGGGCTGCACAGGTTCCGTATCCACGGCGGGCGGGTGACTTACCAGTGCCGCTTCCTCCGCTCTGAGACCTTCAAGAAAAACCGCGCCGCAAACCGCATCGTGGTCACCGAGTTCGGTACCGCCGCCGTGCCCGATCCCTGCCACTCCATCTTTGACAGGTATTTCTTTACCTCGGTCAATATATCTACTAAGTAACTCGTAATACTCGGAGTATCAACAATTAGGTACTGACAAAGGCTAAGTATGTACACCTGATTTTATTTTTACTGTTACTTTTGGTTTTATGTGGTCAGAATTAATAAGCTTAAATTATAGTTATTCTAGCTCTCACTCAAACTGTAGCTGTGTCTATTGTGTAGCTAGTAACAATGTATTGTCATCGAAGACGTTAAAAAAACCCTGCGAAGTTTCTTCCCGGCTAAAGAATTCCATTTTCTTCGTAAAATATGTTCAACTTTGAGATGCGGAATCCACTTCCTGAATGCGTATTCACAAAATCAACATGTAATAATTATGTATACGAAATGATTATATTTGTATATTGCAACGTACCTAATCGGTCAAATTCTGCGCCCTGGTAGATAAGGTCTGCTTAAGGAGGTCGAGAGACGAATTCAACTGGGTTGGGCTGCCTTCGGAAAGTGAAAATTCGCCTTGAGGTCTTCCGCACCTTCCGCAGAATTTAAAGACCTGACTGGTGCGTCCTCCCGGTAGTATGACTAGGTTTGCCATAATTTTTCAGGTCCAATGCCGGACGCCACTTTTTTATGGAAAACGCTACATGGCGCACACCGGACGCTCAGCTTTACTTGCTTTACGTATCGACATTATACACGACGATATTTATGTATAATAGTATACTACCCATCACCCTACCTCATCAGCGGGTCGCACAGTAGCGAAAATACTCCGAGCGGAGCCGAGGTCAAAAAGTAAAAAGTGGTAAATTCTGTCACGTAGAATGGGTACGAACGAGCCACATTGGTACGAGCCCTAAGTCCGCCTTTGAGCATTATGTAATCCTTGTAACCCTTCCATTGCCCCTTACTAGGTGGTAGGCTAAAATTGTAGCCGACTGGGTTGGTACCACCGTACTGGATGTAAGATGGCCGCATAGCAGCCTCGGCTGTGTTCTCCTCTAGCCCAGTATAGCCAGCAATCCAGGGAAGTCTCCGGTATGGCACCTACCTTCTCGGAGGTGATATTGGCTGGTCGGAGCATGCGCTTTGGCCCCTTCGAATCAGCCACCCATACCGGATTATATAAAAAAAATTTAAACGTTCCAATTTGCTTATTACTTTTTTTTTATTTTTTATGGAAACTGACACGGTAGGCTACATCACCTACAACATCCGTGATGTCAGCCCATAACACCGGGTGAACTAGGTGCTATGTCAGTGCTTCCCTTCATTTCGCGCCGGCTACACTGAACTGGACGGAAAACACGAACTATTTACATAGCCGTTTCGACCGACGTTTCGCTCAGTGCGGTGGTATCAACCCGGCCGGGATAAACCCTACCACCCAGTGAGGTAAGAAGGGAAGGGACCTACAGTTTAACGTGGAATCCGAACCACGGTCAGCCTCCAACGGTCGGGCGGTCACCCATCCAATAACTATTTTTATTAGAAAAATGCAAAGCGAAAATCATTGGAAAAAATACATCCCGGCCAGGATTCGAACCTGGGTCTTTGGCTTGAGCCGCCAACGCGATAACCAACTACGCCACCGGACCGTTACGTATTATCTCCAAATTTTCAATCTATTGCACCTTCATGATGTCGCATAATTTTTTTGCGAACAGTCAACTTGCACGGTTCAATATTGAACCTTATGCTGTCGTCACCAAAGTCGTATTTGGCATCGGACACTAGAAGTTAACGTGAGGTTTTTAATAGTATTCTATGTTTATATGTTAGTACTAGGCACGTACTCGCTTTATATATATTTTTGTTCGCAAAAATTATGCGACATCATGAAGGTGCAATAGGTTGAAAATTTGGAGATAATACGTAACGGTCCGGTGGCGTAGTTGGTTATCGCGTTGGCGGCTCAAGCCAAAGACCCAGGTTCGAATCCTGGCCGGGATGTATTTTTTCCAATGATTTTCGCTCTGCATTTTTCTAATAAAAATATATATAAAGCGAGTACGTGCCTAGTACTAACATATAAACATAGAATACCATCCAATAACTGACCGCACCACTGAGCTGCCGAGGCTGACGATCCCTTAGTCGACTTTTACGACATGCGACGGGGAGAGATGCAGTGGGGCTATTCTTTTTAAGTACCGACCCCACACGGTACGAGCCCATCCCTTTACTTGGAGAAATAAAGCATTTTCGATATTTCTATCAACTTGTTACAAATCGCCATATTGCGCGTTCGTTGGTACTGCATACCTGGATACTACTTCAAATGAAGCCAGCTGAATAGCGTTGATCTAGCTAGCGAGATGGATGACTCGAAATTACTTGAGCGCAGGAAACCGATGGCTCTGAGCGGTTTTAATAATTATCGGACCGTTTAATGAGGAAGGTCATTGTGATCAAAGTTCATCATCTCCTGTAATATCATCCAATCAAGTGATCAAGTAATCAAGTAATCTGATCGTTCATTTATTAGGCAGATAGACATTTTTATATCCTGTTAACACAGAAAGGTCACTACTGGTGGCCTGCCAAGTTGGTAGGGGTATACATTTCTATTACTATTTGGATTTTTTTTTGTCATTTCAGCTATTTCTTAATTCTCGTTTCTCTTTGTTAAATTAAGTATCTATTTGTGACGTTGTGCTGGGCTGTAGTTAGGAGATATTTATTTTTACTTTTACTTTACTTTTACCTTATTTTACCTTACTTTTACTTTACGTTTACTTTACCTTTTGCTTTACTTTTACTTTACTTTTGATCTACTTTTGCTCTACTTTTATTCTACTTTTACTCTACTTTTACTCTACTTTCACTCTACTTTTATTCTACCTTTGCTCTACTTTTACTTTACTTTTACTTTACTTTTGTAACTTACACCTACTACATGATCATCCTTACAGATTTATTATTAGGGTTCCGTATCCGTCGTACGGGACCCTATTACTGAGCTTACGCCGCCGTCTTTCTGTCTGTCTGTCTGTCCGAGGGCTGTATCTCTTGAACCGTAATAGGTAGCCCGTTGCAATTTTCACAGAATACCTATGTGTTATTTATTATGGCCGATATAACAACAAATAATAAAAATAAGAAAAAGTAAAAAATTAATGGGGGTCTAATTCCCCAAATACACCAGTCCGGTGACACCCCGGTGATCCTGGCAAAAGTAGAAGAAAATATAAGAGTTGACTGGATGCGTTGATTGATGGTGTGATGTTTGCAGGTTCTCGTCGCTCTTCAAGCCCGGTGATGGCATGTCGGACAACGCTATGATCTCGCTATACCCCTTCGGGGATGAGATCTACGCATTCACCGAGTCTCCCATTATACACAGGTCGGTATTCTTTTGTGTTATTCGTAAAGCTAGAGGCTAGAGCGCACTGAGCGTATTTTTTTATTCGTAGGTATACCAGTCGGCATATAACTTGGACCAGTTTGCGCAAGTACGGAAGTGTATTTGGGAGCGAACGGCGCGCGCGCGCGGTGCGGAGGGCGGCGCGGGCGACTGGCCAACCAATCATGCGGTCTGCAGGCGCTCTCCCCGCCGTCGCATCCCGCGCCCTCCACCAAAGATACCCTAAAATCGGCTACTGCACTGTGGTGCAAGTTATGTGCCGTCTGGTATAGCTTACGTCGCGTCGCGTTGCGCGCATACATTGCGCTACACACAGATGTCTACTGCGTGCCACACCACCGCACCGATCGCAAATTACGCCGTTACGTCGAAGCCCAAATGCGCAATGTACACGCGTATCGTCAAACGCAAGTTACGTCGGTACGGGGCGCTAAATACGCTCAGTGCGGCGCTAGCCTAAGCATTAAAAATTTTTGGCCCTTTTATTGTTTGTAGACAGATACTTTGTTTTCACACTCTCTCACTGCTTATTATATTATCTAACTCATATTTCTTAACTAATCCTGACGACGAGAATGTGTTGACAGGTGACTACTTATAGTTAAGTTAAATCACGAGCGTAGAAAAGACAAAACTGCTGGGGTTCAATATTGATGCTGCTCTTACGTGGAAGCAGCACGTCGATGAGCTGTGCGGGAGGATGGCGAGTGGTATATATGCAATGAAGAAACTTAAACCACTTATATCTGAAGAAGCATTAAAACAGACCTACTTTGCATATGTTCACTCCCTCCTGTCATACGGCATCATCCTGTGGGGAAATTCCACCGACAGCGAACGTGTACTTGTTATGCAAAAAAGAGCAATAAGGGTCATGGCTAACACTGACAGAACTATACATCGTGTAGAAAATATTTCAGGGATCTAAAAATTATGACCTCTGTTTCTTTATATGTTCGTGAAATAATCATGTATGTAAGACAGAATATTGAAACATTTGAAGTAAATGAAACAGCATACTCTACAAGGAACACGGGTCGCCTACGACCAGTTCCGCATCGGTTGGCAATGGCGGAAAAGCTGCCTAGGGCGTCCTGATAGGTCCAAAGTTGTATGCGATTCTACCTGAGAACCTAAGAAGGGAAATAGATGACAACAAATTCCGCACCCGTCTGAACAATATGTTACATGAAAAATGCTTATATAAGCTATGCGAATTTATAAAGTGAATTGATAATGTATTTAAATACATAATAAATAATGTAACGAATAGGTACACAATTTGTATCCTAAGTAAGTGTTTTAGTTACTTACAAGTATGTATTGACGTGCCTCATGGAGTGTACGTGCACTGTATATTTTCAGCTCTGTATTGGTGTGCTCTATGATTTGCTAATAAATATCTTTTCTTTGTCTTAACTGGAGTACCTAATCCTAACGACGAGAATGTGTTGACAGGTGACTATTAGTTAACTGGAGTATCTAATCCTGACGACGAAAATGTGTTGACAGGTGACTATATAGTTAACTGGAGTACCTAATCCTAAAGACGAGAATGTGTTGACAGGTGACTATTAGTTAACTGGAGTATCTAATCCTTACGACGAAAATGTGTTGACAGGTGACTATATAGTTAACTGAAGTACCTAATCCTAACGACGAGAATGTGTTGACAGGTGACTATTAGTTAACTGGAGGATGTAATCCTGACGACGAAAATGTGTTGACAGGTGACTATATAGTTAACTGGAGTACCTAATCCTAACGACGAGAATGTGTTGACAGGTGACTATTAGTTAACTGGAGTATCTAATCCTGACGACGAAAATGTGTTGACAGGTGACTATATAGTTAACTGGAGTACCTATCTAATCCTGATGACGAGAATGTGTTGACAGGTGACTATATAGTTAACTGGAGTATCGAATTCTGACGACGACGAGAATGTGTTGACAGGGGACTATATAGTTAACTGGAGTATCGAATCCTGACGACGACGAGAATGTGTTGACAGGGGACTATATAGTTAACTGGAGTACCTATCTAATCCTGATGACGAGAATGTGTTGACAGGTGACTATATAGTTAACTGGAGTACCTATCTAATCCTGATGACGAGAATGTGTTGACAGGTGACTATATAGTTAACTGGAGTATCGAATCCTGACGACGACGAGAATGTGTTGACAGGGGACTATATAGTTAACTGGAGTATCGAATCCTGACGACGACGAGAATGTGTTGACAGGGGACTATATAGTTAACTGGAGTACCTATCTAATCCTGACGACGAGAATGTGTTGACAGGTGACTGTAGTTAACTGGAGGCAAGCGTAAATAATCCTGACGACGAGATTGTGTTGACAGGATAGATCCAGTGACGCTGGACACGTGCGAGCGGAAGAACATGTCGGATCATGTGGCGATCGTGAACCACACTTCTCATCCTCATGTTGCATCCAATGGTAAGTTACTCGTGCACATTTTCTCTAAGAATCGATCTAGACTATATAAACAACACACTGGTGTGGCTAATTCAGAGCGGCCATAATTAGTAATAGGTATACTTAACTGTACTGTCAAAGTGTATGATAAAGACATTTAAATGTTGATTTTTTTTTACCGCTCGACTGTTGGAGGTTGACGTCTATAAACAAAAACGTAAATCAATTAAAATGATAGAAAAGAAAGTTGTTGGAGGCTGACCGTGCTTCGGATTCTATGTTAAACTGTAGGTCCCTTCCCTTCTTACCTTACTAGGTGATAGGGTTTATCCTGACCGGGTTGGTAACACCGCACTGAGCGAAACGGCTATGTAAATAGTTCGTGTTTTCAGTCCAGTTCAGTGTAGCCGACATGAAATGAAGGGAAGCACTGACATGGCACCTAGCTCACCCGGTCTTATGGGCTGCATCGCGGTTGTTGTAGGTGATGTAGCCAACCGTGTCAGTTTCCGTAATAAAAAAAAACCTGTGTTTGCCGGAGCAACCGCGTCCGTAATGGAAGTCCTGGATGAAATACGGTCTTCACCGTTTCATTTAACAATTAATTGTAGTTTGTTTGATGGTTTTCCAGGCGACGTATACAACATCGGCATATCCCTAGCGAAGGGGCGGGTGCAGTACGCAGTAGTTCGCTTCCCGTTCGCGGAGAAAGGCGACATGTTTGCCAGCGCTAAGATTGTGGCCAATATCAAAACAAGATGGCCGCTACACCCATCCTACATGCATTCGTTTGGTAAGACTTCCACTGTTCCCCGCCTGCGTCCGAATGTCCATGGGCGTCGCTAGACACCTTATGGGTGACTCGGCGCCACATGTCGCGCTTAGTATAAAAAAAAAAACAAACTTGCGCCCACGAACCCTAGCGAAAAAACATAAAACAATAACCCATATTTAACTGTATGTTAAGTTATGTAATATTTTGTCCTTATGGCAACTGCAGTAAAGTTCAATTTAACATAATTGAAAAATATCACACTACAAATCAACGTACTTATTATAGGTAGGTATTATAAATGTATACCACAGAATAGTTGCGGAAAAATAATGAGGTTTGTTCAGACTTCAGAGGTGCTTGCTTTAATTGCATAGGTGACTTTATGTGTCAGTATTCGGCCCAGTAGCCGATTTACTAATTCATCTGAATTTTAAATGAAATCTATACACAAATACACAACAATTTACACAAGAATTTTACCACCACAATAATTTTAATTTTAAATACGTAAGAAATAGACAAAGTACTAAAACACCTTACCTATATTCGGCTCCAAATTTCAAATTTCGGCCAAGTGACCAGTTTTCGGCCGTACTTTAGTAAAGTTACATTGTTTCGCAATTTATTAAGAATACGGAATAGATATATTTAAATACTATTTATTTCTAAGATATTACCTATAAGACAAAAAACCTGAATCATTGTATTATAATATAAACGTCGATGTCTGTATAGAATGGACTTCGAGTGAAAGTCAAATCTCTTATGTTTTTGACCGAATTATTGTTTTATTTACTCGACTATGATAAGAATAAAACAATTCACCCGAAAAGCCGACAAACTGGACAGTGACCTTTCTCAAGGCTATTTTCTCGGTCAAAGTTTGCGTTTTCATGGCCGTTCAGAAGTAATTGCCTTAATGGAATACTTAACTTCGTTGGGCAAAGAGCTCTTAAGTGATTGCTTGGCTACATCGAGATATGAGAAAAACACAGCCGTCTTAGACCATGCAGGGGCCCTTGGGCACATTTGGGGACCCATTTAGAAAGTAAACAACCGGCCAAGTGCGACTCGAACTCGCGCACCGAGAGTCCCGTTAGTCCCGTATCGCCATGTCATCATCGATGCATGTCATGGTCAACGCCACTCACGCCATCTATGGCGTGTTATTAAATACTTCATATTAGTTAAAATTCGTGATTTAAGTTAAAATGCTTCATACTGTTTTCGGTAGATACACTTTTAAATTCCTTGTATGGTGACCCCGTGATTTTTTTACTTTTTCTAATTTTTTTTATTTGTTGTTATATCGGCCATAATAAATAACACACATTCTGTGAAAATTTCAACGGGCTACATATTACGGTTCAATAGATACAGCTCTCGGACAGACGGACAAACAGACAGACAGACAGACAGACGGCGTAGGCTTAGTAATAGGGTCCCGTACGACGGATACGGATTATTGTTGGGGGATATATTTTTTATTTTATATGTAATCCGGTATGGGTGGCTGAGTCAGACGGGCCAAAGCACATGCTCTGACCAGCCAATATCACCTCCGAGAAGGTAGATACCGCACCCGAGACTTCTCTGGATTGCTGGCTATACTGGACTAGAGGAGAACACAAGCAAGGCTGCTATGCGGCCATCTTACATCCAGTACGGTGGTAGCAAAGCAACCCAGTCTGCTACAATTTGAGCCTACCACCTAGTAAGGGGCAAGGGAAGGGATTGGTTGGGGGCTTTGAGGGTAAACGCGTTCAGGTTCGTGAATAAGTAAGTCCAATTCGACCGCTGACCCCGTGGCTGACCCTAATGATAACGTTGCTTGTTCGGCAGGTATAACGGAGAATTACTTCGTGATAGTAGAGCAACCGCTGACCGTGTCGCTGTACCAGATGGTGAAGAGCCAACTAAAGAATGCTCCGCTGAAAAGCTGCTTCCGTTGGTTCGCGGAGTATGGGGTGAGTTGGTCCTTCCTTCTTTACCGAGTATTGTAGACCGTCAATGCGTTTTTTTTTATGTAATCCGGTATGGGTGGCTGAGTTGGAGGGGCCAAAGCACATGCTCCGACCAGCCAAATATCACCTCCGAGAAGATAAGTGCCATATCGGAAACTTCCCTGGATTGCTGTCTATACTGAACCAGTAAATAAAATATATAAAATCAGAGCTGCATTTACTTAGCGGTTCCCCGACTCCTTTAAGTAAACGGAAATTATTTTTGAGTTTTTAACGGTCGAGGGTTTTTAGGGTTATATTTCGATCTAAATATCTAAAAAAGTAGACATTATTACTTATTCAAAAAAATATATGTTATTGATAGACCCTTTATAAAGAAGAATCGGTAGTTTGACATTTAAATTTCAATTATTAATGTACTAAAAATATTTTTTTTCTAGGCTCCTTTTTGGAGACATTAAAACAATTATCTCGAAAACCATTTGAGTAATTATATTCTTTATTTTTTCTAAGAATAGATATGTTTAATACTGAATGAATTTTTACTAATATGAAAAATTTCATAATCGCGCTGACCATGACATGGCGATACGGAACCCTCGGTGCGCGAGTTCGACTTGCACTTGGCCGGTTTTTTTTTCTCATCTTACTAGCAGGCGGCCGCACGGCCCTAAAACAGCTTCACTTCAATAAAATATGTACAGAGTGGGGCCGGTACTTTAAAAGAATAGCCCCACTGCATCTCTCCCCGTGTATGTCGTAAAAGGCGACTAAGGGATATGACACCCTTCTTATATTACTAGGTGGTAGGGTTTAACCCGCCCGGGTTGGTACCACCGCACTGAATAAAAGGTCGGTCGAAACGACTATGTAAATAGTTTGTGTTTTCCGTTCAGTTCAGTGTAGCCGGCACGACCGAAGGGAAGCACTGACGTGGCACCAAGTTCACCCGGTGTTATGGGCTGACATCACGGATGTTTTAGGTGATGTAGCCAACCGTGTCAGTTTCCATGAAATAAAAATCGTCACTGTGCACTGTGCGCAGACGCAGATAGTGCTCGCGCGCCGGAGCGACGGTGCGGAGGTGCGCCGCTACCAGACCGACGCGCTGTTCTTTCTGCACATCATCAACCAGTACGAGGACGAGGGCCGCGTGGTGCTCGACCTGTGCGGCTACAGGGATCCCAGTATGCTCGACGCCATGTACGTTCAGTCTATGAAGGTTGGTCTCTTGCTCATTTTAGGGTTTCCGTAGCAGGCACCGGAGTTGACGGGGAGGGACCCTTATAATTTTTTTGTTTTACGTAATCCGGTATGGGTTGTTGAGTCGGAGGGGCCAAAGCACATGCTCCGACCGATTTAGGGATAAACCCTACCACCTATAAAGGTAAGAAGGGAAGGGATCTACAGTTTCACCCAATCCATTGAAAGTCAAGCAAGTTCATTGATTGTGTTTGTGTGTGTACACCACCGCTTTGCTTTCTTCTTCTTTTTAATTCTGGCGATTAACCGATTTATCTTCGGCTTATTACGCCAATGACAAGTCTTGAAAGATCCACGGTAATAAATAAGTATCTACTAGGTACTTCACGCACATAGAAAACAAGTACCGTGTGGGGCCGGTACTTTAAAAGATAGCCCCACTGCATCTCTCCCCGTGTATGTCGTAAAAGGCGACTAAGGGATATGACTCCCTTCTTATATCACTAGGTGGTAGGGTTTAACCCGCCCGGGTTGGTACCACCGCACTGAATGAAAGGTCGGTCGAAACGGCTATGTAAATAGTTTGTGTTTTCCGTCCAGTTCAGTGTAGCCGGCACGACCGAAGGAAAGCACTGACGTGGCACCAAATTCACCCGGTGTTATGGGCTGACATCACGGATGTTGTAGGTGATGTAGCCAACCGTGTCAGTTTCCATAAAAAAAAAATATTAATAAATAATTTTGACTATATATATAATGAATAATTTGCACTCAGATGAAGGAGAAAATTAAAAGGGAAAATATACATACTTTTATATTCACTACAGACGATGCAGAGCAACGCGCAGTACGCGGATTGGTTCCGCGGCCGGCCGCTGCGTCTAGAGCTGCCGCTGGGGGCGCCAGCGTCGCGGGTCACGTGCGTCGCGCCTGCGCCCCTCGCCGCGCTCGGCTGCGAGACACCGCGCATCAACTACGACCTATGCAATGGTGTGAATTCGTTCCAATTGTTTAAAATTAACTTCAGAAAAGTGGAAAAGTTCTCAAAGTCGAACTTTTCGACGAAATAAGTTAACAGATCGGCAGTGGTGTAATTTTTTTAATGGAAGCATGTGGCTCGACCCACTCATAAGGTGTCTTAACGACGCTCGTCGATCGGTGAGTTTCTAACAGGTGAGGATAGATAGATAGATAGAAAATTCTTTATTGCTCCAGTAATCATTAAACAGTAACAAATACTATTAATATTTTTTTGGTTTTTGACAATTGTATTTTTTTAAAACAATATTAACTCTTGACTAGGTACCATTAGTACCTCAACTTTATTAACCAATTGACAACTTGATACTTCAAGTATCTTAAATATTCATATATTTTTATTTTTTTATTTTTGACAATACAATTATACTACATTGTAGTTTAATATACTAACATAGTTATGTTGATACAAATTACGTATCAAAGTTTGACAAAGGCTCTTTACACCTGATTCACTTAATTAATAAGTCTTTGTAGTCAGAACTCTCAGCAAAATTGTTAATCTTGCTCTCAAGCTGTGTTTTAGATAGACTATGGGCGGTGTTATTATGTGGCTAGTCACTAAATTCTTGTAAAAATATGTTTAAAAAATACCCTGCGAAGTTTCTTGTCGGTTCTTCTTCGCGGGTGTAATCGAACCGGATAGAACAAATTGTGACAAGTTCGAGAGCAGTCTAACTGCCATATGAATGATCAATAAACAATACAATACAATACATTGGAAAATTTAGATAAGGTGCAAAGGCGGACTTATCCCTTACAGAGATTTCTTACAGTCAACATTTTAGAGGATAGGTACTTGATAAGAGAGATTAAACTGGTATACGAATAATGACGCCTTTTTGAACCTAAGTGGCAACGAGGTATTATGTTTTACTAGAGCCATCGCTATGAAGAGAGATACAGAGAAACGGCGTCCCATCGGGCGCGAGATGCGCGCAGGCGGTGGCGACTGGCGCGTGCGACAAGTTCGGCCGCTCGCGATCGACTAGTTTCGATGTGCCCCAATTCGTAAATTGTGCCTCAACTCGGCGGAGCAATGCCCGTTGCCCGAGTAAGAGCTCTAGTAAAACATAATACTTCATTGCTGAGTGGATGTAAATATGATTGTCCAATGCCACCTGTGAACTTCGTTGACAGACAGAAGGTATAAATTTGATATTTTTCACTTGAATCTAATTTTTGGTCGGGCTTTAGAAAGTGACAATTCGGTTGTAGAGCGTCTTCCCTGTCGCACAGAGCGTGCGAGTTAGTGCGACAGGGACGACGCTCTACAACCGGATTGTCTCTTTCTAAAGCCCGATGTGCATTATTTACTGCTGCGTCTGTACAAATATGTATTGTAATTCCCGCTGCGTAGGTCGCCCGTACAGATATTTCTACGCCATCAGCTCGGACGTGGACGCACCTAACCCTGGGATGGTGAGTATTAGTATTTATTAAACCCAATAGTTTACCATATTCTGTATTGTCAATAGTTTGCCATATTCTGTTTTAATTACCTACTGCATTTGTCAATAGTTTGCCATATTCTGTTTTAATTACCTACTACTGCATTTGTCAATACTTTGCCATATTCTGTTTTAATTACCTACTACTGCATTCGTCAATAGTTTGCCATATTCTGTTTTAATTACCTACTGCATTCGTCAATAGTTTGCCATATTCTGTTTTAATTACCTACTACTGCATTTGTCAATACTTTGCCATATTCTGTTTTAATTACCTACTACTGCATTCGTCAATAGTTTGCCATATTCTGTTTTAATTACCTACAGCATTCGTCAATAGTTTGCCATATTCTGTTTTAATTACCTACTGCATTTGTCAATAGTTTACTAAACCAAATTATTACAAGTTCAAATTACATCTCTTAAAAAGCTTGAAATAAAAGTTGAATTACAAATAAAAAAAAAAACAAAAACCCTTAAAAATAAACTCGGTTCCACGACGCCTTTAATTAACTACGCTGAAATAATATTTTACTTTTTAAGGTTGTTGATTTGTCGGGAGTTTTTAAAATTTGTAATTTAACTTTTTTTTTAACTAAATCGTTATTTTTTATTGTTGATTTTACGTTATGGTCAATGACTTTACCTACTTGAAATGTTCGTATGTTCCAGATAATAAAAGTAGACACTGCTACACGGACGGAGACCACGTGGTGCGAGATGAACTGCTATCCCAGCGAGGCTGTCTTCCTGCCGAGCCCCAACGCACAGGTACACTAATTACTTACTTTCACTGTAAACGCTAGTGCCACCAGGTTAACGAACCCTAAACGCTAGTGCCACCAGGTTAACGAACGCCAAACGCTAGTGCCACCAGGTTAACGAACCCCAAACGCTAGTGCCACCAGGTTAACGAATCCCAAACGCTAGTGCCACCAGGTTAACGAACCCCAAACGCTAGTGTCACAAGGTTACTGAACCCCAAACGCTAGTGCCACCGTGTTAACGATCCCCAAACGCTAGTGCCACCAGGTTAACGAAACCCAAACGCTAGTGCCACCAGGTTAACGAACCCCAAACGCTAGTGCCACCAGGTTAACGAACCCCAAACGCTAGTGCCACCAGGTTAACGAACCCTAAACGCAAGTGCCATCAGGTTATCGAACCCCAAACGCTAGTGCCACAAGGTTACTGAACCCCAAACGCTAGTGCCACCATGTTAACGATCCCCAAAAGCTAGTGCCACCAGGTTAACGAACCCTAAACGCTAGTGCCACCAGGTTAACGAACCCCAAACGCTAGTGCCACCAGTTTAACAACCCCAAACGCTAGTGCAAACTGGTTTAGGAACCCTAAACGCAAGTGCCATCAGGTTACCGAACCCCAAACGCTAGTGCCACCAGGTTAACGAACCCCAAACGTTAGTGCCACCAGGTTAACGAACCTCAAACGCTAGTGCCACCAGGTTAACGAACCCCAAACGTTAGTCCCACCAGGTTACCGAACTCCATACGCTAGTGCCACCAGGTTAACGAACCCCAAACGTTAGTCCCACCAGGTTAACAAACCCCAAACGCTAGTGTCATCAGGTTAACGAACCCCAAACGCTAGTGCCACCAGGTTAACGAACCCCAAACGCTAGTATCATCAGGTTACCGAACCAGAGGCGAGTGCCATCATGTTACCGAATCGCCAAACGCTATTGTCAACAGGTTAGCAACAACTTTTTGTACAGACGGAGGACGACGGTGTGCTGCTGAGCGCGCTGGTGTGGGGCTCCGGCGACACGCACCGCGTGGGTCTGCTCGTGCTGGACGCTCGCAGCATGGCGGAGCTGGGCCGTGCAGTATTCGTCACGCCTTCACCGGCTCCCAAGTGTCTGCACGGCTGGTTTCTGCGATCTTAACTCATAGGCGTATATACCTAGGCGTAATACAGATAGATTTTTTTTATACCTGCAGCAACACTTTTTTTTATGGAAACTGACATGGTTGGCTACCTCATCTACAACATCCGTGATGTCAGCCCATAACACCGGGTGAACTTGGTGCCACGTCAGTGCCTCTCTTCGGTCGTGCCGGCTACACACTGAACTGCACGCAAAACACGAACTATTTACATAGCCGTTTCGACCGACGTTTCATTCAGTGCGGTGGTACCAACCGGGCGGGATAAACCCTACCACTTAGTAAGGTAAGAAGGGAAGGGACCTACAGTTTTACGTGGAATCCTAACCACGGTCAGCCTCCAACAGTCAAGCGGTCACCCATCCAAGTACTGACCGGCCCAGCATTGCTTAACCATCAATAGCGACAGTCGACTGTCTGCACCACTGAGCTATCGAGGCTGCTTTGGGGAGTGCTCCTGTATATCAAACTGAAAATACATATTTTGCAACGAAATTCGAATTAAATGTCCACAGAACAGCGTTCGGCGGCCGTCTTGTCCCAGCCGTCGCCTTACTCTGTGATTATGTCGCACGCACAATGCTTGTTCCTAATTTTACAAAGGTTAATAAAACTAAAAAGTATTTTGGGCAGTATTCGTCACTTTTAATTTTAATATAATATAAATAAGTTCATAAAACATATAAGTTACAATTTATAATAAACACATTAGCATGTAAATAGTGCAAGAAAAATAAAATTGTTTTATTTTCGCCACATTTACTATGAATTTTAAAATAAATTCTTTTCTTCGATAAGGTGAAAATTTGTAGATTTTAATTTACACAGTCTTAAACAAGAGCTAATATTCAGCTATGTTAGGAATGGAGGACAGTTTAAGTTATTCAAACCCAAATACAAAATTGTATACCAATCAAGTAATTCTAGCATACATTCATATCGATCGGCCAAGAGATTAATACATTTTAAAATAAAATTTATTCTGTGAAAACCACACAACCCTTGTGATGCATTGCATTCATAAATTCTCAATAAAAATTAAAATTAACAAACATTAAGTAAACATTTTCAATATATGTTCCTAAACACATAGTATGTACATATAACATTATATATTTAATTGGATATTAAATAATAAATACATAGACGACTTTAATCTCATATTAATTAATGAAATTAATTTTATATTTTACAAAATGCTTGCATAAAACAATACATGTTTAAATATTGATTGGATTGAAGAAGTATCACGCAGTTCTTAAAATAATTTTCTAACATAATTCTGCTGAATAACAATTTATTTACCTGCAACACCGTTAAAATTTTAAATCTTTTTTACAAAGAATGCAGCACATGTAAAAAAAACTGGCCAAGTGCGAGTCGAACTCGCTCACCGCGGGTTCCGTATCGCCATGTCACGGTCAGCGCCACTCACGCCATCTATTAGTTAAAATGCTTCATACAATTTTCGGTAGATGGCGCGCATACACTTTGTAGTTTCTTGTATGGGGACACCCGTGAAGTTTTTACTTTTTATTATTTGTTGTTATATATGTAATAAATAACACATATTCTGTGAAAATTTCAATGGGCTACCTATTCAAGAGATACAGCCCTCAGACAGACAGACGGACGGACAGACAGACAGACAGACGGCGTAGGCTTAGTAATAGGGTTCCGTACGATGGATACGTAACCCTAAAAATAGGAATGTATTGCAAAAATTTGAGGGCAATCAAATTTATTAAAATTAGAAAATATATTTTTATATTTCAATTAAAATGCTATTACACTTTATTGTGCAGCGATGTAAGCAAATGGCAATATAGGCAAATTTAATTATTTTTAAAAGCTATAAAAAAATCTTATCTTCAGTACAAATTTGTTTGCCTATATGCCGGTATCGTGGACCGACTCAATTTGATTTTTTAGCATAGGCACATTTGTAAACCATTGGCGAGACCAAGTGAGAGGGATTTAGTAATCGTGTTGAACTTCCTGGAGCGTTCTCTATCCCTTAGGGACTCTGAGCCCTAAGGGATGAAGAAGATGAGTACTATGGGGCTGATATTAACAAATTATTGTTAAAAGCCCTAAAAATAAACTAAATTAAAAAAAAAAACCTTAGCTGACACGGTGATGAATGTAAACAGATACTTTCGCGCTGCTTTCTGTCAAATTAATTACAGAAACTACTACCTACTAAAATACTACTTACACTAAAATGTATAAAATCTAATTATTTTTATTTAATTTTGAGATTTTTGCATACAATCTGGAATGTCACAAGTCCTATTAGGTAACATAATGTGACTCGAGATGAAATTAGTTGAACGTGCAGTTCGCTTGAGCCTAGCGGACACAACATAGTGGTCTTTGCAAGTAAATATTGCATATGCACATACATACCACATGCTCCCACAATCGGGGTAAGCATAGTAATCGGTGTTGTGCTGCAAGGACTCTGGCAAATTGCAGCACAACACCGACCACCACGTTTCGCAAAGTATCCGGACAAGATAACTATGAAGCCGCAAGTAAGGCGCGTAGTCCCACCTTCCGCGCGACTCGGTTGGAGGTGTGAGGTGGGTAGCCTGTCGCCTTTTAGTACGGAATCTTGTCACAATCCCTTAAAAAGTGTAAATCGCCTTTTACAAGCACGGGGAGAGATGCAGTGGGGCTTGAATTATTCCAGCCCGCATGATATTGAAAGCATGTCACCATACCAGCTCGCGCCTTTGGACTCGATCCATCGTTGAGCCATTCAACTAGTGGGCGACCCCGAGGTATCCCGCGATCTAGAACCACTGCAACTCCATAGGGATGTCGGCGCCCTAAGTGTGTTCCAAGAATGTTAGAAGACGTAGGGCCGTCGGACAATCCCCGCGCCTGCGTACCATGATATTAGTAAAAATGTACCAATAACATTCGTCGGTCGCCCGCTGGCCACATAGCGTCAACCTTCCCCCACCCGATACCACCCAATCAGAGCGCGCGCCGTCCCCTCCGCTACCCGCGGAGCTCTGCGACGCTGGTTCTCATACAAGCATTGGACAGTCCGACGTCCCTACCTCTTCTAACGTTCTTGGTGTGTCCTCCATTACTTTAGTTATTTTTCTGCCTTATCTAACCATGCTCTATCTATGCTCTTCTTTGTGGGTGTAATCGAACCGGATTGTAAAAAGAAAGCGGGACAAATTCAAGCGTAGTTTAACAAATGATGAATAAAGAATAGGCAGTAAACATTGCTGAGCTGTTTATTAGTTTTTTTTAAATATTTTAATTGAATCTGTGATGTTGTAAAATCACACCATCATTTATAGGGACGGAGTAGTAAAGTGAAAAAGTAATCGAAATTTGAGAATCGATTTGCTTTAATTTATATTATAAAAATTACCCTTCAAACTGTACATATTCCGTGCATCCAGGAAACTTGCGGCTATTCCCGGCGGGATGGCAAGAGGCCTGACGGCATATCTCTGGTTCCGTGGGCTGAGGGTAAGTCTTTGATGTGGGATGCCACTTGCGTGGATACGTTAGCCCCTAGTTACATTCAGGGGACCTCTAGGGCAGCCGGGGCTGCCGCGAACAGGGCAGAGGACCTCAAACGCAATAAATACGGTGATCTTGCCGATAGTTTTCACTTTGTTGCTTTTGCGGTAGAGACGCTCGGTCCGTGGAGTTCTGGTGCCAGGAGTTTCCTGAAGAAGCTCGGGAAGCTTCTAGTCGATGTAACTGGTGTCCCGCAATCGAAGGCTTACTTCATCCAACGAGTTAGCCTTGCCATCCAGCGGGGAAATGCCGCAAGTGTGCTAGGTACTTTTACCTTAGATTCTTTTGATAACTATTTTAATATTGTTTAGTTTGAGTTTTCATTATGTTTTTATAGTTTCTTGTTCACTGTATGGCCCTAGTTGGCTGAAATAAAGTTTTTTTTAAGGTACAATTTGCTTTAATGCGATGTATTTGAAAAATAACCAAACAATTTACACAGGGTTTACATCAATGTGATCTGTGATGTTGTAACATCACGCCGCCGTCATATTTGCATTTAAATTCGATTTGCTATAAACAGACTTTACCGCGAGCGGAGCCGCGGGCACAGCTAGCGTGTTAATAAAAGTAAAATAATAATAAATGTTATATAATAATAAATTTGTCAAACGCCACGTCATCTAATTACCTATTGACTATGAGCGAAATAACGAGATTCCCACTGCCCCTATTCGGAAAAAGCGGCGCAAATTTACCTACAGTTGAAGAACATAGAAAAAAAATGGAGACTTCCTTAGTCCTTATAAATTGAAGTTATACTTTTTTTTTTAACGGCTCTATTTTTATCTCCCACTGATGGGCACAGGCCTTTCCCAATGATATGGGAAGTGATTATGATAAGTGATTTCTCAATTATAAATTTAATTTTTCGGAGCAATTATTAATTATTCAGATATAGAATAATGCTTTGAATAGTGAAAGATGTAAGGCACAGATCGCACAGTAGCTACAATATTTTAACATTCTCTCTATTACATGCATATTCTAGTCTAGTACTCTCTAGTCATATTACTAACTTATTGTGTTTATTTTATTTCGTAAGTATCTCTCCGCATAAACTTAAGGTCTGGTCTGAATTTTTTTTTATGTAATCCGTTATGGGTGGCTGAGTCGGAAAGGCCGAAGTCAATGCTCCGACCAGCGTCCGAGAAAGTAGGTGCCATACCGGAGACTTACCCGGATCGCTGGCTATACTGGACTAGAGAACACAACCGAGGCTGCTATATGCGGCCATCTTACATCCAGTACGGTGGTACTAACCCAGTCGGCTATATTTGAGCCTACCACTTAGCAAGGGGTAAGGGAGTGCAAATGTCTCACATTTCTACATTTTATACCATATTCATAACATTCAATCGAATCTAAATAAAATTAAGATTTTTGTCGCTTTAAATGCACAATTTTGTCAACAAATCTAATTTAGAACTTTTTTATAAAACACCACCGCAAGGACTGTCCTTTTTTTTTATGGAAACTTGACACGGTTGGCTACATCACCTACAACATCCGCGATGTCAGCCTATGACACCGTGGTGAACTAGGTGCCACGTCAGTGCTTCCACGTTTCGTCTCTACTGTAAATTTTAACCCGTTGAGTCTCCACCTATTAAAATATACTTGTATCAAAACAAAATGCTGTGTTTTCGATAGGCACTAAAACTCACTGTATGAAAAAAAAAAATACCCTGCAATATTTTTCTTGCCGGTTCTTATTCGTGCGTGTAATCGAGCCAGATAAGCAAATTGTGACAAGTTCGAGTGAAGTCTAGCTGCCTTAAGGCGCCTAGTAACGCCAACGGCGTAGCGCATAGTAGTTTTCATAAGGAGTTTTTTCATAAATTGCGATCCTTCACATTAGAACTTTGAATAGCGTGTTATCGATAGATATAACAAATGGCGTCATTTTGCTATAAAAAATTCTATTCAAATTCTCTTTAGTTTCTGAGATCAAGTCTTCAAAGTTCATGTGGATGAAAAAATCGACATTTGGTTTACGGCATAGTTTGCATAGAAAATGTTAAAATTTTACAACCAAAAACGTGTGATCGATAGACAAAGAATTCGTTCTATATTTTGCAGTAGTTTTTAACCTATAGATTGGTCTAGTTATCACGGGCTACTTCTTCAAAAATCCACATGTGGCGTTACTACGCACATTAAGAATGAAATAACAATACAATACCATTGATTTTATAACCCTGTCGGGACAGATAGACCACTCCATATAAAAAATTTGGTAACGTTGTAAATCGTAAAACCAACAGAGGGCGTTAATAATTTTTCTTGATGTTGTCGTAAAACAAACAGGTGGCGTTAATGTTTGTTAATACTTCTATACTAAGGGCGCTATCTAGTTGAAATACAACATGTATGTAGGTACCTTTAATTGTCACTAGGCTGTAGAATTACTGCTACTAGACAAAAGATGGCGCTTTCATTTATATTTATAAAGAACATTATTTATGTAAATTCCAAAATTTTTAATTATATTTGAATAATAAAATTATGACAATTTACAATTAAACTAAAACTTCTTATCAAATTAAATAAAATAAAAAAATGTTTTGAAAATAATTTGGTATACGGAACAAAATATTATTATGATTGTAATTTCCCAAAGACATTAAACCCACCCTATCTCTTTTACTCCAATCAATGAAGCATTTCCACTCGACGTAATTCCTCTGTCGCTGAAACTTTGCAGTGTGATAACGTAGGGTTTAAAATACACGTTTGACAAATTATCTAGGATTTTTTATATTTGGAAGTTAGGTATTTATACCTAAACATGAAAATCGCTTATAACTGCTGGTGAAAAATTGCTCCGCCCGAAATTTCTTCGGTATATGATATTATATATTAATAAGATTATATATATAACATTATCTATGAAAATTTCGATTTAGAATAGGCAGAAATTTGAAAATACCTATTTTGTATCACAACTTCTTCAGAAAAATTGCTCTGTCAATTTTTATTTTATTATATGTCTTAATTTATTTAAATATATCGCTTTTGACAATTATCTAGGAAATTTCCTTATCGATCACACCTTTACAGATTTTCGGCAATAATTCGCTGTGAAAAATTGCTCCGTCCAAAATTCCTTCGGAATATGATATTATGTATTAATAAGAGTATATATATAACATTATCTAGGAAAATTTCGATTTCGAACAGGCAGAAATTTGAAAATACCTATAAAAATTACTCTGTCAATATTTTTTTTTTTTGTATCTCCTAATTTCTTTAAATATATCGCTTTTCACAATTATCTAGGAAATTTTCCTTATCGATCACACCTTTACATATTTTTGGCAATAAACCAAGCACTGTGAAAAATTGCTTCGTCTGTTTTTATTAACTTATTAGACACAGAACATCAAAATATAATATAATTGTATATTATCCAATAAAATTTCTCCCTTAAACATAAACTTTCGAGTAGTTTCGAGTATCGCAATATAATAAAACAACGTTTAAAAAGCGCGCGCTCGCATTACACTGAACGCAAGGTGCGGGGGGCTGCGGGGAGTGGGGAAGAATAAGCGCGCCCGCCCGCGCGCCAGCAGCTCATCGTCCCGCACCGCGACCGACGAGACGACACGCGAGCGTCGTCGATGCTCGCGGCTCGCTATTCCGCCCGCCACCTCTGTCGTCCCACTACAACGCCGTTCCGCCGCGCCGTCCTGCCGCCTATGGAACGAAAATGTAGGGCCTATATATATAGTATTAGGAACTTTTAAAATTTAACTTTCGTTCTGTAATTTAATTTGTATGACAGTATGTCGAAACAACTTATTAAACATATTTCATACACGTACAGTCTGTATGTAAATAAAGTGTATACATTTTTGTAAAAAAACTATTTAAAAATTAAAAACCGCCTTCAAAAATGTATGAAATAAAAAAAATCGAGCCCTAGAGTTGAAGGCGGTCGGTTATTTTTGCTTGCTTTAGCACCGCCTTCAACTCTAGGGTTCGATTTTTTTTATTTCATACATTTTTGAAGGCGGTTTTTATATTTTTTTTAATATTTTTTTATTTCAGTTTTTTTAGTAATTTTTTGCTATTAATGTACTCGGCGGAATCGCTCGGCCTTTGGCCTCGCGATTCCGCCTCGCTTTTCAATCCGATCTTGACGAAATTGAAATGGGACCACACGGGAAGCACCAGCTTTCAAATAAAAAAAGAATCATCAAAATCGGTTCACTTGGGGACGGAGTCGCGTGTGTCCGCCTGTAAGTATCTACAGGTCGCACTCAGGCGACGCACAGTGGTCTGGGAATCGAGCTCCATAGACATAGAACCTTAATGTCAGGAATAAAAATGAAAACAAATTTAATGTCTCTGGTATACCTCCCTTTATTTCATATTATAGTGTGAAGGGTATAAGTAGCTCCACGAGTGAGAAAAAAAAAGTTTAGTTTTTTTTTGTATGGAAGAAAACACTTAAAGTAATTTTTTTTTTAACTGAATGAAACTGAAGGGCTGGTGCTCACATCTTCTATTGCACCTTACACAGCGATCAAGATGACATACAATTCCTTCACCTTTGGGTGCCTATTTGCGCGTAGCAAACGTTTGAAATTTGGAATTTTCGATAAATTATTTTTTAAACCTTAATCGTAATTTAATGAAGTTGCCTATCGCTTTGAATATGAAAATACTTTTCTCATGTTGTTTTTGTACTGAGTAGTACTGACAGTACAGTAACTAACCATATTTTATAGTAAACACAGCGTAGCACTGTTAAAATTATAAGAATAACATACAACACACACAAGCGAGCGACAACTAATTAACGAGTTAGTGAAAACCGGTTTTTTCCACTCGCATCGCGTACTAATCCCCAACAAATAACCAGTCCCATGCCTTCTTAGTTTCAGCGAAATTCTTTCAGTAGCTTTTAGCACTTGTGCGCTAACAACTATACTTATTACGTTCTATTTGTTTTCGTGCTATGATGGAAGGTTTTGGTACTAATTTGGAAATTTTCGTGTTTGTGGCAAATAATAGTTGTTTCTCACAGCCCAGGGCGTTGTTTGAAGTTTTTAGAAGTGCCCTTGATCTGTCAGAAAGTGGAAAGAAAGAACTGAAACAATTCTGTCAGACTTATGTGTGTTCCTTGAGGAACAAATGGATCTCGTGTAATCGCACGAGACATGCATTCACGAAGAAGTACGAGACGTGGCTGCAAGAAAACATAAAATGGCCTGAGTTCATGAGGGAAAAGATGACACCTTCTTTAGTGTCAGTAGAGCGGCAACCATGTTCCAGTGACTTCGGTGTAAATGAGCCTCAACGTCCTCAAAACCAGAGACGTGCACTGTTGGAATATCACCAAGAGTTGTGAGTGAAAGGAAACCGTTCTCGGAACTAAGCCCTAAACAGAAGATAAGGGGAGTGGAAGAGCTCCTAACGCATAGCACTGAAAGCCTCGCTCATGCAACTGTTTTAAGTGTGAACAACAAGGATGTGGCAGAAATTATAAAATTGGTCACAGAGCATCCCGAAGAGGCTACAAAGATAAAACAATTGTTGAAGCCCAAGAAAGCTGTGTCCGTATATTCCGTTGATAAAGCTTTAGGTATTTTGACGTCGTTGAAGCTTTCGAAGTGGCAGTATACAACATTAAGAGCTTGTGCAAAACAAGAAGGAGTACAACTCTATCCTTCGTATACTGCCATCTTAGAGGCAAAGAAGGAGTGTTACCCACCAAAAGATACAATAGAAATCACGGAAAGATCGGTAAGAGTAAAGCTTCAAGCAATTTTGGACAAAACTGTTGCTAGGCTAGGAAAGTTCCTACGTTTGGGATGTTCGCTGGATGGCAAAGAACTAAAACTAATATCCAAGTGGGGCTTTGATGGTGCTTCAGGGCAAAGTTTGTACAAGCAAAGTATGGCGGACAAAGATGATTCCAGTATTTTTATGTGCTCCTTTGTGCCTCTACGTCTCTGCGTCAAAATACCTAAAGCTTTATCAACGGAATATACGGGCACAGCTTTCTTGGGCTTCAACAATTGTTTTATCTTTGTAGCCTCTTCGGGATGCTCTGTGACCAATTTTATTATTTCTGCCACATCCTTGTTGTTCACACTTAAAACAGTTGCATGAGCGAGGCTTTCAGTGCTATGTGTTAGGAGCTCTTCCACTCTCCTTCTCTTCTGTTTAGGGCTTAGTTCCGAGAACGGTTTCCTTTCACTCACAACTCTTGGTGATATTCCAACAGTGCACGTCTCTGGTTTTGAGGACGTTGATGCACCCTCATTTACATCGAAGTCACTGGAACATGGTTGCCGCTCTACTGACACTAAAGAAGGTGTCATCTTTTCCCTCATGAACTCAGGCCATTTTATGTTTTCTTGTAGCCACGTCTCGTACTTCTTCGTGAATGCATGTCTCGTGCGATTACACGAGATCCATTTGTTCCTCAACGAACACACATAAGTCTGACAGAATTGTTTCAGTTCTTTCTTTTCACTTTCTGACAGATCAGGGGCACTCCTAAAAACTTCAAACAACGCACTGGGCTGTGGGAAACAACTGTTGTTTGCCACAAACACGAAAATGTCCAAATTGGTATCAAAACCTTCCATCATAGCACGAAAACAAATAGAACGTAATAAGTATAGTTGTTAGCGCGCACAAGTGCTAAAAGCTACTGAAAGAATATCGCTGAAACTAAGAAGGCATGGGACTGGTTATGTGTTGAGGATTAGTACGCGCTGCGAGTGGAAAAAACCGGTTTTCGCTAACTCGTTAATTAGTTGTCGCTCGCTTGTGTGTGTTGTATGTTATTGTTATTATTTTAACAGTGCTACGCTGTGTTTACTATAAAATATGGTTAATTACTGTACTGTCAGTACTACTCAGTACAATAAGAACATGAAAGTATTTTCATATTCAAAGCGATAGGCAACTTCATTAAATTACGACTAAGGTTTGAAAAATAATTTATCGAAAATTCCAAATTTCAAACGTTTGCTACGCGCAAATAGGCACCCAAAGGTGAAGGAATTGTATGTCATCTTGATCGCCGTGTAAGGTGCAATAGAAGATGTGAGCACCAACCCTTCAGTTTCATTCAGTTAAAAAAAAAATTACTTTAAGTGTTTTCATCCATACAAAAAAAACAAAACTTTTTTTTTCTCACTCGTGGAGCTACTTATACCCTTCATACTATAATATGAAATAAAGGGAGGTATACCAGAGACATTAAATTTGTTTTCATTTTTATTCCTGACATTAAGGTTCTATGTCTATGGAGCTCGATTCCCAGACCACTGTGCGACGCGGGGACAGCTCGATTATTCGAGCACTTGAGTAGAGCGGCAGATGAAGTGCATGTAGTTTCCCTATATATATATATATCCGCGGATATGGTTCTGCTTGGGGATTTTAATGCCCATCACGAGAAGTGGCTGGGCTCCGGGAGAACTGACTTCGAGGGTAGAGCCGCCTACGACTTCGCCCTGACGAATGAACTGCCTCAACTGGTAGACCAACCTACCAAAGTGCCAGACATGGACGGTCATGCACCCTCTGTGCTGGATCTTCTGCTGACAACGAACCCTGCTGGATACAAAGTCACAATGAGCACTCCTCTTGGCTTTTCTGACCACTGTTTAGTGGGGTCCACGGTGCCATTTTTGCCTCCTCAGTCTCGTACTGGAGGAATGCGTCCAATTTGGCACTACGTGTCAGCGGATTGGGACGGGATGCGAGAATACATCACATCCTACCCATGGAGAGAGCTATGCTTCAGTTCGGATGATCCGCCGGAATGCGCCAATGCCGTAGCCGAGGTGGTTCTGGGGGGGAATGGAGATGTTCATTCCCAGCGCCCTCGTGCGCCTCGGTGGTAAAAGCCAGGCCTGGTACAGCCGCGACTGTGCTGAAGCTGTCGCAGCTAATGGCGCAGCTTATCGTGCATGGTCGTGCGCTCGTGACAGACGCGATCCTAATGTATCCGAACTGAAGAAATAATACAACCGCCTCTCCAGATCCTGCAAGAGGGCTATCGCCAGGGCCAAATTCGAGCATATCGGCAGAGTTGGTGATAGGCTGAACCAGCACCCAACTGGGAGCCGTGAGTTTTGGTCTCTCGCCAAATCTGTCGTATCGAATTTCTACCGCTCCTCCCTTCCACCTCTACAGTGTCCTGGGGGCTCACTTGCCCACTCCGCAAAGGAGAAAGCCGACTTATTGGTGTCTCTCTTTGCAGAGAACTCCAACCTAGACGATGGGGGTGCCATCCCCCCATCCATAACTAGGTGTGAGAACTCCATGCCGGAAGTACAGTTCCGACAACGAACTGTGCGGGCTGAGCTTATCTCCCTAGACACCAGGAAGGCGATGGGCCGGATAGGATTCCTGCATTGGTGCTGAAACGGTGTGCTCCCGAGCTAGCTCCAGTGCTAACGCGCCTTTTCCGCCTCTCTAATTTCACTTACCGTCTGCCGGCTGCCTGGAAATCTGCATTTGTCCAAGCGGTCCCCAAAAAGGTTGACCGCTCAAACCGTTCGAACTACCGACCTATAGCGATTACCTCCGTACTCTGCAAGGTGATGGAGCGCATTATCAATGCCCAGCTCATGGCGTACCCTAGAGACAAATAACATCAGCGATCGGCAATATGGCTTCCGGCCAAAATGATCCGCAGGTGATCTCCTAGCGTACGTCACTCACCTTTGGGAGGAATCGCTTGAAGGACATGGTGAATTCTTGGTAATTGGTCTCGATATTGCCAAGGCATTCGACAGGGTTTGGCACAAATCGTTTCTGGGCAAGCTTCCGTCGTACGGACTTCCTTCTGGCCTCTGCGACTGGGTCGCCGACTTCCTACATGGGCGTAGCATTCAGGTCCTAGTGGACGGTTGCTCGTCGGACGCCATGTCAGTGAATGCCGGCGTACCGCAAGGATCTGTGTTGTCTTGTCACCAACACTGTTTCTTCTGCATATCAATGACATGCTGCCACTCGGCAACTTAAATTGTTATACGGATGACAGTACAGCACATGGATCCTATACCAGTGACCCTTCAGTCAGACGGGATGTTGTGGATGAAGAGGCGAAGACTTGTGTCTGATCTCAAACAAACTCAAAATGCGGCCGCTGTACGCGACAGTCGTTCTCACCCCGTGGTGTTAGTGGGTGGACTGTAGTTGGGTGGGGGTGCGACTGTGCATGTGCAATATCACGCCGTCACCGCAGCGGTACTTATATTCTGGGTTTGATAGTTTCATAAGGGGTGAAATAGGGTAAATAAGAGACGATTGGGACTTTTACAAGTTTCCCCGAGGCTGATTTACGCGGCGGCGACGGGTGTTCTCTACTGTTATCTATCAGTCAGTTCAGTTCTTATTTTGCGCTTCGTGATAGGATTAGTTTGGCGTAGCGTCTGGATCCGTCTGGCTGACTTCGGAAATTCGCTTAGGTGTCGGGCTCCGTCTGGATGGCGTCGGGGAACGCAGGGCAGTATCGGGCTCTGTCAGGATGGCGTCGGGGGACGTAGGGCAGTGTCGGGCTCCTTCCGAGCTGCGTCGGGATTCGTCGGACTGGCTTCGAGGCTCGCTTAGATGTCAGACCGCGTCTGGATGGCGTCGGGTGAACGCAGGGCAGTGTCGGACTCCTTCTGAGCAGCGTCGGGATTCGTCGGACTGGTTTCGGAGCTCGCTTAGATGTCGGACTGCGTCTGGGTGGCGTCAGGGAGAACGCAGGGCAGTGTCGGACTCCTTCTGAGCAGCGTCGGGATTCGTCGGACTAGCTTCGAGGTGTAGCGCAAAGTGTGTGGTGGTGTGGTGCCTCCTACCTGGATGTTGATGTCACCGCCCGCAGCCGCACCTTCGATAGCTCAGTCCTTCAGGTGGTGGTCGTCGATCGGCACGGAAACGTCCCGTTGTCCGAGGATCTGCTGGGCCCAGCTACGCACACACTTCGGGAACTACACTCACTATACTTATACCGTATTAGGTCGCAACAAGCCCTCAGAACCCGCGCCGCGCTCGATCAGGGTGGATTTTATCTTTTCCAGAGCAAAATGTTTGAACAAAACCGCCCGCTCCCGCTTGTATTTTCGGACGTGTCAGATCACAACAGCCCGTCGCCTAGGCAACCGGACTCTTCTCCTTTCCGCCAGGAGGCGCTGTATGCTTCTTGCATGAAGACCGCTGCAGGTAGAGTCTTGAGGCGAAGAGAATGGAGGCACGTTTTTTTTTTATTGAAAGCGCGACATATGGCGCCGAGCCACCCATAAGGTGTCTCACGACGCCCATGGACATTCGGTCGTATGCGGGGGTTGCGAATGCCATGCCGGCCTGACAGGTGCCCATTCACGCCCCTCTTGAAGGACCCGAGACTGTACTTGGGGGGAAATATATGAGCAGGGAGAGCTTTCCAGAGTTTACCGGTTCTGTAGAGGAATGATCTGCAGAATCGATTAGTACGCATTCGCGGTAAGTCCAGCGTATAGGGATGCAATCCCTGCCCAGTGCGTGTGGTGCGGAGATGGAAAGGGGACGGCGGGATTGCGTTAAACAGCTCCTCCGAGTACTCCCCATGGAATAAGCGATAGAACACACTTAGGGAGCCGACATCCCTACGGTGTTGCAGTGGTTCTAGATCGCGGGACACTTCGGGGTCACCCACTAGTCGCACGGCTCGACGCTGGATCGAGTCCAGAGGCGCAAGCTGGTATTTGGCAGAGCCATCCCACAGGTGCGAGCAGTACTCCAAGCAGGACCTGATCTACGATTTATACAAAAGCAGCCTTTGGTCCGGCGTGAAGTACCGTCGCACCTTATTGAGTACGCCCAGCTTTTTAGAAGCCAGCTTGGCCTTCCCCTCGATATGGCGACGAAAGTTCAAGTCGTGCGACAGTTCGACTCCGAGGACCCCGAGGTGTTCGCTTAATTTAAGCGACGTGCCTTGGAATGAAGGAGCCGGTGTGAACGCCGCTCTCTTCACACTGAACGCGCAAACTTGTGTCTTGGAAGCGTTGAACTCGACCAAATTACTACGGCCCCATTCGGAAATAGAGCCGAGTGTGTGTTCGAGCTCAGACACAAGTCTTCGCCTCTTCTCATCCACAATATCCCGACTGGCTGAAGGGTGACTGGTGTAGGATCCGTGTGCCGTACTGTCATCCGCATAACAATGTATGTTGCCCAGAGACAGCATATCATTGATATGTAGAAGAAACAGCGTGGGTGACAACACAGATCCTTGTGGTACGCCGGCGTTCACTGACATGGCGTCCGACGAGCAACCGTCCACTAGGACCTGAATGCTACGCCCATGTAGGAAGTCGGCGACCCAGTCACAGAGGCCAGAAGGAAGTCCGTAAGCCGGCAATTTGCCCAAGAGCGACTTGTGCCAAACCCGATCAAATGCCTTGGCAATATCAAGGCCAATTGCCAAGGATTCACCATGACCTTCAAGCGATTCCCCCCAAAGGTGAGTGACGTACGCTAGGAGATCACCAGCAGATTCGCTATTGAATGTTAAGCAACGCTGGGCGCGGTCAGTACTTGGATGGGTGACCGCTGACCGTAGGAGGCTGACCGAGGTTCGGATTCCTCGTAAAACTGTAGGTCCCTTTCCTCCTAATCTTACTTGGTGGTAAGGTTTAACCCGCCCGGGTTGGTACCACCGCACTGAATGAAACGTCGGTCAAAACGGCTATGTAAATAGTTTGTGTTTTCCGACCAGTTCAGTGTAGCCGGCACGATCAAAGGGGGAAGCACTGACATGGCACCTAGTTCACCCGGTGTTATGGGCTGACATCACGGACGTTGTGGGTGATGTAGCCAATCGTGTCAGTTTCCATAAAAAAAAATCGTTTTGGCCGGAAGCCGTATTGCCGATCGCTGATGAGGTCATTCGTCTCCAGGTACTTCATGAGCTGCGTATTGATAATGCGCTCCATCACCTTACAGAGAAGGGAGGTAATCGCTATAGGTCGGTAGTTTGACGGGTTTGAGCGGTCACCCTTTTTAGGGACCGCTTGCACAAACGCAGATTTCCAGGCCGCCGGCGCACGGCCATTGGAGTAGGAGAGACGGAATAGGCGCGTCAGCACTGGGACCAGCTCGGGAGCACACCTTTTCAACACTAATGCAGGAATCCTATCCGGCCCACTCGCCTTCCTGACGTCTAGGGAAAGAAGCTCCGCCCGTACAGTCCGTTGTCGAAACTGCACTTCCGGCATGGAGTTCTCGCACCTAGGTATGGATGGGGGAGTGGCACCCCCATCGTCCAGGTTGGAGTTCCCCGCAAAGAGAGATCGCCCGAACTGAAGCAGATCTCTCTCCAAGGGTAGGATGCGAAGTGTTCTCGCATCCCATCCCAATCTGCTGACGCGTAGTGCAAAATTCGACGCGTTCCTCCATTACGGGACTGAGGAGGCGAAGATGGCACCGTGGATCCCACTAAACAATGATCAGAGGAACCCAGCGGGGCTCTTACTGCGACCTTATATCCAGTGGGGTTCGTTGTCAGCAGAAGATCCAGCAGAGAGGGTTCATGACCGTCTATCTCTGGCAGCCTGGTGGGCTGGTCTACCAGATGAGACAGGTCATGCGTCAGAGCGAAGTCGTAGGCGGCTCTCCCCGCAAAGTCAGTTCTCCTGGAGCCTAGACATTTTTTTATTATCGATAGCGCGACTTGTGGCATCGTTACACCTACAAGTAGGTGTCTAACTATGCCCATGGACATTCTGTGATGCACGGGGATTGCGAATGTCATGCCGGCCTGACAGGAGCCTTTTCACGCCCCTTTTGAAAAACCCTAGGCTGTACTTGGGAGGAAATAGATGGGCAGGGAGTGCGTTCCACATTTTCCCGGTTCTGTGAATAAAAGACCTACAGAACCTGTTGGTGCGCATGCGTGGTAGGTCGATTGAATAGGGGTGCATCCCCTGCCCAGTACGCGTAGTGCGGAGGTGGAATGGGGACGACGGAATCGCGTTAAACAGCTCCTCCGAACACTCCCCATGAAATAAACGATAGAACACACTCAGGGAGCCGACGTCCCTACGGAGTTGCAGTGGTTCTAAGTCGCGGGACACCACGGGGTCACCCACCAGTCGCACGGCACGACGCTGGATTGAGTCTAGCGGCGCAAGCTGGTATTTAGCTGAGCCATCCCACAAGTGCGAGCAGTACTCCAAGCAGGACCTAACCTGTGTTTTGTACAACGTCAGTTTTTGGCCCGGCGGCGTGAAGTACCGTCGCACCTTGTTCAGTACACCCAGCCATGCCTCGTGATGGGCATTGAAGTCTCCAAGAAGAACCAAATCCGCGGTAGGGAACCGCTCTTGGACTTTGTCTGCCGCTCCACTCAGGTACTCAAATAACCGAGCTGTCTCTGCATCACCAGAGTGCGACCTGTACAGACAGGCGTACACCCGCGAGACCGTTCCCAGATCCTCGTGGACCCAAAGTACTGATAGCTCGGAGTCCTCAAGGCAGCGCAGGCGACGACAGCAAATATCTGCCCTGACAAACAAGCAAACCCCGGCTCGCGACCGGAAGGCTTCTTCCAGGGTATAGTCGGGGTAGTGCAGGTCGATATATTTGTGATTCCGTCAGGAAAAGCAAGGCCGGCTTCTTCGTCTCCAGGTGGTGATGGACGGCATTCAAATTGGTATGCAACCCCCGCACGTTGGTCGAGTCAACGCTAAATAGTGGTGTAAGGGTGTGCACCGCTGATTGAACCTTTTTTTCGCTGCCATGATTTTTGTAAGAGGGAGGGAAAGAGCATGAAAGGGTGGCTGTGGTGATTCACGGGCAAAGCGTGGACCCTAGCTTCATCGCTTACTACTCAGGTTAGTGTTGCGCCGACACGGAAGACGGAAAGGCTCCCGGTCCCCCCCGGAAGTGGCCGCCGGAACCCCTACTCCGGTCACCAACCGGCACGACGGACCACTCCGGGATTATGCGCCGGTTGACCGGGGCAGCCTCTCGCGTTGGTTAGACGCGATTGGGCTCCTGTACTACCCGGCGGGCGGCCAGCGGAATAACCGTTTAACCGGGTCTCCCTGTCAACCGTGTCGATGCGTCACCTCTGAACAGCGAATCCGCGTCGGGATCACTGGCCTACTCCTCACCACAGCCAACCCCACCTGCTACTGGGTCCCCGGGAAGTACACCGGAACACAGCGAACTGTTATGCCGGTGTAATTGTTTCTCCCGGGGTGTGGTGGCGAACCCAGCCGATCCGAAGATCTCCCACACGCTGATTGCTGTTCATTTGGCACCACCGAGGAGGCACGTGTGACTTTTATATTGGATTTCTATTATTAATAATTTTAATTTTAATAGAATTCATTTATTATGTTTCATATTATTTTCTATTCTAAATAGAAACATTTTAAAATGTGTGAATGTTAGTTTGTGACTTGTATATGTTATACAAATAAATATTCTATTCTATTCTATTCTATCTTCAATGGTTACGTTAGGCGGCGCGGCGTAGGCACCTGCTTGGACGACGACGTCGAACTACACTCTGACGATATGTCGCGATCACTACGTAGTAGGTACATTGAACCACGTCGAAAACAGCAATTTACTTTACTTCGCGGTCGTGAACTGACACATTCGTCGCGGTAGTGAACTGAACTGAACTTATTTATTATTAGGCGTTCTGTTTCATAGAACGTAGACATGTTTGATTTTATTTTTAGAAAAAGAACTCTTATTTCCAATGAAATAAGACTCACTATAGGTCCCCAAAGGCAAACCAACCACATAAATTGATTCCATTTTTGCAATATACCGTTTGTTTTTATTATAAATGCCAAAAAGAACCACATAAATTGGTTCCACTTTGCGATATACAGTTTGTTTTTATTATATAATGCCAAAAAGAACCAGATATCTTGGCTCTGTTTTGATAAATACTTTTAGCGTACTTCATTAAAAACAAAAAAGTCCATCTCGCTTGGATCTTTTACGCAAAAAAAATCTGACCAGTTAGCTAGTATCAAGTAGCATGAGTCTTTTCTGGTGTTGCGATATACCTCAATTTGGAGGATGGTTCTTAGACGAATGTGTAGAAACCTATTAGTATCATACCAAGTAGCCTGCCTGGGTCTTTTCTGCAAAAAATAGAGGGGTGATTAGCTCTCGATTGGTATATTTAACTCATTTTTAACCAATTTGTGGGTTGGTGCCTTTTGGCATTTATATGGTCAATTTTTCTGAAGAATTTGTGATACAAAATAGGTATTTTCAATTTCTGCCTATTCGAAATCGAAATTTTCCTAGATAATGTTGTATGTATACTCTTATTAATATATAATATCATATTCCGAAAGAATTTCGGACGGAGCAATTTTTCACAGCGAATTATTGCCGAAAATCTGTAAAGGTGTGATCGATATGGAAAATTTCCTAGATAATTGTCAAAACCGATATATTTAAATAAATTAAGACATATAAAAAAATTAAAATTGACAGAGCAATTTTTCTGAAGAAGTTGTGATACAAAATAGATATTTTTAAATTTCTGCCTATTCGAAATCGAAATTTTCCTAGATAATGTTAATATATACTCTTATTAATATATAATATCATATACCGAAGGAATTTCGGACGGAGCAATTTTTCATCAGCAGTTATAAGCGATTTTCATTTTTAGGCATTCATTCATTTTAATACCTAACTTCCAAACATCAAATATCCTAGATAATTTGTCAAACGTATATTTTAAACCCTACTCTATCACACTGCAAAGTTTCAGCGACAGAGGAATTAGTCCGAAGAGCCCATACAAGGAATTTCCTCGTTTCCTGGACTATTTGTAATTTCCTGTTTGTGCGCTTTTAATAGATAGATCCACAGAGCACGGAATACCCCCGCGCGCGCGCGGTATTCCGTGCTCTGTGGATAGAACGTATTTATTTAGTTGAACAGTTAAACAAATACTCGTCACTCTTCATTCTAATAATGTCAGCATTTTATGTAAAAAAAAATATGAAAACTGCCTTAAAAAATTTATGAAATTAAAAAAATGGAAAAAAACCCTAGAGTTGAAGGCGGTGCTAAAGAAGGCTACACAAATCACAAAGGATATCATCCACGCATGTTTTCTTTCATGTATCATTTTTGCTTGCTTTAGCACCGCCTTCAACTCTAGGGTTCGATTTTTCTTTATTTCATACATTTTTGAAGGCCTTTTTTATATATTTTTTTAAATAGTTTTTTATTTCACATTTTTTTTTTTGAATTTTTTGCTGTTAATGTACTCGGCGCAATCGCTCGACCTTCGGCCTCGCGATTCCGCCTCGCTTTCCAATCTGATCTCGATCAAATTAAAATGGAACCACCTCATGGTTATCCCCTTTCAAACAAAAAAAAGAATTTTCAAAATCGGCCCACAATAATTGACGGAGTAATCGCGTACCAAACATCAAAAAAAAGAAAACATACCGTCGAATTGAGAATCTCCTAGGTCTAAAGTAAATTGCTCGTGAAGACAAATTCAACGAGCCCAAACACGATGGGTTTATCATGTGTAGTTTAGGAGTTCCTATGGCCACCTTCCGTCTCCATCATCAGACCAGATCGATGGTACTCGTACTCGTATTATAATATATTAAGCTCATCTGGCCGGTCGGAAAAGATTTCAAATTTAGAATATTCATGAAACAAGGGTCCGAATATGAATGACAATATCGATTCATGTATTTCAATACAATGACAGAGAAAATTTCAAAATATTAGGTACCTACCTATTTAATACTTTTTAGTTCTAGTTTATTTTTTTTTTTTTAAGCCGGTTTTATATTTTTAAAACAGTTTTTATTTCATTCTTTTTAGTAATATTACATAAAAAACAATAATCGAAATCGAATAATCGAAATCGGTTGAAGTGGTACAGAATTATTCGCCGTGTGTCAAACTGCAAATAGCTGAAAAAGTCCACATCACAAAAGTTTTGCTGAAGGTAACCACACACCAATAGTATTTTGTTGATTTTTCATAAACCGCTGAATCAATTTCGATAAAATTTCAATGGGAGCACCTCTGAAGTATGACCTACCAAACAAAAAAAGAATTTTCACAATCAGCCCACAATTAACACGTTGAACGCCATACGACCCACCGGTGGGCCTAGCGTACTTTTCCGTTCGGGCCAAGCCAAACTCATTATATCCGTAATTTTCATCAACTTGAGATTTTCATCACATAGTTTATAAAATGCAGTAATTTGTAAGGAAACTAAAAAATTTGCAACTTTTACCGTCTAATTTTCGAGATATAGCAAAAGGCTCACGGGTGGATCGTGTGGCCCCCTATGAAGGATTTGTATTTTTCTGTTGGCTGGGGCCGCGGGGTCACGCCGCGGCCCACCCGTTGCTCGCGCGCCGCGGACGCAGCGATCAATCCCGGTCCGGCTGCGTCGACAATTGAGGATGTTTTACGCTTTTCTCGCCAAAAATGGATTATTTTGAAGATTTCGAGTTAACACAAGAAGCGCTAACGCAGTTAGAAAACATCGAGATAGATCTTCTGAACCGTAGTTTTGGAATAGAATCTATGAAGACGTAGTTCAACCAACGAAAAGAAGATGCTGTCGAATTCTTTTGTCGGAGAGTGAGGATAGCGACGATGAAATGCGTATAGAAAGACGGAAGAGAATGAAACACACTCTGGAAAGGAAAGAGGGATTGGCCAGAAAAGTGAGAAGAACATGTCACCAATGTTATGCAAAGAACGTATCAATAATGGGTAGCAAACAGGCTAAAACCAAGTCGAAAAAAGTATCCACTTATTGCCAAAGCAGCCCAACTAAACCATTCCTTTGTTTGCCTTGTTTAACAAGACTCACGGATAATTCTTTATATTTTATGGTTAAGAGCCAAAGGGTTAAGATGATTGATTATTTTAAATAATGAAGTGTCATAATGTTGTGATTGTTCAATTTCATAAATATTTTCTTTTGTTCAATTTCATAAATTATTTTCGTAATAAATAATGTCTTCTTATTTGGTAATGAAGAAAATTTTATGTTCATTTTTATTTAGACGAATATTTTCTTATTATTTTATTATTTTATTTTTTTATTATTTTTAAGCGAACGTCGCGCGTCGATTGATAAATTGCCGCAATGGCTAAAAACTATGGAGGTGGCTTTTTACTTTCGAGCGACTGTAAGGAGAAAGGAAATATTGTGATCGTCCAAAATTTCGAAGTTGAGAATGCGACTGATTTTTTTTTTTTTTTTATTGAAACTGACACGGTTGGCTACATCACCTACAACATCCGTGATGTCAGCCCATAACACCGGGTGAAATTGGTGCCACGTCAGTGCTTCCCTTCGGTCGTGCCGGCTACACTGAACTGGACGGAAAACACAAACTATTTACATAGCCGTTTGGACCGACCTTTCATTCAGTGCGGTGGCACCAACCCGGGCGGGTTAAACCCTACCACCTAGTAATATAAGAAGGGGGTCATATCCCTTAGTCGCCTTTTACGACATACACGGGGAGAGATGCAGTGGGGCTATTCTTTTAAAGTACCGGCGGCCCCACACAGTACAGATTTGGGCTATATATCTGTCAACGATCCCAAAAAAGTGGTTTTGAGAAACATGTATGTGTGTGTGTGTGTGTATGTGTGCGTGTGTGTTACCGTCCAGCGACCTTGTGCCTAAACTGCTCAACCGATTTCGTTCAAAATTCGTATTTAGTAGTTTGAAATGATAATCTAGGGGCACCTTTTTTTAGTTTTTCAAAATTCGAAAAAATAAGGGTAGCCGTCATACAAATTTGTCTATGGCAATGTGTCCAGCGACGTTGCGCCTCAACCGCTCAACCGATTTCGTTGAAAATTCATATTTAGTAGTTTGAAACGATTATCTAGGGGTACCTTTTTTAGTTTTTTTTAATTCAAAAAAATAAGGGTAGCTGTCATGCAAATTATTTCGATGAGGTCGATTTTCTTATAAATGGCTAACGATTTTTATTATTATTATTATATTTAATCCATCGTGTTTGTTTCCGTTTTCAAAGGTCGTGAGGTAAAAAAATATAATTTTAAAGAAGGTATCTCCACTTTATCCTAACCGCACACGCGTATTTGAATTGCACGCAGGTTTGGTTGGTGGGTATTGGCAACTAAAAATATAATAAGAAATAGGCATGCCATCTATAGACAAATAGGACAACTTAACTTTGGTCTGACATCTATGATGCAGAAGCGGCGAAATTATACATTTTATCCGCCAAGCTCACGGACTGACAAAACATGAAAATATTTATTGGAAAAATTATGAAAACCTTAAAATACACTATTTTGAAATTTCTACTTAATATAAAATAATCTTTAAATTTAACTATGCTGTTCCCACTTAGCATCGTTCTATAATTAGCAGATTTAAAAATATAATAATTATTTAATTCAAATTCGATACTCCTGGCGCCATCTTAGGACATAATTGAAGACTAATTTCATGTTACCTTTAAAACATCGCTGACGGTACATCTGACTCCCCCTATAAAATCAATGTACAATACAAATTAAAAAAAAATCTGACAAAATTGGAAGAATGTTCATATTCGGCGATAACAAATTTCATTCTTTTAAAATTTGCGATTGTGACTAGGCCTGCCAACTCTATTTCACGCATAAGCGGGAAATAGAAATTAATATGCGGGACTTGGCCAAAAAAAGCGGGACTTGCCTACAAATGTACAGAAACGAGAAAAAAACAATTGTAATATTTTTTAAATCAGTATTATCTAAAAGTTGGAATTAAATTTATAAAATAAACTCTTCGCTATTATAAAGTAATCACGACAAGAAATTTTAACACAAATCAGTAAAAAAAAAAACACTTCGCTCTCCACTGGGGACTGAACGAGCAGCGGGCGAGCGGACTTCATTGCGCTCATTCCGTCCGGGCGCGGGCGGCTCGAGCGAGCGGCGGGGCGGGGCGGCGAGGCGGCGGACGCGAGTGCGGCCGCTGTCCTGCCTGTCACTCGCCCGACAACGTTGTATAACGCGGTACCTCAATTGAATGGGAATTCTGTCTAATCTGGTTAAGTTTACCATAGAGCGGGACAATTAGTGTCCCGCAGACATGTATCGTGGGACACATTATTTAAATCGTGGAAACGGGAAGTCCCGCCTCACGCGGGACGGTTGGCAAGCCTAATTGTGACCTACAAAGGCAAACTTACCTATGCAATGTCGTATGCACGGACCACTGAGCCCCAAGATCCAACATAGAGTCTTTGCAATATTGATACCGAGTGAGTGAGAGTACTAGTCGGGGATTGCCGTGACCCGAGCGACGGACAATCAATCGGCGCGTGTCGGTTGACGTGGTCACGTTGTGTTATGTGAGCTGTACCTGTACTCATGACGGAAGGCCCGCTTGTGTTGTCTGTAGGCCCAGTGGTTGCGTACGTGCATCTCTGAGTATATATTGTCAATATTCAGTGGCGGCGCTTGGGCATGGCGCCTGAGGGGACCTCGCAAAAATTCGTTTACCCTAGCTGACTCCCTTTGGGATCGCGCGATCCCAAAAATTCTCATCAAAGTATGGTCGCACACTTTGGGCTATTGCTTATTGGGTTATTTATTTTAATTTGTGATTCTTCATGTAATTTTTGTCAACATTTGATTAGCAATAAAACTCATATACTCATACATCAGTCTCATTCTATTTATCGTTTTCTTTTTGACTGGGAAATGAAAGGGGCCTCGCAAAGCTGATATCGCTGACGTCTACATTTGGACTAGCACCGCCACTGTCAATATAGAAATATTTTAAATTAATAAAAAAAAATTTATAAAAAGTTACGTTTCTACAAACAATTTGTGACTTGAATTTGTATAATGCCGCTTATCTGCAGCAAAAGTATAAACGGGTAAAGCAGATTCTGCTAATTGCCAATTAACATTCGGTCCATATAAAACTTTACAAGGTGTACAATGCTGTAAAAAACGTTGCTACCGTAATCTCTTACAACTTTTCTAGAGTTGGGAAGATTCACAGTACCAGAAACTGAAAATGCAGGCTATCGCAATGTTACAGAGCTAACAATAATACAAAAAAAAAATATTAAAAACAAAATTACACCACAATAAAATTTTCTTAGTCCCCATTGTGAGATATATGAAGACTTAATTTTGCCTGAAACTATATTTAGCAATTTGTAAAGCATTTTAGATACATCAGATTTCATAAGGCATTAACGTTTTCGCTTCAACAGATTTTCAACAGTAAAAAAAAAATATTACAGAATTATTACAGATGTTTTATCTCACGAGCGCGGGTGAGCCATACTTGTAGTTGTAATGCGTATAGACACGCGCTCCTGTGTGCGTAAGTACAGGTAGCGTTAGCAAACTCACACACACGCAGGAGCGCGTGGTCTATACGCATTACAACTACAAGAGTATGGCTCACCCACACTCGTGAGATAAAATATCTGTACAAATACGACTCCGAAATTCAACGCCGCAATGCCGCCCGATACCCGTCAAAACTGTCGCTTGTCTCTCAGTATTCCCACGCACCGCCGCACCAAACGCCACCGCCGCCACTCACCGTGTGCGGCCGCGTCGCAGCGAGCTCGCGCCTCACCAGTTCGGCTTCTTATGCGTGATGATCCACTGTTGGTAGGTGTTGTTGGCATCGCAGGCCGCCAGCCCGAGCGAGCCGGTGCCCGGTTGCAGAGTCAGACAGTTGGAGTGTAGCCGGTGGACAAGCTGCCTGCGGTCCGCCTCGTAAGACCACGGCCCGTCGACGGTGCCGAGCCGGCAGAACGCGATCTTGACGTTGTCGTTGTCGGCTTCGATGCAGCGCTCGCCGGTGCCTAGTTGACCGGCCGCGTTCAGACGGAACAGCTGGTTGTTGCCGGAATTGTGGCATTGGCTCGTTCCTGCAATGTTCATTTTTAATTTTGAGCGGCGGGTGGCCGAGTGGTTCGGGCACCGGCTTCTCATGCGGGAGGTCCGAGGTTCGAATCCGGTCGGCGTGTACCAATGAGTTTTTTCTGACGAAAAAATTTACGTGCATACCTACACCCGCTGCTTCACCGTTCGGAACCGGTGTATAACTGTAGGTCCCTTCCCTTGCCCCTTACTAGGTGGTAGGCTCAAATTGTAGCCGACTGAGTTGGTACCACCGTACAGGATGTAAGATGGCCGCATAGCAGCCTCGGTTGTGTTCTCCTCTAGTCCAGTATAGCCAGCAATCCAGGAAAGTCTCCGGTATGGCACCTACCTTCTCGGAGGTGATATTGGCTAGTCAGAGCATGTGCTTTGGCCCCTCTGACTCAGCCACCCATACCGGATTACATAAAAAAAAATACAGTACTAGCTTAGTACTTACAGTAGTACTATTGTCGGCCTCGATAGCTCAGTGGTGCAGACAGTCGACTGTCGCTATTGATTGTTAAGCGACGCTGGGCCGGTCAGTACTTGGATGGGTGACCGCTCGACCGTTGGATGCTGATCTTGGTTCGGATTCCGGTTGGTACCACCGCACTGAATGAAACGTCGGTCGAAACGGGTATGCAAATAGTTTACGTTTTCCGTCCAGTTCAGTGTAGCCGGCACAATTGAAGGGAAACACTGACATGGCACCTAGTTCAACCGGTGTTATGGGCTGACATCACGGATGTTGTAGGTGATGGAGCCAACCGTGTCACGTGTCGCGTTTCCAAAAAAAAAAAACATAACCTCTGATCCAACCGAAACCACTTCATAACAAATCGAGTGGTGGGTGAATGCCTGGAATAAACTCCCACAGGATGTGATTGACTCCCCAAACACAAACACCTTCAAAAGCCGATTAGATAAATACATAAAAAGTACATCAACTAACAAATAGAAACAGTGCCCAAGACCGAAAACTAAAAACAAAAATACACAAAAAACCAAAAAAAAAAACCATAATAATCAATCATTATCTGAAAAAAAAAAATACTGATATGAACACATCAGCTAGAGCTACTTGTTCATTAAAAAATTTATAAATAAATCAATAAAACCTTTTATACTTTTTTTTCATCTTATGTAGTTGTCCCAGAGGAAGTAATAAGCGCACTTAGTACCAACCAATTCAAAAAAAAAGAGACTAGATAAATATCTAACAAATAAAACATAATCTCAAAAAGAGTGCTCAAGAAAGATAATAAAAAAATCTAAGATAATGACGAGAAACAACAAATTTTATCTGGATTTAGACGTATCAGCCTAGGCTGCCTGTCTAAAATAAATAAATAAATATATGTATTTGAATTTGAACTGTTAATGCCAAATTGTTATGTTTACTGTCATTGAAACCGCGTTATAGAGCGTTTCAACTAAAAGTTGCCTTCGCCGTTATGTTGGCTCCACTTCCAGTGTCACTGTCAGTGCTTAAATTCGTGTTGCCAGATTGTGAAGATTACATTACCTAATAATGTAATCGGTATTTACCGTATAATAAATACGGTAAATACTGATAATTACGGGTAAATCTGTATACATAGCAACCCTCAACGCTGTTTTGACAGATAGACAGTGGAGCCAACATAACGGCGAAGGGAAGATTTATATGGAACGCTCTCTACCTATGAAAGCGGGCGCGGTGCGGCCCATGGTGTCGAGGCAGACCGCGCCGGCGACGTTGCGCACCGTGCCCCAGTGCAGGTTGGCCGGCAGCTTGGGGAACTTGTCGTAAACGTCGTACGCCACGTTCGCCATGTACCAGTCGAAGCTCTTGCACTTGAGCCGCTCCTTCAGCTCCAGCTGATCCGTGATGTCGCCCATGTCCAGGAACCTGTAGCACAGATTACTTAATAGTTACTTCGTAACAGATAAATCACTCCATTGAAAAAGTTCCATACCTTCGGCTTTAATAGCCTACTGTTTCACGTCGCCAATCGCTGCGTGCGAAAATGTACCTAAACGATCGAGTGTAAAGTGCATTATTGCTTTGCAGCTGCGCGCAGTAGCGTTTTTAAGCGGCGGGTGGCCGAGTGGTTTGGGCATCGGCTTCTCGAAGGTCGATCGAAACGGCTATGTAAATAGTTTGTGTTTTCCGTCCAGTTCAGTGTAGCCGGCACGACCGAAGGGAAACACTAACGTGGCACCTAGCTCACCCGGTGTTATCGGCTTACATCACGGATGTTGTAGGTGATGTAGCCAACCGTGTCAGTTTATATAAAAAAAAAAAGATAATACAGGAAGAAAAGGTGAATTTATCACTATAAGTTACATACTTCTTCCAGTCAACCTTAAGAGTGATCTATGAAGACAGATAAATTAACCGGCATAATATTGTAATTGAATACCTCGCCATCGGCTCGCGAGTGTAGAAGTACTCCTTGTGTTCCTCATCGAACCAGGTCTCTATGACCCTCTTGTAGTTTGTCGTGATCAGCGGGCCCTTGTGCTTGCTGGCGAGGCTGCCAAAAGAGTACGGCATGAACGCGCGGTACACGTGCCCCACGCGCGAGCATGGCACCCACTCGATGCTGCCGCCGCACTGCCAAATCTTGAAGCTCAGCTCGAAATTCTCACCTGATGAGAACATTTTGATGGAATATCAGTGAGAAAGGGTATCTTTTTTTTTTTTTTTATTTGATCCGGTATGGGTGGCTGAGTCGGAGAGGCCAAAGCGCAAGCTTCGATTAGCCAATATCACCTCCGAGAAGGTAGGTCCCATACCGGAGACTTCCCTGGATTGCTGGCTATACTGGACTAGAGGAGAACACAACCGAGGCTGCTATGCGGCCATCTTACATCCAGTAACGTGGTACCAACCCAGTCGGCTACAATTTGAGCCTACCACCTAGTAAGGGGCAAGGGAAGGGACCTACAGTTTTACACCGGTTCCGAACGGTGAAGCAGCAGGTGTAGGTATGCACGTAATTTTTTTCGTCAGAAAAAACTCATTGGTACACGCCGACCGGATTCGAACCGCGGACCTCTCGCATGAGAAGCCGATGCCCAAACCACTCGGCCACCCGCCGCTTATTCGGCCACCCGCCGCGTATCTGGTATAAAAGCCTGCAAAGTGAACAAGGACAACAACCGTGGTTTGTGGGCCTACATATGTCAAGAGTGGACATCACTACAGTTCTAAGGCTTCGGTCATGTTACACTCCACTAAATAAAAGTGAATTTTTAATACGTAAGACAGAGTCCCCAAATTGTAGCTTTTGCATGAAAGTGGAGGTACAATTCCATGTTCTCATGGAGTGTGGGCGGAACGTCGACCTGAGAAAGGATTTAGTCATCAGTTTACAGACGGATGGGATGAACTTGGTATGTGCTATACATTGTGCACTGAGTGATCCACTCTCCGCGCACTGTCAAGATGTTATAAAATTCTTTAAAAGTTCTCTCACTTTAAGGGATGTTTAATTAATTTCTGAACTCTTATCAACTTGAAAGTCACCATGGGGCTGATATTTCCGAATACGGCTGAAGCCCTAAACTTAAATTCAGATTTAAAAAATTCTTACCGCCCCAAACGAGCAAGCCCGGATCGTAAGCGCCGATCTCAATGAAATACTTCCGATTGATCGCGAAGAGACCTCCGGCGTGCGTCGGGCTCTTGTAGGGCTCCGATTTGTGCTTGTGCAAATGCGCTTCTCTATCGGGCACCTCGTTCTCCTTATAGAGCATGCCCCACTCGAAGATGCCGCGGAAATGCGCATTCTCCTGATAGACGCGACGGTATTCGAACGTTTTATGATCGATACCGTCTATAACGGGCACGGTCATGATTGTAGGATCCCTGTAGATTGGCGCGAGGAGCGGCGGCAGCCAGTTCAGATTGACTTCGCAGTGCGCGTCGAGGTATACGATGACTTCGCCCGTAGCTTCTTGAGCGCCGCGCGATCTCGTGCGGATTAAACCCTCCCTCTGCGTGTTGCGAATGATACGCACTTTACCGTTCCACCGTTGTATATACACGTCTAAATCAGACTTAAGGTTGTCCTTGTCGGAGTAGTCATCGACCTGTGAAAATAGAGTGAGTCAGGTGTGAGGTACAAGATGCCAGACAACAATAAAGACGCTAATGAGCTCTGTATACACAATAGTTTGCTGCTATTACGACTGTACCAAAGTAGTCGATATTGGACACCGGGTGGCAAAGCTCAAGTGGCAGTGGGCTGGGCATGTTAGCCGAAGAGACGACGACCGTTGGAGTAACCGCGTCCTACACTGGCGGCCGTGGACAGGAAAACGGAGTGTGGGAAGACCACCCGCCAGGTGGGATGATGACATCAAGTACGTCGGCGGAAAGCAGTGGTTCCGTACTCCAGCAGCCAAGCAGTACTCCTTGGGCTTTCTTCTAATGGTTAAATGTGTTATTTGTCCAGATAGCAACATTTTTGTCGGTTTTTAGTGAATTAATACTAACAAACTATTGATTTCAATAAGTAGCTGACTTCTAATTATTGACGGGTTTTTTTAAGAATTTAGGCATAAAATCCCAAGAATTATGTGCAGTAAACACTATTGTGCTTTACAAATTTTGCAGCAATTTCTATGGTTTCCAATATAAATCAAGCAATGGCACTTCACATTTGGCAGATTTTTCTATTAATCCACAATTGTACCGCCAGGTACCTTTTCTACTAAACTTTAAGTCCACTTTTCTCCTTGAAATATTAACCTAAGGAAAAAGCCAATATATTGAAATTAAATTTTAGCTCTGGTAGATGAAGATTTTTTTTTTATTTTTATGGAACCTGACACGGTTGGCTACATCACCTACAACATCCGTGATGTCAGCCCATAACACAGGGTGAACTAGGTGCCATGTCAGTGCTTCCCTTCATTTCATGTCGGCTACACTAAACTGGACGGAAAACACGAACTATTTACATAGCCGTTTCGACCGACGTTTCGTTCAGTGCGGTGGTACCAATCCGGCCGGGATAAACCCTACCACCTAGTAAGGTAAGAAGGGAAGGGACCTACAGTTTAACGTGGAATCCGAACCACGGTCAGCCTCCAACGGTCGAGCGGTCACCCATCCAAACACTGACCGCGCTCAGCATTGCTTAATAACAGTTGACTAACCAACCGCGCCACTAAGCTACCGAGGCTGACGAATTTTCTTATCCCTTATTTTTCAAGTCATTTTAGTAAAGTCAATTTATCTCCGAAACTAGAAACCGCCATAAGGTACCTTTACCCGTGGACTGTCACATATACTAACATAATTATGTTGATACAAATACGTATCAATGTATGTAACATGACTCGATCACAACAAGCAAGTAGGTACAATCTAAAATCTAAAATGATGTTTCAAGCAACGAATTAAATTATCGGGAAGTGGCATACAACGCACCGAATTGAGGCGCGCTATTGGTGAGCATTCAGCACCCTCTCCAATCGTTGTCTCTCCTTTATACGTATCAAATTGCCATTTAACCGTCTTACTCTATCGACGTTCACAGAGCGGAAACGTAACGTGATGTATCAGGCGCTCGCGCACTTACGCTGTTTTAAATATTGGCAATATATAGATGAACTCCAATCGCACCTTTCTACCGGTAAAATGTATGACGAGGGCCCGTCCAGAAAGTAGAATGTCGTTGGTTTCAAGGCTCTTTACACCTGATTCACTTAATTAATAAGTCTCCGCAGTCAGACCTCTCAGCAAAATTGTTAATCTTGCTCTCAAGTTGTGTTTTAGATAGACTATGGGCGGTGTTATTATGTGGCTAGTCACTAAATACTTGTAAAAATATGTTTAAAAAAATACCCTGCGAAGTTTCTTGTCTCTTCTTCTTCGTGGGTGTAATCGAACCGGATAGAACAAATTGTGACAAGTTCGAGCACAGTCCAACTGCCATATGAATGATCAATAAACAATACAATACAATACAACTATACAATACAATACAACAATACAATACAACAAAACACAAGCCCGGCATCACAATCAAGTCGTAAGTACATGTAACATTGACATTACGCGACAAATATGAAGTGATTCAAATGATAGATTGAGGAGTAGGTAAGCTACTCAAACATTGCATAATTCGAAGTTGAGAAAACAAATGTGTGATAATTTAGAGTTTAGGTATGACCAAAAATAAATAAAACAGATAAAATTGCCTTGTTTTATTTTTCACCCGCATAGAATAGTTTCAATACTGACACCCTGGTTATTCGAACCCCACTGTGTTTTAGTCGTTCGGATTAGCGCGGCCTAACTGTAGTGAGAAAACGGTTCAAGTCGGAACTATTCGCATTCAATGAGTCGAACTAGGAATCTACATGCGAAATCGGTTTACAGTTTTTTTTATACACTTAATGCCACTTATGTCAGCCTCGATAGCTCAGTAGTGCAGACAATCGACTGTCACTATTGATTGTTAAGCAACGCTGGGCGCGGTCAGTACCGCTCGACCGTTGGAGGCTGACCGTGGTTCGGATTCCACGTTAAACTGTAGGTCCCTTCCCTTCTTACCTTACTAGGTGGTAGGGTTAAGCCCGCCCGGATTGGTACCACCGCACTGAATGAAACGTCGGTCGAAACGGCTATGTAAATAGTTTGTGTTTTCCGTCCGGTTCAGTGTAGCCGGCACGAGCGAAGGGAAGCACTGACACGGCACCTAGCTCACCCGGTGTTATGGGCTGACATCACAGATGTTGTAGGTGATGTAGCCAACCGTGTCCGTTTCCATAAAAAATTTAATTAGTAATACGGTCCCGTACGACGGATACGGAACCCTAAAAAGTTCGATCTGCCCCCCTCCCCCCGTTGGTAAAAGGGGGACAGATCGAACGTTTTATTCCTGTCTGCCACCCAATGAATAAAAATATACGGCACCCTCCGAAACTACAAAATACATTTCTGTCCCCACTCACCAAAACGACCTCCTTCAATATGTTCGGCGGCGATCTATCAATGACCGTATGCACCGTCCTCATCAGCACCGAGAAGCCCTCGTTGTGAAACACGATGATGACCGACGTAGACGGCAGATCCTCCGGGTAGCTCCAGTAGCGGCACTGGTCCAGCCTCGTGTCGGGGATGGTCCTGTTCATGGCGATACCGTCCGATGCGAGGATGTTCATGCCGTAGTCCGACTCGGAGACGGCGACATCGTTCGCCCGCTGCGGCGGCAGGTGGAACGGCCTCCCTTCCTCGCCCGGTCCGTTCACTATGTTCAGTTTCTTCGGTTCAAAGTTGCCCGGCTCTGTGAATAGGAAAATAATAGAAAATATTGTATCGAACTTGTCACAATTTGTTCTATCCGGTTCGATTACACCCACGAAGAAGAACCGACAAGAAACTTCGCAGGGTATTTTTTGAGACATATTTTTACAAGTATTTAGTGACTAGCCACATAATAACACCGCCCATAGTCTATCTAAAACACAACTTGAGAGCAAGATTAACAATTTTGCTGAGAGTTCTGACTACGAAGACTTATTAATTAAGTGAAGCAGGTGTAAAGAGCCTTTGTCAAACTTTTATATGTAATTTGTATCAACATAATTATGTTAGTATATTAAGCGGCGGGTGGCCGAATGGTTTGGGCATCGGCTTCTCATGCGGGAGGTCCGAGGTTCGAATCCGTCGGCGTGTACCAATGAGTTTTTTCTGACGAAAAAATTTACGTGCATACCTACACCTGCTGCTTCACCGTTCGGAACCGGTGTAAAACTGTAGGTCCCTTCCCTTGCCCCTTACTAGGTGGTAGGCTCAAATTGTAGCCGACTGGGTTGGTACCACCGTACTGGATGTAAGATGGCCGCATAGCAACCTCGGTTGTGTTCTCCTCTAGTCCAGTATAGCCAGCAATCCAGGGAAGTCTCCGGTATGGCACCTACCTTCTCGGAGGTGACATTGGCTAGTCAGAGCATGTGCTTTGGCCCCTCTGACTCAGCCACCCATACAGGATTACATAAAAAAAAAAAATATTAAACTACAATGTAGTATAAATTTATTGTCAAAAATAAAAAATAAAAATTTATGAATATTTAAGATACTTGAAGTATCAAGTTGTCAATGAATTAATAAAGTTTAGGTACTAACTAATGTTACCTAGTCATTTTATTTTATTTTTATTTATTGCACACCAATCATTTCCTTCTTACCTTACTATGTGGTAGGGTTTATCCCGCCTGGGTTGGTTTGTTTCTTTGTTTGTTTGCTACCCAGCCTCTTGGGAAGGCGGGTGGGCCATTCTCCGCACTGAGACCTCTAGACGGTCCGTTGTACGTTGGCGCTCGGGTGGTGCTACTCCAGCCACCCGAGCTCTTTCATGAAGTGGAGCACTCTTCTCGGTCGCTTCCACACTCCATGGGCAGTTCCCACGTTCCCAAGTAAGTGTGGTAGGGTTCAACCCGCCCGGTTTGGTACCACCGCATTGAATGAAACGTCGGTCGAAACGGCTATGTAAATAGTTGTGTTTTCCGTCCAGTTCAGTGTAGCCGGCACGACCGAAGGGAAGCACTGACGTGGCACCAAGTTCACCCGGTGTTATGGGCTGACATCAACGGATGTTGTAGGTGATGTAGCCAACAGTGTCGGTTTCCATAAAACAAAAAAATAATAATTCTGTGTATCGTTTCGCTACCTAGAATACAGAACAGATACCGCTTAACACAACATTCCATGGAAACAACCCAGTCAAACAATCAAGTGCAACAATGTCGAATCAATCGGACTACTAACTACCCATCACAAAGTCGCGTGCATTCTCGCGCTAAAAAAGCAGTTCCTCACTTTCATCATCGGAAGAACTGGTTTCCCAAATAATTTCACCCATTAGTATTCTCTAAATAACTTTTTGGAGGTTAGATGAACAGTTTGACAGTTCTCTGAAACTAACTTTAGCAATAACCGGCCAAAATCGGCCGGTTACGGTTAATGCTAAATTATGACATCAATTTAACCGTTGTCAAATGATGCACCCCAAATTCTGCCTAACTGGAGAGTTGACGGACGAATTGACGATTGTTATAGTTAAAGTTAGATGATACACCCCATCCTAATACATACAAGCGTCAAACTTGCAGTGATTACAGTATAATGCGCGGGACGGATCTCGGCGTGTCGTCGCCGCAGCGGGCGACCCGCCACGCGAATACACTATACAAGTACGGTGCGGGTGCGAGGGAGAACACTGACGAACCGCTGCGGCGGCGACACGCCGAGATCCGCCCCGCGCAGTATACAAACTGTAAAGTAAAACAAATAATAAAAAATTGGTTGTCTGTAAAGTCGGTTTACGTACGATAGTTTCACGTGATAACGACGAGTAACCTCCTTTTAATTTCTACTGCCCTGGTACTTTAGAACCAGAGAGATGAATGTGTACAAGCCGACGCTTGGGCCGATTGTGCCTCTCTATCGCTTGTTACGCGCTCTCGCTTGCACACACAGGCTCAGATGGAACGTGACACTTTTTCGTGCGGGCAGCCGGTGTTCATCAATTTATAAGACGTGACGTTATCACGTCAAAAACTGGCCAATTACATGGTAGTACGGAACCTCGGTGCCAGTGTCCGCTTGAGGTGGATTGACACCCGGGGCGGAAAAATATTTGTGCAAACCGTGTCACTAATTTATAAAATAATAAAACTTTTTATGCGAAGAGAAATGGCTGAAAACTATGTTTTTTTTTATTTATTTATTTATTTATTTATTTATTTAATCCAAAACCTCCTATTGACAGATTTATTAAATTTTCTCTATTTATTCAATTATATTATTATGGTTTTTAAATGTGTTTTTATTTTACTGAAAGTATTAATTGCCTCTTCAAAGTTAAAATTTTTTTCCTCTGCTTTTTCAATCTAACTAAAGTATTGGCAAATTTGTTAGTCTAGCCTGGCTCACAGTTAGGGCTGCCACCTTTAAAAAATTGCAGACCCGGAGTATTCAGGAAATTCAAAATTTGGGTGAGTATTTGATTAGCGGGAAATAGATCGAACATTGCTGGTATGCTTATTGTGCCAGCCTAGATAACAGATGAATTATAGTGAAAGAATTGTTTGCCGGAAATGCGTAGTTTCGGAGAAAAAAAATGAAAAAAATATATTTAATACAAATAAAATTTTCGTTTTTTTTTTAAATGCACCAAAAAAATTATTTTTAATAGGAATTTATGCAAAAACGATATGCGCCGCCTCAACATTAGGTTAGGTTATAAATTAACCCTGGCTATTTTTTTTTAAACCACCAAAACATTCACCCATACCACTTCCCTTATTTTTACATACATTTATATTCAAAACCAATGTTTTGATGCTTTAAAAAAAATCTTTTGTATGAAAAATTAATTTTGTATGGGAATTTTTTTTTCTCCGAAATAGGCCACTCATATCTAACATTAAAATCACAAACTAACGGCTAGTTCTGATTTTTTTATATGTTATCAGGACCACTACCAGTAATGTATATCTAAGTTTGCAGCTTCGAAAGACCTGTGCTAACTTTGCAGCACTCGAAAAACCGCGAAATTTTCGCACTTTTTTTGGTATTTTCAATATAAGTCCTAAATTATGAATTTTTTATAAAAAAAATTCTTATCGTGGCAATTTTAATTAAAATTGCTACAATTTGAGATCAGAACCAGCTCTGTAGGTGCAATACTTACCGAGATACAGCTCTCCAAAAATTTATATTTTTATCCAAAAAAGGGAAATTTTAACAACAACTGATTTTTTTGCAAATTTGCTCTGTTTAGTTCTCACAATGGTTTGAAAGGAAAAACCATGTACATCCACAAGAAATATGTATAGAAATAGATACGTATAGAAAACATTTTATAAAAAACGCATAGTTTAGGACATATATTGAAAATACCAAAAAAAGTGCGAAAATTTCGCGGTTTTTCGAGTGCTGCGAAGTTAGCACAGGTCTTTCGAAGCTGCAAACTTGAATAAGTATACACTACTGGTAGTGGGCCTAACAACATATAAAAAAATCAAACTAGCCGTTAGTTTGCGATTTTAGGGATTTTTAGTGTCAGATATGACTGGGCTAAAACTACGCAAAAAACTTTTAAATTTTCAGAGGTTTCGTTAATTATAATGCATGCCCCTTCCGATTCGTCCGATGTCCACCCACTCCGCTCCGATCATTCAGTCCAGTGATTCAGTCAGTCAAGCCGAATTCACCGCTCGGTTCGACTCGAGCGGCGGGCGGGCGAAAGCCGGCTTTCATTGACGCTCGCGACGACGACGACAGTCGAAAAACGTTTGTAAACATTTTTTTGCATTCTAAAAGATCGCGGAATGTCCGTGGCGCATGCAACAAAAACAAACACGACCACTCGGACGCGGCACCCGCGACTGATTGTTTGCGACATTCGCTTCGGGGCCTTGTTGAGGCGTGCGTGTGTGTGAGTGCGTCGTTTCGATCGTTTTGTACGTAGTTTCCATACTGCTTTAGCCATATATATGCTGTGCCGCTAGTGCTCGGTGCACGAGTCTACGATTCAATATAGCCAACCCTTGTCGATTGTTTTAGAACTCAGTTGCTAAAATTAATTTCACATTCATTCATCCTGGGGGATTAGACAATATAAAAAAAATCTCGAAAATATTGATCTACGGCAAACAATTATTTCAAAAATATTCTCCTAATATCCTAAACTACAGGATATTATGTACCAGTAATTTGCTACTCCTGCCCCAAGTTACTAATCCTCACGCAACATCTGACCTATGACATTTCAAAATGTAATTGCAGCCTTTCTCTCACGATTCCGGTTGAGGTAAAATGATGTTGATTTACTCAAAAAGCTTTCGTAGATTGAAAACGTAAACAGAAGATACCATTGCCCAGAGTGGGGTAGACGTCCCGGCGACGCGCGCGTGCCAGCGCGTTCTGAGCCACAGACCCGCTGTCCACTGGTAATGGTATTTCCGAGGCAGACTCCGACGAATATCTGTGAAGCGCGTACAGAAGCACAAAGAGCATGGCGCACAGCGCCACGATGCGCGTGATACGGCCGCGCCTCACGTTTGTGATCTTCATCTTCTTCTGGTTATTTGCACAAATTCCACAGATTACTGTTATTTATGTTATTTGTTTCACAGGTCCCGGCGTTTAGCACAGAGTTTAGTCGTCCGTCCGTCTCCGTGTCAAATGAAATGAATGAAAAAAGATAATGCACAAAGATAATTTAACTTTGAATGAACCACAGATTATGATTTACTTACAGGGTCTGGCACATGAGAAAACAAAGGAAGTCTGCGTGCGCGGATCAGCTGATTGTAAAGATTGTAAAGAAATAGTACGGGTGAATGTTTTGGTGGTTTAAAAAAAAATTATCAGGGTTAATATTATAGAAGATAAATTCTATAAATTAACCCTAACATAATTAAGCCAAAGGGTTAAGGTGGGCGCAATCAGCTGGTCGCGTAGGCAGGCCAAAATCTACTTCCTTTGTTCTTTCATGTGCCGCTTGATTACTTACACCATACATATACGTCCATATATATACGAGGTTACACGCTAGGTTTTCCATCAGTTCAGTCCGTGACCGTGAGATTGACGCCAGACTGACGCCAGACGTAAAATGCATTCGCATTATCAGTCTGCCATCAGTCTAGTATCAAAATATTTTAAAATCCATCAGTCTGGTCCATCAGCTCAAACCATCCTTCCATCAAAGTAGATTAAACGGTCAGTCTGGCTGGACCATGGTTTAACCAGACTGATGGACTGAACTTATGGAAAACCTAGCGTGTAACCTCCGTCATACGGAGGTTACACGCTAGGTTTTCCATCAGTTCAGTCCGTGACCTTGGTCACGACACGACCAGATTGACGCCAGACGTAAAATGCATTCGCACTATCAGTCTGCCATCAGTCTAGTATCAAAATATTTTAAAATCCATCAGTCTGGTCCATCATTCCAAACCATCCATCCATCAAAGTAGATTAAACGGTTAAGCCCACTTGCACCAACACAAATTTAATATGTAAACCAGTTTAACTCGTTAAGCTAGCAGCTAGCACCCGTTGACTGGGGAACCGCGTTTAAATCCATAACTCGCTACTTAACTTTAAACTCGTGTTGGTGCAAGTGGGCCTTTAACCAGACTGATGGACTGAACTGATGCCAAACCTAGCGTGTAACCTCCGTCATACTGATTTGAACCCCTGTCACCTGAGACAAGTGCAAGCATCGTGGTGGGAGTACTCACCCACGAATTAGGGTTCCGTAGAACCGCAATACCATGTTAGTACACATTACATTTTTTGACCATGCCTTTCAAAAAAACATATCCGTCTATCTTTTGTCTGTCTGCAATGCAAAGTATCTGTGGCGCCATCTATTATTTAGTAGGGTCAATATGGACTAATTGATTCTTAGCACGTTTCTTGTATGAGGATCCCCATAATATTAAATAGGTGTTTATTGTTTGTTGGCATATCCGCCATTAAACACATATTCTGTGAACATTTAAACCGGTTACCTATTATGGTGTAAAGATACAGCCCTCTTGCGGACGGACGAATAGACGGACAGACGACGGCGGCGGCGTGGCGGCGTAGGCTTAGTAATGGTCAGTTCTTGCGGTTCGTTCGAATTTGCGAGTTTCGCAAGAATTTTTTTTTTTTGCACTTTTTTACCTTTTTATTATTTTATTGTGTTTATATACTCACTCAGATAAGTGTATTTTGAAAGGCAAATTCGTGACCTAAATACTTTTTGAATAAACGGATGGAAAGGAATAACGTGGTGGAAGGCGATGAAAACTGCATGGATGGTAATGAAACACTATGGATGGCGATGAACTGTTTGAAAAATGTGATAAAAGCCTTTCAGGTGTCGAACGTGTACTTGACAGCAACGAGTCCTTATATGTTGAGAGGAATCATGCTCCCGCTCTCCGCTCCGACACCCCCAGCGCATCTAGCGGAGAAAATAAGCAACACAAATCAGTTGCAGGCCAGGCAGGCAGTCACGACAGTATTATATTCTTTGGTAGGTAGCGACTTAGGATTGCCTCTTCTCCGGCGCTGCGGGAAGTGCAGCCCCTCCGTCCTTGCGTAACAAAGCGCAGGCACCTGTACTCGCCTCCGCACCTTCGGCTTTTTGGTCGCCTTCGGCGAACAGCCTCAGCCGCTCCGGCTCACACAGGTACCTGCGCTTTGTTACGGCGGACGGGGGCTGCACTCCTTCCGCGCCTTCGGCTAATAAAGACACTCTAGGGAATAGCCATACTAACAGGTTATGTGGGGGGGGGGGGGGGGGGGGGCGCTAGAGCGTATAAACAAACATCCCTGCCCTACCTAGCTAGGCTGAGAGCTTATTTTCTCCGCTAAATGCGCTGGGATGTAGGAGCGGAGATCGAGAGCATGATTCCTCTCAACTTAAAAAGGACTCGTGTAATGCCAACCTGGCGGTAAGATACAATGACATAATATGATGTCAACACGCCCTAGTAGTATTATATTCTTTGATGTCTACGCTCTCCCTGCCCACACCTTTCCCCCCCCCCCCCCCCCCCCCCCCAAGGACATTCGTAATCCCCGCATTCGACCGAATGTCCATGGGTGTCATACATGTAAGTTGATGTAAGACACTTTATGGGTGCCTCGGCGCCACATGTCGCGCTTTCTCTATCAAAAAGCTAAAAAAACTGTGAACGGTGAGTATCTGAAAATCTTTGATTTGAACGCAGCCAATAAACGACATCTCAGTGACAGCCAACTTGTCATGACGTTTTTGTTTTGACGGTTTGTCTCATTCAATCTAACGGTTTGTTTGTTTGAAAATTATTGTGCGTTGTGTAGTTGTAGTATTTTTAATTTTTCATATTTATTTCCACCGTGTGCTGCAGTACACTGTCTGGCTGTGCCCGTGACGCCGCTTTATTTGAGCCAATGGATAACGCCGGTGCCGCGTGTAAGACCTTGTTGATTTCTATCGCCTTTTTGTGCTAACAATTTTTCAGTTATTCAGCGAAAACAAGATAAATGTAATATTCCTTCACAGCGGTGATATCTAATGAGAAACTAGTGGAGATGTGGAATCACAACATCAGCTTCAGCCTCTCCGTATCGGACTTGTACCCGACTGTGAAGCCGACGGTGCTGATGGGCGCGCTCATGGAGGTCCTGCACAAACTCGGCATCGATCGCGACGCCATCACTGCGGTGAGATGACGGCACAGCAGACCGAAGCTTATTGACCGACTTGCTCTACTGTGAGCCGACTGTTTACCCTCCTTCCGGTCAATTGTATTTCATTCATTCGTACATACCACACGCTCGTATTTCATTCATTCGTACATCCCGACAATCGGGGTAGGCAGAGGGAGTTGACTTTACACTGGGGAGCCGAGCCGAGTTATATATGATGAATTCAACTGTTCCATACGTCCCAAAGGATAATAAATGGGTGTGGATTAGAAGACTACTGCATTGATCGCAAATTGCTGGTATGCTTATTGTGTAGGCCGAATTGAGAGATGAAGGAAGGTGTGGATCTAAGCTTGCGATGGCTTCACCGAACATATCCGGGCCCATCGGCAGTAGAGGAGGGTATTAATCGAGGCCGGGACTAGCGAGTGGCCACTCTAAATTTCCCGCGCATGCTTCACGTTTCGGCTCGCTTCAAGCCCTCGTCAGCTAGTCTGCGTTGACTAGGACGCGGGGAAACCACCAATCCCGCTCTCGAGCTCCCTCTCTCTACCTATCCATATTCTGTAGGATGCTTCCAGTGACGTTTTCGAAGCTCTCTCCATATATGAGCTTAGCGTCGATCTTGGGAGCCCTAGATTCTTGAAGAGACTGTAGAGCGACTTCGCTGGTAGTCCTCTTGCTCCGACTTCCACAGCGAAGAGATCAGTCTTGAATCCATTTCTCACAATCCGGTCTACTAAGTTGCAGTACTTGTTAAGTTTGATGTTGTGGTTCTTCGGGATGTTACTTTCCCATGGAACTGTAAGTTCAACAAGTACTACATGCTTTGTCGCTTTTGAGAATATGAGTATTTCCGGTCTTAATGCTGTGGTACAGATTTCCGAAGGCATTTGGTAATGCTTCTCATGTGTGTCCATCAACAATTCCCAATCCTTTGCTGCTCCCAAAATTGAAGAAGGTTTAGTCCTATCTTTGGGCAGCTTATTGGCTCCAGGTTTCACAAAGTTGACCTTCTGGAAGCCGCTACTGGTTTGCCCTTTCCTGGTCCGTGCAATTGACAGGTTGATGGCCTCTCTGATGATTTGGAGGACTTTATCATGACGGTAGGAATACTGGCTCTATAGTGAAAGAATTGTTTGCCGGAAATGCGTAGTTTCGGAGGAAAAAAAAATTCCCATATAAAATAAATTTTTCATTCAAAATAAAAAAAAAAAATTTTTTTTTATGTGACCAAAACATTGATTTTGCATATAAATGTATGTAAAAACAAGGGAAGTGGTATGGGTGAATGTTTTGGTGGTTTAAAAAAAATAACCAGGCTTAATTTATAGAAGATGCGACGCATCTTCTATGAATTAACCCTCACCTAATGTTGAGGCGGCGCGTGTCGTTTTGCATAGATTCCTATTGAAAATAAATGTTTTGGTGCATTTAAAAAAATAATAAAAATTTCGAAAATAAATTTTGTATGAAAAATATGTTTTTCAAAATTGTTTTCTCTGAAACTACGCATTTGCGGCAAACAATTCTTTCACTATAATTCATCTCTCAATTCGGCCTACACATTAAGCATACCAGCAATTTGCGATCTGTGTAGTCGTCTACTAATCCACACCCTAATAAATAGTATGTAGAGTAGGCGGTGGGCGGGCTGGGCTATTGGAGTAGAAATGCCTTCGTAAATCTTTCGAGTTTGAAGTTAACACTCTTGCCCCGCGCCGCCGTCTCCGCGCGACACCGCCCCACGGTAAAAGCACACAACACGATTGCCTGATGGTCACTCACACTATTACTCAAATCCTGCATCATATGTACGCTAGAATTGTGCGTTTGTATGCATGTTTCGATACACGATTTAGTAGGCCAGGACGGAACTGCCTCTCACTGACACCACAATAATGCCTCGTAACGTAGGTGTAGCTGGTCTAGCATCATCTTTCCCGCACGCGACGAAGGGAAACGCTACGAACAAGTACCGAATATTCAGTAGATTCAGCACAGGCTGTGTCCTGTTTTTTTTTCTCTTCTCTTGATAGTTATAGTTGTCTAGTCTAGGTGTTGTACCTAAATTTTAAGTGAAAAATAAATATTTCTTATTCTTAAGTACCGTGCATGTATTGTGCAGAATTTCACTATATTATGTGTCACTCGCCTGGCCTGATTGACTGTTTAAATTTGAATTTTTATTTCAGTGTTTTAACAGATTCAATCTTTATAATTTGTGAGTAGGTACCAGTACCAGTGAGCGTGTTTAATCGTGTTTTACAAAGCCACGATACAATATGAATGTTCGGTACAATATGAAATTCATGAATTAATTTACAATACCATATGTTGTTTTATGAACTTATTTTGAATCTCATTGCTGCCGGCCTACCCGATCTCGAATGTCTGGCACGCCACTGCTTCTAGCTGAACGCTTAGTGTTGTAACTACAACCACAGATTACTTAATAGTTAATTCGTAACAGATAAATCGCTCCATAGAAAAAGTTCCATACCTTCGGCTTTAATAGCCTACTGTTTCACGTCGCCAATCGCTGCGTTCGAAAATGTACCTAAACGATCGAGTGTAAAGTGATTATTGCTTTGCAGCTGCGCGCAGTAGCGTGGGCGAGCGTGTAGGTATGCTTCGCGCGGCTGACGAGTTTCCACTTAATTAGACCGCCGGCGGCCCGCTGGGCTGTAAGTAGTTAGCGCGCGCAAGTACATAGAGTGCGTGAGGCTATTATGCCACAACCTAGTGTTGTAACTGTGCAGCCGCCGCCGGAGGAGGAGAGAGACGAGCACACGGAGTACTACTGGGACCTGATCCCCGTGCTCAACATGACGCGAATACTCAACCACGTCTTCTCAGGCTTCCAGGTACCTACCGCTTTACATTTTACATTACTTTTCTGTTTTAGCGTTCCGTAGCCATCGGCGCTGGCAGGGACCCTTATGAAATCGGTCATGTGTCTGTCCGTCCGTCTGTTTATCACACGCGTCGTCTGAGGTGATTATATAAATATATTTATTTATCGATACTTACTCGAGACACTTGGTGCCCCGTCAGCATGGATTGTTAAGCCGACGACGCCCAAAAGCATTCGCTTTAGAACGGGGGCTGCTTTAGGGGGGGGAAATTATTACTATTTACTCCTGCAACTGCACGTGCGAACTAAGGTAATTATGAACATTTTCTATTGTTTATACGGTTTTGTACTATTTTGACAAGCTTGTCGTACTATTTAAAAGATGGTATACTGGCATCACTGTGACCAACTGACAGACGACGTTAGAAACGCATTCTCTCAGCGGTCGGACTTTAGTTGTGACCTGTATAGTTTTTAGGGTTCCGTATCCGTCATACGGGACCATATTAAAAAGCCTACACCGTTTGTCTGTCTGTCTGTCCGAGGGCTGTATCTCTTGAACCGTAATAGGTAGCCCGTTGAAATTTTCACAGGATATGTGTTATTGTGGCCGATATAACTACAAATAATAAAAATAAGAAAAAGTAAAAAAATTCACGGGGGTTCCCATAGAAGAAACTAAAAAATGTATGCCATCTACCGAAAAGAGTATGAAGCGTTTTAACTAATCATGAATTTTAACTATTATGAAGCATTTCATAACACGCCATCAGATGGCGTGCGTGGCGCTGACCGTAACATGGGGATACGGAATCCTCGGTGCGCAAATTCGACTCTCACTCGGCCGGTTTTTTTAGCCAACATAATATTATGTATGACAAAACTAGCCCACCTTGACAGCTCTATGAGTTTTTTTCGTATTGGGACGAGGGAATGAATAGTCCCACTGCATCTCTCCCGTATGGTGTGGGACCGCCGGTACTTTAAAAGAATAGTCCCACTGTATCTCTCCCTGTGTATGTCGTAAAAGGCGACTAAGGGATATGACTCCCTTCTTATATTACTAGGTGGTAGGGGTTTACCCTCCCGGGTTGGTACCACCGCACTGAATGAAAGGTCGGTCGAAACGGCTATGTAAATAGTTTGTGTTTTCCGTCCAGTTCAGTGTAGCCGGCACGACCGAAGGGAAACACTGACATGGCACCTAGCTCACCCGCTGTTATGTGCTGACATCACGGATGTTGTAGGTGATGGAGCCAAAGGTGTCAGTTTCCATTAAAAAAAATTTTTTTAAATCGGGACGAGGGAACTCGCCTCCGGCATTCCAAGTGTTGAAAGAAGCCAACTCGAACCCAAGAAAGTACTTTCTAACTAACCGAGTAGTGGACTCGTGGAACAAGCTACCGCAAGAAGTGATCAGTGAATGGTTTTAAAAATAAAATTGACAAACATTTGCTAAATATAAACAAAAAATAAAAACAAACACTAATAATATAAAAAAAAAATGAAAAAAAATATATAGGTAAATAAGATCTATCATAAAACAGTGCACTCAACACGTGAAGTACACGCATCAGCTGCAAGCTGCTAGTGCAGCCATACTCGGGGGTCGGTACTGTACCGTGTGGGGTCGGTACTTAAAAAGAATAGCCCCACTGCATCTCTCCCCGTCGCATGTCGTAAAAGTCGACTAAGGGATAAGAAAATTCGTCAGCCTCGGTAGCTCAGTGGCGCGGTTGGTTAGTCAACTGTTATTAAGCAACGCTGAGCGCGGTCAGTGATTGGATGGGTGACCGCTCGACCGTTGGAGGCTGACCGTGGTTCGGATTCCACGTTAAACTGTAGGTCCCTTCCCTTCTTACCTTACTAGGTGGTAGGGTTTATCCCGGCCGGGTTGGTACCACCGCACTGAACGAAACGTCGGTCGAAACGGCTATGTAAATAGTTCGTGTTTTCCGTCCAGTTTAGTGTAGCCGACATGAAATGAAGGGAAGCACTGACATGGCACCTAGTTCACCCTGTGTTATGGGCTGACATCACGGATGTTGTAGGTGATGTAGCCAACCGTGTCAGGTTCCATAAAAAAAAAAACAAAAAACTCAAAGTGTGCTCCGCGGAGCCCAAGGGCTCCACGAAGCCTCTGTGAGGGCTCCGCGAGAATACGAGAAAATAAAAAATACACCTCTCCTCTCTGGCACGATTCAGCTAGATCCATTAGATATTTAATTATTGTTTTTCTTTTATTATAATATTATGCAAGTAACTGTTACATTGTAATATGATTATTAATACAGAATGCAAAAAACTAATTTTTGTTTATCTTAGGGCTCCTTCAAATATTTCGCTTTCTAAAAGGGTTCCGTCACCAAAAAAGTTTGAGAACCGCTGTGCTAGTGTATATAAATAAATAATAATAATAATAAAGCCTTGACGCCGGCAGGACAACTTCACAATCACGATGATGGACCTGCTGAATCCGTCTCCGCGCTACGCTCAGTCCATCCTGCTGCTGCTGGTGAATCTGGCGTCGTTCTACGCGTCGCGGCGCGAAAACATCGAGCCGCGCGAACGAGAGCTGTTCGAACATCGCGAACGGGTATACACATGTAGTCACTTGTCTCTTTCTTTTTTATTATTTTCTCTTTTTTATGAATTTTTTTGTTTTGTCTTTTTGCAAAAGCTCTTTTGTTTATTAGTTATATAAGTAGTCGAAATTGTGTGCGCGCAGTACTTGGATGTGTGAGCGCTCGACCGCTGCGAGGCTGACCGTGGTACGGATTCCACGTAAAACTGTAGGACCCTTCCTTTCTTACCTTACTAGGTTGTAGGGTTTATCCCGGCCGGGTTGGTACCACCTTACTGAACGAAACGTTGGTCGAAATGGCTATATGTAAATTGTTCGTGTTTTCCGTCCAGTTCAGTGTAGCCGACACGAAATGAAGGGAAGCACTGACCTAGTACGCCCGGTCTTCTTGTTCTTGTTGTTCGGACTCGTTCTCCGCGCCTAAACGGATATAGGTAAATAAGATCTATCATAAAACAGTGCAGGCCTTTTGCGCGTCCTACGGCCTTACTCCAACCAGCTGAGTTCTTCCAGGAGGCGGCACACTCTCCTTGGGTCTTGGCACGCCTCTTGAAGTGTAGTAGGGCCTCCCAGCTCCTTCGCCCTTATGTCTGCTAGTACGCCCGGTGTTATGGGCTGACATCACGGATGTTGTAGGCAGTGGTATGGCGTGAAAATTTAACTGAGGGAAGCCGGAGGTGTAAGTTAGATATAATAGTGTGCGTACTGACTGGGTGCATAGTATTAAAAGGGAGGCCGGCGGGAATCGGATTGTATGAACGCCACGCCACTGGTTGTAGGTGATGTAGCCAACCGTGTCAGTTTCCATAAAAAAAATGTGACCCCACTGTGACCAGATCGCAATGTTATGTATTCTTCTCTCGGCAGGTGTCGGCGCTTGAGGAGCAGAAGAATCAACTGCTGGGTCTGCTGAACGAGCAGGCGGTGGCGAAGGCCTCCAGGTCAATGCATCTGCAGAAGGTGAGGGGCGGCACCACCTCACTCGACTCTACTCTCAATTTTCCTTGTTGTAATTCTTCGTAAGTACCGGCCCCACATGGTACTCTGTCTGAATAAATCAATAAAAAATTGGTTGTCTGTAAAGTCGGTTTACGGACGATAGTTTTACGTGATAACGTCATAAAGTGGTAAGACTACTGGGAACATTTGGTTCTCTGTCGTTGTATTGAATCGAAATACATGAATCGATATTGTGATACATATTCGGACCCTTGTTTCATGAATATTCTAAATTTGAAATCTTTTCCGACCGGCCAGATGCGCTTAATATATTATGGTACGAGTAACCTCCTTTCAATTTGTGCTGCCCTGGTACTTTAAATGTGTACGCTTGGTTCGATTGTGCCTCTCTATCGCTTGTTACGCGCTCTCGCTTGCACACACAGGCTCAGATGGAACGTTAAACTTTTTCGTGCGTGCAGCCGGTGTTCATCAATTTATAAGACGTGACGTTATCACGTCAAAAATAAATAAAAAATGTAGCCAACCAGGTGCTCTTATGAAAGGGAGATGTTGCTTGCAGCTGGAGGAGGACAAGCGGACCGTGTCGGACGAGCTGAAGCGTGAGAGGCTCCAGCACGAGGAGCAGCTGCGCGAGCTGGAGAGGCTGCTCGCGGAGAACCAGGAGCTGCGAGCGCTCGTCGACAAGCGCAGGCTGCAGAAGGAGGCGCTCACCGTGGAGCTGAACAAGGCCAGGGCGCAGAAGGTTTAAATATTTCATTGACAAGTCTATTGACGCTACTTAAATTAGGAACAAATCTATTGATGCTAAATTAATTATTATTATATTCCTTGACTATTATGAATTTTTGACTAATGTTATTGTATCAAATTATTTTATTTTTAGCGTAGCTTATCTGTGATTTAGGATAGGGATATTGACAATTCTTTTGATGCTTGTTGTTGTTGTTGTTATGGTTTGGCGTTGGCTCTAGGCCTGCAAACTAATCCCGCTTGGTTGGGGACCTTCGTGCAAAACGCCGCAGTCTCCAGCTACCCCAGCCAGCCTATGTCTTCCATGAAAGCCACAAGTCGACCGGGGTGTCTGCAGGCCGCTTATCCCTTAGTCGCCTTTTACGACATGCACGGGGAGAGATGCAGTGGGACTATTCTTATTAAGTACCAAACCCACACAGTGCTTCTTTCTTTTTTTTTTTTTTTTTGATGCTATTGTACCATGTTTTAAAAATTACATTGACAAGTTTATTAACGATAATCTAAGCAGATAGTAGTAGTATCAGGTAAGTGTAGTAGTGGTACCGTGTGGGGCCGGTACTTTAAAAGAATAGCCCCACTGCATCTCCCCCCATGCATGTCGTAAAAGGCGACTAAAGGATAAGGACAAGATGCCGTGCTAAAGGGCGACAGGCTCGCCACCTCTCACCTTGGCACGGTACTTCCACCGACTCATGCAGCAGGTGGGTCTTCGTGCCTTACTTGCTGTTCGATCGATTGAATCTTGTTCGAATACTTTGCGAAACGTGGTGGTCGGTGTTGTGCTGTAATTTAACAGAGTTCTTGCAGCACAACACCGGTTACTCTGCTTACCCCGATTGTCGGGATTCAGCGTGTGTGATATGTATGTAGTAGTAGTCTATAAGCACAAGATAGCTTAAATTGTTTTTGTCTTTTATTTGGTTCTGTACAGCCCTTGTCATTGCTTCCATTGTGTTTAATTGTTTTTCATTGTTTGTTACATTTCGAAAGATAACGAATTCAAGTGCAAAATTTATTTTCCTACGAATGATAATAATAAAACCAAAACCATAGATACAGTAATTAATGAACATCAGGCTTTTAGAAAGAGACAATCCGGTGTTAGAGTGTCGTCTATGTTACGCAGAAACGTGCGTGAGTTCGTGCGACAGAGAGAAACATGTGCAGGGAGACCGATTATGCGGTCTGTTGCTCGGCTGTCCAGCAACAGACCACAAATCGGTCTAGTTTACGGGAGACCTCGGGGTCACCCACAGCTCGACTGGATCGAGTCCAAAGACGCAAGCTGGTGCCATCCCATAAGAGCGAGCAGTACTCCAAGCAGGACCTAATCTTTTGTGTCGAGTTAGTCAGTCAGCTTGTAACTGTTGGACATACACCTCTACAATTTTCCTCCATTCAGCCCGGCCTTCAATGGTACGGAACCACTGCTTTCCGCCGATGTACTTGATATCATCGTCCCACCTGGCGGGTGGTCTTCCCACACTCCGTATTCCCGTCCATGGCCGCCAGTGTACTTATTGAGTACGCCCAGCTTTTTGGAAGCCAGCCAGCTTGACCTTCCACTCGCTATGTCGCCGGAAATTTAGGTCGTGCGACAGTTCGACTCCTAGGTATCCAAGGTGGTCGTTTAATTTAAACGACGCGCCTTGGAAGAAAGGAGCTGGTGTGAAAGGCCATCCCCTTTGCACTGAACGCAAAATGTACCCGCTTATTAGCAGAGGCCGCCTCGCATGCAGCATCATACCACAGGCATGGAATCGTCATAGGTCACACACACATCCTCACAAACCCACGCACTCCCTCTCATCCTCTCACATACCCTCACACATGCATGGCGAATTAATTCGTTTATGAGTAAGGAAGGAGATTTTATTGAAATTTTTTATTCACAGATTATCATGGTTTTAATTTAGTTTTTATAAAAATTTCATTCACTGTTTCATTATTAATAATCAACTTTTAACTTTTGAGGTGGTACTTAGACTTTTGACTTTTTTTAATAAATTTTTTTATTTTTTTTCAATTTTGTAATTTCTATCGTTTTTATTTACCCGTGCATTATCAAAATGTAAACCGAAAGGATTCTATTCTAGGCTCTTAAGTTTATATATTGCTCATTTTTTAATTTGTTCATGTGCATTAATCTGTGGAATTCTCTAATATATAAATAAATACATAAATAAACATCTACTTTTGACGCAGGTGAACGACGTGGACGACATAAAGGCGCAGTACGAGCAGGCGGTGCGCGCGGAGAAGGAGGTGACGCAGCAGCTGGACGCGCAGAAGGAGACGCTGCTGCAGAAGGAGAGCACCGTGAAGAACCTGCAGGCGGTGAAGAGTGAGCTGGACGAGGGCATCCACTACGTGCTCGAGATAACCGCCCTCACCGACACTCTCAGGTGACACATCTCCTACATATGTAGATACATAGAACTAAGTAGGTACGGAACGGAACCATGGCGACTGACCACGCCCCGCCTCCGCCCCGCGGCGCCGCGCCGCGCAGCGTGACGCGTCGCCTGCGCATCGCGCTGTCGTTCGACTCCTGGTAGTTACTCTTTCCTTTACTGTCTTGCGGACGGACGACGATGGACGTCACGCACGATCGTTCAGATCCCTTACTGTATGTAGCTATATGAATGTAGTGTTTCCTATTATTGAGTAGACATAAGGCTAGTTTTAAAAATACCTGTGTTATTTATTTTATGTTTTGTCCTGCTTGTAGAAAACCAAATAAATAAATAAATAGATTATGCCGGCCACATTGTGACTCTTGTGATATTATTAAACCTCTGGGCCGGAAGGGCGAGCAGGCCCCCAAACCGCTCACATCCGTTGAGTTCCAGAAGGGCCGGCCCGCCCAATAAAAAAAAAATTCTATAATTTTTTTTATGATTTTTCTATGATAAGACTGGCTGTACGGACAAAAACCTTTGCCTTTCCTTGGGGATTTTCCTTGGGGATTCTGCAATTCCAGCAGGACTGGTGGTTTCCCCGCGTCCTAGTCAACGCAGACTAGCTGACGAGGGCTTGAAGCGAGCCGAAACGTGAAGCATGCGCGGGAAATTTAGAGTGGCCACTCGCTAGTCTCGGCCTCGATTAATATCCTCCTCTACTGCCGATGGGCCCGGATATGTTCGGTGAAGCCATCGCAAGCTTAGATCCACACCCTCCCTTCCATAGAACACACTTTAGAAATTTTCCCAGAAAACAATAATTCATTTATTATTAATTGATTGATGACAGCGGGTTTGCGAATGCCATGTCGGCCTGGCAGATGCCTATTCACGCCTCTCTTGAAGGACCCGAGAATATACTTGGAGGAAAAATAAGTGGGCAGGGAGAGCGTTCCAGAGTTTACCATGGAGTACATTTTTGTCATCGAGAAAATAAACCTTTAAAAAAAAAAAACTGTTTAAAAATAAGACGATTCCTAACTCAGGATAATGTAATCTTTGAGGAACAGCATGGATTTGTCCCAAGTTGATGAACGGTCACCAACACAATCACCTCGAAAGCACTTCCCCTGAACGTGTTAATCGACAATTGTATGGGTTTTCTCTGTAGTCCCACTGCAATATGTGACCTCAGTAGCTCGCAATAAACAATTACAATACATAATTGTCGCCGCAGGGAGGTGAACCTATCGACGAACCGCGAGCAAGCTGAAGTTGAGGCGGCGGTGTGCTCGCGGGCAGGTGCGCTGCGCGAGGCGGAGGCGCAGCTCGCGGAGCTGCAGAGGGAGCGGCGCGCGCTCAGCGAGCAGACGGAGAGCGAGGCGGCCGACGCTAGGCAAGCACTCGCGCTGGCGCACAGGTGAACACTCTCTGTAGACTGGGCGGGGTTAGAGGCGGCGGTGTGCTCGCGGGCAGGTGCGCTGCGCGAGGCGGAGGCGCAGCTCGCGGAGCTGCAGAGGGAGCGGCGCGCGCTCAGCGAGCAGACGGAGAGCGAGGCGGCCGACGCTCGGCAAGCACTCGCGCTGGCGCACAGGTGAACACTCTCTGTAGACTGGGCGGGGTTGGAGGTGGCGGTGTGCTCGCGGGCAGGTGCGCTGCGCGAGGCGGAGGCGCAGCTCGCGGAGCTGCAGAGGGAGCGGCGCGCGCTCAGCGAGCAGACGGAGAGCGAGGCGGCCGACGCTCGGCAAGCACTCGCGCTGGCGCACAGGTGAACACTCTCTGTAGACTGGGCGGGGTTGGAGGCGGCGGTGTGCTCGCGGGCAGGTGCGCTGCGCGAGGCGGAGTCCGATGTAATCCGGTGTGGGTGGCTGTGTCGGAGGGGCCAAAGCGCATGCTCCGACCAGCCAATATCACCTCCGAGAAGGTAGGTGCCATACTGGAGACTTCCCTGGATTGCTAGCTATACTGGACTAAAGGAGAACACAACCGAGGCAGCTATGCGGCCATCTTACATCCAGTACGGTGGTACCAACCCAGTCGGCTACAATTTGAGCCTACCGCCTAGTAAGGGGGCAAGGGAAGGGACCTAAAGTTTTACACCGGTTCCGAACGGTGAAGCAGCAGGTGCAGGTATGCACGTAAATTTTTTCGTCAGAAAAAACTCATTAGTTCAAGCCGACCGGATTCTAACCGAGGACCTCTCGCATGAGAAGCAGATGCCCAAACCACTCGGCCACCCGCCGCTTGTTTGTGTGGAACTGTATGTTTTCCAAAAATTTGAAAATAAATAAAATAAATAATGGTGTAGCGGTGCGAAAGAGGCGGAGACGCGTTGGTGCGCGAGCGTGGAGCGCGCCGAGCGGGCGGAGGAGCGCGCGCGCGCGGTGCGCGCTCGCCTCGAGCTGTACGCGCTGGAGAAGCAGAAGCACGAGGAGGCGCTCCAGCACGTCCGGCCTGAATTTGAAAGCGAGGTCAGTTGCATCTCATATTATGGCAGAATCTTAATTTCTTAATTCATTTTTAAAAAACTGAGCAATTTGAAAGCTTCATTTTCTTTTAAAAAGTTCGCTAGTTTACGCCCTTTCCAACGGTATACCACATGCCATACAAATCTTTCACTATGTGGCCAAAATTAGGGACAGAGACCAGAACAGATCGACAATAACTTTGTAACAGGGCCACCTTATCGACTTATTCAGAGCGTTTTCAGGAGCATTTTCAAATTTAGAACATGTAACGGTCGCGCGGGTACTGTTCAATTCCAATTCCAACTACTACTGCTTCCATTGTTAAATGTTTAGACTCTTGCAAATTATCCCTAATTTTGGCCACATAGTGAATGATTTGTATGACATGTGGTATACCGTTGGAAAGGTCATAAACTAGCAAACTTTTTAAATGAAAATGAAGCTCTCAATTGCTGGCCGTTTTTTTTTAATGAATTAAGAAATTAAGATTCTGTCATAGTTTTACTCGTCTTTGGGACTTTGGGAGGTCATAAGTCCTTTTCATGGTATTAACTTGATCAAATGATATTTTTCCTAGAACAAGGATACATCGTAAAATACATTTTATTTTGTGCAGATATATTCATAAACAAAAGTTACAAGGGGTTAAAGCTATGATTTTGGTAATTTTCAAAAATAAACAAAAAAAATCGTATGTCGATACCACGTGACACCAGACATAAGGTGTCATAGGTCAAAACCTTGCAAATGACCCCACTTACCTACAAAAAAATTTTCAACCTTCCACCACCCGATACCACCCAATCAGAGCGCGCGCCGTCCCCTCCGCTGCCCGCTAGGCTCGGCGACGCTGGTTCTCATACAAGCATTGGACAGTCCGAAGTCCCTACCTCTTGTAACGTTCTTGTACAAAAATACCGATAGATGTTACAGTTAAAAAATTGCTATTTTTTTCCAGTTGAAATCCTTCGAGGAGCAGATCCTGCAACAGTCTAAGAATGCCGTAAGGACCATCGAGGACAAATTCAACAGAATAAACAAAACGGTAGTTTAGTATTGTTGCTTTTAGAAATAATAAAATTGTCACGCCCGGTACAAAATAAATATTAATTACTGAAACTTTATTGTTTTATTTTACACATTATATTTAGTAGGTATTTACAGATAGCGTAACTAAAAACTCTTCTAAAGTCGAAGCGTATATCCTGTCCTGCGCAAAGATTAAGAATCAAAAGAAAAAAAAACTGCGAAGTTTCTTGCCGGTTCTTCTTTGTGGGTGTGTAAGGATAAGACAATTTAGCAGTAAAAATAACAGATAAGTCTTTTTTTATATAGAATGCGACACATGTGGTGCCGAGCCACCAATAAGGTGTCTAACGACGCCCATGGACATTCGGTCGTAAGCGGTGGTTGAGAATGTCATGCCAGCCTGACGGGTGCCTATTCACGCCTCTCTTGAAGGACCTGAGACGGCCTGGTACACTTATCCCTACCAAGTTATCCCCCCTGGTAGGGATACGTGGAAAAAAAATCCACATATCCCTACCAGTAGGGATAGGTGGAATTAAAATAAAACTAAATACATTTTATTAACAATTATGTTTTTAATTTTTTTTTTCGACTTGGTATACCTACAAATTCATTAAACAAATAATCACTACTTAATTAACTTAAAACGAATATTATGTATCTGTCATAAAAAAATACTTTGAATGTTAAAAAAATTATGAAATAATTTCCGTAACATATCTAAAAATTGTGGCACGCCTATATTTCATGATATTAGATCCATTTGCCTATTTTGTACTGATGTCACGTAATATAATATATTTTTTTATCTAGTTTTTGGGGTTGCTTTAATTTATGAGTTAACCTATAGGTACCGTTTTTTAGATATTATCAAATTCTTGTTTAATCGGTTTAGCAGGGAAACCAAATTAAATTTTCGGTTGCTGTCTTCATTTATGCTAAAGTTCCAGGCTTCACTAAAATTATTTGTACGATGCTTCGCTCCAAACACAGACCACTGGGTGACGAACTCGTCGTTTTTGAGCCAAAATTTCTTAAAATATTAGGTAAGTATACCAAGTCGAAGAAAAAAATAATGACCAATTTTATTTTAAATTTTATAGTAGGGATAGGCGCACTTAGAGTTTCCACTTTCCACCTATCCCTACTGGTAGGGATAAGTGGACTTACACTCAAAATTAAGATTTACATTTTTCAAAAAATTCATTTTTCAAACAAGTAGGTGAGTGTTTTGTCTATTAAAAATTATAGTTTTGTATATTCACCCAACATAACTTGCACGATGGTAGATAGGTACATACGTACATCGGTAAATTAGAGCACAACACCGACCACCACGATTCGCAAAGGATTCGGACAAGACAGCTAGTAAGACACGACGGCTCATCATCTGCATGACTCGGTGGAAGAACCGTACCAAAGTGAGCGCTGTCTACCCTGTCGCCCTTTAGCACGGCATCTTGTCCTTTTTTTTTTATGGGAACTGGCACGGTTGGCTACATCACCTACAACATCCGTGATGTCAGCCTATAACACCGGGTGAACTTGGTGCCACGTCAGTGCTTCCCTTCGGTCGTGCCGGCTACACTGAACTGGACGGAAAACACAAACTATTTACATAGCCGTTTCGACCCACCTTTCATTCAGTGCGGTGGTACCAACCCGGGCGGGTTAAACCCTACCACCTAGTAATATAAGAAGGGTAGTAGGTAATATAAGAAGTAATATAAAATCCTTATCCCTTAGTCTCCTTTTGAGACCTGCACGGAGATAGATGCAGCGGGGCTATTATTTTTAAGTACCGGCCACACACAGTACAAGTGTTAAAGCACGTATAAGGACGAGTTCCGGTTCAATTGGTTGCAACATAAATGCATAATAAAAATTACTTTTAGTGTTTTAGTTAGACAGTTACATTTTCTAAACCTAGTTGTACGTCCCATGAAACCATGCTCTTGTATGTCTTACTCGATATGTGAGTCATATGTTCTATGGTGGTTGAATACCCACCATAGTTAGTTTGGTCTAGCTAGAAAGTAGTTCTCGTTTTTTGAAAACGCCTATTAGGAAATCATCCGCAATATATTAAACGATCGTTTATTGTTAACGTTTAACGTAAAAAACTTTAATGACGTTCTCTCTAGTGTTTTTTTTTCTCTTTAGTGTGTATGCTCTGTAGAACTAGCATGCCTTATTCCCTGCCACCCGTCCTATCTCCGCATGACTCGCCGCAGAGAGACTCGCACCCTTTTGTTGTTGACATTGGACTTTTAGAGAACCCATCGGTTCTCTAAATCGTTTTTTTGTCGCACCTCACACCGCTGCTAGTGAGTGGAACTGTCTTCCGGCGAGTGTATTTCCCGAATCCTTTAACCTGGGTGTCTTCAAACGTCGTATTAACAGGCTAGACAGCCTAGCAAGCAACAGTCCGCAAATCTGCTGGCATGGCACCCAACGGTGGTTTCGCGAGGAGAGGTGTTTTTGACTCTGTCGATCTCTCGGCACAGCCAACCATGTTGGTTTACATAAAGAAAAAGAAAGCAAAAATGTAAGTGGTTGAGTCAGAGGGGAGCACGCGCACCACGGAATATGCTCCGAACAGCCAATATCCCCTCCGAGAAGGGAAATGGTTTGCTGAACACAGCCAAGGCTGCGTATTATGATTATGATCAACTATACTGTATTGGTAACACCGTACTGGACGAAAGGTGATAGGATAGGCATAGCAGCCTCGGCGGTGTGTCGGCGCAATCTAAAGGGAAGTCTCCGGTATGGCACCTTTTCGTAGGCTGTAGCTAGTCCCTCTGACTCAGCCATCCATCAATCATCAATCAATACTAATAATAAATCTGTAAGAGATGGTCATGGAGTAAGTTACTTTGTTTTATGAGATACTGAGTTTGTAGACTCTATATATGATACTAAAGCTAAATTGACGATTTTTAGAAATCTTTTCAGTATGTATGTATGTATGTTCCGCCATAACTCTTAAACCGATTATCTGAATTTGATGAAATTTCGTACAAGCACATTTGCCTATACGGGACACAGGATAGGCTAAATAAAATTCACTTGCGGTTACGCTAAGATGTGGCTCCCATACAAATCGATATGTTCCGTCCGCCGTTTACCGCGAGTAGGTGTATATGAACGAGCCGGAGATGCGACGGGCGGCTGACGGGAGGTGGCGCGGCGCGGGGCGGTGGAGCGGCGGCGCGCGGGCGCGCGGGTGCCGCCCTCATATCACCGCACTCACCGTATATTAAAATACCAAAATTTTAATTTGATTTCATTTAATTTATTTGATCTTACTCATATGTACAAGGTGGGATGCATGTAGGTAAGCTAAAATATGACGTCACCGACACGAAACATGTACCGGGAAAATTGTCAATGCTTAGTTTCTAAGTAACGCACATACAAAACATATAAATCAGTAAAATGAGCAAGGTGGCGCAAATACAACAATAATAAAGAACATAGTTATTAATTATTATTATTTGCAGGTACAGCGAGTCACAAAGTTAGAAGATTTTTTTTCAATTCGTTTCAAGCAAGAGTAATTAATTATGAATGATTTTTATAGATTAACTAGCTTTTGCCCGCGGCTTCGCTCGCGTGAAATTCGTATTTCAAAGAAGAAAGTAAGTAACTGAGGGCGAGGCCGAAGGCCGAGCTTTATTCAGGAAGACTATAAACCTTCTCGAAGAAAGTAAGTTACTGAGGGCGAGGCTGAAGGCCGAGCTGCGTTCAGGAAGACTATAAACCATCTCTAAGTAAATAAGTAATTAAGGGCGAGGCCGAAGGCCGAGCTGTGTTCAGGAAGACCATAAACCTTCTCGGCCTACGGCCTCGCCCTATGTTACTTAATTTCTTCGAGAAGGTTTACAGTCTTCCTGAACGCGGCTCGGCCTTCGGCCTCGCCCTTAGTTACTTACTTTCTTCGAGAAGGTTTATCGTCTTTCTGAACGCAGCTCGGCATTCGGTCTCGCCCTTAATTACTTATTTACTTAGAGATGTTTTATCGTTTTCCTGAACGCAGCTCGGCCTACGGCCTCGCCCTTTGTTACTTACTTTCTTCGAGAAGGTTTATAGTCTTTCTGAACGCAGCTCGGCCTTCGGCCTCGCCCTCAGTAACTTACTTTCTTCGAGAAGGTTTATAGTCTTCCTGAATGCAGTTCGGCCTTCGGCCTCGCCCTCAGTTACTTACTTTCTTCTTTGAAATACGAATTTCACGCGAGCGAAGCCGCGGGCAAAAGCTAGTATCTCATATAAATCCGCCACTAATATGGGGGATGGTCCCTGTATATTTTTTTTATGGAAACTGACACAGTTGACTACAGCACCTACAACATCCGCGATGTCAGCCCATAACACCGGGTGAACTAGATGCTATGTCAGTGCTTCCCTTCGGTCGTGCCGGCTACACTGAACTGGACGGAAAATACAAACTATTTACATAGCCGTTTCGACCGACGTTTCATTCAGTGCGGTGGTATCAACCCGGGCGGGTTGAACCCTACCACCTAGTAAGGTAAGAAGTGAAGGGACCTACACAGTTTTACGTGAATCCGAACCACGCTCAGCCTCCAACGGTCGATATGCATACATACATACGTACCACACGCTGTATCTCGGCAATTGGGGGTAAGCAGAGTAATCGGTGTTGTGCTGCAAGGACTCTGGTCAATTACCGTACAACATCGACCGCCACTTTTCGCAAAATATTCGGACAAGATAATTATAATTATCAAGCAGCAAGCAAGGCTCGAAGACCCAACTGCTCCACCACGGCGGCGGAACGAGCGCGCCAAGGTGATAGGTGGCTACCTGTCGCCCTTTAGCACGACATCTTGTCCTTTTCCCTATTCGTCTTTTGCGACATGCACGTGGAGAGATGCAGTGGGGCTATTCTTTTGAAGTACCTACCGATCCCACAAGGTGCGGTGTTCTCTCCATATTTTGTCTATGAAGCTGTCCAAACTGAAACAAACTTACGAGTGAATAACTAAAGCTGGAAACTCATTGGGCCCACGTACGCCACACACGCGAATCTGGGCGCGTCGGTCTCCATACATTTTATCTGGTAGAGTGCAGCACGCAGTTTCATTGCGCCCACGCCACCCTACGCTACGCGACACACTGCGTGCTGCACTTTTCCATATAAAATGTATGGAGACCGACGCGCCCACGTACGCGTGCGTAGCGTACATTGAGCTATAATTATTTCTCTATGGTAGCGTACGTGGGCCCAATGAGTTTCTAGCTTAATAGGCCGTGAATAACAAATCGCGAGCTCTCTTCAAAAAGAACACGCGTTATTCCGATCCATAACCCGCGACTGCCCACGAGTCAGTAAATGGATATCTACCTATAGTATAGGCATTCATACGTGACTAGGTGAAAGTAATTAATGGCAGCGTGGATATATACCAACACAGCCACCTATTCCACGAGAACCCCTGGGGACTGGGGAGGTCATCATAAGCGAGTGCGTCACTGCGCATGCGCCCCGGCTCCGCGCACTCCGCGCCACGCATGCACACCGCATCGACACTTTTATTTACACACCACTCGAACGGTCATACATAACCTTATCATCACCCACTTGTTAATAAACGGCCGAAAACTCGGGCTGCCACCGCCGCGCCGCCACCGCCGCTAAACAACAAAAGTGATAAAATCCGCGATAAGTGAGGTTAGGTTTTGGGAATGGAGTGAGCTCACTCACTGTGATAGATAACCGAACTAACATTATGGTGTTAAGACAGGCGTTATAAGAGCTGTTTAATAGTTATTTTGAGAGGCTGAAGTGGTGTATTGGTGTTAACAATAATTGGTGTTATAACTTGCTCTAGCCACCAGCTCTAGGCTCTAGCTGTCTTGTAACCCCGAAAGAGGCCCATTTTATACAAGTTAAGGTTCTTTAGTGACTTTACAATAGCGTTAGTAAGCGCTATAAGGGTGGGACAAGAGCTCTTGAGTTATATTCAGATTCAGATATTTATTTCGCCATAAAGAACACACAACCAATAACAATATTTCATTGAGACATAAGTAGGTATGCATATTCAGTATGGTTCGTCATCATTTTTTTTCTCATGCCCCGTTCAGCAGTGCTATCTATAAGGAAGAACCGGGTAAGAAACCTTACAGAGCTTTTTTTATTTAAATATAACTTACATACCTAATAAGTTTTCATTATGTTAAATATAACATACTACCTATATCTAAGCAAAAAAATAAAAATATTAAGTCAAGCAAGATATACCCATTAAAAAAGATAATAAAATACAAAACAAAGGACATAGGGTTCAGTCAAGTTATTAATAAAATTTGAGTTTATGCTTACAAACAATTTGAATTATAATCCAATATACCACTTTAAGTCTCAAACAAACTGCCGTTAGCACCAATTTGTTAGCAGTGTTTTGTTGTTTGTTAGCACCAAATACGTTTTAAAACACAATACATACTTGTTTTCAGATGTCAATTCAATCTGATTCTAAAAAGTGGAATGTATTTCAAAGTCAAGTAAACCTAATTTAATAGCAGTAAAGGTTAATTTCGCGATGACACGGGGCTAGGCGGCAACGGTGGCGGGTGGCATGTCGCGGCGAGGATGCAGCCAGGGGGCGGCGCCGCCGGCGGGTCAGCTCTGGAGGCTCGCGTGGCGGACGACCGGGACTTCGCGGCTCTGAAGGCGCTGCTCTCGGCGGAGACCGGTTGGGTGCTGGAGTACGAGCGAGCCGGAGTCAGGGTCTGGGCGGAGGCGGCCACTGCGCAAGGCGCTCTGCGCACTGTCAAGGTACCTACGTGTTCGGTTTCGAAAATTATGATGAAGACAAATACGTCATTGGGCCGATCCAATTCTACTTAAAATACCTTAATATTTTAGAATAGGTAGGTATCGCGTATAGTTAAATGTGCTTGAACTCAGTTTCATCGAATTCGGATGACCGGTTTAAGAGTTATGGAGGAACATAATTGAAAATAGAAAAATCAAAAAATGGGACAAAAATCGGGGACAAGGGTTAACTAATAACTACGGGCAAAGTCTGGAAAATTATTCAGCCTCGTCATCGATAATGTAGAGTAGAGATAATGCGTTTGTAGACTCTATGTATGATATTAAAACTAAATTGAAGATTTTTAAATTGAGACTTATATCTTTTCTGTAGGTATGTATAAGTATGTATGTTTATTTTATTATGGAAACGTCACGGTTGGCGGCATCCGTGATGTCGGCCCATAACACCGGGTGAACCTGATGACATGTCAGTGCTTCGCTTCATTTCATGTCGGCTACACTGAACTGGACAGAAAACACGAACTATTTACATAGCCGTTTCAAGCGACGTTTCTTTCAGTGCGGTGGTACCAATCCGGCCGGGATAAACCCTACCGCCTAGAAGGGAAGTGACCTACAGTTTAACGTGGAATCCGAACCACAGTCAGCCAGGCTGAGTCAGCAGCAGCTTAAGCCTTCATCTCACATCCACCATTGTGTCACAGCATATATATATCTAAGCGGCGGCGGGTGGCCGAGTGGTTAGGGCATCGGCTTCTCATGCGACAGGTCCGAGGTTCAAATCCGTTCGGCGTGTACCAATGAGTTTTTTCTGACGAAAAAATTTACGTGCACCTGCTGCTTCAAAGTTCGGAACCGCTGTAAAACTATAGGTCCCTTGCCCCTTACTAGGTGATAGGCTCAAGTTGCAGCCCGCTGGGTTGCTACCACCATACTGGATGTAAGATGGCCGCATAGCAGTCTCGGCTGTGTTCTGTGTTCTCCTCTAGTCCAGTATAGCCAGCAATCCAGGGAAGTCTCAGGTATGGCACCTACCTTCTCGGAGGTGATATTGGCTGGTCGGAGCATGCGCTTTGGCCCCTCCGACTCAGCCACCCATAAAAAAAACATGGTATCGAGATAAAATTTTTTTTCTTTATTTTTGAAAATTACCAAAATTCCCGCTACGCGCCCATCTCACATCCACCATTGTGTCATTGGAATGCACTTCCTCCCGATGGTTTCCTTCAGTGTATGACTTAGGATCTTTCAAGAGAAGCCTAAAAAGGCATCTGTCACACACAACGGCATGGCATTCGCAGCCCCCGTTCTAAACCTAATGCTTTTGGGCGTCGTCGTCGGCTCAACAATCCACGCTGACGGCGCCAAGTGTCTCGCGTAGTACCTACTAACATAGCTCGTAAGATGTACATATAGGGTCATTTTTTATTAAGTGAATTCCTTTAAATGGTAGGTTCTATATCTGAAATGGATCACGTTTATGATGTTAATTTGACTTTACGTACCTAACGTTCGATTTTTTTCTGGACATGTCACATAGTAGTGTCCATGCATACTAACTAATACACCCTGAAAATTTCAATAAAATCGGTCCAGTACTTTCAGAGTTATTAAAAAATGAAAACAATTTACATTTACGTGCGCGCATCGCATCATTAACGCGGGACAGCTGGGTGGTCGGGTCGTTGACCTGTGCGAATCAAAAAGTACGTCAAGGCCGCACGCGCCAGCTTTTCCGCCCGCGCATATGAGATGCACGTAAATGTAATCTTTTTCATTTATTAATAACTCTGAAAGTACTGGACCGATTTTGTTGAAATTTTCAGGGTGTATTAGTATGCATGGGCACTACTATGTGGCATGTCCAGAAAAAAATCTAACTTTAGGTACGTAAAGTAAAATTAACATCATAAACGTGATCCACTTCAGATATAGAACCTACTATTTAAGGGACTTCACTTAATAAAAAATTACCCTGTATAACATAGTTCGTAAGTAGCCTAGGAAACAAAGAAAATCAGACTAACGAAAACGTGCATAACATCGCGCAGTACACTCTCAGAATATTAACAGGTCTAAAGGTACTAGATTTAAGTTACCTAGATGACACAAGCCCAGCCAGGCGGACCTAAACCACTGCTGGCTAAAATATAAATGTAAATGAAATGAAATGAAGTGAAAATATACTTTATTGCACAAAAAGTGACAAAAGGTGGACTTAAAGCCTAAGGGATCTGCCAGTCATACCTGGGATTGTGAGTAGGGTAGATGGGTAGTGCGGAAAATTACTTATTTAATTATTAGCGTTCAATTGTACCGTGTGGGGCCGGTACTTTAAAAGAATAGCCCCACTGCATCTCTCCCCGTGTATGTCGTAAAAGGCGACTTAGGGATATGACTCCCTTCTTATATCACTAGGTGGTAGGGTTTAACCCGCCCGGGTTGGTACCACCGCACTGAATGAAAGGTCGGTCGAAACGGCTATGTAAATAGTTTGTGTTTTCCGTCCAGTTCAGTGTAGCCGGCACGACCGAAGAGAAGCACTGACGTGGCACCAAGTTCACCCGGTGTTATGGGCTGACATCACGGATGTTGTAGGTGATGTAGCCAACCGTGTCAGTTTCCATAAAAAAAAAAAAAAAAAAATGAAATAGAAGATTTTTTTAACCGACTTCCAAAAAAGGAGGAGGTTCTCAATTCGTCTGTATGTTTTTTTTTTTTTTTATTTTTTTTTTTATTTTTTTTATTTTTATTTTTTTGTATGTTTGTAACACGATTTCTCCGTCAATTGAGGGCCGATTTAGAAAATTCTTTTTTTGTTAGTTAGGTCATACTTCCGAGGTGGTCCCATTTCAATTTTATCGAAATTGGTTCAGTGGTTTTCGAAAAATCAGCATAATACTATGGTGTGTGGTTACCTTCAGCAAAACTTGTGATGTGGTCGTTTTCGGCAATTTTCAGTTTGATAAATTAGTATGGTGTGTGGTTACCTTCAGCAAAACATTTGTGATGTGGACTTATTCAGCAATTTGCAGTCTGACACATATGGCGAATAATTCTGTACCACTTCAATCGATTTCGATTATTCGATTTCGATTATTCTTTTTTATGTAATATTACTAAAAAGAATGAAATAAAAACTGTTTTAAAAAATATTAAACCGATTTCCAAAAAACAAAAAAAAAAACTAAAAAGTATTAAATACCTAATATTTTGAAATTTTCTCTGTCCTGTTGAAATACATGAATCGATATACTAGTGATACATATTCGGACCCTTGTTTCATGAATATTCTAAATTTGAAATTTTTTTATTTTTTCCGACCGGCGTTTAATTTATTATGGTACCTGGCCAGTACCTACTGTACCGAGTACCATCGAGCTGGTTTGATGATGGAGACAGAAGGTGGCCATAGGAACTCCTAAACTACACATGATAAACCCATCGTGTTTGGGCTCGTTGCATTTGTCTTCACGAGAAATTTACTTTAGACCTAAAAGATTCTCAATTCGACGGTATGTTTTCTTTTTTTGGATGTTTGTTACGCGATTACTCCGTCAATTGTGGGCCGATTTTGAAAATTCTTTTTTTTTTTATTTGAAAGGGGATAACCCTGAGGTTTTTGAAGTGAAAACTTCTTTAGCGGCTCTTGGCACTTTTTTAGGTGGGTAAAAATGTATAACTCGCGACATCGCGTCAGCGTCATTTTTAAAATGAAACCTTAAGTCATTGCGTTAAGGGTTAAGTTAGAGTGGCACGGGATCTGCCGGCACTCCCGGAGTGCAACTGTTAAGTAGGGTTCCGTAACACGTTTATGTCTGTCCATTCTACTAAGTTCTGCAAAATGAATGTAGGGTTCCGTAACATATGCATGTCTATCCGTTCTACTAAATTTTACAATTTTCAACCAAGGTCCTCCGACGGTTATTTTATAATATAATAAAAGTAGGCTTCCGTAACACGTTTATGTCTGTCCATTCTACTAAGTTCTGCAACATCACCTACAACGTCTGTGATGTCAGCCCATAACACCAGTGCCATGTCAGTGCTTCCCCCTTTGATCGTGCTGACTACACTGAACTGGTCGGAAAACACAAACTATTTACATAGCCGTTTCGACCGACGTTTAATTCAGTGCGGTGGTACCAACCCGGGAAGGTTAAACCCTACCACCAAGTAAAATTACGAGGGAAGGGACTTACAGTTTTACGAGGAATCCGAACCTTGGTCAGCCTCCAACGGTCAGCGGTCACCCATCTAAGTACTGACCGCACCCAGCGTTGCTTAAAATTCAATAGCGACAGTTGACTGTCTGCACCACTGAGCTATCGAAGCTGACGTGGTCCTATTTTAATTGGGTCAAGATCGGATTGGAAAGCGAGGCGGAATCGCGAGGCCGAAGGCCGAGCGATTCCGCCGAGTACATTAATAGCAAAAAATTACTAAAAAAAACTGAGAAATAAAAAAAAAGTTTTAAAAAACATAAAACCGACTTCCTAAAAAAAGTAAAACTAAAAAACTATTTAAAATAAAAATATAAAAACCGCCTTCAAAAATATATGAAATAAAAACCTAAAAAAAAAAACGAACCCTAGAGTTGAAGGCGGTGCTAAAGCAAGCAAAATGATGCATGAAAGAAAACATGAGCGGATGATAATATCCTTTGTGATTTGTGTAGCCTTTTTAGCACCGCCTTCAACTCTAGGGTTCGTTTTTTTTTTTAGGTTTTTATTTCATATATTTTTGAAGGCGGTTTTTATATTTTTATTTTAAATAGTTTTTTAGTTTTACTTTTTTTAGGAAGTCGGTTTTATGTTTTTTAAAACTTTTTTTTAAGAGTACAAAAATAAACAATAAAACATAGATAATAGTAATAAATAAATAACACACAACTAAAATGTAGCATAGGTACTACCCTACCAAAACTTTTAGACCAATGGCAGTGAGTTAGTGTGCGTGAACGCCACTGCGGTGCTCGGCACACTAATAGATGCACTCAGCGCGTACACTTGTACATATTATCACTAACACTAATGCCACAGAATAGAAAAGAGTCTAATGCCATTGGTCTACAAGTTTTGGTAGCGTTTATTACAAACACAGAACTTCTCTGATCTGTGGGTACAAACTAGGAAAATAAATTCTTCTGATTCTGATTCTGATACTGTCTCGCGTATCCATAAAAAAAAATTGCAGGTGGTGGCGGAGTTCCCGGACGTCTCGCCGGACGCGTTGTACGACGTACTACACGACCCGGAGTACCGCGCCGTCTGGGACTCGCACATGATAGCGGCCGAGGACGCGGGCCATATCAACGTCAACAATGACGTCGGATATTATGCCAGTACGTAACATACATACATACCGCACGCACTGTATCCCGACAATTAGGGTAGGCAGAGTAATCGGTGATGTGCATATTACATCTTTGTTTCTCTATTTTATATTATTTAAGATTATCCTGTGTGGGATATGGTTAAATGTGCTTGTACCAAGTTTCATCGAATTCCGATGAGCAGTTTAAGAGTTATGGAGGAACATACATACATATTTTAAAATTAACATACGTCATGTTTATTTTATACTGTGTTCAATATCCCCATCCGCATCCTCATCCTCATTCGCATCCTCATATTAATCATTCCTCAGCTCTACATACTCATCCGCATCCTCGAGTACTCCATCTGCAATATTCTCATCCTCATCCGCTAAACAACATCCGCTACATACTCATCCGCATCCTCAAGTACTCCATCTGCAATATTCTCATCCTCATCCGCTAAACAACATCCGCTACATACTCATCCGCATCCTCAAGTACTCTATCTGCAATATTCTCATCTTCATCCGCTAAACAACTTCCCCTACATACTCATCCGCATCCTCGAGTACTCTATCTGCAATATTCTCATCTTCATCCGCTAAACAACTTCCCCTACATACTCATACGCATCCTCGAGTACTCTATCTGCAATATTCTCATCTTCATCCGCTAAACAACTTCCCCTACATACTCATACGCATCCTCGAGTACTCTATCTGCAATATTCTTATCTTCATCCGCTAAACAACTTCCCCTACATACTCATCCGCATCCTCGAGTACTCTATCTGCAATATACTCATCTTCATCCGCTAAACAACTTCCCCTACATACTCATACGCATCCTCGAGTACTCTATCTGCAATATTCTCATCTTCATCCGCTAAACAACTTCCCCTACATACTCATACGCATCCTCGAGTACTCTATCTGCAATATTCTCATCTTCATCCGCTAAACAACTTCCCCTACATACTCATACGCATCCTCGAGTACTCTATCTGCAATATTCTCATCTTCATCCGCTAAACAACTTCCCCTACATACTCATACGCATCCTCGAGTACTCTATCTGCAATATTCTCATCTTCATCCGCTAAACAACTTCCCCTACATACTCATCCGCATCCTCGAGTACTCTATCTGCAATATTCTCATCTTCATCCGCTAAACAACTTCCCCTACATACTCATCCGCATCCTCGAGTACTCTATCTGCAATATACTCATCTTCATCCGCTAAACAACTTCCTCTACATACTCATACGCATCCTCGAGTACTCTATCTGCAATATTCTCATCTTCATCCGCTAAACAACTTCCCCTACATACTCATACGCATCCTCGAGTACTCTATCTGCAATATTCTCATCTTCATCCGCTAAACAACTTCCCCTACATACTCATCCGCATCCTCGAGTACTCTATCTGCAATATTCTCATCTTCATCCGCTAAACAACATCCGCTACAACGCGTCATCTGATTGTGATTACCAAAATGAAATGCGGCCTTCCATACGCCAGTGTCGTGTCCGGCGCCGCTCAAGAACCGCGACTTCGTGCTGCAGCGCTCGTGGCTGGACACCGGCGAAGAGAAGATGATCCTCAACCACTCGGTCTACCACAAGAACTTCCCGCCTAGGAAGGGCTTCGTCAGGTGAGATGGGAATTCGTGAAGGGAAAATAGCGTCTCGTTTATACAGTATGTTTCAGGATAGAGTTTGGTTTTTTTTATTTTTATGGAAACTGAAACGGTTGGCTACATCACCTACAACGTCCGTGATGTCAGCCCATAACACCGGGTGAACTAGGTGCCATGTCAGTGCTTCCCCCTTTGATCGTGCCGGCTACACTGAACTGGTCGGAAAACACAAACTATTTACATAGCCGTTTCGACCGACGTTTCATTCAGTGCGGTGGTACCGACCTGGGCGGGTTAAACCCTGCCACCAAGTAAGATTAGGAGGGAAGAGACCTACAGACCTCGGTCAGCCTCCAACGGTCAGCGGTCACCCATCCAAATTCTGACCGCACCCAGCGTTGCTTAACATTCAATAGCGACAGTTGACTGTCTGCACCACTGAGCTATCGAGGCTGACAATATATCGTAACTTCAGTGTACGAAAGGGGTCTATATTTGAAGACGAAAAGCTCTGAAACTTTTCCCCAGATTCGGTCATTTTATAGTATTTTTTGTTACAAATCGTTTCATCGAGATCTTCCGTCATAAAAATATAATGACTAACTTGCATGCTGAACTAGCAGAGTTGAACTGCATGTAGGTAAATCGCAAACATTTAAATTTGAATTGTACATCAAAAGAAAAAGGGGAGTGGACTAGGTCATTGCACTCCCTAGACCTAGACAGCGCTGTCGTCAAATTTCACTTTCCATCGAGTTTTTATTACAATTTTAAATTGTTGTATGAAATAAAAAATAAGTACGGAATTTCGATTTGAGTGATAAGGATTGTTTTCTTCTAATAATGAGTACTTCCTAGGCACCTCGACAGAACGCGGTCTAACGGCTGCACGGTCGCATTCTTTCATTCGTGTCGATCAATCTTCCCCCCTATAGAATTTTGACCCTGTCCAAGCTTAGAACTAGAATACCATCACACAATGACATTCATTCATGACCCAATCCTAAAAGGTATTGTCCTGCCTGTTCCAATATGAAACTGATAAGATTCCACTTAGCATATACTTTATTTCATTAGACAACTGTCAGCATCGGTAGCTCAGTGGTCGACTGTCGGTCGTGATCATAAGCACACCTGGGCTCGGTCAGTAATTGGTGACCGCTCGAGGCTGACCGTCGTCCGGATTACACGTAAAACTAGTAGGTCCCTTCCCTTCTTAACTTACTGGGTGGTAGGGTTTTACCCGCCCGGGTTGGTCCCACCACAATGAATGAAAAGTCGGTCAAAACGGCTATGTAAATAGTTAGTGTTTTCCGTCTAGTTCAGAGCAGCCGGCACAACCGAAGGGAATCACTGAAATTGCACCTAGTTCACAAAGGTGTTATGGGCTGACATGGCGGATGTTTGTAGGTGATGTAGCCAACCGTGTCAGTTTCCATATAAATTAAAAAACAACATGAGTTCTTTTAACTCATAAGTGCAATCTTCTACAGTTGCTTTCACGAGTCCTGAGCACTGATGGATAGTGGACTAGCATTGCACGCAAGTGTACAGTAGTCGAACGACGCGTGTGAGCCCAATAGGCGACGAGCGTCGGCTGACGCTGACTGACGAGCCAATCGCGTGAAGCGTCTTCTTCTTCTTCTTCTTCTCGATGGGCATTTTCCGCATGTAGGTCGCTCTTTTTGGACCCGTTGTGCGTATCACCCCGGCTGCTACTCCATCCAGCCCAGCTCCTTCCAGAAGTCCTGCAGGCTGCCAATGTCTTTGCAGGCCTCTTGGAGTGTCCTCGGGTTTTTGAGGATGTTTGCTCGCTCGTTTGCCACCCCTTCGCACTGTAGCAGCACGTGCGATGGCGTTTCTTCAGCCTCCATGAAACCCCTGTACAGGGGGCTGTCTGTTTTACCTATAATGAATATGTGCTTATTTAATGGGTAGAAAAGTTCCCACCACCAATCTGATTTTACCTTTGTTCAGTTGTATTATACCCTTACTGAGCTTGCTGTTGATGACTGGCACTGCCGCTCTGGCTTGTCTACAGTCTTTTGTTTGTGACCATTGTTGCTCGCGTGAAGCGTCGTCGGCGCCGTCGACTTCACTTCCCGTCAAATCGACCAATGAAAAGTGTGCTCATCATGACTCGTGAAAGCAACTGTAACCTCTTGTTCTCGTGTCCCAGGGCGATGTCCATGTTGACCGGGTTCGTGATCCGGCCGCTGGCGGATATAGACCGCGCCGGCGGCAGCTGGCTCGGCTACGTGTCACGCTCGGACCCGCGCGGCGCGCTGCCCGCCTGGCTGGTCAACAGGGTGACGGCCCAGCTGGCGCCGAGGCTAGTCAAGCAGCTGCATCACGCCGCCAGAGACTATCCGGCCTGGAAGAGCGGCAGCGCGGCGCCCAATCACAAGCCCTGGCTGTATCCCGACCAGGTGCCGTCGCACAGGATCTCCATTCTTGATGTGAGTGAGGAGTTTAATTATGTCACGCTCAGACCCGCGCGGCGCCCTGCCCGCCGGGCTGGTGAACAGGGTGACAGCCCAGCTGGCGCCGAGGCTGGTCAAGCAGCTGCATCACGCCGCCAGAGACTATCCGGCCTGGAAGAGCGGCAGCGCGGCGCCCGATCACAAGCCCTGGCTGTGTCCCGACCAGGTGCCGTCGCACAGGATCTCCATTCTTGATGTGAGTGAGGAGTTTAATTACCTATGTTTCGCATTGAGGTCACACCTTCACGACTTGGCGAGCGACTTGTCAATTGTACAGCGACATCGGAATAACTATTCTTAGTATTTTTTTTAGGTTTCCATACCCCGTGCGGAAGCTTATTATTACTAAGCCTACAGCGCCTGTCCGTCCGTCCGTCCGTCTGTCTGTCCGTCCGTCTGTCTGTCTGTCCGTCCGATGGCTGTATCTTTGGAAACGTAATAGGTAGCCGGTTGAAATTTTCACAGAATATGTAAGTGTTATTTTGGCGAATATAACAACAAATAATAAAAAAAAATAAAAAGGTAAAAATTAAGTCGGGCCCCCATACAACGAAGAAGGAACGAAGCGGCGGGTGGCCGAGTGGTCTGGGCGTCTCGGTTTCTCTTGCGTTTCCAGGTTCAAATCCAACCGGCGTGTACCTATGAGTTTTTTCTGATTTGAAAATGTTTACGTGCATCACCCACCTTCACCCACTGCTCTATTGTTCGGATTCCATGTAAAAATTTATGTCCACCGGGTTGACTGGAGGAAATTGCCTAAGGCAATAAGCCCGCCCTTGCCACACATTAAGTGGCATGAAGTGTATTATTAATTTTTTCCAGGTTTTTCTTTTGTGCTCGCCTCCGTGCGCGAGTCTGACTCGCACTTTACCGGTTTTTTTAAATCTGGTCTCTGGATCCCAGTTTGTAGTATATAAAATAAATGTTTATGTTTGTAACACACTTTCTACATTATATATCACACTAGCTGTTGTTGTTGCTGCCTTCGCTTCGCGGCAAAGACCACACGTTAATTTATTGAGTCGTTTTTGACTTATACATAGCATATACAGGGTGTTGTAACGGCCACTACATTAAAATTAGGAAATTATTATTGGGTAATATTATTTACAAAAAAGTCATATAACTTTTTTCTGAATTCCCTTTAAATAAAAAGTTACAGTTTTCAAACAAACTAATTGATTTATTTAGTGTAAAAGGATCTAATGTTTTGTTAACGTTCGTAACGTGGGAATGAAAGGCTCGCGGTGAGTGAGCGAGCAGGGACGAGTGCACGGAGAGAGGAGATGCGCGGCGGTCGCGCGGGGTGAGTTTTTCTATCCCGACCGTTTCCGCGCCAGCACCGCCCTCCACCCGCGCAAAAGATAAATTTCAAAAATGTATATCTCCAAAACTAGCCACTTTAGAGAAACACTTTATTTACTTTTTTGACTCGGAAAAACATGAGGATTGCGCTGGCGAAATTAATTTACTGGCCGTTACAACATCCTGTAGAATCCTGTAGAATCAGACGACGCATCGCGCCGGTTAGTCGGTCGGTCGTTACGAATTATTTGCTTTATTACTTTAGGATATTGATAACAAATTATGTATGTGCTTATGGGGTAGGTACTTATCTATTCAATCAAATACATAATATCGCAATCTGTAGATTTTTGCTATGGAAAAAGTTAATATTGGATGCGAATGTTACAGTGCGTGGATCCAGACGCCAAGCATTCTACCAGCGAGCAGTCTGGCGCAGCCGCGACCTCGTCCAAGCTGGAGGCAAAATTCGAAGCGGAGACCCACAGTGTTGAAGACCTAGCCGACTTTTCATCCGAATTCAGTGTCGAGGTCGATATCGATCACGTGGAGCCGCTCGAAACTGTCGGCGAACCAACGAAGAGGAAGGGAAAATTCTACAAGCTCGTGAAAGGAATGCGCATACGAAGGAAGAGTCAAGTGGAAAAAATAGGTCAGACCAAGTACGGGAGTACGCTGGAACTGGACAAGATGGAGAAGGAAGGGACCGGGAAGGAAGAGAAGACTGGGAAAGACAAGAAGGATGGCTTCAAGTTCCATCGAAGGTTCAGCAGAAGTAAGAAAGGAGATTGAGAGGAGATTTTGCGAACTGTCGTTGGTACGATGGAGGGGATTGGATAGAATATGTCTTTGGATAAGATTAAAAATGTTTATTCTGAGTCAACTCAACAATCAAATAAAACAGAACAGGTTAAAATTAGATTAATGCTTTAAAGTACATGATAAATTCTGTCTTCCGAATTGCATTCGCAGTTCTAGATTGGTTTTATATTATCAAAACAATAACTTACAGATGCACAAAATTAGACATACGACTGAGACACGTTTTTAATTCTTCTTATAAGGTGGGCTTTATTGAAGTATATTTCAATAGTTGGGGTAATTCATTGTATTCATATCGATAAGAAGTTTAACCATACAATCGTAGCTAGGACAATCTCGAGTACCTACAACAAACAAGCGAGTAGTGACTGGACGAATTCTTAGAAAAATCTAGATTTGAGTGGAAATCAACAAAATTATGTCACGTTGCGGGCGGGTGGCGCGTGCGGAGCGATTCTTTATCGAGATAATCGCATATTATCGTTAAAAAAACTTGATCATAGTAAAAAATGTGCCGAAGGTAGCAATAATTACGTTTTACCCAGGTATCAACGAAAGCTGTGATGTCGTCAGATGTAAACTAGTGTAGGTATGAAGTGTGGACGAAGTCCTTGTTGATTTTGCTGATGATTCGTAATTAGATGTTGAAAACGGGGCCGTTCATTTGTGCCCCTTTATTTGGATAGGAATTAGGTTGAGATATAAGGAAGAAAGGGCATATCTAATTGCCTCTCTAAATGCACTCTTGAGATGTCTATGAATGAATGTATTTTTGCCGTGGGTCGCTTCAGTTTTCACAGGTGAATGTGGGCTTCGTGAGCAGTCTTAACAATTTATCTTCATGATCTCATGACGGTTCTAAGGAAATAATTTTGGGAAAACCGTGATCATGAATTGATGAGATTGGGACAAAGAGAGATTACATTTATTCAAAATCACGATTATGTATGCAAGATCTTGTTAAAGTTATTCAAGATCATGATTCTTGAAGAAAATACATTAAAATAAATATCAAAAGGGGCGTTTTCAAAAGTTCCCAAAACACTTGTGGCATAACCCGGCTGGATGGCAAGGCTTACCCTTTGTATAAAGTATGCCCTTGATTGCGGGACGCCAGTTGCGTCCGCCAGCAGAGGGCCAAGCCTCTTCAAGAAGCTTTTGGCTTCACTCCTCCACGGATCATAATGGTTTAAGGTCATCATTACGATGGTTCAATCACAGATTATTGTCTGTATGTTTCAAGTAAGTATATCAAGATTGTAATGAATTAAGTTAATTCAAGTACACAAGATGTTTTGAAATGATTCAAGATCACGATGGTTTAAAGTTATTCAAGATTAGGATGGTTTATATAGATAATCAATATCATAAGGTTTGACTGCGATAGGGAGGAGGTATTTTTCGTCCGGATCAAAGAAGTCGGTGGTTAAGACGAGACGGAAGTTAACTTTCTCCATACAAAATCGTCTTTCAGATCAGATTTTAACAATTATTTTTTTGTTCTGTCTAATCTACGTTTATGTCTTTTTATTTTTTTTATTCTAAACTGATGACTCAATAGAGCTTAATGAACTTCATGACATCAAAAAATAAAACATTCAAATTTTTTCGGTCGAAATACAAATTTTTAACTCCGGTGTTGTAGGTATATTTCATCCAAACAAAAAAGTGACAGGAACGTAGATTGGACTGTCCTGACAAGAATAACAATTTGTAAAAATAAAATTAAAAATTATTTTAGGGGGCTAGAAAACATAAATGCCGAAAGACGATTTTGTATGGAGAAATTTAACTTCCGTCTCGACTTAATGGTCGTTGTGTTTGAGTGTAGAGAAACGTTGTTTAATGTATGTAGAGCTTGTTAAATTTGTTCACATTGATGAAGTATATTCGTTTCGTTGGTCGAAATGTTGATAGATTAATAAATTACTGAGAGGGCTGTTAAAATATTACGTTATCTCCACAGAGCATCAAATGCGCGCGCCGCCCCTCCTAGAGGTGCCCTGAGAGCGATTTCCCTACAACGCCGTTGAAGCCTGTGGGCGTGGCCTATGACTTACATATGTGTGTTGTGCGTGTGCATTTGTTTTGTGCGTGTGCCTAACTTGCTCCTCTTTGTGTGTAGTGTCGATACTAGCACACACACACACATACGAAGCGCTAGCAGCACTGCGTGTAGTTTTTGGGTTTCAAATATTAGCGCTTACGGCGTCTCTAGTAGGGGCGCGCGCGGTAGATATTTGATGCTCTGTGGTTATTTCCCTAGTTGAGGTCTGTGATTCCTCGACTTTCTTTTGTAACATTAATCTCGGAATGAGAATTGATTTTGAAGGAATAGTTAAAATAATTAGTGAACTCCCTTCTGAGATGAATATAATATTCTAACCAGTTGTGTGATTAAGACTTTCTGTAGCTATTTCATTTTTTGCCGTTATACGCTCTCTCTATCTCTCTCTCTCTGTGTGTGTCTCAAGCTTTATTAATTTAAGTTATTTGTAGGTACTTATTTACTGTAAAAAACTCATTAAAAAAATAAATAAACAATTTTATGCGCATTGCAAAATTGCTTCCTGTGATTACAGCACAGAGCATCAAATACCTACCGCCCGCGCGCGTAGGGGCGGGCGCGCGCATTTCATGCTCTGTGGATTAAAGCAACATTCAATTTCAAATTACAAGGCATTTCTTTTCATTAGTTAAAAAATAATTATTAAATTTTGCTTTTATATAATTTTGCTCATTTTGAGCGGCGAGTGGCCGAGTGGGTTGGGTATGGTTTGGGCATCGGCTTCTCATGCGACAGGTCCGAGGTTCGAATCCGGTCGGCGTATACTAATGAGTTTTTTCAGACGATAAAATTTACATGCATAACCTACACCTGCTGCTTCACCGTTCGGAACCGGTGTAAAACTGTAGGTCCCTTCCCTTACCCCTTACTAGGTGGTAGGCTCGAATTGTAGCCGACTGGGTTGGTACCACCGTACTGGATGTAAGGTGGCCGCATAGCAGCCTCGGCTGTGCTCTCGTCTAGTCCAGTATAGCCAGCAATCCAGGGGAAATCTCCGGTATGGCACCTAACTTCTCGGAGGTGATATTGGCTAGTCGCAGCATGTGCTTTGGCCCCTCCGACTCAGCCACCCATACCGGACTACATTAAAAAAAAATTGGTTGTCTGTAAAGTCGCTTTACGGACGATAGTTTTACGTGATAACGTCATAAAGTGGTAAGACTACTGGGAACTTCTGCTGCCCTCGTACTTTAGAACCAGAGAGATAAATGTGTACAAGCAGAGACGCTTGGGCCGATTGTGCCTCTCTATCGCTCGTTACGCGCTCTCGCTTGCACACACAGGCTCAGATGGAACGTGACACTTTTTCGTGCGTGCAGCCGGTGTTCATCAATTTATAAGACGTGACGTTATCACGTCAAAAAAACCTGCTCTGTAACAACTTTCTGAGTAGTTTATTGAACTGTAGTTCAAGTTAATTCTTTTGGATCACACTTCTGATGGCGGCGTTACAATTAATTTTTATTATAAAATGTTTCTCTTACCTTTCGAATTGGTTTTGAGCTCTCTTGTACCTGCTCCGGTGGGATCTCTATGCTCAATTTTGAGTAGAAAAAAAAAAACTTCTGACTTATTTACCTAATTAACTTGTATACATTGATATAATATCTCCTATTTGCTGTGTTCATATTAACAGTTTTTTCTATTTTAACTAATACTTACTTTATATTCTAATGTAACTAAAAAGATACCCACTTACATGTATTTGTTTTTTTATTTTATACTATTTACTAAATATAAATGTATAATCTTAAGTCTAAATAGTATTTAGACTTTAAATTATACACGGTGTTGCAGTTGCCCCCGTAATATTTTTAACTGACATAAGGGGGTTATTCTATAAGTGAAAGTAAACAACTTCTGTGAAGAAAAAAAAATTTTTGAAACAAAAAAAAAATATTTTTTCCATACAAATTTTAATTAATTACCTATTCTCAAAGTGTATGGAGTTACAACAAATAAAAAAGTCGTAGAACAACAGTTGTTCTATTTCACCCCCTTTCGGGTTTAACGGTTGGGGTTGCAACACCGTGTATAATAAGCAGAAATTGTGTTAAGTGCTGAAAAAATGCAAAAGGAACATTTTAGTCCGTATTAGATTTTTTTAGGTTTCCGTACCCCGTACGGGACCCTATTACTAAGCCTACGTCGTTTGTCTGTCTGTCTGTCTGTCTGTCTGTCCGTCCGTCCGTCCGATGGCTGTATCTTTGGAACTGTAATATCTAGCCGGCTGAATAATGTGTGTTATTTTGGCGGATATAACAACAAATAATAAAAAATTGAAAAAGTGAAAAATTTAGCGGGACCCCCATACAAGAAACGTGTTTTTTCGACGTTATTTAGGGTTCCGTATTCGTCATACGGGACCCTATTACTAAGCCTACGTCCTCTGTTTGTCTGTCTGTCTGTCCGTCTGTCTGTCCGAGGGCTGTATCTCTTGAACCGTTGAAATTTTCACAGAATAAGTGTTATTATGGCCGATATAACAACAAATAATAAAAATAAGAAAAAGTAAAAAATTCACGGGGTCCCTATACAAGAAACTGAAAAGTGTATGCGCGCCCTCTACCGAAAAGAGTATGAAGATTTTAAATAATACATAAATGGCGTGAGTGGCGTTGACCATGACATGGCGATACGGAACCCTCGGTGCGCCAGTTCGACTCGCACTTGGCCGGTTTTTCGACATAGTGGTCGAAAAATGTTGTCCCAAAAAAAATGTCTTATTGTTTAAGTTCAGATACGAAGTTACCCCTTCCAGTATTGAAATCTTATTTGGGACATGGTGCCACTGAGCTGCCAACCTTGGTAGCTCAGTGGCGCGGTCGGTTGACTGTCGGTCGTGATCATAAGCACACCTGGGCGCGGTCAGTAGTTGGATAGGTGACCACTCGACTTACGACTTACTAGGTGGTAGGGTTTAACCCGCCCGGGTTGCTACCACCGCACTGAATGAAAGGTCGGTTAAAACGGCTCTAGGTAAATAGTTCGCGTTTTCCGTCCAGTTCAGTGTAGCCGACACGACCGCAGGGAAGCACTGACATGTCACCTAGTAATAGTAAGGTGTTATGGGTTTACAATACGGATGTAGTGATGTAGCCAGTCGTGTCAGTAACTATATAAAAAAAACATTAAATGTGAAACTCATTTTTAGTATTTTAAATTTGATTTTCCTTCAGTAGCGTTCTCTTGAAATGCACTAACAGTATAGAAAACTAAGACTTAGTATTGAATAGAAAAAAATTTTCGCTAACTCTGTTGTTATGTACGAGTTTTATATACAGTAGTGTTGCACCACCGTTCTATTGTTCAATAAATTATGTGATTAAACAAATTTGTTATATGTATATTCATGTTTGAGCTTATAAGATGGTTCGACGACAATCGAGTATTCGGCTTAGAGTCCTGCGCTCGCCGAGCGCTCAGAGTCCTGCGCTCGCGGAGCGCTCAGAGTCCCTGCGCTCGCGGAGCGCTCTGAGTCCTGCGCTCGCGGAGCGCTCAGAGTCCTGCGCTCGCCGATAGCTCAGAGTCCTGCGCTCGCCGAGCGCTCAGAGTCCTGCGCTCGCGGAGCGCTCAGAGTCCTGCGCTCGCGGATCGCTCGCGGATCTGAGCGATTTTCTCGCTGTAGTGGAAGAGTACAATGCAGTAAGGTGACATTCAATTTTCATTCAAAGTTTAAACAATTTAATTATGTGCCTTTCATTTTCATCTTTCACAATGTGTATTTCATTATCCTAATAATTTGCTTAATTTACAATAGTACTTGCAGCATAACACCGACTACTCTGCTTACCCCGATTGTCGGGATACAGCGTGTGGTGTGTACTCAATCAATTAACTTCGTGAGTCCTGTCCTGTCACCTATAAATTGCTCGGTTGGATGTATCGGATAAACTGAAAAGTCGCAATTAGCGAAATCATGTTAAAATAATTTCTATTGCGGTTAAAATATTTGTATATATAAAAAAGCATTACCAAAAGTGTATTCTTTTATTTTATCAACACAACCCTAATTATATTTTGCACTAGCTGTTGCCCGCGGCTTCGCTCGCGTGAAATTCGTACTTGAAAAGAAAAAAGTGAGTAAGCACGCTACCATCCTTTATTATTTCGGCGCGCGGAACAACTCGGTTTATATGAGAGCCACATCTTAGCGAAATCGATCTGAATTTTATTTAGCATATCCTGGGGAGGAGGGGTGAGGGAAGTAAGGGATGAGGGGCGGTGGTAGTAAGGGAGGTATGGAGAGAGGAAGAGGAAGAGGGAGGGGAGAGGGAGAGAATGTGAGAGAAAAGATCGTTTATTATCATATTTGAGTTTAAATCGGATTTCCGGTAAAATTGAGTCTACAGCGAGCGAAGCCGCAGGCAAAATCTAGTTTTCCATAAGGTAAAGTTAAACCATTCATTTTTTTATATTTTTTTTATGGATACTGACACGGTTGGCTACATCACCTACAACATCCGTGATGTCAGCCCATAACACCGGGTGAACTTGGTGCCACGTCAGCCTTCCCTTCGGTCGTGCCGGCTACACTGAACTGGACGGAAACACAAACTATTTACATAGCCGTTTCGACCGACCTTTCATTCAGTGCGGTGGTACCAATCCGTGCGGGTTAAACCCTACCACCTAGTAATATCAGAAGGGAGTCATATAACATGCTGCCAATTGCAGCAGGCCAGTATCCACAAACAGCACCCGTTCACGAGCATCACGCTATAGGGCCAGACATCGCCTCCCTCAGCCATATTTGAGGGTGAGAGGCGACCCGGACCAAGCGTCACCGCAGAGCGGCAACACGACATTAATTTATAGGGTTCCGTATACCGTACGGGACCATATTACTAAGCCTACGCCGTCTGCCTGCCTGTCTGTCTGTCTGTCTGTCCGTCCGTCTGTCTGTCTGTCTGTCCGAGGGCTGTACCACTTGAACCGTAATAGGTAGCCCGTTGAAATTTTCACAGAATATGTGTTATTGTGGCCGATATAACAAAAAATAATAAAAAATTTAAAAAAATAAAAAAATCACGGGAGTTCCCATAGAAGAAACCAATAAATAGAGTGTGAACCATTTTAACTAATCATGACATTTATCTAATAGAAACATTTCATAACACGCCATAGATGGCGTGAGTGGCGCTAACCATGACATAGCGCTAAGGAACCCTCGGTGCGCGAGTTCGACGCGCACTTGGCCGGTTTTTTACGATTCTTGTGCACATTTTGTTTTAAACTATTGCTTCAGTCACACATTCCTATAACTTATTCGGTCTGTAACCACTGCCTGCATGTACTGAAGCGATCAGTTGCATAAACAATTGTCAGATCTATAAAAAGAACCGTCTCGAATGTCGTGTGACCAATACAATGATGTGTGAACGCACAGTCATGGATGATGATGGTGAAAAATTCTATTAGACAGCTATAATGAATGAAAATTCAAATATTTGTTCAGCAACTTGTAATATTGTGATTAAATAAATAAACAGGAATGAGTTTAAATACGGTAAGCTATAAAATCGTCTCGTGTCATCAGGTGGGAGGAAAACGAGGAGAAATAATCATATAATAACAGTTTATTAGATGAAAAAAGTAAACACGGTACAATTATCTATCTATACATTTTTTTTTTTGGAAACTGAAACGGTTGGCTACCTACATCACCTACAACATCCGTGATGTCAGGCCATAACACCGGGTGAACTTGGTGCCATGTCAGTGCTTCCCTTCATTTCATGTCGGCTACACTGAACTGGACGGAAAACACAAACTATTTACATAGCCGTTTCGACCGGCCTTTCATTCAGTGCGGTGGTACCAACCCGGGCGGGTTAAACCCTACCACCTAGTAATATAAGAAGGGAGTCATATCCCTTAGTCGCCTTTTACGACATACACGGGGAGAGATGCAGTGGGGCTATTCTTGTAAGTACCGGCCCCACACGTTACCTACAAGATACAATCGTAAATGCAAAAAAACCTGTACATTGAATATATTCGAAAAAAGGGACAGTGGTATATCCCGGAATAACAAAATAAATATGAAAAATTAAACAAACATAAAATCAATATAAAAATTATTTGATTAATGGAACACAAGAAAAAAATTAAAATTTAAAGTTGATGCTATGTGCACTCGATGTCATTGGTGCAATTTATGTTTCTGTTGCCCCCGCTTCGCTCGCGTGAAATTCGTATTTCAAAGGAAGAAAGTAAGTAACTAAAGGCGGGGCCGAAGGCGGATTTGTGTTCACGTAAACGATATTCTTTCTCGATGAAAACAACCACGGGCGAGGCCGAAGGCCGAGCTGTACCTATTCTGGAAGACCGTAAACCTTCTTGAAGAAAGTTAGCAACTAAAGCGAGGCCGAAGGCCGAGCTACGTTCAGAAAACGTAAGGGCAAATCCGAAGGCCGAGCTTCGTTCAGGAAGAAGCTAAATCTTTTCGAAGAAAGTAAGTAACGAAAGCCGAAGGCCGAGCTGTATTCTGAAAGACGACAAACCTTCTCGAATTAAAGTATATGGTAAACGATATTCTTCACGAACAAATTTAACTAATGGCGACGCCGCCGAAGGCGCAACTTCGTATAGCCAAACCATAATATACTTTCTCATACAAAGTAACTAAGAACGATGCCGAAGGCTGAACTACGTTCAGGTAAACAATGAACCTTCTCGAAGGAAGTATGTGACTAAGGGTGAGGCTAAAGGCCGAGCTACGTTCGAGTAAAGGATATTCTATCGAAGAAAACAAGTCGTTAAGGGAAAGGCCCGATGGCGGAAGAGGGTTTATCGTACCTGAACGGCCGGCCTTCGGCCTCGCACTTAGTTGCTAATTTTCTTCGAGAAGGTATATAGTCTTCCTGAACGCAGGTCGGCCTTCGGCCTCACCCTTAGTTACTGACTTTCTTTGAGAACGTTTGTCGTCTTACAGAATACAGCTCGGCCTTCGGCCTCGCCCTTAGTTACTTACTTTTTTCAGGAAGGTTTATATTATTCCTGAATGCAGCTCGACCTTTGGTCTCCTCGCGCTTAGTTACTTACTTTCGTCGAGATTGTCTATCGTCTTCCTGAACGGAGCTCGCCCTTCGGCCTCGCCCTTAGTTATTTACTTTATTTGAAAAGGTTTACCGTTAACGTTCAGGGCCGACCGATCGCGATCGCAGTGAGGACCTGACCTAACCTATATTTGTTTCACAGATTATACTTGCTCACTCATCACATCAGCCAGCACGCAATCCAAAGGAAGCCTTCCTCATGTCAGTGCTATCTATTAACACTACTGTTAGGGCTCCGTAGTAAAAAGAGGGGCCCTCAGTTTCGATACTATGTCTGTCTGTCCGCCAGTGTGTCAGAGGCCTTTATTTCATAAACAAAATGAGTTGTATATAAGCTTGAAATTTACATAATAAATGTATTGATTTTAGGTTTCCGTTACCAGTACGGAAGCCTATTTCTGTCTGTCCTACTGCTGTAACTTTAGAACCGCAATAGCTAGCCGGTTGAAATTATCACCATAATATGGCGTATATAACAACAAATAATAAAAAATATAAAAAAAACGGATCTACGGAACCCTCCGTGCGCGAGTAAAACTCACACTTGACCAATTTTTTTTTAATCAGTTAACATTGTCCATTTACTTAGGTACCTATGCATGTAGTATTAATTTCGAGGACATAAAAAATAAATAGTAATTGTTTATATAGCTGAACTACGGAGCCCTCGGTGCGCGAGCCAAACTCGCACTTGGCCGGTTTTTGCCTTACCTAGGTCTCCATCATCATGTTTGCTCATTGGCGACAAAGTAACAATTCACACATCTCGTCTTGTCGTAACCTTACTGGCGTACTATCAAGATACGTTAGAAGACTCGAAAGAACAAATTGATGAAACCTTACCGGTTTTTCCTCATCTCATTTCATTTTCCGCCATGTATTGCAAACCTTTGTACTAATATTATTATATACTATACAGTCCGCGCGCGAGCTCAGAGGAATCGATGGCTGTGGAAATTGATTTATTATAGAACTAGGTTTTGCCCGCGGCTTCGCGCGCGTGAAATTCGTATTTAAAAAGAAGAAAGTAAGTAAGCCCGCTACCGTACCTTTATTTTGGCGCGCGGAACAATTCGGTTTGTATGAGTGCCACATCTTAGCGTAACCGGAACTGAATTTTATTTAGCCTCTCCTGTGTCCCGTATAGTAAAATTGTGCTAAGTTTCATCGAATTCGGATGATCGGTTTAAGAGTTATGGAGGAACATACATACATACATACAGAAAATATTTCAAAAATTTGTTTTAGTGTCATACATAGAGTCTACAAACTCCCGCCAGATGGGACGACGACATCAAGTACGTACACTAGGTTATTTCTATGACGTCAACGGAAAGCAGTGGTTCCGCACCGCCGAAGGCCGGAAGGGCTGGAGGAAAATTGGAGAGGCGTATGTCCAGCTTACACGCTGACCGACTCACTCTATACAGGGTGTTAAAACGGCGAGTACATTAATTTCACCAGCGCAATCCTCATGTTTTTCCTAGACAAAAAAGTAAATAAAGTTATTCTCTAAAGTGTCTAGTTTTCGAGATATGAATTTTTGAAATGTATGTTTTCGTCTAGTGTAATTTAACTCGTTCTTGCCGCCCCGCACCCCCCACCTGCTGACCTCCAGTCCTCCACTCACAAAGCTAACCCCCGCCCCTCCCGCCAATACCTCCGTCCGAGGCGCTCACGTCTCACCCGCTCTTTCCCCCTCCGCGCCGCCCTGTTGTCATTAGATCATTTTTACATTAAATTAATCAATTAGTTTGTATGAAAACTGTAACTTTTTATTTAAAGGGAATTCACAAAAAAGTTATTTGACTTTTTTGTTTCTCTTGATCCCAATAATCATTTCCTAAATTTAATGTACTCGCCGTTTTTACACCCTGTATAGTAGTTATTTTTTATTTATATTCTAGTACACTACCTATATAAAATACATGCATATCACACACGCTGAATCCCGACAATCGGGGTAAGCAGAGTAATCGGTGTTGCGCTCCAAGAACTCTGGTAAATTACAGCACATCACCGACCACCACGTTTCGCAAAGTATTCAAACAAGATTCAATCGATCAAGCAGCGAGTAAGGCACGAAAAATATAGGTTTTTTGTTAATAAATGGAAACTTCACCTAAAACCCTACAGGTGCCATGTCAGGGCTTCGCTTTGATTGTGCGGGCTACACTGAACTGAACGAAAAACATTAACTATTTACATAGCCGTTTCAAACGACCTTTCATTCAGTGCGAAGCGCGAAGGTAAAAAATGGAAGAGACCTACAGTTTTACATATATGCAACGTGCCCCAAAACTCAACGTCAAGCGGGAACCAGGGAGTAGGCCAGTTTATGACTACCCAGGGAAAAATAAGAAAAAAAAATCTGAGTCATTTATTTCTTATTTTTATTATTATTTGTTGTTATATAAATATCGGCAATAATAAGAATAACACATATTCTGTGAAAATTTCAACGGGCTACCTATTACGGTTCAAGAGATACAGCCCTCAAACAGACAGACAGACATACTTACAGACAGACGGCGCGCCGTCTGTATGTCTGTCTGTCGTACCGGATACGGAACCCTAAAAAGAGTTGAAGTAAATGTGCAAGCGAGTATAGAAAATATGTTATACGACTACCTATATGCACGACTCCTTATATGTTGAGGGAATCAGGCTCCGATCTCGGCTCTCCACCAAAATATTCTCAATGTTTTGGTGGTTTAAAAAAAAAATAACCAGGGTTAATTTATAGAAGATGCGTCGCTAGTAGCGACGCATCTTCTATAAATTAACCCTAACCTAATGTTGAGGCGGCGGCGCACAACCTACATCTACATCACAGATGTGCATGTGCCTATATTTTGTGTCGGAGCGGAGAGCAGAGAGCGGAGATCGGAGCCTGATTCCCTCAACATATAAGGAGTCGTCCTATATGCCTATTAGAAAATGTTTTTTATACACACACACACACATACCACACGCCGTATCCCGTCAATCGGGGTAAGCAGAGTAATCGGTGTTGTGCTGAAAGTGCTCTGGTAAATTACAGCACAACACCGACCGCCACGTTTAGCAAAGTATTAGGACAAGATAACTATCAGGCAGCAAGTAAGGCACGAAGGCCCACATGCTGCATGATTCGGTGGAAAGACCGCGCCTAGGTGAAAGGTGGCCAGCCTGTCGCCCTCATGCACGGCATCTTGTCCTTATCCCTTAGTCGCCTTTTACGACATGCGAGGAGAGAGATGCAGTGGGACTATTACTGTTTTTTATATTTTTTTAGCATCAACTAAGGCTTGAACCTATACATAGCAAGCAAGCAGGTACATGTACGTTCATAGTACGTATCACTTGCTTGACCTACATGCCAACACGAATATAGGCCCTACTTGTTGACGGGGTTGCGCTTGACTTTTGAGTAAACATCCGATGGATAAGGCGCGTCTCGTGTGACGGAAGCAAAGCTTTTTAACTGATTGGCGAACGCACAAAACAACAATTCATTAAGACGTTGTTAAGCGAACAACTACTTGGTGTTTCAATAAATTCGCTGATTCTCCCTTACCTTCCTAGGTGGTAGGGTTAAATCCGCCCGGGCTGGTACCGCCGCACCGAATGAAAAATCGGTCGAAGGCTATGTAAATAGTTCACGTTTTCGCCCAGTTCAGTGTAGCCCGCACAACCAAAGGGAAGCGCTGACTGACATGGCTGACGAAGGCACCTACCTCATCGGAGGTGCTATTGGCTGGTCGGAGCATGTGCTTTGGCCCCTCTAACTCAGAAACAAATACCGGTTTACATAAGAAAAAAAAATCTAACTAGTTCTCAGAGGAACGAGATATCAACCATTACCTAAGCTCCACAATAAAAATCATTTCACATATTCTAGTCTTGAAAAGTTTTAATGCCTAAAAAAATATTTTTCAGTCGCAAGTATTTAGGAACTTTCGAAAACATCTTTTTTATCCAACTACGGCGAAGCCAAAGAGGGTTATGTATGATTTCGACAGCGTAAATATGTATTTATGTATGTATGCCCCACTCTACAGCCTAAATTACTCAAACGATTTTAATAAAAAAAGAAAAAAAAATTTTTTTTTATAAAACCCGACTAAGAAATAACGAAAAAAAGAACAAGGAATGTTGATCGAAAATGCTGTAGTTTAGCTACCCGTCTGTCTACCTGTATTCGAATCGTTCTACAAATCCATGGTTCTACACCCCCATTTTTAACCCCCGACCCAAACGGAGGGGTGTTATAAGTTTAACGTATGTGTGTGTATGTGTGTCTGGGTGTGTCTGCTGTGGCATCGTAGTTCCCAAACGGATGCACCGATTTGGATGCGGTTTTTTTTATTATAAAGATGGCTTTAGTTCTAAACCTTTAAGTGTGATATATATATTTTTGAATACCCACTAAGACAGACGGACAGACAGACAGACTGACAGGCTTAGTAGTAGGGTACGACGGATACGGAACCCTAAAAACCAAGAAAACTAGAAAAGTTATCTAAACAGTATCGATATGAAATGTCCATCGGTGTCCTTGAAACTACACTAGTTGGTGTCGGTTGACTGCTTCTGAATATAAAATAAACTCGTGGGGGCGGGGCGGCCGGGGGCGGAGGGGCCGAGGCGCCGGCCGGCGAGGCTTTTAACGCGTTTACTCCAACTGCCTTCATTTCGTTCTCACGTCCTGTTTGGGCGCGCGCGACTAGGCCGCGAAAGACATCCTGAAAGTAATACCTAAGTGAATTGCGACCGGTGATTTAGACATCGCATTTACAGGTAAGACTTGTGATTGCAGTTTTAATTTGAAGAAACGTTTGTGTCGTGTGTGGTTCCAGAAGTATGATTAAAATATTAAAAAAAAACATTATAAAATAAAAATGTTATTAAACTTGATGAAAAACTAATCAAATAATAAAAAGAAAAGCCGTCGGTTTTTAATTTTTATTTTATTTTATATTATTTTCCTTTTAGTTCTAAACCTTTAAGTGTGGTATTTTTTTAAATGGCATTTTGTATCTCTTTACAACGATAACCCAATCGGTTGGGGTTTGAAAAAAAAAAAACAAAAAACAAATAAAATTGTAAATTTGCAATTTTGAATTTTTAAAAAAATCTAGCCTATTACATTCGGACTATTCAGAGGACGTGACGACTGACGATAGCACAGCGACATAATTATGTTTAAATCGGCTCTGTGAACAAACAAACATACATACCTAAGTACGTTGCCAAAATCATAAATTTCAGTTTGACTTCGCCGTAGTCGGGTAATTAGTCACAACGTACAACTGTGGGTCCAAAGGTCGAGTTAGTGCAGGTAGTAGTGCAGTGCCCGCGACCTTTCATTTAACATGTTTAAATATTTGGAAATTAAAAAAAAATCGTCATTCCTGAAATTTATCTCTCAAATATTCTGAAAAAGAAACCATAAACAGAGCACAGAAAACATAATGAATATAAATACTTACCCGAAAAGCACATACGCAATTTCATGAAACATTTACTGAAGGTAGTTTCCTACGTAGAAAAGTCAGTTCGACCGAAACAAGTAACAAAACATATTTTCTTCAATGTACTTTCGATCGTATAGTACCCCCTCATCATGGACATGGCACCTAGTTCACCAAGGAGCGATGAGTTGACATCACAAGTGTAATATGTAAACTACACTGAATCGCATTTCAATCTGATATTATCGAATTTTCTTAGACTTGTTCGCTTTCAGCTTTACTGCTCACCTCATATGAATAACTGCGTTATGCTATATAGCCTATAACCTGAAGGAGATATGTTGCATTACATTGAAAAAAACTGCATATAAATATATCAAGTCGTTCTCGAGTAATAAGTTAACATACATACATGCAGAACGCAAACATTGAATTTTATCAACGTAGGGATAGTATGATATATGTAGATACTGGCATATACAAGACTAGCATTGGTCCGCGGCTTCGCTCGCGTGAAATTCGTATTTAAAAAGAAGAAAGTAAGGAAGCCCGCTACCGCACCTTTATATCGGCGCGCGGAACAATTCGGTTTGTATGATAGCCACATCTTAGCGTAACTGAAAGTGAATTTTATTTAGCCTGTCCTGTGTCCCGTATAGTTAAATGTGATTGTACTAAGTTTCATCGAATTCGGATGATCGGTTTAGGAGTTATGGAGAAACATACATGCATACAGAAAACATTTCTAAAAATCGTCAATTTAGTTTTAGTATCATACATAGTTTGCAAACGCAATATCTTTAAAAAAAGTTACTTACTCTATGACCATCCCTTACAGATTTATTATTAGTATTGATTGATCACAGGTGCTACCTGCTGCCGTCTTACTAGTTGAAATCGAATCGATAAACTTGTCTATTGTGTGTTATTCTAACTATGAACGGCAACTAGTCTTGGTTTTAGCTTTTATAAAATACTAGGTTTTGCCCGCGGCTTCCCTCGCCTGAAATTAGTATTTAAAACGAAGAAAGTAAGTAAGCCCGCTACCGTACCTTTATTTCGGCGCGCGGAAAAATTCGGTTTGCATGAGAGCCACATCTTAGCGTAACCGGAACTGAATTTTATGTAATAGCCTATCCTGTGTCACGTATAGTTAAATGTGCTTGTGCTAAGTTTAATCGAATTTGGATGATCGATTTAAGAGTTATGGCGGAACATACAAACGTATATACAGAAAATTCAAAAATACTCAATTTAGTTTTTAACCCCCGACGAAAAAAGAGGGGTGTTAAAAGTTTAACGTGTGTGTTTATGTGTGTATGTGTGTATGGGTCTGTCAGTGGCATCGTAGCTCCCAAACGGATGGACCGATTTGGATGAGTTTTTTTTTTTGGAAACCTGGTTTAATCGGGATGGTCGTTAGCTAGGTTTGTAATCAAATAATCAAGTAATTGAGTAATCAAAGAATAAATTCTCCTAAAAAGTGGACCGATTTTCTTGGGGTTTTTTTTTAAACCTTGAAATAAAAGTTAAATTACAAATTTAAAAAACCCTGACCCTTAAAAAGTCAAAAATAATTTCCATTTACTTACTTAAAGGAGTCCGGGGACCGCTAAGTAAATAAAATATAGAAACTTAGAGCTGCGCGGGAATTTACAAAGCGGAAATTATTTTTAAGGGTCGGGGTTTTTAAAATTTGTAATTTAACTTTTTAGTATCACACACAGAGTCTACAAACGCAGTATCTCATAAAACAAAGTATCATACTACATGACCATCCCTTACAGATTTAATATTAGTGTTGATGTAGAGAAGAACAGACAAAAGATAGAGAAGTACCTAGCGTATACATGCACGAATAGGTTAGTTACCTATCTGTTATCTACCTACCATCACGTCTTCATTCTGTGTATGTGCACCCTTTCGCAAAACCCCAGTCAAAGTCTAGAGCCTGACTTTACCGACTCCGAAATCCCTTTTACCCTTGAACTCTCAAAAGTGGCCCATGTTCCTACACCCCGCGCCCTCCTGCCAATATCAATAGGGTGTTTCAGGATAGGGTGTCGTAACTTCAGGGTTCGAAAAGGGCCATATTTGAAAAGGAAAAGCTCTGAAACTTTTCCCCAGATTCTGTCAATTTATAGTACTTTTTGGTGAAAATCGTTTCATCGAGATTTGGTGGACGGTTAACGTCCGCCTTTATAAATAAAAACAAAATGACTAACTTACATGCTTAACTAGTAGAATTGAACTGCATGTAGGTAAATTCCAAATACTTAAATTTGAATGAAATCAAAAGAAAAAGAGGACTGGACAAGGGCATTGCACTCCCTAGACAGCACTGTTGCCAAATCTCACTGTCCATCGAGTTTTTATTACAGTTTTCAATTTTTGTATGAAAAAAAAATACGGAATTTCTATTTGAGTGATAAGGATTTTTTTCTTCTAATAATGAGTACTTTCTATTCCTGAAGTTTCCTAAACCTATCCTGAAACAGCCTGTATACTTTGACTATTAGTCCATACAACTATGTCAGAATCATCAGTTTCCTTCCTACCTCAATAAACACAAGTGACAATTTTCTTGTTTTAACACCACCTTAATAAAGTTTACAATGCGCACCTCGTTTCAGGATTGAATGAAATTCGTTCAGTATAGAGCTTTCCCTTATAAATTAGCGTGCGTAGCGTAGTGCGTACTCGGTCACTTACGATAATGAACCTTTCTGCTGTCATCGTAATGACTGATTTGTTCTGGCTGACAGTATGATGGGGTAGGGTAGGGATGCCATGGTTACCTACTATGTTTGGCCGCGACGCATGAGGTAGGTTGCCAAGGTCGTCTCGAGTAAGTCGGGCGGTGTACAGAACACACCAGGGTTGTTGCTGATGCACATTTTTTCACATCAGCTGATGCTGATGCTGATATTTTATCATTGACATCAGCGGATGCTGATGCTGATATTTTATCATTGACATCAGCGGATGCTGATGCTGATATTTTATCATTGACATCAGCGGATGCTGATGCTGATGCTGATTTTAATTATTTTCTTTAAAAAAAGGGGAAAAATACTGAACTATATGAACCACTGTTACCAGTACCAGTTTAGTAAATTATCTTAGCAATTAAATTATTAGTATTGGATGGAACTTTGGAACTATTTGGAACTGTATTTGCTGCTTTTCCGGCTTCGAGTCTGTTCCGAGAAGGTTTGTTACGACTCAAACATCAGCATTAATAATCAGCATCCACCAATGCGGATGCTGATGCGATGCTGATGTTAAAAATGATGCTGAAGTTCCGCGGATGCTGATGTTGATGTTCGCAACAACCCTGGCGGTACACACAGAGCAAAAACGCACACAGGCTGAGAGAAGACAGCCCCCGATCGCTGTTCTGTCTAGGGCTAAGATAAAGAATAATCTGGTCTAGGGCAGCGACATTCTACTCTCAAATACTTTTAATACTCTTTAATTCGTAATCGTAATCAGATACTTTTTAATTCGTTGGTCTAGGGCCTCCATACTCAACCTGCGGCCCGCGGGCCGCAAGTGGCCCGCTAGCCTTTTCTGCGCGGCCCGAAGCCTAGTACAGTATTTTTAGATTAACAGTAGTATTTTATTGATAACGGTAAAAATAATGTTCTTAATTTATTCATTATTTCACTCGCTCACTCTCATTCCTCACTCTTACCAACCAAAACTCTAACTAATACGAAGAATTCTGGAGATTAGTACCCGATAACTGAAACGCTCAAAAAATGCGCACATTTGCTCCTGACGTTGTCGTTGTTATGCGAATCCTCGTATTAAAAAATGAAAATGCGAAAAATGTCTAAAGATCTCGGCTTACTGATTCGCACCTAGACGACGACGCTTTGAGAGTAGCATGCAGTAATTAATTACGTGCAAGATTTATCAAAAATTGTCAAGTTTGTCTCAGTGTCAAAAATCACATTAATTTTTAAATAAATACTTATTAATTTCAAATGTTACATTTTATTGTAGTTTCATATATTTTATGAAATACACATACAGAGTCAGCTAGATTATTGCGGCCCGCAATGTGTAGCAGTAGCGACTATGTGGCCCCAGGGAAAAAAAGGTTGAGTATGGCTGGTCTAGGGTATAAAATGCTTAGAGATGGCTTAGAGGCATTAAGTGTAACCTTTTGCCCATATTTTATTTTAGTGCAATAAATATAATATCAATACTAATAATAAATATGTAAGGTATGGTCGTGGAGTAAGTTACTTTGTTTTATACATACATACATACATAACACACGCTGTATCCCGACAATCAGGGTAAGCAGAGTAATCGGTGTTGTGCTATAAGGACTCTGGTAAATTACAGCACAACACCGACCACCACGTTTAGCACAGTATACGGACAAGACAACTATCAAGCAGCAAGTAAGACACGAAGAACCCACCTGCTGCATGACTAGGTGGAAGGACTGCGCCAAGGTGAGAAGTGGCGAACCTGTCGCCCTTTAGCGCAGTATCTTGTCCTTATCCCTTAGTCGCCTCTTACGACGTACCGGCCCCACACGGGACGTTGTTTTATGAGATACTGAATTTGTAGACTATATACTAAAACTAAATTTGATGATTTTTAGGGTTCCGTATCCGGTACGGGACCCTATTACTAAGCCTACGCCGCCTGTCTGTCCGTCCGTCTGTCTGTCGTCTGTCCGAGGGCTGTATCTGTTGAACCGTAATAGGTAGCCCGTTGAAATTTTCACAGAATATGTGTTATTTATTATGGCCGATGTAACAAAAAATAATAAAAATAATGAAAAGTTAAAAATTCATGGGTGTTCCCATAGAAGAAACCAAAAAGTTGTATGCGCACGCGCCATCTACCGAAACTTACTAATAATCAATTATCAGATTTTCACGAATTTTCGGATATTTGAGTACAGTGTAATTATTATAACAAGATGCTAACAGACTGTAAGCTAATGTCACAGCTAGATGTCGTGCAGCTCGGATTATGAACTATGTAGTAGGTACCTGCCAGTCGTGGGATTACTATTAAGTGTTGTATGTATGCAAAGAAATACTTGCAATGGGGGTACAGATTCTGGATGAGATGACAGAAAGAGTGAACAAAAGCCTATATGTAACCTAACCTAACTTAGCCTTAAAATGTAACTCCTCTGAAACTAGATTTAGCTAGCTCCTATAACGCCGGGGGCAAATACTTAGCTAGTTCCTATAACTTTGGTGCATATATGTAGGTACTTAGCTAACTTCTATAACTCCGGGACAAATTTTGGCTAGCTCCTATAACTCCGGGGCAAATAAATGGGTAGCTGCTATACTCCGTGGGCAAATACATAGCTAGCTCCTATAACTCCGGTGCATATATTTAGCTAGCTTCTATAACTCCGGGACAAATACTTAGCTAATGCCTATAACTCTGGTGCAAATACTTAGGTAGCTCCTATAACTCCGGGACAAATACTTATCTAGTTCCTATAACTCCGAGACAAATACTTAGCTAGCTCCTATAACTCTGGGACAATTTTTTTTTCATGGAAACTGACACGGTTGGCTACATCACCTACAACATCCGTGATGTCGGCCCACAACACCGGGTGAACTTGGTGCCACGTCAGTGCTTCCCTTCGGTCGTGCCGGCTACACTGAACTGGACGTAAAACACGAACTATTTACATAGCCGTTTCGACCGAAGTTTCATTCAGTGCGGTGGTACCAACCCGGGCGAGATAAACCCTACCTTCCCTTCTTACCTAGTAACGTAAGAAGGGAAGGGACTTACAGTTTTACGTGGAATCAGAACCACGGTCAACCTCCAACGGTCGAGCGGTCACCCATCCAAGTACTGACCGCGCTCAGGGTTGCTTAACAACAGTCGACCGACCGCACCACTGAGCTATCGAGGCTGAAAAATACTTAGCTAGCTCCTATAACTCCGGAGCATATACTTATGTACTTATAACTCCGAGGGCAAACACTTAGCTAGCTCATATAACTCCGGGGCAAATACTTAGCTAGCTCCTATAACTCCGGTGGCAAATACTTAGCTACCTCCTATAACTACGGGGGCAAATTCTTAGCTAGCTCCTATAAATACGGGGGCAAATACTTAGCTATATCATTATTATCTATATCACCAACCATTGCCTCATCTGTGGCAATACTCCGCAGAATAACTTGCACAAAATGGCGCCCAACCCCACCGACAAGCTGCTGCAAGAAGAACTGCCGCGAGTCCGCCTCGAGAAGGCTTCCATAATCAACAGCGGCCTCCACCGCGATCCCGTGCCCAAGCCCTCAGGCACGGCGGCTCTTCAGGCCCTGGATGTGATGTTCGCCAGCCTGGTGGTGGCGCCTCTGGTGGTTGGTGTGTGGCGCGGCTGCTGGGGTCTCATGGATCTGAACGCTTACTTCTTTCCACCGTGGCAGAGCTACATATTAGGAATGCTGATACACGTGTGCTTTGCGCTCGTCAGGTGAGCTTTTGATGTTGAGTACACTGACTGCTTGGTAAGTTTGTTTGTTGCATATCCTCAAACCTATTTGTTGCTACGGTATTCAACTATGGGGCACTGCGGCCAATTCAAACCTCGAAATCCTACAGCGGTTCCAATCAAAAACCCTTCGTATGGTTGCTGACGCACCTTGGCATGTCACCAATAATCAGCTGCGTCGGGACCTTGAGATTCCAACTGTAAAGACGGAAGCTGAAGCCAGAACTGAGGCATACAAAAAAATAGTCGAAAGGCACCCAAACAAGCTGGCAACCGAGTTGATGGCTTCTAGGAAAGTTTTCAACAGATTGAAAAGAAGAGCACCACAAGATCTCATCACAGAGTAAAATGAATAGTATTATGGAACTGTCAATGGACACGTACCATACAATCTATTTCAAATTCACAACTGATGAATGTCGGCTCGCAGACAGATTGTAGCAACATATATATTTAAAAAAAAAGTTTGTTGCCGCCAATACCACAGAATACTTAATAGGCCACTACCTACAAGATAACCCAACCCACCAGATGTTCATCCGAACCTACGCTAACTCGACCGATCCACAAACCGAGTTCCAAATCGAGGGTCAACTCCGAACTGTTTGATGTGTAGAGGCAGCGAGGGCCGCTCGATTCGAGTGTGTAAACTCGAACAAACAACTCTGTGATAGTACCGGCTGTACCAACGGCTGTACCGTGTGGGACCGGTACATTAAAAGAATAGCCCCACTGCACTCTCCCCGTGCATGTCGTAAAAGGCGAATAAGGGGCATGACTCGCTTCTTATATTACTAGGTGGCAGGGTTTAACCCGCCCGGGCTGATACCACCACCGCACTGAATGAAAGGTCGATCGAAACGGCTATGTAAATAGTTTGTGTTTTCCGTCCAGTTCAGTGTAGGCGGCACGACCGAAGGGAAGCACTGACACGGCACCTAGTTCACCAAGGTGTTACGGTCTGCCATCATGGATGTAGTAGGTGATGTAGCCAACCGTGTCAGTTTCCATGAAAAACAAAAAAGTAGTACCGGCGATTTTAGGGAAACTCATAGTGAAGGTTATGCCAGGCTGGTGTTTTGCCACCGTTCTGTGTTTAGGGTTCCGTATAGTACGGGTACGGAAGCCTAAGAACGGAAGAAACTAAGCCCGCGTCTTCCGTCTGTCCGTCTTACCTAGGATATCGCGCCAAGTCAACTAAAAAATATCGAAATCTCAGTTATAAACATGTCATACTTACCTCAAGTGTACTCGACGGGAAGACCATACAACGTCCTGGAAGCGGGAATGTTTTCACAAACGGCTGGTCTCAGGGAATTGGGAAACTCCATCTCACATCTGCACTATATGGTGAGTCGTTTTGACACCAAACTGAACGATATATCGACCACACAAACTCACTGCACTGCACTCCTTAACGATACCGTAACAGGCAGCCGATTAAAATTTTCACAGAATATGTGTTATTATGGCGTATATATATTCTAATAAATAATAATAAAAAACCGGCCAAGTGCGAGTCGAACTCGCGCACCGAGGGTTCCGTATCTCCATGTCATGGCTAGCGCCACTCACGCCATTGCTAAGTTTCATCGAATTCGGTTTATCGGTTTAAGAGTTATGGAGGAACATACATACATACATACATACATACATACATACATACATACAGAAAGAAAAGATTTCTAAAATTGGCAAATTTAGTTTTATTATCATACATTAAGTCTACAGACGCAATATCTCATAAAACAAAGTAACTTGCTCCTTGACCATCCCTTACAGGTGTATTATTAGTATTACCCGCGGCTTCGCTCGCGTGAAATTCCTATTTAAAAAGAAGAAATAAGTAAGCCCGCTGCCGCTCCTGTGTCTCGTATAATCAAATGTGCTTATGCTAAGTTTCATCCAATTCGGATGATCGGTTTATGAGTTATAGAGGAACATACATACATACATAAAGAAAAGATTTCTCAAAATCGTAAATTTAGTTTTAGTATCACACATAGAGTCTACTAACTCAGTACCTATCTCATAAAACAAAGTAGTTAACTTACTACACGTCTATCCCTTACAGATTTATTATTAGTTTATTGATGATGTGATGTGAGGTCGCACCTGCTGGCGCGCGCGGTGGGCGCGCGGAGCGGGCGCGACGGCAGCGGCGCGCGCTGGACGCGCGAGCGCGCGCTCTCCAGGCTGTACACGGTGCTGTTCATGCTGGCGTGTATCCTGCAGTGGCGCGGCGGCTGGGCCCTGCTCGACGCCGCGCTCGAGGCTCTAGTGCCGGCGGGCCATGCGCACAGGTACCTAACCTAACCTAACCTAACCTAACCTAACCTAACCTAACCTATCCTAACCTAACCTAACCTAACCTAACCTAACCTAACCTAACCTAACCTAACCTAACCTAACCTAACCTAACCTAACCTAACCTAACCTAACCTAACCTAACCTAACCTAACCTAACCTAACCTAACCTAACCTAACCTAACCTAACCTAACTTCCGACAATCGGGGTAAGCAGAGTAATCGGTGTTGTGCTGCAAGAACTCTGGTAAATTACAGCACAACACTGACCACCACGTTTCGCAAAGTATTCGAACAAGATTCAATCGATCAAGCAGCAAGTAAGGCACGAAGACCAGGTGGCTCTTCGTGCCTTACTTACTTACGTGCATGACCCGGTGGAAGTACCGTGCCAAGGTGAGAGGTGTCGAGCCTGTCGCCCTTTAACACGGCATCTTGTCCTTATCCCTTAGTCGCATTTTACTACATGCATGGGGAGAGATGCAGTGGGGCTATTCTTTTTAAGTACCGGCCCCACTCGGTACTAGGTATAGAGTAAACAGGAAAAAAACCGGCCAAGTGCGAGTCGAACTCGCGCACCGAGGCTTCCGTATCGCCATGTCATGGTCAGCGCCACTCACGCCATCTATGTATTAGTTAAAATGCTTCATACTGTTTTCGGTAGATGGCGCGCAAACACTTTTTAGTTTCTTCTATGAATGAATTTTTTACTTTTTCTTATTTTTCTTAATGTAATCCGGTATGGGTGGCTGAGTCGGATGGGCAAAAGCACATGCTCCGACCAGCCAATATCACCTCCGAGAAGACAGGTGCCATACCGGAGACTTCGCTGGATTGATGGCTATACTGGACTAGAGGAGAACACAACCGACGTGGTTGCTATGCGGCCATCTTACATCCAGTACGGTGGTATAAACCCAGTCAGCTACAATTTGAGCCTACCACCTAGTAAGGGGCAAGGGAAATCTACGGACTCACATAGAACTCGCACTTAGGCGGCGTGCATTTAAATTACGTCATCGAATTTTGGCCACTTTTTGAAGTCCAAATATCTGTTTTCGAAAGGCCTAAAATGAAGGTAGAAGTTTTAAATTTAATAGCCCCACAAATAAAAAGAATAGCCCCACTGCATCTCTCCCCGTCGCATGTCGTAAAAGTCGACTAAGGGATAAGAAAATTCGTCAGCCTCGGTAGCTCAGTGGCGCGGTTGGTTAGTCAACTGTTATTAAGCAACGCTGAGCGCGGTCAGTGATTGGATGGGTGATCGCTCGACCGTTGGAGGCTGACCGTGGTTCGGATTCCACGTTAAACTGTAGGTCCCTTCCCTTCTTACCTTACTAGGTGGTAGGGTTTATCCCGGCCGGGTTGGTACCACCGCACTGAACGAAACGTCGGTCGAAGCGGCTATGTAAATAGTTCATGTTTTCCGTCCAGTTTATTGTAGCCGACATGAAATGAAGGGAAGCACTGACATGGCACCTAGTTCACCCTGTGTTATGGGCTGACATCACGGATGTTGTAGGTGATGTAGCCAACCGTGTCAGGTTCCATAAAAAAAAAAAAAAGGTAGAAGTTTTTAAAATGTTGGTAGAAGTTTTTAATTAAGAATTAAATTGGTGCTGCGGTTGTAGGAACGCGGCGGTGTGGTGCATGACGGCGTGTCTGGTGTGCGCGACGAGCGTGCTGCGCGCCGCGCGCAATCTCCTCGCGCCGCCCTACTTCCTCATCACCGACGGCAAGGAGCCCACCTATCTCTTCACCACCAGGTTTCGCAAGAACGTAAGTGGTGTCGTCTCTGCGCGCTCTGCGGCACTAAATGGGTCCATATTTTTTTTTTTTTTATGTATGCCAACATGGGTGGCTGTGTCGAGGGACCAATGGTACAGTCGACAGAGCCAAAAACCCCCTCTCCTCGCGAAACCACGCTCAGTGAGGCGCCATGCCAGCAGAATTGCGGACTGTTGCTAGGCTGTCTAGCCCGTTGATACGACGTTTGAAGACACCCAAAGGATTCGGGAGACACACTCGCCGGGAGTTCCAAACCCTAGCGGTGCGACAAAGAAACGATTTTGAGAACCGACGGGTTCTCAAAAGCCCAACGTCAACAACAAAAGGATGCTCAGTTTCTCTGCGGCGAGTGCTGCGAAGATAGGTTGGATGGCAAAGAATAAGGGAAGGAAGTTCCTCCGAGCAGCGTCCATTATAGTACCTGTAGAACAGGGGGTATTGTGGCTGCTCTCTCCCACAACTCTACCCCCCAATTGTGCAATCAATGCCCCCAATCTGCTTCGGCCAAATCATATCTGTGTGACCCTGGAAGGTCCAAACGCAGGAATTGCGTATCGTTCCATCCAGCGGAGTGAAGTCCGTCACGAGCCCGGCCGGCTGCGAGCGGTGCGGGAGAGGACGCGCAATCATAATCCAATTATTTCAAGAAATGTGATTATGTCCGGCGGAGGCGGGGACGCTACGCGCGCAATGCGTCCGCGAGTCTCGTGCCGAGCACTCCCGCGCCGCGATCGTTCCATGCATGGTTCCATGTCTCCGATGGCCTCTGGACTCCGCGCAGGGAGCCCGCGCCGGGCGCTCTAGCTAGACGTCGCCCGCGGCACGAGCCTAGCGCCGGCGCCGATAAGGAGGCAGCGGGCGCGCGGTGGTGGCGTCCGCCGAGCGGCACACTCGCGCGCCGCACGCCAACATGCGCGGAAGCACGGCAGGGCTCGCCGACACGCTGGCGGGTGGCTCGCGCGCGCACGCCGCCCTGCTCGCCGTCGCCGACGCGTTCTTCGCGAGCGTCGTCATCGCGCCGGCCGTCGTCACCTACTGGCGCAGCACGTGGGCGCTGATGGACCTTTACCTGCTGCCGTCGCAGCCGGTGTGGAGCGCGGCCGCCTCGGCAGCCGCCGGCGGCGTCGCCTACTTCCTCATGTGCGTTCTCCAGGCGCCGCTAGCGCGCGCTCTGCACCCGGACCGCGGCCGCCTATCCTACTACGTGCTGTCGCGGATCTACACAGCTATATTCGGCGTGGCGTGCGTGAACTCGTGGCGGGGGACATGGAACCTGCTGAACGAGTGCGCTGGGATCGGGACGCGAACGACGCTCGCGACGACTCTGGCGGCGGCGCTCGCGCTCGCGGCGATGCGCGGGCTCCGCAACGTTTGCTCGGCGCCGTTCGCGGTGGCCATCGACACGCCGCACGACTACTTCGAGGTGCCCACGATGTTTCGCACGGTACGTTGTTGAGGGCCTAGGGAGTGCGGGGCAGACAAGTGCACGAGCAGTGATAGATAACCTATAGGCCTGCAGAGTCGTCCGCGCTGATTGATAAGGTTGTGCATACGCGGTGTATGTGAATGTGTCACGGACGCTGCCTCTTCTGCATCGAAAGTTGTCCGCGGCTTTGCTCGCGTGAAATTCGTATATAAAAAAAAGAAAGTAAGTAAGCCGTACCTTTATTTCGGCGCGCGGAACGATTCGGTTTGTATGATAGCCACATCTTAGAGTAACCGGAATTCAGTTCCGGTTACGCCTATCCACAGTGTCAAATATGACCCTAAAATCGGACACGTTCTTTTTATTCCAGAAATGAATAGATTTAGTTATTTAAAATGCTAGAGTAAAACTCCCCCGCCTCTGCGACTTTTAGTTTAGGAGAAAGAATTTTTTGAAAATTACACTTTTTTAGTTTCGGAAAAACGAAAAATAATTCTACAATTAAAACTAAGCTACTTATTTAAATTTCACTCTGCCTTATCAAAGACCCTTTCGAATATCCACATTTGAAAAGTTATTCGAGGCTGTGAAAGTTTACAGAAATCGAATTATATTTATTTTTTATTTTTTTTATTTTATTTTTTTTCTCCTAGATCCCATAGTAGTAGGCGGAGATATTTATACCGAAAATAGTTCACTGTTTCCTCTGTCCGTTAAAAAAAAATCGACGCCTAATTCCATGGGATTAAGAAGTTACAGGAGTTATTCGCTATTGGCTAGGGTTGTTACTAGAATGAATAAAAATTTTCCCATTTTTTATTTATTTATTTTTGACATTTGATTAATTTTATTGTATTGTTTCGTGATTTCTTTTAATAATAATTAGCTTTTTTTTTGTTTTTTTTTATGGAAACTGACACGGCTCGCTAAATCACCTACACTACAGCATCCGTGATGTCAGCCCATAACACCGGGAGAACTAGGTATGCATGCCATGTCAGTGTTTCCCTTCATTTCATGTCGGCTACTATGTTTAAAATTGGGGAGGCGTATGTCCAGCAGTGAACACATACACACTGACTGACTAACTGACCAGTCCATATACATCCACTGCTGGGACCATATCATCATTTTGCGGAAAAATAAAAAATTTTGTAAAGTGCCAACCCTATTGCCCGAAACTTGATAATTGCACTAAAATGAGCATGAAATGAATGACCCATGGTATTAGGCGTCAGTTTTTTTTTAACGGACAGAGGAAATAGTGAACTATTTTCGGTATAAATATCTCCGCCTACTACTACGGGATCTAGGAGAAAAAAAATAAAATAAAAAAAATTAAAAAAATATATAATTCGATTTCTGTGAACTTTCACAGCCTCGAATAACTTTTAAAATGTGGATATTCGAAAGGGTCTTTGATAAGGCTGAGTGAAATTTAAATAAGTAGCTTAGTTTTAATTGTACAATTTTTTTTCGTTTTTTCGAAACTAAAAAAGTGTAATTTTCAAAAATTTATTTCTCCTAAACTAAAAGTCGCAGAGGCGGGGGAGTTTTACTCTAGCATTTTAAATAACTAAATCTATAAATTTCTGGAATAAAAAGGACGTGTCCGATTTTATGGTCATATTTGACACTGTGCTATCCTGTGTCTTGTATAGTTAAATGTGCCTGTATTATGTTTCATCGAATCCGGATGATCGGTTTAAGAGTTATAGAGGAGCATACATACATACAGAAAAAAATTCTAAAAATCATCAATTTAGTGTTATGATCACACATAGAGTCTACAAACGCAATTTATTTATTTATTTATTTATTCTATTCGGGAAATAGACAGCCTAGCCCACAGAAACAACATTACAAAAACACAAGTCAAATATTACGCCTAAACGTATTTCCACTAAAAAAACAAAAATTATAGCGTAGAATAATTTACAGAAGAGAATTTATATATTATATAATTATATATATAAAGAATTTATATAATTATATATATGAGAATAATTTACAGAATTTATTAGGTCTTATAAAAGTGGAGGGGGTGGGGGGTGGTGAGGGTGGGGTGGGGGAAATATCTTATAAAACAAAGTAACTTACTCCATGACCATCCCTTACAGATTTATTATTAGTATTGATGTTGGTTTGTTTATTATATGATTTAAATTGTATTCGTGACTGACCCAATTTTCTAGAATAATTAAATTTCCATTAATTTTTGTGTTACTCGATTCGCTTTCCGTAGTCGGGTCTTGTACAAAAAATCGGCCAAATGCGAGTCGGACCCGCGCACCGAGTTTCCTGGCCCGCGTGTAGAGTTTGCACTCTACGCCGTCTGTCTGTCTGTCTGTCCGTCTGTCCGAGGGCTGTATCTCTTGAACCGTAATAGGTAGCCCGTTGAAATTTTCACAGAATATGTGGTATTATGGCCGATATAACAACAAATAATACAAATAAGAAAAAGTAAAAAATTCACGGGGTCCCCATACAAGAAACTAAAAAGTGTATGCGCGCCATCTACCGAAAAGATTATGAAGCATTCTATCTAAGTAATACATAGATGGCTTGAGTGGCGCTGACCATGACATGGCGTTACGGAACCCTCGGTGCGCGAGTGCGACTCGCACTTGGCCGGTTTTTTTTTAACAGTACAATCTGCCTTATACTACCTTTGACGTGTACTGGTCTAGTCCGCGAATCACCGTCATGACACTTATTAGATGAAAATGAAGACTGAAAATCGGATTAGATTCCCACGTCGGAAAAACTGCATACAACACAATGACACAATAATTGCATTCATAGCTTTGGGATGGACATTATATTATGTAGTCAGTATGTATGTAGGTAAATATCTACATACAACGTGTCCCAAAACTCAACGTCAAGCGGGAACTAGGGAGTAGTTAGGTTAGTAGTTTATGACTACCCAGGGAAAAATAAGAAAAAAAATCGGAGTCATTTGTTTTTTATGATATGTGCATTTTTTGAAAAACACTCTCGTACAACATTTTTAGGTACTACCACTAACAATTTTTCAAATATACCTAATTGTAAATATTTTTATTGGTAGCCTAAAGAACTCTGCTATTCATCAGTAAAACCAAATAAAACTAAAACGCCCATAGTTTTATCACAAAAAAATTTCAGTTAATTATTTTTCTGAAAAAACAAATGACTCCGATTTTTTTTTCTCACTTTTCGCTGGGTAGTCATATACTGGCCTACTCCCTGGTTCCCGCTTGACGTTGAGTTTTGGGACACGTTGTATACAATACCTACACTAGACCTCCATCCACATTATTTATTTGTTGTGTCAGGTCAATTCACTTTTCTATTCCAGCGGTGTCCAACCGTTAGTACGCGGGCCACACACCGGTACCACGCGGCCATATTTTTAGGCGCCCGCACATAGACGTTCCAATAAAGAAAAATAAATAAATAATACCGCGAAAAAAAATTATCAATCAATCAATACTTACTAATAATAAATCTGTAAGGGATGGTCATGGAGTAAGTTGCTTTGTTTTATGAGATACTGCGTTTGTAGACTCTATGTATGATGATAATAAAACTAAATTGAAGATTTTTAGAAATCTTGTCTTTATGTTCGTATGTATGTTTTTTTTATGGAAACTGACACGGTTGGCTACATCACCTACAACATCCGTGATGATAGCCCATAACACCATATGTATGTATGTTCCTCCATAACTCTTAAACCGATTATCCGAAATCGATGAAAATTAGTACCTACACGCACTATACGGGACATAGGACAGGCTAAATAAAATGTAGTTCCGGTCCGGCTACGCTAAGATGTGGCTCTCATACAAAACCGAATTGTTCCGCGCGCCGAAATAAAGGTACGGTAGCGGGCTTACTTACTTTCTTCTTTTTTAAATACGAATTTCACGCGAGCGATGCCGCGGTCAAAATCTATATAATATATATGTATACCTTATGAAAAACATATTTAGACATAAATCAGTACATAAATACGAATGTATACTTAAATAAAAAATAACATAACATACAAATACTTAATTCCACAACGGGTACATATAGGTTACGAGTACTAATCAAAGATTTTTCCCAAATGAGTGGAATCTTGTGAGACGCTATCAGCTGTCGGCTTTATTGTGACATGCGCAGTAACGACCGTGTCGCGCTGTCGCGAGCCTTGCGTTGTACGTGCACGTGTAGTCATTATAGTTCAACCTGTTCGACTCATTGGAGTAGGTTCGTAGTGCCATTTATGTATGAGGTGTTTGTCCGCCTCGGTAGCTCCGTGGTGCGGTCGGTCGACTGTCGGTCATGATCATAAGCACACCTGGGCGCGGTCGGTACTTGGATGGGTCACCCGAGGGGTGACCGCTCAAAATTTATTTTTAATAAAATATATTTCGCGGTATTATTTCAATGTTTATGTTCATTGAAGAGTCTGTGGCCCGCGTACTAACCGTTGGACACCTCTGCTCTACCAGCTACTCCTTAATCCGTGGACTTATTCATAATTAATTAAAACATCCCTTATCATTTTCTATAAAGCCAACCTCTACATTTGTTTCAGTTTGGAGCTGAATGATCTACCATTGAAAAAAGCAAATTGCAATGCCTCTAGCTAGTAGCTTGTGCTAGGCAGTGTCTCGAAACTTGCATGCAATTCTTCGAGCGTTCAATTCATCAGATTTTACATGGTCAGCGTGATGGGCTCCCTCACCGTGTCCGTGTTGCGCGCGGGCTGTAGAGCCCACTGAACATCTTACTCACAGCACTGATATTACTCTACAGAGCGGACGCGACACGGTGCTTTACGTGCTCGACTGCGTGTTCTCCGTCGGCGTGGTGGGCTCCCTCGCCGTGTTCGTGTGGCGCGGGCTGTAGAGCTCACTGAACATCTTACTCACAGCACTGATATTACTCTACAGAGCGGACGCGACACGGTGCTTTACGTGCTCGACTGCGTGTTCTCTGTCGGCGTGGTGGGCTCCCTCGCCGTGTTCGTGTGGCGCGGGCTGTAGAGCTCACTGAACATCTTACTCACAGCACTGATATTACTCTACAGAGCGGACGCGACACGGTGCTTTACGTGCTCGACTGCGTGTTCTCCGTCGGCGTGGTGGGCTCCCTCGTTGTGTTCGTGTGGCGCGCGGGCTGTAGAGCCCACTGAACATCTTACTCACAGCACTGATATTACTCTACAGAGCGGACGCGACACGGTGCTTTACGTGCTCGACTGCGTGTTCTCCGTCGGCGTGGTGGGCTCCCTCGTCGTGTTCGTGTGGCGCGGGCTGTGGACGTTATTGGACATCTTCCTATATCCCGACGACCCGCCTACATCCAACTGGGCTTCTCTGGTGAGCAAGCTATATATTTTTAAATCTAACTTTTTCTCGTTGGTCCACGTAATGCAAGAAAGTCACCCGAGATTTTTGTCAATATAGTCGCAAATTGTATTGATCCAAGGATATATTAATCTACCAATGATTTTATTTCCAAGGGATCAATTACGAGGTTTCATTCCCAAAGAAACCCAAGTTATCCCTGGCTACGGGATTTCAATCACAAAAGAACCCATGTTATTCCTGGCGACGGCATTTCATCCAAAAAGGAACTCATGTTATCCCTGGCTACGGCATTTAATTCTCAATGGAACATTATGTTATCATCCCTGACTATGACATACTTTTCCAAAGGAACCCATGCCATCCCTGGGTAGGACACATCGTTCCCAATGGAACCTTTGTCATCCTTGACTACAGGATTTCATCCCCAAAGGAACCCGACATGAAATGAACATCAATCACGGATATTGTAGGTGATGTAGCCGACCGTGTCAGTTTCCATAAAAAAATAAAAAAAACCATGTTATTCCTGAACCCATTTTAGCCTTGGCTACGGCATTAAATTACAAAAAGGAACCCATGTAATCCCAGGGTAGGACATTTCGTTCCCATTGGAACCCTTGTCATCCCTGACTACAGGATTTCATTCCCCAAGGAATCCATGTTAATCCTGGCTACGCTATTGCATTCTCAAAGGAATGCATGAAACCCATCTCATCCCTGGCTACGGCATATCATTGCCAAAGAAACGCCTGAAACCATGTCATCCCTGGCTACGGCATATCATTCCCTAAGGAACACATGAAACCATGTCATCCCTGGCTACGGCATATCATTCCCTAGGGACCGCATGAAACCATGTCATCCCTGGCTACGGCATATCATTCCCAAAAGAACGCATGAAACCATGTCATCCCTGGCTACGGCATATCATTCCCTAAGGAACGCATGAAACCATGTCATCCCTGGCTACGGCATATCATTCCCTAAGGAACACATGAAACCATGTCATCCCTGGCTACGGCATATCATTCCCTAGGGACCGCATGAAACCATGTCATCCCTGGCTACGGCATATCATTCCCAAAAGAACGCATGAAACCATGTCATCCCTGGCTACGGCATATCATTCCCTAAGGAACACATGAAACCATGTCATCCCTGGCTACGGCATATCATTCCCTAGGGAACGCATGAAACCATGTCATCCCTGGCTACGGCATATCATTCCCAAAAGAACGCATGAAACCCATGTCATCCCTGGCTACGGGTAAATGGTTTCAAAGGAATTTGACTTTGTACCATGTAACCTACGCACGTGTAAACACTAGACATTGTGTAAAGCCTAGAAGAGACAATGTAAGACTTCGTTATATTTGTATACGGATTCGTTCTGAGAAAATTCCCAGTACCAATTTTATTCTGATCTTTGTCTCATTGTATACCTACATTTACGTTGCCTACTGACTGACTTAGTTAAGTAACTACATACCGAGTCAGTATTGTTTTTCAGATTAGACAAGTACCTACTTATATTTATTAAAATAAAAAATTGTCACATGTTATCTTTGCTGCATTTCTTTATTAACTCACTATAGCTTTCTTATTATTATTTTATCTTCAATTCTCACGCTCAACTATTTTGCTACTACCTACTTACATTAATCGAATCTCAAACATCCATAAGTCTGCAAGAAACCTCTGTAAGGGATAAGTCCGCCTTTGCTCCTTATGCAAATTTTCTAATGTCAAGTGCATTTATTACTGTTTAAGTTTAATGGAGCCATAAAGGATTTTCTATCTATCTATCTATCTAGCTTTTGCCCGCGGCATCGCTCGCGGTAGACTCGGTTTAACTAACCCCCGATGCAAAAAGAGGGGTGTTATTATAAGTTTAACGTGTGTGTGTATGTGTGTATGGGCACAGATTACTTAATATTTACTTCGTAACAGATAAATCACTCCATAGAAAATGTTCCTACCTTCGGGCTTTAATAGCCTACTGTTTCACGTCACCATTCGCTGCGTGCGAAAATGTACCTTAATGATCGAGTGTAAAGTGGTTATTGCTTTGCAGCTGCGCGCAGATGCGTGGGCGAGCGTCTATGTATACTTCGCGCGGCTGCCAAATTCCACTGAAATAGACCGCCGGCGGCCCGTCGGGCGGTAGATAGTTAGCGCGCGCAAGTACATAGAGTGCGTGAGGCCTGGTATGGGTGTGTCTGCTGTGGCATCGTATCTCCCAGACAGATGGACCGATTTGGATGCGGTTTTTTAAATCGGTCGTGCGGGCTACACTGAACTGGACGGAAAACACAAACTATTTACATAGCCGTTTCGACCGCCGTTTCATTCAGTGCGGTGGTACCAACCCGGGCGGGCTTAACCCTACCACCTAGTAAGATAAGAAGAGAAGGGACATGCAGGTTTACGTGGAATCCAAACGACAACGGTCAGCCTCCAACGGTCGAGCGGTCACCCATCCAAGTACTGACCGCGTTCAGGTGTGCTCATGATCCGACCGAGAGTCGATCGACCACACCACTGAGCTACCGAGGCTGACAGAGTGAAGATGAGCAGCGTGAAAAGACGATCACAAAATGGATTTGCCGAACGCGATTATAGCCAATATCTCGTGAGAGATCTGCAAATAGGTCAGGAGTCAGGACAGGCGATCACTTGGCCATTGAGTCAGTGAACCACTTACGACTCCGGACCTGAGTACAATTGACGTTTCCTCTGTGCCCCACCCTCCCCCCACCTCTCCCCTCCCCCTTCTCTTCCCCCCTCGGTACATCTTGCCGCGCCTAGGACCTAAGAGTCGTTTCTACACTACAACCACGTCTCCTCACTGATCACTCCTTCTATTCTCTATCTTTTATACATACCTATATAATACTAGACTAGCTCTGCCCGCGGCTTCGATCGCGGTAAAGTCGGTGAAGACTCTATGTAAATCGGTTGAGTAGTTTTCGAGTAAATCACATGGAAGCTAACCGAATTGGTAGATTTTTTTAGTACATATGTCCATTTTCGAACCCACTGCTCAGCTCAGCTCATATGAAGAATGGCGTGATTCTATAGAGCGTACTAGCTTTTGGCCGCAGTTTCGCTCGCGTGAAATTCGTATTTAAAAAGAAGTAAGTAAGTAAGAAAGAAGGCCGAGCTACGTTCAGGTAAATAATAAACCTTCTCGAATTCTCGATGAAAGTATTGATTCCCAAGATCGATGATTCCCAAGTACAGCCTGGGGTTTTTCAAAAGGGGCGTGAAAAGGCTCCTATCAGGCCGGCATGGCATTCGCAATCCCCGTGCATCACAGAATGTCCATGGGCATCGTTAGACACCTACTTGTAGGTGAAACGATGCCACATGTCGCGCTATCAATAAAAAAAAAAAAGTAAGTAACTAAGGGCTACCGTACCTTTATTTCGGCGCGCGGAACAATTCGGTTTGTATGAGAGCCACATCTTAGCGGAACCGGAACTGAATTATATTTAGCCTATCCTGTGTCCCGTATAGTAAAATGTGCTTCTACTAAGTTTCATAGAATTCGCATGATCAGTTTAAGAGTTATGGAGGAAGATACATAAATATACATACAGAAAATATTTTTAAAAATCGTCAATTTAGTTTTAGTACCATACATAGAGTCTACAAACTTGTACTAATAATAAATCTGTCATCATGGAGTAAGTTACTTTGTTTTATGAGATACTGCGTCTGTAGACTGTATGAATGAAACTAAAACTTTAACGATTTTTAGAAATCTTTTCTGTATGAATGTATGTATGTATGTATGTATGTTCCTCCATAACTCTTAAACCGATCATCCGAATTCGATGAAACTTACAAGCACATTTAACTATACACAAGACACAGGACAGGCTGAATAGAATTCAGTTCCGGTTACGCTAAGATGTCGCTCTCATACAAACCGTTTGTTTGTTCCGCCCACCGAAATAAAGGTACAGTAGCAGGCTTACTTACTATCTTATTTCTAAATACGAATTTCACGCGAGCGAAGCCGCGGGCAAAAGCTAGTATCTGATAAGATAAAATAAAGTAACTTACTCCATGACCATACCTTACAGATTTATTATTAGTATTGATTGATGATGATAACCTGCCGGAGATATAATATGTCGCATTAAGTAAATAGGCAAAAAAACGCAGTTTAAAATAAAATGAACTTTTTTTAATTTTTTGCGCGACCAGAGCCGCGGGCACATCTAGTAGGATAAACTCGAAAAAGACTGAACCTATTCATGTGCCGTTTTCACTAATGCAGCGGTTCTCAAACTTTTTTGGTGACGGAACACTTTTGGAAATCGAAATATTTGACGGAGCCCTAAAATAAAAAATAAAAAGTTTTTCTGCATTCTTTATTAATAATCATATTACAATGTATCAGTTAATTACTTATTATTATAATAAAAGAGAAAAACAATAGAAGAAGTGAAAAATAGAAGAAATTACGTCTGCGCAGCCGAGCTGAATCGAGCCAGAGAGGAGAGGTGTATTTTTGATTTTTTTTTCTCGCTTTCTCGCGGTGCCCCCACAGAGGCAGAGGAGCACACTTTGAGTATGGCTGTAATCATGGCTGGCATCTCTCGGGATGGTTACATGCACGCGAGGCTGAGCGGTGAAAGCAAACCGACACCGCTGGCTTAGCTTCAGACGAAGCTAGGAGCTAAAACAAGCTATAAAAATCCAAAAATAATTTACGTTTACTTAATTTCCCGTACAGGAGTCGGGGAACCGCCTAAGTAAATTCCCGGGCAGCTCTGAGTTTTTTTATATTTTATTTACTTAGCGGTCACCCGACTCCTTTAAGTAAGTAAACGGAAATTATTTTTGACTTTTTAAAGGACGGTGGTTTTTAAAATTTTTAATTTCACATATTTTATTTCAAGCTTTTTTAAAAAAAACCGCACGCAAATCGGTCCACTTTTTTTTAAGATATATTTTTTTTATTAGGTAGGTACTTCATTACTTTATTGTTTGATTACAAACCTAGCTAACAACCACCTCGATTAAACCAGCTTTCCAATAAAAAAAACCGCATCCAAATCGGTCCATCCGTTTGGGAGCTACGACGCCACAGACAGACACACCCATATACACGCACACGTTAAACTTATAACAGCGCTCTTTTTTCGTCGGGGGTTAAAAAGAAATGCTACATTTATTTGTCGCCTTTGCTGCGATATCTCAGCAGTTTGGCAGCTCCAACCTATCTTCGCAACACTCGTCGCAGAGAAACTGCGAACACCTTATGCTGCTGACATAATTATAGACTTTTGAGGACCCATCGTTTATTAAAATCGTTCCTCTGTCGCACCGCTAGGGTGTGGAATTGATTACCGGCGAGTATGTTTCCCGATACATTCAATCTGGAAGTCTTCAAACGTCGTCGTATTACAAGCTCGATAGCGCGAACTGGTCTCCGGATGATGGGAATAGGACTAAGGATTCGGTCTTTCCAAAATTGACGTCATTGTTGCAAAAAGGGATGATCCCTAAAAAGATTTAAAAAAAATCCTTAAAAAGATCATCAATGGATGACGTAATATATGAACGGCCCCTATAGGTATACTGAATTTTTTTTTATGGAAACTAACACGGTTGGCTTCATCACCTACAACATCCGGGTTGTAAGCCCATAACACCGGGTGAACTAGGTGCCATATCAGTGCTTCCCTTCGGTCGTGCCGACTACACTGAACTGAACGGAAAACACGAACTATTTACATAGCCGTTTCGACCGACGTTCCAACCCGGGCGGGTGGAACCCTACCATCTAGTAAGGTAAGAAGGGAAGGGACCTACAGTTTTACGTGGTCAACCACGGTCAGCCTCCAACGGTCGAGCGGTCACCCATCTAAATACTGACCGCACCCAGCGTTGCTTAACAATCAATAGCGACAGTATACTGTCTGTTGCACCACTGATCTATCGAGGCTGACGTATGGACCGCGCCGCGGTATGAATGGTATGATCCGTAGGTAGGCATTCCCAATTCCGCTCAACCCGCAAATTGGTACCAGCTCAGGCAACAGAATCTTCCGTCAGGCTCTATTCTTGGTGAATTAACCGGCTAATACTCGAGATTGGTATCACAATGGCAATTTGTTCATTAAAGCTCGTGGCATGCTAATTCTGCGCGCCTTGAACGGCGGCCGCTTCCTTGTCGAGGTTACCTTCAATGTTGCCATGCATGGCACGGTAGTTTATTATTCTACCCTGTGTGTGCATTGGAGCACGATGATTGGAGACACTCGGAGGATCCACATGTCAAATTAGACAGATTATTATTCAGCCTCTGTGGTGTGTCGTCGTGATCGACCGCCGTTTGTGATCCTTAAAGTACATGAATAAAAATCGCAAAAGACCCGACTACGAAAAGCGAAGGCAATAACAAGACGAGCTAAAGAGAATTAGAAAATGCTGAAGTCGGGCTATTCAATTCGAATCCGTCTACATGTCAGTTCTAAACTCGGAGGAAATATAACGTTATAAATTCTAAACCATCAAGTGTAGTATATTTTTGAAATCGACCATCGAATTCGCAACCTCTTGATAGCGATGACTTGACAGAGTTCGAAAAAATATATCAAAGTTTGACATATTGGCGCCTGGCGCCAGAAGTAGTCGGTACTATCAGATGTACATAGTAGGGCGTGTAGGATTCAAATATAGACTTAGACATTCCTGGCTAGGTGTCTAAGCAAAGATGTCTAAGTGTGTTCCCTATTCTCGATGTGTCCTCCCGTCCGACTTAAACATTTTCGGTCCGACTAAAATATTTGATAATTTTTTCGTAGTCGGTTTTTTTATTTATTAAATTTTTCGTTGGTCCAGATGTTGCTAGATTTGGTGGAGTAGTTGCTTCGTATCCGTGTGTTTAGCCTGACGAAGGGTCTTCCATATTGCGTTCGCTCTTAGTGATGCCTAGCGGAGACGGCGCGGCGACGATTGGATGAGATTGGCCACGTGTTGCCCACACGTGGTCAAATTAGATGGAAGGACCAACCAATGTCGCAGCTCGCCCTTGACTCGACTTCCGCTGGTGACCAAATTAGAATACCAACTCTCTTTCGGTTGGTTGGGCCCGCCCGATTAAACCGTTCACGGTAGAGATGTTGTCGTTTACGAAGGTAGGCGGGGGAAATGGGGGAAATTTTTCAGCCCCGGTAGCTCAGTGGTGCGGTCGGTCTACTGGTTGTTAAGCATACCTGAGCGCGGTCAGTACTTGGATGGATGAACGCTGGAGGCTGACCGTGGTGCGGAATCCACGTAAAACAGTAGGTCCCTTTCCTTCTTACCTTACTAGGTGGTAGGGTTTATACCGCCCGGGTTGGTGCCACCGCACTGAATGAAACGTCGTCGGTCGAAACGGCTATGTAAAGTTCGTGTTTTCTGTCCAGTTCAGTGTAGCCTACATGAAATGAAGAGAAGCACTGACATGGCACCTAGTCAGGGCCGGTCCGTCCATATAGGCGAGTTAGGCAGTCGCCTAGGGCGCCGAGATCCGAGGGGCGCCCTCGTATTTCTCTACCAGGTATCCGGGCAACTCTAAAAAAATCGAGAGATCCGAGCGCGCGGTGGCACATCCAGCGCCCCGCGGATCCTTTTTTTTTTCAAATTATACGAATTTGAAAAATCGCTTCTAACATCACTGCGTGCAGCCAGTGTACGTCACATTCATTTGCGATGTTTGGTCTCCCACCAAATTCCCATTACTACTACCACCGACTGACGGTCAGTGGTGGCCGGTCGGTCAGTCACTGATCGACCAGCATAAGCTTTGAGCAAATTTTTGGATATAATCATATCCAAAAATTAGCTCAAAGACAGCTTTTTAAATTTGTTTACAGCACTGAAAATATTTTTAACACTTCCAGTATCAGTGGCTAGTGCAGAACGAAGTTTTACAAAATTGAAATAAATTAAAACATACCTTCGCTCCCCACATGTCATGTCCCAAGAAACATTGAGTGGACTTTCCATGCTATCCATAGATTCGACGATGTCGATTCGATGTCGTTTCGACATTTTCCAAAGCAAAGTCGCGTAAAGTAAACCTTGATCTTACCTAATTCTTCTTTATAATTTATTGTATAGTTTAATCTAGTAAGATTCAACCTAAATAAATTTATACTTTAAATTGATATAATTTTAATTGAATTTAACCTTGTATAATATTTAATAAATAAACAGTAAAATAATACGTAGATTTTTTTTTTCACTTTCACTAAAATGATTTATACATATGTAAGAGCGTAAAGCAATCTTCATTTCAGGAAAATGTTAACATTTTCTGATATTTTTTTAATTTACGTTTATATGCTTCCTATGTGAATCACTGGTGTAAAAGCGTTATTTGTGCCCCATTATCTAGGGGCGCCCACAAGTGGCTTGCCTAGGCCTCCAAAATGGCACGGACCGGGCCTGCACCTAGTTCACCCGGTGTTATGAACTGTCATCACGGATGTTGTAGGTGATGTAACCAACCGAGTCAGATTCCATAAAAAAAAATCAGGTAGAACAGCGTAAGCGCCGCGCGCGCCGTGGCGATTCGTACTATTATTGTGTTACGGTACGGTCCTTGACAGAAACGCCTCATAACGAGAACATCAATCTCTACTGACTTTAGACGTCGAATAAAGGTGGGTCATTGTACGTTGGCGCCCGGGTAGTGCTACTCCAGCCACCCGATCTCTTTCATGAAATGGAGCACTCTTCTTGGTCGCTTCCACACTCCATGGGCGGTTCCCACGTTCCCAAGAGACTGCAGTCGTTCTTCCGCCACCACCGGACACTCCAGGAGCACGTGGGCGGCTGTTTCGTTCTCCGCCATTCGACCTCTGCATAGGGGACTGTCGGTGACAACTATGATGAACAAGTATCTGTTGAGAGGACAGTGTCCTGTGAAGAGTCCCACCGCGCTATTCGGAGTTGACCCCTGTGAAGGGGTTCTATTATGGTTCAGTTTTTTCCACTTTTGTGGTGCGAGGCCGACTAATCGCTTCTTCTAGCTCACAGTCAGCACGCTCACAGTCGGCGACTCACTATACGCTTATATTTGAATACGCCCTAAAAGTCATTTTCAATGTACACGAAGATCACATGAGCTTAATGCAAAAAATCGAGTCATCAAAGTTATTTTCAACGTCCGCGTAGTGTCTTATTAGCTCACATGCAAAAGTCTCTAAGAATACATATTTGCGATCAACTCGGTCGGCCTCACGAGATCGGACGAGTTCAATAACTCCTTTGTTTTATTTGTCGATAAGCAGAGTTATCGGATGCGACGTATATTATGTATTTACCGCGTCTGCTGCAAGACAAATTGTTGTTATATCACGTAGATAGCACGTGACGTCACGTCACAGACGCGACAGCCGCTGGTGGCTTATAAATACGCTTGTTTAAATAATCCCACTAATAAAAGGCTTTACCATTTGATTCTAGGGATTCTGGAAAATACGTTGTAAAATCTTAATATAGACTTAACTTTTGGCTGCGGCTTCGCGCGCGTGAAATTCGATAACGACAACAATGTAAGTCACATATTTTGTACTAGCTTTTGCCCGCGGCTTCACTCGCGTGAAATTCGTATTTAAAACGAAGAAAGTAAGTAAGCCCGCGTTACCCATCGCGGTACCTTTATTTCGGTGCGCGAAACAATTCGATTTGTGTGAGAGCCACATCTTAGCGTAAGCGGAACTGAATTTTATTTTATGTGTCCCGTATAGTTAAATGTGCCTGTCGAATTCGGATGATCGGTTTAAGAGTCATGGAGGAACATACATACATACATACAGAAAAGATTTCTAAAAATCCTGAATTTAGTTTTAGTATCATACATAGAGTCTACAAATGCAATATCTCATAAAACAAAGTAACTTACTCCATGACCATCCCTTACAGATTTATTATTAGTAGTATTGATTGATTGATAGATCTCACAATTTGGAGTCACTGCTCAGTACCCAAACAAAGTAGATAGCGTGATAATATATTATAATATCTTAAAAGGATTTCAAATAGTTGCTGAATCAAATCCTTAAAAGCAAAAAAAAACCTTATGGGATCACTTTGCAGTCCGTCCGTCCGTCTGTCAACCCCATTTTTCTCAGGAACGGGTTGAAATTGAATTGAAATTAATATCAATAACTTTTATTTTAAGCTTTAAAAAAAACCGCATGCAAATCGGTCCACTTAATTACTTGATTATCTACTTGATTACAAACATAGCTAAGAACCATCCCGATAGTGGCTACCGACTAAAAAAAAAAACAATTTTGGAAATCGACGCTGACGTTTGGTAGCAATAATGAAATGGAAATTATCATAAATACTTATAAACAAGGTAGATACCTCTCACGCTAGATTCCGTCTCACGTAAGAAGTCCCGCGGCAATAAGTGGAAGTGTAGAGTCCGTCTCACTTCCACTGATTGCCGCGGGACTTCTTTCGTAAGACGAAGGTATGATACCAACATAACGGCGAAGAGAACTTTTCGATGAAACGCTCTTTACTTGCTCTGCCGCTGAGAGTAGTATGCTCTTTCAGCAATGCATCGCTGTAATTTTCATGATCCGTCTCACTCGCTCCAACGGCCTTCCCAATGCATTTGGTGAGACAGAGCTGCGTCTACCGCGATTTTTGCGATTCCATCATTCAATGCAAAGAGCTAGGAAAGGTTAGAGTGCGCCAAACGTGACGGTAGAGTAGGGAGGGCTTGCTCTGTGCACAGATTTCGTGTCATTCAACCAACCAAACATGAATTCGAGAAATGGAAATATTTCTAGATAAAATAATCCTTCATATAAAAGGCTTGACGATATTATTCACACGAGTGCTATAGTGTGTACAAGCTGTAAATACTGAAAATAGAAATGCACGTGATATGTGCACACTTTACTAAGTACACACACATACACACACATACTTATATATACCTACATACATAGCGTCACGCCTGTTTCCCAGTGGGGTAGGCAGAGACAACGCATCTCCACGTGTGGTGAGACGATAGTGCCTGACACACCTCTGCCGCCTCTACCACTCTCATAAAAGTCCTATACCTACTTATGTACATTATATATAATACATAATAAAAATAAAATGAAGACCTAGTACTTTGTTCAACACATATATTTTTTTCTTTGAAGTTTACTCATAGGATTAAATGGGTTTTACCTTAATGCTAGTTGTAAAAAAAGTGATTTATTTGTGAGCACCTTCTAAAAACTGTTTTATCAGTGGAAATATACTTTTTTTTTTTTATGGAAACTTAGAAAGCGTTTGTTTTGTTGTCCACAGAATGTACCTACATACTTGCACTTCATAATACATTTTTTAAAAGGAGATCATTCTTATTTTGAAACTCTTTCTTTGAACACTTTGCCTAGTAAAATGAATGTGTTTGTCTCTTCGTAAAAGGAGACTCTATTCTGAATCATCATATATCTGACAACTCACGAAGTGCTTTATGGCGATGATGATGATGATGTGATGTGATAATGATGACAATGGTGATGATGGCAATCAATAATGGTGATGACAAATTATGTTGATAACACTGATATTGATGACACTGATGTTGATGACAGTCATGTTGATAGCACTGATATTGATGACGCTGATATTGATGACACTGCTGTCGATGACACTGATGTTGATGACACTGATATTGATGACAGTGATGTTGACGACACTGGTGTTGATGACACTGATGTTGACGACACTGGTGTTGATGACACTGATGTTGATGACAATGCTGTCGATGACACTGATGTTGATGACACTGCTGTTGATAACACAGATGTTGGTGACAACGATGTTGAAGACACTGATGATGACACTGATGTTGATGATAATGACACTTTGTCGGCAGGTGATCGGGTACGTGCTGGTGACGATAACGTTCGGGCTACAGGCGCCCATGCGCTGGACGTGCTCGCGGCTGCACGGCGCGCCGCGCCTGCTTCTCGCCGACATCTTCCACCTGTTCAGCTTCGTGGCCACTGTGAACGTGTGGCGCGGCTACTGGGGTCTGCTAGAGGTCTACTTCTTGCCAGGTTTATATAATTTATGTTTATAATCAAACTAAATAAATAACCGTGTAACGTATGGCGACGGTACTTAAAAAGAATATGCCTACTGCATCTCTCACCGTGCATGTCGTAAAAGGCGACTAAAGGATAAGGTCGAGGCGCCGTGCTAAAGAGCGACAGATAAGCCCCCTCTCACCTTAGCTCGGTCCTTCCTAGAGTCATGCAGCAGGTGGGTATTCGCGTCTTACTCACTGCTTGATAGTAATCTTGTCCTAATTTGTCTTTGCTACGTGGTGGACGGTGTTGTGCTGCAATTTACCGGAGTTCTTGCAGCACCACGTCTTTTACTCTGCTTACACCGATTGTCGGGATACAGCGTGTGGTATATATGTATAGATAGGTACAAATGTGGTTTAATTAAAGGCTACAAGATTATTGTCAGTAACGTGTATGGTTATAGACTAAGAGCGGGCCGTATGCAACCCTACCTCATCGAGTAGCAAGATGTGACTTATCTAGGCTGTTGCATATTAAAAAGTTATGTTTTATAGTACAGGGTTGCCTGGGCGTAACCTGGAGCATTTCGTACAGTGACCAAAAAAATGATCCTTTTTTTTGGTGGAATTTACCTCAGCGAGTAGCAAGTAGGTACATAGCACATTCGATAGTGCTAATCAAGAAGTGCCAAACTGCACAGGGTTGCCTCGCCCAAACCTGGCACTTTCGTGATTCAGCCTAATTTTAGGGTGGCCAAAAAAAGGAAAATTTACCTCATCGGGTAGCAAAATGAAACTCGTGCCATTCGAAAGGTCCCATCATCCTATTATTAATTAATTTGGGTTGCCGGCCCTATACCTGGAGCTTTTCTTATTCAGCCGAGTTTTATGTTCGAACGTGAAAACTGACTGATGCAAGAAAAACGTAGAAATGAGTCCAGTGGATAGTTTAAATGAGATTGTTTAGATGTAATAATAGATTATATGTATAAAGTTGGAGCTACACGGCCTTGAACATTTGTACGGTGAGCAAAAAAATAAGATAATTAAAAAAACTACGAATATTTTTAAAAAGACTGTACATCTATTAGATCTAATCAATTTCGATGTTTTTCCATTAAGCACATATTTTTTTTTAAATATGTTCACTGAACTAACACTACACCCGCGTATCCCTACTCCGACACTGTCTCACTCAGTGCTAAACACAAAAAATTAGCTTCTCGCAGCGGTGCTTGCGTCGTTATGGAGAATGAATCCTATACATTCCTAGTTTTTTTTTATTGCTTCCGAACTGGGTGGCTCTGACCGAGGTCGAAGTCTCAGGCGCAGCCAATTTCACCGCCGAGGAGGTGCCAGACCGGTTTGGAGGTGGACTAATGTTGCTGGGGAAAGACTATTAACCCGCGATTTGAAGATCCGTGGATTGTAGGAGTGGGGAATTCTCTGGGAGCCCGTTCCACAGGAAAATGCGGGGTAAATCAATGCAAAGGCAGTGCGGCACAAGAACGATTTAGAGAATCGTGCAGTTCGAAGAACTCTTCTGTCGACTACAAATGGTGTTTCGCGAGAGTATGGCGGGTTTGGCGAAGGCGAAAGGGAGGAGGAGGGATAAGGGAAGCAAGTGCGTCAGAGCAGCGGCCATAGTAGTACCGGTAAAACAGACTCAATGAACCAACGATACGTATGGCTCGAATGGCATACGAATGGCTCGTCGCTGAATAGAATCCAAGGCTTAAAGAATAATATTCAATATTCCATCCACAATATACACCAAATAAGCAATATTCCATCACCGGTCTTACTTGTGCTTTGTAGAGTGTAAGCAGTTGAACCGGCGTGAAAAATCGCCGACATCGGTAGAGGATCCCTAATTTTCGAAACGCTAGTTTCGCCTTGGACTCTATGAACGATCGAAACCCAACGTTCTTGCACACATCCATACCCAGGACGCCCAGACTACCATCGTTGGGGACTTGGCTGCCCTGGAAAGTGGCTTGGAGAGGAAAAGGATCATTTTTAGTAGAGAAGGCACAAGCTTGCGTCTTGGCTACGTTGAAGTTGGCCAAGTTCTTCTTCCTCCAAGAGGATACTTTTTCGAAAACCTGGTCAACCCGAGCAACAGTTTCGCCTCTCGCGTTTGCTGCTGAGGCTACTCTACCCTTCCAATCCTTGATGAACCCTTCGTGCACCGTCCTGTCGTCCGCATAACAATGTATTTCGCCGAGCGAGAGCATGTCGTTAATAAACAATAAAAACAGCGTAGGTGGCAGCACGGATCCTTGTGTAACACCAGCATTGATTGAGTAGTCGGCCGAGCAGGCACCATCTAGGGTGACAAAGATCGGCCGACTACTCAAAAAGCTGGAGATCAAAGTGCACAGTTTTGTAGGGACACCGTAGGCCGGAAGCTTGCTTAAGAGTCCCCGGTGCCAGAGCGATCGAATGCTTTGGATATGTCCAGAGCGGCCGCCAGCGATTCCCCAAAATCATCGAGCCTTTCAGCCCACAAATGCTTGACGTACGCTAGAAGATCTCGACCTTTGCTTGCGGAAGCCGTATTGCTTGTCGTCGAGGAGTTTAGAGTCTTCTAGATACGTCAGGAGCGCTGAGTTGACAACGCGCTCCATAACTTTACTCAAAAGTGAGGTTATCGCAATAGGGCGATACTTCGATGGGTTCGCTGGGCCCCCCTTCTTGGGGACCGGCTGGACCTTAGCTCTCTTCCAGCAAGAAGGCATTGAACCGGAGGAATAGGAGCGTTTGAATATTGGGGCCAATTCCAGAGCACAATTTTTCAAGACGATCGCCGGGACGCCACCGTCAGGCCCGCTACTCTTCGAAATATCCAACTCACGTAGCGTTTTATAGACGATTCTGGGGTGGAACCTAATATTTGCCATCGTACGCCCGTAATGGGGTAATGAAGGCGGCTTGGCGCCCAGGTCGTCCATGTTTGAGTTGGATGCGAAAAGGCGTGCAAAGATATTCGCCCTTTCTTTCGCGAGTATGGCGAGCGAGCCATTCGGATATTCCAGCAGAGGTGTAGCAGGACGGTAGAAATTCCGACCGATGGATTTGGCGAGAGACCAGAAGGCGCGGCTACCCGAAGGGCTACGTGCAAGTTTCGCGCCAATTCCACGGTCGTGCCTGAACTTGGCCAAGTTTTGCGTTCGTTTGCAGGGCCTAGCAGCGACGTTGAGCTCTCGACTGTTCTCGACAGACCTATTCTGCAGCCATTTCCTATAAGCCTTGTTTTTAGTGTCAATTGCCAGCCTGCATTGACAATCAAACCAAGGCTTATGGCGGCCGCCGATGGGAACGGTGGAGGTAGGTATGAAGAAATTCTTACCCTGTGCGATAACATCGACGACCGATTGGGCACACAGCGTTGGGTCTGGAGAAGAGAAGCAAACGTCGTGCCAATGGTATGCTTCCAGGAAGGAACGGAAGTCATTCCATTGTGCTGACCGGTAGTGCCATAATGTTCGCGTACTACATTCACGTGCTTCCGCGAAGTGTACAGTTGGTACAGTTGAGCGTACAAGGCAATGGTCAGAGTTTCCGAGGAGAGTATAGCCTGGTATCGGTGGCTATGTACCGGTGGCTATGTATGTAGCGACACCTATCCCACAAGAGCTTCGACCCTCACCTTGCAACCATTTGGCTCGGTAGCCAGCACAAGGTCCAACAAACTAGCTCGATGGGCCGGGTTATCAGGTATCCGAGTAGTTCCGGACACCAACTGCGTCAAACCGTGTGCAATGGTCAAGTTGTAAGCCTCCCTGCCGGCATGGTCAGTGATGGGGGAGGTTTAAAATTGAAATCACCCAGAATCACTAACTCCGCCGTAGGGAACTCGCAAAGGAGTTTGTCTGCCGTACTGCTAAGATGCTCATAAAATGCCTCTGTTCTTGACGCACTGAGGTTAGGGGATCTGTATGCACCCGCGTAAATCCTCACCACGTGGGGAAGATATAAGTCTTTGAGAGTGAGATAACGCAGGTGTCAGTTAGTGCGGTGAATTCTATTCGAAATATACAAAATTTTGCTGGTATTTTTACCAATTTGTGTTGTGTGAATTAAATATGAAGTGATTGAACAGCAAAATGAAAACACCGCACTAACCGACACCAGCGTTATCTCACTCTCAAACAAAGGACTGAACTGAAGTGAAGACGAATAAATCGTGTTGAAGCCTGTTGTGATGGTAAGCTGAAACAAAAGAGATGCGTCGGCTTCACTATCTGTATCTGTTTTTCTATTGCTATCTCGTTGGCGCAGAACCAGAAACCCATATCGGAATTCCCGCATGCAGGGACGACTATCGTCATTGGAATGCATGGGAAAACCCATCTGATATCGACATAGATACATAAATTTTTGGTATTTTTCTATTACTGTATAAAAGAACTCAAGTATGTGTGTAAATTCATTCATTGGCGATTTCTGTAAACACTTTTATATACTCATTTTAATATACGTATGCTATCGCTGTGAATTTACCGAATAAAATAAAATTGCCGTAGTACTAGGAATGTATAGGATGCATTCTCCAAAAAGTATAAACGACGCAAGCACCGCGGCGAGTAGCAAATTTTTTGTGTTTCGCACTGAGTGAGAGTGTCGGAGAAGGGATACGCGGGTGTAGTGTTAGGTTAAGTGAACATATTTAAAAAAATAATGTGCTTCATGGAAAAACATCGAAATTGATTAGATCTAATAGATGTACACTCTTTTTAAAAATATTCGTAGTTTTTTTTGCATTATCTTATTTTTTGCTCACCGTACAAAATGTTCAAGGTCGTGTAGCTCCAACTTTATACATATAATCTATCATTACATCTAAACAATCTCATTTAAACTATCCACTGGACTCATTTCTACGTTTTTCTTGCATCAGTCAGTTTTTACGTTCGAACATAAAACTCGGCTGAATAAGAAAATCTCCAGGTATAGGGCCGGCAACCCAAATTAATTAATAATAGGATGATGGGACCTTTCGAATGGCACGAGTTTCATTTTGCTACCCGATGAGGTAAATTTTCCTTTTTTTGGCCACCCTAAAATTAGGCTGAATCACGAAAGTGCCAGGTTTGGGCGAAGCAACCCTGTGCAGTTTGGCACTTCTTGATTAGCACTATCGAATGTGCTATGTACCTACTTGCTACTCGCTGAGGTAAATTCCACCAAAAAAAAAGAATCATTTTTTTGGTCACTGTACGAAATGCTCCAGGTTACGCCCAGGCAACCCTGTACTATAAAACATAACTTTTTAATATGCAACAGCCTAGATAAGTCACATCTTGCTACTCGATGAGGTAGGGTTGCATACGGCCCGCTCTTAGTCTATTATAGAAGCACGTAGAATCCATTACATTATTTGGTCAAAATCCTTACATAACATGTCTAAGCAGTTAGGATATACATTATGATGGTTTGTCGTGTTGCAGACAACCCCCACCTCAGCAATTGGATCTCGCACACCACCAGTCTCGCGCTGCTGATGCTTCTCAACTGCTCCAACTCGGTGCTGGTGCGAGGTGTCTACATCGACGCGGAGGAGCCAGCCGGCGAGTGTGTCGTCTTTCCGTGCCACTACCTCAGGCTGTTCTTCCACCGCGAGAGAACTAAGAAGCGACACCGTCGCGCGCTGCTGGCGGCCGCGGCCGCCGCAGCCAGGAAGTCGGAGGACGCCGCGGCCGCGCCCCTGGCGCCACTCGCCTCGCTTGCACAGGAGAAAGTTTAGGTCTACGGGCGTACCTACATTCCAAAAAGAAACTATCAATCAACGCTCGTGTTCGTTTGTTTTATACGAAATGGAATGAAATTGCGGAATTCCGAACGATCGTGTAAATTCCAAATTCAAATTCGTTCGTACATTCCAAATTGGACCGAGACGTAGAGCGAATTAACTGACGCGATTGTGAAGTGCACATTACAAATTTAAAATTGAGACTAATGTTCGAAACTCAAAACGATCGCGTTTGTAAATTGAAAATTCAAAACGAAATCTGCGTCCACCATCTTCGCTCTTGTTCCAAAGTGTGACCGTATTAATGTGCTCATTGCGCTGAACGAAACGCGAAAGAAAACTGCAGGTTAGTTTGTGAAAATATTGAAAGGCAAACGCTACCGTTAGATATCCTTGACATCTCGTGAAGCATTCTCACAAGACTCGACAATGACGAGGAGCCAACGACGCAGGAAATGAAATCGGCCGTCATACCTAGCCGGCGAGCGTAGACGGCACGTCGTACCTACATTCCTAAAAATAGACAACTAGGAAGCCTGACTGCGCGGTAGCGATTATTTCGTTTAGAGTGACTCAAGTTTTGTGTTAATTTATATATAATAAAAAACGAAACGGAAAAATAAAACACACGAAAAAAATATTTAAATCATAAATATTACCACCTCCGCACAACGCGCAATGGGCCCTACACGCTGGACTTAACGGCGGCGTACCAATCGGTTCTGCAGATCCTTCCTCCACAGAACCGGTAAACTCCCGAACGCTCTCCCTGCCAACGTATTTCCCCCCAAGTACAGTCTCGTATCCTTCAAGAGATGATTGAATGGGCACCTGCCGGGCCGGCATGGCATTCGCAAGCACCGCATGCGACCGAATGTCCACGGGCGTCGCTAGACACCTTATTGGTGGGTCGGCGCCACATGCCGCGCTTAGTATAAAATGAAAATGCGAACTTGTCTGTGAGTTCTTCGAACTGCACGATTCTCTAAATCGTTCTTGTGTCGCACTGCAAAGGTGTGAAAGAGACTTGCGGGGAATAACTTTCCCTACACCTACAATCCACCGATCTTCCTCAGCGACATTAGCCCGCCTCCAAACCGGACTGGAACCTCCTTGGGGGATTATTAAATTGGTTGCGCCTGAGGCTTCGACAGAAGAGCTTATCTACTTGATTTTTAAACCTTGTGAATGATTTTAAATTATTGATGTGGTTGGCTTTGGCTACAGCAGCCCCGATGTAAGCCCATGGCGCCTTGTTCCTGCGAGAACTATCTGCCATGCCAGTACTCTCTCTGTCATTGGGTCATTATCATTGCTTAGTTAGAGCGAGACATAGAAAACTTTTTTTTTTGCTTTACCGACGTGTGGTTAGGCTTGCTTGTAACACCCGTCTGTAGGGTTTCAGTCTGTGAATTCCAGTGAACATTAGTCAAACTCCTTACGCTGAAGGTTCAGTCACACGAAGCGAATTTACGAAGGGCTACTCGCAACAATAGTCACTGTCTGCCTGTCATACGAGTATACAGGATAGGATTTCATAACTTCAGCGTTCGAAAGGGGTCCATATTTGAAGACGTAAAGCTCTGAACCTCTGATTCGGTCGTTTTATCGTACTTTTTGGTTAAAATCGTTTCATCAAGATTTGGTGGACGGTTAACGTCCGCCTTTATTGAATAAAAAAAAACACTAACTTATGGATATAAATGGGTATGTTGCATACATAACTAGTAGAATTGAATGCATGTAGGAAAATTCCAAACACTGAAAGTTCAATGACAACAAAACAAAAAGGTGACTGGATTAGGCACTCCCTAGACCTATACAGCACTGCTGCAAAATCTCCCCAGACTGACTGTCCACCGAGTTTTTAATATAAATTCCAATTTTTGTATGATATTCCTGAAGTTCCTCAAACCTATCCTGAAACACTCTGTATAGTGAGTATGAATCGGTTCATATAATGATACATTTTGCAATAGATATCAAGTAAGATAGTTTTTGATAAACCACGCTCAAGTGTTTTCTCATAGAGAAAGGGCGGGATGGGGCAATAGAGAATCGGCGAGAGAACGAAAGGGACAGACATACTCGATGACGTAATCGAAAGTCTGAATTTTCGTTGTTTTTTCGGTTTTTTTAATAAATCAAACTATTTTTTTTATTTAAAATTTATAGGACCTGCTTAATATTGAGATAAAAGTTATTTATTATGCAAAGTTTTATGATCTAATTTAAAGTATTTATTGAATAATAGTGGAAGTAAGTTTGAATTTGTTTTTTTATTGAGAAAATTTTATGTTTTCGTCAAAATCGTCAATTTAGTGTTAAGTAGTATCATACATAGAGTCTACAAACGCAATATCTTATAGATTTATTATTAGTATTGACGAGCTTTACATTCCGAAGTAAATACCTCGGACAGCGCGTTTGACAGACAGACAGACGGTCGTACGGACAGACGCGTGACCGGCTTTATAAGAGTCCCTTCCATCGTCGCTGGCAACGCAACCCTAAAAACAAGTGCGAGTCGGTCTCGCGCACCGAGGTTTCCGCTCCAAAAAAAAAAAAACATTGAAAAAAAAACATGTTTTTTGTATGGGATTATTGTTTTTAATTGTTTACTTTTTCTATTTTTTATTATTTGTTCTTATATCCGCCATAATAACACATATTCTGTGAAAATTTTGAACGGGCTACCTATTACGGTTTAAGATATACAGCCCTCGGACAGACGGACGGACGGACGGACGGACGGACAGACAGACAGACGGCGTAGGCTTTAGTAATAGGCCTAGAACGGATACAAGGTTGGAGCCATGGCGGGCAGATCTTCCAGGACCACTCCAACACAGGAGGCTCAGCGACAAAAGTCAAACATTCCATACATCAAAGGAGTTACGGATCGAATAGGGAGGATACTGAATAAATATAGAATTAGAATAGTGTTTCAACCTCCGAAGAAATTCGCACAGCTCCTACGGTCAGTGACTCAAATCTTCATGGTGTCTCAAATATTTAAGTACTCAAAATTTGTCTTACAGTACGGGATACGGAAACCTATTATAACTAGCAGCGAATATTCCCTTCGTGTGACTGCCGCTTTTACGAAGTCCACTGGACATTATTCATATACTCGTAGAATGGACAGACGCAGACGTAAGTTTAAGATATTTATTAGACAGGTGGAAGTATAGTTAGGTGTAAGAATGTAAATATACAATTAAGTGTTAATATAGTTTATAAGCATATCTTGTAAGTATTTGCACAAATCATGTAATGATAATAAATAATATGTAAATATTCATATGTTGCGGCTGTGTTTATTATTTTACTGACCTTGCGTTCATTCAATAACCTTTCTCATTATTACATACGCGGAGCTCAGTGTGGTCATATACATACATACATACCACACACGCTTTATCCCGACAATCATTCCCTTGCCCCTTATTAGGTGGTAGGCTCAAATTGTAGCCGAATGGCTTGGTACCACCGTACTGGATGTAAGATGGCCGCATGGCAGCCTCGATTATGTTCTCCTCTAGTCCAGTATAGCCAGCAATCCAGGGAAGTCTCCGGTATGGCACCTACCTTCTCGTAGGTGATATTGGCTGGTCAGAGCATGTGCTTTGGTCCCTCCGACTCAACCACCCATACCGGATTACATAAAAAAAGATCTGGGTAAGCAGAGTAATCGGTGTTGTGCTGCAAGAACTCTGGAAAATTGCGACACAACATCGACCACCACGTTTAGCAAAGTATTCGGACAAGATAACTATCAAGCAGCAAGTAAGGCACGAAGAACCACCCGCTGCACGACTCGGTGGAAGGACCGCGCCAAGGTGAGAGGTGGCCAGCCGATCGCCCTTTAGCACGGCATCTCGTCCTTATCCCTTAGACGCCTTTTACGACATGCACGGGGAGAGACGCAGTTGGGTACCGGCCTCACACAGTACACTCACTCAGGGTGGTCCTAGGTTCGAATCCCGCCGACATGTACACTTGTAACTAAACTAAACTGCAAAAAAAACAATAAATATATTTATTGATTGATTGATTGAGCACTACTGAGCACTACTAAGAATAGCCCCACTGCATCTCTCCCCGTGCATGTCGTAAAACATTCCCTCCGACCCCTTATCTCCGAAACTACTGAGCCTAAAATAAAATAAAAAATTTGAAATATACTTAGTGCTTCTCTTATAGTCTACAGGAGAACCTAATGAAAATTTAAACCTAAATGAATGGTACGGAACCGCGTCGAGTGCGACTACTGGACTGGATGACCCCGTAGTGTCCCGCGATCTAGAACCACTGCAACTCCGTAGGGATGTCGGCGCCCTAAGTGTGCTCTATCGCTTATTCCATGACCAGTGGCACTTTAGTGGCACACTCCGTTAAACAGCTCCTCCGAGCACCCGTCCAGTGCCCGGAGGAGCTGTTTAAGGCACACGCTGGATTTACCGCGTATGCGTACCGACCGGCTATGCAGATCTACCGGTAAACTCTGGAACGCCCTCCCTGCCCATATATTCCCCAAGGGACAGTCTCGGGTATAGTATAGGGAAAAATATAATTTTCCCTAGTCTGTGAATAGGGGCGTGAATAGGCACCTATCAGGCCGGCGGCATGGCATTCATAACCCCCGCATATGACCGAATGCCCGTGGGCGTCGTTAGACACCTTATAGATGGGTCGGCGCCACATGTCGCGCTTTCAAACAAATGTATGTTCTTATCACAATCGTTTTCTCACACAAGAACCTTCCCAGTTCATATTAATAGCACCGCAATAGGCGTAGGTGTATATATACAATAGGCGTGTATTTCCTTATAGCTGACTCCACAAAATGTTTACTGAAGAATTTCTACTGAGGAAGGAAGACAATTCGCTATATAAACACATCTATGTGGAATGATAGATAATAGAATGTAGTATTTACATAGTAATAATTAATCGTATCAACGGGCTATACAGGGTGTTTCAGGATAGGGTTTCGTAACTTCAGGGTTCGAAAGGTTTTCATATTTGAAGAGGAAAACCTCTGAATTTTTTTTCCAGATTCGGCCATTTTGTAGTACTTTTTAGTGAAAATTGTTTTATCGAGGTTTGGTTAACGTTTGCCTTTATTAAATAAAAATACAATGACTAACTTACATGCTTAACTAGTAGAATTGAACTGCATGTAGGTAAACTCCAAACACTTAAATTTGAATGACATGAAAAGAAAAAAAATTGGTAAAAAAACTTTTAAGTTAAACGGTTTTATTAAAAAAAAATAGCTGTACAAAAAACTAGAAAAAAAATCAGCTATACAAAAACTAGAAAATAATAAGGGCACAAACCTGGGCCTTCTTAAGATTTTACGTTTGGGTAAGAAATCGTGCAATATTAGCGTGATGTCTTCTCATGTCGGATGCCAAAGGGCACTTTGTGTCGCTGCGTCAGCGGAATAAGTAGGTAATAAATTGAGACTTTTAACAGACTAATATAAAAACGTGGGGCGCATGTTATTTATTACGTATATTATACGCCCCATGTTTTTATATTAGTCTGTTAAAAGTCTCAATTTATTACCTACTTATTCCGCTGACGCAGCGACACAAAGTGCCCTTTGGCATCCGACATGAGAAGACATCACGCTAATATTGCACGATTTCTTACCCAAACGTAAAATCTTAAGAAGGCCCAGGTTTGTGCCCTTATTATTTTCTAGTTTTTGTATAGCTGATTTTTTTTCTAGTTTTTTGTACAGCTATTTTTTTTAATAAAACCGTTTAACTTAAAAGTTTTTTTACCTATTTTTTTTTTACTCGTTTTTAGTTTGATTTTTTTTTATATTTTTTTTTTCTTTTATGTTGTTCCCACGAGTATTGGACCAATAACAGTCGACCCCCCCCCAGAGGTTCATGTAGAGGGGCAAGGCTCTCATACAACAAGGTGTGCCCAGCCTTGAAGGTTGAAACGCTAACGAAGTATAATTTTTATCCACCCTAATGCCACACAGTCCTTGGCACGTTTCAAACGTTGACTTGGGTGGTGTATCGCTAACGACGTATCATTTTTAGCCACCCAAACACCACACAGCTCTCGGGACAATACAGAAACCTTAACTTGGGTGGATTCAAACAAATATCCTGATCATTATTTTTGTTTTATTTAAGTTCAACAGTCCACCTCCTGCCTCCATAATCAGATCCTCGTCACCAAGTGTATTGGTAGAAGTATGGGACACTCGTCCAAACAAACCAAATGAGCCCAAACTCGAGGGGGTTACTAGTAACGGTTGAAGAGTTCCACTGTACACCTCCTGACTCCATCATCAGACCCTCGTCACCAAGTGTATTGATAGAAGTATGGGACACTCGTCCAAACCAACCAAAAGAGCCCAAACTCGAGGGGGTTACTAGTAACGGTTGAAGAGTTCCACTGTACACATCCTGACTCCATCATCAGACCCTCGTCACCAAGTGTATTGGTAGAAGTATGAGACACTCATCCAAACCAACCAAATGAGCCCAAACTCGAGGGGGTTACTAGTAACAGTTGAAGAGTTCCACTGTGCACCTCCTGACTCCATCATCAGACCCTCGTCACCAAGTGTATTGGTAGAAGTATGGGACACTCGTCCAAACAAACCAAATGAGCCCAAACTCGAGGGGGTTACTAGTAACGGTTGAAGAGTTCCACTGTACACCTCCTGACTCCATCATCAGACCCTCGTCACCAAGTGTATTAGTAGAAGTATGGGACACTCGTCCAAACAAACCAAATGAGCCCAAACTCGAGAGGGTTACTGGTAACGGTTGAAGAGTTCCACTGTACACCTCCTGACTCCATCATCAGACCCTCGTCACCAAGTGTATTTGTAGAAGTATGGGACACTCGTCCAAACCAACCAAATGAGCCCAAACTCGAGGGGGTTACTAGTAACGGTTGAAGAGTTCCACTGTACACCTCCTGACTCCATCATCAGACCCTCGTCACCAAGTGTATTGGTAGAAGTATGGGACTCTCGTCCAAGCCAACCATATGAGCCCAAACTCGAGGGGGTTACTAGTAACGGTTGAAGAGTTCCACTGTACACCTCCTGACTTCATCATCAGACCCTCGTTACCAAGTTGAAATTATCATAATATTGTATTGTCACGAGAACTCAATGTGTGTGCAAAGTTTCATAAAAATCGGTTCAGTAGAAGTAGTTGAAAAAGTTGTCGCAAGATTTGAAACAAAGATAGAAACAAATAAACGAAGTCAAGCTAAAAAACAAACAAACAAATATACGGAGTCAAGCTAAATAAAACCGTTTAAAAAACCCGACTACGTAAAAGCTAATTATGAAAATCGTTTAAATAAAAAAAAAATAGTTATAAAAAACTAAAACCCGACTACGAAAAAGCTAATTATGAAAATCGTTTAACTAAAAATAACAAAATAATGTTTTCCATATAATTTATCAGATACAGCAATTCTCTTTTTATATTGATTTTACCTTAGCACTAACTCTATAAATTTTGATAAATTTATTATTTTTAACGTTCTAAATATAGAGCCGTGGTCGGGCGTTCTTCGTTCAACAAGACAAGTGAGGCCGTCGTCGTGCATTATTAGAGCGCGGAACTTAGGACGGCCATCGCCATTGTGTCATACTGGCATCTTTTTGTAAGATCAGTTAGAGCCAATCTAAAATTATTATAAGTAGATACATAGGTACATACCGAACTTCAACGGCTATAATGCACAACGACGGTCTCACTTGTCTTGTTGAACGAAGAACGCCCGACCACGGCTCTATATTTAGAACGTTAAAAATAATAAATTTATCAAAATTTATAGAGTTAGTGCTAAGGTAAAATCAATATAAAAAGAGAATTGCTGTATCTGATAAATTATATGGAAAACATTATTTTGTTATTTTTAGTTAAACGATTTTCATAATTAGCTTTTTCGTAGTCGGGTTTTAGTTTTTTATAACTATTTTTTTTTTATTTAAACGATTTTCATAATTAGCTTTTACGTAGTCGGGTTTTAGTTTTTTATAACTTTTTTATTTTATTTTAGGCTTTTTTAAAAACTGTTTGCATACTTTAAATGTTGTATGTAACTCGTATATTGATTTTTTTTTATGGAATCTGACACATCACCTACAGGCTACAACATCCGTGATGTCAGCCCATAACACCGGGTGAACTTGGTGCCACGTCAGTGCTTCCCTTCGGTCGTACCGGCTACACTAAATACATAGCCGTTTCTACCGACCTTTCATTCAGTGCGGTGCGGTGGTACCAACACGGGCGGGTTAAACCCTACCACCTAGTAATATAAGAAGGAAGTCATATCCCTTAGTCGCCTTTTACGACATACACGGGGAAAGATACAGTGGGGCTATTCTTTTATATAAGTACCGGCCCCACACGGTACAAAATTGATACTATCCGTCCGTTTATTTGTCGTGATCTCTATTTGAAACTAAAGTTTTCTGCAAATAGCGCATGAGTGAGTACCTACATTATATACAAATTATGTATAGTTGAACGATGTATAGTCTTGAAGTAAAATGAAAAGTCAGTCAGAGCAAGACCGAAGACTGAGCTGTGTAAATACACGATTTTCTTTGTCTATGTAAGTAAATATATCTGGCTGGGGTGAAGCGGATTCGGGAAGTAAGTAAACCAATCAGTTCAAGGCCGAAGACCGAGGGCGGTTTCAGATTGTACATAGTTGAATAATGTACTCACTCGAAGCAGGTAAGCCACTAAGGCGAGGCCAAAGCTACTGATATTATTTTTATAGTAAGCGCGACATGTGGCGCCGAGCCACCCATAAGGTGTCTAGCGATGCCCATGGACATTCGGTAGCATGCGGAAGCCGCGAATGCCATGCCGGCCTGACAGGTGCCCAGGTTGAAGGACCCGAGACTGTACTTGGGGGAAAATATTTTTCTCTGTTTGTATTTCAACAGGCTCTGATTTAGCTATGTATTCCTACGGAGTTGCAGTGGTTTTAGATCGCGGGACATTTGGGAGTCACCTACTATTCGCACGGCTCGACGCTGGATCGAGTCCAGAGGCGCCAGCTGGTATTTGACTGAGCCATCCCATAGGTGCGAGCAGTACCCCAAGCAGGACCGAATCTGCGATTTATACGGCCTTGCCCTCGATGTCACGCCGGAAGTTTAGATCGTGCGAAAATTCGACTCGGAGGACCCCGAGGTGGTCGCAAAATTTAAGTGACGTGCCTTGGTAGGAAGGAGCTGGTGTGAACGCCGCTCTCTTCGCACTGAACGCGCAAACTTGTATCTTGGAGGTATTTAACTTGACCAACTTGCTACGGCCCATTCGGAAATAGAGCCGAGTGTTTGCTCAAGTTCAGACACAAGTCTTCGCCTCTTCTCATCCACATCCCGCCTAGTTGAAGGGTAACTGGTGTAGAACCCGTGTTCCGTACTCTCGTATGCATAACAATGATATGTTGCCCCCTGAATGCTACGCCCACGCCTTCAACGTTAGCAAGGCTCAGTGCTGCGCATTATCTGCGAAGGTCGATTTGAAGGTCCTTTTGCTTTCCAAGCCAGTTTCTAAGTCAGCGTCATACCTGTCTGGAAGCACCTGAACCTCCTGGGCACCGCCATTTCCAAAGACGTAGGTTTCCGGCAACCAATCGAGTCTAGGGCTAAAACTGCACCAAGAAAATTGGGAATACTTTTCCGCAATCGGCGGTTCTTCTCTTCTATACATATAATAAAATCGTAGAGGTAAGAAAGTCTGTACATTGAATGTATTCGGAAAAAAACTAACCAGGGTGGCTTAAAACGAGATACTGAACATGTTAGAACAGTTTTTAAAATTTTTGTTTGTTTGTTTGTTTGTCTGTACGCGCATCACGCAAAAACCACTGAACGGAATTAGACGAAACTTTGTATAGTGGCAGTTTATATGCCGGGTTAACATAATACGTAAAAAAAAACGAACAAAAAATAAAAAAAAATTAACAATTATAAACATTATTGCGCGTTTAAAATCACGTAGTCCAAAGTACATAATCATATCTTGAGAACTGGCAGCAAATACAATTTGAATAAAATATTCATTCGAAATTTAAAAATAAGTAGATACAACGAAAATGACAGTTCTTCTTTTTTATAACTTGAACACAATAGTCAATACATATCTATTCTTTCTATACATATCATAAAATCGTAAATGCAAAAATGTCTATTTGTACGCGCATCTCGCAAAAACCACTGAACGGAATTTGACGAAACTTTTTATAGTGACAGTGTATATCCCGGATGAACATAATAATTAAAAAATATAATAAAAATCACGTAATCCAAAGTAAAGGTAAAAAACAATTTTAAATGTCACGTAGACAACGGAGAACTGTCATCTCGACGTGAGCTGGCCGGTGACAAATTGTTTGATAAATAAAAATAATAATTGGAAGTCGAAGTTATGTCGCTGTCATTGCTGCAATAAAATTTATATATCTGTTGCCCGCAACTTCGCTCGCGTGAAATTCGTATTTAAAAAAAAGAAAGTAAGTAACTAAAGGCGGGCCCGAAGGCGGATCTGCGCTCACGTAAACGATATTCTTTCTCGATGAAAGTAACTAAGGGCGAGGCGGAAGGCGGAGCTGAGTTCAGGAAGAAGAAAAACATTCTTGAAGAAAGTAAGTAACTAAGGGCGAGGCCGAAGGCCGAGCTCTATTCTGGAAGACCATAAACCTTCTCGAAGAAAGTAAGTAACTATGGGAGAGGCCGCAGGCCGAGCTGCGTTCAGGAAGAAGCTAAACCATCTTGAAGAAAGTAAGTAACTAAGGCGAGGCCGAAGGCCGAGCTACGTTCGGATAATTGAAAAACCATCTCGAAGAAAGCAAGTAACTAAGGGCGAGGCCGAAGGCCGAGCTGCGTTCAGGAAGAAGCTAAACCATCTTGAAGAAAGTAAGCAACTAAGGCGAGGCCGAAGGCCGAGCTACGTTCTGGCAAATGATAAACCATCTCGAAGAAAGCAAGTAACTAAGGGCGAGGCCGAAGGCCGAGCTGCGTTCAGGAAGAAGCTAAACCATCTCGAATAAAGTTAATTAATATTAAGATTGAGTTAATTTAATTGAAATTTTATTATAAAGTCCACGCTTCTAACGGCAAATATACCGTGCATCCTAGAACCTCGCGGTTATTCCCGGCTGGATGGCAAGAGGCCCGATGCTATCACCTTAGTGCCATGGACTAAGGGTAGTTCTTTGATGTGGGACGCCACTTTTGTTCTCACATTGGCTCCAAGTCACGTTGGACATCTTCAAGAGCGGCTGGCGCGGCCGAGGCTGGGGCGGAGAGCCTCAAACGCAGCAAATATAGAAATATAATTAAAGATTTCGAATTTGTTGCGCTTGCGGTTGAAACCCTCGGTCCGTGGAGCAGTGAAGCCAAAAGAGGCTTGAGCTGGTTGACGCAACTGGTGTCCCGCCGTCAAGGGCTTATGTACTTCATTCAAAGGGTAAGCCTTGCCATCCAGCGGGGTAATGCCGCAAGTGCTCTAAGAACATTTTAAAATGCCCGTTTTGATAGTTATTTTAATGTTTGTTAGGTAGGTTTAATTCTGTAGTTATTAATATTACTTTTTTATTTTTATGAAATAAATAGATTGAGTAAACGATATTATATTCTATCGAAGAAAGGAAGTCTTTAAGGGCGAGGCCCGAAGGCGGAAGAGGGTTTTTGGTTTACCTGAACGCAGCTCGGCCTTCGGCCTCGCCCTTAGTTACTTACATTCTTCTTTGGAATACGAATTTCACGCGAGCGGAGCCGCGGGCTCAGCTAGTCCACAATATTCCGCTTAGCTGAAGGGTAACTTGCATCCGAAAATATTGTAGGTATTAGGTATATTTAATGTACCTACCTTTTTTTTTTTTTTGGAAACTTGACACGGTTGGTTACATCACCTACAACATCCATGATGTCAGCCCATAACACCGGGTGCCATGTCAGTGCTTCCCTTCATTTCGCGCCGGCTACACTGAACTGGACGGAAAACACGAACTATTTACATAGCCGTTTCGACCGACGTTTCGCTCAGTGCGGTGGTACCAACCCGGCCGGGATAAACCCTACCACCTAGTAAGGTAAGAAGGGAAGGGACCTACAGTTTAACGTGGTATCCGAACCACGGTCAGCCTCCAACAGTCGGGCGGTCATCCATCCAATAACTGACCGCACCATTAAGCTGCCGAGGCTGACGATCCCTTAGTCGACTTTTACGACATGCGACGGGGAGAGATGCAGTGGGGCTATTCTTTTTAAGTACCGACCCCACACGGTACACCTACGCTACATATTATGCTTACACTAGGTACATGGACATTTAATACCAATTTATTTTAGCATAGTACTGTATCTAATAATAATATTATATATCTATATAAAATTTGCGGTAGATCAGTGAGTAAGTATGTAGGTATATTACCAACAATACCATGTCGCTTCTTCGCGTCGCGTCGTGGCGTGTCGTCGTCGCGCGTCATTGGTGTATGTAACGTATCGAAACCGCGGGGGCGCGCGGCGCGGTGCGCGGGCGACCACGCTTCATCGCGAATAATCGCTATTCATACATGCGCCACACATTTTGCTCTATTTCTCTGTACACATAAGTTTAATAGATAGCAAAGTATATATTTTCGGAATCGTAATTTAATTATCTTTAATTTGATACCCCACTCAATATATTTTGAAAAAATAATTTTACATTTTGAGGCCGTGCGTCCGCTATTTTGAATTTTGAAAATTGTTATATAGCCTATGACACTCCCGTGAATAAGACAAATCCAATAGCACAAGAATTATTCAAATCGGCCCAGTACTTTAGGCTGTAGAGTGGAATATAGATAGTCACATACATACATACATACATACATACATACATACATACATACACGCCAAACTCATAACCCTTCCTTTTTTGGCTTCGCCGTAGTCGGGTAAAAAAGGGGACTAGACTAGGTCATTGCACTCCCTAGACCTAGGCAAATCTCTTCGTACTCACTGCCCATCGTTTTTATAACAATTTTCAATTTTTGAATAAAAACAAGTACGGAATTTCGATTTGAGTGATAAGGATTTTTTTCTTCTAAAAATGAGTAAGTACTTTCTATTCCTGAAGTTTCTCAAGCCTATACTGAAACACCATGTAGAGTCTAGCCGTAAGACAACCTAGCAACAGTCCGCAAATCTGCTGGCATGGCGCCTCACTGAGCGTGGTTTGGCGAGAAGAGGTATTTTTGGCTCTATCGACTGTTCTATTGGTCCCTCGACCGAGCCACATTATGTTGGTTTACATAAAAACCCTTCAAACATTCCACTACATTCCTGTTCAAGGTACCTAACAGGGCCACTTATCGGTCGTTTCCCGTATTAGTCCAGCAGTTATGTACTTTTACCTGGAAAATATTCCGAAGTTAATGAAACTTTTACAGGTTGTTTGGGGTACACTAGGAATTCTATCCTAAGTTTTCGACCTCGAGGACCCTGTGCTAACTTGGGGGTGGGCAAAAATCTAAAAAGTTTTCTGACTTTTTTTCAGCTTTTCGTCTATATCTCTTAAACTAAGGATATTTTGTTGGCCACATTGCATGACAAAGTTGGGGAGTATTAAATTTCCTAAAATTTCCTTGCTGAACCAGCTTTTCAGACCCAATATTTACAGAGATACAGCCGAGTCAAAGTTAGACAAAGTTTCTTAAAATGTAAAAAATAGCAGAAAAACGAAGGTTTTGGCTTTATAACTATTTGTTACCATCATTTCCATGTTAACTATGTTGATTACTCATTAGTATCAACGTCTTGGAAACCTATGACCCCCCTTCCACCGCCCCCTCCCCCAAGGTGGTTTTTGATAGTTATCCTGGTGGGATATCCTGATCACCGTTCTTTGCTTCACTCCTCAACAATGTTTGTCTTTTCCAACACAACTTCGATCAGCACGAGTTCGCAGGTGAAATTTCTTTCCAACGATACCAACAAGCAGAACTTCATAACTATGTTGACGAGTGAAATGGAAGCCAGGGGAGATTCAAGTGAAGCAGATAGTAGAAGACGCCGATGTAATGATTGTGGAGACTGCTGTCTCAGCTGCTGACAAGTATGATAGTGTCGTCATAACAGGGGAAGACATAGATCTTCTGTTGCTTGTCACTGCTTTGGGTTCTTCCAAAAAGAACGATTATTTATAGAAGAGTGGAAAGGTTCACAGCCCAACTTGTATTCATCTCACTCGTTCAAGTACGATCCACATGGTTTTTCTTTTCCGGCATGCGATAAGTGGGTGTGATACCACCTCAGCACCATTTGGTATTGGAAAAAAGAAGGTGATGCAGATGTATAGCAAGAACCCTAACCTTTCAGAGATGTTGACGATTTTTAAAGACCCCGGGGCAACTGATTTTTATAAACAAAAAATTTAAACCTAAAATTGATGTGAAGCCACTGGTAGCGGCGCGGACCCAGGCTACCGATGGTCGGGTCCCAAAGAGAGAAACCTCCGGACTGTGCGCGCAGAACCGACTGCATGCACAAATGCAGCGGACTGAAAATGTACAACAATAAACAGGAAAATAAATGAATTCTGATTCTGATTCTGATTCAGTGTCGAGCAGGGCTGCCTTCTGGATCTGACCCTTGCCCCAACCACTCAGCGAGAGCCTCTCAAGATGGTCGTCAAGGCTCTTCGCTATCAGCCCATGCGCCGATACGACTATGGGCACAACGATCGATCAATCGGTCGGCACATCGATGGATATTTTGACGTTGATATTGATGAGCGATCAACATAGTTAACAACAAAATGATGGTTATAGGGTCAAAACCTTCGCTTTTCCACTATTTTTTACATTTTAACAAACTTTGTCTAACTTTGATCGGCTGTATCTCCGTTAACATTGGGCCTGAAAATCTAGTTTAACAAGAAAATTTTAGGAAATTTAATGCTCCCCAACTTTGTCATGCAATGTGGTCAACAAAATATCCTTAGTTTAAGAGATATAGTCGAAAAGCTGAAAAAAGTCAGAAAAAATTTGAGATTTTTGCCCACCCCCAAGTTAGCACAGGGTCCTCGAGGTGGAAAACTTAGGATAGTATTCCTAGTGTACCCCCAAACAACCTGTAAAAGTTTCATTAACTTCGGAATATTTTCCAGCTACCCCACTTTCTTTCGACATCTCGAATGGACTATATTGAGAGCGTTTTCCGGAGCATTTTCAAATTTAGAACATGTAACGGTCGCGGGAACTTTGTTCAATTCGAACTAACTTCGCTTCCATTGTTAATTTAGACTCTTGCAAACTATCCCTAATTTTGGACACATAGTGAATGATTTGTATGACATGTGGTATACCGTTGGAAAGGGCGTAAACTAGCAAACTTTTTAAAAGAAAAAGAAGCTCTCAATTGCTGTCAGTTTTTTTTTATAAATTTAGAAATTAAGATTCATTGACAGTTGAGTTGGCGTCGTGTGAGCGCACCCTCGTAATTTTTTGCATGTATTTTGGCAGTTTCTTTATTACGACTCAACAGTTTAGTAGGATAAGAATCGTTCGTCTGCTCGAGCGCGAGGTACTCACAAACACAAATGAGCGAACGAAGCAGAGTTACAAAGTGTATAATTGCAGCAATTGCCGGAGGGCTGCCCAAGGTTCGCTATCGAGGAGCAGCGTCCTGCATTCGCGGCGTACTAAGTAAACCCTCTCCCCACTCTCCCGCTTCCGTCCTGGACCAATCAGTCCAGGGCGGAACCAGTGACTTATATGAACCATTCGGTGTTCTCCGACCTTGTTGCCGGACTAGATAGGGCTGTCTTGAGGCCCTGTCAACCCGTATTCACCCGTACTCCTCTTTCAAGGCGCCGCCGCTTTCGCTGGTTGGAGTAGGATGCAACAAAATCAATCAAAAATTATGTTTTTATTTTTTTATTCCAAAACTACGGATCGAAACAAAAAAGTAAAAAGCTACGGATTTAGATATACGAGTATATTCAACAAATAAAACATATTTTTTCCAAAGCCTTGATTTGGTCACGTTGCCTTACATACGTTTTTATAACTAAATTCAGAGGCATGTTCATGATTTTTTTCTATAGCGAAGTTAATCAAATCGTTTTTTCAAAAAGCTATCTATCTGCGCTGATAGATGAAGTATTACTATAACACTGAATCAGTCAGGTGAGTAATATTGGTGGTAAACTTCTTGAAATTCGAGTCAGACGCAGCCTCGCCCACACTGAACCTGGACCCACATTCGCGGAAATATTTCATGAGAGCTTCAGTCGCTGAGACTGCCTGACAAATATAAAGGATGTCCCAGAAACCGACTATAATCCTTTTACAGCTGATAGGGCTGCTAATTACCTCTCAGAATATCTAATTAACTAGTTTTTTTTTTTCAAGGAATGAGACCGAAAACATTTTTACATGTGGCTCTTAAGTCGTTTTTCAGCTAAGCAGGATTAAACATGAAAAAACCAATTATACTGTGTGAAAGCCTTACTTTTCAGGAATATTTGACAAAAACTAGATTTAAGAAAATCTTGCATTTGTACTTGTGGCATTTAAAAAAATGAGCCGAAGGAGAAAATCTTGGGTTTTTACAAAAATGACAATATCTCAAAAACTAAGATATTTTTGCTAAACCTAAAATTAGATATTCTGAGAGGTAATTAGCAGCCCTATCAGCTGTCAAAGGATTACCGTCGGTTTCTGGGACATCCTGTATACGAATTACGAGTATCAACCATGGTATCAGCGAATGGAACTCTTCTGAAATATTTCCGCGATAATAAGTCCAGTTTCGGTGTAGGCGTAGTTGATGTTATGTAAATAGGTACCTAGCAGTGTTTAGGGCTCCGTAAATATCTGCAGCCGTCGTCGTCGAATGACGGAACCCTCGTGACCTCGAAACAATTGGACTATTAGCTGACAGTTCAGTTGCTTGCGCCGGTATCCCCAGCTCCCGGCCGGCCGAGGTCCCAGGTGCTCCAACTGCACAATTAGCCAATTAGCCTGATAGATTGGCCGCAATCTGGCCACATCCCGTTTCCTCATTAGCTTGCGGTGGCCAACTGGTCGATCTACGTACGCCGCTGATCTATTGAAAGAATATCTGCCAGCCTCGATAGCTCAGTGGTGCGGACAGTCGACTGTTGCTATTGATTGTTAAGCAACGCTGGGCGCGGTCAGTACTTGAATGGGTGACCGCTCGACCGTTGGAGGCTGACCGCGGTTCGGAATCCACGTTAAACTGTAGGTCCCTTCCCTTCTTAAGTACCTTACTAGGTGGTAGGGTTCAACCCGCCCGGGTTGGTACCACCGATTGAAACGTCGGTCGAAACGGCTATGTAAATAGTTTGTGTTTTCCGTCCAGTTCAGGGTAGCCGGTACGACCGAAGGGAAGCACTGACATGGCACCTAGTTCACCCGGTGTTATCGGCTGACATCGCGGATGTTGTAAGGTGATGTAGCCAAACGTGTCAGTTTCCAGAAAAATAAATCTGTGTTCTGTTAGATTCGCTAAAATGTACCTATACTTCCTCATACCGACAGGGTTTCAAGATAGATAGAAATTGATTTATTGCTCTAATAAATATTCAACAGTAACTATAGTACATTAGAAAATTTACGTAAGGGGCAAAGGTGGACTTATCCCTTACAGACATTACTTACAGTCAACCTTTAGATGTTTGAGATTCGATTAACATAGTTGAATGTAAGATAAAAAAATATTTATAATAAAATAAACATACATACATACATAACACACGCCGCATCCCGACAATCAGGGTAAGCAGAGTAATCGGTGTTGTGCTATAAAGACTCTGGTAAATTCAGCACAACACCGACCACCACGTTTAGCACAGTATACGGACAAGACAACTATCAAGCAGCAAGTAAGACACGAAGAACCCACCTGCTGCATGACTAGGTGGAAGGACTGCGCCAAGGTGAGAAGTGGCTAGCCTGTCGCCCTTTAGCGCAGTATCTGGTCCTTATCCCTTAGTCGTCTCTTACGACATGCACGGGGAGAGATGCAGTGGGGCTATTCTTTTTAAGTACCGGCCCCACACGGTACAATAAAATAAACTTTAAATTAAATAAAACTATTACAATTAAATAAATGAAGAAAAAGGAGGGTGGAGCGTCGTCGGGGGTGCAGGGAGCGCTATGACAGAAGGTAAATCTCCTCCAGCTCTGCCAACTCCCCTGCGGTACCCAGGACACTTGCACAATTACCTCTCTGATAAGATAAAATAATAATAAGAATACTTGCTACGCACTGGCTACGCTTCGGGGATTGCCTTTGCAATACAAGATGAGGTTGTCAAGACGAACAACTATAGGAGACACATAATGAAGGACGGGACCATTGACATCTGCCGCGCCTGCCACCAACCTGGCGAGTCCCTCAGACATGTGATTTCCGGTTGTTCGCAGCTTGCCAACACCGAGTATTTGCATAGACACAACCTAGTAGCCAGGATTATCCACCAGCAACTTGCCTTAAAGTTCAACCTTGTAGGTACCGAAGTGCCTTACTATAAGTACAATCCGCCGCCAGTTCTCGAGAACGGTCATGTCACACTCTACTGGGACCGGTCCATTATTACAGATAGGACTATTCTCGCGAATAGACCTGATATTGTGATAGTGGACCGGGAGGCGAGGCGCGCAACGCTCGTCGATATCGCCGTGCCGCACGATGGTAACCTCGTCAGTAAGGAAGCAGAGAAGATGCTGAAGTATCTAGATCTGCAGCACGAGGTTACCAAAATGTGGCCCGTCGACTCGACGATCGTTGTGCCCATAGTCGTTTCGGCGCATGGGCTGATAGCAAAGAGCCTCGACGACCACCTTGAGAGGCTCTCGCTGAGTGGTTGGGTCAAGGGCCAGATCCAGAAGGCAGCCCTGCTCGACACTGCACGCATCGTCCGGAGGTTCCTCTCTTTGGGACCCGATCATCGGTAGCTTGGGCTCGCCCCGCCGCCGGTGGTGGAAACTCCATTTTTTTAAGGTTAATTTTGTATATGTTTTTTATGTTAGGTTTTGAATATGTACAAAATTAGTTTTAAGAATATGTGTTAATAAAAGAATACTTATTATTATTAATGATACATGTAAGTACATGCTGGTTAAATAAAAGCCATACTTGTGTTAATTTAATACATATAAATTACTAAATATATACTATAATACATGAATAAATAATTATGCACCTAGCTACGTCTTAGCGAATAAGGTTTTTGATGCCAGATTATTCCAAATGTATTTCATAGCTCTTACGGTCGCTTCTTTGTCGAAACTTTGTCGATAAATTGCATGACTTTGTCAGCCTCGATAGCTCAGTGGTGCAGACAGTCAACTGTCGCTATTGAATGTTAAGCAACGCTGGGTGCGGTCAGTACTTGGATGGGTGACCGCTGACCGTTGGAGGCTGACCGAGGTTCGGATTCCTCGTAAAACTGTAGGTCCATTCCCTCCTAATCTTACTTGGTGGTAGGGTTTAACCCGCCCGGGTTGGTACCACCGCACTGAATGAAACGTCGGTCAAAACGGCTATGTAAATAGTTTGTGTTTTCCGACCAGTTTAGTGTAGCCGGCACGATCAAAGGGGGAAGCACTGACATGGCACCTAGTTCACCCGGTGTTATGGGCTGACATCACGGACGTTGTAGGTGATGTAGCCAATCGTGTCAGTTTCCACAAAAAAAAAAAAAACCTAATTATCGACAAACTTCGATAGAAAGTTCACGTCCCTTCTTAGGAATGCAGACAGTTGCGCATATTTCCCACGCATCATAACTTCCTGGTGGCACTATAGTAAATAAAACTACTCATGAACTTGGTATTTTTTATTTATTGTTCTTTTATGGAAACTGACACGGTTGGCTACATCACCTACAACATCCGTGATGTCAGCCCATAACACCGGGTGAACTAGGTGCCATGCCAGTGCTTCCCTTCGGTCGTGCCGGCTACACTGAACTGGACGGAAAACACAAACTATTTACATAGCCGTTTCGACCGACGTTTCATTCAGTGCGGTGGTACCATCCCGGGCGGGTTGAACCCTACCACCTAGTAAGGTAATAAGAAGGGAAGGGACCTACAGTTTTACGTGGAATCCGAACCACGGTCAGCCTCCAACGGTCGAGCAGTCACCGATCCAAGTACTGACCGCGCCCAGCGTTGCTTAACAATCAATAGCAACAGTCGACTGTCTGCACCACAGAGCTATCGAGGCTGACAAAATGGTATGAACATCGCACAAGCTGGAATAAAGTTTGGCAAAAAGCATTCTTGTGGTAAGCGCGCGGGTTACCGCCCACTTGCGACTTCAACTCGTTTTAATGTTCTGCGGGGTACGCCGCGAGGGCGGGCGGCCGGCCGTTTTGTCCGCGAGGGCGGGCGGAGCTTTGCGCGTCAGTATCTCGCTGGGCGGCGCGCGGCGTGCAGTGACTATTAGTGAGCAGCTGAGATGGGTGTGGATGATGGCGCGGGACTCGTGTCCGTTGAGTTCGAGGTTCATGGCAATGTACAAGGTAAGCTCGCTTTACGTTACGTACTAGATGTTGCCCGCGGCTTCGCTCGCGTGAAATTCGTATTTAAATAGAAGAAAGTAAGTAAGCCCAGAAACAATTCGATTTCTATGAGAGCCACATCTTGTAGCGTTACCAGAACTGAATTTTATTAAGCCTATCCTGTGTGCCGTATAGTAAAATCTGATTATATTAAGTTTCATCGAATTCAGATGATCGGTTTAAGAGTTATGATGAAACATACAGAAAAGATTTCTAAAAATCATCAATATAGTTTTAGTATCGTACATAGAGTCTACAAACGCAGTATCTCATAAAACAAAGTAATATACTACATGACCATCCCTTAAAGATTTATTATTAGTATTGATGATGATTGATGATAAAATTCTACAAAAAAGACTGCGAGAAACAAAACCCAAGAGCACCAATGCTCATTGGTTGTGTGCAAGGATGATTGGATAGAACAAACCGGCCAAGTGCGAGTCGAACTCGCGCATCGACGGTTCCGTATCGCCATGTCATGGCTAGCGCCATCTAGATGGCGTGTTATGAAATGCTTCATATTAGTTAAATGTCATGATTAGTTAAAATGCTTTTTTTTTATTATCATTCGTAGGCAAATAAATTTTGCACTTGAATTCGTTATCTTTCAAATGTAACAACAATGAAAAACAATTAAACACAATGGAAACAATTACAAACAATGACAAGGGCTGTGCAGAACCATATCATCTGCATAGTGCAGCTTCATAATCTATTCGGTAGATGGCGCGCGCGCATGCACTTTTTGGTTCTTCTTTATTCATTAGAACGACTAACATTTCAACAGTTTCAACCGACCTTTCATTCTGTGCGGTGGTACCAACCCGGGCGGGTTAAACCCTATCACCTAGTAAGGTAAGAAGGGAAGGGTTCTACAGTTTTACGTCAAATCCGAACCACGGTCAGCCTCCGATGATTCATGTTTATTACGATTTTCTTCGATTATTCATGTTTATTACGATTTTCTACGATTATTCATGTTTATTACTATTTTCTACGATCATTCATGTTTATTACTATTTTCTATGATTAATCATGTTTATCACTATTTTCTACGATCATTCATGTTTATTACTATTTTCTACGATTATTCATGTTTATTACTATTCTCTGCGATTATTCATGTTTATTACTATTTTCTACAATTTTTTTTTATGGATACTGACACGGTTGGCTACATCACCTACAACATCCGTGATATCAGCCCATAATACCGGGTGAAATAGGTGCCATGTCAGTGCTTCCCTTCGATCGTGCCGGCTACACTGAACTGGACGGAAAACACAAACTATTTACATAGCCGTTTCGACCGACGTTTCATTCAGTGCGGTGGTACCAACCCGGGCGGGTTGAATCCTACCACGGAGTAAGGTAGGAAGGGAAGGAACCTACAGTTTTACGTGGAACCGAACCAAGGTCAGTATCCAACGGTCGAGCGGTCACCCATCCATGTACTGACCGCGCCCAGCGTTGCTTAACATATTTAACATTAATAATTCATGTTTATTACAATTTTCTACGAGTGTTTATGTTTATTACGATTTTCTACGATTATTCATGTTTATCTAGTCCTAGGTTGCCGCGTAACACGAACAGTAAGCCAACAGTGTTTGTTGGTCAAGTGAATAATGCGGTTCGGTTCAACTATTAATAGTCGCAATTGGGGTCGGTGTCACAATCACAAACACGCCGAAACCAGAGGCGATGATCTCTAGCCTAGACAATGCTCTACCTACACTCGAGATCGCTACGTCTGTAGGTACATAGGTGAGCTAACTACACGTGTAGTAAGTGTTGAAACGGTTGTAAAATATGTAGTTCAGGTTTTTCGTTCCGTGCTTCGATAAAAAACCTTGAGTGCCGGGTTTCACAGTTACGCCACATGTAAATACATTCCAGGCACAAAAATGCTCGGGGTCGCGATATGAATGTTTTTTTTATGGGTAGCGCGACCTGTGGCATCGTTTCACCTACAAGTAGGTGTCTAATGATGCCTATGGACATTCTGTGATGCACGGGGATGGCGAATGCCATGCCGGCCTGACAGAAGTCTTTTCACGCCCCTTTTGAAAAACCCCAGGCTGAAAGAAGACCTATACAGGCTGTTTCAGGATAGGCTTGAGAGACTTCATGAATAGAAAGTACTCGTTATTAGAAGAAAAAAGTCCTTATCACTCAAATCGAAATTCCTTATTTCTTTTTCATACAAAAATTTAAAATTGGAATAAAAACTCGATGGACAGTGAGTTTGGGGAGATTTGGCAAAAGTGCTGTTTAGGTCTAGGGAGGGAGTGCAATGACCTAGTCCAGTCCCATTTTTCTATTGATTTCATTCAAAAAGTGTTTGGAATTTACCTGCGTGCAGTTCAATTCTACTATACTCAAATCAAAACAAACGTGCAGCTCACACAACAATATTTTATGGCTTAGTGAAGGGAGATTCCCTTCACTGAGCCATAAAACTTTATTATGCGAACTGCACGTTTGTTTTGATTTGAGAATAGTTATGTATGTAAGTTGATTAACAATTTAAAATAAGATAAAATTAAAATTTTATTTTTATTTAATAAAGGTGGACCTTAAACGCCCACCAAATCTCGATTAAACTATTTTCACCAAAAAGTAGAATAAAATGACCGAATCTGGGAAAAAGTTTCAGAGCTTTTGGTCTTCAACCCTGAAGTTACGAAACCCTACCCTGAAACAGCCCTGTAGATGTCTGCGGGATCTTGCTACATAATATTTTTTATGGATACTGCTGACACGTTTGGCTACATCACTTACAACCTCCATGATGTCAGCCCATAACACCTTAATGAACTAGGTGCCATGTCAGTTCTTCCCTTCGGTCGTGCCGGCTACACTTAACTGAGCTGAAAATACGAACTAATTACATAGCCATTTCAACCGACCGTTCATTTAGTGCTGTGGTATGACCCGGGCGGGTAAAAAACACTCAAAAAATATGGCCAAAGGTCATAAAAGCCTTAACTTATTGTTAAGGGTGGTTAAGGGCAAGATGAGAACCATGTGATATAATTTCTTTATATCTACTGTCCATAATATCACACTAATAATAACACACACACATACTGATTACAAAATTTAATTACACTCAAATTATAAAACACAAAAGTTATAATATACTTAACAGAAAAATATTGGTCTTTCACTTATCCACTTATTTATGAAGGACTGGACCACAGGTAGTAGATATGTCCCGGGAAGGCTACATCAGATCTGGCAAGTTTCAGTGTAGCCGGCACGACCTCAACTAGGTGTCATATCGTCATTATGCGTCCTATATGCACGTATTTCGAGTGTTTAGTGCGAGGTCGCGTAAGTTTAGCCCACAATGTCCGCATGCCCGAGTTGGCGACACACCTGACAACGACAAGCGAAGTATGTCAGACCTAACAACAACACATTATGACATAGTCCACGTCAAACCGTATCGTTAGGCTGGCCATACGTCCGGATTTAGTCCGGACTGCCCGGATTTGGCAACCATGTCCGGCATAGGCGCCGACTACGTGGGTGCTCAGGGGCTCCAGCACCCACGAGGTGTGAGCAGTGGGTGCGGAGCACCCATGACGATAGATATAAAAACTGATCAGTTAGGATTTGAGCTACGATAAAAGTGCCTTATTTACTTACAAGCCTTTGAGCGGCCACATTTACACATTCGCACTAGTGGCGCGACGAATAGCGAACGTTACTACAGTACTCCTATATTATTCCATACCATTCAATAGAATATAGGGACACTACATGCGTAGGTACATCGTGGAAATGTGTAAATGCGGCAAATGCAAAACATTGTGCGAACGTTTTGCGAATCCATGCTGCCGGGTGCCGGGAGAATTAGTGAAAAATTGGAGAAGCATATGTCCAGCAGTGGACGGTAACACGTTGATGATGATGATTGTTCAATAAAATAAAAATTGCATGAGCACCCACGAGGATTTCTAAAAGTCGGCGCCCCTGAATTGTCCGGAGTTTTGTCCGGACTCGTAATTACATCCGGATTTTTTAATATTCGCGCGCAGTAATTGATTTCTTCCGCCGCGCCAGTGCTACGCGACTTGAACGCCATTAGTGTGATGATTTAGAGTTTTTTTATTTTTTTTAAAGCACCTGACTTAGGCGGGCTTCACCACCGACAAATAGCGGTGATAACAGCCCAACACACTTTGGTGAACTGTGGTTGCCATGTAAGAGCTTCCTCCTTTTTTGATAGTGCTAAACTGGTAGGAAAACATGAACTATTTTATTTCATAGCTGCTTCGACCAACCTTCATTCAGTGCGGTGGTGGTATCCATCCAGAAGGGGGAGGCCCTTGTTTTTGAGGATCAGTGTGGCGTCCGGACTTGTGTCTGGAAAATTATGGCAAGCCTACGTATCGTCGTCCGTCAGTCAACACTCGATATATTGGCACAATGCCCACTCGCCAATCAAGCAAGAGTACCTTACCTACGGAAGAAAGCATTTTCTTGATAAATAGTGTCATTTCATGAATCATATCCATTGAAACATTGACTTTGTAAAATATTTTTAACCCCCGACGATAAAAGAGGGGTGTTATATATAAGTTTAACGTGTGTGTGTATGTGTGAATGGGTGTATGTCTGTGGCATCGTAACTCCCAAACGGATAGACCGATTTGGATGCGGTTTTTTTTTAAAAGCTTGATAGACATGCCCGATCGGACAGGGCTATTCGCAGGTATACCTGCATGCAGGTATACCTGCGAATAGACACTTCCGACATACACGGGGAGAGATGCAGCGTGGGGCTATTCTTTTAAAGTACCGGCCCCTTCTTTTAAAGATGTTTAATGCAAATGGGTATTGGTGTATTGCAGGGGTGTACTTCACGAAGTACTGCAAGGAGTTGGCCGAGCAGATCGGCATCGGAGGCTGGGTGAAGAACTCTAAGCGAGGCACCATCGTCGGCAAGATTCAGGGCTCCAAGAAAAGCATGGAAACTATGTAAGCGTTGCAGATTCAGATTCAGATATTTATTCAGGGTTGCCAGTAGTCCGCTTTTACCGCGGACAGTCCTCTTTTTTGAAGTCTGGTCCGCGGAAAAGTTTTAGACTTCCGCGGACAAAACAAAGGGGGGATAGATTTTTCGGAAAAGTTTTACCCGAGAATTTTGGTGAAAAATGTCCTATTTTTTTTATCTGGACCATCTGGCAACCCTGTATTTATTTCGCCATAAAGAACACACAACAATAACAATATTTCACTGAGACATAATATGCATATTCAGTATGCTTCGTCATAATTTTTTTTTGTCATGTCTCGTTTAGCAGTGGAATCTATAAGGAAGAACCGGGTAAGAAACCTTACAGAGCTTTTGACATTGGAAATGTCTTTTCGTTCGCTCCAGTGTAGGCTCCGATTTCACGAAAAAGTGCGATCCCCTTATATCTCGGAGAGTTGTGAAGATATGATACTCATATGAATACGCGGCAAAAAAGACGCAGGATAGGCAAAATAAAATTCAGTTTCGGTTACGCTAAGATGTGGCTCTCCTAAAAAGCGAATTGTTCCGCCCGCCGAAATAAAGGTAGGGTAGTAGCGAGCTTACTTAATTTCTTCTTTTTAAATACGAATTTCACGCGAGCGAAGCCGCGGGCAAAATCCAAAATGAAGTTTTTGTTTACATTACATTTGACCTTAGAGACTTTGCAAACAATTTCACTCCTCAGATCCTGCCCGTACGTGCAAATTCTATATTTGAATAACAAAAACGACATATATATTGGTAATCTGTGGTTCACTTGTCGTGTCGGCCAATGAGTCAATCATTCGGTCTCAATAAATTTACGAAAAAATTTAAAATAAAAACTACAAAAACTTAATACTGAAGAGTGTGCGTGCGCGAGCGGCGTTGTGGAATTGGATCTCGGCCAGAATAAATCGAAAACATTCGCCTTCCGGGTGTTTTCATTTTAATTTTTTTTTTTTACTTTTGTCTCCACGATTTGAAATACGATTGTGACTCGGCCGGCTGTGGAATGTCAAGTTTTTTTATAGACAATTCACGAATAACAATATTATTATTGAAAAAAAATCCTTTGGAATACACACTACACATTTCAGTAAACATTTTTATGCTGGCAATAAAAACAGGAGAGGTCAACGCCCGAATTAGTGTTATTGTGTCATAGAAGGATTTTTTTTATGTAATCCGATATGGGTGGCTGAGTCTGAGGAGGGGCCAAAGCACATGCTACCAGCCAATATCACTTCTGAGAAGGTACCTAGGTGTCATACCGGAGACTTCCCTGGACTGCAGGCTATACTGGACCAGAGGAGAACACAACCAAGGCTGCTATGCGGTCATCTTGTCAGCCTCGGTAGCTCAGTGGTATGAGTGATACGGTCGTTCGACTGTTATTTATTAAGCAACCCTGGGCGCGGTCAGTACTTGGATGGGTGACCGCGCGAGCGTTGGAGGCTGATCGTGGTTCGGGTTCGACGTTAACTGTAGATACCTTCCCTTCTTACCTTACTAGGTGGTTCCCTTACAGATTAATTATTAGTACCTATTGATGATGATGATGACGAGTGTGAAACGTGGACTCTGACGGTCGCTGTTTTCCAAAGGTTGAAAGTTGCCCAGCGAGCAATGGAGCGAGCCATGCTGGGAATATCGCTACGTGATATGGTACGTAACGAGGCAATCCGCCGACGCACTAAAGTAGTCGATATTGGACACCGGGTGGCTAAGCTCAAGTGGCAGACGGCTGGGCACGTTAGCCGAAGAGACGATGACCGTTGGAGTAACCGTGTCCTACACTAGCGGCCGTGGACAGGAAAACGGAGTGTGGGAAGACCACCCGCTAGGTGGGACGACGACATCAAGTACGCCGGCGGAAATCAGTGGTTCCGTATCGCTGAAGGCCGGGAGGACTGGAGGGAAATTGGAGAGGCGTATGTCCAGCAGTGGACGCTTAAACGCTGACTGACTGACTGACTGACTGACTGATGATGATGATGCTGAAGGAATATATAGTTTTTTGCAATACAGTTTTAGTCCACTGTATGTCCTACAGTTTTACACAACGAACGAACTTAGATAGTATCATGGAATGGAGTAACTCATCATGACTGCATGTTTGTGTTGCAGGGTGGATTGGCTGAGTAAGCAAGGATCTCCTGGCTGCAAGATAGAGAAGTGTGACGTAAGCCACAGAGAGCAGCTAGCGAAACTGGACTATCGAAACTTCAGCATACGATTTTGATCGACAAAAACGGCAGTTCCACTCGATTATGAGCAAACGAGAGAGCACGCTTTTATGAATATTGCACGTTACCTACTTCAAACGCATGCGCCAAAATTATTGCGCCCAGAACATTCGAAATGTGAATGTGACAGCGTGTTCTATTTTTGTATCAAATCTGTGTCACGCCACATACCTAAATTTTCACGAAACTGATGCTGTGCCGCAAAATATTCGTCACTTTATTACTTTATTACACCCCCAACGCAAAAAGAGAGTAATATAATGAAGAGTACACATAGGTACATAACTATGGTACTTAATTAAAACAATTTTGAATAGATACCTATAGGTAAAATACTACTAAACAGAAAATAAAGGTCCCATTTTCAGAAATCGAAAGCTCTCGAATGCTCGGTTTTCCGCCTAATTTCGGCATATTATCTTCAAATAAGCAAATCATAGTTATACTTAGCGATTAGCGATACATCGTTGTGTGGAGTCTGTTTATATTTTTATATAGAAAGAATTGGCAGCGATCCAACATCATGTTTCTTTGCCTTTGCTCTGGGTTGACCCCGTTACTTTTAATCCCTACTCCTCATTAAATTTAGATTTGTATGCATGACACACAAATTACGCAAATTACTAGGTACCTAAGTTTGATTACCTATCGGCTACTTTAATCTCAAAACTCAACGGAAATCGATCCTAGCAATTTCATAATAATAAAAACTGACTGAGTACCTCTATTTTACTGATATTATAATGAGGTAGGTAAGTAAGCATATCTGTTGGATGGTTGCCAGAAAATTTGTTTTGTGATTGATTGCGTTTGCTTGTAAGATGGTGTAGCGTTGACTAAGAGCAAATGTAGGATTTATGTGCTAATAAAATCTCGAAGTGCTAGATTTATGAATATACACTTAGTAAGACATTTAGTAAGATTTGTTTTCTGGCTAAAAGCAAGTCCCCCAATCCATGCCCCAACCACATCAAATACACAGGTCTATGCTCGCTGCACCTACTTACATTTGGCTACTCTCGAAGGTGCTTGTTTGTATATGGGTTTTTATCAAATATCAACATTTATTTGACACTAAGGTACATAGATAGGTAGTTAGGTACTACTATGTTGATATGTATTAGGCTCCCCTGCTGCACGGCCGATTGTATCACCAACTAAACAGTTTAGTTGAGTTGGCCACCATGACGGCCGATTGCTCTGCAACCAGTGAATATATTTAAGTCAATGTCTGCAACCCAAATGTTCAGTCGTTGAGGCGCGCACACGAACGATCGTTCAGTCGTTCGCTCTGAAGCGTAGGTTGGCGGTTGCCTAAAAATTCAGCGGCCGACTAAAAAGTTGGCCGCTCTGTAGGCGTGCTGTTCAACTTTTTTAGTTGTACCAAGGAGGGACTTGAGCCGTGGAGAGTCGGTGCCAAGTGACAACTAAGTTGAGTTTGCGTCGTGCGCGCGCCCTCGTCATTTTGCATATATTTTGAAAGTTTTTATGTTTCCGTATCCCGTACGGAAGCCTAAGCCTACGCCGTCTATCTGTCTTTCTGTCCGTCTGTCTGTCTGTCCGTCCGTCCGTCTGTCTGTCTGTCCGTCCGTCCGTCTGTCCGAGGCAGCCCCGGATCTACATATTTTTGGAGAGGGTGCAAAATCTTAAAATGCCGCCCTTTTGCGCTCGTTAATTTTTATAGTAAAATGGGTGACATTCCCGAAAGAAAGCGGGTTATTCTAGGTCATTTACTAATACTAATGCCAAAAAGGTATGTATTTTTTTTTCGAGGTTTGGAAAACATAAAAAATTAGTTTTTAGTCCCGCACCGTCACTCATATTAATTAATGATATCGGCTTACCGGTGCGATTATGGCGAGCGCATCGCTGCAACTCGACGTTTCGAGTCCTCTATGGGACCCGTTCTCAAGAGGACGTGCTAGCTCCTCGGGCAGCCAGCATAAAACATAAAAAAGCCAACATAAAAAATATCGAAAAGAGGACATTTTTTTATTAATGAAAAAAATTCACTCATTTATAGTGTCCATAATCTACGGACGCCGCGTTTCATTGAGTATTTATTCTGCCACATAATAAGTACATAACTAATAGGTAAACTCTGGAATGCTCTCCCTGCCCATATATTTCCCCCCAAGTACAGTCTCGGGTCCTTCTAGAGGGGCGTGAATGGGCACCTGTCAGGCCGACATGGCATTCGCAACCCCCGCATACGACCGAATGTCCACGGGCGTCGTTAGACACCTTATGGGTGGATCGGAGCCATATGTCGCGCTGTCAATAAAAAAAATTAAATAAAAAAATTACTCAAATCTTTTTGCATATGAAAAAAAGAAATTATACATATATTTACATCTCATTTATACACTAAAAATAGTAGTACACTAAAAATAGTCTATACTCTATAGGTATTTATTTTGTATGTACCACAAAATGATCAGTACACAAAATAGTATGTGCAGGCTGTTTCAGGATAAGCTTGAGAAACTTCAGGAATAGAAAGTACTCATTATTAGAAGAAAAAAATCCTTATCACTCAAATCGAAATTCTGTATTTTTTGTTTCATACAAAAATTTGAAAATGTTATAATAACTCGATGGACGGTGAGATTTGTCAGCAGTGCTGTCTAGGTCAAGGGAGTGAAATGACCTAGTCCAGTCCCCTTTTTCTTTTGATGTCATTCAAATTTAAGTGTTTGGAATTACCTACATGCAGTATAATTTTACTAGTTAAGCATGTAAGTTAGTCATTTTATTTTTATTTCAATAAAGGTGGACGTTAACCGTCAACCAAAGCTCGATGAAACGATTTTCACCAAAAAGTACTATAAAATGACCGAATCTGGGTAAAAGTTTTAGAGCTTTTCGTCTTCAAATATGGACCGCTTTCGTACCCTGAAGTTACGAAACACCCTATCATGAAACATCCTGTATATCGGTATTAAAAAAGAAATGTCTGGAAAAATTAAATACAGGAATCAATAAAATAAAAATTAAACCATAATTTCATTTTTTATTAAATGTATACGAGCAAAATAATACTGACTGGATTGGCCTAAGGCGATGCGTGCAGGCGCGGAGTGGAGCCACCTCCGCAGCGCCGCCGATCAATATCGGTATATCAATATAAATCAATCAATATCACATAAATTAATACAGGTCACACACACCACGCCGATATTAAGGCAATCACATACCTTGGAAAATCATATCATAAAAAAAATCGAAATTTTTCGATTTTTAAATGCCTAAAAAAGTAGTGATGTTAACTTCTTCAAAAAGCAAAAGCAAAACCTACATCCTTTGTAAAGTGAATTTGGTAGTTTGACATTTAAGTTCCAATTATTAATGTACAAAAAATCTTTTTTTTAACCGACTTCAAAAAAAGGAGGAGGTTTTCAATTCGACTGTATTTTTTTTATGTTTGTCCCGTCAGAACTTTCGACTGGGTGAACCGATTTTGATGATTCTTTTTTTATTTGAAAGCTGGTGCTTTCCGTGTGGTCCCATTTCAATTTGGTCAAGATCGGATTGGAAAGCGAGGCGGAATCGCGAGGCCGAAGGCCGAGCGATTCCGCCGAGTACATTAGCAAAAAATTACTAAAAAAAACTGTGAAATAAAAAACTATAAAAAAATAAAATAAAAACCGCCTTCAAAAATGCATGAAAAAAAAAAATCGAACCCTAGAGTTGAAGGCGGTGCTAAAGCAAGCAAAAATAACCGACCGCCTTCAACTCTTGGGTTAGATTTTTTTTATTTCTAGGTTCCTTTATAGAGACATTAAAACAATTATCTCGAAAACCAAATAGATATATTTTTATTCTAAAAATATAAATAGAAACTGATTGGGCGTGCGATCCAACTACGCGCGCGAGCGGAGCGGGTGCCGCTCTACCGCCGCGCCGCTGCCAAACGTATGCCGCTCGTTCGGCCGACCGACCGACTACGCTACGGCGCGGCGGCGCGGCGGTGACGCTCGTTTACTAGACTAGCCCCCGCGCCGCCCCCTGCCCCCTCTGCCGCCCGGATCAACGCCTCCGCTCCTTTACCATTACACAAATTATTTCGCGACCATTCTTATCGATTCGAAATCAAATACATATTTTATAAGTAATTTACAATTTATCTATATGTATATGGGTGTGATTTTGCCGCCCCCCAATCTTGCCGCCCGGGGCAAGTGCCCCTTCCCGCCCCCCCCTAGATCCGGCCCTGGTCCGAGGGCTGTATCTCTTGAACCGTAATAGGTAGCCCGTTGAAATTTTCACAGAATATGTGATAATATGTAATAAATTAGTAACTAATAGGCTTCCGTACGGGATACCGAAACCTAAAAATAGAAAAAGTAAAAAATTAAGGGGGGTTCCCATACAAGAAACATGTTTTTTTTTTCAATGTTTTTATTGTGGTGCGGAAACCTCGGTGCGCGAGTCCGACTCGCACTTGTTTGATTACCTACCTAAGTCGTCTGCGCGAGCCCTTACAGAAGTGTTGTAAGAGCCAAGCGGGTCTCTGCAGAAATCCTCAGTGACAATAATTCAGAAGAGTCTCAGCGACTGAGAGACTCCGGATTTCCGCGAATAGGTACAGATCCAGAAACAGGGAACCAGGGAACCCACAGAAGTAGGTATCTAATTAAATCGATATTTAGATATACCTAACTGTGATGGAATGGAACCAATATAGGTAGAGATAGGTAGGTACTTATCAGTTCTAAAAGTTTAAATGCAAGGTAACTACCTACAATATAACCTAGCTAGAGCGTCTCCGTTTTTATTTATAATAGAACAGATTTTACAGAGGCAGGCAAGCACTCAGGGCAGGCGCATGATTACCTATTATAATTTTAAGCTGTAGACAATTGGTTTTATATCGATTGTGGATGTAGAAATATAAAACGACCTACATTAAAATTGTGTTTTTACTTATTATTCCTTACGTAGCACCTTTTATAAAAAAAAATAGGGAAATATCTTGGTCATAATAAAGATTTAAAAAAAATTTTTTTATTCTGGCTATTTAGGCAGGCTACGGTTCTGAGCACTGCCTGGTGTTAAATTGAAAATAAGTACTTAGAATGCAAATTAATACCCCCATGTTTATCAAGTCAAGTGTACGATCACAAGGAGGATTGATGCTCTAAAATTGCATTGCAAATTAAGCATGATCATGTCAGCCTCGATAGCTCAGTGGTGCAGGCATACAGTCGACTGTTGCTATTGATTGGGAACGCTGGGCGCGTCAGTTTCCGTAAAAAATCCAAAAATCTATGCGTAAGCGTAGTACGTTAGTACCTTGCTTTCTGCATAGTACACATTTATTATGCAAAAATAATCCAATAAAGCAAATTATGAAGTGATCATCGTTTTATAAATATGGCAGGACATAGTACAAATATGCAAAATAAAATATAGACGACTGAAATGCGAATCTCATTAGTTAGAAATAAAATATAGACAACCGAAATACGATTCTCAGTTGACAGCTGTCACATGACATTTTAGATAATGCCATAGTTATAGATTTCCCTGGGAAAATGTGGATATTATTAATATTACATAATAATTTGAAAGAAACAATTTAGTTATCAATAATCTTTTTTAGGTATATTTCAAGTGTGGGTTCTAACATTGAAAATTAACATGACGTTCTGTCTGTGAGCTGTCTGACACCATTCATTCAGTCATTCACTACTGAGATTCAAAATGTACTCTGTCTGTGCTGAGATTTTCTAGTTACGTTATTTGGCAACACTGTCAAAATCGATTTTGCAGCGCAGCTGGCTGTTGCGTCTTTGTTTTGAATTTGTTTTTCGCGTGTTTTGCTATCGCCTTTATTGAATCGGCGCGGTTGATAGTGCCGGCCGTGCGCGTCGCAGTGGAATCGTGAGACACGAGGTCGCACGTCACGAGGAGCAGCATGGCAGACATGGCAGTTGCCGTGGACAGCGGAGATCCGAAGCTAAACGACGCAATCCAACAGTGGCTGCAATGGGATAAGGTAGCTATTGTGATAGTTGTCAGTTTAGATTACAAGATTGTTGGAATTTTTTTTGGGTGAGTATTAGATTAGCGGGGGTTAGATCGAATATTGCTGGTATGCTTATTGTGTAGGCCTAGTACTAACTGTTAGTACTAGTACTAACTGCGCCCCCACCAATCTTGCACCACTGGTTGGTGATTTCTTGGAGTGGTTGTGGTGAATATAGAATAAAACACCTTCTTGACGATATGAAGTATTTACTTGGACTCAGAGTCAACAACATTCGATTTTGGAGTCTTGGCCTGAACTGACTTAGACGACACATTCGAAACATTAGAAACTCCTACTTTGAATTTAAAAATTAACTCTAAATTGGCTGTATGGCAAAAGTATACAATCTCGCGCTGGCTAACTGCCAGTGCAGTCAGTCAGTCAGCGTGTAAGCGTCCACTGCTGGACATACGCCTCTCCAATTTTCCTCCAGTCCTCCCGGCCTTCAGCGGTACGGAACCACTGCTTTCCGCCGACGGACTTGATGTCGTCGTCCCACCCGGCGGGCGGTCTTCCCACACTCCAGTGCAGTACTAACATGTAATTCTGGCACCACACTTGGCTGTATGCACACAAATATTTGGCAAACATTTCCGTTTCATCTCCCTTTAATGGCTTGTTTAGAGCGAGATAAAACTGAAATGTTTGCAACAATCACGAATACGCTAAGCCAAGTGAAGTGCCGGCATAAAAATAAAATATGATGTTTCCTTGGCCACAAGAACGCGAAGACGCGCGACGAGGTGCTGCAGCATGTGTCGCGCGAGGAGTGGCCGGTGCTGCGCGGCCGCATGCTCGCGCGGCTCACGTTCGGCACGGCCGGGCTGCGCGGACGCATGGCGGCCGGTGTCAAGTGCATGAACGATGTCGTCGTTCTGCAGACCGCGCAGGTTTAGATATGCTCTTTGTTTATTTTCACGCCTAGAAGAAGGGTTGAAATTCTATAGGGTCTAAGTGCCAAAAAATCGCTTAGCGATATTTTTACGGAAATACAATCAATGTGCCAAGGCTAATAACATACAAAAGAGTCTAAGTGCCTAGCTCCGCCCTACTACTACACAGACGCTGTTAATGCAAGGACCGGTCTATGTGCCACTATGTGTGTATTTTTCAGTTTTTTTGTTATATCTCGACTTTAACTTTTAGGCACATAGACCCTATAGAATTTCAACCCTATTGTGTTTTGTAAAAACTTAAAAAAAAAAAAAAGGTACAGACGACTCTCATTTCTCACACTTCAGGAACCCTGCCAAAATAAAATATTTGATTATTTGTATAATTTTGTAGGGGTAATGAGTGAATGTTAATTTAACAAGGTTCCTAAAGTGTGAGAAATGAGGGCAGTTGTGTTTACCTACCCAAAATAATGTAAATATAAAAGAGTAAAATATGCCTAGCAGTACCATAAGATCACAGAAAAAGACCGCATCTCCAAATTAAGTAGTTAGCTTTTGCCACAAATTGATAAATATGTCAGCCTCGGTAGCTCGGTGGTGCGGCGGTCGACTGTTGTTAAGCAACGCTGAGCACGGTCAGTACTTGGATAGGTGATCACTCGACTGTTGGAGGCTGACTGTGGTTTGGGTTACATGTAAAACTGTAGGTCCCTTCCCTTCTTACCTTACTAGGTGGTAGGGTTTATCCCGCCCGGGTTGGTACCACCGCCCTGAATGAAACGTAATTCACCCTAACCTAATTCAACGAAAAAGGAATATGTGTGTATAAAGGACCAATCTTTATGAGAGCGCCTCAAATCAGTTGCATTATAACACCTACGAGTAGGTGACTAACGATGCCCATGGACATTCAGTGACGCACGGGGATTTCGAATGTCGTGCCGGCCTGACTGGAGCCTTTTCACACTGAATTGATTGAACATTTTCTTGATAGGTACAATACAATAATGAAAATAATGAACTCACAGGGGCTGTGTTCGTACTTCAAGAGCGCGTGTAGCGCGTCTCAACTGCAGAGTGGCGTTGTCGTCGGATTCGACGGACGCTACAACAGTAGTAGGTAAAGACTGAGGTACTAAGTTGCCCCCTTTTTTTTTATGGAAACTGACACTGTTCCCTACATCACCTACAACATCCGTGATGTCACCCCATAACACCGGTGAACTAGGTGCATTGTCAGTGCTTCCCTTCATTTCATGTCGACTACGCTGAACTGAACGGAAAACACGAACTATTTACATAGCCGTGTAACACGGACGGGAGAAACCCTAACACATAGTAAGGTAAGAAGGGAAGGGACCTAAAGTTTTTGCAGTCCTTGCAGAACAACACCGATTACTCTGCTTATCCCAATTGTCGGGATGCAGCATGTGGTATGTTAAATGTTATGATAAGTTTTTTTTCTAGACATTTTTTATATTTTCGATGTAGGTGTACCTACATAATATACACGGTGTTGCAACCCCAACCGTAAAACACGAAAGGGGATGATTCTGTTCGTGAAATAGAACAACTTTGGTTCTACGACTTTTTAATTAGAAGAAAAAAACATTTTTTTTTCTCCATACATTTTGAGAATAGGTATTTAAAATTTGTTTATTTTCACACATAGAATAACCCCCTTATGTCAGTTAAAACTATTACGGGGGCAACTGCAACACCGTGTATATATGTATTTTTTTTCTCTATTTGTGAATGATATCTAGATTTTTATTTATATTAATCAAAATAACCTAATACAATAAAATTAAGCTAAAATTAAGAAATATGATAAAACTAAACTAAAATAACTTATAAACTAAACCTAAAAAATAAATAAATAAAAATTAAAACTACCTATAAATAATATATTTCATTTAAATTTGACAGAGTCGCTGCACCGGTGCAAGTGCCAAGTACGCACGCCGCGTTACACCTCTGAATCTCAATGGCAATTCGCCGAACATAGAAAGCTTTGGCGCGGCGGTCACCAGATTTATCTACTAAAAGTTTTCCCAATTTATCCGAGAATGTTTTGGTGTCTGGCGACCACGGCCCCAAAGTTTCTACAGCGAAAGGTTGAAATTCAAAGTGGTGATTTTTATTTGAATCAAATGATTGATAATAATGATATTTTTTCTTTACAATAATTATATTTCAACCTCAATATTTTCTCCACAGGTGCTAGTAACTGAATGAAAAAACTAATTTATTCAGCTAAACAAATTGTGCCCGCAGTGGGACAAGGTCATCTAGCTGTTGGGCGCAGGAATACAATGTCATTTGCCGCTGGCTGTTTTTCTGTCACTTTTTATCATAAACTAATTGATATGTCACGCTTCACGGAGCGTGTTTATATCAATCACTGATAGATCCAACTCGATGACCCTTTCAAGGCTACAACTGACGCAGGGCAAGGACGATGCTTACTGAGAAATACGACTGTGAAGAAATGAAACAAATGTTCACCCTTAAAACACTCACCAATGTCAGCCTCGATAGCTCAGTGGTGCAGACAGTCAACTGTCGCTATTGAATGTTAGCAACGCTGGGTGCGGTCAGTACTTGGATGGGTGACCGCTGACCATTGGAGGCTGACCGAGGTTCGGATTCCTCGTAAAACTGTAGGTCCCGTCCCTCCTAATCTTACTTGGTGGTAGGGTTTAACCCGCCCGGGTTGATACCACCGCACTGAATGAAACGTCGGTCGAAACGGCTATGTAAATAGTTTGTGTTCTCCGTCCAGTTCAGTGTAGCTGGCACGACCGAAGGGAAGCACTGACGTGGCACCAAGTTCATCCGCTGTCATGGGCTGACATCACGGATGTTGTAGGTGATGTAGCCAACCGTGTCAGTTTCCATAAGAAAAAAAAACCTGCGTGGTCACTCTCAGATTTTTTTTTATTGCTTCCAAACTGGGTAGCTCTGCCCGAGGTCGAAGACTCAGGCGCAGCCAATATCTCCGCCGAGGAGGTGCCAGTCATACAATATGATAAAAACAATTATAAATAAAATTATTGTGACCTTGACAAATCTCAAATTCACGTTATAGACAGATTAAAAATTAAAAACAAAGCTATATTGATAAGATAGACAGAATATAGCAATGTTGTGCTCCTTCACGGGTTATCGGTCACGAGATGACGCAAGAAGTAGGAACTACTGGTTGTTGATTTGACTTGATATATTTAAAGTATCCAAATTGACTATGGCACTATACACCAGATATAGGTAATGTAAATAGGCAGAGTGGTCAGATTCTTGAGTAAGTATTCATTTTTATGCTGTAACTAAGTATTAATGTTCTTGTGAGAGGTAGTATGGGTTAATTGTTTGTAAGTTACAGTAATATTAATACTTATAAGGTGCTGACAAAACAATAAATTGTGACTTGCGAAGTTTGTTTGTCATTTCTTCTTCGCATTGAATTTAGATCTGGCGGAATTTTCGACATGTCCAAGCATAGGTTGATGAAATTATACAATAAACAATATGTATAAGTGTGCTGATAACATGGGTGTTTCAGGATAGGCTTGAGAAACTTCAGGAATAGAAAGCACCCATTATTAGAAGAAAAAAAATGCTTATCACTCAAATCGAAATTCCATATATTTTTTTCATACAAAAATTGAAAATTGTAATAAAAACTCGATGGACAGTGAGATTTGGCAACAGTGCTGTCTAGGTCTAGGGGTGCAATGACCTAGCCCAGTCCCCTTTTCCTTAAGATATCATTCAAATTTAAGCGTTTAGAATTTACCTACATGCAGTTCAATTCTTCTAGTTAAGCATGTAAGTTAGTCATTTTATTTAATAAAGGTGGGCGTTAACCGTCCACCAAATCTCGATGAAACGATTATCATCAAAAAGTACTATAAAATTAACCGAATCGGGGAAAAAGTTGCAGAGCTTTTCGTCTTAAAATATGGACCCCTTTCGAACCGTGAAGTTACGAGACCCTATCCTGAAACAGCCTGTATAACACGCTATGAGGAGCATTTCATGTGGATACATATATTTTTACATTCAGAATATTTTCTAAATTGCACTTGTATATATAAAAGGGGTGCAATGCGGAGTCATCGACCATGGGTATTTCTTTTAACTTGTAGGCTTCCCAAACTTGCTTGCCCTTGGCTTTCATGTCGTGTTCGCCATGCGAAAATTCGCAAAATTTGGGCGCGCACATAATCTCCAGTATTTCGTGAAATAATTAAGTCAGAATAATAAACTCTATTTACACTTATAGCCAATGAAATTACCCACCGACCAATATAAAATAATTAATTGTAGATTCACTTATTTAGAAGCACAGATGGATTTTTTAACTCCAGGAAAAACGAAACACTGCCCGAATTTTTTTTTCTAAATTTTGATAAACTAAAATAGACAGTTTGCCCACACAAATTATATATTGATGTGTAGCTAAAAGAACGCTCCGAATGACAATGGTATTAGAATCCAAGCGACATAATAAATAAAGAAAATCAAGAAACCAAAGTGTCAAAATATCAGACTTTATTTACTTACTGACTTTACTTAATGGGATCGGGACCATTGTCGTAACGGCATTCCCAGCGCGAGACAGCAAATTTAATATAATCAACCGCTCGCTTCCAGATTCGCCGAGCTGACCGCGAAAGTGTTCGTAACGGCCGGCGTTCCCGTCCGCCTCTTCTCCGACATCTGCCCGACGCCGTTCGTCTCGTACGCGACCATCAAGTACGGCTGCACCGGTGGCGTGATGGTGACGGCCTCCCACAACCCGAAGGAGGACAACGGATATAAAGTATACTGGGGCAACGGATCGCAGATTATATCACCGCATGACGATAACATTCTTGAACGCATCAATGAGAATTTGGAGTGAGTGTGCTAACATTGTGACTAAACTTGTATTTTTGTATTTTATATTGTATACTAGCTGTGCCCGCGGCTCCGCGCGCTCTCATATTTGACTTCTCTGCTAACCTCATAGGCCATTTAGCGTGATAGTAAGTATATAGTTGATGGGAAGAATCAAGCTATCTGTTGAATTTTTTTAAATTAAAATCGGTTCAGTGGTTCTCGAGTTATAAGCGGACAGACAGACAGAAAGCAGACGTTCCATTTTATTAAAGGTAAGGACTAGCTTTTGCCCGCGAGTTCGTCCGCGTGGATAACTGAATTTACCGATTTTGGGCCAATTTACACAATGTCTTTATAAATTATATTCTATATGTTATTCTGATGTATAAGCTATAGTACTGTAAAGTCTCATCAAAATCCGTTCAGTAGTTTTTGCGTGAAAGAGGAACAAAGATCCATACATCCACCATCCTCACAAACTTTCGCGTTTATAATATTAACACGATTTTTTTTATGGAAACTTAGTACTGTGTGTGACCGGTACTTAAAAAGAATAGCACCACTGAGTCTCTCCCCGTGCATGTCGTAAAAGGCGACTAAGGGATAACAACGACATGCCGTGCTAAAGGGCGACAGGATTACTACCTGTCACCTTGGCGCGGTTATTCCACCGAGTCATGCAGCAGGTGGGTCTTCGTGCCTTACTTGCTGCTTGATAGTTATCTCGTCCGAATAATTTGCTAAACGTGGTGGTCGATGTTGTGTTGCAATTTTCCAGAGTTCTTGCAGCACAACACCGATTACTCTGCTTGCCCTGATTGTCGGGCGGGATAACTGATTGGTATGTATGTATGTACGGAAACTGACAGTTTGCTACATCACCTACAACATCCGTGATGTCAGCCCGTATCACCGGGTGAAGCTAGGTGCCATGTCAGTGCTCTCCTTCATTTCATGTCGGCTACAACGAAATGGACGGAAAACACGAACTATTTACATAGCCGTTTCGACCGATGTTTCGTTCAGTGCGGTGGTATCAACACGGGCGGAATAAACCCTACCACCTAGTAAGGTAAGAAGGGAAGGGGCATACAGTTTTACGTGGAATCCGAACCGCAGCCAGCCTCCAACGGCCGAGCGGTCACCCATCCAAGTACTACTCAGTGTTGCTTAACCACAGTCGATGGACCACACCACTGGCTGACAAAGTATTGTATTGTATTGTTTATTGATCATTAATAGTCACAATTTGTTCTATCTGGTTTGATTACACCCATGAAGAAGAACCGGCAAGAAACTTCGAAGGGTATATTTTTTTTTATACATATTATTACAAGTTCTTTAGTGACTAGCCACATAATAACATCGCTTGCAGTTTATCGAAAACACAGATTGAGAGCAAGATTAACAATTTTACTGAGAGTTCTGACTACAAACACTTATTAATTAAGTGTATCAAGTGTAAAGAGCCTTTGTCAAACTTTGATACGTAATTTGTATCAACATAATGTTAGTAAACATAACACAATCCTTATCCTTACCTATAATAAAATCCAACGTCTGCTTTCTGTCTGAGTGTCTGTCTGTCCGCTTATAACTCGAGAACCACTGAACCGATTTTAATAAAAAAAAAATCTACGGATAGCTTGATTCTTCCCATCAACTATAGGCTACTTACTATCACGCTAAATGGCTTATGAGGTTAGCAGTGAAGTGAAATGAGAGCGGGCGGAGCCGCGGGCACAGCTTGTGTAGTATAATTGTCAAAAATAAATAATTACCTATATGTGAAAATTAAGATACTTGAACGATCAAGTTGTCAATGGGTTACGGGTTAGTAAAGTTGAGGTACTAATCGTACCTAGTTAAGCGTTATCTAATTATGCATTCAGGTAAACATACCTAGGTATACAGGGTGTCCCAAAACTCAACGTCAAGCGGGAACCAGGGAGTAGGCCATTTTATGCGACCCAGGGAAAAATAAGAAAAAAAATCGTAGTCATTTGTTTTTTATGATATGAGCATTTTTTGAAAAACATTGAAAATTTAAATTCTTAGGTGCTAAGACTACAAATTTGCAAATATATTTTAAATTTTCTTTTATTGGTAGCCTAAATAACTCTGCTATTAATCAGTATCCCAAATAAAACCAGAATGCCTGTAGTTTTACCAAAAAAAATATTCAATTAAATTTTTTTCTAAAAAAATTTATTACTCAGATTTTTTTTTTCTTATTTTTCGCTGGGTAGTCATAAACTGGCCTACTCCCTGGTTCCCGCTTGACGTTGAGTTTTGGGACACGTTGTATATCATTCAAATAACATGCTGCTAATTGACTTGTGCATATTGCTTGTTTTAACATTTAATATTTTTGCCGTTTTTTTTTTCCTTTTCTTCTGTCGGTTTTATGTAGTTAACCCTGTGATCTAGGATAATCGGATAAATATTTGCCTAAACGCTCAAAAATATGGAAGTGGCTTCTTTGAAAAATTGATTTAATTAAATAATTCCCGGGATTCCCGGGATTGTTACTATACTTTAAAACTTAGTAGATCTATTCAAAATAAATGTTGTTAATATGCTTTTATCATACTAGCGTTCACCCCCGACTTCGTTCACGAGAATATTTATGCGACTGCGTCACTAAGTTATATAGTTACTTTTCAGGATTGAAATTCCAAAAATCATTTTGGCCCACCTTTTACCAGGAACCTATATATAATTAGCAGTTTTTATTATTATCTACATCAGTTTTAGTGAAGCACCAACATAATTTGTATATGTATACGTGAATCAAATACTAATGTAAGAAAATAATACATAATATAATAATAATGTTAAAAAGTGACTTAACACACAGCTACAATTAAAATACGCCAATCCAGGAAAAAAAATTTTAATTTTTTTTCCATACTTATCCAACCTCTCAAGTTTAGGTAAATATGTATTTGATTATCCTATCTCTGGTAATCATTCTTTGGATATTAAGAGCATAGTGTACTGTGAATTGTTTTCAGATTTCGAATTTCCTTCATCGTATTGCTGAAGTTTTCACAGACTATCATTTCACAGTATATACTAACAAATCTGTAACAAAAATATAAAAAAAAAATCTATTGTTAAAGTGATTATTTATTTATTTATTTAATACCTATAAGCATCAAACTTGGTGTGATAATAGCGCAAAATCTAAAGTCAAATAAGAAATAATAAAAACTGGTCAATCGCATGGTGGTTCAGAAACCTCAGTGCGCGAGTCCGGCACGCACTTGGCATTTTTTTTTAAAAGCACCTATTACATTGCAGCATTGCCGACGAGCACTGGGACACCACGGACGTCCGGTCGCACCCGCTCGTGTCCGACCCACTGGAAGACATAATGTCTTCATATTGCGACTACGTCCGCTCGAGTCTCAGCGAGCGCGTCCTGCGTCAGAACAGCGCCGAGAAGATCCCGGTGGTGTACAGCGCAATGCACGGCGTCGGCTATCAGGCCGTGTCGAGGGCCTTCCGCGCCGCCGGCCTGGAGGTGAGGACGGTGTTGCGTACATAATTTTTTGACGTGAATATGTCTTTAAATTTTCTTCCATAGTGGGAGCCAATCCAGAAAACTGATGATAACAAAAACGGGGGATACAGTTTGGTGTTGCAGCTTCATATCTATCATCTACATCCAAAATTTAATTACACCACTCGATAGCTAAAGGATCAAAGAATTCGTTACATTGAGTGATGACTGTGACGCATCGCAGGCAGTGGAGGGGGAAGTGCCGCCATTTTGAGGTAATTTCGCAGGAAAATATTACCCGTTACATACACGTATCACAGCCACACCCTGATTTTGTTTTTATAGTAAGCGCGTCATGTAGCGGCGAGCCACCCATAAGGTGTCTAGCGACGCCCATGGACATTCGGTGGCATGCGGGGGCTGCGAATGCCATGCCGCCCTGACAGGTGCCCATTCACGCCTCTCTCGAAAGACCCAAGACTATACTTGGGTTTTTTTTTTAAATTTTTTTATGGAAACTGACAAGGTTGGCTACATCACCTACAACATCCGTGATGTGAGCCCATAGCACCGGGTGAATTAGGTTCCGTGTCAGTGCTTCCCTTCATTTCAGGTCGGCTACGCTGAACCGGACGGAAAACACGAACTATTTACATAGCCGTTTCGACCGACGTTTCGCTCAGTGCGGTGGTACCAACCGGGCCGGGATAAACCCTACCACTTAGTATGGTAAGAAGGGAAGGGACCTACAGTTTTACGTGCAATCCGAACCACGGTCAGCCTCCAACGGTGGAGCGGTCACCCATCCAAGTGCTGACCGCGCTCAGTGCTTGCTTAACAACAGTCGACCGACCGCACCACCGAGCTACCGAGGCTGACACTCGATGCTGACGTGGTTGGCTACAGCACCTACTAAACTCGTGATGTCAACACATCGCACTTTGGTGAACTAGGTGCCATTGCAGAGTTTCTCTCTTGTCGTGCCGACTACACTAAAACTGGACGGAAAACACTAACTATTTTTATAACCGCTTCTATCGGACCGGTTTAACCATACCAACTATTAAGGTAAGAGAGGGGAGGGATTAATCAATTCTTAAACATCTAAAGGTTGACTGTAAGAAATCTCTGTAATGGATAAGTCCGCCTTTGCACCTTATTTGTAAATTTACTAATGTACTATTAGTTACCGTGTGGGGCCGGTACTTTAAAAGAATAGCCCCACTGCATCTCTCCCCGTGTATTTCGTAAAAGGCGACTAAGGGATATGACTCCCTTCTTATATCACTAGGTGGTAGGGTTTAAAGCCCGGGTTGGTACCACCGCACTGAATGAAAGGTCGGTCGAAACGGCTATGTAAATAGTTTGTGTTTTCTGTCCAGTTCAGTCTAGCCAAGTTCACCCGGTGTTATGGGCTGACATCACGGATGTTGTAGGTGATGTAGCCAACCGTGTCAGTTTCCATAAAAAAAAAAAAAGTTACTGGTCAATATTATTGGAGCAATAAAGCATTTTCTATCTATCTATCTAACAACACCCGCAGGAGCCGACGTGCGTTCTAGAGCAACGCGACGCCGACCCCGACTTCCCCACGGTGCACTTCCCCAACCCGGAGGAGCCCGAGTGCCTGCAGCTCGGCCGGCGGCTCACCGAGCGGCTCGAGGCGCGCCTGCTGCTGGTCAACGACCCCGACGCCGACCGGCTAGCCGTCGCCGAGTACCGTCCCGGGTAGGTGCGTCCTCCAATCGGAACGTTGCCTGCAGCTCGGCCGGCGTCTCACCGAGAGGCTCGAGGCTCGCCTGCTGCTGGTCAACGACCCCGACGCCGACCGGCTAGCCGTCGCCGAGTACCGTCCCGGGTAGGTGCGTCCTCCAATCGGAACGTTGCCTGCAGCTCGGCCGGCGTCTCACCGAGAGGCTCGAGGCTCGCCTGCTGCTGGTCAACGACCCCGACGCCGACCGGCTCGCCGTCGCCGAGTACCGTCCCGGGTAGGTGCGTCCTCCAATCGGAACGTTGCCTGCAGCTCGGCCGGCGTCTCACCGAGAGGCTCGAGGCTCGCCTGCTGCTGGTCAACGACCCCGACGCCGACCGGCTCGCCGTCGCCGAGTACCGTCCCGGGTAGGTGCGTCCTCCAATCGGAACGTTTGAAATTCCTCGCAGCCGACCGCAGGGGATGCTCGGCGGAGGTGAATTTTAGCGAGCAAGTCTGGAACGTGTGGTGATCGTGATGGGATGATCTAGGATACTATGATATAAAGTGTGAGAGTTAGGGCCCCTGAGTCCTGTTGTCACTACTGCGGCCTAGGAAGATCTACATACATTAAAACGTCATGAACCCTGAGAGTGTATTTACATTTTTTAACTCGTCTCGATAGCCCTACCATTTTAACTAATCATGAATTTTAACCAATATGAAGTATTTCATAAACACGCCATAGATGGCGAGAGTGACGCTAACCATGACATGGCGATACGGAACCCTCGGTGCGCGAGTTCGACTCGCACTTGACCAGTTTTTTTTTTTTATATGATTACGAAAAAGCACACCAGAAAATTTATAGATTGTACCGCGTTCAACTCAAGGGTCAGAATATGAATGAAAATATTATTATTAAATAATAGTTGTTTTTCGAAGTCGGTGCAATGTTTTTTTAGGGGTACGGATTAGCGCGGCTCTACTGTATATTTTCTCTTGCAGCTCTCACGAATGGAAAGTGTTCTCGGGCAACGAGATGGGAGCGCTGCTGGGCTGGTGGCTACTCAAGGAGCTCAAGGCGTCCGGCCGGAGCGGCGTCCGGCCGGAGGATATTTATTTTATCGTCAGCGTCGTGAGCTCCAAAATGCTGCGCTCGATCGCGCGCGCCGAAGGCTGCCAGTTTGTCGAGACTCTCACCGGCTTCAAATGGATGGGTGAGTATTTTTAACCCCCAACTCAAAAAGAGGGGTGTTATAAGTATTGTATTGTATTGTTGTATTGTATATTGATCATTCATATGGCAGTTAGACGACAGTACAGTGTGGGGTCGGTACTTAATAAGAATAGTCCCACTGCATCTCTCCCCGTGCATGTCGTAAAAGGCGACTAAGGGATAAGCGGTCTGCAGACACCCCGGTCGACTTGTGGCTTTCATGGAAGACATAGGCTGGCTGGGGTAGCTGGAGACTGTGGGGTTTTGCACGAAGGTCCCCAACCAAGCGGGATTAGTTTGCAGGCCTAGAGCCAACCCCAAACCAAAACAACAACAACATGGCAGTTAGACTGCGCTCGAACTTGTCATGATTTGTTCTATGCTCTTCGGTTGAAGAACCGACAAGAAACTTCGCAGGGTATATTTTTTTTATACATATTTTTACAAGTATTTAGTACCTAACTAGCCACATAATAACACCGCCCATAGTCTATCGAAAACACTGCTTGAGAGCAAGATTAACAATTTTGCGGAGAGTTCTGACTACTAAGTTTAACGTGTGAAAGGGTTTTGGTCGAATATAAACCAAATATTTTTTATCCCTGCTCAGGGGGTCCAGGTGGAATAGAAAGTATCTGTGGACCCCCCAGGGGGTCTCGGCAGAGGTCCAAGTGCAAACTTCCTGTGTGACACGTGTGTATGTCTGTGGCATCGTACCTTCCAAACGGATGGACCGATTTGGATGCAATTTTTTTTATTAGTAAGCTGGTTTAATCGGGAAGGTTGCAAAATTGATTATCTTAAAAAGTGCATTAAGATTTGCATGCGGTTTTTTTTTTTCAAAAGCTTGAAATAAAAGTAAATTACAAATTAAAAAACCTCTGACGACCTTTTTTATGGCAACTGACACAGTTGGCTACATCACCTATTACATCTGTGATGTCGGCCCATAAAACCTTGTTGATCTACGTGCCGTGTCAGTGCTCTCCTTCGGTCGTGCCGGCTACACTGAGCTGGACGGAAAACACGAACTATTTAGTAGTAATAATAGCCCCGACCTTTCATTCAGTGCAGTGTTATCAACCCGGGCGGTTTAAACCCTACCACCTAGTAAGGTAAGAAGGGAAGGGACCTATACAGTTTTACGTGGATTCCGAACCAAGGTCAGCCTCCCTACGGTCGAGCGGTCACCCACTCATCCACTGACCGCGCCCAGGTGTGCTTATGATCCGACCGACAGTCGTAATTTTACTCATTGTACCGGGCCGGTACGTAAAAAGAATAGCCACACTGCATCTCTACCCGTGCATGTCGTAAAAGGCGACTAAGGGATAAGGGCATGATGCCGTGCTAAAGGGCGACAGGCTCGCCACCTCTCACCTTGGCACGGTACTTCCACCGAGTCATGCAGCAGGTGGGTCTTCCTTCGTGCCTTACATGCTGCTTGATAGATATATTGTCCGAATACTTTGCGAAACGTGGCGGTCGGTGTTGTGCTGCAATTTACCAGAGTTCTTGCAGCACAACACCGATTATTCTGCTTATCCCGATTGTCGGGATTCAGCGTGTGTGATTTTTTTTTTATGGAAACTGACACGGTTAGCTACATCACCTACAACGTCCGTGACGTCAGCCCATAACACCGGGTGAACTAGGTGCCATGTCAGTGCTTTCCCCTTTGATCGTGCCGGCTACACTGAACTGGTCGGAAAACGCAAACTATTTACATAGCCGTTTCGACCGACGTTTCATTCAGGGCGGTGGTACCAACCCGGGCGGTTTAAAACCCTACCACCTAGTAATATAAGAAGGGAGTCGTATACCTTAGTCGCCTTTTACGACATACACGGGGAGAGATGCAGCGGGACTATTCTTTTGAAGTACCGGCCCCACACAGTACAAGCCCCTGTACCGGCGTTACTCACTCGCCGATGTGAGTATGAGAAACGATCTCACTCAACCAATCAGAAGGCGTTCGCGGACGCATCCGGCCCGGCTATCGGTTCAAATATGCGAGTATTTGTGTGAGTTAGCGAGTGAGTTAACGCCGGTAGACCCCAAGGTTAGGTTAGGTCAGGCTTACGACAGTAAACAACCGACCGACAGTTTTAATTTTACTCATATTGTAACGCGCAGGTAACAAAACACACCTGCTGCTGAAGGAGGGCAAGCTGCCGGTGTTTGCGTTCGAGGAGGCCATCGGATACATGTGCAGCGCGCGCGTTCCCGACAAGGACGGCGTCTCCGCAGCCGTTCAGGTCCGCTCATCTTCACCTTCATGTTGTTTGTAATCATCGAACCCATATCGTCCCTCCCATGCTAACACAACGAATATGCAATTTTGGCGAAAATGACCTTTTGATGTAATTTCATAAATTTTTATCAAATCTTTGCAATGCCAAAGTCACGAATCTCTAAATTTATCGGTAATCAGAGATATTTTGTTGTGAAATAATAACGAATGTGATTTTTTTTCGATTTTACTGTGCCAAACACTAATGTTTATTATTCGTGAAATAATTGTACGATAATTTACGAGTTCTTGAATTTTAGCCGTGCCATAGTCGCGAATTTGTAACATTGGTTATTTTAGCACAAAACTTTGACAACTATTATCTCAGAATGACCTTTTTGCACATTCGTCGTTTTAGCATGGGAGGGACGATATGGACCTACGGTATACAGCTGTGGGTGACCGCCAGCAATAGCAATGCGGAGATTCTACAAAGCTTCCAGAACAAACTGGACCAAGTTATATGCCGTCTGGTTTAAAACTGTCAGCGAAAATGTAATTCTAAAGTAATTCTCAATTGGATTAATCAATTTTGCTTAATCCGACAGGTGGCGTCCCTAGCAACGGAACTGTACAAGCAAGGTTCGACCCTATGCGAGCAGCTGCAGAGTCTATATTCCAAGTACGGCTACCACGTGACGCACAACTCGTACTACATCTGCCACGAGCCCGGCACCATCAAGAGCATATTCGAGAGAATTCGCAACTACGAGGATACAGGGACGGTATGAAACTATGAAACTAACCGACGTCGGTCCCAGACGCGGGTTCAAATGTTAGAGTTCACTCTGTAAGAAAGGAAGATTTGCTAATCGCTGGTCGCGTGCCCGATGGAAACTCTTTTTTCTTCTTTCTTTTTTTATTGTAACTGACACGGACGGCTTCAATAAAAAAAACCGGCCAAGTGCGAGTCAAACTCGCGCACCGAGGGTTCCGTATCGCCATGTCATGGTTAGCGCCACTCACGCCATCTACGGCGTACCTGCCAACAGAGTTGTTTGACAGGGTTTTTGTTATGTTTATGACATTAATGTGAGCATTTGATATTTTATGCTGCATTTTAAATACTATAAAATTTGGATTTTACATACATGTATGTATGCTGTATCCCGTCAATCGGGGTAAGCAGAGTAATCGGTGTTGTGCTGCAAGTACTCTTTTAAATTGCAGCACAACACCGTCCACCACGTTTGGCAATGTATTAGGGCAAGATAACTATCGAGCAGCAAGTAAGGCACGAAGACCCAAACCTGCTGCATAACTCTGGGTGGAGCCGCGGCAAGGTGAGAGGTGGCTATCCTTTCGCCCTTTTCAACGGCACCTTGTCCTTATCCATTAGTCGCCTTTTACGGCATGCACGGGGAGAGATGCAGTGGGGCTATTCTTTTTGTAAATGTGAAGGAGATGTAGAAAAGAGAGCGAAAGCCGGCAACCAAGTGAATGGGGCGTTGCACGCTATTATGAGCAGCCAAATCATGTCAACTAGGGCACGTTTGGCTGTCCATGGTGGAGTGCTGGCCCCTACACTTATGTACGGGAGTGAAAGTTGGGCATGGCAGACGAAGCATGAAAGCAGGATTAATGCTGTGGAAATGCGCGCGTTGAGGAGTATGTGTGGAGTTACAATGAAAGATAGGTTGAGAAATAGTGTAGTGCGAGAGCGCTGTGGGCTGAAAGAAGATATAGTGACAAGGATTGAGAAAGGAATGCCTCGGTGGTTCGGTCATTTTGGAAGAATGAATGACTAACGAAAGAAATTTATGAGGCAAATGTGAGTGGAAGAGTCGGGAAGGGTCGCCCTAGACACAAGTACCTGGACCAGATCGGGCATGTGCTCAAAAAGGGTCAAGTGCGTAGTACCCGTAACGGACGAGCATGCATGGAGAACATTATGGGAGTGGAAGAGGCGGCAGAGTTGTGTCAGGATCGTGGCACGTGGAGATCCGTTGTCTCTACCCCACCGGGAAACAGGCGTGACGCTATGTATGTATGTAATTTTTTTTTTTGGGGACACTTGCACCCACCGTGATACAGCCGGTTAGGCCAGTTTGGGAGATGGTGTTTGCACACAACACAGAACAATTATTGCAAAGTCTGTTATGTATGAAATAGGGACAATCTGTTGTTGTGTAAAAGTGTGAAAATAATAAATGAAATTTTGAAAAAATAAATGAAATTTTGACTTGTATAATTGTTTAGTTGTATTGTTAACTATAAATTAACATTAACTATATAATGTTTCAGTACCCAAAGCGAGTAGGCGGGTGCGACATAGTGGAGGTGCAGGACCTGGTGACCGGTGTCAAGATTCCCGGCGACGAGGATGCACCGCCAGAGGGCGCTAACGCTCCGCTCGGTAAGATCACAACATCTAGGAGGGGTTATATTGTCATTTGCGCCCAGCGTACAACGCTCAAATCCACACCTTCATGCAACACTTTACATTATGGCCAATGGCCATTATGACTAAGGGATATGGGTCCCTTCTTATATTACTAGGTGGTAGGGTTTAACCCGCCCGGGTTGGTACCACCGCACTGAATGGAAGGTCGGTCGAAACGGCTATGTAAATAGTTTGTGTTTTCCGTCCAGTTCAGTGTAGCCGGCACGACCGAAGGGAAGCACTGACGTGGCTCCAAGTTCACCCGGTGTTATGGGCTGACATCACGGATGTTGTAGGTGATGTAGCCAATCGTGTCAGTTTCCAAATAAAGAAAAAAAAATAAAAAAAATGGCTTCTTGCACATTAGACGGTAACGGCACAGCAAGAGTGAGTAAACATTTTTATTCTATTTTTTTCTTCTCTGGCAACCCTGATCAGTACTTGGATAGGTGACCACTCGACCGTTGTTGGAGGCTGACCGTGGTTCGAATTCCACGGAAAACTGTAGGTCCCTTCCCTTCTTACCTTACTGGGTGGTAGGGTTTATCCCGGCCGGGTTGCTACCACCGCACTGAATGAAACGTCGGTCTAAACGTCTATGCAAATAGTTCGTGTGTTCCGGTCCTGTTCAGTGTAGCCAACACGAAACGAAGAGAAGCGCTGACTGACATGGCACCTAGTTCACCCGGTGTTATGCGCTGACATCACAGATGTGACATCATAGGTGTAGGTGATGTAGCCAGCCGTGTCAGTTTCCATAAAAGAAAAAAACAAAACAAAAACATGTCAACTAAATTAGACGACATCCTTTTTGTCCGCCTCATAGCCGGCATGGCGCCTCTCTGAGCGTGGTTTCGCTAGGAGTGGTGTTATTGGCTGTGTCTGATCTTCCGTTGAAGTATTGGGCACAGAAACCCACGACGGCTGTCTATAAAAAAAAACTATTCTTTATTCTTTATTCATCATTCGTATGGTAGTACACTACGCTTGAATTTGTCCTGTTTAGTTTATACAATCCGGTTCGATTACACCCACAAAGAAGAGCCGGCAAGAAACTTCGCTGGGTTCTTTTTTTAACGTCTTCAATTACAATACATTGTGACTATCTACACAATGGACACCGCTTACACTGTTAAGATATAGTTTGAGAGCTAGAATACCTACTATAATTTAAGCTTGATAATTCTGACCACATAAAATCAAAAGTTAAGTAAAAGTATAGATAAAATCAGGTGTATAGAGCCTTTGTCAGAAATTGTTGATACATATCGTATAAGTCGAACAAAAAGGTTGTCGTTTAATTTATTGCGCATTACAACGAGTAGGTAACTTGTCGGCAGACGTGGCAGGCACGGGGCTGGACCTCGAGTACTCTGGCGGCGAGATGGTGATGTTCTCCTGCAGCAACACGCTGCGGGTCACTGTGCGCACGAGCGGCACCGAGCCCAAGCTCAAGTACTACACCGAGCTGGTCACCTACCCCACACACGTTGAGTTAGTATCTTGTATGTATATAGGGTGTTTCAGGATAGGCTTGAGAAACTTCAGGAATAGAAAGTACTCATTATTAGAAGAAAAAAATCCTTATCACTCAAATCGAAATTCTGTATTTTTTGTTTCATACAAAACATTTAAAATTGTAATAAAAACTCGTTGGACAGTGAGATTTGTGAACAGTGATGTCTAGATCTAGGCAGTGCATCAGTGCAATGACCTAGTCCAGTCCCCTTTTTCTTTTGATGTCATTCATTTGGAATTTACATACATGCAGTACAATTCTATTAGATAATGATATAAGTTAGTTATTTTATTTTTATATAATAAAGGTGGACGTTAACCGTCCACCAAAGCTCGATGAAACGATTTTCACCAAAAAGTATTATAAAATGACCGAATCTGGGAAAAAGTTTCAGAGCTCTTCGTCTTCAAATATGGACCCCTTTCAAACCTTGAAGTTACGAAACCCTATCCTGAAACACCCTGTATACAGTACACGAAGCTCGCGAAGTCACTACTTTCTGCGTATCAATCGATCGCACCACACGCCGTATCCCGACAATCAGGGTGAGCAGAGTAATCGGTGTTGTGCTGCAACTACTCTAGTAAATTACAGCACAACACCGATGCACCACGTTTAGCAAAGTATACGGACAAGATCACTATCAGGCAGCAATGCACGAAGGCCCACCTGCTGCGTGACTCGGTGGAAAGACCGCGCCTAGGTGACTAGCCTGTCGCCCTTATGCACGGCATCTTTTTCTTATTCCTTAGTCGCCTTTTACGACATGCACGGGGAGAGATGCAGTGGGGCTATTCTTATTAAGTACCGGCCCCACACCGTACAGTACTCTCCTGAGTGCGCTTAATGTTCACAATCACACGTCGATTGCCCCACCGAGCTGCCGGCGGCGCTGACAAAAAGCAGGACAAGCCTTGAATTCAATTTTTTTTTTTTTTATGGAAACTGACACGGTTGACTACATCACCTACAACATCCGTGATGTCAGCCCATAACACCGGGTGCACCCTGTGCAGAGGCTGCATGGCGGAGGACGAATCAGCCACCCACGTGCTCCTGGAGTGCCCGGTGGTGGCAGAAGTACGACTGCAGTTTCTTGGGAACGTGGGAACTGCCCATGGAGTGTGGAAGCGCCCAAGAAGAGTGCTCCACTTCATGAAAGAGCTCGGGTGGCTGGAGTAACACCACCCGAGCGCCAACGTACAACGGACCGTCATGAGGTCTCAGTGCGGAGAATGGCCCACCCGTCTTCCCAAGAGGCTGGGCAGCAAACAACAACAACAACAACAACACCGGGTGAACTAGGTGCCATGTCAGTGCTTCCCTTCGGTCGTGCCGGCTACACTGAACTGGACGGAAAGCACAAACTATTTACATAGCCGTTTCGACCGACGCACAGTGCAGTGAATGTATGGAGGAATGGGACAAAAATCGAAACTCCGGCTGTATTTAAATAAAAATTTTATTTTATTCATATTTCAATATATAACATTATTTTTTATATATAATAGCTATATATATAGAATATAGATCATATATATATATAATTAAACTTATAATTAATATTAAATTACAACTTTAAAACTAATTAGAATCTGAATAATCGTCTTAAATCTAAGTTCTGTAGGTATATATAGATCTACATTGCGAGACTGGAGCCATTTTTTTCAAATAATCATTAACATCGTCGTCTATTCTCACATATTTGTGTGTAGACACCTTCCTCTGCGAGGATATAACCTACTTACATTTTTTATAATTTTTCATCGTTCAAATATACTCAAACGAGAACATATTTCGTTGAATACAACTTGTTTGCGGTCATTTTTGCTGCTGTTTATGCCGCAAGCTCCAATTGTTGTATGACGATCCCCTCTCTGAAAAAAAAATCATAATATTACCTATTGGCAGATATTGGCAGACAAACTTTACTAAATCTGAAAGTACATTAATATAGCTACAAGAAAAAGTAAAAACCTCAAGACACTTTGCGCACTTTTTTTTAAAGCTTCGTCAAAGTTTGGAATTGCATTAATTATAGATAATTTTCAAGGGTATGTTTGAGACCTAATAGAAAAATAAATCTTAAACAAAAAGACAACATTTATATAACGTATTAAACTACGTACCTTGGGCTACAGAATCCATTTTCAATCACTTCAAAATACTTGCTAATACTTTTGTTAGGACACTCGATGCAACGGACAACATATAACTGAGATGAGGAATTAACTACTCGCCGCGACATTGTTCCTGTTGGAAGGGAGATCATTAGCCAATGAGCGCAGTTCACGTTTGATTAATTTTAATCTTAGAAGTAATGTCTTATCTACTTTACATCGGCAGGATAAAAGTCGACTGAATTAATACTTCATTTTTTTATTTTTGGTAAAGGCTCACTGCATTGTGCGACGTTTCATACAGTGCGGTGGTACCAACCCGGGCGGGTTGAACCCAACACCTAGTAAGGTAAGAAGGGAAGGGACCTACGGTTTTACCTGGAATCCATACCACGGTCAGCCTCCAACGGTCGAGCGGTCACCCATCCAAATACTGACCGGCCCAGCGTTGCTTAACAATCAATAGTGACAGTCGACTGTCTGCAGCACTGAGCTATCGAGGCTGACAAAATCTTAGGCCCACTTGCACGAACACGAATTTAACGATATAAACCAGTTTAACTCGTTAAGCTAGTACCCGTTGACTGTGGGAACCGCGTTTAAATCCATAACTCGCTACTTAACTCTAAATTCGTGTTGGCGCAATTGGGCCTTAGACTTAAATCTTAGCAATAAATGTTGGTTTTATATGTGCTGCAGGGAGCAAGAGCAGGTGAAGAAGAAGCTCATCAAAATGGTTGAAGAGCTGATGGAGGATCTGATCCAACCGCAGAAGAACGGCCTCGTGGGCTAACCCCACCGCCGCCACCGCAGCACCGCATCTAGGCAATACCACCCACTGAACATCCAAAGATCTGAGCCGTCTGACTAGTTATAATGTAAATTGAGTACAAAGTGTGCTTGCTTTAATTATTTATCTGCATTAAATGTAGCTTGAAATTAAAGAACTTTTCATTTGTGCCACAATATTAAAAATCTAGTAAACGGGAGCTACGACATCTTAGTTAAGAAGAAGTTGTACCGTGTGGGGTCGGTACTTAGAAATAATAGCCCCACTGCATCTCTCCCCGTCGCATGTCGTAAAAGTCGACTAAGGGATAAGAAAATTCGTCAGCCTCGGTAGCTCAGTGGCGCGGTTGGTTAGTGAACTGTTATTAAGCAACGCTGAGCGCGGTCAGTGTTTGGATGGGTGACCGCTCGACCGTTGGAGGCTGACCGTTGTTCGGATTCCACGTTAAACTGTAGGACCCTTCCCTTCTTACCTTACTAGGTGGTAGGGTTTATCCCGGCCGGGTTGGTACCACCGCACTGAACGAAACGTCGGGCGAAACGGCTATGTAAATAGTTCGTGTTTTCCGTCCAGTTTAGTGTAGCCGACATGAAATGAAGGGAAGCACTGACATGGCACCTAGTTCACCCTGTGTTATGGGCTGACATCACGGATGTTGTAGGTGATGTAGCCAACCGTGTCAGGTTCCATAAAAAAAAAAAAAAAAGAGAGACTCAAAGCGCTAAAGCTGCCCTCCCTGGAAGCTCGACGCCAGAGAGGGGATCTAATAGAGGTGTACAAAATTCTGACGTAAATACGATTGCCCTGAGCTGATCCAAATGTTCACATTGAACCAAAACGTTCATCTTCGAGGCCACAGCATGAAACTAAGTCGGACAATCTTTAACAGCAATACTCGCAAACATTTTATAACAAACAGAGTGGTGGACGACTGGAACCAACTTCCAGAGGAAGTAATAAGCGCACTTACTACCAACCAATTCAAAAAATAGACTAGATAAATATCTAACAAATAAAATATAATCTCAAAAAGAGAGCTCAAGAAAGAAAAAAAAAAAATTTTACAAAAAAAATCTAAGATAATGACGAAAAACAACAAATTTTAACTGGATTTAGACGTATCAGCCTAGGCTGCCTGTCTAAAATAAATAAATAAATAAAATAAATCTTTTTATTTATTTGTACATTATATTCTATATTATTTAGTAATTTATATGTATTGACACATGTTTTTCTTTTTTTTTTTTTAATGACACGTTTGGCTACATCATCTACAACATGGTGGTGAACTTGGTGCCACGTCAGTGCTTCCCTTCGGTCGTGCCGACTACACTGAACTGGACGGAAACTGGACCGACCTTTCATTCAGTGCGGTGGTACCAACCCGGACGGGTTAAACCTTACCACCTAGTAATATAAGAAGGGAGTCATATCCCTTAGTCGCCTTTTACGACATACACGTTTGTTGTCCGTGGTCCTACCGCGCAGTCCTACTGATGGGCAATATTTTTTGCCTGTGGTACTACCAGTAGGACTGTAGGAAGAAAATAATAATAATTATTATTATTTTTTTTTTTATGGAAACTGACACGGTTGGCTACATCACCTACAACATCCGCGATGTGAACCCATAACACCGGATGAACTTGGTGCCACGTCAGTGCTTCCCTTCGGTCGTGCCGGCTACACTGAACTGGACGGAAAACACAAACTATTTACATAGCCGTTTCGACCGACCTTTCATTCAGTGCGGTGGTACCAATCCGGGCGGGTTAAACCCTACCGCCTAGTAATATAAGAAGGGAGTCATATCCCTTAGTCGCCTTTTACGACATACACGGGGAGCGATGCAGTGGGGCTATTCTGTATAAATAATTCAGTGTGGTGGCAATTCACCGCACTGAATAATTATATTGTATGGGCATTGTACCTACTGATCGGGTAGTACAGTCACCGTCAATGAACAGTTCAGGAACGGTATTCGACTAGTAATATTAGTATTTTTTGTTTGTTTTGTTTTGTTTGTTTGTTTTCTTTTTGGAAACTGACACGGTTGACTACATCACCTACAACATCCGTGATGTCAGCCCATAACACCGGGTGAACTAGGTGCCATGTCAGTGCTTCCCTTCATTTCATGTAGGCTACACTGAACTGGATGGAAAACACGAACTATTTACATTATCAATATTTTCTTCAATTCAATTCCTAGTCCAAGAGCTACACTTAAATAAGCTAATGTTAACATGACATGACAATTTATTCATCATGAAATACGGGTAATAGACCTCTTTTATTTAAAATCATTATCTTACATGACGGAAGTTTACACATATAAATTCTTTAATTAGGTATAGTAGAACCAGGTTAAAAATAAATCTTATTACTCCTAGTCGAACTACTGGCGATGCTACTTGTCCGTAGTCCTACTGGTAGAACCAAGGGTAATGTTTTTTGTTCGTGGTACTACATTGCCCTTGGTACTACCAGTAGGACCACGGGCAACAAACGGACACACACGGGGAGAGATGCAGTGGGGCTATTACCGTACTGGCCCCACACGGTTAAAATGGCTTGTATTTAACTAGCTTGTACTTATATGTATTGTTAATAAGTATTCTTATTATTATTTTATCTTCAATTCTCACGCTCAACTCTTTTGCTACTACCTACTACATACTTACATTCCACTATATAATATTATTACCGAATCTCAAACATCCAAAGGTTGACTGTAAGAAATTTCTGTAAGGGATAAGTCCGACTTTGCACCTTATGTAAATTTTCTAATGTACTTGTTACTGTTTAATGTTTACTGGAGCAATAAATCATTTTCTATATCTATCTAAATCTATTAACACACAGGGTCGTTTATGAATAAAATCACAAATTGTACGCAGAATACGTCGAACTCTTCGAGAGCTTCCAAAACGTCACTGGAGGCATCCTACAGAATATGGATAGGTAGAGAGAGGGAGGCACAGTGTCAAATATGACCATAAAATCGGACACGTCCTTTTTATTCCAGAAATTTATAGATTTAGTTATTTAAAATGCTAGAGTAAAACTCCCCCGCCTCTGCGACTTTTAGTTTAGGAGAAATACATTTTTGAAAATTACACTATTTTAGTTTCGAAAAAACGAAAAAAAAATCTACAATTAAAACTAAGCTACTTATTTAAATTTCACTCAGCCTTATCAAAGACCCTTTCGAATATCCACATTTTAAAAGTTATTCGAGGCTGTGAAAGTTTACATTAATCGAATTATATATTTTTTTAATTTTTTTAATTTTATTTTTTTTCTCCTAGATCCCGTAGTAGTAGGCGGAGATATTTATACCGAAAATAGTTCACTATTTCCTCTGTCCGTTAAAAAAAAACCGACGCCTAATTCCATGGGTTTAAGAAGTTATGCTCATTTTAGTGCAATTATCAAGTTTCGGGCAATAGGGTTGGCACTTTACAAAATTTTTTATTTTTCCGCAAAATGATGATATGGTCCCAGCAGTGGATGTATATGGACTGGTCAGTTAGTCAGTCAGTGTGTATGTGTTCACTGCTGGACATACGCCTCCCCAATTTTAAACATAGTAGCCGACATGAAATGAAGGGAAACACTGACATGGCATGCATACCTAGTTCTCCCGGTGTTATGGGCTGACATCACGGATGCTGTAGTGTAGGTGATTTAGCGAGCCGTGTCAGTTTCCATAAAAAAAAAACAAAAAAAAAAAAACAAAAACAAAAACCAAAACAAGCTAATTATTATTAAAAGAAATCACGAAACAATACAATAAAATTAATCAAATGTCAAAAATAAATAAATAAAAAATGGGAAAATTTTTATTCATTCTAGTAACAACCCTAGCCAATAGCGAATAACTCCTGTAACTTCTTAATCCCATGGAATTAGGCGTCAATTTTTTTTTAACGGACAGACGAAACAGTGAACTATTTTCGGTATAAATATCTCCGCCTACTACTATGGGATCTAGGAGAAAAAAAATAAAATAAAAAAAATAAAAAATAAATATAATTCGATTTCTGTAAACTTTCACAGCCTCGAATAACTTTTGAAATGTGGATATTCGAAAGGGTCTTTGATAAGGCTGAGTGAAATTTAAATAAGTAGCTTAGTTTTAATAGAATTATTTTTCGTTTTTCCGAAACTAAAAAAGTGTAATTTTCAAAAAATTCTTTCTCCTAAACTAAAAGTCGCAGAGGCGGGGGAGTTTTACTCTAGCATTTTAAATAACTAAATCTATTAATTTCTGGAATAAAAAGAACGTGTCCGATTTTAGGGTCATATTTGACACTGTGGGAGGTCGAGAGCGGGACTGGTGGTTCTCCGCGTCCTAGTCATCGCAGACTAGCCTAAGAGGGCTTGATGCGAGCCGAAAAGTAACGCATGCTGGAGAACTACACAGAGCGGCCGCTCGCTAGTCCCGTCCGCGATTGACACCCTCCTCTACTGCCATGTACCTCAGTTCGCCGCGTAGGCCACGCGGCCTACGCAGCGTGGCCGGTGCCGGATATAATGTATTTTAACTCACTCGCTAAAGCCGGCCACACACGCTAGGTTATAAGTTATATATAACCGATGGTTATGCTTGCACGGTTCAACCGTGCAAGCATAACCGAACGTGTGTGGGACAAAATTTCTTGCCTGTGCAAGCAAAGTTGGAAATATAGAAATTGATATTTTTGCCGCTCGGTTATGCTTGCGTGGTTCGCTTACGCAAGCATAACCGAACGTGTGTGGCAGGCGTCAGTCTTCAGGCTTCAGTCATCCTTTACAAAATTATTAAAACTTTATAAATTGCAGCGCAAGTTGCAGGTATAATTTTGTTCAGAGTTTGAGGCGATATAAGAGCCGAATATTTTAAGCATTCATAGGGCCGTCGTGTGGCAAGGAATCTCAATGTCAAAGTTAAATGGCTGTATTTTCTCCTCTTCTGTAACCATTTTTTACACCACTCTGTACGGCTTTGTCGCATATCTTTCTTTTTAAAAATCACAAGTAATAGACCTATTAGCGCTATTGCGTCGTCGTCCACTGCCGCCGGCGCCATGATGGTTTGGACTGAGTGTTTGTGCAGGTTTGTTGTTACGTGTGTGTGCCCTATGGAACTCGGTCGTGCCTGTAGGTTTTGCTTGCACATGCATAACCGACAGGCATGACCTAGTGTGTGTGGCCGGCTTAACTCCCACAAATACTCGCATATTTCAACCAAAATAAGGTAAAAGTAAATTACGGTTCACTATTATGTAGGTATATTTTACGGCCACTTGGTATTGGTCAGGCAAGGCAGCAGGCAGGGCAGGCAGGAGCAGGACTAGTCGACCTGATCCTCCCTTGACTGGCTCGTATGACTCGGACGCAGTGTTGCCATCTTAGGAGATTTTCTCCTAGATTCAGGAGAATTTCAGTGGTGTTAGAAGAAGTTTTTGCCTGTCAGGAGAGTAGGAGAAAGAAAATCGCTACAGGAGGAGATTTAGGAGTGAGAAACTTGGGATTGTAATAAAATCATATATTTACTTGTAACAAACAAATATGTCAACCAACCAACTTCTCAGTCACACAATATACGATAGGATTTGTGTTTGCGTGAATCGATCGACCAACCAGCGGACTACCGGGCGGCCCAAACCGATCGAACACTTTTATACCAATCAATGTTTGGTGTGGTTAAAAATTAAAAAGATCAAACAGGCGAATTAGGTACGTGGTAATCGTACCTAATTCGGGATTAAAGACGGGATTCCAAATCGTTATTGGCGGAGAAGTGATCGAACAGGTTGAAGGAAGAGTATGTACCTAAGTATATCTCGGTCAAATTCTGATTGGTAGACAAAGTCTCGTTATGGAGGTTGAGGGACGAATTCAACTGGGTTGGGCTGCCTCAGAAATTTAAAATTCGCCCTGAGGTCTGACCCGTGTATATTATAAACAGTGCGTCCATACCGCTGAATGCGGAGAGACCGTAGGAAAATTTAGGGCGTATGTTCAGCAGTAGACACTTACACGCTAACTGACTGACAGAGAATCCTCGGTGCGCGAGTTCGACTCGGACTTAGCCGGTTTTCAGGGTGCAAAAGATACAGCCCTTTAAAGGTAAGACAGGCCGGACGGACAGACGGCCTAGGCTTAGTAATATGGTCCCGTACATATAAAACACGTACACTAAAAATGTGGTGATTTTTTTATAATTTGAATAACAGGAGGATTTTTTAGGAGGATGAAAATTTTCTAGGAGATTTAAGAGATTTTGGAAGTCAATCTAGGAGAATTTCAAAATTTGAGTTGGCAACACTGCTCGGACGGGACATGAGCAGTGTTGCCATGTTAGAAGATTTTCTCCTAGATTCAGGAGAATTTCAGTGGTGCTAGGAGAACTTTTTGCCTGTCAGGAGAGTAGGAGAAAATTTAGGAGAAAGAAAATCACTACAGGAGAAGATTTAGGAGTGAGAAACTCGGGATTAAAATTAAAACATATAGGTATTTACTAGTAACAAACAAATATTTCGGAATGTACGGTGACAACACAATGAATGAACTGCCTGTGAAACAACCAACCAACTTCTCAAGTCACACATTAATAAACGATAGGATTTGTCTTTTGATAGGAGCAAGGTTCACCTTATTGCTCTTTGGATAGGATAACGTGACACTCTGTGAGTGTGTGCGTGCATCGATCGACCAATCAGCCGACTACCGGGCGGGCCAAACCGAACGAACATTTTGTTATCAATCAATGTTATTTACTTCTTTGTAATAATAAGTAGTATGCCTACGTCGAGAGTCTGTCCGTCAGTCTGTGGTCAGTCCGCACTACTTTAAGGGCTGTATCTTTTGTACCGTAATAGGTAGCTGGTTGTGATTTTCACAGATTATGTGTTATTTATTATTGGCGGACATCCTATCAAATAATAAGAAAAAAAATTAAGGGCTTTCCCATACAAGAAAGGTGTTTAAAAAAAAAATTTATTTGATTGTTTTTGCTCTAACGTAAAAACGGTAATACGTACAAGTATCTAACTTGGTGTGGTTAAAAATAAAAAATAAAAATTACAACAGACGAATTACGTGGTGGTGAGAATGGCAATCATGGCTATAACGGGAGGACAAATCGTTATTGGCGGAGAAGTAATCGAACAGGTTGAAGGAAGAGTAGGTACGTATATCTCGGTCAAATACTGCTTGGTAGACAAGGTCTCCTTATGGAGGTCGAGGGACGAATTCAATTGAGTTGGGCTGCCTCGAAAATTTAAAATTCGCCCCGAGGTCTGATCCGTATATATTATGACCAGTGCGTCCTCCTAGTACGGGTGTGAAACGTGAGCTCTGACTATAGTTGTTTTTAAAGTTGCCCAGCGAGCGATGGAACTAGCCATGCCGGGCTGGGAGTATAGCTACGCGAAATGGTGCGAAATAAATGAGGCAATCCGCCGACGCACCAAAGTAATCGATATTGGAAACCAGGTGGATAAGCTAAAATGGCAGTGGGCTGGGCACGTTAGCCGAAGGGACGACGACCGTTGGAGTAACCATGAACTACATTGGCGGTCGTGGACAGGAAAACGCATTGTGGCAAGACCACCCGCCAGGTGGGACGCCGACATGAAGTATGTTGGCGGAAAACAGTGGTCCGTACCGCTGAATACCGAGAGACTGGAGGAAAATTGAAGGTGAATGTCCAGCAGTAGACGCTTACACGCTGACTGACTGACAGAGAACTCTCGGTGCGCGAGTTCGACTCGCACTTGACCGGTTTTTAGGCTGAAAAAGATACAGCTCTTTACATGTAAGACAGACAGACGGACTGACAGATGGCCCAGGCTTAATAATATGGTCCCGTACGGATAAGAAACACTAAAAATGTGGTGAAATTTCTATAATTTGAATAACAGGAGAATTTTTAGGAGGATGAAAATTTTCTAGGAGATTTTTAGGAGATTTTCGAAGTCAATCTAGGAGAATTTCAAAATTTGAGTTGGCAACACTGGACATGAGACATGACATTTCCAGTGTTGCCATGTTAGGAGATTTTCTCCTAGATTCAGGAGAATTTGAGCGGTGCTAGGAGAAGTTTTTGCCTGTCAGGAGAGTAGGAGCAAATTTAGGAGAAAGAAAATCACTACAGGAGAAGATTTAGGAGTGAGAAACTTGGGATTAAAATAAAAACATATATTTACTAGTAACAAACAAATATATCGGTATGTACGGTGACAACGCAATGAATGAACTGTCTGTCAATCAACCAACCAACTTCTCAAGTCACACAATATACGATAGGATTTGTCTTTTGATAAGAGCAAGGTTCACCTTCTTGCTGTTTGGATAGGATAATGTGACACTCTGTGAGTGTGTGCGTGCATCGATCGACCAATCAAGTAATCAATGTTATTTACATGTATTCTTTGTAATAATCAGTAGTATTACTAAGCCTACATCGACAATCTGTCCGTCAGTCCGCATTAATAATAGTGCAATTATTGTACTATGTGTTATTTATTCTTGGCGGACATCCTATCAAATATGTAATAAGAAAAAAAATTAAGGGTTTCCCCATACAAGAAATGTGTTTTTTTTAAATTGTTTGTTTGTTTTTGACCTAACGTAAAAACAAGTAAAATTTGGTGTGGTTAAAAACTTTAAAGAAATAAAATAATTAAAACACACGAATTACGTGGTGGTTAGAATGGCGATCGTGGTATAACGCTAGGACAAATCGTTATTGGTGGAGATTAAGTGATCGATCGAACAGGTTGAAGGAAGAGGAGGTGTACGTATATCTCGGTCAAATACTGCTTGGTAGACAAGGTCTCCTTAAGGAGGTCGAGGGACGAATTCAATTGAGTTGGGCTGCCTCGGAAATTTAAAATTCACGCCGAGGTCTGACCCGTATATATTATTGTGACCAGTGGGTCCTCCTGGTTATGACGTACGGGTGTGAAACGTGATCTCTGTCTGAATAGAGTTGTTTTCCAAAGTAGCCCAGCGAGCGATGGAACTAGCCATGCTGGGCTGGGAGCAGACCTGTCGTATCGTGTCGAGTTGGACACGAACGCAGCCCGGTGCACAGGAATCAAGCGAGCGTGCGCGCCCCGTGTACGACGCCGCGCGTGCTCGGTTAAACTCGGCTCAGCCTAGCTGGCCCGTTTCGTGTTCGTGTCACGCACGACACGAGCCAGCCCGCTGTACACGAGACGGAAGTTATTATGCCACAAGTGGGCCTGGGCCATGATTTAGCAATGATATTGTATTACCGTGTGGGGCCGGTACTTAAAAAGAATAACCCCACTGCATCTCTACCCGTGCATGTCGTAAAAGGCGACTAAGGGATAAGGAAACAAGAAAACAAAAGAGTTTCTTTTGTTTCTTTGACATCTTATTCCTATTATAGGAAAAATTTTGCGTTGGGCTGACATTGTATAAGTAAGAAATAAATAAAGAAATCCTAAATTCTCGTAGGTGCGCGCGCGCATAATCACATCAGCATGCCGTCAACACGGTTCGTGCTTATCGTGTCGACCGGCACCCTTATTACGATAATGCAACCGGTCCGCCGGACCGGTCCGTAGCTCCAAATGTGACAGTTCGGCGACTGTTTTATGCGATTTTGGAATGCAACCAGTCCATGCAACGGGTATTGCGGTATCAGTCCGCAGATGTGTCATACATTTTACGGCATATTGATATTACGATCGCATTTGCAGTCGCACAACTGTCAAACTTGCGACCGACCGCAGCCCGCGAGCTGTCATCCGTGATGCTCCTCCTGAGCAGCATCATAGCACCATTCACGGCTAACGAGCGACGATCTTTTCTTTGTTTTTGGTGGCGACATCGTATAGGTATATTTATAGTCGCTAAAATAAGTAACGTATGTTCATTCATAGTGTTTGAATTATGTTTTTTTAGTAAATTTAGTATTTTAATAGTATTTCTTAAATCTTAAATATATATAATTTTAACTTGGTCTTGAATTTATATCATATATATTATAGAATATATAAATAGGAATAATAAAGAAAACCTATCTCTCTCTCTCTCTCTCTCTCTCTCTCTCTCTCTCTCTCTCCCTCCCTCCCTCCCTCCCTCCCTCCCTCCCTCCCTCCCTCCCTCTCTCTCTCTCTCTCTCTCTCTCTCTCTCTCTCTCTCTCTCTCTCTCTCTCTCTCTCTCTCTCTCTCTCTCTCTCTCTCTCTTTGTTTTTTAAATTAATTTAAAATTTTAACTTGGTAATTTTTTTTTTAATTCTTGGTACCCGAGACACTTGCCGCCGTCAGCATGGATTGTTGAGCCGACGACGCCCATATTTATTATCTATATATACAATCTCTATATTATCTATATTCTAATAGGAATAACAAAAAATTTAGAAGTTTTAGTTGTTAAAACATTTTGGTCTTCTGCGTCATTTCGAAATTATAATACAAGTGACTTTACATAATTGTACAATATATACGGTGTTGCAAATGCCCACGCTATATTTTTAACTGACATCAGGAGGTTATTCTGTATGTGAAGCTAAATAACTTTTGTAACAGAAATGTTTTTTTCGAGACAAAATATTTTTAATATCAGAAATAACATTGTAGCATTCCACAATCAGGATTAGAACCCGCAACCTCCTGCATTGATTATTGAGGGCGGCTCTTCTGCCTGCTAGGCTATCCAAGCACACAATTTGAGGGAGACCGAGATAGCATGAAAGCGGCCGCCATCATATCTTTATGTGTATAATATATCAGTATGTATACATACACCGCCCGACAGACCGCCGCGCCGCCCCGCCGCGCCCTGCAGGCAGAAACGCCTTTCCTAAGCAATCCGTAACACAATAAATAATTTGTTCAATCGCTTGTATTAATTATCATTGCTTTATGTTCCTATATTTGGCATGTTAAAAGTAACATACGTTATTTATTATTGATTTTAATATATACTTTTCCCATTCGTAGTAACATTTTACAAGTTTCTTTAAAAATTTGGCACCTTACCTGAACCAACAACCAACCTTTGATGTCGGTCCGCGGGACCGGTCGCATTATCGTAATACCAATTTTGTCCGTCGCAGTCGCAACATCAACACCAGTCGCAACATCAGCACCATTATCGTAATAAGGGTGCGGGCGTCGGGCTGGCCTAGCTAGCACGGAAACACGATCGTGCTCGGAACATTTCGGCTTGCACGCACCGTGTTCGGGCTGTACCCGAAACTGTCGTGCGCGATTTCGTGCCGCAAACCGACACGACAGACACCTCTGGCTGGGAGTATAGCTACGCGAAATGGTGCGTAATAAAATGAATGAGACAATCCGCCGACGCACCAAAGTAATCGATATTGGAAACCAGGTAGATAAGCTAAAATGGCAGTGGACTGGGCACGTAAGCCGAAGGGGTGACGACCGTTGGAGTAACCATGTACTATATTGGCGGCCGTGGACAGGAAAACGGAGTGTGGGAAGTCCACCCGCCAGGTGGGACGCCGACATTAAGTATGTCGGCGGAAAGCAGTGGTCCGTACCGCTGAAAGCCGAGAGACTGGAGGAAATTGAAGGCGTGTGTCCAACAGTAGACGCTTACACGCTGACGTCGCTGACTGACTTGACAGAGAACCCTCGGTGCGCGAGTTCGACTCGCACTTGACCGGTTTTTTTTATTGTTAGCTCGAAATATGGCGCCGAGGCACCCATGAGGTGTCTAACGGCGCCCATGGACATTCGGTCGTATTCGGGGGTTGCGAATGCCATGCCGGCCTGACAGGTGCCGATTCACGCCCCTCTTGAAGGACCCGAGACTGCACAGGCTGCAAAAGATACAGCCCTCTATAGGTAAGACAGACAGACGGACGGACAGATGCCCTAGGCTTAGTAATATGGTTCCGTACGGATAAGGAACACTAAAAATGTGGTGAAATTTTTATAATTTGAATAACAGGAGAATTTTTTAGGAGGATGAAAATTTTCTAGGAGATTTTTAGGAGATTTCCGGAGTCAATCTAGGAGAATTTCAAAATTTGAGTTGGCAACACTGGACATTTCTGATGCATGACATGACAATCGAAAATAAGATTTCGTGAATAAACGCTCACGACTCAATTTTTTTCGATGAACCGGCGACTGTTCCAATGGAAATTGTTATTGTTTCCACAGCCGTAATAATCGAGTGTGCTAAACAGTGATAGTATAATAACTTACATCGCACGCTGCAAGAAACGTAAGAAGACAATGTCCCACGAAGTTCAGACCCTCGTTGAGATGGGTTTCTCTCAGGAGAAAGCGTAAGTTTTCTGTCGTAAATCTCTTCCTAATTATTCTTTATTGCTGTCATTTGGTTTTCGGAGAGGCTGGAATATATTAGGACTTCTTTAGCATGTTTCCCAAGTCTCGACAACATACAAATTTAGGTTGTTTTACTGTTATAATTATTTGCTCGAAAATGCGAGGAAAACATGGAGGGGTGGTCTCATACAAAATAATTCACCCATTCTGATACACCAAATTGATACTAGCCACATAAAAATATGAGGTATTGTCATTTTTGGTTTTATGGAATCTGACACTGTTTGCTTCATCACCTACAACATCGTGAACTAGGTGCCATGTCAGTGCTTCCATTTGGTCGTGCCGGCTACACTGAACTATGGACGGAAAACACAAACTATTTACATAGCTGTTTCAACGGACCTTTCATTCAGTTTGGTGATACCAACCCGGGCCGGGCTTAGTTAAATCTTACCACCTAGTAAGGTAAGAAGGGAAGGGACTAGGGTTGCCAGGTGGCCGGGGCTGAGCGGGATTGTCCAGAAATTTTACTCTTTGTCCAGAGTCCCGCACTGAATGAAAGGTCGGTCGAAACGGCTATGTAAATAGTTTGTGTTTTCCGTCCAGTTCTGTGTAGCCGGCACGATTGAAGTAGTCATGTGGGTTATCAACAATTTTTGGCAACCGTGATCTAACCGATATCTGTCTTCAATACCGATATTGATATCCGTTGCCAAATATCGGTATCAAAAACTCTGATTCCTAGTTAAAACAAAAAAAAAAAAAAAAAAAAAAAAGTTGCTTTTTTTTTTTATGGAACCTGACACGGTTGGCTACATCACCTACAACATCCGTGATGTCAGCCCATAACACAGGGTGAACTAGGTGCCATGTCAGTGCTTCCCTTCATTTCATGTCGGCTACACTAAACTGGACGGAAAACACGAACTATTTACATAGCTTACATTACATAGCATTACATTTTTGTTGGCCATTATGATGCCTTTCTTTTTAACATTTTAAAAGTAAAGTTCTGTCTTTACATAATTTATTTTAACACTAATCAATTTTTTTTTATACACTATGTTCACGCACTATGTCATTGTTTATTAACGAAAAACCTACACACTAAGAAAGAAGAGTTGTACCTACACACTTAAATACACAGTAAAGTATAAACAAAGTTTCTGTCCTGAACTACGTAACTCAACTCAACGTTCTGCGTGTCCGGCGTGCCTGCGCGGCGCGACGCCGGAACGCACCGTGTGGCATACATCACTATTCACAAATCACAGTCACATCACAGCGCAGCACGTACGCACCGATACTATGGATATCTCTCCGCGCAGCGGCACCGCTCGGGCAGCGGCGCTGCGCGCCGCACCGGCCGCCACCGAAACCGTAACGCACCGCACGCACCGTCCGTCACCGTCCGTACCGCACCGAGTCTATCGGTAATCTGTGGTGGCTGGCTAGTGGCTACTGGCTCGATCGGCCGGCACTAAAACTAACTGAAACTGACTGGATTGGCACAACTGGTTGTTCTGATATCTAAATAACTGACAACTGTTCTAGTTGTCAGTTGTCACCCGCGCCGTTAGATATTTCGTAAATATCTAAGATCTTCGTAGATTTCCAACCCAAATACGACCTTATTGGTTCTAACATAAAGGTAATTTTTCCATGAAAAGATTTATTTGGTGAAACTAAAAGGAATCGCACATGCTCTTTCTTGCATTTGGGGACTTACTTAAAGAGAGAGGGAAGGCATAATAGTTGTCGGATATCAGTTGTCTGTCAGCCTGCCTGGCATACGCTGTTCGTTCGCTCGCTCGCTACCTACCTATACTTTGGTTGGTTGGTTGGTTGGTAGCCGATAGCCGATAGCCGATGTTTGCTATGACAACACCGATGCGATACGTTAGAGGCGTGGCAACGGTTTTCAGCTACGTTTCGCTGTAGCGGACACATGAGTAGATTGAAGGGAAGCACTGACGTGGCACCAAGTTCACTTGGTGTTGTGGGCTGACGTCACGGATGTTGTGGGTGATGTAGCCAACCGTGTCAGTTTTCATAAAAAAAAAAAAAAGTCCCGCTTTGGAAAAATTTGTCCCGCCAAAATTAAGTCCTTCGCCAAGTTGAAAGCAGCGTTAGCTTTAGCCTTCACACATCACATCTAATAAAAGTCATCCGACTGATTGTAGATGAAAACTGAAAAGAAGAAAAAAAAAGCTTTAACCTAGCCTACCTATCCCATGTGCCGCCGCACCGCTCCACCGCCATCGCGCACGAGCGCGATGGTATTTTTGAGAGGTATTTTTCTTTCAAGGTATTTTTATTTATTTTATTTATTTGTCCCGACTTAAATCGCAAAATCCCGAAATTTTAAGAGCATGTCCAGAAAATGCACATTTATTTATTTATTTATTTATTTATTTATTTATTTATTTATTTACCTTATTTTAAATCTAAGAAACTTAAAGGCTTAACCTAATGCGTTCCCTAGCTTACGTCTTATACATAACATGTATTTATGCTAATTCCTTATTTAAGTATATTATTATATAACTCTTGTATTTATTCAAACTATTGCTAAATAGGTCGAACTCTGGTTATGTCGAATTAATTTTATTTATTATTTAATATATTTATAGCTCTATTCAGAGGAGAATACAACTGCAAGTTGGTCCTCCAGGGAATTGGTTGCATTAGGTCGTGGGTTCTGGCTCTTAAGTAATTGTCTGGTGAGTAAAGCTTAAATCTCTGTAAAAAGTCTGGTTTGCTTATTTTGCCATTCAGTAAACATACGACATGAGGGCTAAATCTCTTCTCCATTCTATAGAATTGTAGCCCACCATGCCTAATATGTATTTAGTAGGGAAAACGTACGGGTAATAATTATACGTTTTGTAATAAAGCATTCTAATGAACTTTTTTTGAACTTTTTCCAATATCAGTTTGTAATTAAACTCATGCGGCGTCCAGATGATTGCGTTGCTTTCCAGTTTACTTCGTACGAATGAATTAAACAGCAGCTTTATGGAGTCAGCATTGTGAAAATCTCTCGATTGACGCAACACTACACCCAATGTTCTACTGGCGGCTTTACACACTCCCTCAATGTGATCGTGAAACGTCAATTTGTCATCAAAAATAACCCCCAAGTCCTTGACCTGCGTTAGTATCGCACCTCAATGATACTCCACCTAGTTGGTAGTTATGTAGTATTGGAGCATTTTTCCTCGAGAAACTAACAATCATGCACTTATCTACATTGAAGTGCAGCTTGTTAGCTAGACTCCAATGATTTACTTCATCTATGTCCCGTTGGAGAGCCAGGCAGTCGGCCCGGCTTCGAACTTCCGTGAATATTTTTAAATCATCCGCAAACAACAAACACAGCGCAATCCTAATCACAAACGGAAGGTCGTTTATCATCAGGAGAAACTCCAGTGGTCCCAGATTTGACCCCTGACTGACCCCTGACCTGGTGTAGTACGATTTTGACATGGTACCTTTGTATTGCACGTACTGCCTTCTATCTCGCATATAATCAGCAAAAAAAGTAAGCAGTTTGGATGTAAACCCAAATCTGCCATTTTTTCCAGAAGAACATCATTGTCCACCTGATCAAAGGCCTTTCTGAAGTCAAAGTAGGCTACATCCACCTGATGACCCTCGTCCATTTTTTCTATTAAGTAGGTACTTAGACACACCAGATTTGAAGTGGTGGAGCGCTCCGGTCTAAAGCCATGCTGTTCATTTGAGAGGCGATGTTTTACCTGATTGTATATTTGCTTTTGGAGTACTGTTTCGAAGACCTTCGCGAATGTGTTTAGGACCGCCACTGGTCTGTAGTTAGAAACATCCGACTTAGCTCCTTTCTTGTGTATCGGTACCACTCTACTGTCTTTCCAAACTACTGGATATTTCTGCGTTTTAAGTGATGTGTTAATAATGTGAAGTAGTGGCTCCGCTACAAAGCCTCCACACATCTTTATCACCGACGGTGGTAAGCCGTCCGGTCCAAAGGTATGCTTAGGTTTTAGTTGTTTGAAGGCATTTTTTAAGTCCCCGTATGTTACTTCTCCGCTAGTTACCTGGTCAGAGTTGGTTTTGCCTCTGCAGCCGGCCGCCATAGGATCGAGCACCGGTGCTGTATTGTTGTACACGAACTCAAAATACTCCGCAAAGGCGTTTGCGATATCTTCTTCAGTATATTTTATTCCATTGTAGGTAACCTCATCGGGGAGAGAAACTTTCCGTTTACTCGCCCTTATGAACTTCCAAAACTGTTTGCAATCCTCTTTTATACTGCTCTCGATCGTTCGCATGTATGTATTATATAATTCTCTCGATCGATACCTAACCTTACTGCGTAATTGACTAAACATTTCCCGGTCACACTATTGTTTGGTTTGCTTATACCGCCTGTGGAAGAAAGCTTTGCTGCCAATGTCGCTGAATCAGTTCAGCGTCAAACCAAGGCGGATACGAAAACCTTGATTGTTGATTAGCTCCACATCGCTTTTTCTTAGGCACACAATCATCTATACTTGTCTTGTAGCTTTGCATAGAATACGTTTACCCCTTCATCTACATCAGATGAAGTGTAAACGCTGGACCAGTCGACCGCGCTCAGTCGCGCAATCTAGGAAAATCTGTTTTGTAGAAATTCCACTCCTGGGTATTGTTCTCCTTGTTACTACTTTTCTCTAAGTTGTGCTTCAGCGTTATATAGAGCGGAGGATGGTAGAGATCCTGCTTTACCAACTCCTCATCGGCTGCCTCCACAGCTATGTTCTCCTCTGAAAAGTTCGACAGAACCAGACCCAACATCCTGCCGTATACGTTTTTTTTTTTTGTTCCTCTCTTGCTACCTACAATCAGTTTTTCTTACTATAAGCAGGTTTTTTGGTTTTCTGTTTTTTTATGACTTTCAGAAACGGTCTCCAGTGAGTCCAATTTCTTCCCTTGCCGCTGTCCCAGACTCCTAGTTCTCCAGGTCCAAGATGTGTTTTCGCCGCAGGCGCCTTTTCTTTGCGGGTTGGGTCAGTGTTGTAGCTAGGATGTTGGCATGGAGTGAGAGCCGGGTTTTATACCTTTTTATGACACATTTAGCTTCCTCACTGATTGTAGGAACCTTTTTTTTTTTTTTTTTTTTTATGGAACCTGACACGTTTGGCTATATCACCTACAACATCCGTGATGTCAGCCCATAACACAGGGTGAACTAGGTGCCATGTCAGTGCTACCCTTCATTTCATGTCGGCTACACTTGCGCAACACCATAGCTGTGACCCATATGTCCATATCGGTCTTATGATTGCCTTGAAGACCAAGAGCTTGTTCTGCAGTGATAACTTGGACTGCCTGCCCAGGAGCCAGGTCAGGATTCTGAAGCGGTGACATGCTTGTTCTCTCTTGGCTTTGATATGTTTGTTCCATGTAAGCCTACGATCTAGGTGGACTCCAAGGTATTTTACACTGTCAGCGTGCGGGAGATCTTGGTTGCCAAGTTTGACCGGGGGCAGTTGCCATTTCTCAAGGTATATGTAACCTGGATTGACTTTAACTTTGTACACAATACTTGGTACACAATTGTGCTGCTCGAGACCACAAAAAGACTTAAAACACTTCAATTTTCAATTTCAATTTCAATTTATTTGGATTTTCACGTGTTGCGGCATAGAATGTGTGTTGAAATCTCCTAATATTTCTCCTAACCTCTCTAATATTTTAATTGTAGGAGATTTCGAAGGTGTGCTTAGATCCACAGATATGGCAACCATACTTTGTTAAAGACATCCACCAATTGGAACAAGTTCAAAGAAGATTCACCAAAATTCCCTACGAGCTAAAAAGCTTGAGCTACGAAGAAAGATTAAAAATACTTGAACTGACCACATTGGAAGAACGCCGCGACAGAGGAGACCTCATTGAAGTCTACAAAATACTCACCTCAAAGTATGATTGCCCAGACTTAATTGAAATGTTTGACCTGAACCAGAACTATCACCTTCGTGGTCACAGCAAAAAACTTAACCAGACAGCTTCTAGCACAAACATCCGAAAGCACTTCATAACAAATCGAGTGGTGAACGCCTGGAATAAACTCCCACAGGATGTGATTGACTCCCCAAACACAAACACCTTCAAAAACCGATTAGATAAATACATAACAAGTACATCAACAAACAAATAGCTACAGTGCCCAAGTACGAAAACTAAAAAAAAAAAAAAATTAAAAAAAAAATTAAAACATTCATCATTCATTATCAAAAAAAAAAAAGACTGATATGAACACATCAGCTAGAGCTGCTTGTTCATTAAAAAAAAAAAAAAAATAAATAAATAAAAAAAAATAATTAAAATATTAGAGAAACTATGACTTAATATATACTTTTCTGTACATTTTATATAATTATCTGCACTTATGCTAGGGGCTAAATATACTACACACAAAAACAATTTAACATGTGCTTGTGATCACGAACCACAGTCCACCGATCGCACCACTGAGCTACCGAGGCTGACAAATACTCCATGACAATATTGATAATACTTTCGTGTGACAAATTTGACACGCTGACCACGCCTCTATTTATGTTTATACATCGCAGAATAGATGTGAGTCAATGCTTCCATACGTGTCAGTTTAAAGGTGATCTCAAAGGTATTTTGAGTGTACAAAAATGTTTAAAAATTTATATTTTACTTCCTCCAAAAAAAAATTACCAGTAGGTAATTATTTGATTATTGTCGGAGATAACAATTCCACTGATTTATTATGGGGTTTTCAACACTTTTATGTAGTTTTAGTTCAAAAGAACTGGTTTATTTTATTTTTTTATTTATTTCAAACAGGCAGCCTCTAGGCTGATACGTCTAAATCCAGTTAAAATTTGTTGTTTTTCGTCATTATCTTAGATTTTTTTTTTTATTATCGTTCTTGAGCACTCTTTCTGAGATTATGTTTTATTTTTTAGATATTTATCTAGTCTATTTTTGAATTGGTTGGTGGAACAGTTTGGGGAATTTTTTGTCCTTAAAGTAGTAAGAGAGTTGTGCACTCAACAAAATTGCGGCTACTTCCTCCCAGTTGCGGTGTTGTGCCCAGCCCAATGCCACAAAATTTACAAAGTATTCCATTTGGATAAACAGTGAGAGAGCGCTTGCGGTAACAAACAACAAAGGCGTAGAGCCCGCGATGGAGTGGTTGCTGGCGCACGCCGACGACGTCGCGCCGGCGCCCGCCGGGGGCGTGGTCGGCTCCTCCGGCGCCACCGCCGCCCCCGCGCAGTCCACCAGCGAGGCGGAGCCCGCGTCCGACGCGGCCGTCGCCGACCCCGCCGACGCCGTCGCCAAGTCGCTCAAGTGTGATGACTGCGGGAAACTGTTTAAGGTATGAAGGTTTGGAACTAAGCTTGCGATGGCTTCACCAAACATATCCGGGCCCATCGGCAGTAAAGGAGTGTGTTAATCGAGGTCGGCACTAGCGAGTGGCCACTCTAAAGGATGATGGGCAGATTGGGACCACCCTCCAACAGCAATAAGATATATGTCGTTGGATAGGTCTTTTCAATTAGAATAACAATTGTTATTGCAGTTTTCTTGTTACAACTGTGCGTTCGGAGTTATGAGACTAGTAAGTTCAGATTGATGTGTGCGGAACAAAGTCAGAATGAGGTGGAGTTCCACGCGGCCAAGTCCGGGCACAGCAGCTTCTCCGAGTCCATGGAGGAGAAGAAGCCGCTCAATATTATTTATATTGTTGAATAATGAGTATTTTGTGTGGGGCAGAGTCAGAAGGTGGAGTTCCTCACGGCCAAGTCCGGGCACAGCAGCTTCTCCGAGTCCACGGAGGAGAAGAAGCCGCTCAATATTATTATTTATGCTGTTGAATAATGAGTATGGTGCGTGGGGCAGAGTCAGGATGAGGTGGAGTTCCACGCGGCCAAGTCCGGTTAGACCAGCTTCTCCGAGTCCACGGAGGAGAAGCAGCCGCTCAATATTATTATGTATATTGTTGAATAATGAGTATGGTGTGTGGGGCAGAGTCAGGATGAGGTGGAGTTCCACGCGGCCAAGTCCGGGCACAGCAGCTTCTCAGAGTCCACGGAGGAGAAGAAGCCGCTCAGCGAGGAGGAGAAGCGCGAGCAGCTCGCGCGGCTCGAGGAGCGCATGCGCGAGAAGAGGAAGGAGCGCGAGGAGAGGGAGAAGGTATCATTTTCATTGTCTCTTTCCTATTTTTGTTTTTATTTTTTGAGGATATTCATATTCTTTATGGGTCATTGAAATATGTTATGAAAATTGGGAGTAAACTCAGAAAAAACGTCACCGTTATCATCATTGTCACCGCATACAAATTACAAAACCTTATAGAACTTTTTTTTTAATAAATATTTACATTAATCAACAAAGGTAAAGGGCAATAAGTGCAGTGTCACCCCTCTGGACGGTTAACCCGAGCCAGCCGGGTACAGAGGAGAGAGCTACATGTAAGTTTGTGTCGGCAGGCGGAGGCGCTGGAGCGGGAGAAGCTTCGCATAAAGTCGGGGCGGGACATGCAGGACGCGCGGCTGCGGCTGCAGGAGCAGGAGATACAGAAGATGCTGGAGCAGAGGCGGCGCGACAAGCTGGAGGAGCAGCAGGCGCGCGACCGCGTGCGCAAGCAGATCCAGCTCGACCGGCAGGCCAGGAAGTATGTACACCTACTCTATATCTACTCCGCTGGTGAACATCGGCTGCGGCTGCAGGAGCAGGAGATACAGAAGATGCTGGAGCAGCGGCGGCGCGACAAGCTGGAGGAGCAGCAGGCGCGCGACCGCGTGCGCAAGCAGATCCAGCTCGACCGGCAGGCCAGGAAATATGTACACCTACTCTATATCTACTCCGCTGGTGAACATCGGCTGCGGCTGCAGGAGCAGGAGATACAGAAGATGCTGGAGCAGCGGCGGCGCGACAAGCTGGAGGAGCAGCAGGCGCGCGACCGCGTGCGCAAGCAGATCCAGCTCGACCGGCAGGCCAGGAAGTATGTACACCTACTCTACATCTACTCCGCTGGTGAACATCGGCTGCGGCTGCAGGAGCAGGAGATACAGAAGATGCTGGAGCAGCGGGGCAGATGTAAGTAATGTAAATAGGCAGAGTGGTTAAACTGCGGGCGGCCAGCAGTCCTACTATGGGTTAATTATTTGTAAGTATAATACTTACTAACAAAACATTGGTACTTCCGAAGTTTGTTCTTTTAGTCAAGTTTGTTCTGTGTCAGTTCTTCTTTGCATTGAAATAGAACTGGCAGAATTTTCGACGTATCCAAGAGTAGGTTACCTAGGATGACGTCATACAATAAATCAACAACATACTCAAGTTTCCTTTTTTTATTAAAGCCCATTACAGGCAACAAATTTTTAATTGCAGCCCCCTATGCAGAGGTTGCATGGCGGAGGACGAAACAGCCGCCCACGTGCTCCTGGATGTCCGGTGGTGGCGGAAGAACGACTGCAGTCTCTTGGGAATGTGGGAACTGCCCATGGTGTATGGAAGCGACCATTGTCCACTATATTTTGTGTGGAGAATTTGTCCGTCACAAGAAGTGAATATTGTGAAAGCGGAACTTGTTAATAATAAAGAGAATGTTGATATGACAGAGACGCGGCGAGCGGAGTTCATCCGGCGGAGGAGGAGGCGCCGGCGCCGGCCGCGCTCGCGCCGCCGACGGCCGCCCCCGCCTCCACCGTGCCCAAGGTGTGCTACGACCAGGCGAGGATCCAGCTCCGCCTTCCCGATGGTCGTTTACTCGCTCACACCTTCAGGTTTTAAATTGTTATATAATTAAAATATAAGTTTGGGTCTTAAGCTGTATTCGGTTATATCAGCCCCATGGTGGCTTTTAGTTAAACATCCCTCAAAGTGAGAGAAGTAGCCACCTCTCACTTTGGCGCGGTCCTTCCACTCATGCAGAAGATGGGTCTTCGTGCCTTAGGTAGTTGCTGCTTGGTAGTTATCTTGTCCGTGTACTGTACTAGACGTGGTGGTCGGGTGTTGTGTTGTAATTTACCATTAAGTCCTTGTAGCACAACACCGATTACTCTGCTTACCCTGATTATCGGGATACAGCGTCTGTTATGTATGTGCAAAATATATGTAGCGTATGTATGTGCAATATTGCAGTGATTTTCTTGTGTCAGTGTTGAACTCATTTTGTGCGAGAAATTCAACAAAAATTTTGAAAATTATTCAACTGTTGACATGACCGCACTCAACCGAATGTTGGTCATGTTTCCAGATTGAGACGCCTTCAACTGCAATACTAAAGTATTTCAAAAGTACGCGGTGAGATACATTGAGCTAAATTTTAAATAGATTCTGATTCTGCATTGTTAAATTTTGGGGCTTGCTCTGCAGTAACAATGTAATATACACGGTGTTGCATGCAACCCCAACCGTAAAACCTGAAAGGGGGTGATTCTGTACGCGAAATAGAACAACTTTTGTTCTACGACTTTTTCATTTGAAGAAAAAAAAAATGTTTTTTCTCCATACATTTTGAGAATGGGTAGGTATTTAAAATTTGTATGGAAAAAATTATTTTTTTTTTGTTTAAAAAAAAATTTTTTTCGCTACAGAAGTTATTTAGTTTCACATATAGAATAAACCCCTTATGTCAGTAAAAAATATTACGGGGGCAACTGCAACACCATGTATAAATAAATAAATGTTGTGAATGTGGGTGCAGTGCCAAGGAGCAGCTGGCGGCGGTGCGGCTCTACCTGCAGCTGAACGCGGCCGAGGTCGCCGTCGGCGAGTTCAAGATGATGACCACATTCCCCAAGAAGGTGTTCACGCTAGAGGACTTCGACAAATCCTTAGATCTTCTAGGTAACTAATATGTTTTTTTATATATATACAGGGTGTTGTAACGGCCAGTACATGTACTGTGTGGGGTCGGTACTTAATAAGAATAGTCCCACTGCATCTCTCCCCGTGCATGTCGTAAAAGGCGACTAAGGGATAAGCGGCCTGCAGACACCCCGGTCGACTTGTGGCTTTCATGGAAGACATAGGCTGGCTGGGGTAGCTGGAGACTGCGGGGTTTTGCACGAAGGTCCCCAACCAAGCGGGATTAGTTTGCAGGCCTAGAGCCAACCCCAAACCAAAACAACAAACGGCCAGTACATTAAATTTAGGAAATGATTATTGAGATCAATAGTAACAAAAAAGTCAAATAACTTTTTTCTGAATTCCCTTTAAATAAAAAGTTTTACTTTTATAATTATTGATTAATTTAGTGTAAAAAGAATCTAATGTTTCGCGCGAACGTGGGAATGAAAGACGCGCGCTGAGTGAGCGAGCAAGGACGAGTGCCCGAAGCTACTACTAATGAGGGGTACGCAAATCCGGTTGAATGTCTGTATACAATGTTTTAATATGTGCGTGTTTGTTGCAGGTTTAGTTCCGTCGGCAGTTATAATTGTTTCTAAGGGGCAATGAAGAGGCTTCCGTGTTCTAATTTTATTATACCTAAATACAAAATGCTCATTGTTTGCATTTGAAATGTCTTTTATTTGCCTCCCCTTCACACGTTTGATCCATTAGTTAAGTGAGTTAAGCTTTATTCATACTGACTGCATGGCATACGATAAGACGATTAATCATTGCGAAAACACTATAGTCGGGCGCTTAAGTTGGTTATTGAACTGAAGGAAGCACCGACATGATATGGCACCTAACCTAGTTCGTCAAGGTGTTCACAGTTCAAACATCACGGGTGTGATGTAGCCAACTGTGCAAAAAAAAAGTCAAACTCGCACGAAGTTTTATCAATTTTCATACTCTAAAAGTCGATTGTATTCGGTTGTGTCAGAATTGGTGAATTGACGATATGATACAGCGCCTCCTATTAATTTTCTGAGACAAAATAAAACACCATATTGTTTTAATTTATTTAATGGACAACAAAGTTTTACACTGTGAACGTGCTGTGCAACACTGTATAATAATCAGATTATTTAAAATGTTGATTTACAAGTAAATTAATTTATTACACATTTACTATGCAATCTAAAATAATTTTATATTCAACCAGATTTTCCGGTTTCTGATCAGAATCAGATAATAAAGAATATTCTAAATTAATTACGCAGGCCGACATAATATGCATGATGGTCATAATATAAAGTTTTGGGGGAAAAAAATAATTATTCTGTCTGCTTTTTGACTTCCAATAGAGCAATAATTCCTTTTCAATTTATATTTGTGTATTTTTTTAAATTACATTTCCTGTAAATTTCTTAAATACATATTTGATGAATCTGCAAATATTTTATGGCCTACGCACAAACGTAAAATAATTCTAAATGACAAAGGTTAGAGAAAGAGACCACACCATGCGGTACTGCACTAGAGAGCGTTTCAACTAAATGTTCCCATCGCCGTTATGTTGGCTCCACTGTCAGTGCTTAAATTCGTGTTGCCAGATTGTGAAGAATATAATTCCTAATAATGTAATCTAATATAATTACGGGTAAATCTGTACACATAGCAACCCTCAACGCTGTTTTGACAGATAGACAGTGGAGCCAATATAACGGCAAAGGGAACTTTTAGTTGAAACACTCTCTACACTGCACTGTACGGGAGCTGCGCGTCACAGCGTGTCAAAATATTATTTTGTATTAAGTAAGCTGCACTACGCGGCAGTGGCACTGCGCGGCAAGGCAAGCTATACTTATGGATTTTGTGTCGCGTCGTTCAGCTGCCACATAGTGTGTGCTCACCTTGAGGAAAATTTATTTCAACCTCTTAACATTTAATATCAATAGGTATATTTTATTTATTATTATATTATGAATTGGCATTCCTGTTTAAGGTAATCACAACTTTACCTAAAGTTCATTTTTTCTTACTCACCTACATAATGTTACAATACCAACACATTGGTAAAATAGAAACGTACATGTGGAAAGTTAATTCACAGAAGAATTTAGTCGCAGTAGTCTTAATTACGAATGTCTCTTTACCTAACTCACGCTACCATATACAGAGCAAAGATATATTGATTTACTTTGGCAATTTGAATTATTTAGTTTGGAGAAATTATTAAACTGTAGAAAAAGAAATAGAAAATTATTTAGGGAACATTCCCATACCACGTGACCGATTGTAGGCCATTTTTAGACCCCCCCTCCCCCTGTAACCCAGCGTGGTATTTTGATAAACCCCTCCCTCCCCCCAAATCGGTCACGTGGTATAGGAACGTTCCCTTATCGTCACATCACAATACACAAAAAATATAAATAGTTTTCTTATAATTCTCCACATTTCTTCTCGCACGAATTTTTAATTTCAGCATTGACCTTATTGTAGATTGAATATTCAATCTACAACCTTATTCAATATTTTAAATTCACGGAAGTATTGAACAGACTCAGCAGACCCACAATGATTAGCTACCGCCTGAAAAACTAGAGTATTCCACAGATAACTGAACTAATTGAATACACCTGGCAACACTAGACTCAGCCCACAAGAGACAGTGGCGACATACATAGTGTTTACGATATCTCTGGAGTGTTGCCCACAAGATCCACAGTGGCGACATGGTGTTTACGATATCTCTGGAGTGTTGCCCACAGAGCCAAAGTGGCGACATGGTGTTTACGATATCTCGTGAGTGTTGTCCACAAGAGCCACAGTGGCGACATGGTGCTTGCGATATCTCTGGAGTTTTGCCCACAGAGTCACAGTGGCGACATAGCGTTTACGATATCCTGGAGTGCTGCTCACAAGAGCCACAGTGGCGTCATGGTGTTAGCGGTATCTCTGGAGTGTTGCTCACAAGAACATGGTGTTTGCGATATCTCTGGAGTGTTGCCCACAAGAGCCACAGTGGCGGCATGGTGTTTACGATATCTCTGGAGTGTTGTCCACAAGAGCCACAGTGGCGACTTGGTGTTTGCGATATCTCTGGAGTGTTGCCCACAAGAGCCACAGTGGCGACATGGTGTTTGCGATATCTCTGGAGTGTTGCCCACATGAGCCACAGTGGCAACATGATGTGTGCGATATCTCTGGAGTGTTGCCCACATGAGCCACAGTGGCGACATGATGTGTGCGATATCTCTGGAGTGTTGCCCACAAGAGCCACAGTGGCGACATGGTGTTTTGGAATACTATAATTTTATTGACTATACATATATTGCAGTTGCCACATGTAGGTAGGTAACGTTTTATGTACTGTTCTTTTTTTGCCAATAATACAAATTACAATGAACAAGCTTTCTAATTCTCTGGCTAGTCCAAGTCACTAGTACAATTTCGGCAAACGTTTAATGCTGGTAAATAATATTCTTACCTTTACCTAGGTGTTTCTAATATTACATGGGCAAAATATTCCTCATCATGCGAAAAATTGCATTGTTAGGCATTCTAATTTGTTGCATCATGAGCAATATTTTGACCAAGTTCCATTCTAAGAAAATGTGGCACATCTTTTACCTGCTTCCGCAAAAATGTATCTACGCCAATCCTTCAATTATTTATAGTGGCAACCCTGAACATTTGTCAGTTCGACATTGAATATAATATGCATTACATTACTTTAAATTTTACACTATAATATTATGCAAATGGGGTCTAAAAAAGGCCTGTTAAGTGACAACATTGTTCTCACATCGAGGGTTTCGTAGCCATTTCCTAACTGCATCACATCTGTCCGTCCTTCCCCGCGTCACATCGTACCTCGTGCGCCCGTGAGACGCTTCTGCGCTCTTTTCTCAATAACCATTTAATATACAAACTTCAAATTAATTTTCATGTCAACTAAATGGACTATTTCACTACTTTTTTTACTTTTTTACAGAAAGTTTAATAATATGAAACTTTTCATATTATTAAACTTTCACAATTATCATCTCGGTAATTATTAGAAATAGAAACATAGTTTCTTAGCAAAAGGTGTTTAATATGTTCAGGTGAGTCTGTTTGTATTTTTTTATATTTAATAATATAAGGTGTTTCGTTAGTCATGTCAAAAATTTCGGGAGGGTTACATACACACTCAAATAAACACTTTATGTAAAAAAAAAAAACATATGTTTATAGGAACATTTTTTCTCCTAACAAAAAAATTAAGTGAAATAAGTCACTGTAAAAACCAATCATAGTGACCTTGTGACTTACTTACAACTGTTCGGTGTTTGAACATAGTACAGCCATTGAACCCGTACAATGCAAGTTACCTACTGTTACACACAGGTTAATGTTTAGGTAGCAAACATGTTTTGTTAAATTTCTCGAAAAGTAATGCTAAAAACATATAATTTTTTTTGCGTAACGTCTTTATTTGAGTGTGTATGTAACCCTCCCGAAATTTTTGACATGACTAACGAAACACCTTATAAATAAAATTGTTACCTACCCCCTTTTTTATAATTGTAATATGATCTATTTCTGATACAGAATATCCCATTTAAGTTTCGTCATTTAAAAAAAAAGACCTTATATAAGTATCTCATAAGTAAAATAATATTGAAAAGGGTACATAAATATACAATGGGTTAAGTTAAATGATTGCACAATCTAAGCAAACTGCCATTATGTCCGAATTCAGTAAATTTTCTACTTATGCTAAAATACTTCAATGCCGACGATGCAGTGCTCAAGTTAAGGCCATTCCATAAGGTGCTCCCACCATTTACCGATCACATCTATCGTCTTTAAAATGTTCTACATTGATCTAGATCAGTGGTTCCCATTTATATTTGTATCGGTACCCCTTAGCGAATTTTCTGAAACCCAAAGTACCCCTGAGTAAAATGTTTAAACAAAACAATTTTCATATGGATGTTATTTTTAAATTGGTAGATAGTAATTTAGTTTATCCATAGCATTTATTAAGTTATAATATCTACTTAGTAATCACAATATAGTATTGCGAAATAGGTCCCAATCAACAGTGGAGATATTTTCACAAATGAATGAGATAAATGGGCGCCTTTACTTAAGAATAGAATAGAATAGAAACTCTTTATTGCACACAATGGAAACAAGAACAGTACACGAGTAGAACAAACAAATACAGGAGTGCGCAAAGGCGGACTTATCACTGCAAGTGATTTCTTCCAGTCAACCTTAAGATTGTAGTGGTAAACGTGGCCATTAAGTGCGCCCACGCGTACCCCTTCTCTTGAGCCTGCGTCTATTTGGGAACCACTAATCTAGATTAACAAATTAACTATGCATAGAAGTTTAAGAAAACATCAATATTATATGCATATTCTATCGCCGATATAAATATTATTATGACAATTTTAAGTACATGTTAATAATTTTCGCACAGTCTTTGATAGTATCATTTTTCTATAGAGACACATACAGGTTGTGTATCTCTGTGTATCGCAAACCTTTCGCCAGGGCATTCCCAGTTCATTTGGAGACGACATTAATAAAAAATAAATACCTAAACAAAAATTCATTTTTCATACAAATAAAAGAATTAATCCTTACTAACTTATTTCGATAAGTATCGGGTTTTAAAAAAAATATTTTCATACATGTTCAATACATGTTCATCTCGAAATGGGCTGGGTAGACATGCTGGTGAAAGGCCCACTCTACCATTTGTGTATAAATCAAATTGACAGCAACCTCATATCCAAAATGTAAGGTCTACTAAATTAGATAACCAATTCATTAGGCTTTTCATTATCACTTCAAAAGTAATGAAAAAAAAACTTATTTAAATAAACAAAAGTGTAAAAGTGAAAAGAGAAAAATATTTTAAAATAAACTAAAATTAAAAATTTGTAAAATTATCCTAAAGTGCAAAATAATATATTATATAAACCGCAACCACTTTTCCCAACACGGTTGTCACGGAAATAATCTACGTAAATACATTCCATTTCAACAGAATAGGAATTATAGACCGCGCACCGAAATTCTGCGGGTGGTAACGGGGACACCCTCCCCCCCCCCCCCCCCCCCCCCCCCCCCCTTTCACACCGGCAGAATTTCCGTGTGCGACCTTAAAAATATAAAGATCATAAGATCATAACCTTTCCCGTCTAGGGTGGCACAAAAAAACATCTATAACTTGATTTAATAAAGATGACACTCCACCAGACAGGAGATCTTTTCAGCGCATTACTCAATACCTAGACTAGAGGAAAGTAAAACAAAACATAGAATAAAAAAATTTAAATTTTTTTTATTTTAATATTTTTTTTTTATTGAAACTGACACGGATGTCTACGTCACCTACTAAATCCGTGATGTCAGCCCATAACACCTCGGTGAACTAGGTGCCATGCCAGTGCTTCCCTTCAGTCGTGCCGGCTACACTAAACTGGATGGAAAACACGAAATATTTACGTAGCCGTTTCGATCGACCTTTCATTCAGTGTTTTCCCTCCGGCTCAGAGTTGCCGGCGCGAGGATAGCACTGACATGACACCTAGTTATCCAAGATGTTACGGGCGAACGTCACGGATGTTGTAGTGTAGGTGATGTAGCCAACCGTGTCAGTTTAAAAAAAAAAATATTTATTGCACGTAAGTATTATGCTTGTGTAATGGCAACACTTAGATATTTGTCCAGTCTCAGGTTTACTAAATCAGATTATAACAAGATGTCAAGTGTCATCGTACACACTCTGTTCAGTCGAGTAGCGAGTTAATCGTTCGATTTTGTAGGTGGTTCGGTCATGTTGGAAGAACGTAATGATAGGAGACTAACGAAAGAAATCTATGAAGGAAATGTGAGTGGAAGATTCGGGAAGGGTCGCCCTAGACGTACGTACCTGGACCAGATCGGGCATGTGCTCAAGAGATCAGAAACAGGCTTTGAAAAAACACATTTGTTGTATGCGGGACCAATGATACAGCAGTAGGACAGAGCAGGAAAGAGGAAAGAGAGAGAGATAAAATCTAATTACCTAAATTGAATTCCTGAAAAAAATCTGAAAATCTTTATGACGCTTTATAAAAAATTTTTGTTTTTGCTTTCTTCATGCAGTAAAAAAAATATTTTTCAGTTCTCACATGCAGCATCAGTTTTTAGTTAAATAAATATTTTTGTAACACCGTGTACAAGTAGGTCGTCCCCTTTCCACCTTCGCCCCACGCGCACTGGGTAGGGATTGCATCCCTACACGCTAGACTTACCGCGGATGCGTACCAATCGGTTCTGCAGATCTTTCCTTTACCAGTAAACACTGGAACGCTCTCCCTACCCATATATTCCCCCCCAAGTATAGTCTCGGCTGCTTCAAGAGGGCCGTGAATGGGCACCTGTCAGGCCGGCATGGCATTCGCAACCCCCCTGCATACGACCGAATGTCCACGGGTGTCGTTAGACACCTTATGGGTGGACCGGCGCCATATGACGCGCTTTCAATAATAAAAAAAAAAACAAATAATAATAAAAAAATCTAAGATAATGACAAAAACAACCAATTTTAACTGGATTTAGACGTATCAGCCTAGGCTGCCTGTCTAAAATAAATAAATAAATTTAAAAAAAAGGTACACAAACATATACCAGACGGCATATAACTTGGACCAGTGCAGTAACCAATTTTAGGGTATCTTTGGTGGAGGGCGCGGGATGCGACGGCGGAGAGAGCGCCTGCAGACCGCGTGATTGGTTGGCCAGTCGCCCGCCGCCCTCCGCACCGCGCGCGCGCGCCTTTCGCTCCCGAATACACTTCAGCACCTTCGCAAACTGGTCAAGTTACACGCCGTCTGGTATACATCTAAAACGCATTATAGACACATTTAGAAAATGGGAGGAATTCAGAACTCGCTACTCGACTAAACAAAACGCACACCCCACTGCGGGTCTCACGTCAAGAGCATCCTCACAAACCTACAGAGTGAACCACTGCAGCCAAGTGACCAGACGATAAAACTGCACGAGCAGCGTGCTCGGAGCGGGTCGCTTGTCCACTGTGGGCGGATAGAGGATGCCCTGCGACGGCATACAGTTGGTGTTTATCTTGGAAGCGCCGATCCGCACTGGCTCGTAACCGGAGACCCCGTTGCAGTCGACCAGCTCCAGTTGCCTGTCGAAGCAGATGCGCATTTCGAAGATGTAACTGCTGCCGCGCTCGCGGCGACACTCGATGATGGGCTCCACGCCGATGGAGCTGGTGACGGCCTTCGAAACAATTTGAACAGATGTTATGGCACGCTTTACAGGGGCGTCCGTCACGAGTCAGTAAGCCTGGAGGCGCTATACATAGGAGGACAGGGGTAGCCGCGCGTCGGCGCACACGCGCCAGCGCGTCAGTCTAGCGCCGGCGACCGATCTTAGTCTCCGTCCGTCGCTCAGGCGGAGCGAACGTGCGTCTGTCACAAAATGCCTCATTGTGCAGTGCTTTGGTGCAAAAAGTCGTCGAAAAATTCAAACTTGAACACAGATGGAGTCACCTTTCACAAGTAAGTACTTTCATTCAATTTGATAGCATTTTTCGCTTGAATTTCAGTAACAAACATCGGCGTAAATATGTATGGAGAGCTCTTTTCTGCTTACCCACCATAGGTCGACTATCGTGTTGGATGCAGTTAGCTCTTGTAATTTTTTTTATTTATTGATAAATATGTATGTTAAATGTATACAGATATTTCATGCATTCTGCCTTATTGCCAAAGGACATTTCTTCTAGTCAACCTCAGCAGGTTTCCTCGTTCAATATTCGTTTATCGCGCTTTTTTCATTCAACCAGTACCTACCGGTTTTTACTTTTGAGCGACTCTAAAGGAATTAATTTCTTTAGGTCATGCGTCTACCGGGAATTAGTCTTGTTATGCTTAGCATTAACAAAATTAATTCATAATGAATACCCCGTTAGCATTTAGCACTGCTAAGCGCCCTGATGAATAAAAATTAATGCTAAATGCTAAGCAATAATCACATTTAATTTTAATTAGCATTGCTGTTTCGTTCGTAAAACTTTGTTGGTTCGTTTGTTTTGGAACGCACAAAGCAATGAAGTATGTGCTATTTATCTGTGGTACTGCTAAATGCTAAATGCTATATAGCGCCTGCGCTCCGCTGCTAGCTAGCTAGCTAGCATCTAAATGCGAAATGCGATGCGATCATGCGAGTGAGGGGTCGGAATTATCATCTGTCACGTGATCATTAGTTTTGGTCATATCTACAGAACCACTGGACTTAGACCCATCGTGTTGGTACTCAATCTGAACGTCTCGATGAGATCTATCCATCTGTCACATTAACTATTGTTTTGGTCATAACTCGAGAACCACTGGTGCTAGACCCATCGTGTTGGTACTCAAACTTCAGGTCTCGGTGAGATCTATCCATCTGTCACATGAACTTTTGTTTTGGTCATAACTCGAGAACCACTGGTGCTAGATCCATCGTGTTGGTACTCAAACTTTAGGTCTCGGTGAGATCTATCCATCTGTCACATGAACTTTTGTTTTGGTCATAACTCGAGAACCACTGGTGCTAGACCCATCGTGTTGGTACTCAAACTTCAGGTCTCGGTGAGATCTATCCATCTGTCACATGAACTTTTGTTTTGGTCATAACTCGAGAACCACTGGTGCTAGACCCATCGTGTTGGTACTCAAACTTTAGGTCTCGGTGAGATCTATCCATCTGCGAGCGACCATCTCTCGAGACACATGTTAGTTCTTTAGTTCTTTAGTTCAACAATAACAATGTAAATGTCAACAATGTAAACAGTAACAATGTAAATGTCGTAAATTGTGCTTTTAAATTTAATTCAATTGTTCAAAAGTTACCAAATGAAAATTTTAATATAGATACCGATCTATAAATAAATAATTAAGTAAATTATTGTTCTGTTTCAAATATATGTTTCTATTACAGACTACACAGCCTTTCATTTGTTATTTTATTAACCCTTATATAACGAATTCACACCGTCAAACTGACAGAGAGACGCATGGTATATTTTATAAGGCTCTAGCTGCATGGCTGGTTAGTTTGTTAAAAAAGGCAAAGCCTGGAAAACCTCATTTTACCCTAAAAAAATTAAATATCCAGGTGGGTATGGCTGGTTAGTTTGTTAAAAAAGGCAAAGCCTGGAAAACCTCATTTTACCGTAAAAAAATTAAATATCGAGGTGGGTACTCATAAATTTTTTATGGTAGGGTAGATTTTCGCGAATTTTTCGCGAAGTCATATTGCAATATAATTTGTCATATCGTTGGCTAAGTAATTAGCAAATAGTTGTTAATAATATAATAATAATTTTTTTTGGTTACAAAACTTTTCGACTTCGACTTTTCAAAAATCTGCAAATTCGCAAAATTGTGAAAGGGGCGTTGCCTTTGTTCATTTAAGAGAAAGTTATATTATTCCCTTGATGTAAAGAAGGGTTAAATATTGTTAAATCCGTTTCATCTTTTCATCGCGAATCGACACAATGAGCGACTTATTGTATGAATCCCGTTCAAACGTATGGAAGACTGGCGTCACGTGGCTACCTACTCGCTCGGCCAATCACGGCGTTCCATGCGCCGCTCCCGCCTCAGACTTCACACCCCTTTGGCGGCTACCTCGGTTCTCATACAAACGATGCCGTATTTCGTATCCAGGTTTACTGACTCGTGGCGTCCGTGTACCATATTCGGATGAGAGGGAGGGGGGGAGGCGGTTTTTTTTTATGGAAACTGACACGGTTGGCTACATCACCTACAACATCCGTGATGTCAGCCCATAACACCGGTTGAACTAGGTGCCGCGTCAGCGCTTTCCTTCATTTCATGTCGTCTAGACTGAACTGGATGGAAAACACGAACTATTTACATAGCCGTTTGGACCGACGTTTTATTCAGCGCGGTGGTATCAATCCGGGAGGCATAAACCCTACCACCTTGTAAGGTAAGAAGGGAAGGGACCTACAGTTTTACGTAGAATCCGTACCACGGTCAGTCTCCAAAAGTCGAGCGGTCACCCATCCAAGTACTGACCGCATCCAGGTGCGCTAAACAACAGTCGACCGACCGCACCACCGAGTTGCCGAGCTTTGGCGGACCTTTGGGATGTCACACACGAAATTTATTCTGTGTTGTAGATTTGTTTTGGGATAGGCTCTAAACCTGCAAAACTAGTCCCTGCGTCCTCCGCGAGGACCATAAGGCGGCCAGGCTGCCTGCAGACCCCACCTGTTAGGTGGTAGAGTTACACCAGTCCGGACCGAAAGAACCACACCGAATGAAGGCCAGTTGAAATTTATAGTATATTTGAGGAGGTTAGGAACAGAAGGTCACAAATCCACTCTGTTTTTTTTTTCAGAAAACACAAAAAACATTATGGTCCCTAAGCCATTACAGAAATATTTGTTTTAATTTCATATAAAAATACTACTAGTAGAGATCATTCGTATCATAAAAAGATTTAAAAAAATTGTGCAGTAGAATAAGGAATATTTGAATTTTAATTTATAATTTGTTGAATTTTGGATTTGGGCCTTTTTGTACTGGAGTAATAGATTTGTTACTTTTTGTTCCGCAAGTATACGGATATGTGCCCCACAAAATTACGAAAATAATTGAATATGTTACTTTTAGAACCACAGGGCGGCATTATGCACCGAAATTGGTTTATATTTGTTGCCCTTTTGATGTAAAGTGATCTAAGAGGAATAATTTAGTAGCGACCTTTTCGGATTTGTTACCTTTTGAACCAATGTCACTTTTTGGTAGCTAAAATCAATCGGATTTGAGTTCATTTTGGTAATTACAAGGTGTGGAATTGATGCAATTCGGCATTTTAAATAAAAAAAAAAACAAATCAAAATCTGTCTAAAGTGGATCTGTTACCTTTTGAACCTAACCTCCTCAATTATAACTGCCAGTGTCGCTTGCTATGGAACAATAATAAAAAAAGAACCTCATAGATGTCCTGCAGCTGGTACAGCTTCTCGTGGTCCGGTGTGATGCCGGCGGCGGTGAGGATGCGCGTCATGCTGTAGCGGCGCTGCCAGCCGAGCCCCTGCGTGAAGTAGAGCAGCTCGGAGGCGAGCGAGGGCAGCGCCGCCGCGCACGTGCCGTGCTTGCTCCACTCGTGCGCCCACAGTGCGTACGTCGATGTGTCTGCAAGTTATTGTCGTTGTTCAACACAATGCTCTAAATCCCCGGCATGAGCAACTCTCACTCGTAGGCATGTACGAGTATGTAGAGTGGCAGTTGCTGCGGTTTCAGGCTATATTTGCTCGAAAGGAGTGCTCGCGTGGATTGTTTGCCCTAAAAGTCATATTTTTCGTCAGACGAAGTAAACTGACAGGAGCTGAGCTAATGTCACCACAATGCCATAATCAAGAACGTAGACAGTCCGACGTCCAAACTCTTCTAACGTTCCTGGTCACCAGGGATGGGGAGGGGGAGGGAGGGGCCACCTCCGATCATCAGAATCAATATTCTTAGATTTTTTTGTTTTCAGAATTTGCTATTAATAAGCTAAAATCCAGTGGGTCCGGCTCTACGTTTTAATGCATTAGACTGTTCATTTTGAGAGGTCGATTAAGCATTATTCTTTTTAGGCGCCCCATTCCGTGGTCATGATTGAGCTGCTCCGCCAGTTGGTATGGGTGGTGTTGTAGCCGAGTCATGTAGGATTTGCTGACGTTTCTAATTTCCTCCTAAACTGTTGGGACGTCTAGGTGGTGATGCATTTCACTATTTGTCAGGAACCATGGGGCTGCGCTGATGTTTCGGAGTAACATGTCGATCCTTGTGTCACAGCACCAGCGTCGATAGCACAGTGGTGGAGACAGTCGACTGTTGCTATTGATTGTTAAGCAACGCTGGGTGCGGCCAGTATTTGGATGGTTGACCGCTCGACCGTTGGAGGCTCACCGTGGTTCGGATTCCACGTTAAACTGGAGGTCCCTTCCCTTCTTACCTTACTAGGTGGTAGGGTTTAAGCCGCCCGGGTTGGTACCACCGCACTGAACGAAACGTCGGTCGAAACGGCTATGTAAATAGTTTTCCGTCCAGTTCAGTGTAGCCAGCATGATTGAAGAGAAGCACTGACATGGCACCTAGTTCACCCGGTGTTATGCGGCTGACATCACGGATGTTGTAGGTGATGCAGCAAACCGTGTCAGTTTCCATAAAAAAAAAAAAAATCGAGATGTCGATTATGCATCTTCTTTCAGTTCAGTTGATATGGGTGGTGTTGTAGCCGAGTCATGTAGGATTTGCTGACGATTCTAATTTCCTCCTAAAACTGTTAGGACGTCTAGGCAGTGATGATATCACTATTTGTCAGGAACCATGGGGCTGCGCTGATGTTTCGCAGTAAAATGTCAATCCTTGTGTCACAGTCACAGCACTATTTATGTTTCCTCAAAAACTGGCAACCCAACAAAAGTCAGTTTACTTCGTCTGACTAAAAATACGACTTTAGCACTCCAACGAATGCTGCGTTTTTGGAAGATGTTGACATTACTTAAGTGCTCCTGGTACAGTCGGAGTTGAAGGAAGATGCATTCGTACAACCTTGTCATGAGTAATCGTAGTCAAGTAGTCTCGGGTCCTTCAAGAGCGGTTTGAATGGTTGACTGGAAGAAATCACTTGTAGTGATAAGTCCGCCTTTCCTCCTGTCCGGAAATACTCCTGTATTTCTTGTTTCTTGTCGTGTACTGATCTTCCTTCAATTTGTGTGCAATAAAGAGTTTCTATTCTATTATATTCTATTAATAAGGGTCCCTGCCAGCATCGCTAACTAGAGAACCCTAAAAAACCTAATAAGTGCACACCTTGTGCAAGAGGCCAGCACGCTTATTAGCAGACATCGGAATCCGCGGGGCACGAATACGACCTTGTTAGGGATTGACTACGGCGATCAATAAACAATCGACACTGTTATCGATACTCATATTTATTTGTTTATTGTATTTTATTCATGTCATATTTCAGACCTGAATACTTATATACCTACAGTACTTATATAAACATGTATACTTTATGTTAACGATTAAGTAAATATAATACATATTTATATAAGGTCTTTCAAAATTAGTTCATAGTACGCTAAGGGGGGGTTCTGTATCATATAGGGAGTAAAACCTATATAAAAAATTTTGGACCTTGGGTTTTTTTTAAGTAAAAAATTTTTTTATGTAGGTATTTAAATAAAAAAAATAGGTGGTTGATTTTTATAACCTAATAGATTCAGTTTCATAACAGTAACAAAAAAGTCTTCATGACCATTATGATATAACACGTGTAAGTTGGTAAAAAAAATTAAATTATTTCTATTCCATACTAATACAACTAAAATTGTTGTTTTTCACAATTTCTGAAAGAAAGAGATATACGTGTTGGAAGACTTTTTTGTTCCTGGCATGAAACCGAAACAATTAAGAAATTTTTTTTTTTACATTTAACATAAAAAAAAAATTTTTTGTAAAAAAAAATTCTTTGTTCTTCAAAAGTGATCTATTTCCGATACAGAACCCCCCCTTAGCGTACTATGAACTAATTTTGTAAGACCTATTTTTTTGGACTTTGGCCTTTTTTTATGTAAAATATTTTTTTATGTCATTAAATAAAAAAATAGGTGGTTGATTTTTATAGCCTAATCGATTCAGTTTCATAACAGTAAAAAAAAAGTCTTCAATATCATTATGATGTAACACGTGTAAGTTGGTAAAAAAAATCTAATTCTTTCTATTCCATACTAATAAAACTAATATTGTGGTTTGAACAGATTTGTATCGTACCTACAAAGTAAATACAACATTTGTTTATTATATTTTATTTTCTATAGAAATACTCTTAGTTTTAATAATCGACATTATTCCATATTATTCTAAAATAACGATCCATTTTCGATATTTGTGGATACATTGTCCCATCACTAAACAACCTTGAATCATTCGTGCCCCGCGGATTCCGATGTATGCTTATTAGTAATTTCATGATTGTTATGAATTGCGGCGACAAATATGAGTAAGCAGCTTCAACGCTGGTAAACATGCGTACACAGCAGTTGTAGCAAACATGCACCAAGCTGGAAATAAAGCATCAATTGACAATTTTACTGAACGGTTTGATTTCACGTTGAACTGTCGTTAGCTCACGCACGCCACTCAGCCCAACTTCGTGGACACATTAAAAATGTTGCGTAACAAAGCATATTTACATTGCAAAAGGTTGGCTCGAAGAAATCACTTGCGATGATAAGTTCACCTTTAAGTACTTCTGTATGCCTTGTTTCTTTTAATTGTGTACTAGCTTTTACCCGCGGCTTCGCACGCGTGAAATTCGTATTTAAAAAGAAGAAAGTAAGTAAGCCCGCTACCGTACCTTTTTTTGGGAGCGCGGAAAAATTTGGTTTGTATGAGAGCCACAATCGTCAATTTAGTTTTAGTATGATACATAGAGTCTACAAACGCAGTATCTCATAAAACAAAGTAACTTACTCCGTGACTATCCCTTACAGATTTATAATTAGTATTGATTGTAAATGTATGTAAACAAATGCTTAATATAATAAATAATAATAACAAGATAAGCGTCACCTTTCTCAATATTGATCCAGAGTTGTTCGAGCTCAGGTTCAATTGTTTTGACCTGCTCCACGTCGAAGTGCCATGTCCTATTGCAGTACTGCGGCCCGATAGTGCCGAGCTTGGTGGGCCACAGACCGTGGACGGTCCACGAGTCCTGCGGCGTGGGCAGGGAGCACGAGTGCGTCTGGCTAGCCTCCTTCCACTCCTGGCAGACCGTGATTGGCCAGTGCTGGGTGAAGATGAGTAGGTCCCATTCAGCCGTCGCCTGCTGATGTTGTTCGGTGTTCTCCGCGCTGCCAATACGTACGCGTGATGAGTGACAGTTGTTTTATTTAGTCCTTAATTAGGTCGGAGGGAAAGCGTTCATTTACTTATTGTTGAATAATTTCTGCAGTAGCGGGTGACCCATCAGGGTGCAAAAAGCAACTGTTTTACACAATTGTCTAGGTAATAATATAAACTTTACACGCCACGAATCATTTTCCTTTTTAGGGTTCCGTATCCGTCGTACAGGGCCCTATTACTAAGCCTACGCCGTCTGTCTGTCTGTCTGTCCGTCTGTCTGTCCGAGGGCTGTATCTCTTGAACCGTAATAGGTGGCCCGTTGAAATTTTCACAGAATACGTGTTATTATGGCCGATATAACAACAAATAATAAAAATAAGAAAAAGTTAAAAATTTGTCTGTAAGTTCAGATGTAGGAGGTAATCTCAGAAAATACTCATCCGATTTTTAAAATTATTTGACCAAAATTTCGAATGGACCTTCACGATGGACATAGGCTATGCGAGCGAATCCGCGGGCCAGAGATTGTTTCTAATAATAACCAAGGTGGCTCCAAGAATGTTGACTCCCTTACCATACGCAAAGGGCGAGGGCGACTGCTATAAACGGCAGCCACGCGCAATCGACTCGTGCCATCTCTCCTCGCCACACCGGCAACGACAAACTATACTTCACTATTCAATTTGAGATTTACACTTATTTATCCTTTGTTTGAAGTTTTTCTTTAATCGACAAAGCAAAATATTTGAGAAATAGTTAGCAACAAGGTTAGCAAGTTATTTCACTGACTCACATTCACTGTCTGTCACTGTGACAGATGACAGCCTGACGACTTTGACGTTGACATTTATTAGTGTTACAAGATTTCCCTCGCGGTTAATTTCCGTCCATATAATTCCACTCCCTAATAAATATAAAATAACATACAAAACATACTGTGTAAGAAAATATAAATTAAAATGTATAAAATTTTATAATGTAAGACTGTAAATATACCTATAAAATAATAATAAATATGTAAATAAAATATATGTAATTAATAAATTTTAGGGTTCCGTATCCGTCGTACGGGACCCTATTACTAAGCCTACGCCGTCTGTCTGTCTGTCCGTTTGTCCGAGGGCTGTATCAACCGTAATAGGTAGTCCGTTAAAATTTTCACAGAATATGTGTTATTAATATTACGGCCGATATAACAACAAATAATAAAAATAAGAAAAGTACCTAATACGATAAAGTAAGTAGTTCACGGGGGTTCCCATCCCATACAAGAAACTAAAAAGTTTATGCTGCACCATCTAGCGAAGAGTATGAAAAAAAAATTAATCATGAATTCTAATATGAAACATTATTCATAAAACACGCCATAGATGGCGTAAGTGGCCCTGACCATGGCATGGCGATACGGAACCCTCGGTGCGCGAGATCGACACTTGGCCGGTTTTTAGGGTTCCGTAGTCAACAAGGAACCCTTATAGTTTCGCCATGTCCGTCCGTCTGTCCGCGGCTTAGCTCAGAGACCCTTAGTACTAGAAAGTTGTAAGTTGGTATGGGTATACATATTAATAACGCCGACAAAGTGGAAAAATAAGAATTCAAAAAAAAAAATTTTTTTAGGTTACCTCCCCTACACCTAAAGTGGGGATGAATTTTTTTTTCACGTCTACCCCATCGTGTGGGATGTCGTTGGATAGGTCTTTGGAAAGCATTTGTGAAAAACATTTTTCGATTTAGGGATCCGTTTGCGAATTATTTAAGCTTTTAAGTGCTAATTTTTGTTAGAGTCAAGTGTCCCCACCCCTTGCCAGCTAAACGGTTGTTATTTTAGATATGTGAAAAAATTCACAGCAGTAGTATATAAAGGTACGTATCGAAATTAATAGGAAAACTATCACAGCTAAGTAGGCTGTATACAGGTTGTCGAGTAATTGTCGTAAACTTATAAAATGTACGGACGACAGCGATCATTTCACCATAGAAGAACTTTTCCAAATTAACATTCATTTATTTCCCCTACAAAATTATACAAATAATCAAATAATTTATCTTGATAGGGTTCCGCAACTACGGAACCCTACACTGCGCGTGGCCCGACACGTACTTGGCCGCTTTTTTTTATAACTGTGTCTACCAGAATTTGAGCATGCAAACTAGTAAGTAGCCAACATTTCGTTACTTTTGATTTTTTGATTTTTTTATTGTAATATTATAAATTTATACCGTGCACCGCCGTCACTGGATATTGTTTAGTTGCCCCGAATAAAAGAAGAAGAATAATAAAAAAATGTGCAATGCTAGTTTCTTCATTCATATAGATTCTATTTCTATTCCTACAGATATTCCAATTCTGATGGTAACTAAAACTAGGCAAACCATTTAGTTGTATAATAAATAATAGTAATTAATACATACATATATACCATACGCCGTATCCCGACAATCGGGGTAAGCGGAGTAATCGGTGTTGTGCTGCAAGTACTCTGGAAAATTACAGCACCACACCGATCACCACGTTTAGCAAAGTTTTCGGACAAGGCCCACCCACCTGACTTGGTGGAAAGACCGTGCCAAGGTGAGAGGTGGCTATCCTATCGCCCTTGAGCATGGCATCTTGTCCTTATCCCTTAGTCGCCTTTTGCGACATGCACGGGGAGAGATGCAGTGGGGCTATTCTCAAGAACCGGCCCCACGCAGTACGCACAGCAATTAAGAGCCACGAATAAATAAAATTGTAGGTAGGTATTAATAAATATTACTTTCAATATATTACTTTAGCGATACTGTACACGAGTTAGACGATACAATGAATTTATTATGATTTTTCAAGTCAAAGGTCAAGATTGCTTCTTACCAGATATTCTCTTCTTCTTGGAGGCCACTGACTCTGCTCTCATCTCACCCTTCAACACAGGATCACATCCAAAGAATATAATACTCCGTAGGTACCGTGTAGTTCTAAACTATGTACACTGCCGAGCCTCTCCCTCCTTCTCTAGCTAGGGCCTCCTCCGGAATCACAATTTGTTCAACCTTCAGCATTGAAATTCTCTACATTTCCTCTACATACAGAATTAATGACTTCAAAAGCGAATTACTAGAGTACTTCACACTAAATGTTGTAACTTTCACTCAATACAACTCCCCACTATATAAAAAAAGAAGAAGAAGAACTTGGTTGGCCGAAAGCTGATGTAATATAAGTAAAGCAAATAATTAATTAAAAAGCAAAAAATAATTTCCGTTTACTTACTTAAAGGAGTCGGGAGACCGCTAAGTAAATTCCCGCGCAGCTCTGAGTTTTATATTTTATTTACTTAGCGGTCCCCCGACTCCTTTAAGTAAGTAAACGGAAATTATTTTTTGCTTTTTAAGGGTCGGGGGTTTTTTAAATTTGTAATTTAACTTTTATTTCAAGCTTTTTAAAAGAAACCGCATGAAAATCGGTCCACTTTTTAAGATAATAATTTTTTTTATTACTTAATTACTTGATTACTTGATTACAAACATAGCTAAGAACCATCCCGATTAAACAAGCTTCCTAATAAAAAAAACCGCATCCAAATCGGTCCATCCGTTTGGGAGCTACGATGCCACAGACAGACACACACACACACACACACACACACACACACACACGTCAAACTTATAACACCCCTCCGTTTTTTGCGTCGGGGGTTAAAAAGAAAGACTCAAATAAAAGAGGCAACCAAGAGCCAAGTCAACCCAACCAACAATATTTGCGGAACAAACAAACGAAACAAAGAATATAATAAAACGATTATATTGTTACTCGGGAAGTTCCCAACCCGAGATGAACTTTACTTTATTGTATGAATGACGCTCAGTTTGATATCAGTTCAGTCCATCAGTCTGGTTAGGCTGACGCCAGACTGACCGTTTTACGGAGGTTACACGCTACGCTAGGTTTGGCATCAGTTCAGTCCGTGACCAGTCACGACCAGATTGACGCCAGACTGACGCCAGACGTAAAATGCATTCGCATCAGTCTGCCATCAGTCTAATATCAAAATATTTTAAAATCCATCAGTCTGGTCCATCATTCCAAACCATCCATCCATCAAAGTAGATTAAACGGTCAGTCTGGAGTCTGGACTTCTGGACCATGGTTCAACCAGACTGATGGACTGAACTGATGAAAAACCTAGCGTGTAACCTCCGTCTTTAATCTATTGACCGATGGACTGATGGACCAGACTGGTGGATTTTTAAATATTTTGATAATTTTCGTCAGTCTAGCCAGGGTAGACTGACGGCAGACTGATAGTGCGAATGCATTTTACGTCTGGCGTCATTCTGACTGACGTCAATCTGGTCGTGATCAAGGTCACGGACTGAACTGATGCCAAACTGAGCGTGTAACCTCCTCAATGACTAGTTAGGTGACAATATTTTAGGTTACGATATTTGAATCGGTGGTATGTTTTTAAATTCTCCGTTTACCATACATAATTTTACTCTACCTGCATTCAGATATTTAAGTATTTTTTTTTGTACCATGGCACGCTTGAAATGCATCAGCATTTTTGCAACTTTTTGAACCGTCCTAGGTTCCAATTTCATTGGCGTAGGTACAGTACAGGACAGGTATTAGTTTACTGTGGGCGTTTATATATTATATGTAGGTAACCATACAGTTGACCGTATTATAGGTGACCACATTTTTCTAAACAGTATATAACAATTACTTAAATTCGTAGATACTCTATCTATATCTATCTATAGGATCTCTATTTCGATTTTTTATAAAAGGTATATCCTTATAAAAGCAGAAACCCTTATACAATCGGGCAGGTGTCTGTCTGTCCGTCCGTCTGTCACCCGCGCTGACCGACGTGATTACTCCGGAACGTGAAACTCAATAAATCTAAAAACCGGCCAAGTGCGAATCTGCGAGTCGAACTCGCGCACCGAGGGTTCCTTCCTGTCCGAGGGACAGACAGACGGCGTTGGCTTAGTAATAGGGTCCCGTACCGGATACGGGACCCTAAAAATAAAACATAATTATGCTGGTCCATTAGTTCATACGGCATTGTACTATTTTGAAGTTTAAATCTTAGTAGCTTTTGCCCGCGGCTTCGCGCACATTACTTTCAAATTTGTATGGATTGACTACTCTCACAAATTAGAGCCACTGCTCAGTACCGAAAGTAGATAGGATAGATTTGTCAGCCTCGATAGCTCAGTGGTGCAGACAGTCAACTGTCGCTATTGAATGTTAAGCAACGCTGGGTGCGGTCAGTACTTGGATGGGTGACCGCTGACAGTTGGAGGCTGACCGAGGTTCGGATTCCTCGTAAAACTGTAGGTCCCTTCCCTCCTAATCTTACTTGGTGGTAGGGTTTAACCCGCCCGGGTTGGTACCACCGCACTGAATGAAACGTCGGTCAAAACGGCTATGTAAATAGTTTGTGTTTTCCGACCAGTTCAGTGTAGCCGGCACGATCAAAGGGGGAAGCACTGACATGGCACCTAGTTCACCCGGTGTTATGGGCTGACATCACGGACGTTGTAGGTGATGTAGCCAACCGTGTCAGTTTCCATAAAAAAAAAAAAAAGATAGCGTAATGATATATTATATCCTAAAACTATTTCAAAGAGTTGCTGAATCTAATGGAGTAATCGCGGCACAAATTTGATTTGCAGTTTTTTGAGTACATACTTTTTTTTTTAATGTAATCCGGTATGGGTGGCTGTGTCGTAGGGGCCAAAGCACATGCTTTGACTTGCCAATATCACCTTCGAGAAGGTAGGTGCCATACCGGAGACTTCCCTGGATTGCTGGCTATACTGGGCTAGAGGAGAACACAACCGAGGCTCCTATACGGCCATCTTACATCCAGTATGATGGTACCAACCCAGTCGGCTACAATTTGAGCCTACCACCTAGTAAGGGGCAAGGGAAGTGACCTACAGTTTTACACCGGTTCCGAACACGGTGAAGCAGCAGATGTAGGTATGTACGTACATTTTTTCCTCAGAAAAAACTCATTTGTACACGCCGACCGGATTCGAATCTCGGACCTCCCGCATGAGAAGCCGATGCCCAAACCACTCGGCCACCCGCCACTTATTAAATCACGAACATAAATCTGCGGAAAGATAGACAGGCAGAGATCACAGAGGTCACGGTTACGTATCCATGCGGAACCCTATTACCTACTAAGCGTACGCCGTCTGTCTGTCTGTCCCTCCGTCCGTCTGTCCTGTTTTTTTTTGCCCTATCGTAAAAACGGTAAACAAGTATTACATGCAAGCGTCAAACGTGGTGTGATTATAGTACTAACTCAGATAAATAAAGTGAAACAACAAATAAAAAACCGGCCAGGTGCGAGTCGAACTCGCGCACCGAGGGTTCCGTATCGCCATGTCATGGCTAGCGCCACTCACGCCATCTAGATGGCGTGTTATGGAATGCTTCATATTATGTAGTTGTCATGATTAGTTAAAATGCTTCATAATCTATTCGGTAGATGGCGCGCGCGCATACACTTTTTGGTTTCTTCTATGGGAACCCCTGTGAATTTTTTACTTTTTCTTATTTTTATTATTTGTTGCTAAATCGGCCATAATAACACATTTTTCTGTGAAAATTTCAACGCGGGCTACCTATTACGGTTCAAGAAATACAGCCCTTGGACAGACGGACGGACGGACAGACAGACAGACGGACGGGCGGACGGGCGGACAGACAGACAGACAGACAGACGGCGTATGTTAGTAAATAGGGTCCCGTAACGGATACGGAACCCTAAAAGCCGGCCATTTACTTGGGGGCACGGAACCCTCGGTGCGCGAGTCCGACTCGCTCTTGGCCAGTTTTTGTTTTTTTAATTTTCTTACGTATCTAAGCAAAATTTTGTTGTCCTGATTACACAGGAGGATATGTGTACACAAGAACATGTTCTTGTGTGTACATTTGGTTGCCATCCACTTGACCGTTATTAGGTTTCCGTATCCCGTGTACGGAAGCCTATTACTAAGCCTACGCCGCCGGCTGTCTGTCTGTCTCTCTGTCTGTCTGTCTCTCTGTCTGTCTGTCCTACTGCTGTATCTTTAGAACCATAAAGGTACCCGGTTGAAATTTTCATAGAATATGTGTTATAGTTATTATGGTGGATAAAACAACAAATAATACTTAGGTTAAAAATTAAGGCCCCCCCCCCCCCCCCCCCCCCCCATCATACAAGAAACTTTTTTTTGTAGTTCGGAAACGTAGGTGCGCGAGTCCGACTCGCACTTGGCCGTTTTTTTTTTTAATTAGTAAGAAGTGAAATATTTTTTCTATTTTTTAAAAACAGACTCTTGTTATCCCTAACTACTAGTTGGAGTTATACCTACTTAGAAGAAATGGAAGAGGCAATTATAATCATTATTCAATCTCTCATTACTACCACTGCTTCATCGCGTGAGGAGTCGACCCGCCAGCACTCCGCATCGTCAAATCCATGCGCTTTTTTTTCCACCTATAATCTCCCTCGTTCAAGCCGCGCGTTGTCATGTGCATACAGTCGTAACTTGTCTATGGCCGAGCGAGCTGGGCTGGGAGATGGAAAATGCGGAAAATTCAATTATTACCTCGCGCTTCATAGAAAGAAACGTCCATCCATACTGCACGTGTGTGTGGCCCGTACCGCCAATATACATTACGTATGCTTGAGCGTTGAAGTCCGTTACGTTGTTCGAAATTTGAAAATACCTACTCGCATGTTCATTCGTTCGGATTCGGATCACATTTTTAGGTAGGTTAGGTACCTATCTAGGTACTGGATCTCTTCGTCTTCTTTTTTTTTAAGATGGCAACCAAACGAATATAATATAGGGACTTCGTTTATTACTGCCAGTATCGAATGACGAAACCGGATCTCATCAAAAGAGATAAAATTGTAACCGAACCGAATGGTGCGTCGTCCTGTCATCAGATTGTCCGTCCGTCCTATCGCAGGATTCGCTCGCAGGGCCGTACATAATACCACGCGCTGTATCCCGACAATCGGGGTAAGCAGAGTAATCGGTGTTGTGCCGCAAGGACTCTGATATATTACGGCACAACAACGACCACCGCGTTTCTCAAATTATTCGGTTCAAGATAACTATCAAGCAGCAACCAGCAAGTAGGGCACGAAGACTCACCTGCTGCATGGTGTGAGATGACTAACCTGTCGCCCTTTAGCGCGGCATTTTTGTCCTTATTCCTTAGTCGCCTTTTACCACACATGCACGGATAGAGATGCAGTGGGGATATTATTTTTAAGTAGGTAAGGGGATAACGTTTTTATTGTTCCGTATCCGTCGTACGGGACCCTATTACTAAGCCTACGCCGTCTGTCTGTCTATCTGTCTGTCTGTCCGTCTGTCCGAGGACTGTATCTCTTGAACCGTAATAGGTAGCCCGTTGAAATTTTCACAGATATGTTATTATATTATTATGCCCGATATAACAACAAATAATAAAAATAAGAAAAAGTAAATAAAAAAATAAAAAAAACAATTCACGGGGGTTCCCATACAAGAAACTAAAAAGTGTATGCGCGCCATCTACCGAAAATAATATGAAGCATTTTATTCAACTATCATGAATTTTTAACTAATATAAAGCATTTCATAAAACACGCCATAGATGGCGTGAGTGGCGATGACATGACATGGCGATACGAAAGCCTCGGTGCGCGAGTTCGGCTCGCACTTGGCCGGTTTTTTTAAAGTCTATTTCTCAAACATTTGACAAGAGTTTACTGGCAGCTACATTTTAACCGAAGGTGGAGAAATCGACTGCTAGTGGATCATAATGATGATACATCGTGTTTTTTGGGTCGAGTTGTCTTTGAGCATCCGCTGCCTGCCAGCACTGCATGGCATTCCGATATGCGGGTGGATGCGCGGTACGGTCCGATGCCGCGCATGCGTGCGGTGCCGCGCGCCGGCACGAGCGCGCTCGTCGCGTGCGCGCGCACCCTCGTTCGCGCACAACTAATTAACTAAAAAACTCTCGCAGAAATATTGCACTTCTTGCGAATGCACAGCGCTCCGGAAGCGCTGGTTTTTGCGCGGGAGTTCTACGAGTCTAATCGTCTAACATTAACTCGAGATCATTGGCCCGGCCGCGATGGCGACTGGACCAGCTAGCATTGTGAGGGGTCTCCTACGGTAACCGGCGTTTTTTGCGGCGATCGCTCGGACGCGACGATTGAGCGGCGAAAGGTGCAAAGTCGCTAAGACGACCGTTTGACAAGCGAGCTGGTGATCGGTGCCCATTTTGTTGGCTTTTATTTTATAGAAAGCTCGACATATTGTGGCACCTAGCCACCCATGAGGTAACGAATGCCATACCGGCCTGACAGGTGCCCATTCACGCCCCTCTAGAAGGACCCGAGATTGTACTTGGGGGGAACTTTGTTATCCGCTCTAAGCTTATTGTATTTTCCAAAAGCTAAAACCGTTTTCGCAAAGAAGACAAACTATGAATATTCGACCGACCATCATCCATCGCGTTTGTACCAAATCCTGACGGATTAAACCAGATTTTGGAAGGAGATATTTTTGGGTTAACTATTGGCTAACCATTGGCTTAAATAAACCGCTTTAGTTTAATTCTGTGGAATAAATTGTGACAAGTTCGAGTACAGTCTCACTTTTATAGGAATGATAAATAAACAATACCCACTTAGGGTGCAATGCTAACCACGGCCAGCCTATGCCGAGCGCGGTTGGATTTGCCTATCCAAATCCAACCGCGCCCGGTGTGCTCAACGATTTAACGCCGATATGTATAAGCACCTCCGACCTACCGAGGTTGGCAATCCCTGAATGATCCCTCTACCATTATAAAGTCATTGTTGTAGGTAAAGAAATCAAAGTTAGTTCTGAGCCTCTAGCTAGGTATCTCTGAGCCTGGTTTCGCGAGGAGTGGTGTTTTTGGCTTTGTCTCATCTTCCATTAGATTTTTGGGCACAGCCGGCTATTTATAAAAAAGAAAACCTCTTCCGTCTCCTTATCTTTACTTCTTATAAAGAGGAACGTGTCTGTATGTATGTTTGAGGTGAACTCCGGAACCACTGAACAGATTTTGATGCGGTTTGCACCAATGGAAAAAGTAGTTCTAGAGGCTCATCACTATAGGCCACTACCATCACGCTAAGCATCAGGCTTCGGGCTGATCAGTATCAAAGGAAGTAAAGTATGGACGGGAGAGTGAGACATAATAAGAGAAGCGATCGTTTATTATCGTATATTTGCATTTAAATCGGATTTGCTATTAAACCGAGTCTACCGCAAGCGAAACCGTGAGCAAAAGCCTTCCCGCCAACAGTTGCTATGAACTCTCGGTCACAGAATACTTAATAGGTACTGTCGTGCGCGAGTAAAACTCGCACTTGGCTTTTTTTTAACCCCCGACGCAAAAGGAGGGGTGTTATTAGTTTGAAACCTTCGTCTGTCTGTATGTCTGTGGCATCGTAGCTCATAAACGGATGGGCACATTTGGATGCGGTTTTTTTTTAATTGAAAAGCTGGTTCTTAGCTACATAAGTTTCGTCAAAAATCGTTTAAAATCGGCAAAAATGTCGGAGCTAAAATTTAACCGAAAACCTAACCTAACCAACCGGATTCAGACCAGAACTCGAAGACCAAGCCCGAAGTGCAGATAGATATGCACGTAGGTACATTTTCCTCTCAGAAATAAAAAAAAAGATTTAAATCACGTTGGAAACATCGATCTTTGAAAAAAAAAACTCATTGGTTCACGCCGACCGGATTTCGAACCTCGGACCTCTCTCAAGAGCAGCCAACACCTAGGCCACTAGGCCAGTTGCCGCATACAATCGAAATGTATCATTCAATCGGTTACAAAACGTCTTCAAATTCAAAAAATAAAAGAATGCCACACCAATATCGTCGCGGAATGCGAGCTACCTTTTCTTGGCTTGACCGGGGTCGTGCGACCGAGCGCACCAAAGTCATCCGGCCGTTGACGCCAACCAGCGCAGCCCCCCGCGCGCGCCTCGCGACCTGAGCCCCCCGGAGACTGTCGTCGAGCCCTTGACACCTCCGTCGACACCAGCTAGGGTCGAAAGGTCGCCTCTGTGATTTGTCTCACTATTTGCGACGACATAGACTGGAAAACATTTGTCGCCGCCGCCTCCGCCGCCGCGCCACCGCCACCGCCTGCCTACGGAGAGAAATACATTCTTGGACGAAAATCAATAGGTTTTGTCTTCGCGGAATGCGTAAATAAATTAGTCTACCAGTGGTAGCTATGCCACGCCAAGCAAGAAAAACTAATGTCCTCAGAGTACCACCCAGTGGTCTGGGCGTCGTCGCTTTCTCTCGCGAGAGGTCCGACGTTCGAAATTCGAATCCAGTCGGCGTGTACCAACCAACCAATGAGTTTTTCTCTGACGGAAAAAATTACATGCATACCTACACACCTGCTGCTTCACTGTTCGGTACCGGTGTGAAACTGTAGGTTCCTTCCATTACCCCTTATTAGGTGGTAGGCTCCAATTTCAGCCGACTGGGTTGGTACCACCGCACTAGACGTGAGATGGCCGCATAGCAGCCTCGGCTGTGTTCTCCTCTAGTCCAATATATCCAGCAATCCGAATGGAAGTCTCCGTTATGGCACCTGCCTTCTCGGACGTGATATTTGCTGGTCAGAGCATGTGCTTTGGACCCTCTGACTCAGCCACTCACACAGGATTAAATAAAACACTTTCATACCATTGTAACCTTATTACCTAGCATACCTGCCTTTAGATTTAATTTGTATTAATATTTCGGATGTGGGGGGGGGGGGGGGGGGGGGGGTGGTAAGATCAATTTTCGTATATTTTCTTTAATTATATATTTTATATTTTTTTCTTATAACGAGCCCTTTCCAGGGATAAATCATATGATTCTCTTGACAGTAGTTTTTTAGGTTTCCGTATCCCGTACGGAAGCCTATCACTAAGCCTACGCCGCCGCCGTCTGTCTGTCTGTCTGTCTGCCAAGTGCGAGTCGAACTCGCGCACCGTGGGTTCCGTATTGCCAAAGCCATGCCAAAGCCCTCCCGCATCCGGGACCCGCGGCATCAGAGTGACACCGTCCGGCGTCTTACCGACCTAGGTAGACCGGGCTGTTCGAGGATACCACTTGTAGAGGCTGGTGAGAAAGACACAAAGAAATAGTTAGTTTTTAGGGTTCCGTATCCGTCGTACTCGGGACACTATTACTAAGCCTAAGCCGTCTGTCTGTCTGTCCGTATGTCCGTCTGTCCGAGGGCTGTATCTCTTGAACCGTAATAAGTAGCCCGTTGAAATTTTCACAGAATATGTGTTATTTATTATGGCCTATAAACAAATAATAAAAATAAGAAAAAGTAAAAAATTCACGGGGTCCCCATAAAAGAAACTAAAAAGTGTATGCGCGCCATCTACCGAAAACAGTATGAAGCATTTTAACTAATCCATAGATGGCGTGAGTGGCGCTAAACATGACATGGCGATACGGAACCCTCGGTGCGCGAGTTCGACTCGCACTTGGCAGGTTTTTTTAATCAGAAAAAACTCATTGCTTTACATGGATGTTGTTTTACGCCGTTTGGATTGGAGAAGCCGACATCCAGGACCACTCGGCCACAAGAGTCCAGGGTTGCCAGATGTCCAGTTTTGGACCGGACAGTCCGGTTTTTGAGGCTTGTGTCTGGTCTCCAAAATAATGAAAAACCGGACACCAAAACGTCCGGTTGTTCTTCATATATCGCAAGTATTTACTTTTTCAGAACATTTTAATACTAATCTTACTGTCCTCTTCGATTTTGCAGTAATTTCGATCAATTCAACCCATTTATCTATTACTCTATCTCCCATCCATTTTCAAAAGTAAAGGTCATGAAACATTTGGTACATATAATTAAATTTCATTTTGTACCTGAAAAATCAAAAGGCCCTTTGATGAAAAATGTCCGGTTTTTCAACTGAACCATCTGGCAACCCTACACCAGACCCCCTTATTAAACGGTTTTATTTAGCTTGACTCCGTATATTTGTTTGTTTGTTTGTTACTAACTTTGTTTCAAATCTTGCGACAACTTTAACAACTACTTCTACTGAACCGATTTTTATGAAACTTTGCACACACATTGAGTTCTCGTGACAATACAATATTATGATAATTTCAACTTGGTAACGAGGGTCTGATGATGGAGTCAGGAGGTGGACAGTGGAACTCTTCAACCGTTACTAGTAACCCCCTCGAGTTTGGGCTCATATGGTTGGTTTGGACGAGTGTTCCATACTTCTACCAATACACTTGGTGACGAGAGTCTGATGATGGAGTCAGGAGGTGGACAGGGGAACTCTTCAACCGTTACTAGTAACCCCCTCGAGTTTGGGCTCATATGGTTGGTTTGGACGAGTGTCCTATACTACTACCAATACACTTGGTGACGAGCGTCTGATGATGGAGTCAGGAGGTGTACAGTGGAACTCTTCAACCGTTACTAGTAATCCCCTCGGGGTTTGGGCTCATTTGGTTGGTTTGGACGAGTGTCCCATACTCCTACCAATACACTCGGTGACGAGGGTCTGATGATGTAGTCAGGAGGTGTACAGTGGAACTCTTCAACCGTTACTAGTAACCCCCTCGAGTATGGGCCCATTTGGTTTGTTTGGACGAGTGTCTCATACTTCTACCAATACACTTGGTGACGAGGGTCTGATTATGGAGTCAGGAGGTGTACAGTGGAACTCTTCAACCGTCACTAGTAACCCCCTCGAGTTTGGGCTCATATGGTTGGTTTGGACGAGTGTCCCATACTCCTACCAATACACTTGGTGACGAGGGTCCGATGATGGAGTCAGGAGGTGTACAGTGGAACTCTTCAACCGTTACTAGTAACCCCCTCGAGTTTGGGCTCATATGGTTGGTTTGGACGAGTGTCCCATACTTCTACCAATACACTTGATGACGAGGGTCTGATGATGGAGTCAGGAGGTGTACAGTGGAACTCTTCAACCGTTACTAGTAACCCCCTCGAGTTTGGGCTCATATGGTTGCTTTGGACGAGTGTTCCATACTTCTACCAATACACTTGGTGACGAGAGTCTGATGATGGAGTCAGGAGGTGGACAGGGGAACTCTTCAACCGTTACTAGTAACCCCCTCGAGTTTGGGCTCATATGGTTGGTTTGGACGAGTGTCCTATACTACTACCAATACACTTGGTGACGAGCGTCTGATGATGGAGTCAGGAGGTGTACAGTGGAACTCTTCAACCGTTACTAGTAATCCCCTCGGGGTTTGGGCTCATTTGGTTGGTTTGGACGAGTGTCCCATACTCCTACCAATACACTCGGTGACGAGGGTCTGATGATGTAGTCAGGAGGTGTACAGTGGAACTCTTCAACCGTTACTAGTAACCCCCTCGAGTATGGGCCCATTTGGTTTGTTTGGACGAGTGTCTCATACTTCTACCAATACACTTGGTGACGAGGGTCTGATTATGGAGTCAGGAGGTGTACAGTGGAACTCTTCAACCGTCACTAGTAACCCCCTCGAGTTTGGGCTCATATGGTTGGTTTGGACGAGTGTCCCATACTCCTACCAATACACTTGGTGACGAGGGTCCGATGATGGAGTCAGGAGGTGTACAGTGGAACTCTTCAACCGTTACTAGTAACCCCCTCGAGTTTGGGCTCATATGGTTGGTTTGGACGAGTGTCCCATACTTCTACCAATACACTTGATGACGAGGGTCTGATGATGGAGTCAGGAGGTGTACAGTGGAACTCTTCAACCGTTACTAGTAACCCCCTCGAGTTTGGGCTCATTTGGTTGGTTTGGACGAGTGTCCCATACTTCTACCAATACACTTGGTGACGAGGGTCTGATGATGGAGTCGGGAGGTGTACAGTGGAACTCTTCAACCGTTACTAGTAGCCCCCTCGAGTTTGGGCTCATATGGTTGGTTTGGACGAGTGTTCCATACTCCTACCAATACACTTGGTGACGAGGGTCTGATGATGGAGTCAGGAAGTGTACGGTGGAACTCTTCAACCTTTACTAGTAACCCCCTCGAGTTTGGGGTCATTTGGTTTGTTTGGACGAGTGTCCCATACTTGTCGAACGCAAATGTATGAAACAGACATGCCATCTGTTCAAATTGATTTTGAAACAGACGGCGGACACCTTATCCATCCTAAAGCCATACAGTTTCCAGCAAAGTTTAATTATGGAACAGCTGAGAGACGGATGTTACCAATAATTTTGTCATGGGCCTCCACTGTCCATAAAATGCAGGGCAGTACTGTTGACCATGCTGTCGTGTATTTGGGCTCCAGACTATTTGAGGAGGGTCAAGCGTATATTGCATTGAGTCGCGTAAAGTCTTTAGAAGGGTTATGTATTGAGGAGCTTGATTGTGAGTAATTGACAGGTAAGAAACCGAGTAACAAAGATGCAATGAGAGAGTTGGAAAGGATGACCAGTTTACGTAATGAATGATACGAGCCAAAAATCAAACTAAAAACGAGTAAATAAAAAAATAGGTAAAAACACTTTTAAGTTAAACGGTTTTATTTAAAAAAAAAACTAGAAAAAAAACAGCTGTACAAAAAACTAGAAAATAATAAGGACACAAGCCTAGGCCTTCTTAAGATATTACGTCTGGGTAAGAAATCGTGCAATACTAGCGTGCTGTCTTCTCATGTCGGATGCCAAAGGGCACATTGTGTCGCTGCGTCAGCGGAATAAGTAATAAATTGAGACTTTTAACAGACTAATATAAAAACGTGGGGCGTATAATATACGTAATAAATAACATGCGCCCCACGTTTTTATATTAGTCTGTTAAAAGTCTCAATTTATTACCTACTTATTCCGCTGACGCAGCGACACAAAGTGCCCTTTGGCATCCGACATGAGAAGACATCACGCTAATATTGCACGATTTCTTACCCAAACGTAAAATCTTAAGAAGGCCTAGGCTTGTGTCCTTATTATTTTCTAGTTTTTTGTACAGCTGTTTTTTTTCTAGTTTTTTTTTTAAATAAAACCGTTTAACTTAAAAGTGTTTTTACCTATTTTTTTTTTAGGTCTACATTTCATTATTTATTATATTTATAGTATTTATATAATATGTATTTTGTTTCAAATAAAGTATGATGATGGTAGTGGTATCCTAACATTTAGTTTAACTGAAAGCGTCATACAATGACGTAGGCTGGCTGACTGCTCGGTGCTCGCTCGTCGTATGAGTCAGCTGGCTGTCTGGCCGTCACAGTGTGGGCGTGAGTCAGCGCGCAGGCGCGCGGCGGCACATCCGTCCGACCGCGCTAGCTGCGCGTGCATTCCCTTCGCGCAATCCCGCAGGTCTAGCCTAGAACCGGTCTAGATCAGGGACGACATGCTTTTGAACATCTGAAAAAAAAACACTTGCAATAAGATTTAGATTGGTTTGGAATTCCCGAAGCACTTGACGCAATTTATGGAAAGGTTGGGCGTTTGTGTTGGCAGGCGCCACCGCCAGCACCACCACTATCCATACTGATAGAATCTGTCATCTGATAGATGAACGACTTGCGGCGCGGGTTAGGTTATGGGGTAATTTTGTACCGTGTGGGGCCGGTACTTTAAATGAATAGCCCCACTGCATCTCTCCCCGTGTATGTCGTAAAAGGCGACTAAGGAATATGACTCCCTTCTTATATTACTAGGTGGTAAGGTTTAACCCGCCCGGGTTTGTCCCACCGCACTGAATGAAAGGTCGAAACGGCTATGTAAATAGTTTGTGTTTTCCGTCCGTTCAGTGTATCCGGCACGACCGAAGGGAAGCACTGACGTGGCACCAAGTTCACCCGGTGTTATGGGCTGACATCACGGATGTCGTAGGTGATGTAGCCAAACGTGTCAGTTTCCATAAAAAAAAAATTAAGAAGAGACGGAAGTTAACTTTCTCCATACAAAATTGCCTTTCGGGGTTTATGTTTTTTACCCTACTAAACCTTATCCGATTTTAATTTTTTTTTGTGTAATAAGGGCTGTCCAATCTACGTTCCTGTCGGTTTTATTTTTTTCATTGTATCTAAAGTGATGGTGATGGATGACTCAATAAAGCTTAATGAACTTCATGAAACTGTGTCAACTGAAAATATTTCTCTTAGACAATCCATTTTATAGTTGTGAATTTTTTTCATATTGTAAATAAAAATTCTGCTGACTTTGATAATTCAAATTATTTATATGCATAAACACAAATTCTATTAATAACTTGACTGAACCCTATGTTCTTTGTTTTGTATTTTATTATCTTTTTTAATGGGTATATTTTTGACTTAGTATTTTAAATTGTTGGCTTAGATATAGTATGTTATATTTAACATAATGAAAACTTAGTAAGTATGTAAGTTATATTTAAAAAAAGCTCTGTAAGGTTTCTTACCCGATTCTTCCTTATAGATTGCACTACTGAACGGGACATCATAAAAAATGATGACGAACCATACTGAATATGCATATGTCTCAATGTAATATTGTTATTGTTGTGTGTTCTTTATGGCGAAATAAACATCTGAATCTGAATCTGAATCTGAATCATGGCATAAAAAATTACAAATTTAAATTTTTTCGGGCGAAATGTAAATTTTTAACTCCGTTGTATATTTCATCTAAACATAAACGACAAAGACAGAAACGTAGATTGGACTGTCCTTAAAGACAACAAAAAAAAATCTAAAAATCGGGTAATGTTTAGGGGGCTATAGAGAACATAAATGCCGAAAGACAATTTTGTATGGAGAAAGTTAACTAACAATTAAATAAACTTTATTTAAATTAATCAAAATAACCTAATACAACAAAATTAAACTAAAATTAATAAATATGATAAAACTAAACTAAAATAACTTATAAACTAAACCTAAAAAATAAATAAAGAAAAATTAAAACTACCTATAAATAATATATTTCATTTAAATTTGACAGAGTCGCTGCACCACCGGTGCAAGTGCCAAGTACGCACGCCGCGTTACACCTCTGAATCTCAATGGCGATTCGCCGAACAAAGAAAGCTTTGGCACGGGGCGGCGCGGCGGTCACCAGATTTATCTACTAAAAGTTTTCCCAATTTAAAGTTAACTTCCGTTTCGTCTTAAGTCAACGGCCACCACCCATTCGCACAATCACCGAGCTTGCCTTACCCCGGTCATGTGTCTCTGTTTTCGCTTGTAATTCGAGAACGTTTCAATCGATTTAGATGCGGTTTTCATCTATGCAATTTTGCATCTCCGGAGTGTTGTAACCACAGAGCATCAAATGCGCGCGCCCCTCCTAGAGGCGCCCCCTGAGCGCGATTTCTCTATAACGCCGTTGAAGCCTGTGGGCGTGGCCTATGACTTACATTATGTGTGTTGTGCGTGTGCATTTGTTTTGTGCGTGTGCCTAACTTGCTCCTCTTTGTGTGTAGTGTCGATACTAGCACACACACACACATACGAAGCGCTAGCAGCACTGCGTGTAGTTTTTGGGTTTCGAATATTATCGCTTAGGGCGTCTCTAGTAGGGGGCGCGCGCGGTAGGTATTTGATGATCTGTGGTTGTAACTATGAGGTAATGAGACTTTAAATGATGGGGGGTCAACAAAAGAAGGGTGTTCGGATTCTTCTGCGATATAAACAATGATGATGATGATATACAATAAAGAAAATATTAATAAATAAATAGAACGCGCGTGGACGTGCGCGCGCGCACGCGATCTCGCTCGTTAGACACGGTCGCGCGCGCGCCTACGCGCGGTTTTTGCTGCTGCTGCAGCGGCAAAAACCGCGCGGTCGCGTGCTGTGACGCGCTGCAAGTCGACGCGATGCGCTTGCGCCGCCGCCGGCGAGCGGACAGCGAATACGAATGTGTGAGATGCCGCCGCCCGCTCCGCACGCGCCGCTTTGTTCGTAAACAATGTCTGACTGAACGCGAAGATCAACGGCACTGCATTATTACAACTGAATAATTAGAGGATTCGATCAAAATGACAAAGGTGATTTATGGGAACGGTCATTTAGGTTTCATAAAATTGTAAAAATAAAAAATGTATTGTTAAAAAAAGAAATACATACAATGTATCCCAGTTTACAAGATTCCTCATTTAAAAAGCTACAATAAATTACAAATTTAAAAACCCCCCAACCCTTAAAAAGTCAAAAATAATTTTCGTTTACTTACTTAAAGGAGTCGGTGAACCGCTAAGTAAATTCCCGCGCAGCTCTGAGTTTTTATATTTTATTTACTTAGCGGTCCCCCGACTCCTTTAAGTAAGTAAACGGAAATTATTTTTGAATTTTTAAGGGTCGGGGGTTTTTTAAATTTGCAATTTAACTTCTACTTCAAGCTATAAAAAAAAACCGCATACATATCGGTCCACTTCTTATGATAATTAATTTTTGTATTACTTAATTACTTAATGATTTGATTAAAAACCTAGCTAACAACCATCCCGATTAAACCAGCTTTTCAATAAAAAAAACCGCATCCAAATCGGTCCATTCGTTTGGGAGCTACGATGCCACAGCCAGACTCACACACACACACACACACACGTCAAACTTACAACCGTTTTTTGCGTCGGGGGTTAAAAATAAGAAAAAGTAAAAAATTCACGGGGTTCCCATAGAAGAAACTAAAAAGTGTATGCGCGCCATCTACCGAAAAGACTATAAGTATTTTAACTAATCATGAATTGATAAAGGCTTTAGTATGGGACGCGACGTGTGCTGACACCTTCGCACCTACCCATATTGCTGGCTCGTCCAATTCGGCTGGCTCCGCCGCACGGTGTTTTAGAAGTAAAATTTACGAGCTCACTCCACTTAAAATTATACCCCTTAAAAGTTCAAAGAAACAATTTTTTATCGAAGCTAGATAAGTGCCGAACTCGAATAGAGACAACGAGCGCAATTCCCGCCAGTCTGCATCACCAACGCGGCTGCCACAATGCGACTGTCGCGCGATGCGCCCGCTCAGTCACGCGCTGTCTTCGCTGGCGCTAGGTTTTGTAAAATAGTTTCTTTCGTTTATGTTTGTTTTATCGAAGTGTTGCGGATGTCGTCATGGAGGTTGATACTTCAGGTAAGTTACTAGATAATTTTTATAGGCGTATGTGATAACTGTGTTTTTTTATTAAATATTTAGTAAGTCTTAGGAAAATGGTGAAATTAATTACGTTTTGTATACTTCCATGGACTGCCGGAAAAAAAGTACCCTTTTTTCCGTGTTAATTTTTTTTTATATTATTGGTTAGTTATCTAGCTTAACAGTCATACTAGTGCTAATATGCGGAAATGTGCGTAAGAGCTTAAAAAAATATATTTTGTCCTTAGGTGCCGCTCTCGCTGGAGTAACGAGATTACAACTATTCGTTGTTTTGTCGAGTGAGCAACTTTTGGCTTGTGCAAACAAAGTGAAAGGTCAACAGCGAATGATGTACTTCATCATTTCGAAGAAACCAGAAATTCGAGAAAAAGATGTCAGTGTTAAAGTCAAGCTAGTTTCATACAAACTTCTGCAACATTGGGAAGAAAGTGGCAGAAACAAACACAACTTTATCGAAGTGGCTGTCAGTAGAAGTGTGTAGCTCATCATCAGTCGAACAGCATGTAGCCACCACACCAAAGCAACCATGGCAGTTAATCAAATAATTCAACACATCGAGCACAGCAACAAGAAGAGGTGAACAAAATCTTTGGTGGCCCAAAATTCACCAGAAGAGCTGGTATTTGCAGCCCAATCAAGTTTTATAAAACACGGCAAGATAAATGTGGGTGCAGTTTTCAAATTAGCAACTGGAAAAAAGAAGGCTGCTCAGCGAATATGTAGGCTCTCGAGGCGCGCCATAAAGAGTGTAGCTTTTATAGGGAGCATGGTACAAGAAAAATCAACCGAAAAGAGACCATGGAAGACCTATTTCATGCACCCTTAGTTTCATCCGATATGGTGATATCAAGTATGAGGCCCCTTCCCAAGAAAAAGACACATAATATAGATCCTGAAGTTCTGAAACTAGTGCATATTCCAGAGGCCACAAGCCAACAGAACACGATGAGGACGACGATAATCTGTCGGACAATTTTGATGACTCATCCATCATCATCATCATTCAGTTAAATTTAAGATTGAGTGGTTTATTCAAATAGATATTTTTTTAAATTATTAGTTTGATTTAAACGAATTGTATTTATGTGTCCTTGATATTAACCAATATTTATGATGACTCATCATTCAGCCAGATTAAAGATTAGATAATATAAGAATAGTTTATTATAAAAATTTAATTATAAAATTAAAATTTACTCTTGAAATCATGTTTTTTTAATAGGCATCCTTAACCTATTCTTTACTTTACTCTAATTACATATGCTAACCTAACAATATGATTTGCTTACATATATACAAGCATGTTTTTTTTATTTCAATCAAAAACCGCCATGAGCTCGTAATTTTTGCTTTTAAAACACTGTGCGCCGCTCTAGGTGCACAAAACCAGAAAATTAAAAAATACGTTGGCTTACGCGGCCACTTCGAATTCCTGGCCTTTGCTGTGGAAACACTTGGCGTGTGGTCACCCGACGCAAGGACTTTCGGAAACGTCCTAGGAAAGTTCCTTATTGATAATGATAAGTCTGGTGACCGACGCGCCAAGTCTTTCTTTTTTCAGCAAATAGGCCTAGCCATTCAAAGGGGCAACGCAGCCAGCGTATTGGGTACTGTGGCGGAGTCGGAGGAGTTGGACGAAGTTTTTTACTTACAGTAATTTTGAATGTTAGTATTTAGTTTTTCTTTATTTATTTATTAGGTTAATTTTATCATTGTTATACATTTGTTAGTTAGGTTTTAATTATTTAGTTATTATTATTAAGTTCTTTATTTCACATTTTTATATATACATTCATATTAATTTTACATATATTATAACTATAAAAAGTAATAAAAATACACAAAATTAATACAAACATTACAAATAAAAATGGTAATACCGCCGGTGGCGGGAGGCAGGCCTCCAAGCACGCCGGCGGGTGCAGGCCGTGGCTACGGAGCTCTCCGGGACGACGCGAGGCAAGCTACGAGCGATAGGTGGTGGTACTAGACACGTAGGCCACCACCACCCCCATCTCGGAGAGCTCCGTATCCGTCGGACCGCTGGGCGACGACACGCAGCCATTTCATACAACATGATTGTCGCGCGTGCGTCACCGTTACGCACTTTGCCGCCACACCGGTAGCGGGGACTGTAGACGAAGCATGCAGCCCCGATAGCCCCAAGCAGACCGGTTATATGTAGCGGACGTTATTATTAATATTATTAATTAATCATGAATTTTAACTATGTAATATGAAGCATTTCATAAACACGCCATAGATGGCGTGAGTGGCGCTGACCATGACATGGCGATACGGAACCCTCGGTGCGCGAGTTCGACTCGCACTTGGCCGGTTTTTTATAAGAATCGTGAGCATGCAAGCGTGGTGCGTAGTCGAGAGACGAGCACGGCCGCGGTAACCGACTCGCTTGAATAGGTAGTAACGCACTCACTTGCAGGTCAATCGAATGCAGAATGCAGATAGGCAGTAGGTAGAACCTACATCATGCATCAGTGCAGCGGGCTGCCATACCTACGCCATGCATCTACACTTCCTTACTCTATAATAAAATCCAACGTCTGCTTTCTGTCTGAGTGTCTGAGTGTCTGAGTGTCTGAGTGTATGTCTGTCTGTCCGCTTATAACTCGAGAACCACTGAACCGATTTTAATGAAACAAAATTCTACGGATAGCTTGATTCTTCCCATCAACTATAGGCTACTTACTATCACTAAATGGCTTATGAGGTTAGCAGTGAAGTGAAATATGAGAGCGGGCGGAGCCGCGGGCACAGCTTGTTACCTATACGCACAGAGCATCAAATGCGCGCGCCCCTCCTAGAGGCGCAGTGAGCGCGATTTCTCTACAACGCCGTTGAAGCCTGTGGGCGTGGCCTATGACTTACATATGTGTGTTGTGCGTGTGCATTTGTTTTGTGCGTGTGCCTAACTTGCTCCTCTTTGTGTGTAGTGTCGATACTAGCACACACACACACATACGAAGCGCTAGCAGCACTGCGTGTAGTTTTTGGGTTTCAAATATTATCGCTTAGGGCGTCTCTAGTAGGGGGCGCGCGCGGTAGGTATTTGATGTTCTGTGCCTATACGTAATAAATAATACTCCATTGTCAGCCACAGTAGCTCAGTGGTGCGATCGGTCGACTGTTGTTAAGCAACCCTGAGTGCGGTCAGTACTTGGATGGGTGACCGCTCGACCGTTAGATCGTTGAACTGACCGCTGTTCGGATTCCACGTAAAACTGTAGGTCCCTCCCTTCCCTGCTTACCTTACTAGGTGGTAGGGCTTATCCCGCCCTGGTTGATACCACCGCACTGAATGAAACGTCTATGTAAATAGTTCGTGTTTTCCGTGCAGTCCAGTGTAGCCGACATGAAATGAAGGGAAGCACTGACATAGCACCTAGTTCAACCGGTGTTATGGGCTGACATCACGGATGTTGTAGGTGATGTAGCCAACCGTGTCAGTTTCCATAATAAAAGGCCTTTAGCAACAGGCCGGATAGCACTGTAATAGTCGGCAAATCAGCTGGTATGTATGGTAGAGTTACGAAGGCACGAGGGGTATGAGGTAGGAATTAAGCGGTGTGAGACCGCGCGGAGCGCAGTAGGGAACGACTCGGTTCGACGGAGCGACGCTTAGACGTGTAGAACGTGTGTACCGACCGGGCACCGAGTTTGTTCCCTACTGAGCTCCGCGCGGTCTCACACCGCTTAATTCCTACCTCATACCCCTCGTGCCTTCGTAAAATGAAAACACTCTACCTCGCTGAGAGTGCGCGAGCGCGAGGGGAGGTGTTGGTAGTTGACTATGTCGAGCGAGCACTTTTTTTTCACAACTACCTCATACACACTGTATGTACCTACAGAGGTATAAATGTGGTTTAAATATAAAATAAATAAAACCGTTCAAAAAAAAACCGGCCAATTGCGAGCCGGCCTCGCGAACCGAGGGTTTCGCACTATGGTGCGAAACCTTTGAAAACATTGAAAAACACGTTTCTTGTATGGGTACTCCCCTTAATTTTTCACTTTGTCAATGCTTTATTATTTGTTGATATATCCGCCAAAATAACACATATTCTGTGAAAATGTCAACCGGCTAGCTAAAGGGGTGATAGGCAAAACAACACATCATATTATTATCCTAACTATAGCCATATTTCAAAGATATAACTATAATTTATATTCTTATAGTTAGGTAAAGAAGATTCAAGGTATAATGTGTGATAGATTATTGTAATATAATCTTGTAAATTCTCTGAAAAATAAGTTGGTAAAAAGTGGTAAAAACGTTCGAAAATGCATTTGATAGATTCGTTACAAATACGTCCATATACAAAAAAACGCTCGCGCACGGCAACGGCCCAAAATTTTGAATGTGTCAGTTAAAAACCATTTATTCTGTAAGCGTTTGAATTTAGTTTTATTGACTCGTAGCTCAATGGAGCATTTTTCGTATTAGATGCATTTGTAAAAAAATGGTGAGGGAATTGGTTAGGTAAATGCACAGATCAGAGAAACTTAGGATTTCTGTGGGTAAATACGAAGTGCTTTTGCCTAGACGGCACGGCGTAGGCTTCCGTACGGGATACGGAAACCTAAAAAGACAAAACAAAAAGTGCGTAAACATTTCCAATGCAAGCCCTAGAACAGATTCGTAGCAGAGCGGCGGGCGGCGCGACGGAGGCGGCGCGCGGCGTAGCAGTATCTCGCTAGACGTAGACGTAGCCCGTAGCCACAGACAGAAACAATAAAAAGATTATTAGAGCTACTACGAACACACGGTCGCCGCTCGCGCCTACGCGTAGCGTTGATATCTGTGGTTGATGTTAATATCATAGCGAGTGGTTTGGGCATATCGACTTCTCGTGCGAGTAGAGGTCCGAGATTCAAATCTGCGCGGCGTGTACCAATGAGTTTTTCCTGACAAAAAAATTTACATGCAGGTGTAGACCTGCTGCTTTACCGTTCGGAACCGGTGTAAAACTGTAGGTCCCTTCCGAGGTCCCTTCCCTAGCCCCTTACATAGGTGGTAGGCTCAAATTGTATCCGACTGGGTTGGTAGTTGGTACCACCGTACTGGATGTAAGATGGCCGCATAGCAGCATCGGTTGTGTTCTCCTCTAGTCCAGTATAGCCAGCAATTCAGGGAAGTGTCCGGTATGGCACCTACCTTCTCGGGGGTGATATTGGCTGGTCGGAGCATGCGCTTTGGCCCCTCCGACACAGAAACGCATACCGGATTATATAAAAATTAAAATAAATTAAATGTTTGTGCTCGTATAGAAAGAGTAGCAGTTACATAAATAATTTAATAAACACGACAGATGAATTCAGTACATTTAATTAATTCAGTACCTACATTTAATTTACATTTAATTAATTCAGTACATTTAATTTACATTTAATTCATTCAGTACCTTTTTTTTATGGAAACTGACACGGTTGGCTACATCACCTACAACATCCGTGATGTCAGCCCATAACACCGGGTGAACCTACATTTAATTTACATTTAATTCATTCAGTACATCTAATTTACATTTAATTAATTCAGTACATTTAATTTACATTTAATTAATTCAGTACATCTAATTTACATTTAATTAATTCAGTACATTTATTTAATTCAGAGCATTTAATTAATTATACGGGCAAACAATTGGTTCCCTTAGCCTATTTTATTAACCCCCGACACAAAAAGAGGGATGTTATATATAAGTTTAACGTGTGTGTGTGTGTGTGTAAGGGTGTGTCTGTCTGTGGCATCCTAGCTCCCAAACGGATGGACCGAATTGAATGCGTTTTTTTTTATTAGAAAGCTGGTTTAATCGAGATGGTTCTTAGCTATGTTTTTAATCGAGTAATTAATTAAGTAATAAAAAAATTAATTATCTTAAATAGTGGACCGATTTGCATGCGGTTTTTTTAAGTCAACCTTTTAAAATACAATTTTTGACAAAAGGTCTTCAGGATGCAATCTAACTCCTTGCAAAATTTAATCGAAATCTGTTCAGCGGTTTAAGCGTAACAGACAGACAAACAGACAGAGTTATTTTCGAATTTTTAACATTAATATGAATAATCGTGTTCGCGGCACGCACACATTTATAACCCGCTCGACGACAAATTGATGTCTATCACGGAAACAGATTAATTATATTAGCTTTCCCTGATACTAAATAATTTTTATTATTCACTAGCTTTTGCACGACGCTTAGCTCGCGTGAAATTCATATTTAAAAAGAAGAAAATAAGTAAACCCGTTACCGTACTATTATTTCGGCGCGCGAAACAATGCGGTTTGTATGAGTGCCACAACGTAGCGTAATCGAAACAATGCGGTGTGTATGAGAGCCACAACGTAGCGTAATCGAAACAATGCGGTTTGTATGAGAGCCACAACGTAGCGTAATCGAAACAATGCGGTTTGTATGATAGCCACAACGTAGCGTAATCGAAACAATGCGGTTTGTATGAGAGCCACATCGTAGCGTAATCGAAACAATGCGGTTTGTATGAGAGCCACATCGTAGCGTAATCGAAACAATGCGGTTTGTATGAGAGCCACATCGTAGCGTAATCGAAACAATGCGGTTTGTATGAGAGCCACAACGTAGCGTAATCGAAACAATGCGGTTTGTATGAGAGCCACATCGTAGCGTAATCGAAACAATGCGGTTTGTATGAGAGCCACATCGTAGCGTAATCGAAACAATGCGGTTTGTATGAGAGCCACATCGTAGCGTAATCGAAACAATGCGGTTTGTATGAGAGCCACATCGTAGCGTAATCGAAACAATGCCGTTTGTATGAGAGCCACAACGTAGCGTAATCGAAACAATGCGGTTTGTATGAGAGCCACATCGTTGCGTAATCGAAACAATGCGGTTTGTATGAGAGCCACATCGTAGCGTAATCGAAACAATGCGGTTTGTATGAGAGCCACATCGTAGCGTAATCGAAACAATGCGGTTTGTATGAGAGCCACAACGTAGCGTAATCGAAACAATGCGGTTTGTATGAGAGCCACATCGTAGCGTAATCGAAACTGAATTTTATTTCAGTTCCGATTCGGCATCGCATCGCATCGCATTCGGATGATCGGTTTGAGACTTATGGAGGAACATATATAAACATTACAATAATTTAGAACTGGCGGAATTTTCGACATGTCCAAGGCCCAAGGGTATGTTACCTACCTATGGATGAAATTATGCAATCAATCAATACTAATAATAAATCTGTAAGGGATGGTCATGGAGTAAGTTATTTTGTTTTATGTGATACTGCGTTTGTAGACTCTATGTATGATACTAAAACTAAATTATCGATTTTTAGAAATATTTTCTGTATATATATGTATGTATGTTCCTCCATAACTCTTAAACCGATCATCTGAATTCGATTGAACTTCGTACAAGCACATTTACCTATACGAGACACTGGATAGGCTATATAAAATTCAGTTCCGGTTACGCTAAGATGTGGCTCTCATACAAACCGAATTGTTCCGCGCGCCGAAATAAAGGTAACGCAGGAACGCAGCTCGCCCTTCTGCCTTTACTTACTTACTAAATACGAATTTCGCGCGAGCGAAGCCGCGGGCAAAAGCTATGAACAATAAACTTAAGTTCGGCAGGTGATCAATTTCAGTCAATCGTGTCAGGTTCCATAGAGCAGTGTAAGTAGCGCATGCTCGTGACATTACACACTATAGCACAGTGTCTGCTAATTTTAGCCTCAGTCGGTCGCTTGCGGGTCAGTGTACCGAATGACGACAGAAGAGCCACGCCGCCGCTGCTGCTCCAATCCTCGACCAGATAACGCTCGTGTAGCCTTATTAGCTTGGATTGGTACAACCGTAGTTTGTTAAAGAGCAGTTACTATTTAAGGGGCGGATACGGCCTAGCTGGTGTTACTTCTGGAAAAGCGTTTAAATAAAACATCAAATTAATTAATTTAAAAACCGGCCAATTGCGAATTTCCGTACTCGATTTACGTTTTAACGTTTTAATTACGTGGTCGTAATTGGCCGATTTGTTTTTATATGTTTAACAATATAATTATTTATTACAAGTAAAAAAAAACCCTATATTAAATGACATAAAATATAAACCTATTATATTAAACTAATAAACAATCTTAAACTAACTTAAAAATATAAATCTAAACCAACAAACTTTTTAATTTTTTATTTTTTATTATTTAACTAGCTGAGCCCGCGGCTCCGCTCGCGTGAAATTCGTATTCCAAAGAAGAATGTAAGTAACTAAGGGCGAGGCCGAAGGCCGAGCTGCGTTCAGGTAATCGATAAACCTTCTTAAAGAAAGTAACTAACTAAGGGCGAGGCCGAAGGCCGAGCTGCTTTCAGGTAAACGATAAATCTTTCTCAAATAAAGGAAGTAAGTAAGGGCGAGGCCGAAGGCCGAGCTGCGTTCAGGAAGACGATAAACCTTCTGGAAGAAAGGAAGGAACTCAGTGCGAGGCCGAAGGCCGAGCTGCGTTCAGGTAAACCAAAAACCCTCTTCCGCCTTCGGGCCTCGCCCTTAAAGACTTCCTTTCTTCGATAGAATATAATATCGTTTACTCAATCTATTTATTTCATAAAAATAAAAAAGTAATATTAATAACTAAAGAATTAAACCTACCTAACAAACATTAAAATAACTATCAAAACGGGCATTTTCAAATGTTGTTAGAGCACTTGCGGCATTACCCCGCTGGATGGCAAGGCTAACCTTTTGAATGAAGTGCATAAGCCCTTGATGACGGGACACCAGTTGCGTCAACCATTTCAAGCCTCTTTTGGCTTCACTGCTCCACGGACCGAGGGTTTCAACCGCAAACGCAACAAATTCGAAATCTTGAATTATATTTCTATATTTGCTGCGTTTGAGGCTCTCCGCCCCAGCCTCGGCCGCGCCAGCCGCTCTTGAAGATGTCCTAACGTGACTTGGAGCCAATGTGAGAACAAAAGTGGCGTCCCACATCAAAGAACTACCCTTAGTCCATGGCACTAAGGTGATAGCATCGGGCCTCTTTCCATCCAGCCGGGAATAACCGCGAGGTTCTAGGATGCACGGTATATTTGCCGTTAGAAGCGTGGACTTTATAATAAAATTTAAATTAAATAACTCAATCTTAATATTAAATAACTTTATTCGAGATGGTTTAGCTTCTTCCTGAACGCAGCTCGGCCTGCGGCCTCGCCCATAGTTACTTACTTTCTTCGAGAAGGTTTATGGTCTTCCAGAATAGAGCTCGGCCTGCGGCCTGCCCATAGTTACTTACTTCATTCAAGAAAGAATGTTTTTCTTCTTCCTGAACTCAGCTCCGCCTTCCGCCTCCCCTTAGTTACTTTCATCGAGAAAGAATATCGTTTACGTGAGCGCAGATCAGCCTTTGGGCCCGCCTTTAGTTACTTACTTTCTTTTTTTTAAATACGAATTTCACGCGAGCGAAGCCGCGGGCAACAGATATATAAATTTTATTGCACCAATGACAGCGACATAACTTCGACTTTCAATTATTATTTTTATTTATCAAACAATTTGTCACCGGCCAGCTCACGTCGAGATGACAGTTCTCCGTTGTCAACATGACATTTAAAATAGTTTTTTACCTTTACTTTGGATTACGTGATTTTTTAATTATTATGTTCATCCGGGATATACACTGTCACTATAAAAAGTTTCGTCAAATTCCGTTCAGTGGTTTTTGCGAGATGCGCGTACAAATAGACATTTTTGCATTTACGATTTTATTATATGTATAGAAAGAATAGATATGTATAGACTATTGTGTTCAAGTTATAAAAAAGAAGAACTGTCATTTTCGTTGTATCTACTTATTTTTAAATTAATTATTATGTTCATCCGGGATATACACTGTCACTATAAAAAGTTTCGTCAAATTCCGTTCAGTGGTTTTTGCGAGATGCGCGTACAAATAGACATTTTTGCATTTACGATTTTATTATATGTATAGAAAGAATAGATATGTATAGACTATTGTGTTCAAGTTATAAAAAAGAAGAACTGTCATTTTCGTTGTATCTGGGTCGTTCCGCCATTTCGTTCAAATTTGCATGTTTTGGCGGAATTTTTATTTTTTTATTTTCTGAAATATATTTATGTATATATGTGTTCCTGTACTTATTAGATGTAGTAACATAAGAGAGGCATCTATGTACAACTTTTAGTTTTGGAGAAAATTGATGGAAGGTAATGAAGGTGTGGATGGTAATGAAAAACACCTGGATGGTAATTTATGCGGTTGGATGGTAATGAAGCATGCCAGTATGTCTTAGTGAAATTTGCTTGATTATATTATTATTATTATGATAATGATAAAGATATCATTATTTAGCTGATGGTAGTAATAATGTTAACGATTATCAAAAGTTCGACACTATTAACATCAAAATTTTAGCTAAGTAATTTATAATTCATAGTGTAAAAAGTTTTAACTGAAATAACAAATCCCCTTTCCACCTTCGTACCACGCGCACTGCGCAGGGATTGCATCCCTACACGCTGGACTTACCGCGGATGCGTACCAATCGATTCTGCAGATCATTCCTCTACGGAACCGGTAAACTCTGGAACGCTCTCCCTGCCCATATATTTCCCCCCAAGTACAGTCTCGGGTCCTTCAAGAGGGTTGTGAATGGGCACCTGTCAGGCCGGCATGGCATTCGCAACCTCCGCATACGACCGAATGTCCATGGGCGTCGTTAGACACCTTATGGGTGGCTCGGCGCCATATGTCGGGCTTTAAATAAAGCAAAATATTTCGTGTTTTCCGTCGAGTTCAGTGTAGCCGACACGATGAAAGGAAAGTACTATCAGGGCACCTAGTTCACCAAGGTGTTATGGGCTGACATCACGGATGTTGTAGGCGATGTAAACATGTCAGTGTTCACAAAAAAAATTGTGTGCACGTAGTAAGTAGTACATAAATAATAAAAATCCAATAAAACTGGACTTTTAATTATATTTGGCACGTAAAACAACTATACTCTTACATATCACTGAATTGAACCGGCTACACTTAACTGGTCAAAAACATGAACAATTTTCATAGCATTTCGACCGAACTTCAGTCAGTGCGTTGGTGCCGACCCGGTCGGGTTAAACCCCGTACTCCAGTATACGTTATGTAGATACTTTACGTGCCAAATAGAATTAAAAGTCCAGTTTTATTGGATTTTTATTATTTATGTACTACTTACTACGTGCACACAATTTTTTTTGTGAACACTGACATGTTTACATCGCCTACAACATCCGCGATGTCAGCCCATAACACCTTGGTGAACTAGGTGCCCTGATAGTAATTTCCTTTCATCGTGTCGGCTACACTGAACTCGACGGAAAACACGAAATATTTTGCTTTATATAAAGCCCGACATATGGCGCCAAGCCATCCATAAGGTGTCCAACGATGACCATGGACATTCGGACGTTTACATAGCCGTTTGGACCAACGTTTCATTCAGTGCTGCGGTGGTACCAACACGGGCGGGATATAACCTACCACCCAGTTAGGTAGGAGGGAAGGAAAATCAAGTAAACATTTCATTACCATCCGAACCCCTTCATTACCGTCCGGCAAACATTTTGAGGGTAAAGGAGGGTAATGAAAAGGAGGGTAATGAAATTTTGATGTATTTCTTCAATTGCTCCCTTATTACTGATATTACAAATTTATTATATTAATTAACGAGTATTCTGACTAAAATCTGATGCATTAGGATTTAAATGAAATTTTTATATCGTGTACTTATGTTAAAAAAAGCCGGAAGGTAATGATGCCTGGACGGTGACAAAGTAGTTGATGAGCAAGAAGATCGTGAGTATTTTCTTTCCCAGCGACGCTCGTCCTCTCCTGTCTAGATCCAGGGACACAATGAGGAGCGTTCGACGTGCGGAGCGTAGAGCGAAGGCTAAAGTCGGGTCACACACTGTCTAATTTGTAATACCAGTTCCGCGGAAGGTAATGACGTTTATCCACGGACAAAAATGAAATATGAATTCTTTTTATGATATAATGGCTCTAAAAATAAATGAATCCCAAAGAAACATGCGTTATTAGTTACACTGTAGGTGGGTTTATTAATATACTCAGTTTACTTGAAGAAACCAAAAAAAAAAATTATACTAAATACTGATCCTTCGTTTGGAAGAGGATAGGAATGAGAATTTTGAAGGTTTTTATTTTTTTTTATTTAATTGAATGGACAAATGTCTGATTCGTTAAATACTACTTTTTCCTTTCATCTAAACCTATATATTTCAATAAAATCATTTTAAAAAACATACATTTTCACACGCTTTTATTGCGCGGGAATGCAATTTGAACGAAATGGCGGAACGACCCATCTACTTATTTTTAAATTTCGAATGAATATTTTATTCAAATTGTATTTGCTGACAGTTCTCAAGATATAATTATGCACTTTGGACTACGTGATTTTAAACGCGCAATAATGTTTATAATTGTAATTTTTTTTTTATTTTTGTTATTTTTTTTTACGTATTATGTTAACCCGGCATATAAACTGCCACTATACAAAGTTTCGTCTAATTCCGTTCAGTGGTTTTTGCGTGATGCGCGTACAGACAAACAAACAAACAAACAAACAAACAAACAAACAAACAAAAATTTTTAAAACTGTTCTAACATGTTCAGTATCTCATTTTAAGCCACCCTGGTTAGTTTTTTTCCGAATACATTCAATGTACAGACTTTCTTACCTCTACGATTTTATTATATGTATAGATATTTTATTTTCGAATTTGCACTATAATCACGCCAAGTTTGAAGCTTGTATGTATTCCCGTATTACGATAGAGCGAAAACAAGTAAAATAATAAAAAATACATTTACGTGTGATATGATATGAATATATTTTTGTCCGAATAAAAATTCTTTACACTAATTATAACACAAAGAATAGTACAATACAAAGAATAACACAAAACAACTACGCTACACAAGGAATGTCGGAATTTGACCATACCTTGCCGCGCCCCGCCCGTACCGTACACACCACTGCATACTACATAACTGGAGAGTGGGAGGTGGAGCTGGTGGGACCAGAATTAAAAAATCATAACCCTTCCTTTCGGCTTCGTTGTAGTCGGGTAAAAAAATTTACCAGCTCCATCTTCCACTGTGACCGACCACTGTATGTTTCTCAGTCACACACATTCTGTTCGGAATTACAGCAGCAAAACTGTCGACTCTGTTTAAGCGGCGGGTGGCCGAGTGGTTTGGGCATCGGCTTCTCATGCGAGAGATCCGAGGTTCGAATCCGGTCGGTACCAATGAGTTTTTTCTGACGAATAAATTTACGTGCATACCTACACCTGCTGCTTCACCGTTCGGAACCGGTGTAAAACTGTAGGTCCCTTCCCTTGCCCCTTACTAGGTGGTAGGCTCAAATTGTAGCCGACTGGGTTGATACCACCGTACTGGATGTAAGATGGCCGCATAGCAGCCTCGGTTGTGTTCTCCTCTAGTCCAGTATAGCCAGAAATCCAGGGAAGTCTCCGGTATGGCACCTACCTTCTCGGAGGTGATATTGGCTATTCAGAGCATGTGCTTGGGCCCCTCTGACTCAGCCACCCATACCGGATTACATAACAAATAATAAGAAGGAAGGATGGGTGACTCGACCGTTGGAGGCTGACCGTGGTTCGGATTCCACGTAAAACTGTAGGCCCCTTCCAGCGGCGACTCCTGGTCCGGAATATTGGGTTGGCTCTGGCTAAGGATTTTTTTTTTCATAATTTCATAACTTAGGTACCTACGCGTTAATTTATTTCTACCACAATGAGTTCAAAAACTGAAAGACGATTACGATATAGATGGTTTATAATATTTAGTTTAAATGATTTATTTTGCTCACTTACGATTTATTTGTCTGTAGATAGGTAGGTACCTACTGGTTATGTCAAAGCTGTCGAGTTGCAGCCGACAACAGCGACGTCTCCCTCCTCTGGCACGACGACGACGAGACAGGCATACAAGCTTGAATTGTTACATTTTGTTTGTACTTGAAGTCCACTCTTCGTTCCACAGACAAGAAATTTTCGATGACTCGATCGTGAAAATCTTCTTTCTTCCTCAATTTTGTTAGCAACTCCTTTTCCACAGATATGTAAGAGTGCCAAATTACTGAGTCTCTCTTGTCCTTGAGTGCTCCGTAGATAGCTCGGTAGGAGTTTGCCATTATAATTACCAATAAATCACTTTAAATTTAACAACACTGAACAGGATTCATCCATACAAAGTCCATACCTACATAACGGAATATAATTATGCAGCTATCAACTCGCGAGCCAATGCGCACACACACGCGCATACAACACACCTAGCCTAGCTCGCTAGTCGCATCGCATCGCACTTCACAGCACAAGAATACTCGTCGTGTGGACGCAGCGCGCACACACCCACACACGCAACACACACACACCTAGCTCGCTCGCTAGCTCGCTCTACTCGCTACCGCGTCACTAAATGCACTCCCCGCTGCGCCAACTCGAAAGGCTGATCAGCGGGTCCGCGCGGGACGGGGGGGACATCGGTCGCTTCCGCCTTGTATGAAATACGATGGCGCTTCAAAATGTAGCCAACCGGCCAATGAATGCCTTGATGTGTCGTCATTCGTCGTCGCCCGCGTTTGACGCGCGCGAAATTTCAAATTATGTAACGGGTACGGGATTGACGTTTTATCTTTATTAATCGTGGATTATATGACTTAAATAATATAACTCCGAAATTTTTTCACATTTATTTTAGCCTGATACTTCTGTATTAATGGTGTCATTCATTTTATTCGGTTTGGCGGCGCCAACCTCGCCAACTGAGAGGAGTCGCCGCTGGCCCCTTCCCTTGTTACCTTAACAGGGGGAAGGGTGTATGTAACCCGCTCCGGTCGGTACCATAGCACTGAAACAAAAGTCGGTCGATACGGCTTCATGACCGAATGGTAGCACTGACAAGGTACATATTTGTACCACACCAATTTATTATGGGCTGACATAGTAGACGGATATTTTTTATGATCGAAGGCTGACATAACATCAGATGTTGTAGGTGATGTAGTCAACCGTGTCAGTTGCCATAAAAAAAACCGGCCAAGTGCGAGTCGAACTCGCGCACCGAGGGTTCCGTATCGCCATGTCATGGTCAGCGCTGCTTCATACTGTTTTCGGTAGATGGCGCGCATACACGTTTTAGTTTCTTGTGACCCCGTGATTTTTTTAATTTTTCTTATTTTTATTATTTGTTGTTATATCGACTACAATAACACATATTCTATGAAAATTTCAACGGGCTACCTATTACGGTTCCAGAGATACAGCCCTCGGACAGACAGACGGACAGACAGGCAGACAGGCAGACGGCGTAGGCTTAGTAACAGGGTCCCATACGAATGAGCCCTAAAAATAAATAAATAAAAAAGTATTCTATGCCTGTGCATACTCGTATATTTGAACATGGTGTACAGGTTGTGTACCGTGTGGGGCCGGTACTTTGAAAGAATAGCCCCACTGCATCTCTCCCCGTGTATGTCGTAAAAGGCGACTAAGGTATATGTACCCTTCTTATATTACTAGGTTTAACCCGCCCGGGTTGGTAGTTGGTACCACCGCACCGCACTGAATGAAAGGTCGGTCGAAACGGCTATGTAAATAGTTTGAGTTTTCCGTCCAGTTCAGTGTAGCCGGCACGACCGAAGGGAAGTACTGACGTGGCACCAAGTTCACCCGGTGTTATGGGCTGACATCACGGATGTTGTAGGTGATGTAGCCAACCGTGTCAGTTTCCATAAAAAAAATTGGTAGCAGCAGTAATGGTGAATGCTAAGGCCCACTTGCACCAACACAAATTTAATATCCCGTTGACTGTGGGAACCGCGTTTAAATCCATAACTCGCTACTTAACTTTAAACTCGTGTTGGTGCAAGTGGGCCTTAGTCCGTCTCCCTCCGGGTGTGCCAAAAAAAAACAGTATTTTCAGAATCTCGGCCGACGCGACACGCACCGAGGCGGGCACGATCTGGGTTCAAATTTCAATTCAGATTAAGGATGTCGCCGCCGCGTCGTCGCCGCGCGTCGTCGGTTATCTCGGAGTGTCGGACCACGCTTGTGCTGTATTGTATACCGTCGACAATCTCTACTTCTTATAAAAAACCGGCCAAGTGCGAGTCGAACTCGCGCACCGAGGGCTCCTTATCGCCATGTCATGGTTAGCGCCACTCACGCCATCTATGGCGTGTTATGAAATGCTTCAAATTAGTTAAATGTCATGATTAGTTAAAATGCTTCACACTCTATTCGGTAGATGGCGCGCGCGCACACACTTTTTTGGTTTCTTCTATGGGAACCCCCGTGAATTTATATTCTGTGAAAATTTCAACGGGCTACCTATTACGGTTCAAGAGATACAGCCCTCGGACAGACAGATGGACGGTCGGACAGACAGACAGATATCATGTCATGATACGCGTATCACCCACCAGCCGTCCACATATGCGATCATGATGATACGCGTCGGCGATACGGATAAGGTGATCGGATCGGGCAAATGATACATGTCTGGACACGGCTTTAGGGGCCGTTCACATACCACGTAGACAGGAAAGGGGGGAGGGGGGGGAGGGAAATGTCCACGAGACTGTCCACGTGCGGATTTTTATTTTTAAACTAACAATGCCAGCGAACTTGGCTGTTGCTAGCCGCTCGCTCGCCTGAGTAGGTAGGTAGGTACACACAGCCGCAGCGCTGCCGTCGGACGGTAAAACGATGTATGAGCACATACAGCGTTTTTACGTAACACGAAAGTTCTTGGCGTGCCCTATCACCCAATATAAATGTTATCTTTGTAGGACCTTCACTGAAGAAGTTATAAAGATCGATATGACGATGTATGTCCAAAAACATACGATTCTGTGCGGTAAAACGATGCATTTTTTTCCAGAACCCTCCATTTAAGGTATGCCACGACGATGTAATATCCAATACATCGTTTCACCATAACACCGCCTAGTTACAGCGTTTAGCCATAACACAAATCCTTCAAACGCGTTTATCTCAAAACAATACTTTTGAACATACATCGTTTTACCATCCGACGGCAGCCACGCTATGTCTCTCAGCCCTTTTTTTTATGTTTCCTTCAATTTTATTGACATTTTAAATTTAATGACAAAAATTGCAAGTACTACTTACTTTCTCATCCATTCAGCTCCCTGCCTCTTCTTGAAGTCCATCTTTCTTCAAAAATGTCGCGTTTTTAGGTTTCCGTATCCCGTACGGAAGCCAAGCCTACGCCGCCGTCTGTCTGTCCGTCCGTCCGTCCGTCCGTCTGTCTGAGGGCTGTATCTCTTTAATCGTAATATGTGTTATATGAGTTATGAGTATGACGGATATAACAACAAATAATAAAAAAATAGAAAAAGTCAAAAATTAAGGGGGGGTTCCCATACAAGAAACACGATTTTTTTCAATGTTTTTTTTTTGTGGTGCGGAAACCTCGGTGCGAATCATTGGTCAACTCAGCCCACGGCCCACTCAGCCCGCGGGCTGAAATGACCACTATGAAATATATATTTATTTTTTCATAGTCAACTCAGCCCGCCGCACAGTGGTCTGGAAATCGAGCTCCATAGACATAGAACCTTAATGTCAGGAATAAAAATGAAAACAAATTTAATGTCTCTGGTATACCTCCCTTTATTTCATATTATAGTATGAAGGGTATAAGTAGCTCCACGAGTGAGAAAAAAATAGTTTTGTTTTTTTTTGTATGGAAGAAAACACTTAAAGTGATTTTTTTTTTAACTGAATGAAACTGAAGGGCTGGTGCTCACATCTTCTATTGCACCTTACACGGCGATCAAGATGGCATACAATTCCTTCACCTTTGGGTGCCTATTTGCGCGTAGCAAACGTTTGAAATTTGGAATTTTCGATAAATTATTTTTCAAACCTTAGTCGTAATTTAATGAAGTTGCCTATCGCTTTGAATATGAAAATACTTTTCTCATGTTGTTATTGTACTGAGTAGTACTGACAGTACAGTAATTAACCATATTTTATAGTAAACACAGCGTAGCACTTGTCAGCCTCGATAGCTCAGTGGTGCAGACAGTCAACTGTCGCTATTGAATGTTAAGCAACGCTGGGTGCGGTCAGTACTTGGATGGGTGACCGCTGACCGTTGGAGGCTGACCGAGGTTCGGATTCCTCGTAAAACTGTAGGTCCCTTCCCTCCTAATCTTACTTGGTGGTAGGGTTTAACCCGCCCGGGTTGGTACCACCGCTCTGAATGAAACGTCGGTCAAAACGGCTATGTAAATAGTTTGTGTTTTCCGACCAGTTCAGTGTAGCCGGCACGACCAAAGGGGGAAGCACTGACATGGCACCTAGTTCACCCGGTGTTATGGGCTGACATCACGGACGTTGTAGGTGATGTAGCCAACCGAGTCAGTTTCCATAAAAAAAAAAGCACTGTTAAAATAACATACAACACACACAAGCGAGCGACAACTAATCAACCAGTTAGCGAAAACCGGTTTTTTCCACTCGCAGCGCGTACTAATCCCCAACACATAACCAGTCCCATGCCTTCTTAGTTTCAGCGAAATTCTTTCAGTAGCTTTTAGCACTTGTGCGCGCTAACAACTATACTTATTACGTTCTATTTGTTTTCGTGCTATGATCGAAGGTTTTGGTACCAATTTGGACATTTTCGTGTTTGTGGCAAACAATAGTTGTTTCTCACAGCCCAGTGCGTTGTTTGAAGTTTTTAGGAGTGCCCTTGATCTGTCAGAAAGTGAAAAGAAAGAACTGAAACAATTCTGTCAGACTTATGTGTGTTCGTTGAGGAACAAATGGATCTCGTGTAATCGCACGAGACATGCATTCACGAAGAAGTACGAGACGTGGCTGCAAGAAAAGATAAAATGGCCTGAGTTCATGAGGGAAAAGATGACACCTTCTTTAGTGTCAGTAGAGCGGCAACCATGTTCCAGTGACTTCGGTGTAAATGAGAGTGCATCAACGTCCTCAAAACCAGAGACGTGCACTGTTGGAATATCACCAAGAGTTGTGAGTGAAAGGAAGCCGTTCTCGGAACTAAGCCCTAAACAGAAGAGAAAGAGAGTGGAAGAGCTCCTAACGCATAGCACTGAAAGCCTCGCTCATGCAACTGTTTTAAGTGTGAACAACAAGGATGTGGCAGAAATAATAAAATTGGTCACAGAGCATCCCGAAGAGGCTACAAAGGTAAAACAATTGTTGAAGCGCAAGAAAGCTGTGCCCGTATATTCCGTTGATAAAGCTTTAGGTATTTTGACGTCGTTGAAGCTTTCGAAGTGGCAGTATACAACATTAAGAGCTTGTGCAAAACAAGAAGGAGTACAACTCTATGCTTCGTATACTGCCATCTTAGAGGCAAAGAAGGAGTGTTACCCACCAAAAGATACAATAGAAATCACGGAAAGATCGGTAAGAGTAAAGCTTCAAGCAATTTTGGACAAAACTGTTGCTAGGCTAGGAAAATTCCTACGTTTGGGATGTTCGCTGGATGGCAAAGAACTAAAACTAATATCCAAGTGGGGCTTTGATGGTGCTTCAGGGCAAAGTTTGTACAAGCAAAGTATGGCGGACAAAGATGATTCCAGTTTTTTTATGTGCTCCTTTGTGCCTCTGCGTCTCTGCGTCAAAATACCTAAAGCTATATCAACGGAATATACGGGCACAGCTTTCTTGGGCTTCAACAATTGTTTTATCTTTGTAGCCTCTTCGGGATGCTCTGTGACCAATTTTATTATTTCTGCCACATCCTTGTTGTTCACACTTAAAACAGTTGCATGAGCGAGGCTTTCAGTGCTATGAGTTAGGAGCTCTTCCACTCTCCTTCTCTTCTGTTTAGGGCTTAGTTCCGAGAACGGTTTCCTTTCAATCACAACTCTTGGTGATATTCCAACAGTGCACGTCTCTGGTTTTGAGGACGTTGATGCACCCTCATTTACACCGAAGTCACTGGAACATGGTTGCCGCTCTACTGACACTAAAGAAGGTATCATCTTTTCCCTCATAAACTCAGGCCATTTTATGTTTTCTTGCAGCCACGTCTCGTACTTCTTCGTGAATGCATGTCTCGTGCGATTACACGAGATCCAATTGTTCCTCAACGAACACACATAAGTCTGACAGAATTGTTTCAGTTCTTTCTTTTCACTTTCTGACAGATCAAGGGCACTCCTAAAAACTTCAAACAACACACTGGGCTGTGAGAAACAACTGTTGTTTGCCACAAACACGAAAATGTCCAAATTGGTACCAAAACCTTCCATCATAGCACGAAAACAAATAGAACGTAATAAGTATAGTTGTTAGCGCGCACAAGTGCTAAAAGCTACTGAAAGAATTTCGCTGAAACTAAGAAGGCATAGTACTGGTTATGTGTTGGGGATTAGTACGCGCTGCGAGTGGAAAAAACCGGTTTTCGCTAACTCGTTAATTAGTTGTCGCTCGCTTGTGTGTGTTGTATGTTATTCTTATTATTTTAACAGTGCTACGCTGTGTTTACTATAAAATATGGTTAATTACTGTACTGTCAGTACTACTCAGTACAATAACAACATGAGAAAAGTATTTTCATATTCAAAGCGATAGGCAACTTCATTAAATTACGACTAAGGTTTGAAAAATAATTTATCGAAAATTCCAAATTTCAAACGTTTGCTACGCGCAAATAGGCACCCAAAGGTGAAGGAATTGTATGCCATCTTGATCGCCGTGTAAGGTGCAATAGAAGATGTGAGCACCAGCCCTTCAGTTTCATTCAGTTAAAAAAAAAATCACTTTAAGTGTTTTCTTCCATACAAAAAAAAACAAAACTTTTTTTTTCTCACTCGTGGAGCTACTTATACCCTTCATACTATAATATGAAATAAAGGGAGGTATACCAGAGACATTAAATTTGTTTTCATTTTTATTCCTGACATTAAGGTTCTATGTCTATGGAGCTCGATTTCCAGACCACTGTGCGCCGGCCCAGTTGACCACTTTGAAACTCTAACTTAGCCCACGGCCTACTCAGCCCGCAGGTTCAAATGACCACTTTTATATAAATTTTTTTTTAATAGTCAACTCAGCCCCACTGCAAAACTTGCTAACATGTTTTCAGTACCTAATGTTAATCCAAGATATTTATATCACTGTAATGCTAAGAGCATCCACTGGTTGCCCCAAGGATGCTGTAATGAAAATTAATTATTGCATCAAACGGCTAGGTATGTAAATATGTTGCGTTTTCCGTCCAGTTCAGTGTAGCCGGCACGACCGAAGGGGAACACTGACGTGGCAGCAAGTTCACCCGGTGTTATGGGCTGACATCACGGATGTTGTAGGTGATGTAGCCAACCGTGTCAGTTACCATAAAAAAAATCAAGTCGTAAAGAGAACGCATAAATTTTTATAGTGGAAATATTTGTTTACGGCTTTACTCACGGTTTTTGTATCGCGTTGCCGCGACGTTTCGACTCGAACATTCGAGCTCGAAGATGTTGGCTTTGAGCTCCGGAACGCAGCTCAAAGCCAACATCTTCAAACTACCCACAGCTACAATCTCCGTCAACGGCGGAACATGTCAAACTGACTAGTTCCTCGTTGACCGCCGCCGGACACAGGAGCTCGCTTGATAATGGCTCGAATGTTCGAGTCGAAACGTCGCGGCAACGCGATACAAAAACCGTGAGTAAAGCCGTAAACAAATATTTCCACTATGAATGTTAACCACGGTAATCTTAAATCACGCATAAATTAAACATTACATTACACATTACACGTAAACATTAAACTCTAAAGTGCGTCACATAGTTACAGGAAAAAAACGGCATTTTCCACGTGGACAAAGGAGAGAGGGGGGTAACGGAAATGTGATCTTATAATGGTTTCGTTTTTCCTTTTAAGGTACGGAACCATAATAAATATTATTAAGCTGTTAACGATATATTTTTTTAAGATTTACATTTAAGTTCTTTCATTAGTAGGTAACGATACGCTAAGGGGTGTGTATGTGTATCAGACACTGATCACGTTCCCATAACAATTTTTTTTTACGATATAAAAACCTACTCGCTACTCAAATTTAATACGTGAAGTGCGCGTATTTCACCTAAACAAGTAAGTTTTTTAAATCGTAAAAAAAAATATTGTATGGGAACGTGATCACTATCTGATACCATAGAGAAAAAATAATATACGTCTATGATCTGATACACATACACCCCTTAGCGTATTGTTACCTACTAATTGAAAGACCTTATATATTGGTTTACACGCTAAAATTAATTTAAGTGAAGTGATGCAAGGCTGGGCGGGTCACGTAGCCACGTTGCTGGGCGGGGAGGCTGCTGCGGCGGGTGGGGGCGGTGGAGGCGGTGATGTGTCATTGTTGGGCTGCCTGCTGCGTTACAATTTAACAATTGCCGTGAGTAAAAAAACCCCCGACCCTTAAAAAGTCAAAAATACGGAGCCCGGAGGACCGCTAAGTAAATACCCGCGCAGCTCTGAGTTTCCCCCGACTCCTTTAAGTAAACGGAAATTATTTTTGACTTTTTAGGGGTCGGGGTTTTTTTAATTCGTAATTAAACTTTTATTTCAAGCTTTTAAAAAAAAAAACCGCAAGCAAATCGGTCCACTTTTTAAGATAATAAATTTTTTGATTACATAATTATTTGATTACTTGATTATTACAAACATAGCTAAGAACCATCCCGATTAAACCAGCTTTCTAATAAAAGAAACCGCATCCAAATCGGTCCATCCGTTTGGGAGCTACGATGCCACAGACAGACACAGCCGACACACATACAAACGTACCTACATACCCTCACACGTATAGGGTATACGTGTGAGGGTACACACACACGTTAAACTATAAAACCTATCTTTTTGTTTAGGGGGTTAATAAAAGTGGTTAAAGCCATCAAAGCATGATGAAATACCGCTTCTTAGCAATAATGGGCAAAGCGTTTTAAGAATTCGAATTATATGGGGCTTTGTTGGCATCATCTTATCTTATCTATCAGGCTACTAACATGGCGGCATCTTGGAAAAGTGACAGCTGTCAAATTTGGCGGGAATACATATTTAGTCGTGACATTTCACCATGGAACGATACTACACGCTTGAAAAACGCGTAGAAATTTGTTAAAATTTATTACCAAAATGTTCGCCTAACATTCCATCCGTCCTAACATTCGTCCTTCCGTAACATAATATGTCATCTCGCGATGTGGCGACATCAACTGGCCTGGCCACCGAGATTGTGTGACTTAACACCGCTCGACTACTTTGTGGGGCTACGTGAAAGATCTAGTCTATGCAGACAAACCACAAACAATTGCCGCCCTGAAGGCCAACATAACTCGCGTTCTTCATGAAATTGAGCCCCATTTATGCGAAGATGTCCAAAATTGGTCCACCAGGATACACCACCTAAAACGGAGTCGCGACAGCCATTTGGCTGAAATTATATTCCATGCTTAATTTCATCAAATCTACTTTAAAATAAAATAAAAATTGTGGCAATATCACATAAACAGGTTGTTTTATTTAATTTCAAAGTTCGAGCGCTCTTAATGAAAAACCCTTTACTTATAGGTAGGTAACTACCATTATAGGTACGTTGGTATTTCTTGTTTAAATTTTACTGGTCGAACCAAATTACCTCCGTGGAGTGTCACGGTCGTCGACCGAATCGACACGCGAGGACTTGGGTGGGAGGGAGGCACTGGCCACTCTGTCGGTATTGTATTGTGTGCATGAATTGACTCTAGCGTCTGCGTCACGAATCGCGATGGAAACAGAAGATGCAGAATCTTACTCAAATAGGAACCAGCAATGCGAACAAGGAGAATGCGAAGGTCGAAACTGTATTGTATCAATCATCATCATTATCAATACTAATAATAAAACTGTAAGGTACGATACCTTACAGTTTTATTATTAGTATTGATGGAGACTGGAGAAGTTACTTTGTTTTAAATGAGGTATTGCGTTTGTTTGTAGACTCTATGTAGGTATGATGTTAAAACTAAATTGATGATTTTTATATAGACATATTTTCTGTATGTATGTATGTTCGTCCATAACTCTTAAACCGATCATACGAATTCGATGAAACTTAGTACAGGCACATTTAATTATACGGGATACAGGATAGGCTAAATAAAATTCAGTTCCGTCTATGCTAAGATGTGGCTCTAATACCTACAAACCGAATTGTTCCGCGCGCAGCGGGCTTATTATTTTTTTCTTTTTAAATATGAATTTCACCCGAGCGAAGCTGCGGGCAAAAGCTATAGTATATAGAACAGTCACCTACCTAGCGTACCTAATCAATTTCAATAGTTGATTGATACGAAGTGGAGTAGGTATTATACGCGTGTAGACTTCATAGCCCCAATCTGTTTTAGTTGACGCTGGCCTTCGACCAGCGCTAATTGTGACGCATCAAATTAGTGTTGATTGATTGATGATCCGGTGACAACTCCGCTGTCCCCTTGGCCTTTCACCTTCATTCGCTAGCTGCTCAGTCAGTCAGTCAGAATCGCGAGGACGCGCGCGCGTGTGTTCGTGAGGGCCCAGAGAGGTGTGAGTCGGTCGAGTGGAGGAGACAGGATTTGCATAGCACGAATCCAATATTCGGCGGCAAGATTCCAACATGGCGGCGCGGCAGATCCAACGAGAGTGTGTGTGCCTGTGTGCGTGCTGCGAGTAGCGTTGCCAGACGTCCGGATAAAGCCGGACATGGTTAGTCTTTTTAAATGCTTTTCCGGCCAAATTAGACCGTGTCCGCCCTGTCCGGTTTTTGTTGGGCCTTTATTTTCGTGCTGTGTGACTCGTGTGTATTTTCTTTTGTAATTTTTGTATTTAAATTAAAGACTGATTGAAATTACAAATAATCACATGATGTCTATGTTACGTATAATATAATATAATGCCGGGCATTCTTTCGCAACATGAAGAGTGTAAAACGATCACAAAGAATGAAATGCACATAAAAGTTCCTACGTAGATTCCGCACCAAACAACGACGCCTACAACGCAGAGCATAATCCCAATGAAAAATTGGGTAGAGGAGCTACACAAATCAGAAGGACCAAAAATAAAACATATGGGCACGCTAATAACAGGGAATCACAACCAGCGCGGTGCAAGAATGTAATACGAGCGACATTGAGCAAATAACAAGCGGACTAAGAGACCGAACAGTAGGTACCAGGAAATGATGAAATAATACCAGAGATATATAAGGCCATCCCGGAAGCATTTATGGAAAAACTAATGGAAATAATCAATAAGGTGTGGAAAGAAAATATTTTCCCCGACGAATGGCTGATAACTACGCAAGTGCCAATTCCTAAAACTTCAAAACCGCAAACCACCCACGACTACAGACGAATATCGATATGCAACGTTGGATATAGGATCTACGCGAATTATCTCCTCCAGCAACTGGACAAAGAGACAGAAAAACTAGGGAACTACCAAGCAGCCTTTCTAAGGAACCGTTCAACCGAAGACCACATATTCACGTTGAGAAGAGTACTAGAAGAAGAATGGAAGGCCGGGCGAAGAATATATGTACATGCACTTGATATAGCCAAAGCATTCGATACGGTAGATCTGAACGTTCTAGACATAATACTCCGCAGCCGAATTAGTAACTTTCCAGCGAACAGAATCGTGAAGGCCTGCTTGAATGGGAGAACATCGATATCCTGGATGGGACAACAAACCATGAAAATACAAAAAGAAAGGGAGTTAAGGAAGGTTGCCCGATTTCACCAAGACTATTCACAATCTTAATGGACGAAGTCCTGCGAACACTAGAAGAAGAAGTCGATGGCCTAAGACTAGGCGAGGACGTGGAACTCACATTACCTATGATACTCTCATATGCAGGCGACATCATTCTTATATAGCCCTATCTCGATGGTATGGATGAAATTATTACAAAACTGAAGCAACTTCTTCAATCAGTCGGCATATACTTGAATGAAACAAAAACTAAAATTCTTATTAGAGGGACACTCGCGCCACCAGATACACATACCATAATAACAATAGCAGGAGTGCCGTTGAAACCAGCAAAGGAAATTAGGTATTTAGGTACATATCTAACAGAAGGTTTAAACCGAAGAAACATAATTAGGACTAGATGCAAACAGGCGATTCGCGGCTCAAAAGCTATATTACCATTCATCAAAGACACAAAGATGGATTGGCAAATAGCAAGACTTATGTATTGTATGTGTGTGGACCCAATAATGAGTTTCGGTCTAACTAAAGGCAGCGGTTCTCACAAAAGAAAACAGATCTAGGCTTCGTAGATACGAGAGGAACATACTAAAGGAAATGCTGAGCCTAACCAGAAAACAGAACAAAAGAAGAGAGAAGTCAATAACGCAGCAACGCTCATTCCGACAAATCCCAATATCCCGTCTTTCCACATACTCCCATATTGGCTTCAGGCTGAAACATAAGCCGGTCGATTATTTCACTTTCTCACCCATCCTCGAGCGTGTCTTCCTAAAATGCTGAAAAATAAACGCACCTCCTGGTGTCTTCGGTCTTACGCCGTTGTGGGAGAACTCCTGGCTGGGAGGTGCTGCAAGTTCAAGTTCAAGTTTTTAAGAGTTCGTCCCTTTTTTTTTTTCAAAATGTCCGGGTTTACGGGCTGGTAAATCCGGCTTTCTGTTTTATACACCTGGCAACCCTAGCTGCGAAGAGGGTGTGTGGTGTGTGTGCGCGTCGTGTGTGTGTGTGTCGGTCGGTCGTCGCGGGCGGCGGCGGCGTGCGCGTGTGTGCGCCGGAGTCGACGACCTTATCGAGCGCGAAATTGGCGAACGAGCGAGTCGCGCGCGACCGCAGCCCGCCCCGCGCGCTCCGCCCCGCCCCGGCCGCGTCTGCAGCGCGCCGCGACAAGGTCACCTCCGCGCACCCCGCCTCAGCGCTCCCCCCTACAGCGCGAACGCCCTCACAGACGCACAGTATGAAATTTGACCTGATTTTCGGACATGGTTTTTTTACTCCAGAACTAGTCAGTCTTTAGTATTTTAAAAGGTAGAGTAGAACTCCCGTGGGTCAGTTATGTATACTTCCAAAGTTATAAATTTTTGAAAAACAAACTTTTTTTTGGCCGAAAAATTAAAAAAAATTATTGCTCCGAGATTATGGAATATATTAATAATTATATTTTTCAATATACAAGAATGACTTTACCCCCCTTATTTGAAGCTATTTCGAACCTCCTACAGTTAGTACAAAACGAGTAAAAATTAATTTTAAATTTTTCGTTTTTATTTTTTTTCTCCTAAACCAAGTCGCATTAGCACAAAATTCTTACATTACAATTAACCCTAGACCATGTTTAATAAGTACCAGAAAAAACAAAAGATAATCCCGCTTGGTATAGGAGTTATAGCTACTCAAGTTTTTTCGTTAGGGCTGCCATAAAATTTCGGCCCAAGTTTGGCCGAAAATTTTAAACAACTAAATAATAGTTTGTCCAAATATATCTATGAATAAATTAAACAAGACTTGAAATAGACCAACAGTAAAAAAAATTGTGAGAAATTTTAAATTTTAACGTGGAAATCCGTTGTCTCTGCCTACCCCACTGGGAAACAGGCGTTACGTTATGTATGTATGTATGTAGTAAAAAATTTTCTTAAAATATACCTACAGATAAGTACAGAGTAATTAAAATAATAAATAAAAAACAAGATACGTTTTATGGAATATAATATTTATTTGCATATTTCTTTACATTTATTGGCATTTATTATTTTAGGGTTAGGCAGGGGATGAACAAAAATAATGATGCCAATTTATTAATAATAATTTCAATAATAACAGTATTGAAGAATACTTACACTCCATTCAACCTAGCAACTAATGCCGAGCGGTTTCTCTTTCTCTATACTTCTCGCTCTCGCAAAGAGTGATTGAAGTGACTGTGAACTGAGGTTATGAATATAGTTTAATTAAAAAAATTTATTTTATTATTGTTTATTTATTTGATGAATGAAATTTTGCAATAAACCTGTTTATTTTTTGCTTGGAATCATGTTAAATATTTATATTTTCACGGTAAATTATTAAATATTAAAATTATATATTATTTAAATTTTGTGCCTAATGTACTTACTTCAGCCACCGTTTCAGCTGTTCGTTCTATTGTAGGTGGATAAGTTAACCCAGTGCCGTAATACCGGGTAATTCCATATTCATCACTGTCTGATGATTCCCCCACGTCACAGAGGTCCTCGTCACTGCCGCTGCTATCCTCACGTAGATTTATGATATCCATCCATCTGTCACGTGAACTTTTGTTTTGGTCATAACTCAAGAACCACTGGTGCTAGACTCATCGTGTTGGTACTCAAACTTCAGGTCTCGGTGAGATCTATCCATCTGTCACGTGAACTTTTGTTTTGGTCATAACTCGAGAACCACTCGTGCTAGACCCATCGTGTTGGTACTCAAACTTCAGGTCTCGGTGAGATCTATCCATCTGTCACGTGAACTTTTGTTTTGGTCATAACTCGAGAACCACTCGTGCTAGACCCATCGTGTTGGTACTCAAACTTCAGGTCTCGGTGAGATCTATCCATCTGTCACATACAATTTTGTTTTGGTCCTGAAGTTTGAGTACCAACACGATGGGTCTAGCTCCAGTGTTTCTCGAGTTATGACCAAAACAAAAGGTCATGTGACAGATGGATAGATCTCACCGAGACCTGAAGTTTGAGTACCAACACGTTGGGTCTAGCACCAGTGGTTCTCAAGTTATGACCAAAACCAACGTTCATGTGACAGATGGATAGATCTCACCGGGACCTGAAGTTTGTGTACCAACACGATGGGTCTAGCACCAGTGGTTTTCGAGTTATGACCAAAACAAATGTTCACGTGACAGTTGGATAGATTTCACCGAGACCTGAAGTTTGAGTACCAACACGATGGGTCTAGCACCAGTGGTTCTCGAGTTATGTATGACCAAACAAACAATTTACTTTCGCATTTATTATAAAGTGAGTAACGTAATTTTCTTATGAGTGTTGCATGCATGCATTGCATAGTGCAATTCAGTTTTTGTAAAAAACAACATGTGAAAAATATGCAAAACAATTTTATTATTATGACTATGACGCCTATGAAAGGCTACTGATTGTAATGCGTCGACTCAGAATAAAAACGCAATACTAACTCCCAGGCGCAGCGGCGCACGCGCCGTTATGGTTTTGAGATGGCTTACGCATACACCTATGACCCACACATACAACGTTGTGTCCTGTGTAAAGAAGGGTAATAACCGTTGCGAGAGCGAGAAACCGCTCGGCATTAGTTGCTAAGATGAACGGAGTATAGGCTACGAATATTTCCGAAATGAAAACAATTGTTAATACTCTTAATCCAATTGAAGTGGATGGATGAGAAGAGCGGAAGACCGCGTGTGGTAGCGTGCCTTGGGAGAGGCCTATGTCCAGCAGTGGACCGATACGGGCTGATGATGATGATGATGATGATGATGATGATGTTAATCCTCAGCACTGAGAAATAGGCCACCTTCTCCCAGACCTAGACACTCATCAAGCGCCTGATTTTCCGCATCGATTTTGATTTCCTCAGCATCCTTCGGTGCAGATTCTTCGGCGAAAGTGTTGGCATCTGCCGGTTTTAGCAATGCTAATGCCTGAGGTGGAAGTGGTAACTTTCGCAACTTTTTCTGTCTGTGGCGCAACCTAATGTTGAGATGAGAGGATCTCTAGGCATTTTCTAACAGAAAAGCTTTGGGGTATGACAGCTAATTTCTTACCAATGTTTTTATTGATATAATTTGGAATGTTTACAATAGCTAACGTATACCTACGTGCATCTTTAATCCCGGGAATTTTTCATTATTTTCAAAAGGGACCATATCAATATAATGACTGCATAACGCAATTATAAAAAATCGCTTTACCGTATCCGATCATGATAATTAATCATAATTTAATAAAAAAATCACTTTCGGCCAAAAAATAAAATTAAACTACGATTCGAAAAGTGCCAACCCTGACTGTAAAATTGTCGGCCTAAACATTATTTAGTTAAAACTCCTATACCAAGCGGGATTATCTTTTAGTTTTTTTAGCACTTATTAAACAAGGTCTGGGGTTATTTGTAATGTAAGAATTTTGTGCTAATGCGACTTGGATAAGGAGAAAAAAAATAAAAATGAAAAAAAATAAAAAAATTATTGCTCGTTTTGTACTAACTGTAGAAGGTTCGAAATTGCTTCAAAAAATGGGGCTATAGTCATTCTTGTATATAAAAAAATATAATTATTAATATTTTCCATAATCTCGGAGTAATATTTTTTTTTTATTTTTCGGCCAAAAAAAACTTACCTTTTTCAAAAATTCATAACTTTGCAACTATACGTAACTGAAACACGGGAGTTCTACTCTAGCTTTTAAAATAGTAAAGACTAACTAGTTTGGGAATAAAAATACCATGTCCGAAAATCAGGTCAAATTTCATACTGTGAGACGCGCCCACGGGTTTCCGCGAGGAATCAAGACCGCGCGCGAGCACGACACACGTCCGACGACGCGTCCCCCTCCATTAATTATTCGAAAACCCGACGTGGGTGAATCTAGCGAAGCCGTACCGTTGGTAGCAGAAGCAGGCGCCCAGCCAGAGGGGGGGGGGGATGAACTGTGTCAGCCCAGACAGAGGCTATAAGAACAGCCACGTTTTGAATTGTGGTAAGAGGGTTGTGACATTTCGCGATACACATACGAACGGCGGCGGCAAAAGATTCCAAAGATTTCGGGGGGAGGGGGAGATACGACACCCATATCCCCCCCCCCCCCCCCCCCCTGTCTACGCGCCTGAGCAGAAGCAGTCAGTAGCAGAGCTTCGCAGTCCGCTGGCCATCTGTGGTGTAGTGTATGTTGTAGGCGACTAGGTGTCTGTAAGCTGAACTCTTTGTGATTAGTTTCTGAAGGTTCAGCAGGAGGAAAAGCCATGTCACCCATGTCTCATATTAGTCATTATAGTCATAGCTGACTGGCACCTCACTGGCAATTTGTTTGCTGCTGTGGCTCTTGGGGCCGTCTCCACGCCGCGCGCCGATTCTTTTTCAAAATGTTGCGGTGGATGATTGAGACACTTCCTGGAAACAAATGGACAACACGACCAAAGTATTGCTTCAATGAAGTTTCGTCACGTTAAAATATTAATAGAAGAAAACGTGAACACTGAGAATAGAAAACATGAACTAAGAACTAATGTTGTTTTATGAAAGGGCAGAAATGGAAACGTCGTCGGACGAAACGGCTATGTACTTAAATAGCTGTTCGTGTTTTCCGTCCAGTTCAGTGTAACCGACATGAAATGAAGGGAAGCACTGACTCGGCACCTAGTTTACCCGGTGTTATGTATCACAGATTTTGTAGGTGATGTAGCCAGCCGTATCAGTTTCTTTAAAAAAAAAATGAAAATTAGAATCAATAAAACATTAATTATAAAATAATGATACAAAAAAAAAACAGATAACATGTGGATGAATGTGGCAGAACACATGATAGATAAGGAAGGAGTAATCTTAACAATTAGAGGTACAGTCATTGACAAACTAATTATCTCTTTCCAGAACATGCAATCACGAATATAAAAATAAAACACCAAATCACATAGTTCTGAGCATAGGGTTGCCATCCGTCCTCTTTTCCCAGGACTTGTACCGTCTACGGCGCGGGTACTTAAAAAGAATAGCCCCACTGCATCTCTCCCCGTTCATGTCGTAAAGGGCGACTGAGGGTAAGGACAAGATGCCGTTCTAAAGGGCGACAGGTTAGCCACCTTGGAACGGTCAGGTAGTCATGCAACAGGTGGGTCCTCGTGCCTTACTTGCTGCTTGATAGTTATCTCGTCCGAATACATTGCTAAACGAGGTAGTCGGTGTTGTGCTGTACTTAATTGGCAAGAGTACCTGCAGCACAACTCCGATTACTCTGCTTACCTCAATTGTCGTGATATAACGTGTGGTTACATATGTATGGATGTTTTCCTGGTTTTAAGCGTGTCCCTGGAACGACCCGGTGGGAGAATTGCCATTGTGTTTTCAACAGAAACATAATCTCTCACGTGCGGCCAGTTTCTTTAGGCAGAAAATCAGCCTAGCAGTACAGAGAGGGAATGCGGCTTCCGCATGGGAACTTTTCCAGCAGTCCCCATTTTGGAAGAATATTTCTTTTTATAGTTTTTTTCTAAATTTAGTTATATGCTTGTAATTATATCTCAATAATATATTAATTTTGAATGTTTATTTCACCCACATAAATACCTACTAACTACCTATTTTTAACCGACTTCTTCAAAAAATGGAAGTTATTAATTCGACCCGTATGTATATTATATCGTTGGAATTGCACAATAATGTGGGCTCCTAAACAGGTGTGCCAAATTTCAGAAGTGTATGTGTGTTTGTATGTATGTATGTAATGTAAATGTATGTATGTTTGTCCACGAGTTTCTCGGAAACTAGAAATCTAATTGCCATAAATTCTAAAAAAAAATATTGGATTAATTATCTTCCAACTTAGGCAATAGTGCAAGTTTCATTTAAATTGGTTCAGTAATTTTTAATAATATATAAAAATACAGAGTGAAATAATATGGTTTTTTTAAACATTGCACCGACTTCAAAATATAATCAAAATAAAAAAACTAGAACTTAAAAGTGTTAAATTTTGATTCATATTCGGACCCTTGAGTTGAAGGCGGTACAAAAGCACACCTGAAAATTTATAGACGGACCCCTTTTGTGCTTTTGTACCGCCTTCAACTCAAGGGTCCGAATATGAATCAAAATATTATTTAACACTTTTAAGTTCTAGTTATTTTTTGAAGTCGGTGCAATGATTTGTATTAAACCCCGACGCAAACGGAGGGGTGTTATAAGTTTAACGCGTGTGTGTATGTGTGTGTATGTCTGTCTGTGGCATCGTAGCTCCCAAACTGATGGACCGATTTGGATGCGGTTTTTTTATTAGAAAACTGGTTTAGTCGGGATGGTTCTTAGCTTTTTATTATGTTTGTAATCAAGTAATTAAGTAATAAAAAAAATTATTATCTTACAAAGTGGACCCATTTGCATGCGGTTTTTTTTTAAAAGCTTGAAATAAAAATTAAATTACAAATTTTTAAACCCGTGACCCTTAAAAAGTCAAAAATAATTTCCTTTTACTTACTTAAAGGAGTCGGACCGCTAAGTAAATAAAATGTAAAAACTCAGAGCTGCGCGGTTATTTACTTAGCGGTCCCCCGACTCCTTTAAGGTAAGTAAACGGCAATTATTTTTTACTTTTTAAGGGACGGCGGTTTTTTAAATTTGTAGTTTTTGAAAATACTATACAAAACACATAGCTACTAGTTGTCAATACATTAAATATTATTACCTAAATTACCTACAGCAAAATTTGAAAGTATAATTGGATGGGTTTTAAATTAGCGTGGTTGTTGAACATGATTAAAACATTTAAAGGCCTCACAAAAGTACTCACGCTCGATTTTTCGAGCTATGTGGTTCGACGTGGTTCGACCCAATCCCGCCACTCTATAAAAAGTTATCATCAATACTAATAATAAATCTGTAAGGGGTGGTCATGGAGTCAGTTACTTTGTTATATGAGTTATTGCGTTTTTAGTGTAGACTCTATGTATGATACTAAAACTAAATTGACGATTTTTATTAATATTTTCTGTATGTATGTATCTTCCTCCTTAAACCGATTATCCGAATTCGATGAAACTTAGTACAAGCACATTGAAACTATACGCGGCGCAGGATAGACTAAATAAAATTCAGTTCCGGTTACGCTAAGATGTGGTTCTCATACAAACCGAATTGTTCCTCGCGTCCCGAAATAAAGGTACGGTCGCGGGCTTACTTACTTTCTAATACGAATTTCACGCGAACGAAGCCGCGGGCAAAAGCTACAATAAACTCGTAAATTGTTTTATGGTATAAAGTTACAATAAGTTTTTTCGGTTTGCTATTCAAATTCCTAATAAATAAAGTAAAGAAAAGTTTCTACGGGCGACGACCGTTTAACGTGCGTAGGTACGAAAATATATAAAAATATCCTTATACCTAACTCCAGAATCACTTTATCGATTTACATAGGGTTTTCATTGTTACTTTCTGTCGCTTCACAAGATGGCTTTAGGCTCTCGTAATAAATTAATAAAGACTGTAATTTTTATTTTAAATAATAAATAATAATAATTTTATGAGTAACATACGATTAACGTGATTCAGAGCTGACGTGTTCTTCCAAACTTTTCTTTGTTCGAGGTTTATCATTTAGCACACAAGATATATCTACGAACTGTTTGAAGAAAGTGATGTAATTTTTACCGAGATTTTTACAGGAAAAACATTTCAACCAAATAAACTTGCACGCTCGCAGCTAACAGATGGTAGCTTATTGATACTTAAGCCTTGGACGTTTTGAATCGAAAAAAGGTGTTCCGAAAATAAAGGTTAGATCTTAGATAAATACTACATACATAAATACATGTACCGTGTGGGGCCGGTACTTTAAAAGAATAGCCCCACTGCATCTCTCCCCGTGCCGCACTTTATGAAAGGTCGGTCGAAACGGCTATGTAAACAATTCGTGTTTTCCGCCCAGTTCAGTGTAGCCGACACGACTGAAGGGAAGCGCTGACGTGTCACTAATTCACTCGGTGTTATTGGCTGACATCACGGATGTTGTAGGTGATGTAGCCAACCGTGTGAGTTTCCATAAAAAAAAAATATTAATAATGTTCACCTGCAAGAAAACATTCTCATAGTGCGCTACGCATAGACAGATAAACAAATACACACAATTATTACAAGTTGCAATAGTTTTTACATTACTTATACAAAAGAATGTCAGCAAAATCCGAATCGCCACTACGTCTTACCAACAGGTCAAGACAAAGCTGAAGGTGAAAATGTTGATGCCCTACAAGACGTTGTAGGACAGGTTATATCTGGCCGTCTGGCGCAAATTAGACACACTACGCACACACAGAGCGCGCCTTCTGACGCGGTCTCACCGTCAGACCTTTTTTTTTTTATGGAAACTGACACGATTGGCTACATCACGTACAACGTCCGTGATGTCAGCCCATAACACCGGGTGAACTAGGTGCCATGTCAGTGCTTCCCCCTTTGATCGTGCCGGCTACACTGAACTGTACGGAAAACAAACTATTTACATAGCCGTTTCGACCGACGTTTCATTCAGTGCGGTGGTACCAACCCGGGCGGGTTAAACCCTACCACCAAGTAAGATTAGGAGGGAAGGGACCTAAAGTTTTACGAGGAATCCGAACCTCGGTCAGCCTCCAACGGTCAGCGGTCACCCATCCAAGTACTGACCGCACCCAGCGTTGCACCCAGACCTGTCGATTTAATTCTTTGTTTCTTTGTCAGTTTGACCGAATGTCGAGCTACTGTGTGTGGGGCCGCCGCCGCTGCTGCATCTCTCCCCGCGCATGTCGTATAAGGCGAAGAGATAAGGACAAGATGCCGTGCTAAACGGCGACATGATAGCCACCTCTCACCTTGGCGCGCTGCTTCCACCGAGTCGTGCAGCAGGTGGATCTTCGTGCCTTACTGGTTGCCTGATAGTTATCTTGTCCGAATACTTTGCTAAACGTGGTGGTCAGTTATATATTTATATATTTATGCAATTTATAATATTTTTAAACAATTTAACAATTGAATTAACAGAATTAGTAAACGTGTAATAAAATTCCAAATTTTAAAAGTCTATATCTTTTTTGTAAGTAAGGTAAAAAAAATCCTTTACTCTAAGCAATTTCAGAAGTATATTCCTTAGTGTGACTGAGAAAACAGACAGACCACGGCAAGAAAACGTTAGTTGACCCTAGGTTCTCGCTTCGCTTCTAAACGTAAAAAAACACCCGACCCTTAAAAAAAGTCAAAAATAATTTCCGTTTACTTACTTGTGGAAATTGTTGTGTAAATGAAATAAAACTCAGAGCTGCACGGGTATTTACTTAGCGGGCCCCCGACTCCTTTAAGTAAACGGAAATTATTTTAGATTTTTAAGGGTCGGGGTTTTATAATTTTTAAGTTAATTTTTTTATCAAGCTTTTTTTAAAAAACATCATGCATATTGCTCCACTTTTTAAGATAATTAATACTTTTTTTGATTACTTAATTACTTGATTACAAACATAGCTAAGAACCATCCCGCTCAAACCTGCTTTCTAATAAAAAATACCCGCATCCAAATCGGTCCATCCGTTTGGGAGCTACGATGCCACAGCAGACACACCCATAAACACACGCGTTAAACTTATAACATCCCACTTTTTGCGTCGGGGGTTAAAAACAACATAAAGCCTTTGTATTTCATACATACATACATACATACATAGCGTCACGCACGCCTGTTTCCCAGTGGGGTAGGCAGTCCACGATCCTGCCTGACACCTCTGCCGCCTCTTCCACTCCCATAATGTATTTGTATTTCGAATTGTCAAAAGGTAAAAAAAAAACCGGCCAAGTGCGAGTCGAATTCGCGCACCGAGGTTTCCGTATCGCCATGTCATGGCCAGCGCTGCTTCATACTGTTTTCGGTAGACGGCGCGCATACGCTTTTTAGTTTCTTGTATGGGGATGAATTGATTTTTTTACTTTTTCCTATTTTTATTATTTGTTGTTATATCGGCCATAATAACACATATTCTGTAAAAAAATCAACGGGCTACCTATTACGGTTCAAGAGATACAGCCCTCGGACAGACAGACAGACAGACGGCGTACCCTAAAAACTAACGGGCTGGGTTAGAATAGTGTGCAGTAGGCTTGGCCGGGCAGGTGTATCGCCTGCGCGGGTCGCAGCGAGCAACCGACATCGGCGAACATTCCACTTTGCTCAGAATCAGTCCTGGATTAGTCATTAGGATGTCATAGGCCGCGGCCTAGGGGCGGCAAACTTCAGGGGGCGGCAGATTTCCGAAGGCGCTAAAGAATATTACAACTAACACTTGCGCTTTGGTATATTCTTTATTCATTATTCGTATGGTAGTACACTACCCTTGAATTTGTCCTGTTTAGTTTTTACAATCCGATTCGATTGCACCCATAAAGAAGAGCCGGCAAGAAATTTCGCAGGGTTTTTTTTTCAACGTCTTCGAATTACATTTCCGAATGTAAACAGAATACTTTGGGGTCAAAGATCTCAAGCACAGATTGGGAGATATACACATTTATGTAACGAATATTTGACTAAAGTAAAGTGGGAATGTACTCGTAGTAATTGTACTGGTTTTCCGTGCAACAATCAAGAGCATGCTAGGTGTATAGATGATTTTTACATTAAAATTATTGACGCGCTGTGCTCTGCTGCCGTGGAAACGCATCACAGTAAGAAAGAAAGAAAACATCATGTAGTCGGCTGGAACTATCACGTCCAGGAGAAACACCGTATCGCCCGAATTAAATATCAACTCTGGTTGTTGCACGGAAAACCTAACGTAGGTAGTGTATATGAAAATATGAAAAGTGCTAGAAGCGAATTTAAAAATAAAATAAAATGGTGTCAAAGAAATTCGGAGCAAATCAAAATGGATATAATAGCGAAACATAGGGCAAGTAAAGATTTTTCGAAATTTTGGAAGGCCACTAAACTGAATCATAAACCCTGCTTACCGATATCCGTAAATGGCGTCCAGGACCGGAGGCGAATAGCTAACATGTTTGCTGATCACTTCAAGGTAGAATCTCCGTTGCCATCGCCGCCACCGTCACCGTCACCGCCCTCGGTGCTGCCGTCCCTAGTGCAGCCTACGTCATACCCGCTGCTCACCTGCGGTCCAGCAGCGGGACTGACGGTGCAGGGAGTGGGAGAGGGAGAGGAAAAGCGTGTTCCGCAGGTGCTGCGCATGTCTCCCGAGCAGGTCGCCACTACCGTTCGTCGCATGCGGCGAGGTAAGTCTCCGGGCCACGACTCCTTGAGCATCGAGCACCTGCAGTTTGCTGGACCTCTTCTGTATGACAGGCTATCATCTCTGTTCAACATGTGTATCGCTCACAGCTACTTACCTGCGGACTTCACGAAGACCATTGTCGTACCTATAGTGAAGAACAGGACCGGGGACGTCACAAGCCTGTCTAACTATCGACCGATATCGCTTGCGACCGTTACATCGAAAGTATTCGAAAGGCTGCTTCAACCCTCCCTGTATAAGCACTTGCACCTACACAGAGCGCAATTTGGCTTCCGCCCCCGTCTCTCAACAGATATGGCTATACTAGCGTTGAAGCAGACTGTCAGATATTACACGAAGAACAGCACAGCAGTGTATGGATGTTTCCTGGACCTCAGTCGTGCTTTTGACACAATAAATTATGAAATTTTGTGGAAGAAGCTACAAGCGACTGGGGTCCCGGATGACATTACATGTCTGTTGAGATACTGGTACGGGAGCCAGGTGAACGCAGTGCGCTGGGGCGATGTGACATCGGAAGAGTATAGGCTGACTTGTGGTGTGCGGCAAGGCGGCCTGACGTCTCCGGACTTGTTCAACCTATACGTGAACCAGCTGCTAGAGGAGCTCACCAGCGCCAAGGTCGGATGCCATTTAGGTGATATCTGCATCAACAACATTAGTTATGCAGATGACATGGCGCTGCTGAGCCCCTCTGTCAAAGGACTAAGAACACTGCTGGATATCTGTGAGCGGTATGCATGTGAGCATGGGTTGACATACAATGTCAAAAAAACGGAGGTGATGGTCTTTAGACAGGGAGGTGGGCCCGCTTTCATCCCCACGATAACCTTGTGCGGCTCTCCTTTGAGAGCCGTAACAAGGTTTAAATACCTAGGTCACATCCTAACGGACAGACTGAAGGATGACGAGGACCTGGAGAGGCAGCGTCGAGTGCTGGCGATGAAGAGCAACATGTTGGCTAGACGTTTCCGATTCTGTTCAGTACAGGTTAAGATAACGCTGTTCCGTGCCTATTGCCAGGCGCTCTACACCAACCAGCTGTGGTTTCAGTACACGCAGCGAGCTTATAACTCGCTGCGTGTGCAGTACAACAATGCACTTCGGTGCATGTTGGGGCTACCTTGGAGGTGTAGTGCGTCTGGCATGTTCGCCGAACATCGCATTGACGATTTCTACGCCATAATGCGGAAGCGGCGAGCAGGGTTTATGATACGTATTTGTGAATGTGAAAATCCAATTATAAGTGTTATCTCCCGCAAATTATTTTACATTAATGACGAAATTGTGGATATATTGTAATTAATTTATATATATTTAAATAGTAAATTGTTTATTGTGTATTGAGTGCATTATGTTTCCGTGTTGTTTGTGTACAAATATGGGTGTATACCTGAAATAAACGTTTAATAATAATAATAAGAGGACGGCGGACCGTCGACACTGCCCTCGCCACAACATCCACGACGGGGACGGTGTCCGGCACCGGCCGGCTTGGGGCCGTCGGGGTCCCGTACCCCACTTACAGCCCCCGCTGCCGGTGCCATAGTGCAACACCCTCGCGGCGCGCGCACGATGAACAAGTTCACTTAAAGTGCTGCGTGTCGTCGCTCCGCAGTAAGTGGATACGGAGCTCTCCGAGATGGGGGTGGTGGTGGCCTACGTGTCTAGTACCACCACCTATCGCTCGTAGCTTGCCTCGCGTCGTCTCGGAGAGCTCCGTAGCCACGGCCTGCACCCGCCGGCGTGCTTGGAGGCTTGCCTCCCGCCGCCGGCGTACATTACCGTTTTTATTTAGATTTTATATAAATTTTGTGTATTTTTATTACTTTTTGTAAAATGTATGTAAAATTAATATAATATATTTTAAAAACGTGAAATAAAGAATAATAATAATAATATTCATTATTCGTATGGTAGTACACTACCCTTGAATTTGTCCTGTTTAGTTTTTACAATCCGATTCGATTGCACCCATAAAGAAGAGCCGGCAAGAAATTTCGCAGGGTTTTTTTTTCAACGTCTTCGATTAATACACTGTGATTAGCTACACAATAGACACAGCTTACAGTTTTAAGATACAGTTTGAGAGCTAGAATAACTGTAATTTAAGCGTGATAATTCTGACGTGATAGTTCTGACCTGATATAGTGCAAGCCGTCAAGTTCGTGCGCGATTATGGACGCAATACTCAAGCAAGTCACTTGTGGATAGAGTGTTCGATCTAAATGCTAAATATAATTTGGGTAAAGGTTTTAATTCCCCATTGCGACTTAGTAATACTCCTATCCTATGCTATTTATGTTTTGCGCGGGCGGCGAAAGTCAAGCGGCCTATACTTAAGAACAGTAGGTACAAGTCCGGCACTGCTCAGAATGCTAATGTTTAGACTTTGGGCTATCGAAATAACCCCAGTGGGACGCGCAAGGTTGTACAAGACGTATACCTACCTACCGCCTTTATCGCTCCCCGCGCGCGCGCCGCGGAGCGACCAGCTCATATTTACATATACTTCAAGGTAGATAACCTTCGCAGTTTACGGTTGATTCGTTTGCGAAATCGCTTGCGCCTTGTCAAGGGTGGCTGCGAGGGTCGGGAAGTTGACAATAATTTCACAAACAACGCCCAAACAACGGTTAGTTTCTACTATTTTTCACCGTACAAAATTCATTTTTCGGGGAGTCTAATCTACCTGTCATTTATAATATGAAATATATAAATTATAATAGATTAAATATAAGACGCCAGAGTAAAAATTGTTTTTATATTTTATCGAAAAAAAAAATTATTTTTTATTTGTTGATGTGGCGAAGTTCATTAAGCTTTTTTGAATCATTCAATACTTTGGATATCAAATTAAAAGATAAAAGATAGGTGTAAGAATAATAAAATAATAAAAATATAGTGGAGAGGACTGTCATTATTACACCAAAAAAAGAATTAAAAAAAGGTAAAAATAGGATAAGGTTTTTAGGGGCCGGGAAAACATAAGCCCCGAAAAACAATTTTGTCGTAATTTGTAGGTATATTAATTGAGAGCGTGCAGCTGTCCCTCTTGCGTTGGCGGGGAGTGCGCGTGACGAACAGGGACAGCCAAATACCTAACATGTTGTCACGTGATTAACCTCTGTCTGCTCTACACCAACCAACGCAGTTCATTTTGATTTTTTTCTAGTTCGATCGTATCGTGGTAACGTTCGAATTTAGAATCTTTTCAAATGTTTCGATGCTTGGCCGATCATATTGTTGTGTCTGCTGCCACCGAACTAAATACTAGACGCGTCAAAGCGCGATGAAACTTGTTACCTGTCGGTAAACAATTTTTTTTTATGGAAACTGACACGGTTGGTTACATCACCTACAACATTTTTGATGTCAGCTCATAACACCGGATGGACTTGGTGCCACGTCAGTGCTTCCCTTCGGTCGTGCCGGCTACACTGAACTGGACGGAAAAATCAAACTATTTACATAGCCGTTTCGACCGACCTTTCATTCAGTGCAGTGGTTGGTATCAACGCGGGCGGGTTAAACCCTACCACCTAGTAATATAAGAAGAGAGTCATATCCCTTAGTCCATCCTTATTCGCCTTTTACTACATACACGGGGAGAGATACAGTGGGGCTATTCTTTTAAAGTACCGTCCCCACACGGTACAATTAATTAAAGTATTATTATTACGAGTATATTAGTATTGATGATACTATCGCATCGTCTGCTGCTGACTCGTACTAAATGATTCGTGTCAGATTTCAAATGGTGGATCCAGTCCCGGATTATCATATAGGCAATGTAGGCAACAGCCTATGGATCCAGCGCCGCCTAGGGGCCCCGCGGGCCGCGGCCCGTGAGAAAAATGAGTCAAGTTAGTTTTATTATCTCAATGGTCAAAGTAGTTTTAATTGTATGCCTTCGTTTTTATTTTACAAATGTTTAAGTTTAATTTTTTTATAGTACAAACAATTTAAAATTAATTACTTCTTTTAAGCATATAAGGTAAATACATTATTTAAATAAAATTTACGGTTACGCTAAGATGTGGCTCTCATACAAACCGAATTGTTCCGTTCTTACTTACTTTCTTCTTTTGAAATACGAATTTCACGCGAGCGAAGCCGCGGGCAAAAGCTAGTTGTTAAATATGTAATGTTTTGTTAATTACGTCTATGGCAATTAGCGAACAATATTAATTCGAATTAATTCGAACTTCTTAATCCCGGTCGTTGCGAACTAGCGAGGCTGGGTGATTGGCGCGCGCACATAGTAGCACACGATGGCAGTAAAATTCGTTCCCCCGCTTAATCGGGTTTGCCGGTTCCGATAGCCTATTATTAGTGCTGTGATATTATGAGGTCGTACATATATGTGCTTATTGCAGGTCCATTTTAAATGCCGATATTTTCGCAACCGGCTTTAATGCGCAGGTTCTTTTGCAACGAGAAAATTTTTATTGGCTTTTAGGCGTTTATTGTTATAATTTTTAAATGTTTAAGTTTTTTAATATTTAATTGAATTTTAAATATTTTTAAATCTTTAATTTTATTACTTAATTCTTTATTTAATTAGTGCAATTTATTACGATATTTGAAAATTCTATCTATGAAATCCATTATTAGGTAGCTAATTTGATATGATAAAATGTTCCATAGTAGGTACTAAATTTGATATTGCTGTTGATTTCTTTTACAAATAAATAAATAAATAAATCAGGTTTCCGTACCCCATCCGGAAGCCTATTACTAAGCCTACAACATCTGTCTATCTGTCTGTCTGTTCGTCCGTCCGTCCTACTGCTGTATCTTTGGACCCGTAATAGCTAGCCGGTTGAAATTTTCACAGAGTACCTACTTGTTATTGTGGTGGATATAAAAAAATAATAAAACATTGAAAAAGTGCAAAATTAAGAGGGGAATCCCCCATACAAGAAACATGTTTGTCAACTTTTTTTTTTGTCGAGCGGGAACCTCGTTGCTCGAGTCCGAATCGCACTTGGCCGGTTTTTTTTTTCATAGATCACGTCAGACAATGAATCAATCTTTTTTGCATCGATACCATTTGCACGCGCGTCCAGGAATTCTTGCTGGCATGCGATATAATGTATGACACGACGAACGCCCGGTGCTACACAGAATCGATATAGTGACGGGTCTCAAATGGAGTTCGCGAGAATTAAAGGCGAGCCGACGAAACGACGCGTTAGTTCCGCTCAAGTGCGTCAGCAAACTGAACGAACGGGTGCGTCACCTAAAGCTTGAGCTCCTTTAGGCTCCAGAGGACATTTCTAGGTAGATATTTAGTATGTGGAATGTGGGCACGAGGACAATCTACAGGGCTGTTTCAGGATAGGGTTTAGTAACTTCAGGGTTCGAAAGGTCTTAATATTTGAAGAGGAAAAGAACTGAAACTTTTTTTCCAGATTCGGTCAATTTATATTACTTTTAAGTGAAAATCGTTTCAACGAGATTTGGTGGACGGTTAACGTCCGCCTTTATTAAATAAAAATAAAATGACTAACTTGCATGCTTAACTAGTAGAATTGAACTGCATGTAGGTAAATTACAACTTCTTATTTAATTACAATTAAAATTCTCTGCCAACCGTCGCACCAGGCAGGGTGCTCATGATGATGGGCCATACACTTGGCCCGAAACGTCGATCCACATAGCTCGTGAAGAAACGTGCGTGAGTAAAGCTGTTGTTTAAAAAAAAAAAATTACAAACACTTTTATTTGAATGACATCAAAAGAAAAAGGGGACTGGACTAGGTCATTGCACTCCCTAGACCTAGACAAATCTCCGCGCTGTAGAGACATATTGCAGCATGTATGGAGCCGCTGTAGAGACAGATTGCAGCATGTATGGAGCCGCAGCCGAGCTGTAGAGACATATTGCAACGTGTATGGAGCCGCTGTAGAGACATATTGCAGCATGTATGGAGCCGCAGCCGAGCTGTAGAGACATATTGCAGCATGTATGGAGCCGCTGTAGAGACAGATTGCAGCATGTATGGAGCCGCAGCCGAGCTGTAGAGACATATTGCAGCATGTATGGAGCCGCTGTAGAGACAGATTGCAGTATGTATGGAGCCGCAGCCGAGCTGTAGAGACATATTGCAGCATGTATGGAGCCGCTGTAGAGACAGATTGCAGTATGTATGGAGCCGCAGCCGCGCTGTAGAGACATATTGCAGCATGTATGGAGCCGCTGTAGAGACATATTGCAGCATGTATGGAGCCGCTGTAGAGACAGATTGCAGCATGTATGGAGCCGCAGCCGCGCTGTAGAGACATATTGCAGCATGTATGGAGCCGCTGTAAGTAGAGACAGATTGCAGCATGTATGGAGCCGCTGTAAGTAGAGACATATTGCAGCATGTATGGAGCCGCTGTAAGTAGAGACAGATTGCAGCATGTATGGAGCCGCTGTAGAGACATATTGCAGCATGTATGGAGCCGCTGTAGAGACAGATTGCAGCATGTATGGAGCCGCTGTAGAGACAGATTGCAGCATGTATGGAGCCGCTGTAGAGACATATTGCAGCATGTATGGAGCCGCTGTAGAGACAGATTGCAGCATGTATGGAGCCGCAGCCGCGCTGTAGAAACATATTGCAGCATGTATGGAGCCGCTGTAAGTAGAGACAGATTGCAGCATGTATGGAGCCGCTGTAAGTAGAGACATATTGCAGCATGTATGGAGCCGCTGTAAGTAGAAACAGATTGCAGCATGTATGGAGCCGCTGTAGAGACATATTGCAGCATGTATGGAGCCGCCGTAGAGACAGATTGCAGCATGTATGGAGCCGCTGTAGAGACAGATGCAGCATGTATGGAACCGCTGTAGAGACATATTGCAGCATGTATGGAGCCGCTGTAGAGACAGATTGCAGCATGTATGGACCCGCAGCCGCGCTGTAGAGACATATTGCAGCATGTATGGAGCCGCTGTAAGTAGAGACAGATTGCAGCATGTATGGAGCCGCTGTAGAGACAGATTGCAGCATGTATGGAGCCGCTGTAGAGACAGATTACGTAGTATAGAGGTATCGCTGAAAATTTGGCTAATAATATTCTCGTAATTTTGGAGTTATTTCACGAAAAACAACAGCTGTCAACGAGGTAATAAAAGCTTGAAATAATTCAAAAAATTCAATAATTACCACCGTACAGCAAATATTGCATTGCAATTTTTAGGTAGATACAGGTAGCTGTTGAATAATTTTATAGATTACTAGCTTTTGCCCGCGGCTTCGCTCGCGTAGCCTATGCCCATCCTGAAGGTACATTCTAAATATTGGTGAAATATTTTTTTTAATCGGATGAGTATTTTCGGAGATTACCCAGTGCCGGACTTGTACCGTTCTTAAGTATAGACCACTTGACTTTCGCCGCCCGCGCAAAACACAAATAACATAGGATAGGAGCATTACTAAGTTGCAATGGGGACTTAAAACCTTTACCCAAGCCATATTTAGCATTTAATAGATCGAACACTCTATCCAAAGTCTATCTTGAGTATTGCGTCCATAATCGCGCACGAACTTGACGGCTTACACAAATATAACCTGGGAATCATCATAAGTTGAAGTTACCTTGTTATTAGAAAGTGTTACTTGTAATATTCTTTAGTGTCTTCGGAAATCTGCCGCCCCCTGAAGTTTGCCGCCCCTAGGCCGCGGCCTATACGGCCTAAAGGGAAATCCAGGACTGAGATTACCTCCTACATTCAAAATTGCAAACTTTACCTCTTTACAATATTAGTGTAGATCAAGGTACCTAGCTATACCTACTTTCATCAAATTGTTTCGTCATTGTTCAAAGAATGTATCCATAAAAAGCTTCTGACACCTGATGACGATGAGTAGGTAAAACAAAATAATAATTACTCATCGATGACCTCACATCTTCTATGTTGTTGATTGTAAATGAAAGTATTTAAGCAGGTATGCACGTATCATCAATACTATTCAAATTCAAATTCAAATATTTTATTGTACACCTTAAATAACATTTATGTAAACAGTTTCACAATCATTTGACAAACATAAAAGTAATTCACTTCCGTCTAAACTAACCTAACGGTTGTCCTATAGACGGTTGTTTTATATACTTAACAGTCTGTCTCTAATAATATTGTTTTAAAACATTTTTATGATTACCCACTGAATTCACATATAGTTGCCTGGTAAGTAAAACACACACAAACATCGCCTACAGACTGTCAGAGATTGCTGATTCAGTATATGATACGAGTAGAAGTGGCACACAATATGTATTCGTTTGAACAACTTTAATATTTATTTGTGAATTGAGAAATAAATTGGTTTCATTTGATTTGGTTTGATTTGAAAACTTTGGACGTATGTTTAGTTAGGATGTTTTCATCATTGTGTTATTCTTTTTAATTTGTATTAATTACCAAAAAGGGGATTATTGAACTTATTGTGTTTACTATCTATAATTTTATTTTATTTTTTATTTATATATATATATTATTATTGCCTACTGCTTTTGTTTTATTTTGGAGACACAATACGATTTTATTTTAACAATTATTGAAGAAATGCAAAAGTTCAGTCAATACCTTATCTCATGCCATGACTGACAGCAACAGTTCCGTTTCGTCGTATTTTAAATTAATCAGCCAATCGAAGACCACTATGCGACATTTTGTCCTGCCCAGTTGTTGAATAGAGCAACTATTGTTGATTTTTCGATAAATAAATGGTCCAAGAAACCAGGTGTTATGTTGCGCAAATCTAGTAGAGGTAGTTGGAACTGTTATTAACATCGCATTACGAGTATTATGTCGGTGTGTGGGTGGAGGGGTGTGGTTTTTTTGTGTTTGATGGGTATACTTGACGATAGTTGCGACGTAGAGTTTTCTGACGCTTAATACTCTGCACTCCTGTAGTAAATCTTGTGTAGGATATCGAAAGGGTTTTTTTAGCATTACGCGTAATATAACACGTTGTGCCCTTTCTAGGAAGATTAGATGTGTTTTTGCCGCTCCTCCCCAACACGTAATACAGTAAGCGAGCCGTGATTGACATAGTGCAAAATATATAGTCTTTAGGAGATCTATATCCGCAATGTTTCTCAAACTTTTAAATACGTAAATTTGTTTTCTAATGTTTCCCGCTAAAGATAGTATATGTTGGTCCCAGCATAATCTGTAATCCACTATAACACCCAGATATTTAATCCATTTTACTTCTTGTAGTTTTTGGCACCTACAGGGATGGTAAATTTCCGTAGATTTGGTATATCTGCAGGTATGTATTTTCAAACTGATCTCCTTTTGTGGCAGTGTGGTAGATTTTATGCAGAAACGGATAAATTTGGTCTTATCGACGTTAAGAGTTAGCAAGTTTTGGTCTAGCCATTGTTTGAGTGTAGACATTCCAGTTTCCGCAAGTTTTACAGCCGCTTCCCAGGAAGGAGCTGCAAAAACTAGGGCAGTGTCATCCGCAAAGGTTACAATCTTGCATCCTACTAACTGCTGTGTGCAAAGATCGTTAATATACATTATGATTAGCAGCGGCCCCAGTACACTGCCCTGTGGTACTCCAAATAAGGTACTGCGCTCCTCGCTCAGCAGTTCTCCTATCCGAACTTTCTGAAACCTGTCCGTTAAATAAGATGTGAACCAGTCTAGAGGCAGACCTCTAATGCCATATTGTCGCTCCATCTTTTTTAGAAGAATTTGTAGCGACACTGTATCGAAGGCTTTGGCTAGATCCAGAAACACTCCGATACAGCGTTCACTATCATCTAGATTTCTGGAGATATGGTCTGTTAGGTATCTAACAGCATCTTCGGTTGATTTGTTCTTACGAAAACCAAACTGATTACACGCAATAAGTTTTTTTGTCTCAAGATAATGGCTGAGGCGTTTTTTAACTACTTTTTCTAGCACTTTCGCTAGGACAGGTAATAGGGAGATGGGCCTGTAGTTTGAGACTAAGTTTTTGACGCCATTTTTAAAAATAGGACACACTACAGCCTTTTTACAGGCTGCCGGGAACTTGCCAGTCGACATGCTTAGATTTACAATATGGACAATAGGCTCTATGATCTGAGTTAGTGAATGTTTTAGTAACTGAGTGCCCAAACCATCCCACCCTGCAGCGCTGTCTCCTCTCATATCTCGCACAATAGATGTTATCTCAGTTGAATCAGTTGGTGCCATGAAGAATGAGTCAGCCTCCTTATATGTTGTTTTAACCAGTCGCGATAGTTCAAGTTCAGTGGTATTTAGCGCTTCCAGTGTATGTCTGGCTAGATTACTACCAACTGAACAGAAATATTCGTTTACAGTATTGGCTGAACTTATCGGTTCATCATTTATTTTTATTAGATCAGTAGGTGCGTTTTTAGATCCAATGGGCAGAGATGCTGCTTCTTTAATAATTTTCCAGGTTTTTTTTGGGTCTTTAGAGTTATTAGCTAAGTCGGTTTTCAGATGTATTTCTCTAGCAGATTTTGTGGCTCGGTCGCAGACATTCCTGTACTTTTTGTAATATATTTGTAGTTCGATATCATCTTTGTGTTGCCTAGCTTTCTTGTGCAATCTATCACGTTTTTTTATACACTTGATCAGTGCAGGAGTAATCCAGGTTTTCAAATTTCTTTTCGAACGTGGCAAGTTTTGTGTGAGTGTGTGTTGATTTAGTGTATGCTTTAAGGTGTCAATAAACTTTTCAGTAGCCAAATCAGGGTTTTGGCAATTTATTATATCGTTCCAATTATAGTTTGCAAGATCATTTGTTATGCCTTCATAGTCGATTTTCCTTACTGTTCGAGTTCGATCTAGTTTAGGCGTTTTATCTAAGCCTATGAACATCATAATTGGGTAATGATCTGTGATAGCTGTCTGACATATAGCTGAAATAATTTCATCGGCAGTACGAACCATAATATGATCTAAGCAAGCGCTCGCTCTTGTGGGTCTTGTGATAGTAGGTATAAGACCATGCTCCGCTGTCAGGCACAAGTAAGCTTCTGCTCGGGTGTCAGGTGAGTTTTCTCGGATATCTATGTTCATGTCACCTACTAATATTGCATGCCTTTTAGTTTTTGTTCCTATGAGTACATGGTTCAGAGAGTCCAGAAAATTGGTAATATTTGGAACACTGGGAGATCTATACACGGCTACGATAGTGGTGTGGTTATCAATGTCTATTTGGAGACCGTTTGCGTCCATGAGGTGGGGTTCAGTGACAAGTGCAGATAAATTAGTTTTGATGTATACCACTATGCCATCACTTTTATGTGAATGCCTAGTAGTATTATAAGCGTTATATCCATCAATGTGTTTTGGCTGGAAGCTTTTAGTTTTAATCCAGCATTCTGTGAATATCAGTACATCGAAATCAAGATTAAGTCGCTTTATTAACACTTTTAAATTGTTGAAATTGTGGTTAATGCTCCTGATGTTTTGGCATAGGATTTTCATTCTAGGGTGTTTAGGGAACTTACCTTTACACTCTTCGGGCTGTGCGATAACATATGACTTTACTTTGGAGATGTTTTCAATCTCCGAGTCTATTTCATTATCTAAATTGAAAACTGAAAGTAAGAAATCAAAGAGTGGTCGCTGTTCGTAATCCTACCATTAATAACGACTGAGCTGTTGCAGTGCTCCAAATCGATGTGAATACATGATATTCTTGAGTACTTTGCCTTAAGCTCTGATTTTATAAATTTTTGCGTACCGAAATTTTTTAGGACTATCCATATACAGGTTATTGGGTGGCAAATAAGTGCAGCACTAAAAATATTATATTGAACACAAGTTCTGTGATAATGTTTAGAAGTAAATAGGATTTTAAAATTTTTAATATTTTTATGTTTTGAAATTAACAACAATAGTTTTAGAAATAAACAACGTTTTTGGAGTTTCGTTTTTATATTCGCGGTGTATTTCCGTTTTAAATTATATTTGGGTGTTATCATTTTTAGCGAGTATAGGTTTTTATTTTGTATTTTATTGTTTATCCAATGTACATGTGTAGCTTCATTTTTTATTTTATTATTGTTTTGTAAATATAACATCGAAAATATAGTTAGATAGTGTGGTGTATCACTCAAGGGTGTATCTTGTCCACTATTACAATAAACTGTGAAAAATATACATGCAAGATCACATAAAAAGCTCTTTTCAGTGACCATTACTACACTTATAAAACAAGGAAAAAGAAATATCATATTATTATGTAATAGAACGGCTAGTGTCTTTTCTGAGTATCGCACTATTCTTTGGCTAAAGAAGTGGGAGTAGACACTATTCTTTGGCTAAAGAAGTGGGAGAGCACGCACTATTCTTTGGCTAAAGAAGTGGGACTAATAATAAATCTGTAAGGGATGGTCATGAAGTAAGTTACTTTGTTTTATGAGATACTGCGTTTGTACTCTATGTATGCTACTAAAACTATATTGATGATTTTTTGAAATATTTTCTGTATGTATGTATGTTCCTCCATAACTCTTAAACCGATCATCCGAATTCCATGAAACTTAGTACAAGCACATTTTACTATACGGGACACAGCACACAGGGTAGGAAGTTTAAATACTTTTTTTGAATCATGTGACATTTCAATGAAAAGAGCACGGTATAAGGAATGGAAATATATTTTTGTATAATTTTAAAATTCATATTTTAGAAGATATTAAAGAAAATATACAAAAGTCGAGCTTCCCCCTATCACTTATATCCGAAACTACTGAGGATAAAATTTCGAAAAAAAAATAAGTAAACAATAAAGAGCCACTCTTATAGTTTACAGAAAAACCTAAACAAAAATCCTAGGTCTTAAAAGTTCTCACGAAAGACAGAGTAAGTTCGAAACAGGGCAAATGTCGAGTGTTGATGGATGTAGTAAGAGTTCAAAAAGATCTGTCTCCCTAGAGTCCAGACAGTCTAGCTAAAGGGGGGAGAGGGTATATATGTTTACAACGAAAGCAATAAAGATAAAAACTCCCGACCCTTAAAAAGTCAAAAATAATTTCCGTTTACTTACGGAGTCGGGGGACCGCTAAGTAAATTATTTACTTATCGGTCCCCCGACTTCTTTTAGTAAACGGAAATTATTTTTGACTTATCAAGGGTCGGGTTTTTTTTAAATGTGTAATAATTTTTTTGGTTCAAGCTTTTTAAAAAAATCGCATGTAAATCGTCCACTTTTTAAGACAATGCATTTTTTTATTACTTAATTACTTGATTAAAGCATAGCTAAGAACCATCCCGATTAAATCAGCTTTCTAATAAAAAAAAACGCATCCAAATCGGTCCATCCGTTTGGGAGCTACGATACCGCATACAGACACACCCAACACATACACACACAAAATTAAACTTATAACACCGCTCTTTTTGCGTCGGGGGTTAAAAACGGAATTTGAAGTTCGCCGAAATAAATCAATAACCACAAGGGCGCGGAGAAGGGCAAATGTATGCACACACACACACACTACTGGAATTTCTTAGAAATGTGTTATATCAGGGACCTGATGTTTAGCTATTTATTTTTATATATCAATCAATATCAATTTAATATATATTATATTACTAATAATAAATCTGGAAGGGATGGTCATGGAGTAAGTTACTTTGTTTTATGAGATACTACGTTTGTGGACTCTATGTTATATGATACTAAAACTAAATTTGACGATATTTAGAAATCTTTTCTGTATGTATGTATGTTTCTCCATAACTCTTAAACCGATTATCCGAATTCGATTAAACTTAGTAAAAGTACATACCTATAACTATACGGGACACAGGTTATGCTAAAATGTTGTTCCGGTTACGCTAAGATGTAGCTCTCATACAAACCGAATTGTTCCGCGCGCCGAAATAAACGTACGGCAGCGGGCTTACTTACTTTCTTCTTTTTAAATACGAATTTCACGTGAGCGAAGCCGCGGGCAAAAGCTATTACCTAATAATTTAGCAATGAAGTCGACTTGACTTGACCTAATAATTGAAATGTAGAAGAAATATGAAATGGCCCCAGTTTATGAAGTGCGGAGCAAACCAATGCTGCCCCAGTTAGTGTGACCATAGAGCTTGTTATAAACATAAGAATGATAATATGAGAAGATAGTAAGCATGACAACGGACACGCATAACAACGCCTGTCCGATAAATACAACATTGGTAGCTGGCAAACTCTCCTGTTCGCAACACAAAAGGGTCATATTATTATGAAATTTCTTCCGAAGAAAAAGGGAAAATTTATTTTCACGACAGAGAAACTGTGTACGGTTCTACACTATGTACTGATAACAAGGTTAATATGATTGGGCGGCCAGAACGGATCAGTTGGGTGACATACGGCGCGATTGGAAAAACTTTTATTTTTAGAAACATCTTCGGACGTTTGAGACGACAGGTTTCGGTCGAAGTATATTGTCCACTACGATTTGGTCCGAGTTAATTAATTTATAAAAGACTAGCTTTTGCCCGCGGCTTCGCTCGCGTGAAATTCGCATTTCAAAGGAAGAAAGTAAGTAACTAAGGCCGATCTGCGTTAAGGTAAACGATAAACCTTCTCAACTAAAGTAAGTAACTAAGGGCGAGGCCGAAGGCCGAGCTGCGTTCAGGAAGACGATAAACCTACTCAAAGAAAGTAAGTAATTGAGGGCGAGGCCGAAGGCCGAGCTGCGTACAGGAAGACTATAAACCTTCTTGAAGAAAGTAAGTAACTGAGGGCGAGGCCGAAGGCCGAGCTGCGTTCAGGAAGACGATGACCTTTTCGAAGAAAGTAAGTAACAGAGGGCGAGGCCGAAGGCCGAGCTGCGTTCAGGAAGACCATAAACCTTCTCGATGAAAGTAAGTAACTAAGGGTGAGGCCGAAGGCCGAGCTGCGTTCATGAAGACTATAAACCTTTTCGAAGAAATTAAGTAATTGAGGGCGAGGCCGAAGGCCGAGCTGCGTTCAGGAAGACTATAAACCTTCTTAATGAAAGTACGTAACTGAGGGCGAGGCCGAAGGCTGAGCTGCGTTCAGGAAGATGATGACCTTTTCGGAGAAAGTAAGTAACAGAGGGCGAGGCCGAAGGCCGAGCTGCGTTCAGGAAGACCATAAACCTTCTCGATGAAAGTAAGTAACTAAGGGTGAGGCCGAAGGCCGAGCTGCGTTCAGGAAGACTATAAACCTTTTCGAAGAAATTAAGTAATTGAGGGCGAGGCCGAAGGCCGAGCTGCGTTCAGAAAGACTATAAACCTTCTTGATGAAAGTACGTAACTGAGGGCGAGGCCGAAGGCCGAGCTGTGTTCAGGAAGACGATGACCTTTTCGGAGAAAGTAAGTAACAGAGGGCGAGGCCGAAGGCCGAGCTGCGTTCAGGAAGACCATAAACCTTTTCGAAGAAATTAAGAAATTGAGGGCGAGGCCGAAGGCCGAGCTGCGTTCAGGAAGACTATAAACCGTCTTGAAGAAAGTAAGTAACTATCGCCCATAGTTACCTACTGTCATCGAGAAGGTTTAGCGTCTTCCAGGATACAGCTCGGCCTTCGGCAACGCCCTTAGTTACTTACTTTCTTCGAGAAGGACTTCCTGAACGCAGCTCGACCTTCGGCCTCGCCTCAGTTACTTACTTTCTTCTTTGAAATACGAATTTCTTCTCCCTCTCCCTCTCCCTCTATATCTCCCTCTCCCTCTCAATCTCCCTCTCCATCTCCCTCTCCCTCTCAATCTCCCTCTCCATCTCCCTCTCCCTCTCCCTCTCCATCTCCCTCTCCATCTCCCTCTCCCTTCCCCTTCCCCTTCCCCCCTCCCCCCTCCCCTCCCCCGCCTCCTTTACTGTAATATACACTTAATTTACAGGAAAACGTAAACGAAAATCCCAATCCTTCTAGTTCTCACAGAAAACGCGATGGTACGGAACCCTCTTTACGCGAGTTCGACTCGAACTTGACCACTTTAAAAACAAAAATTGTTACCATGGGATATACACTTAATTTACAGGAAAACGTAAACGAAAATCCCAATCCTTCTAGTTCTCACAGAAAACGCGATGGTACGGAACCCTCTTTACGCAAGTTCGACTCGAACTAGACCACTTTAAAAAAAATTTTTTTACCATGGGATATACACTTAATTTACAGGAAAACGTAAACGAAAATCCCAATCCTTCTAGTTCTCACAGAAAACGCGATGGTACGGAACCCTCTGTACGCGAGCTCGGCTCGAACTTGACCACTTTTTTTAAAAATTATGTTACTCCGGGATGTACACTACCCATATACGAAGTTTCGTCCAAATCCGTCCAGCCGTTCAGGCGTGAAAGAGGAACAAACAAACAAACAAACAAACAAACAAACAAACAAACAAACATACTTTCACATTTATGATATTAGTGAGATGAGAAGTGAGATGAGATAGAACGTTATCTTCTTACTATCTTAAAGATGAGTTATTTCTGGGTAAAATTTCTCAATTGGGAGACAATATCACACTCCTATATGGGATTTCTAGTCAATTTCTGACAATGTTTTACATTATTGTGGGATCCTCATCATCCTCATATATATGATTTAATTAGTTGATATATGTACATAAATTTTCTCAGGCGAAATACATAAGCTAATTTAAAGAGCAGCTCCCTTAATCGGCTAACCAAGTGCATATTTGCAGTTCTGATCACATGTCCCCCCAAGTACAGTCTCGGGTCCTTCAAGAGGGGCGTGAATGGGCACCTGTCAGGCCGGCATGGCATTCGCAACCCCCGCATACGACCGAATGGCCATGGGCGTCGTTATACACCTTATGGGTGGCTGAGCGCCATAGGTCGCGCTGTCAATAAAAAAAAATTAAAAAAATGTCCTTAAGAGGTACTTTCCATATCTAGGTATAAAGCATTTAAGAGGATACCAATAGCTGGCTGCTTTGCATAGAAAAAGATCGTAAGTCGGTGTTGTTTTTTAATTTTAAAATATTTATGGTAATAAAATAAAAAAATCTACAACAATAGAGTCTGGTTTAGTTAGGTATTTATCAGTGCAGTAAAAATTTCGTATTATTCATTCACTTTTGCGTCAGATGAAAAAAATGAAGTATTTAATTTCGATATTTTTCAAATATTTATTGCACTGATAAATAACTAAACCACAAGCACAGAACTCTATTGTTGTAGATTTTTAAATGTTATTACCATTAATTTTTTTAAATTAAAAAACAACACCGACTTACGACCTTTTTCTATGCAAAGCAGCCAGCTATGGGTATCGTCACAGAATAGAAAAGAGTAGTATCGTCTTAATTAGATATAATTACCTGGTACCTGGCGACTTAACAACGTAATGCTAGCTAGAGGCTGACCGCGCCCCGACGCGCCCCGACAGCGGCGCGGCGGCGGCGCGGCGGTGGCGGCGCCGCGGCGACCGGCGCGGCGGCGACGGCGGCGGCGCGTCGACGGCGACGGCTAGGCGCCGCGTGGAGCAGCGAAGATGGACTCGGGAGCAATCTATTTCACGGTGTCTGCCTGCGTCCAGATCGTCTGGCATCGATCGCGCTCAGCCGGGCGGCGCCTGTCGCGGCCCCTTCCCGGCGCAGTCTGCCCTCGCTCGCCCCACCCGGGCCGGGCACCCACAGACAATCACTCCACATGTGCATCGTGGCGGCCCCCCTCCCGCTGCCGCGCCGCCACCACACCACCGCCGCCACCGGTACAGTACCGACTGTATGCATGGTATATGCGATCCTGTGCAACGTATGCCATTTTACGCAAGTCACATTCAATCCAAAAACCGGCCAAGTGCGAGTCGTACTGCTTCATACTGTTTTCGGTAGATGGCGCGCATACTCTTTTTAGTTTCTTGTATGGGCACCCCTGTGATTTTTTTACTTTTTCTTATTTTTATTATTTGTTCCTATAACGGCCATAATAACACATTCTGTGAAAATTTCAACGGGCTACCTATTACAGCCCTCGGACAGACAGACATACGGCGTAGGCTTAGTAATAGGGTCCCGTACGACGGATACGGAACCCTAGAAATAATCGCACAGGTAAGTACCACTGACTACTTACAACAAACCGACAATATTTGACTGTGTAGTCAGTCAGACTGAGGCGAAGGTCAGGTGCACGCGCTAACACAAGCGTGCGATGATCGATGCAAATAATGATAATGAAAAAACCGGCCAAGTGCGAGTCGAACTCGCGCACCGAGGCGCGAGGGTTCCGTATCGCCATGTCATCCACCACGCCACGGAGCGCCACTCACGCCATCTATGGCGTGTTAATGCTGCATATTGGTTAAAATGTCATGATCAGTTAAAATGCTTCACACTCTATTCGGTACATGGCGCGCGCACATACACTGTGTAGTTTCTTCTATGGGAACCCCGTGAATTGTTTTCCTTTTTCTTATTTTTCTTATTTGTTGTTATATTAGCCATAATAAATAACACATATTCTGTGAAAATTTCAACGGGCGACCTATTACGGTTCAGGAGATACATACAGCCCTCGGACAGACAGACAGACAGACAGACGGACGGACAGACAGACAGACAGACGGCGTAGGCTTAGTAATAGGGTCCCGTACCGAATACGGAACCCTAAAAATGAATAGGTACCTAGATGGAAATTCATTGTAATGTATAATGGATTAATGGAACAGTTATGGAAATGTATTCTAGGAAACTGGGTGGCATCTGACAAAATTACATTCAGAGAAGCCACGAAGTAAAGTCGTAATCGTAGCTGATTATTCAGGTCGGTCCGCTAAAAGCCTCGGTTGCTCCATTTCCGCGGAACTGCCAGTGGCGGCGTGGCGGCGCGGCGCGGCTGCGGAGGCGACGAGGCGCGGCGCGTGGCGGCGGCGCGTCGCGTGGGGGTAGGCAAATAAGCGACTTGTGTCTCGTCCGTCATGGAATGTAAACATGCCACTATCTACATGGCTGCGAGAAGTAATCGACCATTAATTATTAATAAGTAGGTATGTGGGCAATTAATATGGATGTCGTTCGACCTACCTGCTGCGACGTCTCGACACGGTGGGCATACATACGCGATCGCTTCAAGGGGTACATGTTATGCGGTAAACTTGCTCACCCCTCAAAAATTTTCAGGTCAGACTTTTTCGCCCCCGTCGCCAGATGACGTCAAGTGTTTGAAGCATCTCCTCGACGTGCTGGAACGTGTCCGCCTGTTGTGTGACCACCGCGTCCACGGGCGAGGTAAACAGATAAAGCGAGCGTTCAGTTCAGTCAACCTAAAGTCTGATAAATGTCTGAGTCACGCGGCCGACGCCGGACCGCCGCCGCCTCCGCCGCTGTCTGCTGGCCGCCCGCCGAGTGCAGCCGATCACGTTACATTCCTTGCGAATCCTACCTTTCTCCTTCTGCTTCTGCCCTAGCCTCGCGACGCGACAGGGAAGATACATGAGCGGTGGCGTCTGAGTGGGCGGTGCGGGCGTGCGATGTAGGACGAGCGGCGACCGCGTGGTGCGGGCGTGGTGCGCGCGTCCGCGCCGCCGTCCAACTCGACGCCTCGCATTTTCCTGTTCCGGCATCGGCCTGTTCACTTCGAGTCACATTGGTGATTCCACCGACACTGAAACTGGCGAGTTCGGTGCGGTTGCGAGGACAAGCGATACGTTTGCCGACACGGTAAGTGTACTCCAACAAGCGCCTGGAACAGTCATCACCAGAGCACCTGATGAAGTACAATATGCGTGCGGCGGGCGACGCTGCCGGCGCGGGGTTGCTGCTGAAGCTCGGCTCCTGATGCTGCGGGCGCCGTCTCCGCGCGCTACTTCAGGTACCTGACTGGACAACGACAGTCGCCGGCGCCCGAGTAGCGCGCGGAGCCGAGCCCTGTGTACGACCTCCTCGGCGCGGGCGCGGAAGCTGCGGCGACGTCGACCTCGATGCGGCGCGGCGCGCTGGCCGGAGCGACCTTCGCGCGGCGCCGCGCCGCCCGCCACCGCTCGCCCGGCGACCACCGCTATAAATAGCGCGAGACGGCGCGCGATCCCGCGAAAAAATTCGCGTCGAGCGCGCCCGGAATAGTAGCGCGGTCGGCGACTCCGCGTTCACGACGACGGCGCCGAGACTGCGGCGGCGTCCGGCACGCGCGGCTCGCGGTGCTCGACTGCAGCCGGCGAGTGCGCGTCGTGCAGGCGCGGGCGGCTACCGCCCCCCTGCCCCGCCGCACCTCCAGACGTCAGCTGACCGGCGGCGGCGGGCGGCGCGACGGAGACGGCTGGCGGGGGCGGCGGCGGCGGCGCTGCACCGGCCCTGACATTGCCTCCCCCCCTCCGCCTCCGCCGCCGCCAACGCTCCGTGCGGGGGGCGCTGAACTCCCGGCGCCCTGCGCCCTGCGCGCCGCCTCCGCAGCCGCCGCCACCCGCACCGTCTCGTCGCAGCGCTCCACGCCACCGCCGCGCCGCCGCCGCCGCCCGCCGCGACGACGCGCCCCGCCTAGCGACAGAGCTCGCAAGGCTGCTCCGCGAAGCGACTCGCTCATCCTGCCTGCCTGCACCGACCCCGTCGTCGATTCCTCCGCGGCGGCGGCGCGGCGGCGGCCGGTGATCTCGGTGCGTACTTATCGCATCTCTCATCATTATCTCGCCCACATATTCAGCAACGCGTCATGTCCCGCGTGCGATTCAGTTTATCTACTTTTCCCTTTCTTTTTTTATTTCGTCAGATCAATCAGCAGGCTCCGTCTGCCTTCGGACGTCGTTATATTTGAACTGATTGGTTTCTGCGTAGTTAGGTAAGTACTATCATTTTATTAACTACCTATGTCTATCAATATCATTATTAATATCACCGTGTATACATCCTTTTAGTCTTGAACTCTGCATACACCTGTAGAACCTTGTTCTTCTGTTCTGTCTTCTTCTTTAGAACCTTGTTCTTCTGTTCTGTCTTCTTCTTTAGAACCTTGTTCTTCTGTTCTGTCTTCTTCTTTATTAAAACCTTGTTGCTCTGTTACCTTTTTAGGTTTCCGTATCCCGTACGGAAGCCTTACTAAGCCTATGCCGTCTGTCTGTATCTCTGTCTGGCCTACTGCTGTATCTTTGGAACCGTAATAGGTAGCCGGTTGACATTTTCACAGAATATGTGTTATTATGGCGGATATGGGTGGATCAACTTTTTCTTGTTTTTTGTATCTGTCTGAAAAAGGGATATTATATTGATAAATTCACCTTATTTTAAAGGTTACAGCAACTCTCAGATAAGTAATTGATCAATAAGAAAGAAGCTGCACAAAGAATTTTCAGTAATATTTTTTTTAAATATTGGTTACCCCGAGGACAACCCCTTTTTTTCCATACAAAACTGGGGACAAAATTGTCCCCTGGGTCACCCCTAAAAATTTGGCAATTTTTTATTTTAAATAGTTCTCTACTTATTTTTTCAATTGCTTATAAACCTAAGTATTTTTTTAAACGGTTTTATTTAGCTTGACTCCGTATATTTGTTTGTTTCTATCTTTGTTTCAAATCTTGCGACAAATTTTTCAACTACTTCTACTGAACCGATTTTTATGAAACTTTGCACACACATTGAGTTCTCGTGACAATACAATATTATGATAATTTCAACTTGGTAACGAGGGTCTGATGATGGAGTCAGGAGGTGGACAGTGGAACTCTTCAACCGTTACTAGTAACCCCCTCAAGTTTGGGCTCTTTTGGTTAATTTGGACGAGTGTCCCATAATTCTGCCAATACACTTGATGACGAGGGTCTGATGATGGAGTCAGAAGGTGTACAGTGGAACTCTTCAACCGTAACTAGTAACCCCCTCGAGTTTGGGCTCATATGGTTGGGTTGGACGAGTGTCCTATACTTCTACCAATACACTTGGTGATGAGGGTCTGATGATGGAGTCAGGAGGTGTGCAGTGGAACTCTTCAACCGTTACTACTAACCCCCTCGAGTTTTGGCTCATTTGGTTGGTTTGGACGAGTGTCCCATACTTCTACCAATACACTTGGTGACGAGGGTCTGATGATGGAGTTAGGAGGTGTACAGTGGAACTCTTCAACCGTTACTAGTAACCCCCTCTAGTTGGGGCTCATTTGGTTGTTTTGGACGAGTGTCCCATACTTCTACCAATATACTTGGTGACGAGGGTCTGATGATGGAGTCAGGAGGTGTACAGTGGAACTCTTCAACCGTTACTAGTAACCCCCTCGAGTTTGGGCTCATTAGGTTTGTTTGGACGAGTGTCCCATACTTCTACCAATACACTTGGTGACGAGGGTCTGATGATGGAGTCAGAAGGTGGACAGTGGAACTCTTCAACCGTTACTAGTAACCCCCTCGAGTTTGGGCTCACTTGGTTTGTTTGGACGAGTGTCCTATACTTCTACCAATACACTTGGTGACGAGGGTCTGATGATGGAGTCAGGAGGTGGACAGTGGAACTATTCAATCGTTACTAGGAAACCCCTCGAGTTTGGGCTCATTTGGTTGGTTTGGACGAGTGTCTCATACTTCTACTAATACACTTGGTGACGAGCGTCTGATGATGGAGTCAGGAGGTGTACAGTGGAACTCTTCAACCGTTACTAGTAACCCCCTCGAGTTTGGGCTCATATGGTTGGTTTGGACGAGTGTCCCATACTTCTACCAATACACTTGGTGACAAGGGTCTGATGATGGAGTCAGGAGGTGTACAGTGGAACTCTTCAACCGTTACTAGTAACCCCCTCGAGTTTGGGCTCATTTTGGTTGGTTTGGACGAGTATCCCATATTTCTACCAATACACTTGGTGACGAGAGTCTGATGATGGAGTCAGGAGGTGTACATTGGAACTCTTCAACCGTTACTAGTAACCCCCTCGAGTTTGGGCTCATTTGGTTGGTTTGGACGAGTGTCCCATACTAAAAACCAATACACTTGGTGACGAGGGTCTGATTATGGAGTCAGGAGGTGTACAGTGGAACTCTTCAACCGTTACTAGTAACCCCCTCGAGTTTGGGCTCATTTTGGTTGGTTTGGACGAGTATCCCATACTTCTACCAATACACTTGGTGACGAGAGTCTGATGATGGAGTCAGGAGGTGTACAGTGGAACTCTTCAACCGTTACTAGTAACCCTCTCGAGTTTGGGCTCATTTGGTTTGTTTGGACGAGTGACATACTTGTCGAACGCAAATGTGTGAAAAAGACATACCATCTGTTCAAATTGATTTTGAAAGGGACGGTGTACACCTTATCCATCCTAAAGCCATACAGTTTCCAGCAAAGTTTAATTATGGAAGAGCTAAGAGACGGATGTTACCGATAATTTTGTCATGGGCCTCCACTATCCATAAAATGCAGGGCAGACCTGTTGACCATGCTGTCGTGTATTTGGGCTCCAGACTATTTCAGGAGGGTCAAGCGTATGTTGCATTGAGTCGGGTAAAGTCTTTAGAAGGGCTACGTATTGAGGAGCTTGATTGTGAGAAATTGACAGGTAAGAAACCGAGTAACAAAGATGCAATGAGAGAGTTGGAAAGGATGAGGAGTTTGCGTAATGAATGATACGAGCCAAAAATCAAACTAAAAACGAGTAAATAAAAAAATTGGTAAAAAAACTTTTAAGTTAAACGGTTTTATTAAAAAAAACTAGAAAAACGTGGGGCGTATAATATGAATAACATGCGCCCCACGTTTTTATATTAGTCTGTTAAAAGTCTCAATTTATTACTTATTCCGCTGACGCAGCGACACAATGTGCCCTTTGGCATCCGACATGAGAAGACAGCACGCTAGTATTGCACGATTTCTTACCCAGACGTAAAATCTTAAGAAGGTCCAGGCTTGAGTCCTTATTATTTTCTTGTTTTTTGTACAGCTGATGTTTTTTTTTCTAGTTTTTTTTAATAAAACCGTTTAACTTAAAAGTTTTTTTACCAATTTTTTATACTTATTGATTTTCAACTAAGTAATAAATTGCAATTAACATTTTTTTTATTTGACTGTGCAGCTGGTTTTTACATTACAAGAAAAAGTTGATCCACCCATATAACAAATAATAAAATATAGAAAAGGTAAAAAAATTCACGGGGCATCCCATAGAAGAAACTAAAAAGTATATGCGCGCGCGCCATCTACCGAAAGTAGTATGGAGCATTTTAACTAATATGAAGCATTTCATAAACATGCCATAGATGGCGTGAGTGGCGCTGACTATGACATGGTGATACGGAACCCTCGGTGCGCGAGTTCGACTCGCACTTGGCCGGTTTTTTTTTTGGTATCTGCACCCCGTACGGTAGCCTAAATCGTCTGTCTGTCCTACTGCTGTATCTTTGAAACCGTAATAATTAGCCGGTTGAAATTTTCACAGGATATGATGAGGCTGATATGATTGATATATTTTGGCGGATATAACAAATAATAAAAAATTTTAAAAGTAAACAATTAAGTAACTCCATAAAAGAAACTTTTTTCAGCGTTTTTTTTTTTTTTGTGGTGCTGAAACCTCGGTGCGCGAGTCCGACTCACACTTGGCCGGTTTATTATTATTATTTTTTTAATTCATACGCATGGAATTTAAATGATGCGAACATAATATTTTACATAAAAAAAGCCCAAGGTCCAAAAATTTTTATAAAGTTTTTACTCCCTATATGATACAGAACCCCCGCTTAGCGTATTATTAACTAATTTTGAAATATATAAGCGTTTTGTACCATACATACCCCTAACTTACTTAAGGGATCCAAGTGGACTAGCTGGTGTTTTATAATCCATTATCGCAGAATCCTTCCACAAGGGATTCAAGTGCACTAGAAGTCAACTTCGATCCATTGATGGATCCTACCAAGGGAGCCAAGTGGACGGAGCGAACTCGGAAGGCAAAGTTTACTTCGAGCCGTAGAATTTTGCTAAGTCGTGATATTTCTAGACTTAGGCCCACTTGCACCAACACGAATTTAAGATATAAACCAGTTTAACTCGTTAAGCTAGCACCCGTTGACTGTGGGAACCGCGTTTAAATCCATAACTCGCTACTTAACTCTAAACTCGTGTTGGTGCAAGTGGGCCTTAGGCTCGACACGGCTGAGCCGAGATTATTGTGTGTAGAAGTCGTGAGTTCTAGTCCCAAGCATTGTCTAAGTATGCCAAATCACGAATTGAGACCGACGGTTTTGTCAAAATAAAAAATGTCGAGCTGATACTGAGAACTGTTTATGTAAATGGGCCTAAATGGGGCAGACTTAATGAAATAGTCGTAAAGCCCTAAACAATAGAAAGATAAAAACATTAATTTGAGTATTTAAGTGATTTTTGTTTTTTTTTTTATGGAAACTGACAAGGTTGGCTACATCACCTACAACATCCGTGATGTCAGCCCATAACACCGGGTGAACTTGGTGCCACGGTGCCCTTCGGTCGTGCCGGCTACACTGAACTGGACGGAAAACACAAACTATTTACATAGCTGTTTCGACCGACCTTTCATTCAGTGCGGTTGTACCAACCCGGGCGGGATAAACCCTACCACCTAGTAATATAAGAAGGGAGTCATATCCCTTAGTCGCCTTTTACGACATACACGGCGAGAGATGCAGTGGGGCTATTCTTTTAAAGTACCGGCCCCACACGGTACAAATTTTTTGCAAAGTATAACAACCTTATGTTGCAATTTATTAGGATATCGAAATAAAACCAACATTAATTGATACCAGAAATTCAACATTTATTTGTATTTAAATGTTTGTTATGCTCCAACGACAACGAAATGATTCACAATGTCACAATAATTAAAACTAAGTATTGTACAGCTAAATATAACTAAAATAAATACTAGTCAAAGAGTTAAAAATGCATACACCAACAAATATAATTATTACTTCCTCGTTGGGGCATGTCTGCGGTCATTGTCTCATTGCTGGATTCTAAGTAATTAATAAATCATAACATATCACACACGCTGAATCCCGACAATCGGGGTAAGCAGAGTAATCGGTGTTGTGCCGCAAGAACTCTGGTAAATTGCAACACAACAACGACCACATGTTTAGCAAAGTATTCCGACAAGATAACTATCAAGCAGCAAGTAAGGCACAAAGACCCACCTGCTGCACGACACGGTGGAAGGACCGTGCCAAGGTGAGAGGTGACAAGCCTGTCGTCCTTTAGCATGGGATCTCGTCCTTATCCCTTAGTCGCCTTTTACGACATGCACGGGGAGAGACGCAGTGGGGCTATCTTTTTAAGTACCGGCCTCACACTGTATAATAAATCACTTGTGATAAATTAGTAATACCACTACACGCGCCAAGGTGTCGGTACTGTACTCCGGGCGGCGGCAGTGGGCTGGGCACATTATCCGGCGAGACGGCGACCGTTGAAGTGACCGCGTCCTACACTGGCGGCGGCCGTGGACAAGCCGAGTGTTGGAAGACCACCGGCCAGTTCGACACTTTAAAATTTTCTCTTTATTGTGCGTTAAAAATATTGATTCTCATAAGTTTTTTTTCGCCTGGATATAAACATACATTAATTACAATAAACACATACATTTCCCACCTACTTACATAGACACAATAAAACTCAAAATAATTATCACTGACAATATAATTATTGCATTAAAATAAATTTAACTATTATGAATTAAATTGCAATGAAAATAACTTACATAGAGACCACAAAATGTTATTAAATATATATATTTACAAAATGTTCTAAGTATTTAATTTGTGTCACTTGAATATTACATAAAACCTTAACTATCACCTAACCTAACCTAACCCCCAGAAACTACACAGCTAAATATTATCAACTACCTACCAATGAACTATGGAAAAACCATTAAAATAATGTATAGCTATAGCTATGCAGATGACAGTTAAAATAATCCTAAATTTATATTTCATTTAATAGATAAAGTGCTTATCTAAATAAATAAAATATAGATGAATTTCTCCTATTGCTGATTACTATAATAATCATAGTTTGTTATAAAATCATTATCCTTATTGTTTTGTGCTAAAACAAATTTATTCATCACGTCAATTTTTACAACATGTTTCAAATTTATAAAATAAATAATTAAATAATTAAATAATTAATTAATTAATTAATTAATTAATTAATTAATTAATTAATTAATTAAATAATAATTTATAAATTTATAAATAAAAATTCTTACAGTTAGTCGTAAACACGGTTTTAGTATTAATTATTTATGATGTAATTTTAATTTAGGTACTAAGTTGAAATATTGCAATATTGCAATATTGCAATATTGCAATATTGCAATATTGCAACTAATAAAAATAAAAAAATTTGTTTTGTGAATTCGATGAGCGTTCCCCGTGTGCTTTCGTGTTGGAAAAATAATTATATTTTTGGGCCAAAATGTATGTTAAACCTGAATTTGTCCGTGAGAGTTTATTTTGTGAAAATCGGACGAGCACTTTTGACGCTATCTCAAGTTGTACTGAGCGCAAGAGAGAGGAGAGCACAGCACACTTGGGTAGATGATGGTGACGTCATCGGTGGTGGGTGGGGAGGTCGAGTGCACGGTTTTGTGAAGTCGCCGGATGAGTCTTTAGGGCGCGGTAGCATTCACGTTTGTAGGTTTGTACAGTGTGGCAGCACGAAGCCGTCGATAGTGCATACGTTATGTCGCCAACTTTCTGGAATGCCCCCCTTGTTGCGAAGCGTAAGACGTTCATCGAATTCACGTCAAAATTAAACTTCCTTGAGTTTCTAGTTTTTGCGGTGGAAACCCTTGGCGCGTGGTCACCGCACGCACTGACTTTTGCCGACACTATCGGAAAATTGTACCGTGTGGGGCCGATACTTTAAAAGAATAGCCCCACTGTATATTAACCCGTGTATATCGTGAAAGGCGACTATGGGATATGACTCCCTTCTTATATTACTAGGTGGTAGGGTTTAACCCGCCCGGGTTGGTAGCGCCGCACTGAATGAAAAGTGTAGCCGGCACGACCGAAGGGAAGCACTGACGTGGCACCAAGTTCACCCGGTGTTATGGGCTGACATCGCGGATGCTGTAGGTGATGTAGCATCCGTGTCAGTTTCCATAAAAAAATCGGTTAAAGTTAAGTCCGGTGGAGCGCGCGCCAAGGATCTCTTCACACGCAACATGAGGCTGCAAACTCTTAAGCGCACTGGGGACCACGGCGGCAGTGGTGCCTACGGTGAATTTAGTAGGAACGGATCCGCGCCAACCCCGTCAACTGCGTAGGCACGGATCCGAGCCAGAGTGACTTGGGTCGCGTTTGGAGCAAATAAAATATTTATTACGAAGGAATAAGGTCTTTTATTGTATGATATAGTTTCCTAATGAAACAATGAACTATAAACAACTTTCGCATGTTGACCTTGAAGCTGTCAAATAGTCAACATATGAGATTTTTTGTTTTGTTTTATGTAAATCCGGTATGCGTGGTTGAGTCGGAGGGGCCAAAGCGCATGCCCCGACCAGCCAATATCACCTCCGAGAAGGTAGACAGGTGCCATACCGGAGACTTCTCTTCGGATTGCTGGCTATACTGGACTACTGGAGAACTGAACCGAGGCTGATATGCGGCCATCTTGAATCCAATACGGTGGTACCAACCCAGTCGACTACAATTTGAACCTACCACCTAATAAGCGGCAAGGAAATGGACCTAGGGTAGGTATGCACGTAAATTTTTCTCGTCAGAAAAAACTCATTGGTACACGCCGCCGACCGGATTCGGACCTCGGACCTCTCGCATGAGAAGCCGATGCCCAAACCACTCGGCCACCCGCCGCTTCAATTAAATAATTTGCTATTATATTATATCTTCTATACAATTATATCAAACACACTATAATTAAACTATCTATATCATCTTTAAATAAATACATTGTATGTAAGATTAGTGTAGAATTAACTCAGTCCTTGTAAGGTACTCTAACAATGTAGGTAGGTACCTAGGCGGAGTGACTACATATGGGATATTATGTTATTTGCTAGCGGTGTACTGAATATTTGATGTAAGCGTCTACTATTATATAAAACCGTATGTCCTGTATGAGTAAACTCGAAAACGGCTGAATTAGATGTAGTTTTAAATACAATATTCATATTCATATTTTTATTGATTCCTTTGGTACCACGGTACACTTGAATAAGTCAGGCATAACATTTACACACACATTGAATAGAACACATATAAATTATTATTAGCTAGGTAATTATAAGTAAAATGTTTGGGTTCGAGCAAAAAATACCCCCATCTTAAAATTTTCTTAATAAAAAATTTATTGATCAATAAAACATATTAAAAGCATAATCTCTTTTATTCAAGTATACTTAAACTAACCGTCGCTTCAAGCAATCTTGTTGACATCCGCATGGTATGCTTTAGAGTTGAATGAAAATTATGTATGAAGGAAATGTAACATTACTTTCAACAGTTAAACATAGTTCGGAACCCCTTCGCACTAAACAGTTTCGCACTAAACAGACGCCTTCAAACTTACAGGGATCCACCAGCTCCAAAACCCAAAGAACCTGCTCTAGCATTTGATGCTGATTCACCGACGATGGAAGAGCTGGAATACCACATAAAAAGGAAACCAAATAGTTCCGCCCCGGGACCCGATGGCATACCATACATCATATACAAAAAATGTCCATCAGTGCGGAAACACATGTTGAACATCTACAAAAGAATTTGGACGAACAGAGAAGTGCCAGACTGTCTTGGTAAAGCCGTGTTTGTTCTTCTACCAAAAAAGAAAGAGGTTACTGATCCCAAGGATATTAGACCTATAGCCCTTACGAACACAATTTCGAAAATATTCTTCTCCATTATACAGGCCAGACTACTCAAACACATGTGTACCAACGACTACTTACCGAAGAAGTACCAAAAAGGTTTTCTCCCAAGAGTTGCAGGGTGCCTCGAACATAATTCTTTGCTGACTGAATGTCTTAGAGATGCAAGGAAGAATGAGAGACAATTAACTGCCACGTGGTTAGACTTTGAAAACGCCTTCGGTTCGGTGCGCCATGAGTTACTATTAAAGGCGCTAGAGTGGTATAATGTGCCACCTCTGATCTGTAATATAATAGCCTCCTACTACAAAAAACTTTCCTTTGTAATACAAGTAAAAGGCGAAACGGAGAAGACACCGGAAATTCGTTACGGCATAGGACTTTTCCAGGGTTGCTGCCTCTCTCCTGTCACATTTAACATTGTTATCAACATTCTAATTGATACGCTTGTCGTAAAAGAAAAGAAATGGGGATACAGGTTCAAATATGGAGACACATATATGGCGGCCATCCTGGCATTTGCGGATGATATTACGCTGTTAACCCGCAATCCAAAACAAAATCAGTCGCTTCTTAAGGTGGTGGATGACTATTGTGAATGGACCAAAGGGATGAAGATAAAACCAGCGAAGTGCTACTGTTTGAGCTTAACCAGGAAAGGTTCAAAGTTTACCTCGAGCAATCCAGGTTTGACAGTAGCCGGAAAACCAATCGCAACCGTGGCTGATGAAGCTCCTTTTAAATTCTTGGGCAAAAGGATCACCAGCAGAGGAAAGGAGCATCCTACTGATGATATTGTCCAACTTTTCGAAGAGAGCCTCCGCCAAACTGACAATCTTCCCCTCCTGGGTACACAAAAGGCATGGATTTACGATAACTACCTGACATCAAAACTTTCATGGCCATTTCTCGTCTACGACTTCACAAAGCAAAACCTGACTAAATTAGACTCGTATGTGACCAGATTCCTGAAATCATGGTTTGGACTGGCTCACCCGGCTGACTCGTCAACGCTATACAGATCTCACAATAACTTTGGACTGAACATTAAGAAACCGTCGATATTTTATCAAAAGGCGAGAATAGCCAAACGATGTATACTCAAAGACTCCAATGATAGCGCTATTCAAGCCTTACCCAACACATCACTATCAGATGAACTGGAATCGAGACTCGACTTCTACAAATCATTCCAAGTTGGTACACGCACCAATAGATCTGGATTGGGCATAGAAACAGCAAAGTCTGATAAAGAAATACTGAAAGGTTTTGCTCAGGAGGACATGGAACAAGCCTTCAAACTTCACGCCTTAAACCTAGAAATGCAGAATGATTGGCTAACAGTGGGTGACTTCTGCATCCCTCCTGCATTGAAGTGGAAATCCATAATATACAACTGGTCCCCTGAGCTGCTTAAGTTCTACTTAAATGCATTCCAGCTTACTCTCCCCGACCCGAGTAACCTAGTTAGATGGGGGAAATCTACAAATAAACTATGCCCGTCATGTAAGGAGTTCGTAGGCACGGCCAAACATTTGTTATGCGGATGCAAAATACTACTTGAGCGAGGCCAGTATTCCTACCGTCATGATAAAGTCCTCCAAATCATCAGAGAGGCCATCAACCTGTCAATTGCACGGACCAGGAAAGGGCAAACCAGTAGCGGCTTCCAGAAGGTCAACTTTGTGAAACCTGGAGCCAATAAGCTGCCCAAAGATAGGACTAAACCTTCTTCAATTTTGGGAGCAGCAAAGGATTGGGAATTGTTGATGGACACACATGAGAAGCATTACCAAATGCCTTCGGAAATCTGTACCACAGCATTAAGACCGGATATACTCATATTCTCAAAAGCGACAAAGCATGTAGTACTTGTTGAACTTACAGTTCCATGGGAAAGTAACATACCGAAGGACCACAACATCAAACTTAACAAGTACTGCAACTTAGTAGACCGGATTGTGAGAAACGGATTCAAGACTGATCTCTTCGCTGTGGAAGTCGGAGCAAGGGGACTACCAGCGAAGTCGCTCTACAGTCTCTTCAAGAATCTAGGGCTCCCAAGATCGACGCTAAGCTCATATATGGAGAGAGCTTCGAAAACGTCACTGGAAGCATCCTACAGAATATGGATAGGTAGAGAGAGGGAGGTCGAGAGCGGGACTGGTGGTTTCCCCGCGTCCTAGTCAACGCAGACTAGCTGACGAGGGCTTGAAGCGAGCCGAAACGTGAAGCATGCGCGGGAAATTTAGAGTGGCCACTCGCCAGTCCCGACCTCGATTAACACTCTCCTCTACTGCCGATGGGCCCGGATATGTTGGGTGTAGACATCGCAAGCTCAGGTCCACACCCTCAAAAGAAAAGGGCAAACCAGTGGCGGCTTCCAGAAGGTCAACTTTGTGAAACCTGGAGCCAAAAAGCTGCCCAAAGATTGGACTAAACCTTCTTCAGTTCCATGGGAAGCAACATACCGACGGAACACAACATCAGACTTAACAAGTACTGCAACTTAGTAGACCGGATTGTGAGAAACGGATTCAAGACTGATCTCTTTGCTGTGGAAGTCGGAGCAAGTGGACTACCAGCAAAGTCGCTCTACAGTCTCTTCAAGAATCTAGGGCTGCCAAGATCGACGCTAAGCTCATACATGGAGAGAGCTTTGAAAACGTCACTGGAAGCATCCTACAGAATATGAATAGGTAGAGAGAGGGTGGTCGAGAGCGGGACTGGTATTTCCCCGCGTCCTAGTCAACGCAGACTAGCTGACGAGGGCTTGAAGCGAGCCGAAACGTGAAGCATGCGCGGGAAATTTAGAGTGGCCACTCGCTAGTCCCGGCCTCGATTAATACCCTCCTCTACTGCCGATGGGCCCGGATATGTTCGGTGAAGCCATCGTAAGCTTAGATCCACACCTTCCACTATGACGCGAGCGGGGCCGTGGGTAAGGGGTCGTACCTATACTATGTGACCGATTAATTGGGGGGCCGCAAAATACCACGATCAGTCACAGGGAGGGGGGAGGGGGGGGGGGGGGCCAGTGCCACGTCACCTAGTTACAGTCATATTTTACAATATATTAATTTTTTTATAAAAAAAGGTTATTTTAAAGTTCAATTTGGGAATATCTTTACCAAAGTTGTTGGAAAGTGTAATGAATAAAACCATAAATACCTGTACATGTGAGCACAGTTTTCATTTCCTGCCGATTTACTACCTTGCACCGTTTACACCACACTAAGATCTCAAATGTTGATTAAATAGGCTCCAAATAGCCATTTCTATATAAATAAATAGCTATTTTATAATATTTACAATACTACGTGAAAATGGGGGGGGGGGGGGGGGGGTCTGAGCACATACCACGGTAGGTCACAAGGGGTGGGGGGGTGGGGTGGTCAAAAAGTGGGTAAAATCGGTCAAGTAGTATGGGTGCGAGCCCCAAGTGCTAGATTACATAGACTGAGCCCCCAACACTCCCGCCCGCTGCGGTACAACGACCGATCAACGATTAATCACACATAATTTCTATATTCCTAACTGAATAATACTACTGAGTACGTATTCCTATTTTGTAATGTGTGATGTGATCTAACTAATATAACGAAATCTATGTACAGGCTTCGCTCGCGTGCAAGTCGGTATTTAAAATCGCTCGCATAATTGCTACTAGAAAATATGATCATTCATTCATCGATTCATCATCAACAGAAAGCTGCGCACATAATAATATATAATCTGTGTTGCTTGCTGAATGACGCTAAAAAGGAAAGATTTATAAATAAAGAAAATATCACTTTAGTGTATCCAGTTTAGTGTAGCCGACATGAAATGAAGGGAAGCACTGACATGGCACCTAGTTCACCCTGTGTTATGGGCTGACATCACGGATGTTGTAGGTGATGTAGCCAACCGTGTCAGGTTCCATAAAAAAAAAAAAAAAAACTTGTCTGCCCTTAAGAAGAAAACAGACTAGGTACTTCTGTCGAGTCGTCTCCTGGCGCTGCAAGTGCACACTGCACCCATACACGTTGTATTGTTAGAAACACACTGCGGCACTGGGTGTTGTGGCGGATTCGTGTTTTTTTTTATCAACTTCCAGAGCCACAAGACAGCACGGCGCAACACGCCAGAAGTAGTCCGCCCCGAGCTTAAAGGTCAAACCGCATTTGGCGACGCGGCGCGGCGCGACACGAGGCGGCCAAAATATTCTTTGTATGCAATCGTATGGGGCAACCCGCATTCACGCGGCAGCGGACTGCAGCGGCGCGACACTGCGCGGCAAAGTTGACCAACTAGGCAAAACTGTTGCGCCGCTGCAGTCCGCTGTCGCGTCAATGCGGTATGGCAATGGCAAGCGGCACTGGCGCGACACATTCAGTGTTGCCAGATCGGTTAACCCAAATTCCTCCAAACAAGTTTTTATTTTTATCATCTATAATTATAACTTTACGACATAATATTGTTTCTATAAAATTAAAACCTCCACAAAAACACACTATTTTTACGAAAGAAATCCAGAATCCTTCCCACCATCGATGCACCAGAAATCCGTACATAATCGAAAAAGCCTCCGGTTTTGGAGAGAACCCTCCAGATCTGGCAGCACTGGACGCTATTATCATCACGTCTACGTCACTTCCGTACGTTCTGCTCAGAGGTTGAAGAACGACTGCAGGACTAATTTGCCGCGCAGCGCCGCGCCGCTCCACTGCAGTCGCAATGCGGGTTACCAAACGCGGCCGCGACGTGCCACGCCGCGCCGCTGCAGTTCAGTTGCCGCCAATGCGGTTTGACCTTTACGAGTTTACTCGTTGTCGGTTCGCACAATCTCTTTCTATGCATAGACAATCAACCATACACCGGCTTGTTCACACGGTTCGAGTATTTATTTAATCGGTACAAAGGGTTACCTACTTCAACGCGAGCGAAGGCCATACATTGGTCTATATTCTTCTGGTGCATACAATGTGTTGAGCTCTTTTTGCGTGACTGACGCACAAATATTATTTATTAGAGATCGTTCACATTTCTAAATTAAGCGGGCTCGATAGAGCCCACTGTGGCATAGTATGAAAATAGACCAGTAGGTCAACACCGAGTAGGCTTACACAGACACCCTCACACACACACATACACATACGTACTTGTTAAGGAGCGTACTCGCGGGGAACATTCGCGCAGCAAACACAAGTTCGCGCCGCGAACGAGTATTCCCGGCGCGAACTTTCATTTCTCGTAAAAATGTCTGACAAGGCGGTCGCCCCGTCTGCTACTGCGGCATTTAAAAAAAATAATAAGTAAATAAAATTTCGGGCAAAATTTTGAGTATTTTTGTCGAATTTTTTTTCGCGGCGCAAACTTTTGTTCCCTGTGAGTACGCTCCTTTAAGGGAATTTTCAAAATCTATGAAAAGTGTCATCAAGAATGTGTGTGTGTGTCGTGGTTCATCTAACAGTGTTACTTAATTTATTTTAATTTTGAAAGGGTGTGATTCCGTATACGGAAACCGTAACTCTTTTTCCTTTACAAAAGAAGTAATTTTTACATCTTCCATATTTATGTACATTTCACAGGACAAGAATAAAAATGCTCTTGTAAAAAAAACATCGTTCTATTTTGTCCGTAGGTCACTACAAACACACACACATACTGTATTTAGTATTTTGTCATCTGCACTTATAAAATATTGTTCCTCAATGTACTGAACTCTTTCACTGGCTTCCGCTGTTTTAAACCGAAGAACTACATTCACAAACCTATTGTAGACACTATTGAGAGTTGCGCTCAGTTCATTTGCTATGAGTCCTTGACACACGTTACCTGGCGACATGGCCCTGCACGTCACTTGTACTAGTTGCGTCCCTCTCGCACGCCGCAGAGACGGTATACTTCACAGCCGAATAGGCGCCGGTACTGCAAGCGCCATCTGTCTTGCGATCGTGACATTGTACAGATCGCACCAACGATCGCATTAACGAATGTCTAAAGTCGATTTTCTTCCTCAATCTATCCATACTCCATCCCTTACTCCAGCACACACACAGACGAGAGAATAAAGAGGAGATCATGGGTACATGCTTACCAACTGGTGGTATACGTCACCCTATAGTGTATGGGAGTGGTATTGCATCAGCCAAGGGCGTAGCCAGGCACAGACAGGGATGGGATGATGATGGTAAAAGGTTATACAGCGTGTCCCAAAACTCAACGTCAAGCGGGAACCAGGAAGTTTATGACTACCCAGGGAAAAATAAGAAAAAAAGTCGGAGTCATTTGTTTTTTATGATATGAGCATTTTTTGAAGAACGTTGAAAATTGACATCTCGTACAACATTTTAAGTACTACGACTACAAATTTGCAAATATAATAGTTAAAATTTTTATATTGGAAGCCTAAATAACTCTCCTATTGATAACTATGCAAAATAAAACCAGAATGCCTAAAGTTTTACCAAAAAAAATATTCACTTAAATTTTTTTCTAAAAAAATTAACGCCTCAGATTTTTTTTTTCTTATTTTTCGCTGGGTAGTCATAAACTGGCCTGCTCCCTGGTTCCCGCTTGACGTTGAGTTTTGAGACACGTTGTATATAATTTAAAAGGTTAGATGGAAGAAACAGCTACTAATGACAATTGCGCCTTTGTAAGCTTTCGTTCTCTTGTGCCACAATCCTCTGCCGCCTCTTCCACTCTCATAATGTTCTGTGCACACGTGGGCACAGGCAGAGCATTGGCCAATATGTAGAGGAGACGTTAAGATCCGCATTTAAGTTTGGTGCGAACTGTAGTTGAGCCTAGACTGCGGTCAGATGGCGCTGTGCTTAACCCGCTTCCTGACACCTAGAGAGCTTTTCAACTAAATCCTTCCTTCGCCGTTATGTTGGATCCACTGTTAGTGTAACTGTCAGTGCTTAAATTCGTGTTGCCAGATTGTGAAGATTATATTACCTAATAATGTAATCGGTATTTATTTACCATATAATAAATACGGTACATACCGATAATTACGGGTAAATCGGTACACATAGCAACGCTCAACGCTGTTTTGACAGATAGACAGTGGAGCCAACATAACGGCGAAGGGAAGATTTAGTTGAAACGCTCTCTAGATGGCTCTGGTCGCGCGCGAGTACTCACGCGCCGCTCCCAACTCTAGTTGAGGATGCAGGTGAGGTTGTCGTCGTCGTCGGGGGAGGGTGGTCGCGCCGCGTCGGCGTGCGCGCGAGCCTACAAGAGCGAGCGCGCGGCGCTGGAGGGGGGGCGCGCGTGCGGCGGCGCGGCGCGGGAGGCGCGGGGCGCGCGGCGCGCGCGGGAGGCGCGGCGTCAGCGGGGCGGGGGCGGCGCGACCGGCGGCGTCCAGCGCAGGCACGCCGGGTCCACAGAGCGCACGCGCTCCGCCTTCCGCGAGAACTCCTCCAGCACCTCCTGGAAGCAACGAAGCACCGTCAAATCTAACCTATACACTAGGCGCGCGCGTTCGTCGCGTACAGAGGCGGCGCAAGGCGTGGGCGACCGCCCACGGCCTCGCGGCCCAAGGGGCCTCGCGCCTCGAAAGTTCATGCAGCGGAAATCCATTTCGACAGTAAACATCCATAAAATCCATCCTCTAGTGCCACCAGAGAGGGCCTCGCAAAATGTATCTTGCCCACATCAAATTTCGGTCTTGCCCCGCCACTGGTCGCTAGGAATACGAGAATGCTGTGTGTGTTGTGTTGTGTAATGTGTAGGGCTAGGGCGCACGGACGGCGAGGCGGCAGAGAGATTGTCAGCCTCGGTAGCTCAGTGGCGCGGTCGGTCGACTGTTAAGCAACCCTGAGGCTGACCGTGGTTCGGATTCCACGTAAAACTGTAGGTCCCTTCCCGTCTTAACTTACTAGGCGGTAGGGTTCAATCCGCCCGGGTTGATACCACCACACTGAATGTAACGTCAGTCGAAACGGCTATATGTAAATAGTTCGTGTTTTCCGTCCAGTTCAGTGTTCGCCGACATGAAATGAAGGGAAGCACTGACATGGCACCAAGTTCACCCGGTGTTATGGACTGACACCTCGGATGTTGCAGGTGATGTAGCCAACCGTGTCAGTTTCAATTAAAAAAAACACGTCGACTGACTTTTGACATTGGAAATGTCTTTTCGTTCGCTCCAGTGTAGGCTCCGATTTCACGAAAAAGTGCGATCCCCTTATACTCGGAGAATTGTGAAGGTATTATATTCTAAAGACGCGTATTCATGAGAGCTGTAAGGTTCAAAAAGAATTATTCGAGAAAGTAAAAAACGAAAAAAGTTATGGTCGAAATTAGTGAAAAAAAAAAAATATTTTTTTTCAGAATTTTTTATTTTGGCGCTCGATATTTTGGAAACGAAGAATGATATCAAAAATTTGAGAAAAACTCGTTTGGACAATTTAGTCAGCTACAATTTGAGCCTAAAACAAAGACGATCGGATTAAGGGACGATCGGATAAGTCAGCTACAATTTGAGCCTAAAACAAAGGCCCTGTAGCCCAGTGGCGGCTTTGATCTATAAATCTTAGTGAGGCGACTAAAAAATCCACCTACATTGCTATTACTTTATGATAAATTGAAAAACCTAAACCTAATTTTTTTTGGCCCTAACAATACTTAACCAAAAACTACTATCGAATCGCGCACCGAGGGTACCGTATCGCCATGTCACGGCTAGCGCCACTAGATGAATTTCATAACACGCCACGCCATCTAGATGGCGTGTTATGAAATACTTCATATTAGTTAGTCACGATTAGAAAATGATTCATCATCTATTTGGTAGATGGCGCGCGCGCATACACTTTTTGAAACCAAAAAGTGTATGCGCGCGCGCCATCTATGGGAACCCCCGTGAGTTTTTTACTTTTTCTTATTTTCATTATTTTTTGTTATATCGGCCATAATAACACATTTTCTGTGAACATTTCAACGGGCTACCAAATTACGGTTCAAGAGATACAGGCCTCGGACAGACGGACGGACAGACAAGCGGCGGGTGGCCGAGTGGTTTGGGCATTGGCTTCAAATGCGAGAGGTGCGAGGTTCGAATCCGGTCGGCGTGTAACAATGAGTTTTTTTCTGACGAAAAAATTTACGTGTATGCATACCTACACCTGCTGCTGCCGCATAGCAGCCTCGGCTGTGTTCTCCTCTAGTCTAGTATAGCCAGCAATCCAGGGAAGTCTCCGGTATGGCACCTACCTTCTCGGAGGTGATATTGGCTGGTCGGAGCATGCGCTTTGGCCCCTCCGGCTCAGCCACCCATACCGGATTACATAAAAAAAAAGACAGACGGACGGAAGGACAGACAGACAGACAGACAGACGGCGTAGGCTTAGTAATAGGGTCCCGTACCGGATACGGAACCCTAAAAACAAAACAAAAAAGAATTCGCAAAAGTGAGATTCGAACCAACGTCACTAGATTGAAAAGCGAAGCATATACCATTGAGCTATGAAACTTACCGTAACTAGTGCGAATTTCGCCATCTTAATCACGGAGGTAAAACAAACCGACTTATAGAAAACGTGAATCGCCCCATCTCGCTCTGCATTCTTTTAATTGGATATAGATGTCTCGTCCGGCGCCATTTATCAGAGCCTCAGCTGCTCCCTACATCCAAAGCCTCCAAGGTCAACCTGTTGTCTTTACGCTTGGTGAAGCAATATCAAAATAAGCGATTCGTCGCCGCACCGGGACGGGGTGAGTCACCATATGCCATGCCGTACGTGACACGTCACACGTCACGTCTGTGTGTGTGTGCGTGCTGTGTTGGTAGTGTTGATGCACTAACACATCTTTAACGTATTTCGTCGCGCGCGTCGCACCAGCCGCCTCCGCCTCCTCCGCGCCGCCGCCGCGCTAATATTGTGATCAGTTCGGATCGGATATACTTGACTTTTTTAAGATTTCTTTCTTGATATTTTGAAATGTTTTTTTTTTCTTTACTTTCAAGATAATTAAGTGAGGCGGTGCTTCACTTGCTTCACCTGGGGAACCGCCACTGCTGTAGCCTAACCTTTTTAAGAATTTTTTCGAATTCCGTAGATTCATTTCCAATGTACTCGATAGTCGTGTGAGTGAGGCACAAAATCTGTGATTTTTTTTTTCATCGACTGAGAGAATTTTCGCTCACCTGCTTCTTGAGCACGATATGCTTGCCCTTCCAGTACTTCATGAGTCCCCGCTCCTGCAGCGTGGACACGATGTCGTACGAGGCGACCGCGAGGTCCTTGCTCAGGTCGCGGATGCACAGCGACGAGCCGGACGCAGAGCAGAGACGCTTGAGCAGCGCGTCCTTCCAGTACGAGCGGTACGAGATGAGCCCGAGGTCCGACAGTGGCTTCTCCGGCGAGCCCACCTTGCCCTCCGTCTTTGTGAGGAGGTAGCCTAGTGTGGGGGAGGAGACAGATTACAATATAAAAAACAGACAGGCGGTAAGGGGAAATGAATCTTATTTTATTTATTTATTTATTAAAAAACAGACAGACTGACAAACATATAATACATAAGTTGTATATATGTCGCAGTATTATTATAAGATTAGTAAAATTATAATTTTACTAGTAAAATCATAATCCTTCGTATTATTGTGAGTCAAAGCAAAAATTCACAATCTTACTGGTTAAAGTTAGCATTATTATAATTTTACTAGACTACCTTAGAAAGATTGTAAAAAACTATATTTTCTCACAATTTTACTGATTGATTGGGCAGATTTTTAGTAAAATTATAATTTTACTAAACATAGCTAGTAAAATTGTATGAAGACGTATAGCGTGCGCTGTTTGGTTTAAATATTGTGCATATCTGGAGCTTAGTAGGACTCGAGCGTCTCGGGGGCAATATGCATCATTGGCGTTCACTGCCATGGCTCGAAACGAAACGTAACAAAAACGACATGCGCCACCTCAACATTAGGTTAGGGTTAATTTTAGAAGATGCGTCGCATCTTCTATAAATTAACCCTGGTTATTTTTTTTTTTTAAACCATCAAAACCACCAATATATTCACAATGTTTTGGTGGTTTTAAAAAAAAATAACCAGATAACCTAACCTAATGTTGAGGCGGTGCAACCTGCATTACAGATGTGCATGTGCCTATATTTCAACTAACAATCTTCAGTGAACGCCAATGATGCATATTGCCCCGAGACGCACGTTGCAAGCGTCATCACCCTGCCCGCCCCGCGCGCACCTCAGAAATACAATCTTACTAACCACAATTAGTAAAATTATAATTTTACTAGATATCTAAGAGATGAAGCAGTAAAATTGTAAGAAATCATAGCATTTTACAATCTTTCTAAGGTAGTCTAGTAAAATTATAATAATGCTAACTTTAACCAGTAAGATTGTGAATTTTTGCTTTGACTCACAATAATACGAAGCATTATGATTTTACTAGTAAAATTATAATTTTACTAATCTTATGATAATACTGCGACATATACATTGAAGTCTGGCCACTTTTTGTTTCCCTGATTATACTATAGTTTAGTGGGATCAAACGTGTGTGTGTGTGTGTGTGTAGTGAGTGTCAATGCAATGTAGTGTTGTGTGGTGGTTGTGTAGTGTTTTGTGGTGGTTGTGTAGTGTTTTGTGGTGGTTGTGTAGTGTTTTGTGGTGGTTGTGTAGTGTTTTGTGGTGGTTGTGTAGTGTTTTGTGGTGGTTGTGTAGTGTTTTGTGGTGGTTGTGTAGTGTTTTGTGGTGGTTGTGTAGTGTAGTGTAGTGTAGTGTAGTGTAGTGTAGTGTAGTGTAGTGTAGTGTAGTGTGATGCAGTAGTCACGTACCAGGCCGTTTCTTTACAGAATTTTGAGACCAGTCCTTTCAATATTCGTAATCTTAGCAGTACATCTAATACCTATATGAATTAATTTTTTTTGTTTTATGGAAACTAACACGGTTGGCTACATCACCTACAACATCCGTGATGTAAGCCCACAACACCGGGTGAACTTGGTGCCACGTCAGTGCATCCCTTCGGTCGTGCCGGCTACACTGAACTGGACGGAAAACACGAACTATTTACATAGCCGTTTCGACCGACCTTTCATCCAGTGCGGTGGTACCAACCCGGGCGGGCTAAACCCTACCACCTAGTGATATAAGAAGGGAGCCATATCCCTTAGTCGCCTTATACTACATACACGGGGAGAGATGCAGTGGGGCTATTCTTATAATATACTAATAATAAATCTGTAATGGATTGTCAAGGAGTAAGCTACTTTGTTTTATGAGATACTGCGTTTTTAAGCCCCGACGAAAAAGGACGGGTGTTATAAGTTTAACGTGTGTGTGTATGTGTGTAAGGGTGTGTCTGTGGCATCGTAGCTCCCAAACGGATGGGCCAATTTGAATGCGGTTTTTTTTTTAAAAGCTTGAAATAAAAGTTAAATTACAAATTAAAAAAAACCCCTGACCCTTATAAAGTCAAAAATAATTTCCATTTACTTACTTAAAACTTTCTTCTTTTTAAATAGTTCACCCGGTGTTATGGGCTGACATCACGGATGTTGTGGGTGATGTAGCCAACCGAGTCAGTTTCCACAAAAAAAAAAAATACGAATTTCACGCGAGCGAAGCCGCGGGCAAAAGCTACTACACACATAATATGCACCACACGCGCTGCATCCCGACAATCGCGACAAACAGAGCAATCGGTGTTGTGCTGCAAGAACTGACACGGTTGGCTACATCGCCTGCTACATCCGTGATGTCAGCCCATAACACCGGGTGAACTAGGTGCCGTGTAGGCACCTGAAAACTTAAAACCAAAGCATAAAACTGTAGGTCCCTTCCCTTCTTACCTTACTAGGTGGGTAGGGTTTAACCAGTCCGGATTGGTACCACCGCACCGAATGAAAGGTCGGTTGAAACGGCTGCGTAAATAGTTCGTGTTTTCGGTCCAGTTCAGTGTAGCCGGCACGACAGAAGGGAAGCACCGACACGGCACCTAGTTAACCAAGCTGTTATGGGCTGACATCGCGGATGTTGTAGGTGATGTAGCCAACCGTGTCAGTTTCCATACAAAAAAGACAGACGGACGGACGGACAGACAGGCAGACACTGCAGCGAGACCAACAGGGATATCCTATTGGTCTCGCTGCATTATCTGCTCGATTATCTGATCTACCTACTAGGGCCTACATCTGATCTAAGGCACCATAAATGAAAACAATAGTGCTCTAGCGGTCGATATCGACCGCTCCACAGTCAACGGGTTAAAAACTCGCCGCAGTTAGCGCCGAATCGCATCCCGAATTAATTTCCACGAAAGTGTGAACAAAAGTTGGCCGATGGCCACCGTCGAATAAATATAACCCTGGGCGTGGTGGCGGCCGGCGGAGGGTGGTTGTAGCCGTATCGGTGCGTGTGTGTGTGTGCGTGTGGGGGTGGGGGGTGGAGCGCGGGCGCGGGCTGGGATGGGGGCCGCGGATGGTGTGCGGGGCGCGTCTGTCTAGACGCCAGACCGATCCATACTGCAGGCCGCATCGATCGCGCGCGGGGTCGTCGCCCTGCATTCACCCTCAAGTCCCCCGACTACCACCCCCGCGCGCCCCCTCCGCCGCCCCCTACCCCCCGGGAACCTCCGGAGCGCCCTGTCATTCTCAACCGCCGCCGCCGCCGCCGCCTCCGCCGCGCAGGGCGGCGCTGCACCCGATGGGTCAGACAGGATCGAGTTGTTAAAAAACCCCCGAGTCCCCCGACGACCCTTAAAAAGTCAAAAATAATTTCCATTTACTTAGGTAAAGGAGTCGGGGGACCGCTAAGTAGAAATTTCCGCGCAGGTCGGATTTTTTTATATTTTATTTTTTACTTTGCCCCCGTGGTCACCCGACTCCTTTAAGTAAATGGAAATTATTGTTGATGTTTTAAGGGTCGGGGTTTTTAAAATTTGTGATTTAATTTTTATTTCTAGCTTTTCTAAAAACCCCCATGCAAATCGGTCTACTTTTTAAGATAATAAATTTTTTGATTACTTAATTATTACTTGATTACAAACATGGCTATGAATCATCCCGATTATATCAGTTTTCTAATAAAAAATATCGCATCCAAATCGGTCCATCCGTTTGGGAGCTACGAGGCCACATACACGTTAAACTTATAACACCGCTCTTTTTGCGTCGGGGGTTAAAACAGCTGAACCGAATGTCTCGAAACATATGAGCTCATAAATATTAGCTTTACAGACTATAAATACTAGCGCTACACATACAGACAGACACACAGACGAAGGCATCAAACTTATACCACCCCTCCAATGATATTATATGTAAAAAAAAAATCACCCCTCTGTGTCGGTTAATAATGGGATAATTGCCAATTAATCGCATTTTCGAAAATAATCTACTAAGACATACACACCACACGCTGTATACCGAGAATCGTGGTGAGCAGAGTAATCGGTGTTGTGCTGCAAGAACTCTCGTAAATTACATCACAACACCGCCCACCACGTTTAGCAAAGTATTCGGACAAGTAAGGCACGAAGACCCACCTGCTGCATGACTCGGTGGAAGGACCGTTCCAAGGTGAGAGGTGGCTAGCCTGACGCTCTTTAGCACGGCATCTTGTCCTTATCCCTCAGTCGCCTTTTACGGCATGCACGGGAAGAGATTCAGTGGGGCTATTCTTTTTAAGTACCGACGACCCCACGCGGTACTAAAACCTCGCGCCCTAATAATAAAATGTATAATGTAAGTTGTGAAAAACCGGCCAAGTGCGAGTCGAACTCGCCCGCCGAGGGTTTCGCATCGCCATGCCATGGTCAGCGCTGCTTCATGCTGTTTTCGGTAGATTGCGCACATACACTTTTTAGTTTCTTCTATGGGGACCCCCGTGAGTTGTTTACTTTTTTCTTATTTTTAGGTTTCCGTATCCCGTACGGAAACCTATTACTAAGCCTACGCGCCGTCTGTCTGTCTGTCCGTCTGTCCGAGGGCTGTATCTCTTGAACTGTAATAGGTAGCCCGTTGAAATTTTCACAGAATATGTGTTATTTATTATAGCGGATATAACAACAAATAATAAAAAATAGAAAAAGTATAAAATTAAGGGGGGTTCCCATACAAGAAACGTGTTTTTTTTTTCAAGGTTTTTTTGTGGTGCGGAAACCTCTGTGCGCGAGTCCGACTCGCACTTGGCCGGTTTTTTATTATTTGTTCTTATATCGGCCACAATTTCATAAAAAATTTAAACGGGCTACCTATTACGGTTCAAGAGATACAGCCCTCGGACAGACGGACAGACAGACAGACGGCGTAGGCTTAGTAATAGGGTCCCGTACGACGGATACGGAACCCTAAAAAGGGTCAGGCGCATAATACTTGTACTCGAGAAACCGCCGAGCAGCGTGTACATGAAACAGTTCGGCGAGTGTGGGTGGGGCGCGGCCACTGTAGCCGCCTAGCACTTTTTTTTTTATTTTTATTTTTTTATTTAGGTTTGTCTACATAGAATCGCTCCATACAATCAATTACTTAAAAATTATTAGCAGCTATCTACAATTTACGGACAAACACAACGTGGTTAGTACGAATATACCACAGAGCATCAAATGCGCGCGCCCCTCCTAGAGGCGCCCTGAGCGCGATTTCTCTACAACGCCGTTGAAGCCTGTGGCCGTGGCCTATGACTTACATATGTGTGTTGTGCGTGTGCATTTGTTTTGTGCGTGTGCCTAACTTGCTCCTCTTTGTGTGTAGTGTCGATACTAGCACACACACACACATACGAAGTGCTAGCAGCACTGCGTGTAGTTTTTGGGTTTCAAATATTATCGCTTAGGGCGCCTCTAGTAGGGGGCGCGCGCGGTAGGTATTTGATGCTCTGTGGAATATACGCTAGTACATATGCTAAAAAAGAGGTTAGAAAGTACAAAATAGAATGTGAGCAATAACTAAACTAAAACTAACAACAAAAAGAGAACAGAGAATAAGTTAAAACTAGAACGTAAAATAACAAGGATTTTTTATTACTATTGAAGGCCAAATAGACAAAAAAAAGTCGGCAAGTGCGAGTTGGGCTCGCGCACCGAGGGTTCTGTATCATCAGCATCACTCAATATATTTGTATTATGTAGGTATGTACAAAAACAATTGTTTTGAAAAATCACGAAGGCCTAAATAAACACTACAGCAATGGTTTGACTGTGCGGCATTCGTGAAGTTATACAAAAATATATTTCTTATATTATGACTATGACATAACGACATAATATCTAAAATTTTCGGATTTTTTCTTTACTTGTGATGTGAGACCATGCTTCTTGCCAAATTTCATTACTCCAGGTCAACGTAAGTACCCTATAGGTTTTGATTTCATTTGAATGAGTTTGCAAGTATTAAAATTTGCCATAAATAGCCGTATGTTTTGATTATATTGATTTAGAAGCTTTCATTTTATATAACTCGAAGGGATCGCAGACGTTAGTATTCCATATTAATTTCAATTTGATATCTTGACTCGTTACTGAGAAAAAGGGTCTTGACTTGCCACACAAAACAATCAAATTTTTTTTAATATCATAACTACAAGTTTACAATTTTAGGATTTTTTCCTTTTACGTGTGCTATGAGACCTTGCTTATTACCAAATTTTATGATTCTAGGTTGACGGGAAATACCCTATAGGTTTTGATTTGTTTGGAGTGAGTTTGCGAGTATGAAATCTGACATAGATGGCCGTATCTTTTGATTGCGTTGATTTAGAAGCTTGCATTTTCTATACCGTAAAGAGATCGTAGCTCTTAGTATTTCGTATTAATTTCAATTTGTTATCTTGATCCGTTCCTGAGAAAGGGGGTCCTTGACATACAAAACAATATTTTTTTTTTATGTCAATAACTACAATTTTACAATTTTCGGATTTTTTCCTTTACTTGTGCTGTAAGACCTTGCTTCTTACCAAATTTTATGATTCTATGTTAACGGGAAATACCCTATAGGTTTTGATTTGTTTTGAGTGAGTTTGCGAGTATGAAATCTGACATAGATGGCCGTATCTTTTGATTGCGATGATTTAGAAGCTTTGGTATTCTACACCTTAAAGAGACCGTAGATCTTAGTATTTCGTATTAATTTCAATTTGTTATCTTGATCCGTTCCTGAGAAAAAGGGACCTTGACATAGAAAACAAACAAACAATTTTTTTAATGTCACATTACTATAAATTTACAATTTTAGATTTTTTCCTTTACTTGTGCTGTGAGACCTTGCTTCTTACCAAATTTCATGATTCTAGGTTAACGGGAAGTACTCTATAGGTTTTGATTTGATTTGCCGGTAGCAAAATATGTGACTTAAATGGGCGTATCTAGTGATTCCGTTGACCTAGAAGCTTGCATTTTCTACACCTCAAAGGTTTCGTAGACCTTAGTATTTGATATTAATTTCAACTTGATACGTCTACCCGTTCCTGAGAAAAAAGGTCTTGACAGACAGACAGACGGACAACAAAGTGATCCTATAAGGGTTCCGTTTTTTCCTCCTTTGAGGTACGGAACCCTAAAAACAAACAAACAAAACAAAACAAACAAGTGAAAAATTTTAAAATCATGGTTTTGTAGACATTTAGGTATTTAAGATAATTTTGAACGAATGGAAAGACGAATAGGTAGTTAGATCGAGGACATGGGCGCGGTAAATCGTGTTATAATTGCGGCAAATTCTGGATAGGATAGCTCTCTAGGTCAGCCATACTCAAAGTGTGCTCCGCGGAGCCTCTGTGAGGGCTCCGTGAGAATACGAGAAATAACAAAATAAAAAATACACCTCTCCTCTCTGGCTCGATTCAGCTTGGCTGCGCAGACGAACTCAACTCAACTCTCTTCTATCAAATCTGATATCAACCAATTGATGAAAGACAAAAATAATGGAATTTATCGTATATACAGAGTGATTTCGTTAATCTATATATATAAAAGAAAAAAGAACAAGCCCGGACCAATGAAAAATAAGAAACAGTCTTATACCTCCCATCAGATATTTAATTATTGTTTTTCTCTTTTATTATAATATTATGTAAGTAACTGTTACATTGTATTATTATTATTAATAAATAATGCACAAAAACTAATTTTTGTTTATATTTAGGGCTCCGTCAAAAATATCGCTTTCCAAAAGGGTTCCGTCACCAAAAAAGTTTGAGAACCGCTGCTCTAGGTAAACAGTACACGACTAAAAGCGCACACTCACTGAAGTCTATGAGGAGCCGCCCGTAGCCCTGGCGCTGGTACGGCGGCAGAGTCAGTATGCACGACACGTTGTAGTTGAGGAATGAGTTCTTTTCCTGTAATCAAACACCACCATCAACGTTCGCACTTAGCAATACAGCAATATCAGATTCAGATTCAGATATTTATTTCGCCATAAAGAGCACACAACATTAACAATATTTCATTAAGACATAATATGCATATTCAGTATGGTTTGTCATCATTTTTTAGGTTTCCGTATACCGTACGGAAGCCTATTACTAAAGCTTTTTTTTAATATAACTTATAAACTAATTTTTCATAATGTCAAATATAGCATACCATATCTAAGCAAAAAATTAAAAATATTAAGTCACACATAAAATAAGATAATAAAATAGAAAACAAAGAACATAGGGTTCAGTCAAGTTATTAATAAAATAAAAATCCTTCTTGCAATTTTATAGTTATTTTATTTAAGATAGATAGATAGATAGAAATACTTTATTGCTCCAGAACATTTTACAATAACAAACTATCACAGATTTACATGAGGGGCAAAGACGAACAGGGATTTCTCCCAGTCAACATTTGGATGTTTGAGAGTCGTAATTATTTTATTTAGAAGAAAAGTTGGACCGGTAAGTACATAATACCCGAGCTCTGAGTTTTTATTTACTTAGCGGTCCCCCGACTCCTTTAAGTAAGTAAACGGAAATTATTTTTGACATTTTAAGGGTCGGGAGTTTTTTAAATTTGTAATTTAACTTTTATTTCAAGCTTTTAAAAAAAAACCATGCAAATCGGTGCACTTTTTAAGATAATTAATGTTTTTATTACTTAATTACTTGATCACAAACACAGCTAAGAACCATCCCGATTAAACAAGCTTCCTAATAAAAAAAACCGCATCCAAATAGGTCCATCTGTTTGAGAGCTACGATGCCACAGACACACACACACATACACACACGTCAAACTTATATAACACCCCTCCGTTTTTTGCGTCCGGGGTTAAAAAACGTATAGAAACGCGTCTACCAGACTAGACCACAGTGATCATTCGATCTGCGACACGACAGGGTTCAATTGTTGAAATGCTTAGGGTTCCCTATCCGTACTGGACTCTATTACCAAACCCGCGCCGTCTGTCCGTCCGTATCTTTTGAACCGTATAATAGGTGGCCGGTGGAAAATTTTCACCTAATTCATAAAAACAAAAAAAGGAACAATTAAGGGGTCCCTATACAAGAAAAGTGTTTTTAACCCCCGACGTGTGAAAAAAGTGTAATACACTAAAGTAGAACAACAAAATATAATAAAAATCGGCCAATTACATGGTGGCACGGAACCCTCGGTGCGCGACCCCGACTGGCACTTGGCCGGTTTTATAAAAAAAACAGGCCAAGTGCGAGTCGAACTCGCGCACCGAGGGTTCCGTATCGCCATGTCATGGCCAGCGCCACTCACGCCATCTATGGCGTGTTTATGAAATGTTTCATATTAGTTCAAATTCATGATTAGTTAAAATAGTTCATGCTATTTTCGGTAGATGGCGCGCGCGTATACGCTTTTTAGTTTTTAGTTTCTTCTATGGGAACCCCCGTGAATTTTTCACCTTTTCTTATTTTTATTATTTGTTGTTATATCGGCCAAAATAAATAACACATATTATGTGAAAATTTCAACGGCCTACCCTATTACGGTTCAAGAGGTACTGCGGGTACAGCCCTCGGACGGACGGACGGATGGACATCAAGACAGACAGACAGACAGACAGACAGACAGACAGACAGACGGCGTAGGCTTAATAATAGGGTTTCGTAGCGGATACGGAACCCTAAAAATTACTGCCGCACCAACGAGTTTCATTATTATTGGTATTTGGCTACCAAAATTAATAAACCCAGTTTATTGGCGATTAGTTTTATAATTAATTAACACGTTCTACGATAAATTTGCAGTTTTGTAGATACTATATGAATTATGATATTACAAAATTTAAAATATGTATGAATATGCGCAGTTTGGCAATTAAGTTCCGGGAATTTGGCTATAACTCAAGAACTGGCAACACTTCGTCGTTCATAGCCATATGGCTGGAAAGAAGGGACCTTCCTTTCGTTCCATTCGAAATTTGAAATGGCACGCTTCGTTTGTTTTCTAGGTGTGTTTTTCTAAAGTAACTTTTTTTGTGGCGTCGTGAAAATGAGTGAACTCACCGAGAACACCTGGATCATACACCACGACAACGCGCCGGCACTTATTTGGAAAACATACCTTTACCCAACGCTCGTGACGTCACTGGCCGCGCTAGCGTCGGGTATATTTTCAAACAACGAAAGTGAAAATTAAGCACTTTAAAATGTACCTACCTTCACCTAACATTTGTGACGTCACTGACCGCGCTGGCGTTGGGTATGCTTTCAAATGCAGGAAAGCGCGCGCAGGCACTTTAAAATATACCCGACGTCAACGCGACGGCACTGCGATCTTCGATCTCTCGGAGGAAGGAAAAAGGAAAGAACATTTAATTGACAAATAAAAACGACATGCGCCACCTCAACATTAGGTTAGCGTTAATATATAGAAGATGCGTCGCGTAGCGACGCATTTTCTTTATATTAACCCTGGTTATTTTTTTTTAAACCCCCAAAACATCACCCATACCACTTTCCTTCCTTCATACGGAATATTAATAACAGCATCATCGTCTTGGGATCGGGTACATTGATATCTATTTTAAAATAGATGTCGATGATCGGGTATACATTAAAGGAAGCCAAACGGTGTTTCGTTACTTGAAAGTATACCCGAGAAAAGTGTTGCGCTCGGGTATATTTTCAAGCGACAAACTTGCTTTGCTACTTCTTGAATGTATACCCGAGCTCAACACTATGGAGCGTTGGGTAAAGGTATATTTTCCAAATACGCCGCGCCGGCCCATTCCTCGTTCATTGTGCAAGTTTTTGGCGAAAAAAGGCATTCCAACGTTGACGCACCTACCCTATAGCCCCGATATAGCCCCCTGCGACTTTTTCTTATTCCCCAAGATGAATTTGTACCTCAAGGGAACTCATCATGGCCGTGCACAGGAGGTCAAGTAAGCTGTAACCGCGGTGCTGAACGAGTTAACTTCGGAAGATTACCAAGGGTGCTTCCAATCGTGGGAGCGACGCGACGTTGGAATCGTTGTGTAGAGTTAGAGGGAGACTATTGTGAAGGTCGATAATAAAATTTTGTTCCTAACTTTTGTAGCTGGCATGGCGCCTCTCTGAGCGTGGTTTCGCGAGGAGTGGGGTTATTGGCTGTGTCTTAATCGTTCTTTGAACTTTTGGGCACTGCCATCCGTGACGGTAGTCTATAAAAACAATTTTTTTTTTGTTTGTGTTTTATTGAAAAATTCCCGATAATATTTAGAGGGTAAACGGCTATGTTTTCTGTCCAGTTCACTGTAGCCGGCACGACCGAAGCGAAGCACTGACATGGCACCTAGCTCATCCGCTGTTATGGGCTGACATCACGGATGTTGTAGGTGATGTAGCCAACCGTGTCAGTTTCCATAAAAAAAACGAATGTTTTTTCTATTATTTAATTTCTATAGCAGCAGCGGTCGACCACAGCAGCTTATCTATCAGATCGTGCGACGGGATCTTCGAACGCATTTGGCGAGTGTAACGCCCCGGCGCATATCTGCATTCGTCACGCATCGGCCGCCGCCGGCACGCCGCGCCGCCGAACCGGCCAGACCCAGACACCCCCCGCGCGTTCAAATCCCCAGTTCACCCAGAGGGGGAGGGGGGTGAGTGAGCCCCCCCGACCGACCGACCGCGTCTGCTGAGGCGTCGCGCCGCGAGATAAACGTCTGGGGGTCTGATCTCGTGATCCCTGGCTGCGGTGCCGTCGACCCCGCCGCCGCCGGCCGCGCGCTGGTGCGAGGACCTCCCCGCCGCGCGCGCGAGATAAAAACAAAAACACTAAGGCGACACTTGTACCTGACCGTCCCGGCGGCGCGGCGGCGAGGGACAGACTTGATTAACTTCGCCCTTGCGACGACCGCGGCGCGCGTAATCCAGCAGTTCCCAAATAATAGTACGCGTACCCCCAGGGGTATGTAAGCTCAAGAGAAGGGGTAAAACTGTCTTTCGTGGAAGACATCGTGGTGGCCGTGTGGGGCCGGTACTGTACCGTGTGGGGCCGGTACTTTAAAAGAATAGCCCCACTGCATCGCTCCCCGTGTATGTCGTAAAAGGCGACTAAGGGATATGACTCCCTTCTTATATTACTAGGTGGTAGGGTTTAACCCGCCCGGGTTGGTACCACCGCACTGAATGAAAGGTCGGTCGAAACGGCTATCTAGATAGTTTGTGTTTTCCGTCCAGTTCAGTGTAGCCGGCACGACCGAAGGGAAGCACTGACGTGGCACCAAGTTCAACCGGTGTTATGGGCTCACATCGCGGATGTTGTAGGTGATGTAGCCAACCGTGTCAGTTTCCATAAAAAAAATAAAAAACAGGCTGGCTGGGTAGCTGGAGACCGCGGGGTTTTGCACGAAGGTCCCCATCGCTCAGTGTGGTGGTATCATCCCGGGCGGGTTGAACCCTACCACCTAGTAAGGTAAGACAACTACTGTTTTACGTGGAATCCGAACCACGGCCAGCCTCCAAAGGTCGAGCGGTCGCCAATCGATCCGCTGACCGCATCCAGGTGTGCTTAACAACAGTCGTCCGACCGCACCACTGAACTACCGAGGCTGACTGATTGCAGTGATCCAAAAATATTTGCTCATAAACGTCAGCAAGCTGGTAGTAGTATGTAGCCACAGTGGGGCTGCCACAGGGCGAGAGTACAGGTGTAGCCAAGTAGAGCTTAGCGTATATGGCACGTAGATAATAATAAAGGATGAGTGGGTTCCTGGGCGACGCTAGACGCCCCCATAATCAATAATAATAATAAATCTGTAAGGGATGGTCATGGAGTAAGTTACTTTGTTTTATGAGATACTTAATTTGCAGACTCTATGTATGATACTAAAACTAAATTGACGATTTTTAGACATATTTTCTGTATGTATGTACCTGTATGTATGTATGTAGGTCCCTTCCCTTCTTACCTTACTAGGTGGTAGGGTTTATCCCGGCTGGGTTGGTACCACCGCATTGAGCGAAACGTCGGTCGAAACGGCTATGTAAATAGTTCGTGTTTTCCGTCCAGTTCAGTGTAGCCGGCGCGAAATGAAGGGAAGCACTGACATGGCACCTAGTTCACCCGGTGTTATGGGCTGACATCACGGATGTTGTAGGTGATGTAGCCAATCGCGTCAGTTTCCATAAAAATAAATGTTCCTCCATAACTCTTAAACCGATCATCTGAATTCGATGAAACTTAGTACAAGAACATTTACCTATACGAAAATACATACCTAATAAAATTCTGTTCCGGTTACGCTAAGATGTGGCTCTCATAAATTGTTCCACGCGCCGAAATAAAGGTACGGTAGCGGGCTTACTTGTACTTTATTCTATACGAATTTCACGCGAGCGAAGCCGCGGGCAAAAGCTAGCACATAATAATAAAGGTTGACCGGGTTCCTTGGTGACACCAGCGCCCCTAATCTTCAATAATTATTGAGACGATGAACGTGACGAGCGAGAGTGTGTTTAGCTAACGCGATTACTTCGCGCTAATCACAAGCGCAGGGCCGAACTTGTAGAGCTTTGTCGAATGTTATCCAATTTCGCGGAGATATCCCGTGCGCAGCAAGAGACGAGCAGAGAATGTGTGCAAGAAAATTAGAGCAGAGATGTGTTTTATTTGAAGTGAATTTGATGAAACTTCTTTATCCTGCTGTCGGAGGTTTTTTACAAAAAGTTTGCGTCACGAAAATTATTGTACTTTTTTTTATTTTTTTTATGGAAACTGACACGGTTGGCTACATCACCTACAACATCCGTGATGTCAGCCCATAACACCGGGTGAACTAGGTGCTATGTCAATACTTCCCTTCATTTCATCTCGGCTACACTGAACTGGACGGAAAACACGAACTATTTACATATCCGTTTCGACCGACGTTTCGTTCAATGCGGTGGTATCAATCCGGCCGGGATAAACCCTACCACCTAGTAAGGTAAGAAGGGAAGGGACCTACAGTTTAACGTGGAATCCGAACCACGGTCAGCCTCCAACGGTCGAACGGTCACCCATCCAAGTACCGACGTGCTCAGCGTTGCTTAACAACAGTCGACTGACCGCATCACTGAGCTATCGAGGCTGACGAATTTCCTTATCCCTTAGTCGACTTTTACGACATGCAACGGGGGGAGATGCAGTGGGGCTATTCTTTTTAAGTACCGGCCCCACCCACACGGTACATACTTTTGGCGACTTAGATCTCGAAAACTATAAAAGTTACAGGAAGGTGAGGCATATCGTCCTAAAGCTAGTTTTTCCGACTTGCTAAGACGACATACTCGAGAGTCGTACATCAAGCCCTTCTATAAATATGGCCCTTAGAAAAAAGGTTTTTTTTATTAATATTTTTTTAAATAACATTGCATTGCCTTCGGAACTGAACCAACACTACAAAATTTGAACGTCGTAGGATAAGAGGAAGTGGTTCTAATTTGGCTTCCAAGAATTACTACTCATCCGCTGGAGGAAATTATAGGCCTCGATAAGATATTTTTTTCGAAAACTACTGCTCCCAAACTACTTGTGTGGTGGGTAGAGCTTTGTCGAATGTTATCCAATTTCGCGGAGATATCCCGTGCGAAGCAAGAGACGAGCACAGAATGTGTGCAAGAAAAGATGAGCAGAGAAATGTGTTATTTGACGTGAATTTGATGAAACGTCTTTATCCTGCTGACGGTGGTTTTTTACAAAAAGTTGCGTCACGAAAATTATTGTACTTTTGGCGACTTAGATCTTGAAAACTATAAGAGTTACAGGAAGGTGAGGCATATCGTCCTAAAGCTAGTTCTTCCGACTTGCTAAGACGAAATACCCGAGAGTCGTACATCAATCCCTTCTATAAATATGGCCCGTAGAAAAAAATTATTTTTTTAATAACATTGCATTGTCTTCGGAACTGAACCAACACTACAAATTTGAACGTCGTAGGATAAGAGGAAGTGGTTCTAACTTGGCTTCCAAGAATTACTACTCATCCGCTGGAGGAAATGATAGCCCTCGATAAGATTTTTTTTTTCGAAAACTACTGCTCCCAAATTATTTGTGTAGTGGGACAAGCAAGGATAGGTATCGATGAGATCTTCGTCAAATCCACGAATATGCGACCGTGTCTCCGACACAGCCCACTCGATTTTTTTTTAATGGAAACTGACACGGTTGCCTACATCACCTACAACATCCGTGATGTCAGCCCATAACATAGGTGCATAGATGGAGTACCAGAATTACCGTAACACCACGTAATTAATTGGCCGGTTTTTATTTTTCAACTCACTTCCAAAAAGAGGAGGTTCTCAATTCGTCTGTATGCTTTTTTTGTTTGTATGTTACCTGATTTCTCCGCCAATTCTCAACCGATTTTAATGATTGTTCTTTTCATGAGTAATATCGCAAGGCTGGTCCTTTCATAAATTGTTTGAAAGAATAACACCCCTAAGGGTGGGAAATTAAGGGTGAACACTTTCACACTAAGGAATTTTTCAATCACCCACTTCCCGTCAACCGATTTTAATTTTATGTGATATTACTAAAAAGAGTGAAATAAAAAAACTGTTTAAAAAAAACAATGAACCGACTTCAACCCCTAAAAAGTATTAAATAATATTTTGATCTTGAGTAGAAGGCGGTATAAAAGCACACCTCAAAATTATAGATGGAACCTTTTGTGCATTTGTACCACCCTCTACTCAAAATGAAAATATTATTTAATACTTTTTAGGGGTTGAAGTCGGTTCATTGTTTTTTTAAAACAGTTTTTTACGCTTTGTGGACAGACGGCAATACGCAACCTATGTTTTTTAGGTTTTCGTACCCCGCACGGAAGCCTATTACTAGGCCGACACCGCCGCCGTCTGTCTGTCTGTCTATCCGTCCCGAGGTTCGTCCGATGGCTGTATCTTTTGAACCGTAATAGTTAGCCGGTTGAAATGTTCACAGAATATGTGTTATTAATTATGGCGGATATAACAAAAAAATATATAAAATGTTAAAAATCAATGGACAAGAAATACAATACAGGGAATACAAGAAACGTTTTATTCAACTTTTTTTTGTGGTGTCGAAATTTGGCTGTTTTTTTTTTAGTTTTAGTTAAAGAAAAGTATATTGATACATTCCATGCTCTGTGATTGATACACATAGGTGCATATAGTTTTTAAGTTTAAGTTAAAAAAAGTATATTGGTACACAGAGGTGATAATAGTTTTTAGTTTTAGTTAAAGAAAAGTATATTGGTACACAGAGGTGCATATAGTTTTTTAAGTTTTAGTTAAAGTATATTGGTACCCAGAGGTGCATAGTTTTTTTATGTTTTAGTTAAAGTACATTGGTACACAGAGGTGCATATAGTTTTTAAGTTTTAGTTAAAGTGTATTGGTACACAGAGGTGCATATAGTTTTTAGTTTTAGTTAAAGAAAAGTATATTGGTGCACAGAGGTGCATATAGTTTGAAGATTTAGTTAAAAGAAAGTACATTGGTACACAGAGGTGCATATAGTTTTAAAGTTTTAGTTAAAGTGTATTGGTACACAGAGGTGCATATAGTTTTTAGTTTTAGTTAAAGAAAAGTATATTGGTGCACAGAGGTGCATATAGTTTGAAGATTTAGTTAAAAGAAAGTATATTGGTACACAGAGGTGCATATAGTTTTTAAGTTTTAGTTAAAGTGTATTGGTACACAGAGGTGCATATAGTTTTTAGTTTTAGTTAAAGAAAAGTATATTGGTGCACAGAGGTGCATATAGTTTGAAGATTTAGTTAAAAGAAAGTATATTGGTACACAGAGGTGCATATAGTTTTTTTCTGTCGACGCAGCCGCCGCTGTCTGTAAAACAGCGCCGTGATTTCTAAAATCTATCAACCGAACTGCAGGCAGACGACGACGGCGGCGCGGGGGACGGGGGAGGGGGTCGCGTGCGGTTCTCCCCCCGTCTCCGAAATACTCGCTGTAATCCAGCAGCAGCGGGAAGTTGGGCGTCGCGGGGAGACAATGGGAGGCGTCCTCGCTGCAGGTGTGGGGGCGCAGACGGGGGGAGGGGGGGGGGGGGCGCAGACAGGTCAGTGACGTCGGGGGGGGAGGGGGCGCCGGCGAGACCCCCGCGCTCCCCCGCGCGCCGCCACCGCCGCCGTCAGCTGACGCCCCCCGACCCTCTCAATGGCAGCGTGGCCGTACGTATATCGATCGGCTCAACGTAAACACAGCCGCCGTAAATTACATGCGACGCGCCCGCCCCGCCGCCGCCGCCGCACACTGGTTCGTCTCCATAGAAGGGGCCGGACGTAGACTCCTAAAAATTTTGTTTTTCGAATTTTGTTTAATAGATTATGCCATCGTATCCCTTTAATTAAAAGCTACAAATGTTGTCATGATAAACTTTTTAATTGGATTTCAATTTAAGGAGTTATTCGAAAAAAACTTTTTTTTACTATGGACAAGAATACATAAAATTCTATAAAATTTGATTCCCTTCCATTTTCTTATAGACGCTCCCATAAATGAATACTACTAATTAAATGTCACATTTCAACCGAAGACACTTGGTGCTAATATCGTGCAGTTTTTGAGATATAACATATATGTAATTTTTATGACGAAAAATCATTATGTTGAACATTATAGAACATTCCTTAACAGTCTAAAACATTACAGAACATGCTATAACATTCCAGAATATTATGTAGCATTCTAGAAATTTCTCGAACATTCTGGAACATTCCAGAATGCTCTAGAATGTTCAATTCGAGAGTATTCTATAATGTTCCAAAATGTTTGAGAGTATTCTAGAATGTTTCTGAATGTTCGAGAATGTTCTAGAATGCAACAGAATGTTCTGGAATGTTAATAGCAAGTTCTGGAATGGTTTAGACTGTTAAGTAATGTTCTAGAATGCTTTAAAAGATTATGGACGATCGAAGTGAATACCTATTTTGGAATGTTTGAGAACGTTTCGAATGTTGAAATGAAATGAAATGAAAATATACTTTATTGCACAAAAAGTGTCAAAAAGCGGACTTAAAGTCTAAGGGCATTATCTGCCAGTCATACCTGGGATTGTGAGTAGGGTGAGAATGTTTTAGAAATCGGAACCGAAAATCATAAATCTTCTGGAATATTCTCAAATCTTCCATTATCCTGTTATGGAGGGGATACGTTCCAGCTCAGATGGGTATATAAAGGCGATAGTGGGACTTTTGTGATAGTATATTTTTTGACAATCGATTAGAGCGGATCCAAAGACAGCGGATCAAAGTGATAGAAAGTAAAATGGTGAAAATTTCCAGAGTCTTTAAACCCGGGCAAGGCAGCTCGTATTAATTAGTTACGCTGTGTCAATGGAGTCGCACGTTTTTAGCGAGTGTTCTCTACGAGATTGCATGCATAAGCTTTTCGGTTCGTTTATATTGTGTTTTTCATAAAATTGTTAAGTTCATAGACAAGTGAATACAGACGAGTAGTGTAACTTAATGGCGTGCTTTTAAAGCGCTTTCGTAGTTTTAAAACATATCTCGATCTTTATGTTGCTATATGAGACCATGGTAATCTTCCTGACTATAATCTATATATTTTTTTAGATCTTTTGTGGACTATCCAAAAGGCTGGTCGTGATCGTGGCTACATCACTTCTTCCGGCTGATTGTAGAGCAGATTTAACTGAGAATGTTAGTTCGTCAGCACTGCTTGATGCATAAAGTTCTTCAGTGCGTCTCCTTTTTTTGGCGACTACTAAGGTCTTGAAACGATTTCCGAGAACTTTTATGTGTTGAGGTGGAGGCATCTGACATAGCAGGTGAAATTAATTGATCCGTAATATCTTCAGAAATACACTGTTGAGCCTTGTCCGGTAAGTTTGAAACAATAACTTTCTAGTCTGGCCATTTAATATGAGATTCAAGCCAAACAGAATTCGCCTTCACAAAATGTTCCTCATTTTTTTACATTGACTCCATTTGGAGTAAATTCCTGTAGCAGAATCGACGGCACCGATTTTTTAAGTCTTTTTCGATACTTTGACACAATTGCACATCGCAGTTTAATTTTAAAATATCAAATCAATGATTATAGTCACGAAGATTATCATGGTCTCTTAAAGCAACATAAAGATCGAGATAAGATTTCAAACTACGAAAGTACGTAGCGAAAGCGCATTAAAAGCACGCTATTGAAGTTACACTACTTGTCTGTATTCACTTGCCTATAAACTTAACAGTTTTATGAAAAAAACACAATATAAACGAACCGAAAAGCTTATGCATGCAATCTCGCAGAGAACACTCGCTAAAACGTGCGACTCCGTTGACACAGCGTAACTAATTAATACGAGCTGCGTTGCCCGGGTTCAAAGAATCTAGAAATTTTCACGATTTCTGTCACTTTGACTTTTCCTTGGATCCGCTCTAATCGATTGTCAAAAATAAACTATCACAAAAGTCTCACTATCGCCTTTATACCCATCTGAGCTGGAACGTATCCCCTCCATAACAGGATGATGGAAGATTTGAGAATATTCCAGAAGATTTATGATTTTCGGTTCCGATTTCTAAAACATTCCAAACGTTCTCAAACATTCCAAAATAGGTATTCAGTTCGATTCTCCATAATCTTTTAAAGCATTCTAGAACATTCCTTAACAGTCTAAAACATTCCAGAACTTGCCATTAACATTCCAGAACATTCTGTCGCATTCTAGAACATTCTCGAACATTCAGAAACATTCTAGAATACTCTCAAACATTTTGGAACATTATAGAATACTCTCGAATTGAACATTCTAGAGCATTCTGGAATGTTCCAGAATGTTCGAGAAATTTCTAGAATGCTACATAATATTCTGAAATGTTATAGCATGTTTTGGAATGTTTTAGACTGTTAAGGAATGTTCTAGAATGTTCAATTAATGATTTTTCGTCATAAAAATAACATATATGTATATATCTCAAAAACTGCACGATATTAGCACCAAGTGTCTTCGGTTGAAATGTGACATTTAATTAGTAGTATCCATTTATGGGATCGTCTATAAGAAAATGGAAGGGAATCAAATTTTATAGAATTATATGTATTCTTGTCCATAGTAAAAAAAAGTTTTTTTCGAATAACTCCTTAAATTGAAATCCAATTAAAAAGTGTATCATGACAACATTTGTAGCTTTTAATTAAAGGGATACGATGGCATTATCTATTAAACAAAATTCGAAAAACAAAATTTTTAGGAGTCTACGTCCGGCCCCTTCTATGGAGACGAACCAGTGTGCGCCGTCGCCCGCCGGAAAACTATTGAAAAACTTTACGTCTCGCGCCGCGCGGGGCGGGGGTGTGCGGCGCGTCGGCGGCGTCTGCAGCGCGACACAATGAGGGGGCGTTTTATCAATTTTAAAGCGTTTGTTTTGAGGCGCGGAGCGACTTTGATTCGAGTCGATTTGAGACGGGTACCTACGAGGCGGACAAGACGGCCAGATATTGCGGAAAAGGATTTGTTAGCACGACCCTGTTTACACATTCAGTTTTGGGATCTATCATCATTCATCAATACTAATAATAAATATTTAAGTGATGGTCATGGAGTAAGTTACTTTGTTTTATGAGGTACTGCGTTTGTAGACTCTATGTATGATACTAAAACTAAATTGACGATTTTTAGAAATCTTTTCTGTAATTATGTATGTATGTTCCTCCATAACTCTTGAACTAATCATCTGAATTCCATTGATGTATATTTAGAGATATGCCCATCCCATACATTACTCCCGAACAAATTTGTTCTCGACGAGAACTGCATAAATTGCAGATTTCACGGACAGCCGCTTCATACGGCGTGTGCAGCGCGTGTTGAGCGTAAGTCTTACTGTACCGAGTCTGTGGCGCAAAAGTGCGTGTGTTCAGCATGCCCGGTTGCTGTTACAAGTATTGTAACAGCTCAGATCGAAATTACGTAAAGAATGGCGTCTCCTTCCATCAGTAAGTATTTATTTTGCTGGTTTTTTTCTCAAATTTTATGTTAAACAGATTTTTGTATACGTAATTAATATAAAGAGCGAACGAGAAAGAGTAAAGCTGTGTTTTATGCAAGAGTAACAGTGACAAACGTTGTTGTTTGTTTCGCCTGAGCATGTTATGACGTGTTAAGAAGCCATGCTGACATGTCACGGATTGTGTGACGTAGCTATCGCGTTCTCGTTCCCACTTGCCTACTGATCATAAGAGTGAGCGGAAATACGACAATCGCGCCGATGGGCGAGCGATGACAACTTTCTCGCTCACTCTTATCACCTGTAGGCAAGTGAGAACGCGACAGTAACGTCGTAGGGATTGCGTCACGTGACAGCATGGCGGCGTGTAAAATGCAAACACGAAAGCAAGACACCAAAGTATCTCGTGGCAGGAGGCGCGGCGCGCTCCGATGCCCGCCGTTTACGGACATGAAACGACTATATGATGTAAGTGTGTGCTTGTGTGAGTATCACAATACTGTGTGTGAATGCACGCACACTTGTTAAGACGAAACATAGTACAGGTTAAATCGCGCGACGTTCGATCTATAAAATTAGACATCGATGCTGAATTCGATTAAACTTAGTACAAGCACATTTAACTATAAGTGACACAGGATAGGCTAAATAAAATTATTCAGTTCTGGTTACGCTAAGATGTGGCTCTCATACAAAACGAATTATTCCGCGTGCCGAAATAAAGCTAACGCCGCCGGAACTCAGCTCGGCCTTCTTTCTTATTTACTTGCTTTCTTCTTTTTAAATACGAATTTCACGCGAGCGGAGCCGCGGGCAAAAGCTAATATAATACATTTATAAAAATGCATGAAAACAGTACCTATACTGTGTCCGCGAGATCGTGCATTTATTGTACAATGTCACAAACGCAGTATCTCATAAAACAAAGTAACTTACTCCATGACAATCCCTTACAGATTTATTATTAGTACTGATTCATTCATTGATATTATATGGAGAAACATACATACAGACAGAAAATATTTCTAAAAATCGCTAATTTATTTTTAGTTTCATACATAGAGTATGCAAACTCAGTATCTCATAAAACAAAGTAACTTACTCCATGACCATCCCTTACAGATTTATTATTAGTATTCATTGATTGATATTATGAGGAGGAACATATACATACAGACAGAAAAAAATTCTAAAAATCGCCAATTTCGTTTTTTTTTATGTAAACCAACATGGGTGGCTGTGTCGAGGGACCAATGGTACAGTCGACAGAGCCAAAACCCCCTCTCCTCGCGAAACCACGCTCAGTGAGGCGCCATGCCAGCAGATTTGCGGACTGTTGCTAGACTATCTAGCCCGTTGATACGACGTTTGAATACACCCAGGTTAAAGGATTCGGGAAACACACTCGCCGGGAGACAGTTCCACAAGCTAGCGGTGCGACAAAGAAACGATTTTGATAACGAGTTTCATACATAGAGTCTACAAACGCACTATCTCATAAAACAAAGTAACTTAATCCATGACCATCCCTTACAGATTTATTATTAGTATTCATTGATTGATTTGGAGGAACATACATACAGACAGAAAATATTTCTAAAAATCGCCAATTTAGTTTCATACATAGAGTATGCAAACTCAGTATCTCATAAAACAAAGTAACTTAATCCATGACCATCCCTTACAGATTTATTATTAGTATTCATTGATTGATTTGGAGGAACATACATACAGACAGAAAATATTTCTAAAAATCGCCAATTTAGTTTCATACATAGAGTATGCAAACTCAGTATCTCATAAAACAAAGTAACTTAATCCATGACCATCCCTTACAGATTTATTATTAGTATTCATTGATTGATTTGGAGGAACATACATACAGACAGAAAATATTTCTAAAAATCGCCAATTTAGTTTCATACATAGAGTATGCAAACTCAGTATCTCATAAAACAAAGTAACTTAATCCATGACCATCCCTTACAGATTTATTATTAGTATTCATTGATTGATTTGGAGGAACATACATACAGACAGAAAATATTTCTAAAAATCGCCAATTTAGTTTCATACATAGAGTATGCAAACTCAGTATCTCATAAAACAAAGTAACTTAATCCATGACCATCCCTTACAGATTTATTATTAGTATTCATTGATTGATTTGGAGGAACATACATACAGACAGAAAATATTTCTAAAAATGCCAATTTAGTTTTAGTTTCATACATAGAGTATGCAAACTCAGTATCTCATAAAACAAAGTAACTTAATCCATGACCATCCCTTACAGATTTATTATTAGTATTCATTGATTGATTTGGAGGAACATACATACAGACAGAAAATATTTCTAAAAATCGCCAATTTAGTTTTAGTTTTATACATAGAGTATGCAAACTCAGTATCTCATAAAACAAAGTAACTTACTCCATGACCATCCCTTACAGATTTATTATTAGTATTCATTGATTGATTTGGAGGAACATACATACAGACAGAAAATATTTCTAAAAATCGCCAATTTAGTTTTAGTTTCATACATAGAGTATGCAAACTCAGTATCTCATAAAACAAAGTAACTTAATCCATGACCATCCCTTACAGATTTATTATTAGTATTCATTGATTGATTTGGAGGAACATACATACAGACAGAAAATATTTCTAAAAATCGCCAATTTAGTTTCATACATAGAGTATGCAAACTCAGTATCTCATAAAACAAAGTAACTTAATCCATGACCATCCCTTACAGATTTATTATTAGTATTCATTGATTGATTTGGAGGAACATACATACAGACAGAAAATATTTCTAAAAATGCCAATTTAGTTTTAGTTTCATACATAGAGTATGCAAACTCAGTATCTCATAAAACAAAGTAACTTAATCCATGACCATCCCTTACAGATTTATTATTAGTATTCATTGATTGATTTGGAGGAACATACATACAGACAGAAAATATTTCTAAAAATCGCCAATTTAGTTTTAGTTTTATACATAGAGTATGCAAACTCAGTATCTCATAAAACAAAGTAACTTACTCCATGACCATCCCTTACAGATTTATTATTAGTATTCATTGATTGATTTGGAGGAACATACATACAGACAGAAAATATTTCTAAAAATCGCCAATTTAGTTTTAGTTTCATACATAGAGTATGCAAACTCAGTATCTCATAAAACAAAGTAACTTAATCCACGACCATCCCTTACAGATTTATTATTAGTATTCATTGATTGATTTGGAGGAACATACATACAGACAGAAAATATTTCTAAAAATCGCCAATTTAGTTTTAGTTTCATACAAGAGTATGCAAACTCAGTATCTCATAAAACAAAGTAACTTGCTCCGTGATCATCCCTTACAGATTTATTATTAGTATTGATGATAAAGCACCTGTAATATAGCTACATATATGTATCTGTATGTGCCTGACATGTGCGAGATCATACATAACATAACACATGAAAAAGTGCACTGGGCCATAAACACTTTCCGCCCTTTCAAATCGCCAGGACTGGACGGGATTTTTCCAGCTCTCCTACAATGGGGTGGCAGACAGATCTCAGACATACTGGTCGAGATATACAGGGCTTGTATAGCACACAGATATGTGCCGACTGAATGGAGGGAAGTGAAAGCCATCTCCATCCCAAAAACCAGGAAGAAGCGACTACACACTTGCGAAATCATATAGGCCAATAAGCCTAACATCATTTCTACTAAAAACCTTAGAAACACTTTCCGACAGATTCATAAGAGACAGAAATGAAGCCCCTTAACTGCAACCAGCACGCGCACTGCACAGGGAGATCTACGGATTCGGCTCTGCACAATGTCGTATCGAAGATAGACAACGCGCTGTAGAGCTATAAGGTAAAAGGTGAAGCGGTGTCGTGTCCTCTGGCTCCACGTGTAGCTGCAGCTGGTGTTGTATGGGCTAGTGCCCCGGTTGTTCTTGCCAAGTGGTCTGTATTTATGCGAGGCGTATTTGATATTTCGACAATGTGGCGTATGGAATTCTTAATTACCCGGTATTCGTCACCTGTTGGTGTACTAGTGAATCTTTCTGTTTCTTCGTCGCGAAGCGATGTAGGTTATTTATTATCAATCTTTATTATTCAGTTGTGGGATAGGTGTCGCTATCACCACAGCGCTAAGCAACAAACAATCCATTATCAGCGCATTCATTGACATTGAGGGAGCTTTCGACCGAACATCCTTCAGGTGTATAAACATAAGTCTCGCAAAGTTTGGTGTGCCGCGCACGCTAACGCAATGGATCAGCAACATGCTAAGCGCAAGAGCGGTACAAATAACGATCAACAACAGAACGAGAGCGATAGTGGTCAAAGGATGCCCCCAAGGTGGAGTGTTTTCCCCACTGCTGTGGGACATGGTCGTGTACAGTCTAATAAGCAGACTAAGCGACCTCGGCTACCATACGGTAGGCTACGCGGATGAATTAGTCACAATCATAAACGGCAGCAATGAGAAAATCATATGTGAACTCATGCAAAGTGCACGGAAAATTACAGAAAAATGGTGCATAGAAAATGAACTAACAATAAACCCGGGCAAAACAGAGCTGGTTCTCTTCACCAATAAGAGAACTTACACCAGACCTTCCTATGCCCAAACTATTTGGGGCATCTCTCAGGTTATCCCAGGAGGTGAAATACCTAGGAGTGATTCTGGACAGCAAACTAAACTGGGACAAACATCTGACAAAGAAGATCAGCAAAGCCAAAATTTCTTTCTGGCAATGTAGAAGAATGTTGGGTAGAACATGGGGACTACAACCTCGTATAACACAATGGCTGTATACAACAGTCATTAGACCCATGATAACATACGGTGCAGTTGTGTGGTGGCCAAGAACCCAACTCACAACCTCACAACAGAAGCTCCAAAGCCTACAACGGCTAGCATGTGTATCTATAACTGGCTGTATGAAAACAACCCCAACGGCAGCCCTGGAAGTGCTACTGGAGATACAGTACAGTACCCCTACACATCTTTATAAAACAAGAAGGAGCGGCTGCAGCATTCAGACTAAAACTATCTGGTACCTGGAGCAATAACCCAAGCAAACATGGAAATATCCTAAAAAACGCAATAAATCAGAAGCCAATGCTGACAACGATATGTGATAAAATACCAGCCACACACATTTTCGTTAAAGAATACAGCATACAACTTCATGAAGAGCAGAAAAAATCCACATGTGAAAAAGATGTGTACACGGACGGATCTAAAACAGCGAATGGAACAGGAGCTGGTATTTTCTCGATGGACCTAAATATAAGGTCAGCCATGTCACTAGGTAAGTATAGAGCGTTCCAACTAAAAGTTCCCTTCGCCGTTATGTTGGCTCCACTGTTAGTGTAACTGTCAGTGCTTAAATTCGTGCTGCCAGATTGTGAAGATTATATTACCTAATAATGTAATCGGTATTTACCGTACAAAAAATAAGCTAAATACTGATAATTACGGGTAAATCTGTACACATCAACGCTGTTTTGACAGAAAGACAGTGGAGCCAACATAACGGCGAAGGGAACTTTTAGTTGGAACGCTCTCTACAATAGCATATTCCAAGCTGAATGCGTCGCAATCACGCAGGCAGCATACAGCATAGTAAACAAAAAGGTAAAGGATTACGGCATACACATACTTTCTGACAGTGCCTCGGTACCGCAAGCCTTGTCAAGCAACGTAATAAAATCAAGCCTCATTATGGAATGCCATCACGCCCTCGAGGCTATCGCCACACATAACAATGTCACCCTGCAGTGGATAAAAGGGCACAGTGGGTGCTTAGGCAACGACGCAGCAGACGAATTGGCAAGGAGAGGGGCAGGTTGGGTGGTCGAAGGGCCAGAGCTAATAGCACCCTATCCCCTTTAACCAACTAAGGTCATGGATCAGAACACAAGCAAAAGACCAGCAACAATGGTCACAAACAAAAGACTGTAGGCAAGCCAGAGCGGCGGTGCCAGTCATCAACAGCAAGCTCAGCAAGGGTATAATACAACTGAACAAAGGTAAAATCAGATTGGTGGTGGGAACTTTGACTGGACACCACCCATTAAATAAGCACTTATTCATTATAGGTAAAACAGACAGCCCCCTGTGCAGGGGTTGCGTGCATTGCATTAAATAGGCTAAAATTGCCATTTCTATATAAAGAAATAGCTATTTTATAATATTCAAAATACTACGTGAAAATGGGGGAGGGGGGGGGGGGGGGGGGGGGTCTGACCAAATACCACGGTAGGTCACAAGGGGGGGGGGGGGGGGGAGTGGGAAAAATCGGTCACGTAGTATGGGTACGAGCCCTTAGTATTATGTGAATCATTAAAATCGGTTGAGAATTGGCGGGGAAATCAGGTAACATACACACAAAAAAAACATTCAGACGAATTAGAACCTCCTCCTTTTTGGAAGTCGGTTGAAATAAACGCATCAAGCTAGAGCTGCTCCTTCATTAAAAATTAATAGGTGGTTGGCTCTAATTGTAGACGACCGGGTTGATACCACCGTACTGGATGTAAGATAGCCGCATAGTAGCCTCGGTTGTGTTCTCTAGTCCAGTATGGCCAACAATCCAGAGAAGTCTCCGGTATGGCACCTACTTACTCGAAGGTGATATTGGCTGGGCGGAGCGTGTGCTTTGGCCCCTCCGACTCAGCCACCCATACCGGATTACATAAAAATAACTCTCTTGCAAGTAGCTATCGAAGAGAGGTATACGTATATTTTATGTTTGTGCATAAGTATATACACGGTGAACAAAAAACCTGTCGAACACCCGAAGGCAGGAAGTACAGTTTCAGATACTGAATCGGATAGGCTAGTTTCTTTTTTTAATTCGGACAAAATTTTTCAATAAAAAATAGAATTAGTATCACGACCTTTTACTTCTAATGCAAAATTCTCTAGGAGGCGCGGCGGCGACGGCGGCGCGCGCGCCGCCTCGCCGCCAGTGTCATAAATTATCTTGAGGCGGCACGAATGAAGTGAAGGCAGAGACCGTGTTCTTATGTCTTTAGTGAAATTCTTTGTAAAATAATTTGCCGATTTGAATATTTTTGTCTTCTGTACTGAAAAGGAAGTCGGTAAGTGCTTTGAGGTCAGTTAGTGTGCAACAAACTTATTATTTTGTATACCTAATAAGTTTTAGAATATTACCTAGGTAGGTACCTAGAAGACTGATATCACGTGCTTAAGACATATGGTAGTAGGGTTTAACTTCACATCACTGTTATGATGGCATGCAGACATAATTTAGTTATTTAAAGACATCTTGATACTTAGGAATAATTGAAAAAGGGCATATTTTCACATAAATTTCGAAAAAAAAACTAGCCTATCCGATTCAGTATCTGAAACTGTACTTCCTGCCTTCGGGTGTTCGACAGGTTTTTTGTTCACCGTGTATACCGGATATACTCATATTCTCAAAAGCGACAAAGCATGTAGTACTTGTTGAACTTACAGTTCCATGGGAAAGTAACATACCGAAGGACCACAACATCAAACTTAACAAGTACTGCAACTTAGTAGACCGGATTGTGAGAAACGGATTCAAGACTGATCTCTTCGCTGTGGAAGTCGGAGCAAGAGGACTACCAGCGAAGTCGCTCTACAGTCTCTTCAAGAATCTAGGGCTGCCAAGATCAACGCTAAGCTCATACATGGAGAGAGCTTCGAAACAGTCACTGGAAGCATCCTACAGAATATGGACAGGTAGAGAGAGGGAGGTCGAGAGCGGGACTGGTGGTTTTCCCGCGTCCTAGTCAACGCAGACTAGCTGACGAGGGCTTGAAGCGAGCCGAAACGTGAAGCATGCGCGGGAAATTTAGAGTGGCCACTCGCTAGTCCCGACCTCGATTAACACCCTCCTCTACTGCCGATGGGCCCGGATATGTTCGGTGAAGCCATCGCATGCTAAGTTTCACACCTTCCTTCCTTCTATCATTCTTTCAATATAATTTTCTTTACTTCTTTTTATGTTCGTAATCATTTATTGAACCAGCGCCACTATAGTGGTACTCCTACGGACATTTACTCTAACGGTCGTCGTCGTCTCATCGGCGGATGTGCCCAGCCCACTGACATTTGAACTCAGCCATCCGGTGACCCAGGTTGACTACCATGTGAGGTTTTAAAATCAAAATTTAAATGGAAGACGCGACTAACCTTACTGAAGTAACCGACGGTGTGGCAGCCCTCCCTGTCGGCGAGCATCATCACGTAGAAGAGAAACGGCTCCACGTCGTAGTAAAGCGTCTTGTGGTCCAGGAAGAACTTGGCGAGCAGGCACAGGTGCTGGCAGTACTGCTTGTGCTTACGCCCGTCCACTTGCCACACGCAGATGCCGCCCTTCCGGTACAACTTGAAGACGCGACTAACCTTACTGAAGTATCCGACGGTGTGGCAGCCCTCCCTGTCGGCGAGCTTCATCACGTAGAAGAGAAACGGCTCCACGTCGTAGTAAAGCGTCTTGTGGTCCAGGAAGAACTTGGCGAGCAGGCTCAGCTGCTGGCAGTACTGCTTGTGCTTACGCCCGTCCACTTGCCACACGCAGATGCCGCCCTTCCGGTACAACTTGAAGACGCGACTAACCTTACTGAAGTATCCGACGGTGTGGCAGCCCTCCCTGTCGGCGAGCGTCATCACGTAGAAGAGGAACGGCTCCACGTCGTAGTAGAGCGTCTTGTGGTCCAGGAAGAACTTGGCGAGCAGGCACAGCTGCTGGCAGTACTGCTTGTGCTTACGCCCGTCCACTTGCCACACGCAGAGACAGCTCTTCCGGTACAACTTGAAGATGCAGCTAACCTTACTGAAGTAACCGACGGTGTGGCAGCCCTCCCTGTCGGCGAGCGTCATCACGTAGAAGAGGAACGGCTCCACGTCGTAGTAGAGCGTCTTGTGGTCCAGGACGAACTTGGCGAGCACGCACAGCTGCTGGCAGTACTGCTTGTGTTTACGCCCGTCCACTTGCCAAACATAGAGACAGCTCTTCCGGTACAACTTGAAGATGCGACTAACCTTACTGAAGTAACCGACGGTGTGGCAGCCCTCCCTGTCGGCGAGCGTCATCACGTAGAAGAGGAACGGCTCCACGTCGTAGTAGAGCGTCTTGTGATCCAGGAAGAACTTGGCGAGCAGGCACAGCTGCTGGCAGTACTGCTTGTGCTTACGCCCGTCCACTTGCCACACGCAGAGGCCGCCCTTCCGGTACACCTGGCAACACCGCTCATCTAGTGCACATGTTCTAACTCACGGAGGCGGGCGAGACACACTAAACTTGTAGTCACGATCTAGTTGTAGTTGTAAACAAAATAATAATTTAAAGTCGCTCAGCAAGCTAAGGAAAGAGCAATGTGTTCAAGATCCGCCTGATTGGTGCTCAAAACTGAGTGTTCCGGCATCTTCCGTGTTGGGGTCTCGGAACCCGCCGCTGATGTGCCGCAGGGCAAGAAGGGCCTCCGGCAGGCAGGATGGGTATGTAGCAGAAAATACACGGAACGTAATAGTATTCTCGCGCTTACTCCGGTGAATGTCGACTTTTCGAAAACATGCCTAACTTGGCCGCTATGCTTAGCTTAGGTAGCCCCGAAAGTGACCGTAAAGGGAGCCGCTTCTCAGCGGTAATACCAAGCCCAAGAATCGTTTCTTAGCGGCCAGCTCAATTTCAATAAATGTCACCGCTCCACCCGCGAGTTGCCGCTGTTCGAAATTTTGAATATTATTTTCCGATGGGAGTGGAGGGTTTATTCTTTCTTTTTGACACTCTCCAGACACGATAGCAAATTCTTTATTGCATATAATTTTACAATTCTAATTTGTTGGCTAGACCAATACTTTTATTTTACGAACAGCATTCAATCTTCGAATATAGAGCGGCGACACACAGCCGAGACTGCTATGAGGCCATCTAAGTCCATATGGTGGAAATAACACAGTCAGCTACAATATTAATTAATAAAATTAATAAAAATGTAATCAGATGAAAATATGTTTATAATAATTAAGAACAACCACAATAAAAGTAAGTGTGTTAATGAAATTTTATGTTTTTATTTCTTTATATTTATTTATTTTATAAAAATTATTGATAACTTACTTTGTATGTTAAACTATGTAATGTTAACTTAACTTACTTGTTATGTAGGTAAATAGCTGTTAGTTTCCTAATAAAAGGACAAAAAATATTTTTTTTATTCATATCAGAATTGGAATGCTTCCAATGTACGCACCTCGTCGCCGGGCGGGTGCCGCCAGGCGCACTTGGCCGTGTGCCGCGCGATGCCGACCTGCGACTTGTGGTGCGACAGGCAATACTCGCACACGTACAGCCGGGGCAGCCGCGCCGCGTCCCCGGGGTAAGGCGACTGGTACCACACCTCCATGCAGTACTTGCCCATCACGACGAATCTGCGGAACAACCAACAATGCACTTCTTATTAGTCACTGTGCGGAGAACAACGATCTGCGAATAACCAACAATGCACTTCTTATAGTCACTGTGTGGAGAAACAAGCCCTAGAGGACAGCTAATATGAGCAGCGGAAGCGGAGCGGGGCGCGCGGCGGTGCAGGCGGCGGGTGCGGAGCGACAACAAAGGGTCAAATTACACTTGACGAAAAAATAATTTTCAAAAATTTATATCTCGAAAAGTAGACACTTTAGAGAAAAACTTAATTTCCGTTTTTGTCTCGGAAAAACATGACGATTGCGCTGGCGAAATTATGTACACACCCTTACACAACGTTACAACATACTGTAAAATGCCCAAAAGAAAAAACAAAAAAAAAAAAAAACCACAGACGATAAATGAAAAGAAACGTTCATCTTCGAGGCCACAGCATAAAACTAAGTCGAACAATCTTTAACAGCAATACTCGCAAACATTTCATAACATACAGAGTGGTGGACGATTGGAACCAACTTCCAGAGGAAGTAATAAGCGCACTTAGTAACAACCAATTCAAAAATAGACTAGATAATAAATATTTAACAAATAAAACATAATCTCAAAAAGATTGCTCAAGAACGATAATAAAAAAAAAATAAAAAAATAATCTAAGTTAATGACAAAAACAACAAAGTTTAGCTAGATTTGGACGTATCAACCTAGGCTGCCTGTCTAAAATAAATAAATAAATAAAATAAACAGCTCACCTTGTGCCCCTGTTGGCGGGCAGGTCGCCGAGCTCCTCCTCTATCTTGCTGGCGGCCTGCGCCTGCGCCTCGCGGAACAACTTCAGGTCGTACTCGGGCGCGAAGCCGTCCAGTATCGGCTCGCGGTCCGCGTCCTCGCCCTCCGCCCCGGCGGCGCCGCTCGTGCCGGCCGCCGCCGCCGCCGCCGCCGCCCACCGCTCGCGCGCCTCGCTCGGCCCGCGCCATTTTGAACGTAAGTCCTGACACACGACATTTATTAATATGTTATTTATTAGTTAAGTGTTGTTTCTTTAAATACCTACAATAAATGTTGAAATAGAACCACACTATTTGAGCCTACCACCTAGTAAGGGGCAAGGGAAGGGACCTACAGTTTTACACCGGTTCCGAACGGTGAAGCAGCAGGTGTAGGTATGCACGTAAATTTTTTCGTTAGAAAAACACATTGGTACGAAACACATTCGAACCGCAGACCTTTCGCATGAGAAGCCGATGCCCAACTCGGCCACCCGCCGCTGATTCCGTTTTAGGTTTAATACCTCGGCAGTTTAGTTCTTTTTTTTTATGTAAACCAATATGGGTGCCTGTGCCGAGAGGCCAATGGTACAGTCGACAGAGCCAAAAACCCCTCTCCTCGCGAAACAACGCTCAGTGAGGCACCATGCCAGCAGATTTGCGGACTGTTGCTAGGCTGTCTAGCCCGTTGATACGGCATTTGAAAACACCCAGGTTAAAGGATTCGGGAAGCACACTCCACACGGGAGACAGTTCCACACCCTAGCGGTGCGACAAAGAAACGAAAGTTCAAAACTCACCTTGACTGTACTGTGTGGGGTCGGTACTTAATAAGAATAGTCCCACTGCACCTCTACCCGTGCATGTCGTAAAAGGAGACTAAGGGATAAGCGGCCTGCAGACACCCCGGTCGACTTGTGGCTTCCATGGAAGACATAGGCTGGCTGGCGTAGCTGGAGACTGCGGGGTTTTGCACGAAGGTCCCCAACCAAGCGGGATTAGTTTCTCTAGGAGCCAACCCCAAACCTAAACAACAACAACAACAATAACAACTCACCTTGACTTTGAGCTGGTAGGCGCGCTGGTCGAGGCTGGGCTGCGTGCGCGGCCGCTGCTGCATCTGCGCGGCGGCGCGGCGGCGCACCGCGCTCGCGGCCGCGCGCTCCTCCGCCGCCGCCACGCACCACGCGCCCGACACGTTGTGGTACAGCGGGCACGCGTCCCACGTGAAGTGCTTCTCCAGCTTGCCGCCTGTGATGTGTGTATACAGTGTCATGTATTGTTATTATCAGACATCGGAATCCGCGGGGCACGAATACGACCTTGTTAGGGATTGACTACGGCGATCAATAAACAATCGACACTGTTATCGATACACATATTTATTTGTTTATTGTATTTTATTCATGTCATATTTCCGACCTGAATACTTATATACCTACAGTACTTATATAAACATGTATACTTTATGTTAACGATTAAGTAAATATAATACATATTTATATAAGGTCTTTCAAAATTAGTTCATAGTACGCTAAGGGGGGGGTTCTGTATCATATAGGGAGTAAAACCTATATAAAATTTTTTGGACCTTGGGCTTTTTTTAAGTAAAAAATTTTTTTATGTAGGTATTTAAATAAAAAAATAGGTGGTTGATTTTTATAACCTAATCGATTCAGTTTCATAACAGAAACAAAAAAGTCTTCATGACCATTATGATGTAACACGTGTAAGTTGGTAAAAAAAATTTATTCTTTCTATTCCATACTAATAAAACTAAAATAGTGGTTTTTCACAATTTCTGAAAGAAAGAGATATACGTGTTGGAAGACTTTTTTGTTCCTAGCACGAAACCGACACCATTAAGAAAATTTTTTTTTTACATTTATCATTAAAAAAAATATTTTTTGTGAAAAAAAAAATTCTTTGTTCTTCAAAAGTGATCTATTTCCGATACAGAACCCCCCCTTAGCTTACTATGACCTAATTTTGTAAGACCTATTTTTTTGGACCTTGGCCTTTTTTTTATGTAAAATATTTTTTTAAGTGTTTAAATAAAAAAATAGGTGGTTGATTTTTATAGCCTAATCGATTCAGTTTCATAACAGTAACAAAAAAGTCTTCAATATCATTATGATGTAACACGTGTAAGTTGGTAAAAAAAATCAAATTCTTTCTATTCCATACTAATAAAACTAATATTGTGGTTTGAACAGATTTGTATTGTACCTACAAAGTAAATACAACATTTGTTTATTATATCTTATTTTCTATAGAAATACTCTTAGTTTTAATAATCGACATTATTTCATATTATTCTAAAATAACGATCGTTTTCGATATTTGTGGATACATTGTCCCATCACTAAACAACCTTGAATCATTCGTGCCCCGCGGATTCCGATGTATGGTTATTATACAGGGTGTTTCAGGGTAGGGTTTCGTAAGTTCACGGTTCGAAAGGGGTCAATATTAGAAGACGAAAAGCTCTGAAACTTTTTTCCAGATTCGGTCATTTTATAGTACTTTTTGGTGAAAATAGTTTCATCGAGCTTTGGTGGCCGGTCAACGTCCACCTTTATTAAATAAATAAACTTACTAACTTACATGCTTACCTAGTAGAAATTGTACTGCATGTAGGTAAATTCCAAACCCTTAAATTTTAATGGCATTAAAAGAAAAAGGGGACCGAACAAGGTCATTGCACTCCCTAGACCTAGACAGCACTGTTTCGAAATCTCACTGTACATCTTGTTTTTATTACAATTTTAAATTTTTGTTAAAAAAAATTACGGAATTTCGATTTGAGTGACAAGGATTATTTTCTTCTAATAATGAGTGCTTTCTATTCCTGAAGTTTCTCAAGCCTATCCTAAAACTAAATACTACATTAATACTAAATACAGGATGTATACATTAACAATTACATACACAAACAGTTACATAGTACATAATATACTTGGATAGTATATTATTACATACATAACACATGGAATCCTAGCTTGGGAAGCAGGGCTCCAGGAAAAAATATGTCCCACAAAAAGTTAAATTACCATTTTAAAAAACCCTGACCCTTAAAAAGTCAATAATAATTTCCATTTACTTACTTAAAGGAGTCGGGGGACCGCTAAGTAAATACCAGCTCTGAGTTTTTATATTTTATTTACTTGCGGTCCCCCACTCCTTTAAGTAAGTAAACGGAAATATATTTTTTATTTTTTAGGGTTTTTTAAATTTGTAATTTAACTATTTATACTAAATTGTCACAATTCATTATATCTATCGATCCAACTCTTTTCAAAGTGCAAATACGTCAAAATATCACTTTTTTTTTCAAAAGCCTGAATTTGTCTGGTCCAAGCCCCTTAGGCAAAGCTATTGTACAAAGTGTGTGAGGGTACCGAGATGTCCGGTGGAGTCGCAGTCTCGCACGGGGCAGCGGCGCTCCTTGGGCTCCGGCGGCGCGACGGGCGGCGAGCGCGGCGTCGGCGCCGGCGGCCGCCGACCCCGCTTGCCTTGACCCGATCTAGACAAACACAAATGTCATCATTTGTACACGTTTTAATTTTAATATTTCATTTCCGGCAGTACCTGAGTTTTATCGGCGTACGGCGTACGGCGAAGTACGGCGAGTTTTATCAGTACTACTATGCCCGCTGCTCTGACGAACTTGCTTCCCTTATCCCTCCTCCTCCTGTTCGCCTTCGCCAAACCCGCCATACTCTCGCGGAACACCCGTTTGTAGTCGACAGAAGAGTTCTTCGAACTGCACGATTCTCTAAATCGTTCTTGTGTCGCACTGCAAAGGTGTGGAACGGGCTGCCAGGGAATATCTTCCCCCACTCCTACAATCCACGGATCTTCAAATCGCGGGTTAATAGCCTTTCCCCAGCAACATTAGTCCACCTCCAAGCCGGACTGGCACCTCCTCGGCGGTGAAATTGGCTGCGCTTGAGGTTGCGACCTCGGACAGAGCCACCCAGTTCGGTAGCAAAAAAAAAATAAATAAAAAAAAACCCTGAGTTTTTTCTAACGAAAAAATTTACGTGCATACCTACACCTGCTGCTTCACCGTTCGGAACCGGTGTAAAACTGTAGGTCCCTTCCCTTGCCCCTTACTAGTTGGTAGGCTCAAATTGTAGCCGACTGGGCTGTTGGGACCACCGTACTGGATGTAAGATGGCCGCATAGCTGCCTCGGCTGTGTTCTGCTCTAGTCCAGTATAGCCAGCAATCCAGGGAAGTCTCCGGTATAGCACCTATCTTCTCGGAGGTGATATTGGCTGGTCGGAGCATGCGCTTTCGCCCCTCCGACTCAGCCACCCATATCGGATTACATAAAAAAGAAACCTACTTTAGTATCAAAATGTCAACACTCGTAGTTACTCCTAATCGGTTGGTTTGAATTTATGTTGTACGAGTACTATGGGGCTGATCTAAACAAGTTATTATTAAAATTCCTAAAAAAAAATACCGACAATCGGGGTAAGCAGAGTAATCGGTGTTGTGCTGCAAAAACTCTGGTAAATTACAGCACAACACCGACCGCCACGTTTCGCAAAGTACTCGAACAAGATTCAATCGATCAAGCAGCAAGTAAGGCACGAACACCCACCTGCTGCATGACTCAGTGGAAGTACCGTGCCAAGGTGAGAGGTGGCGAGCCTGTCGCCCTTTAGCGCGGCATCTTTGCCTTATCCCTTAGTCGCCTTTTACGACATGCATGGGGAGAGATGCAGTGGGGTTATTCTTTTTACGTACCGGCCCCACACGACACCTTAATTTTTGACCTTTTCTATGTTTTATTATTTGTTGTTCTATCCACCATACTAACACATATTCTGTGAAAATTTCAAACGGCTACCTATTACGGTTCCAAAGATACAGCAGTAGGACAGACAGACAGACAGACGGCCTAGTCTTAGTAATAGGCTACCGTACGGGAACCTAAAAATTAAGAGAATCACCCTTTATCATTGGCCTTGTCGTTGTCGTCGGAGTCTGTATCGGTGTGATGAGTTCGCGACTGGCACGCCAGCATGCGCATGTTGCGCGCCGACAGTGACCGCGTCAACTTGCGCGGCAACGCAGCTTCCGGAGCGTCGATACGCACGTTGTCTCCAGAGTCACCGGGGCCGTCGTTGTTCTGTAACAGTTAATTTTTTTTAAATATTGAAACTGACACGGTCGGCAACATTTTTTATTTGTATTTGTTCGAAAATCATTCGTGGGCAATACAGATTGCACTTGAACTCGTAACAATTTATAATTCGAAATATCTACTCAAAATATTCCAATCAATCAGAGCCCAATCACGACAAGGGACTTGCTTAGAATATTAGATATATCGGTGTCTAAAATTAGCCTAATTTATATATTATTTCCTTGCATAAAATCAATTCCAATTTATCAATTGTCACAATTCACACATCACCTACTACATCCGTGATGTCGGCCCATAACACATTGGTGAACTAGGTACCATGTCAGCGCTTCCCTTCGGTTGTGCCGACTGCCAATATCACCTCCAAGAAGGTAGGTGCCATACCGGAAGCTTCATTGTCGATTGTTAGGGCAGACTCATATTATTCCTTTACAGAGACAACATGTTGCATGCTGCAGCCTCGGTTGCTCAGTGGTGCGGTCGGTCGACTGTTGTTAAGAAACGCTGAGCGCGGTCAGTACTTGGATGGGTGACCGCTCGACCGTCGGAGGCTGACCGTGGTTCGGATTCCACGTAAAACTGTAGGTCCCTTCCCTTCTTACCTACTAGGTGGTAGGGTTTATCCTGCCCGGGTTGGTACCACCGTACTGAAAGAAACGTCGGTCGAAACGGCTATGTAAATAGTTCGTGTTTTCCATCTATTTCAGTGTAGCTGACATGAAATGAAGCGAAGCACTGACACGGCACCTAGTTCACCTGGTAGTCAACCGTGTCAGTATCTATAAGAAAATATATGTATATATATTTATTTATTTTAAACACTGACAGCTGACAGCTGGTGCGTGTATTCTGTTTTTTAATTTGAGTGCACTTGTATTGTTTTTAAGTATTTTTGTTTGTTTGTTTTTTGTTTTTTTTTTGTCTAATTGGTTTTGAAAGAATTAACCGAGGGGGCGCTGACAATGTCCTCAGATAATTTGTTCCAGGCCCTTACGACCCGGTGCGTCAGAAAATGCTTCCTGGGGTTGGTACTATGTGTGGGCCATTTTAGTTTTAATGAGTGACCGCGAAGAAGTTCTTCATAATATATATAACCTAACAATAATGAAATGAAGCAGTACATTACCTTCGCCGGTGTCTTGTTAGAAGGTGGCGGCTTCGTCCTCGTGACAGGAGGATCCTTCTTCGGTGAGGGCTCACTGTCTGTATCCGGGGAGTCCGTATCCACCGAGGACCGGGAGGACGAGCAGGAGTATACGCTCACTTTGTCATCCCCCGAGCGACGCTTGTCGTCCCCCGATCTTAGCCTGTCATCCCCTGATCTTAGTCTGTCTTCCCCAGATCGCAACTTGTCATCCCCCGATCTCAGCTTTTCGTCTCCAGATTTTTGCCTGTCGTCCCCCGATCTTAGCCTGTCATCTCCGGATCTTAGCCTGTCGTCCCTCGATCTCAGCCTGTCTGCCTTCGGTCGGTTCTTTTCTTCCGTTGGCCGTTTGTCTTCGCTTGGCCGCGCCTTGTCGTCTGCGGGTCGTGCTTTGTCGTCACCGGGCCGCACTTTGGCGGGCGGTCCGCTGGAACGGCTGCCGCTTCTCCGTTTCACGTTTTCTTTGTTGTTGACGCTGTTCTTCTCCTCCTTGAATCGAAGAATACAATTTGTTAGGGTTTCGCATCACAAATGGTAAAAGTTTTTGGTGATATTCCATCCACTATGATCTGAAATGGGAGCCTCACATATCAGAAATCGTCAAAAGAGCCAACTATCTGATATAACTGATTAAAAAGGCCTTTCATGTCTTGACACCGCCTACAATGCTTAAAATGTTCAAGTCATTTGTCCGCCCTCTACTGGAATATGGGTTTCAGATCTGGCAGCCGTACTTCTCGAAGGATATTCAACAGCTAGAACGAGTCCAAAGAAAATTCACAAAAATACCACGGGAGCTACGACATCATAGTTACGAAGAGAGACTCAAAGCGCTAAAGCTGCCCTCCCTGGAAGCTCCACGCCAGAGAGGGGATCTAATAGAGGTGTACAAAATTCTGACGTGTAAATACGATTGCCCTGAGCTGATCCAAATGTGCACATTGAACCAAAACGTTCATCTTCGAGGCCACAGCATGAAACTAAGTCGGACAATCTTTAACAGCAATACTCGCAAACATTTCATCACAAACAGAGTGGTGGACGACTGGAACCAACTTCCAGAGGAAGTAATAAGCGCACTTAGTACCAACCAATTCAAAAATAGACTAGATAAATATCTAACAAATAAAACATAATCTCAAAAAGAGTGCTCAAGAACGATAATAAAAAAAAATTATAAAAAAATCTAAGATAATGACGAAAAACAACAAATTTTAACTGGATTTAGACATATCAGCCTAGGCTGCCTGTCTAAAATATATAAATAAATAAATAAATATTGAGTTAGGGATCCCAAATGATTTGAAAGTAAAATGTTATAGTACATGATCATCTGTGGAAATAACACACAAGCTTTTGGCGTTCATTGCATCACAATTTGTGAATCAGAAACTAGAACCCCATTTATATTGCTGGTCATAATCAAATATCTGCAAAAAACTATGAACTGAATGCAGAAAAAGAACGGAGGAAATATGTCAGCGTCGGTAACTCAGTGGTGCGGTAGGTCGACTTATTGTTAAGCACAACTGGGCGCGGTCAGTATTTGGATAGGTGACCGCTAGACCATTGGAGGCTGACCGTGGTTCGGATTCCACGAAAAAAATGTAGGTGCCTTACCTTCTTACCTTACTAGGTGGTAGGGTTTATTGCGGCCGGGTTGGTACCACCGCACTGAATGAAACGTCGGTCGAAACGGCTATGTAAATATATCGTGTTTTCCGTCCAGTTCAGTGTAGCCGACATGAAATGTAGAGAAGCACTGACATGGCACCTAGTTCACCCAGCGTTATGGGCTGACATCACGGATGTTGTAGGTGATGTAGCCAACCGTGTCAGATTCTATAAAAAAAACATATGTGAATGAACTAACCAGGTAGGTACGGTTCGAATCCAGTCGGCGTGTGAACCAATGAGTTTTTCTGATGAAAAAATTTATGTGCTTACCTACACCTGATGCTTCACCGTTCAGAACCTGTGTAAAACTGTAGGTCCCTTCCCTAAGCCCTCACTGGGTGGTAGGGTCAAATTGTAACCGAATGGTTTGGTACTATCGTACTGGATGTAAGATGGACGCATAGCAGACTCGGTTGTGTTCTCCTATAGTCCAGTATAGCCAGCAATACAGGGATGTTTCCGGTATGGCACCTACCTTCTCGGAGGTGATATTGGCTGGTCGCAGCATGTGCTTTGACCACTCCGACAAAGCCACGTTCAGATTACATAAAAAAAAAACAATACAAATCTACATACACAATGTGCTAAACAAACAAAATAAAGACGAGAATACCTTCTTCTCGTAGGTTTACTAAGGTACCGTGTGGGGCCGGTACTTAAAAAGAATATCCCCACTGCATCTCTCCCCGTGCATGTCGTAAGAGGCGACTAAGGGATAAGGACAAGACACTGCGCTAAAGGGCGTCAGGCTAGCCACCTCTCACCTTGGCGCAGTCCTTCCACCTAGTCATGCACTATTTGGGTTCTTCATGCCTTACTTTCTGCTTGATAGTTGTCTTGTCCGTATACTGTGCTAAACGTGGTGGTCGGTGTTGTGCTGTAGTTTACCAGAGTCCTTATAGCACAACACCGATTACTCTGCTTACCCTGATTGTCAGGATACAGCGTGTGTTATGTATGTATGTAATACCTTCTTCTCAACGGGCGGAGGTTGAGGCTTCGCTTTCTCCGCGCCGGCGCTGGCCTTCCGCGCGCGCGCCTTGCCCTTCGTAGGCGGAGGGTTCGGTTTCGGTTTGACACCGTTCTTCGGCTTATCATCGTTTTCCGACTCCGAGCTGTTGTCCGGAGAGAAAATGCTCTTCTTCTTCGGAGTTCCCCGCGTCTCCTTTGGTCTCGGAGCGGGTTTCGGAGGCGGTTTGGCCTTGCCGCCGGTGGGGACGCGGGGGAGGGGCTTCTTGGCCGCGATGGCGGCTGTCGTCTTCGGCTTAGACGGGACGGCGGCGGAGCGACGACGCGACGAGAGAACAGTACTAGCGACCACCGCCTGGAACATTACAATCACAGATTGTTATTACTTGTAGCTAGACCAGAAGTAATAAAATTTTAATGGTTTCTGTTATCAATACTAATAATAAATCTGTAAGGGATGGTCATGGAGAAAGTTACTTTGTTTTATAAGATACATTTGTAGACTTTATGTATGATAGATATTAAAACGAAATTGACGATTTTTAGAAATTGGAAATGGAAAAATTGATTCGATCAATTTCATGGTCGGGCTGAGAAGTTTTGGATGCACCCTCGTATCTACGTGAGCGTGGTTTTGCAAGGTGAGGCAAAATTGACTGTTTCGGGTAAGTCTTGTCCCTCGGCCAAGCCAACCACAGTGGTTTTCATAAACAAAAAAAACCACCCTACTAAAATAGAACACACAAAAAATCTGTATGAAGTATTGAAAATTTATATTGCTCTTCTGTACGTTATCTTCTGTCTTCTTTACCTTTGTTAGTGTTTTTGTGTGCAATAAATTATTTCTATTCTATTCTATTCTAAAAATGTACATCCAAAAAACGCACCGGCTTGCTCGGTACGACATCGTCGTCCGTGGAGTCATTGTCCGGCTTGCTCCTCGCCGAGGCTCGCCGCGGCTTCTCGTCCTTCTTCTTCAAAGCGTTCGCCTCATCCCCCTTCGGCTGCAGCGGCTGCTGTTTCCGTTGAACGGGCCTGGGCGACGTCGGCGGAGCGGGGGCGGAGGCGGTCGCGCTCGCGGCGGCGTCGGCGGGGGCGGGCGTGGGGCCGGAGACGATCTCGCAGGCGGACGACTCCGAGTCAGAGGAGGAGGAGGACGAGGAGGAGGAGCGGGAGGAACCGGATGAGGACGAGTCGGAGCTGGAGCCGGACGTGCTGTCCGTACTGCTGTTGCTGACCTGCATAATATCAATATATTTTTTTTAGTAAATTAGGTAACAGTTCTGTGTTATTTTTTTTTTTTTTTTTTATGTAATCTGATATGAGTGGCTGAGTCGGAGGGGCCAAAGCACATCTCATGCTCCGACCAGCCAATATCACCTCCGAGAAGGTAGGTGCAATACCGGAGACTTCCCTGGATTGCTGGCATACTGGACTAGAGGAGAACACAACCGAGGCTGCTATGCGGCCATCTATCATCCACCGTACGGTGGTACCAACCCAGTCGGCTACAATTTGAGCCTACCACCTAGTAAGGGGCAAGGGAAGGGACCTACAGTTTTACACCGGTTCCAAACGGTGAAGCAGCAGGTGTAGTTAGGTATGCACGTAAATTTTTTCATCAGAAAAAACTCATTGGTACCCTGTTGTACCGTTAACTTCCGATGGCGCCGGCCAGCTCCCAAAAGTCTGTCGCCAATAGCGACTTCAATGAATGTTTCTTATTACAACGAGCGAGAGTGGTGGTTGTATGGATAAAAAACCTTTGCCCTCCCTATAGAATACACGGTACAACTATTCAGAAGAAAAAGAAAAACTATATTTTGATAGCTGTAAATCAATATTAGTCTTGTTCGTGCTCATTCACTATACTGATTCGCTCATTGTAGCTCAGTGAGAGCGGTGAACTAGTTCGATCTCATTTTTCAGCTGCTCTCTTGCTCAGTTAGCTCAGGCTCACTATAAAGTAGGTAGAGGAACATACGAGAACTGAACGAACGTCGCGCTAACGGGAGTGCCTTGCTTAGTAGTGTTTCTCCCGGTGGTTTTAGCCCCGCCCCTTAAAATACCTACTGCCTACTCCAGATTCCCCCCTCATAAAATACATACAATAATAATAAATTAATTTCTCCCTCTGCATTCATAATACTTAATTAATTTTAAGTGGTGGTTGATGTCGTCATGGGAATTTTTTTACTTATGGAAACTGACACGGTTCGCGACATAACCTGCAACATCCTTCATGTGAGCCCATAACACCGGGTGAACTAGGTGCCATGCCAGTGCTTCCCTTCGGTCGTTCCATTCGATTTGGTTTTATTTATTTACTTACTTGCTTACTTGTCCGCTTCGTACGTAAGTCGAACTAGCATCGAGACCGAGCAAGAATCTGACCGAGCGCAGCACAGCCAGACGCGACGAACGATGAAAACTAACTGAGCCTGAGCGGGCGGAGCGGCAAAGTGCGCTCCCGCCACCGACCGACCGACCGCGCGCCTTTGCTCGCTCGCACCTCCGCTCGTTCGGTCGACCGACTGACTGTCTGACAAGAAGCGACTGCGCCGCTGAGATGTTTTGCTCAGTTGTTGTGAGCTCGCTCATTGGCTCACTTCAGTGAGGTATGTCGGTTCGGTCGGTCGGTCGGTCTTTGGACAAGACTACTACATATTTTCACAGCACGACCGAAGGGCTCTGTATGTCACCTAGTACCGCCAGAACTGCTTATCCCCGATCTGAAGATGCGCTGGGGAAGGATGTTCGCTTTTATTTTAAACCCAATTATCTAAGTAATATCGTCTAGCTCGCCCTACGAGCGAGGATAAAATATCCTTTCACTTGAGAATTCGAGAGAGTGTTGAAGCAAAGCACTTACGTCCAGCTTGGTCATGACTGCAGTCGAACTCGTAGCACCGTGGAGCTCCGAGCGTCCGTCGACTTAACAAGTTGCGAGGCCCCTGATATGAGCCCTCGCTAAAATAGCAACCACATCAAACAGAAAAATTTCCACACAACGCTTGAAATTGAAGTGTTTTCATTTGTTTTTGGTTTGGTGAAGGAAGATTATGGAATGATGGAATGGAATGTCTGACTGAACTGACCGCTGGCTGACGGATCACGGATGTCATTTTTCACCATTTTTTTTTTAACGTTTGTCAAAGCAAAGTTTACTTTCATTGTGATATTTTCTGAAATGTGCTATTGCTACGTGCTGCGCAAAGAGGCAAAGAGTAAAGTAATCCCTTCGAGCATGCATTTAGAGTAATCCCGTTTTGCTCCAGCTGCGTTTTACCTTTGCGTTTTACTATGAATAGTGTGACGCGATGAGTTACACGAAAAATACGTAGATTCTATGACGCTATAGATAGGTACCTTATCTGCTCTGCGTTGGAAATTAGATACAAATTAGAAATTAGTAACTTTGTAAATTGTAACCTAACTTGGTTGCGTGACAAGTACTCGGCCGAGCACCGAGCACAACTTCGAAGTACAGTTGAGACTACTTGACTTGAGACGTTAAGAACAAAAGGCCACAAATCCACTTTAGGTTTTTTTGACGTGATGACGTCACGTCGTATAAATTGACCGGCTGCACACACGAAAAAGTGTCACGTTCCATCTGAGCCTGTGTGTGCAAGCGAGAGCGCGTAACAAGCGATAGAGAGGCACAATCGGCCCACGCGTAATCACGTGAAACCGACTTTACAACCAATTTTTTTTTTTTCAGAAAACAAAAAACATATGGTCCCTAAGCCATTACGGAAATATTTATTTTAATTTCATATAAAAATACTACTAGTAGAGATCATTCGTATCATACAAAGATTTAAAAAAATTGTGCAGTAGAATAAGGAATACATGGATTAGAATTTTTGGATTTGTTACTTTTTGTTCACAAGTATACGGATATATGAGCCCCACAAAATTACGAAATTAATTGAAAATGTTGCTTTTAGAACCACCACGGCGGCATTATGCGCCGAAATTGGTTTGGATTTGTTGCCTTTTCGATGTAAAGTGATATAAGAGGAATAAATTAGTGTCGATTTTTTCGGATTTGTTTTAACCAAATGATCGGACCTTTTGAACCAAATGTCACTTTTTGGTAGCTAAAATCAATCGGATTTGAGTACATTTTGATAATTACAAGGTGCGGAGCGATGCAATTCAGCATTTTAAATATTAAAAAAAAAATTTTAAAACTGTCTAAAGAGGATTTGTGACCTTTTGTTCTTAATCCTCATTTCATCCCAGTGTTGCCGGATCCCCCTTTTCGTTTTGCCCGCATAGAAACCTAAAATTACCCGATTTTGGCAAAAATACCCGCCAACAATCGGAAAAAAAATCCGCATCATTATTAGAGCAAAAACTTATGAAAATAGTAAAAAAATAGGTAAGTAAAAAATGTTTTTTTTTGTAGAAAAATGAAATAAGTTTGTACCGTTTGGGGCCGGTACTTTAAAAGAATAGCCCCACTGCATCTCTCCCCGTGTATGTCGTAAAAGGCGACTAAGGGATATGACTCCCTTCCTAAGTATAGGTATTACTAGGTGGCAGGGTTTAACCCGCCCGGGTTGTTACCACCGCACTGAATGAAAGGTCGGTCGAAACGGCTATGTAAATAGTTTGTGTTTTCCGTCCAGTTGATTGTAGCCGGCACGACCGAAGGGAAGCACTGACATGGCACCAAGTTCACCCGGTGTTATGGGCTCACATCACGGATGCTGTAAGTGATGTAGCCAACCATGTCAGTTTCCATAAAAAAAAAAAAAAAATCAACCGAGATTTAGGAGCCGCGCGGCCCTTCCGGAAGCCTAGAAGTTAATGAGCATTATTCTTTATTCTTTATTCTTTATTCATCATTCGTATGGTAGTACACTACGCTTGAATTTGTCCTGTTAGTTTTTAGTTTTTACAATCCGGTTCGATTACACCCACAAAGAAGAGCCGGCAAGAAACTTCGCAGGGTTCTTTTTTTAACGTCTTCAATTACAATACATTGTGACTAGCTACACAATAGACACCGCTTACAGTGTTAAGATATAGTTTGAGAGCTAGAATAACTATAATTTAAGCTTGATAATTGAGCATGTATGTTTAGGATGAACATCACCTAAATAAATCCAAAAGACTTTTTCTCTATGCTAAATTCTTATCCCCCTGCTTATCCCTGCACAGAGAAAACAACTCCCATTCTAATGCTAGCTTGGAGATGAAGAAATAACCAGTAGGTTCACGGCTGGGTGGGCGAGGTAGGCGAGCGTCAATACCTACTTTTTTATAAATTATTAATTCACAAAGAGTAGGTAGGTGATATTATGGTTACGGGTACATTGTATTGTCTACTAGCTGACCCGGCGGACTTCGTTCCGCCTTAAAAATTAATAAAAAATTAGCCAAATCGGTCCAGGCGTTTTCAAGTGATGCGCTTACCAACCAGTAGCGATTCCTGGTGCTGAGTATTTGGTTGGCTCTGGCTAATTGTTTTTTTTTTCATAATTTCATAACTATCTCGTAATTTTTTTAAAATATAATAAAAAATAAAATGTATGTAATAATCGGAATAAGGTTATAGTGTAATAAAGACAGACCGAAGACCACAGGGTTAGCTAGCTATATTTTGAGCTATTCTCCGCGGCATCGGTCGAGTAAAATTCGAAAATGTCAAAGGCCGACCTTCGTACAGGTAATAGATGCAATGTATAGAAGAAGTAAGTCACTTAAAGCGAGTCCGAATGGTGAGCTGCGTTCAGGTAAACACAGGTATCTCTATCTCTCTCGCTCTCTCTTCCTTCACTCTATCCCCTCCCTCTATCATTCCCCCTCTCCCTCGCCCCTCTCTCACCGCCTCCTTTTCTCTCCCGCTATTAAAATAATCATCTGTCCCACGTGAGGTAAGAATTCGTATGGTCACCTTATTAAAATAAAACCATTTGTCCCACATGTCGAATCGCATGGTCACCCTTCTACTAACGATTTTTTTTGTCCCACATTAAGGAAGAAATCGTATGGTCACCCCATTCAAATAGAACCATTTGGGAATCGCATGGTCATTGGTCGCTTATCTACTAACTTGAAATTTTTTTTGTCCCACTTTAGTGAACCTCCCTATTAAAATTAGACCATTTGTCCCACATAAGGAATCGCATGGTCACCCTCTACTAATTTTTTTGTCCCATATTAGGTAAAAAATCGTATGGTCACCCTATTCAAATAAAACTATTTGGGAATCACATGGTCACCCCTCTACTAACATAATTTTTTTTGTCCCGCATTATTTAAGGAATCGTACTAACTTAAAAAAATGTCCCAAATTAGTTAAGGAATTAGACCATTTGTCCCACATCTGGAATCGCATGGTCACCCCTCTAATAATTTTTTTTCCACATTAGTGAAGGAATCGTATGGTCACCCTATTAAAATAAAACCATTTGTCCCACATGAGGAATCGCATGGTTACCCTCTACTAATTTTTTTTGTCCCATATTGGATAAGGTATCGTATGGTCACCCTATTCAAATAAAACTATTTGGGAATCACATGGTCACCCCTCTACTAACATAATTTTTTTTGTCCCGCATTATTTAAGGAATCGTACTAACTTAAAAAAAATGCCCCAAATTAATTAGTTATGGAATCGTATGTTCGCCCTATTAAAATAAATCCATTTGGGGATAGCTTGGTCACCCCTCTACTAAAATATTTTTTTTTTCCATATTAGTGAAGGAAGTATGGCCCCACATGAGGAATCGCAATGTAGAGGGTGACAATGCGATTCCTTTAGTAGAGACTAAAGGTAAGGAATCGTACGGTCACCCCATAAAACTATTTTTTACTAATTTAAAATTTTAATCTTATGGTCACCCTATCAAAATAAAACCATTTGTCCCACATGCATTAGGAATCGCATGGTCAGCCCTGCACAAATATTTTTTTCTGGCGTTCGATTTCGATGGCTGTCTGCGTTGGTCTAAGATTCTCATACAAAAATTACCTATTTTGATTTTTCAATCTATAAGGTATGGTATTAAAGTTCAAATTGACTTTTATGTATTATTACGAATCTTTTGTATGGGAGTATAGAAAAGTGTTTTTAGATTTTCAGGCAATTGTTTTAATTTTTCTCTCCGTAAGAACCATCCTCGTACTTCAAGGAATATTCTAAAAAAAGAATTAGTGAAATTGGTACAGCTGTTCTCGAGATTTTCGGTTAGGAAATTCAGCGATTCATTTTTATATATAAGAAGATTGGTAGGAAAATAAAACAGAGCTGTATGTATAAAAATTTAAAGTTTTATTAAAAATATTGCTAACAATACAAATAAATTGTAATACACTTTTTACTGCTTTGTACATTGTGATTTCACCGTTCTAACAATAATTTGCACACTATACATTTAAACAAAGAACTAAACATAAGATTTCTAATTGGGTATATTGTTACATAGAATAAAGTCAAAAAATATTTTCTTATTCTATGATGGTGTAAAAAAATACTAAAGTTTTACAAAAGTGTGATGTTATTAGAAATAGCAAAACCTAGATATGTTCCAAGTACCTATATATATTAAGTATTTAGTAAAGCTTGCATTGTATATTCATTAATAAATAATGGAGGGTTGTTGACTTGAACTCTGTCTGATATTAAGTAGACATTGCACTCTTTTTAATTTTATACATATTTATTGTTATTTTAACTTAAGTAGTCACTGTACTGTCCTTCACAACTGTGTTTCGTCATTCATTACCTACATCTCAATTCTTGCAAGACCAAGATGCACCTAGTGTGCATTCAGAATGCGAACAAGCCAAAAAAAAAACTGTCCAATCAAAGAAGAGTCCTTTACTTTGTTAAATAATATGTCTTAGGACCAGGGATGTTGCGAATATTCAAATCCGCATCCGCAAATGCGGACCCTCCGCATTGATTTTGACATCCGCATCCGCGGAGGTGAGGTGAGTGAGGAAAAACATATGTGAAATAACATAAAACGATATTGTCTCGGTGACCGACTCGGGCTCTACCATTAAAAAAATTTGCTGCTTTAATGAGTAAGTATGCAGAATCATCTTTATCTTGGACACGCTCTGCATAACCTTGTATATTTTTTATTTTAATGCATATTTTTGTAACTTTGTCGATTATTTCCTTATGCAGATTAGCTATGAGAAAAAAAAAGGAAAAAATTTGGGTTTCTAAATTGTCTTTTAAAAGTCCCCTTTACAATGCAGCCTTACAAGGTCGCGCCGCCGACAAATTTTGAGTCGGCGCGCCGCCGCCGATCGGGTGGTTATCGGCGCTCATATCTAATCTCTAGTCATAACGGTCAGCGGTGGCAAACTTGGGACAGACGAATAGTAGATATGACATATGGAAGGTATTCTGCTAATATTACAATTATTCAATGTACACACACAGTATGAAAATAAAATTAACTATTCAGATTGTCGTTTAATCTAATTTGTAATTGTAATGGAATGATTTTATTTTACATCAATATCTCAGTCGTAAAATAATACAAATAATAAAAAGTAAAACTTAACCTAAGGGACGGACAGTTATCCAACACTTACAATCTAAAGAAACAAATATATTTCTCGCTGATGTCTCCTACTGTGATGATTTCACATTATTTGCAAATATTATTAAAATAATATTTCAAAATATTGCTCATCTAAACTTGAAATAACAATTTTATAATAAAAATAAAATTTTGAATGCATATTTTAAATTGCACCCTTTTATGATATGATTTCTATATAAATGTTTCATCAAAACCTTCGGAATTGGACCACACTGGCATCATTCCACGCACACATTAATTGCTGGAATTTAGTCCCATTGAGAGAGAGAGAGAGACGAAAATATATATACACGGTGTTAACTTTTTGCGCGACATTTCAATTTTATTACTGAATAATAAACCACTTCGTATACTGATTATTTTGTGGTACTTAAAAATAAAATCTAAAATAGTTTAAAAAAAATTGCATATTTTATTAATAATTTTACCTCAGCGACAATTTCTCTTTAGAATGGTGTAGCGAGCGCCGCCGCGCGTCTGCGACCGTGTGTAACTGTGTACCCAGCTGACTGACAACGTGTCGCGCGCTAGCTGTTGTATCGTGTCGATATGAATGTGATTTTTTTGGTTTATTTGAAAAATTACCCAGCTTTCAATTTGTTTGGTAATGCAGTGCGATTCCTATTACGAAATACCATGTTTTTATACCAAATATAGAAATTGAAAATTTTAAAACCAAAGCTCAAAAAAAAACCTTACCCCCTTTTTCGGCATCAGTATGTGACCCAGAATAACCCCCTTTCGGGAATGTCGCCCATTAAAGTTAACACCGTGTATATATATATATAGAGAGAGAGAGAGATAGAACGGTTGGGTTGGATTGACGCTATATAAAAATTTTATTTTAAATTTTATTACCCGCTATATTATCTACTAAGCGATATTAGTAATCTGGGCAAGTCGCATCATTTCACTGCACTTGTATTGTAAAGCCTGACCAGGAATATATGAGAGCTGTCAAAATGGAGCCACTTTTTAGATTTATATAGCAACATTCAGTATAGCACGCACATATTGAATTGGCCGATGTTTTTTATTCAAAATGTACTTTTGCACTGAAATACACAATAAGATATACAAAATGTATTTTAATTTAATGCATCTTTTATATATATTTTGATGTCAATGTAAAAAGAACTAGCCTTGACATTTACATGTTCACAACATTTTTTCCATGTATCTGCAGATATGTCCTGAAGCAAATTGTACAAATTATTAAAAAAATTATTAATCGACCTTGCTGAAACACTAAACTTTTTAATAAAAATTCTAGTTCAGAAAAACTTAACCTAAGCTATTTTTATTCGAACATTTCGTATTTATGTAAAGTCAAAAAGTGTTTTTTGTTCAGAATGAATAATATTTACGTCCCTCTTTTGTTTGATATTCGGTAAATAGATGCTTGAGATACACCTAGATAGAACAAAAAATAATTAGGTACCTAATTGTACATTACGGCGGCCAATTCATGACAATCTCACTACAATAACATAACGTTTCACCTAAATGTCAGTTCAGAAGCAATTTTGACATTGACAACAGATTATCAAGCATCAAACATAATTGTGGCCAGTGTAAGAAATTAGTTCCAACGAAATTCCGCAATATGGCGGCCCCTCATACATTCCTGGTAAGGCTTTATGTTTTATATTCTTCTCTTCTTCTTTTTTTAAATGGTGGCAACCAAACGATTAGGAAATTCGTTTATTACTGCCAGTATCCAGTGACGGCGCTGCACCGGTATAAATTTTATTGAACACCAATTTATACAAATTAGGCACTATAGGCGAGCTTGACTTCCATATTTTTTTCTATTTTGTGCGGCCAACGGTATTTGAATGCAAGGCCATACGAAAGTTGCTACAGTAAAACAAAACGTTTTTTTTTTCTTTGATGGCAAGTTGCATTTCCGTTGAGGTTCAATGTGCCAGTGTCAAGTTGTAAGATATTAGGTACAATGTCTAAAAATGAGCGTTTCAACTAAATTAATTACGGGTAAATCTGTACACATAGCAACCCTCAACGCTGTTTTGGCAGATAGACAGTGGAGCCAACATAACGGCGAAAGGAACTTTTAGTTGGAACGCTCTCTACTACTCAACGAATTGTAAGTCAATTAAAAAAGATTAAATAATAAGTATATCTATGTGCCTATATTTTTAAATTATTTTGAACAATAAAGTTCTGGAGAACCAAAATAATACACGGATTATAAGAAAGGATAGATAGGAGATAGACAGAAAAAGTTTGAGTAGGCATCGATGAACATAGAAAAAAATGTTATTATCAAATTCCAGTGTACCGCGCTGTACACTGTCACAATAAAAACCTCATGATATAACTACTTAAAAATAATGTTTAGATTTCTGTAGGTATATGTGTGTATGTATGTACAATACTAATAAATGGTAAATATATTTCATTGAACATATTAGGCACTTCACTTGTGACCGACCGGGTGCGTCACTTTACTCACAAATTTTTTATTGATATGAAATGTTTTGTTTCTAAGCATTACAATGATCTTCGAATTAACTTGTTAAAAAATTTGGAAACATAGCTTTTATCATTGGTGTTTTGTTAAAAGGAGTGAGTAAACCCGTTTTGCTTAAATACTTAGTATAAGTTTACTATTTAATTTCATATTTATGTTAAAGAAATATCCTAGTGAACGCAGACTAGTCGACCGAATATTCTATGTTAGCAATTATCGTATTATCGTCGTATCATACAATCTTGCTCTCAAGCTGTGTTTTCGATGGACTGTAAGTGATGTTATTTTTTGGCTAGTCATTAAAATACTTGTATTCATTTGTAAGTATGAAAAAAAAATACCCTGCGAAGTTTCTTGTCGGTTCTTCTTCATGGGTGTAATCGAACCGGATAGAACAAATTGTGATAAGTTTGAGTGCAGTCTAACTGCCATGTTCATCGCCCGTTTTGAAAGAGTCACATTTTTAACAAAACACCAACGTTAAGACGAGAGTGCAATAGTTAATTAGAAAATTATTTTATAATTTAATTTAATATTTTCTCTCTAAGGCAGTGATCACATCGCCCTCAATTCCGTTAGGCACATTATCTTAGTCCCGAATTACAAACGTTACGGTGGTAACACAACCGCTAATATAATTTTACATAAACCAAACAGACTTTATCCTTTTTCAGAACACATACAACCCGCTTGACTAGGTTGAAAACATTTTCTCCTTATAAAAAACTTTAATTGGGCTTAAAAACTATCGGATCGGTACGAAACCTTCAAACCTGACGGTTCGGCGCCAGTCAATAAGGACGCGAAAGGCCCCAAACAACTAAGCAATCTTTTCACAGTACACTAGTCAGTCACTAAACTGTAAAAAATTAACCATTCGCTCTACGAGATCACCTGCTTACTCTAACCGTCTTTTGGATCACTTATTTTCTATTCAGGGTTTTTCTGACCTTCGTTCACCTATAATACCGATATAGGCAAAAAGCCACACAAATAACAGAGGCCTTCGATAAATACTTCAACACGTAACGCCACTGTTGCCTCCGAATCACGCTTCCGTAGCATCTCGTGACGCGTCTTCCATGCTCACAATGTCTTTCACACATGTTCATTTGTGTTTCCGCTACCACGTGCTTGACCATTTCGTCACACACGCCTTATTAGGTCTAGATACGTTTTTTTTATAGAAACTGACACGGTGGGCTACATCACCTACAACATCCGTGATGTCAGCCCATAACACCGGGTGAACTAGGTGCCATGTCAGTGCTTCCCTTCGGTCATGCCGGCTACACGTACTTCTAGTGCGACCCTTTTCAATCCTTCCTCTATGCGAAATTTCCCGCGTGTGGCCCGGATGACGCGTTTAAGAGTAACAGACACACAATTCGTATATTGCCTCTCATCGAAGATCCGCCATGTTACTCCGGAATCAAGCGTGCCACGGACGAACCATCAAGCCGTCTGAGCGTGTGCTCACATGGCCGTCTCGAGGGGTTGGCTGTGCGAGCGGCTCGCCTCGGTGATGGGTCCCGTCATGCTCTCCGTGTCGTCGAAGTCGAAGCTGGTCTCGAGGAGGGCTTCCGACTTGGATCTGAATATGAAACAAAGTATGCATTTGAGAAAGTTTGCTTTTTATGTAGCCTGGTATCGGTGGCTGAGTCAGAGGCGCCAGAGTACGTGCTCCGACCAGCCAATATCACCTCCGAGAAGGCCATACCGGAGACTTTCCTTTGGATTCCTGGCTATACTGGACTAGAGGAGAACACAGCTGAGGCTGCTATGCGGCCATCTTACATCCAATAGTGTGGTACCAACCCAGTCTGGTACAATTTGACCCTACCACCTAGTAAGGGGCAAGGGAAGAGAATTAATTTTATTGATTGAATCTTTTCTATGTTCGCTTACAACTCGAGAACTCGACACCATAATAGGTGATAAGGGCAACATAATATGTGAAAAGGACAACATTATAGGTGAAAAGAACACCATAATAGATGAAAAGGACAACATTATAGGTGAAAAAACACCATAATAGATGAAAAGGACAACATTATAGGTGAAAAAAGGACACCATAATAGATGAAAAGGACAACATTATAGGTGAAAAGGACAACATTATAGGTGAAAAGAACACCATAATAGATGAAAAGGACAACATTATAGATGAAAAGAACACCATAATAGATTAAAAGGACAAAATTATAGGTGAAAAGGACAACATTATAGGTGAAAAGGACAACATTATACGTGAAAACAACACCATAATAGATGAAAAGGACAAGATTATAGGTGAAAAGGACAATATTACAGGGGAAAAAGACACCATAATAGGTGAAACAATGGACACATTAGTGAACATTATAAACAGGTGGATCGGTGCCACGTGTCCCGCTTGCTACCTGCTAGAGGGCATGACGTGCGGGAGCGAGCCCGTGTCGGAGAGTTGCTGGCTGGGGCTGGAGTCGTCGTAGTCCGCACTGTAGTCGTACTCGGCCGGCAGCACCGGGCTCGGAAGGTTGTCCTCGTAGTACTGCTGCTGATCTGCACAGACCGTTCAGACAAATTATCTGCTACAGTTCTTTTTGAGAAAGGAAACATTCCTATCATGATCAAAGTTCTCTAAATAATCAGAGTCGCCAACATAGTACTGTGTGTACTTAATAAGAATAGTCCCACTGCATCTCTCCCCGTGCATGTCGTAAAAGACGACTAAGGGATAAGCGGCCTGCAGACACCCCGGTCGACTTGTGGCTTTCATGGAAGACATAGGGTGGCTGGGGTAGCTGGAGACTGCGGGGTTTTGCACGAAGGTCCCCAACCAAGCGGGATTAGTTTGCAGGGCTGGAGCCAACCCCAAACCAAAACAACAAGAACAACAGCCAACACATAGCGCGGACCAGGAAGGGATTAATTGGTAGTGGACTCCAGAAAGTACACTTTGCGAAGCCTGGAGCCACTAAGCTGCCCAATGATAAGCCCGTCGGGCGCAGCTACTGCCTAACAACTATTGATGGGCATCTAAAGCAAGGGCAGAGAGTTAACAAATGGAAAAAAAAAGAAAGGTCACAAATTCAAGGTCAAAAAAATAACTTGCAGTGATAATTCCACCCTTATTTCTTGTTTCTTGCCGTGCACCTAACTGTTCTTCTTTCAATTATGTGCAATAAAGAGTTTATATTCTATTAAAGGTGACAGAAGGGTTCAAGGATGGAATTACTGGCAGTCGAAGTCGCAGCATGGGGACTAATAATTGCTAAAGTCTTATAATTTCTCAATACTTTTTATTCTATTGTAAAAACGGTAATACATACAAGCGTTAAACATAACGCATTAAACACATGTACTGTGTGGGGTCGGTACTTAATAAGAATAGTCCCACTGCATCTCTCCCCGTGCATGTCGTAAAAGACGACTAAGGGATAAGCGGCCTGCAGACACCCCGGTCGACTTGTGGCTTTCATGGAAGACATAGGGTGGCTGGGGTAGCTGGAGACTGCGGGGTTTTGCACGAAGGTCCCCAACCAAGCGGGATTAGTTTGCAGGGCTGGAGCCAACCCCAAACCAAAACAACAAGAACAACAGCCAACACATAGCGCGGACCAGGAAGGGATTAATTGGTAGTGGACTCCAGAAAGTACACTTTGCGAAGCCTGGAGCCACTAAGCTGCCAAATGATAAGCCCGTCGGGCGCAGCTACTGCCTAACAACTATTGATGGGCATCTAAAGCAAGGGCAGAGAGTTAACAAATGGAAAAAAAAAGAAAGGTCACAAATTCAAGGTCAAAAAAATAACTTGCAGTGATAATTCCACCCTTATTTCTTGTTTCTTGCCGTGCACCTAACTGTTCTTCTTTCAATTATGTGCAATAAAGAGTTTATATTCTATTAAAGGTGACAGAAGGGTTCAAGGATGGAATTACTGGCAGTCGAAGTCGCAGCATGGGGACTAATAATTGCTAAAGTCTTATAATTTCTCAATACTTTTTATTCTATTGTAAAAACGGTAATACATACAAGCGTTAAACACGCTGTAATTATAGTGCAAACTCCAAAGTAAAACAAGAAGGAAGGTGTGGATCTAAGCTTGCGATGGCTTCACCGAACATATCCGGGCCCATCGGCAGTAGAGGAGGGTATTAATCGAGGCCGGGACTAGCGAGTGGCCACTCTAAATTTCCCGCGCATGCTTCACGTTTCGGCTCGCTTCAAGCCCTCGTCAGCTAGTCTGCGTTGACTAGGACGCGGGGAAACCACCAGTCCCGCTCTCGACCTCCCTCTCTCTACCTATCCATATTCTGTAGGATGCTTCCAGTGACGTTTTCGAAGCTCTCTCCATATATGAGCTTAGCGTCGATCTTGGGAGCCCTAGATTCTTGAAGAGACTGTAGAGCGACTTCGCTGGTAGTCCTCTTGCTCCGACTTCCACAGCGAAGAGATCAGTCTTGAATCCGTTTCTCACAATCCGGTCTACTAAGTTGTGATGGTACAGAACCGTCCATAAGCGAGTCCAATTCGCACTTGGGCGATTTCTCTTATCTATAGAACATTAAAAGAATAGCCCCATTGCATCTCTCCCCGTGTATGTCGTAAAGGCGACTAAGGGATATGACTCCCTTCTTATATTACTAGGTGGTAGGGTTTAACCCGCCCAGGTTGGTACCACCGCACTGAATGAAAGGTCGGTCGAAACGGCTATGTAAATAGTTTGTGTTTTCCGTCCAGTTCAGTGCAGCCGGCACGACCGAAGGGAAGCACTGACGTGGCACCAAGTTCATCCGGTGTTACGGGCTGACATCACGGATGTTGTAGGTGATGTAGCCAGCCGTGTCAGTTTCCATAAAAAAAAACGACACTAACCAGCAATATTGTTCCTCCTCTGTCCGAAGGAGGTGTGCTGCGCTGGCGGCGGGGGCTGGTCCGGTATCCGGCTCCGCAGCTCCATGAGGAAGGACAGGCTGGGCTTCTCGCCCGCCAGCGGAGCGCCGTAGTGCCCCACCGCGCCTCCCTCCTTCTCCAGCTCCGACTTGAGGTCCAGCGTTTCGTCAGACCTGAACACGGGCACGTGTCACTTCACAATTGTTGTCGCTGAAAGGTTTGACAAATATTTTCGACCGACAATAGGACGTTTCAAGTTCATATGGGAGGTTTGGATTTGTTAACAAAAATTTAATTTTTTTTACAGGAAATATGTAAAAAGCAAAAAATAATATCGCTACGTGATATGGTGCGTAACGAGGCAATCCGCCGACGGAGCCAGAGGAAACGACACCATTACACCTTTTACCTCGTAGCACTACATCGTCTATGCTTGGTGTTTATGGAAAAGAAATCCTCAATCCTTCATCCTCATATTACTACATATGTACTTACAAAATTAACCTTACATATTTTAAAGACGTTACATATCTAAAGTTCTTTTGTTGTGAGAAGCCTCAGCAGCAAAAAGTAGATTTGTTTAGTATACAATACATTTTCACGGAGATGTACTTTTGACGGAGATGTACCGTGTGTGGCCGGTACTTAAAAAGAATAGCCTCACTGCATCTCTCCCCGTGCATGTCGTAAAAGGCGACTAAGGGATAAGGACAAGATGCCGTGATAAAGGGCGATAGGCTCGCCACCTCTCACCTTGGCACGGTACTTCCACCGAGTCATGCAGCAGGTGGGTCATCGTGCCTTACTTGCTGCTTGATCGATTGAATCTTGTTCGAATAATTTGCGAAACGTGGTGGTCGGTGTTGTGCTGTAATTTACCGAGTTCTTGCAGCACTACACCCATTACTCTGCTTACCCCGATTGTCGGGATTCAGCGTGTGTGATATGTATGTACTTTTTCAGATTTTGACATAAAACCTCAATTGGCTTAACTAGAATCTGACATCCGCCGCCAAAGTAAGAAAGTTGATGTTATTATTCTTTCTACATTAAATTATTTGTGCTCAATCAGAGCCGACTGTCATTGTCTCCCTCTACGGAGACAAGCCATGCTGCATCGTCATAGCCCCACTGCGACGTTGCTATCGCTTATTCGCTCTCGCTTGCCTACCGATGACACGAGCGAGAGAGAAAAAGAAGATTTCGTCGGTCGCCCGATGAAGGGTGAGCGATTTCATGTTTCTCTCTCGCTCCTGTCATCGGTAGGCAAGCGAGAGCGAGTAAGAGATAGCAACGTCGCAGTGGGGCTATGACGATGCAGCATGGCTTGGTCTCCGTAGAGGGAGACAATGATAGTCGGCTATGGCTCAATGCATACATCACAGTAATTATTTCTTTTAAGGCGCCAGTATGCCCTTCGGTTTCTAAAAAAAAACCGGCCAAGTGCGAGTCCGAATGCGCACCGAGGTTTTTGCACCACAAAAAAAAAACATTGAAAAAAAAACATGTTTCTTGTATGGGAACCCCACTTAATTTTTGACTTTTTCTATTTTTTATTATTTGTTGTTATATCCGTCATAATAACACATATTCTGTGAAAATTTCAACGGGTTACCTATTACGGATCAAGAGATACAGCCCTCGGATAGACGGACAGACGGAAGGACGGACGGACAGACAGACAGACGGCGTAGGCTTAGTAATAGGCTTCCGTACGGGATACGGAAACCTAAAAACTATTAATTATTTGCACCTACTGATGAGAAATCTACTCTCGCTGGCTCCGTCCTCTGCCGGGCCACGGCTTTTATTTCGCTGCAGATTCGCCAAGCAAGCGAACTTCACTTTTTTCGGAGAGGGGCCTAAAGACGAAAGAGAGAAGAGAAAATTGTCCCACCTTCGTCAGCCTCGATAGCTCAGTGGTGCAGACAGTCGACTGTCGCTATTGATGGTTAAGCAACGCTGAGCAGGTCAGTACTTGGATGGGTGACCGCTCGACCGTTGGAGGCTGACCGCGGTTCGGATTCCACGTTAAACTGTAGGTCCCTTCCCTTCTTACCTTACTAGGTGGTAGGGTTCAACACGCCCGGGTTGGTACCACCGCACGGAATGAAACGTCGGTCGAAACGGCTATGTAAATAGTTCGTGTTTTCCGTCCAGTTCAGTGTAGCCGGCACGACGGAAGGGAAGCGCTGACGTGGCACCAAGTTCATCCGGTGTTATGAGCTGACATCACGGATGTGGTAGGTGATGTAGCCAACCGTGTCAGTTTCCATAAAAAAAAAAGAAAAGAAAAAAACTTATAGCACTACGTCCTCTATGCTTGGTGTATATAGAAAAAAAATTCTCAATCCTTATAATATAATTAACATCCTCATACTTACAAAATTAACCTTATATATTTACCGTACGGAAACATAAAATCTATTAATTATTTGAACCTACTGATGAGAAATCTACTCTCGCTGACTCCGTCCTCTGCCGGGCTACGACCAAGCGAGCGAACTTCACTTTTGTCAGAGAGCGGCCTAAAGACCAAAGAGAGAGAAGAGAGCATTGTCCCACCTTCCGAAGCCGCCGCGCAGCGGCAGCGTGTCCGAGTTGTAGTACTGCGCGTCGGACATGGGCGAGAGTGTGTCGTCTGTGGCCGCGCCCGACCGGTGGATCATGGGCACCTCCTCCGTCTCCACAGTGCTGAGGGAGGGCGCCGCGCTCGCCGATGTCGAATTGTCGCGGAACCCTTGGTTTCTGGGAAACAATATCGTTGAAATATTAAAACATTTGTATAGCAGCTACAAGGTTGTAGGTAGGGTTACATTATTAGTTACACCTGTTCGTGTAGCTTTCACCTTTTTTACAAACTGCAGCTTTGACCTCTTGTGCAAACTGCAGTTTGACCTTTGTGCAAACTGCAGCTTTCACCTTTTGTGAAAAATGCAGTTTTGACCCTTTGTGCAAACGCGGAACCCTTGGTTTCTGGGAAACAATATCGTTGAAATATTAAAACATTTGTATAGCAGCTACAAGGTTGTAGGTAGGGTTACATTATTAGTTACACCTGTTCGTGTAGCTTGCACCTTTTTTTGCAAACTGCAGCTTTCACCTCTTGTGCAAACTGCAGTTTGACCTTTGTGCAAACTGCAGCTTTCACCTTTAGTGAAAAATTCAGTTTTGACCCTTTGTGCAAACTGCACCTTTCACGCAAACGGCAGTTTTCACCTTTCGTAAAAAACTTTAGCTTTTACCTTTTGTACAAAATGGAGCGTTCACCTTTTGCGCAAACTGCAGCTTTCACCTTTTGTGCAAACTGCAGCTTTCACCTTTTGAGAAAACTGCAGTTTTCACCTTTTGAACCAACTTCAGCTTTCACCTTTTGATAAAACTGCAATTTTCACCTTTTGAGAAAACTTTAGCTTTCACCTTTTGAGATAACTGCAGCTTTCACCTTTTGAAAAAACTGCAGCTTTCACATTTTGATCAAACTGCAGCTTTCAAATTTTGATCAAACTTCAGCTTTCACTTTTTGAGAAACTGCAGCTTTCACCTTTTGAGAAAACTGCAGCTTTCACCTTTTGATCAAACTGCAGCTTTAAAATTCTGAGAAAACTGCAGTTTTCACCTTTTGAACCAACTTCAGCTTTCACCTTTTGATAAAACTGCAATTTTAACCTTTTGAGAAAACTTTAGCTTTCACCTTTTGAGATAATTGCAGCTTTCACCTTTTGAGAAAACTGCAGCTTTCACATTTTGATCAAACTTCAGCTTTCACCTTTTGAGAAAACTGCAGCTTTCACCTTTTGATAAAACTGCAATTTTCACCTTTTGAGAAAACTTTAGCTTTCACCTTTTGAGATAACTGCAGCTTTCACCTTTTGAGAAAACTGCAGCTTTCACCTTTTTATCAAACTTTAGCTTTCACCTTTTGAGATAACTACAGCTTTCACCTTTTGATCAAACTTTAGCTTTCACCTTTTGAGATAACTACAGCTTTCACCTTTTGAGAAAACTGCAGCTTTCACCTTTGGAGAAAACTTCAGCTTTCACATTTTGCGCAAACTTTAGCGTTCACCTTTTGCGCTAACTGCAGCTTTCATCCTCTGTGCAATCTGCTGCTTTCCACCTTTTGTGGCAAACTGCAGCTTTCACCCTCTGTGCAATCTGCTGCTTTCCACCTTTTGTGGCAAACTGCAGCTCGCAACCTGAACGCACCTGAACCCCAACGCCGTGAACCTCGCATGACTATACCGCACCTGTAGGCCAGATCGAACTGCTTATTGTTGTTATGCGGCACCGAGTACTCGGGCGGCGCCGGCTTCTTGCTGAATGTGGTGTGCTTGAGGGGCAGCACCACCGCCGCCGGTACTGGGTTCGGGTTGTGCGCCTCGTAGATGTCGTAGCTCCGGTTGTCCTCCAGCGACGAGTTGAACTGGCTCTTCTCCATCGACTCCATCGAGGCGGTGGACGCGAGCATCTTCTTGTAGTCCGAGTTCTTGGTGAGTGTGTCGGTGGAGCGGGTGCTCTGGGAGTTAATCACATTTACTGCATTGTATTATTTCCATTACGTGAACTTTTTAACATTCTGACGGCCTCGGTGGCGCGGTGGTGTATCGGTATTCTATCAAGGAATTTATCTTTGGCCAAAATTTGAATGGATAACATAACCTAACCTAACCCAACCATTGAGACTGATTGTGGTAAGGTTCGCTACATCACCTACAACATCCGTGATGTCAGCCCATAACACCGGGTGAGCTAGGTGCCATGTCAGTGTTTCCTTTCATTTCATGTCGGCTACACTGAACTTGACGGAAAACACGAACTATTTACATAGCCGTTTCGACCGACGTTTCATTCAGTACGGTGGTACCAACCCGGGCGGGTTAAACCCTACCACCTAGTAATATAAGAAGGGTCTTATCCCTTAGTCGCCTTTTACGACATACATGGGGAGGAATGCAGTGGGGCTATTCTTTTAAAGTACCGGCCCCACACGGTTAGATGAAGCTTTATGATAATAGATCGGTAGCTCACCATCTGTCCCATCTTACGCCGGTATCCGTACGCGTCGGAGAAGCCTCCGTTCATGCTGCCGATGGAGCGCACAGAGTGCAGCGACTGCCGGATAGAGTTGCGCCGCTCCAGCCGCTGCACGTGCCTGCGCGGTAACACGTCGCCGTTAGCACTGCCGTTGTTGTCGTGTCATTACATTACATTACAGAAACATGTTTTTTAGGGTTCCGTATCCGTCGTACGGGACCCTATTCCTAAGCCTACGCCGTCTGTCTGTCCGAGGGCTGTATCTCTTGAATCGTAATAGGTAGCGCGTAGAAATTTTCACAGAAAATGTGTTATTATGGCCGATATAACAACAAATAACAAAAATAAGAAAAAGTAAAAAATTCACGGGGGTTCCCATAGAAGAAACCAAAAAGCGCGCCATCTACCGAATAGATTATGAAGCATTTTAACTAATTATGACATTTAACTAATATGAAGCATTCCATAACACGCCATAGATGGCGTGAGTGGCGCTGACCATGACATGGCGATACGGAGCCCTCGGTGCGCGAGTTCGACTCTCACTTGGCCGGTTTTTTCTATAAACAACCTGCACGGGTGGCTGTGCCCATAAGTCCGACGGAGATACCAACAAGATAACCCTACAGTGGATCAGGGGACACAGCGGCTCCTACGGGAACGATGCGGCGGACGAGCTAGCTAAGCGGGGCTCCAGCTGGAGTGCAGAAGGCCCAGAACCGTGTGTACCCTTACCAATCAGCCAGTTTAAATATTGGCTACATCAACTAACAAAAACTAAACAAGAAAATCTTTGGGCCAACACCAGGGACTGCAGGCAATCCCGGGAACCCATTCCCAAACCGGATCTGCGACAGGAAGCGCCTGATAAAGTTTCAAGGGGGTCAACTCCGAATAGCGGTGGAACTCCTTACAGGACACTGCACGCTCAACAGACACTTGGTCATCATAGTTGTCACCGACAGCCCCCTATGCAGAGGTTGCATGGCGGAGGACGAAACAGCCGCCCACGTGCTCCTGGAGTGCCCGGTGGTGGCGGAAGAACAACTGCAGTTTCTTGGGAACGTGGGAATTGCCCATAGTGTGTGGAAGCGACCAAGAAGAGTGCTCCACTTCATGAAAGAGCTCGGGTGGCTGGAGTAGCACTACCCAAGCGCCAACATACCAAGGACCGTCTTGAGGTCTCAGTGAGAAGGGCCCCTGAGCCCCTTTATCACCGCGACCTAGGAAGATCTATTGTCATCTCTCAGAAGTTTAGAACTCACCCCCAAATCCGATTGCAGCTATGAACCGAGTTATATTCTTGGGATTGAGTGCCTGTATTTAGCATGGGTTAAAAATATCAACACCCAAGAATACGGCATCTACTGTGAATGAGCACTTCACATTCACAAAGGATGTGTATGGGCGTTTCATCCTCTTTTATACAGAACCTGCGCAAGGCCCATTCGGTGTAGGTGTTTGTTTAGTCTGCAGTGTCCTGTTAAGGTCCTTATAAGAATTCTTATGTCGTTCCGGTTGAGGTTTAATACCTCGGAAGTGAATTTACGCGAGTACCCAGAAAGTAGTGCCTTCGCGTGCTTCTGCCCGGGCAGTCGGAACCAGTGCTGGAATCATATCCATACATGTTTAAGTCTAGCTAGAGTACTGACCGATGCTTGGACTTGTGGTACCAACAGGCTCCCGCCGCAGCGATCAGCAGCACGGCCGCCCCGAGCACGCCGATGAACGCCACCGTCACCGCGTCGTCCCGCCACGACAGCGGGTCGATGGAGATCTTCGGATCTGTCAAATGCACATCCACTTTGAGAATACTGTCAATAGATGGCGCTGCCACAACAGTCTTGTGGCTCCTCCGAGAGATGGCTCTGTAAAATTCATAAATTTCTTCATACTAAATACAGTTTTTTTTATTCAGTTCCTTTTATTTAACATTGCAACGTGATTTAACAATCATCAACTTGATTTAACTTTCTTTGTACTGGATAATTATGTTCTTTTTTAGGTTTCCGTATACCAGACGGAAGCCTATTACTAAGCCTCTGTCGTCCGTCCGTCCGTCCGTCTGTCCGAGGGCTGTATCTCTTGAACCGTAATAGGTAGGCGGATGAAACTTTCACAGAATATGTGTTACTATGGCGTATGAAACAACAAATAAGAAAAATAAGAAAAAGTTAAAAATTAAGGGGGGCCCCCATACAAGAAACGTTTCATTAAAATTGATTAGTCACACTATTGAATAACAGATGGCGCCACAAGCTTTTATACATTGCATTGTTATAGCCGCTAAAGTGCCAACGACCTCATTAAGGTGCTGTCATTTTCCCACCGTAAATTGCTATCGACCTCATTGAGGCTTCTCTCGGATCGTCCTACATATCTTCGAAATTAAAATTCGAAGACCATGCCACCTGAGCGGATAGGCGTATATTATTGATAGCGGATAGATACGGAAACCTTCATGCGCGAGTAAAACTCGCACTTATCTGATTTTTTTATGTAATCCGGTATGGGTAGCTGAGTCGGAGGGGCCAAAGCACATGCTCTGACCAGCCAATATCACCTCCAAGAAGGTAGGTGCCATACCGGAGACTTCCCTTTGGATTGCTGGCTATACTGAAATAGAGGAGAACACAATCAAGCTTGCTATGCGGCCATCTTAGATCCAGTACGGTGGTATCAACCCAGTCGGCTACAATTTGAGCCTACCACCTACTAAGGGGCAAGGGAAGGGACCTAAAGTTTTATACCGGTTCCAGGCTGACCTGTGGAGGTGGAGGTGGTATGGAGTCTACGTAAAACTGTAGGACCCTTCCCGCCCGATCAAAGGGAAGCACTGACATGGCACCTAGTTCACCAATGTGTTACGGGATAACATCATGTTGTAGGTGATATAGCCAACCTTGAAAGTCTAAAAAATTTTTTTTAAATTAAAATAAGATTGTATTGGCTGAAAATGGCAGGCCGGCATGGCATTCGCAATCCTCGTGCATCACAGAATGTCCATGGGCATCGTTAGACACCTAACTTAGGTTGAGTTCCGCGTTCGTCTTCAGCTTGTGAAATGATTCTCTAATATCGTTGTTGTTGTTGTTGTTTTGGTTTGGGGTTGGCTCTAGGCCTGCAAACTAATCCCGCTTGGTTGGGGACCTTCGTGCAAAACCCCGCAGTCTCCAGCTACCCCAGCCAGCCTATGTCTTCCGTGAAAGCCACAAGTCGACCGGGGTGTCTGAAGGCCGCTTATCCCTTAGTAGCCTTTTACGACATGCACGGGGAGAGATGCAGTGGGACTATTCTTATTAAGTACCGACCCCACACAGTACTTCTCTAATATATAAAACGCACCGATCTCGCACAGAAAGGCGTTCTTCTGCCGGCAGTCGCGTATCTCGATGGAGTTGTAAGAGAAGCTGGTGCACTGGGTGACGTAGTCGATGTGGTTGACCCACACGCGGTCGCTGTACTGGAACCACTGGTTCTGCCGCTGGATGAACTGGTACAGCTCGTGGTAGTTCCCGCTGACGTACGGCATTGAAGCGTTGTCCGACTGCAACGTGACATATAGATAATAAAAATTTGATTGAAAGTCACTATAAGCGATACGCTTTGAAAAAATTGTTTGTCAGTTCAGTGTCAGTCAGCGTGTAAGCGTCCACTGCTGTACATACACCTCTCCAATTTTCCTCCAGACGTTCCGGCGTTCAGAGGTACGGAACCACTGCTTTCCGCCGACGTACTTGATGTCGACGTCCCACCTGGTGGGTGGTCTTCCCACGTTGTTCGGACTCGTTCTCCGCGCCTAAGCCCGCTCCAATGCAGGCCTTTTGCGCGGAATGTGGTCTTCCCACATATCGTTTTCCTGTCCGCCAATGTAGGGCACGCTTTGAGGCTGACCGTGGTTCGGATTCCACATAAAACTGTAGGTCCTTTCCCTTCTTACCTTACTAGGTGGTAGGGTTTATCCCGGCCGAGTTGATACCGCCGCACTGCATGAAACGTCGGTCGAAACGGCTCTGCAAATAGTTCGTGTTTTCCGTCCAGTTCAGTGTAGCCGACGTGAAATGAAGGGAAGCACTGACATGGCATCTAGTTCACCCGGCGTTGTGGGTTAACATCACGGATACTGTAGGTGATGTAGCCGACCGTGTCAGTTTCCATAAAAAAAAACCGGCCAAGTGCGAGTCGAACTCGCGCACTGAGGGTTCCGTATCGCCATGTCATGGTCAGCGCTGCTTCATACTGTTTTCGGTAGATGGCGCGCATACACTTTTTAGTTTCTTGTATGTTCTTATATCGGCCATAATAACACATATTCTGTGAAAATTTCAACGGGCTACCTATTACGGTTCAAGAGATACAGCCCTCGGACAGACGGACGGACGGACGGACAGACAGACAGACAGCGTAGGCTTAGTAATAGGGTCCCGTACGACGGATACGAAACGCTAAAAAATACTGTTTTGCTCATCAGGATGACCGGTTGAAGTATCATGTATTGTGTTAGATTGCATAAACTGCCTACGGCCATCTCGCACTCAACACGCCCGTGTCACTCACCAGGCAGAAGAGTCGCGCCTCCTCGTACGTCATGGGAGTGCCGACGTACATGTAGCAGGTGCCGGAGACTGGGTCCCAGCCCGGCGGGCACTTGCCGCTGAGCACGCTCGCGTTGCTCATGTAGAACGGCCGGTAGTCCACCTTCAGCAGCAGCGGGTTGTCCGACTGTCGCGTTCACATCTCGCACACAACACGCCCGCGTCACTCACCAAGCAGAAGAGTCGCGCCTCCTCGTACGTCATGGGAGCGCCGACGTACATGTAGCAGGTGCCGGAGACGGGGTCCCAGCCCGGCGGACACTTGCAGCTGAGCACGCTCGCGTTGCTCATGTAGAACGGCCGGTAGTCCACTTCCAGCAGCAGTGGGTTGTCCGCCTGTCGCGTTCACATCTCGCACACAACACGCCCGCGTCACTCACCAAGCAGAAGAGTCGCGCCTCCTCGTACGTCATGGGAGCGCCGACGTACATGTAGCAGGTGCCGGAGACGGGGTCCCAGCCCGGCGGACACTTGCAGCTGAGCACGCTCGCGTTGCTCATGTAGAACGGCCGGTAGTCCACTTCCAGCAGCAGTGGGTTGTCCGCCTGTCGCGTTCACATCTCGCACACAACGGGCCCGCTTCACTCACCAGGCAGAAGAGTCGCGCCTCCTCGTACGTCATGGGAGCGCCGACGTACATGTAGCAGGTGTCGGAGACGGGGTCCCAGCCCGGCGGACACTTGCCGCTGAGCACGCTCGCGTTGCTCATGTAGAACGGCCGGTAGTCCACTTCCAGCAGCAGTGGGTTGTGCGCCTGTCGCGTTCACATCTCGCACACAACGGGCTCGCTTCACTCACCAGGCAGAAGAGTCGCGCCTCCTCGTACGTCATGGGAGCGCCGACGTACATGTAGCAGGTGCCGGAGACGGGGTCCCAGCCCGGCGGACACTTGCCGCTGAGCACGCTCGCGTTGCTCATGTAGAACGGCCGGTAGTCCACTTCCAGCAGCAGTGGGTTGTCCGCCTGTCGCGTTCACATCTCGCACACAACGGGCCCGCTTCACTCACCAGGCAGAAGAGTCGCGCCTCCTCGTACGTCATGGGAGCGCCGACGTACATGTAGCAGGTGCCGGAGACGGGGTCCCAGCCCGGCGGACACTTGCCGCTGAGCACGCTCGTGTTGCTCATGTAGAACGGCCGGTAGTCCACTTCCAGCAGCAGGGGGTTGTCCGCCTGTCGACGTTCCTCACATTTTATTCTTTATTCATACATACATACATATCACACACGCTGAATCCCGACTATCGGGGTAAGCAGAGTAATCGGTGCTATGCTGCAAAAACTCTGGTAAATTACAGCACAACACCGACCACCACGTTTCGCAAAGCATCCGAACAAGATTCAATCGATCAAGCAGCCAGTAAGGCACGAACACCCACCTGCTGCATGACTCAGTGGAATTACCGTGCCAAGGTGAGAGGTGGCGAGCCTATCGCCCTTAAGCACGGCATCTTGTCCTTATCCCTTAGTCGCCTTTTACGACATGCATGGGGAGAGATGCAGTGGGGCTATTCTTTTTAAGTACCGACCCCACCCATTCTTTATTCTTTATTCATGATTCACCATTCGTATGGTAGTACACTACGCACGCTTGAATTTGTCCTGTTTAGTTTTTATAATCCGGTTCGATTGTACCCACAAAGAAGAGCCGGCAAGAAACTTCGCTAGGTTTTTTTTGTTACGTTTTCGATTACAATACCATTGTGACTAGCTACACAATAGACACCGCTTACATTGTTAAGATATAGTTTGAGAGTAATTTAAGCTTGATAATTCTGACCACATAAAATAGAAAGTAAAAATAAAATCAGGTGTATAGAGCCTTTGTCAAAAATGTATATACCAATATTGCTCTATTTTGTCAGCCTCGGTAGCTCAGTGGTGCGGTCAGTCGACTGTTATTAAGCAACCCTGAGCGTGGTCAGTACTTGGATGGGTGACCGCTCGACCGTTGGAGGCTGACCGCGGTTCGAATTCCACGTTAAGCTGTAGGTTCCCTCCCTTCTTACCTTACTAGGTGGTAGGGTTCAACCCGCTCGGGTTGGTATTACCGTACTGAATGAAAGATCAGCTGAAACGGCTATGTAAACAGTTAGTGTTTTCCGCCGACACATGGCACCTAGTTCACCAAGGCGTTATGGGCTGACATCACGGATATAGTAGGTGGTGTAGCTTGTTAGGGCCTTGTCAGTTTACATAAAAAAAATTTAAAAAGGTTCTAGGAACTTTTTTTTTTTTATGGAACCTGACACGGTTGGCTACATCACCTACAACATCCGTGATGTCAGCCCATAACACCGGGTGAACTAGGTGCCATGTCAGTGCTTCCCTTCATTTCATGTCGGCTACACTAAACTGGACGGAAAACACGAACTATTTACATAGCCGTTTCGACCGACGTTTCGTTCAGTGGGGTGGTGCCAACCCGGCCGGGATAAACCCTACCACCTAGTAAGGTAAGTAGGGAAGGGACCTACAGTTTAACGTGGAATCCGAACCACGGTCAGCCTCCAACGGTCGAGCGGTCACCCATCCAATCACTGACCGCGCTCAGCGTTGCTTAATAACAGTTGACTAACCAACCGTGCCACTGAGCTACCGAGGCTGACGAATTTTCTTATCCCTTAGTCGACTTTTACGACATGCGACGGGGAGAGATGCAGTGGGGCTATTCTTTTTAAGTACCGACCCCACACGGTACGAAGTTTGTTCCAGTTCTTAATTTCTCAGTTCACGGTGCAACATACATAATTTTAGTTATGAACTGGTTCCCTGAAACATTTTCTGTGCCTGTATTAAATTCACTAATGTGTATGTATAATATGAGTGAGCTGACCTTATCCCTGATCCTGCCGCCTACGGCCAGGGTCTCGTTGTAGCTCCAGTAGTTGTTGGCTGCGTCGATGCGCGTACGCCACAGATCTTGTGCGCTGCAAGCGTGCGTATACGAGATTAAAACCAAATGTCAAACGACAGACAGATAGATGATATATTTGTATTTTTTATTTAAGTACTTTTTTTAAAATTAAAACCCTGACCTAATTTGAGAAGTATATCTGAAATTGGACAATGTAAAAACGGTAATATTTTTTTTTAGCCATTTATTAAAAAATCATATTAAATATATCCAAGGGGTAATTAAATAATGATTTATGTAATAGTAGATAATTCTAAATAACATTATAGGGTGGGTAACGTCAAATCATGATGTCGGCTGTTAGTTAGAAAAGTGCCAGAAACGGGAAGATGTGATCTCAAATTTCAAAGAAACTGAACAGGTGTTGGTGCATCAGTAAAGAATAGTGACTATCTTTTAGAAAATATACCAAGATGTGCGATGATCGATCAAGGAGATCTGGGTTCGGTGCCCGAAGGAGGTTTTCTGGCTTACACCCAAAGGTGTATAGGCAAGGGTGATAACGTGGATTGAGCATAGCACTATATTTTAATATGCGGTGCTATAGTAGTAGGAAAGCCTCCTGTCCGGTTGGGCAATAAAGTTTTATGATGAGAGGGAAGCGAATCTGCGCGCGGCGCAGTCGCTTTTTGTCGACAAAAATTCAAATCAAATCAAATCAAATCAAAATATACTTTATTGTACACCATAAAAAGGAACACAACAGGCGAGTTTAATGCAAAGTAGCATTCTTTACAAACTAACCTTTGGGATGTGGAGAAGCTGATAGGGCGGAAAATGCAGTGCAAGAGAGAAGCTTGAAAAATAAAACTATTAAATAAATGGACAAAAACAATAGGTACATAGATATATACATAAAATAAATACTACACACTACAAAAAGTCACGTTGGTGGATAGAAAGTTATTCACGTTTTTTCATTTATCTGAATTAATAATATTCTCTAAGATACTCAAGGTATTTATTTATAACTAGCTGATGCCCGGGGCTTCGCTCGCGTGAAATTCGTAGTTCAAAAGAAGAAAGTAAGTTTTATTTATCTGAATTAATATTATTCTTTAAAATACGTAAGGTACTCTATAAAATAGTTTCAGCGTCGTAAAGTGAAACACACTTTACGACGCTGAAACTATTCTACGTACGAGTTATAAAATGGGCTGGAATATCAAATACCACAAGGAAGGGCTAAACCCATTGATTGCCACCACATCTTTAATAGACTATACCTACATGCCACTACATTTTATTGATGATTTAGATCAATTATTATATAAAAATGATTTTTTTTATATATATAAAAAATTAACGCACCCTGTGCGTTGGTGGCACTGGTGAAGTATTTTTCATCAGGAGTGCCATTCAACGCACCATTTGCGTTCGAATCTAGAAAGTATTATGCAACATGCAATTACTTCTTTTTTTTTTTATTTACTGTGGCAACCAGCGAACTTGCGTCGTTTATTACTTTTTAATTTAAAGAAAAAAAAATGTTTTACCCATACATTTTGAGAATAGGTATTTAAAAATTCTATAGAAAAAAAAAATTTTTTTTTCGCTGCAGAAGTTGTTCTGATGTCAGTTAAAAATATTGTGGGGGCAATTGCAACGCCGTGTATATATAATTTATTATATAATTTAAATAATAAGTAATTATTACTTCAAAAAAGATTATACCTAAAATCATTTATTCATCATGCATAAAACCATCCAACAAGGATTTACCCAGGTATGCCAGTGAACGCACCGTATGCGTGCATATCGTTTTATTCTATGATTATACAATGAAACAATGAAAATTATTGTGTAAAATAAAGAATATTGCTCATCAATTACTTCCCATAAATTTGTATAATGGACACCAGTGTATTTCTTGATTTATTTGATAACTAGCTGAGCCCGCGGCTCCGCTCGCGTGAAATTCGTATTTCAAAGAAGACAGTAAGTAACTATGGGCGAGGCCGAAGGCCGAGCTGCGTTCAGGAAGTCGATAAACCATATCTAAGAAAGTAAGTACGAGTAAGGGCGAGGCCGAAGGCAAGCTGCGTTAAGGTAAACGATAAACCTTGTCAAATAAAGTAAGTAACTAACGGCGAGGCCGAAGGCCGAGCTGCGTTCAGGAAGACCATGAACCTTCTCGAAGACAGTAAGTAACTGAGGGCGAGGCCGAAGGCCGACCTGCGTTCAGGAAGGCGATAAACCTTATCTAAGAAAGTATGTAACTGTTTCGGAAGGATGTTCAGGAAGACTATAAACCTTCTCGAAGAAAGTAAGTAATTAAGGGCGAGGCCGAAGGCCGAGCTGCGTTCAGGAAGGCGATAAACCTTATCTAAGAAAGTATGTAACTAAGGGCGAGGCCGAAGGCCGAGCTGCGTTCAGAAAAACTATACACCTTCTCGAAGAAAGTAAGTAACTGAAAGCGAGGCCGAAGGCCGAGCTACGTTCAGGAATACCATAAACCTTCTCAAAGAAAGTAAGTAACTAAGGGCAAGGCCGAAGGCCGAGCTGCGTTCAGAAAGAATATAAACTTTCTCAAAGAAAGTAAGTAATTAAGGGCGAGGCCGAAGGCCGAGCTGCGTTCAGGAAGACTATAAACCTTATCGAAGAAAGTATGTAACTAAGGGCGAGGCCGAAGGCCGAGCTGCATTCAGAAAGACTGTAAACCTTCTCGAAGAAAGTAAGTAACTGAAAGCGAGGCCGAAGGCCGAGCTACGTTCAGGAAGACCATAAACCTTCTCAAAGAAAGTAAGTAACAAAGGGCGAGGCCGAAGGCCGAGCTGCGTTCAGGAAGACGATAAACCTTATCTACCGTACTACTATCTACCGTACCGTGTGGGGTCGGTACTTAAAAAGAATAGCCCCACTGCATCTCTCCCCGTCGCATGTCGTAAAAGTCGACTAAGGGATAAGAAAATTCGTCAGCCTCGGTAGCTCAGTGGCGCGGTTGGTTAGTCAACTGTTATTAAGCAATGCTGAGCGCGGTCAGTGATTGGATGGGTGACCGCTCGACCGTTGGAGACTGACCGTGGTTCGGATTCCACGTTAAACTGTAGGTCCCTTCCCTTCTTACCTTACTAGGTGGTAGGGTTTATCCCGGCCGGGTTGGTACCACCGCACTGAACGAAACGTCGGTCGAAACGGCTATGTAAATAGTTCGTGTTTTCCGTCCAGTTTAGTGTAGCCGACATGAAATGAAGGGAAGCACTGACATGGCACCTAGTTCACCCTGTGTTATGGGCTGACATCACGGATGTTGTAGGTGATGTGGCCAACCGTGTCAGGTTCCATAAAAAAAAAAAAAAAAAAAAAAATCTAAGAAAGTAAGTAATTAAGGGCGAGGCCGAAGGCCGAGCTACGTTCAGGAAGACCATAAACCTTCTCGAAGAAAGTAAGTAACTGAGGGCGAGGCCGAAGGCCGAGCTGCGTTCAGGAAGACGATAAACCTTATCTAAGAAAGTAAGTAATTAAGGGCGAGGCCGAAGGCCGAGCTACGTTCAGGAAGACCATAAACCTTCTCGAAGAAGGTAAGTAACTGAGGGCGAGGCCGAAGGCCGAGCTGCGTTCAGGAAGACTATAAACCTTATCGAAGAAAGTAAGTAACTAAGGGCGAGGCCGAAGGCCGAGCTGCGTTCAGAAAGACCATGAACCTTCACGAAGACAGTAAGTAACTGAGGGCGAGGCCGAAGGCCGACCTGCGTTCAGGAAGGCGATAAACCTTATCTAAGAAAGTATGTAACTGTTTCGGAAGGATGTTCAGGAAGACTATAAACCTTCTCGAAGAAAGTAAGTAATTAAGGGCGAGGCCGAAGGCCGAGCTGCATTCAGGAAGGCGATAAACCTTATCTAAGAAAGTATGTAACTAAGGGCGAGGCCGAAGGCCGAGCTGCGTTCAGAAAAACTATACACCTTCTCGAAGAAAGTAAGTAACTGAAAGCGAGGCCGAAGGCCGAGCTACGTTCAGGAATACCATAAACCTTTTCAAAGAAAGTAAGTAACTAAGGGCAAGGCCGAAGGCCGAGCTGCGTTCAGAAAGAATATAAACTTTCTCAAAGAAAGTAAGTAATTAAGGGCGAGGCCGAAGGCCGAGCTGCGTTCAGGAAGACTATAAACCTTATCGAAGAAAGTATGTAACTAAGGGCGAGGCCGAAGGCCGAGCTGCATTCAGAAAGACTGTAAACCTTCTCGAAGAAAGTAAGTAACTGAAAGCGAGGCCGAAGGCCGAGCTACGTTCAGGAAGACGATAAACCTTATCTAAGAAAGTAAGTAATTAAGGGCGAGGCCGAAGGCCGAGCTACGTTCAGGAAGACCATAAACCTTCTCGAAGAAAGTAAGTAACTGAGGGCGAGGCCGAAGGCCGAGCTGCGTTCAGGAAGACGATAAACCTTATCTAAGAAAGTAAGTAATTAAGGGCGAGGCCGAAGGCCGAGCTACGTTCAGGAAGACCATAAACCTTCTCGAAGAAAGTAAGTAACTGAGGGCGAGGCCGAAGGCCGAGCTGCGTTCAGGAAGACTATAAACCTTCTCGAAGAAAGTAAGTAACTGAGGGCGAGGCCGAAGGCCGAGCGGCGTTCAGGAAGACTATAAACGTTCTCGAAGAAAGTAAGTAATTAAGGGCGAGGCCGAAGGCCGAGCTGCGTTCAGAAAGACCATGAACCTTCACGAAGACAGTAAGTAACTGAGGGCGAGGCCGAAGGCCGACCTGCGTTCAGGAAGGCGATAAACCTTATCTAAGAAAGTATGTAACTGTTTCGGAAGGATGTTCAGGAAGACTATAAACCTTCTCGAAGAAAGTAAGTAATTAAGGGCGAGGCCGAAGGCCGAGCTGCGTTCAGGAAGGCGATAAACCTTATCTAAGAAAGTATGTAACTAAGGGCGAGGCCGAAGGCCGAGCTGCGTTCAGAAAAACTATACACCTTCTCGAAGAAAGTAAGTAACTGAAAGCGAGGCCGAAGGCCGAGCTACGTTCAGGAATACCATAAACCTTTTCAAAGAAAGAAAGTAACTAAGGGCAAGGCCGAAGGCCGAGCTGCGTTCAGAAAGAATATAAACTTTCTCAAAGAAAGTAAGTAATTAAGGGCGAGGCCGAAGGCCGAGCTGCGTTCAGGAAGACTATAAACCTTATCGAAGAAAGTATGTAACTAAGGGCGAGGCCAAAGGCCGAGCTGCATTCAGAAAGACTGTAAACCTTCTCGAAGAAAGTAAGTAACTGAAAGCGAGGCCGAAGGCCGAGCTACGTTCAGGAAGACCATAAACCTTCTCGAAGAAAGTAAGTAACTGAGGGCGAGGCCGAAGGCCGAGCTGCGTTCAGGAAGACGATAAACCTTATCTAAGAAAGTAAGTAATTAAGGGCGAGGCCGAAGGCCGAGCTACGTTCAGGAAGACCATAAACCTTCTCGAAGAAAGTAAGTAACTGAGGGCGAGGCCGAAGGCCGAGCTGCGTTCAGGAAGACTATAAACCTTCTCGAAGAAAGTAAGTAATTGAGGGCGAGGCCGAAGGCCGAGCTGCGTTCAGGAAGGCGATAAACCTTATCTAAGAAAGTATGTAACTAAGGGCGAGGCCGAAGGCCGAGCTGCGTTCAGAAAAACTATACACCTTCTCGAAGAAAGTAAGTAACTGAAAGCGAGGCCGAAGGCCGAGCTACGTTCAGGAATACCATAAACCTTCTCAAAGAAAGTAAGTAACTAAGGGCAAGGCCGAAGGCCGAGCTGCGTTCAGAAAGACTATAAACTTTCTCAAAGAAAGTAAGTAATTAAGGGCGAGGCCGAAGGCCGAGCTGCGTTCACGAAGACTATAAACCTTATCGAAGAAAGTATGTAACTAAGGGCGAGGCCGAAGGCCGAGCTGCATTCAGAAAGACTATAAACCTTCTCGAAGAAAGTAAGTAACTGAAAGCGAGGCCGAAGGCCGAGCTACGTTCAGGAAGACCATAAACCTTCTCAAAGAAAGTAAGTAACAAAGGGCGAGGCCGAAGGCCGAGCTGCGTTCAGGAAGACGATAAACCTTATCTAAGAAAGTAAGTAATTAAGGGCGAGGCCGAAGGCCGAGCTACGTTCAGGAAGACCATAAACCTTCTCGAAGAAAGTAAGTAACTGAGGGCGAGGCCGAAGGCCGAGCGGCGTTCAGGAAGACTATAAACGTTCTCGAAGAAAGTAAGTAATTAAGGGCAAGGCCGAAGGCCGAGCTGCATTCAGAAAGACCATGAACCTTCTCGAAGACAGTAAGTAACTGAGGGCGAGGCCGAAGGCCGAGCTGCGTTCAGGATGGCGATAAACCTTATCTAAGAATGTAAGTAATTAAGGGCGAGGCCGAAGGCCGAGCTAAGTTCAGGAAGACCATAAGACCATAATATTACATAAAAAAAAACAAAAACTTTCATACAAAGTCGTCGTCCCCATTTCCCCCCTTAAAGTTGTAATTTCCAAAAAATCCTTAACGGATTCTTACGTTATGAAATAAACCTATGTTCCAAATTTCAGCTTTCTAGACTTAGTAGTTTCAGCTGTGCGTTAATAGATCAGTCAGTCAGGACAAACAATTTTATAAGTATAGATATCTACTCTTTATTCTACTCGTATCTTCTACCAAAAGCATCTATCTACACTACACCAACGCAACGCAACAGAACTGCTAACGCCATATATTACGACCATTCGACACTAAATTCCGTTTTCTTTGATACTGCTCAACCCTAAGGCTATTTAACTTTATGGTATATAGCCTACTATAGTGAGCCTGAAGAACTACTCTTTACATTGGTGTAAACCGCATAAAAATCTGTTAAGTGGTTCCGAGTTTACCTCAAACATACATACATGCAAACAGACGTTTCCTTTTATAAGAAGTAGAGATAGAGAAAAGAAGATAGAGATTAAATTATCCTCCCTTCCCCTCTCCCCGCGGACTCCTCCCCCGCACCTCAACACCACTCTTCAAAACCACCCCAGTATGGATAAAATTATTTAAAATCATTTAAAATCCTAAAACCTAATTTTGAAATCATCCCCTATTTTAATTTAAGGGTTGATTTAGCAAAAACGCTGAAACACGTAATTCTTTATTTTATACCAAAAGCCTAAATATGAATTTTCATATCCCTAACTTGAGAAATGATGGGTACCCCATACATTCTTTCATCCCCTATTTCACCCCGTTAAGGGTTGTTTTTTTGAGACAAAAGGTAGCCTATGTTCTTCCTCAGGATGCAATTCAGCTCCGTACAAAATTTCATAAAATCCTAAAATCTAATTTTGAAATCAACCCCTATTTTAATTTAAGGGTTGATTTAGCAAAAACGCTGAAACACGTATTTCTTTATTTCATACCAAAAGCCCAAATATAAATTGTCATATCCCTAACTTAAGAAATGCTGAGTTCCCCATACAAACTTTCATCCCCTATTTCACCCCCTTAAGGGTTGTTTTTTGAGACAAAAAGTAGCCTATGTCCGTCCTCGGGATGCAATTCATCCCCGTGCAATATTTTATCGAAATCTGTTCAGCGGTTTAGGCGTGAAAAGGTAACAGACAGACAGACAGACAGACAGACAGACAGACAGACAGACAGACAACAGAGTTACTTTCGAATTTATAATATTAGTATGGATAAAAAGAAGCGCAATTCAAGCCAATTTTTTTCCAACTGACGAAACGAAACTGACAGCGCGCACCTAAAACCGACAGTGTTTTTACATGTAAAAACTATTTCCCTTAGCCTGTGTTGCCAGAAATTTAACCAAATTTGTCTATTTTTTTAACAGCGACCATAAATAGGCAAGCTCCACTTGAACGCACACAGTGCGTTGGTGGCACCAAATCGAAATCTCGTTCAACGCAAACGGTGCGTTGGTGGCAATGAATGGGTTAAGTATGTGAAATAGGTAACTCTTATAAATAAATACCTTAAGTATCTTAATGAATATTATTAATTCAGAGAAATAAAACAAAACGTGAATAGCTTTCTATCGAACCGCTATCGAGGTCGCTCGCAGATTCACTTCCCTAGGTCATAAAACTTTATTGCCCAACCGGACAGGAGGCTTTGATACTACTATAGCTAACACAGGACAAAAGTTCATTATTCTGTATTTCCATAAATATCAATTAAAAATATATTGAATGCATACATTTATAAAATATTGTTTAGTGTGAAAAAAAAAACAGTTCCCACACCATAAAATAGCCCTCACAGTTTTACTGAAGTAAATGTTCAAAGAAAACCAACAATGCCTTTACCAAACTAGTTTACTTAGAAACAACTGAAAATGTTAATTACTTAAAACTAGATGTAATCCATTATGCATCATTACCACCACCCGTGCAAGAATATTTGAAGGTGTGTCTCCTGCGCGTGTTTTTTTCGAAACATAACAAAAAAAAAAACAAAAACATTTGTTTTCGTACACAAGCTGTCTCCTGCTAGACAAATGTTTCTGGTCAAAACAAAAAATTTTGTGTAGACGTTGCCAGTTGTAAAAAAATTAAACAACTCTCCATCCGCGTGTGGAATGCTTTCCGTCTGCCTCGGAATACGAAAACATTATGTATGCATGTACAAACGTGTATGACCGCGCCCCAATGTATATTGTTTCGAAAAAACGGTCGCAGAAGACTCGGCTTTAGGTTTTAGAGTGCAGCAAAAGAAAACGAATGAAATGCTTATATACACGGTGATTCAAGAAATTATTTCATAAATGTTCCTACAAATACTCAATCAAATATGTTTTTTTAGGATTCCGTATCTGTCGTACGGAACCCTATTACTAAGCCTACGCCCTCTGTCTGTCTGTCTGTCTGTCTGTCTGTCCGAGGGTTGTATCTTTTGAACTGTAATAAGTAGCCGGTTGAAATTTTCACAGAATATGTGTTATTATGGCCGATATAACAACAAATAATAAAAAATAAGAAAAAAGTAAAAACTTCACGTGGGTCCCCATTCAAGAACCAAAAAGTGTATCCATCCCATGCCATCTACCGAAAAGAGATTAAGCATTTTAACTAATACATAGATGGCGTGAGTGGCGCTGACCATGACATGTCGATGCGGAACCCTCGGTGCGCGAGTTCGACTCGCACTTGGTCGTTTTTTTTTTCATTCTTTTGGTTTCACAATATAATAGAATATTAATAAATCAATATGACTATGTACCGTGCCGAAATAATATATTCAATCACCGTGCACAAGTGTTACAAAATTCAAAAGCAAAAAAAAGTTAATTAAAACGTTACGTATGTGTATTGTGATGTGTGTGTTGTTAGTTTGTAGATAGATGTAGCATTCGAGATGTACTCACCTTATCATACTCGGATTAAAGTCAACAAAGCTACCGGGCCGGACATGCAGCGGCGAACATGCGGAAAAAATATTTTGATTAATTTCGATCAGAATATGTGACAACGCACACACACACTCTCCTAACTCGTCATTTGCGTCACTTTTTCTCACATTTCTTGTTGACCGGACGCCATGTTATTGTAAGGATGAATTTATTTTTTAGGTTTCCGTATCCCGTACGGAAGCCTATTACTAAGCCTACGCCGTCTGTCTGTCCGTCCGTCTGTCCGAGGGCTGTATCTCTTGAACCGTAATAGGTAGCCCGTTGAAATTTTCACAGAATCTGTGTTATTATGGCCGATAAAACAACAAATAATAAAAAATATAAAAAGTTAAAAATTAAGAAGGGTTCCCATACAAGAAACGTGTTTTTTTTTTTTAACACTAACTTCACAGTGGTAACGTGACGCGGCGTAGAGTCTAGTACGGTTTCATAAGAGAAAAGGCGATGCAAAAACGCAATGTACGCTATCTTGCTCTGTTCTATACGGGCGAGAGAGAGAAAGATGTTTTATGGCCGAATAGGTATTTTCCAAAATTATGGATTTCTTAATGAATTAGAACATAAATGATTGTTAAGTCGAAAAGCTGCATGTTACTTTATTTTTTAGAGTTCCGTAGGCGAATGAAAATTATTACCTACATATAAGATGTTTTCAGCCAGACACTTTAAGATACAGAATCTTTGTCTTCATGCATTATGTAAGATCCACACTTCGGCCAAAAAGGCAAACATTTTAAATAGGATAGGGGGAATTCCGCCTGTGTGCCTCATGTACCATTCAAATATGTTAGTTTTCTTGTAAAATTTTATAATATTTTAATTTAAGTTCTATCTCGCTCTAACAAAGGAATCAAAGAGGAATGAAACCAAATTGTTTGCCTTTTTTGGCGCGGACCGGACTTTAAATATCATTAAGATGTACAACCATTTCTTCCGACAGCTTAACTACACACAATAAGTTTTTCTAGACATTACAATTTACCATTAATTATTAATTTTTAAGCCAAGGTTTCCAACATCTAATTACTTCATAAATACCACACGCTGTATCCCGACAATCGGGATAAGCAGAGTAATCGCTGTTGCGCTGCAAGTACTCTTGTAAATTGCAGCGCAACACCGACCACCACGTTTAGCAAAGGGCAAGGGTATTAGGGTATTAGGGCAAGATAACTATCGAGCAGCAAGTAAGCCACGAAAATCCACACCTGCTGCATGACTCTGTGGAAGGACCGTGCCAAGATGAGAGGTAGCTAGGCTGTCGCCCTGTCGGCCTTAGTCGCCTTTTACAACATGCACGTGGAGAGATGCACTTTTTAAGTACTGGCCCCACACTGTACTTATTATAATTACTTCAATAAATTATGAATGAAAACATAGATACAACTGACGCGGGATAAGGACAGCTGTAAACCTGCATCCAGATATGTTCTTTTGCCCGTACCGCACCTCCGTTTCGAATCTCGAGAGTAGTTGGACGCACTGAAAATAACCCGTATCTCCATATCTCGTAAAGGAGCAGTACTCACATGGACCTATTGACTGTGATGATCTCGTAATCGTTGTCCGGGTTGAAGAAGATGTTGTCCACGTAGTGTTGTCCTGCCGTACCTGCGGCTATGGTCGCACGGCCCTCGCGGTCCAATGCAAAGTTCCTGCAGGCGAGGTTGTGCAACTTGCATTAAAACGTGGCTGGTCTGCAGCAAACCTGGTCGTCTTGTGCCCTTCGCGGAGGACAAAGATCGGTCGGATCGGCCGGAGACTATAAACTTTATAGTTTTATAGAAGGTTTATAGTTTTCCTGAACGCAGCTCGGCCTTCGGCCTCGCCATTAGTTACTTACTTTCTTCTAGAAGGTTTATGGTCTTCCTGAACGCAGCTCGGCCTTCGGCCTCGCCCTCTGTTACTTACTTTCTTCGAAAAGGTTATCGTCTTCCTGAAGATAGCTCGGCCTTCAGCCTGGCCCTCAGTTACTTACTTTCTTCAAGAAGGTTTATAGTCTTCCTGAACGCAGCTCGGCCTTCGGCCTCGCCCTCAAATACTTAATTTCTTCGAGAAGGTTTATAGTCTTCCTGTAGGCAGCTCGGCCTTCGGCCTCGCCCTTAGTTACTTACTTTCTTCTATAAAGTACGAATCCGCGTACACTGTACGCGGATTCAATTTTGTTTCTTGAGAGATACGAAAATTTTAATATAAAATGATATACTCACTTATAGAATCCATTGTGCGACGTCGTCTGGTATATTGGCAGGCGGACCTTGTCGAAGCCGGAGATCTCCACGATGCGCTGTCCCGTGTTGTAGTGCACGTAGTTGTACGTGAAGTTGGACACCACCTGTCTCAGTATGATCACGTCCCTGAACGGAGTGCGGTTCCGCGTGAAGTAGTTGCGGTAGATCGTCACCTCCTGGTACGGCGACGACTGCCGACCTGGATCAATCACACGGAAGTGAAACATTAATATGTCTTAGAGTGTTTTCATTTTACGAAGGCACGACGGGTATGAGGTAGGAAGTGGTGTGAGACCGCGAGACGTGTAGAACGTGTGTACCGACCGGGCACTGAGTTCGTTCTCTACTTAGCTCCGCGCGGTCGCCTCTCGCACCACTTCCTACCTTGTACCCCGCGTGCCTTCGTAAAATGAAAACGCTATACTAACTATTGCCCGCGACTTCGTCCGCGTGGATTTAAAAAAAAGAACAGAATTCGAAATTGAAGTTTTTATGTGACGTTAATAGGCTTTTGTTTTTCTTGTCTTTTATATTCTCTCTCTCCCGTCCATACTATACTTTATTTGATACTGCTGAGCCCTAAGGCTATTTAGCGTGATGGTATATAGCCTATATGTTATTCTGATGTATAAGCTGTAGTACTGTAAAGTCTCATCAAAATCCGTTCAGTAGTTTTTGCGTGAAAGAGGAACAAAGATCCATACATCCATCCATCCTCACAAACTTTCGCGTTTATAATATTAGTAGGATTTCTTAGTTGACCTTGCATCTTGGTCGCAATGCAACAAGTCGAAATTCAGCGTTATACCTCTAAAAAATAATGAGTAAATAGTTCGTGTTTTCCGTCCAGTTCAGTGTAGCTGACACGAAATGAAGGGAAGCACTGACATGGCACCTAGTTCACCCCGGGCTTTTGAGAACCCATCGGTTCTCTAAATCGTTTCTTTGTCGCACCGCTAGAGTGTGGTACTGTCTACCGGCGAGTGTATTTCCTGAATCCTTTAACCTGGGTGTCTTCAAGCGTCGTATTAACGGGCTAGACAGCCTAGCAACAGTCTGCAAATCTGCTGGCATGGCACCTAACTGAGCGTGGTTTCGCGAGGAGAGGTGATTTTGGCTCTGTCGACTGCACCATTGGTCTCTCGGCACAGCCACCCATGCTGGTTTACATAAAAAAAACCCCCGGTGTTATGGGCTGACATCACGGATGTTGTACTCGTAGGTGATGTAGCCAAGCGTGTCAGTACCTATCCATAAAAAAAAATTTTTTTGCCACCCCCTACATATGGAGAGCAGCTGGTATGGTACCTTCAACGCGCAGGCAGGGCAGGTCGCGGTTGTCGTAGAAGAGGTTGTTGTGCACCCAGCCCTTGAGCGATGTGGCGGAGCCGCGCGAGTCCGCCCGCACAGACAAACCCCCGATGTTGCCTCGCACTAAGTTGTTCTGTAAACATTATACAAACCAGTTATACATATTCCCATCATACACCCGGAGTTATCGCTTTTTAGGATTATGTATCAATTTTCCGCTTACATGTTGACTTATATATATCGATTGTTTAGTTAGAAGGATTCTGATGAAATTCTAATCATTTAAATAAAAGCAATGCAAAAGCTTGAATCAGAATTCAAGCCAGTGCACTAAGGTACATAGTTACTTAGGTACCTACCGGACAGGCCAGGATGATATTTACAACCCTTGAAAACCGAATGTCCATGAGCACCGTTAGCACTTATGAATGGGTATTAGAACAGTACCACATGCAACGACTAGTGATAGACTCCTCCTTTGATAGTCGAATACCTTAATTTACTTATGCAGGCAGATCTGGTGGCTAATCCCATGGTTAGAGACTCAGGAATTGTTTATTGTTTATTGTTTATTTAGCATCTATTGGCAGTACACTGCCCTCAGATTTGTCATATGTACATTGTAACATTCCGCCAGTTCGATTATCACAGCGAAGAAGAACTGACAAGAAACTTCACTGGAAATTGTTTCAATGTACACTTAGTCTAATTTACAAAAATGTTTGCCACTGCCTAGACACGCATGTGCTGATTTGTGACATATGCAGCAATTCATGACAAAGTGAAAGCATTTTTACTATGAAATTGTATGAAGTTATATACCCAAATACTACTGGTTTCTGTCACACACAAACCACCACATATTAATTGGCATAGGAGGTTTGTGGATGGCCATCTTCATGGAGTCCGAACTGCCCGAAATTGGCTACTTGAAGTTGGGAGCCTAATTTACCTAACAAAAATATTTCCTAATTTACCTAACAAAAATATACCTAACAAAAATATTTCCTAATTTACCTAACAAAAATATACCTAACAAAATTGGCTACTTGAAGTTGGGAGCCTAATTTACCTAACAAAAATATTTCCTAATTTACCTAACAAAAATATACCTAACAAAAATATTTCCTAATTTACCTAACAAAAATATACCTAACAAAATTGGCTACTTGAAGTTGGGAGCCTAATTTACCTAACAAAAATATACCTAACAAAAATATTTCCTAATTTACCTAACAAAAATATACCTAACAAAATTGGCTACTTGAAGTTGGGAGCCTAATTTACCTAACAAAAATATTTCCTAATTTACCTAACAAAAATATACCTAACAAAAATATTTCCTAATTTACCTAACAAAAATATACCTAACAAAATTGGCTACTTGAAGTTGGGAGCCTAATTTACCTAACAAAAATATACCTAACAAAAATATTTCCTAATTTACCTAACAAAAATATACCTAACAAAATTGGCTACTTGAAGTTGGGAGCCTAATTTACCTAACAAAAATATTTCCTAATTTACCTAACAAAAATATACCTAACAAAAATATTTCCTAATTTACCTAACAAAAATATACCTAACAAAATTGGCTACTTGAAGTTGGGAGCCTAATTTACCTAACAAAAATATACCTAACAAAAATATTTCCTAATTTACCTAACAAAAATATACCTAACAAAATTGGCTACTTGAAGTTGGGAGCCTAATTTACCTAACAAAAATATTTCCTAATTTACCTAACAAAAATATACCTAACAAAAATATTTCCTAATTTACCTAACAAAAATATACCTAACAAAATTGGCTACTTGAAGTTGGGAGCCTAATTTACCTAACAAAAATATTTCCGAGCATCGATAAGAGCAACTTTTTTTTTGTATTGCGAATAAGTTGAGAGGCCATTCATCACATCACAATACAGAACAACACGCATACCCTGAAGAAGAATGTCTGAGTGTTCTGCAGGTCGACGCGCACGGCCGAAAGGCACGTGGTGAAGTTTCCATAAAAAATTCACAGGGTTCCCATACAAGGAACTAAAAAGTGTATGCGCGCAGGCCATCAACCGAAAAGAGTATGAAGCATTTTAACTAATCACGAATTTTAACTATAATATGAAACATTTCATAAAAACGCCATTATGGATGGCGTGAGTGGCGCTGACCATGACATGGCGATACGGAACCCTCGGTGCGCGAGTTCGACTCGCACTTGGCCAGTATTTTGCAGGTGTCGCGGAAACGTTTTAGACTTCCGCGGACAAAACAAAAGGGGGATAGATTTTTCGTAAAAGTTTTACCCGAAAAATCAAAGAAAATTAAAAAAAATAATCCTTTTTTTTATCTGGACCATCTGGCAACCCTGTTTTTTTTATTTCGAATTCAGCCATTCATCACAACACAATTGAGAACAACACACATACCCTGAAGAAGAATGTCTGAGTGTTCTGCAAGTCGACGCTCACAGCCGACAGGCACGTGGTGAAGTTTCCATACAGCTTCCTGCAGTTGTCCAGGATCTGATTGCGGTCCAGCGTCAGCACCGGGTTCACCTCGCCCACCGCGTGGTAGGAGACGGCGCCCTCGCGGTTACCGACCAGCTCGCTGTTCGATATGTTGTGCTGAACGTCGCGATCTGTAAAGGCCCAGTATGGGAGAGGATTTGAAAATTTGCTGGGAATAAGAAGAATGCTCTCAGAAATTAGGGTAACTATCTGTGCAATGTCCCTTGGTGCTAGCTACTGTTAGCGCGCACGTTCGTGGCCTCTGTGGGCGGAGGCCGATAGATCTTTAAACGATTATCCCTGTTTTGTCTTCGTACTTCAACCACGCAATAAAATCTTATTAGATAAAGAATTTAATGCCATAAATAAAAAAGAGGTTTCGTAAATGTCGTTACTTTCAGAGATTGATCCACAACACTATACATTCCATTCTCGCTTTCCTGCCGGAGGCCACGAACGTACGCGCTGACTGTACCTCTACAAGCATTTGTGGCAAGACATGTGGGTGGAGGGTTAATAATTTTTTTTTTATGTAAACCAACATGTTTGCCTGTGCCGAGAGACCAATGGTGCATTCGACAGAGCCAAAAGCACCTCTCCTCGCGAAACCACGCTCAGTTAGGTGCCATGCCAGCAGATTTAGCAACTGTCTAGCCTGTTAATACGACGTTTGAAAAAATCCAGGTTAAAGGGTTCGGGAAACACACTCGCCGGAAGACAGTTCCACACCCTAGCGGTGCGAAATAATAATAAAAAAAATTTAACTTCTTTTAATTTGTCCATAACTACCCATAACAACATAAAAAACATAAAAATACAAAAAAAAAAAAAAATAAATAAACAATCAAAGAAACATTACAGACACAGCGAGGAGTGTATGTGGGACCACTATTGAAACATTCTCCCACATCCACCCCTCACCGCTGATTGAACAGTGCAATTCTCGGTCTTCAAAATACTATCTGCGAAACTGGCCAACCCTCTTCCATATTGTGGCCGAGTATCCATCCACTCTCGCCTCCGTAAACATCTCCGAGGCACTGCAGAACCTGAAGCCTGAAGCAGACTTCTCCATCGGACGATGGATAATGTGTTAAGTAATAAGGGTTCCATTTGCAATAGGAACCGACCTTATTTAGAAACAACTTAAACATAGACAATTAATTTGTATAGAGCAGCGGTTCTCAAACTTTTTTGGTGACGGACCCCTTTTGGAAAGCGAAATTTTTGACGGAGCCCTAAAATAAACAAAAATTAGTTTTTGTGCATTCTTGATTAATAATCATATTACAATGTTACAGTTAATTACATAATATTATAATAATAAAAGAGAAAAATAATAGGAGGGAAAAAGAGAAGAAGTGACGTCTGCGCAGCCGAGCTGAATCGAGCCAGAGAGTGTATTTAAATATTTTTTTTCTCGTATTCTCGCGGAGCCCCCACTGAGGCTCCGTGGAACCCTAGGGCTCCGCGGAGCAGACTTTGAGTATGGCTGGTATAGAGTGTTAAAAAAAATGCCAAATGGCTAGGACTTTCCATAATATTTCAAATTAGAGGTTTTTACGATCTCAGTATTAAACTCAAAACAGTCCGCCGTGTATTGAAGAGACAGATAGAAACAAGGGACAGACAGTATAATAATTCGTTCTGACGGGTGAATAAATTAATCAACAAAGTGTACTCACTGAATCCAATAGCAGATATAGGCAGTGTGACGATCTCAGCAATGAATCCGTGGTTCGACGATGCTCCGTTAGCGAACAGCTTCACACTCAAGCTGGGCCCCACGGTTCTGAACAGTTTCTTCTCGTCCGGAGAACCGTTCTCCATGTACCCGATCAAGGGAGCCGACACGTTGTATATATCTCCATCGTATAGAGAGAGCGAGTCTCTTTTCCCATAGTTCTGAGTGTGATTGAATAGGTTGTACTGTAAGAGTCTGAACCCGAAAGGCTTTACTCTGTAGACGCTCTTGAAGATCTTGACGCAGTTAACGGGATTGTTGTCATACTTGTAGTAGATCAGAACTCTCTCTTCGACAGTGATCTCCTTCATCGTATCGCAGATGTCGATCATCGAGAAGAGATTGTAAGGCAGGTTGAGGTCCTTGAGCGGCGTGAAACTGGACTCGTCTGATTCTCTCCCCTCTCCGGTGAGTGAGATGGCGTTGATGCCTTCGCCGAGAACGTTGTGAATGCCGTTGAACATCATATTTATTGTGTCGCTAGGAGAGATTAGGTTGATGCCGTGATGTGCGCACTTGCTTATATTGACATTGATAATCCGCGGATTCTTGACGATGCTTTGAATAGCCGGCGACTTTTCGTTGTGAAGTATACCAGCGCCGACTATGTTTATGTGTTCCAACACACTCTCAATTCTCTGAGTGGGCTCGTGCGTGTGAATGTCGTGAATCCTGTGCTCGTACAGAGAGTATTCGAACTCCGAATTAGTGAATCTGATGCCACCCCAGTATTCTTGATTCTCTTCCAAGTTTCGCGACCCGCAATGGATGAAGACGAATTCCGAATCCCATTTGCATTCGTGGCGATGACCGTACAGCTGACCATTTAGTCTGATGGGGCAATCCTCGTACCGTGACTCCGTGCCTTTGCACTGTAGTGGCTCCGGCCACGACCAGATTCGAGACAGGGAATTGCTGTGGTATTCGATGCGGCGATCGTGAGAGAAGAATGCATTTATAGGATCATAGCCGAGTTCTCTGCAGACCACTTGAGCGTTCCTTTCGGTGAAGCGATTGTCGCACATGGGGACCCACTGCAGGGTGGTTCTGTTGTAGTACTCGAGGAAACCTTCGTTTGTCTTTTCCACTAGGTTATTGTTGATGGAACAGTTCCTCCCGGTGCACAATCTTATTGAGTCCTGGACCATCAGTTGCTCTAACTGTCTTCGCTGAACTGGATGACCCCTTGAGTAATGTGTAAGTGCGCGCTTTTCTATTCGGTTCGTTTCCACGTTTCCAGTTATTGTAATGGGTCGCATTCGAATAGGTGCCCCACTGAAGCCTTGCGCGCGCAGAGTGCCCATAACGAGTATGCCAACGTTAGGGGCAAACTCCATTACCACACCTGGATTTATCGTTAAAGTAACTCCCGACATCACCGTTATGTCTGCCTTGATTATGTAAGGCGTGTCGCGAGGGTCTATAGTGAAGTCTTCCATAAGTCGACCTCCAAGATTGTTGACGTCCATTGGAGTGGAAGCAGTGAAGGAGACAGAGATGCTCGCCTCGAACGATTCCTCGAGGAGGTAGGGCTTGAAGGTGGCAATCGCGTGATTGTTCCAGTCGTCGAAGTCGAATATTCTCTTCTGTATGTCGGGTTCATCGGTTGAGCCCCACCAGTTCTCTGTCACATCGAGTAGGTTGTTTATTTTCGCAGTTTTAATTCCCGCCAGCAGGATGTAATCCTGCTCGTTGTTTCCGAAAATGTTTCGGCTGACTTTCACCTTCTGAATTCCCTTGAAACCCAATGTGTACGTGGGCTCGTTAGTCTGTAGCTGGAATCCTCGCATGACAGCCGCCATGTATTTGTTGTTTTTCACTTGATTGTACATAAACACGGCACTGACAAATCCTAGAATCTCGCTCTGACTGTCAGCGTAAAACTCTATCATGTACTTTCCATTGTTGCGTTCGATAAGATTTCCATTTATTCGCATCTTTTTCTCCATCCCTCTAATAGAGATGAGTCCAGTGTGGCAGACGTTATCGGTGAAGATGTTCTTGGTTATGTTGACAGAGGAGTAATGACCGTCCACGGCGATGCCGAACATGTTATTGTGTCGCCACGTGTTGTTGTTCATGTAAACCGAGTGGGTGAAGTTTTCGTTGTACTGCCATACGTAAGGAAGGCTTACGTCAAATCCGCCGCGCTTATTCCTCTCAATCGTGTTGTCTTGCATGATGTAGTGGTAGAGATTGTTGGAACTTCTCAAGTCACGGGCGAAATGGTATATACCCCTCCCATTATCGGTGATCAATGTGTCGTTGATCATAATAGTGATCTCTGTAATGTTACTCTCGTGGATGTCCCAAAACGGTGTATTGATGTAGATGGCTTCCTCCTTATTGTGTGCTATTTCACAGTTTAAGATTTTAATAGTTTCGTTTGCTTTTCGCAGGAAATGATCACCAATTTCGTTCAGATAGCGGTTATAATAAAACGCCCTCAGACCTTTGGTGTTTCCTTTGATTTTCGTATTTGTAATCTGTAAGGTCGGAACGGGACCCTTCACAATACGGTTTCTTATGTCCTGAACGGGCGCCAAGATCGTACTGACCACGAGAACCACACCACCCAAGGCGGCACTGCCACTTTCGTACGTCATTACTACACTAAAGCTGCCGCTAGTCGTAGGGAATACGGAGAGGTCGCGATCTAAGCACCATTTATTGCTCTTCTCGTGTATATTCTGTGAGTCGTAGATGCAAATGTGTTCGGAAGAAAAGTTGTGAATGGGATTGAGCAGTTGAAGGCCAATAACATAGCCTGGATTACACTTAATGTTGTAGTTTTTTACTATTGTTGATCCATAATTCTTTGTGAAGACAATGTATCTCGTTTCTAGATTGTTGAGAGTGATGTCCGTTTGGTATTCAGGGATGATGATGGGGTTGTAGTGAGACTCATCAATGTTGAAGTCGGGAGCCATAATGAACCAGCCGGCGATCTCTCTCTGCTGCTGTGCACTGATGTGAGGGTTGTGAGAAATACCGGCTATCTCGTTGTTCTCGATAACGGATCCATATATTTTTAATCCGACCTGCTTGAAACTGATGCCGCTGCCTCTGTTGTTACTAAACACGGAATTTTTCACTGTGTTCACTGCGTCTGAACCATATAAGTCTGAATACAGGACTCCCAGTCCATCGTGGTAGTTGTTGTCAATCTTAACGCTCTCCAAGCCGTGTCGGGCGAAGTCTATTTGCAGGGCAGGTTTGAAGACATTAGTTGAATAATCCAAGAGGCCAGCCTTTTCGACATGAATGTACTGAAGATCTGATCTCTCTGAGAGAACGCTGAATCGTATTCCTGCCCAACTCGTGTCATAGCACTTAATTCCCACATCATTCTCATGGGTGCAAGAATTCTCAAAGTCCTGCATAGTTTCTGCTTTGCATTTAGTAATATCTGTATCGAACTCTGAGCAGTCTACGTTTGATAAAATAATATCTTCTGTCGTCCCCGCATTTGGTATTTGATTTCTCTCTAGAAACCAATCGTCGGGATTGAGAGCGAGACCGAGCTGATGGCAGACCAGAGCAGCGTTTACAATGTTCCAGCGATAGTTGCACACGGTGCCCCATTTCTCATTAATCCTTACTTGTAATCGTCCTTCGTGGAAGGTCCTGCCGCCGAGAAGTCTTATGGGAACAATGGGTTCGACATCCACAGATGTTGTCATTTCATAATGTTCTGTGTATGTCTCGTATGTGACGCTATCGTTGTTCATGACGATCTCCTCTTTCAGTGTAAATACAATATCGTTCGGTTTCCTTCCCCTTGCGTCCAGTTTACCCGCAACCATCATGCCCACTGCGGGCGGGAATTTCAATGTTACTCCCGACGTCAAAATGAGTTTGCCACCAGGTCGAATGTTGATATCTCTCTCCACCTGATATTCCCCTGGTTTGAGAAGTTCGATACCGTCGACTTCCCCGCCCACGACGAAGGTGCCTGGAATGTTAAACTGTGGCACGTACATGGGGTTGTAGTTGATCTGAGTGGCTCCTGGGTTGCTGCTGTGCAGTAGATAGGGCAGATATATAATTTTAGCTAGGTTGTATCTATCCTTGCGATGGAACAATCTGTTGTAGACTTTCTCTTCTTCACCGTGACCGAGCCAGTTGTAGGTGCAGTTCAGTATTTTACTCTGGTCTTCGAGGTGCGACCCTATTTCGTAGTGAGACTCGGGATTGTTGATAATGTTTCTGTATACATCGACATTGCTGGAGCCCAGTACTATGGCTGCGGCGACGCGGCTTCGCGGCGTGAGACGCGACACAACACCCTCTATCGCCTCGAACGGTTCTCTTATTCTATTGTCTCTTAGGTAGTTTCTAGTAAACAGAGCGTACTGGACATCGCTGTAGGGTGAAAGAGCCACGTTTACAACGAATGGTCCCCGATTCCCGTAAAAATGGTTGTACTGAATCAAAAATCTCGCTGGCAAGATTTCAAACTCCTCGTAAAGTCGCCAGTCGATTCGATTCAGTATAAGTATCGCCCCGTATGACCCGCTCTCGAAGAAGTTGTATTCGATTCGACCTAATACATTGAGAGCTGGCTGGATTTTTATGGGTATCTTTTGACTTAGAACAAATCTGTTGTGACCTATTTGTAGATTGAGGAATTTCGATTCGTTGTTGTACATCCAGCTCGTCGATATATCTACAGAGTTCTCGAGGCTGTTGTTGAACCAGTTTCCGGTGATATTGATCCAACTCTCGCCTGAGTAGTTGCTGTGCATAATACCAACGTCCAAGTTTCTAAATATTTCTGAATACTCGACAACGGTAGTCTGGTTAACTGGAATGTACTCGGACTCCGTACCCTGCGTGCTGTTGATCCACACGGCTATACCGTATCCTTGGTTCGAGCTCAGAGTGCTTCTGGAGATGTTTCTGTTGCCGCCCGTGCAGGTGATGTTGATTCCGTCGCCCTGGTTGAAGGATATTCTACTTTCGGTAACGTTGACGTCTCCGGCCCCGCTGACGACGTGTAGACCCGCCACGTGATTGTTATTGGATATAGACGACCGATGGATGTGAACTTGAGATCTCAGATTTTCGACGGCCACTCCTCTTCCATTGTTGTCGGATATAACTGTATCAGTCACGTTAAGATCATAGGTTTTTCCAACGCCAGAAGTCAGCCGAAGGAACCCGGTGATGCTCGTTCTTGTGTTCGCGTGAAACTGAATAAACATTTTATTTCTGGTTGTTGTGACGCTCTGCGGGCGTGAATGGTTTCTAATACTAAAAGAGAGAAGAAGTCGATCGTTTGAAGAGAGCCCGTCGTAAACGGAGATTTGTCCTGTGTGGTTGTTGTTAGTCATCAATTTGAGGAAGCTCAGCGTGAGGATGTGTCCCTGCCTCGTGTAAAAGTTCTGATTACAGTTTCTCTCGGCGTTGGAGTACCTCGACTGCTCGATGGACATGTGCAAGGGATAAGTCTGACTGGCCGTGGAGGCCAGCGTGCACAGGTCGAAGATTTCGCTCCGGTCGAACTTTTCGTTGATGTTCATTTCGTGTACGACATACTTGATGCCGTCGCCGCCGTTCTCGTGTATGAGACAGTTTTCGATGTGAGCCATGCCGTAGGTCGAGTTGATGTATATTCCGTAGCCCCTGTTGTTGCGGAGGGTGCAGTTGTTTATGACGATCGGTGCGTTGGGTGAGGAGATGTTGATAGCGTTATAAGCGGACGAAGATATTTCAATGGTCTCCATGACGGGTGGGACACCAAGTACGTGTAGGGCGCTGGTGGCGTTGTTGTTCCGCCCGACTCCCGCATTCTTGATGGTGACGTGTCTCAGCCTTGACATGGAGGTGGGAACATAGAGTGTATTGTATTCCGTGAGGATGCGTTCGTATCTGGCGTTTTCGAAGCGAATGCCTCGCCAATGGCCGCTGGCCTGCTTCACTTCGTCGTGTCGCGGGAGACACTGTATGCCGAGGTCGGGATGATAGTCGCAGACGCCAGAGCCGAGTTGTCTCGAGCTCCAGTCGCATTGGAAGACGTCGTCCTCGGTTCCTTTGCACTTGGGCTCCTCGAGCAGTAGTCTGGGATGGCGCCCCGCCTGTCGATTTATCCAGTTGTAAAAGGATCCCCCTTGGAAGCCCAGTTGACGGCAAGCAGTTTCCATGTCCTGTACTGTCCAACTGAAAGGATAGGATTTCGTTCAGATCAGAATCAACCATAAGCAATTTGAGTGAAAATTATTCGTATAATTTGATAGTAAGGGGCTCAAACCTAAGTGTAAGAGTAGTGCTGATTTCTAGTTCATACCTCTAACCGTTCCTGAGAAAAAGGGTCTTGACAGACGAACAGACAACAAAGTAATCCTATAAGGGTTCGGTTTTTTCCTTTTGAGGTACGGAACCCTAAAAACGTTATATCAGAATCTTAGACGAATTACGAGAGTGTGAGGCAAATTCATCCATACTTCCTAGAGTTGGTGCAGACAGATCTCCAATGTCCATTGTGCAGCAGCTGAACCCTGCCCGCCAGTATCGAGGGTCCGTCCACCAGGCGGATGTCGGGCACCGGCTTCGCCGCAGTCCGGGGCTCCTCGGTGCTAGTGAATACTATTCCATTCTCTGCTGTGCCCTGCAACAAGCAATAACAAATTAACTAAAAATCTACACTAATATTATAAAGAGGCAAAGTTTTTGTAAGTTTGGATGAAGGAGGTATACTCATCCGATTTTAAAGATTCCATGACCAATATTTAGAATGGACCTTCAGCACAGAGCATCAAATACCTACCGCCCGCGCCCCCTACTAGAGGCGCCCTAAGCGATGATATTTGAAACCCAATAACCGTACGCTGAGCTGCTAGCGCTTCGTATGTGTGTGTGTGTGCTAGTATCGACACTACTCACAAAGAGGAGCAAGTTAGGCACACGCACAAAACAAATGCACACGCACAACACACATATGTAAGTCATAGGCCACGCCCACAGGCTTCAACGGCGTTGTAGAGAAATCGCGCTCACGGCGCCTCTAGTAGGGGCGGTATTTCTCCTGTCTCTGTCCTGCCTCCGGTCTAGTATTTTTTCCTGGCCTCAGCTCGGAGCATGGACGAGACAACCTAGTTTTTTTGTGCGCTTCTTGATGGCCTTTATTCAATGGTGCCAGATCTGTGCAAAAAAAGAACCTATTACTTACTTACTACACCAAACGGTCCAGGATTTGTTCAAGCAGCAATATTTAGGAGTCTTATAATATTATACACCACCAAAAACTAGCCCCATTTTGTTGACCTACTGGAAGACGTAAGTTTAAATCGGCACAGAATACCTCCGACGATTTAGACTTTTTAAAGCAGCAGTTCTTCGGAGCTTCTGTGTATTTAAGATTTGAAGAAGGGCTGGAATTATTGAATTAGGTAATAATCGTGTAGAATTTAAATTCGCATCTAAGTAACGAAAAAACAATATTGTAATGAATTTAAACATCGAATTCAATGACCAAGCCACGTAAATACTAAGAGGCTATAACTCATAACAAGAGTCTTATAACTAGTGCGGAAAATATTGGATCCATACCACACCATAATATGGAATTTTAACAGAAGGCTTAGCAAGTATAGTTGTCAGTTCACTTCGAAAGTTCAGAGATAGCCATACTGCAAAACCTCAACGAGAGAGACAACACGACACAGCGTCACCATAAAAACGCCGCATCACCTGCCGACAATGGCCCGAGCGTGTCAGAAGGCATGCTCCAGCGACACAATACCACAACCACCGTAATAATTCGCAATAGCCCCGCACGCTTCTGAATGACGCGAGAAAGTCCATTGAAAGTCACGCACGATTAACTACAAGCAATGGATGAAATACTCGATATTAACAATGGCATGCGAAAGAAATAGCAAACAGTTTTGGCCAAGTGTTTCCAATGCAAAATGGGCATTTTGCGCAATGCAAGATTTCAGAAATTGTGTCACAGCTCTGTGCTAAAAATTTAAATGAAATGTCGCCCGTCTGTGAACTTAACTCTAAAGGTGTAGGCAGTGGTGTACAACTGGTTTCGCCTTAAGAGCTACTTCCATATTTCTGTCAAGCCCAGCGGGCACCTTCAAGTAGGGACTGTATGACAAGTCAAGTATGACTTTTACCTATACGTTTTAATGGGATACCTGGCTATTTTGATTTTCAGACTTTACAAAATCTGCTATGTAATCCATATGACTGCATGGCACTTTTTAACATGTTCTGAAGTCAAAATATAAAAAAATATATATATATATTTCGCGGTATTATTATTTTTTTTTTTTATGTAACCTGACACGGTTGGCTACATCACCTACAACATCCGTGATGTCAGCCCATAACACAGGGTGAACTAGGTGCCATGTCAGTGCTTCCCTTCATTTCATGTCGGCTACACTAAACTGGACGGAAAACACGAACTATTTACATATCCGTTTCGACCGACGTTTCGTTCAGTGCGGTGGTACCAACCCGGCCGGGATAAACCCTACCACCTAGTAAGGTAAGAAGGGAAGGGACCTACAGTTTAACGTGGAATCCGAACCACGGTCAGCCTCCAACGGTCGAGCGGTCACCCATCCAATCAATTCCAATGTTTATTGCAACGTCTGTATGCGGCGCCTAAAAATTTGGCCGTATACTAGCGGTTGGACACCGCGCTGGTGTAGGACTGGGTGACAAGGTTCGTTTCGGCAACAGAAAAGCTTACATAACTACAGTACGATCTGTAAAGGATTATGTAACCTGGTCTCGGTTTTGCACAATTTAATATTAAAACATCTCATGAGAAATGAATGCAAAAAGAAACCGGGAATTAATTCATGTTCAAATTAGCGTGTAATTACTTACGCACTAAGGCATAACAATAGGCCAATCGAAACAGTTTCTTTCGTTTGCATCTTTGAAGCACATACTTACTTCTGGATTCTTGCTCTACACCGCAGACATCTCAATTAAATAGCATTATTTAGATACATTATAATATAATATAATGATTATATTATGCTCCACACTAATTAAATTCAATATCAGCCTTCTAATGAAATCCACTGACTGCAACACAAAAAGAGCTTTATATTTGTAGGGCAACAAGTATAAAGTTGATGTCTTCCATAGAATAGACCATTTCGGTACACAGGTCTCTGTTTCTCCAGTTGTCGATCTACATTCAGAAATAGCGATACATTTAAAAAGAGCTTAGACATAATCAATTTAGTATTTCATCGGAGGTGCAGGATAGAGTAATATTGTACTGATGGTAATCTGTACCGTGTGGGCCCGGTACTTAAAAAGAATAGCCCCACTGCATCTCTCCCCGTGCATGTCGTAAAAGGCGACTAAGGGATAAGGACAAGATGCCGTGCTAAAGGGCGACGGGTTCGCCACCTCTCACCTTGGCATGGTACTTCCACCGAGTCATGCAGCAGGTGGGTCTTCGTGCCTTACTTGCTGCTTGATCGATTGAATCTTGTTCGAATACTTTGCGAAACGTGGTGGTCGGTGTTGTGCTGTAATTTACGAGAGTTCTTGCGGCACAACACCGATTACTCTGCTTACCCCGATTGTCGGGATTCAGCGTGTGTGATTTGTATGTATATGTATGTATGATAATCTGTTGAACTTGTCCCATCGAGACAGCGATGCAGCGTCGGGTACACAGCAATTAGGTGAACATTTAGCACAGGACGGAGTACTTCGGACGGACACATTGAGGATTCGGTCGTCTGATCGCGCACGACCCAAGGTTAGTGTATGACAAAATGAAATACGATCTGCATTAAAACGACTGATATGATGTATTTGTTGGTCGAAAGTCAGTGGAACGCGAATGCCGGCCAGTAGAGTAGGTTATTATTTTTATTTTGTCTCTTTCAGCAATGCAATAATATAAGTAGCGGGTGGCCGAGTCGTTTGCGCATCGGCTTCTCATGCGAGAGGTCCGCGGTTCGAATCCGGTCGGCGTGTACCAATGAGTTTTTTCTGACGAAAAAATTTACGCGCATCATACCTACACCTGCTGCTTCACCGCTCGGAACCGGTGTAAAACTGTAGGTCCCTTCCCTTGCCCCTTAGTAGGCGGTAGGCTCAAATTGTAGCCGATTGGGCTGGTACCATCGTACTGGATGTAAGATGGCCTCATATTATTTATTTATTTATTTATTCTCTTTATTAACACCGTCAGGTTTAGAGTACATTTTATACATTTTTCACATTTTGACAGTTGCATACACACACTAATCTTACATCCTCACTATTAATACATTAACATTTTATAATTTATATTAAGTAAGTTTTTTCTATTTATTGCCATATTTATGTTTTATCTATCACAGTTGTGCTATAAGTATATTGTTCTTTGTACAGTCAGTAATATACCTATATATATCAGTCATTCTTAACCAAAAAATTATCATGTCATACAGTATAAGAATAAAAAAACCAAATTCATTATAATATTAAAATAAGTCAGTCAAAATTCATTATGTTATTAAAATAAGTCAGATAAAATACAATTTAAATAGTTTTGAACACAGAATAATATTTCAGATATAATTAATATTACAGTAATTCAATTAGGAATGTTGTCAAAAATGTAAAATTTGATTAAATTAAAAATAAAAATCCATTATAATATTTAAATAAGTCCGTCAAAATTCATTATGTTATTAAAATAATTCAGATAAAATAAAATTTAAATAGGTTTGAACACAGAATAATATTTCAGATATAATTAATATTACAGTAGTTAATTCAATTAAGAATGTTGTCAAAAATGTAAAATTAAATTAAATTAAGTAATAGGAATGTAAGAAATATTCATTTAATCAATAGTCAAAATATTCTTTCAGGGTATAAAATGATTTACTACTTAAAAAGATCCTTAGTTCGTTCTCAAATCTTGTTACAGTTTCAGTGTTCTTTATATTGTGAGGCAATTTATTGAACAATTTAATAGACATGTAGTCAAAGCTGTGTTGCTTTAAATTTGTTTGTACTGACGGCAATGTTAGCTTATTTCTATCTCGTAATGTATATTTGGTTTGTTGGTCGCCCTGCTTTGCATGATTATTAATGTTTTTATAAGTTTCTACACACAGTATAAATATGTATAGACTTGTCACCGTTAGTATATCTAATTCTTTGAACAGTGGTCGACAAGTTGCATCCCATTTGGAAGATGTAATAATTCGAATTGATTTCTTTTGTAGTAAAAGTATTTTTTGTGCATTAGTGCTGGCTCCCCAGACTTCTATACCGTACCTCAATATGGATTCAATATAAGCAAAGTATACCATCTTTAGTGTGTCCATATTTGTAATTTTTTTTATTGTTTTTAAAGCATAACACGCATTGGAGAGTTTAATGCACATTTTTTCTACTTGTGATTTCCAATTGAGATTACAGTCTACTATAACTCCTAAGAATGTTACTTCATTCGTCCTCACTAGGGGAAAGTTTGTTAGATTGTCATCACTGTCTAGCACATTATTCCTATTTCTAAAAACAATGTATTGGCTTTTATCCTTGTTAAGTTGTAAATTATTGTGATTAAACCATTCAGATAGTTCTTTAAGTGTCGTTTTCATATTTTCTCCCAAATGGTAAGAGTTCTTTCCACTCACTATGCAGCTTGTATCGTCTGCAAATATATATACATTACTTTTTGTGAGATGATTAGGCAAGTCGTTAATAAATATTAAGAATAGTAGCGGTCCTAGAACGGAACCTTGTGGTACTCCGTACTTTATAGTTTTATATTCAGACGTAATTTTTATTTTAGTTCCTTCTTTAGTGTACTGACTAATTTCCACATATTGTTTTCTGTTTGTCAGGTATGACCTGAGCAATGCCAAAGGTAGTCCTCTAACACCATAGTATTCTAATTTATTTAATAGTATGGAGTGGCTCACACAGTCAAAGGCCTTGCTCAGGTCACAAAACAAACCAGCACATTTAGTTTTAGAATCTAGGAAATCTATTACATTACCTATCAACTCTTTTATAGCCTTAGTGGTGGATTTATTCTTTCTGTAGGCGAACTGTTTGCTCGTTAAAATATTGTTTTTTTCTAGGTAATTAAGAAGCTTATTTGATATAATTTTTTCAAATATTTTTGTGATCGGGGACCGTATTGATATGGGTCTATAGTTTGATTCATCATTTTTGTTACCCTTTTTAAAAACAGGTATAATTCTGGCAACTTTTAATACATCTGGATATGTTCCTTTGGCTATACAATCATTAAATATATTAGTTAGAGGTTCGCATAATGTTACTGCATTTTCTTTTAATATATCTGTACGTAGCCCGTCAATTCCTATACTACCACTATTTTTTAACCTTTTTATTGTCTTGAATACCTCTATTTCTGTAAGATATTCTAAATAAAAGGATATTGTTGTATCCATTTTTATATTTTTCAATAAACTTAAGTATTCTGCATCAAAATTTTCATTTTTAGGTTTTCCCACATTTACATAAAAGTTATTAAGTAATTCTGCAACAGTTTTTGGATCAGTAATTTTTTTATTGTCTTTTATTAACATTATGTTATCAATTTTTTCAACTTTTACTTTGTTAGTTCTTTTCTTTATTACATTCCATGTAGCTTTTGATTTGTTTTTAGATTTAGTAATCTAATAAATAATAAATAACCGTTTATTGGATGAAATCATTACTTATGCTATGTTGGTACATTTTTTCAAATTAATTTACATAATTTAATTTCATCCAATAGGAGGGCATTTTACCTTAAGGTAATCTCCTCCTGTCCCCCTATTGGTGTTACATCAAAAGAATACTTTACAGTGTGGTAGCTAGCACATAGGAAAAATATAAGTTACAGAACAACCAGCATTGATGAATTACAAATATGTATACATATAATATAAGAATAACTATGAATGAATGAATGACAGATGACAACAACAAAATGGTATAAAACCAAAACATTACCAGACAATATTAACTATTAGAAAACAATTTTTTTTTATAATAATAATAAATAATAATGACATATTTATTTAGGTATGTTTAAGTAAGTAATATTCTTTCAGCTGCTTTTTGAAGATTGCCAGACTTGGACAATAGCGTAAGCTCTCAGGTAAGGCGTTCCACAAACGCGCTGCTTGTACAGTGAAGGAGCGAGACATATACTCTGTGTTATGCTTTGGTATTAACAGTAGACGGGAGCTGGTTGATCTGAGACATACGCCGTGACTTGAGAGAGGTTCGAACATTTCACGCAAGTATAAGGGTGCATTTGGATTATGCAGCGTTTTGTACAGTAGATGTAAGACGTGTGCATTACGTCTTTCTCTAATCTTTAACCACCCCAGTTCCCTGCGATAATGAGACACATGATCGTATTTCCTCAGGTTATGGATGTAGCGTATACATGCATTTTGCATGCGTTCAAGTTTATCTACAAATTCACTTTTTAGGTCTAAATAGCAAGTGTCCGCATAGTCTAACAGCGGCAGAATATATGCCTGCGCCATTTGTTTTTTAACTCCCGAGGGCAGCAGATATTTCATTTTGCGAAGAGAGTGTAAGCTGCTATACACTTTCTTACTGACCTGACCGATATGTTGTTGCCACGACAGATTCTCATCTACATGGAGCCCAAGATTCTTCACACTCTTTGCATATGGTATGACTGTGGAGTCCACAACTATCGATTGTATGACATGTTTGTCAATTTTGCTAACAAGTCTCCTACTGCCAATTATTATAGCCTGTGTTTTAACAGGGTTAATTAGAACTCCAAAACGCTTGGCCCATTCGCAGATGCCTTCTATGTCCTTATTTACTTTGTCTATAGCTGTGTTGATCATACAAGGTCGAGTGTGAACGTAGAGCTGTAGGTCGTCAGCATACATGTGGTAGCAACACTGTAGGATACCTGTGATAGGTTTAATAAATAAGGCAAATAGCAATGGAGACAGAACTCCTCCCTGCGGGACACCACACGTCAGGTCTTTCTGTGCAGATAAGTCCAAGCCAGATTTTACTGATTGCTGACGACCATGCAAATAGGTGGAGAACCAGGTGGTGACTATGTCGGAAATGTTCAGTGACCGAATTCGAGCAAGTAACAAAGTAAAATCTACTGAATTAAACGCACTACTGAAATCCAAGAGAACCATCACGGTTACTTTCCCAGCAGCCATCGCACGTCGTGCATCCTCCGTAATCTTGAGCAGAGCGGTAGTAGTGCTGTGTCCAGGTCGAAACCCTGATTGATAGGGATCATACAAATTGTAGAAACTGAGAAATTGCGACACTTGTATGTGCACCAAACGCTCAAGTACCTTTGATAGTACAGGTAAAATAGAGATGGGCCGATAGTCTTTTGCGCTCGTAGGCTTTGCATTTTTCGGAAGAGGAATGATCAATGCTCTTTTCCATGTTGTCGGGAATACACCAGATTGAAGTGAAGCATTGAGAATATGGGTCAAAATAGGTAGAATCACATTTATAATCATGAGGATCATAGTAACGTTGATACCGTCAACACCCACAGACCTCGACTTCACCCCAAGGATTGCCTCTTTAACCTGTTTACATGTGGCATGCGAGAATTCAAATTTGGGAATATTAGGTAAATCTTCAGAAATTATATCGCTAGCCGCTTCAGCCCGAGCATCCTGTTCAAGAACAACTGGTGGTGTAGCAAAATGTGTATTGAGGGTATTAATATCTAAATTAACAGTAGCATCGGATTTTTTGTCCTCACAGGCCCCGATCGATTTCAAGAATGTCCAAAGGTTGTTATCGCCACTGCCAGTAACATGGTCGTAGATATATTTCCTTTTGGTATTTCTGCACATCTGTGCACAGCGATTACGTAGGCGTTTATAGAGAGACCAGTTGTCAGCAGTAGGGTTAACATTGTGTTTGATCTTTGCCTTATCTCTTGCAGACATTTCATAATCTCTTCTCTATCAGTAATTTTCTTGGCTTGTATTATACATTTATTTATTATACTTCTATATTTTTTATAATTTTCCTTGCTTCGTTCTGTGTTGTTTTCTCTTAAGTTCTTTAATAGCTCACACTTTTTTTTGAAAGATATTCTTAGTCCTTTAGTTATCCATTTACTATTTAATTTATACGAGCTTTTTCTAATAAGTGGGAAAGTGGTCTTAACTAGGTTACTTAAATAATAAAAAAAAATGTTAAATCTATCGGTAGTGTCATCTTCCATCTTATATAATATATCCCAATTAGTCAAATTTAACTGTTCTTTAAATATCTCTTTATTTTTATTTGAGTAGTTGTTTACATATTCACATTTTAAAGGTTTTTGTTTCATAGGTTTTTCATTTTTTATTCTCAGCAGTATAGCTTCATGGTCAGATATGTCACATGTTATGGTATTTACTTCCATTTCATTAATGTTAAGATTAGTTAGTACGTTATCTATTGTTGTTGCCGATTTACTTGTTTTACGGGTAGGTTCAGTTAGCATATATTTTAGATGATGTATTTTCATGAAATTAATGAAATTACTGTATCCTTTAGCTTTTTTATCCTTAATGTTTATATTGAAATCCCCTACAATTATTATATGTTTTAAATATTTTTCATTTATGATCCTGCTCATCACCTCACAAAATGTTTCATAATTAACAGACGCAGTAGATCTATATATAGTCAGTATGCTTATGTACTTGTTAGACAACATTTTTAACTGTAAACCTACCACTTCTATGACCTTTTCAATACTATAGTTGCTAAGATCTAATTTATTATATATATTTATATCTTCTCTACCAAATATTGCTGTTCCGCCTCCTCTGTACAATACTCTACACTGTTCTGTTGCGACTTTGTAATTATTAATACACAGTCTCGGTTGTGTTCACATATCAGTCTCGGTTGTGTTCTCCTCTAGTCCAGTATAGCCAGCAATCCAGGGAAGTCTCCGGTATGGCACCTACCTTCTCGGAGGTGATATTGGCTGGCCGGGGCATGCGCTTTGGCCCCTGTGCGGTTATATGCAACAACGGCGCGCGCACCCACTCAAGAACCGGTGTTTAAAAGTAGCCTTTTTAATTAACTATATCGCCTTTAGGTCGCAACCTATAGTGTGTCCGATAATATCTGACACACACGTGCAGGAAGCGCCCTTGATGGCGGATTATTTCATCGATTTCCGGGTTTTTGTACCGGTGCAGTGCGCGTACGCAGCTCGGAAGTAGCATACAAGCATGCAGTATAATAGTGCATGCACGGAGTCACGGGCGTTACGGTTGAGTCGGTCGGGATTCGGGATGGGGTCAGCCCTTGCGCATGCCGCATACTCTGTCAAAATATTGTAGTAAACAGAATGCATCATCCATCATCATCAATATCATATAATCATCATCATCATCATATCATACTAATAATAAATCTGTAACGGATGGTCATGGAGTAAGTTACTTTGTTTTATGAAATACTGCGTTTGTAGACTGTATGTGTACTAAAACTAAATTGACGATTTTTAGAAATAATTTCTGTACATGATGTATGTTCCTCCATAACTCTTAAACCGATCGTCCAAATTCGATAAAAACTTAGTATAAGTACGTACATTTAACTATACGCGACACAGGATAGGCTAAATAAAATTCAGTTCCGGTTATGCTAAGATGCAGCTCTCATACATACCGAATTGTTCCGCGCGCCGAAATAAACGTTACGGGGCTTACTTACTTTCTTCTTTTTAAATGCGAATTTCACGCGAGCGTAGCCGCGGGCAAAAGCTAGTCATTCATTCTTATAAAAACTAAGAACTTACCTCAATTGTCTTTTTAACCGAAAAAAAGGAGGAGGAGGTTCCGCCAAATCCGCCATAATAAATAACACATATTCTATGCTTCAATTCAACCGGCTACCTATTACGGTCCAAACGATACAGCACTTGGACGGATGAACAGACAGACAGACAGACAAAAGACGTAGACTTATTAATAGGCGTATGGATACGGAACCCGACTGTTGGTAGAACTGGAAGCGAACAGGTTAAACCGTTCTTGAGTTACAAGCGTACATACATACAGACATACACACAGATGGCAGACGTTGGATCTTATAATGTAATGTCGACGTTTCCCCATACAAACATTAATATTCCAAATTATACGAGATGACTAAGATGATGATGTGATGATGGAGGAAACGCTGTATGGAAAAAGATTAGTAAAGGAAAGCGAAACAACGAGAAAGGTCATCTTAGTGTGGTCGACGTGCGGTTTGGAACAACCACAAGCAAAAACCATTAGAGGAAAATAACCAAATAAGCAGACAAGAGAATAATAATAGATGAACGCCAGAGATAGAATTGAATAGACGGCTATCTCGGATTCTAATCGAAAAGAGTCAATTAAACTTGTTAAAGTCTCGCATACAGTCTCGATTTGCATCAATTGCATTTTATTCATACAAAACTTGTATCAGATCTCTTTGTCTGCAATCCGAAAGGATGATAAAAAATCCCAAGTTGTTTCGACAAAAACGACTCCCACGCGACGCAACAGCTTACACGTAGCAGCCCGAGAACGATGGCTCGCCCTCGTTCGAGCGAGAGGATTCGAAATTGGAAAGGACCAACCGAAGAAGGGGTTCGAACAGAATTCGAAGTTTAAACGGCCGGCAAACAGAATTCGAAGTTCAGACCACAAGCCGGTCGGCAAGGTCGTGTTTAGGGCAGGTCACCAAAATAACCGCCTCCCCGCGCGCCGCGACCGTTAAACATCGTTACGGATGGACGCACAAGCGAGCGTCCGTGCACACACTACAGAGAACCGGTTTTATCATTCGTGACACGAAGAAGACGCGATTTAGCCGGCGCGCGCGCCGCGATCTGCCTGTTTGGAAGGATGTATTCGATTGATTGCACAGGTACAGTAAAGTACCTATGAAGTGAAGAGATCCTTCAGTCGAAACACGCGCGAGCACGGCACTAATGTTGTGTTCGGAAGTTGATGCGTTTGACAGAGCGCAGTGATAGACCAAGCGAAACATGTCCGTTTTGTATAGGTATTAAAAAAATATATAAATTAGATCATTTATGATTCGGATGACAAATCGGGTTAATAAATTGTGAAAAATCAAGACATCTTAAAAACCGTTTACTTACTCCACGCCTAAAATATGCTATTAGAGAATTTTCGTGTTTTGGAACGAATTAAAATACAACGACATTATAAAATACAAAAATATTATAAGGTAATCTTGAACTTGCCAGGTCATTGAGACATCGGAAAACGAGATTTACTATTTTATTAGGGTTCCGTATCCGTCGTACGGAACCCTATTACTAAGCCTACGCCGTCTGTCTGTCTGTTCGTCTGTCCGACCGAGGGCTATATCTCTTGAACCGTAATAGGCAGCCCGTTGAAATTTTCACAGAATTGTGAATGGATAAGAAGCAATCGTTTTATCTTGATTGCAGAGATTATCCGAAGCAATTATTATAAACTAGCTTTTTCCCGCGGCTTAGCTCGCGTGAAATTCGTATTTAAAAAGAAGAAAGTAAGTAAGCCCGCTACCGTACCTTTATTTCGGCGCGCGGAACTTTCCGTTTGTATGAGAGCCAAATCTTATCGTAACTGGAACTAAATTTTATTTAGCCTATCCTGTGTCCCGTATAGTTAAATGTGCTTGTACTAAGTTTCATCGAATTCGGATGATCCGTTTAAGAGTTATGGAGTAACATACATACATACACACAGAAAAGATTTATAAGTATATAGGTACCCACTGGCTGTGTGACTGGTAAGGAATGTGTCGGTGTAACCTGTACACTAGGTAGGTTCTAAAACTTCAATAAACGCACGCGCATTTTCCGCAACCACAGGAGACCAACACAACGCAAGGCCACTAACGCTGCACTCGCACACAAACGCCATTCACCTAGACTAGGCATCTAGACATTAACGGGATTGACCTACTAAGCCCTGGCTAGCTAAACAGCCAATCAGGAAAGTGGGACACTCTAAACGCTCTTCAAGGATCATCTATTAGGACATGAGAACAATATATTAGTATAATATTTAGAGTATTTTACTTGCTGTTTAAGATTTTAAGCTTCTACGAAATTGCAGGATGTAGTTTATGATTTGACGAACTTTATCACAAATTAGTCTTTCTTTAAGACTCCCAACATCCAAGAACACCGACACTCGCTCGACAGCACCGTCTTGCTCGAATTCTAGCAGCTCGGTCGACGTTTTAGTATTGGGCTTCCTTCACCGTAGCAAGCGGTTATTCTAACTTGCAGTGGCGGCGCAACTTTAGGTAGGTTTTAACTTTACCATCCGAAATAATAACAACTTGCAACACAGCAAAAGTCATCTGTGGGAAGGATACCCTCTTTGTTTGTTGGCGTCCGTGGACTCTATTTGAATCATTGCGTCACAGACGAATAACTACCATGGCCGATGCTCGTATGAATTTGCTTTCCTCATACCTCCTGCCCCATCCACACCCGCCACACTCGCCCCCAGGTTCATCAATATGTTGCCAACTTCTGACAACGAATCGCTTTTCGAAATCGTTCCTGTGACTTATGTCGAAAATATGGAACGGCCTTCCTGTAGCCCTACTAGCTAAGCTATAACCTGGGGACTGGGGATCTTCAAAAGGCGTGTCAATAAATTAGACGACTAGGTACCTTTTTGTCCGCCTTGTTTAACTGTGCAATTCGGTATGGCTGAGTCAGAGGTGGCAAAACGAAAGTACGTGCTCCGACCAGCATATCACCTCCCAGAAGACGCCACACCGGATACTTCCTGGATTGCTGGCTATACTTGCTTTGTAGCTGGAGGCTCTGGTTCCGCGGGGAGTGCTATTATTAGCTTTGTCTGATCTTCCATTGGACTTGTGGGCACAAGCACCCGCGCCGGCCGGTTATACAACATAATTACAACATGCAATAATGTAAAAGCAAACACGATAGATAAAGGCAACAATAAGAATATCGAAGACAAAGGCAACACAAAGACGAACAAAACAGCAGTTTTCGAAAGCTACGCACGTGTAAATCAGAAATGCTCAAGAGCGCACATAAACATTAATAAAATACAGCAATACAGTTTAAGCTGCACGGCTATAGGTTCCCATAACGAGGCACAGAGGTGTCCATAGCAGACAATAAAGCAACAGAACGTGACCTCCCGTTTACTGGGCGCGATTAACTCTGGCGCGCAGATGTCGAATAGCTCGGTGTGGAATAACAAGCGGCGTGTCCGTATCGTTTCTTACACCATTGGTAAGTTGTGATTTTCCAACTGGATATTGTGCTGAGACCGAGAACTGAGTACTTACTGTGTGGGGTTACTTAATAAGAATAGTCCCACTGCATCTCTCCCCGTGCATGCATGATAAGGACAAGATGCCGTGAATAACCGCGACAGGCTAGCCATCTCTCGCCATGGCGCGGTCTTTCCACCGAGTCATGCAGCAGGTGGGCATTCGTGCCTCACTTGCTGCCTGATAGTTATCTGTCCGAATACTTTACTAAACGTGGTGATCGGTGTTGCTGTTATTTACTAGAGTACTTGCAGCACAACACCGATTACTCTGCTTACCCCGATAGTCGGGATACGGCGTGTGGTGTGTACCGAGAAATAATGGTTTGCTTAGACGTTGGCATGACAGAAAATGTATGTGAGTACACAATTTTGGGCAACAGTAGGATATTACTGCGTCGTAAGTTATCATCATTCAGGTGTTTAACGAGTGGAGTGGAACGGAAGCGACACTGGATCCATATTGAACAAGGATAACATTGAGAATTCTCAATGGAATAATTCAGAGAACATTTCCAACAATTTGAACAAAAGAATACAATGGAATAGAAAATTCTTAAGACAGTCGAGTCCTGAACATAATAAGAATGAATGACCAATGGAGGAAATACAATCTGAAGACTGCGTTGCGTGGTATTTTAATCACTCGTGACTCGTAATATCTGAATTATTTATAAATTGCTTAAATGAGATACCTACATACACAAATCAGTACAAATCTTCTTATAACCTTCTAATCTAGACATTAACAAGAATACAAAATCATCATCATCATCATTATACACCCACTCATTAACGTGATGGGCGATCCAACCAAACTCATTACCGATTCAGCATAAACGATAAACTGTCGGCAATATAGAAATGTTTTCGGTTTAACGCGTTATACTGAAAGCGACTCACTTTTATTTGTGAGCATGCTCTGGACAGTGGCAATGATTTGCATTGGATTCGATTCGAACAAACCAGCACGATATCAGTGGAAAAACACTATGTACCACGTTTGGTTCGAGAATCCATTGAAATTTCCAGACATGCCAATTTCAACAGAGAAGACAGCATCTTCATCTTGGACTCCTCTGCTGGCGAAGCATGGCTCGGGTGGTAACCAGCATCAAGCTCTGGCAGCCATAGACACAGTGACCTACGTGTGCACCGACCTTTTTCAGCAAGAGATGTCAAACCTAACCCGCATCGGCCGAAGTACCCTCGCATGGCTACAATCTACAGGTCGGTTAACCAAAGCTGGCGCGTACACAGTACTCACACCAATGCAATTGTGCAAGTGCGAGTGCGACAGATCGGGGTTTCGTGATGCGTATGCCCCGACCTGTCTCACTCGCACTTGCACAATTGCATTGGTGTGAGTACTGTGCACGCGCCAGCTTTCGTTAACCGACCTGTACGTCAGCGGCGACCGGCAGTTGACATCTGACTGGACGACGACGTGTCGGGTGTCCTCCAGGACGTCGCAGTACCGCGAGTCCTGAGTCCTGAGGATGTCCCCAGAGTTTGGGACGAAACGTCGACAAATAAAAGTGCGTCGTCGCACTTAACCGTGTAACCGAAAACAAATAGCGGTAAAAGCCTAAACGAACATGTCGGTATTCGGCAATACTTTAATTTAAAACCTTATAAACAGCGTATAAACGCGTGTCGTACTAATATCGATGGAAAATTGCAAATTCTTCAAAAGCATCTAGTATCTAGTCGGCCAACGGAAAACGCATTCACGCGGACCACGACGATGATTCGATTGGTCTCGCTCTCACAAGCGTTGCTGATCAACGACCCGGCAACATTACAAGCAGTCCGAAGCCTTCGGACAGTTACAAACAGCATTGTTCTCCGAAATGTTGCCGCTGTGCCATCCGGTGCGAAGGCTTTACGGGGTCAGTTAATTTCATTGTTTCTGGCAAAATTGCTTGGGAAATAAATTAGATTTGAGCATTTGCGCTACTTTCTATTTCGCCTAAATCGCGATCGATAAGTACAAATCAGGTTTCAAGTTGTCATCCGAACTACGGACAAGATTTTGTCGGACAAGATAACTATCAAGCAGCAAGTAAGGCACGAAGACCCAACCCTGCTGCATTGCTCGGTGGAAGGGCCGCGCCAAGGTGAGAGGTGGCTATCCTGTCGCCCTTTAGCACGGCACCTTGTCCTTATCGAGTGATGTTATAATTAATTAACTGAGCATAAGTATTGACTAACATCAAGATGATCATGTTATCTAAAGGCGCGCTTATAAACAAAATCCATCATAATAATAATTAATACTTCAATAAAACAATAGAATTACTCTAAATTGCATAACGTTTATTAAAGCTACAGAGCTAATTGCACAATGTTTACATAACACTGCAGCTGCAAGAGTGAGATAACATTTTCTCTCACAATATTGTAGATCATACATAACCACTCTCCACGTGGCCGTAGACAAGATCGCAGTACAACAAGAATTGCTATCTTTCGAGCCATGTCTCGAGCTATCTCTACCATACCATATACTGGGTGTAGGAACTGTGTCCCGGCGTGTGTATTTCCCGAATCCTTTAACCTGGGGTGTCTTCAAACGTCGTATCAACGGGCTAGACAGCCTAGCGACAGACGGACAGAAATAAATCTGTAAGGGATGGTCATGGGGTAAGTTGCTTGGCTTTATGAGATACTGCATTTGTAGACTCTATGTATGAAACTGAAACTAAATGCACTATTTTTAAAAATATTTTCTGTATGTATGTATGTTCCACCATAACTCTTAAACCGATCATCCGAATTAGATGAAACTTTGCACAAGCACATTTAACTATACGTAACACAGGGTAGGCTAAATAAAATTCAGTTCCGGTTACGCTGAGATGTAGCTCTCATACAAAACTAATTGTTCCGCGTGCCGAAATAAAGGTACGGTAGCGGGCTTACTAACTTTCTTCTTTTTTAAATACGAATTTCACGCGAGCAAAGCCGCGGGCAAAAGCTATATACAATAAAAGAAAAATCTATACAACATACAATTTCAATGTAGTCCGTCGCACAGAGTGTTTGGATCAGATTATCTTGGCGTGAGATGTTACATTAAATGAAGCCGCAAGTACTGAGAGGTACACAAAAAAACAGCAATTCGACGTCCTGCGAAGTGAAATTGGGTGTATCCAATTGCAGCATTTGGAAGCCAGCCACGAGTAGCGCGGACTTTTTCACTGTCTTCCAGTAGGTACGGAAATTAATGTAACATTTTTGGACTCGATTGTTCTACTGGTATTTAACTTTTACTAAAATCTTTTCTCAAGCAGGCGTATAATGTGCTTGCCATGTTCTTATTACTAAGTGAGCTAAATTTGTGCTTAAATAAGAAAACAAGAAGAAAACAGTTGGTTTATCGGAAACGGCTCTAACCGTGTGGTGCCGGTACTAACCGTGTGGTGCCGGTACTTAAAAAGAATAGCCCCACTGCATCTCTCCCCGTGCATGTCGTAAAAGGCGACTAAGGGATAAGGACAAGATGTCGTGCTAAAGGGCGACGGGTTCGCCACCTCTCACCTTGGCACGGTACTTCCACCGAGTCATGCAGCAGGTGGGTCTTCGTGCCTTACTTGCTGCTTGATCGATTTAATCTTGTTCGAATACTTTGCGAAACATGGTCGGTGTTGTGCTGTAATTTACTAGAGTACTTGCAGCACAACACCGATTACTCTGCTTACCCCGATTGTCGGGATTCAGCGTGTGTGATATGTATGTATGTATGGCTCTAACGATTTGGATAAAAAAGTTTATTTAGATGTTATTTTTTTTTCAAGTTTATCTGGATAGGTGTAGACGCCGAGCGAAGCACGGTCGCCCAGGTATACATTTAAATAGGTATATATTCGACCATTCCTATTCTCAAATCAAAACAAACGTGCAGTTCGCATAATAAAGTTTTATGGCTTAGTGAAGGGAATCTCCGTTCACTAAGCCATACAATTTTGTTTTGCGAGCTGCACGTTTGTTTTGATAATAGTATAGTTTTCTCTCGTAATGTAAAATAATGGATCATATTTTATAGCTATACCCAAAGAGACTGTATTACGTCGATGCGCTCCGACGTAATACAAACTCTTTGGCTATACCCTTACCCCTTACCAACGACATTCTACCTTTTTAACCGACTTCCAAAAAAGGAGGAGGTTCTCAATTCGTCTGTATGTTTTTTTTTTTTTTTATTTTTTTTTTTATTTTTTTTTTTATTTTTTTTTTTATTATTTTTTTGTATGTTTGTAACACGATTTCTCCGTCAATTGAGGGCCGATTTAGAAAATTCTTTTTTTGTTAGTTAGGTCATACTTCCGAGGTGGTCCCATTTCAATTTTATCGAAATTGGTTCAGTGGTTTTCGAAAAATCAGCATAATACTATGGTGTGTGGTTACCTTCAGCAAAACTTGTGATGTGGTCGTTTTCGGCAATTTTCAGTTTGATAAATTAGTATGGTGTGTGGTTACCTTCAGCAAAACATTTGTGATGTGGACTTATTCAGCAATTTGCAGTCTGACACATATGGCGAATAATTCTGTACCACTTCAATCGATTTCGATTATTCGATTTCGATTATTCTTTTTTATGTAATATTACTAAAAAGAATGAAATAAAAACTGTTTTAAAAAATATTAAACCGATTTCCAAAAAACAAAAAAAAAAAAACTAAAAAGTATTAAATACCTAATATTTTGAAATTTTCTCTGTCCTGTTGAAATACATGAATCGATATACTAGTGATACATATTCGGACCCTTGTTTCATGAATATTCTAAATTTGAAATTTTTTATCTTTTCCGACCGGCGCTTAATTTATTATGGTACCTGGCCAGTACCTACTGTACCGAGTACCATCGAGCTGGTTTGATGATGGAGACAGAAGGTGGCCATAGGAACTCCTAAACTACACATGATAAACCCATCGTGTTTGGGCTCGTTGCATTTGTCTTCACGAGAAATTTACTTTAGACCTAAAAGATTCTCAATTCGACGGTATGTTTTCTTTTTTTGGATGTTTGTTACGCGATTACTCCGTCAATTGTGGGCCGATTTTGAAAATTCTTTTTTTTTTTATTTGAAAGGGGATAACCCTGAGGTTTTTGAAGTGAAAACTTCTTTAGCGGCTCTTGGCACTTTTTTAGGTGGGTAAAAATGTATAACTCGCGACATCGCGTCAGCGTCATTTTTAAAATGAAACCTTAAGTCATTGCGTTAAGGGTTAAGTTAGAGTGGCACGGGATCTGCCGGCACTCCCGGAGTGCAACTGTTAAGTAGGGTTCCGTAACACGTTTATGTCTGTCCATTCTACTAAGTTCTGCAAAATGAATGTAGGGTTCCGTAACATATGCATGTCTATCCGTTCTACTAAATTTTACAATTTTCAACCAAGGTCCTCCGACGGTTATTTTATAATAAAAGTAGGCTTCCGTAACACGTTTATGTCTGTCCATTCTACTAAGTTCTGCAACATCACCTACAACGTCCGTGATGTCAGCCCATAACACCAGTGCCATGTCAGTGCTTCCCCCTTTGATCGTGCTGCTACACTGAACTGGTCGGAAAACACAAACTATTTACATAGCCGTTTCGACCGACGTTTAATTCAGTGCGGTGGTACCAACCCGGGAAGGTTAAACCCTACCACCAAGTAAGATTACGAGGGAAGGGACTTACAGTTTTACGAGGAATCCGAACCTTGGTCAGCCTCCAACGGTCAGCGGTCACCCATCTAAGTACTGACCGCACCCAGCGTTGCTTAAAATTCAATAGCGACAGTTGACTGTCTGCACCACTGAGCTATCGAAGCTGACGTGGTCCTATTTTAATTGGGTCAAGATCGGATTGGAAAGCGAGGCGGAATCGCGAGGCCGAAGGCCGAGCGATTCCGCCGAGTACATTAATAGCAAAAATTACTAAAAAAAACTGTGAAATAAAAAAAACTGTTTTAAAAAACATAAAACCGACTTCCTAAAAAAAGTAGAACTAAAAAACTATTTAAAATAAAAATATAAAAACCGCCTTCAAGAATATATGAAATAAAAACCTAAAAAAAAAACGAACCCTAGAGTTGAAGGCGGTGCTAAAGCAAGCAAAAATGATGCATGAAAGAAAACATGAGCGGATGATAATATCCTTTGTGATTTGTGTAGCCTTTTTAGCACCGCATTCAACTCTAGGGTTCGTTTTTTTTTTAGGTTTTTATTTCATATATTTTTGAAGGCGGTTTTTATATTTTTATTTTAAATAGTTTTTTAGTTCTACTTTTTTTAGGAAGTCGGTTTTATGTTTTTTATTAATTCGTTACCCCTTACTAGGTGCTATAGGCTCAAATTGTAGCCGACTTGGTTTGAACCACCGTACTCGACGTAAGAGTAAGATGGCCGTATAGCAGCCTCGGCTGTGTTCTCCTCCAGTCCAGTATAGTCAGCAATCCAAAGGTAAGTCTCCGGTATGGCACCTACCTTCACGGAGGTGATATTTACTGATCGGAGCATGTCCCCTCCGACTCAGTCATCCTAGGATAGGGTTATTGACAATTATCTTGATACAATTGTTCCATGTTTTAAATATTTCATTGACAAGTCTATTGACGCTACTTTAATTAGGGACAAATCTATTGATGCTAAATTAATTATTATTATATTCCTTGACTATTATTAATCTTTGACTAATGTTACTGTATCAAAATTATTTTATTTTTAACGCAGCTTATCTGTGATTTAGGATAGGGATATTGACAATTCTATTGATGCTATTGTACCATGTTTTAAAAATTACATTGACAAGTTTATTAACGCTAATTTAAGTAGATAGTAGTAGTATTAGGTAAGTGTAGTAGTAGTCTATAAGCATAAGATAGCCGTGTTTTTGTCTTTTATCTGGTTCTGTACAGCCCTTGTCATTGTTTGTCATTGTTTCCATTGTGTTTAATTGTTTTTCATTGTTGTTACATTTCGAAAGATAACGAATTCAAGTGCAAAATTTATTTGCCTACGAATGATAAAAAAACCTAAACCTAAACCTAAACCTCCTACCGGTTTCTTGAGCGCAATTCCGATTTCGTGAGGAATTCGAAATCCCTAAACGCGCCTCTTTAATTGGGCAAAGTGCGGGGGTGTAGCGATATTGAATAAACCTAAATGCCCATGTAATAAGTACATAGGTCCACGCATTCTCATCAATGTAGCACGTCTACATACCGATGGATAAAAAGGTATTATAGATATAGATACAATATGTCTGTCTGTATGTACACGGCTGGAGATAGACATCGGTCATGCTCTGTTTCATGCCGCGGCATGAACGGAACTCAGGCAATCCGTGACAGTTTTCTCTTGTTAGGATTTTTTTTGGAGCAAACACCGGCACAACAACTTTGTGGTCGTCCTAAATTATGTGTTTTAGGTTTTAGGGCAATAATAATTGTACACAAGGTATATTTGGTGTATGTACCGTGTGGGTTCGGTACTTAAAAAGAATAGCCCCACTGCATCTCTCCCCGTGCATGTCGTAAAAGGCGACTAAGGGATAAGGACAAGATGCCGTGCTAAAGGGCGACAGGCTCGCCACCTCTCACCTTGGCACTTGGCACGGTACTTCCACCGAGTCATGCAGCAGGTGGGTCTTCGTGCCTTACTTGCTGCTTGATCGATTTAATCTTGTTCGAATACTTTGCGAAACGTGGTGGTCGGTGTTGTGCTGCAATTTACCCGAGAATTTACCAGAGTTCTTGCAGCACAACACCGATTACTCAGCTTACCCCGATTGTCGGGATTCAGCGTGTGTGATATGTATGTATGTATGTATGTATATTTTGGTAAATGGTATAATAAAGCTGTTCAACGCGATCCCGCCATCCCCTTTCCACCTCCGCACAACGAGCACTGCGCAGGGATTGCATCCCTACACGCTGGACTTACCGCGGATGCGTACCAATCGGTTCTGCTGATCTTTCCTCTAACTAAAGAACTGGTAAACACTGAAACGGTCTCCCTGCCAACATATTTCCCTCCAAGTATAGTCTCGGGACCTTCAAGAGAGGCGTGCGTGAATAGGGACCTGTCAGGCCGGCATGGCATTAGCAAGCCCCGAATACGACTAAATGTCCACGTCGTCAGACACCTTATGGGTGGCTCGACTTCGGAAAAATGTAATTATTTTTATGCAATCCGGTGGCGGCGCGGCGGCGCCTCTCTAAGCGTGGTTTCGCGAGAAGTGCGTGTTATTGGCTGTGTCTGACTCGGTGTCTGATCATCTTTTCAACTTTTGGCACAGTCACTTGTGCCGGTTGTTCATAAAGAAAATCCGACATGGGTGGCTGAGACAGAGGGGCCAGAGCACATGCTCCGCCACAGTGTGCATGCATGCAAGCATGACTCCGACCGACCATCAAATAACACCTCCAAGTTCGCTCCACGAGCAATGATATAATTGAACGCGCATACACATACATACATACCGTGTACAATAATGTACATACCACACTCTCTATCCCGACAATCGGGGTAAGCGGAGTAATCGGTGCTATGCTGCAAGAACTCTGGTACAACTCGACCACCACGTTTAGCAAAGTATTAGGACAAAATAACTCTCAAGCAGCAAGTAAGGCACGAAGACCCGCCTGCTGCATGACTCGGTGGAGGGATCGTGCGAAGGTGAGAGGTGGCTAACCCGTCGCCCTTCAGCACGTCAGCTCGTCCTTATCCCTTTAGCCGCCTTTTACGACATGAACGGGGATTGAAAGCAATTATCTGACTGAAATAGGAAAATAGGTCTACTATCGCTCCGCCATAATGACCACTAGGCAAAGCAGTGGAAACATGCTGAGAGCCGAGGTTTAAATTAAACGTTGCTATGAAGAGTTTACTTACTGTCTCTGTAACTATTATGATTCCATACGCAAAGCCCCTCAGCGAGCCGGCGAGACGTATAATTTAGAAGCCTGCTTATTACACACCTCACTTACTGACCAACCGTGTATAATCCGAAAGGCATTTCTAAGGATTCGAAATGTACGCTTTTGTCCTCAGTTAACACCCACAAAAAAAAAACCGGCCAAGTGCGAGTCGAACTCGCGCACCGAGGGTTCCGCATCGCCATGTCATGGTCAGCGCCATTCACGCCATCTATGGATTGGTTAAAATGATTCATACTCTTTTCGGTAGATGGCGCGCATACACTTTTTAGTTTCTTGTATCTTGTATCACGGGGTCCCCCCGTGATTTTTTTACTTTTTCGTATTTTTATTATTTGTTGTTATATCGGCCATAATTACACATATTCTGTAAAAATTTCAACGGGCTACCTATTACGGTTCAAGAGATACAGCCCTCGAACAGACGGATAGACAGACAGACAGACGGCGTAGGCTTAGGAATAGGGTCCCGTACGACGGATAAGGAACCCTAAAAAAACGTTTAGTAATGTAAAATATACCAAAATACCGTTGAAAAAAAAAAGGAACCAACGACGTAATAATTTCCACAGAATCAATGCATGCAACATGCAACCCTATTACCAACTGCACGTGTAAAGTGCAAGTTAATGCAGTTAATGCAAGTTGCAATATGTTGCACAATTGACACAATTAACCTCTTTTAAGTTGACCTAACTTGCGTAAAAGCATTCCCGGGAGATGATCGTGCAATAAATTGCAGGCTGTCCTTTTAGAGTCTGCTTTGCATTCACGCCGGCGAATGTTGGACGCACCTCTTCAGATAGTACAGTACGCGCCAGTAAGTAATGCACATCTGACTTTAGAAAGAAACAATCCGGTCGTAAGAGCGTTGTCTCGGTCGCACGAACTCGCACGTTTCTGTGCGACAGAGACGACGCTCTACAACCGAACTGTCTCTTTCTAAAGACCGATGTGCATTAGTTATTTATTTTTATTTATTTCTTCATCATCTGTAGGTACACAAGATACACTTAGGTTCGTCATTTAAGTTTTAAGCAAAAAATAGGCCATCGTCAAAAATTTAATACACATCACAGAATTAATTAATTAATTAATACAAGTATTTCACTTATAACTAACAAAATGTCAAGAAAATAAAAATTCAAAAAAATTATTAAAAATTAAAAATAACTCGTCAAAAGAATTTACGAAATAAATAACAATTGTCAAAAAATGTCCGAGACTTAAAAGTACAGTTAAAACTAAATTATTTCAGTCACATTAATGTATAAAGCGACCGATATCGGCCGCTCCGTAGGTGAAGAAAATATAAATTAGAATTAGGTTTACTTCCGCGTACAGTTCCCGGCAGCAAATAATACGTGTCGAGCTTTAAAAGCTAAGCTCAAGTGGCAGTGGGCTGGACACCTAAGACGAAGAGACGATGACCGTTGGAGTAAACGTGTCCTACACTGGCGGCCGTGGACAGGAAAACGGAGTGTGGGAAGACCACCCGCCAGGTGGGACGAAAACAACAAATGCGTCGGCGGAATGCAGTGGTTCCGTACCGCTGAAGGCCGGGAGGACTGGAGGAAAATTGGAGAGGCGTATGTCCAGCCAGGGACACTTACACTCTGACTGAGCTTTAAAAAGAGACAATCTGGTTGCAGAGCCTCGTCCCTGTCGCACGAACTCGCCCGTCTCTACTATCGCCCATATAAGGTCTTTCATTAGTAGGTAACGATACGCTAAGGGGTGTATGTGTATCAGATACTGATCACGTTCCCATACCAATTTTTTTTTTACGATATAAAAAAGCTACTCACTCCTCAAATTTAATACGTGAAGTTCGCGTATTTCACCTTAATAAGTACGTTTTTATATCGTAAAAAAATGGTATGGGAACGTGATTAGTATCTGATACACATACATCCCTTAGCGTAGCGTTACCTACTATTGAAAGACCTTATATATCGGCCAAATTGTCTCTTTCTACTCGTATATTATTTGCTTCCGCGGAAACTGGTACTGTACACAATATTCGCTCATTCACTGTACTCTGTCGCACGTTTTATACTTTAGTGAAGTGAAAGGCTCTTGTGCAAAATATAACCTAGAGTGAGCGAGGGTAGAGTTGTATGGACCTAAAGCCGCAGTTTCTCTATGTCTAACCGCGTCTAACTGTATCTCTTATTTTATTATCCCCTAGCTTTTGCCCGCGGCTTCGCTCGCGTCAAATTCGTATTTAAAAAGACGAAAGTAAGTAAGCCCGCTACCGTACCTTTATTTCGGTACGCGGAACATATATGGGGGGGCACCTGTTATCGTAACCGGAACTGAATTTTATTTAGCCTATCCTGTGTCCCTTATAGTAAAATTCACTTGTACTAAGATTCATCGAATTCGGATCATCGGTTTAAAAGTTATGGAGGAACATACATACAGAAAAGATTTCTAAAAATCGTCAATTTAGTTTTAGTATCATACATAGAGTCTACAAACGCAGTATGTCATAAAACAAAGTAACTTACTCCATGACCGTCCCTTACAGATTTATTATTAGTAGTATAGTATTGATGATGAATTGATGATTGATTGATTGATTGGTATTGATGATACGGCTCTGCCTGCACAAGCTCGCTGTTACTATTTGTTTATTAAAACCCTTCTTCTTCTTGGTTTGTCTCGATTTCGACTCCGTCTATGTGGGTTTTAGAAGTACCGTAAAAATAACGAATTTAGTCAAGACCGTAATTGGTGCTGCCTCGCTATCAGATGTCCTATGCACGATCAGGTGCGACGAACTGTCCGTCGGTGGTACCAGATCGAGATGTCGACGACGGCGCGTTGGGTCGTTGCCACCGTCTCAAGCTCTCGCCCGCGCCAGCGGACGACGCTCGTGATCTGCGGGACACGACCGGTCGTACGCCACCCACACCAATCGCAATCAATCAATACTATAATAATAAATCTGTAAGGGATGGTCATGGAGTAAGTTACTTTGTTTTATGAGATACTGCGTTTGTAGACTCTATGTATGATATTAAAACTAAATTGACGATTTTTAGAAATATTTTCTGTATGCATGTATGTTCCTCCATAACTCTTAAACCGGTCATTCGAATTTGATGAAACTTTGTACAAGCACATTTAACGATACGTGACACAGGATATGCTATGAATAAAAATCAGTTTCGGTTACGCTAAGATGTGGCTCTCATACAAACCGAATTGTTCCGCGCGCCAAAATAAAAGGTACGGGTAGCGGGCTTATTTACTTTCTTCTTTTTAAATACGAATTTCATGCGAGCGAAACCGCGGGTAAAAGTTAGTGAGTAATAATTTTCTGCGTTGAACCTTATGGATTACTCAATAGAGGTCAAAATAGCAAAATTCGCGAGACTCCGTTCGTTGCGATCACTGTACCTGCGCCGGGTGATGCTATAATTATCGAACCAGTCGTCGCGCTCAGTGGACTGGTTCAGGCCTCGCCACAGGAAACAGGCTGTTTGTATCGTCGAGAGGGAAATGAGGGGAACATACTCAGTCCTAGTCGATACATAAAAGCCTCACACAAAGTTCACAGATGGTTCCGTAGAAATTCCCTTCTTCCACGCATGCCTAGCCGTGCCACGCCGCTCAGTTCTGCGTTCAGGTAAACGATAAACCTTCTCAAATAAAGTAAGTAACAAACGGAGATGCCGAAGGCCCAGCTGCATCCTGGAAGACAATAAACCTTCTCGATGAAAGTAAGTAACTAAGGACGAGGCCGAAGGCCGAGCTACGTTCAGGAAGAAGATAAACCTTGTTGAAGAAAGTGGTTACCTAATCCACAAGACGCTGATCAAATAATGAATGAGTAAATAACTGATTGTAGCAGACGAAATTTTTAAGGATAGGCGGCGACACCTAAAACCTGCGGCCACTCACTACCCCAGCCACCGAGTCCTCAGCATTGACAACGAAAAGCAAAGAAATCAAGTAGTCAGCCTCGATAGCTCAGTGGTGCAGACAGTTCGTCAGCCTCGATAGCTCAGTGTGCAGACAGGCAACTGTTGCTATTGATTGTTAAGCAACGCTGGGCCAGTCAGTACATACTTGGATGGGTGAACGCTCGACCTGTTGGAGGCTGACCGTGGTTCGCATTCCACATAAAACTGTAGGTCCCTTCCCTTCTTACCTTACTAGGTGGTAGGGTTCAACCCGCCCGGGTTGGTACCACCGCACCGAATGAAACGTCGGTCGAAACGGCTATGTAAATAGTTTGTGTTTTCCGTCCAGTCCAGTGTAGCCGGCACGACCGAAGGGAAGCACTGACATGGCACCTAGTTCACCCGGTGTTATGGGCTGACATCACGGATGTTGTAGGTGATGTAGCCAACCGTGTCAGTTTCCATAAAAAAAAGCCAAACTACAGTCTCCACGGTCTGCGGACCACCAGGCGTAGGCTCCAGAGCGAGACCTAGATAATGACAGCAGTGCTCCCAGCAGCGAGACGATGCAATGTGGTGCAGTACTAACTATAAACCACCATCGTCGATACGGACGGAGATAGTCAGGCCGAGTGGGCATGCGGAAGAGGCCGAGGCAATGAACTTTGTGCATCGGGAGCTGGTGCCTGCTTCTATTGTGATACTAGAGAAGTCGTGTGCCCTTTAGAAGAGTAACAATATGATGCCACTGCCGCGACCATCGCGGCAGACACAGACAATACAATACCAATCGAACTGAAGTGTCTATTAGGAAGGCTTTCACAAAAAGCTTCACATTACACGCACATATCAAGCAGACGGTGTCTTTAGAAAATGATTTATTTATCCTTCGAGTGGCCTCGTGTCATCCTTAAGGTGAACGAACAACCTAAAGCATCTCGAAATTAAAGTTTGTATAATGAATGACTAATGAAATGAGTAATGAGCGATCACGAGTCAGTAAACCTGGATACGAAATACGGCATCGTTTGTATGAGAACCGAGGTAGCCGCCAAAGGGGTGTGAAGTCTGAGGCGGGAGCGGCGCATGGAACGCCGTGATTGGCCGAGCGAGTAGGTAGCCACGTGACGCCAGTCTTCCATACGTTTGAACGGGATTCATACAATAAGTCGCTCATTGTGTCGATTCGCGATGAAAAGATGAAACGGATTTAACAATATTTAACCCTTCTTTACATCAAGGGAATAATATAACTTTCTCTTAAATGAACAAAGGCAACGCCCCTTTCACAATTTTGCGAATTTGCAGATTTTCGCATAAACACGATAATAGTTCTAAGTTCTGAGATACCTCGGATACTTTATTATAAATCTACATCAAATTTCCAAAACAATGATATGTAAGACCTCGTACATTGGTATTATCTTATTGGAGTATTTGTTATTGGAATTTTCTAAAATTAAAAAAATAATGTTAGAAAGTCGAAAAGTTTTGTAACCAAAAAAATTAATTATTATATTATTAACAACTATTTGCTAATTACTTAGCCAACGATATGACAAATTATATTGCAATATGAGTTCGCGAAAAATTCGCGAAAATCTACCCTACCATAAAAAATTTATGAGTACCCACCTCGATATTTAATTTTTTTACGGTAAAATGAGGTTTTCCAGGCTTTGCCTTTTTTAACAAACTAACCAGCCATACCCACCTGGATATTTAATTTTTTTAGGGTAAAATGAGGTTTTCCAGGCTTTGCCTTTTTTAACAAACTAACCAGCCATGCAGCTAGAGCCTTATAAAATGTACCATGCGTCTCTCTGTCAGTTTGACGGTGTGAATCCGTTATATAAGGGTTAATAAAATAACAAATGAAAGGCTGTGTAGTCTGTAATAGAAACATATATTTGAAACAGAACAATAATTTACTTAATTATTTATTTATAGATCGGTATCTATATTAAAATTTTCATTTGGTAACTTTTAAACAATTGAATTAAATTTAAAAGCACAATTTACGACATTTACATTGTTACTGTTTACATTGTTGACATTTACATTGTTATTGTTGAACTAAAGAACTAAAGAACTAACATGTGTCTCGAGAGATGGTCGCGCAACAGATGGATAGATCTCACCGAGACCTAAAGTTTGAGTACCAACACGATGGGTCTAGCACCAGTGGTTCTCGAGTTATGACCAAAACAAAAGTTCATGTGACAGATGGATAGATCTCACCGAGACCTAAAGTTTGAGTACCAACACGATGGATTTAGCACCAGTGGTTCTCGAGTTATGACCAAAACAAAAGTTCATGTGACAGATGGATAGATCTCACCGAGACCTGAAGTTTGAGTACCAACACGATGGGTCTAGCACCAGTGGTTCTCGAGTTATGACCAAAACAATAGTTAATGTGACAGATGGATAGATCTCATCGAGACGTTCAGATTGAGTACCAACACGATGGGTCTAAGTCCAGTGGTTCTGTAGATATGACCAAAACTAATGATCACGTGACAGATAATAATTCCGACCCCTCACTCGCATGATCGCATCGCATTTCGCATTTAGATGCTAGCTAGCTAGCTAGCAGCGGAGCGCAGGCGCTATATAGCATTTAGCATTTAGCAGTACCACAGATAAATAGCACATACTTCATTGCTTTGTGCGTTCCAAAACAAACGAACCAACAAAGTTTTACGAACGAAACAGCAATGCTAATTAAAACATTAATTTTTATTCATCAGGGCGCTTAGCAGTGCTAAATGCTAACGGGGTATTCATTATGAATTAATTTTGTTAATGCTAAGCATAACAAGACTAATTCCCGGTAGACGCATGACCTAAAGAAATTAATTCCTTTAGAGTCGCTCAAAAGTAAAAACCGGTAGGTACTGGTTGAATGAAAAAAGCGCGATAAACGAATATTGAACGAGGAAACCTGCTGAGGTTGACTAGAAGAAATGTCCTTTGGCAATAAGGCAGAATGCATGAAATATCTGTATACATTTAACATACATATTTATCAATAAATAAAAAAAATTACAAGAGCTAACTGCATCCAACACGATAGTCGACCTATGGTGGGTAAGCAGAAAAGAGCTCTCCATACATATTTACGCCGATGTTTGTTACTGAAATTCAAGCGAAAAATGCTATCAAATTGAATGAAAGTACTTACTCGTGAAAGGTGACTCCATCTGTGTTCAAGTTTGAATTTTTCGACGACTTTTTGCACCAAAGCACTGCACAATGAGGCATTTTGTGACAGACGCGCACGTTCGCTCCGCCTGAGCGGCGGACGGAGACTAAGATCGGTCGCCGGCGCTAGACTGACGCGCTGGCGCGTGTGCGCCGACGCGCGGCTACCCCTGTCCTCCTATGTATAGCGCCTCCAGGCTTACTGACTCGTGTGAGCGATGTTAGGATTTTGCTAACTATAAAACATGTCATGAACCCGGACATTGAGGTCACCTGGATGCACCGAGCGTACAGTATCCTCTGTATCCTCCTTGCCTGGATGTGTCGAGTTTCTTCAATATAAGCAAAAGTCGACTAAGGGATAAGGAAATTCGTCAGCCTCGGTAGCTCAGTGGTGCGGTCAGTCGACTGTTGTTATGCAACGCTGAGTGCGGTCAGTCCTTGGCGGGACGTTTAGAGAATCGTCTCAAAACCGAATAAACATCTATGTATACCTATTTCCAAACAAGGTCTGTCTGGCAAATCACTAATAATACATATTATTCTATTGCAAGGAAGCACGTAAAATGTTTGGACGTTTAGAAAATCGTCTCAAAACCGAAAGAATATCGATGTGAAATGTACAAACAAGGTCTGTCTGGCAAATCACTAATACTAGCATACATTTTCTATTGCAAGGAAGCACGTAAAATGTTTGGACGTTTAGAAAATCGTCTCAAAACCGAAAGAATATCGATGTGAATTGTCCAAACAAGGTCTGTCTGGCAAATCACTAATACTAGCATAAATTTTCTATTGCAAGGAAGCACGTAAAATGTTTGGACGTTTAGAAAATCGTCTCAAAACCGAAAGAATATCGATGTGAATATGTCCTAACAAGGTCTGTCTGGCAAATGACTAATACCTACTTGCATACATTTTCTATTGCACGGAAGCACGTCAATCGATTACTAAGAAAAAAAACCTACTTAATGACCGAAGATAAATATTCACTGAGATGACTCACGCTGCCGTTGACATGGTTACGAGTTACGAAACGCGTTCTGCGAGCACTGCTTGATCGTAGATTTGACCTCCACCACAGAAGTGGCCTCCACCTTGACTATTTAACATTCGTCGATACCATCTAATACGCATAGAGGTCAGTTACCTCATGAATCTGTGTGTGAGACCTTGATGGTCTGTCCTATTCCATTCAACAGTAACGGTGGAAAAGAACCACCAACGACTATTGGCCGTGGACGTTGCATCAATGGATGACGAACTAATTCAAAAAGTATGCCGAAGAAATATTTAAAACTGGCTTTTGCCCGCGGCTTCGCTCGCGTGGAATTCGTATTTAAGTAAGTAAGTAAGTCCGCTACCGTACCTTTATTTCGGCGCGCGGAACAATTCGGTTTGTATGACAGCCACACCTTAGCGTAACCGTAGCCTATCCTGTGTCACGTATCGTTAAATGTGCTTGTACTAAGTTTCATCGAATTCGGATGATCGTTTTAAGAGTTATGGTGGAACATATGCATACATACAGAAAAGATTTCAAAAATAGTAAACGCAGTATCTCATAAAACAAAGTAACTTACTCTATGACCATTCTTTACAGATTTATTATTTATTAGTATTGATTATTGATACATCTGGCTTTTAGACCGAACTGCGTTTGAACTACAAATAACCAAACATTATGCAATCCGTAACTCGCGCGTACTCACCGCCCCGCGCCAAAACAGCTGTGGCCTACTTAGTTCGCGGAACCTACTCCAACATTCAAGGAAGCCAATTTGCTGATGGCGTTTTTTGTGCAAAATGCTGTTGGCTGTGCTGTCTGCGATACTTACTCGAGTTCGTCACTCTGAATGACGTAAAGAGTTAACGGAACAGTCTCGACTCGGGAGAAAGCCGCCGACTACGAATTCTTCTACTATTCGTCATACATACATACAATCACGCTGTATCCATATAATCGGGGTAAGCAGAGTAATCGGTGTTGTGCAGCTAGAGAATTACAGCACAAGACCAATCACCACGTTTGGCAAAATATTAGGACAAGATAAATTATTAAGCAACAAGAAGGCTCATTGTGACATTTACCCATCTACCTCGCCATCTACTTACCGTATGACTGAAAGGACCGTGCAAAGGTGAGAGGTGGCTATCCTGTCGCCCTGTAGCACGGCATCTTGTCCTTATCAAGGGATACAATTTACGACAAAAAAAATTATCCGTAAATTTTACGGATAAAAGCGACTAAGGAGTCGCTTTTACGATATTCATAATTCTATCCTTCTTAAGCTAAATGAATTCTTGAGAAATTCCTAACTGGTTATTACATATCAACTCCTAAAAGTGGCACTAAATTAGGTACCTGAACAATCCTGAACGCAAGTAATCTTGGTCGACCTACTTCATTTACGCAGTCACGAGAAGCCATAGCTGGTGGCTGAAAACCGCAAAGTCTCTGTTCTTTCGATTATCGCATGAGACAGCACTTCATTTTGTAATTCACCGTCCCTTTCTAGATCTTTTACTGTTACTTATTTCTGGAGGTTACCGCTCGGGGTTATGATAAAGTTTTGTAGGGACTGTCGCTGTAATCGTATCAAGTCAAGGTATCGCCGTACCTGCCGCTGTTTGCGCTTTGATAACAATGTACCTTCGTTAGAGTCCGTAGATAAGAGCTAGTTAAGGTGTTGCGTTCTTGTTCTACGAGTGATTCACGCGCGCCGTGCTGTTTGTTACGTCGAACTCGTGAAGTCGTGACGTAGCGTAGAGGCATGACACGACTCTCTGAGGCGTGGCGTGACCGTAGGCTAGCCGCTAGCTAGGGGTCGGCAAACTTGTAGGACAATGCTCGCAAATTGTAGCCACATTGTTGCACCGACCAGAAATGTTTGCGAGAACCGAATTTTTTTAACCAGTTGGAGAAATGTATACCTACTCAAAAAATGTTTGACCAGTTCGAGAAATGTATCCTATCTTATGTTTACCACCATACCTCGTGTTTTGGCAAAGTTTCTTGACTTCATATTTCGGTTTATTTACATATTTAAGTACTAGGCTTCGCTCGCGTGAAATTCGTATTTAAAAAGAAGAAAGTAAGTAAGCCCGCTACCGTACCTTTATTTCGGCGCGCGGAATAATTCGAGAGAGCGACATATTAGCGTAGCCGCCGGGACTAAATTTTATTTAGCCTTTTCTGTGTCCCGTATATTAAAATGTGCTTGTAGTAAGTTTTCATTCGGATGATCGGTTTAAGAGGTATGAAGTCATAGACATACATACAGAAAAGATTCCTAAAAAAAATCTCAAAATCTCGTCAAGTGCGAGTTTTACTCGGGCGCGTAGGTTTCCGTATCTATTCTATCAATAATATCCGCCTATCCGCTCAGGTGGCATGGTCTTCGAATTTTAATTTCGAAGATAATATGTAGGACGATCGGAGGCCTCAATGAGGTCGATAGCAATTTACGGTGGAAAAATGACAGCACCTCAATGAGGTCGTTGGCAATTTAGCGGCTATAACAATGCAATGTATAAAACCTTGTGGCGCCACCTATTATTCAATAGTGTGACTAATCTATTTTAATGAAACGTTTCTTGTATGGGTGCCTCCCTTAATTTTTAACTTTTTCTTATTTTTCTTATTTGTTGTTTCATCCGCCATAGTAGCACATATTCTGTGAAAGTTTCAACCGGCTACCTATTACGGTTCAAGAGATACAGCCCTCGGACGGACGGACGGACGGACGGACGGACGGACGGACGGACGGACGGACGGACGGACAGACGACGGAGGCTTAGTAATAGGCTTCCGTCTGGGATACGGAAACCTAAAAATCGTCAATTTAGTTATAGTATATCATAGGTAGGTACATAGAGTCTACAAACGCAGTATCTCATCATAAAACAAAGTAACTTACTCCATGACCATACCTTACAGATATAATAATATACTGTGTGATACCACAGTATCACACAGAATTATTGAAATGTTATTCCAAATCTGTATTGGACGAAGGCTGCTTTTTGCTCGATGCACAACACCCATTTTGTTACATACACTACGACTTGTCCGAGTGTGCACGACACCTAATGTATGTATTATAAAAATAATATATAATTTAAAAGAAAATTTCGTGTCTGTTCGGTCGGATACGGAAAGGATTTAGGATTCAAGGTCTAAAATTACTTGTCGTACACCTACACAGTTTACAAGAGTATTGATTGGATCTTGAGATGTGCTTTTAAAATTAGGTATTGTTTTTACTTGTGCAAATGCCTGAGATATGTACGTGTAACGGTATTTCCGAGGCCGAGGCAATAATTCTCTGCACTTTCTTGTCTTGTTAAAAAAAATTAGTTCAATTAGTCGACTCGTTGGAGTAGCCGTGTCTTACTCTACCTAACACTGGCGGCCGTGTACAGGAAAACGAGTGGAGTGTGGGACGACCACCCGGTCGTCGCCCCGACGATAACAAGTAGGTACCTCCGCGGAAAGCAGTCTGTACCGGACCGCTGAAGGCCTAGAGGACTGGAGGAACATTGGCAAAATAGGAGGCGTATGTCCAGCAGTCGACGCATGCACGCTGACCGACTGACTGGTATGCCTTTCATTTTCGAAAGCCGTATGGACTTACAATGGATTAAAGTCACATGCGACCTAGTAGTATTACCTATATTCTTTGCATGCGACAGTATTTTTAACCGCCGACGAAAAAAGAGGGGTGTTATAAGTTTAACGCGTGGGTGTGTGTATGAGTAAGGGTGTGTCTGTCTGTGACATCGTACCTCCCAAACGGATGGACCGATTTGGATGCGGTTTTTTTTATTGGAAAGCTGGTTTAACCGGGATGGTTGTTAGCTAGGTTTGTAATCAAATAATCAAGTAATTAAGTAATCAAAAAATTCATTATCTTAAAAAGTGGACCGATTTGTATGCGGTTGGTTTTAAAAAAGCTTGAAATAAAATTTCAATTACAAATTTAAAAATAAAATATAAAACTCAGAGCTGCGCGGGAATTTACTTAGCGGTCGCCCGACTCCTTTAAGTAAGTAAACTAAAATTAGTTTTGAAATTTTTAAAGGTTCGGGGTTTCTTAAATTTTTATCGTGCTTGTTACACTGACGTGTGTGGGGTGAGTGACGGCCATCTTGCAATTTGGAGAAGCCATTCGTCTTCTCACGTTACCACACAGGTTACTCAAAGTCCCGGTTTCGGACAATTCACTCGAAACAAAACGGCAGGAGTTGCATTGAAGCTTGCATAAACCACGTCTGCATTTAGATGCGGTCGAGAGAAAGTCGTCGAGACGAGTCGGCTCGGCTGCGCATGGGCAGCTGAGCTGGATGCGCCGCCGTCCTTTTTCATACAACCAGACTTCTGTGACAGAGAGTTCTAAACAGTACTGACTGACAGGGCCTCTGGCGGATAAACGATGACGAAAACTGTTATTTGGATGAATAAACTTTTTCTTGTTTTTGGTATCTGTCGGAAAACATGATATTATCTTGATACATTCACTTTAGTTTAATAGTTACAGCAACTTTCAGATAAGTAATTGATTAATAAGATAGAAGCTGCACAAAGAATTTTGAGTAATTTAAAAAAATATATTGGGTACCCTGAGGACAACCCCTTTTTTCCATACAAAACTGGGGACAAAATTGTCCCCTGGGTCACCCCTAAAAATTTGGTTATGTTTTATTTTAAATAGTTCTCTACTTTTTATTTATTTCAATTGCCTATCAACCTATTTTATAATTATTGATTTTCAACTAAGTATTAAATTGTAATAAACCTTTTTTTATTTTTGTTTGCAGCTGGTTTTTACGTTACAAGAAAAAGTGTATCCACCCATTTAGTGTTAGAACGAAGTTATGTGAGAAATTTTCCATACAACATCTGTTCACAGCGTTATTTATGTAAACCAACATGGATGGCTGTGCCGAGGGACCAATTGCACAGGCAGGTCAGGTTGCACTGTCGTCGTCGGTGGCCACTTCGGTGCGCTAATAAAATGGCTTTAGCGGTGAATGACATCTCAATACAAGTCTTTTGCATTAATGTACAAAGGCGAGTACAAAGGGCTGTTTGTTATTCAAATGAGGAGAATGGGCACCCTTAAATAATGATCACAATAACAACAACAACAACAACAACAAAATCTCTCGCGTCTCTTCTTCTCTATATCAATCATAATAATAAATCTGCAAGGGATGGTTATGGAGTAAGTTACTTTGTTTTATGTATGAGATACTGCGTTTGTAGACTCTATGTATGATACTAAAACTAAATTGACAATTTTTAGAAATCTTTTCTGTATGTATGTATGTATGTATGTTCCTCCATAACTTCTTAACCGATCATCTGAATTTGATGAAACTTTTGTACAAGCACATATACGGGACACAGGATAGGCTCCATAAAATTTTGTTCCGGTTACGCAAAGATGTGGCTCTCATACAAACCGAATTGTTCCGCGAGCCGAAATAAAGGTACAGTAGCGGGCTTACTTACTTTCTTCTTTTTAAATACGAATTTCACGCGAGCGAACCCGCGAGCAAAAGCTGGTTATAAAATAACCGCCTGTTCGCTTATTATAACTCGAGAACGGCTTAACAGAATTTTATGACGTCTTTAAAAATCTTCTATAAATTAAAATTAAATGCTGTTCGTTGGTAAGCGCATCACTTGAGAACGACTGGAGCGATTAGATTTTTGATTTTTTTTTATGTTCGCAATAGTCCAAACGAAAGCTGCGGGCAAAAAATATAGATAGATAGATAGATAGAAAATGCTTTATTGCCATTGCTCCAGTAAACATTAGACAGCGGTTCTCAAACTTTTTTGGTGACGGAACCCTTTTGGAAAGCGAAATATTTGGCGGAGCCCTAAAATAAACAAAAATTTGTTTTTGTGCATTCTTTATAAATAATCATATTACAAGTACAAGTTACTTACATAATATTATAATAAAAGATAAAAACAATAATTAAATATCTATTGGATTGAGCTGAATCGAGCCAGAGGAGAGAGGTGTATTTTAGATTTTGTTCTCGTATTCTCGCGGAGCCCCCACAGAGGCTCCGCGGAGTATTTGAGTATGGCTGCATTAGAACATTTACACAAGGTGCAAAGGCGGACTTATCCCTTACAGAGATTTCTTACAGTCAACCTAGTTAAATAATAAAATTCAAACCTAGTTCGATAATAAATTAATATCGTAGTGTGGTATTGCAAGCGGCATTCAAGTGATAAAATAATGTTATTATGTGCTCATTCATTATTAGGCATTAATTTAATGCATTCGATTCTTATCTAAACGTTATTTTCCACTTCGTTTGTATTTTTTTGTATTTTTTATGTAATCCGGTATGGGTTGCTGAGTTGGAGGGGCTAAAGCGCATGCTCCGACCAGCCAATATCACCTCCGATAAGGTAGGTGCCATACCGGAGACTTCCCTGGATTGCTGGCTATACTGGACTAGAGCAGAACACAACCGAGGCTGCTATGCGGCCATCTTACATCCAGTACGGTGGTACCAACCCAGTCGGCTACAATTTGAGCCTACCACCTAGTAAGGGGCAAGAGAAGGGACCTACAGTTTTACACCGGTTCCGAACGGTGAAGCAGCAGGTGTAGGTATGCACGTAAATTTTTTCGTCAGAAAAAAATCATTGGTACACGCCGACGGGATTCGAACCGCGGACCTCTCGTATGAGAAGCCGATGCCCAACCAAACCACTCGGCCACCCGCCGATTGTATTGTATTGTATTGTTTATTGATCATTCATATCGCAGTTAGACTGCGCTCGAACTTGTCACAATTTGTTCTATCCAGCAGTTCGATTACACCCACGAAGAAGAACCGACAAGAAAATTCGCAGGGTATTTTTTTAACAATTTTTACAAGTACTTTAGTGACTAGCCACATAATAACACCACCCATAGTCTATCGAAAACACAGCTTGAGAGCAAGATTAACAATTTTGCTGAGAGTTCTGACTACGAAGACTTATTAATTAAGTAAATCAGGTGTAAAGAGCCTTTGTCAAACTTTGATACGTAATTTGTATTAACACAATTATGTTAGTATATGTTATCTATTTATTTACACATTTTTTTTATATTAATTTTACATAATATTTACAAACTTAAAATCTAAAATTAATACAAAAACAAATGGAGTTTCCACCACCGGCGGCGGGGCGAGCCCAAGCTACCGATGGTCGGGTCCCAAAGAGAGGAACCTCCGGACGATGCGTGCAGTGTCGAGCAGGGCTGCCTTCTGGATCTGGCCCTTGACCCAACCACTCAGCGAGAGCCTCTCAAGGTGGTCGTCGAGGCTCTTCGCTATCAGCCCATGCGCCACCTATAGTATATTATTATTAAACATACTATTGTAGTACTTAGTATAATAATGTCAAAAATAAAAAATAATAAAAATACATGAATATTAAGATGCTTGGAGACGGACTCTAGATACGACTATCGACGGGTGGTGTCGGCTCAGGCTTCCTTCGTTCTGTCCAACGTTCTATTGTTCTTTTGTATTGTTCTTTGGCTACTTATAAAGATCGATGTAACGACGATGAATGCACGATGTAATTAGTATGCAGGTGGGTATTGCTTACGGACTATTATTTATTAATCTGTGGCGACGGGTACTTTGAAGGAGCTCAGCTTATATTATTGATTTGGTCAGCGAACTCGGCGACATGTTCGAGAGCGATGTATGAGAATGTCTCATCTACGTGTCCCAAAACTCAACGCCAAGCGGGAACCAGGGAGTACCTAGGCCAGTTTATGAATACCCAGGGAAAAATAAGAAAAAAAAATGTGAGTCATATATTTTTTTAGAAAAAAATTTAACTGAATATTTTTTTTGGTAAAACTACAGGCATTCTGGTTTTGTTTGGGATACTGATCAATAGCAGAGTTATTTAGGCTACCAATAAAATTTTTTTAACAATTATATTTGCAAATATGTTGTCGTAGTACCTACCTAAAAATGTCAATTTTCAAAGTTTCTCAAAAAATGCTCGTATCATAAAAAACATATGACTCCGATTTTTTTTGTTATTTTTCCCTGGGTAGTCATAAACTGGCCTACTCCCTGGTTCCCGCTTGAGGTTGAGTTTTGGGACATCCTGTATAGCTAATAGATCAGTGGTATCTACGCCGCCGTAGTTAGCGTGGCCGTAAGTAGTTCTGATTGCAGAAACCAGACAATGGTCAATGCATTCAGCGCTGCAGAGCGTGGGAGAAATTCGACATTTATTCCAAGAACTAGCTGTGCCCGCGACTTCGCTCCGTACGGTGGTAGGTACCAATCCAGGCGGCTACAATTTGAGCCTAACACCTAGTAAGGGGTAAGGAAAGGAACCTACAGTTTTACACCGGTTCCGAACGGCAAAGCAGCAGGTGTAGGTATGCACGTAAATTTTTTCGTCAGAAAAAAACTCATTGGTACACGCCGACCGCATTTGAACCTCGGCCCTCTCGCATGAGAAGCCGATGCGCAAACCACTCGGCCACCCGCCGCTTGAATCGTAATTTCTTCCAGCCAACTTTGTTGCCAGTGACACATCTAAGTATCCAAAGTGCAACAGCTGAGAGCGCACGAGCATGTTAATTGCCAACGCATGAAGGAGGAGGTAGGTGAGGGACATGCGTGGGCGTCGTTCTTGATCTAATCGACGAGGTGTCATGCCCGCGAGCAGGCGCCCCCCCCCCCCCCCCCCCCCCCCCCTCCCCGTCCCCTCACAGGTCAAACGGCGGGTCGACATTACACTGTCGTTTAATGGGATGGGCAGCTGTCGCCTCATGCAGGCGGCTGCGGAGCTTTGAAGGTATACTAACTAAGTACGGTGGTACTAATAATGCTCCTCTGTTAATGTCCGTCTTACTCACCGTCATGTTTCCTTGCTTGTTTACACGTGAACCTAATAGGTAGTACCTATACCATATCTATCACTATCATACTCGTGTGTATGATGAGATGAGTAACTATTTGGTAATCTCTATCTCTACTTCTTATAAAAATCTGTCAAGTGCGAGTTTTACTCGCGCACGGAGGTTTCCGTATCTATCCGCTATCAATAATATCCGCCTATCTTTTGTCTTTCAACAATTCAATGTATAAAAGCCTGTGGCGCCATCTATTATTCAGTAGCGTGACTAATCGATTTTTCGCACGTTTGTTGTATGGGCTCCCATACAACAAACAACCCCTTAATTTTCAACATTTTCTTTTTTTTATTATTGTTATATCCGCCACAGTACACATATTCTGTGAAAATTTCAACAGTATACCTATTACGTTTCAAGAGATACAGCCCTCGGACAGACAGACGGACGGACGGACGGACAGACAGACAGCGGAGGCTTAGTAATAGGCTTCCGTACGGGATACGGAAACCTAATAAAAAGGGAATGTGTCTGCATGTATGTTTGAAGTAAACTCCGGAACCACTGGACAGATTTTGATGCAGTTTGCACCAATGGAAAGAGTCGTTCTTGAGGCTCATTATGCCTATAGAGAGAATACGTCTTCGACCGGATGGCGGAATTGGTAACGCGCTGGCGGCCCAAGCCGGAGTTCCAGGTTCAAATGCTGGTCGGGACGTATTTTTTCTCTCTTCATTTTCGGCTTTGCACTAATCTAGTGAAGAAATATATAAAGCGAGTAGGTAAAAACAATTATTAAAAGAAGAAGAACATAAGTAAAATTAAAAAATATATTAATTTATAAAAAAAAATTATCTGACGACGTAATATATGAGTAACGTAATAAAATTGTACTTGAACACAACATTGAGTAAATATAAACGCCCAACCCATTATAGTAAGCTATCAAGTGCTCCATATCAGCGAGATTGCAAATCTTTGAATAGTGACTCAATCTTGAAACGCGTTAGTACAGGTTATTAACAAAAAGGAAATGAATCCGAGAGGAAGTAAGCTATCGAGAAAATTTACACGCATCATCAGGTGGTGTTTTTTTTTAATATTTTTTTTTACGAAAACTACCACGGTTTTCTACATCACCTCCGTGATATTAGCCCATAACACAACACCTTGGGTGAACTAGGTGCCATGTCAGAGCATCCCTTCATTTCATGTCGGCTACACTGAACTGGACGGAAAACCTGAATTATTTAAATAGCCATTTCAACCAACATACAGTTTTACGTGGAATCCGAACCTCAAGCTACAAGTAAGGAATTTCATATATTTATACAGTTTAACACACTAATGGAATAATTGTACTGAGCAGCCAAGTGGCAACGCAGGTTAATACATAGCTTCCTGGTCATTAATTTAAGCAATTTCTGCTAATCACTCTGAGAAGGAATTAACAGATGAGTGTACTGGCCCTTATTACATAATTACACTTAAATTTTTATGTCTTTCAATCATTAATACACTTTTGAACGATGGTTCAACCGTTTGAACCTAATTATTAAGAATTTGGGCAATATCTGTCAATCATGTCATTTTGTATAACATTTATGTCGAAAATCGTTTTATATAATGTTTTTTTAGGGTTCCTTACAACTCGTACTGGTCCTATTACTAAGCCTACGCCATCTGTCCGCCTGTCCTACTTTGTCCTCTACCTTGACCTCGCCCGAGGGCTCTGAGGGCTCTATCTTTTGAACCATATTAGGTAGCCAGTTGAAATTTTAACAGAATAAGTATGTCTTATTAAGGCGGATATGATAAAAAAAAACAAAAGTTTAAAAAACTAAGGGGAATTCCCATACAAGGGGAATCGCCATAACTACAAGAAACTTGTTTTTCTTGAAGTTTTTATGATTTTGCTCTATTGTAAGTGCGGTAATATAATCATAAATATACTAATAACCTGTAAGGGATGGTCATGGAGTAAGCTACTTTGTTTTATGTGATACTGCATTTGTAGACTCTTGTATGATACTACCTACTCGTAAAACTAAATGGACGATTTTTAAAAATCTTTTATGTATTTTATTTATTTTTTATAATACATCCATTAGGTGTCTGTGCACACTCGGACAAGTCATAGTGCATTTCCAAATAATGTTATGATACGTGTTATTGTGCATCGAGCAAAAAATAGCCTTCGCCCAATACAGATATGGATAAAAAAAGTTTCAATAATACTGTGGTTTTAAGCGAACAGTAAACTTACACTACAATATCTTATTAGCTAGGTAGAGTGTTTTCATTTTACGAAGGCACGAGGGGTATGAGGTAGGAAGTGGTGCGAGACCGCTAGGAGCTCAGTAGGGAACCACTTGGTTCGACGGAGCGATGCGGAGACGTGTAGAACGTGTATACCGACCGGGCAACGAGTTCGTTCTCTACTGAGCTCCGCGCGATCGCCTCTCGCACCACTTCCTACCTCGTACCCCGCGTGCCTTCGTAAAATGAAAACACTCTACTTAAAACTAAACTTACAATAAAGATGTGTTTAAACAATAATTATACGTTACATTACTAACGTCAAATGTACAAAAAAATTATAATATCAGTGGTAAAATTAAATAAAAATTGTCAAATGTGAAAAGTTAAAATATAAAAAATTAACAGTAAGTAAATAATAAAATAAATAAATAAAATTAAGTTCCGGTCACGCTAAGATAGCTCTCATACAAACCGAATAGTTCCGCGCGCCGAAATAAACGTACGGTAGCGGGCTTACTTACTTTCTTCTTTTAAAATACGAATTTCACGCGATTGAAGCCGCGGGCAAAAGCTATTAAGTAATCAAAAATAATCACAATAACGCCACGCGTTATTACATTTATGTCTGTTACATCATATCATATATTCACCCAAAGGACTAAGGCAACATGCTGTCAAAAGACCTTTGTCCTGCATTGTGCAACGGTTCATGCGCAAATTTTAAATATTTACTCATCGCAAATACCAACAAAGCGTGTGTTACGCTATTCAGCTCGGATTGGCAGGCGAACCCGTCGCGGCGCGCCGGTGCGAGAAGATAACATATCCGTGAGTGTTTGCTTCATATCGATCAGCAGATAACAATTCCATCGTACGCTTGCTTCCTTAGTACGCATCGGCATGGACCCGATATGAAACGGGAAGAATTTTTTTTCTTTGTTGAAATTTATTTTAGCCATTATCTAGCCAGACCCTTATCAATACCTAATCAAATTAACAAAATATAAGTTTAAGCATTAGAATTATATAATTTAGCTAGAAACTTACAAAACAATTACATTCTATTTTGTACCGTGTGGGGCCGGTACTTTAAAAGAATAGCCCCACTGCATCTCTCCCCGTGTATGTCGTAAAAGGCGACTAAGGGATATGACTCCCTTCTTATATTACTATATACCCTTCTTATATACTGGTAGGGTTTAACCCGCCCGGGTTGATACCACCGCACTGAATGAAAGGTTGGTCGAAACGGCTATGTAAATAGTTTGTGTTTTCCGTCCAGTTCAGTGTAGCCGGCACGACCGAAGGGAAGCACTGACGTGGCACCAAGTTCATCTGGTGTTATAGGCTGACATCACGGATGTTGTAGGTGATGTAGCCAACCGTGTCAGTTTCCATAAAAAAAAATAAAAAAAATTTACTAACGCAAAGAACGATACCTTCTGCAAGTGGATTTGTTTTACCTACACAATAGAATGCGTGAATGGGTACCTGTCAGGCCGGCATGGCATTCGCAACCCCCGCATACGACCGAATTGCCACGTCGTTAAACACCTTATGTGTGTCTCGGCGCCATATGCGCTGTCAATAAAATAAAATAAAACCTTGAAAAAGCAGGTGTAATATTTTTTTGCACGAAAAGCATTCATTCCCACAAACAAAATATTTAAGACTAGCTGTGCCCGCGGCTCCGCCCGCTCTCATATTTCACTTCACTGCTAACCTCATAAGCCATTTAGCGTGATAGTAAGTAGCCTATAGTTGATGGGAAGAATAAAGCTATCCGTGGATTTTTTTTTTATTAAAATCGGTTCAGTGGTTCTCGAGTTATAAGCGGACAGACAGACATACATACACTCAGACAGAAAGACAGAAAGCAGACGTTGGATTTTATTATAGGTAAGGATTATTCCTTAATATGAAAAAAAAAATTACCTATACAAGATAACATTTCTTGCAAAACAGATGCCCCGATTTCACCGAGACAGCGCATAGAGTGTATGTAAACAGAGCCGGAATGACTGGTGCCCTTCGAACCCATGCCCCCATGGCGACCTCCGGCTTGCTTCAGATTAGTGTTGTCCTGCGACGTGTAGAGGTAACTTAATGAAAATTTAGTCAAATTTGTACGGGGATACCTCTACAAAATGTATTGCCCCCTCCCCCATGCCACTTTCATGGGGTGGGGTTGGGGGGGTGGAAAGGGTCCCTTCATTGTCTCAATTGTTCCTTCGTCTTTTTTAAATAATAATATTTACTGTTTTCCATATGCTCCTCCAGGGGTAAGGCCAGGGCTCACGCACTCTATGTACTTGCGCGCGATAACTACCTACCGCCCGCCGGGCCGCCGGCGACCCATAATTCATTGGGCTGTCGACAGCCGCGCGGAGCTAACCTACTACGCGAGCGCGCTCACGCTACTGCTTCGTACGGTCGCACCTACCTATATCCAAAGAGTTTCTTTGCCTATATCTTAATTAAAGTTGACATGGCTTCTGTTAATAGTGGCAGTTTATGTGCAGTAGATGGATGTAAATCCAGCAAGAGGAGAGATAAAAATCTTTCTTTTTTCCATTTACCTGCTTATGAAGAAATTTGAGTAGGTATATTGTTTTTGTTGAGCAATAATTTATTCTAAAAAACCGAACAAGTGCGAGTCGGACTCGCACACGAAGGGTTCCGTACCATCGTACAAGATTTAACACTATGTACTTAATTTTTTATATTTTTACTATTTGTTGTTATAGCGGTAATAGAAATACAGCCCGCTGACAGACGGACGGACGGCGGGGCTTAGTAATAGGGTCCCGTTGGCACCCTTTAGGTACGGAACACGGAAATAGGTATTTTGGTTTATCAGGCGTGGCGCGGCCTGATCCGTCGAGAGTCGGTAACTTCAAAGGCGCGGCACAGCGTCTCGCTCGCACGCAGCCGTGTGCTCCGTGTCACTCGTACAGGCACGGTATAGTACCCGGGACGGATCTCGGCGTGTCGTCGCCGCAGCGGGCGACCCGCCACGCGAATACACTATACAAGTACGGTGCGGGTGCGAGGGAGAACACTGACGAACCGCTGCGGCGGCGACACGCCGAGATCCGCCCCGCGCATTATACGGGGCGCGCCGGGCAGTGGGAACAGCTAGGCGCGGGACGCGCAGGCGCGGCGCGGCGCGGCGTGCCACGGCGAGGCGCGAGGCGCGGCACTCAATGGGACCGCACCATAATAAGACCGACACGTGCGGTCCGCGCTTTCATCTGCTTTAAAGCAAACGTCGGCTTCCTTATATAATAAGTCCGCCTTCTGCCCAGCAGAAAGGTGTATGTAAAGGTCGACTGGAAGTAATTTCCGCCGGCAATAAGTCCGGATTCGCTTGGCAGATGTATTTTTAATCTATACCTAATAAAATCAGTTAGATAAGCATGCGTACAGGTAACAATAATAATATTACAGGGGTAGTAGGTAGGTAGGTAGGATTACCTGAAGTATTTTCGGGCTGAACTAATTTCTTCCTCTAATATATTTTAACGAGGGCGAAGCCGCGGGCATAAGTTAGGCGTAGCCTATATGTTAAACCAAAAAAAAGATAGGTATCTATCTAACAGTAAAAAAACATTTTTAAATCTGTGCTGTAGCTCGCGAACAAACATTCACACATATTTCCTCTACAATATAGTGCATTGATATTTTTATCGAAAGTAGCAGCCCTAGCGTCACCGAGTTTGGTTCAAGGCCCCGCGTCCGCGCGCAGCTGCAAAGCAATAATCACTTTACGCTCTTTCGTTTAGGTACATTTTCGCATGCAGCGACTAGCGTCGCAAAAGTTTAGGCTATTAAAACCGAAGGTATGTAACTTTTTCTATGGAGAGATTCATCTGTTACGAAGTAACTATTAAGTAATCTGTGGTAAGGCCTTCAAGCGTCAAAGGCCTTCAAATGTCTTCAAGCGTCATATTAACGGGCTTAGACAGCCCAGCAACAGTCTGCAAATCTGCTGGCATGGCACCTAACTTGAGCGTGGTTTCGCGAGGATAGGTGATTTTGGCTCTGTCGACTGCACCATTGGTCTCTCGGCACAGCCACCCATGCTGGTTTACATAAAAAAAAAACAAAAAAAAGTCGAGGTAGCCAGTATCCCACCCTGAGTATGCTTTTGAATGTTTAATTAATATGAGATCAATGTAATATTTATTTAACACTTTCAAAATTAATCTCAGTCCTGCTATAATGGGCGGGGCGGATCTCGGCGTGTCGCCGCCGCAGCGGCTCGTCAGTGTTCTCCCTCGCGCCCGCACCGTACGTGTATAGTGTATTCGCGTGGCGGGTCGCCCGCTGCGGCGACGACACGCCGAGATCCGTCCCGCGCAGTATAACATGCTAAACATATGATTAATGTCCCAGGCGTGCCGAGGGTGTGGCCGATTCAACCCTCCCCGGGCCCCTAGTTCAAAATCTAGGGCACACCCATGATTAGCGTTATTAACTTTTTTTCGTTTCATTGGTCACATTATACTTAAGAGACTTTAGAGCAGCCATACTCAAAGTGTGCTCCGCGGAGCCCTAGGGCTCCACGGAGCCTTTGTGGGGGCTCCGCGAGAATACGAGAAAATAAAAAATACACCTCTCCTCTCTGGTTTGATTCAGCTAGATCCATTATTATTTTTTAATTATTGTTTTTCCTTTATTATAATATTGTAACTGTTACATTGTAATATGATTATTAATACAGAATGCAAAAAACTAATTTTTGTTTATCTTAGGGCGCCTTCAAATATTTCGCTTTCCAAAAGGGTTCCGTCACCAAAAAAGTTTGAGAACCGCTGCTTTAGAGAATGGTTAAATGTGCTATGGTGTTTCGAATGCAGCCATCATTTTTAGATGAAATGAAATTAATTTTATTGCACACAGAATGAATAGTGACATGCTAATACAGTAGGTACAGTACAAAAATTATTGTAAATATATGTGGAACAGTATTTTGTTTTATTTCTGAACTAGCGCGACGTTACCACCCAACTAGGCTAAGCCTGTGCTAGGGTTGGCAATTTTAAGTTCACAGATTTAGTCTGTGCGAATGAAAATACATGCATATACCCAAAACAATGAGTACAACATAAATTTTAATAAATACATATCTATATACTTAATAGACATAAATTGGAGTGTCAAGTATTATATGGGTGAATCAACTTTTTCTTGTTTTTGGTATCTGTCTGAAAACAGGATATTTTATTATCTTGATCAATTCACCTTATTTTAATAGAATTCAATAGCAACTCTCAGATAAGTAATTCATTAATAAGAAAGAAGCTGCACAAAGAATTTTGAGTTTTTGAGTCCTAATTAAAAAAAAAACTTGTTACCCTGAGGGCAACCCCTTTTTTCCATAAAAAACTGGGGACAAAATTGTCCCCTGGGTCACCCCTAAAAATTTGGTTAATGCTTTATTTTAAATAGTTCTCTACTTTTATTTCAATTGCCTATCAACTTAAGTATTTTATATTATACTTATTGATTTTCAACTAAGCAATAAATTGTAATAAACTTTTTTTTTTATTTGACTTAGCAGCTGGTTTTAACGTTACAAGAAAAAGTTGATCCACCCATATACTGTATGACTGTTTGAGGCCGGTACTTGCTTGGCACGGTCCTTCCACCGATTCGCGCATCAGGTGGGTCTTTGTGCCTACTTGCTGCTTGATAGTTATCTTGTCCGAATACTTTGCTGAATGTGGTGATCGATGTTGTATTACAATTTTCCAGAGTTCTTGCAGCGCAACATCAATTACTCTGCTTACCCTGATTGTTGGGATACAGCGTGTGTGGTATTTATGTATGTGTAAGTATTGTAATATAAACCTATTATCACTGGGAATGCCAATAAGAATTAAATAGCAATCCTATAGGAATCCAATGTACTGACCACCGCCGTGAGCTGACCTCGCACCGTGATCCCGACCATCGGGGCGAAGCGAACCTCCACGCCTGCCTCCACCGCCAGCTGCCCTCCGCGCTCCACTAACACGTCGTCGCGCAGCACGTAGGGGCTGTCGGCCGCGCGCCACACCACCCGCCCGTCCACCACCGAACCTCCGCTCAACTCCGACACACGCCCCGTGCCGTTCACGAGGAACGGGTCTCCCTCCTGTCCGCTCGCCCTCACAGCACAGCACAACACAATCGCAGCCCATGTCCGCCACTTGTGCTTCGTGTCTGCGTGCTCGCTGTACCGCTTCCTCACTCCCCTTTCTATCTCCATGCTGGAACTGTTTGCTCAAAGACCGTTCACGGAGCCCGCATTCCTCGCGACACAAAGACCGGGATCGCTCCGTCGGTCGGAGGGCACGCCCGTGCCGGCGCACTCATCTCATCACAGGAATACACTCGCGGCGAACGCAGGGCACTGCTAGCAGGGAAGTTTGTGTGAGGATAACTTTAATTTGAATAAATAAACAACAATCCAAGCAACCGACACGAGCACAAAAAAACTATTCTTCACATACACCCTTCCCTCGCCAACACTGTGACGTGACTGACGACTGACTGACTGACTGGCTAACCTGCCTGACTGATCTATCCTTCCTTACCAACCAACTGCTGTCCGACCGACCCGACTTGTGTGTGCGGTGCGCCACCTGAAAGACTTCCTGGCTCCTTTAGCTCCTTTCGGCAGACTTCGGCTCGAACACAGAGCATCAAATACCTACCGCGCGTGCCCCCTACTAGAGACGCCCTAAGCGATAATATTTGAAACCCAAAAACTACACGCAGTGCTGATAGCGCTTCGTATGTGTGTGTGTGTGCTAGTATCGACACTACACACAAAGAGGAGCAAGTTAGGCACACGCACATAACAAATGCACACGCACAACACACATATGTAAGTCATAGGCCACGCCCACAGGCTTCAACGGCGTTGTAGAGAAATCGCGCTCAGGGCGCCTCTAGAAGGGGCGCGCGCATTTGATGCTCTGTGGGCTCGAAGGAAAGTGTAGTCGTATGAGTGGGGTCTGGCACATGAGAGAACAAAATTGACTCTTGCGCTATAGATCAGCTGTGATGTTTTGGAGGTTAAAAAAAATAACCAGGGTTAATATAAAGAAGATGCGTCGCGTTAATTAACCCTAACCTAATGTTGAGGCGGTGCATGTCGTTTTTGTTACTTTTCATTTCTGCCACTTCGCGTTTACAATCAGCTGATCTATAGCGCAAGAGTCAATTTTGTTCTTTCATGTGCCGCTTCGGTATGAGCGATGTTATAAAAAATAATAAAAAATATAATATAGAATATATAATATAGAAGATATAATAATAAAGAAGGTTACGTTTCGTGTCTGCTACTTCAAGTTTAGAATCAGCTGTTTTATAGCGCAACCATTCCTTTGTTCTTGCATGTGCCCCTTGCGCGTCCGCATCCCGTCTGTCCCGTCATTCGAGAAGAAAACGGTCGCTCCGCCACCTGAAAGAGCTACTGGCTCCTACTACGGATCCTTTAGATCCTTTCGGCAAACTTCGGCTCTAAGGAATGTGTGGTATGAGTACTGATGGGCAAGGATTCAATCCCATTTGGGACCGAATCCTTATTCGAGACTTTATAGGGATTTTATTGGGAAAGTTGGGGAAGGTTCCTCATTCGATCCTACGAAATAGGATTTTATTTTAATATTAGATTTCAACATCGTGAATGAGTTGTTTTCATTAGTACTAGGCATAATATGGTAGTAGGTATGTAGATCATTGTTTTACTGAATGAATTCCTATATCTAAATAAATAATGTCTCGACAGGTTTTAATTTGAATGCATGATTCTCTAGTTATATTCACAAAATAATCTATATCTGTGGTCGTTTGAGCGCGCGTACATATCGCCGTGACGTGAGAGAGGAAAAAGGTCGGTAATAGAGTCTGTTCAGTGACCGTGACAGTGTGAAAAGTTAGGTACCGATTTTTTGGTAGATCTACCAATTTCGGTCATATTTGACCAAAAAACATACAGTCGAATTGAGAACCTCCTCCTTTTTTTGAAGTCGGTTAAAAAATAACGATTTGAGGTCATAATCTACCGATATTTGTTAAATCAATACTAATTATAAATCTGTAAGGGATGGTCATAGAGTAAGTTACTTTGTTTTATGAGATACTGAGGTATAAGACTCTATGTATGATACTAAAGCTAAATTGACGATTTTTAGAAATATTTTCTGTGTATGTATGTTCCACCATAACTCTTAAACCGATCATCTGAATTCGATGAAACATCGTACAAGGATGTTATATCCTATACTATACGACACAGAGGATAAGCTAAATAAAATTCAGTTCCGGTTACGCTAAGATATGGTTCCCAAACTGAAATGTTTCGCGCGCCATTTAGCGCGAGTAGGTATCAGTTATGAGTTATGAGCGAGCCGGCGGCGTGGCGGAGCGTGCGGCGCGGCGGAGCGGGCGGCGCGGCGCGCGGGCGGGTGCCTATAAAAGCGCACTGCCCATACTATAGAAAGCCAAAATTGTAAATTGATTCGATCCTAATTTTTTTAACCTATACTTATGGTACAAGTTAGGATACATGTAAACTAAATATGACGTCACCCATACGAAACATGTACCTTTTCGAAGTAAGTAACTGAGGGAGAGGCCGAAAGCGGAGCTTCGTTCAAGTTAACGATATATTTCTCGATGAAAGTAAGTAAATAAGGGCGAGAATATCGTTTACGCGAACGCAACTCGGCGTTCGGCAGGGCATTAACTTAGTTTCTTTCAGAAGGATTATCATTTACTTGAACGCAGCTCGGCCTTCGGCCTCGTCGGCCTCTTTGAAAAAGTATATGGTTTACCTATAGGGAGCTCCGTCTTCGGCGTCGCCATAGGTAACTTAGTTTCTTCGAGAAAAATAACGTTTACCTGAAAGGAGCTCGACCTTCGGTGTAGTCAGTAGTTACATATTTTGTTCGAGAAGGTTTGTCATTACCCTGAATGCAGCTCAGCTTTCGACCTTCTCGCTTTATAACTTACTTTCTTCTTTTGAAATACGAATTTCACGAGAGCGGGCAAAAGCTAGTAAACTATAATAGTTACTAAAAATAATACTGTTTTATGTAATCCGGTCGCCTGAGTCGAAGGGGCCTAAGCACATTCTCCGACCAGCCAATATCACCTCCGAGAAGGTAGGTGACCGTGCATACCGGAGACTTCCCTGGATTGCTGGATATACTGAACTAGAAGAGAACACAGCCGAGCCTGCTATGCGGCCATCTTACATCCAGTACGGTGGTACTAACCCAGTCGGCTACAATTTGAGCCTACAACCTTGTAAGGGGCAAGGGAAGGTACCTAGTTTTACACCAGTTCTAAACGGTGAAGCAGCAGGTGTAAGTATGCACGTAAATTTTTTCGTCAGAAAAAACTCATTGGTACACACCGACCGGATTCGAACCTCGGACCTCTTGCATGAGAACCCGATGCCCAAAAACTCGGCCACCCGCCGCTTAACTTGTGTAATGTAATCAGAGATGTAATGTCATCAGATCAGAGCGGATAGTCCAAGCGATCCCTTGCAATGACCACTCACAAATACGACTCGTGAAAACTCGTTACAAACTTGCGTGGCTCATAACGAGATCCTCGCCCTTAATGATTTAGTTTCTTCTTTTGAAATACGAATTTCACGCGAGCGAAGCCGCGGGCAAAGCTAGTTAAAAACATACTTTATTCGAGAAGGTTTATCATTAACCTGAACGCAGCTCAGCCTTCGGCCTCGCCCTTAATGATTTAGTTTCTTCTTTTGAAATACGAATTTCACGCGAGCGAAGCCGCGGGCAAAGGCTAGTTAAAAACATAAATCCTTTCGATCTTAAAATAGGATTAAATCCGGGACTTTATGATAAAATTTCGCTCATATTACAGAACAACTTCACATACTTAACCTTAAAACATAAAATCCTCATTCGGTCCTAGAATAGGATTAAATCCGGGCTTTTATGATAAAATCCCGCCCATAAAGATTCAATCCCGGGATCGACCCATCAGTAGGTATGAGTGATGTTGTGTGGTCGTATGAGTGATGTTATGGTGGTTTAAAAAAAATTGGTTGTCTGTAAAGTCGGTTTACGGACGATAGTTTTACGTGATGACGTCATAAAGTATATAAAGTGCGAAGTCAGATACAAAATCAGTTCCGGCGGATATTTACATATGTAAAATTAATTTAAGTACATGATAAAGATGTGATAATAACTAATAAAAAATATGAGAAAATAACGACTATTAATTTTTGTTTATTTTATATTTAAAAAACCTAAAAAGCCAATAATATTAATTATCAATATAAACATCCGTGTTGGGACTCAAACCTACATAACGCCATCTACATGTCCAACGTTGCAACAACTACCTAACTGTAATCAAGTAAATACCGCTGAAGAATTTCATTTACTATTGATGCTAGATGTGGACGATAGATTTCGCTCCATGAAATCTTCACATAATGTTGAGTAAATTTGCTGCGATAGGTACAAGTCGATTAGCCCGCGTGGTTAAGTAAGACGTCTGGTCGGTGATGGTGGCAGGGACCGCGGGTTCGAGGCTCGCAAAAGACGGACAAATATATTTTGTATTTCCTACTATTGTATATGCCTCTCTATCGCGCTCTCGCTTGCACACACAGGTTTAGATGGAACGTGACACTTCTTCGTGCGTGCAGCCGGTGTTCATCAATTTATAAGACGGACGTCATCACGTCAAAAATAACCAAATAACCTAACCTAACCTAACCTAACCTAACCTAACCTAACCTAAATGTTAAGGTGGTGCATGTCGTTTTTTGTTACGTTTCGTTTCAAGCCGAGTGTTTCGTTTCGAGCCGAGTCAACCCGAGCCGTAGGGTAGGGTAGGATCCGCAGGAGCCGCCAGAGCTTTCAGGTGTCAAACCCGAAAACGGTGCACGACAAGGGCTGTGCTGTAAGGGCCCGGGCAAACGACGGATTCATATCCAACTAAACTGTTGAGTCGTAATAAAACTTGAAAAATACGTGCAAAATGACGATTATGCTACATGTACGCTACCATGCTGTGCACATACTGTACACCTGCAGAGTGAACGACTGAACGATCGTCTACGTGTGCACCATAACGACAACAGTTGGGTTGGAAAGAAATCGGCCGTCATGATGACTCATGCCCTTTTGTTGCAATTGGCCGTGTGGCCGAACTCTTAGTGTGACGCAGTTGTTGCAATGCAACGCGCAACTTGCTTAGTTTGCAACTTGCGATGGCTCTAAATGTATTGAGACATGATGTTCACATGTTTCAGAATGAAACGAGAGCAATTTTATCGCGTACTCTTTCCCTCAAGTTAAATTATCTTGTGGAGTGAAGAAGCACGCATGGTCGGAAATAGTAATTGATTGCGAGATGCACTCTTTCAGTTTAAATTTCTGTAAGAAATATTGCTTGTTTTTTTTTCAAAATAGTGCTTTTATCGTGAGTTTTCAAATAATAACCACAAATTGTCAAATTTCTGGAAACTTTTGAAAACGGCCATTTTGATAGTTAATGTTTGATAAGTAGGTTTTAATTCTTTAGTTATTTGTATAACTTTTTCTTAGTTCTTGATTGAATAATTTTATTTGTAATAGCTTTACGACTGCACAGCATAATATTTATGTGACGTTTCAAAGTCATTCCCCTTTGGTTATCGATTTTATTTGTTAAATTTTTAATGGCAGCCCGTGAACCAAGAAACGTTGAATAGTAAAAAATGAGAATTATCGTATTTGTACGATTAGGAAGGCTTCGTGCGTGATACGTAAAATTTTATAAGGTGCGTTCAAGAACTCAACCAACTAGTGAAAGATATTCAGACGTGCAACGCAGTCAGCGTGCTAGGCAAATGCTCGAAGTGCTAGGCACCACTAAATTGCAGCGAGACGGTCGAGGTGGACGTTTTTTTAAAGATTATTTTACCGGGGGCGGGGGGGATTAATAACTTGGGACACGGTGAGGAGGGCGGAGGGGGTCGAAGGGTGGGGGTCTTGTTTAGTTGATTTATTACCCCACCCGCACCGAAGGGGGCATTTAGGGGGGCGCCATACAAAGTACCTCCGTTAAGGGGTGCGAAAGTGATTGGTGAACGATTTTTTTCGACTAAAATTAGGCTTATAAAAAAGGGTAGATTTTGGCACTCGCCGGTTGTTGCCGTGGTACGCTCGCTTCGCTCGCTCGGCTCGCACATTGCGGTATGGTCGCAGTACTAATCTTATCTAAACATATTTTTTAAAATATTTAACCATTTCACGAATATTCTCCTAATATCCTAAACTTCCTAATAAGTGTGCCAGAAATTGGCTATTCGTGCCCTAAGTTACTAATCCTTTCTCGTTTTACCTGTATACCTATTTTTAATTTCTTTTTTTTAGTTCTTATTAAGTTTACGTTATCTATCAGTTTTAATGTGATATATTTGTCCTTTTATAATTATTTGGTATAATGTTTTCAATAGATCGCTGTTTAATATTCAATATTTCTTATGCTGTACATCTGATTTTGGTTTAAGTTTTTCATAAATACAAATTAATTTAAATACATGTTCTCCAATAGTATAAATAATTTCTCCGTTTTAAGTACGGAACCTTGGAAACTACGGGATCTTGCTTAAAAATCTAGCACTCATTTTCAAGTTGGCAATTTTACGAGAAATTGCAAGATAAGGTAACTTGCATCACTGTTAAAACCGGAAGTACGCACGCACCGCAAATGTGCGCGCGCCGCTTGTGTCGGCAACCGGCAAACAAACTGTCAAATTCTCTTGCGCTTCGCTCTTCGTTCATCACGGTTGTGTCGTCCATTTTGTTTTGCATTTAATTAATCTTTCTCGTGGTCGTGCCGTGGAAAGAAAAAATTGTGTCTACTGCAGTGCAGCGGAGGTCCAACACACGGTAACATATTCCTCGCATCTCTTCCACATCTAACCTCGCTACAGACAACTCCCGCGTCCTGCCAGACTCCGGCTTCGGCTATTTGCTGTACCACCTACCTACTGCGCGTCTCGCCCTCATTTCTCTTCATACTGCGTTGTAATTTTGTACTTATATTTTGTATTTATTCTAAAAAAATAAACGTCTTTTGCAAGAAAGGATGTTTTAATGTTCTTCGCTTCTATCTACAGTAAAGTCTACGACACAGGCAGGACTCGAACACGAACGACATGTCAGAAGAGAACACGCGCGTGTATGTCGGCGGGCTCGTAGAAGCCATCAAGAAGGAAGACCTCGAGCGAGAGTTCGACAAGTACGGCAAGCTGAACTCCGTCTGGGTCGCGTTTAACCCCCCCGGCTTTGCTTTCATTGAATTCGAAAACTTGAAGGAGGCAGAGGACGCGTGCGAGGCGATGAACGGCTTCGAGATGCACGGCGCGACGCTCCGCGTGGAGATTTCGCGCCGGAGGGAGGGGCGCGGGCGCGGGGGCGGCTTCCGAGGCAGCCGCGGCGGTGGCGGCTTCCGCGGCCGCGGCGGTTTCCGCGACGGCGGCTATGAGAACGGCGGCGGCGGCGGTCGCGGAGGCAGCAGCTACCGCGGCCGGGGCGGCGGCTCGCGGGACAGCTTCTCGCGCGATGGTGGCGGCGGTGGCGGCGGGTACGGAGGCGGCCGCTCCTCGGGCGGAGGCTATGGCTCGCGGGAGGGTGGCTACGGCAGCGGTGGCGGCGGAGGAGGCGGCAGCTACGACTCCTACGACTCACCGAGGTTCCGCTCACGGTCGCCCGTCGCTCGCCAGCGATATTAAACTTATCTCATAAAGCAATCTAGTCATAAGTAAATTTGTGTAAGCCTTCCATATATTTTTGAGTTGACTGATCGTAATGCCGGGGGTATAAAATGTTAGACGCGATTTAAGCGGTAGGAAGCGATGGCCACCGGGTACAGCGAGGTATAACTACACTTCACTCTACGTTAACATAATGATAATGCTCAACTTTACGCTGCCGTCCCGTGTGTAATGCATATCTTCGATCGTTACAGTTGGTCTCCGCATCTTCGATAAGCGACGGACAAATCTGCGAATGGAACAAATGAAAGACTTCGACTGCGACATAGCCAATGTCGAGGCAGGCTCTTCTACGTTTATAATTATTTTTTTATGTAACAATGGGCTGTGACGCCCGTTGAATTAAAGTTATAATACATATAATTTCCAACAACGAAAACTTTTTCTTCAGTTAGTGTGCATGTAGAGATTCCTCGAGGCTTGTCGGAAACAGCGACAATGTTCCACAATCTATAATACTGATGTGTCGATGAATGCAAGTGCGGAGCTTCGATATTTTTTTTTTATTGAATTTTCTTCGAGTTTGACACACAACAGTCAACATTACAATATCAGCGCATAACAACAACTTGGTGAGCTAGGTGTCATGTCATTGCTTGCATTTGGTCGTGCCGGCTATACTGACACGAAAACACGAACTATTTACATAGTCGCTTGGACAGACCTTTCATTCATTTGGATCACAATGAACTTCATAAAGAGCGACAGCATTTTCTAAAGTCGATCCAGTCACCAATAGATATTCAGCAAAAAAAAAACCAACAACTCATTCTTAGAAGTTGCACTTCTTCATTGAACCCAAAAATGTTATTATGCTAAGTTTAGCGGAGTTTTTAGCGCGCTGCCCATTACAAAAAGTTAAATATTAAAAAAAAAATATTAAATAAATAAACTATTTGGCACATAAAACCTGAAAAATGAAATCACCTACAAAACGATGTTTCTCATATCGTTTCTCTGTCTTTCCTACGTAACTATCGACAGAATTAGCACTAGACAATCAAAAATGTGGGGCCGGCTGGCTCTACTGAAAGTCTTCGTTCCGGAAGGCAAAGGGTTAATTCAGCCAACATTGTAGCCAGAGCTGGTGAAAAGAGGACCTTATAAGATTACAGGACTATGCACTTAAAAATGATTATGCCTTTGGCCCAGTTTATCCAGTGTGGCCATGTAATAACTCTTTGCCGTCTGGACGAGCAAAATAGAACAAGGGTGGATTGTTTTTAACAGGCGTCAGGATAGCAGAATGAAGACAGCGGCGGTGGGCCTGCAACACTCTGTGGTGAACCGGACGGGATGAGTGGGAAGCTCGCATGGACTTACTTACAGTTGACTACGGTTAAGCGGGTGTATAAACGGTACATTTTTGTTGAGCAACAAATGTTGCATGCTTAATGTGTTGCTGAGAAGCTGGCAACATATCATGTAGCAGAGTTGAGGCCTGATGTGTAAATAATGTGCTTTTTGGGCTTTGGAGAGAGACATTCCGGTTGTAGAGCATCGTCCCTGTCGCAAAGAGGCGTGCGAGTTAGTGTGATAGAGATGACGCTCTACAACCGGACTGTCTCCAAAGCCCGATGCGGCTTATTTACCGTTATTTATTTTAGTGTTCCACAAATGATGTGGGATTCTTCCATTTATGGCTTCAGCGTAGTCTGTGAAAAGGTGAACTTAGAGCCTAAAAGCTTTCTCTGCCAGTCATGCCTGGGATCGCAGAGCGGGTTGTGCGAAATTAACTAAAAAATAAACTGGCCTAGTGTCAGTCGAACTGACACGACAGTGTCAGCTCACCGAGGGTTCCGTATCAACATGTCATGGTCAGCGCCACTCACGCCATCTATGGCGTGCGGTGTTTATGAAATGCTTCATATTGGTTAAAAAATCATGATTAGATAAAATGCTTCATACTCTTTTCGGTAGATGGCGCGCATACACTTTTTAGTTTCTTCTATGGGGACCTCTGATTTTTTTACTTTTTTCTATTTTTATTATATGTTATATCGGCCATAATAACACATTCTATGAAAATTTCAACTGGCTACCTATTACGGTTCAAGAGATGCAGCCCTCGGACAGACGGACAGACAGATGGCGTAGGCTTAGTAATAGGGTCCCGTACGACGGATACGGAACCCTAAAAACAATGTGCAGGCAGATTTTTTTACCATGCTGGCTTTTTCAGGGGGTTAATCTATATTATGAAAAACTAAGTACATTCCAAAAAAGAACAGGAAAATTTTAGGAGAAAATTGCATTACCCATTCATTTTGAGGTTAGAATAGAAATACCTACTGTATTGCACACAAAAACACTAACAAAGATACAGAAGACCGAAGATAACATACAGAATAGCAATAGAAATTTACATTCACACAGAAACAAGAGAAAAATAACATGCATAGGTGGAAATATAACTTTTAAGTTATTTCTTCCAGTCAACCTTTGACTGATAAGAGTGAGGAGCAAAGGTGAGGAGGAATGATGGCAAGGGTAGTGCAGGCAGACATTAGGACAGCAAATATATCAGGTTAGGTAAGTAGTTATTTTGCGAAACTATGGAGATGTCAAATGATTATTTTCCCACTGTTATTTATTCGAATCTACTTAGGTTTTTGATACAAATCTCGATACAAATGAACCTCCTCAAAGGGGCGGCATGATCATATAATCACCTTTATAGGTCTTTCATTAGTACGTAATAGTACACTAAGGGGAGTATGTGTATGAGATACTGATCATGTTAGCGTACTATTACCTACTATAATGAAAGACCTTATATAGAGCCATGCTCCCCGTGACTTACTTCCATGGATACTTACTTTAAAGCGTAGTCGGTCGCACGCACAATGAGTGCACCATGGCACACATGGTTAAGATGTAAAATTGCATCAAAGTGGAGGGAAAATAATGAAATTTGTTCAGAGGTCGCATTAATTGCACTTTTGGTGATTATTGGAAATATTTGGGGACATTATTGACAAAAATAATCTGTAATCCCCACTATAAAGAAAAATAAAAAAAATACTATTTTCACCAAAAGCATGATTTTGTAAGACAAATTTTTTACAACATGAAGATAAAATATGTACCATATAACTGAAACTTCACAATTTTATCAGTGAATTACATACGAGTAAGTACCATAAATATATAAGGTGTTTCGTTATTCATGTCAAGGGTTTCGGGAGGGTTACATACACACTCAGGTAAACACGTTACGTGGAAAAAATTATATGGTTTTAGCATTACTTTTCGAGAAATTTAACAAAACATGTTTGCTACCCTAACATTTAAAACATCAACCTGTGTACCAGTTGGTAACTTGCATACGGGGTCAATGACTGTACTATGTTCAAACGCAGAACAGCTGTTTGTTGTGTTTTTTAATGTGTGAGAGGATGTGTGTGTGTGTGTGAGTATGTGTGGGTACTCTTCACTTACACTATTAGTTAGGAACTTATTTATTTTTATTTATTTATTTATTTTCTAAACACATTTTTTTGTTAAACCTATGCTCTGCACTAGAAAATTCTGTCTCGCAGAGGCAATTATCGACAATTAGGCAGACATTGTGCGCTTATCTAGACAACATTATTATGAACTTTAACACTATAGAAATAAAAAAGGAAAAAAAAATGTATAAAATTAACAACAATATCAAACCATTAAATTTAAATCAAAATAAATATTACAAAGAATTCTTACATGCTTCAGTCGTGCATCAATAAACCATATATACCTATATTAAAGAATAAAAAAAAAAAATATATACTAGGTACTTACCTACATTTACAAAAATTGCTGGAAATAGCCACCATGCACTCAGATGCAAAGAGTGGCCCCCCTCACAATGCTCTGATTCACACGAACTAGAGTGTCAATGTCACATCATATTATTCCGAATGCGTTTACGATCCGGACACGCAAATCTTCTTCATTCTCCACGGTGGTGTGACCATCCTGGCCATAAACTAGTCCTTGACCCATCCCCAGTGTCCCCACACATGAAAATCTAGCGGCCGTAATCAGCTGCTCATACATCGCCACACGCAGCAGCAATTAAGTTCCAGTTTGAGTCTCGGTAACACCTCACCATCGGCGATACGGCATACGACGGCATAAATAAACATGACATATTGTGCTCTCTCGCGACACGATTCCAACACACTGACGAAAAACAAAGTGTCCTCAGTGTCAAACGAAGTGTTTAGGTAGTCAAGGAGGTGTCGGATGTTCGCTCCTTTTTAAGAGCGTGTCGTGCAAAATGACAGGCGATGGTGCTGCCACTCAAGTAAATAATATATATCTCTTAAACAAAGCCATAACTGGAAAAAACAACACATGAAACTGTAGTTGATTTTGATTATGATATTCTAAGATACTGGAAACAATTTGTATTGCTCAGTTTATGCACACTCATAACGGATTACGGTGGCCACCGTTATGGCTTTGTCTAAGAGATATATATTATTTACTTGAGTGGCAGCACCGTCGCCTGTCATTTTGCACGGAACGCTCTTAACCTGCCGACAAAGTAAGTCACGAGGCCTTTTGTCAGCGCGCCACCGCTCTAAAACTAGAGACGTCTTGCTAGGTAGGTAGGTTTATATGTGTGCGGTGTGTAGACTCTTGAATAGGTACTAGGGTTATAGCTGCCACTCGGGAGTCGGGACTAGCTGAGGTATGGACGACCACTCCTAGTCCACCTAGCCACAGATCCAAAAACCCAATGGGATATCAGGCCGCTGCCTTTCTCTCTACTGTGCGTTTTCTTTTATTCTCTGTATGCACGTTTATAAACTTGTGCTATAAACATTGTGTGCTGCACGATTTTCTAAATCCTTCTGCCGCACTACAAAGGTGTGGAACGGGCTCCCAGGGAATATCTTTCCTTACTCATACAATCCATGGATCTTCAAATCGCAGGTTAATAGCCTTTCCTCAGCGACATTTGTCCACCTTTAAGCCGGACTGGCACCTCCTCGGCGGTGAAATTGGCTGTGCCTGAGGCTTCGACCTCGGGCAGAGCCACCCGGTTCGGAAGCAATAAAAAAATATTGTTTGTTCCAGCAACACTGGGTGTTACGTCACCTTTCCTCTGCCCACAGTGATCACTGTTTTAGTCTCCTCGACTTGCCACTTCACAAAAAGTAGTTGTTTTGGTTTAAAAAAACACTTCACAATGGAGAAAAATATTATTTAAATGTTTTGCTTCATAGGAATCACTGGGTAAAAATCCCTATAAGATCGAAAATGGTTTTTTTTTTATGGAAACTTGACACGGTTGGCTACATCACCAGAGGCGGACTAGCAGCCTTAGCCGCCCTAGGCCGTTTAGTACCAGCCGCCCCAATTCAATCTTTTCCCTTTCAAGTTTACAGCATAGATACAAATGTGAAGTTGTATGAAAATCAGTATTGCGTTCGGTTCAACCTGCCAAAAATATATTAGGTATTTCTCGGCCTATTTTACATATAGTAAAAGTATTTTTTACAAGTTTTACGGCAATATTGACCTTATAGTCATAGCAAAATTATTTTTTCCGCGTAAATAGTGCGTCATCACCTCCGCCGCGCTCACCACTCCCGCACGTCGCACGCACTTGCTCCGGCCGGCACCCTTTCTATTCTGTACCTGCGCTCACTGCTTCCAGCAGCAGGTACAGATTGGCCGCCCCTAATATCTGGCCGCCCTAGGCCCGGGCCTAGTCGGCCTATATGGAAAGTCCGCCTCTGTACATCACCTACAACATCCGTGATGTCAGCCCATAACACCGGGTGGTGCCACGTCAGTGCTTCCCTTCGGTCGTGCCGGCTACAGTGAACTGGACGGAAAACACTATTTACATAGCCGTTTCGACCGACCTGTCATTCAGTGCGTTGCGTGCGGTGGCTAACTAAACTTAATCAAGAGCCTGCACTCGCTACCAGAATTCTCTAAACCAGCGGTTCTCAATCTATGGTACGCGTACCACGAGTGGTACGCGCACTGCTTTGAGGTGGTATACGAAAAAAATAACATTATTCTCTACAAAATTTAATAAGCGGCAATAAAAAATGCCAATCCAAATTTAAAACGTTTTGTTGAATTTGAATTCTGATATATAATTCTTCTGTACGTGTGTTTGTCACCCTACCCTCCTAAACGGCTGGACCGATTTGGATGAAATTTTGTGTGAATATTTGAGTGGGTCCCTGGATGGTTTGAAAATACAGTTGGACCCGGTAGATGGCGCCGTTATCGCGTTTTCATGAAAAAATGGATTTGACAACATGTACAGGCTGAAAAGACCGTCGTTCGTAGCTGTCAACAACCATCGCAGTCGAACGCCAGAAAAAAAAAATTACTGCAGGGCTGACCATGCGATTCCTCATGCATGTGGGACAAATGGTTTTATTTTGATAGGGTGACCATACGATTAAATTTTTTTTTATTATCTCATGCATGTTCCTTAGCTAATGTGGGACAATAAGAATTATTTTAGTAAAGGGGTGACCATGCGATTTCCAAATGGTTTTATTTTAATAGGCTGACCATACAATTCCTTAACTAAAATGGGACAAAAAAAAATTTAATTAGTAGAGGGGTGACCATGCGATTCCTCATGTGAGACAAATAGTTTTATTTTAATAGGGTGGCTATACGATTACTTACATCACGTAGGTCAAAAAAAATATTAGAGGGATGCCATGCAGTTGCTGATGTGGGACAAATGGTTTTATTTTAATAGGGTGACCATAAGATTCCTTACCTAATGTAGGACAAAAAAATTTGTTAGTAGAGGGGTGACCATACGATTCCTCATGTGGGACAAATGGTTTAAATTTAATAGGGTAACCATACAAGTCCTTCACTAATGTGGGACAAAACAAATATTTTAGTAGAGGGTTGGCCAAGCTATTCCCAAATGGTTTTATTTTAATAGGGTGACCATACGATTCCTTACCTCATGTAGGACAAAACAAAATTTAATAGGGGTGACCATAGGATTCGTCATGTGGGACAAATGGTTTTATTTTAATAGGGTCACCACACGAATTCTTACCTCATGTGGGACAGATGATTTTTAAAAAATGAGGTGAGAGAGGGGCGAGGGAGAGGGGATGGGAGAGGTAGAGGGGGAGTGATAGTGGGAGGGTATAAAGTGAGGGAAGAGAGAGCGAGAGAGATAGAGAAATAAAAAATTAACCAAATCGGTTCATCACTTCAGAACGGACGGACCGATTTGGCAAATTGTTTATTTGTAAAATGTATGTAATAATCGGATTAAGGTTATAGTGTAATAAAGGCGGAACGAAGTCCGCAGGGTCAGCTAGTAAAGTATAAAAACCCACTGTCAAATGGTCATAGTGAGTTCCGAAGAATATTTTAAACAAGATTTTTTCAGAAATAAATTCGATAAGACATAATTTTTTAGATTCGATTCCGAGATCACTAATTTAGAAACTTTGAGAAAAGAGAATCATTAATTGAACTTTTGTGTGATGCTTACCTCCAAAGATAATTTAAGAATGTAGGTATAGAAGATACACAATATTATTAGCTTCTTGTAGGTAAAGGTGGTACGCCGCCAATCATATTTGTTTTAGTGGTACCTGAAAAAATAAGTTTGAGAACCCCTGCTCTAAACAACAATAAAACTACATGACAAATTTATTTATTGTTTTTTTATCAATATATAGTTTACAATACAATACAACATAAATTAATAATACTTATATGATAATAAATTATATTCACGAAGGGCTACTAAGGCAGGCCATCAGTAGTTCCATCTTGTTGAGAAAATTCTTGCCCTCCATCTTCTCCAGTTTCACTTCTCTGAAGGCTCCGCCGAGGTTCTCCCACTTTCTATCCTGCACCAGTTGGCTCGCGAAGAAGTCCTTCCGGGGCGACTGAGCTATCGAAACCTGAATGCCGCTCGACGGCTCGCATCTGATCGATATCATTCTGTCCCCTGCGAATGTCAACCACAATAATTCGTAAACATAATATGCATTGGTCAGATCAGGGGCTAAAGCCTCCTGCAATATTTTTTTTCGAAACAAGACATACCCAAATGTCTTGTTTCGAAAAAAAAATTTTTTGAACAAAGAAACATTTCCCTATAGCAGGAGACAGCTTGTATATGAAAACAAATGTTTTTGTTTAATGTTTTTTGTGTAATGTTTCGAAAAAAAAGACACTCCTGATAACCTCTTGCATGGCATAAGGACAAGCGGATCTACCAGAGTTAACTCACTTGCTGACACACAAATACTCGCACATTTCAACTAATGGCCGGACCGCGCTCTTTCTGATTGGTTCAGATCGATCATACATAATATGTATATTATCTCATACTTACATCGGCGAGTTTGTAACGCCGGTACAGGGCTGGAACCCACGACAAAAGCCTGCCAGTGGTATCTTTTGTAATTAGGAAAATTTAATATAATGCAAAATAAAATATATTATCTTCTGTGGTTTAGAGCAAGTTGGACTGGTATCAAGTGGTAACATTAATTAAAGATCTCTGCAATGGGTCTGGAAATGTTTGGTGGAGTAATTTAGTTTTTCTGGTGCCACTTCATCATGAGCAAGCAGATCGGGTATTTTCTGCCTTTGCCAGCTAGTGTCAAAGGTTCAGGTGAAGTAATTGGCAGTCAAGTTTTACGTTAATTGACGTACCACTGGGCGATGCTAGAAGACAGGAAGACGCGTTGCCGAGAGGCTCGACGGGCCCGGAGCCGAGGTGTGCGCTGCTCGCCAGCAGCTGCCAGCCCATGCAGCGCCCGACCGCCTGAACTGCTACCATTTGGTGCTGGTATATCTGAAACATATCAACATCCTCAGTATAGTAAAAAGAGACGAGTAGGTTAACTGGAGTTTTTAGTTTTTACCTATGCTGCGCCGAGCCACCAGGGCTGTCACAACTGACAACACTAACACAACTGACAGGTAGTGGGCCATCATGGTGGAAATGCAATTCCAGAGAGAAAGAGAGAGAGATCTTTTAAAATAATCACTATAATAATAAATATATAAATTAAATATAAGCGCGGGGCTGCCATCACTGAGTACAAGTGAGGGAAGTGAGAATGTAAGTAGTGGTTGTGTGCGGACAGCGCGCGCTTGTGTGATTGCGAAATCGGCGCGCTTGTATGAAGATGGTTAACCTGCCATCACTGAGTACAAGTGAGGGAAGTGAGAATGTAAGTAGTGGTTGTGTGAGTTCGAAATCGGCGCGCTTGTATGAAGATGTTTAACCTGCCATCACTGAGTACAAGTGAGGGAAGTGAGAATGTAAGTAGTGGTTGTGTAAGGACAGCGCGCGCTTGTGTGAGTGCGAAATCGGCGCGCTTGTATGGAGATGGTTAACTAGTCTGTTTAAACTATATCCACAGGGTGCATTTTTTCTGTGATGGATTCATCTGTCAGTGGCAGTGAAAAGGTTAACAGATTTATTCTCTATTGGGTGTTTGAACTTTGAACTATATGTAAGTTTGAGCATTATGTAGATCAAGACGGTGGCGAGTCCAAATGTTACACATCCAAATAAAGCAAAGTTTCTACGTACGTCAATATATGAATATCCTTATAACTCGAAAACCACTTTATCGATTTACATACTGTGTTCACTGTTACATTCCGTCACTTCCTAAGGTGGTTTTAGGCTATAAATCATAACGCTACGTTATCTGCGGCCTGAGCTGTGTGCAAAAAGGGTAAAACCCTAAACACGCGGAAGCCGCGGGCAAAAGCCTAGAATATTTCGATAAAACACTAGACAACGGCCAGACTAGACATTGCCCAGCGTGCAGTCCAACTTTTTGTTTCTATTGGTCATCCGTTTGCACTACAAGCACCTGCGGCCACCCTAAACGAGGAAACTTACATACATATACATATCACACACGCTGAATCCCGATAATCGGGGTAAGCAGAGTAATCGGTGTTGTGCTGCAAGAACTCTGGTAAATTACAGCACAACACCGAACACCACGTTTCGCAAAGTATTCGAACAAGATTCAATAGATCAAACAGCAAGTAAGCTACGAAGACCCACCTGCTGCATGACTTGGTGGAAGTACCGTGCCAAGGTGAGCGGTGGCGAGCTGGTCGCCCTTTAGCGCGGCATCTTGTCCTTATCCCTTAGTCGCCTTTTACGACATGCATGGGGAGAGATGCAGTGTGGGTATTCTTTTTACGTACCGGCCCCACACAGCAAACTGAACAAACTTCAGAAGCAGAAAATACAAGACCCACCTTCAGAGTCATGTGAAGGCTCTGGCGGTGAGCTTACTGTACAAGAAAAAAACCGGCCAAGTTCCACGAGGGGGACTCGAGGGGGTACAAGTAGTAACCCCCTCGAGTTTGGGCTCATTTCATTAGACGAAGGGGTTACTAACGGTTGAAGAGTCCCACTGTCAACCTCCTGACACCATCAGACCGTCCGTCACGTCACAAAGTGTATTGGTAGAAGTATAGGACACTCGTCCAGACCCACGAAATGAGCCCAAACTCGAGGGGGGTTACTAGTAACGGTTGAAGAATCCCACTGTCCACGTCCTGAATCCATCATCAGACCCTCGTCACCAGGTGTGGTGGAAGTATGGAGCACTCGTCCAAACCAACCAAATGAGCCCAAACTCGAGGTGGTTACTAGTAACGGTTGAAGAGTTCCACTACCCACCTCCTGATTCCATCATCAGACCCTCGCTACCAAGTTGAAATTATCATAACATTGTATTGTCACGGGAACTCAATGTGTGTGCAAAGTTTCATAAGAATCGGTTCAGTAGAAGTAGTTGAAAAAGTTGTCGCAAAGTTGTTGAAGCAAATAAACAAGGGGTCAAGCTAAATAAAACCGTTTAAAAATAGTTTCTCTGGCGTTTTGATAGACGTATTTGTACATTTCGGCACAATACAATATTTATACATTGTGAAAAAGTGAAACCAGGCACAAATGGGACACTCAATTTGTTTTAAACACAAATTAACCAAACATAAACACTGCGCGCCTATCACTTCCAACAGCTAACTGGCGGTGAAGAGCGGCGTGCGACCCAGTGACGTCACGCACTCTGCGGCGCGACTAGTCGAAGATCGGCGCATTCATTTGATTGCTACTAGCTCATTTTTGGTCGTACGACAAAAATAATTACACCAATGTTTTGGATTTTTCATGGACTTCAATACTACATTCAAAACTAAAAACCGCGTTGATCCTCATTCGACAGTATTTTTGTTTTGTTTTTGTTTTTTTTTTGTAATTTTTTTCTATTAATGTACTCGGCGGAATCGCTCGGCTTTCGGCCTCGCGATTCCGCCTCGCTTTCCAATCCGATCATGACCAAATTGAAATGGGACCACACGGGAAGCACCAGCTTTCAAATAAAAAAAGAATCATCAAAATCGGTTTACCCAGTCGAAAGTTCTGAGGTAACAAAGATAAAAAAAATACAGTCAAATTGAGAACCTCCTTTTTTTGAAGTCAGTTAAAAATACAGAAAACATAAAATGCCGCTTGAAAGTTGCCAAAGCGCAGCTTCAATGGAGGTTCGATTAATTACAACAGCTGTTCTGGTACCTTTTGCCGCTTCAAACGCAACAAGAGCAATGTACGTCTCGGACGCCTCACCTGACAGAATATGAGGTCGCGAAGCTCCTGGAGCTCGTACGACATGTGCCGCACTTTGCCGTCGCGACAGATGCACTTCAGAGTCTTCTCACCAACGTGCACGACGAGCGACGTTCGACAGACGGCGTCGTACCTGAGACGACGCACTCGAATGTTTGAAGGAACGCATAGATCTCGCTTTCTAAGGCTTTGCTGAGCATATTCGTACCCATTGCAGGTAAAGTATGATCATATTTTGTTTTTGTTTTTTTTTTATGGAAACTGACACGATTGGCTACATCACCTACAACATCCGTGTTGTCAGCCCATAACGCCGGATGAACTAGGTGCAGTGTCAGTGGTTCCCTTCATTTCATGTCGACTACACTGAACTGGCACGAACTATTTACATAGCCGTTTCGCTCAGTGCGGTGGTACCAACCCGGCCGGGATAAACCCTACCACCTAGTAAGATAAGAAGGGAAGGGACCTACAGTTTAACGTGGAATCCGAACCACGGTCAGCCTCCTCATAGGTCGTGCGAAAAAACGGACATACATAGACCTCTGAGCGCTGAGCTCCCCTTCCACAGACGGTGCGCGAAGCGTCATCTCTTGCGCCGTGTCCATATCCGTAAACTCCGGAATGCTCTTCGTGTCACTTTTGTGCAAGGGAGTAGTGGCAGTATGCAGTGTGCAATGCATGTAATGCAATACTACAGCAGGAGTAAAAGCACAATTTTTTTATAAAATTAATAAAAAATTCATTCACTGTTTCTTATTATTACCGGTAGGTACCGGCAAGAGTTAAGAGCGATCAGCGAAAAATGTGGAGGTAAGCTCGCCATGTATCGGTGCGGGATAGACCCGCGCGTTAGACTATAGAAGAGATACCCCCACAATTTTCGCCGAGCGCTCTTAACTCGCGCCGCTAACTGCAGCAAATGTAAGCATTGGATCTTACCCGTGAGCCATGATGTTGATCTTGACACAGGACTGCGTTGGACTGTTGAGCGCGTTCCAGTGAGAGACGATAAGCGGATCCTTCACCTATACGCAACACACAACATAAAGATGTTTTCACAATAACAAAACATTGCAAAGAAACACTAAACACTAATCCTTTATTTACAGGGTTGCCAACATGTGGAATTCTTTTCCACTTGCATCCTTTCCTCTAATGTACAGTCTGGGCTTCTTCAAACATAATGTGAAAGTGCAACTAGCCGGCCGACATGGTATTCGCAGCCCCCGTAAATATCCGAATGCACGTGGGTGCCGTCGGACTACACCTCTGCGTTAGTCTGGCGCGCGTCATATGTCGTGTTTCCCATAAAAAAAAAAAGAAAAAAAGAAACACTACTTAAACAAGTTGTGAAAAAATATATCCTAGGCCAGCATACATCTACATATCCACTCAGTGCTAGAATGCTTTGTCAGCCTCGGTAGCTCAGTGGTGCGGTCGCTCGACTGTCGGTTGGATCATAAGCACGCCTTGGCGCGTTCAGTGGATGGATCCGTGACCACTCGACCGTTGGAGGCTGACTGTGTTTCGGATTCTACCTAAAACTGTAGGTCCCTTTCCTTCTTATAGTATTTTCCGTCAAGTTCAGTGTAGCTGACATGATAATGAAGGGAAGCACTGACATGGCACCTAGTTCACCCGGTGTTTATGGGCTGACATCACAGATGTTGTAGGAGATGTAGCCAACCGTATCAGTTTCCATAAAAAAAAACCAAATGCTCAAATTATCTAAATCAGACCAGTAATTTAGGAGTTAGGGAGGAGCATGGTACACACTGATAACATCAAAGCCAAAAATAAAAATATTAATTTGGTAGGGTGATCCAATTCGGGTATCCAAACTTTTATTAATTTTTTATTTGATTTTGTTTTATTGAAAGTGTGACATGTGGCGCCGAGCTACCCATAAGGCGTCTAACGGTGCCCATGGACATTCGGTTGTACGTATGCGGGGGTTGCGAATGCCATGCCGACAGGTGCCCATTCACGCCCCTCTTGAAGGACCCTAGACCGTACTTGGGGGGAAATATGTGGGCAGGGAGATTTTTCCAGTGTTTACCGGTTCTGTAGAGAACAATGCATTTAAGAAAAAAACACAAATGTTTTATATTATTCCATACACACAACACACGCTGTATCCCGACAATCGGGGTATGCAGAGTAATCGGTGTCGTGCTGCAAGTACTCTAGTAAGTTAATCGAAGTCAGGTCAAGGTGTAAGCATCATCATCATCAATCATCAATACTAATAATAAATTCGAAAGGGATATTTATGGAGTAAGTTACTTTGTTTTATGAGGTACTGCGTTTGTAGACTCTATGTATGATACTAAAACTAAATTGACGATTTTTAGAAATCTTTTCTGTATGTATGTTCCTCCATAACTCTCAAACCGATCATCCCAATTCTATAAAACTTAAAACAAGCACATTTAACTATACGGGACACAGGATAGACTAAATAAAATTCAGTTCCGGCTACGTTAAGATGCGGCTCTCATACAAACCAAATTGTTCCGCACGCCGAAATAAAAGTATGGTAGCGAGCTTACTTACTTTCTTCTTTTTAATACAAATTTCACGCGAGCGAAGCCGCAGGAAAAAGCTAGTATTAAATAATTGGGAAGCCATAAGGTTACAGCAGTTTAGAAAAAAAACTAATGCTTGCCCTCGCCAAAACCTCACCGCACGCCACTGCGAGAGCGGAGGCGGTAAAAACGGCCAATGGCCAGATCAAAAAAATGTGCATGACCTCTTTAGCGATGGTGTCGAGGACGTATTCCGTCCTCCTGCGCATGAAGAAGTGCTGCGCCTGCTGTATGATCTGCTCCAGCAGGGACTGCTCCTTGCTCATGTCGAGTAGCTCGTACCGGTCCGCCGCCATCGGTCCTGTGTTATGTGACATAATCAGAATATCTTTAGCGATGGTGTCGAGAACGTATTCCGTCCTCCTGCGCATGAAGAAGTGCTGCGCCTGCTGTATGATCTGCTCCAGCAGGGACTGCTCCTTGCTCATGTCGAGTAGCTCGTACCGGTCCGCCGCCATCGGTCCTGTGTTATGTGACATAATCAGAATATCTTTAGCGATGGTGTCGAGGACGTATTCCGTCCTCCTGCGCATGAAGAAGTGCTGCGCCTGCTGTATGATCTGCTCCAGCAGGGACTGCTCCTTGCTCATGTCGAGTAGTTTCGTACCGGTCCGCCGCCATCGGTCCTGTGTTATGTGACATAATCAGAATATCTTTAGCTATGGTGTCGAGAACGTATTCCGTCCTCCTGCGCATGAAGAAGTGCTGCGCCTGCTGTATGATCTGCTCCAGCAGGGACTGCTCCTTGCTCATGTCGAGTAGTTTCGTACCGGTCCGCCGCCATCAGTCCTGTGTTATGTGACATAATTAGAATATCTTTAGCGATGGTGTCGAGGACGTATTCCGTCCTCCTGCGCATGAAGAAGTGCTGCGCCTGCTGTATGATCTGCTCCAGCAGGGACTGCTCCTTGCTCATGTCGAGTAGCTCGTACCGGTCCGCCGCCATCGGTCCTGTGTTATGTGACATAATCAGAATATCTTTAGCGATGGTGTCGAGGACGTATTCCGTCCTCCTGCGCATGAAGAAGTGCTGCGCCTGCTGTATGATCTGCTCCAGCAGGGACTGCTCCTTGCTCATGTCGAGTAGTTTCGTACCGGTCCGCCGCCATCGGTCCTGTGTTATGTGACATAATTAGAATATCTTTAGCGATGGTGTCGAGAACGTATTCCGTCCTCCTGCGCATGAAGAAGTGCTGCGCCTGCTGTATGATCTGCTCCAGCAGGGACTGCTCCTTGCTCATGTCGAGTAGTTTCGTACCGGTCCGCCGCCATCGGTCCTGTGTTATGTGACATAATTAGAATATCTTTAGCGATGGTGTCGAGGACGTATTCCGTCCTCCTGCGCATGAAGAAGTGCTGCGCCTGCTGTATGATCTGCTCCAGCAGGGACTGCTCCTTGCTCATGTCGAGTAGTTTCGTACCGGTCCGCCGCCATCGGTCCTGTGTTATGTGACATAATTAGAATATCTTTAGCGATGGTGTCGAGGACGTATTCCGTCCTCCTGCGCATGAAGAAGTGCTGCGCTTGCTGTATGATCTGCTCCAGCAGGGACTGCTCCTTGCTCATGTCGAGTAGCTCGTACCGGTCCGCCGCCATCGGTCTTGTGTTATGTGACATAATCAGAATATCTTTAGCGATGGTGTCGAGAACGTATTCCGTCCTCCTGCGCATGAAGAAGTGCTGCGCCTGCTGTATGATCTGCTCCAGCAGGGATTGCTCCTTGCTCATGTCGAGTAGCTCGTACCGGTCCGCCGCCATCGGTCCTGTGTTATGTGACATAATCAGAATATCTTTAGCGATGGTGTCGAGAACGCATTCCGTCGTTTCGAGAACGCATTTCGTTGTCGTTGGTGCAGAAATCTTCAGTCGAGCAATCCCATAAAATCAGCATTGTCTCAAAGATTTCTATTAATTAAAAAATTGTTACTTCTTTCCACACTATCGCCATGTTTTATAAACAGGCTTCCACACTCGTAAACATCTGTTGCAAAATGAAGGAATTGTGTAAGGCATTGTGCACAGAAACATGCCGATAAACACATATTGTTTACCGCAATCTATAGATTAGTTCAAATGCTTCTCTTTTTGGTAGACGGGGCGCATACACTTTTCAGTTTCTTGTATGGGGACTCCCGTGAATTTTTTACTTTTTCTTATTTTTATTATTTGTTGTTATATCGGCCATAATAACACTATCACGGTTCAAGAGATGCAGCCCTCGGACAGACAAGACAGGCTGAGCGCAGCCCGTACTTGGATGGGTGACCGCTCGACCGTTGGAGGCTGACTGTGGTTCGGATTCCGCGTTAAACTGTAGGTCCCTTCCCTTCTTACCTTACTAGGTGGTAGGGTTTATCCCGGCCGGGTTGGTACCACTGCACTGAGCGAAACGTCGGTCGAAACGGCTATGTAAATAATTCGTGTTTTCCGTCCAGTTCACTGTAGCCGACATGAAATGAAGGGAAGCACTGACATGGCACCTAGTTCACCCGGTGTTATGGGCTGACATCACGGATGTTGTTGGTAAAGTAGCCAATCGTGTCGGTTTAAAAAAAAACAGACAGACAGACGGCGAAGGCTTTGTAACAGGGCCCGGACGGATACGGAAGCCTAAAAATCTGTCAAGTGCGAGTTTTACTCGCGCATAGAGGTTTCCGTATCTATCTGCTATCAATAATATCCGCCTATCTTTTGTCTTTCAACAATGCAATGTATAAAAGGCTGTGGCGCCATCTATTATTCAGTAGTGTGACTAATCGATTTTTCGCACGTTTGTTGTATGGCAGCCCCCCTTAATTTTTAACATTTGCTCATTTTTCTTATTTGTTGTTATATCCACCATAGTAACGTATATTCTGTGAAAGTTTCAACGGTCTACCTATTACGGTTACGGAGAGATACAGCCCTCGGACAGACGGACGGACAGACAGACAGCGGAGGCTTAGTACGGGATACAGAAACCTAAAAATGAGTGATGAAGATAAACGTGAGGTTACCTGCGAGGCACCTCCTCTTGGAGGGTCCGAGCGGGCCGGTGGCGGGGTGGGGGAAGGGGTGGTGTGTGTTCTGATGGTGCACCGCCCGCAGCAGCTGATGCAGCGAGTGCTCCAACACGTGGTCGTGTTCCGACTTGCCCATGCCTTCTTGCTGTCAATTGGAAATGTTTACAAGTTTATCTTTAGTGTTTCAAAAGGCTTGTTTTATTTATTTATTTATTTATTTTAAACACTGACAGCTGGTGCGTGTATTCTGTTTTTTAATTTATGAGTGCACTTGTATTGTTTTTAAGTGTTTTTTAATTTTTTTTATGGAAACTGACACGGTTGGCTACATCACCTACAACATCCGTGATGTCAGCCCATAACACCGGACGAACTTGGTGCCACGTCAGTGCTTCACTTCGGTCGTGCCGGCTACACTGAACTGGACGGAAAACACAAACTATTTACATAGCCGTTTCGACCGACCTTTCATTCAGTGCGGTGGTACCAACCCGGGCGGGTAAAACCCTACCACCTAGTAATATAAGAAGGGAGTCATATCCCTTAGTCGCCTTTTACAACATACACGGGGAGAGATGCAGTGGGGCTATTCTTTTAAAGTACCGGCCCCCACACGGTACACGTGTATGTATGTATGTTTTTTCTTTGGTTTTTTTTTGTCTAATTGGTTTTTTAAAGAATTAACCGAGGGTGCGCTGCTGGTGTCCTCAGATAATTTGTTCCAGGCCCTTACGACCCGGTGCATCAGAAAACAATCAGTTTTGTCATCTATTTTCAAATTGTGCTTATCACAGAGCATGCTAAGTGGTGGTGACACGCAGTGGAATTTAGTCAAAGCAACAAGTGTCATGTAACAAGCTAGTTGCTTGTTACGTGAGTCATGTTGTTTGTTACGTGAGTCATGTTGTTTGTTACGTGAGTCATGTTGTTTGTTACGTGAGTCATGTTGTTTGTTACGTGAGTCATGTTGTTTGTTACGTGAGTCATGTTGCTTGTTACACGAGGTGATTTCACTTTCGTAACCGCTCACGCGTCGCTGTTTCAATATTGGAACGGCACTGAAAGGTGACCGAAACGTTGCATTCCAATTTTGGAACGGAATGACTTTCGGCACTGAAATACACGCCCTTTGAATATTGGGGATAAGGTTAATTTAGCTTCTATATAAAGGTGAAGATATGCCCTACTTGATCTGATTCACTTTGGCGCCAGCCTAGAGCAAAATATTAACAGAATCTTCAGTTGTTTTCGATACTTGGCGCCGCACGCCATGTTCGCGCTCAAATTCGGCGCACCGCACGCTTGAGAGGTTAAGCGTGACATTTCAGCCTTGGTTGGCATGATGACAAATAGTATTGACAAAAGTGATTTACTTGCCTTTACTCCTTCAGGATTGTTGGTGTTATTTTGGCCATTGGAGTGACATAGTCCAATTAGTAACTGGATACCAGGTAAAACCTGAAAAAAAAAAAACACAATTACAGCGACACCAAGTCCTCGACACCAGCTCCTCAAACCTGTTTATAAACAAGTAACACTTTGTTCCTACCATAACAATTACATATTGATGGTTCCGGCAACAAAGGTCGTAAAAGCCATTTCGTCAAAATGGCTTTTACGACCTTTGTTGCCAGAAACGAAATGGATTTTACGACCTTTGTTGCCGGAACCATCGATATTATGTTATGACAAAATGCACAATGATGTCAGCCTCGGTAGCTCGCGGTCGGTCGACTGTTGTTAAGCAACCCTGAGCGCGGTCAGTACTTGGATGGGTGACCGCTCGACCGTTGGAGGTTAACCGTCATTCGGATTCCACGTAAAACTGTAGGTCCCTTCCCTTCTTACCTTACTAGGTGGTAGGGTTTATCCCGCCCGGGTTGGTAACACCGCACTGAATGAAACGTCGGTCGAAACGGCTATGTAAATAGTTAGTCCCTTGCCATGGCTAGACCCCAAAAGTTACAATTGCACAAAAAATTGAATATCATTGGTACCAAATTATCAAATGGTACCACCGCACTGAATGAAAGGTCGGTCGAAACGGCTATGTAAATAGTTTGTGTTTTCCGTCCAGTTCAGTGTAGCCGGCACGACCGAAGGGAAGCACTGACGTGGCACCAAGTTCAACCGGTGTTATGGGCTCACATCGCGGATGTTGTAGGTGATGTAGCCAACCGTGTGAGTTTCCATAAAAAAAAAAAAAATTCATTGTGACGAACTCAAGTGTTCCAATGTAGTGCCTAAGACTCGAAACGAATAAATGAGATATGCAGATGCGAGGGAATTCTCTCACCGTAGCCATGATCTGATTGCCAACAACCATGTGCGGTATGGAGGCGTCGAGCTGCACCGCCTCTGCGGCCAGCCTGCTGAACAGCTCCTTGCAGAACAGCACGTTCTGCGCGGCCTCCAGCTTCTGCTGCCAGTGCCGGTCGGCGCCGGCGCCGGGCATCGTGCACGCGCCCGCCAGCGCGTTGCTGCCCAGCGTCGCCGTCACAACGTCCTCTTGCTCTGGGCATGATGACGAACAATATTTTTTTTTTGTTATGGAAACTGACAATGATGTCAGCCCATAACACCGGGTGAACTTGGTGCTACCTGTACAGTGTGGGGCCGGTACTTTAAAAGAATAGCCCCACTGCATCTCTCCCCGTGTATGTCGTAAAAGGCGACTAAGGGATATGACTCCCTTCTTATATTACTAGGCGGTAGGGTTTAACCCGCCCGGGTTGGTACCACCGCGCTGAATGAAAGGTCGGTCCAAACAGTTCAGTCTAGCCGGCACGACCGAAGGGAAGCACTGACGTGGCACCAAGTTCACCCGGTGTATGGGCTGACATCACAGATGTTCTAGGTGATGTAGCCAACCGTGTCAGATAAAAAAAAAAAATTTTTTTTTTATGGAAACTGACACTGACATAGGCGCCGACTACGTGGGTGCTCAGGGGCTCCAGCACCCACGAGGTGTGAGCAGTGGGTGCGGAGCACCCACGACGATAGATATAAAAACTGATCAGTAATAGGATTTGAGCTACGATAAAAGGTCCTTATTTACTTACAAGCCTTTGAGCGGCCACATTTATACATTCGCACTAGTGGCGCGACGAATAGTGAACGTTACTATAGTACTCCGATATTATTCCATACCATTCAATAGAATATAGGGACACTACATGCGTAGGTACATCGTGCAAATCTGTAAATGCGGCAAATGCAAAACATTGTGCGAACGTTTTGCGAATCCATGCTGCCGGGTGCCGGGAGAATTAGTGAAAAATTGCCAATGATAATAATAATATGCCAATGATAATATCATTATAATAGGCGACTTTAACCTACCAAACATTTCATGGTCTAGTGAGAAACATACTCACCTTAGACTGGGGTCGTTCGATGTACAAAATGCTGGGATAAAACTTATTGATGATCTTAATATCTTAGGTCTAACTCAACACAATCTACTGACAAATGCCAGCAATCACACACTAGACCTAGTTTTCTGCAATTTTTCACTGGAAATAAGTAGGTGTGATTTTCCACTGTTGCCTGAGGATATTTATCACCCATCGTTCACAATAGATATTTCGGATTTAAGTATAACTCCGCTACTTGAAGATAAGAATAGAGCATTTTTGTTTCATAAAGGTGACTATGACAGTATCAACCACTACTTGCTCAATATAGATTGGCCAGACGTGTTAAAAGGTGGGTCAATAGATGACGCTACAGACTCATTTTATAGAATTGTGTACGATTGTATAGAAAAATTTATTCCTTGTCGAGTTAAATCGAATAATATTAATAAATATCCTATATGGTTCTCAGCCGCACTAAAAAAAGTTATTAAAGAAAAAGCAAAAACACATAAACGCTGGAAACGGTACAAGAACCCGCGCGATTATGATGAATTTAGTTTACTAAGAAAAAGACAACATAGTATGCAAAAGATATGTTATAGAACCTATATCGAATCAATTCAACAATCCATAAAAATATATCCAAAAAACTTGTGGTCATATATCAAATCAAAAAGGGGAGTATCTAGCTACCCACAAGTGCTTACTCTTAACAACCAGAGGCTAACAGATGCAAATTCAATATGTGAGGGATTTAATAATTTCTTTTAAAATGTCTTTCAGAATCCAGACAAAAACTATAATGAAATATCATAATAATGATTGGTGAACCTCGGCATGGTGACTCACACCTAATACATTCGATGAACATAAATGTTGATACAATCGAACGCTTGATGAAAAATTTAGACATTAGTAAAGGTGCAGGCAGTGACAATGTGCCTCCTGTGTTTGTCAGGAGATGTGCCCTTTCTCTCGCCAGTCCGATAACTAAAATATTTACACGATCAATCAGAGAGGGCACGTTCCCTGGCAAATGGAAGGAGGCACATATAGTTCCGATACATAAGAAAGGCCTAAAAACAAAAGTAGAAAATTACAGAGGAATAGATGTCATTTATACCGATTTCGAAAAAGCCTTCGATCGAGTAGATCACAAAATTTTACTGTTGAAGTTAAACGCACTGGGAATACACGGTGACTTGCTACGCTGGGTAGAATCATATTTAGATAATCGGTCGCAATCTGTTGTAATAGGTGGTTTTAAATCAAATTTCATTAAGATACCGTCCGGTGTCCCCCAGGGATCAATTTTGGGGCCATTATTTTACAATGCTTACATATATGATATAGGATACAGTATAACCCATGCAAAATATTCCCTATATGCAGACGATAAGAAAGTAATCAAAGTAATTAACGATACAAGTGACTGTCATAAATTACAAGAGGATTTGAACTGTCTCTCTGAGTACTATAAACGAAACAGAATTAATGTCAATGCTACAAAATGTATGCACATGACCTTCACTCGTAGTTCTAAACCAATACAACATAACTACACAATCAACCAAATTTCTATACCTAAAGTGTCTACAGTGAGGGATCTAGGGGTAATACTTGATTCAAAAATAACTTTCAACGATCACTATGACTCAATTATAGACAAAGCATATAAAAATCTAGGATTCGTAATCAGAGTGTCCAAAAATTTCAGTTAATAGTGTCCAAAAACATTGAATGTATTAAATCGATGTACTATGCTTATGTTCGTAGTGTTCTAGAATACTGTTCTTGTATATGGTCTCCAAATTATAACGTAAACATAATAAGAATTGAACGCCTACAAAGAAAATTCGTCAGGTATATTAATTACAAATCTAAAGTGCGACCCGACTCTTATTTAGAAAGCTGTAAATATCACAATGTCATGACACTAGAAGAAAGACGACTACTGCTCGATATGGCTTTCCTGTACGACCTGGTAAACAGTCGGATTGACTGTCCGCAACTTGTTGGAGAGATTGGCTACAGTGTTCCTGCTCGTCGGACACGCCACACTAACCTATTTCACATTCCACTACACCGCACCAATTATGCAAAGAACTCAACTATTACTAGGCTAGCTAGCACATATAACGAGCATTTCAGCGACATTGATCCTTTTATACATACTAAGAACACATTCAAAAAAGATGTTATAAAAAATATTTTGCTAAAAAGAAAACAGTAATCATTATAAACAAACTATACTAAAAAAAAAAAAAATTATTATAATATTTGAGTCTAAAATGATTTTAGTTACATTTCATTATCTTTATTTATTCAATTTATTTATTATACATTATTTATTTATACTTCTTATTTATTTATTTTTTCTCTTTATTTTAAATACGAATTGTCAACTGTATTAATTTCTTTGTTTCACGGCACTGTGGTACAACAATTTTTGTAAATGTCTTTAATGTAAACACGAGAAAATCTTTTACTGGTTTAGTAATTTATGTGAAAAACCGCTGGCAACTATATGTATGTACTATAAACTGTTGATTTTCCAAATATAATAAAATAAAATTGGAGAAGCTATGTCCAGGAGTGGACGGCAACACGTTGATGATGATGATGATAGTTGAATAAAAAAAAATTGCATGAGCACCCACGAGGATTTCTAAAAGTCGGCGCCCCTGGACACTGATGTCAGCCCATAACACCGGGTGAACTTGGTGCCACGTCAGTGCGTCCCTTTGGTTGTGCCGCCTACACTGAACTGGACTGAAAACACAAACTATTTACATAGCCGTTTCGACCGACCTTTTATTCAGTCCGGTGGTATTAACCTGGGCGGGTTAAACCCTACCATCTATTAATTAAGAAGGGAGTCATATCCCTTATTATGTCATAACAATATTCTTTATTCTTTATTCATCCTCCATAGTCTGCACACTGCACTCGGATTAGTCATATTTTAACATTCAGCATTTTGCCAGTGTTCCATTATCACAGCGAAGAAGAACTGGCAAGAAACTTAGCTGGACACTTCTTTCTTTGCGTCCACTTAGTATAGCATTTACAAAAGTATGTTTGCCACTGCCTACACAGTACGAGTCATCATTATTATCTTTTTACAAGTGGGTAAGTATGCAGTTCCTTGTACGATAAACACAATTCATGACCATACGCCGTTATCGCGGGGGCACGAATGTGACCTTCTAAATATATTAGTGTTGGCGGGGACTCTCCGCCCTATTTGAGTATAACCTTGGTTTGTTCGTGCCCCCGCGATAACGGCGTATGTTCATGACAAATGCAAAAAATTATCGTACATTTTTTTTAATCTGTATATCCTGCCCTATTTTATGTCTGTACGCCGCGTGGTTATAGTTTCATACAAAAGTGCCCAATGACCTTTCACAAGCTTGTACTGTACAGCCTAGACCTTGAGAAACAAAGAAACAGTAGGCTTGGCATAATGCACGCTTCCAATCATCAACATCTCTGTAACAGTAAAAGTAGGTGGGTGAATCAACTTTTTCTTGTTTTTGGTATCTGTCTGAAAACAGGATATTATCTTGATAAATTCACCTTATATTAATAGTTACAGAAACTCTCAGATAAGTAATTGCTTAATAAGAAAGAAGATGCACAAAGAATTTTGTGTAATTAAAAAAATATATTGGTGGACAACCCCTTTTTTTTTCGTTATAAAACTGGGAACAAAATTGTCCCCTGGGTCACCCCTAAAAATTTGGTTAATGTTTTATTTTAAATAGTCCTCTACTTTTATTTCAATTGCCTATCAACCTAAGTATTTTATACTTATTGATTTTCAACTAAGTAATAAATTGTAATAAACTTTTTTTTTATTTCACTTTTCACAATAAACTCGAGAGCAACAAACCTTTCTGGCAGAGTACGGATATGAACGCCACACCCTGCAGTTCGGGAGGCACGGTGACGCGCAGCGCCGACGCGGGGGGCACCCCGAGCTGACCAGCGCCCTGACTCATCAGCTGGTTCATCTGCTCCTCGGGTGCTTTCGTCACCTAGAACATTCATCCGGAGATTTACTCAGTGGTTTGTCGGAACTTGGGACTTCAGTGGTTACTTCAAATTAACACGTTGACTGCGGAGCGGTCAATATCGACCGCTTGAGCACTATGTACCATCAAATATGGAGCGGTCAATATCGACCGCCGCGTTGTCAGCGAGCTCCAAACCGCTGCATGGGCCGAACAAAAGAATTTTTTCCTTCTCTCTCACTTAGCCGTGTTTATTTGAAAGAGATAAAATATAAAGTAGAATTATTTAGCTACACATCGGTACCACTAACTTGATATTATGTCCCGAGACGACAGATTAAACGAATTCAAGTTCAAATGAAATTAAATAAAAAAATTGTTCATTCCATTTACATATAAAGTAGGGCCGCCATAATCCAGACCCCAGTAGTCGGGTGATCGCGGTAATCTGGACAGCCGGCGGTAGAGTGGGGTGAACGGTGCTGGCAAGAAGTTGCCGGGCCACCTGTCGCGCCCCTGTCCCAATGACCAGTGCTGCCCCACGACAGGCGTGGACGCACGCGAATACAACGGTTGAATTGCTGTTTTCTCACCATATGGTGTACACAATGAACACTAATACAAGACTTTTTTTTCTTTTATTGCTTCCGAACTGGGTTGCTGTGCCCGAGGTCGAAGCCTTAGGCGAAAAATGTGTTGTTGCCAACTTTATCGGTTCCATACCGGTACCGAGCAAAGAGGTATTTAGAGTAGAGGAGAGACGTTGCCAATTTGCGTGACCACTTGCTTCCCTTTCTCTCAGCGTATAGGAGTCGAGTACTTGGTACCCTTCCTTTACCACTACTCCTGAAGTATCTAGAAGGTTTTACAAAGTACTTCAAGAGTACCGGTACTCCTGAAGTACCGGTATCGGAGTAACCGGTTCTTACATGGTACCGGTACTTTAAGAACCGCAAAAGAACCGAAACCGTTATAGGTACCGGTTTTCAGTCCATGAATAAAACCAATCAATTTGTTGTCTGAATAGTAAACTGCACTGACCTCAAAGACACCCGTCTGGCCAAACTTGGAGCCCGCCGTCCTGTAGCTGAGGTCGCCGACGATCGTATTGGAGACTTTCTTCAGGCGCCAGTTCTGGCGCAGCCTCAGCAGGTCGATGTGGAAGTCGGGCGGGTTGCGCGCGTTGCGCATGCTCTCGTTCGCTCGCAGCCGCTCTACGCCCGCTAGGAGCACGCCCGCCGCCGCCGCCAGCGCCTTCTTCCGCCCGTACACCTGCACCATGGGGCGGCTGTCGACCGCTTCGGGCGTTATCGGATCTAGTACCTGGAATAGTCGTGGTTTATTAATTGACATGTAAATATTATTGGAGAAAACTTCATTAGTAAAAAAATATATAATTATTCAGTACATCAGTGGAAAAAAAACCCGCCAAGTGCGAGTTGGACTCGCGCACCGAGGTTTCCGCACCACAAAAAAACATTGAAAAAAAAACACGTTTCTTGTATGGGAACCCCCTACATTTTTTACTTTTTCTATTTTTTATTAGTTGTTATATCCGCCATAATAACACATATTCTGTTAAAAATTTCAACGGGCTACCTATTACGGTTCAAGAGATACAGCCCTCGGACAGACAGACAGACGGACGGACGGACGGACAGACAGACGGCATAGGCTTAGTAATAGGCTTCTGTACGGGATACGGAAACCTAAAACATACACTATTAAGTATTTTTTTAAATACAAATTATAATAAAAAAAAAAGTAAGTACACGCATCAGCTTAGAGCTGGTGGTGTACTTACAATAATAATAATTTATTTATTAGGACAACACACAATAAAGGTGACATAAGCAAGTCACACATGCAGAAAAGAACAAAAAAAACAATTTACAACACAAAAATAAAAAATATATATTATAAAAACAATTTTTTATAATACAAGTCAGTCAGTCGGAATAAGTATGTGTCCACTGCTGGACATAACCCTCTCCAATTTTCCTTCTGTCCTTCAGCGGTACGGTACCACCACTTTCCGCCGACAAACTTGATGTCGTCGTCCCACCTGGCGGGTGGTCTTCCCACACTCCATTTTTATGACCACGGCCACCAATGTAGGACACGGTTGCTCGAACGGTCGCCGTCTCTTCGGCTGTCGTGCCCAGCCCACTTCCACTTGTGCTTAGCCACTCAGTGTAAATATCAACTACTTTGGTGCGTCGGCGGATTGCCTCGTTGCGCACCATATCACGTAGCGATATTACCAGATGGCTCAATACCAGCTTGTGCTCTCTTTTCCGCATCTCTTGTATTTCCCCCATAAATGTATGTACCATCAAAATCCGCACCCGCCAAGTTATCCGCCGCCAACCCGCCGCGCTGTCGACCTCTCTAAAGAATGACAACTCCCGGTATTACGCTAACATTTTCTGGCGGGTTATCTGTCAGTTTTGAATGGTTTTCACGTTCGTAAAATCCGCTAGTCCCATATCAACTTGTTTCATACTGCGTCGAACTACTTTCTAATAAGATTCTATTTTGATGTTATTTATACGTGCTATTTTAATGTGTGATTGAGTTGTTTTAACATTGAATAATTAATTCGTCTCAATAAAAAAAAATATTCACGAAGACCTACCTGCTGCATGACTCGGTGGAAGGAAGGACCGTGCCAAGGGGAGAGGTGACTAGCCTGTCGCCCTTTAGCACGGCATCTCGTTCGTATTCGAACAACATACTATTAAGCAGCACGTAAGGGACGAAGACCTACCTGCTGCTTGACTCGGTTGAAGGAAGGACCGTGCCAAGGGGAGAGGTGAATATCCTGTCGCCCTTTAGCACGGCATCTCGTTCGTATTCGAACAACATACTATTAAGCAGCAAGTAAGGCACGAAGACCCACCTGCTGCATGACTTGGTGGAAGGACCGTGCCAGGGTGAGAGGTGACTAGCCTGTCACCCTTTGGCACGGCATCTCATTCGTACCTATTCGGAGAATATACCCTGCTGCGAACCGGTTTAAGAACCGGTTAATATTAGAGGTTCCTCCAAACCGGTTTTTAGGGTTCAGGTTCGGGTTTTTTTGAACCGGTTCGCAACCAAACCGTTTCGCTCGTTAAAAAGGTTCTTCGAACCGGTTCGAAGAACCCGAACCCCATTTCGAACCGGTTTTTGGTCCCTGTTTGTAAGATCGATCGTTTCTTTCTGTTGAATAAAACAAATTTGTCAAATTTTATCGTGTGCTTTATTTCTAAATTACATTTTCAATGCCTTTGATAGTTGCGCATAGTGTGAGATCTGTAGATTTTTTCTTAGAATTTCCCACAAAAATTATAGAATGTAGGTCACATTTAGGTATTGATTCACCCTGTTTCTGATTCATGTACGCATAAATTCACCTGTAGAACATAGTTACAATAAATGTTATTTTATTAGCGCCTAGATCATGTTGTCCATACTCCTGCTTTGGCTGGCCAAACGTCGCCAAGAAAATGAGGACAACCTTGGCCTTCAACGCTGGCGACGCAACATACGGTTGCGACATGCCATAGAGGTGGCTGCTGATCGGCGTGACTTTATGAAGGTCTACCGCCTGTCGCCGGCGCTCTTCGAAGAGTTATGCCTGGAGATCGTGCCACTGCTGCCTCCCCGTAGACGCTCTGACAGCATATCCTTCCACCTTCCTCCACTCCTTCCATGAGCGTTTCGAGCCGCCGGAGGCATTGAGGCGCAGAGCCACAACCTGCCACAAGTCCACTGCGCGCCGGTTGGCATCGTCGCCTCGCAGTCGGCCTCGAGCGAGCCCCGGGTTTTGCTCGAGAAAGTCCGCCAGGATGTTGCGCTGGACCGGGGTTGGCCTGGCAGGCTTTTGGTTGGCGTTGGAAGTGGACGGTGGGCAGCTCATTGTTCTTCTTCTTCTACTTTTCTTCCAACTATCTTGGCAATCGATTCGTAATTCCCTCAAAGAGGAAATGCACGTAAATAGAAAACTTTTGATTTGACGCAAAGAGGATATAGATATTTGACGTTCCTGTTTTTTTTTAAGACGCAGGCAAAGGCGCGTTTGCCTTACAGCCATAAGATTTATATATATTAATTAAAATTACAGCTTATTAAGAGCTGTAAGATCAATTTTTAAATATGTTGTAGCTTAAAAACGTTCTCCGAATTTATTAATCGTAAAAATAGGCCAAATATAGTGTATTTTCACATTTGTTAGTCTTGCCTCAGTGTAAATGCACCCTGGCTCTCTTTGGTCTATGGTAGATCGAAACCCGCCGACCTAAGTCAACTCGTCGGCAACCCGCTGGCGGGTAGTGGCAGAGCGTAATACGCAGAGTTCCGAGCCCTACCAGTCGAACGGGTATGGAAATATTGACGGGTCGGATTACCGTAATAGACCTCCTGGTAGTGGGCTTACTTACTTTCTTCTTTTTTAATACGAATTTCACACAAGCGAAGCCGCTGGCAAAAGCTAATTTATCTATAATTTATCTATAAACAATAAAAATAAGTAATTACCATGTAACGTTTCTCTTTAGCGATCGTGAGGACGTCCGCCAGCACCGACACTTCTGTGAGCGCGTTCCTCAGTTTGTTCCTCACCGAGTCCCACGGCCATAGGCTTGACTGGAAGCCCGGCTCCTTGGTCTCCTCGTCGCCGCTCTTCGAGTTCGAAGACGAATCGTTCTCCTTCTTCACGACCGCCGACGAGCCGAGGTAGTCGTCTTCCGTTTTAGTGAAGTCTATCTTTTGCGCCAGCCTCGCGAGGTTCTCCGACATGGACAGCGGACTGGAAGGTGAAGTTTCATGATAGAAAACAATAATTTTGACATGCCGCCTTCCATCTGCTCCGCGCGGAGCACCCACTCTACTCTTACATTTATTTATTTATTTTATTTTAGACAGGCAGATGGGATGATGTATCTAAATCAAGTCCATATAGTTCATTGGTGTAGTTATAATTTTTTTTTTCACCTATAATAGATTTTGGTTCACTTACTTACTTTTTAGGTTTCCGTATCCGACGTACGGGATCCTATTACTAAGCCTACGCCGTCTGTCTGTATGTCTGTCCGAGGGCTGTATCTCTTGAACCGTAATAGGTAGCCCGTTGAAATTTTCACAGAATATGTGTTATTATTGCCGATATAACAAAACAAATAATAGAAATAAGAATAATTTAAAAAATTACGGGGTTGCCATAGAAGAAACTAAAAAAGTGTATGCGCCCTCTACCGAAAAGACTATGAAACATATAATCATGAATTTGAACTAATATGAAGCATTTAATAAACACGCCATAGATGGCGTGAGTGGCGCTGACCATGACATGGCGCTGCGGAACCCTCGGTGCGCGAGTTCGACTCGCACTTGGCCGAGTTTTATCTTATTCAGTGTACAAACGGTTGGTTTACATTGTTTGCACTGATAATTTTCCTGGAGTTAAAAAAATCCATCTGTGCTTCTAAATAATTGAATCCTCAATTGTTTTAGATCGTTTCTTAGGTAATTTCCTTAGTTTTACGTGACAAAAGAGTTCATTGATGTAGCTTTTAATTATTTCACTAAATATTTGAACGGGAGTCAACCGGTTAATTTTAATAGTAGGTATTCTCAAATAAGTAAGACCTAAGGTAGGTAATGAAAACAAGAGGCAAAACTGCAAGTGAGAAAACAAAACGACACATAAATGAACTTACGCTTGGTATATCTCTTGGCCATCGTAGGTAATTTCTTGGATTTGGTTCTCAATTGGCGCTTCAATTGATATGTTAACGGAGTACGCCATCTCAAAGCGGCGGCGGATGCGGGCTGCGTTGCGCCAAACGCTCCGCCGGCCTACCTAAAGGTTACAAGGTTTTGCGCGGAGGAAAACAGAAATAAATAATTTTCGGCTTGCTTTGCTTGGCTTCGCCAAAGAGAATGTATTTGTCTGGTTAGACAAAATGAAAAGTCAAAAGAATGACTGACCGTAGTGACAGTCAGTAGTTGCAGTGTGACCAGATTAAATTTTACGAAAATACCGTTGCCACCTTGAAAAAATACTAAAATATACTTTCTATGACAGGTCAAATATACCAATAAAAATACCGATTTTCATAAAATGTTTTACTCATCACCATCATTATAAATATTTGAATTTTACTTCAACATTATTTTCGAAGGATTAAAATTTATACAACATCTTTCATCTTGCTTTGTTTTTAAAACTGCCGATAATTTTTTATTGTTAGATCTGTTTCTTTGCTCGGTTATTATTAAATTTATCTTTGAGAATATGCGCTCGCATGCAGCTTTGGACACGGGTATAAATAACAGTTCCATCACTGTTAGAAAATTTTCCAACTTCCACCCAAAATTGCTCACAAGAACGGGGTGAGCCAGTACATACTTGAGGATTGTAACAAATGATTTACTTTGCGATCAAGTTTTAGGGCTCTTTAATCTATAATCGAATCGATAACAAAGGATCGGGATCGGGACGGGAACTTACCTATGTTGCTCTATGACTACACAAAGTGAAACAATTTTCGGGAAATTCCCTCCCATAATGCCGATGTTCGCGGCAGAAGATAGAAGCGAAGTTCGTGGGGACGATTCCGTCCAGTGTTTACCATGAAAATGTAATTTTATGCTAAATATACCAAAAAATACTAACTTTCAGTAATATACCTATAAAATACTGATGGTCAAAAAAATCGTCAAAATATACTGAAAAAGTATTAAAATACTGAATCTGGTCACACTGAGTAGTTGTGTTGTTGTTATTTTTTTTTTTTTTTTGGTTGTTTTATCCCTTTTTTTGGGATAGGCAAAGGTATTAAACCATGCAGCCTTGTCTGTTGTTATTCTTTAAATTATTTATATATCGCCAATTGTTGAAATAATGAAATCGTAAATGGATGGAAAACAGTCTGTGTTGGCAAGTAAATCTTGAGTGACGCGCGGCCTAATGTCAGGTGTTTTATAAATTTTCATTAATCTAGTTGTTATTGTTTTCGCCGTAAATAGGCAGGCAAAGATCATTTGACCATACAGCCAATTCGGAATTTTCTACTATTATAGGTACATACATACATACATAGCGTCACGCCTGTTTCCCGGTGGGGTAGGCAGAGACAACGGATCTCCATGTGCCACGATCCTGACACACCTCTGCCGCCTCTTCCACTCCCATAATGTTCTTCATGCATGCTCGTCGGTTACGGGTACGACGCACTTGCCCCTTTTTGAGCACATGCCCGATCTGGTCCAAGTAAGTGCGTCTAGGGCGACCCTTCCCGACTCTTCCACTCACATTTGCTTCATAAATTTCTTTCGTTAGTCTCCTATCATCCATTCTTCCAACATGACCGAACCACCGAAGCATCCCTTTCTCAATCCTTGTCACTATATATCTTCTTTCAGCCCACAGCGCTCTCGCACTACACTATTTCTCAATCTATCTTTCATTGTAACTCCACACATACTCCTCAACGCGCGCATTTCCACAGCATTAATTCTGCTTTCATGCTCCTTTTGCCATGCCCAACTTTCACTCCCGTACATAAGTGTAGGGGCCAGCACTCCACCATGGACAGCCAAACGTGCCCTAGTTGACATGCTTTGGCTGCTCATAATAGCGTGCAACGCTCAATTCACTTGGTTGCCGGCTTTCACTCTCTTTTCTACATCTCCTTCACATTTTCCATCCCGCGTGAACATATTCCCCAGATATACGAATTCGTTCACTTGCTCCAGTCTCTCATTCCCAATCCTTACATCGCATTCGGACACTATTTCATTCCTTTCCAGTACCATTACTTTCGTCTTGTTTACATTCACTTTCATTCCCTTCCTTTTAAATGCTTCAACCATAACAGTCACCATGTCTTGCAACTCGCCCACCGACGACGCAAGTATCACTTGATCGTCGGCGTACAAGAGGCATTTCACAACTAACTCATCCATTCTTAATCCACAATCATATTCTTTCAGATCAGCCAAGCAGCTGTCCATGAATAGATTGAACAGCCAAGGTGACGCCACACACCCCTGTCTGACCCCTGTAGAGATGTCAAACCAGTCGGTGTATGCCCCGTTTATCCTGACGCAAGCCCTAGAACCCTCATAGAGAGATTTCAGTGCCTGCACCAAGCGACTGTCCACTCCATACTCGGACAATACTGCCCACAACTCATTCCTCATCACTTTGTCATAGGCCTTCTCCAGATCTACGAACGCGCAAAAGACCTCCTGGTTTTTCGCCAGATATTTTTCGGCTATGCACCGTAGGGAAAAGACCTGATCCGTGCATCCCATACCCTTCCTAAATCCCGCTTGCACATCCCAGATCCTTTCTTCCGTAATTTTCAATACCCTTTCAATCAGTACTTTTGCATACAGTTTGCCGACAATGCTGAGAAGGCTTATGACCCGGTAGTTTTTGCATTCCTGCTGCGAACCTATTTCTTTATACAGCGGAACGATCACAGCTTTGCACCAATCATCTGGTACTCGGCCGTGTCGCCAGCACATATTAAAGAGCCGGTGCAACAGGTCTGCAACCACCCAACCACCGCCCCTCAGCATTTCGACCGACACTCTATCATATCCCGCTGCTTTACCTAATTTCATGCCTTTCAATGCATTCTGAATCTCATCCACACTAATCTCGCTATCATCATCCATATAGGCGTGTCGCTCACAGCTCCAGCTGCAGGCTGTGTCTCCACACCTTCAGGTTCAAAAAGCCTTTAAAAATAATTCTTCCATCTTTCTAAAATTTTCTTTTCATCCTTTAATACACATCCCTCATTGTCCCTGATATCAGCCATTATACATGTGTCTGATTTCTTCCGGACTGTTTTTACCATTTTCCAAAACAGTTTTAAATTAGTCCGGAAGTTGTCAGAGAATCTCCTGTCATTCTTTTCTTTCTCTTTGCTTTTATTTCTTTCAACACATTCTTTCACTTTCATTTTAGCCTCAACATACTTTTGTTTTCGTACCTCTACTTCATTATTTCCTGCGTTCACTCTTCTGTCAGCCTTACTCGCTAACAGATCAAGCCATGCTTTCTTCTTTTCATCCACTATCCGTTTTACATCATCATTCCACCAAGACTTATTGGATTTCCTTCCATTATTTCTCTTTGCGACACCACATACGTAGCTGTCTCGATCATTCCACTTTTCATTTTATCCCATACATATTCCATTTCATACTCAATGTTTTTACACAACTCTTCACTCAACCTTTCGCTCAATTTTTTGTGATATGCACCTTCAACATCCGTATCCTGTAATCTTTCTACTTTTATTCTTTCTAGCGCCGTTGTTTCCACATGATTTCGGTGTCGCCAACGCTTGAACAGACCCCTGATTCGGCATACCACCAGGAAGTGGTCTGTTCCAACATTGGCTCCACGATGAACCCTTGTGTCTACAACTTTGCCTCTCAATCTTTCGTCAACTATCACAAAATCTATCATACTTATTATAGATTTTGATTATTATAGATTTTCATATTATAGGTATTTTTATAATTATATTTTTCCAATAATTTGGAAAAACAATTATTGTATATACAGTGACGTTAGTAATATATAAGTCAATGTGTATATATGGCTGGGCAGTTGTAAGAATTCTTTGGAAAGATGTAGGGATCGTTTCGGGATATAACTGGCCGTAGTGGCCGTCCGCATTATTATTTTAAATTTTTTTTCTTGCAGAAAGGCAACAGAAGACCGTACAGCTTTAGCTACGTTGTGAGTCCAATATAATTTGGTTCCATGTTTTCAAGTATTCATTTTTTCCATGTCTACAATTTTTCCATGAAATTTTTCTGACGTGATGACGTCACGTCTTATAAATTGATGAACACCGGCTGCACCCACGAAAAAGTGTCACGTTCCATCTGTGTGGCAAGCGAGAGCGCGTAACAAGCGATAGAGAGGCACAATCGGCCCAAGCGTCGGCTTGAAAGTACCAGGGCGGCAGACATTGAAAGGAGGTTACTCGTACCATAATATATCAAGCGATAGAGAGGCACAATCGGCCCAAGCGTCGGCTTGAAAGTACCAGGGCGGCAGTGATTGAAAGGAGGTTACTCGTACCATAATATGGCCGGTCGGAAAAGATTTCAAATTTAGAATATTCATGAAACAAGGGTCCGAATACTGTGGGTGCAAGCGAGAGCGCGTAACGAGCGATAGAGAGGCACAAAGGCCCAAGCGTCGGCTTGAAAGTACCAGGGCGGCAGAGATTGAAAGGAGGTTACTCGTACCATAATATATGGCCGGTCGGAAAAGATTTCAAATTTAGAATATTCATGAAACAAGGGTCCGAATATGTATCACAATATCGATTCATGTATTTCGATTCAATACAACGACAGAGAACCAAATATTAGGTATTTAACACTTTTTAGTTCTAGGTTTTTTTTTGTTTGGAAGTCGGTTTCGTATTTTTTAAAACTGTTTTTATTTAATTCTTTTTAGTAATATTACATAAAAAAGAATAATCGAAATCGAATAATCGAAATCAATTGAAGTGGTACAGAATGATTCGCTATATGTGTCAAACTGCAAATTGCTGAAAAAGTCCACATTACAAAAGTTTTGCTGAAGGTAACCACACACCAAAGTAATTATCCTCCTTTCGGTTTCTTCTGCCCTGGTACTTTAGAACCGTTCCCAGTAGACTTTATGACGTCATCACGTAAAACTATCGTCCGTAAACCGACTTTACAGACAACCAATTTTTTTTCTTCAAAAGGCGTATATTTGACAAGACTTTTTTAAATTCTCTACGTAGGCTATGGTTCTGTCTGAGCTAAGCTCACTGGTTTTAATATTTAACAAATCTGAATGACACTTACACGGTCTCAGTTGCCACAAAATTTACAATAGCGTTGAAAATTAATCAGGGTCTTATGAACGAATCCTTTTCTATATAAATGTATCCTGCTTCCAATTAGCTTTGTTGAATTATTAAATTATTTTTATACCATTCACATAAATTGTTATTTACTTTTGCATATCACTGTTTACAACATTCTTTATAATATCATCGATTATATAATTGGAATTATTTCATGAATCTGAGCACGGAGTGAAAGCTATTGTAGGACCCAAGGTAGGACCCTATCACTTTGGTGGTAGTGTTCAATTCGCCTGGGTTGCTTGCTACTTGCTACCAGTGCACTGAAGCGCGTCATCTGGAGGTTGCAGCCGTCACTTGACATTGTCAGATTTATATAATTCTGTCTTGACGGGTCCGATTTTATTGAATTCGAATATCTCGGAATAACTATTTACCTGAATATAAGTAACATGTTATTCTATTATGTCGAACGAACCGAATCGAGTACGATTCGGTTCGTTCGACACGTCACATTACTTTTGGTCGATTGTCTTTCTTTTCATCCGATATATATTCTCTTTGATATATTCTCGCGGTGCGAGAACTTATACAACAGACGTTAAAAGCTACGACAGAATTGGCTTTATACTCTAATGAGTTTTGCCTGTTTCGGGAGGTGACGAATAAATCTAAAAATCTCTTTGTTATTATGTGTTATGGAGTTAAAATTACAAGTATGAGCACTATTTTCACAGCTGAAGCTTTTGCAATATATACGGCTTTGGATTATATTGAATGCTTGCATGAAGAACATAATAATAAGCTATACCTTATCGTCACCGACAGTATGAGTGTTCTAAGAGCCTTACAGAATGCCAAGTTGGACGCCAACACACATTACGTTATTTATTGGATAAGAGAGAAGTTATACAATTTGCTACAGAAAAACATTGTGGTGGATTTGTGCTGGAGTCCCGCACATATCGGCGTGAGAGGAAATGAATTAGCTGATTATTTGGCGAAATTTATAACTGAAAATGACAGCGGCGATGTTCGCGATGTTGCCATGTCCCACTCGGAAATATTTAATGTCGTTAAAAAACAAATTTTTCAAGAATGGACAGATTTTTTGAGAAACGCAGTAACTGGACGCTGGTATGCAACTGTTTGCCGCAACACTATAGAAAAAACTTGGTTTTCCAAATATCTTCCGAAGAAAAGAAAATTTTACACCATAATATGTCGTCTTCGATTTGGCCACTGTCGCTTCGGCGCCCATCTTCATCGCATGAATATTATTAACTCTGCCAATGATGTCGACGTACAAAATCAAGGAGATAATATGAATGAGACTCTGGATCACTTGTTTTTTGAATGCCCGACTTTTGACCTTCAACGACTTTCGCTAATAGATAGATTAATGAAAATTTATAAAACACCTGACAATATGCCGCGCGTCACTCAAGATTTACTTGCCAACACAGACTGTTTACCATCCATTTACGATTTCATTATTTCAACAATTGGCGATATATAAATAAAGAGAATAACAACAGACAAGGCTGCATGGTATAATACCTTTGCCTATCCCAAAAAAGGGATAAAACAACCAAAAAAAAAAAAAAATCTTTTTGATATTCTCTTTACTCTTTGGTCTTTCATTCTTATTCGTTTTCTCCATCTCGATCATCAAATTCTATACCAAATCGAAAAGATATCGAATCGATTCATATTGTTTTGTTCTGTGCTGTGGTGGTTTCATTTGAGTGTTTTGGAGTTTGATTTTTAAATTTTTACGCTTGCTGTTGTGATTCGACACGATACGATTCTGTATAACCCCAGATCGATCAATATACTAAAAAGGCGTCTATGCCTTATTATTACAAATTGATATATTGGTGGCATGGAAGTAAATAGGTAAATATTGGTACACATTGCAATTTCTTACCAACCATTACCAACATTTTGATCATTCTGATTTACTCCAGACAGAAGAAGATTGAGTAAAAAAGTGGGACACTATAGGCAATACCTATGTTTTCTTTCACCTCTGGCTGGACCAGCAGACCTATCATGTCTCAGCCTCGATAGTTCAGTGGTGCGGTCGGTCGACTGTCGGACGGATCATAAGCACACCTGGGTGCGGTCAGTGGACGGATGGGTGACCGCTCGACAGTCGGAGGCTGACCGTGGTTCGGATTCCATGTAAAACTGTAGGTCCCTTCCCTTATTACCTCACTAGGTGGTAGGTTTTAACCCGCCCGGGTTGGCACCACCGCACTGAATGAAAAGTCGGTCGAAACGGCTATGTAAATAGTTTGTTTTCCGTCCAGTTCAGTGTAGCCGGCGCGAACGAAGGGAAGCACTGACATGGCACTTAGTTCACCGAGGTGTTATGGTCTGACGTTGCAGATGTAGTAGGTGACGTAACCAACTGTGTCAGTTTCCATAAAAAAAAGAGATGTAGAATTATTATATATTTTTTTTAATCCTTTTTGAGTTGCTGAGCCGGAGGGGCCCAAAGCACATGCTCCGACCAGTCAATATTACCTCCGGGAAGGTAGGTGCCATACCGGATACTTCCCTGGATTGCTGGCTATACTGGACTAGAGGAAAACACAACCGAGGTTGCTATGTGGGCCATCTTACATCCAGTACGGCGGTACCAACCAATTATAATGATCGACGCTAAGCTCATATATGGAGAGAGCTTCGAAAACGTCACTGGAAGCATCCTACAGAATATGGATAGGTAGAGAGAGGGAGGTCGAGAGCGGGATTGGTGGTTTCCCCGCGTCCTAGTCAACGCAGACTAGCTGACGAGGGCTTGATGCGAGCCGAAACGTGAAGCATGCGCGGGAAATTGAGAGTGGCCACTCGCTAGTCCTGACCTCGATTAACACCCTCCTCTACTGCCGATGGGCCCGGTTATGTTCGGTGAAGCCATCGCAAGCTTAATTCCACACGTTCTTCCTTGTAGGTATTTACAATTATTAAGTACCATGTGGGGCCGGTACTTTAAAAGAATAGCCCCACTGCATCTCTCCCCGTGTATGTCGTAAAGGGCGACTAAGGGATATGACTTTCTTATATTACTAGGTGGTAGGGTTCAACCCGCCCGGGTTGATACCACCGCACTGAATGAAAGGTCGGTCGAAGCGGCTATGTAAATAGTTAGTGTTTTCCGTCCAGTTCAGTGTAGCCGGCATGACCGAAGGGAAGCACTGACGTGGCACCTAGTTCACCTGGTGTTATGAGCTGACATCACGGATGATGTAGGTGATGTAGCCAACCGTGTCAGTTTCCATAAAAAAAAACAATAATATTTTGTACCGTGTGGGTTTCGGTACTTAAAAAGAATAGCCCCACTGCATCTCTCCCCGTGCATGTCGTAAAAGGCGACTAAGGGATAAGGACAAGATGCTATGCTAAAGGGCGACAGGCTCGCCACCTCTCACCTTGGCACGGTACTTCCACCGAGTCATGCAGCAGGTGGGTCTTCGTACCTTAATTGCTGCTTGATCTATTGAATCTTGTTCGAATACTTTGCGAAACGCGGTGTTCGGTGTTGTGCTGTAATTTACCAGAGTTCTTGCAGAACAACACCGATTACTCTGCTTACCCCGATTGTCGGGATTCAGCGTGTGTGATATGTATGTAGGTACGTGTGCCGGACACGACACATGTATTATTCGATGGTTAGCGGTCCGACGCGACGTGGCTACCGCACCCCGCGCCCGTCTGGCGCGGCGTGCGTCCGCGCTCGCCTCGGCCCGCCGCCCAAGCAGTCGGTCACACCACGGAGTCGCGTATAGTCGTTTTGATTAAGTAATTTCTCAGTCGTTTTAATACACCTTTATACTCAGCTATCATTTGGTCTTTCTCTCTAGTCTTTCATTTGGTCACCTTGAACACTAACACCCTACATTTAGGACACTCGCATATAGTAGCAAAGTGCTACATACGTATGTATTGTCACTGTCAGCTGACTGTCACTGAATGTCACTGTCAGCTCAACAAATCCAAGACGAAACTTCCTGGCAAATAGAGCAGTAGAAATGTGGAACAAACTGCCCGAAGATGTCGTACAAGCACCCACCACCAATTCCTTTAAAAACAGGCTCGACAAACACCTAAAAATAAAAACACCAAACTAAACTAACATCAAAGCAACAAAGCACCGGTGAACTTAGACAGGGCCGTCTCAAGGGCGGGGCGAGCGGGGCGGGCGCCCCGGGCGCCCTGCGCTAGAGGGGCGCCGCAGGCGCCCCGATCGTTTGCCGCACAGGTTTTCCGCCGCCTCCGCTGCCTAAGCTTTCTCTAAAATTACGCTTCGGAAACAAAAGACGTACCTGCTTAAAAATATATATAAATAATAAATAAACCTAGCTATTGTGCATTGCCACGAGTTCGGTACAGTAGGTAAATTTGGTGACCCTGAAAATTTGGTGACCCTTTGGTGAAATTTGGTGAGGCGCGCGCCGAAGCGAGACAGTCAGTCGCCTTGGTTCCATCTAATCGTTAATCGTTCTGTGTGTTTCTGTACTTTCTTTCTACTTTATATTCTCTAGACACTTTACTTTATTAAAATATGTTTCCTTAAAGTAATGTTTTTTATTAATTTAACCCTAATATTACCTACACATTAAGTGCACTGACATAAAATTAAGAATTAAAATTAATTAAAATTCCCCGCATACAATAAAATCACCTATGATGTTAGAGTCTGGGACGGCAGCGGACGGAGGGGCACTAAGCTTGTGTTTGCCCCGGGCACCTATTACTCAAGAGACGGGCCTGAACTTAGACATGAACACATCAGCTTAGGCTGTTCGTTCATCAAATAAATAAATAAATAAATAAATAAAATAAATATTTACAATAATATTTTGTACAGTTTCAGCAGCATAACAATGTCTCGCGCGTCGATAGAGCAAGTGAACACCATCATAGAGTTCATGGAGAAGCATCCGATGCTCGCGCTAGGTGGCAACAAGACTATCGAGGATCGATGCGAGTCCAAAGCCCTGTGGCAGGAGTGCGCCTCCGCTCTCAACAGCATCAAGGGCGCAAGGAAGAGTACTAAGGGCTGGGTGAAGGTAAATACATTTTTAAAGTTTTCTTCACCTTCAGTAACGTAAGAAGGGAAGGGACCTTCAGTTTTAAGTGGAATCCTTACCACGGTCAGCATCCAGCGGTCGAGCAGTCACCCATCCAAGTACTGACCGACCGCGCTCAGGGTTGCTTAATAATAGTCGACCGACCGCACCACTGAGCTACTGAGGCTGACAATAAACTTAATGTGACTTATGTATGATTCCACAGGCGTAGAGCACCTTACATGTCTAGGGTTTTATTTCATCAAAGCCGGCAGTCCCATTTAGAAGTCCCGCTTGCCTACTTTGAATTTTCATGTTATTATTATTATTATTTGTTAATGAACTAGCAGCTTAACACTTTAACAGCGGATCACGACCAGCGCTCGTGATGGTATATTTTCTCTAACTCGCGGATCATGAACATGACTCGTTTTCAACTTTGAACTGTTTCTTCAAAAGGCAGGAGCAGTTCTCGTGATCCGCGTTTCGTGGATACTGTAGCTGAGTCTTTTAGCTACACACACATATAAAATTCATCTATATTGAGTGAGCGGGTGGGGCGGGGGGGCGACTCTCGAGAGCGAGCGCAGCTGCTTACTCAGTGCGCCAAGAGCCTTTCCAAAGTGTTTTTTTTTCTGTAATTACTTTTGTTTTAAAAAATAGCACACATGAAAAAAAAAATACACTCGGTATAAAGTAATTGAATTTTTTTTATAATTTTGTTAAAAAAAATTTTTATATGAAATTTTTTTTTTGTATTTGTGTAATCCAGTAAATCCAATAAAAAAAGAATTAAAAAAATCAGTCAAGCCGTTTTTGAGTTATAAATGTTGTAATGGGTAGGTGTTACGTAAGAGTTTTTTTTTTGTAAAACTTACATTTTTGTATCGCTTGTGGTAAATAAATAAGAATATAAATACAGTTGTTTTATTTATTATCCTAAAATGCAAAGGTTGAACTGTTACATAAAAAAAATCTATAGCAATATCTTCATTAGTTATTTATTTATAAGCTAACCAATAATGCTGAAAATCGCCCGCGTCCTAGGGAATGTGCGCCTTATTATAATGCACCGCTGTTAAAGTGTTAATATGCTGATGTGTTCATGTCTATGATCACTGGTGTTGCTATTTGTTATATTTCTTCGATTTTTAAATACTTGTCCAGCCCATATTTGAATGTGTTTATTGAGGTTGCTTCAATAACTTACTCCGGCAGTTTATTCCAGCTGTTTACGATTCTGTTAGTCAGGAAATGTTTTCTTGCTTCGGTTGACAAGCTTGTTACATTCAGTTTCAAGCTGTGACCTCTTAGGTGAGTGTTTGAATTCTGTTTTGAATTGTTCCGGACGGCAATGTCTTCTGATTGTCACTGTTGATGCTTGCAGTACTGGGTGGACAAGAAATGCAATCTGCGTAAACTGGCGTTGCGCCACTGCAACGGCGACACCAGCACCATACCCAAGGGCTTCTCCCCTCTCGACAAGAAGATCCTCTCCATAGTGGGCTTCCACGACGGCAGGCGGGCTTTCAGCCGCTACAGTAATGCACCTTCTTTTTATTGCATACCTCTTGTGGTTCTTTTATATGAATCATGTAGGTTTACTATGAGCTTTAGTGCCTATAACTTCGATGATTGTTCACGTTTTGTATGAATACATTTAGTTATCACATCATACGCTAGAGGTGCTGCTTTTTTTATATCGAGCGAGCAAGGACGAGTGCCTCGAGTAAGGAGATGCGTGGCGGCGGCGAGGCGTGAGTTTTTCGACCCCGACCGTTCCCGCGCCAGCATACTCGCCCCGCGCGCGGCAATTACACTTGACAAAAACATAAATTTAAAAAATTTATATCTCGAAAACTAGACACTTTATAGAAAAACTTTATGTACTTTTTTGTCTCGGAAAAACATGAGGATTGCGCTGGTGAAACTCAGGCCGTTACAACACCCCCCCTGATAAAGGACATTGGGCATTATTTACCCGGTTTTTGAAAAATCGCAAACAAAAACCGAAATACTTTTAAATCATGGAGTTTCCAACCAGATTTAATTTTCTGTTGTTATTTCGGTTCATAACAATGGGAAAACGGAAATAATGGGTAAATTGTAAATCATTCCTGGGAGTTGCGAGCACATCGCCAGTGTAGTATGTTTTTTATCTTATGCCTAGATATCTAGAGGAAGTTCACGCACCCGCGGCGTTTTTAGATGAAATAATGATGGATTTGGATCCGACAGAATAAAAGCAAATGGAAAAATATGTTTATTATTTTTCATTCCTTTCAAAAAAGTAGAAAAACATATTAATATTAAGTTTTTGTTTGAATATTTTTGTGTTCATTTTCTCGTTAATTCCACGACCCACAGAGATGCGACCTATACCATTTTAATCTAGACGTAATTACCTATCCTTCTGACCTAATTTTATTTGTGTTCGCCGTGGGTAATAGTCCCATACAAAAATGCCCAATGTCCTTTACGTGAACAATCCAAGTGGTAGTGCACTTACAGAATATGGATATGTAGAGAGATTCAGATGTCCTAGTCATCGCAGACTAGCTGATGCGCCAAAACATAACGCATGCTGGAGAACTACACAGAGTGGCCGCTCGCTAGTCCCGACCTCGATTGACACCCTCCTCTACTGCCAATGGGCCCGGATATGTTCGGTGAAGCCATCGCAAGCTGAGTTCACCACCTTCGATGGAAGTAGTAGTAATTCAAACTCATTGTAGGGCAGCTAATATGCTTGGCTACATAATAATAATAACTTTACGCCACTTTTGTGTGTGGCAAAGCCCCCCGGCTTATTGCCTTAGGCAATTTCCTCCAGTCAACCTAGTTGACCTACATGCCATCCAAACCATGGAGCAGCCAAATTCAAATCTGAAGAAAAAATCTTATTGGTCCAGCTCTATTTACAAGTTTAGATGTTTGTGACATCATTGTTTGTTGTGCATAGTGTGTGAACATATTGTTTGTTGTGCATAGTGTGTGAACATATTGTTTGTTGTGCAGAGTGTGTGAACATATTGTTTGTTGTGCAGAGTGTGTGAACATATTGTTTGTTGTGCGGAGTGTGTGAACTAATGGATTGTTGTGCAGAATGTGTGGACATATTGTTTGTTGTGCAGAGTGTGTGAACATATGTATTGTTGTGCAGAGTGTGTGAACATATGTATTGTTGTGCAGAGTGTGTGAACATATTGTTTGTTGTGCAGAGTGTGTGAACATATGGATTGTTGTGCAGAGTGTGTGAACCTATTGTTTGTTGTGCAGAGTGTGTGAACATATTGTTTGCTGTGCAGAGTGTGTGAACATATTGCTTGTTGTGCAGAGTGTGTGAAAATATTATTTGTTTTGTAGAGTGTGTGTGAACATATTGTTTGCTGTGCAGAGTGTGTGAACATATTGTTTGTTGTGCAGAGTGTGTGAAAATATTATTTGTTGTGTAGAGTGTGTGTGAACATATTGTTTGCTGTGCAGAGTGTGTGAACATATTGTTTGTTGTGCAGGGTGTGTGATCATATTGTTTGTTGTGCAGTGTGTGTGAACGCAATGGTTGTGTGGTGTGCGCAGTGCGCGTGAAGAGCGAGATGGAGCCGGAGTCGACGGAGCAGTACGACGAGGAGAAGTCGGTGGAGATGGACGAGCTGGACAAGCCGATAGAGTTCGTTGACCGGCCGCACGAGACTGACGACGAGCGACACGCCGCCCTCATGGACAAACTCTTTCAGGTCTGTGCCTAAGTTACATTAGGCCTTGTGGTTTTTTTTTGCCATCCGGTGCGGGTGACTTAAGTCAGAGCGGCTCCGACCAACCAATGACACCTCCGAGATAATGCCATATCGGTGATTACCCTTTGGATTTATGGCTGTACTAGACTAGAGGAGAACACAGCCGATGCTGCTACGTGGCGGTTGGTACCAGCGTACTTATATCTAATAGGGTAATACCAACCCATCAAACCCCAATTTAATTGAGCTTACCACCAAGTAAGGAGCAAGGGTTAATAAGCTGTGTATCAAGTTACTGTAGTTTTTTTATTTGTGTATTATAAAAACTCTTTTTTATGTAATCCGGTATGGATGGCTAAGGCAGAGGGGCCAAAGCGCATGCTCTGACCAGCCAATATCACCTCCGAGAAGGTAGGTGCCATACCGGGGACTGCCCTGGATTGCTGGTTATATTGGACCATATAATATATTGTTGCACGAAATGTCACTGAAATTTTAATGGATCTGAAAACGTCCTGATGACTGGGAACCTGGGGGTGAGGGGGGGGGGGGGGGGGGGGGGGGGGGTGTCCAGTACGGTGGTACTGACTGGCTGACTCAATAGATGCTTTGCAGATTATTTGTGTTGTTACGAGTGACTCTAACGGTACTGCTCAGACATTGAATACTCTTGTCACTGTTCCAGGTGATGAGTGAGCAAGCTTCGGCGCTGACGAAGGTGGCGCAGGCGGCGCAGTCGCAGGCGCAGGCGCTGGAGCGGCTCGCCGAGTGCTCCCGCCATCAGACCAGCGCCATAGAGCGGGTCGCCGACTCCGCGGAGCGCATGGCCGAGTCATTCTCCGACTTTAGAAACTCTATGGCGAACGTAGAAGGGACCGTGCGGAGAGCGTATGGGAATAGTTAAAGTTATTGGCACTTAATGGAAAAGTGTCACTATAAAAATTGCGATTGAGTTAGAAACTTAAGTTGTAAATTGTAGAAAACAGTGGATTTTTGTTTAATGACAGTTTCACTTTATGAGTGAGCAAGCCTCGGCGCTGACGAAGGTGGCGCAGGCGGCGCAGTCGCAGGCGCTGGAGCGGCTCGCCGAGTGCTCCCGCCATCAGACCAGCGCCATAGAGCGGGTTGACTCCGCGGAGCGCATGGCCGAATCATTCTCCGAATTTAGAAACTCTATGGCGAACGTCGAAAGCACCGTGCGGAGAGCGTATGGGAATAGTTAAAGTTATTGGCACTTAATGGAAAAGTGTCACTATAAAAATTACGATTGAGTTAGAAACTTAAGTTGTAAATTGTTGAAAACAGTGGATTTTTGTTTAATGACAGTTCACTTTATGAGTGAGCAAGCCTCGGCGCTGACGAAGGTGGCGCAGGCGGCGCAGTCGCGGGCGCAGGCGCTGGAGCGGCTCGCCGAGTGCTCCCGCCATCAGACCAGCGCCATAGAGCGGGTCGACTCCGCGGAGCGCATGGCCGAATCATTCTCCGAATTTAGAAACTCTATGGCGAACGTCGAAGGCACCGTGCGGAGAGCGTATGGGAATAGTTAAAGTTATTGGCACTTAATGGAAAAGTGTCACTATAAAAATTACGATTGAGTTAGAAACTTAAGTTGTAAATTGTAGAAAACAGTGGATTTTTGTTTAATGACAGTTTCACTTTATGAGTGAGCAAGCCTCGGCGCTGACGAAGGTGGCGCAGGCGGCGCAGTCGCGGGCGCAGGCGCTGGAGCGGCTCGCCGAGTGCTCCCGCCATCAGACCAGCGCCATAGAGCGGGTCGACTCCGCGGAGCGCATGGCCGAATCATTCTCCGAATTTAGAAACTCTATGGCGAACGTCGAAGGCACCGTGCGGAGAGCGTATGGGAATAGTTAAAGTTATTGGCACTTAATGGAAAAGTGTCACTATAAAAATTACGATTGAGTTAGAAACTTAAGTTGTAAATTGTTGAAAACAGTGGATTTTTGTTTAATGACAGTTTCACTTTATGAGTGAGCAAGCCTCGGATAGAGTTAGAAACTTAGTTGTAGGCAGTACGTTTACGTAGGCAGGCAACACGTTCGGCGGCGGTACTGCTATAGCAGTAATATTTTCATAATAAAATGTGACAGTACGGCTGGAGCTGTGGGTATTGGATGCCTCATTCATTAGAGACACTACGGTTATTATAACAGTTGCCTGTGTACCGGCGCTTTGTATAAAACACTCTCTAATGTCACCTAATGAGCCTGCATAGTTTGCGTACTGTCACACAGACAGTACATACTTGTGACCACTTCACTCACACATAGACAGATGTGTGCAGGCACGCATACTATGGCTATAGCCGACGTGTTGCTATGGCGTGTAGCCGTACTGTCATATTACATATCGAAAAACATATGCAAGGGGACAGTACTGCTATGACCGTAGTCAAAATTTGTATGAAAAGTTTTAGTGTCGCAGCACACAGATCTAGTATTTTCTTACCGCCGCCGAACGTGTTAATAACAAGTTTCACTGTAAAAGCGATATGAACAAGATGTAAGCTCATCACATTATCGATGTAATTATAAAGAAGGGAAGATCAGATCGGCGGTTGTAGTAGACGCTACAAGTCTTCCCACTAAGGCACGGCTGTAGCCTCTTCAAAAATGTAGGACTTCCAAGAATTGTAATAAACTTATACGAGGAAGGAATCTCGATACTTTGATGTGCCGGGTGCATGTGGGTTTTTTCTTTTTTTTTTATTGACTAACATGGTTGACTACAACACCTACAACATCCGTGATGTCAGCCCATAACACCGGGTGAACTAGGTGCCATGTGAGTGCTTCCCTTCATTTCATGTCGGCTACACTGAACTGGACGGAAAACACGAACTATTTACATGGCCGTTTCGACCGTCGTTTCGAAACTAAAAAACACATGGCATCTAGTTCACCAAGGTTTTATGGGGCTGACATCGCGGATGTTGTAAGTGATATAGCCAACCGTGTCAGTTTCCATAAAAAAAAAAGCTGGAGGAGTCCTTCGGCAGCGGCCTGTACCCTAATCACGAGATTTAACCTACTACGCTACGCCGCGCCGTGTTCTCCGCATCATTTTGTATGGAGAAACGGAGCAGCGCCTCTAGTGATAGATTTGCGAACTTCGTTTCTCCATACAAAATGATTGCGGAGAACAGGGCGGAGCGTAGTAGGTTAAACGGATTCAAGACTGATCTCTTCGCTGTGGAATTCGGAGCAAGAGGACGACCAGCGAAGTCGCTCTACAGTCTCTTCAAGAATCTGGGGCTGCCAAGATCGACGCTAAGCTCATACATGGAGAGAGCTTCGAAAACGTCACTGGAAGCATCCTACAGAGTATGGATAGGTAGAGAGAGGGAGGTCGAGAGCGGGACGGGTGGTTTCCCCGCGTCCTAGTCAACGCAGACTAGCTGACGAGGGCTTGATGCGAGCCGAAACGTGAAGCATGCGCGGGAAATTTAGAGTGGCCACTCGCTAGTGCCGACCTCGATTAACACCCTCCTCTACTGCCGATGGGCCCGGATATGTTCGGTGAAGTCATCGCAAGCTTAGTTCCACACCTTCCTTCGTGATTAGGGTACTGAGCTCCTTGGGCGCGCGGCTCGACGCGGCGGCGGCTTTGGTCGCAGAACATCCCAACCCAACCACAATAATTGTTTGCGGCGTCGCACTGCGCCACTGATGCGCACAGTCGCGTAGTGCACTTTACTTCATACAATCTCTACTCTCTACTTATTATAAAAGGGAACGTCTGTCTGTATATGTATGTACGTAAAGGTAAAGGTACCTTGAGGTAAACTCCGGAACAACTGAACAGATTTTGATGCGGTATACACCAATGTAAAGAGCGCTCTTGAGGCTCACTATATAGGCTATATTCCATCACGCTAAATAGCCTTAGGACTGAGCAGTATCAAAGAAAGTATAGTATGAACCGAATTTAATGTCGAATGGTAGGAAGGAGGGGGAGCGAGGGAGATAGAGACAGAATATAAGAGAAGCGATTGTTTATTATCATGTTTGCGTTTAAATCCGATTTGCTATTAAACCGAGTCTGCCGTGAGCGAAGCCGTGGGCAAAAGCTAGTTTCATATAAAGAATATTTGAGACGAGTGCGGTCATACTCTAAAGTTTAGTTCTAAGAAGTAGGACAGAAATATTGTAAGCATTGCCATCAATATATCGAAATTAATTATGATAAACATGTTTTTATTATGAAATAAAAAAAAAAGGATTTGGGTGGCAATAAATGAAATAAGCATAGGTTTATCTGATTTATTATAACATACATCAACAATTTGTGTAATATTTTTGCCGTGGTGTACATGAAACTAATAAAATTATTGAAAACTAAAGAAAATTTTTATTAACTTGGTAACTTTATTAAATTTAGGTTCCAGCAGGTTTTTTATTCTATAATACATAGTAGAAAATTAAGTCTATTTTCACTGATAGAAATAAAACCCATTTGAAGTAAGAACAAAATAAAAAAAATTTATTCCACACATTCGTACAAATTGTCTCTTAAAATATTATTTACAAGAACTTTTTATCACAGAATCAAATTTATATATATTTTTAAATGTTTTAGAGAACACATTGAGCATGCCACAACTAAAATCATGCCGGCTGGGTATGCTGTGACTAATGATATAATAATTTGTACTTTTATAAAGAAAATTAATTAATATGTACCATTATCGTAATGTTTTCGGTTATGCGGTATATTACAAAGCGACTAAAACGACTTAACACAGATGACATCTGACAGTGGCGGGGCAAGACCTAAATTTGATGTGGGCAAGATATATCTTGCGAGACCCTCTCTGGTGGCATGGATTTTATGGATTTTCACTGTTGAAATGGATTTCCGGTACACTGATCAAATCAAACATTTTTGTCAGCATAGCTTTCGTCGATAAAAGTAAACAATCAAATTGCAATAATACAGCCTTCACTGCCTCTGTCCTGCGTTCCCATCTTGTGTCTGATACCTAAAGCCTTTATAGTAAGCTTTAGTTTGCTTTTGATTAAGTCTAAACATGGTTTACTCGGGGTCACTTTTAATAGATCTCGCTGAATATTTTTCATAAATCAAAGCTGCAGAACTTTCGAGGCGCGAGGCCCCTCGGGCCGCGAGGCCGTGGGCGGTCGCCCACGTCGCCCACGCCTTGCGTATTAACGTCGACGAATGTAAGTCGCTTTGAGTCATATACCTCGTAACCGAAAACATTGCGATAATATGTAACAGCAGTAAAAGCCTAAACAAATAATAATGTACCACTTAAATTTACTTAAAACATATACAAGTAATAAATATGTGCACTGCTGCCTTGAAATGTATGCAGAGCGCATCAGTACATTATGGTACTCATACCACACTATAGCCTATCGAACGAAAGCAATTATTCCCGTAGACAATTGGTTAGGTAATTAATTATAGAAAAAAAAAAAATAGACTGCCGGCAAAGTGATTCCATAATGGTTCCTTTTTGAGCAGATCGGTAGCTTTTTGAAAACAAATTTTGAGTTAATTTGCTCGATAGAAAAAATAACTTTTATTTCAAGCTTTTTAAAAAAAAAACCGCATGCAGATCGGTCCACATTTTAAGATAATTAATTTGTTTATTACATTACTTGATTACAAACATAGATATAAGAACCATCCCGATTAAACAGCTTCCTAATAAAAGAAACAGTGGTAGGTGTATTAATCTATATATTTAAGTACTTATTTCCGAAATTATAATAACAACACACAAAATCAACCGCCCGTTCGGAGACGCTTCCCTTAACTAAAATTCTCTCAGTATGTCGCGTAATAGGGCTGCATCCGCCGCGTAGTGTTGTAGATGGATGCTCGATGACCGATGTATCGAGTCGATGATCTTCACTCTATCACTAATAAAAAAAAACCGCATCCAAATCGGTCCATCCGTTTGGGAGCTACGATGCCACAGACACACACACGTCAAACATATAACACCCCTCCGTTTTTTGCGTCGGGGGTTAAAAATTTATTTGACGCAACGTGATCAAAGTAAGGTCAGAAAAAAAAACGTTGATTAAATATCTATAACTATCGATGTTGATAGATTTTTATTTCTTTGCCGTAGTTTTGCAATACATTTTCAGTTTACGAATTTTTTATTTTATATTTTTTTTATGAAACCAGACTGACTACATCACCCAATAGGTACATCCGCGATGTCAGTAGGCTTGCCAGATCTGATGTTAGCCTTCCCGGGACATATCTACTACTGCAGTCCTTCATATTATATGATGGAGAAAGAAAAGATCAATATTTTTCTGCTATAATTTTTACGGCGAAATGTTAGCGTTTGTTTTAAAAGCGAAAAACTTTAGTAAGCAACACTACACTAAAACGAAAGAAGGAAATTGCTAATTTGAGCACTTCATCGGCATCTGGACTCTTCCCGGGATAAATTTCACTCTCCGAGACAAAATTACCCTTCGCCCGGGACACGGGACATTGGAGCCTAGCCCGGGACAATCCCGGAAATCCCGGGCACCTGGCAAGCCTAGATGTCAGTCCTAAAGACCATTCCAGCAATTCTGAACTTGCTTGATCTACCGGTCTCTTCCTTACACTAGAAATGCCACAGGCAAAGAGTTTGTATTACGGCGCGGCGCAGCGACGTAATACAAACTCTTTGGCCACAGGTTAGTCGAGACGGGAACTGTCTTCCGCAGTATGCGTTCCGTTATGATGGCACGTGTAACAGGTATGTTGCATTAGAAATATCATAGGGATGTCGACAGAAATACTGTCTTCCAAAATATATGTTCCGTTACGGATGGCACATCAGCTGTGGATGACGCGTATGCGCTTGACTCGCATGGAGGTCCTCCTACGTCGGTTGATGGACTGAGTGATGCTGGGACTCATGCCGAGCACTCCTCTAGCGTACGGCTTGTAAGCGTTCGTCGAGAAGTAGTAGTTGCCTCGCGCTCTGCAATCATACACACAAAACGTCACGATTTTTTATGAAATCCTGCGGGATTAGTCAGAGGGTCCACATTTCACTCTCCGGGACAAAATGATCCTTCGCCTGAGACACAGGACATTGGTTGGAGTCGCACCTGGAGGACAATCGCGGAAATACGGGGCACCTGGCGAGCCTCGTGGTAATGCAGAACAGAATATACTTTTTAGGGTTCCGTATCAAAAGACAAAAAAAAACTTGGGATCCTATACCGAAATAGGAGGTTCTTCTCACCGGCACAACCACTCATGTTGTACAAATCACAGATTAGGCCGGTGATGGAATACTGTAGCCACTTTTAGGAAAGCAGCCCCCAGTATCTGTTGGCGTCCTTGGATTCAATACAGCGCCGCGCCGTTCGTCTGGTGGGAGATCCGAAACTGACTGATGATCTGGAGTCTCTCAGTTACAGACGATTTGTAGGGTCACTCAGTCTGTTCTACAGGTACCTACTATCATGAACGCTGCTCGGAGGAACTTGCTTCCCTTATTCCTTGCCATCCAACCTATCTTCGTAGCACTCGCCACAGAGAAACTGAGCACCCTTTTGTTGCTGACCTTGGGCTTTTGAGAACCCATCGGTTCTCAAAATAGTTTCTTTGTCGCACCGCTAGAGTGTGGAACTGTCTTCCGGCGAGTGTACTTCCTGAATCTTTTAACCTGGGTGTCTTCAAGCGTCGTATTAACGGGGTAGACAGCCTAGCAACAGTCCGCAAATCTGCTGGCACGGCAACTAACAGCGTGATTTCGCCAGGAGAGGTGATTCTCGGCACAGCCACCCATGCTGGATTACATAAAAAAAGTCAAGAGGGTCAAAATTTCACTCTCCGGGATAAAATGATCCTTCGCCTGGGACACAGGACATTGCATTGGTTGGAGTCACTCATGGAGGACAATCATGGAAATACGGGGCACCTGGCGAGCCTAGTGGTAATGCAGAACACAATATACTTTTTAGGGTCCCGTATCCGTCGCACGGGACCCTATTACTAAGCCTACGTCGTCTGTCTGTCTGTCTGTCGGTCTGTATGTCCGAGGACTGTATCTCTTGAACCGTAATAGGTAGCCCGTTGAAATTTTCACAGAATATGTGTTATTATAGCCGATATAATAATAAATAATAAAAATAAGAAAAAGTTAAACATTCACCGGGGTCCCATACAATAAACTAAAAAGTATATGTGCGCCATCTACCGAAAAGAGTATGAAGCATTTTAACTAATACATAGATGGCCTTAGTGGCGCTGACCATGACATGGCGATACGGAACCCTCGATGCGCGAGTAACGTGTCAACTAAACGAATAAAGATATTTAGGTAGTTACTTGTGGTTTGTGAGTTCTCCTAGGAGCGTGGTGGGCTGCTCGTCGTGCTTCTGCAGACTCTGGAGCACCCAGTCTTCGAAGTTGAAGGCGCTCGTCATGGGGAACGAGGTCGGGTTGCCTATTGACTCCACGTACAGTTTCCACGAGCGGTCGTGGTTGCACAGATCTGTCGAGCGGATAACAATCAATCAATACTAATCAATCATCAATCAATCAATACTAATAATAAATCTGTAAGGGATGGTCATCATTGACTTATACATTATGGTCATGGAGTAAGTTAGTTTGTTTTATGAGTCATGCATGAGTCATGAGATATTGCGTTTGTAGACTCTAGGTATGATACTAAAACTAAATTTGCGATTTTTAGAAATCTTTTCTGTATGCATGTACCTACGTGTGTATGTATGTAACATACATACATACGTACATGCATGTACCTGTATGTTCGTTCGTGAATGTTCCTCCATAACTCTTAAACCGATCAACCGAATTCGATGAAACTTAGTACCTACAAGCACATTTTACTATACGGAACACAGGATAGGCTAAATAAAATTTGGATCCGGTTACGCTAGATGTGGCTCTCATACCGAATTGTCGACAGTCGCACCGCTGAGCTACCGAGGCGGACCTACTGTATATGGAATCCGAACAATAGCCAGCTTCAACGGTATGACGGTCACTCACCCAAAATCCGACCGCACCCGGTGGGGCTAACATCGAAATTGAATTTTGGCAAATGCACAACAGGATTAGGTGGTAGGGTTTATCCCGCCCGGGTTGGTATCATCGCACTGAATGAAACGTCGGTCGAAACGGCTATTTAAATAGTTCGCGTTTTATGTCCACTTCAGTGTAGTCTGCACGACCGAATGGAAACACTGACATGGCACCTAGTTCACCAAGGTGTTATGGGCTGACATCACGGATGATGTAGGTGATGTAGCCAACACTGAAAAAAACGGTTAGTCAGTTAGTAACTAAATTTTGTATAATAAATACCAAACTGATTCCTGTTGGTTAAAGAAAAACTGTTTGTTGCATAACAGCTAAATAGATTTGTAATGTATAGTTAGCTGAATAATGTATAGCTGAACTAGTAGAGGCAAAATAGCTCACGTTTGGTCACGTGTAGCCAAACAATTCAGTAAACAATTAATTTTGTAAATAGTAGCTATTACTTCGGTAATTGGTTAAAAGAGGGTTTTACTAAATTGTGGTTAGTTGCCGCAACTAAACCGGTTTAGGTAACTTTATTTAGTACGTACCAAATTTGAGTAAAAAACGAATTACTAAACAGTTTAGTAAAAAACTATTTCTCAGTGAACCGTGTCAGTTTCCATAAAAAAACAAAGAAACAAACAACCGTACCGTGTGGGGCCGGCACTTTAAAAGAATAGCCCCACTGCATCTCTTCCCGTGTATGTCGTAAAAGGCGAGGGATATGACTCCCTTCTTATATTACTAGGTGGTAGGGTTTAACCCGCCCGGGTTGGTACCACCGCACTGAATGAAAGGTCGGTCGAAACGGCTATGTAAATAGTTTGTGTTTTCCGTCCAGTTCAGTGTAGCCGGCACGACCGAAGGGAAGCGCTGACGTGGCACCAAGTTCATCCGGTGTTATGGGCTGACATCACGGATGTTGTAGGTGATGTAGCCACCCGTGTCAGTTTCCATAAAAAAAAATATATAACAAACAATAGGATCTACAGCGTGTCCCCGGACTGGTGTTGTTCCTTTAAAGAGGCTATTCTACGCTTTGTAACAAACATAATTAGTATAGGGTTCTAGGTACGCCCGTCGCGGAGATACACATTTTTAAAGTTATATAATGTAGTGTAATAATAATAATGCACGAGTTAGGGCTCTAATGAGGCACGCGCGGGGCGTGGGGCGGCGGGCAGCGGGAATACGGATGGATGCGACGCGAGTGAACGCAAACAGATAGCCCGCCCCGCTGCGCCGCCGCCACCGGCTGCTCCGCCCGCGTACCGCCCGCGCCCCGCCGCGCCGCTAAAGGCGCCCACACATTGTAGTACGCATTTAGTTTGTTAGGAAATCCTAACATTTTAATGAAAGCACATATTTCAAAAAATTCTTTCACCAGTGCTTTTGTTACAAGGCGTAGAATAGCCTCCTTAAAGGAACTACACCTGTCCGGGGACACCCTGTATAACGAGATAAACAATGAAGGTGAAACATGCCTTCCCTGGAGAACGCCTCGAAGTTGCCGACCGCGCAGCCCGGCTGTAACGTGGAGTGGTCCGTCTCGTAGTTGGGCCAGATGTCGACGGTGCCGTACGACAGCCGCAGCCCGTACTTGCCGGGGTCCGTGTGGATGATGTCCACGAAACTTGCGCACGTGCGGTCCAGACCGTCGCGCAGCTTCACCGGCGCCTCGTACAGGGCGCGAGAGGGGTCCAGACCCGTGATCCTGAAGCGGTTCAAGCGGTGCCATGCTTATCATCAATATACTAATAATAAATCTGTAAGGGGAGGTCATTGGCGCACGTGCGGTCCAGACCTTCGCGCAGCTTCACCGGCGCCTCGTACAGGGCGCGAGAGTCCAGAGTCCGCTTCAGGATCACGGGTCTGGACTCCAGACCCGTGATCATGAAGCGGTTGAAGCGGTGCCATGCTTATCATCAATATACTAATAATAAATCTGTAAGGGGTGGCCATTGGAGTGGTGGCCTTTGTATGGAGAAAGTTAACTTCCGTCTCGTCTTAAACGCCAGAGGAAACTCACCTAGGTACGGTATATCCCTGCTTGCGGGCTCGCCTTCCCGCGTGTCCCATGAGGTGAGCGCCGAGTGAGTGTCCAAGCAGATGTACAGAGCCCAGGTCGATCCCTGCCACCGCGGCCGCGACCAGTGCGTCTCCTAGCTCGTGACCTATCTGCAATGTGGGCAGAATTTGCTTAGTCCCGGTTAGATGGTCGTATACAAGAATTGGGAACTTCCATCTTCATTTTATGCAATCCTGTGTAGTTGACTGAGTGAGAGGAGCCAGAACCTGCCATACCACCACACATGGGCAAGTACGGTGGGGCAGGGTGGGGCGCTTGCCCCACCGAAGTTATACCGAAGTTAATCTGGCGTTGAGCGCATATGACAACTGGGTGCTCAGGAGTCCACTAGCGGCCTCCGCCTGCCAGTCCACCAGGATGACCTTAATATTTTCTGTGGGTGTACTCACGCTGACAGTATTAGGCACAGCGTTGAGCGCATATGACAACTGGTTGCCCAGGAGTCCACTAGCGGCCTCCGCCTGCCAGTCCAGCAGGATGACGTTAATATTTTCTGTGGGTGTACTCACGCTGACAGCATTAGGCACAGCGCTGAGCGCATATGACAACTGGTTGCCCAGGAGTCCACTAGCGGCCTCCGCCTGCCAGTCTAACAGGATGACGTTAATATTTTCTGTGGGTGTACTCACGCTGACAGCATTAGGCACAGCGTTGATCGCATATGACAACTGGTTGCCCAGGAGTCCACTAGCGGCCTCCGCCTGCCAGTCCAGCAGGATGACGTTAATATTTTCTGTGGGTGTACTCACGCTGACAGCATTAGGCACAGCGTTGAGCGCATATGACAACTGGTTGCCCAGGAGTCCACTAGCGGCCTCCGCCTGCCAGTCCAGCAGGATGACGTTCCTCTTCTTGGTGGCAAGGTAGGCAGAGATTACGGCCGTGGTGGCCGGACCGTTGACGCGTCCGCGGAACCCAAAAGCGTAGATGATGGTTGGTCTGCTGCGGTCGAGGCACGGTGACGCGAGCAGCAGCGGGAAGCCGTTGATAGGGACTCGGGTGTACCCGTCCATTGTTCTGGAAGTTACGTTAAAAAAAATGAAGATTTTTTTATGGAAACTGACACGGTTGGCTACATTACCTACAACATCCGTGATGCCAGTCCATAACACCGGGTGAACTTGATGCCATGTCAGTGCTTCCCTTCGGTCGTGCCGGCTACACTGAACTGGACGGAAAACACAAACTATTTACATAGCCGTTTCGACCGACCTTTCATTCAGTGCGGTGGTACCAACCCGGGCGGGTTAAACCCTACCACCTAGTAACAATGGCGTATTTAGGGTTATTTTCCAGGGTGGGCCTAGCCCCTGAAAAGCGATGGCCGATGAAGCCGAAACCCGATGTATCTACGCAATAAAAGTAGGTACCTAATTTGAACTTGAAGTGTTGAGCCGTCGACCATTGATTTCGGAAAGTTTCTTTACCTAAATAAAATGAAACAAAAACATTTTTTTAAAGTGTTTATTTTGATAACCTGGGTGGAACTGGAATTTTATGTTGATTCCTCAGCTGTAGATTATTTAAGTGTTGTTGTGTGAAATTATTTAAGTGCCCACCCCAGAATTTTGGGTTGGCAACATCCTGGGGTGGGCACGAGACACTTCTGGGGGGGGGGGGGGGGGGGGGGGGGGGGCGTGCCCACCCGCCCCCCCCCCCCCCCCCCTCTATATACGCCAATGCCTAGTAATATTAATATAAGAAGGGAGTCATATTCCTTAGTCGCCGAGCGAAACAGTGGATTCTAGCATTAGCAAACATAGCCCTATACCTAGTAAGTTTTATTTATAACTTATAGTTGTGCCCGTGGCGTAAAGTCGGTGAAAGAAAACTTTATGTAAACCGGTTGAGTAGTTTTCGAGTAAATAGCACGAAAGCTAACCAAATTGGTACATTTTCTCCGAATGCGTCTGTCCGAGGGCTGTATATCTTGAACCGTAATAGGTAAGCCCGTTGAAATTTTCACAGAATATGTGTTATTATGACCGATATAACAAATAATAATAAAAATAAGATAAAGTAAAACAAAAAAAGGTTTCTTCTATGGTTTCCCCCATGAAGGGGGTTCCCATGGAAGAAACCAAAAAGTGTATGCGCGCGCGCCATCTACGGAATAGAGTATGAAGCATTTGAACTAATCATGAATTTTAACCTAATATGAAGCATTTCATAACACGCCATAGATGGCGTGAGTGGCGGCGCTAACCATGACATGGCGATACGGAACCCTCGGTGCGCGAGTTCGACTCGCACTTGGCCGGTTTTTTCGGTACGCGTCCAAAGACTGTACCAAACCATAGTTAAACCACACAAGTTAGCCGTCTTCATACAAACGCGCCGATTTCGCACTCACACAAGCGCGCGCCTGCGCACGCTGTCTGTACACAACCACTACATGCATTCTCACTGTCTCTCGCGCGTAGTCAGTGATGGTCGCCCCGCCCCCGCGCTCGGCGACGCACACCACGTGACGGCCGCTGCCTGCCGCCGCGCCGCCTGCCGCTTCCCGATAGAAAGTATTATTATTCGAATTTTATTTTATTGCACTAACATAATGGCTCCGCGTTTCTGCAGTCTGTATGGCTGCATGAATAGATCAGGCTCGAATCGCGAGTTAACATTATTCTCATTACCTGCTGCCATCGAAAGGTAAGTAAAAAAAAAATATTATTAAAGTATGTAGTTAAATTATGTAAGTTATTAATACGAGTAGGTACTAAGCGAAGGAATTGACTTGAGACTTGCCTCGGTAACGTCAGAGCAAAGTACCTATTAGTATTTAATTATAGTATTAATTAGTTATTAATAGGTAGGTATATAGGTACTAGCTGCAAAAACCATTCGCGAACCCCGGCATCGGGCGCGGCCGCGCGGCGCACACGAGGGCCGCGCGGTGCGCGGGCCCGCGGTTGTCGACTTGTTCAGACTTGTTAGAGATACCACGCACAACGCAATTTCGCGCGGTTTTGTCTTCTATAAATGGCCACAGCTTTCATGACTGCTAGCGACCAACCAAGTTATTAAGTAATTCATTAAAATAACAAAAATAAAAATATAAGTTATTAAGTAATAATAAAACAAAATTAATAAATACATTTTAAAATTATTTATTAGATAATTTTTTTATTAAGATTAATAATTATATTAATCTATAATTCTAAATATATTTTCTATAATTTTTATAGTTATAAATTTTTTGCCCACTTATTAATTCTCTTCATCGTCCGCGACTACGAAATGGTTGTCCAAAGACGGACGTGAGTTAAAGTTGAATTTTGACATTGCATTAATTTTTGGGAGGTTAAAGTTAAAAAAAAATTTTACCCGACTGCGCGAAGCAAAAATGAAGGGTTATCTTTTTAGCAATTTATGTGTGTGTATGTTTGTTTTTACGTATGTTCCACCGTAGCGCCAGAACTAAGCATCAGATTATTGAGTGGGGTATCGTTGTCAAGGGCTCAAACATCAAAATAACATCGTTCACTGTCTATCGAAAATACAGCTTTCGAAAATATACCTTAACGCCAGTATATAATAAATCTATGACAACTCATATATTCTGTTAGAGTAAAATTTTGGGAGCTGGCTCTTGGTCTATAAATAAAAAATACATAAATGTACATAATAATTTTAAAGAATAGCATTTCCACCATGATGGGCTCACTGCCTGTCAATTGTGTTAGTGTTGTGAGTTGTGACATCCCTGGAGGCTCGGCGCAGCTTAGGTAGTTATTTTAAAAATGGCCTCCAGTTATCTTACTCGTCTTCTTTTACTATGACCAAACCATACGATACGTATGTACTATAGTACCTATTAAGTAATCGCTCTGCGCTTGCTCAGCCAAAAGGAATATGAACTTATAAAGGAATATGATTGGCCTAGCGCGCACAAGCGAGCGGCAAGAGGGAGCGATGCATAAGACCCTAATGTGTTAAAAACAGTGATATGCTAATATATAAGTCAATGGTTAAAATAGACAAATAGTTTTCTCGCCGTCTTACTCCGCTCTACGGGGATTGTCGGTATTGCAAGCAAGGGAGAGGGTATGCCGGAGTTTTGGAGCATGATTGTCGAGAAAATACTTATCGAGCACCGAGTATATCTAGTTTGGTACTGTCTTTGTATGTGTCTGTCCTCATTCATTCATTCCTCATTTCGCCAACGCATCAAAGTAGTCGATATTGGACAACACCAACTATTTATATAGCTGTTTCGGCTTTCGACCGACGGCGACGTTTAGTTCAGTCAGTGCGGTCGTCGTACCAAATCAACCCGGCCGGTATAAAATTGTAGGTCCCTTCCGTTTTTTTTTTAATGTAAACCAGCATGGGTGGCTGTGCCGAGAGACCAATGGTGCAGTCGACAGAGCCAAAATCACCTTTCCTCGCGAAACCACGCTCAGTTAGGTGCCATGCCAGCAGATTTGCGGACTGTTGCTAGGCTGTCTAGCCCGTTAATACGACGCTTGAAGACACCCAGGTTAAAGGATTCAGTCCCTTGCCCCTTAACTAGGTGGTAGGCTCAAATTGTAGCCGACTGGTTTGGTACCACCGTACTGGATTTAAGATGGCCGCATAGCAACCTCGGTTGTGTTCTCCTCCAGTCCAGTATAGCCAACATTCCAGGGAAGTCTCCGGTATGGCACCTACCTTCTCGGAGGTGATATTGGCTGGTCGGAGCATGCGCTTTGGACCCTCCGACTCAGATACCCATACCGGATTACATATAAAAAAAACTACCACCCATTAAAGTACTGACCGCGCCCAAGGTTGCTTAACAACAGTCGACCGACCGCACCACTGAGCTACCGACGCTGACAAAAATGTTCCCGCTCCACAAATGTTCAGTTGAGTTGAGTTGAGTTGAGACCGAGGAAACGAGTTTAAAAGAATTTTTGCTCGCTTTCTCGATACGAACCTGTTCGCACGCTCGATCAGGTCGACCGAATTACGCAATAAAACTGCTTGCAAATTCAACCCTTTCGCCGTTGCATCAGTCACGCACGCGGCGCGACACGACCGACTCACGAGCGATATAATGACATGTTTTAATTTTTGTTTTTTTGTGTAAAAACAGCATGGGTGGCTGTGCCGAGGGACCAATCGACAGAGCCAAAATCACATCTCCTCGCGAAATCACGCTCAGTTAGGTGCCATGCCAGCAGATTGGCGGGCCGTTGCTAGGCTAGGCTGTCTAGCCCGTTAATACGACGCTTGAAGACACCCAGGTTAAAGGATTCAGGAAATACACTCGCCGGAAGACAGTTCCACACTCTAGCGGTGCGACAAAGAAACGATTTAGAGAACCGATGGGTTCTCAAAAGCCCAATGTAAACAACAAAAGGGTGCTCTCGTCTCTCTGCGGCGAGTCATGCGGAGATAGGACGGGTGGCAGGGAATAAGGGTGATGCTAGTTCCGCAGAGCAGCACGCATAATTGATATTATAAGTTTAGTTTTTAAATCAATTGGCGGATTTTATTAAATTTTAAACTATTGCAACACCGTTCGGAACCGGTGTAAAACTGTAGGATCCTTCCCTTGCCCCTTACTAGGTGGTAGGCTCAAATTGTAGCCGACTGGGTTGGTATCACCGTACTGGATGTAAGATGGCCGCAAGCAACCTCGGTTGTGTTCTCCTCTAGTCCAGTATAGCCAGCAATCCAGGGAAGTCTCCGGTATGGCACCTACCTTCTCGGAGGTGATATTGGCTGGTTAGAGCATGTGCTTTGGCCCCTCCGACTCAGCCACCCATACCGGATTACATAAAAAAAAAAAAAAAATTATATTTATCTACTTTTATTCGCAGCGGGATTTTAAACTTTTTATTTTTATTTTTAACCCCCGCGACGCAAAAAGAGGGTTGCTATATTAAGTTTAACATGTGTGTGTATGGGTGTGTTTGCTGTGGCATCGTAGCTCCCAAACGGATGGACCGATTTGGATGCGGTTTTTTTATTAGAAAGCTGGTTTAATCGGGATGGTTCTTAGCTATGTTTGAAATGAAGTAATTAAATAGTACAAAAATTAAATATCTTAAAAAGTGAACCGATAGGATAGGATAGGACATAGGACCGAACTGTAGGTCCCTTCCCTCCTAATCTTACTTGCTGGTAGGGTTTACCCCGCCCGGGTTGGTACCACCGCACTGAATGAAACGTCGGTCAAAAACGGCTATGTAAATAGTTTGTGTTTTCCGACCAGTTCTGTGTAGCCGTCACGATCAAAGGGGGGAAGCACTGACATGGCACCTAGTTCACCCAGTGTTATGGGCTGACATCATGGATGTTGTAGGTGATGTAGCCAACCGTGTCAATTTCCATAAAAAAAAAAACGATTTGCATGCGGTTTTTTTTAAAAGCTTGATATAAAAGTTAAATTACAATTAAAAAAAAACCCCGAACCTTAAAAAGTCAAAAAGAATGTCCGTTTACTTACTTAAAGGAGTCGGGGGACCGCTAAGTAAATAAAATATAAAAACCTAGAGCTGCGCGGGAATTTACTTAGCGGTCCCCCGACTCCTTTAAGTAAGTAAACGGAAATTATTTTTGACTTTTTAAGGGACGGGGATTTTTTAAATTTGTAATTTAACTTTTTTATTCTATGTATGTTTCAATAGCGCTCTAGTTTTAACCACGATTAGTTTTTGTGGGCGAAATTGTGCTTTGATTAACTTTCGTTTTCGTGTGATTGATTCACTTTCTAACAAGAAACGAATCGAAAGAATATCGAATGGCTCTCAGATTTTCTAACTAGTTCTTTAATATTCATGCCAATAATGAAAAGTATTGATAGTATAAATATATAAGGTGTTTCGTTAGTCATGTCATTAACTTCGGGAGGGTTACATACACACTCAAATAAACACTTTACGTAAGAATAAAATATGTATATGTTTATAGGAGCATTTTTTCTCCTAACAAAAAAATAAAATCAAATAAGTAGCTGTAAAAAACCAATCATAGTGACCTTGTGACTTACTTACAACAAACAGCTGTTCTGCGTTTGAACATAGTACGGTCATTGACCCCGTACAATGCAAGTTACCTACTGTTACACACAGGTTAATGTTTAGGTAGCAAACATGTTTTGTTAAATTTCTCGAAAAGTAATACTATAAACATATATTTTTTTTTGCGTAACGTGTTTATTTGATGCTGCGCGGGAATTTACTTAGCGGTCCCCCGACTCCTTTAAGCAAGTAAACGGAAATTATTTTTGACTTTTTCAGGGACGGGGATTTTTTAAATTTGTAATTTAACTTTTTTATTCTATGTATGTTTCAATAGCGCTCTAGTTTTAACCACGATTAGTTTTTGTGGGCGAAATTGTGCTTTGATTAACTTTCGTTTTCGTGTGATTGATTCACTTTCTAACAAGAAACGAATCGAAAGAATATCGAATGGCTCTCAGATTTTCTAACTAGTTCTTTAATATTCATGCCAATAATGAAAAGTATTGATAGTTTTTTTTTTTTTTTTATTGAAACTGACACGGTTGGCTACATCACCTACAACATCCGTCATGTCAGCCCATAACACCGGGTTGAACTAGGTGCCATGTCAGTGCTTCCCTTCGGTCGTGCCGGCTACACTGAACTGGACGGAAAACACAAACTATTTACATAGCCGTTTCGACCGACCTTTCATTCAGTGCGGTGGTACCAACCCGGGCGGGTTAAACCCTACCACCTAGTTATATAAGAAGGGAGTCACATCCCTTAGTCGCCTTTTACGACATGCACGGGGAGAGATACAGTGGGGCTATTCTTTTAAAGTACCGGCCCCACACGGTAATATAAATATATAAGGTTAGGGAGGGTTACATACACACTCAAATAAACACTTTACGTAAGAATAAAATATGTATATCTTTATAGGAGCATTTTTTCTCCTAACAAAAAAATAAAATCAAATAAGTAGCTGTAAAAACCAATCATAGTGACCTTGTGACTTACTTACAACAAACAGCTGTTCTGCGTTTGAACATAGTACGGTCATTGAACCCGTACAATGCAAGTTAACTACTGTTACACACAGGTTAATGTTTAGGTAGCAAACATGTTTTGTTAAATTTCTCGAAAAGTAATACTATAAACATATATTTTTTTTTGCGTAACGTGTTTATTTGAGTATGTATGTAACCCTCCCAAAGTTAATGACATGACTAACGAAACACCTTATATAATTTGACAAACACAAAATATAGAAGCGCGGCATGCACGCCGAGCCGTCCATAAGGTGTCTAACGACGCCCATAGACATTCGGTCGTATGCGGGGGTTGCGAATGCCATGACAAATTGAAATGTAAATGAAATTAAATGTGACATTTTTATATTACAATACCTACATTATGTTTACCTACCCTAACGTTTTATCACAGTATCTTTAATATCTATATTTAGTTTGTCATACGCATAAATATTTTCGTACAAAATAATTGAAAACAAAATATTAATAATTTGGGAGCATATAAAATATGTTTATTTTTGTATTTAGATTTAAATACTACATTTGTTGAAATGCCATAATATCTTCGATAGCTCACGACCTTAATTCATGTTTACAATTAATTACATTAGTTAGACCAAAACATAGTTGTTTTTCGAAAGATGTCTCCCACACTGTAGTTCTGTATAATCCGGTTCAAATGCTGTTACGATAATACCTTTTGGAGTTGCGTTACGCGACAGTGATGCTGATGACTTGTAGGGTCAGAAAAACAGTCAGCTGAATAATATTAATCAGTTAATTTATTTTTTTGCAAGTAGATATACTTCGCAATTCGGAAAGAAATCCTTCCTTGTCTTTTTAGCACACTGACTGATATATCCTATATCCATTCATTCATTTACGGGAGTGAAAGCGAAAGAACGAACACGCGGCGCGACTCGGCGACGCGGTAGGCGGTCGGTATAGAGAGGGGGATAACGGCTGTTTTTCAACAGCACGTTATAATGATCTGCTGTTTTTATATCGCAGCTGTTTTATAGTGCTGTATTGCTAGATTGCTGTTTTTGGTGATGTTGTTGGAATTTGAACCTAACACTGTTGGAATAACTAGCATAAATGAAATAAGAGATAAATATTAAATCACGGGAATACAGCAGGCAGACAGATCAGAAATGTGTCTATTGTCATTTTTTTTAATTATTGGCTTGGATGCCGGGTCCTTCTGCCAATTCTTTAAAATTTATATATTTTCGAAGGTATTTATTATGTATTTGTAATAGCTTTAATAATATTTTTATTCAGTTAATAAATCAGTAATTTTAAGATTGCACAACTAGTCATTGTAATCTTCAGATAATATTGTTATTTAACCTTCCTTGTTGTTAATTAACTTTCCTTTATGAGTGTATAGAATGTTGCGAAGGAAGATGGCAGATGAATAAGTTGGTTTGCCGCGTCGTCGTAAATAATTAAAAAGTATATATTTTTGAGATTCTCGCGATTCGAGAAGAAAACAAGACATTAGAAGTTAATAGTTCCACACCGTGGCTAATTTAGCTCTCGGCGGCATTTTCACAAATATAAGTCTGCTCATTCATAGCAAGCAACGAGTCAGCTGTTTTATTGTTGCTGTTCTGTTGCTGTTTCTAACAAACAGCAGTCTAGTTTATTATAATAATATATTTCTAACGTGCCAGTCTGCTGTTTATTGTTGCTGTTTCTAACAAACAGCAGTCTAGTCTAAATATATTTCTAACGTGCCAGTCTGCTGTTTATGGTTGCTGTTTCTAATAAACAGCAGTCTAGTTTATAGTCTGCTGTTTTATTTAATTATTTAAAATGAAAACTTAAGTCATTGCATTAAGGGTTAAGTTACAAAATACTACTAACACTGCCCTCTATCGAGCGAGAGCTTCACATACCTACAGGCTACAACATATAATTTTTATTATATCAACTAGATGGCGGTACGTACGAGATAAATAGCAAAACAGCATTACAGCAAACAGCAGATATGCTGGAATATTTCTAACGTTATAAATGCTGTAAATTTATAATACATATAATATATTGCCTGCTGTATAATATATTCCCCACGACTAGGTCGGTACGAACGAAACCGAAATGAACCGAAGCTCGAGCCGAACGAGTCGAGCGAACGAGCGAACACGTGCGGCGCGACAATATCCGAAACCCGCCCGAGAATATCCGAACATGCCAGCAAGCTACCGTGTACCGTGTGGGGCCGGTACTTTAAAAGAATAACCCCACTGCATCTCTCCCCGTGCATGTCGTAAAAGGCGACTAAGGGATATGACTCCCTTCTTATATAACTAGGTGGTAGGGTTTAACCCGCCCGGGTTGGTACCACCGCACTGAATGAAAGGTCGGTCGAAACGGCTATGTAAATAGTTTGTGTTTTCCGTCCAGTTCAGTGTAGCCGGCACGACCGAAGGGAAGCACTGACGTGGCACCAAGTTCACCCGGTGTTATGGGCTGACATCACGGATGTTGTAGGTGATGTAGCCAACCGTGTCAGTATCAATAAAAAAAAAGCACAGCGCTTGATAATAACGCTATCACTAAACGCGCATTTTTATGCATTCGCTGAATCGCTGCACGGGTAAAACCAATATTTAAAACAAACCATTTTTTTCGGTTCGGCGTCGGCACTCGACTCAGCCAGCAGTTTAGTTTAGTCATTAGCGCGTTGCGTTTTGCACTTATCAACTACAAATTACTGTTGTGTTTCGTATAAATATCTATGCTTGGAATGATATGCCGTATATCCAATCTCATATCGGAGTTCTAAGCCATGCCTAATAGCGTTTTCCCGACAGCGTTGCTGACATCGATGGTTGCTAACTGTACTGACAGGCGAGGCGTGACGTCATATGCCGCTCCATAAAGAGGGGTCTGTCTGAAAATCAGTGCTGCGGCAGAAGGCTCGCCCGCTGTCGCAGCAATAAGCTGAGACAGACACCCATTTATCTTATTGTTTTTTTTAAGCTAGTTAAGTTATTCTTTCAATTGTATAATCGTGTAAATAAGATAAATAAACATATTTCATTTCATTTCATTTCATTTCATTTCATTTCATTCCAAAAGGTATTATCCTAACAGCATTTGAACCGAATAATAGTCATAATGTAGTAACCTACGAATAGTTTTACATATTTGAAAATGTAAAAAAAAAAAACATATATAAACAAAAAAGGTTTTTTTCTATTGATTTTATATGGTAAGAATTTTTTTAATGTTTCAGTAAATAATCATCAACATCAGGTGTATAAAGTACAAAATAGTTTTTGAACTTACCCATTAAAACATTTGAGAGTGGCCGCAAGACTTGCGGGGGCTGAAATGAATAAATCCTTTTCTTTATTTCCACACTTCACCTTGAAGCTTTACTTAATTTTAAGAAATTGTATTTCTTCATTCACCATCAGCACAGATACAAATATAATCACAGGAATGGGCTCAAATTCAATTTTATTTTGGAAATATGTTCACAATTTCTGGAAGTAAATGTTTTTATATTAAAAACATAAATACAAATAAAAAAAGGGCACTTAGTGTTGATGATGAGTTTAGAAAGAGCAAGTAAATTCCCTCAAATATTACGCATTTATATATCATTTTTTTTATATGGAAACTGACATCCGTGATGTAAGCCCATAACACCTTGGTGAACTAGGTGCCATGTCAGTTCTTTTCTTCGGTCGTGCCGCAGCTAGAATGAACTGGGCGGAAAACACGAACTATTTGCATAGCCCTTTCAAGCGACCTTTCATTCAGCGCGGTGGTATCAACCCGGGCGGGTAAACCCTACCACCTAGTTATGATCACGACCAACAGTTGACCGACCGCACCACTGAGCTACAAAGGCTGACAAATGTTCGACTTATGCAGCACTGTATGAATTCTATCACAGTATGCACCTGCTGAAAACAATAAATTTTTACCACACACTGTATTTTTTTTTGTTGTGTTATTTATTTCTTATTTTTGTAATAAAACAACAACCAACCTATTAACACGATTAAATAAAACCATTTTAAAATGACTCCCGTCATTTCACTTCAGCGCGTAAACTTCTAATTCGATATAAATTTTTAATCGGCGCGCGTCGCGTCGCTTGTCGGCTTGCCGCGTACTCTCGCTTCGCGCGTCAACGAAAGACTGAATTATTATCAGACAGCGAACTTGGAATGAGTATAGCATCTCACTCAATGGTGCAGTAAGTATTGAAATTTAATGGCAGTAACATTGGTAAATTATATTCCTCTGTTTTTAACCCCCGACGAAAAAAGAGGGGTGTTATTTATAAGTTTAACGTGTGTGTGTATGTGTGTATGGGTGTGTCTGCGGTTTTTTTCTATTAGAAAGCTGGTTTAATCGGGATGCTTGTTAGCCATATTTCTAATCAAGTAATTTAAGTAATCAAACAATTAATTTATTAAAGTGGGCGGATTTTTATGCGTTTTTTTTAAAAGCTTGAAATAAAAGTTAAATTACAAATTTAAAAACTCCCGACTCTGATAAAGTCAAAAATAATTTCCGCTTACTTACTTAAATAAAGGAGTCGGGGGACTGGTAAGTAAATAAAATATAAAAACTCAATCTGCGCGGGTATTTACTTAGCGGTCGTCCGGCTCTTTTAAGTAAGTAAACGGAAAATTATTTTTGACTTTTTAATTGTCGGGGTTTTTTTAATAATATATGTAATATGGTGTTATTTTGGTGGTGAAATAAACGTGAGGAGTTTTAGAGTGGACTTGTCCGAATATTTTGAATAACTGAACGGGTAATTCGGTCGACCTGACAAATCGAATAACGATCTTCGAATGCTCTCTCGAGTCAATAAAATAATGAAAATTATATTTTCTCTCTGATCTCTGAAAATTGCGACGCTGCTGGTGTACAGATTTTAAATTCATTTATTAGGTACCTACAATAGTTTACTTTAAGTAAAAAATTTGAACATAAGACGTAGGTATGTACGCTGGTGTTTAAATAAACAATGAAATGAAAAGCAAAGGTAACACAGAGTTTTTTGAACATGGCCAGATATCGAAACGCAACGCAAATTAATTAAAAGTTGACAATCGGAGGTCACCGTGAGGTCACCCATGTTGTTGGCGCGTATGGTCACAGATGAAATAACAGTGGCGTAGTGTGCCAAATAACAATTAGCTATGCAAGTGGAACGGTTGCAGGTGTTATACATATGCAACTACCTCCCAACTAACATTATGGCGGCGTTAAGACAGGCGATAAAAGTGCTTATTTTGAGAGACTGAAGTCACTTCAGCCTCTCAAAACAGCTAGAATATACCACTTCAGTGAAGTGGTATATTCTAGCTGTCTTGTAACCACCCCGAAAGAGGCCATTCTTATACAGGTTAAGGTTCTTTAGTTACTTTACAATAGCGTTAGTAATTAGTGCTATACACGAGCGAGTGCTATAAGTGGGGCAAGAGCTCTACAGTAGTGACGCTTAAAACCTTGAGTTATATTAATCCAATATATATACCACTTTAAGATCTAAAACAACCTGCCGTTAGCGCCAATTGGTTTGTTGGACTGGGAGACACTACAGATTCAGATATAATTTAATAGTCTAATGTTGCTAAATTGCGAAAGATTTGACTGCTCTCGTTGCTGTTGTTGGATTGCTCTCGTCTTTCTGTCTGTCTGTCAGTCACACGCAGACATTATGCAGATATCTCGGGATGTACCTACCTACTGTACCGAAGCACATCGATCGACAAATTTTTTTTGTAGGTAAGTGGGGTCATTTGCAAGGTTTTGACTTATTATGACACCTGTTGTCTGGTGTCACGTGGTATCGAGATACGATTTTTTTTTCTTAATTTTTGAAAATTACCAAAATCCCAGCTTTAACCCCTTGTAACTTTTTTGTTTATGATTGTATCATCACGAAATAAAATTTATTGAATTTTACGATGTATCCTTGTTCTAGGAAAAATATCATTTGATGAAGTTAATACCATGAAAAGGACTTATGACCTCTCAAAGTCCCGAGGACGAGTATCTTATGACATGAATATGACAGAATCTTAATTTCTTAATTTAAAAAAAAACTGACAGCAACTGAGAGCTTCATTTTCCTTTGAAAAGTTCGCTAGTTTACGCCCTTTCCAATGATGTACCACATGTCATACAAATCATTCACTATGTGGCAAGAATTAGGGATAATTTGCAAGAGTCTAAACATTAACAATGGAATGGTTCTAAATCTGAAAATGCTCCTGAAAACGCTCTCAATAAGTGAATCGACCACCGATAAGGTGGCCCTGTTACAAAGGTTGTTATGGTTCTGTTCTGGTCTCTGTCCCTAATTTTGGCCACAAGTGAAAGATTTGTATGGCATGTGGTATACCGTTGGAACGGGCGTAAACTAACTTTTAAATGATAATGAAGATCTCAATTGCTGTCAGTTTTTTTAAATGAATTAAGAAATTAAGATTCTGTCATATATTTTTTACTCGTCCTCGGGACTTTAGGAGGTCATAAGTCCTTTTCATGGTATTAACTTCATCAAATGATATTTTTCCTGTGTAACAAGGATACATTGCAAAATCAAATACATTTTATTTCGTGCAGATATAATCATAAACAAAAAAGTTACAAGGGGTTAAAGCTGAGATTGTGGTCATTTTCAAAAATAAAGAAAAAAAATCGTATCTCGATACCACGTGACACCAGACAAAAGGTGTCATAGGTCAAACAAAACCTTGCAAATGACCCCACTTACCTACAAAAAAAATTTTGTGGGTTCATGTGCCGATATTTCGTTCTATATGTATATTTCTTATTTAAAGGTTTGGTAGAAAGTGATAAATTTGAAGAAAAAAAAACAACATTTTGTTTTCATAATTAAATCGAGTAGTCGGCCATTCTATTATTTATAACTATTAATAAAGCAATACAATTTTTTATAAAACCCATAAAAAAACCACTTTCGTAGTCGGGTTATACAAAAGAAATAACAAGCAAAGTTGATAAACGGATGTAATAGGCTAATGATGTGGGTGGCGGTTGGTCGGCGCAGTCTTGACTCTCGATCGCAGGGCTCGAGGTTCGAATCCGGTTGACATGCACCAATAAGTTTCTTGTGACGTACCTACGTTACTGCAACTGCTGTTTCACCGTTCGGAACCGCGTGTAAAACTGTAGGCCCATTGCCTTGCCCCTTACTAGATGGTAGGCTCAAATTGTAGCCGACTGGATTGGTACCACCGTACTGGATGTAAGATGGCCGCATAGCAGCCTAGGTTGTGTTCTCCTCTAGTCCAGTATAGCCAGCAATCCAGGGAAGTCTCCAGTATGGCATCTACCTTCTCGGAGGTGATATTGGCTAGTCAGAGCATGTGCTTTGGCCCCTCTGAATCAGCCACCCATACCGGATAAAAAAAAAAAAGGATTCATCCCGCCCGGGTTGGTACCACCGCACTGAATGAAACGTCGGCCGAAACGGCTATGTAAATAGTTTGTGTATTCCGCCCAATTCAGTGTAGCCGGCACAAGCGAAGGGAAGCACTGACGTGGCACCTAGTTCACCCGGTGTTATGGGCTGACATCACGGATGTTGTAGGTGATGTAGCCAACCGTCAGTTTCCATAAAAAAAAATCTGCAGCACGAGGTTACCAACCAAAATATAACCCGTCGACTCAACTATCGTTTTGCCCATTGTCGTATCGTGGATCAACTAGGGGATCGAAGGATACTTTTTTCTCCACTCTGCTCCCCTAATGGACCGAAGGAGGATTGTATGCCCACTGCAAAATTCAAAAGTTATATGGAGAAATATTATTTACATACATACATAGCGTCACGCCTGTTTCCCGGTGGGGTAGGCAGAGACAACAATATTATTTAAAATACCAATAAAATCTTCTCAATATTTTGTAGAACGCCATAGGACCAATAATAGTTTGGAGGAATCCGGAACCGAACGTCCATTTTCCTCGAACGTCCGTTTCCCTAGAACGGCCACTTCCTCGAACTGCCACATCCCATTAACGACCACATCCCCGATTGACCACCTAAGCCACCGAAGGGCCACTTACCCGAACGGCCACATCCATGAAAAAAAAAGTTATTTTGTAATTGGCCACAAAATAAAGATAGCGAAGAGCCTCGACGATCACCTTGACAGGCTTTCGCTGTGTGGTTGGGTCAAGGGCCAGATCCAGAAGGCAGCCCTGTTCGACAATGCGTGCATCTTTCGGAGATTTCTCTCCCTATTAGGGCTCGACCATCGGTAGCCTGGGTTCGCCTCACCGCCGCGACTTGGTGGAAACTTCGTTTATTATTACCCGACTGCGCGACACAAATAGGAGTATGTATGTTTGTTTGTATGTATGGATGTATGTATGTATCTTTCTATGGCACGCGCTAAAGCCTAATATGGTCGTTTAGGCTTTTACCTCTGTTACACATTTTAATAATAATTTCGAATACGTGGTAGGTACAAACGAAAGGCGACTTACATTTCCACGTTCCGCTAGTTCTGTAGATGTGTCTAGTAGAGCGGCAGACGTAACGTCGACAAAAGTAAGTCGTTTTTATTAGGTTTCCGTATCCCGTACGGAAGCCTACGCCATCAGTCTGTCTGTCTGTCCGTCCGTCTGTCCGAGGGCTGTATCTCTTGAACCGTAATAGGTAGCCCGTTGAAATTTTCACAGAATATGTGTTATTATGGCGGATATAACATCAAATAATAAAAAATTGAAAAAGTAAAAAATTAAGGGGGCTCCAATACACACATGTACCGTGTGGGGCCGGTACTTTAAAAGAATAGCCCCACTGCATCTCTCCCCGTGTATGTCGTAAAAGGCGACTAAGGGATATGACTCCCTTCTTATATTACTAGGTGGTAGGGTTTAACCCGCCCGGGTTGGTACCACCGCACTGAATGAAAGGTCGGTCGAAACGGCTATGTAAATAGTTTGTGTTTTCCGTCCAGTTCAGTGTAGCCGGCACGACCGAAGGGAAGCACTGACGTGGCACCAAGTTCACCCGGTGTTATGGGCTGACATCACGGACGTTGTAGGTGATGTAGCCAACCGTGTCAGTTTCAATAAAAAAAAAAAAAAAAAAAAAAAATACAAGAAACGTGTTTTTTTTCAATATTTTTTTTTGTGGTGCGGAAACCTCAGTGCGCGAGTCGGACTCGCACTTGGCCTGTTTTTTAGTGTACCGCGTAACCGAAAATATTTCAAAAATAAATAAATAAAAAATAAAAAACTACCAACATGACTTTAAACAAATTCAATGTTTAATTAATCAGGAACTAGGTACACATATAAATCGGTTCACTAGTTTACGAATTCATCCGTACACAAACATCACATCATATTATCCTAACTATAGCCATATTTCAATAGATATAACTATAATAATTTATCTGCTTATAGTTAGGTAAAGATTCAAGGTATAATGTGTGATAGATTATTGTAATATAATCTTGTAAATTGTCTGAAAAATAAGTGGGTGAAAATTGGTAAAAACGTTCGAAAATGCATTTGCTACCCTCGTTACAAATACGACCATACAAAAAACGCTCGCGCACGGCAATGGCCCAAAATTTAGAATGTTCAAAGATAGTTCAGTGAAAAACCATTTATTCTGTAATCGTTTGAATTTATTTAGATGATTCTTAGTCATAGTGACTCTAAGCTCAATGAAGCATTTTTCGTATTAGATGCATTTGTAAAAAATGGCGAGGGAAATACCTAGCAAAGGCATTTTTGAACGATTTTACCACTTTTCAACCACATATTTTTAAGGGAATTTATTAGGATTAAATTAAAAATAATGTATTCGCATTATACCTTGAATCTTTACCTAACTTTAGGCATATAAATTATAGTTAAATCACTTGAAATATGGGTATGGTTAAGGAAATACGAAGTGCTTTTGCCTAGTACCACCCCTTAAATAAGTAGAGAATAAAGTGATAAAACGTTACCTTCTCGATTGTAGAGGAACAAGTTTTTCTTCGTGTATCTCGCAATGGAACTTCCATTAATTGCAGACGTCGATTTACTGCAGAAACCTGATCACAATTTTAAATGCAGTCAGAGTACAAGCACAGGTGCGCCTGCACACAAGTATGGGCCCACCAAGGCCAAACGTACAGCAGTGAAACCGCGGCGAGTGTGATCGATCACTGGTTAAAATGGGCCTAGAATATTAATTTGTGTAAGCAAAAAATTTACTGGTTAGTTTGGGATAGTTTAAATCACAGAGCATCAAATACCTACCGCGCGCGCCCCCTACTAGAGACGCCCTAAGCGATAATATTTGAAACCCAAAAACTGCACGCAGTGCTGCTAGCGCTTCGTATGTGTGTGTGTCTAGTATCGACACTACACACAAAGAGGAGCAAGTTAGGCACACGCACAAAACAAATGCACACGCACAACACACATATGTAAGTCATAGGCCACGCCCACAGGCTTCAACGGCGTTGTAGAGAAATCGCGCTCAGGGCGCCTCTAGGAGGGGCGCGCGCATTTGATGCTCTGTGGTTTAAATAAAACTTAATGTCAGTCAGTCAGTCAGTCAGCGTGTAAGCGTCCACTGCTGGGCATACGCCTTTGCAATTTTCCTCCAGTCCTCCCGGCCTTCAGCGATACGGAGCCACTGCTTTCCGTCGACGTGCTTGATGTCGTCGTCCCACCTGAATACTTTATAACTTAATACTTTATTTCGAATAAAATACTTAAAAATAATTAAATCTAGACCTAACAATAACAAAATTAAATGTATAAAAATGAGTCTAACTACATAAATAATAATAATCTTCCTATTAGCATGGTCCCCATGACTGAAGCGGCGTTGCCCCTCTGGATTTCCAGAGTAGTTTTCCCAATTTCTTGGTTATGTTTTTTTTTCACAAAATTTTATTATTTTATTTCAATATTTTTATTCCCACACGAATAATAGGTATTTTTTTAATTTTCTCAGTTAAAAAAAAAATTATGAAGAACCATAATACTGAATAGGTATGCTTATTATGTCTCAATGAAATATTGTTAATGTTGTGTGATCTTTATGGCGAAAAGTTCTAAGTTTATGCCATAAGCAAACATAAATAAAAAAACCAATCAGGGAAACATGTAATTGGCCATACTTTAGGCATAAAAAAAATAATAAGTGTATCAATATTGTGAATGGCTGTATGTTTTGTAATATAAATAAATAAATAAATAAATAAAAGAAATAAATATCAGAATCTGTAAAATAAAAAATGACAAAGGATAAATAATACAATTGGAACAAATTGCACGATTTATTAAATAACAATAATGATTATAAGAAATGACTAGAAAGTTTTTATATTTACACACATATTACTCCGGCTGTACAAAAAATATCCTAACATTTTATTCAATCTTAAACACTATTGTTTTAATCTCAGTTTAATCTTATACATCTAAGTTATTTACTAATACAATATAAAGTAATCTTTGAATGAAGACATTAAAAATCTTGATATTTTTTAAGAAGGAAAGATTGTTCTAAGAAAATCAAGTAAGATACTAAAGTATACAGAGATAAATTATTTACAAACTCTCAATAATCAAGTTTAATTTTTATGAACAACCGGCACGGATGGCTGTGCCCAAAAAATTCAAAAGAAGATCGGGCACAGCCAATAACACCACCCATGCCAGCTACAAGGCGGACAAAAAGGTCGTTGTCGAATCATCAATCAATATTATACTCGTACTAATAATAAATCTGTAAGGGATGGTCATGGAGTAAGTTACTTTGGTATATAAGATGTTGCGTTTGTGGACTCTATGTATGATACTAAAACTAAATTGACGATTTTTAGAAATCTTTTCTGTATGTATGTATAAATCTGTAAGGGATGGTCATGGAGTAAGTTACTTTGTTATGAGATACTGCGTCTGTAGGCTCTATGTATGATACTAAAACTAAATTGACGATTTTTAGAAATATTTTGTGTATGTATGTATGTTCCTCCATAACTCTTAAACCGATCATCCGAATTTGATGAAACTTTAAGCACATTTAACGATACGGGACGCAGGACAGGCTAGAGCCTTTTGAAGATCCCCAGGTTATAGGCAGCAGATTTACCCAGCAGAGGCGTATTTTGACGCCCCGGCGCGGAGGCGTATGGGGTCCTCGCTTCAGTCGCCCTCTCACAATTTTTTAAGGATTGAGCGAACATATTTTGTAAAATTGTTTACTAGTATTTAGCTTTAGAAGCATAAGTGATCAACACATGTAGTGTATTTAATGTTCAGTTCAGTGGTAGTCTGTTTCCCAAGTTCCGGCCGTTTTTAGGTTTCCGTACCCCGTACGGAAGCCTATTACTAAACTTCTGTATGTCTGTCCAATGGCTGTATCTTTAGAACCGGAATATCTGGCCGGTTGAAATTGTCACATAATATTTATCTTATTTTGGTTGATATAACAAAATATAATAAAAATGGAAATGTAAAAAGAAAATTAATTGGGGTGCCCGTATAAGAAAGTTTTTCAACGTTTTGAGGGTTCCGTGCCTCAAAAGAGGAAAAAAAAAAATCTAAATCACAGCTTATTTTCTCCGAATCTACTGGACGAACAAAGTTGAAATTTGGTACATAAACAGAGTTTGATGACCCAATCACGAACGTAAACAGTAAATGAACGAATTTAGATTTTGGGGGTCAATTTAGGGGATACAAATGCTGCAACTCTGTAAATTACAGCAGAACACCGACCACCACGTTTAGCAATAACATATTTGGAAATAAAGTATTTACAAAAATATGTAATACCACATCATTTGAATTCTCAAACAGTTTTATCTCGTGAAAACTTTAGCGCCCCTCACCAGGTTTCATTGGTTCCATCCACGAGTCAGTAAGCTTACTGACTCGTGGTTCCATCCAAGGCGCGAGTGGCGCATGCCTAAATTGGTGTCTGTCACCAAGGTGTTGTAATAAATCCTACCACAAACTGGTGGAAGTAGCAATAATCCTTTCCTTCTTCCAACAAGGTGTCAACCGCATTCATAAAATGAGAAACGTGACTTCCGTCGTCTCGTCGTTATCTTTCAAACAGTATCATCAATCATCAAAACGAATAATAAATCTGTAAGTGATGGTCACGGAGTAAGTTACTTTGTTTTATATGGGTTTTTAAATTACCGTGGTTGTTAGACATTATTTTTATAACAAAACAGCTTTACTCACGGTTGTGAGAGAGTCAGAGAACCTCTACCAACCGTCTCGCACCAGGCAGAGTGCTCATGAGGATGGGCCATACGTTTGGCCCGAAACGCCGAGCAACATAGCTCGGAACAACCGTGAGTTAAGCTGGTTTGTTATACTTTGTTTTATGAGATACTGCGTTTGTAGACTCTATGTATGATACTAAAACTAATAAAACTAAATTGACGATTTTTAGAAATATTTTCTGTATGTATGTATGATCCTCCATAACTCTTAAACCGATCATCCAAATTTGATGAAACTTAGTACAGGCACATTTACCTTACGAGACACAGGATAGGCTAAATAAAATTCAGTTCCGGTTAAGCTAAGATGTGGCTCTCATACAACCGAATTGTTCCGCGCTCCGCGTTCCGGGCTTTTTTTTATTTTTTTTTATGGCTTACGGACTTTATACTTTTTGAATACGAATTTCACGCGAGCGAAGCCGCGAGCAAAAGCTAGTCAAATAATATAGCCATACTTTGTACCGTCAATCGTGGTCTACCTACACAGAACAACGAACCACGCCCCCGACCCCGGGGCGGGCGGGGCGCGTGGTGCTCTGTGGTGTTTTACATAATATTCTCTTAGCATAAACACCACGCAACATAGTTTTTTAGATTTCCGTATCCCATACGGAAGCCTATTACTAAGCCTACGCCGCCTGTCTGTCCGTCCGTCCGTCTGTCTGTCTGTCTGTCCGAGGGCTGTATCTCTTGAACCGTAATAAGTAGGTAGCCCGTTGAAATTTTCACAAAATACGTGTTATTATGGCGGATATAACAACAAATAATAAAAAATAGAAAAAGTAAAAAATGAAGGGGGGTTCCCATACAAAAAAAGTGATTTTTTTCAATGTTTTTTTTTGTGGTGCGGAAACCTCGGTGCGCGAGTTCGACTCGCACTTGGCCGGTTTTATTTAATATGCAAATTTTAAAACAATCTCTCCACAAATATGATTTTTTTTTCTGATTAGACATTAAACATTATTTATTCTTAGATAGAAATCATGAAACTAAGTTATTGGAACGAAGATCATTATCACACGTTACACTCTAGATACTTGGCGAGAGCTAGTCCAAACAAAGTGTAAGACTTCGACCGTCACGACAATATACAGGGTACTATACAGTAATATACAGTCGGGTAATATACAGGATGTTGTAACGGCCACTACATTAAATTTAGTAAATGATTATTGGGATCAATAGTAACAAAAAAGTCACATAACTTTTTTCTAAATTCCCTTTAAATAAAAAGTTACAGTTTTCATACAAACTAATTGATTTGTTTAGTGTAAAAGGATGTAATGTTCCGCACGAACGTCGGAATGAGAGGCGCACGGTGATTGAGCGAGCAGGGACGAGTGCGCGGAGAGAGGAGTTGCGCGGTGGGGGAGCAGCGCGAGTTTTTCGACCCCGACCGTTCCCGCGCCAGCACCCTCCTCCGGCTAGCGTCAAATTACACTTGACGAAAACATAAATTTCAAAAATTAATATCTCGAAAACTAGACACTTTAGAGAAAAACTTTGTCCACTTTTTTATCTCGGAAAAACATGAGGATTGTGCTGGCGAAATTAATTTACTGGCCGTTACAACACCCTGTATAGCGAGAGGAAGTTCGTTCCAACCGAGGAGTGTTCCACGACACCTCTCGTCTTTTTTTTTATAATTCTGGCATGGACAGATCTATGCCGAAGTTGTCATTAGTTAAAGAAATGTATTCTCGATAGACTGAATAAATTGTGAGGTATATACGAGTATAACTTAATAAATTGCCGTTTTTCCCTCTCGAACCGCGATGGCAGAAGCGACAAAAACATTCATAAGAAACATTAACAAAAATACTCATTCTTTTCAACTATGCAGGAAAATCTTATTATATTCTAGCACAAATTGTAGGTAAAAAATCTACATAAGATTAATGAAACTAAAATAAAAATATTTCTTTTATCCAATATACCTTTCAGATAGACGAGTAGAATAGATAATTTCCCATTCTCAATGATTATGTTGGATTTTTACATGTGTTGTTTGGGTTTAATGGTAAAAAACGTTCGATTTATTCGTAGAATTCAACAAAACTTTCTTTAACCGAGTGAACTTTGACAATAAAGAATTCAAAAGGACAAACATTTAATGTTCATACATTGCATCCAATTTCCTCCATTGCATTGCAATAAACTGATGACAAATAGTTTGTATCAGAACGCTCTTAGCACGTCTCTAAAGAGTATGTGAGTTCACAAGGTGTGATCGAGATATATTTCCCTTATTTATTGCTTCCGAATTGGGTGGCTGTGCTCAAGGTCGAAGCCCAAGGTACAGCCAATTTCACCCCCGAGGAGGTACCAGTCCGGCCTGGACGCGGACTCATGTCGCTGGGGAAGATATTCCCCGGAAGCCCGTTCCACACCTTTGCAACGCGAAACTAAAACGATTTAGAGAATCGTGCAGTTCGAAGAACTCTTCTGTCGACTACAAAGGAGTCTTCGACGAGAGTATGGCGGGTTTGGCGAAGGCGAACAGGAGGAGGAGGGTTAAGGGAAGCAAGTTCGCCAGAGCAGCGGCCATAGTAGTACCGATAAAACAGGCCCAATTACCCAACGATACGTGCTTTAGAGGTTGAAGGTTCTTTGTGAGTACAGAGCCACCAATGAGGCGAATGGCTCGTCGTTGTATAGAATCCAAGGCTGAAAGAAGGTACTTTGGGGAACCCTCCCAAAGATGACTGCAACATTCCCTGCACATATTTGGAATTTCATCTTTGTACACACTCGTTATCCGTTCCGGATGCTCGACGATTCGACACCCCTTCGATTCTTTTAAATTCTCTATTTGAAAGTGCAGAAGTGCCCCGACCTTCATTCCTCCTCAGGAAGAATTTATTAAATTTCAGGAAGAATTCCACCGCTCGTATCTCTTCAGGGCGCAGGCAGCGCCGCGACGTTGTTCGCCTGCACTTCTGAAACCGTCGAGGCTACTTCCTCGCTGTCTTTATTGATGATCTCTTCCGGCTCAGCCCGCATGAGGGCACGATACTTCTTGGCGATCGCCTCCCAGTCCACGACGTTCTCGATGCGGGTCGTGTTGGCAAAGCTGACCTGGGAGCCGAGCGGACTCAGGTGCACAACCGAGAGAGTCATGGACTCTGCAACAAACAGAAGGGGCTTAATATATAGGGAAATACTGCTTTCCGCCGACGTACTTGATGTCTTCGCCCCACCCCTTGTGGTCTTCCCACACTCCGTTTTCCTGTCCACGGCCGCCAATGTAGAACACGATTACACCAACGGTCGTCGTCTCTTCGGCTAACGTGCTATTGAACTTCCACAAATTCAGCAACTAGGGAAAGGAGGTTTTACAAAGAATTCGAATGAACTCGCAATACACGCGCTGATGGATGAGAGAAATGCACTTATCAAACTCGGAAAAGGATGAAAGTAAGGCTCGTCCACGGATATGATGAGGCCGCGACGCTGTTGGAAAGAAGGAGTCGTCTCTGTGAGATACCTAAGCAGTAAGCAGACAACAGCTTCAGCGGATTTTGGAAATCTTACCTTTGGGAGCGACTTGGCCCTTCTTGACCTTGGACAGCCACTTGGCGCCAGCCTTGGTTCTGGCGCTCATCTGGTTTTGGCGCTGCAGCCCGATCATGTGCACCAGGCTCGGGCGCTTTCTCTTGGCGATTCTTGCCTGTGAACACAGTTTCAATTTCAAGATACATAATGTTTGGGAAGTTTGGTGCTTTTCTCCATTTCATCGTTCCGTATATTTTTGTTTTTATGGAGACCATGTTGGCTACATCACCTACAACATCCGTGATGGCAGCCCATAATAACGGGTGAACTAAGTGCCATGTCAGTGCTTCCCATCATTTCATGCCGGCTACACTGAACTGGACGGAAAACACGAACTATTTACATAGCCGTTTCGACCGACGTTTCATTCAGTGCGGTGGTACCAACCCGGGCGGGATAAACCCTACCACCACCTAGTAAGGTAAGAAGGGAAGGGACCTACAGTTTTACGTGGAATCCGAACTACGGTCAGCCTCCAATGGTCGAGCGATCACCCATCCAAGTAATGACCGCGCCCAGGTGTGCTTAATAACAGTCGACAGAGGTTTTCCTTAAGATTTTTTAAAAGTATTTTTGTGGTCGTTGATGTTAACAGAACCAAATGTAATCCGACGAATTAAGTATATATTTTTTTAAATTGGGTACCTAAGAATTATTAATTTATTTGGGAAATACAAAGTTTGTAAGACAGCAGATGAGTCTATTTTCAATAAAGACGGCGTAGGTACTTAAATTGTGAAGATCGAGAGCCAAGAGGACATGACTGCGATTCGATGAATAATTGCTTTAAGGAAAATAGTTTCAAAAATTCTACAAGTGTATTACGAGAGGTTATCGCATCCACGGTATGCTTCGTTTGACTAACTAAATTATTGTTTTAGGGTTCCGTATCCGGTATGGGACCCTATTACTAAGCCTACGCCATCTGTCTGTCTGTCTGTCCGTCCGTCCGTCTGTCCGAGGGCTGTATCTCTTGAACCGTAATAGGTAGCCCGTTGAAAATTGCACAGAATACGTGTTATTATGGTCGATTTAACAACAAATAATAAAAATAAGAAAAAGAAAAAAATTCACGGGGTCCCCATGAAAGAAACTAAAAAGTGTATGCGCGCCATCTACCGAAAACTGTATGAATCATTTTAAGTAATCATTAATTTTAACTAATATGAAGCATTTCATAAAACACGCCATAGATGGCGTGAGTGGCGCGCTGACCATGACATGGCGATGCGGAACCCTCGGTGCGCGAGTTCTACTCGCACTTGGCCGGCTTTTGTTTATAGAAGCTGACGTGGTTGGCTACACTAACACAAGACATGGCCTGGCCACACCCGTGATACCCAACCCTGGACACCTGGTTCCTGTTTAAAATATTTGCGAATTGATTACGTAAATTCAACAAACAGAAATGGGAATGGGACACAGATGAATAATTAATTGGAAACAATCCTTGAATAGAACTTAAAAGTGTGTCATAATTTGCACACAATACTGAAGGGTGCAAACACGGTGCAAAGTTGCCAAATGTGACATACATAAACATATATTTAAATGCAACTTTTTGAGGACAAGTCCATCTTTTTTTTTATGTAAACTGACACGGTTAGCTACATCACCTACTACATCCGTGATGTCAGCACATAACACCTTGGTGAACTAGGTGCCATGTCAGTGCTTCCCCTTCGGTCGTGCCGGTAACACTGAACTGGGCGGATAATACGAACTATTTACATAGCCGTTTCAACCGACCTTTCATACCACCACCCAGTAAGGTAATAATTAGGAAAGGGACCTACAGTGTTACGTGGAATCCGAACCGCGGTCAGCCTCCAACGGTCGAGCGGTCACCCATCCATCCACTGACCGCGCCCAGGTGTGCTTATGTTCCGATCGACAGTCGACCGACCGAACCACTGAGATACCGAGGCTGACAAAGGCTTGATATCGTCATCATAATACATCATAGCGTTATACAGTATTTTGTCGCTATTACGTGTGTGGCCTCCTTTCATATTTAAATACTTTTAAAACCATTTGTATTTCTGCATGTTTGGCGAACATATATTTGCACATAATATTTCCGGACCACAAGGAGAGACGGCTAAACGAATAACCTTCGTTTCGGCTACGCATGGCGTAAAAACACTAAACACAAATTATGTAAAAGGCGCCTGCAAGAAAAAAAGAAAAAGAAAAACGAAGGTTGAATAATAATCCACTCAACTCAGCACAAATTGAAAAAAAATAATGAATAATACATAATAAAAAAAGCATAATAAAATATGAAAATCGTTGGAGGCTGACCGAGGTTCGGATTCCTCGTAAAACTGTAGGTCCCTTCCCTCCTAATCTTACTTGGTGGTAGGGTTTAACCCGCCCAGGTTGGTACCACCGCACTGAATGAAACATCGGTCGAAACAGCTATGTAAATAGTTTGTGTTTTCCGTCCAGTTCAGTGTAGCCGGCACGATCAAAGGGGGAAGCATTGACATGGCACCTAGTTCACCCGGTGTTATGGGCTGACATCACGGACGTTGTAGGTGATGTAGCCAACCGAGTCAGTTCCCATAAAAAAAAAAAAAGTGAAAGCTTACTTAAACTTTTAAAACAATACTTACTTATAAAAAGAAAATAAGAAAATATAATGAAAAAATTCAAACCACCTCGGAATATGAATAAGAGTGCTACAGACAGCTGATGTTCTATATCACGAAGTCCGTTTGGCTCTGGTTGTAGTAGTGATAGCGAGCTTGTGTGTGTTGTGTGCGTGGACCGCGTCGCGATCGTGCCCTGCCCTGCCTGAGCGCCCTCGAGGTTACGCACACTAAAGCAATGTGTATGTGCGCGCCTGATACATTCATAGCCAAACGGACAAACTTCGTGAAATAGAATATCTGTAATTAAATTAAACACAAAATGGGTTATTTAGGTTATATTAATGTTATTTCCACATCAAACTGTATATAAGGTGTTTCGTTATTCATGTCGTTTCTTTCAGGGGGGGTTTTGTTCTACAGCTTTTGGAAATTGGAAAAAAATAATTCACTTTCTCCATACATTTAAGGGCAGACCTAACCTCCAAATGTATGGGGAAAGTGATTTTTTTTTTCCAATTTCCAAAAGCTGTATAACAAAAGTTACTCAGTTTAGGATACAGAACAACCCCCTGAAAGAAACGACATCAATAACGAAACACCTTATATAGATTAGGGTTGCCATAAAGGTGCAGTTACTGACCGGGACACAATATCAAAAACCTAAGAAAACTTGTTTGTCTTTAAGCAGGGAAATGCAGCTGTGCTATGAATATTAAATAAAATTTTAGATGATAGGCTTATCTCTTACATTTAGGGATAGATTATACATAAATTATTCTATTAGCTAGGCAATGGTTTTAAATTTCCATAGCGAATAAATTATAGGCCCCAGAAACGTGTCTGATTCAGAACGATCCACGCAGCTCTGTAATCTCAGAGATAGTTAGCCAAAAGTCTCCACTGTTCGTTGTCTATGTATAGTATACACATAATTGACAACTGCGATTGAAATCTGCGGACTTATGATGCCTGAAACGCTCTGTAAGGAGTGTTAGGAAATAAGAAGAAGCACTAAACCCTCTGATGATTTTTTTATTTTTTAGTATGGATAAAATTAACTGGCTTTTGGTTCCCGACCGGGGACATTTGATGGTCAGGGTCAGGCGGGACGACCTTTTACAACTTAAATTTCTTTAAAATTGTAATATGATAAATACATTATTGTATGTATATACTCGTACTATGGACATTATTTAAATTTAGTAATAAGAAACTGACGATTGTTTAATATTGAATGTACATACTGTAATTACTTATATGTACTAAATATGAAGACAAAATAAATGTTTTGACTTTGACTTGATTTTGACCGGGACTGAGATTCTAAACCGGTGGTTGACAAGTCCCGGTGTACCGTGACGAATGGCAACCCTAATATAGATTGACTTTATGCACTGAACGTACCTTGCAAAGCGCGATGAGGTACATGAGCCACGTGGTGACGAGGTTGAGCGGCGCAGGCGCCGTGGTCGTGCGGTGCATGTTCCGGATCAGCTTCGACAGTCCGTACTTCCATTCGATGTCCGACTGCGCCTGTTTGGTCATACGTGACGTCACACACCGCTTCATCGTTCACTGAGACAACAAGGTACCGTGTCACCCGTGCGTGTGACAGTCGGTAAGGACCTACAGTTTAAAAATATACAGGGTGTTGTAATGGTCAGTACATTAATTTTGCCAGCGCAATCCTCATGTTTTTCCGAGAGAAAAAAGTTAGTGAAGTTTTTCTCTAAAGTGTCAAGTTATCGAGATATAAATTTTTGAAATTCATATTTTCGTCTCGTGTAATTTGACGCGCGCGGGGTTGGGTGCTGGCGCGGGAACGGTCGGGGTCGAAGAATTCACGCCGCGCATCTCCTCTCTCTCTGCGCACTCGTCCCTGCTCGCTCACTCAACGCGCGCTTTTCATTCCCACGTTCGTGCGGAACATTAGATCCTTTTTACACTCAATTAATCAATTAGTTTATATGAAAACTGTATTTTTTTATTCAAAGGGAATTCAGAGAAAAGTTAACTATCTGAATTTTTTGTTACTATTGATCCCAATAATCATTTCCCAAATTTAATGTAGTGGCCGTTACAACACCCTGTATGTTAATGGTATAAAGGGAGAACATTGGATTGCATTGCTATATACCATCACGCTAAATAACCTTAGCGTTGAGCAGTATCAAAGACAGTATAGTATGGATGAGAGAGCGAGAGAGAATATAAGAGAAGCGATCGTTTATAATCATATTTCCATTTAAATCGGATTTGCTATTAAACCGTGCCTACCGCGAGCGAAGCCGCGGGCAAAAGCTATAACATATAAAAATAGATTGTAACAAACTCCAATAAAGTATAATCCTCGCAACGAACATTCTAATAAAAGAAACGGTTTAGGAAACCATCAGGTTCGATATAATTTTATTATGTTAATGGATTCACATTGCTAGATATCACCATAATAATATGCTTGCAGGGGCAACGCACTATCGCACTAATGATTAGCACGAGCACCGAAACCAAACTTGGCCGGCTAAAAAAAACCAGACAGACAGGAAATTAGGAACTTTGATTTATTTCAAATTGGGAGATATGGACCGTGTAGGTATTAAATTAGAGTTTATTTTAGGAAAAAGACTTGAACGAATTATGCAATATATAAGGTCTTTCAAAATTAGTTCATAGTACGCTAAGGGGGGTTCTGTATCGGAAATAGATCACTTTTGAAGAACAAAGAATTTTTTTTACAAAATTTTTTTTTTTTAATTTTAAATCTAAAAAAAAAATTTTTTCTTAATTGTTTCAGTTTCATGCCAGGAACAAAAAAGTCTTCCAACACATGGATCTCTTTCTTTCAGAAATTGTGAAAAACCGTGTGTTTATTAGTATGGAATAGAAAGAATTTGATTTTTTTTTACCAACTTACACATGTTACATCATAATAGTAACGAAGACTTTTTTGTTACTGTTATGAAACTGAATCGATTAGGCTATAAAAATCAACCACATATTTTTTTATTTAAATACATAAAAAAATATTTTACATAAAAAAACCCCCAAGGTCCAAAACAAATTATCTAGGTTTTACTCCCTATATGATACACAACCCCCCCTTAGCGTACTATTACCTAATTTTGAAAGACCTTATATAGTTCTATTTCACGATCATTGTAACGGAGCGGAGCATGAAGTTATAACACTAAATCACTGAATGCAATGTTGCTAAACAAGTTGGCATTAGTGTTGCGCGCACGCACACACGCTTCATTGCTGTCGGCGATTGCGCGTGCGTCAGGTTTGATGTCGCTCAGTATGCGAGGCGCCGCCACCGCGCATGTAACGTTCCACGGCACGGCAGGTGCCGCGTCACGTGTGACGCGTTGCGTGTCGTGTTGCGCACTCGCTCACTCGCTCGTTACCTGGATCCTCTGGTACGTATCTGACATCATGGCGATGAGCAGATTGATGAGCACCACGACCGACACGAGCATGTACACGCCGAAGATGATTTTGTAAAGGTAGTTGGTCCAGAGAGGCTGCTCGCCCTTCTGCGTGGCGTGTGTCTGCTCGGTCGTCGTCTGCCCGAACACAGCGAAGAACAGCAGCTCGAACGACAGCGCCGGATTCATGCGAACTGCGAACAAGCGACAGGTGGAAGGACGTAAACCTCAATTACCTGGATCCGCTGGTAGGTGTCGGACATCATCGCGATTAGGAGGTTTATGAGCACGATGACTGAGACGAGCATGTACACGCCGAATATCAGCTTGAAGAGGATCTGCGTCCACTGCGGCCGCTGCTCCGAGATGTAGTTGAGGTCCGGCAGCGTGATCTGCCCGAACACGGCGAAAAACAACTTCTCGAACGCCTCGATCGGAGTCATCGACGCTAGAAGACACAGCGGAACATTGGCCGGCGCTCACCCCCCCGCAAGCGAGACTGCTACTCGTACGCACACATAGTGACGGACCCACTTGCTGTCCGGTGTCCACGACTACCACAACGAAAAAACGGAGCTCGAAAAACGTGACGTTCCCATTCCAAAATAAAAGTAACTCAACATAAATAGGTACATCGGCTAAAGTAAAGCAGTCCAAATCATAATGGGTAGAATACAAACAAAATGAAATTGAACTGTCGTCCGTACCCCATGCTACGCGTGTCACGGCCAATGTGGTGTAGTACAGAACGAGCGACATCGGGACGGCCGGCGGACCAGCGCCGGGCCTCGTCCCAGCGGACAACACTCACGTCACAACTAGCTACTCAACACACAGGCGGACACTTTCACTAGCCCCACACCTGCGAACAGACACTATGTAGAAATAATAAGCTAGGAATGCCCATGCGCAAACAAAACCATTCCCAACGACGATGCAGTGATCCGACACCCAACGCACATTCATCTAAACACAGCCTCAAACATCGCCTAACAGTAAAGCGACACTTCTAAGATAATTCTAATAATCAAACGCCTTTTAAACACTTTTTGAAAGCGATGATACAGACATGGAGTTCAAAGTATGCGGCGAAGCAGATGCGATGAAAGAGGTAAAATGCAATTGTGATATCGGCGTTTTTCAAAAAGCGTTCACAAGAGCCATTCGACGAGTTTCGTATGGGCCTCGATGATACAATCGTGAGACAATGTACAAAAAGGCATTTCGCATTCAACATCGAGTGACGGGCCACACGTGAGCTGCTTCATACACAAACTGGATATTTACAAAGGTCGGCTTACCTTGCGAGCAGGACACTTTTTTCTTATTTTACCAATCTTATTTAAAACTGTCGACAAAGAATTATAGCTCATTGATATAATGAGATGGTATCACAACGATAATCATGCTGGCAGATCGTGCTCGCAAAGTAAATCGCTAACATCAAAACTTACTCCCTGGTTCTTGTTTTCTTCGGTAATAGTCCCCGTAAGTCGGTACTTTCGGAGGAGCATTGACCCACTCGGCGTCATTTCGCAATTGTCTTTTTAGACGTGGACTACGAACTAACATAGATAATTTGCATTAATAACAATGAAATAATGATAATGAACAAACATTTTATGAAGCACTGGTATTATGGGAGTAATTAGTTTAGAAAAATATGAAATAATAATTACCGTCTGTGAAGTATCCCTTCTTCTGTCTTCTTAAATCGTTGTTGGCCTCGTTTTTGTTGGCATAGTTTTTGAAGGGCTGATTCAATGCGACGATGTGCATAGAGAATCCAAAGACGAATATCGCCAGTACTGCGAGAAACCTTCCGAGGTCTTTCATCAGATCTCCGATGATGATGGCCCACGGACCGAATAGGTGGTGGAAGGAGAGGAAATCGAGAATCTGAACGCAGGCCAGTAGAAAGGAGAGCGCGAAGAACTGATTTCTGCAGTACATGAGCGTCGGCCAGTAAATCTTCTCTATGAAGATTATGCCGATGACGTGGGTGGCGACCCCGCACATTCCGAACAGGAGCACGGCCACTTTGATCCAGCCGAGGCCGGACTTGTCGCTCGGGTCCGTCAGCTCAAACAGCAGGAGCCCGCTCAGCCAGATGAGGAGCACGTACTCGTACCAGTAAGGCAGGAGCTTGTCTCTTACCACAGGGTATATGGGAGTTATTCCGACGATCGCGAGGAGCAACATGAGGTAAATGTGCGACGTAAGGTACGACATGAACTTAATTATAGGCACTTTTGTGTACTTATGACCTAAGGGCAGAGAGAACACCATCCAAACTGGTGGACAAAAAATAAAGGCAAAGAAGAGAAACATCGTCTTCAGCGCGGACCAGTTGAGGCCCCCTCTCCAGAGTTCCTGCAAAACAAACGAAGCATCAGAGTGGTAAGTACCGTACCGTGTGTTGGAGTAGCGTATGGCTGAAGAAGTTACCTATTGTTTACCTGAAGATATCTCTGGACTACTGTGTGTGCTATGACTTCCTTTTGTTCGTTCTCGATCAGAATATCGAGAAATTCGATGTTGCGGTTGTCGGTGGCGGTGAGTATGTGTCCTGCCGAGTCGGCTCCCGCAGCGAGCGCTAGCAGTTCGGTCGCCATCGCCTCGCACTGCTTGCCAGCCGCTATCAAGTCTTTAGCTCTCTCTTTTTCCTGTGCATTATTAGTGCATTGATTACTTGCAATTGCGATTGATGCATGGACAATAATTACAAAGTTTCACAAAACAGAGGTAATACAAACCTTGGTCGACAGTATTATGTAAATATTTGATAACTTTGCAGCTGTATCGACCGGCGCCGGAGAAACCAGAACGAATTCCTCAATAGGAATATTGTTGTGATTTTTAGAGCAAACCATCAAGTTGTACACGAATCTTTTGTCCTCCATTAGGGATTGAGTGTCGTGCTCTTTGTGTAGTAGATATTCCAGCACATCGTTGTGGTTTTCGGATGCAGCAAACCAAATGGGAGAGCAGTTGTAGTTCGTTTCGCTCTTTGGTGAAGCGCCCGACTCACAGAGTAGTTTCACTACATTCAGGTGGCCGGCTTTTGAAGCGCAGTGGAGAGGGGTCCAGCCGTTTTTATCGGTTGCGTTAATTTCTGCTCCTTGTCCGAGTAAAACTTCCACCATTTGGTAGTGTCCGTGTGTCGAAGCGATGTGCAAGCCCGTCTTTCCGTGCCTGTCTGTGCTTTGCAGAAGTTCTGCTGATCTACTAAGCAGCAGTCCCACTATTGACATGTGACCTCCGAAACATGCAAGATGTAATGGATTGTAACCCTGAAATGAGTGCGAAAACATGAGACAATACATTTTTATATTTAAACACTAAATATCTATGAGGTACGACGACGTGTAGGTCCAAAGGGAAGTATCCGGTATAGGACTTTCTCGGTAATAATGATTGTAGTCAGAGCATGTGCACTAGTCCATCTGACTCAGCCACCAATACCAGATTACTTAAAAAGGTATGTGGGTGGATGAACTTTTTCATGTAACGTAAAAACCAGCTGCAAAGTCAAATAAAAAAAGAGTTAATTACAATTTATTACTTAGTGAAAATCGATAAGTATAAAATACTTAGGCTTATATATAGGCAATTGAAAAAAAGTAGAGAACTATTGCAAATAAAAAATTAACCTAATTTTTAGGGGTGACCCAGGGGACAAATTTGTCCCCAGTTTTCTTTGGAGAAGAGGGGCTGTCCTCAGGGTAACCAATATTTAAAAAGAAAATATTCAAAATTCTTTGTGCAGCTTCTTTCTTATTAATCATTTACTTATAAGAGTTGCTGTAACTAAATAAGGTGAATTTTATCAAGATAATATCCTGTTTTTCAGACTGATACAAAAAAAAAGAAAACGTTGATCCACCCACATATCGTTTCCGGGTCTTACATTTTCGCTAGTAGCAGCGTCGGCTTGCACGCCGATGGAGTTGAGAAGCAATCTGACGACGTTTTCATTGCCGGAGTAGGCGGCAAGGTGGAGTGGCGTCAGACCAGACTCCGCCCCGAGTTCAGGCACGAGAGACGTTCCAGTAGGCGGCTCCGACTTCACCGTGCCCGGCACGTGCGCTAACAGCTCTCGCACCGTTTCTGCAAATACGAAAATGATTAAATATAGACTTTTTTATGCAAACCAACATGGGTGGCTGTGTCGAGGGACCAATGGTACAGTCGACAGAGCCAAAAACCCCTCTCCTCGCGAGACCACGCTCAGTGAGACGCCATGCCAGCAGATTTGCGGACTGATGCTAGGCTGTCTAGTCCGTTGATACGACGTTTGAAGACACCCAGGTTAAAGGATTCGGGAAACACACTCGCCGAGAGACAGTTTCACATCCACACCCTGCGGTGCGACAAGGAAACTATTTTGAGAACCGATGGGTTCTGAAAAGCCCAATGTCAACAATAAAAAACTGTGAAATAAAAAAAAAGTTTTAAAAAACATAAAACCGACTTCCTAAAAAAAGTAAAACTAAAAAACTATTTAAAATAAAAATATAAAAACCGCCTTCAAAAATATATGAAATAAAAACCTAAAAAAAAAAACGAACCCTAGAGTTGAAGGCGGTGCTAAAAAGGCTACACAAATCACAAAGGATATTATCATCCACTCATGTTTTCTTTCATGCATCATTTTTGCTTGCTTTACAAATCACAAAGGATATTATCATCCACTCATGTTTTCTTTCATGCATCATTTTGCTTGCTTTAGCACCGCCTTCAACTCTAGGGTTCGTTTTTTTTTTTAGGTTTTTATTTCATATATTTTTGAAGGCGGTTTTTATATTTTTATTTTAAATAGTTTTTTAGTTTTACTTTTTTTAGGAAGTCGGTTTTATGTTTTTTAAAACTTTTTTTTTATTTCACAGTTTTTTTTAGTAATTTTTTGCTATTAATGTACTCGGCGGAATCGCTCGGCCTTCGGCCTCGCGATTCCGCCTCGCTTTCCAATCCGATCTTGACCCAATTAAAATAGGACCACGTCAGCTTCGATAGCTCAGTGGTGCAGACAGTCAACTGTCGCTATTGAATTTTAAGCAACGCTGGGTGCGGTCAGTGCTTAGATGGGTGACCGCTGACCGTTGGAGGCTGACCAAGGTTCGGATTCCTCGTAAAACTGTAAGTCCCTTCCCTCGTAATTTTACTTGGTGGTAGGGTTTAACCTTCCCGGGTTGGTACCACCGCACTGAATTAAACGTCGGTCGAAACGGCTATGTAAATAGTTTGTGTTTTCCGACCAGTTCAGTGTAGTCAGCACGATCAAAGGGGGAAGCACTGACATGGCACTGGTGTTATGGGCTGACATCACGGACGTTGTAGGTGATGTTGCAGAACTTAGTAGAATGGACAGACATAAACGTGTTACGGAAGCCTACTTTTATTATAAAATAACCGTCGGAGGACCTTGGTTGAAAATTGTAAAATTTAGTAGAACGGATATACATGCATATGTTACGGAACCCTACATTCATTTTGCAGAACTTAGTAGAATGGACAGACATAAACGTGTTACGGAACCCTACTTAACAGTTGCACTCCGGGAGTGCCGGCAGATCCCGTGCCACTCTAACTTAACCCTTAACGCAATGACTTAAGGTTTCATTTTAAAAATGACGCTGACGCGATGTCGCGAGTTATACATTTTTACCCACCTAAAAAAGTGCCAAGAGCCGCTAAAGAAGTTTTCACTTCAAAAACCTCAGGGTTATCCCCTTTCAAATAAAAAAAAAAAGAATTTTCAAAATCGGCCCACAATTGACGGAGTAATCGCGTAACAAACATCCAAAAAAAGAAAACATACCGTCGAATTGAGAATCTTTTAGGTCTAAAGTAAATTTCTCGTGAAGACAAATGCAACGAGCCCAAACACGATGGGTTTATCATGTGTAGTTTAGGAGTTCCTATGGCCACCTTCTGTCTCCATCATCAAACCAGCTCGATGGTACTCGGTACAGTAGGTACTGGCCAGGTACCATAATAAATTAAACGCCGGTCGGAAAAGATAAAAAAATTTCAAATTTAGAATATTCATGAAACAAGGGTCCGAATATGTATCACTAGTATATCGATTCATGTATTTCAACAGGACAGAGAAAATTTCAAAATATTAGGTATTTAATACTTTTTAGTTTTTTTTTTTTTGTTTTTTGGAAATCGGTTTAATATTTTTTAAAACAGTTTTTATTTCATTCTTTTTAGTAATATTACATAAAAAAGAATAATCGAAATCGAATAATCGAAATCGATTGAAGTGGTACAGAATTATTCGCCATATGTGTCAGACTGCAAATTGCTGAATAAGTCCACATCACAAATGTTTTGCTGAAGGTAACCACACACCATACTAATTTATCAAACTGAAAATTGCCGAAAACGACCACATCACAAGTTTTGCTGAAGGTAACCACACACCATAGTATTATGCTGATTTTTCGAAAACCACTGAACCAATTTCGATAAAATTGAAATGGGACCACCTCGGAAGTATGACCTAACTAACAAAAAAAGAATTTTCTAAATCGGCCCTCAATTGACGGAGAAATCGTGTTACAAACATACAAAAAAAAAAAAATAAAAAAAAAAATAAAAAAAAAAAAAAACATACAGACGAATTGAGAACCTCCTCCTTTTTTGGAAGTCGGTTAAAAAGGGTGCTCAGTTTCTCTGCGCGAGTGCTGCGAAGATAGGTTGCATGGCAAGGAATAAGGGAAGCAAGCCGAACGAGGAATTTATAAAGGTCTGACCACAAATCACCACTGACCTGCCTGCCCATAGTAAGCCGACACGTGTAACGGCGTCAACCCGAGCTTCTTGCTTGATATCCGGAGGGTATTGGTGGAGCGCATCACGTCCAGCACGTGCGAATGCCCGTACTGGGCGGCGAGATGCACGGCGGTGAGCCCGGCGCGATTCTCGTCCGTACAGGAGGCGCCGGCGCGCACGAGCGCGCGCACAACATCCGCGTGTCCACCCTCTGCCGCAAGTTGCAGCGGTGTCGAATCGTTCAGCTTGTTGCGCGCCGTGATCACGCCGTTGCGGTCGAACTTCATCAGCTCCTCGATCACCTTGACGGAGCCCTGGATGGCGGCGATGTGCGCACACGTGTTGCCGTCCTTCGTCGTCGCCATTACGAGGTTCGGATGCCGTTGAAGGAACAGCTGCGCCACTTCCGAGTAATTGTTCTGTGCAGCCGCGTGGATCGGCTTCTGGCCGAGCTCGTCGGTCGCGTCGATGTTGGCGCCGAGCTCGAGCAGCAGCTTGCACACCTCGATCTGTCCGCTGCCGGCGGCGAGGTGCAGCGGCGTTTGCTTCTTCAGCGTCAGTACGTCGATGACGGCGTTGTGATCACGAATGAGGAACTTGACGAGATGCGTATACCCATTGAGGGCAGCCAGATGAAGCGCAGTGCGACCATTTCTCGCTTTGGAGTTGATGAAGGCCTTGTTGGTGAGAAGAGCGTCGCATACTTGCAAGTAGCCGTGCTCGGCCGCCAGGTGCAGGGCGGAGCGGCCCTCCACGTCGAACACGTCCACACGGGCGTGGTTGGCGAGGAGATTAGTGACCAGTTCCATGTGTCCTCTGTTGCAGGCGATGAGTAGTGGCGTCCAGCCGATTTGTGATTGCCTATTGAGAGCCTTCGAGACATCGGTGGCGGACATGTGCGTGATCATCTCGCTCATGACTTCGTTGTTGCCGGCTATGGCGCAGTAGTGGAAGGCGGTCTCGTGCGTCTGCCTGGTCTGCAGCGTCACGTCTGCTCCGTTCTCGATGAGAAGCTTGACCACCTCGCGGTCAGCGGAGGGGATCTTCACCTCCTCCTTGGTGATGTTGCAAGCGTAGTGCAGTGCGCTCGCGCCGTCCTCGTTCACTGAGTCCATATATGAGGTCGCCACCTCCGCTCCTTTATTCGTTTTGACGAACATTATCAAATGCCCCACTATATCTGGCTTGCAACTTTGACACGCCAAGTGCAGGGGAGTCTCGCCGACCTGAAAACATTACATTAAAACGTATTTTATTGCACTTCCGCAGTACTCGTAAGGTATGGACTACGTTAATGCGGCGTTTGTGTACGTGAAACTAAATAACTTCTGCTTACGATTTTTTATTTTGAAGCCTTATAATTTTTTTATTACCTTTTTTATGTTTTCTTACCCCGTACGAAAGCCTATTACTAAACCGTCTGTCTGCCTCTCTGTCCTACTGCAGTATCTTTGGAATCGTAATAGCTAGCCGCCGCGCCGGTTGAAATTTTCACAGAATATGTGTTATTATGGCAGATACAACAAACAAATAATAAAAAAATTTAAAATAAAAAAAAAATTGTGGGGTTCATGGGAACCCTACAAAATTTATATGGGCAAGAACCACGTTTTTCAACGAAATTTTTTGTGGTGCAGAAACCTCGGTGCGCTAATCCGACTCGAACTTGGCCGGTTTTTAAATATTATATACTGACCTATAAATGTATGGATAATAGCAAAAAATATGTCTTCAATATAAACATTTGTAAAACAGAAGCTACTTTCTAAGCTACTTTCCAGTACACAATCGCTCCTTTCAGTATTCCTTACTGCGGAAATTGTCACATACAAACTAGATAGCTTAATAACTTTTAGGGCGGAGGGAGACAACTAAGCATTTAGGTACGGAATTATTAAATATGTCAGTCAGTCAGCGTGTAAGCGTCCACTGCTGGACATAGGCCTCTCCAATTTTCCTTTTTTTTTTTTTTTTATGGAACCTGACACGGTTGGCTACATCACCTACAACATCCGTGATGTCAGCCCATAACACAGGGTGAACTAGGTGCCATGTCAGTGCTTCCCTTCATTTCATGTCGGCTACACTAAACTGGACGGAAAACACGAACTATTTACATAGCCGTTTCGACCGACGTTTCGTTCAGTGCGGTGGTACCAACCCGGCCGGGATAAACCCTACCACCTAGTAAGGTAAGAAGGGAAGGGACCTACAGTTTAACGTGGAATCCGAACCACGGTCAGCCTCCAACGGTCGAGCGGTCACCCATCCAAACACTGACCGCGCTCAGCGTTGCTTAATAACAGTTGACTAACCAACCGCGCCACTGAGCTACCGAGGCTGACGAATTTTCTTATCCCTTAGTCGACTTTTACGACATGCGACGGGGAGAGATGCAGTGGGGCTATTCTTTTTAAGTACCGACCCCACACGGTACAAAACCTCCAGTCCTCCCGGCCTTCAGCGATACGGAACCCTGATTTCCGCCGGCGTACTTGATGTCGTCGTCCCACCTGGCGGGTGGTCTTCCCACACTCCGTTTTCCTGTCCACGGCCGCCAGTGTAGGACACGGTTACTCCAACGGTCATCGTCTCTTCGGCTAACGTGCCCAGCCCACTACAACTTGAGCTTAGCCACCCGGTCACAGATTACTTAATAGTTACTTCGTAACAGATAAATCACTCCATAGAAAATGTTCCTACCTTCGGGCTTTAATAGCCTACTCTTTCACAACGCCAATCGCTGCGTGCGAAAATGTACCTTAACGATCGAGTGTAAAGTGGTTATTGCTTTGCAGCTGCGCGCACTTGCGTGGGCGAGCGTCTATGTATACTTCGCGCGGCAGAAGAATTTCTACTGAAATAGACCGCCGGCGGCCCGTCGGGCGGTAGGTAGTTAGCGCGCGCAAGTACATAGAGTGCGTGAGGCCTGATCCGGTGTCCAATATCGACTACTTTGGTGCGTCGGCGGATTAAATATGTAGATTAGATATATTTAATTATTAACCTTAGATTTTTTCAAAGGATCGCCGCCGTCTTCCAGCAACAAGATCAAGGTGGCCAAGTTTCCGTACTTGGCCGCCACGTGCACTGGCGTTTGGCCGTTTTCCGTCGATTTGTTCGGTCCCGCCCCAGACTTCAGCAGCATCAACGCACACTTGTCGCCTTGGAGAGATGACAATAAATATTTTTAGTCTAGCAGTTTCCACATTAGGCCGAAAGTCAAAATCTGGATATGGTATGCTAACTCTAAAAGTCGGTATAAGTGAATAGTTATGCGTGTTAAGTCTTAAAGTCAGTGTGGTAAGTTTAAACTTCAGTGTAATCACTTCTCAGTTAATCAGAATGTGTGCTAAGTCTGAGAGTTAGTATAAAGAGTTAACGAGAAGTGTGCTAATTCTGAGAGAAGGTATAAAGAGTTAACGAGAATGTGTGCTATGTTTGAGAGTGAGTATGAAGAATTAACTAGAATGTGTGCTAAGTCTGAGAGTGATTATAAAGAGTTAACGAGAATGTGTGCTAAGTCTGAGAGTGAGTATAAAGAGTAAAATAGAATGTGTGCTAAGTCTGAGAGTGAGAATAAAGAGTTAACGAGAATGTGTGCTAAGTCTGAGAGAGAGTATAAAGAGTTAAAGAGAATGTGTGCTGCATAAGTCTGAGAGTGAGTATAAAAGGTTAACGAGATGTGTGCTAAGTCTGAGAGTGAGTATAATGAGTTAACGAGAATGCTTGCTAAGTCTGAGAGTGAGTATAAAGAGTTAGCGAGAAGTCTGCTAATTCTGAGAGTGAGCATAAATAGTTAACGAGAATGTGTGCTAAGTCTGAGAGTGAGTATAAAAGAGTTAACGAGAATGTGTGCTAAGTCTGAGAGAGAGTATAAAGAGTGGTTAGTAAATGCTATCATGAGAGTCGATCTTATTATCTACGTGGTAAGGACTATATTCCCTAAACCACTCGCTCCGCTGAAAAGGCCATCTGTGAGAGTGACGTCGCGTCAGTCAGTCGATGCAATGCAACGCGCGCGCATACCGCAAAAATATAAATATCGCATTCAAACTCGCAAACCAAAAAATACACAAAATAAACATAAAAAACAAAAAACCATGGTCAAGACCTATAAACCAATATAAATAAATATAAATATACATGAACTATATAAAAATTAATCTGAGTGTCACAGTTAAGTGCCCAGTAGCGGTGAGTACATGTTTTATTGAATATAGACTAGAACCTTCTCAAGCTAAGTTTATCGCGCATAAAATTGGTCCTTCGTACCGCATCGGAACTAGCTCTCATGGTAGCATTATCCATTGTCAACTTATTGCAATAACTAAATTATAATTTATAGTTCGCACAGTTTCGTAAATATTGGAAACTTGTAGCGAGCAGCGCTCGCATACGCAGGTGTGGGTAGTTGCGCGCGCGCACGCTGAAGTACTCCCATACATATACTTACTTACATTACATTAAATTGTATTTATATAACAAATCAAATACATAATACGTTCAGCTTAAAATTAATAATATATAATATTTGTTATTTATGAATGTTATATTTGTCTTATGAAGTTTCTCTTAAGTTGTTTGAAATTTTTGTGTGTTAAATTCTTCATTTTAAATTATTATTAATAAGCAATCATTATGGAACTGGAACAGGCTTTGTTTAACAGGGAATGTGTGTTGGCCTCAGTGGAGAAGTTGTTAGTGGAGTCTTACACGGACCGTGAATTCAAAATTAGGTACAGAAGTCTCGAACCTGCAAAAAAGGAATTTTTAAGCACTCAAAAGATTATTGAGAAATTAATGATCAAGGCAAAACAATTTGATGCGCAATCGCAAGCCAAATTCAGGTCAGATTTTGAGGAAAAATATTTCAAAATTCAGGCAATATTTCACGAAAGGTTTCCAGTGCGTGACGAGTCACATTTAAATTCAACGACGATAGGTGACAGGTCTACCGATACAAAATCAAATGTGCGCCTGCCCAAATTATCTTTACCGGAATTTAACGGCGAATACACCTCTTGGTGCACCTTCCGAGACTTATTTCGGACCTTAATTCACGATAACTCGTCGCTCACGAATATTGAAAAATTTCAATATTTGTTGCTTTCCTTGCGCGAGGAGCCTCGGCGTTTAATTCAAAGTATACCTATTACCGAGACTCAGTACCCGCTGGCTTGGGAGTGTCTCAAAAATAGATTTGAAAATCCTAGATGCATTTCATCCAAACACGTCGAGTCACTCTTAGATCTACCGCATTTGGCTAAGAATGCGACCGCACAGCAGCTAAAACAGTTCACAACGCTAGTGACCGAGCAAGTCGGCGCGTTAAAAAATATGAAAATTAACGTGGACGGTTGGGATTACCTACTGTTTCACATTCTGCAGCGCAAACTCGACGTCAGTATCAGACAGCAATTTGAAAGTCAATTGGATGATCCTAAGGAAATACCTACACTTAAACAACTATTGGCATTTCTAGAAAGGTTAAGTGTCACCTTGGAAAATTGCCAGCCGTGCACTTACACCACTGAAGGCGTCTCGGAAACAAAGACGAACAGCAGAAGATCCGCGCCGCCTCCTCCGCCGCATCCGGCGCGCCCGGCTCGCGCTTTCATGACGCGCCCGTCCGATGTCTGCGGATTCTGCCGCAATGAATCGCATCACATCTCACAATGTAGTGAGTTCTTGCAATTAGACTCGATCGAACGGTTCCGATGTATCAAGGAGAAGAAATATTGTGTCAATTGCTTGAGCGGGCAGCACACGTTCGCCAACTGTAAATCGACAAGCAAATGTAAAATATGCAACAAACGACACAATACTTTACTTCACTTCTATATGAACAACGATGAAGGCGCCTCGAACCGCGCGAGAACCGACGTCGACGACGCCATTGCCTCACCCCCGCCGCGGGGCGCCTCCCCGCTCTCACGTGCTACTGAAGCCGCCCGCACCCGCACCCGCGCCGACTCACCCTCCGCCTCCGCACCCTCTCGCCTTACCTCTGCGCCCGCGCCGCCTCCCGCCTCCTCCACTCCGAGCTCGTCCGGCTGTGATGTCGACGATAATAGTGGTGTTGTTTCGCTTCTGAATAATCACATAACAACTAATGTATTATTTTTCACAGCTTTAGTGAAAGTAAGCGACTGCGACAGCGATTCAAAATGCTACGCGCGCGCTATAATAGATACGGCTTCGGAGAGGACGTTCGTAACGGAAAATCTCGCTCAGCGTTTACGACTATCGAGGCGCCGCGCGAATATACCTATCTGCGGTCTCGGAAACTCGCAGGTAGACCGGGCGCGCGGCAAGGTAGCGATCGTGATCGAGCCGCACTTTAATTCTTCGACTAAGTTAGGTGTCGAAGCGCTAGTCGTACCTGTAATTAGCGGTAACTTACCTGCGTCCACGGTGCCAGTCGCGAGTTCGTGGTCGCACATACAGAACTTGCAGTTGGCGGATCCTAAGTACTACATATCGCAAGCTATAGATTTATTGATCGGCGCCGATTATTACTCGGATATTATCTTAGGTGATCGTGTCGCCGGGTCCCCGGGTACTCCAATCGCAATCAATAGTACCCTAGGGTATTTATTAATAGGTAAAATTAACAACGCAACGGCCGGCAACTCTAATTGTTTTTTAGTAACAAACTCAACTTTAGATCAAACGTTACGCAAATTTTGGGAAATAGAAGAAATTCCGGCCGCAGTCATTCTCAATGCGGAGGATGCGGAATGTGAAAACAAATTTCGCACTAATCACTTCCGGAACACTTCCGGTCGGTATACCGTTCGGCTTCCGTTCCGCGAGGAGCCTCCCACTGCATTGGGCGACTCCCGCGAGGCGGCGCTGCGGAGGTTCGCTCACTTGGAGCGACGCCTGGCCAAGAACACGCATCTAGCCATGGAGTATAAGGCATGCCTACAGGAATACATCGAAGCGGGTCACATGGAGCTAGCTCCGGACCCGCCGCGACACGCCTCCCAGTCCTACTACCTCCCCCATCACTGTGTCCTCAAACAGGATAGCCTAACGACTAAGCTGAGGACGGTATTCGATGCGAGTATGAAAACGGATTCAGGAAAATCATTAAATGATATTCTACTTACCGGTCCCACGCTACAGCGCGACATAGTGGCTATAATATCAAACTTCAGGCTGCACAAGATTGCGTTCACCGCCGACATCAAACAGATGTATAGGCAGATAGCTATACATCCGGACGATCGAGACTGGCAACGCATCTTGTGGCGTGAGGGCGGCGGCGAAGTGCGCGAGTACCGGCTGTGCACCGTCACGTTCGGAGTATCAAGCTCGCCCTACCTTGCGCTGCGCACGCTGCAGCATCTGGCCGACGACGACGGCGAACGGTACCCGCGCGCGGCGCGCGCCCTGCGCCACGATGTCTTCGTGGACGACGTCGTGTCGGGAGCCGACTCGGTGCCGGAAGCGCTCGCCGTACAGCGTGAGCTGATACACTTATGTATCGGCGGAGGGTTCCCGCTGAGGAAGTGGGCCAGTAACGCAGCCGAGTTGTTGTCCGACTTACCCGATGGAGACAAGGTCGCATGCATCTCCTTCGCCGACGACCAGGACGCTAAGGTCAAGGTCCTGGGTCTAGAATGGAACCCGCACACTGACTGTTTTTCTTACCGCGTTCGTCCGTCACCCGCACACCACTTCACAAAAAGATCTATTCTTAGTGAAATCTCTCGCATATACGATCCTATGGGATGGCTATCGCCTGTCATAATATTAGTGAAAATTCTCATTCAAACTTTATGGACCATGGGAGTGGCATGGGATGATCCCCTACCGCAAACTATAAATGATACCTTTTATCGCTTTCTCTCAGAAGCACCTCAACTGGCAGACATTCGAATTCCCCGGTACGTAATGTCATTCGAAGCGGTTGACATTCAAATTCATGGATTTTGTGATTCCTCTCAAGCCGCTTATTCGGGAGTGGTTTACTTACGCACTCAGAGAGCAGACGGTTCGGTTGAGGTTCGGTTGGTTATGGCCAAGTCAAAGGTGGCGCCGCTTAAAAGTTTATCCATCCCTCGACTCGAGCTCTGCGGCGCACTTCTGCTATCGCGCCTAGTGCATTATGTTAAGACAACTCACAAAAATAAAGTAGCCCTCAATAGGGTCTTCGCGTGGAGTGATTCATCCGTCGTGCTCAGCTGGTTGCGCTCATCGCCATAACTGGAAAACCTTTGTGGCAAATCGAGTCGCTGAAATTCAGGATAAAATTCCACCGGATCAATGGAGACACATAGGGACCGCGGAGAACCCAGCCGACTGCGCCAGCCGAGGAATTTATCCGTCGCAGCTGGCCGACCACGCCTTATGGTGGGCGGCGTGCCAGTGGCTCACGCTTCCGCAGGCAGAGTGGCCGGTGTCGCAGCACGAGCGGCTCGCCTCCGCTGCCTCCCCCGCCACCTCTGCCGCCACTGTCCTTGCCGACGTGAGCGCAGCTGACGTGGAAAGGCGTGTGCAAGTCATGACGACATTCTTCTCGTCTAATAATAACTTCTTGGAAGAATTATTAAATAAATATTCTTCTTTGGAAAAACTTCAACGCATTACGTCATGGATATTTCGCTTTTTTAATAATTGCAAAACTAAATCAAGGGCAAAGCACCCTATCACACTCGCAGAATTAAATCACGCTCTCGCTTTCTGGATTAAGTATGTGCAAAATGAAAACTTCTCAGAAGACATAGATAATATAAGGAATGATCGAACTTGTTCTGTTCGCTTTCAGCGACTGAGCCCCTTCATCGATGCAAAGGATTTGGTCAGGGTGGGCGGCAGGATAAGACACAGCGATTTGACCTTTGAGGCGAAACACCCGATCGTCCTACCTAAACGCAGTCCACTCACAATCCTAATTATTGACGACATGCACGTTAAATACCTACACCCGGGAGCACAGACCTTGCAAGCGATCATGCAGCAGCGCTATTGGATTTTGTCGGCCCGTAGTATAATTCGTGAACGAACGCATAAATGTATGACGTGCTTCAGGCATAAGCCGTCTTTCGTGCAACCAAAAATGGCAGACTTACCTGCGTATCGAATAAATCAGTTGCGCGTTTTTCAGAAGGTTGGAGTAGATTACGCCGGCCCGTACATGCTCAAGGCCAGCAAAATTAGGAACGCCAAAAGCTACAAGGCGTACTTGTGCTTGTTTATCTGCCTGTGCACAAAGGCCGTGCATCTCGAGCTGGCCACAGATCTGACAGCTGACGCGTTCATCGCGGCCCTGCGCCGCTTCGCAGGACGCCGCAGCGCTCCCTCTGACATATTTAGCGACAACGGTACTTGCTTCGTTGGAGCAAATAAAATGTTGAAGGAATGGTACACATTTTTACAGGCATTCCAGACGCAAACTTCAATCGTGAAAGCTTGCAACGTATTAGGTATTACTTGGCATTTTAATCCCTCATTGGCTCCTCATTTTGGAGGCATCTGGGAGTCCAACATTAAGGGCACCAAGCACCATTTATCACGAAGCATAGGGTCGCATGCACTGACTTTTGAAGAATTTGACACCCTTCTGTGTCAGGTGGAAGCCGTCCTCAATTCGAGACCGCTTCACGCACTGTCCAATGACGCAAATGACGAGGAGGCCCTCACGCCAGGTCATTTCATAGTAGGTCAGGCGCTGACTTCGCCACCGGATCGGGATTTATCCTTTGAAAACGTCAATACTCTCACGCGTTGGAACCTCATTCAGCACTGTGTTCAACAATTTTGGCGTAAATGGCACCTTAGCTACCTGAACACACTTCAGCTACGTAATAAATGGTCTAAGCAGGCATACGCAGATGTCGGTGTCGGCCGTTTAGTGATTCTGAAGGAAGACAACAGCCCACCCCTCGCGTGGAAATTGGGCAGGGTAGTAGACACGCACCCCGGGGTGGACGGCATCGTACGAGTAGTGTCTGTGCGCGCGCAGGGCAGAACTTTCAAACGCCCTGTGGTGAAGGTTGCTCCATTACCGATTGCTCCCGAGCCAGACACACCTTGCCTATAACTTCAACATGTATCCAAAATATTCATGTCGCATATTTAATCTCTAATTTTAAGTAATTTTTTTTCTGCATCATTGTTTATCTATGTTTAGTCATGTAAGATGTCGCAATACGCGTACTGTAGAGCGCCACCTTTTTCTTTAATACTGTATGATTTTCACTTGCTTCTTCCTTAATGGTATAAGTTAAGATCTAGGATCTTGGCGGGCGGTTTATGGTTAGTAAATGCTATCATGAGAGTCGATCTTATTATCTACGTGGTAAGGACTATATTCCCTAAACCACTCGCTCCGCTGAAAAGGCCATCTGTGAGAGTGACGTCGCGTCAGTCAGTCGATGCAATGCAACGCGCGCGCATACCGCAAAAATATAAATATCGCATTCAAACTCGCAAACCAAAAAATACACAAAATAAACATAAAAAACAAAAAACCATGGTCAAGACCTATAAACCAATATAAATAAATATAAATATACATGAACTATATAAAAATTAATCTGAGTGTCACAGTTAAGTGCCCAGTAGCGGTGAGTACATGTTTTATTGAATATAGACTAGAACCTTCTCAAGCTAAGTTTATCGCGCAAAGAGTTAAAGAGAATGTGTGCTACATAAGTCTGAGAGTGAGTATAAAAGAGTTAACGAGAATGTGTGCTAAGTCTGAAAGTCAGTGTAACGAGTAAGTCAGCGTAAACACTAATCAAGTCAATCAGAATGTGTACCCGAAAGGCGGAGATTTTACAGCTGAAACAGAACAAACTTTGTTCTGCCACTTTTGATGAATTTGCATATTAAAAATTTTTTCATGCAAAAGTACAAAAAAAAAAAAAAAAGATTTTTTTCGGCGAAATAAAAATCGTGCCACCATTAATGAAGCGCCGCGTATTCCCACCTTCCGGCATCCTAGCGGCGATGTGAAGGGGAGTTTCTCGTTGCTTGCCGCCGCGGATGTGGACGTCGGCGCCGTAGCCCAGAAGCGTTTCCACCACGGCCGGCTTGCACGACTCCACCGCTATATGCAGCGCCGTGTAGTTGTCCTGTGGGTAGGGTTACCAGATGAAAATTGAAAAAGGAGGCCATTCACTTCGGAAAGGTTCCAATGATCAAATATCACGGACGCTGCTCTGCGGAACTAGCATCCCTTATTCCCTGCCACCCGTCCTATCTCCGCATGTCTCGTCGCAGAGAGCCTCAGCACCCTTTTGTTGTTGGCATTGGGCTTTTGAGAACCCATCGGTTCTCTAAATCGTTTCTTTGTCGCACCGCTAGAGTGTGGAACTGTCTTCCGGCGAGTGTATTTCCTGATCCCTTAACCTGGGTGTCTTCAAGCGTCGTATTAATGGGCTAGACAGCCTAGCAACAGTCCGCAAATCTGCTGGCATGGCACCTAACTGAGCGTGGTTTCGCGAGAAGAGGTGATTTTGGCTCTGTCGACTGCACCATTGGTCTCTCGGCACAGCCACCCATGCTGGTTTACATAAAAAATAAAAAATAAATTAGAGAAATTTTATAAATAAAATAAGATATATTTTAACTATGCATTATATTTATCAATTCAGAACTACCTATTTAGTTTTCGAAAATAAATGGTCGACTGGTAATTTTTTAGAAGATACATAATGCACTAGCTGTGCCCGCGGCTCCGCCCGCTCTCATATTTCACTTCACTGCTAACCTCATAAGCCATTTAGCGTGATAGTAAGTAGCCTATAGTTGATGGGAAGAATCAAGCTATCCGAAGAATTTTGTTTTATTAAAATCGGTTCAGTGGTTCTCGAGTTATAAGCGGACAGACAGACATACACTCAGACACTCAGACAGACAGAAAGCAGACGTTGGATTTTATTATAGGTAAGGAAGGAAGGAAGGAAGGAATAAGGAATAAGGACAAGGAAGTTAGAACATTTTTACTTACATCTTTTAAATTTTACTGAGTTAGGACTATAGCTTTTACGGATTCTAGTAATTTTATTTCTCTCATTTGTCCATTGTGCGTTAGTAAGGGAAAATTTACTCGTTCTGGGATGAAATAAAAAAAAACAAATTTCAGCCTGGCGGAAGGAAAATAAAAAAAGAGCGAGTGAATGTAGAGCGGGCGGGAACTTCGAATACATACATATTACACACGCTGAATCCCGACAATCGGGGTAAGCAGAGTAATCGGTGTTGTGCTGCAAGAACTCTGGTCAATTAAAGCACAACACCGACCACCACGTAAGGAACTTCGAATAATATTATTTAATTAAAATAAGGAGGACAATTGAGTGCGGAAGGAGGACATTTCTATTGGATCCGAAAAGGAGGACATATCCTCCTTTGCGATATCATCTGGTAACCCTGCCTGTGGGCCACTCTCGTAGTCACTAGCAGTTTACCTACCTACTAGGTGGTACGTTTTATCCCGCCGGGGTCGATACCACCGCACTGAATTAAACGTCGATCGAAACGGCTATGTAAATAGTTCGTGTTTTCCGTCCAGTTCAGTGTAGCCGACGCGAAATGCAGGGAAGCACTGACGCGGCACCTAGTTCACCCGGTGTTATGGGCTGACATCACGAATGTTGTAGGTGATGTAGCCAACCGTGTCAGTTTACATAAAAAAAAAACTATTGTAGCGCTTGGAGCGTGCACTATATTGTCAGTCTCGCTGGCTCGTCGCTCGATCGACCGCCGTTCGCTATTTAAGCACACCCGGGCGTGGTCAGAAATTTCATAGATGACGGATGGGTGACCGCCTTGATTGAAGAATTTAGGTTGTATTGGACACGCCTATGGTTCAGCTAGCTATTTTCACTCTGTTTGGCCCACACTACCTGACTGAGCTCACTGGTGAAAGGAAAAAAAAAAGAAGGAAAGAGTAGTTTGCTCTTCTCCACATCGCATACCTTCAAGTACACGTAATTGATACAAGTGGCACGAATTTAAGTCACGTAAGTACAAAAAAGTAAGTTTTTTTATGTGATCCGGTTTGGGTGGCTGAGGCGCAGGGGCCAAAGCACATGCTCCGACCGACCAGCCAATATCACCTTCGAGAAGGTAGGTGCCATACCGGAGACTTCCCTGGACTGCTGGCTATACTGGACTAGAGGAGAACACAACCAAGGCTGCTCAGAACCGGTTAACTCTGGAACGCTCTCCCTGCCCACATATTTCCCCCCAAGTACAGTTTTGGGTCAAGTCAAGAGGGACGTGAACAGGCACATGTCAGGACGGTATGGCATTCGCAATCCCCGCATGCGACCTAATGCCCATGGGCATAGTAAAAGGAGACTATGTTTGAACTATGCCATGGGCGTCATTAGAATGAGAGGAACATCTGTATCCTTCTGATCCAGTGCACCAGTAAGGTTCATAAACCACGTGACGGTTTTTCCAACTTTTTGTCACCTCCTGTCACCTAGGGGGGGCCGAGTCACGTGACCAAAAAATTCCCGCGCCGCCGAGAGAGCTGCGCGCTTAAACTACCGCGTCGTAGATACGTACGTAATTTAAATTGTAGAAGTGAGACAAAGTGTGCAAATTAATGCAAATGAGTATGTTTAAGGCCCTGTTCGGCTTTTGTCACTTCAAGTCACTAGGGGGGTGGTCCAAAATTAGCCTCAAATCCGTCACGTGGTTTATGAACGCTCCCTAGGGAGTGTGTACTCACGTTGGTGGTGACGTCGACGCTCTCCCCCTTCTGAAGCAGTGTGTTGATGATGCCCACGTGACCGTAGCGGGCCGCTGTGTGGATACTCCTCGCTCCGTCCTGAACACACCATTTTTAGGGTTCAGTATACACACATACATAACATAACACACGCAGTATCCCTACAATCAAGGTAAGTAGAGTAATCGGAGCTGTGCTGCAATTTTTAGTTCCAAGTGGTTGTTTTAAATTTTATTAATTCGGTTCAATGTTTTTTTAAACAGTTTTTTACATACATACATGCATATCACACACGCTGAATCCCGACAATCGGGGTAAGCAGAGTAATCGGTGTTGTGCTGCAAGAACTCTTGTAAATTACAGCGCAACACCGACCACCGCGTCTCGCAAAGTATTCGAACAAGATTCAATCGATCAAGCAGAAGTAAGGCACGAAGACCCACCTGCTGCATTACACGGTGGAAGTACCGTGCCAAGGTGAGAGGTCGCTGGCCTGCACGTGGAGACATGCAGTGGGGCATGCAGTAAGAACCGGCCCCACACGGTACAACAATAATATTATCAACATATCCAGATATCCTGCGAATATCACAATAGCAAAGCCAATAAAACGTGAGCCCCGGTTTCCTCAGCATGTCTTTCATCCGATAAAGGGTATATCATCCTGTTATGAAATCAGGATGTCGCACAGAGAAAGTGACCAGTCGTTTCTGGTCTACTCGTAGCCGGAAGGTAGGTGACCGGCGCGGCGGCGAGGCGACGGTGACTGGGCGATACACTTTGATAAAAAACCGGAACAACTACTTAGCATTAACTTTCAATGTTGAACTTGAAATTAACTTGAAATTGACGGTCGTTTTACTCATGTTGCGCCGTGTCTATTAGCCGGGTTTATTAAAGTCAAAGTACGATTACTAACTACCAGTCTCGGTAGCTTTAAACCAGTTTTATAAAGAAAACAAGGAAGCTAACAAAACATATATGGAGCGAATGCGAGTGAAAGGATGACCGCTCGACCGTTCGAGGCTGATCGTGGTTCGGATTCCACGTACAACTGTTAGGTAGGGACCTCACCGAGTAAGGTAAGAAGGGAAGGGTCCCTTCTTACCTTACTCGGTGGTAGGATTTAAACAAAAACCTGCCAAGTGCGAGTCGAACTTGCGCACCGAGGGTTCCTTATCGCCATGTCATGGTTAGCGCCACTCACGCCATGTATGGCGTGTTATGAAATGATTCATCCTTACATACGTATATAATTCTTCTGTACGTGTGTTTGTCACCTAACTCCTCCTAAACGGCTGGACCGATTTGGATGAAATTTTGTGTGTATATTTGAGTGGGTTCCTGGATGGGTTGAAAATACAATTGAACCCGGTAGATGGCGTCGTGATAAGTCCACGCGGACGAAGTCGCGGGCACAGCTAGTATTAGTTAAAATTCATGATTAGTTAAAATGCTTCACAATACTTTATTCGGTAGATGGCGCGCGCGTATACACTTTCTTCTTTTCTTATTTTTCTTCTTTTACTTCTTACTTTTACTTATTTCACTTCTTTTTCTTATTTTTATTATTTGTTGTTATATCGGCCATATTAACACATATTCTGTGAAAATTTCAACGGGCTACCTATTGCGGTTCAAGAGATGCAGCCCTCGGACGGACGGACGGACGGACGAACAGACAGACAGACGGCGTGGGCTTAGTAATAGGGTCCCGTACCGGATACGGAACCCCAAAAAGTTTAAATTACTCTCGAAGTCTCGACCAGCTCTGCCCGCGACAGAACTCGCGGTAAAGCGAGCGGTAAAGAAATTGGCAGATTACTTTACCCCGGTCCCGTACCGTATACGGATCCCTAAAAAACATTGAACCGACTTCAAACCTTAAAAAAAACCGGCCATGTGCGAGTCGGACTCGCGCACCGAGGATTCCACACCACAAAAAAAAAATAAAAAAAAAACATGTTTCTTGTATGGGAACCCCCCTAAATTTTTTACTTTTTGTGTTTTTTTATTATTTGTTGTTATATCCGCCATAATAACACATATTCTGTGAAAATTTCAACGGGCTACCTATTACGGTTCAAGAGATACAACCCTCGGCAGACAGACGGACGGACGGACGGACGGACAGACAGACGGACGGACAGACAGACAGACAGACAGACGGCGGCGTAGGAGCGGTACTATTTAGTAATCTGTGGCGGTAGGCTTAGTAATAGGCTTCCGTACGGGATACGGAAACCTAAAAAGTATTAAATCATATTTTGATCTTTAGTAGAAGGTGGTACAAAAGCACACCCTGATTGACCCTTTTGTGCTTTTGTACCGCCTTCTACTCAAGATCAAAAATACTTTTTTGGGTTTGAAATAGGTTCAATATTTTTTAAAACAGTTTTTTTATTTATTCAGCTAATAGGGCTGATTCAAAGGTTTGGATTCCTTCAAGGATTCGAGAGATTCAAAGGTGCCCCTTTGAATCTCCGTTGTGTTTTGGCCACGCGGCTTGTATTTTGGCCACGCGGCTTGTGTTTTGGCCACGCGGCTTGTGTTTTGGCCACGGTAGGCGAGTTAGCGGAGATGGACGAAATGTTATAAGTATAAATTATAAAATTAATATACTACAAAATTTTGCTTATGAATAAATTACACATCATAAATGGGTGGATCAACTTTTTCTTGTAACGTAAAAACCAGCTGCAAAGTCAAATAAAAAAAAAAGTTAATAAAATTTATTAGGTACCTACTTATTATTACTTTGTTGAAATCAATAAGTATAAAATATTTAGGTTTATAGGCAATTGAAAAAAAGTAGTAACTATTTAAAATAAAAAATTACCACATTATTAGGGGTGACTCAGGGGACAAATGTGTCCCCAGTTTTGTATGGAAACAAGGGGTTGTCCTCAGGGTAACCAATATTTAAATAAAATTAATCAAAATTCTTTGTGCAGCTTCTTTCTTATTAATCAATTACTTATCGAGATTGCTGTAACTATTAAAATAATTTGAATTTATCAAGATAAACTTATCTTGTTTTCAGACAGATACCAAAAACAAGAAAAAGTTGATCCACCCAAATGCATACCGCATGCTGTATCCCGACAATCGGGGTAAGTAGAGTAATCGTCGTTGTGCTGCAAGTAATTTTGTAAATTACAGCACACCACCGACCACCACGATTAGTAAAGTAACCGAAGAAGATAACCATATCAAGCAGCAAGTAAGGCACGAAGACCCACCTGCTACATGACTCGGTGGAAGGACCGTGCCATTTACACAATACAAAAAATATAATATAATTATAATAATAAATATCCACTTGAATTATCAAATTGTTAATATAATTAGTTATCTAGGAAGTAATTTAAGAGATTGAACAGTTGTTTTTTCTGTACAAGTCGATTTTTTCCTTCCCGTAAGACTTGTACAAGGTCAAAAAGTACTTATTTCTTTTGACAAAAAATCCTCGTACACCCTACTATGCATTATCAATGCCATCACAATTTTACTAATGAAAATTGTGCCCGCGGCTCCGCTCGCGGTAAAGTCGGTGAAAACTCCATGTAAATCGTTTGAGTACTTTTATAGCGAGTAATGCAGTCGAAAAAACCGGCCTAGTGCGAGTCGAACTCGCTCACCGAGGGTTCCGTATCGCCATGTCATGGTCAGCGCCACTCACGCCATCTATGGCGTGTTTTATGAAATGCTTCATATTAGTTAAAATGCTTCATACTGTTTTCGGTAGATGGCGCGCACGTACACTTTTAGTTAGTTGTATGGGGACACCCGTGATTTTTTTTACTTTTTCTTATTTTTATTATTTATTGTTATATCGGCCATAATAAATAACACATATTCTGTGAAAATTTCAACGGGCTACCTATTACAGTTCAAGAGATACAGCCCTCGGACAGAGAGATGGACAGACAGACAGACGGCGTATTCTTAGTAATAGGCTTTCGTATGAATACGGACCCCTAAAAATCTACCAGTTAGATTTTTCCGACTGTGTTCACTTTCGACCCCATTTCTCAGCTCCTATAAATAATGGCGTAATGCTAAATATATAACGTAATAATGGCGTAATGTTAAATATATACCGTAATAATGGCGTAACTATAGCATACAGGGTGTTTGATGAGATGACTATAGGTCACAAACCAAACCAGGTACTCCTGAGCCTATTTGGAGCAAAAAAGTTAATGACATTTTGTTCTACGGTGAACTTTTTTTTGGAAATAAAAGTTCACCGTAGAACAAAATGTCATCTAACTTTTTGGCTCCAAATAGTCTCAGGAGTATCTACCTGGTTTGCTTTATGTTATGACCTATAGTCATCAAACATCCTGTATAACCTAGCGGATATACATATATCGCATTACATAGGCAAGCGAATAGGTTAAGCCATTCTTGAGTTATATATAACTTATAAGCGAACATACATACGCACAGACAGACGACAGAAGTTGAAATTTATAATTATGTAGGGATGTGGTTGAGTGGTTCTACAGTTCTTACGGCGGCGTTTCTTGCCTTCCTTTTTAGGGTTCCGTACCATAGTGGTATCAAAAAAACTATGATAGTTAGACTTCGTTCGTCCGTCTGTCTGTATGTCAAAGACTTTGCAGTATGGGGGCTGAATTTTTTTTTATTAGGCGGGTGGCATATCTTTCTAATGTTGGCTTACTTAGAAGATATTAAACATATTTTTATATAATTTTATATCTTGTTTTTTTTATTAATGTGTCTCTGTACAAAAAAAGTGCCAAAATAGTATGCCCTTCCCATATACATAAAAAAAATACTATGGTTATAAAAGTTTGAAAATTAAATCTTAAGCAAATTGCAAAATTTTAGAGTTCCAAGAGATTAAAGGAAAATTATAGAGAAAGCCAATATTTAATAGGTACTTTTTTTTTATGGAAACTGACACGTTGTCTAAGTAGACCTACAACATCCGTGATGTCAGCCCATAACACCGGCCATGTCAGTGCTTCCCTTCATTTCATGCCGGCTACACTGAACTGGACGGAAAACACGAACTATTTACATAGCCGTTTCGACCGACGTTTCATTCAGTGCGGTGGTACCAACCCGTGCGGAATAAACCCTACCACCTAAGTAGTAAGGTAAGACGGGAAGGGACCTACAGTTTTCGTGGAATCCGAAGCACGGTCAGCCTCCAACGGTCGAGCGGTCACCCGCACCGACCGCAACACTGAGCTACCGAGGCTGACAACATACATACACACAGACAGACAGACGTTCCCTTTTATAATAAGTAGAGAAGAAGAGAAGAGATAGAGATTTACGGAACCCTCGTCGCGTGAAGTTAATTCATGCTTGACCGGCTTTTTTGCTCGAGGTCAGCGTCACGAGGTCTAGGTCGCCGCTTTAGGCCTATGAGCGGAACTTCGCAATTTTGATTGATATACGAAATGAGGTATTGGTAATCAGAATCACTGGTGGGCTCAGTGAAGCTAAAAATAAACGAAGTTCCGAATCTGCGGTTGAGCGCTGTGCCGCGCGCGAGAAAGTACCTACATGTAGGTACTGGTACAGTGAGACAAAGAGTATAGGTATTTTATTCTAGTATTGCTTCTTTTTATTTTAGATTTTTAGGGTTCCGTAGCCGGTACGGGACCCTAAGGAGCCCGGACACAAGCCTCAAAAACCGGACTGTCCGGTCCAAAACCGAACTGTCCGGTCCAAAACCGGACATCTGGCAGCCCTGATGTATGTATCATCATTAACTTTTTCCGGCAGCTCCGCTCAAGGGCTCAAGGTATTGTTGAATTTTCAATGTTGTGATGTGCACGCGCCGTCATTCGTCCATCGCTTCGCGCAAGGTTGTGTTGTTCTCGCTTGAGTGTGCTCAGCCCAGCTCAGCCCATTGAGTTACGCACACGCTGGACGACGATGCACAGTGTGCTATGGGAGCATCGACGTATGGGAGCCGATTTTCTGACACTATCCTTTTTATTTAAAAAAATCTAAAGTTGGTTATATTTCAAGTGCGAGAGAAAAACTCCCGTGTGTCAAAAATGTTTCGTTTTAAAGATATTTAGAAATTTTCAAAAATGTGCCTTTTAATGATCCGAAAAGAAAAAAAATCTGGTTCCAAAACAAATATGTTTATTGAGAAATTATATTTACGGTTCCAACGTACTTTTAAAATGCAATTTTTTTCAATAATTACCTAAGTGCAAGCTTTGTCTGGAATCGTAATATTTAATTAAATAGATTTTTTGTTTTCATTTTTTTTTCTCAATCATTCCAGGTCGAGATATCTACACGAAAGAAATATCACCTAGTTATCTATGATCTCTGAAAATATCACAACCTAATACCATGGAATTTAGAAGTTACATGTAATTTAATTTTTTCGGGTAATTTACTGTGTTAGGCTTGTCATTGTGATGCGGAAAAAATTATAACCGGGTAAAATCCGGAATCTGAACCTTTCCTATTATTTTAAATATATATGGAAAAGTTTCTTAAATAATATCCTGTAAAACGTCACACGTGCCCCAGCACAGTGGTTTGAAACCTCAAAAAAGTGTAAATGGGCAATTTACGTCGATACGTTGATACGTATGACGTGATGACGAAGATACGTCTCCGCTTTTTGCGCCGACTGTACTTACATAGTTTTGTGAATCGTGATTTAATATACGAATGGCATATTATGAAAGTTGGGCATGCCTAAAGTAAATCGACTTTATCCATCTACGCGTATACATTAGTTTAGAAGATTCATTACATAACATTTGATAATGATCCCACATTCATGTGAGTTTTTAAACTGCTGCCGCTGCCGTGGTTATTGACCATAAATATTATAATAAAAATGGCTAACTGACCGTCGCCGCGTCGCGTCGTCGTTTAGATCTTTCAATCTCAGATCTTTGTTGTTATATCGGCCACAATAACACATATTCTGTGAAAATTTCAACGGGCTACTTATTACGGTTCAAGAGATACAGCCCTCGGACAGACAGACGGACGGACGGGCAGACAGACAGACAGACAGACGGCGTGGGCTTAGTAATAGGGTCCCGTATCGGATACGGAACCCTAAAAAGACCTCATATATTGGTAATTTTGTTTTTTTTGTAATAAATCAAAATTGCATGGTACACAACTACCGGCCGGTACTTAAAAAGAATAGCCCCTACTGCGTCTCTCCCCGTGCATGTCGTAAAAGGCGACTAAGGCATAAGGACGAGATGCCGTGCTAAAGGGCGACAGGTTTGCCCCCTCTCACCTTGGCGCGGTCCTTCCACCGAGTCGTGCAGCATGCGGGTCTTCGTGCCTTACTTGCTGCTTGATAGTTATCTTGTCCGAATACTTTGCTAAACGTGGTGGTCGATGTTGTGTTGTAATTTTCCAGAGCTCTTGCAGCACAACACCGATTACTCTGCTTACCCCGATTGTCGGAATACAGCGTGTGTGGTATGCATGTACAACTCCTGAGCTTACCAACATTGTTTCATTAGCATCCGGTTCGACACCTACAAAGAAGAGCCGGGAACACGGACCGGGCCAATTAGCTCACCTTATTAGGCATGTGCAGATAGACGCCCTTCTTGAACAGCATCATGGCGCAGTCGGCGTGGCCGTTGAGCGATGCGATGTGCATGAGTGTGCTGCCGTCCTTGGTCCGCTCGAAGATGGAAGCCTTGAACTTGTCGGCGAGCAGTTCGATGATTGCCGCGTGGCCGTTCTCCGCGGCGAGGTGCATCGGCGTGCGGTCTGAACACGGAACAACACACTGTTGATCATTCTATGCTCATTAGTAGATGGATGGTGGGGTGCAATCCCTGGATTCCGAACATTCCTCGTAAAACTGTAGGTCCCTTCCCTCCTAATCTTACTTGGTGGTAGGGTTTAACCCGCCCGGGTTGGTACCACCGCACTGAATGAAACGTCGGTCGAAACGGCTATGTAAATAGTTTTGTGTTTTCCGACCAGTTCAGTGCAGCCGGCACGATCAAAGGGGGAAGCACTGACGTGGCACCTAGTTCACCCGGTGTTATGGGCTGACATCACGGACGTTGTAGGTGATGTAGCCAACCGTGTCAGATTCCATAAAAAAAAACATTGGGGGTAAGATGCGTTGGGCCTCACCACCACACTAGAGTAGGGTTGCCATAAAGGTGCAGGTTCTGACCGGGACACTATATCAAAACCTAAGAAAAGTTGCTTGTCTTTGAGTGGGAAAATGCAGCACCTGTTCTATGAATATAAAATTACATTTTAGATGATAGGTATCTTTTACATTTAAGGATAGAGCATACATTTTATTAGATAATTAGGTAGGCAATGATTTTAATTGTCAATAGCAAATAACTTATAGGCTCCAGGAAAGAATCCGATTCAGAACGATCCACGGAGCTCTGTAAGCTCGAAAAGTCTCCACTGAACGTTCGTTGTCTATGTATACACATAATTGACATCTGCGACTGAAATCTGAGGACTTATGATGCCTGAAACGCTCTGTAAGGAGTGTTAGGAAATAAGAAGAAACACTAATCCCTTTAAAGATTTTTTTTGATAATATTAGTATGGATAAAACTAACTGGCTTTTGGTTCCCGACCGGGACATTTGGTGGTCAGGCGGGACGACCGGGACTGAGATTCTAAACCGGTGACAAGTCCCGGTGTATCGGGACGAATGCCAACCCTACACTAGAGGAACTAAGATACAGAGGTGAAAGTACTTGAATACAACAAAACAATTGAGGCCATTAAATACAGATTGATTATTGATAAGTTTTAAAAAGCCTCATAAATAAGTTACAGCTCAATCTATAAGCAGATGTATCAAGAATGTACTAGATAAGAGTAGTGTCACGATTACGAAGTAACTATTAAGTAATCTGTGGTACTGGTATTGCAGGTATATTTACTGCACACAGTACAAGACATTCCTCTTCCTCAGCCGCTATCAGGAATGTTATCAACATTGACACTATTCGAAGAAAAGTGGTTGGCTTCTAATGTTTTTGCAAAATTTTATAATAGAACACTGTTTTATCCATCCTCATAACTTTGCACACATGGTTTTATATACCAATATAAAATAGCAATAAATTAAAATGTCTTTTAATTTATTATTTAATGTTCAATATATGTAAATGAAGTGTATAATATTGGCATATAAACACAAATTACCTCGAAAATTACTAATGACATTATTTCATGGCGCAGTAAACATCTAAAATATTGCAATATTGAGGACGAGGCGGGAAACATAGTTTGTAAGCAAAATAACTTACCTGTAAGTGAAGTTCGATGATCCTTTTATATGAAAATTATATGAACCGCCTCGTCCGAAGATATTGCAACCCATCCATATAAAGATTAGCCTCACATATTATCATAACTGAAATATGCTACCGCAAATATGAAATCATCATGAAAATAATGTCATACATATTGCTTTAAATTAAAGTAATGGCGATCGATCCTGTGGGGTCGGAGGTGCGAAGTTCACGGTGGGTACTGCGGTGGTCAAATTAATTTTGTATGTAAGTACTTACGCAATTATGTCAAACATTAGTTTCTTTTTTGGAAATTCTTTTCGAAAATGTATGCATTGACAATACACATGGAGATATACTACAGATTGCAATATACAGGTAAGTTCGTTTGATTACCCCCGCGGGCGTAAAACAGCTATTCTGCGGGGATAATGAGGATGGTAATAGATAATAAATTCTATTAATTATATAAAATGACACATTAGCGATACGTGGCTTGCGCTCTCTCGCGCTGCACACTCATAACAAACTTAGCGATAACTGTGTTCTATCCCTTTCTACTACGGACTATTTGAATGTTTCCCTAATTGGTCATATGGTTAACAAGAGAACGTTAGGATCTTTCCGGCGGCGCCGCGGTTGTTTGTTACACAGACCAAGACGCACCCTCATTGTCGGCAATGGTGGCGTTAGCGCTCACGCCGTAGAAGTACTTGACGAGCGGGTCGTCCCCCTCAGCGGCCGCGATGTGGAGCGGTGGCTGTCCGGCGCCTTTGTAACACAGAGCAAGAAGCACCTTCATTGTCGGCAATGGCGGCGTTAGCGCTCACGCCGTAGAAGTACTTGACGAGCGGCTCGCCCCCCTCAGCGGCCGCGATGTGGAGCGGTGGCTGTCCGGCGCCTTTGTAACACAGAGCAAGAAGCACCTTCATTGTCGGCAATGGCGGCGTTAGCCCTCACGCCGTAGAAGTACTTGACGAGCGGCTCGTCGACCTCGGCGGCCGCGATGTGGAGCGGTGTCTGTCCGGCGCCGTTGTAACAGAGAACAAGACGCACCTTCATTGTCGGCAATGGCGGCGTTAGCCCTCACGCCGTAGAAGTACTTGACGAGCGGCTCGTCCCCCTCGGCGGCCGCGATGTGGAGCGGTGTCTGTCCGGCGCCGTTTACGGCGTCTACAGATGTGCCGTAGTCGATCAGGATGCGCGCCATGTCGACGTCGCGACGCCGTGCCGCGAGGTGCAGCGCCGAGTCGCCGCCAGGCGTCGTCGCCTGCACGGACAGTACTATTGACAAGATATCCCACCTCGGCATGTAGTCAGAAAGTTTGAAGGTATACCAGGACTCCAGGTCACACAGTCTCGCTACTACAGGTGCCTACCAATACAGAGATTTGTCTTAGGGAAGAAAGGGGGTTTACAAGTGACAGATAATACTCCGGTATGGGTGGCTGAAGCACATGCTCCGACTAGCCAATATCACCTCCGAGAAGGTAGGTGCCACACCGGAGACTTCCCTGGATTGCTGGCTATACTGGACTAGAGAAGAACACAACTGAGGCTGCTATGCGGCCATATTACATCCAGTACGGTGGTATCAACCCAGTCGGCTAAAATTTGAGCCTACCACCTAGTAAGGGGCAAGGGAAGGGACCTACAGTTTTACACCGGTTCCGAACGGTGAAGCAGCAGGTGTAGGTATGTAAATAGGCATAATTGTAAAAAAGTGCGCAGGAATATACCAACCTTGAGTTGCTCGGCCGTCTGCGAGCTGAGCAGCTCCCGGCACATGCTCTGGTTTCCGGCCTCCACGGCGAGCAACAGCGGAACCTTCCCCCTCTGCAAATGGACCAATTCCTTCATTAACTTCCTCCAGTCCCTCAGCCGCGCGCGCTGCTTGTTCAGCTCGACGAAGCTCGTGGCCAGCTTCTGGAGGGACTCCTGGGATGCGACCTGACCCGCGCGACCCCGGCCGGCCGATCTCGCTTCTCGTCTGACGGTGGCGGCGGAAGGAACAGGCGCGTCTAGCGTGTCGCCAATGGCTCCGTCGTGGATCAGTTGATTGTCTGACATAACGTATGTGGCGGCGCAAATTGTACATGCCGTATCTATAATGGGAGTGCAGCGGCGAACACCCGATGCGGTAAGGCCGGGGAGTGGCTGAGCCCGTGTCTGGCGCGGCGCGGCTCCGAATGCGACAGTTCGGCTGCGGCACCCGCCCAAGTGTCTGCACATGCATAGGCCCTATCTTCGGCTGAGGCGCAATCGCGTGATGTAGTCCCGTTGAACAAAGTTCACTCTATGTAAAGTTCGTTCTACTCTAGCCGATTTAGCTGAGGGGCTCGTTCCTCATACGTACGTCGTCGTCGGTATCCATGCGGACATCGCCGCGGTCGAAGACCCCGGTGCGGTCCGGCACCACAGATGGAGCCCTTGGAACCCTGGCGGATCAGGGTGGCTCCCGGCTGAGAGCTCGAGCGATACTGCGCAGCCCGGCGAACGAGCCAGTTGCCCGCTGTCCCGATAATTGCCAATTTGCGGGTAGGCACACTTTAAAGTACACCGGCTTGTTCGCGGATTATTTGTAATGCTAATTTATTCTATGACTGAGACGCCGTAAAGTTCGACGACTAATTAGATATTTTCTATGCGAAGGTTGAAGACGGGAGCTAGACAAGGTGGAATCACGCACACTTGGTCCTGCACCCTCCGCCGCGCCGTCCGAGTCACCTGACGATGATTACGGTGTCTGATAGCTCTCTTACACCAACGACTCTACTACTTTGTATCTACACTCGCGCTATAAAATATATTGTGCATGCTGCTTGATCATTTGGCAGTGTTGCTTTTTTATGTGGAGTATAATTTTCTCAATTTTCAACTTGACTGCTTACGACCGTGTCAGAACTTTGGCTTCCGCTTTTGGAATTTGACTTTCCAGTAAACTGGTTTGACTTGATTTATAAAATATGAGTGTTGGTGAGAGAATTTACATAGTATTCCTTATTTGGTATGTCTCCAAGTGAGCTTGGATGTCTCCAAATGCTATTTAAAGGCATCCTCCACTCACGTCGATGGATTTGTTTCGTCATACACTTTATTTTGTTTTTATGGAAACTGATACGGTTGGCTACATCGCCTATAATATCCGTGATATCAGCCCATAACACTTTGGTGAACTAGGTGCCATGTCAGTACTTCTCTTTGGTCGTTAGTAAACTGAAAAGGAATCTTTAGGAAGCGATTTGTTTGTGCTGGAAGGACAAAAGTACCCTGAGTGAGTTGCTTCGAGAAAAGAATGGTACGGCCGTGTTTGCTCGACTTCTTCGTGGGTGTAATCGAACCGGATAGAACAAATTGTGACAAGTTGGAGTGCAGTTTTACTGCCATATGAATGACCAATAAACAATAAATAAAACACAACAACAATAAACAATAAATAATAATACGACAGCGCACACCCACCACCACGGTTCGCCGAACAACATCGCGTTCCCGCCACAAGACCTACGACGGGACGACGATGTCCGCCACATCAACCGGCCTGCTTGGGGCTATCGGGGCACCGTGCTCTGACTACAGCCCCCGCTACCGGCGTGGCGGTACGGTGCGCAACGGCAGCGCACGCACGAGGATCAAAATCCATGAAAGGACTGCGTGTCGTCGCCCCGCAGCCGATGGATACGGAGCTCTCCGAGATGGGGGTGGTGGTGGCCTACGTGTCCAGTCCCACTACCTACCGGTCGAAGCTTTGTCTCGCGTCGTCTCGGAGAGCTCCGTAGCCACGGCCTGCACCCGCCGGCGTGATTGGAGGTCCGCCTCCCGCCGCCGCCGGCGAGAATACCGTTTTTTTGTCTGTTTGTATTTATTTTGTATAGGTATTTTATTTTATAATTATATAAAATTAATATAAATATGTTCCCAAAAAACGTGAAAATAAAGATATAAAACAATAAAATAAGTATATAAAATTGCAGTTGACAATACGGTACGGTTTGGTTGGCGCGGCGGCGAGGGCGGTGTTGATATTTTTCATGCAAAAAGGTTCATGCAACCCGTTGCCAGTTGCCACAGCGATATTTATTTAATGTTTGCTATATTTGCAGAATGCATGCAAATTATTCGCAGGGACGGCGCGCGGCGTACCTTTGGAAATTATTTAAATCAATACTAATAATAAATCTGTAAAGTATAGTCATCGAGTAAGTTAATTTGTTTTATGAGATACTGCGTTTGTAGACTCTATGTATGATACTAAAACGAAATTGACGATTTTTAGAAACCTTTTCAATATGGATGTATGTTCCTCCATAACTCTTAAACCGATCATCGGAATTCGACGAAATTTATTACAAGAACATTTAACTATAAGTGACACAGGATAGGCTTAATAACATTCAGTTCCGGTTACGCCAAGATGTGGCTCTCATACAAATATAATTGTTCCGCGCGCCGAACGAAATAAAGGTTTCCGGGCTTACTTACTTTCTTCTTTTTAAATACGAATTTCACGCGAGCGAAGCCGCGGGCAAACGCTAATTGCAATTGCAATATATAATAGTACGACTGAAGCTCATGTGCTTATTTTTGAGAGGGTCATGTCTGTACATATTTTTAAGGCGCACTTACCAAAATTTAAAATAAGGAACGCTTATCAGTTATCTTATCACTAAAACGGAATGATGTCACTGTGAATGAAGTCTCATTTGACTTCATTCATCAAAGTGCTTCAATAGGAAGTGAGAGTTAGTTGGTACGTTCAGACGACCTACACGCTACACGTTTGAATGAGTTTTGTCAAATGTTATTAGTAACATGACATTATACGATTGTAGAAGTTGTTATAGTTTATTTATGACTTAGTTTGGAATTTACAGAAATAATTTATAGAAAGTGTTTCTCTATGGCTGTGTTTATAAATAATGATGGAAAAATTGCTTTGTGCCTTATATAATAAAATATTTTATTATTTTATTTTTAAACTCAGCATTAGCATTTAAATATGACGTAATGCCCATTTATGTGTATAACTTTAAAATATTTTATTTTAAAAGTGATACACATGCATATTTACGAGATGGTGTAACCTAGATATTATACTTTCGTTCGCGTGTTGAAAATTAAAATAATTTAAATACATTCAAAATCACACTCACCGCGGCTCCGCCCGCTCTCATATTTCACTTCACTGCTAACCTCATAAGCCATTTAGCGTGATAATAAGTAGCCTATAGTTGATGGGAAGAATCAAGCTATCCGTAGAATTTTGTTTTATTAAAATCGGTTCAGTGGTTCTCGAGTTATAAGCGGACAGACAGACATACACTCAGACACTCAGACACTCAGACATTCAGACAGAAAGCAGACGTTGGATTTTATTATAGGTAAGGAATAAGGAATAAGGATGCGATTCTCAAACATCCAAAGGTTGACGGAAGAAATTTCTGTAAGGGATAAGTCGTCCTTATAAATAATTATATCGGCGTCTCATGTAAATAATTATATTGTGCGTGTTGCAGTAAAATGATTTTGGAGCAATATGCCGAAGTTTGGCTCAAGCCAGAGGTCCAGGTTCGAATCCTGTTCGGGACGTATATTTGGGACGAAGTTCCTTATCGCACGTTACACTTTTTCTGTAGTATGTGTGATTGTGTGTTTACAAGCGTATATCTATGTCTATGTATGTATAGGTATTACTGCAGTATAGACGTAATTTATTTTTTATTTTTCATTTTAAATTATTCTACATTGTTAAGTTATTTAAAGGAACTTCGTTTCAACCGTGTGTTCCACGACACCTATCGTTTTTAGGGTTCCGTATCCGTCGTACGGGAGCCTATTATTAAGCCTATGCGGTCTGTCTGTCTGTCTGTCTGTCCGTCTGTCTGTCCGAGGGCTGTATCTCTTGAACCGTAATAGGTAGCCCGTTGAAATTTTCACAGAATATGTGCTATTATGGCCGATGTAACAACAAATAATAAAAATAAGAAAATATAAAAAAATGACGGGGTTCCCATAGAAGTAACCAAAAAGTGTATGCGCGCGCGCCATCTACCGAATAGAGTGTGAAGAATTTTAACTAATCATGGCATTTTAACTAATATGAAGCATTTCATAACACGCCATAGATGGCGTGAGTGGCGCTGAGCATGACATGGCGTTACGGATCCCTCGGTGCGCGAGTCCGACTCGCAATTGGCCAGTTTTTTTATCTTTATTATTTTATGCTTTGCATCTATTTAATGAAGAAGTTAACCTATCTTATCTATGTATTTATCTTCATCTCCCTCTTGTTCATCAGATTGTACAATGAGTCCTCCAATCTCCTTTCTGTGTCAATGTGTGTGCCGAGCAGTCTGAAGCCGCCCCTGCAGAGTGGCAGTGCCAGGCGCCCACGGGCGTGCGGGGGATGGGGGCGCCCTCTGGATGGAGGCGGCAGAAGCGTCACGCGACCGCCCCCCGCCCCCCGCCCCACCGCGCTACAGCCTACAGGCGCGTCGCATTACACGATACCTTTTCCAATCTCCCGCCAATAGATTCGATTATTTCCGCGGTGGGGCGGGGTGAACTACGGCTAATATTGATGGATGAGTATACACAGTTATGAGTTATGAAAAACACACTTTTATACTGTACTAGCTTTTGCCCGCGGCTTCGCTCGCGTGAAATTCGTATTTAAAAAGAAGAAAGTAAGTAAGCCCGCTACCGTACCTTTATTTCGGCGCGCGGAACAATTCGGCTTGTATGAGAGCCGCATATATTATCGTAACCGGAACTGAATTTTATTTAGCCTATCCAGTTTCCCGTAAAGTTATATGTGCTTGCACAGTTTCATCGAATTCGGATGATCGGTTTAAGAGTTATGGAGGAAAATACATACATACATACAGAAAATATTTCTAAAAATCATCAATTTAGTTTTAGTATCATACTTAAAGTCTACAAACGCAGTATCTCATAAAACAAAGTAACTTACTCCATGACCATCCCTTAAAGATTTATTATTAGTATTGATTGATCCTCTACCGCTGAAGCTGATTTTACATTTATGAAAATTCGTCGTTACGACTTTTTTTATAATTAATTCGGTATGGCTGGCTGAGTCGGTGTGGCCAAAGCACATGCTCCGACCAGCCTTTATAACTTCCGAGAAGGTAGGTGCCATACCGAAGACTTACCCGGATTGCTGGCTATAGTGGACTAGAGGAGAACACAACCGAGGCTGCTATGCGGACATCTTACATCCAGTCGACTACAATTTGAGCCTACCACCTAGTAACGGGCAAGGGAGGGGACCTACCGGTTTGCACCGGTTCCGAACGGTGAAGCAGCAAGTGTGGCAGCAGCAGAAGAAGAAGGAACGTTTTGATTTCAGGTTCCATAGGTACTCGAGATTCGAGAAACGAGAAACGCTGCATGAAAATGGAGTATTTATAATTATTTTTTTATGGAAACTGACGCGGTTGGCTGCATCACCTACTACATCCGGGATGTCAGCCCATAATACCTTGGTGAACAAGGTGCCATATCAGTGCTTCCCTTCGGCCATGCCGGCTACACTGAACTGGGCGGAAAACACGAACTATTTACATAGCATAATATGTAGCTAAATTGCGGAATAGATGGCGCATATTGAATTACTTGTTTGTTTATTTTACATCCGAAAGGATAGCGGTTCGGCTCGAAGTATTCTACTCCAAATTTGCGGTCGCGCAAGTTACTGATACAACCCAGACGACACTTTCGTTATAAATCTAAAATCGGCTTCATGCATCGGCTTAGCGGCGCGTGGCCGAGTGGTTTGGGCATCGGCTTCTCATGCGGGAGGTCCGAGGTTCGAATCCGGTCGGCGTGTACCAATGAGTTTTTTCTGACGAAAAAATTTACGTGCATACCTACACCTGCTGCTTCACCGTTCGGAACCGGTGTAAAACTGTAGGTCCCTTCCCTTGCCCCTTACTAGGTGGTAGGCTCAAATTGTAGCCGACTGGGTTGGTACCACCGTACTGGATGTAAGATGGCCGCATAGCAACCTCGGTTGTGTTCTCCTCTAGTCCAGTATAGCCAGCAATCCAGGGAAGTCCCCGGTATGGCACCTACCTTCTCGGAGGTGAAATTGGCTGGTCAGAGCATGCGCTTTGGCCCCTCCGACTCAGCCATCCATACCGGATTACATAAAAAAAAAAAAATGCAGCCGCTTTAAACTGGAGCTCGCGATTCAGACATATTAACACAAAAAGAGATTATTGACATAAGCTAATTGGCGAATTACACAATATTTACATTTATTTTATGTTAATTAATATAATATTATTATTGTGCTTTTATGCCGCGGAAGCCAAGGCGGTTGACCGATAAACACACATTTTGTTTCCGACTGCGCATCTGTTTTTTTTTTATAGACAGCCGGCGCCGCGGATTTGCGTGCCCAATACTTCAACGGAAGATCAGACACAGCCAATAACACCATTCCTCGCGAAACCACGCTCAGACAGGCACCATTCTAGCTATGAGGCTGACAAAAAAGTTGTCGTCTAACGCGCCGCCGCCGCCGCAATCTGCGCCCACTTCACGCGCACCTGATCCCCCGCGTCGGCAGACCAATATGACGCATTCGGGTCTCGATTGGGTGGGACCCGTACAAACACGAGTGGAGAAAAAGTAATTTTACTCCTTAGGTTAAGACATTTAATATGTATCTTCAATATGGCCCTAGGCGGCTGAAACGAAGAGATAGACAAATAAAAAAAATAATAATAATAAATTTGCTTGTACTAAGTTTCATCGAATTCGGATGACCGGTTTAAGAGTTATGCAGACAGAAGTTACATACAGAAAAGATTTCTAAAAATCGTCAATTCAGTTTTAGTGTTATACATAGAGTCTACAAACGCAATATCTCATAAAACAAAGTAATTTACTCCGCGACCATTCGATTTATTATTAGTATTGATGATTAACTATTTTGTACATTCTTGAGCCTAAACTTTTTTTTATGGAAAGCTCGACATGTGGCATCGCTTCACCTACGAGTAGGTGTATAACTATGCTCATGGACATGGACATTCTGTGATTCACGGGGATTGCGAATGCCATGCCGGCCTGACACGAGCCTTTTCACGCCCCTTTTGAAAAAAATTGTTTACGGAACGAAGCAAATTTCAAGTCGATCCGACCAGTAGTTTAGGAGTTATAGTCATTTATTGATTTTCGAAGCCTTTTTTTGTAAAGGCTATGACGTCATTAATTGTTCATATTATTCAGTGACCATAGGTGGAAGGGGGTCGAGTGACTCTATCACCTGACACCCGGTTTGCTGGGATTGGTTGAGCGGTTCGTGAGATAGTGGTATGCCGAAAGTACATTAAAAATGACGGTCGATTTTTGTAAATGGCACGGGTACAGATGTTTTATCTCACGAGCGCGGGTGAGCCATACTTGTAGTTGTAATGCGTATAGACACGCGCTCCTGTGTGCGTAACTACAGGTAGCGTTAGCAAACTCCCACACACAGGAGCGCATGTCTATACGCATTACAACTACAAGTATGGCTCACCCGCGCTCGTGAGATAAATCTGTAAGACATTGCATATGGATTCCATGTCAAAACACCAAGCTGTACTTGGGAGGAAATACTCGTAGATGGGCAGGGCGAGATGGTTGTTTCGGAAGCACGGTTTCAATGTTTGGGTAAGTATTACGCGTTTGTTACGACATAATTAGCATCGTGGAACAGTCACATAATTTCTTCTATAATAAAATAAATTAATATAATAAGATATCTAATATACATTTCGGACAGTAGGCCAACAACTTTGCCGGTCCAGAAGGAGGCTAAAAAACTCATTGTATTAATTAAAAAGAGCGGCGTTCTTTTCCGACAACTTTCGAATGGTTAATAGTGGAATGTTCCGTTGTTCACGCGTGCGCGTGACGGTGAGACGGAAGTAGACGAAAATGCTGTGAATTTTACATAGAATTTGATACTATCTGAGAGTAAGTTTACGTGTAGATACTGCATTGGTAGTTGGCCAGTACAAGATTTTATTCTTTAGTCATAAAGTCTATCTATGATATTCAAACTTGAATAGTTACTGTCGAGTGTTTCGAATGCGGGTGTTTTTGTTATGACCATTATGACTTTTAGCTTTGCAAAATTATTGTTTTCAGTTTTTAGGCCGAGACGCGAAAATTATAACATGTGTTAGAAACAAAGAGATTAAAATGTAATGTCTTTGGTTAGGAATATTGATACTGATTACAACTTTATGGAATTGTCGATACTGTTTCATTTATTTAAAAGAAGAACTGGAGCTGGAAGCTCCAGTACAATACTGTGTTTGAATACAGAACACACTCGTATACAATATACAACATAGTGTATGTGTTTTAATTTATTTTATACTAGCTGTTGCCTGCGGCTTCGCTTGCGTTAAATTCGTATTAAGAAAAAAAGAGTTTCGGCGCGCGGAACAATTCCGTTTGTATGAGAGTCACATCTTGGCGTAACCGGAACTGCATTTTGTTAAGCCTATCCTGTGTCACCTATAGTTAAATGTGCTTGTACTAAGTTTAATCGAGTTCGGACGATCGGTTTAAGAGTTATGGAGGAACATACATCTATATATGTATATATGAGTGGCTAGGCGCCATATGTCGCGCTTTCAATTAAAAAAAAATACAGAAAATATTTCTAAAAAATTCCAATTTAGTTTTAGTATCATACAGACAAACGCAGTATCTCATAAAACAAAGTAACTTACTCCATGACCATCCCTTACAGATTTATTATTAGTATTGATTGATGTGTAAACATTTAACCCGGGGTGGAGTGAATTGATATAGGGCGTGACGCATTACGTGACACTCTTTAACGCTCGCTCGCGTCTTATGTCTACACATCAAACTCCTCGTGAGTGTGTCCTCGTGTTCATCATCATCATCAGCCTGTATCGGTCGACTGCTGGACATAGGTCTCTCCCAAGACACGCCACCATACGCGGTCTTCCGCTCTTCTCATCCATCAATTCCCGGCTACCTTTTTTAGGTCATCTGTCCACCTAGCCGGGGGGGCGTCCCACGCTTCGTTTGCTTGCACGTGGCCTCCATTCGAGCACCCATCTGCCCCATCGGTTGTCGGGTCTACGACAGATGTGCCAGCCCACTGCCAATTCAGCTTGCTTATTTTCTTAGCAATGTCGACTACCTTAGTTCTTTGACGTATCACGTCGTCGTGTCCTCGTGTTACGTGATACATTTATTAAATGTATTACATTTTAATATCTTTACTTTAATGCTGTTTAATTCAGATCTATAAGTAAATAAATTTAATCTGTAAGTAATTATAGTTAAAATTTTATTATTACACTCCTTTACGGTGTAGTAGGCAATTCAAAATGTAGTGAAATTACATTTTTACCCGTAAATCTTGTTAACCAAAACATCGTTTCAAGTACATTGTACAGCCTTTTGTTGTTTTCCTACACCAGAGTGATGCACACAATGTTATTAAATAAATAAAGTCTACTTACAAAATTACCCATTGTAAAAGTGGGTGTCTAGGACTCTAGGTGTAAAACCTGATATACGTAGTGAAATACGAAGGGTTGAAAATATACATATATTCAAGATCAAACTAATAAAATGGTTGCAGAGTAAGAACTTTTATGATCTTAAACATTTCAATGTTATAATTTAAAAAAGTAGGAATAACCTAAAGTAGGATCATATATTGACGATGTCTCATATTTTAATGTAACCATGCATTGTAAATTATTATTCTATATATTATAATTGAAATCATGTTGTCTATGAGGAATATGATACTGAATAAAGAATTTGAATTTGAATTTTGAATTTGAATTTGATTTCTGAGTACCGAGTCACTCAGGTTTCCAATGTGGTTTTGTGTACTCTATATTTTTCTCTCCTCTTAGGCACAACAACGTGTGTTAGACAGAGCAAACGAATGCGCATAAGAAAGTGATACCCCTATTGCATAATTTATTTCTGAATCAGTTATATTAAAACTGCCTACACATTTCTATTAATATATTTAAATTAAACGCGGAGAAAATATTATAAATAAGTAATTATTCGTCTCACGATTGAGGTGCCTAAGTGAGAGAAGTATATTTTTTTTATGTAATCCGGTATGCCTGGCTAAGTCAGAGCGGCCAAAACACATGCTCCGACCAGCCAATATCACCTCCGAGAAGGTAGGTGCCATACCGGAGACTTCCCTTTGGATTGCTGGTTATACTGGAATAGTGGAGAACTCAGCTCGGCCTTCTTACTTACTTACTTTTTTCTTATTAAATACGAATTTTACGCTAGCGAAGCCGCGGCAAAAAGCTAGTAATTAATAAAATAAACAAAAAGTAAAAGACAATTTAATAAAATACAACAAACGTGTTCTTTTGTTCTTGCTCAATCGTAAAAACACGGTAATACATACAAACGTCAAACTTGGTCTGATTATTGTGCAAACTCTAAAGTAGAAAAACTAATTGTACAAACCGGCCAATTGCGTGGTGGTACGGAACTCCCGGTGCGCGAGTCCGACTCGCACTTGGCCAGTTTTTTTTACATTACACAAAATATAATCACCCCATCAGGTCTGGTGCGGATGTCCTTTCCCGCTGCGTTGAGGAGCGCTCTCAGGATGGAGGTGGCGGTGCCGGTCTGACGACTCGCCACAAGATGCACCGCCGTCTGCTGCCGACTCTACGCACGTCAACAATCTGTTAATATCTGCTGTCTAATCGTCTAGATAGGTACACAGTCTGTCTAGAGTCTAGACTATTCTTAGTTTAGGTGGCGGTGCCGGTCTGACGACTCGCCACAAGATGCACAGCGGTCTGCTGCCGACTCTACGCACGTCAACAATCTGTTAATATCTGCTGTCTAATCGTCTAGATAGGTACACAGTCTGTCTAGACTATTCTTAGTTTAGGTGGCGGTGCCGGTCTGACGACTCGCCACAAGATGCACCGCCGTCTGCTGCCGACTCTACGCACGTCAACAATCTGTTAATATCTGCTGTCTAATCGTCTAGATAGGTACACAGTCTGTCTAGACTATTCTTAGTTTAGGTGGCGGTGCCGGTCTGACGACTCGCCACAAGATGCACCGCGGTCTGCTGCCGACTCTGCGCACGTCAACAAACTGTTAATATCTGCTGTCTAATCGTTTAGATAGATACATAGTCTGTCTAGACTATTCTTAGTTTAGGTGGCGGTGCCGGTCTGACGACTCGCCACAAGATGCACCGCCGTCTGCTGCCGACTCTACGCACGTCAACAAACTGTTAATATCCGCTGTCTAATCGTTTAGATAGGTACACAGTCTGTCTAGAGTCTAGACTATTCTTAGTTTAGGTGGCGGTGCCGGTCTGACGACTCGCCACAAGATGCACAGCGGTCTGCTGCCGACTCTACGCACGTCAACAATCTGTTAATATCTGCTGTCTAATCGTCTAGATAGGTACACAGTCTGTCTAGACTATTCTTAGTTTAGGTGGCGGTGCCGGTCTGACGACTCGCCACAAGATGCACCGCCGTCTGCTGCCGACTCTACGCACGTCAACAATCTGTTAATATCTGCTGTCTAATCGTCTAGATAGGTACACAGTCTGTCTAGACTATTCTTAGTTTAGGTGGCGGTGCCGGTCTGACGACTCGCCACAAGATGCACCGCGGTCTGCTGCCGACTCTACGCACGTCAACAATCTGTTAATATCTGCTGTCTAATCGTCTAGCTAGCTACACAGTCTGTCTAGACTATTCTTAGTTTAGGTGGCGGTGCCGGTCTGACGACTCGCCTCAAGGTGAACCGCAGTCTGCTGCCGACTCTACGCACGTCAATAATCTGTTAAAATCCGCTGTCTAATCGTCTATATAGCTACACAGTCTGTCTAGACTATTCTTAGTTTAGGTGGCGGTGCCGGTCTGACGACTCGCCACAAGATGCACCGCCGTCTGCTGCCGACTCTACGCACGTCAACAATCTGTTAATATCTGCTGTCTAATCGTCTAGATAGGTACACAGTCTGTCTAAGACTATTCTTAGTTTAGGTGGCGGTGCCGGTCTGACGACTCGCCACAAGATGCACCGCAATCTGCTGCCGACTCTGCGCACGTCAACAAACTGTTAATATCTGCTGTCTAATCGTTTAGATAGATACACAGTCTGTCTAGACTATTCTTAGTTTAGGTGGCGGTGCCGGTCTGATGACTCGCCACAAGATGCACCGCCGTCTGCTGCCGACTCTACGCACGTCAACAATCTGTTAATATCTGCTGTCTAATCGTCTAGCTAGCTACACAGTCTGTCTAGACTATTCTTAGTTTAGGTGGCGGTGCCGGTCTGACGACTCGCCACAAGGTGCACTGCAGTCTGCTGCCGACTCTACGCACGTCAACAATCTGTTAAAATCCGCTGTCTAATCGTCTATATAGCTACACAGTCTGTCTAGACTATTCTTAGTTTAGGTGGCGGTGCCGGTCTGACGACTCGCCACAAGATGCACCGCCGTCTGCTGCCGACTTTACGCACGTCAACAATCTGTTAAAATCCGCTGTCTAATCGTCTATATAGCTACACAGTCTGTCTAGACTATTCTTAGTTTAGGTGGCGGTGCCGGTCTGACGACTCGCCACAAGATGCACCGCCGTCTGCTGCCGACTTTACGCACGTCAACAATCTGTTAAAATCCGCTGTCTAATCGTCTATATAGCTACACAGTCTGTCTAGACTATTCTTAGTTTAGGTGGCGGTGCCGATCTGACGACTCGCCACAAAGTGCACCGCGGTCTGCTGCCGACTCTACGCACGTCAACAATCTGTTAATATAACCTGTCCAATCCTCCTGATAGTGCACTGGCGACTTCCGACGAGTAAATCTGTTCTATTCATTTTGAATAGAGGCGATAAACAGATGACGATCGATGCGCACTTGACCACCGAACTTGCTATTCACTCTTGGCTCTACCTACATGATACGTCGTTGGCTCTACCATCTAAATTCACAGAATGATTTTTGTAAAATGACTTCTTCTTCTTGAAATTAAAGGATCGGTCTGGCCGAAAGCGTTTTACTTCCTCGCGAGGCTTCTCCTGAAGCCCTATTAGCTTCAGACAGATTGTCAAAGTATAAGAAATCAGTACTTGCCATGGCCATCAGTCAAGTTCACTAGGACAATAACTATACAGTCTGTCTAGCTAACTATTCTTAGTTTGAAGTTGATCCAGGGCTTGCGACATTCTGAGATCGAAAATTTAAAAAAACGCGCTTAGTTTTCAGCTCGATAAATTTTAAGTTTGAACATCTTCGACGGCGGGTGGGCGAGTGTTGCTGGGCGTCGGCTTCTCTTGTGAGAGGACTGAGGTTCGAAACCTGTCGGCGGCGGGAACAAAAAGTGCGTTTTTTTTTATTTGATAAATCACGTGCATACCTTCACCAGCTGAATCTTGTTGTTACCTTCTGCAATGTTAAATGTTAAAATATGACGAATCCGAGTGCAGTGTACTGTCTATGGATGAAGAATAAAGAATAAAAAGAGCCAAAAAAAAAACAGCACGTGTAAGAAAGAAGTTGAAAGAAACAGATACGTAATGAAATGACTGAATGCGTTATACTCACACCGCCGGTGGCGAAGGGGTCGACTCCTCGCTTCGTGAGTAGCAGCTTGACAACATCCTCTCGCGAGTACATGGCCGATATGTGCAGCACATTGTAGTTGTCCTGTAACAAGATTATCACTGTCAGAATGTCCTGGTCACTAGGCACACAATGTTTTGAATCTGAAGATGTGGGCACGACGATCGCGGAAGAGCCTTATAGGAAATTTCGAGTTTTTTTCAACCGATTTCCAAAAAGGATGAGGTTCTCAATTCGTCTTTATGTAAGGTAGGGGTGGCCAAACTTTTTACATCCGAGATCTCCCCAACAAATTAAAATTCGTGAGCGGTCTACTGAAGAATATAAAAAAAACACATTAATTATGAATCAATAAATTGTAACTAACTGTCACTATAAGTAAGTAAACTGTATTTCTGTTGTAGATTCTACCATTATAGACCATAATTTAGTTGCCCGTATTTTCCAATTTTGAACCCAATGTATGAAAAAAAGTGTGTGGGGCGTAAGTTTTGTATATTCTGCGGGCGGGCTACCTGAAAAGCCTTCGCGGTCCACCGGTCGACCGCGGTCGACGCTTTGGCCATCCCTGTGTAAGGGATGAATAAGGAATTTTTCAATCACCCACTTCCCGTCAACCGATTTTAATATTATGTAATATTACTAAACCGAATTCAAACCCTAAAAAGTATTACTTAAATAATATTTTGATCTTGAGTAGAAGGCGGTACAAATGCACACCTGGACCCTTTTGTGCTTTTGTACCGCCTTCTACTCAAGATCAAAAGACATTTAATACTCTATATAAAACATTATAATGAACTTATAAAATATACAAAATTAAATAAAAGTAAAGCTAACCTAAAAATACATTTCATCTAGCGGGTTTGCCCCGTTTTCCAACAAATTTAAATACAATATTTCACAGAGAAAGATTACTACAATGTTTCGCCAACTGTTTGCTAAACATTTGGTTACTTAGCCATATTTTCTCAGTGTTCTGTAAGTACTTCTACATATCTCAGACAATATTACTCTATGGCTGAACATTTAAAACAAACCAAATGACATTTAGAACACTTTCAGTCTACCATGGATATTAATCAATGTTTGGTATTCGAATACCAACCATGGTAAACCAAATTTAAGGTGATGTGAGACTGCGTCTGACTCGAATTTCAAGAAGTGTACCACCAATATTACTTACGTAACAGATTCAGTTTTATTAATATATGTAATACCAAGTAAAACTTCATCTATCAGCGCAGATCGATAGCTTTTTGAAAATACGATTTGATTAACTTCGCTCGATAGAAAAAAATCATGAACATGCCTCTGAATTTTGTTATAAAAACGTATTTAAGGCAACGTGACCAAAGCAAGGATTTGGAAAAAATAGATTTTATTTGTTGAATATATATCTAAATCCGTAGCTTTTTACTTTTCTGTTTCGATCCGTAGTTTCGGAATAAAAAAATTTAAACCTAATTTTTGATTGATTGTGTTGCATCCTACTCCAACCAGCGAAAGCGGCGCCTTGAAAGAGGAGTACGGGTGAATACGGGTCGACAGGGCCTTAAACTAATCCAAGTGAGATTCTTCGCTGAACAGAGGGAGAAATTGTCGCTATGTACTGTTAGGCACTCGATCACTATTTCATTTGCGTTACCAAAAATTTACATATTCCGCGGAGCCTGGATAAGCCTAAGCCAGGTAGCTGGTTGTAGTATAGTTACCTACATGACTACACAATGTTATGTTTGTAGTTACTTTGTAACGTATATGGCCACACCACAGAGCATCAAATACCTACCGCCCGCGCCCCCTACTAGAGGCGCCCTAAGCGATGATATTTGAAATTATTGGGTTTACGTACGCTGAGCTGAGCTGCTAGCGCTTCGTATGTGTGTGCTAGTATCGACACTACACACAAAGAGGAGCAAGTTAGGCACACGCACAAAACAAATGCACACGCACAACACACATATGAGGAGCGTCTGTTCAAAAAGAACTATTTCCGTTGTAACAGAATTTTCAGTAGAGCCAAAAAAGTGATAGCTAATTAAACTTAGGATATTGGAAATAGGCCTTTTTGACCAAAATTGTTGTTTTCAATCGTAATTTTCTATAGGAAATAGTTCGTTTTGAACATTCAAATTTTACAGGGAGGTGTATTTGAATACAAAGACTGAGAATCCGTCAAAAACCACGCAACTCGTTGAAACGGAAATAGTTCCTTTTGAACAGACGCTCCTCATATGTAAGTCAGAGGCCACGCCCACAGGCTTCAACGCCGTTGTACAGAAATCGCGCTCACAGCGCCTCTAGTAGGGGCGGGCGCGCGCATTTCATGCTCTGTGGGCCAAACTCTTCGTTCGTTCTCATAATCACTTATGTAAGGACATACATATGTGTAGCAGATTATACAGTATTACGTATTATTAGTACACGTGACCGTGATATTATGAGCGTGACCAACCTCATTTACGTTTTTTACTTCACTTTTCAGCATGATTATAACAAAGTAAAAGCAAGCAAGTAAGTAGCTATATGCGTCTTGTTGGGCAAGTTTCAGGAATATACCATTATACATTATATACATATCACACACGCCGAATCCCGACAATCGGGGTAAGCAGCGTAATCGGTGTTGTGCTGCAAGAACTCTGGTAAATTACAGCACAACACCGGCCACCACGTTTCGCAAAGTATTCGAACAAGATACAATGGATCAAGCAGCAAGTAAGGCACGAAGACCCACCTGCTGCATGACTCGGTGGAAGTACTGTGCCAAGGTGAGAGGTGGCGATCCTGTCGCCTTTTAGCACGGCTTCTTGTCCTTATCCCTTAGTCGCCTGTTACGACATGCATGGGGAGAGATGTAGTGGGGTTATTATTTTTATTAAGTACCGGCCCCTCACGGTACTTAATAAATTAACTATCGTGTAAATAAAGAGTGGTAATAAAGAATTACCTACAAGAATCCAAAAAAATATGTTTTTTACAATTTTAAGTTCAGTAGTCTTAATGATATAGCTAAAAATAGCTTGAATAGTTAAACCATGGCAGTAGTTTTTATTTAGGCGTTTCGATATTTTCGAAAACACAACACAAAATATATATGTGATGGTACGGAACACTCGGTGCGCGAGTCTGACTAGCACTTGGCGGTTTTTTTCGGGAATGATATATGGGAAGGGCCAGATTCTATAGAATGTAGGATGGCTGACTTCCTCGTAGATCGCTACAGATCAGCGGTAACTATTTGTGGATACCGTTCTTTAGCCGTCAAGAGTGCTATCTAATGTACACCTACTGAAGGCTTCTCCGCTAATTTCTTTACAACACCCCCATAGGCAGCTAAAATTGCAAGTAAATTACACACCTTCGGACATAGAAATACATTCCCAGAAAAGGAATTATCGTACATTGCATCAATTTAACCTTGGTAAAATTCGGTGTGCGTGCACTCCATTTGAAGGAGACAGAAAACATGTGAGTGTGACAGAGATCGGATGGATATTTGTAATTTCCTCTTATGTAACATAGTAGTGTAGTGCGAGAGCGCTGTGGGCTGAAAGAAGATATAGTGACAAGGATTGAGAAAGGAATGCTTCGGTAATTCGGTCATGTTGGAAGAATGAATGTTAGGAGACAAACGAAAGAAATTTATGAAGCGAATGTGAGTGGAAGAGTCGGGAAGGGTCGCACTAGACGCATGTATCTGGACCAGATCGGGCATGTGCTCAAAAAGGTTCAAGTGCGTAATACCCGTAACCGACGAGCATTCGTGAAGAACATTATGGGAGTGGAAGAGGCGGCAGAGGTATCTAAGGATCGTGACACGTGGAGATCCGTTGTCTCTGCCTACCCCACCGGGAAACAGGCGTGACGCTATGTATGTATGTATGTATAACATAGCATTACGGCTTATTTCCGATAAGGTAGGCAGAGAGAACGGATGTCTACATTGTTTGATACTAATCGTGACATGTGACACCTTTCTAACGTTCTAACTGTTACTAGAGGTGCCTATAGACATTCGGTTTGAGGGGGTTGCGAATGCCATGCCGGCCTGAAAAATTTCTATGTGCGCCCCTTATAAAGAACGACATGACACGTTCCTGACGAAACTGTGACGCCTCCACCATACTCATTGCTTATTGAGCATTCTTATTGTAGAACACTACTCTTGACTTTAACTTGTCGTACTTTGTTTTAACCGGTCCGATTACACCGAAGACACTGACAAGAAACTTCGCAGGGTTATTTTCATAAAATATTATGGCCTAGTAGCGTTTCTATTTTAGTAACAATCCATAAATGTCATTGGGCATCGTTAGACACCTGGACACTAAAAAAAGCTAAACTTCTATAACCTATACTTACAATTCTTATTATTAATCCTTATTGTCTTAATGTTGACAAAGCAATACTTTTTTTTGTTATTTAATAATTTTCATTATTATACAGGGTGTTATACGCCGAGTACATTAATTTGGCCAGCGCAATCCTCATGTTTTTCCTAGACAAAAAAGCAAAAAAAGTTTTTCTCTAAATTGTCTAGTTTTCGAGATATGAATTTTTGAAATGTATGTTTTCGTCTAGTGTAATTTAACGTGTTGTTGCCGCTCCGCACCTCCGCCTCCCGACCTCCAGTCCTCCACTCACAAAGCTAACCCCCGCCCCTCCCGCCAACACCTCCGTCCGAGGCGCTCACGTCTCACCCACTCTTCCCCCCTCCGCGCCGCCCTGTTGTCATTAGATAATTTTTACACTAAAATAATCAATTAGTTTGTATGAAAACTGTAACTTTTTATTTAAAGGGAATTCAGAAAAAAGTTATTTGACTTTTTTGTTACTCTTGATCCCAATAATCATTTCCTAAATTTAATGTACTCGCCGTTTTTACATCCTGTATAATTTTAATAAATTAAATTTATTTTCGTTATTAAAGAAAATAAATTGTTCAACGATGCTACATCCCGTGCTTTCCATAAAAATAGACACACATTGCTTAAATTTTGAGAGCAAGATTAACAATTTTACTGTGAATTCTAACCACAAAAAATGTAGTAGTTAAGCATAGAAGGTGTAAAGTGACTTTGTAATATTGTTGGCACGTTATTAAATTTATGCGGCTTCTAGATATCAACTTCTATGCCTTCGTAGAACCTCCTAATGCACTTGAGACCTGTTTAAGTTGCGATTTTCATCGATCCTATCTAAGTTTGCCGTGCCGCTCAAATTGTAGGTCATTTTGAGGGTCGCGTGACTTGAGGCGCCTCTGTGACTAAGTCCACTGAGGGACGGGCGAGGGGCGGCGTTCTTAGTAATGACCGAAAAACTTAGTGTGGGCGATTAAGTAGCAAATTTACTGCTCAAAATAAATGAGAAAGTGTAATTGAATAAGAAATTTAGGGTAATCGTAGTACGCAATAAATAATTGAATTAAAGATTTTTTTTACGGAACCATACATACATACGTTTTTTTTATGGAAACTAACACGGTTGGCTACATCACCTACAACATCCGTGCTGTCAGCTCATAACACCGGGTGAAATGGGTGCCATGTCAGTGTTTCCCTTCATTTCATGTCGGCTACCCTAAACTGGACAGAAAACACGAACTATTTACATACCCGTTTCGACCGACGTTTCGCTCAGTGCGGTGGTACCAACCCGGCCGGGATACACCCTACCACCTAGTAAGGTAAGAAGGGAAGGGACCTACAGTTTTACGTGGAATCCGAACCACATTCAGACTCAAACAGCCGAGCGGTCACCCAGCCAAGTACTGACCGCGCCAAGGTGTGCTTAACAACAGTCGACCGACCGCACCACTAAGCTACCGAGGCTGACAATTCTGCCAGCAGTGGACGCTTACTAGCTCATAGACCGACTGACAAACACAAAATAAATTACATTTCCCTAGGCTAACTCAAGTTGGTAGCCCCAAGAACTCTTCGTTCCGTTGTTGCAAACCGCATCAAAATCTGTTCAATGGTTCCGGAGTTTACCTCAAACATACATACAGACAGACGTTACCTTTTATAAGAATTAGAGATACCATGGCTTACCTGAGATTATAATAATAGATATAGGTAGATTTATAACGAGATAATTAGAGCAAATAATACGTAGGTTTGGACAACATCTAGCTCAGTGCAATACTAAGCGTAAACACACTACACTCCGTTCATCCTAGCAACTAATGCCGAGCGGTTTCTCTTTCTCTGTCCTTCTCACTCTCGCAAAGGGTGATTGAAGTGACTGTGAACTAAGGTTATAAATATAGTTTAATTAAAAAAAAATATTGAATTATTGTTTATTTATTTGATGAATGAAAATTTTTCAATAAACCTGTTTATTTTTATTTTTTGCTTGGAATCAAGTTAAATGTTTATATTTTCACTGTAAATTATTTAATATTAAAATTATATATTATTTAAATTTTGTGCCTAATCTACTTACTTCAGCTGTTCGTTCTATTGTAGGTGGATAAGTTAACCCCCCCAACACAAATAATATACAAAACTTCAAAATAAACACGTGGAAAATATTCAAAACAATTAATACGTTAATATTATGACGCGTAGGAAAGGCTACTGATTGCAATGCGTCTGACTGACCGGCCGACTGCACCTGGCTACCTGAAACCTTCCCAGAATAAAAACGCAACACTAACTCCAGGCACAGCGGCGCACGCGCCGATAGGGTTTTGAGATGACTTTCGCATACACCTATGACACAACCTTGTGTCCTGTGTAAAGAAGAGTAATAACCGTTGCAAGAGCGAGAAACCGCTCGGCATTAGTTCCTAGGATGAACGGAGTATACCTACTATACAGTCTACCATTAGTCGGCGTCCAGAATTCTATAGCCTTATCACGAGATTTAACCTACACCGCGCACTACGGCTACGCCGCCGCCGTGCTCTCCGCATCGTTTTGTGTCTGTGTGTTTTTTTTATGGAAACTGACACGGTTGGCTACATCACCTACAACATCCGTGATGTCACCCCATAACGGGGTGAACTTGGTGCCACGTCAGTGCTTCCCTTCGGTCGTGCCGGCTACACTGAACTGGACGGAAAACACAAACTATTTACATAGCCTTTTCGACCGACCTTTCATTCAGTGCGGTGGTATCAACCCGGGCGGGTTAAACCCTACCACCTAGTAATATAAGAAGGGAGTCATATCCCTTAGTCGCCTTTTACGACATACCCGGGGAGAGATGCAGTGGGGCTATTCTTTTAAAGTACCGGCCCCACACGGTACAGTACCGTATGGAGAAACGGTGCAGCGCCTCTAGTGATAGATTTACGAACTTCGTTTCTCCATACAAAGTGATGCGGAGAACACGGCGTAGCGTAGTACGCGGTGTAGGTTAAATCTCGTGATTAGGGTACTGGTTCTACAACTTTGAAGTTTCTTAGAATTACAAAGTATGCAGGGAATTTATGTCAAAAGTGAACGAAGTGTTAGCGGGTGAGAAATTAATGAGTGCTAACTTTGTTTTACACAGAGGGCTCCGTAGCTCGCATACAGGGTGATGTCAACTCAGCTATAACGTTGAATCATGTAATTCCATTCATCGAAATACGCATTATATGAGCAGTCCTATGAAACATGCTGCTTTATGCTATGCGTATAGAAATGAAAAACTAACAGTTATCGCGCCATCTAGCGGCAGTCGCGTGAATCAAGCTTGCCGTTGACTCTGCACTAATGGCCCAAGTTTCTAATCAACTTGGTTACGTTTTAGTTCATTTTGTTTGCTTTCCTTTTATTCCTCCAAGTTTTATTATTCTTTTGTGACGTCACGGTCGCAGAGTGAAAAATTCGTTAGTCGGCAGTTCCGCGAAAGCTAAGTGTAAAATGGCAATGATTGCGCAAAATTAATGAAATGTCTATTTTTACAGGAGTGAAAAAATGCGAGTAAAATACAAAATTACACATTGTTCCGGGATGGGTCAAGCAACATTCAAACTAATAAAAAACTCTTTTGAATAGAAAATGAAAATGGATATTACTATTGATACAACTATTTATATTGTAGAATGTACATATGTATTACCTACATCCGTTTCCATCCATTTTTAACCGACTTCAAAAAAAGGAGGAGGTTCTCAATTCGAATGTATTATTTTTGTTTTTTTTTTAGGTTTCCGTATCCCGTACGGAAGCCTATTACTAAGCCTACAGCGTCTTTCTGCCTGTCCGTCTGTCCGTCCGTTCGATAGCTGTATCTTTGGAACAGAATAAATTTAATATGTGTTATTTTGGCGGACAGAACAACAAATTATAAAAACAATTAAAAGTGAAAATACAGGAAACGTGTTTTTTCAACGTTTTTTTTTTGTATGGTGCGGAAACGTCGTCGGTGCGCGAGTCCGACTCGCACTTGGCCGGGTTTTTCTGCTCTTCCTGGCTCGGACGGACTGATGGCGACGCACACCGGTAGCTTGCTTACCTACCGGCTACGCTTAAATGAAACGGAACGGGTGGAAAATGGGTGGAAAACGGGTGTGTATATGACCGATACATTGCATTTTGACCCTCCGTTTTACATTATTTTCTTACCGGACCGAACCGGACTGGGTGAATACGGCATGTGTATTGACGCCTCCACGATGTTCGCAAATTGGTCCGTGTAATGTAGAGTAGAGTCGATCAGTATGAAGACCAAACATACTTTTACGAAAAACCTACAGTCGACTGATAGTTTTCGACTGTCTGTGGCTTGTTACTGCCTAAAGCAGTGGTGTCCAACTGGTTTCGCCTTAAGTGTACTTTCATAATTCTGCCAAGCCCAGCGAGCACCTTAAGTTGCGATTAATGCGATTCCGTCGTCCCCATTCCACCTCCGCACTACGCGTACTGGGCAGGGGATGCACCCCTATACAATCGACCTACCGAGGATGCGCACCAACCGGTTCTGTAGGTCTTTCATTCACAGAACCGGGAAAATGTGGAACGCACTCCCTGCTCATATACTTCCTCCCAAGTACAGCCTGGGGGGGGTTTTTCAAAAGTGGCGTGAAAAGGCTCCTGTCAGGCCGGCATGGCATTCGCAAACCCCGTGCATCACAGAATGTCCATGGGCATCCAAATAAAAATTGTCAAACGTAACGTTAAAACAAACAAAAGTAACTAAGGTTATTGAATTTGTCAAAATGAATTAAATTAATCAAACAATAGTAAAACAAAGTGGTCAAAATTATTTCAATGATCTTATTGAACAATGATTTTATAGAAACTGACACGGTTGGCTACATCACCTACAACAACCGTGATGTCAGCCCATAACACCGGGTGAACTTGGTGCCACGTCAGTGCTTCCCTTCGGTCGTGCCGGCTACACTGAACTGCAGGTCTATTCTTGTAAATTGTGACAGCGGACTCAGCGCTGATGTGGCGCTGAGAGCCACTTTAGTAAATGGCTCTCAGCGCCACAACAGCGCTGATTCCGCTGTCAGAATTTACAAGAATAGACCTGCAGCGGGAGCACAAATGCGTCGATAAGCCTATATCGATCGATAAACATCTATTTGCTTCGTTCGACGAAGTAGAATAGAAGAAGACGAATAGATGTTTATCGATCGATATAGGCTTATCGACGCATTTGTGCTCCCGCTGCTGCAGGACGGAAAACACAAACTATTTACTTTTTAGGCTTCCGTGAACCCAGACGTTCCAACGAAAACCTTTTTTTAAGGCTGATATTTTATTGACTACTGTAATTACAATTTATTTATTATTTCGACGATAATATGGCCATAATAATAAATAAATTGTAATTACAGTAGTCAATAAAATATCAGCCTTAAAAAAGGTTTTCGTTGGAACGTCTGGGTTCACGGAAGCCTAAAAATAGGGCCGCGTGCTACCGGTTGGACACTACTGGCCTTTAATAATATTTTGGGTTTAATGCATAATTGTACATAATGTGCTAGTGTGTTATACCACAGATCACTTAGTTATACTGACATTGTTCCTGGCGCCGACGTCGCTGCCTAATTCGATGAGGCGCTCCACGAACGAGGTCCTGTTGTCCTTCACCGCGTACATGAGCGGCGTCATCCCGTTAGCCTGCAACACGAGAGACGATAACCATTAATCAATCACATGACACGCAAGACAGACAATTATGAAGGGAAATATCGTGGCGGCAACTGAAGGCATCACAGCCCGGTAGCATCCCCTCCATCCCCTTTTACATTCCAGTGCGAGTCGAACTCACGCGGCGAGGGTTCCGTAGCATTCCTTTTTCCGTGAGAACTTGAAGAATTAGGATTTTTTGTGTAGGCTTTCCTGTAAACCATAAGAGAGGCTCTATATTCCCGTATTTTATTTTTTTAACATTTTAGACTCATTAATTTCAGAGTTAAGGCGGAGGGATGCTCTATTTTCGTTTCAAAATTAAAACAAACTTTATACATTTATATTTCTTATAACGTATGGCACGTTATAAGAAATATAAATGTATAAAGTCAATTAAAAGGTCACATGACGCTCTTGAAAAAAATTTTTTTTTCTTTCAAATTTGTCCCCCAAAATCCAAAATCGTTCATTTACGTTTATATATTTAGTTCGTGATCGGGTCATCTAACTCTATATATTAAGTACCAAATTTAAAATTCAATAAGCAGTTACAGACGGACAGACAGGATCCCGTTTATTCCTATTTACGGAACCCAATAATATTTTTTAGCTTATCTGCTGATTAATCGCTTATTGTTAAATATTACTCCGTCGATCTGGGGCACCCTGTACTCATTCGCATCGGTGCCTGAACTTATAATTGAAACTCGCACATAGTTCCGTTGTCTGTCTGTCTGTCAGTGGCATGCAAAATCAGTTCGCTCCACCGTTACAGACAGTGCGAGCAATTAAATAGAGCTATTTCACTGTCTACATGGACGTTTCTCTATCAAGTCCGTAAAATGTTGCATTTGAAAGCTTTGACGTTGAAACTGAGTATAGGGGGTCAGTGGCGAGCTTCGTTTACAAGGTTACGATAAATTTAGTTAAGACGATACCCATTAGCTGGCTGCTTTGCATAGAAAAAGGTAGTAAGTCGGCGTTGATTTTTAATTTAAAAAAAATAATTGTAATACAAATTAAAAATCTACAATAGAGTTCTGTGCTTGTGGTTTAGTTATTTATCAGTGCAATAACAATTTCGTTTTATTCATTCACTTTTGCGTCAGATGAAAAAAATATTTTTTTCGATTTTTTTCATCTGACGCAAAAGCGAATGATAAATAACTAAACCACAACCACAGAACTATATTGTTGTAGATTTGTACATTTTATTACCACAAATTTTTTTAAATTAAAAAACAACACCGACTTACGACCTTTTTCTATGCAAAGCAGCCAGCTATGGGTATCGTCTTAATGCAAAATATACAGAATTAATGTACATCATCATCATCATCATCATCAGCCTGTATCGGTCCACTGCTGGACATAGGCCTCTCCCAAGGCACGCCACCACACGCGGTCTTCCGCTCTTCTCATCCATCCACTCCCGGCTACCTTTTAATGTACATTTTTTATAATTTTTCTCCAAATACAATTTTATATTCTTTAGTGAACCATAATTTAAAAAAGTCACGAAGCTAAAAATTTTCATACTTATTAAAATAAAAAAGATTTGCGCGTTATTCGCCTACGCTTTGTTTTATCGTAAGCGCCTTGTGGCGATTCCATCCCGCTCTGCCCATGTCCCCGCTTCCCATTCCGCTGAGCGCATGACGTCACTATGAGTGGAAGAGGCTTAACTTTCGTAACGGTGCACAATTGCACATTTTCTCCGCGTATAATTGGCGGCGCGTGGCGTGGCCGCGTGGAGGTGACTTATTTATAACTAATGGAGAAACAGGCATTTGCAAACGTTATCGCTGTTTTAATCGCTCTACTAGTACTTACTAGAAAGTTCTTTTAAAAAATGTCGGAAGTGCTGCTGGCGATAAGGAAAAGGCTGACTGTACATGCGCAGTGTGGGGTCGGTACTTAAAAAGAATAGCCCTATTGCATCTCTCCCCGTGCATGCCGTAAAAGGCGGCATATTGGAGAAGATGTATTGTATTGTTTATTAATCATTCATATGGCTGTTAGTTAGACTGCACTCGAACTTGTTACATTTTGTTCTATCCGGCTCGATTACACCCACGAAGAAGAACCGACAAGTAACTTCGCAGGGTATTTTTTTATACATATTTTAACAAGTATTTAGTGACTAGCCACATAATAACACCGCCTACAGTCTGTCGAAAAAATAGCTTGAGAGCAAGATTAACCAATTTTGCTGAGAGTTCTGACTAAAAAGACTTATTCATTAAGTGTATCAGGTGTAAAGAGCCTTTGTCAAACTAATTTGTAATCAACGTAATTTGTATCAACATAATTATGTTAGTATTTAAACATATTACAATTTAGTATACTTAATTGTGAAAAATTAAAATATATGAATATATGGCATATTTCCAAAGTCTAGTACGCGAGTTGCTCTGATTGGTCGTTCTCACTTTGGCGGGAAATATAAATTTCGGAAGTATTTCCGAAAAAAAGTTTTCTTAACCTAATTTTAACACCCTAACATTGCTTAAAAAAAAAATTGGTTGTCTGTAAAGTCGGTTTACGGACGATAGTTTTACGTGATAACGTCATACTGCCGGTCGTCTGCTGCCCTGGTACTTTAGAACCAGAGAGATAAATGTGTACAAGCCGACGCTTGGGCCGATTGTGCCTCTCTATCGCTTGTTACGCGCTCTCGCTTGCACACGCAGGCTCAGATGGAACGTGACACTTTTTCGTGCGTGCAGCCGGAGTTCATCAATTTATAAGACGTGACGTTATCACGTCAAAAGTAAAACAAAACAAATTTTGGCAAAAGGGACACGAACCCATGGCCGAGATCGAAAAAACAAAAACCCTACACTCTACCACTGAGCCACCAAAATACACATGCTACCAAACGAATATCGGATTCAGTACGAATAGCGAACACGCTGGGGGTGCCGGAGGCGGAGCCAGACTCGTCTCTCCACCAATCAGAGCAACTCGCATACTAAACTTTGGATATATGCGACCCGGTGGGGCTGATATTAATAAATCATTGTTAAAATCCCTAAAAGTAATAATAATAAAAAATTTACATTCCTGAAATACTCCAAGAATTTCACAAGGCTCTACCTTGACTTGTTCAGTAGGTGAGCCGGCTGCATGCAATTAAAGCTGTTTTGTTATATAATTAACGGAGTCCGAATAACCTTCAACCCCTCACCCTCCGTGCGGTGGGTGACCAGTGGCGAGATACGGGGCGTCAGGGTCACGTCGTCGCCGCGGCGTAACCCCACACCCGAATGTACGTCGTCTCTTAAATATAACCTGAGATTTATATCAAACGAGCTGTTCGCGTCTCCGCGTCACTCCGCTGCAAAACATTCTACAGGGTGTTGTAACGGCCACTACATTAAATTTAGGAAATGATTATTGGGATCAATAGTAACAAAAAAAAAGTCAAATAACTTTTTTCTGAATACCCGTTAAATTACAGTTACAGTTTTCATACAAACTAATTGATTTATTTAGTGTAAAAGGATCTAATGTTCCGCACGAACGTGGGAATGAAAGGCGCGCGGTGAGCGAGCGAGCAGGGACGAGTGCGCGGAGAGAGCAGATGTGCGGAGGCGGAGCAGTGTGAGTTTTTCGTCCCTAACCGTTCCCGCGCCAGAACCTTTCCCCCTCACGCGTCAAATTACACTAGACGAAATCATAAATTTCAAAAATTTATATCGCCAAAACTAGACACTTTAGGGAATAACTTTATGTACTTTTGTGTCTCGGGAAAACATGAGGATTGCGCTGGCTAAATTAATGTACTGGCCGTTACAACAAGTATTAATATACAAGATATTAATACTTAGATACTTTAGCGAGATAGATACTATAGAATACTTTAGCGAAAACCCCATGGAAATTGATTAAGTTGTAGGCTGAGTCAGAGGGGCCCAAGTATATCCTCCGATCAGCCAATATTACGGCTTAACCTATTCTCTTGCCCTTGTAATGCGCCATTATCTAGGCCAGATTTTTAAAAAAAATTTTTTTTATGGAATCTGACACGGTTGGTTACGTCACCTACAACATCCGTGATCTCAGCCCATAACACCGGGTGAACTTGGTGCCACGTCAGTGTTTCCCTTCGGTCGTGCCGGCTACACTGAACTGGACGGAATACACAAACTATTTACATAGCCGTTTCGACCGACCTTTCATTTAGTGCGGTGGTACCAACCAACCCGGGCGGGTTAAACCCTACCACCTAGTAATATAGGAAGGGAGTCATAACCCTTAGGGTTAGGTTATAGCAGGGGTCTCCAAACAATTTTACAGGCGGGCCACATTGACTTATCAAAAAATGTTGGCGGGCCAGAATCAAACGTAATTTTTTTTTATATATACAATTTTTAATAAATTATAAATTCAAAATTTGTAGATACTTTCCTTGAATAATGTGTAGTATACTAAAGAGAAAAATAAAACAATTTTGTAAAAAAAATTATGTTTATTAATGTGACACATTTGTCGATCATCAACAATTATATCTAAAGTAAGAGGCGGGTGGCCGAGTGGTTTGGGCATCGGCTTCTCATGCGGGAGGTCCGAGGTTCGAATCCGGTCGGCGTGTACCAATGAGTTTTTTCTGACGAAAAAATTTACGTGCATACCTACACCCGCTGCTTCACCGTTCGGAACCGGTGTAAAACTGTAGGTCCCTTCCCTTGCCCCTTACTAGGTGGTAGGCTCAAATTGTAGCCGGCTGGGTTGGTACCACCGTACTGGATGTAAGATGGCCGCAAGCAACCTCGGTTGTGTTCTCCTCTAGTCCAGTATAGCCAGCAATCCAGGGAAGTCTCCGGTATGGCACCTACCTTCTCGGAGGTGATATTGGCTGGTTAGAGCATGTGCTTTGGCCCCTCCGACTCAGCCACCCATAGCGGATTACATAAAAAAAAAATATCTTTTATTATTTTATGTATTTATTTTCACGTTTTCTTATACTAGTGTACATATTTATATTAATTCTATACAATTTTAAAAATACATACAAAATTAATACAAACAGACAAAAAAAAATAGAAAACGGTAAAGTTCCGCCGACGGCGGGAGACAAGCCCCAAGCACGCCGGCGGGTGCAGGTCGTGGCTACGGAGCTCTCCGGGACGACGACGCGAGGCAAGCTACGAGCGATAGGTAGACACGTAGGCCACCACCACCCCCATCTCGGAGAGCTCCGTATCCGTCGGACTGCGGGGCGACGTCATGCAGCTCTTCTATTCTTGTCAGGCCTCTCGTGTGCGTCGCTGTGGGTGGCGCACGGCGCTCACCGGTAGCGGAGGCTGCAAGCGGGACACAGGGCCGTGATAGCCTCAAGCTAATCGGTGGCGGCGGACTTCGTCCCGTCGTAGCTGGTGTGGCGGGGCGCGTCCCTGGTTCGCCATCCTCACCGGCAGATGCGGGCGATGGAGTAGCAAACCGTGGTGGATTGGGTGCGCTGCTGGTGTTGAAAGAAGCGGCAGGTCTTGTCACTGGATCCTCCGGCCACACCGCGAGGAGGGCAAGGCCTCGGGCGAGGCCTCGGGCGAGGCGCTGTTGACTTGGACGCGTTGCATCACTTGTCCCTCCTCTGACACAGCGGGGTGGTGAGGCGCTGAGGCGGTGTCGCCGGTAGTCCACTGCCGAGGCTGTCGGCGACTGGTTTTTATAAAATTTTCATTTTTGCAGAGAAATGTTTTCCACCCTGTCAGTCTGACAGCTTTTCTTCTTTTCTCTTATTATTATTATTTCTTTATTGTCACGTTTTCTTATTCTATTTACATATATATATTAATTCTATCTATACAATTTAAAAAATACATACAAAATTAATACAGACAAAAACAAAAAAAAGAAAACGGTAAAATTCCGCCGACGGCGGGAGACAAGCCCCAAGCGCGCCGGCGGGTGCAGGCCGTGGCTACGGAGCTCTCCGGGACGACGCGAGACTAGCTTCGAGCGATAGGTGGTGGTACTAGACACGTAGGCCACCACCACCCCCATCTCGGAGAGCTCCGTATCCACTTACTGCGGAGCGACGACGCGCAGCACTTTAAGTCGATGAACCATCATCATGCGCGCGCCGCGAGGGTGGTGCACTGTGGCACCGGCAGCGGGGGCTCTTAGTGGGGTACGGAACCCCGAAGGCCCCAAGCCGGCCGGTGCCAGACACCGTCCCCGTCGTGGATGGTGTGGCGAGGGCAGTGTCGACGGTCCGCCGTCCTCTTTTGAAGGCGAGCTGGACGTGGATGGTGAGCGTGCAGGAGTGGAAGAAGCTGCAGGTCTCGGTGTTAAGAAGCGGCGGGCACGGCGGCACCGTCGCCGGTGTAGGGGAAGAGAACGCGGTACTGCACGACGAGGTGCTCTGCAGGCGCGCCGGCTGCATTTGGTGGCTGCGCGGTTTAGCCTGGCCTGTGCCCGGACGTCTTCCCCCAGTACTGCGACCAGTTGCCGCTCTTGTCTGCCGTCGTCTTCCTGCGTTGCTGCTTGCTGAGAGGCTCGCTATGAGAGGTCGCTGGCTATGTTGGAGTTGCGACTTGCGATGCCGGGCTGCGCCTGGTAACGCCCGCATGCTGCGGGATCTCGCGCCGCTGCTGTTGGTGAGTCCGCATCAAGCGGAGGCCCGGCAGGCCGCCTTCGTAGCCTTTTAACTTTATTTTATAGCGAGAGAAATAAATTTCACTACCTGTCAGTTTGACAGCTTTCTTTTTTTTTTTTTTTTTTTTTATTATTATAGTCCTTTATTTCACGTTTCTTTTAAATTCTACATTAATTTTACATAAGTAATAAAAATATACAAAATCAATATAAAAATCAAGGCTCCATCATCAGACCCCAACTAACCTTTTCCTTATTCCGACTTTCTCGTGTTCATTAATTTTTTCAAAAACTTGAGCTACAGGGCAAACCCTTAACCCGATCGTCTTTGTTCTTCTCAATTTGAGTTTTTCTCAAATTTTTGATATCATTCTTAATTTCCAAAATATCGAGCGCCAAATTGAAAAATTCGGAAAAAAAATATTTTTTTTTTCACTATTTCGCCCATAACTTTTTTTGTTTTTTACTTTCTCAAATAATTCTTTTTGAACCTTACAGCTCTCATGAATATACGTCTTTTGAGCCTTTTTTAAATAACATATCTTCACAACTCTCCGAGATATAAGGGGATCGCACTTTTTCGTGAAATCGGGGCCTATACTGGAACACGAACCAAAAGACATTTTCAGTGTCAAAAGTGGACCGATTTGCATGCAGTTTTTTTTTTAAAGCTTGATTAAAAAAACCCTGACACTTAAAAAGTAAAAAATAATTGATCTTTTTTTACTATAAGGAGTTTGGGGACCGCGAAGTAAATAAAATATAAAAACTCAGAGCTGCGCGGGAATTTACTTAGCGGTCGCCCGACTCCTTTAAGTAAGCAAAGAGAAATTATTTTAGACTTTTTAAGTGTCGGGGATTTTTTTGGTTCTTACAATTATGCGATACGTGTATAAAAGATAAGAATAGGCCAACACTTGAATACAAGCCGGTACTCACAAAAAACAAAACCAAAAAAAAATCTGAACTATCGGAAATTGTGTATATCTGGGTCAAGCATTAGCATTATTAGGTACCTACCATCAATACGTACAACTCTTCCAGTCCAAGGCATCGTGTTTATTCAAGGAAATGGATCACTTTTCATGCGACTCCACTTAATTTCCTTAAAAGCCAGGGCGCGGCGATTGCGGATATTAAACAAGTCGTAGTGATTTGAAAGGCTTGTCCTGTAATAGAGCCTTCGCGAATAGTGGTAATAACGCATGTTTAATACCAATATATTTTTACAATTTATAATATTAATAAAAATTCCGCTTTAGTTTAGTCAGTAGATTTACTTAAAAAGCGTTTTCTACAAAACGCTTTTACATACATACATACATAGCGTCACGCCTTTTTCCCGGTGGGGTAGGCAGAGACCACGGATCTCCACGTGCCACGATCCTGACACACCTCTGCCGCCTCTTCCACTCCCATAATGTTCTTCATGCATGCTCATCGGTTACGGGTACTACGCACTTGCCCCTTTTTGAGCACATGCCCGATCTGGTCCAGGTACGTGCGTCTAGGGCGACCCTTCCCGACTCTTCCACTCACATTTGCTTCATAAATTTCTTTCGTTAGTCTCCTATCATCCATTCTTCCAACATGACCGAACCACCGAAGCATCCCTTTTATACCTCTAAAATGACTACACCTTTAAACCTACCAAAAATATTTTAACTCTCGCTTTTTAATTGTCCATTAAAATGCGCAATAAATTACATTTAATGTCACATTTTTAACGCCACTTACTTTGATAATCACGCCAGCCGGAGCTCCTATGGCTCACAGCCCATTTTAGCACACTCTAATGAGCATGTTACTCTATCGTCGATGACCTTTATGTGCGAAAATTAGGTGCGTCGGGAGAATGGAGTGCCATTTTATTTTACCTGGGGACATGTTATGTGCGTGACTCTTGTTACCAAACCCGAAATTGCGTGATTACACTGCGTGGGGAGCATTTTATTATATCTGAGATAGGACATGATGTGTGCCTTCCATATATCATCCAGATTTCATACTGACGCATACTTAGAGGAATTTTCAACAAATTTGCGTCAGTGAATAAGGGTGGAGTTTTATAAATGAGCCGCCATAGTTAATAGTTTTGCCATTTTTTTATATAATACCGCATGGGTGGCTTAGTCAGAGGGGCCAAAGCAATAAAAAAAAACCGGCCAAGTGCGAGTCGAACTCGCGCACCGAGGAATCCGTATCGCCATATCATGGTCAGCGCCACTCACGCCCTCTATGGATTTACCGTCTATCTCTCTGTCCGAGGGATTTATCTCTTAAACCGTAATACGTAGCCCGTTGAAATTTTCACAGAATATGTGTTATTATTACCGATATAACAACAAATAATATTTTTTTTTTCATTTCTAACCAATGGCAGGCAATTCACATTATGACATTACTTTTGCCCCACCTGTTATGTATCTCTACCTCTGTATCTTCTCTTACTGTATCTCTATCTCTACTTTGAACTCCGGAACCACTCAACAGATATTGATGCGGTTTGCACCAATGAAAAGAGTCGTTCTTGAGGCTCACTATATGCTTTATACCATCTCGCTAAATAGCCTTAGGGCTGAGCAGTATCAATGAAAGTATAGTATATTTCAAAAGGGGCGTGAAAAGGCTCCTGTCAGGCCGGCATGGCATTCGCAATCCCCGTGCATCACAGAATACCCATGGGCATCGTTAGACCTACCTACGTGTAGGTGGAATGATGCCAAATGTCGCGCTAATAATAAAAAAAAAGTATAGACGAGAAAGAGAGAATATAAGAGAAGCGATCATTTGTACCTTGTGGGGCCGGTACTTTAAAAGAATAGCCCCACTGCATCTCTCCCCGTGTATGTCGTAAAAGGCGACTAAGGGATATGACCCCCCCTTCTTATATTACTAGGTGGTAGGGTTTAACCCGCCCGGGTTGGTACCACCGCACTGAATGAAAGGTCGGTCGAAACGGCTATGTAAATAGTTTGTGTTTTCCGTCCAGTTCAGTGTAGCCGGCACGATCGAAGGGAAGCACTGACGTGGCACCAAGTTCACCCGGTGTTATGGGCTGACATCATGGATGTTGCGGGTGATGTAGCCAACCGTGTCAGTTTCCATAAAAAAAAAAAATATATTATCATATTTGCGTTTAAATCGGCTATTAAACCGAGTCTACCGAGTCCAAAAGCTTGTGAGTAATAATAACTGAACACTTTTATAACGAAACATAATGCCATTAATTCCCGGAGCAATGGTTATGGGCGGCGGGTGCAGCTATACTATAGCGGAAAGTGGGCGGATCATACGGGGGCGCGGCGGTGCGCAGATTCATATTCACCTTCTAACCCAGTGGTTCCCAAAGTTGTCTGGATCGCGGCCCATCTAAAGGAAATTCTAAATTCGGGACCCACCTCTAATCTAACATAAAAAAAAACACCGTTATATTGCTGCTGCTGCAGCATTTTTTCTGTGATACAAAAGCACAAATTTGTACCGCCTTCTACTCAAGATCAAAATATTAAAATCGGTTGACGGAAAGTGGGTGATTGAAAAATTCCTTAGTGTGAAAGTGCTCATACCTTTATTTTCCACCCTTAGGGCTGGTATTCTTTCATAAAATTTATGAAAGGACCACCCCTGACGTATACCCTACTCATGAAAAAAATAATCATTAAAATCGGTTCAGAATTGGCGGAGAAATCGAGTAATATATATAACACACAAAAAAAAAACCATACAGACGAATTGAGAATCTACTCCTTTTTGGAAGTCGGTTGAAAAATAAAAACATCTTTTTTTTATGGAAACTGACACGGTTGGCTACATCACCTACAACATCCGTGATATCAGCCCATAACACCGGGTGAAGTTGGTGCCACGTCAGTGCTTCCCTTCGGTCGTGTCGGCTACACTGAAATAGACGGAAAACACAAACTATTTACATAGCCGTTTCGACCGACCTTTCATTCAGTGCGGTGGTACCGACCCGGGCGGGTTAAACCCTACCACCTAGTAATATAAGAAGGGAGTCATATCCCTTAGTCGCCTTTTACGACATGCACGGGGAGAGATGCAGTGGGGATATTCTTTTAAAGTACCGGCCCCACACGGTACAAAACATCTAATTTGTAATTACTTACGATGTGCCCTAATATGTAACCGTTCGGCTGCCGGGCGAACGGAACGACCCCGCCCGGCCGAAGACGTGTTGCGTTACGACTGTCGTCCTATCAGTTCCAGGGCAAACCCAATATCCGCTCGCGACTCACTAGTTGGTCGCGCGCGACCCATTGTTTTTTTATTGACAGCGCGACATATGGCTCCGAGCCACTCATAAGGACCACGCCCATGGACATTCGGTCGTATGCGGGGGTTGCGAATGCCATGCCAGCCGGACAGGTGCCCATTCACAGCCCCTCTTGAAGGACCCGAGACTGTACTTGGGGGGAAATATATGGGCAGGGAGAGCGTTCCAGATTTTACCGATTCTGTAGGTAGAGGAAAGATTTGCAGAATCGATTGGTACGCACGCATCCGCGGTAAGTCCAGCGTCAGTCAGTCAGTCAGTGTAGGGGTGCAATCCCTGCCCAGTGCGCGTGGTGCGGAGGTGGAAAGGGGACGGCGGGATCGCATTAAACAGCTCCTCCGAGCACTCCCCATGGCATAAGCGATAGAACACAATTAGGGGGCCGACGATACTTTGGGAAAGGCTGCTCTAACCGCTTACATATCCATATATAGATAGACCACTCCAATTTGTTTTAATTACATTATGTCCAGTACGTTTTGTAATTGCCCAAATATGGAACCTTGTCAAAATTGCTCTATTTCACCGATACGGTGCTTATTGAGGCTCGGATCAAGATTAGGAGTTTGATAAAGTTCTACATATATGTTCGCGCTTTTTGAACTGGCTCTTAGTACCCATTACCCGCAGATTACGTACTTTACTTTAGAGCCGGCTTTAAAGTGATATGTAATTAATGTTTTTTTACCCCCGACACAAAAGAATGGTGTTAACGTGTGTGTGTGTATGGGTGTGTCTACTGTGGCATCGTAGCTCCCAAAAGGATGGACCGATTTGTATGCGATTTGTTTTTATAAGAAAGCTGGTAATCGGTATGGTTCTTAGCTATGTTTATAATCCAGGAATAAAGTAATTATGAAGCAATTAAAAGTATCAATTTGTATGAGGTTTTTATTAAAATGGCTGAAATAAAACTGAAATTACAAATTTCAAAGTGCCCTGACCCTTAAACATTCAAAAATAACTTTCGATTACTTACTTAAAGGAGTCGGGGGACCGCTAAGTAAATAAAATATAATAAAAACTCAGAGCTGCGCGGGTATTTATTTAGCGGTCCTCCGACTCCTTTAAGTAAGTAAACGGATATTATTTTTGACTTTTTAAGGGTCGGGAGTTTTTTTAAATTTGTAATTTAAACTTTTAGAATATTTTTTTCAATGAATAAATAAATATAATTAAAAAAGTATAAATCAACTTAAATTTTAATTGTTTATCATATATATTATTGTATTGTTATATTTTATAAATTCACTCGGGACGGCTGAGTTACGCGTCGATATGACGATAAACAGGAGAGGCAGGTGTCCACTTGCTGTGTGTGACTAATGGATCGCCGCCGCGATAACATTAAAGTAGATATAATATTATCATTTCTCTAAAATGTGTGTGTGGTCGGCGCACCGATACGTTGGCATTTTGATAATATTCGCTATTTTGTGGGTTCGAACTCAATAGATAAAAACCGGCCAAGTGCGAGTTAAATTCGCGCACCGAGGGTTCAGTATCGCCATGTCATGGTCAGCGCCACTAATCTTGTATGGGGACCCCGTGAATTTTTTACTTTTTCGTATTTATATTATTTGATGTTATAACGGCTATAATAACAAATATCCTGTGAACATTTCAACGGGCTAACTATTACGGTTCAAGAGATACAGCCCTCGGACGTCTTCCCTGGATTTATTTATTTTTTATTTATTTATTTTTTAATGAACAAGCAGCTCTAGCTGATGTGTTCATATCAGTCTTTTTTTTTGATAATGAATGATTGTTTTAATTTTTTTTTTTTTTTTTTAGTTTTCGTACTTGGGCACTGTAGCTATTTGTTTGTTGATGTACTTTTTATGTATTTATCTAATCGGTTTTTGAAGGTGTTTGTGTTTGGGGAGTCAATCACATCCTGTGGGAGTTTATTCCAGGCGTTCACCACTCGATTTGTTATGAAGTGCTTTCGGATGTTTGTGTTAGAAGCTGTCTGGTTAAGTTTTTTGCTGTGACCACGAAGGTGATAGTTCTGGTTCAGGTCAAACATTTCAATTAAGTCTGGGCAATCATACTTTGAGGTGAGTATTTTGTAGACTTCAATGAGGTCTCCTCTGTCGCGGCGTTCTTCCAATGTGGTCAGTTCAAGTATTTTTAATCTTTCTTCGTAGCTCAAGCTTTTTAGCTCGTAGGGAATTTTGGTGAATCTTCTTTGAACTTGTTCCAATTGGTGGATGTCTTTAACAAAGTATGGTTGCCATATCTGGAATCCGTATTCCAAAAGCGGTCGAACGTAAGTCTTGTAAATTTTAAGCATTATAAGTGGCGACAACACGAGGAAGCTCTTTTTTATGAGATATGTCAAGGAGTTGGCTCTTTTCACTATATCTGTGATGTGGGGTTCCCATTTGAGATCGGAGGAGATGGTGATACCAAGGTCCTTTTGTAATTTAAATGGTGTCAGTTGTGTCTTGTCCAGGTAGTAGGGAAGTTTCGGGTTTTTCTTGCCCAAATGTAGAACTGTGCATTTTTGTGCATTAAGCTTTATGAGCCATTCCGAGGACCAATGGTGAATACTATTTAGATCTTCTTGTAGTTTATCGTGGTTGATGAGTGGGTTGTCGAAATACTTGGAGTCATCTGCGAAGAACTTGAATTGACACTCTGTGGTTGTGTGTAGATCTGTTATATATATGTTGTACAGGGTTGTTGCAATTACTGATCCTTGTGGCACTCCACTCCACACGGGCCTTGGCTCAGACAGTGTTTCACTTATTCTAACTTGTAGTTGCCTGTTGTTTAGATAAGCTTGGATCCATTCTAGGAGTTTGCCTCTTATTCCGAAATGCTCCAGCTTAGCTACAAGTCGTCGTATTGGCACTCTATCAAATGCCTTCTCGTAGTCAAGGTAAATTATATCAACTGGGAAGCCTTTGTCCAACTCTTGCGTCCACACATTGAGGCATTCCAGTAGATTGGTTGTTGTAGAGCGTTTGGCCATAAATCCATGTTGTTGTTTTACAATAATGTTGTTCAGAGCTAAGAAATTCTTTATCCTGGAATTTATTATTTGCTGGATTGCTGGATATACTGGACTAGCTGTGCCCGCGGCTCCGCCCGCTCTCATATTTGACTTCTCTGCTAACCTCATAAGCCATTTAGCGTGATAGTAAGTAGCCTATAGTTGATGGGAAAAATCAAGCTATCCGTAGAATTTTTTTTTTATTAAAATCGGTTCAGGGGTTCTCGAGTTATAAGCGGACAGACAGACATACATACAGACAGACAGAAAGCAGACTTTGGATTTTATTAAAGGTAAAGGATAAAGGATAAAGGAAGGACTAGAGGAGAACACAGCCGAGGCTGCTATGCGGCCATCTTACATCCAGTACGATGGTAGCAACCCAGTCGGCTACAATTTGAGCCTACCACCTAGTAAGGGGCAAGGGAAGGGACCTACAGTTTTACACCGGTTCCGAACGGTGAAGCAGCAGGTGCAGCATGCACGTAAAATTTTTTAATCAGCAGGTGTAAATATGAGCCTACATTTTTTCGTCAGAAAAATCTCATTGGTACACGCCGACAGGATTCGAACCGCGGACCTCTCGCATGAGAAGCCGATGCCCAAACCAATCGGCCACCCGCCGCAATATTTACAAATCAGAAATTATGAACGCCAACTTCGTTTCAACATTCAAGTACCCTACACTTATTTGCGACAGGAATCGATAAAATGTTCCACGAAATCATCTACATCACTGGCGCTATCTATCTGTGATGTGATGGATGTGATGTGATGCTTTCGTACATAATGTTGTTTTGTTCGATGCCAACGAACTCTTTTCATGCAAGTGCGCGGTTAGGTTCAACTACAAGTATCTGCTTGCATTCAACCCGAGCATTTAGTACGCAAGTCAAACTTTTATCTGTTTTCATTTTCAGTTTCATATTTCTGTAGACATCTGTATTTGTATATTTTTTTGTACCCCATTTTACTATAAAATAAGGTACAAAAGGTCAACTTAGTGCAGATATATATTATATTCATGAAAACCTTTGGGATGTGGTGAAAGTGTCTTAAGTAGGCGCACGGATAATGTGAGAGAATATTTTAGTAAAACAATCCATATAATAGGTATGAATATATATAACATACCTAAATATATAGTGTACTCTACGTGACAGTATCTGTTTTACAGATACTATCAGGGACGCTGCTCTGTGGAACTAGCATCCCTTATTCCCTGCCACCCGTCCTATCTCCGCATGACTCGTCGCAGAGAGACTCAGCACCCTTTTGTTGTTGACATTGGGCTTTTGGGTTCTCTAAATCGTTTCTTTGTCGCACCGCTAGAGTGTGGAACTGTCTTCCGGCGAGTTTATTTCCTGAATCCTTTAACCTGTGTGTCTTCAAGCGTCGTATTAACGGGCTAGACAGCCTAGCAACAGTCCGCAAATCTGCTGGCATGGCACCTAACTGAACGTGGTTTCGCGAGGAGAGGTTATTTTGGCTCTGTCAACTGTACCATTGGTCCCTCGGCACAGCCACATTGCTGGTTTACATAAAAAAAAATACAACATAATAAATAGTAAATATGACTTAACACATACATATAGGTATACATATATAATTGGCCATTGAGAGAACAGTGCTAATGTGCAGAAAATGTTACACTGAGGAGGTCATGTAAAAATTGTAAATATTCTTTTTATCCGCAGTCTGGTTTTCCTCGGTTTCGGTGTACCGAAAGACAATGGCGTGGTGGGCTAGGATTCCATTGAGTTCAGAAGGGACTTAGCCCTCATGTGTGTACATTTTCCTAATTTCGAAAAAAATTCTTATAGTTTACAGGAAAACCTAAACGAAAATCCAAAATTGTATAGTTCTCACGATAATCGGAATGGTACGGAACCCTCTCCACGCTAGTTCGACTCGCACTTGACCGCTTTTCGCCACATCTTCACCACGTAATTCAATAAAGTTTTAGTGTTTCAAAACTACTGATATATCATCGACAAACATTAGCGCGGCGAGCGTGCTGGGTACACTTGGCGTCGGCAGAGACGGGGCTTCGGCGGACTTTTCAGAAATTGATTTTTTGTAGGTTTTCATAATATTAATTTTAGATTAGTTTTAGTTTTAGTGTATTAGTTATTTAGTTTTAATTTTGAATAAAAATTGATGGGCATTTGAGTAAATGGAAAAGTAAAATTCTAATAATACCTATAACTTACATAATCTATTAGCTCAATATCATCTTTAATGCAAGTAGATATATCATTACCATAAATAAAAAAAACTAATTTCCGTTTAAGGTACTTAAAGGAGTCGGGGGACCGCTAAGTAAATTCCTGCGCAGTTTTGAGTTTTTATATTTTATTTACTTAACGGTCCTCCGGCTCCTTTAAGTAAGTAAACGGAAATTATTTTTGACTTTTTAAGGGTCGGGGTTTATGAAATTTGTAATTTAACGTTTATTTCGAGCTTTATAAAAAAAACGCATGCACATCTATCCACTTTTTAAGATAATAATTGTTTTATTACTTAATTACTTGATTACTTCATTACAACCATGGCTGAGAACAATCCCGATTAAAGCAGATTTCTAATAAAAAAAAAACAAGGCACACCCATACACACACGTTAAACTTATAACACTCCTCGTTTTTCGTCGGGGGTTAAAATAGCAATGGTTCCAGTATGGAGCCTTGAGGAACCCCATAGAAATCGATTCTTCCTATGACTTATTGCCATTGACATCACAAACCTGCCATGCTGAAAATGAGACATTTGGCATTATTTTAACGTGAAATACTAACATGAAATTTAGGTAATATAGTTAAAATATTGGCGGCTATAAAACAAGGTACCAGTATTTAGGCGACATGTAATGTATTTGCTTATAATTATAAAGATAGTTATGCGAATGATAAGTGGTTAATTAGTCAAAAAAACATATTTCCTCGACAAAAAATCACCTTAAAACATGCCAAGGTCAATCGGAACTCAGCTGTAGGTAGTGAAAATAACTTGTAATTACTAAGTATGTATAATAATAAAAAGCAGTTTAGTCACGGTTGTGAAATTACATACCTATGAATAATTCCACTAAGTGTTATATGTGTAAATGCACATATTATATTTTCTAAAACGTGACATTTTATTATTCGTCTTTCAATATAATAATGTACAAATTCACTTATTAGAAAATCACAATAACAATGAAAAAAAAAAAAACTAAAACTAAAATTAACACCTATTAAATAAATTAAATAAATATGAATGAGGTTTTGATATTTTGGCGTTCCATGGCAGCTGCTATGACGAACTTGCTTCCCTCATCCCTTCTCCTCCTCCTGTTCGCCTTCGCCAAACGCGCAATACTCTTGCGGAACATCCCTTTGTAGTCGACAGAAGAATTCTTCAAACGGCACGATTATCTCAATCGTTCTTGTGTCGCACTGCAAACGTGTGGAACGGGTTTTTTTTTTTTTTTTTTATTGAAACTGACACAGTTGGCTACCTACCTACAACCTACAACATCCGTGATGTCAGCCCATAACACCGGGTGAACTTGGTGCCACGTCAGTGCTTCCCTTCGGTCGGGCCGGCTACACTGAACTGGACGGAAAACACAAACTATTTACATAGCCGTTTCGACCGACCTTTCATTCAGTGCGGTGGTACCAACCCGGGCGGGTTTAACCCTACCACCTAGTAATATAAGAAGGGAGTCATATCCCTTAGTCGCCTTTTACGACATACACGGGGAGAGATGCAGTGGGGCTATTCTTTTAAAGTACCGGCCCCACACGGTACAAAACAAGCTTCCGGGGAATATCTTTCCCCACTCCTACAATCCACCGATCTTCAAAACGCGGGTTAATAGCCTTCCCCCAGCGACATTAGTCCACCTCCAAGCCGGACTGGCAACTCCTCGGCGGTGAAATTGGCTGCGCGTGAGGCTTCGACCTCGGGCACAGCCACCCAGTTCGGGAGCAATAAAAAAAGAGCGATTGATAATGAGCATGTACGAGTATATACAGATTCCGATTTTTTTTTATATTTTAGTACTAAGCATTACTAGCTTTTTATATTTCTTCATTAAATAAATGCAAAGCCGAAAATCGAGATAAATAAAAATACGTCCCTACCAGGATTCGAACCAGGAACTTCGGCTTGAGTCGCCAACGCGTTACCAATTCCGTCACAGGGCCGATTAAATTTTTTTTTTATTTTTCTTTTTTTATGGATCCTGACACGGTTGGCTACATCACCTACAACATCCGTGATGTCAGTCCATAACAACGGTTGAATTAGGTGCCATGTCAGCTATTCCCTTTTGAAAACACGAACTATTTACTTAGCCGTTCCCACCGACGTTTCATTCAGTGCGGTGGTGTGATCAGAGTGGTGGTACCAACCCGGGCGGGATAAACCATAACACGTAGTAAGGTAAGAAGGGAAGGGACCTACAGTTTAACGTGTAATCCGAACCACACTCCGAAACACACCAAACATTATCTATTCTCTATTCTAAATTATCTATTCTCTATTATCGAGTCTCAATTCTCAATTCTCAATTCTCTATTCTCAATTCTCTATTATCTATTCTCTATTCTGTTTCTCTATTCTCTATTATCTATTCTCTATTCTCTATTCTCTATTCTCTATTCTCTATTCTCTATTCTCTATTCTCTATTCTCTATTCTCTATTCTCTATTCTCTATTCTCTATTCTCTTTTCTCTATTCTCTATTCTCTATTCTTCATTCTTCATTCTTTATTCATCATCCATAGACAGTACACTGCACTCGGATTCGTGATATTTTAACATTTAACATTTAGAATTTTGCCAGTTTGATTATCACAGCGAAGAAGAACTGGCAAGAAACTTCGCTTACAAAATTATACATTTAAAAAAATGTTTGCCACTGCCTACACAGTACGAGTGAACAGCAGAATTGAACAGCTTTTCGTAAAAGGACAGGATTGTACGATCGAAAAAAGTACAACAACGACCGCAGGACCGTGCAATTTCATTTTAATTTTGAACACGAGATGGCCGCCAACCGCAGCATTGACCGCCGCTCCGGCTCACCCTTGACACACAAACTCGGTACGCAATACCCGCCCCGCTCAATCTGGGGCAGAATTCTCCTTGAAATTGTTTTCCCGCCGGAAGTTGCCGCCAATTCGGAATAAAAATGGCGGCGCGGGCGTGCGTGCCGTCGGCCGTGGCGATGCGGAGGCGAAACGACATAAGGCGAAGGAGGACCTATACATTTCATTAACAGAAATAACAAAAAATAAACAAGTACGTAAACCGGCCAAGTGCGACTCGTACTCGCGCACCGAGCGTTCCGTATCGCCATGTCATGGTTAGCGCCACTCAAGCCATCTATGGCGTGTTATGAAATGCTTCATATTTGTTAAATGTCATGATTATTTAAAATGCTTCACACTCTATTCGGTAGATGGCGCGCGTGCATTCACTTTTTGGTTTCTTCTATGAGAACCCCGTGAATTTTTTACTTTTCTTATTTTTCTTATTTGTTGTTTCATTCGCCATAGTAACGCATATTCTGTGAAAGTTTCAACTGGCTACCTATTACGGTTCAAGAGATACAGCCCTCGGACAGTCGGACGGACGGACGGACAGACAGACAGACGGGGTAGACTTAGTAATAAGGTCCGGTACCGGATACGGAACCCTAAAATCATTAAAAAAATAAGACAAATAAAGGTAAAACAAATTATTTCCCAAAAATTAATATTTAAAATTTACTGAAAATATTTAGGGATAAGAAAATCACACAGTTGTGACGATTTTCAGGAAACAAATTAACGTTTGAACAAACTCTTCATTGCCTAGTTAGAGTATGAAGGGGCTTTAAGACACGAAATAAGTCAAATACGAACGAGATTTCATGAATTTATATTTGTTTGAAAATAAAAAAATTCCTACTATTAAAAACGCGAGGCGTTGAACTCTAACGTATGGGAGGTTTTACAAGTGACACTGCGGAGCGGATGCATTACCATGGTGCGGGTTTCACACGATCAATATCCTACCATCAGTCGGTAGGTAATACTGATTGTAAGACACACGGTCGGCTCACGACTGTATACCAACAGTACACCAAACGGAAAACGGCTATGTAAATAGTTCATGTTTTCCGTCCAGTTCAGTGTAGCCGACATGAAATGAAGGGAAGCACTGACATGGCACCTAGTTCACCCGGTGTTATGGGCTGACATCACGAATGTTGTAGGTGATGTAGCCAACAGTGTCAGTTTCCATAAAAAAAAATGATAATATCAACAACATGGAATTAATTATAAATACGACATTTTGTTTATGTTTTACTCAGCAGGGATTGCATCCCTACAAGCTGGACTTACCGCAGTTGCAGACCAACCGGTCCTGCAGATCTTTCCTCTACAGAACCGATAAACTCTAGAACGCTCTTCCTGTCCATATATTACCCCCTAAGTACAGTCTCGGGTCCTTCAAGAGGGGCATGAATGGTCACCTGTCAGGCCGGCATTGCATTCGCAACCCCCGTATACGACTGAATGTCCATGGGCGTCATTAGACACCTTATGGGTGGATGGGCGCCAACTGTAGGTCCCGTCCCTTGCCCCTTACTAGGTGGTAGGCTCAAATTGTAGCCGACTGGGTTGGTACCACCGTACTGGATGTAAGATGGCCGCAAGCAACCTCGGTTGTGTTCTCCTCTAGTCCAGTATAGCCAGCAATCCAGGGAAGTCTCCGGTATGGCACCTACCTTCTCGGAGGTGATATTGGCTGGTTAGAGCATGTGCTTTGGCCCTCCGAATCAGTCACCCATACCGGATTACATAAAAAAAAACATATCGCGCTTTCAATAAAAAAAAGATGCTTTCTAAAAATATCTCCAAAGATAATAAATGTTTTCTCCAATGAACGTAAATATTAAAGGCAATAAAGTTTATGTTGCAGCCCTTTCAACTTTCTTTTGAAGTTGTGGTGACGTCACTTATTAAGTATATACTTAGTGGCCGGTTTAAACGTTGTTTGGGATTCGAATCCTAACATACGTCAAAGAGTTTGTTCGCTGAAACTTTTATTTACTCATGTACGCTTTTAGCAGATATTTCTGTGCCAGATAACTTCCCAATACATATAGATATTTTTTTATGGAACAGTTGGCTACAACACCTACAACATCCGCAATGTCAGCCCATAACACCAGGTGATATAGGTACCATGTCAGTGCTTCCCTTCATTTCATGTCGGCTACACTGAACTGGACGGAAAATTTACATAGCGGTTATTCCGATGGTCGTCGTCTCTTGGGCTGACGTGATCAGCCTACTGCCACTTGTGCTTAGCCTAGGTAAAGGGAGAATGTATTGCATATGCATGTTACAAACATAGCAATGCAGCATCCCATGCTGAGTAATCGTAAAACAAACATGGCCGCCCCCGCCCCCGCCCCCGCTCCCGCCCCCGCCCCCGCCGCCACCGCCACAGCCGCCGCCCCCGCCGCCACCGCCACAGCCGCCGCCTCCGCCGCCACCGCCACAGCCGCCGCCTCCGCCGCCACCGCCACAGCCGCCGCCTCCGCCGCCACCGCCACAGCCGCCGCCTCCGCCGCCACCGCCACAGCCGCCGCCTCCGCCGCCACCGCCACAGCCGCCGCCTCCGCCGCCGCCTCCGCCGCCTCCTCCGCCGCCGCCTCCGCCGCCTCCTCCGCCGCCGCCTCCGCCGCCGGCACACTTTTCTGTCTGAGTTCGGCTCGCGCCTTGTAACCTAGAATTTAATTCTTATTATCGATTCACGCTCTCCCACGCCGCCCTCCTAGCGCTTAACCCTGATTCGTGCCACTTACATAAATAGAAAATTATTTTTACGGCTCTCGCTCATTCAAGTTTACGGCCCTTTGGATTTTTTAAGCAACGCATAAGATAAGAGTTATATAAAAACAAAAAACCGGCCAAGTGCGAGTCGGACTCGCGCACCGAGGTTTCCGTACCATCACACAATATGTTTGTATTATGTATGTACAAAAATAATTGTCTTTTGGGAAATCACGAAACGCCTAAATAAAAAATACACCAATTTGACTGTCAGGCATTCGTTCAGTTGAAATATACAAAAATATACCTATTTGTTATATGACATAACTACAAAACAATTTTCGGATTTTTCCTTTACTTGTGATGTGAGACCTTGCTTCTTGTCAAATTTCATGATTCTAGGTTAACGGGAAGTACTCTATCTATTTGGATTATTCTATTATGATTTGATTTGCCAGTAGCAAAATATGTGACTTAAATGGCCGTTACTATTGATTGCGTTGACTTAGAAGCTTACATTTTTAACTTCTTAGGAAACGTAGACCTTGGTATTTTTTTATATTAATTTCAACTTGATACCTCTACCCGTTCCTGAGAAAAAGGGTCTTGACAGACCGACAGCCAGCCAGCCAGCCAGCCAGCCAGACGGACAACAAAGTGATCCTATAAGGGTTCCGTTTTATACTCCTTTGAGGTAAAGCAACTCAAAAACAATCAGATAATTGCTTTACTTACACCTCAACTAAGCGGGATAGAGCAAGAAGTTCAGCTCGTTGATAGACCAAGAAAAAGTTTAATCACTTTGTAAAGTGAATGTGAAACTGGCGTGCAGACAGCTGCAGCTAGCGAGGCGCATTGCGCCGCAAAACCGACGACGCGACGACGACGACGCTATCTCGCGATTACTTTGGGCAAATAAAACAAATTGCCTGGATTTACAGTCGCCTTAGAGCCGACAGCTTTGACGTGATATTCTGATGAAAATATTTTAAAAAGTAATTCACGCTGACCGCGATACAGAAGCGAAACAGAAGCGTTGTTACATCGTTGTTGTTGTTACACACAACGGGATAAAACAAAAACTATGACGAACCATACTGAATGTGCATATGTCTCAATGTAATATTATTATTGTTGTGTGTTCTTTATGGCGAAATAAATATCTATCTATCATCTTTAAAATAAGCTTGAATTTATTGATCCTCAAATTTTTCGATGATCTATTTCACTGTGAAGACATGTTAGCATCTGGATCCCAAACCCCAGTCTCAATACTAAAATTATCTTGCTTCTAACTAGGTGAAAGGCTGAAAGTGTAGCCGACTGGTTTAGTATCACCGTACCGGACGAACGATGGCAAGCGACACACAAATGTTTCCTCCTGCCCGTTGTGGAGTCCAGTATTATCATTGTCAGCAATACAAAAATAAGTCTCCCTTGTGACTTACTCCCTTGTGTCTCTCGTGACACCTTATCGCAAATGTATATGTCAATGTCAATGTATCGTCAGTCAGTCAGTCAGTCAGCGTGTAAGCGTCCACTGCTGGACATATACCTCTCTAATTTTCCTCCAGTCCTCCCGGCCTTCAGCGATACGGAACCATTGCTTTCCGCCGACGTACTTGATGTCGTCGTCCCACCTGGCGGGTGGTCTTCCCACACTCCGTCCACGGCCGCCAGTGTAGGACACGGTTACTCCAACGGTCATCGTCTCTTCGGCTAACGTGCCCGGCCCACTGCCACTTGAGCTTAGCCACCCGGTGTCCAATATCGACTACTTTGTGATAGTATATCACGAGTCAGTAGTATATGTAGTATATGTATGTATATATTCTTTATTGAACACCAATGTATACAAATTAGGCACAATAGGGGAGCTTAATGCCGTGAGGCATTCTATTCTAACCAAACTTTGGGATGTGGGAGAATTATATGCAGGCGAACAAGAATAGTTTGTGGCAATGTATTAAGAAGAAAAGCAATATGATAAACTACAAACGAATACTATATGTGATAATGATAACACGAAATGATATTGGCTGGTCCGAGCATGTGGTCTGGCTAACTGACTCAGTCACTGAATGACTAACTATCGGACTTCATCACCCAACGGAGATTGCATAAAAATACTTTCGAATTTCAATCAAAAGTTCCACAAGTGGACATGCAAGTCAACGGCACCGTCCAGAGACGCAACACACGCAGGCCATAGCCCTCCGTGAATGTTAAACGCCTCGACGCAAAACAAACAAAGAGACAGAACTTCCTAGAGCTCCCCTCTGAATGGCGGAAACTTCTCGTTGGGGGGAAGGTAAATAATCTTCAGATCGCGCTGTTTGCGCGTCACCTGGCAACAGTCACCCCACCATCACGTGACTCCGGCGAATCTCCATTTTATTGTCTTCGACGATGTCTCCTAGCATTCTTTATGCCGATCACGTTACGACTCGTATGCATCGGTCGATATTACGTTTCCATAGATCCGGAGCGAAATAGTCTTGTGCTTGCTCTATCACTCAGCTGATTCGGATCAATTCGGATCGATCAGAGAAATGATCCGGATCATTCACTCGGATCAGTGACTCATTTTGACTCAGTGATGAATTGTTATTATTGTTGTAGGAGTGGGTCGTTTATGGTTTTTACGTTAACGAAACGCAATCGTTTGCAGAAAACGGTCAACTAGTTGAAAACCGGCCAAGTGCGAGTCGAACTGCCAGCGAGCGAGCGAGCAAGCGGAAAGAGCAGACTGATAGACTGACCGACCGATCCACGCCGCGAAGCGGATCAGTAACTGATCCGTCTAGCTAAGAGTAAAAGATTCGAATCACTCAATCACTGAATTGATGCGACTCAATCACTGAATCACTGAATTGATGCTCGGTCAATCACTCAGTTGCCAAGACACAAACGTGTTTGGCTCGGATCCGAGATGGGAGATGCACCGCTAACGGATGTGACAGGAAATGCTGTGTTTAGATAATCAAAGTAAAAATATCGCGACGCGGCGCCGCATCGATTTGATCGTACACTCCTACACTTGATCGTCATTGGAAAATGTCTCGCTCAGGGAAAAGGGTGTGTCAGGATCGTTGTCATGTGGAGATAAGTTGTTTCTGCTTACCCATTGGGAAACAGACCTGATAATATCTATGTAGGAAAAGGAGATCACGTTTGTACAATATGTCTTCTGAAATGGGATGGAGTACTCTACCACTGGTCATTGTTTGACAACAATGGACAGTTGACAATAAAATGGCTTGATTTGTGATTTTGACAGTTGAGAAATTGTTAAAGTTATTTTCTCAAATTTCAGATCACTTTCTTAGCCCATTGCCAATATTATTAAAAGGGTCCGGGACGGAACCTTAAAAATGAATTAAATATTTTGAAGTCTGAATATTTATTTAACCTGAAAAACGCTTGTTAATTCTAAGTTCTAAACGCAAGATGTAGATGCGCTTGGGAATTTGACATAAATTGAGCTATTAATAAAATGGAAGTTTGTTGACTTCGGAGACCCTGAACGGGAGAGGTTCAGTTGTACTATCGTTGTTTCGTCAGCCGATTCCTTCAGAAAACTCTTTATAGTTAGCAGAAATAGCTTGGAGTGGTCTTGGTTTTTAACTCAGGCATATATTTTTCAAAATCTACGCCTTCGTTCCACTCAGCAGACCGGACCCAAGGAGCTTTGAACTAGACCAGTCTTGGAGCGGGCGGTGTGGCCCGATCGTTGTTCTGTGTGTGGACCCAAGACGTGAGCCATCACAGATCTAACTGCACATCAATTCTGCCTCATTCAACATTTTCTCAGTGATTCCATTCAGAAGGTCGGTGAAGAACAATTATTCAAACGCCACTGACCCGAGCGCACCAGCCTTGCGGCCATAGCACCCACACTGTGTCAAGACTTCATCATGGAACATCACTTGAAGAACAGGCGAAGAACAACTTCAAACCCACCGCCTTCCGAGCGCACCATCCTTACGGATATATCACGTAAGTATCATCCAAGTCGGATGCACGCACAGGGATTGCATGTAATGCGAGGTTTACACTCAGCACATGCCACTGCTCCTGCCGCTGCTGCGATTACTGCCCAAAATACTTCTGCAGCAGCATCAACGCGAGTAACGTGTTTACATTCTCGCGCTGCCCACTTCCCCGCTCACTTCCCGGCTCAATTGGGCTAAGTGAAAACCTCGCATGCGAGGTTTACACTCAGCACATGCCACTGCTCCTGCCGCTGCTACGATTACTGCCCAAAATACTTCTGCGGCAGCATCGACGCGAGTAACGTGTTTACATTCTCGCGCTGCCCACTTCCCTGCTCACTTCCCTGCCCTGTAAGGCTGAGTGTAAGCCTCGCATGACGAAGACGCGCGAAGAACAGGTGATATAAGAGTGATATAAATAAGCAAGTACCGGATCGAGGACGCCGGCCATTGGCGTCGTGTTGGTGTCGTCGCCGCCGGCCGCCACTATCTTCTCCAGCACCTTGAGGGTTTGCTCCACCGCCGGCCACTCCCCCTTCTGCGAGAGAGCCAGGATCTTGCCGGCCGCGTCCCGCATGTTGACCCCCGCGCTCGGAGGCTTCGGCGCGTCCCCATTGATCTCCTTCTCCACCTTCTTGTCGCCGTTGACCGAGGTCGTCTCATCTTTATCCGGATCGGTGACCTTCGAGGAGGCCGACGTTTTGTCCTCTTCCTTTTCGGGCTTCTTGGGCGGGCCCTTCCCGGCGCCCTTCTTGCCTCCGCCGGCCTGCGACATCTTCACTTATTCACACACAGCGCACGAGTTTGGGCGGCACTGCATGTTGGGCGGGGATCGCGCGCGGATCCGTCGGTGCGGTCGACGAGAGCGGCCGTGGGCGATGCGGTGTGTGCGGCTCGCGCGGTCGGGACATGACTGCTGGGTCGGCCGCCCGCCCTCACGCTATACGGCCGCCCCGGCTCGCTCCTCCGCCGCCGCCGCCCGCCCACCGTGCTCGCCTCGCCGCACCGTTGCGTAGAGCGGAACATGCAAGGCTCTTTTGTATTTTTTTTGTAAGAAAGCAGAAAATATGTTAATAAATTGTTTAAATATTGATTGGCTTATTTATTTCTTGGCTACACAACTGTACAACTTCGACACTAATTACATACATATTACACACGCTGAATCCCGACAATCGGGGTAAGCAGAGTAATTAGTGTTGTGCTGCAAGAACTCTGGTAAATTACAGCACTACTACACTACACTACTTCTTTCGTATAATTCGAAAAGCTATTCTAAAGCAATTCAAAAGTGGCACAGGCGGACTTACTCCTTATATTATTCCTTGAAGAGATTTCTTACAGCCATATTTTAGGCGTGTGAAATAGTGTGTGTAAAGTAATTTTTTACTATACATCAAATGCATACATACATACCACACGCTGTAGCCCGACAATAGGGGTAAGCAGAGTAATCGGTGTTGTGCTGCAGGGACTCTGACCAATTATAGCACAACATCTACTATAGCACGTTTAGCAAAGTATTCGGACAAGATAACTATCAAGCAGCAAGTAAGGAACGACGACCCGTCTGCTGCATGACTCGGTGGAAGAACCGTGCTAAGGTGGGAGGTGGCTGACCCGTTCTCCTTTATCATGGCATCTTGTCCTCATCCCTTAGTCACCTTTTACGGGACACACCAACTTTTGAAGTAACCATTCGATTACGTTAGTATAGGAAGTGCGTGGGGCCGGTACTTGAAAAGAATAGCCCCACTGCATCTCTCTCCGTGCATTTCGTAAAAGGCGACTAAGGGATAAGGACAAGATGCCACGTTAAAGAGCGACAGGCTAGCCACCTCTCACCTTGGCGCGGTCCTTCCTCCAAGTCATGCAGCAGGTGAGTCTTCGTGCCTTACTTGCTGCTTGATAGGTTATCTTGTCCTAATACTTTGCTAAACGTGGTGGTAGATGTTGTGCTTTAATTTAACGGAGTTCTTGCAGCACAACACCGATTACTCTGCTTACCGCTGATTTTCGGCGTAGTGTTGTCGGTTGTGTTCTCCTCTAGTCCAGTATAGCCAGCAATCCAGGGAAGTCTCCGTTATGGCACCTACCTTCTCGGAGGTGATATTGGCTAGTCAGAGCATGTGCTTTGGCCCCTCTGAATCAGCCACCAATACCGGATTACATAAAAAAAAAGTGTAGGATGTTCAGGTTATTGTTACGGACAGTCTGCACTCCATATGCCGTGACATGAAATGATTTCATCTGTTGCCTTTGTTTTGTTCAAAGAAGAAAGTCTCTGAAATGAACTGCAATAAAAAGTCGCAGAATAAATATTTGGATTGGCTGAAGTAATTCGATTTTACGATCGTGTGCGAATTTAATGTAAATAATAAAATTATTTATTTGTAATTTTTATTGTGGGCTGCTATGCGGCCATCTTACGTCCAGCACGGTGGTCGTCGACAATTTGATCCTACCGTCTAGGTACCGTCTTGTCTCTTACTAGACTCTAGTAAGAGACAAGGGAAGGGACCTACAAATTTCCACCGGTTCCGTCCGAACCGGTGAAGCGGAGAAAATGTCAAACAAACAGAAAGAAAATAAATTAAAAACAATTTTTCAATTAAATGTTATGTGATAATATAATTGTTCATCCTTCCTTCCTTCCTTCCTTCCTTACCTATAATAAAATCCAACGTCTGCTTTCTGTCTGAGTGTCTGAGTGTCTGTCTGTCCGCTTATAACTCGAGAACCACTGAACCGATTTTGATAAAACCAAATTCTACGGATAGCTTGATTCTTCCCATCAACTATAGGCTACTATCTGGCTGCTAAATGGCTTATGAGGTTAGCAGTGAAGTGAAATATGAGAGCGGGCGGAGCCGCGGGCACAGCTTGTCTGTTATATGAATAGTTTCAGTCATACAACAACATAAATAATTTGATAGTAAAACTACAATATAAAATGTCAGCCTCGGTAGCTCAGTGGTGAGCGCGGTCAGTACTTGGGATGGGTGAACGCTCGACCGTTGTGAGGATGACCGCGGTTCGGACTCCACGTAAAACTGTATTTACCTCACTAGGCGGTAGGGTTTATCCCGCCCGGGTTGATACCACCGCACTGAATGAAACGTCGGTCGAAACGGCTATGTATAAGTAGTTCGAGTTTACCGTCCAGTTCAGTGTAGCCGACGTGAAATGAAGGGAAGCACTGACATGGCACCTAGTTCACCAAGGTGTTATGGGCTGTCATCGCGGATGTTGTAGGTGATTTAGCCAACCGTGTCAGTCTCTATAAAAAAAATTTAAAAAAAGAATTTACCGCCCGCTCTCAACTTCACCGCGAACACTCCTCGCGTAGTGGAAGTGCCAAATTTGAACCGGCACGTTTGCATACTGAATTCTCGTACAGGTCGAGTAGCTATTAGCTTGCTAACCCCATGAAACAACATGCATATTAATTCTCCGAACGAAATGCAAATACGTACCTAAATAGCCGCTTACTAAGTAATATTAATAAATATAATTTTGGTGAATAAATTTCTAGGAAATGTTTTCAGATAATATATTTAATTTTAAAGTTAGATAGTAAAATTATTTATAGCTTCACAAATATTTTACAAGAATACAAATAACACAATGAATGCAGGTACATGAGGTGCAAAGGCGAACTTATCCCTGGAAGAAATTTCTTACAGCCAACCTGTGTGAAAAGTGTAAATAAAGGAATGTAGTTAGTAGCAAAGATAAGATGGGAACATTTTTTATTTAAAAAATATAAGGACAAATAAAAATCTAAATATAATTATCGAAAGGAATTCAGAAAGGAAAAATCGAAGGGAAGCACTGACATGGCACCTAGTTCACCCGGTGTTATGGGCGGATCACGGATGTAGTAGGTGATGTAGCCAACCGTGTCAGTTTCCATAAAAAAATAAAATAAAAAAATTATAAGTAACACAACGTAATAATGAAACTACCTACCTACTTATATTTCATAACATACGATTCTCAAAAATCCAAAGGTTGACTGAAAGAAATTACTGTAAGGGATAAGTCCGCCTTTGCCCCTCATGTAAATTATAAACTACTACCCTACTCACAATCCCAGGCACGACTGGCAGATAATGCCTTTAGGCTTTAAGTCCGCCTTTTGACACTTTTTGTGCATTAAAGTATATTTTCATTTCATTTCATTTTCATAAAATGAGCTTGTTCCTGTAAAATATTTTTGAAACAATACAATATTTCTATGTATGCTATCGTCAAAGCAAGGATACAAAGTCAGGTCTCCTTTGCTGCCGTATCGGAGGCTCGATCAAGGTTCGATCCGTGTCGTAGGAGGTCGCGGCGGCGGCGGCGGGGGTCGGCCGAGGAAATTTGCATGTTTCGTCATCGCGGAGGGCGGGCGGGCGGCGGCGGCCGCACGCGACTTCCGGCGCGCGGGGCGGCGGCGCGGGGCGGCCGCGGCTGGGCGGCTCGCGGTGGTAGCAAACATGAGACGGCGCGTTCCGAAATACTTTAATCCTAAAGAAGAACGCGTTAATGTAAGCGAAATTTAACGAGGAAACAATTATACAAATAAATTATTTTATTAATATAACATAAATATTTACCCATACTTCTCTACCCGTGCACCGGTGCTGTGGAGACATCTTTCTCAACCCCCCTGGCCTTACACTTAATTATTAGTCCCTGGCCGCCGCTTGGTGTCTAAGAGATGGCACTACATGACATATTACACCTCAATATTCTATGAGATGGCGTTAGAAAATAAAATTATTTTTTCGTGTGAAAACTGAATTTCTTAGGGATGACATTAGATAAACTGAAAAAAATTACGTATAATTAACAATTAAGTAGTATGTAATTTTAATTTAGTTCAAAATTTTACTGTATGTATGTATTCTTTATTGAAATTAGGCACGACAGGCAAGCTTAATGCCATGAGGCATTCTATTCTAACTATAACCTATGGGATGTGGGAGAAGTACATGCATGCGAACGAGAATAGTTTGTTGTGGCAATGTAACTCTCTATTATACACTAATTATAGAAATTCTTCGTCCGTTATCTTTAGGAACACACCGAGGACCGGTAGGGTGTCTCGGCAGGGGTTGAGTAGCGCGTAACTAAGGCCTCGCCGCCCCCTCTCCCCTGCACCGCGCCGGCGCACCGTCTATCCGAGATGTCGAATTCAGTCTAAGACTTCAGCACTAGCATTACTTCAGTTCGAAACGATTTCGGTAACACGCTGTATGTTATTGGTCGATCCTGCCAAGTTTGTGGGCTCTTCAAAAAGTTTCGCTTCAAACCGCTGTGAAGTGAGCCACAGAGTCAGCTAAGTGCACGTAGGCGCTTTACAAAACGTAGACCGCTGTGAAGTGAGCCACAGAGTCAGCTAAGTGCACGTAGGCGCTTTACAAAACGTAGACCGCTGTGAAGTGAGCCACAAGTCAGCTAAGTGCACGTAGGCGCTTTACAAAACGTAGACCGCTGTGAAGTGAGCCACAAGTCAGCTAAGGGCACGTAGGCGCTTTACAAAACGTAGAGCGCTGTGAAGTGAGCCACAGAGTCAGCTAAGTGCACGTAGGCGCTTTACAAAACGTAGACCGCTGTGAAGTGAGCCACAAAGTCAGCTAAGTGCACGTAGGCGCTTTACAAAACGTAGACCGCTGTGAGTGAGCCACAGAGTCAGCTAAGTGCACGTAGGCGCTTTACAAAACGTAGACCGCTGTGAAGTGAGCTACAGAGTCAGCTAAGTGCACGTAGGCGCTTTACAAAACGTAGACCGCTGTGAAGTTAGCCACGGAGCCAGCTTCTTCATTTCAGATCCTTCCCGACATCAAGCAGAAAAGCGGTCAAGAGCGAGTGAGGCTCGCACAAATTATGGTTCCGTACTATTTTTTTTTTTTTTTTTTTTTATGGAACCTGACACGGTTGGCTACATCACCTACAACATCCGTGATGTCAGCCCATAACACCGGGTGAACTAGGTGCCATGTCAGTGCTTCCCTTCATTTCATGTCGGCTACACTAAACTGGACGGAAAACACGAACTATTACATAGCCGTTTCGACCGACGTTTCGTTCAGTGCGGTGGTACCAATCCGGCCGGGATAAACCCTACCACCTAGTAAAGTAAGAAGGGAAGGGACCTACAGTTTAACGTGGAATCCGAACCACGGTCAGCCTCCAACGGTCGAGCGGTCACCCATCCAATCACTGACCGCGCTCAGCGTTGCTTAATAACAGTTGACTAACCAACCGCGCCACTGAGCTACCGAGGCTGACGAATTTTCTTATCCCTTAGTCGACTTTTACGACATGCGACGGGGAGAGATGCAGTGGGGCTATTCTTTTTAAGTACCGACCCCACACGGTACAAAACAAAAATACAAAACTAAAACAAAAATATGTTTTTTCCCCGAAAATAGGGTGGTTTCGCCGGCTATCGGACACTTAGGGAGGTTATGAAGTTTACAGGTCAAAAAGATTATGTTGCTGCCATTATAAAAAAAAACCACCCATATCGATGGAAAGAGTGTATAATGTAATTTCAAGTATATTTTTAAATGTAATTAATGCCCTATCAGATTTTAAATAAAAAATACATTTGAATAAAAAGTCCATTTTACCAGCTATCGGCCCCTCTCTGTCCTGGGATCGGCCAGCATTACTCCACCTATCGGCCGCTGGATTCTGAAGAACTCTCAACATTATTCCGTCTACCGTAGTCCGTATGTCTGCCCGTATTTATGTCAAGGGGGATGACTGGTTATGACATTGACTCTGAGATCGATTTCGTTTTAAGTAAACTCAAAAAAATTCAAACCGTCACAGTCAACGTCATTGTCAAAAATGTTTTGTATGTAGGTCAAGTCGACAGGGCGACGATGGGCCTGGGACCCCGGCGCCCTGAGGGTCCTGAGGAGCTCGCAGGGGCCCGCAGAGGCACGGAGGGACCGTGAGGGGTCCTTAGGATCATCCCTCAGGGTCCGACACCGCTCTTCGCCCTGAGGGTCCTCAGGGCCATTCCTCATGGCCCGATTCCCCGTGTCCCTGGGATCCTTAGGGTCCCGAGAGTCCCTAGGGTCACGAGGTTCCCAAGGGTCTTGAAAACGCTCACATCTGCTGGCTGCATGATGTGAGTGGTGTTTGGGGGAAGCGCGTAGAAAATTATTCCCTTGTCGTTGCATATCTGGCTTAACATCATTGACATAATATGTGATTTATGTCCATCGACGAAGAGAATAGCCGGCCTCTGCCTGACATCAAAACTTTCATGGCTATTTCTCGTCTACGACTTCACAAAGCAAAACCTGACTAAATTAGACTCTTAAGTGACCAGATTCCTGAAGTCGTGGTTTGGACTGGCTCACCCGGCTGACTCGTCGACGCTATACAGATCCCACAATAACTTTGGACTGAACATTAAGAAACCGTCGATATTTTATCAAAAGGGGAGAATAGCCAAACGATGTATACTCAAGACTCCAATGATAGCGCTATTCAAGCCTTACCCAACACATCGCTATCAGATGAACTGGAATCGAGACTCGACTTCTACAAATCATTCCAAGTTGGTACACGCACCAATAGATCTGGACTCGGCATAGAAACAGCAAAGTCTGATAAAAAAATACTGAAAGGTTTTGCTCAGGAGGACATGGACCAAGGTTTCAAACTTCACGCCTTAAACCTAGAAATGCAGAATGATTGGCTAACAGTGGGCGACTTCTACATCCCTCCTGCATTGAAGTGGAAGTCCATAATATACAACTGGTCCCCTGAGCTGCTTAAGTTCACCTAAATGCATTCCAGCTTACTCTCCCCGAGCCGAGTAACCTAGTTAGATGGGGAAATCTACAAATAGACTATGCCCGTCATGTAAGGAGTCCGTAGGCACGGCCAATACTACTTGAGCGAGGCCAGTATTCCTGCCGTCATGATAAAGTCCTCCAAATCATCAGAGAGGCCATCAACCTGTCAATTGCACGGACCAGAAAAGGGCAAACCAGTAGCTGCTTCCAGAAGGTCGACTTTGTGAAACCTGGAGCCAATAAGCTGCCCAAAGATAGGTACCTTCTTAAATTTTGGTAGCAGCAAAGGATTGGGAATTGTTGATGGACACACATGAGTAGCATCACCAGATGCCTTCGGAAATCTGTACCACAGCATTAAGACCGGATATACTCATATTCTCAAAAGTGACAAAGCATGTAGTACTTGTTGAACTTACAGTTCCATGGGAAAGCAACATACCGAAGGACCGATAGGATAGGATACCGAAGGACATCAAACTTAACAAGTACTGCAACTTAGTAGACCGGATTGTGAGAAACGGATTCAAGACTGATCTCTTCGCTGTGGAAGTCCGATCAAGGACTACCAGCGAAGTCGCTCTACAGTCTCTTCAAGAATCTAGGGCTGCCAAGATCGACGCTAAGCTCATACATGGAGAGAGCTTCGAAAACGTCACTGGAAGCATCCTACAGAATATGGATAGGTAGAGAGAGAGAGGTCGAGAGCGGGACTGGTGTTTCCCCGCGTCCTAGTCAACGCAGACTAGCTGAGGAGGGCTTGATGTGAGCCGAAACGTGAAGCATGCGCGGAAAATTTAGAGTGGCCACTCGCTAGTCCCGACTCCCGACCTCCCGGATGGGTTAAGCCCTACCACCAAGTAAGATAAGAAGGAAAGGGACCTACAGTTTTACATGGAATCCGAACCACGATCAGCTTCCAACGGTCGAGCGGTCACCCATCCAAGTACTGACCGCACCCAACGTTGCATCAGTCAACAGCAGTCAAAATTATTACCTTATTTCCGTTTAAGAAGCATAGGATGGGCCATGCACCATGGACAGTCACTCGCAGCGATTTCAAAAGGTTGGGCTGGAAATCCTATGGAACACCGGTTGGCCGATCCATTGATTTCGTTGGTTTTACCATTTCTATAGGCCATCGGCCGCCACAATCTACTTATAAAACTACCCGGCCGATAGGTGGTTACTTATCCATATAACGTACCGGCCATGGAAATTTACATACAAAAGAAATGGCCGATAGCTGGGATATGTAGCCAGTTATCGGACACCAAAATCGCCAAACAAAAATACACGGCCGATAGATGGTACCTGTAGCCGGTTATCGGCCGTGCCTATTAGAGCATTGTTTATTTTGATAAAAAAACGCTAATAACCGACAATTTGTGGCCGACAACTAGCTGTCATATTCCATGTACGGTATTTGATGACCTTGGATACTTCAATGAAGAATATTTAAACTCTAAACTAATAGGAAGTCATATACAAATTTACGTGATCTCAGCCAGCTATCGGCCAGGAGGCCGATAACTAGATTTCCACTAATTTAAGGTACCAGATCATCGGCCACGCAAAATTTCAATGTATTTGGATAAAAATATGTTATTTTCACTTGTTAAAGTATTTTCAGATCTATCTGCAACCACATTATATCAACTTGCATGCAAACATTATAAAATACAGTCGTAATTCACTATTTCGCGAGGCGCAGTTCACTAGTATTTTCACAGCGGGCGATGTGTCTATGCGAACAGGAGTGCGGTCGCCAACGACGTAATTTTTGGAAGGATGGCCGGTGACAGGATTCTCAAACGTTTACTCCCATTTGATCGGTCGATAGATGAGCTATATACACCTTCCCTTTTGTGCGTATGGGACCGTTCCTTTGCCTATTTTAAACGATTTAAGGTCGAGGTGGCCGATAGCAGGCGGTGGCCGGTAAACTGGCGAATCCACCCTATTACATTGTCGAAAACAACATGCAGTTTTACTGTATTCTATGGCTTAATATCTACTAAGCTTATGAAATTCAAAATTTTAGCTTTAGAAACCTACATAGGACAACAGGTTGGGGGAACGGTAATTTTTTTGCACATTTTTAGCTTTATCATAGTTGCTGAGTCGGAGGGGCCAAAGTGCATGCTCCGACCAGCCAATATCACCTCCGAGAAGGAAGGTGCCATACCGGAGACTTCCCTGGATTGCTGGCTATACTGGACTAGAGGAGAACAAATATTGTTTTGTCAGCTTTAAGTAATACGTTTTCGTTAATTAGTTTTCTTGTCTGTGTTTTTATCTGTTCGGTTCAAATTTTGCAATCGATTTTAAACTAATTTCCCGATGTGATAAAGACAAGAAATTTAAACATAGCTCGTAACTGGATGACAATGCAATATTATATCGCTTTCTTGTCTGTCTGTTTGTTTGTCTGTTCGGTACAAATTTTAAATCTATTTTAAAATAACTTCCTGATGAACTAGAGACATGAAACTTGAAAAACATAGCTTTAATATATATATATAACATAGCTCAGAACTTTAATGAAAGAACGCACGAGTTTTCAACATGTTTCAAGATGTTTAAAATTCTTCTTCCCGTTGGATAGTTGGCTATACTAGTCTAGAGGAGAACACAGCCGAGGCTGCTATGCGACCAGCTTACATCCAGTACGGTGGTTCCAACCAAGTCGGCAGCAATTTGAGCCTACCACCTAGTAAGGAGCAAGGGAAGGAACCTACAATTGTACACAGGTTTCGAACCGTGAAGCAGCAGGTGTAAGTATGCACGTACATTTTTCCGTCAGAGAAAACTAACTGGTACACGTCGATCGAATTCGAACCTCGGACCTCTCGCAAGAGAAGCCGACTTCCATATCATTCGGCCACCCGCCACTCAATCGCTTATCCACTTCACTACCTCGAACCGCTCACGATATGCTCGGTTCGATAACGTTTACACTTCGAGGCGATTTACCTGCACAATTTGTGCGAGAGTGTTTTACACAATACTAGTTATTATCATGTGGATAAGACAAGTTCAGTCTACGTGACCTCGTCAGTGCGTCTACACGCATACAGTACAGTGCTTCATTTAATTATTTACATTTTCTGAAAGATGTGGTGCACAGTTGTGAGTCGTGCGATGAATTTTGCTTTGGCTGAGAGCAGGTAAGAGCGTTTGTTATGGTAAGTTTGAGCAGGTGCCTTTATTTCAACAGCGCATTTATTATTTACTTGAGATAAAACGATGTAATTACGTTGGTGGATTTTTATTCAGGGGTCATAGTTACTCCAGTAATAGGTAAAGGAAAAACGTCTGAAATTTTTTTAAATTCTTACACTAACAATCGTCCAGTTCAGTGTAGCCGACATCGGTCGAAACGGCTATGTAAATAGTTCGTGTTTTCCGTCCAGTTCAGTGTAGCCGACATGAAATGAAGGGAGGAACTGACATGGCACCTAGTTCACCCGGCTGACATCACGGATGTTGTAGGTGATGTAGGCAACCGTGTCAGTTTCCATAAAAAAAATCTGTAAATTATGGCAGTTTCCATTTAAAAAAAATCTATGGAATATGACTCCCTTATATTACTAGATGGTAGGGTTTAACCCGCCCGGATTGATACCACCGCACTGAATAAAAGGTCGGTCGAAACGGCTATGTAAATAGTTTTTGTTTTCCGTCCATTTCAGTGTAGCCGACACGACCGAAGGGAAGCACTGACGTGGCAGCAAGTTCACCCGGTGTTATGGGCTGACATCACGGATGTTCTAGGTGATGTAGCCAATCGTGTCAGTTTCCATAAAAAAAACACAAAAAAAGCCGCTTTGACCGACATTGCATTCAGTGCGGCGGTATCAACCCGGGCGGAATAAACCCTACCACCTACCTAGTAAGGTAAGAAAGGAAGGGACATACAGTTTTACTTGGAATCCGAACCACGGTCAGCCTCCAACGGTCGAGCGGTTACCCATCCAAGTACTGACCGCGCTCATGTTTGCTTAACAACAGTCGACCGACCGCACCACTGAGCTACCGAGGATGACAACTATTGCTAAGTACAGCAGCAGTCGGAGAAAATTTAAGCGGAGCCTCGGACATAGCTGGTTCCTTTATGGCTCTATGATTATGTTTCAGATTGACTTGTGTAGGCCGCGCGGCGTCCAGCTACATGCATCGCCCCTCACCGGAGCCGCTGCGGTACAACACGATAGGCGACATGCTGCAGGCATCCGCCTCCGCCTGGCCCGACAGACCCGCCGTGCGCTCCGTCTTCCAGGACACCACGCTCACCTACAGCCGGCTGCTGCGGCAGGTACGCACACTCTCCACAGTCTCAGTGTGTTGCGCCGAGACCAGCTACATGCATCGCCCCTCACCGGAGCCGCTGCGGTACAACACGATAGGCGACATGCTGCAGGCCTCCGCCTCCACCTGGCCCGACAGACCCGCCGTGCGCTCCGTCTTCCAGGACACCACGCTCACCTACAGCGGGCTGCTGCGGCAGGTACGCACACTCTCCACAGTCTCAGTGTGTTGCGCCGAGACCAGCTACATGCATCGCCCCTCACCGGAGCCGCTGCGGTACAACACGATAGGCGACATGCTGCAGGCCTCCGCCTCCACCTGGCCCGACAGACCCGCCGTGCGCTCCGTCTTCCAGGACACCACGCTCACCTACAGCCGGCTGCTGCGGCAGGTACGCACACTCTCCACAGTCTCAGTGTGTTGCGCCGCGTCCAGCTACATGCATTGCCCCTCACCGGAGCTGCTGCGGTACAACACGATAGGCGTCATGCTGCAAGCATCCGCCTCCGCCTGGCCCGACAGACCCTCCGTACGCTCCGTCTTCCAGGACACCACGCTCACCTACAGCCGGCTGCTGCGGCAGGTACGCACACTCTCCACAGCCTCACTGTGTTGCGCCGCGTCCAGCTACATGCATCGCCCCTCACCGGAGCCGCTGCGGTACAACACGATAGGCGACATGCTGCAGGCCTCCGCCTCCACCTGGCCCGACAGACCCGCCGTACGCTCCGTCTTCCAGGACACCACGCTCACCTACAGCCGGCTGCTGCGGCAGGTACGCACACTCTCCACAGTCTCAGTGTGTTGCGCCGCGTCCAGCTACATGCATCGCCCCTCACCGGAGCCGCTGCGGTACAACACGATAGGCGACATGCTGCAGGCATCCACCTCCACCTGGCCCGACAGACCCGCCGTGCGCTCCGTCTTCCAGGACACCACGCTCACCTACAGCCGGCTGCTGCGGCAGGTACGCACACTCTCCACAGTCTCAGTGTGTTGCGCCGAGACCAGCTACATGCATCGCCCCTCACCGGAGCCGCTGCGGTACAACACGATAGGCGACATGCTGCAGGCCTCCGCCTCCACCTGGCCCGACAGACCCGCCGGGCGCTCCGTCTTCCAGGACACCACGCTCACCTACAGCCGGCTGCTGCGGCAGGTACGCACACTCTCCACAGTCTCAGTGTGTTGCGCCGCGTCCAGCTACATGCATTGCCCCTCACCGGAGCTGCTGCGGTACAACACGATAGGCGTCATGCTGCAAGCATCCGCCTCCGCCTGGCCCGACAGACCCGCCGTACGCTCCGTCTTCCAGGACACCACGCTCACCTACAGCCGGCTGCTGCGGCAGGTACGCACACTCTCCACAGTCTCAGTGTGTTGCGCCGCGTCCAGCTACATGCATTGCCCCTCACCGGAGCTGCTGCGGTACAACACGATAGGCGTCATGCTGCAAGCATCCGCCTCCGCCTGGCCCGACAGACCCGCCGTACGCTCCGTCTTCCAGGACACCACGCTCACCTACAGCCGGCTGCTGCGGCAGGTACGCACACTCTCCACAGCCTCACTGTGTTGCGCCGCGTCCAGCTACATGCATCGCCCCTCACCGGAGCCGCTGCGGTACAACACGATAGGCGACATGCTGCAGGCATCCGCCTCCACCTGGCCCGACAGACCCGCCGTACGCTCCGTCTTCCAGGACACCACGCTCACCTACAGCCGGCTGCTGCGGCAGGTACGCACACTCTCCACAGTCTCAGTGTGTTGCGCCGCGTCCAGCTACATGCATCGCCCCTCACCGGAGCTGCTGCGGTACAACACGATAGGCGTCATGCTGCAAGCATCCGCCTCCGCCTGGCCCGACAGACCCGCCGTACGCTCCGTCTTCCAGGACACCACGCTCACCTACAGCCGGCTGCTGCGGCAGGTACGCACACTCTCCACAGCCTCACTGTGTTGCGCCGCGTCCAGCTACATGCATCGCCCCTCACCGGAGCCGCTGCGGTACAACACGATAGGCGACATGCTGCAGGCCTCCGCACACTACTAAAGGAAAACACTGACGTGGCACCTTTTTTTTTATTTTTTTATGGGGAGCACGAAGAATGGCGCGCGCCAGACTAAGGCAGAGGTGTAGTCCGACGGCGCCCACGGGCATTCGAATATTTACGGGGGCTGCGAATACCATGTCGGCCGGCTAGGTGCACCTTCACATTATGTTTGAAGGATCCCAGACTGTACATTAGAGGAAAACATTCAGGTGGGAGTGCATTCCACATGTTGGCAATCCTGTAAATAAAGGATTCACAGGATCGATTTGTCCTAAGTGGGGGAATATCGACAGTGTGTGGATGCATTCCCAACCTGTTGCGCCTGGAACGATGGTAGAATGGGGATGTACGGATCGCATCGTGCAGCTCCTTGGAACACTCTCCGTGGTACAGGCGATATAACACACACAAAGATCCAACGTCCCTGCGGAGTTGTAAGGTCTCTAAGTTCCGGGATACCTCGGGGTCGTTAACGAGGCGGACAGCGCGACGCTGAATCGAGTCTATGGAGCCGAGCAGGTACTTTGCGGATCCGTCCCACCACAGATGCGAACAGTACTCCACGCATGAGCGAATCTGCGCTTTATAAAGCAGCAGTTTTTGGCTCGGCGTAAAGTACTGACGCACCTTGTTGAGGACACCCAGCTTCCTTGAAGCTACCTTAGCTTTTTCCTCGATGTGGCTTCCAAAATTAAGATTGCGAGTTAGTTCGACCCCGAGAACCCCAATGTACTCCTCGACCTTGAGACTAGTTCCTTGGAAGGTGGGGGCTGCAGTGAACGGTGTCCGCTTCGCGCTGAATACACACGCCTGGGTTTTACTCGCGTTAAACTCGACGAGGTTTTGGAGACCCTACCCTTTTGGAGACCTAGTTCACCAAAGTACTCTGGGCTGACATAACTGTTGTAAAGGCACACCGTGTCAGCTTCCATAAAAAAAATTACGCCTATGTATGCAATTTCGACAGCAATAACCACCTCCGCACAAAGCACAATGGGCAGGGATTGCATCCCTATTCTTTGAACTTACCGCGGATGCGTACCATCCGATTCTGCAAATCTTTCTTCCACAGAATTATTAAACTCTGGAATGCTCTCTCTGCCCACATATTTCCCTCTAAGTATAGTCTCGGGTCCTTCAAGAGGGACGTGAATAGGCACCTGTCAGGCCGGCATGGCTTTCGTAACCCCCGCCGAATGTCCATGGACGTCGAACAAGGTCTCGACGCCATATGTCGCGCTTTCTATTGTTTATTGTATAATTTCATCCATAGGTAGGTAACCTACGCTTGGACATGTCGAAAATTCCGCCAGTTCTAAATTCAATGCGAAGAAGTACTGACAAACTTCGCAAGTCATAATGTTTTGTTAGTACCTTATAAGTATTATATTAAAGTAATTTACAATAATTAACCCATACTACCAATAAAAAAATATTGACCGATTAAGACAAATTTCAAAAAAAGATTGCGCCTGTGACCGTACAACCAATAGACAAAACTAAAATGGCCGATAACGTGATGATGATGAGAAAGCCAAAATACTCGATGACGTAGTGGAAATCGAAAATTGTCTTGACATTGATGACGATTTGGCAATCGAAAATTGTATTGACACTGATGACGATGTGGCAATCGAAAACTGTGTTGACATTGATGACGATGTGGCAATCGAAAATTGTGTTCACATTAATGACGATGTGGAAATCGAAAACTGTGTTGACACTGATGACGATGTGGCAATCGAAAATGGTGTTCACATTGATGACGATGTGGCAATCGAAAATTGTGTTGACATTGTTGACGATGCGGCAATCGAAAATTGTGTTGACATTGTTAACGATGTGGCAATCGAAAATTTTGTTGACACTGATGACGATGTGGCAATCGAAATTTGTATTGACATTGATGACGATGTGGCAATCGAAAGTTGGGTTGACATTGATGACGATGTGGCAATCGAAAATTGTGTTCACATTGATGACGATGTGGCAATCGAAAATTGTGTTGACATTGATGACGATGCTTGAACGGTGCGGTAGTCAGGCGGACGCGCTGGGCTGCGGACTGCGCGCCGCCGGGCTGGAGCGCGGCGACCGTGTCGGCGTGTGGGCGCACAACTGCGCCGAGTGGATCGTCGTGCTGGCGGCGACAGTCAGGGCTGGCATCATACCGGTAACATGAACATTGTATTAACAGGTTGTGAAGACCTTAAGTATCGTGTGGGTTCGGTACTTAAAAATAATAGCCCTACTGCATCTCTCCCCATGTAGGTCGTAAAAGGCGCCTAAGGGATAAGGATAAGATGCCGTGCATAAGGGCGACAGGATAGCCACCTCTCACCTTGGCACGGTGTTTCCACCGAGTCTTGCAGCAGGCCTTACTTGCTGCCTGATCTGAGTTATCTTGTCCGAATACTTTGCTAAACGCGGTGGTTGGTGTGGTGCTGTAATTTACCAGAATACTTGTAGCACAACACCGATTACTCTGTTTACCCCGATTGTCGGGATACGGCGTGTGTATGTATGTATGTATGCCATGCATGACTGTTTCTCAGTGGGGTAGGTATCTTTTTTTAAAGATAATCTTTTACTTATTATTTTTATTTTTTATTAGATGTAGTATGTTATAGTTAACATAATTAAAAATTAGCATGTAAGTTATATTTAAGCATTTTTTTAAAAAAGCTCTGTAAGGTTTCTTGCCCGATTCTTCCTTATAAATTGCATTGCTGAACGGGATAAAACAAAAACTATGACGAACCATACTGAATGTCTCAATGTTGTTGTTATTGTTGTGTGTTCTTTATGGCGAAATAAATATCTGAATCTGAATCTGAATCTGTAGGATGCTCGAGAAAATGTCTGACCTTTTCCAATTTCACATTTCAGGTAGCGCTCAACCCCGCGTACGAAGAAACTGAACTCTCCTTCTGCATCCGGCAAGTCGGTATGAGAGGCATCGTCGTGGCCGAGAACATGAAAAACCGCGACTACTTCTCCCTACTGTCGCGTCTCATCCCAGAGTTGCACAGCTCGAAGCCCGGTGATCTCAAGTCTGTGGCGTTTCCTCATCTCAAAATTGTAGTCTCTATGTCTGGAGATAAGTTACCGTAAGTAATTTGAAGGTATTGCGTTTTCTTTATCAGGTGTAGAGCAGTCAGCCTCTATAGCTCAGTGGTGCAGACATTGGACTGTCGCTATTGATGGTTAAGCAACGCTGGGCCGGTCAGTATTTGGATGGGTGACCGCTCGACCGCTGGAGGCTGACCGTGGTTCGGATTCCACGTAAAACTGTAGTTCCCCTCCCTTCTTACCTTACTAGGTGGTAGGGTTCAACCCGCCCGGGTTGATACCACCGCACTGAATGAAAAGTCGTCGAAACGGCTATGTAAATATGTAGTTTGTGTTTTACGTCCAGTTCAGTGTAGCCGGCACGGCCGAAGGGAAGCACTGACATGGCACATGTTCACCCGGTGTTATGGGCTGATATCACGGATGTTGTAGGTCAGGTAGCCAACCGTGTCAGTTTCCATAAAAAAAAATGCATTGTATTATACTTAATGAGTGGCAAGAGCGGACTTATTGCCTTAGACAATTTCGTCCAGTCAACCGGGTGGACCTACAGCTTTACATGGTAGTAAAAAAAATTCTGTTTAAACTAGCTTTTGCCCGCGGCTTCGCTCGCGTGAAATTCGTATTAAAAAAGAAGAAAGTAAGTAAGCCTGCGTACCATACCTTTATTTCGGCGCGCGGAACAATTCGGTTTGTATGAGAGGCACATCATTGCGTAACCGGACCTTAATTTTGCCTATCCTGTGTCCCGTATAGTAAAATGTACTTGTACTAAGTTTCATCGAATTCGGATGATCGGTGTAAGAGTTATGGAGGAACATACATACATATATACAGAAAAGATTTCTAAAAATTGTCAATTTAGTTTTAGTATCATACATAGAGTCTACAAACGCAGTATCTCATAAAACGAAGTAACTTACTCCTTTACCATCCCATAAAGATTTATTATTAGTATAATAATAATAAACCTGCACCCGCCGGCGTGCTTGGAGGCTTGCCTCCCGCCGCCGGCGGAAATTACCGTTTTTATTTTTATTTTTATTTTGTATTAATTTTGTGTATTTTTATTACTTTTTGTAAAATGTATGTAAAATTAATATGAAAGTATAAAACGTGAATAAAGAGATATAATATATTACACCCACCGGCCGCGGGGTTCGCCCCGCGGCCGGTGGTGGAAACTCCATTTTGTTATTTGTATTAATTTTAGATTTATGTTTTATGTGTAAAATTAATTTAAAAAAGAAAATGTGTGAATAAACGAATACATAATAATATATATATATTGATTGATATATTGATATTGATCACTGATTGATGATGATTGATGCAAGCATGTCTATACATTTACAGAGGAACATTCAAGTATGGAGATCTTATCAAAGACTACGAAGCAGTGGCTAACACTGACATTAGCCAGTATTCATCAGAAATACAACCCGACGATGGCGCCCTCCTTCACTTAACTTCGGGAACCACAGGTATGTACAGCATGCGGCGGTAAAAAATGCTCGTCGGGGTTTTGAGAGAGACAGTCCGATTGTAGAGCGTTGTCGTCTCTATCGCACTAACTCGCAGGTCTCTGTGAGAAAGAGACGACGCTCTACAACCGGACTGTCTCTCTCCAAAGCCCGACGGGCATTATTTGCCACGGCGAACAATTTAATTCTTCCCTGCTTCAGTACATTTCTTAATTACGGTGGCTAACGATACCCATGGACATTCAATGCACGGAGATGTGCTGCGGATGTGATGTATGACTTTTCACGCCCTTTTTAGGTTTCCGTATCCCGTACGGAAGCCTATTACTAAGCCTACGCCGTCTGTCTGTCCGTTCGTCCGTCCGTCCGTCCGTTCGTCGGTCTGTCTGTCTGTCCGAGGGCTGTATCTCTTGAACCGTAATAGGTAGCCCATTGAAATTTTCACAGAATATGTGTTATTGTGGCGGATATAACAACAAATAATAAAAAATAGAAAAAGTAAAAAAATTAAGGGGGGTTCCCATACAAGAAACGTCTTTTTTTATGTTTTTTTTTGTGGTGCGGAAACCTCGGTGCGCAAGTCCGACTCGCACTTGGCCGGTTTTTAAAAGATCCCACGTAGTTATTGTGAGTAAATATATGGGCTGGAAGTGCGTTTCACATTCACATAGCAGCAAGCCTGCTGAATACAACAGGCAAGACAGACAGTCTTTCTCGAAATACCTAACTGAGGAAACTGAGGAAGCTGTACCTACTACCGTACGGGGAGCCGCATTGATGGATGTGGCACCTTCACACATCACATCTAATAAAAGTCATCCGACTGATTGTAGATGAAAACTGAAAATAAAAAAAAAATAATAAAAAAAAACAAAACAAAAAACAATCAAAACCGTTAATCTTGCTCTCAAGCTGTGTTTTCGGTAGACTGTAGGCGATGTTATTATGTGGTTAGTCACTAAAATACTTGTACGAAAAAAATACCCTGCATAGAAGTTTCTTGCCGGTTCTTCTTCGTGGGTGTGATCGAACCGGATAGAACTAATTGTGACAAGTTCGAGCGCAGTCTTACTGCCATATGAATATAATATTGCAGCGAAGGCCCAAACTAATAAACACCAGAAGTACATGAATTGTACTACAAATTATGCGTTTGTGGCCTTCGCAGTAGAGACTGGATGGGATGGGTGACCGCTCGACCGTTGGAGGCTGACCGTGGTTCGGATTCCACGTTAAACTGTAGGTCCCTTCCCTTCTTACCTTACTAGGTGGTAGGGTTTATCCCGCCCGTGTTGGTACCACCGCACTGAACGAAACGTCGGTCGAAACGGCTATGTAAATAGTTCGTGCTTTCCGTCCAGTTTAGTGTAGCCGACATGAAATGAAGGGAAGCACTGACATGGCATCTAGTTCACCCTGTGTTATGGGCTGACATCACGGATGTTGTAGGTGATGTAGCAAACCGTCTCAGTTTCCATAAAACAAATTCACAGATTTCGTGACTCACACGACTATCGAGCACATTGGAAATGAATCTACGGAATTCGAAAAAAATGTCGTTCTGACTGGCTGACCACTGCATCGCATGGGCTGACATCACGGATGTTGTAGGTGATGTAGCCAACCGTGTCAGGTTCCATAAAAAAATAAAATAAAAAAAAAGACCCTTGGAACATGGAGCTCAGATGCCGTCAGTTTTTCAAAGCTAATAGGAAAACAGCTTATTGAGGCATCCTGGGATCGTCGGGCCGGGACGTACTTCAAGCAGCGAATTAGCATTGCTATTCAACGTGGGAACACAGCGTCCGTCATGGGGACCATGCTATTGATCCCCATGATGGATGAATATTTTTATTTATAGTTATGTTTCTACTTTATGTTAAGTAGTATATTTGAAATTTTCTTTAATATTATTATAGGCTGTAACATAGACCATTGTATTTTGTTTCAGGACAACCCAAGGCAGCGCTCGTCTCCCATTTCAGTACATTCAATAATACCTACTTCTTGGGCAAGAGGATTACTCTTCATCACGGACACGAAAAAATATGTGTTCAGGTAAGTTTGTTTGAACACAAACATCTAACTCCAAGATGATCACGATGCCTCTATATAACTTTCATAAAATAACTTTCTGTTGTCGTTCGTTGATGGATGACGCTCAAATATATTTTCACCTTGAGCATGCAGTTCCGTCACAGATGGTTCCGTCATCAATATCAATATCAATAATATATTATTAATAATAAATCTGGAAGGGATTGTCATGGAGTAATTTACTTTGTCTTATGTATGAGATACTGCGTTTGTAGACTCTATGTATGATACTAAAACTAAATTGACGATTTTTAGAAATCTTTGCTGTATGTATGTATGTTTCTCCATAACTCTTAAACCGATCATCCGAATTCGATGAAACTTTGTACAAGCACATTTAACGATACTGGACACAGGATAAAATTAAGCTCCGGTTACGCTAAGATGTGGCTCTCATACAAACCAAATTGTTCCGCGCGCCGAAATAAATTCATAGTTTGGCCTCCATATAGAAACCAAAAAATCGGGTTCGCGTACCGAGGGTTCCGTACTACCACGTAAATGGCCAGTTTTAGTATGTGTTGTTTCACTTTATCGTTTGCCCGTTTTTACGAAGGAGCAATAAAAAAAATACGTTGAAAAAAAACACACGTTTCTTGTATGGGGACGCCCTTAATTTTTCCTTACCCCGTACGAAAGCCTATTACTAAGCCTATGCCGTCTGTCTATCTGTCTGTCATACTGCTGTATTTTTGGAACCGTAATAGCGAGCCAGTTGAAATAGGTAGCCCGTTGAAATTTTCACAGAATATGTCATTATGGCCGATGCAACAACAAATTATAAAAAATAGAAAAAAATTAAGGGCGTTTCCCATACAAGAAACGTGCTTTTTTTTTCAATATTTTTTATTGGGTTGCGGAAACCTCGGTGCGCGAGTCCGACTCGCACTTGGCCGGTTTTTTTGTATTTCCAGGTGCCGATATTCCACGCGTTCGGAACTGTGATCACGGTGCTGGGTGGCCTCACTCACGGCGCCACACTCGTGCTGCCCAGCTCCACCTACAGCCCTCGTGCCAACGTCCAGGCCATGCTCAGTGAGGGGTGCGTCATATTTATATATTTAGTACCGTGTGGGGCCGATACTTTAAAAGAATAGCCCCACTGCATCTCCCCCCGTCGCATGTCGTAAAAGGCGACTAAGGGATATGACTCCCTTCTTATGTCACTAGGTGGTAGGGTTTAACCCGCCCGGGTTGGTACCACCGCACTGAATGAAAGGTCTGTCGAAACGGCTATGTAAATAGTTTGTGTTTTCCGTCCAGTTCAGTGTAGCCGGCACGACCGAAGGGAAGCACTGACGTGGCACCAAGTTCACCCGGTGTTATGGGCTGACATCACGGATGTTGTAGGTGATGTAGCCAGCCGTGTCAGATTCCATAAAAAAAAAACTGTCATTTTCATACTGTCTCACTTTCTGGAACGATAAATTACTCGCTCTTTATGGATTAGAGTCTAATGTTAGTTTTCTCTGTATATTTTATTCGTGTATATTTGTATGTATTTATATATTTTTATCTATTAATTTATATTTATGTTGTATAATTTGCTGAAATTATCTACATCATTCTTTTTTGTTCTCTGCCACTCCACACTCATTCATGATATGATAACCCAAAGGTTGGCTGGAGGAGAACGCCTAACCTACGGCGTTAAGTTGTACCTTTTGCAAAATTTTAAAAGGCAATAAACATATTTTGATTTGATTTGATATTTTTTCGAAGTTATAGGTACCTACTTCCTTTCATTATAAAAATATGTTATGAAAATGGGGAGTGAACTCAGAAAAAACGTTATCGTCATCGTCATAGTCATCGTCACGGCATATAAATTATTTGTATGTAGGTATTTTGCGGTGCTGCCCTATAGACAAGCCGAGAGAAGGAGACTGAGAGAGAGAGGTGTGAGAGAGAAATAGAAAATATTTTTTTTATAATCTTAAAATGCATAATTTAAGACACTAAAAATAGAGATGTAGAGAAGTATAGTTATAAAAAATTTATGCACGTATCCATTTTTTTTAACCTACTTTCATTATAAAAATATATTATGAAAATGGAGAGTGCTCAGAAAAAAACGTTATCGTCATTGTCATCGTCACCGCATACAAATTATTAAGTTTCGTCACCGTCATCGTAGCCGCATATAAATTATTTGTATGTAAGTATTTTGCGATGGCTGCCCGATAGACAAGCGGAGAGAGGGAGAGAGAGAAAGAGGGGTGAGAGAGAAATAGAAAAAAAATATTTATAATCTTAAAATTCATAATTTAATATACATTAAAAAGAGAGATGTAGAGAAGTATAGTTATAAAAATTTTATGCACGTATCCTTTTTTTTTAAAACCTTCTAAAAAGTAAAAAAAATAAGGGGTAAGCCTTAAATTGTTTAGTGTTTCTTTATTATTTGTTTTTATGTCCGCCATACTAACACATATTCTATGAAAATCTCAACCGGCTAGCTATTACGGTTCCAAAGATACAGCCATCGGACGGAAGGGCAGGCAGACAGACAGGCGAAGATCATCATATCATCATCAATCATCATCATCAATCATCATCAATACTAATAATAAATCTGTAAGGGATATTAATGGAGTAAGTTACTTTGTTTTATGAGATATTGCGTTTGCAGACTCTATGTATGATACTAAAACTAAATTGATTATTTTTAGAAATCTTTCTGTATGTATGTATGTATGTTCCTCCATAACTCTTAAACTGATCATCCGAATTCGATGAAACTTTGTACAAGCACATTTACCTATACGAGACACAGGATTGAGGATAGGCTAAATTATTATTATATGTTAAAATTATATGTTTTTAGCATTACTTTTCGAGAAATTTAACAAAACATGTTTGCTACCTAAACATTAATAGGATCAACCTGTGTGTAACAGTAGGTAAGTTGCAATGTACGGGGTCAATGACCGTACAATGTTCAAACGCAGAACAGCTGTTTGTTCTAAGTAAGTCACAAGGTCACCAGACCTGTGTGTAACAGTAGGTAAGTTGCATTGTACGTGGTCAATGACCGTACTATGTTCAAACGCAGAACAGCAGTGTGTTGTAAACTTGTAAGTAAGTCACAAGGTCACTAGGCCTTTTGTCAGCGCTACCTACCTACCTTCCAGAACCGGTTTAAAACTGTGTAGACTATAGCTAGTTACTAAATAAAATTAAAATACAAATTAAAAAAAAAAGTAACTAAAACCGATAATTTCATTGCAGTTACGCAGATAATCATGCATGAGTAATACACTTACACAATCTACGGTAAATCTTAGATATAAGTAGATACCTAAGTAGTAATAATTCCCTGATACAAAATATATTTCTTTTTTTTTTTTTATGGAAACTGACACGGTTGGCTACATCACCTACAACATCCGTGATGTCAGCCCATAACACCGGGTGAACTTGGTGCCACGTCAGTGCTTCCCTTCGGTCGTGCCGGCTACACTGAACTGGACGGAAAACACAAACTATTTACATAGCGCCGTTTCGACCGACCTTTCATTCAGTGCGGTGGTACCAACCCGGGCGGGTTAAACCCTACCACCTAGTATTATAAGAAGGGAGTCATATCCCTCAGTCGCCTTTTACGACATACACGGGGAGAGATGCAGTGGGGCGATTCTTTTAAAGTACCGGCCCCACACGGTACAATGTATACTTATATGTAATATTAGTGTTGTAATAAGCTGACATTGGGCAGATTATACGTAATCTGGTTTCCGTATTTAGTACATCTGGTGTATAGTGCCATCGTCAATTTTGATACTTCATTATTTAGTCAAATAAAAAGCAATTATTTTACGTTTATTACAAAGAAATGTAATAAGTCATATTATAAATTCTATGATACACTCTCAGTTCGACTTGACAATTGCATTTTAGGTCATACATGGTGGACAGGGAAGGTGTTAAGGAAACAAATGAAAACTGCCCGCAGTAAATATTTTCTCACTGCTTCGCGTTGATTCACTGGTGCTTCTTTCGAAGTATCAACATGGAAATAAGTAGCAAAAGCTGCGGGTGGTGAGCCACTTAGAGCTCCTTAACCAATGTGGATAATTGGTAGACATGCGAATAACGTAGATCGGTATGTCGGTGCAACACACACTTATATGTGGATGTGGGTTGAACTTCTTACGAGTCAAAGAACGCTGTAAGTACGCTGTACCGTGTGGGGCCGGTACTTTAAAAGAATAGCCCCACTGCATCTCTCCCCGTGTATGTCGTAAAAGGCGACTAAGGGATATGACTCCATTCTTATATTACTAGGTGGTAGGGTTTAACCCGCCCGGGTTGGTACCACCGCACTGAATGAAAGATCGGTCGAAACGGCTATGTAAATAGTTTGTGTTTTCCATCCAGTTCAGTGTAGCCGGCACGACCGAAGGGAATCACTGACGTGGCACCAAGTTCATCCGGTGTTATGGGCTGACATCAGGGATGTTGTAGGTGATGTAGCCAACCGTGTCAGTATCCATAAAAAAAAAAAAAAAGTTCTTCAAGACACATTAGGTGGTGGTCATATGCACTTCCACGCATATATACATAGCTAGCGAAAACAAAAGCTGCGGCTAGAACAAAACGCTGAGGCCCTGGGGACAGGCTGTTGTTGGAAAGGGTGCGGACCCCAGTGGCAGTGGAGGCTTCACCCCCGGCTCTCGGCTTCGGTCGGGGGCTCCTTCGGGTGGACGGGTGGTGGCTCGGATCGGCTGGGGTAAGGCTTCAGCCTGTGTTTCCCATGGTATTATTTCGGAAGAACGGTACAGCTATCGGGCCTCGATCTGGCATACATGATCACTGTACTCGCAAGAGTGCAGGTACAGACGTCTGGATTTTGTAGCCGCAAGGCTGGTATTTCTGGACGTCTATAAACAAAACATAAGAAAGACAAAATATGATAGTAAATACCTTTGTCCAGATGTACCGTGGTGCACGGCACTCCGACCATGTACGTGGACGCTGTGAACCTGGTGCGCGGGGGCGGCGCGGGCGCCGAGCGGCCGCGCCTGCGCGTTGCGCTCACCGCCGGCGCGCCCTGCACTCCGCAACTCTTCAGGGACATACAGAGATACCTCAACGTCGAGAGTGTTAAGGTTGTCTATTTTGACGTGATTTTGATGAAACGTCTTTGGGCTCGGATAAGGGGGTGCGACTAAAAATATTAAGACTTTTTTTGTACTTTGCGACGGTTAGTACTCAGCAGCCAGACTACGTACAACAATTCTAAATATGTCTGATGAAAGATCCATCTGACGACTTCAAATACGTAATACATTTATATTTTTTCATTTCATCCCTTCTGGCCCAAATCAGCCCTTCAAGTTGGCATGTTTTGAAAAATGCGAAAACACGCAAACTTCAAACACCTCTCGCGCCTTAGTCGTTAACGCTGCATAATCGAGACAAACTCTATCGAATAGACAAAGGTTTTAACTTTATTCGATACTTCAAATAACACTTTCTTTGTGAAAATTTCAACGGGCTACCTATTACGGTTCAAGAGATACAGCCCTCGGACAGACGGACGGACGGACGGACGGACGGACAGACGGACGGACAGACAGACAGACAGACAGACAGACGGCGTAGGCTTAGTAATAGGGTCCCGTACATGATACGGAACCCTAAAAAGTGTATGCGCGCGCGCCATCTACCGAATAGTGTTTTTGTCTGAACTATTCCCATTTAACAAGGCTTCCAATTCATACATTGTTCTTCCGATTCAGAATATAAACTTTGCCAGCCTCGGTATTTCAGCCGCACAGTATGAAATTTGACCTGATTTTCGGACATGGTATTTTTATTCCCAAACTAGTTAGTCTTTACTATTTTAAAAGCTAGAGTAGAACTCCCGTGTTTCAGTTACGTATAGTTGCAAAGTTATGAATTTTTGAAAAAGGTAAGTTTTTTTTGGCCGAAAAATAAAAAAAAAATATTACTCCGAGATTATGGAAAATATTAATAATTATATTTTTTTATATACAAGAATGACTGTAGCCCCATTTTTTTAAGCAATTTCGAACCTTCTACAGTTAGTACAAAACGAGCAATAATTTTTTTATTTTTTTTCATTTTTATTTTTTTTCTCCTAAACCAAGTCGCATTAGCACAAAATTCTTACATTACAAATAACCCCAGACCTTGTTTAATAAGTGCTAAAAAAACTAAAAGATAATCCCGCTTGGTATAGGAGTTTTAACTAAATAATGTTTAGGCCGACAATTTTACAGTCAGGGTTGGCACTTTTCGAATCGTAGTTTAATTTTATTTTTTGGCCGAAAGTGAATTTTTTATTAAATTATGATTAATTATCATGATCGGATACGGTAAAGCGATTTTTTATAATTGCGTTATGCAGTCATTATATTGATATGGTCCCTTTTGAAAATAATGAAAAATTCCCGGGATTAAAAAAAATATTTCTAGTAGTGATATACCTAGTTAGTAACTTTCGATTGTTTTAACGTGCTCTGATGCACGTAGGTATACGTTAGCTATTGTAAACATTCCAAATTATATCAATAAAAACATTGGTAAGAAATTAGCTGTCATACCCCAAAGCTTTTCTGTTAGAAAATGCCTAGAGATCCTCTCATCTCCAACATTAGGTTGCGCCACAGACAGAAAAAGTTGCGAAAGTTACCACTTCCATCTCAGGCATTAGCATTGCTAAAACCGGCAGATGCCAACACTTTCGCCGAAGAATCTGCACCGAAGGATGCTGAGGAAATCAAAATCGATGCGGAAAATCAGGCGCTTGATGAGTGTCTAGGTCTGGGAGAAGGTGGCCTATTTCTCAGTGCTGAGGATTAACATCATCATCATCATCATCATCATCATCATCAGCCCGTATCGGTCCACTGCTGGACATAGGCCTCTCCCAAGTCACGCCACCACACGCGGTCTTCCGCTCTTCTCATCCATCCACTTCAATTGGATTAAGAGGATTAACAATTGTTTTCATTTCGGAAATATTCGTAGCCTATACTCCGTTCATCTTAGCAACTAATGCCGAGCGGTTTCTCGCTCTCGCAACGGTTATTACCCTTCTTTACACAGGACACAACGTTGTATGTGTGAGTCATAGGTGTATGCGTAAGCCATCTCAAAACCATAACGGCGCGTGCGCCGCTGCGCCTGGGAGTTAGTATTGCGTTTTTATTCTGAGTCGACGCATTACAATCAGTAGCCTTTCATAGGCGTCATAGTCATAATAATAAAATTGTTTTTCATATTTTTCACATGTTGTTTTTCACAAAAACTGAATGGCACTATGCAATGCATGCATGCAACACTCATAACAAAATTACGTTACTCACTTTATAATAAATGCGAAAGTAAATTGTTTGTTTGTTTGTTTGTTTGGTCATACATAACTCGAGAACCACTGGTGCTAGACCCATCGTGTTGGTACTCAAACTTCAGGTCTCGGTGAAATCTATCCAACTGTCACGTGAACTTTTGTTTTGGTCATAACTCGAGAACCACTGGTGCTAGACCCATCGTGTTGGTACTCAAACTTCAGGTCCCGGTGAGATCTATCCATCTGTCACATGAACTTTGGTTTTGGTCATAACTTGAGAACCACTGGTGCTAGACCCAACGTGTTGGTACTCAAACTTCAGGTCTCGGTGAGATCTATCCATCTGTCACGTGAACTTTTGTTTTAGTCATAACTCGAGAACCACTGGTGCTAGACCCATCATGTTGGTACTCAAACTTCAAGTCTCGGTGATATCTATCCATCTCTCACGTGAACTTTTGTTTTGGTCATAACTCGAGAACCACTGGTGCTAGACCCATCATGTTGCTACTCAAACTTCAGGTCTCGGTGAGATCTATCCATCTGTCACGTGAACTTTTGTTTTGGTCATAACTCGAGAACCACTGGTGCTAGACCCATCATGTTGCTACTCAAACTTCAGGTCTCGGTGAGATCTATCCATCTGTCACGTGAACTTTTGTTTTGGTCATAACTCGAGAAACACTGGAGCTAGACCCATCGTGTTGGTACTCAAACTTCAGGACCAAAACAAAATTGTATGTGACAGATGGATAGATCTCACCGAGACCTGAAGTTTGAGTACCAACACGATGGGTCTAGCACCAGTGGTTCTCGAGTTATGACCAAAACAAAAGTTTATGTGACAGATGGATAGATCTCACCGAGACCTGAAGTTTGAGTACCAACACGATGGGTCTAGCACCAGTGGTTCTCGAGTTATGACCAACACAAAAGTTCATGTGACAGATGGATAGATCTCACCGAGACCTGAAGTTTGAGTGCAAACACGATGGGTCTAGCACCAGTGGTTCTCGAGTTATGACCAAAACAAAAGTTCATGTGACAGATGGATAGATCTCACCAAGACCTGAAGTTTGAGTACCAACACAATGGGTCTAGCACCAGTGGTTCTCGAGATATGACCAAAACAAAAGTTCACGTGACAGATGGATAGATCTCACCGAGACCTGAAGTTTGAGTACCAACACGATGGGTCTAGCACGAGTGGTTCTCGAGTTATGACCAAAACAAAAGTTCACGTGACAGATGGATAGATCTCACCGAGACCTGAAGTTTGAGTACCAACACGATGAGTCTAGCACCAGTGGTTCTTGAGTTATGACCAAAACAAAAGTTCACGTGACAGATGGATGGATATCATAAATCTACGTGAGGATAGCAGCGGCAGTGACGAGGACCTCTGTGACGTGGGGGAATCATCAGACAGTGATGAATATGGAATTACCCGGTATTACGGCACTGGGTTAACTTATCCACCTACAATAGAACGAACAGCTGAAACGGTGGCTGAAGTAAATACATTAGGCACAAAATTTAAATAATATAAAATTTTAATATTTAATAATTTACCGTGAAAATATAAATATTTAACATGATTCCAAGCAAAAAATAAACAGGTTTATTGCAAAATTTCATTCATCAAATAAATAAACAATAATAAAATACATTTTTTAAATTAAACTATATTCATAACCTCAGTTCACAGTCACTTCAATCACTCTTTGCGAGAGCGAGAAGTATAGAGAAAGAGAAACCGCTCGGCATTAGTTGCTAGGTTGAATGGAGTGTAAGTATTCTTCAATACTGTTATTATTGAAATTATTATTAATAAATTGGCATCATTATTTTTGTTCATCCCCTGCCTAACCCTAAAATAATAAATGCCAATAAATGTAAAGAAATATGCAAATAAATATTATATTCCATAAAACGTATCTTGTTTTTTATTTATTATTTTAATTACTCTGTACTTATCTGTAGGTATATTTTAAGAAAATTTTTTACTACATACATACATACATAACGTCACGCCTGTTTCCCAGTGGGGTAGGCAGAGACAACGGATTTCCACGTTAAAATTTAAAATTTCTCACAACATTTTTTACTGTTGGTCTATTTCAAGTCTTGTTTAATTTATTCATAGATATATTTGGACAAACTATTATTTAGTTGTTTAAAATTTTCGGCCAAACTTGGGCCGAAATTTTATGGCAGCCCTAACGAAAAAACTTGAGTAGCTATAACTCCTATACCAAGCGGGATTATCTTTTGTTTTTTCTGGTACTTATTAAACATGGTCTAGGGTTAATTGTAATGTAAGAATTTTGTGCTAATGCGACTTGGTTTAGGAGAAAAAAAATAAAAACGAAAAATAAAAAATAAATTTTTACTCGTTTTGTACTAACTGTAGGAGGTTCGAAATAGCTTCAAATAAGGGGGGTAAAGTCATTCTTGTATATTGAAAAATATAATTATTAATATATTCCATAATCTCGGAGCAATAATTTTTTTTTATTTTTCGGCCAAAAAAAAGTTTGTTTTTCAAAAATTTATAACTTTGGAAGTATACATAACTGACCCACGGGAGTTCTACTCTACCTTTTAAAATACTAAAGACTGACTAGTTCTGGAGTAAAAAAACCATGTCCGAAAATCTGGTCAAATTTCATACTGTGAGCCGTGACCATAAGTTACACCTGGGCGCAGTCAGAGCTTGGATGGGTGACGTTCGATCGTGGTTCGGATTTCACGTAGGTCCCTTCCCATCTTACCTTACCCGCCCGGGTTGGTGCCACCGCACTGAACGAAAGGTCGGCCTGAACAGCTATTACATAAATAGTTCGTGTTTTACGTCCATTTCAGTGTATCCGGCATGTCCAAAAGGGAAGCACAGACGGCACTTAGTTCACAAAGGCCTGACCTCCACGGATGTTGTAGGTGATGTAGCTAATCGTTTCAGTTTCCATATTAAAACTGCAGTGTTCTTTAAAAGAACGGGTGAACTAGGTGCCGTGTCAGTGCTTCCCTTCATTTCCCTTGATTTAATTGGGACATCTTTTTACTTGTAGTCATTGTTTGGAATGACGGAGGCGACAGCGGCCATATTCCAGTCGATCGACGGAGAAACCATGGACAAAGTTACGGATACAGTCGGTGTCGTCCACGATCACGTAGAAGCCAAGGTAAGCATCATATGGTTTCAGAAGATACCACTTGCAGAGCCTTTCTGCCAGCAAACAAGTACTTGCTGCTCTGCTTACTATAGCTCTGTTTCCACAAAAGGCGAAAGAACTGATCTTTACCTTTGAGCGTTAGCTCGCTTCTCCATCATCATCATCATCGGCATCTCTCTCTTGCGCGGTGCCTGCTGTATATATCGGTGCAAGAGAGAGATGGTCCTTCGGGAGCCACGATTGCATGAGGGACCTTAACGTTTAACAGATACGTTTCTTCGCCAGTTCTGGAAGTAGAAATATATCATCATCAAATCACATATTGAATAGGTATAAATTATATCTCCTCAGTATGTTAATTTTACTCTTTTGCAATCAATTTGATACTAAGACACTAATGTCTTATAACTAAGGGATAAGGAAAAGATGCCTTGCATAAGGGCGACAGGCTAGCCACCTCTCGCCATGAAACGGCCCTTCCACCCAGTCATGCAGCAGGTGGTTCTTCGTGCCTTACTTGCTGCTCGACTGGTATCTTGTCCAAACACTTTGCTAATTGTGCTCGGTGTTGTGCTGTAATTTATAACAGTACTTGCAGCACAACACCAACTACTCTGCTTACCCGGATTGTCGGGATACAGCGTGTGGTATGTATGTTGTGCTGCAGATAGTGGACGAGAACATGCGAACGGTTCAGTTCGGACAACCGGGCGAGCTTCTGGTTCGCGGATACAACGTGATGATGGGCTACTGGGGCGAGCCGGTGAAGACCAGGGAAGCGATCGGCACCGACGGCTGGCTGAGGACCGGGTGAGATCTGAATACAAATATCGTTTACATCCGAATACAGATATTGTATAGAGAGGCGGGTGACCGAGTAGATGGCCGAGTGGTCTGGGCGTCGCCTTTCCTTGCGAGAGGTCCGAGGTTCGAATCCAACCGGCGGCGTTTACCAATGAGTTTTTTTCTGATTTGGATAAATTCACTCACTGCTCCATGGTTCGGTTTCCATGTAAAAATTTAGGTACACCCGGTTGACTGGCACTGCACCACCGATAGCGGGGGCACTAGACGGGACGCGAGATCCCGATGACCCCCAGCTGGCCGATGGTGGACATCTCCCTCGTCGTAGTTTTTGTGGCTCGGCCAACGTCAAAGCTTCATCTTCGTCGTCGATGGAATGCACCGGCGGCGGCGTGGAGCTAGTGAGTGTGCGTGTGGTATGCGAAGAAGAACGGCGGTTCTCATGTTGAACGACCCGGCGCGGGAAGGCCGGGAGACGAGGTGGGCGGAGGCAGTGCTGCTGCGGACGAGCAGTGGCGGCGGCCGCGTCGAATTCGAGCGGCTAATAAGGCCAACGGTAATCAAGCGTTTCGCAAACCCGACAAGCCTGAACGATGGCCGCATAGCAGCCTCGGCTGTGTTGTCCTCTAGTCCTGTATAGCCAGCAATGCAAAGGGAATTCACCTGAGCTAACGTACATGGCGCCTTCTCGTAGCTGATATTCGCTGGTTGGAGCATGTGCTTTGGCCCCTCTCACTCAGCCACCCATGCCGGATTACATAAAAAGGCCATGAGTTGCTCTCATGCCAAATGACTTGACGATGTCTTCATTCCAGAGACCAGTTCACGCTAAGCGAGGACGGCTACGGCAGAGTGGTGGGCAGGATTAAGGAGCTCATCATTCGAGGCGGCGAGAATATTCCCCCGAAGGAGATCGAGGACGTACTCAATACTCATCCGGATGTTATCGAGAGTCAGGTGCGATCAGTGTACTCACATAAAGTCACGCTTGCTTCCCAATAGGTTAGGCAGAGACAACGGATCTCCACGTCCTGACACATCTCTGATGGCACTTACAAGCTCATAAAGAGCCTTTCGTGCGTGCTTGACAATTTCATGATGCTGACGTCATTCACTACAATATCTGCATCTGGATGTCAGCTCATTCATGCTAGCGTTTTTATTCGAGTGCACTGAACTGGACGGAAATCCCACAGAAACTCCACTACCTTCACTTTCATTCCACCGAAACACACATATTTAATCAGTGTGGCGGATCCAAACCGAACTGGTTTTATCCTACCACCTAGTAAAATGAGTGGACTCACTGGCTGTAGATATGGACCTTCGAACGTACTGTGTGCGTATTGCTGTAAACTGGTAGAACGACGAGTAGAGATTTTGGCGACACCGGTGTGTTAGACACAGAGGGCCGTGGATGGCTCACCTAACTATGGTTTTTGTATATCTATGGATGAGATGAGACCTTACCTACAGTTTTTCGTGGACCCTCAACAATTTTTTTTAAACTGACAAGGTTGGCTATATCACCTACAACATCTGTTATATCAGCCCATAACATCGGATGAACTTGGTGCCACGTCAGTGCTTCTCTTCGATCGTGCCGGCTACACTGAACTGGACGGAAAACACAAACTATTTACATAGCCGTTACGACCGACCTTTCATTCAGTGCGGTGGCACCAATCCGGGCGGTTTAAACCCTACCACCTAGTAATACAAGAAGGGAGTCACATCCCTTAGTCGCCTTTTACGACATACACGGGGAGAGATGCAGTGGGGCTATTCTTTTAAAATACCGGCCCCACACGGTACAACCATTGAAAAGTTGTATATATAAACGGAAATGCACTAACACTTTCTGCTGCGTGTACTTGCAGGTGTTCGGTGTGTCCGACTCGCGACTGGGCGAGGAGGTTTGCGTGGCGCTGCGCACACGCAACAATGCTCGCCTCACCCTTGAAGACTTGGCGAAGCACTGCCGCGGCCGGCTCGCACAGTACAAGCTGCCCAGGATCATCAAGCTGGTCGAAGAGTTCCCCAAGACCGCGTCGGGCAAGGTGCAGAAATACCGCCTTAAAGACATGGTCGAGAGAGGGGCGCTGTGATATTAAAATTAAAGCTTTGAAATTAATGCAGCAATTTGTGATATAAATAAATAATTTATGGTGCTAACAATATGGCGGAGTTTTATTTAACAGTGGTACAATTTAAAAGTTTATTTCATAAAAGCTCAATAAAAAAAAACATTTTATAGTACATTTTTAATAAAATAGGAAACAAAAATAAAACTAATTAGAATTATAATTAACCTATGAAGAACTAAAAGTTAACACTTAAACTAAACACAACAAACTAAACACTTAAAGTTGTACTATCTCCGTCAGTGTGAAGTCAAAAGCTAAAAAATCCTTTAATTCTGAATGGACAAGTATGTATGTATATATTTAGGTATTATGTATTATATAAATTGTAATTCATATGTATTTAATTTAATCTATAAATAGTAATTTATACGTATAATTAACTAGTATGTACTTATATGTAGTGTATATTATAGTATATTATAGTTATTTTCCTTATATTATATTTTACATTCCCACACTCAAGTCTTTTGCTACTACCTACTTATATCTCGCAACATACGACTCTCAAACATCCAAAGGTTGACTGGGAGAAATCCCTGTAAGGGATAAGTCCGCCTTTGCCCCTCATGTAAATTTCTTATTGTGTGTTTATGTTAAATGTTTTTTGGAGCAATAAAGTATTTCTATCTATCTATCTATCTAACTAAAACTAATTAAGTCTAAGGTGGAAAGAAGGAGGAAACCGATAGAGAAAGGGGGGTTCGCTATTGTAAGTAAAATATTTCATCCAATGCAGCCGACTCTCCCACAGTGCCCAATATGCTGGCAGCGTTGCCCCTTTGAATCGCCAGCCCGCTGAAAGAAGAAAGACTTGGCGCGTCGGTCACCAGACTTATCGATGAGGAGCTTTCCTAAATCGTTTCCGAACGTCCTTGCGTCGGATGACAACACGCCAAGTGTTTCTACAGCAAAGGCTAGAAATTCGTAGTGGCCGCGCAAGCCAGAATATTTAGGATTTGGGCACTTAGACCCGCGGCACAATTACAAAACTAAAAAGTAAAATTAATTAAAGTTAAGAAAAATGTGGAACGCACTCCCTGCCCATCTATTTCCTCCCAAGTACAGCCTGGGGGTTTTCAAAAGAGGCGTGAAAAGGCTCCTGTCAGGTCGGCATGGCATTCGCAATCCCCGTGCATCACAGAATGTCCATGGGCATCGTTAGACACCTACTTGTAGGTGAAACGATGCCAAATGTCGCGCTCTCCATAAAAAAAAAAATCCTCAAATAATTAGCTATTAAGGTACCTACCTAGTGGCATGCTTTGTGTAAGTAGAACATGCCCTTTAAAATTTCTTGTAAACTAATGCTAAAAATAATTTGTTTTTTGCTTCACTTTTTTACTATGCTATGGCGGACATGCACCCCTTCCAAATATTTGCAGCTAATAGAGAAACACCTTATATTATATCAGTAACATTTTTGTATGACACATCTGTTTGCTACATCACCTACTACATCAGATAGGTTACCCCATTATACCTTGGTTAACTAGGTGTCATGTCAGTGCTTCCCTGCGGTCGTGTCGGGTACACTGAACTGGACGGAAAACACGAAGTATTTACCTAGCTCTTTCGACCGACTTTACATTCAGTGCGGTGGTACGAGCCCGGGCGGGTTAAATCTCTACCACTTAGTAGGGTAGAAGGGAAGGGACCTACAACCTACAACAGCTTACGTGGAATCTGAACCAAGGTCAGCCTGCAACGTTCGAGCGGTCACCCATTGAAATTCTACCACAAACTACATGAACAAGTACTGTGTGAGGCCGGTATTTAAAAAGAATAGTCCCAACTCCCACTGCGTCTCTCCCCGTGCATGTCGTAAAAGGCGACTAAGGCATAAGGAAGAGATGCCGTGCGACAAGAAGGGCGGGCGACAGGCTAGCCACCTCTCACCTAGGCACGGTCTTTCCACCGAGTCATGCAGCAGGTGGCTCTTCACGCCTTACTCGCTGCTTGATTGTTATCTTGTCCGAATAGGATTTTTGACATTGGAAATGTCTTTTCGTTCGCTCCAGTGTAGGCTCCGATTTCACGAAAAAGTGCGATCCCCTTATAACTCAGAGAGTTGTGAAAATATGATATTCAAAAAAGGCCCAAAAGACGCGTATTCATGAGAGCTGTAAGGTGCAAAAATAATTATTCGAGAAAGTAAAAAACGAAAAAAGTCATGGCCCAAATAGTGAAAAAAATATCAATTTTTTCCGAATTTTAGATTTTGGCGCTCGATATTTTGGAAACGAAAAATGATATAAAAAATTTGAGAAAAACGCCTCTGAACAATTTAGTCAGCGACACTTTGAACCTAAAACAAAGACGATCGGGTTAAGGGTTTGCCCTGTAGCCTAACCTTTTTGAAAAAAGTCAAAAAGTCAGAACGACATTTTTTTCGAATTCCGTAGATTCATTTCCAATGTGCTCGATAGTCGTGTGAGTCACGAAATCTGTGAAATTTTTTTATGGAAACTGAGACGGTTTGCTACATCACCTACAACATCCGTGATGCCAGCCCATAACACCGGGTGAACTAGGTGCCATGTCAGTGCTTCCCTTCATTTCATGTTGGCTACACTGAACTGGACGGAAAAAACGGACTATTGACATAGCCGTTTCGACCGACGTTTCGCTATCTGCGGTGGTACCAACACGAACGGGATAAACCGTACCACCTGATAAGGTAAGAAGTGAAGGGACCTACAGTTTAACGTGGAAACCGAACCACGGTCAGCCTCCAACGGTCGAGCGGTCATCCATCCAAGTACTGACGGTACTTTGCTAAACGTGGTGGTCGATGTTGTGTTGCAATTTACAAGAGTTCTTGCAGCACAACACCGATTACTCTGCTTATCCTGATTGTCCGGATACAGCGTGTGTAGTATGCATGTATGGAACGCGAACAAGACTGTAAATTGATAAGACATTTATTGGTAACTAGATAGGTATATTTATATTCGGTGTATTATCTATCTCGCAACTCGGTTGGCAGTTATCAGTAGAGGAGACGACGACAGCTGTTGTGGTAACTTTTGTCAGTCTGTGCTTGGACGTAGATATTTATTAGTGTGAAGAGTTAGTGATTCACAATGAATGTGGGACGAGGACTAAAAGCAAGGGTACCCTCGATCGGAGGCTTTATAAGGATACAGTTTTTAGAAAGGTAAGTTATAATGTTTATGTATTATTTACTTTAATTTCGTGTTTATATTTTAATACTTTATTATGTATGATTGAGTTTTAATTAAAATAAATCAAATATTTTCAAATCAAATCAAATCGTTTATTTGTTCAGGCACTTGTCCCATCGCACACACAACAGATTCAAATTCAGTAAACAATAAATATTATAATATTAAAAGTGAAAAATATATTTATTGCACAATATGAAATTAACAAATAAATTAAACACTAATAATAAACTAACCTACACAACTTATAAAATTTCACACAAATGTTGATCACTCTCTCCTCGTAGGGTACCCAAAACGCTCGCAGCATTCCCGCGCATATTAAAATAAATACAAATGAAATTATAAAATAAATGTAATGATGAAATTATAAAAAAAAATAATGAAATAAAAAAATAAATAAAAAATGCGTCTGCAGTCATAGGTACCGACATAAAATATATTATGCTCTATGTTTTTTATATGTAATCCGGTATGGGTGATATTTTTTATGGACACCCGGCACGGGTGGCTGGGCCCAAAAATTCAAAGGAAGATTAAGACACAGGCAATAACATCACTCCGCTCCACGCTCAGAGAGGCCCCGTGACAGGTAAAGGGCGGCCTGTGCGAAAAAAGGTCGTTGTCTAATTTATTAACACGCCTTTTGAAGAATAGGTGGTGGGGAACACACCAGTCGGCTTACTGACTCGTGGGAACACACGAGGGAACACACTCACCGGAAGACAGTTCCATATTTTTTGCCGTCCGACATAGGAACGATTTCGAAAAGCGATGGGTTCTCAGAAGTTCTGTCTCATCAACATATAGATGTTCCGAATGAGTCCGGCGGGTGTGACGGATAAGGATCGGGGCATGAGGGATGAGGGAAGCCAGTTCTTCGGAACATCAGCAGTGGTAGTACCTATAAAACAGGCAAATGGAACCAATTCTTCGCCTGTGTTGCAATGATTCAAGTCCCTCCGTGAGCTTGGGATCACCAATTAGGCGGATGGCGCGGCGCTGGATAGAGTCCAAGGAAGCCAACAGGTAAAGGGGGGATCCTTCCCACAGTTGACTGCAATGTTCCATCACCGGGCGAACTTGCGCTTTGTATAGCATAAGGAGTTGCGTCGGTGAGAAGAATCGTCTGCTGCAGTAGAGGAGGCAAGGGTAGCTTTGGACTCTATAAATCTTCTAAATCTTACATCTTTGGTCAGCTCCACGCCCAGGAGGTCCAATTTGTCATTGTTAGGTACAGCCGCACCCTAAAACGTGACTTGGGAGGGAAACCGGTCGGCCTTGGCAGAGAAGGCACAAGCTTGTGTTTTGCTGACTTTGAAATCTAAAAGGTTCTCGCGGCCCCAGTACGCTACCTCAATTAGAGCACCGTCGACTCTTTCAACTGTCAGACGTCGAGCTTCGTTAATGCGCACGTCTCTAGGAGTCCAGTCCTTGATGTAATCCTCGTCTGAGGTCAGAGGGGCCAAAGCACATGCTCCAACCAGCCAATATCACCGCCGAGAAGGTAGGTGCCATATCAGAGACTTCCCTTCGGATTGATGGCTTTACTGGTCTGGCTGGAGGAAAACACAGCCGAGGCTGCTTTTCGGCCATGTTATATCTAATACTAGTCAAGGTACTGAGTAGTGCAATATATGTATTTTTTATTTAAGTCTTCGTGGATAAGAACACAGAGTTTAACAGCTTAACCTCTGTGCATGAGAATGTATTTATTCCACAAGGACGTCTGAAGTCTCAGCAGCGTGGACGAGCCGGCGTCGGAAGTCCAGCTACATCCACCGTGTTGGCTGTCGACCCCTCGAGTATACGACCTTCGGCCAAGCTCTGGAGCGCTCTGCCAACACCTGGCCAGATAGACCTGCCGTCATAGCCAGGGAGGAGGGCAAGACGCTCCTATATTCCGATCTTTTGCTTCTGGTGAGTTTGCTGTCTAGTTGACCTTCATGAAAGTCATAATTGCACGAGATGATTGCAATGAAGCAACGCCATCAATCAACTCAAATCAATCCGACTAATCAAAATCTAAAACTAAATATCCAGGGCAACACTGTTATCATATTTTGCACGTAAGGGAGTCGGCTGAATGGGACGACCAAATGTTTTTGAGAATAAAAACCGCCATTACTTTTTTTTGTCAAACTCAATTTCATTTCTCAACATGAAGAAAATCAATTTGTCAAATTGATTTTCTTCATGATTTGAAAAGGTGATTTAAAAAAACTGTTAAATAAAAAACTATTTATAAAAAATATAAAAACCGATTTCAAAAATGTATGAAACAAAAAAAAATAGTTTTTTATTTCACAGTTTTTTTTTGTAATTTTTTTGCTATTAGTGTACTCGGCGGAATAGCTCGGCCTTCGGCCTCGCGATTCCGCTTCGCTTTTATTTAATTATTTTTATTAATATTACATAAAAAAGAATAATCGAATTTGGTTGAAGTGGTACAGAATTATTCGCCATGTGTCAAACTGCAAATTGCTGAAAAAATGCACATCACAAAAGTTTTGCTGAAGGTAACCACAAACCATAGTTTTTTGTTGTTTTTTCCAAAAACCGCTGAATCTATTCGATAAAAGACCACCTCTGAAGTATGACCTACCAAACATAAAAAGAATATTCAAAATCGGCCCACAATTGACGGAGTAATCGCGTAACAAACATAAAAAAAAAAACATACAGTCGAATTGAGAACCTCCTCCTTTTGGGAAGTCGGTTGAAAATATACCACACCTAATGGTTTAGAACTAAAAAGGGACAAAATAATAAATAAAAAAATAATAAAACCAACTATACGAATAATTTAAGGAAATAACATGGAACATTCAAACTCCAGGGAGTACTCGAATCCTTCTACACGCCCGACAACAGCGTTTTCCATCAATTTTCCTCGTAATTTCCTCAGTTCAATTGTTCAAGCGGACAAATTGTTCAGGCGGACAAATTGGCGGCTTCATTCCTCAACATCGGCCTGGAGTCGGGAGAGCGCGTGGGTATCTGGTGCCCGAACTCGACGGAGTGGATCCTCTCCATGTTGGCCGCCGCTAGGGTTGGTCTCATAGCGGTAAGTCGTATTCCTTGGACAACGTTTTTCCTTGACCCATCTGTCTGTCGCATCACACGTGAGGTGACTACTCCGGAATTCTAAATTCAATTAATATTAATATATATAAAGGATATAATTTAGTCCTTATAGTCCGCATGAAAACTATTTTGAAATTATATCTTAAACAATTATAGAAAAAAAAAATCACAGGTCTCATGCATTAGATGACCTTCGGGTACATTGAAAATAACTTTTAGTGCGTATTCAAATATAAGCGTATAGTGGTCGCCGACTGTGAGCGTGCTGACTGTGAGCTATAAGAAGCGATTACTCGGCCTCTGGTCAGTGAGCTAAAAAGAGCATATTATGTATTGTGTAATTAATTACATTATAACGTAGTAGTGATAGTAGTCTGAGGTAGCCAGAGAGAGCAATACTGACTGGCGGCTCACTGGCGCTGTGCGCGTGCGAGTGAGTCGCCTTTTCACTATTAAAAGTAATATAAGTACAAAAAAATTACTTGCTTTTGCATACTGAAATACATAGGGCACACTAAAAGTTTCCGGAATTGGCCACTTACATAAACAATATTTAAAAAGTAATTACAACATTTGAAAATGGAACTCTTTGGCTGTAGAATGCAGTTTGTTTCATCTGACTGTCAATTGTTTTTCCATTGTGGCGCCATTTTAAAAATTGCGTGTCTACATTAACATAAATTTAACCCGGGAAAATTTACGTAGTATGATTTTCTACGATTTTAAGTGTAATTTGACAGCTCATCAGAGCCTCGCTCGGCTTCAATCTGCTTTTGGCGATGAAGCACCATGCAAGACGACTATTTATTGCTGGTTTGCAGAATTCAAGCGCGGTCGTGTCAATCTCAGTGACGAATCTCGCGATGGTCGCCCGTTCACCGCTGTGAACAACAAAAACATCGATGCTGTGCGCCGTATGATCGAAACAGACAGGCATGTGACCTACCATGAGATTCGGGCATCCTTAGACATAGGCATGAGTCAAATACAATCAATCCTACACAAACATTTGGGTGTGAGAAAGCTGTTGAACTGTCCCCCCCTTTCGTCTATTAATTATTTAATTTCTTCGAATTAACTTTCCGGAAGAGGTTTAGTTAAAAATCATTCTCAACCCTTGTTATACAAGCGATTTTAAATGAAATATGGCCTGCTGTTTCGCATTCAAGTGATCTCTAGGTAAATCCAACTAATATCATACTTTAATGATTTTAAATTATTTGAATTAATTGACCCTGTTTCTTTCTCTTTTCAAGAAAGCGTTGTGTAACCGTATTACCCAGCGTACTAACTATACCTTTCTACAGTAATTATACCCTATCCTCGAAATTTTCTAAATTCCCTCTACTAATGCACCCGTAATGTCTATTTTACGCTTCTCTCTTCGTGACACTACTATCTACTCAATCGCCGCAGTGTTCTATGTATGCTCGTCTCGCGGTGCTCCTAGCTATTTTACGAATATTAAAACTCTTTCTCCCGACTCATAGAAAAGAGCATAAGCCCGCCTATTTTTACTGCGACTCTACCAAAGACTCTACATACTTCGTGTAAGATGTTTTGCGGTTTTATTCTCCTAATTTGTTACTTAAATTACGTCCGAATGTATTAATGAATATATTAAATTTGATTTGTTCGCTTCGCAAAAGATAAAACAAATGCCCCGAAGGGCAAAATGATAGGCCCCAATGAGCTGTTATTTTTTAGCTCCCACGCCCATCATTGTGGTCTTCAACCATAAAATTGTATTTTAATATTACAATTTTAAGATTGTACCTAAAGACCTCCATTTACTACTCGGTGCAAATGAAGCGATTCCCAATGTGGGATTAGTTGATTATTTTAATCTCGTACAGTGTAATGTGGTCGAAATCTCATAGCGAGCTTCCAAACCCTACGTGTAGGTGTGTGCCTGCGACATAACAAATACCCCGCATCTTCCTTCAAGATCTCTTCTTGAAAGAATATTTTAGAAATTATATTACTTCTATTGCATCATTTCACCAACCAACGGGTAGAAACAATCTCTACGACTTTCTTACTAGAACGATCAACTAAGTTTGCATCTGTTCAAGTAGAAAGCATTTTTTTTTGAAACACAAAAAGACTCAACGCTTTACTCAATTAAACAAAATGATTGTTTACTATATTTTTGTTTCACGTTATGTTGGAGTTGGCTATACCAATCTTTCCTTGCGGTTTCTGTTGAACTAATTTATACTAATCTATACCAAATATTGTTCACGGCCTAGCAGAATTTACTAAAACGCAAAATAAGCCTAATCTTATGTAGTTTACACGGATTTACTGCAAATTTTATTTAATCGCCCCTCTCCGCGTATTAATAACTCTCACTACATGTTAACACAAAACCGAGCATGAATTAAAACCCCAAAAAAAAAAACTTGAAACCTCTAAATCCTACTTTGCAGACCCAGGAAACCCCATACGACGTCACCAAATCACTTTGCTATACATTCGCTCTACACTCTACATATTATTAAATGTTTGGATAATAAGCTACTTCGCTGAATTTACGGAACTAACAGAGTTATTGTTCTCGAGCAATATAATGAATTTAGTAAGCCCTATCGCTTTTACCCACGTGAATTCGAAAGCCTTCTGTAGCGAATTCTTCGAGATTCAGTGTGTAAATTCCATTGGTATTCGATTTCAAAAGGAAAGCCTTCATTTCTGAAGATGGCAGATTTGCTTGCGGCTTTCGCCTCAGCGGTTCGGCTGCTTTCACGATTGAAATTTTCATACCCCAAATTCACAAAACAGAAAATTTGTGAAGATATTGAAAATAAATTTCCAATATAATTAAAATTAATTAGCTCGAAACAACACTCCCAAAACGCGCGCACACCCGACCCCGTTGCTCACCTCTCCAGCAGAGCTTCCGCGAAATTCTTCCAGCACTGGTCAAGGTTCAGGATATCGAAAACTAACTGCCCGCTCCACCCTTGTGCAGCCCTTTTTATGTCCTTCATCAGGCCATCTCGCCGTTCAGTTTGGCTTGATACTGAACCATGGTTCCCGCTAACAGTGCAATCTGACTATCGTTATTTGTCATCTATTAATTTTCAAATTAAGTGATTTAATTTTTATGGTCTTAGTTCCGTCAAATTAATTTCGTCTTCATTTAGCGCGCCATCTAGCCCTACAATCTTGTACTTCCTTTTAGTCGATAATTGCTCGCGAGTTACGTACGGTGTTACCTCTATGTTTTGAATAGGTTCCTTACATTAGCTACTAGATGGCGTTTTTAATGTTTTATAATTTTAAAGTAGGGTTTGTTACTTATATTATTATAATATTTGAGGTTCGTCACACTGTGCTCGCGGTGGATCCCACACAATTTGACTGAGGCTCAAAAAACGCACCGCGTCACTTGGTGCAATGCCATGCTTACCAGATTCAACAAAGGCGCCTCAAATTTGGCGTGGGACATAGTAACAGGTGACGGCACCTTGTGACTTTTTTCTGTTCCCAAAAATTAAGAACCAATTACGCGGTCAACGATTTTCATCACCAGAAGAGGCTGTCGAAGAATATGAAAAACACGTTTCTGAGGTCACCACGGAGGAGTGGCACAAAAGTTTTCAAAATTGGTTTAATCGTATGAAAAAGTGCATTTACGCAAAGGGAGAATATTTTGAGAAACAATAAATTCATTTTTGACCTTTAATAGTATTTTATTCTTATTAATTCCGGAAACTTTTAGTGTGCCCCACGTATATAAATTTTGAAAAATTTACAAAAATAAAAATAAATTTAATAAAAAAATTAAAATTCTTAATTTTAAAGTATACGTAGTCGATACGCGTTATTTGACACCCTAAATATTCACGTAGTCTTAAAACTCACGGTAACAGGGCGAATTCGCACTCTCACTGGGAATCGGGGAATATCTGAAAACTGAATCGAAAATGCATTTTCAATGTCAAAATCATTCTTGATGACAGCGACGCGGCGATGGCCGTCGAGCGGCATGGAGCGACCGCGCGATCGCTACGCCTACTCGATAGGTATGCGTGGAAGAAGGGAAAGGCTACGGAACCCTCTGTGTGTGAACAAAGTTCGCACTTAACAGGCGGTTTAGAATAATGATCTAACAATTTCATCTTGCAAGCATTTTCTCATAAAGCTGATTGTATCAGGTGGCCATCAACCCGTCGTACGGCGGTAGCGAGATCGCGTACTGCCTGCAGAAGGTGGGGGCGAAGGCGCTGGTGGTGCAGGAGCGGGTGAAGCAGCGCGACTACTACCGGCTGCTGGCCGAGCTTCTGCCGGGCCTTGCCGCCAGTGCGCCGGGACAACTCAGCGACCAGAACTTGCCAGACCTTAAGTCCATAGTGCTGGTCACTGAGAACGACCTGCCGTTAGTATCACTTGTCAGTCTCTATCAACCCGTCGTACGGCGGGAGCGAGATCGCGTACTGCCTGCAGAATGTGGGGGCGAAGGCGCTGGTGGTGCAGGAGCGGGTGAAGCAGCGCGACTACTACCGGCTGCTGGCCGAGCTGCTGCCGGGCCTCGCCGCCAGCGCGCCGGGACAACTCAGCGACCAGAACTTGCCAGACCTTAAGTCCATAGTGCTGGTCACTGAGAACGACCTGCCGTTAGTATCACTTGTCAGTCTCTATCAACGCGTCGTACGGCGGAGGCGAGATCGCGTACTGCCTGCAGAAGGTGGGGGTGAAGGCGCTGGTGGTGCAGGAGCGGGTGAAGCAGCGCGACTACTACCGGCTGCTGGCCGAGCTGTTGCCGGGCCAGCAGCTCGGCAGCAGCTTATCATCACTTGTCAGTTAATATCACTTGTCAGTCTCTAACATAAACATTTCTCATTTAGATACCATCATATATTTTGGAAGGTACAGTTTCACAACGTAGAACAAAAAAAAATTGGTTGTCTGTAAAGTTGGTTTACGGACGATAGTTTTACGTGATGATGTCATAAAGTAAATCAGTTCCGGCGGATATTTATCATGTAAAATTAATTTAAGTACATGATAAGCTGTACCTTTTGCAAAAAAAAAAATTCAAGTGCAATAAATATATTTTGATTTGATTTGATTTGATAAAGATGTGATAATAACTAATAAAAAATGTGAGAAAATAATGCGACTATTAATTAAATTTAAAAAACCTACATAACGCCTACATGTTCAACGTTGCAACAATTACCTAACTGCTAAATCAAGTATACCGCTGGCTGAAGTATTTAATTTAATATTGACGCTAGATGTGGACGCTAGATGTCGCTCCATGAAATTCACATACTGTTGTCACATACTGTTGAGAAAATTTGCAGCGATAAGTAGACGGTCGATAGCCCGCGTGTATAACACGTCTGGTTAATGATGGTGGCAGGGACCGCGGGTTCGAGGCTCGCAAAAGACGGAGAAAAATATTTTGTATTTCCTACTATTGTATATGCCTCTCTATCGCGCTCTCGCTTGCACACACAGGTCTCTATCGCGCTCTCGCTTGCACACACAGGTTTAGATGGAACGTTACACTTCTTCGTGAGTGCAGCCGGTGTTCATCAATTTATAAGACGTGACATCATCACGTCAAAAATGGAAGCAACAATGATGCCATGCATCGTTTCTTCGCACAAGAATTAATTGAACACAATGAACAAAAGCGGTCGAGCGAGTCGAACTCGTGTGTAGAGGATATTATGTACTATTACAAACGCTGCCTAAATCATAACTTTCCCATAAAAGAGAGGTCTGACCTTCCGCAAAATTTAAAGATCGGGTGTAAAGAAAAGTACGGATGTGAAACGTGGACTCTGACGGTCGCTGTTGTCCAAAGGTTGAAAGTTGCCCAGCGAGCAATGGAGCGAGCCATGCTGGGAATATCGCTACGTGATATGGTACGTAAATCCGTACCAAAGTAGTCGATATTGGACACCGAGTGGGCAGAGGGCTGGACACGTCAGTTGAAGAGACGACGACCGTTGGAGTAACCGTGTCCTACACTGGCGGCCTTGGACAGGAAAACGGAGTGTGGGAAAACCACCCGTCAGGTGTCCAGCAGTGGACGCTTACACGCTGACTCTGACTGACCGACCATAAAAGGGAGCCAGCTCAGTTTAATGCTGCAGACCCCTCGAGAACTCTTGCAGCGCTCAATTTCAGCTAACCCCTACAAATAAGCTAGCACGATTTTGGTTCACAGTTCCCACAAAAAAAATAATATCAACATATAAATATGGTTTTGTAAGTATGGGTTTGTTAACAGAGGCGTGTACAAGTTCGACAAGCTCCTATCATCAGCGGACTCGGTGGCGGCGGGTGAGGTCGGCAGGCAGCAGCATCACATCAGCCCTGACCAGGGCTGTAACATTCTGTTCACCTCCGGCACCACAGGTCATTGTAGTTCTCTGTTCAATCCCGAGGTTGTGAGGAATGGCCAGATCTACCACGAATGCGCGGCAACCGGTTCTTTAGGTATTTTATTCACACAAGCGGAAAAGTGTGGAACGTACTCCCTGCCCATCTAATTCCTCCCAAGTACAGCCTAAGGTTTTTCTAAACGGGCGTGAAAAGGCTCCTGTCAGGCCGGCATGGCATTCGCAATCCCCGTGCATCAAAGAATGCCCGGGGACATTGTTAGGTGAAACGATGCGACATGTCGTGCTATCCATGAAAAAATAATCTTTTCCTAAATTACGTATAAAGTTTTACTTCACCATTGTGTATTGAATATTGCGCCACAGTTATGAAGCGTCTCTTTTAGACTGGTTTATAGTTTGACTGGCATTTTTAGCTTTATTTCATAGTTCAGGAACGTACTCGAATATGAAAAATATTCACCAACTCCCTGATCGCTATTGCAGGAAAACCCAAAGCTCCTCTGCTCAGCCACCACAATATGATAAACAATGGGTACTTCACGGGAATAAGAAACGAGCTGGATGTACGACACAGCAAGATATGTATCCAGGTGGGGATCGTATTGTATTGTATTGTTTATTGATCATTCATATGGCAGTTAGACTGCTCTCGAACTTGTCACAATTTGTTCTATCCGGTTCGATTACACCCACGAAGAAGAACCGACAAGAAACTTCGCAGGGTATTTTTTAAACATATTTTTACAAGAATTTTGTGACTAGCCACATAATAACACAGCCCATAGTCTATCTAAAACACAGCTTGAGAGCAAGATTAACAATTTTGCTGAGAGTTCTGACTACAAAGACTTATTAATTAAGTGAATCAGGTGTAAAGAGCCTTTGTCAAACTTTGATACGTAATTTGTATCAACATAACTATGTTAGTATATTAAACTACAATGTAGTATAATTGTATTGTCAAAAATAAAAAATAAAAATATATGAATATTTAAGATACTTGAAGTATCAAGTTGTCAATGGGTTAATAAAGTTGAGGTACTAATGGTACCTAGTCAAGAGTTAATATTGTTTGTAAGAAATATATATTATATCAAATCCTTATCTTGTATTCTTCTATGTGTATAATTTTTGTGGTTTTAAAACAGCCTGCGCAAGCTTAGCTGACGGACAGACCACAAGATTAGCTGGTCTTCAGTCTGTGCTGTTCAAAGGGCATTCAGCTGCAGAGGAGCAGCGCGTCACAACACGGAGGCGCAAATACTTGTGGATGCGTAAGAAGAGAGGAATACCGCGTGTGCTGACGTGCTTTGGGAGAGGGATATGTCCAGCAGTGGTCTGATGCAGACTGATGATGGTGATGATGAAATTGTATGAAGCAAGGCGCACTGCGCGGCACGACGCGGCAGCTCAAGCAATTCGATATAATTTGATAACGCTGTTATAAAGGTCCCAAAGTCTGCAAGGGAACTGGATCAATAGTAAACGATTTAACTTATAATTTTGTTCGTTACATTTAAACGGCAAGATTTCAATGCATTATCGAGTATTTGTTAATTTTTATCTCAATTTTATGGAACACCTTGGTTGGTGGTCAAAATTGGCGAGTAGGTCATGTCAATGCATTTGCCTCTGTCTGTCGCTAGGTGCCGCTGTTTCACGTGTTCGGTAACGTGGTGGGAATATCCGCTGCAGTTCAGCACGGCGCCACTCTCGTGCTGCCTTCCCTCGCCTACAGTCCTAGCGCCAACGTGCGGGCGCTCGCAGAGGAGAAGTAGGCTCTTTGTCAATTTCTAATGGTCATTGATTTAATGATACATTGTTTGTCTAAATTTTTTTAATGAAAATAAACATGGGTGGCTATGCCGAGGGACCAATAGTGCAGTCGACAGAGCCAAAAACACCTCTCCTCGCGAAACCACACTTAGAGAGGCGCCATGCCAACAAATTTGCACGAACAGTTTAAAGGATTCAGAAAAATACTGGCCGGAAGACAGTGCCACACTCTGGCGATGAGTGCCGCGGAGATTTTCGTAATAAGTTACCAATCAAAGGAGTCTCTTGCTTTGCAGTTGAGAGAGAAATACATAATTACTATTGACAGGTACAAAGGTGTGGAACGGGCTCCCAGGGAATATTTTTCCCCACTCTTACAATCCACGGATCTTCAAATCGCGGGTTAATAGCCTTTCCCCAGCGACATTAGTCCACCTCCAAGCCGGACTGGCACCTCCTGGGCGGTGAAATTGGCTGCGCCTGAGGCTTCGACCTCAGCCAGTCCGGAGGCAATAAAAAACCCTAAGCGTAAATCTAAATTTTCAGATGCACCAATGTATTCGGAACGCCCACGATGTTCGTAGACCTGGTGAGCACTCTCGAGAGCTCTGGTGAGGGAGCAGTTTCAGTTCGAGTGGCCTCCACCGGCGGCTCTCTCGTCACTCCGCAGCTCATCCGAGACATGGGCAGGGTCCTCAAGGCGGAATCTGTAAAGGTGACCCACACATTTTGACAGACACGTCTGTACAGAATGACCTGAATGACCCAAGATCTAGAATAGACAAAGGTACTGTGCTGCAAGCATGCCAGTAACTAAACATAGGATTGGTTTTCTAGCAAACAGAGGTATTTTTTTTTTATTTTTTTTAGGTATTATCTAATTACGGTGATTATTCTTCTTTTCAACCGACTTCCAAAAAGAAGGAGGTTCTCAATTCGTCTGTATGTATTTTTTTTTTGTGTGTTACCTGATTTCACCGCCAATTCTGAACCGATTTTAATTATTCTTTTTTTCATGAGTAGGGTATATGTCAGGGGCGGTGCTTTCATAAATTTTATGAAATAATACCACCCCTAAGGGTAGTAAATTAAATTAAGGGATGAACACTTTCACACTAAGGAATTTTTCAATCACCCACTTCCCGTCAACCGATTTTAATATTATTTGATATTACTAAAAAGAGATAGTGAAATAAAAAAAACTGTTTATAAAAACATTGAACCGACTACAAACCCTAAAAAGTATTAAATAACATTTTGATCTTGAGTAGAAGACGGTACAAAAGCACACATGAAAGTTATAGATGAACTCTTTTGTGCTTTTGTACCGCCTTCTATTCAAGATCAAAATATTATTTAATACTTTTTAGCGTTTGAAGCAGGTTTGAAGTCGGTAAAATTTTTTTTTAACCGTTTTTTTCTGAGCACAGTTTGAAATGCTAACTTTCTGTGTTTTATAAGATGATCTTTTGTATTTTTTCAGTCCATCTACGGAATGACGGAGACTACAGGCGTGTCTTTTCAGTCGCTGCCCGGTGAAGATCCAAATCTGCCGACCTACTCCGTAGGTCACGTCCAGGATCATTTGGAAGTCAAGGTTATTAAGACATTTTCGCAAAATGTAGCTAGAGTTGGGGTTTCATTTTGTGACTAAGCATGGTTAGAACAGAAACTCCATGCTTGAAAGAAATATGATATCTCAAACGCCAAAATTTTGAATGTATTTCAGGTTTCCGATTCAAATGGTCAAATGGTAGAATTTGGAAGTTCGGGAGAGCTGTTCGTACGTGGCTACAGCACCATGATGGGGTACTGGGGCGACGAGGAGAAGACTAAAGAGGTCATCGGCGCAGATGGCTGGGTCAGAACTGGGTACAGCTTTTTAATTTTAGAATTCGTTGGTCTTTTGATTAGTTTAGGTATCGGTTTAGGCATAGCTATGTAAGCTAGCGAAATTATTTATTTATTTAGCCACGCAACCTTGGCTGATACAACTCAATATGGTTAAATGTTGTTAGTTTTATTTATCTATTTACGTATCGTTTTTGTACCACATTTTTTTTATTTGTTAGTTATTTATGTAGTCTATTTCTGAATTGACCTTTGGAACTTAGGTGGCGGCGGTATCTTTTGAACATTGATATTATGGTCTTTCATTAGCAGGTAATAGTACGCTAAGGGTCTCTTTCACCATGTATAGATAAGGTGACAGATTACTATCTTATAGATACTGTTGTCTAGCAGATAGAACCACCAGTTAAATAAAATGGATTTCACCAAGCATTTTCATCTGCTAGATTGTTCTACCCGATAAACGTTTCCTAGACGAATTACTTAAATGCTCAAAAACGGAGCGCTTGAGCAAACCATTATCTGTTCCTATAAAACATGTTTTCTTACTAATCTTTGCTATATGTTTAACTAATTTTAAATATTTATTTGATTTTGATTTTTAATTGTTTTTATACTCCTCAAAATTACGACATTTTACAATGTTATTAAAATATATTTAGTTCGATTTTGCGGTGGAGCGTCTAGGAAACGTTGCCAAGTTAAAATGTCTATGTCACTATCGAATCTATATTCTCTCTATCTGAATTGACCTACCGGTTAATTATTATCTTTGTAACGTATGGCGGGAACCGTACTGTTTTAATTTGTACTGTGCATTACTCGTGGCGTTACTTTCCGTCAATACTTACTTCGGGTGTGGATTAGAAGACTACTACATTGATCGCAAATTGCTGGTATGCTTATTGTGTAGGCCGCCGAGATGATACAAAAATTTTAGTGAAAGAATTATTTGTCGGAGACAGGTTTTTTCGGAGATTTAGGCCCGTATACATAGAGCGTGCTCAAATCGCTTCTTACGCTCAGCTCAGTCAAGTCGTTCTCAAATCTTACTCGGCCGAGCGCACTCAATCGTATTCATAGTTAAATCTCGTCAACGTCTCCGCCGAGACTACTCAAGAAAATCCTGAGTAAATCTCAAGTCAACTTTTTTTTTTTTGCTGTGGACGCTAAGGATATAACCATAATATTGCGCGATTACTGCGTAGTGCAGCCGTTTCTTTTTGTTGGTGGTTCGCCGTCGTTTGTACCATAGAAAAAATTGAGTTGCCATAATATGAAATTACCCCAAAATATTTGATTTCTGAACCTATAAAGAGTAAATTATTTGAAGTAATATTTTTTTAGAAGTAATATTTAATTAATTGAGATAAAGTAGGTATAACATCATACCTACCCCTATTTGAAATCAACAAATAATGACGAGCAATGTTAGATCGTTCAAAAACGATGCGTATATATATTAACTTTGTTTTTGTGTGAACAGAAACACATTCTGCAGACAAACAGAAGAATAGCCCCAGTGCATCTCTCCCCGTGTATGTCGTAAAAGGCGACTAAGGGATATGATTCCCTTCTTATATTACTAGGTGGTAGGGTTTAACCCGCCCGGGTTGGTACCACCGCACTGAATGAAAGGTCGGTCGAAACGGCTATGTAAATAGTTTGTGTTTCCGTCCAGTTCAGTGTAGCCGGCACGACCGAAGGGAAGCACTGACGTGGCACCAAGTTCTCCCGGTGTTATGGGCTGACATCACGGATGTTGTAGGTGATGAAGCCAACCGTGTCAGTTTCCATAAAAAAAAAACAATGAACTGATCTTTTTATGAAGGTACTTAGGCGATAGCAAAATATCTGAATTTTTTTCGACAGTTACGAGGCGATAAAATAATATTTAAAGGCGGTTGAAGGTCGAAAAATTACTATAAAAATGAATGCAGGAAAGGTTGTAAAACAGATGGTCAGACCGGCAGCACAGCTATCCTTTAATCCTTATTTAGTTACTATTCTTTTGTTTTTTTTTTTCAAAAATAAGTATATTACAATGAATTTCTCATCTTTGTCTTGACTTTATGGCTGAAATCTACGAAATCTAGCGAACGGCCATAAACAAATTAACTCATCGTTACCGGTAAGATTAGCCATATGATGTGATATTTGCCTTTATGTCTACTACAGTAAAGTTCAATTTAGCATAATACAAAATAGTCCCTTGCAAATGAAAAATACCACAGAGAAAAAACCGGCCAAGTGCGAGTCGAACTCGCGCACCGAGGGTTCCGTATCGCCATGTCATAGTTAGCGTCAGTCACGCCATCTATGGCGTGTTATGAAATGCTTCATATTAGTTAAATGTCATGATTAGTTAAAATGCTTCACACTCTATTCGGTAGATGGCACGCGCGCATACACTTTTTGGTTTCTTTTATGGGAACCCCATGGATTTTTGACTTTTTCTTATTTTTATTATTTGTTGTTATATCGGCCATAATAACGCATATTCTGTGAATATTTCAACAGGCTACCCGGACAGACAGGCAGGCAGGCAGTCAGACAGACAGACAGACAGACAGACAGACAGACAGACAGGCAGGCAGGCAGGCAGGCAGGCAGTCAGACAGACAGACAGACAGACAGACAGACAGACAGACAGACAGACATACGGCGTAGGCTTAGTAATAGGGTCCCGTACCGGATATGGAACCCTAAAAATGATACTATATTAATTTATGGCCTTCGACTGGATTTGGAAGATTCCTACAAATAATAGTCAATATAATAGTCAACAATTTATTGCACAGTACCTAGGAAGTTTTTTATGCACCTTTATATCTACAGAACATAAATCAATAGGTGCATTACAAAAAATAATATTCTTCTCCGATTTCGTGCACTTCCGATCTCATTGCTCAGCTCACATGAATAAGACAGTGATGCTATACTATGTAGATTTTATGTAATTTTAAGTTAAATTTTGAGCGGTGGCGGGTTAATATTGACCGCTCCATAGATGACGGTATAAATGCTCGGCGGGCAATATTGCCCGCTCCAGTGATGAAGGGTTAAAAAGAAACCCCGATACAAACAAACCGACAGCCTGCGTTCCATTTTTCAATCATTCGCATTGATTAATAATGCAAATGATGCGAACTTGGAACGCCAAGACTATCTCGAGCCGTAGGATTTTGCTAAGGCCCGTATACATAAAGAGTTCTCAGTCTTAGCTCGGCAAAAACTCGGTCTCAAGTCGTCATTTGGCATTCATAGACAATGCTTGAGACTAGACTCACAACTTTTACTCACAATAATCTCGGCTGAGCCGAGACGAACCCAAGTCTCGAAATATCACGACTTAGCAAAATCCTACGGCTCGAGACAGTCTTGGCGTTCCAAGTTCGCATCATTTGCATTATTAATCAATGCGAATGATTTAAAAATGGAACGCAGGCTGTCGGTTTGTTTGTATCGGGGTTTCTTTTCAATTAAAATTACATAAAATTTACATAGTATAGCATCACTGTCTTATTCATGTGAGCTGAGCAATGAGATCGGAAGTGCACGAAATCGGAGAAGAATATTATTTTTTGTAATGCACCTATTGATTTATGTTCTGTAGATATAAAGGTGCATAGAAAACTACCTAGGTACCGTGCAATAAATTGTTGACTATTATATTGACTATTATTTGTAGGAATCTTCCAAATCCAGTCGAAGGCCATAAATTAATATAGTATCATTTTTAGGGTTCCATATCCGGTACGGGACCCTATTACTAAGCCTACGCCGTATGTCTGTCTGTCTGTCTGTCTGTCTGTCTGTCTGTCTGTCTGTCTGTCTGTCTGTCTGTCCGCCCGCCCGCCCGCCCGCCCGTCCGTCCGTCCGTCCGTCCGTCCGTCCGTCCGTCCGTCCGTCCGTCCGTCCGTCTGTCTGTCCGAGGGCTGTATCTCTTGAACCGTAATAGGTAGCCCGTTGAAATATTCACAGAATATGCGTTATTATGGCCGATATAACAACAAATAATAAAAATAAGAAAAAGTCAAAAATCCATGGGGGTTCCCATAAAAGAAACCAAAAAGTGTATGCGCGCGCCATCTGCCGAATAGAGTGTGAAGCATTTTAACTAATCATGACATTTAACTAATATGAAGCATTTCATAACACGCCATAGATGGCGTGACTGACGCTAACTATGACATGGCGATACGGAACCCTCGGTGCGCGAGTTCGACTCGCACTTGGCCGGTTTTTTCTCTGTGGTATTTTTCATTTGCAGGGGACTATTTTGTATTATGCTAAATTGAACTTTACAGTAGTAGACATAAAGGCAAATATCACATCATATGGCTAATCTTACCGGTAACGATGAGTTCATTTGTTTATGGCCGTTCGCTAGATTTCGTAGATTTGAGCCATAAAGTCAAGACAAAGAGGAAAAATTAATTGTAATATACTTATTTTTGGTAAAAAAAAAAAACAAAAGAATAGTAACTAAATAAGGATTAAAGGATAGCTGTGCTGCCGGTCTGACCATCTGTTTTACAACCTTTCCTGCATTCATTTTTATAGTAATTTTTCGACCTTCAACCGCCTTTTATACATTATTTTGTCGCCTCGCAACTGTCGAAAAAAATTCAGATATTTTGCTATCGCCTAAGTACCTACTTAAAAGTATCAGTTAATTGTTTTTTTTTTTTATGGAAACTGACACGGTTGGCTACATCACCTACAACATCCGTGATGTCAGCCCATAACACCGGGTGAACTTGGTGCCACGTCAGTGCTTCCCTTCGGTCGTGCCGGCTACACTGAACTGGACGGAAACACAAACTATTTACATAGCCGTTTCGACCGACCTTTCATTCAGTGCGGTGGTATCAACCCGGGCGGGTTAAACCCTACCACCTAGTAATATAAGAAGGGAGTCATACCCCTTAGTCGCCTTTTACGACATACACGGGGAGAGATGCACTGGGGCTATTCTTCTGTTTGTCTTCAGAATGTGTTTCTGTTCACACAAAAACAAAGTTAAATATATACGCATAGTTTTTGAATGATCTAACATCGCTCGTCATTATTTGTTGATTTCAAATAGGGGTAGGTATGATGTTATACCTACTTTATCTCAATTAATTAAATATTACTTCTAAAAAAATATTACTTCAAATAATTTACTGTTTATAGGTTCAGAAATCAAATATTTTGGGGTAATTTCATATTATCACAACTCAATTTTTTCTATGTTACAAACGACGGCGAACCACCAACAAAAAGAAACGGCTGCACTACGCAGTAATCGCGTAATATTATGGTTATATCCTTAGCGTCCACAGCAAAAAAAAAAAAAGTTGACTTGAGATTTACTCAGGATTTTCTTGAGTAGTCTCGGCGGAGACGTTGACGAGATTTAACTATGAATACGATTGAGTGCGCTCGGCCGAGTAAGATTTGAGAACGACTTGACTGAGCTGAGCGTAAGAAGCGATTTGAGCACGCTCTATGTATACGGGCCTAAGTCGTGATATTTCGAGACTTGGGTTCGTCTCGGCTCAGCTGAGATTATTGTGAGTAGAAGTTGTGAGTCTAGTCTCAAGCATTGTCTATGAATGCCAAATGACGACTTGAGACCGAGTTTTTGCCGAGCTAAGACTGAGAACTCTTTATGTATACGGGCCTTAGACTTCTACACCACGCCCCTTACTTCTGTTCTTTCGAGTTTCTTTCGTTCACGTCTACGCGATGGAAAAAGTTAAAAAATCTAGGTCCGCGAACTTCATCCCCGCGGAAGAACTATTGTGTGATTTGGTGGAAAAATACAAGGGGACCATCGAAAATAAGTAGACGGATGCGGTTACGTGGAAGGCCAAGGAAAGGGCGTGGATCCAGGTGGCTGCACACTTTAATGCTCGAGGTGTGGGAGTGTACATAGACGCGAAAACTCTCAAACTTAAATATGAACGAAAAGACCAATGAACCACATAATACTGATGATATGCAATGAAATGATCTGTCAAACTACCAGTTTAGCTTGTTATCTGGCACTCAGCCCTTCAGTTACTTTATCTGCCAGTTTAACTGACATATTATGTTTATCTGTCACTTATTTCGATGGTGAAAATGAATATTTAGTTATCAGACACTTTATCTGTCAGTTACGTTATCTGGAACTTTAACTGAACTTGGTGAAAGAGACCCTAAGGGGAGTATATGTATCAGATATTGATCACGTTCCTCATGCCTATTTTTTTTTTCGGATATCAAATACCTACCCGTCCTACTAAAATAATAGTTTATTGAACAATTATTTCATAGCATGGGTAGGTATTTGATATCAGAAAAAAAATTGGTATGGGGAACGTGATCAGTATCTGATACACATACTCCCCTTAGCGTAACCCACTAATGAAAGACCTTATATAATCCTAGTCGTGCTAGGGTTATAATACGGAGGACTTCGAACAATCCGGTGATGGCATTTATAAATGTTAAGAACACTTGAGTAGATTCGATGTTCACCAACCAACACCACCTTCCTCGACAGAGACCTGGTGGTCTTGCAAGAGAGCGGCTACTGCAACGTGGTGGGTCGGCTGAAGGACATCATCATACGCGGCGGAGAGAACATAGCGCCCAGGGAGATCGAGGACGTCATCAGCGCTCATCCAGACGTGCTGGAGTGTCATGTACGTACCTACTTCCTAATACATTTTATAATAATTACAATAATTACAATAATAGATTTTAATTGTTAAAAAGATGTAAAATTTATATAAAAAGGAACGTGTAAATAAATGGATGGAACAATAATATTATTAAAAACACAAAGAAAAAGAACAGAGTATAAGCTAACTAATAAAAAAATTAAAAGAAAAAGCTCTTCCATTCGGACTGTTACCGTAGTCCACAGAATTGGGAGTTTGCTGTAGTCCCAAGGACCGAAGCAGCGTCCCCCCGCTGAATGACCAAGCATATGTTTTGGGTGAGGAACGCTCTGGCACGCTCGCTTAAAGGTCAGGCCGACGAACAAGGCTTAGCACGCGACATAAACGGTTGCACCAAGGAAGGAGTTTGTAAGTATCAATCAATACTAATAATAAATCTGTGGGGGATGGTCATGGAATAAGTTACTTTGTTTTATGAGATACTGCTTTTGTAGACTCTATGTATGTACTAAAACTAAATTGACGATTTTTAGAAATCTCTTCTTCATGTATGTATGCTCCTCCATAACTCTTAAACCAATCATCCGAATTCGATGAAACTTAGTACAAGAACAATTAACTATACGTGACACAGGATAGGATATATTTTTACGACAAACTTTTAGGGTTTTTTATAGCGAACAATTTTAGTAAGCAACTCACTCATTGTGTACTCATACATATCGGATTAAATATCGTATCGGTATCAACCGATTCCACTGCGTGCCGAATTCTTTCAGCGACGTCGAAGTCATGTGTACACACATATTTTTCTTCCCGGGACAACTTGCACTCATCGAGACAAAATGACCCTTCGCCCGGAACACGGGACATTGTAGCCTGGCCCGGGACAACCCCGGAAATCCCGGGTAGCTGGCAAGCCTATGCGTACCCACTGCATGGACCAACCCACCCCACCGACCACTCAGGACATTTAGATTTAGTAGTCGATGTGCGTACAACTCGGTTCGGTGGGTCATATACATAATCGTTAACCTCTGGAACGATCTCTTCTCCACATATTATTTCCTCCCCTTCTTTCTTCTTCTGTTCAGCTCTTTCAACTTTTAACTAATTCGTCCGTTCAATTTGCAGGTGTTCGCAGTCTCGGACCCACGACTGGGCGAGGACATATGCGCCGCGGTGCGCGTGCGACTGGGCGCGACTGTATCGCCCGAGGAGCTCTCGCGACACTGCTCCGAGCAGCTCGCCAGGTACAAGCTGCCGCGGCACATCAAGCGAGTGGACAGCTTCCCCAAGACCACCTCCGGCAAGGTGCAGAAGTTCAAACTCAGGGAGATGGCCGAGAGAGGAGAGATTTGACACGACGACTGAGTGCTAGCCAGAGTTATTTCAAAACAATCGTTTTACTGAATGTATCAAGATGTTGCCGTTAATAGTTAAGTTAAGTTTATACAAAATTTGTCTGTATTTGCTAAGTATGCAGTAATATATGACCGGTATTCTGACAAATCTCCTTTCCTGTTTCGAGTGGTCCAACCGATTATCGCGCGACTTTCGGACAAGTGACAAGATCCAAGAAGTTCACGGAACAAATAAATATGGGAGCCATCGTCCTTCTGTGAGCATAATGGAATATCTTGGTTGGCACTATTCACTTTGAATGGAAAAAAAAGACTCGTGTCATCTGTACCGTAGGATTATGCAGACATATGTAAAGTTAAAGATAAGTAAGTAGGTATAGGGATTGTTCTAAGTCGTCAGCCTCGATAGCTCAGTGGTGCAGACAGTCAACTGTCGCTATTGAATGTTAAGCAACGCTGGGTGCGGTCAGTACTTGGATGGGTGACCGCTGACCGTTGGAGGCTGACCGAGGTTCGGATTCCTCGTAAAACTGTAGGTCCCTTCCCTCCTAATCTTACTTGGTGGTAGGGTTTAACCCGCCCGGGTTGGTACCACCGCACTGAATGAAACGTCGGTCTAAACGGCTATGTAAATAGTTTGTGTTTTCCGACCAGTTCAGTGTAGCCGGCACGATCAAAGGGGGAAGCACTGACATGGCACCTAGTTCACCCGGTGTTATGGGCTGACACAAGAACATTTGGTTTGGACTAGAGACTCTTCCCTAGGGCCGCGTGCCGAACGTTTGCATAAACATTCAAACCATGATCGTCAGTCGCGCACCGACCGCTCAGTCTTGCGTTAGCCGTGGTCGAAATAACAATGCCGGCTTGTGCTGTATTCTCGTGCAAAAACATCAGCAGGGTGACAAATGTGAAGAATGGCGGAATATCGTATCATCGGTAAGTTTATAATTTGATAAAAGGTCGTGTTTCTGTCCTAAAAAACACAAATAATTGAGTCGTTATCCGACGTTATCGGACTGTCAGTCCGGGCGGCGGAGCGTGCTCGTACACGTGAGTGGGTTCACTACGAGAGATCGCGACTGATACTTTTGTTGCATTAGACTCACCCATTTGTTATTTTACCTGTTATTTGGTGTGCAAATAAATAATACATGCATACATATTTCAGTTTCCCAGGAAACCCTAACTTAAAAACAAAGTGGGTCGCTGCCTGCGGACGCCCTCCTATGTGGATACCAACGAAAAGTAGTAGTATATGTTCTTTGCATTTCACACAAGATTGCTACAAACTTGAAAAGAAAAAACGCTACATATACAAAAATGCAATACCTACTCTTCATTTGTGTCATCATCACGTAAGTCTATTATCTTCTATACATATAATAAAATCGTAGAGGTAAGAAAGTCTGTACATTGAATGTATTCGGAAAAAAACTAACCAGGGTGGCTTAAAATGAGATACTGAACATGTTAAAACAGTTTTTAAAATTTTTGTTTGTTTGTTTGTTTGTTTGTCTGTACGCGCATCACGCAAAAACCACTGAACGGAATTAGACGAAACTTTGTATAGTGGCAGTTTATATGCCGGGTTAACATAATACGTAAAAAAAAATTACAAAAATAAAAAAATAATTACAATTATAAACATTATTGCGCGTTTAAAATCACGTAGTCCAAAGTACATAATTATATCTTGAGAACTGGCAGCAAATACAATTTGAATAAAATATTCATTCCAAATTTAAAAATAAGTAGATACAACGAAAATGACAGTTCTTCTTTTTTATAACTTGAACACAATAGTCTATACATATCTATTCTTTCTATACATATCATAAAATCGTAAATGCAAAAATGTCTATTTGTACGCGCATCTCGCAAAAACCACTGAACGGAATTTGACGAAACTTTTTATAGTGACAGTGTATATCCCGGATGAACATAATAATTAAAAAATATAATAAAAATCACGTAATCCAAAGTAAAGGTAAAAAACAATTTTAAATGTCATGTTGACAACGGAGAACGGTCATTTCGACGTGAGCTGGCCGGTGACAAATTGTTCGATAAATAAAAATAATAATTGAAAGTGGAAGTTATGTCGCTGTCATTGGTGCAATAAAATTTATATATCTGTTGCCCGCGGCTTCGCTCGCGTGAAATTCGTATTTCAAAAAAAGAAAGTAAGTAACTAAAGGCGGGCCCTAAGGCGGATCTGCGCTCACGTAAACGATATTCTTTCTCGATGAAAGTAACTAAGGGCGAGGCGGAAGGCGGAGCTGAGTTCAGGAAGAAGAAATTATTCGAGATGGTTTAGCGTCTTCCTGAACGCAGCTCGGCCTTCGGCCTCGCCCTTAGTTACTTGCTTTCTTCGAGATGGTTTATCATTTGTCAGGACGTAGCTCGGCCTTCGGCCTCGCCTTAGTTACTTACTTTCTTCAAAAATGTTTACCTTCTTCCTGTACGCAGCTCGGCCTACGGCCTCGCCCTTAGTTACTTGCTTTCTTCGAGATGGTTTATGGTCTTCCCGAATAGAGCACGGCCTTCGGCCTCGCCCTTACTTACTTACTTTCTTCAAGACGGTTTAGCTTCTTCCTGAACGCAGCTCGGCCTTCGGCATCGCCCTTAGTTACTTGCTTTCTTCGAGATGGTTTTTCAATTATCAGAACGTAGCTCGGCCTTCGGCCTCGCCTTGGTTACTTACTTTCTTCAAGATGGTTTAGCTTCTTCCTGAACGCAGCTCGGCCTGCGGCCTCGCCCATAGTTACTTACTTTCTTCGAGAAGGTTTATGGTCTACCAGAATAGAGCTCGGCCTTCGGCCTCGCCCTTAGTTAGTTACTTTCTTTAAGAAGGTTTATCGATTACCTGAACGCAGCTCGGCCTTCGGCCTCGACCTTAGTTACTTACATTCTTCTTTGGAATACGAATTTCACGCGAGCGGAGCCGCGGGCTCAGCTAGTATATAATATAATAAGTACAAATAGGTTCTGTTTTATGGAAAATGACACGGTTGTTTTCCTCGTTTTTCGAGAACCACTGGCTTTAAACCCATTGTGTTGTTACTCAAACTGAACGCCTCGATGAGAGCTACCCATCTGTCACGTGATCATTTGTTTTGGTCATAGCTCGAGAACCGCTGGTGCTAAAGCCATCGTGTTGGTACTCAAACTTCAGGGGCCCTACCGGCATTTCTCGCTTGAAATATGCGAGGGAGTTTACTCGTACTCCTTCTCACTTTTAGCGTCATTCGTATCGGTACCGGCGTTCAAGTGAGTGTCGACCTACCATAGATAAGACGGTCTAGATTACTTGCGATTACTTATTATTATCTTATGTTATCTAATTATTTATATGTTGTATTTATAACTTATGGAAATTCATGAACATTTATGCCAAAAAAATTATCAATTATTACCTTTTAACCATTTTTACTGATACAAATGAGTGCTTAGCATAGACTATGTCGACCTAGACCATGTGCCAGTGTCAGTCAATCAACTGTCATGTTTATTAAAAAAAAAAAGAAGAAGAATTTACCAATTTTTCTTCAATATATATATATATGTAATGTACCGTACTTGAGTGTAAGTAACGCAACATGAGCCAAGTGCAGGCACCTCATCCACACTCCGCTCCCGGCCAACTGCGGTGCAAAGAGATATGATGTGATGGCGGAGTTCATGGAACAAAATCCGCAGTTGGCGCGGGGCCGGCTGTCGGGAGAGAATGCGATGCTCGCGCCTCTGGATGGGCCTAACGGAGCGCCTCAAAGCATCGGGGGGCTGCGCCATAACATGGCAACAGTAGCACAAGGTGTGTTATATTTATGTATTCACAAATTCCTTTCAAACATCAAACTTAATAAGTCGTATTACAATGGACGTACTAATATAATATTTTACAAATATGTTCATCTGTTTTTTCAGTATTGGACGGACAATAAAGTTCACTTAAAAAACTTGGCCGGTAGAGCCAGGCGGCAGGCCCACGGAACGGGTGTGGGCCGGCGGCACCGGTAGCTCTGCTGGAGCAATAGGACGAGCGGATGCTGGCGGTGTTGGGACAGGGCTTCGGACTCGGGGACTCCGAGGTCATAGTGAACACTCTACCGGTAAGCATATTTTAAATCACATTGGTATTTATTTACTGTAGTATTGTTTACATACTTCATTGTATGTATGTAACCAACGACTGTTTATGCACTATCTAGACGGTGACGTCACGGCAGCAGGGCAGGAAAAATGTACGCAATACCGTGACGGTATGCTCGAAACCTGCTGCCGCGTCGCGGTCATATCACCGCTGCCGCGACGCTATCGTCTAGTATGCAAGCAGCCAATGTGTTTTAGGGAAGAAAACAAGGAAAACATTTCTTTTTAATCAATTTTATTTTCAACAACACTACTCTCTCTTGAATAAAAGTAAAGTAGGTAACATAGAAGCAAAATTTTTCACAATAAAGTACCGAGCTATAATTGCGACTGGCCAACGCACGTCTATATAATATATGTACCGTGTGGGGTCGGTACTTAAAAAGAATAGCCCCACTGTATCTCTCCCCGTCGCATGTCGTAAAAGTCGACTAAGGGATAAGAAAATTCGTCAGCATCGGTAGCTCAGTGGCGCGGTTGGTTAGTCAACTGTTATTAAGCAACACTGAGCGCAGTCAGTTTTTGGATGGGTGACCGCTCGACCGTTGGAGGCTGACCGTGGTTCGGATTCCACATTAAACTGTAGGTCCCTTCCCTTCTTACCTTACTAGGTGGTAGGGTTTATCCCGGCCGGGTTGGTACCACCGCACTGAACGAAACGTCGGTCGAAATGGCTATGTAAATAGTTCGTGTTTTCCGTCCAGTTTAGTGTGGCCGACATGAAATGAAGGGAAGCACTGACATGGCACCTAGTTCACCCTGTGTTATGGGCTGACATCACGGATGTTGTAGGTGATGTAGCCAACCGTGTCAGGATCCATAAAAAAAAAAAAAAATTAATATCCTTATAACTCGAGAACCACTTTATTAATTTACATACTGTTTTCACTGTTACAATCTGTCATTTCTTAAGATGGTTTTACGTTAAATCATAAATATAAATCATAAAGATCTGCCTGATACTTTATCATCCAAAATTATGTCTTAAAGTTAAAAAAGATAGATGCCTAATTAAATTATTTTTTTCCATTAAGGTACGCCTGCTGGCCGCCCCCCTCGTGAGCTTCGTGCAAATCAACCCGCCTATGCGCGAGGTTATTGAGGAGTACGAGCGGGTACACGCTGAAAACAGGCGGCAGGACATGGCCCTCAGAGAGTGGTGCCTGGTGTCACAGGAGGAGTTTCGGCGGCAACAGTTGGAGCTTCTGCGGCAGTTTCTGCAGGTAAAAAAAATGTTTTAATGTAAGTATTGCTATATAATATATACAGGCTGTTGCAGCAGTCACTACATTAAGTCCGGGACAGATTCATGGGATTAACAGAAATAATAAAGGTGTACGATGAATTCAGACTAAATAAAAACATTCAGTAACCATATAAACTAATTCCCATTTCAATACTAAACAAAAGGTTTTTGGAGGAAAAATCGGAACCCTTATAGGACATATCACCACAATTATTTTGGTAAATATACACGGTGTTAACTTAAATAGGCAACATTCCCGAAAGGGGGTTGTTTTGGGTCACATACTGATGCCGAAGAAGGGGGTAATTTTTTTTTTAGCTTTGGTTTTAAAATTTTCAATTTCTATATTTGGCATAAAAACATGGTATTTCATAATAGGAATCACACTGCATTACCAAAAAAATCGAAAGCTGAGTAATTTTTCAAATAAATAAAAAAAATCACATTCATATCGACACGATACAACAGCTAGCGCGCGACACGTGGTCAGTCAGCTGGGTACGCACGGTCGCAGGCGCGCGGCGCGCGGCGGCGCTCGCTACACCATTCCAAAGAGAAATTGTCGCTGAAATTTTGAAGAAAATATGCAAATTTTTTTAAACTATTTTAGATTTTATTTTTTAGTACCACAAAATAATCAGTATACGAAATGGTTTAATATTCGGTATTAAAATTGAAATGTCGCGAAAAAAGTTAACACCGTGTATAACAAAATATATCTTGTGTGGTAGTACGGAACCCTCAGTGCGCGAGTTAAACTCGCACTTGGCTCCTGTTTTTAAATGTCCAAGCAATGTAATGGTCTAATGTGATCCAAATATATCTAAGTACCTACGCTAATCAAAACAATATAATTTAAAGATATTTTTTGTTTTAACTTGCAGGACAACCGAGGGCGTTTTCAACAAACCCCAGCAGTGGCTCACTTGGGACAATGAACACCCTCCCTACGTAAACGGAGCACATCCTCGGGTTTGGTGCAGCACACTACCATCTGCTGGTTGCAAGCACCAAGTCCTTCCACAACATCAATGCCAGCATGTGCTCAGCGTTTATTATTAAGATGCTCAATTAGTTCTTTAGTTTACCTAAATAGGTTTTTGTGTAAATTGTATGTGTAAATAAAAATATTTTATTCTTATTAATTGTTTTGTTTACTTTTTTTACCAGAGATAAGAATACTTCATTTTGAGAGAAGCGTTTGTGGGAAGCGTATATATGACCCTCCGTGCGTTGGTAAGTATCACTTGCATAAAATGGAAGGGCAGTCATTATCTAGCAAATACAATTTAAAATAATGCGCAATGTTCTTTGGTGATAAACTAGATAGTGCGGTTGTAGAGTGTCGTCTCTGTCGCACTGCAAGTATCTGTATGACCGAGACAATGCTTTACAACCAGAAAGTCATCAAAGCATGATGCACATTATTTACCGCCGCGTACTGTACACTAGAATTGGTTATTAAATAATTAAGAGCAACATTTGATTCAGCATAGAAAGTAGAGGTTGATGCAAAGCTATTGTAGTTTTTCAACCTTCTGTCGCACAGATGACAAAGTACATACCTTGGAAGTGGGTGATATAGCGTCGGCTTTCTTTTGTGGGTGTCGGCCGGTTCGTAAAGTGGCGAAGCGCAGCTCCCTTGAGTGGATTCTTGTTCGCGCCGATGTTCTTGCTGTAAGCTCATCGACGCATGTCGGCCGGATTCCAGCAAAAGAGTCCAAGCCAAGACCGCGCCAACCGCCCGCCGCTTACGTAAATGTTTCGTAGAAAGAAAGAAACCACAAAATAAACATCGCGAAGCGAATGTCGTGTTTGCTTGTTTGTTTACGAACCGCTGTAATTTTTTTTTTTTTAATAATTATTGGCTTGGATGCCGGGTCCTTCTGCCATTTCTTTAATTTTATTTCCTATAATTTCTATATTTTCTACAGTATTTATTATGTATTTGTAAAGACTTTTATAATATTTTTGTTCAGTTAATAAATTTATTTCGATGTTTTCGTCAGTTTTCTCATGAAGTGAACGCCAAAAAGTTGATCCTTAGCTAGCGAGTTTAGCGGCAAATATCGGGGAGTTTATCTGTCAAAGAAACGTCAAAAACCCCGGTGCCAATTGTTTGATAGATCGACTCCGTGTCGACTCATAGCCTTCTGTATTCCGTCCTTGTCGTCTTGAAAGGACATATAGAGAAGGCTATAATCGACTAGATCGACAGCTCTAGCGAGTAAAATGTGGGAGTGCGAGAATGACGTCACTCGCCTGTTTCACCGGTGCCAATAAAGCGTTCTCGCCACATTTCTCGCACTCACACGGGCGAGTGAGTGAACGCCGGTAGACCTACTGGTCTCGGTGAGATCTATCCATCTGTCACGTGAACTTTTGTTTTGGTCATAACTCGAGAACCACTGGTGCTAGACCCATCGTGTTGGTACTCAAACTTCAGGTCTCGGTGAGATCTATCCATCTGTCACGTGGACTTTTGTTTTGGTCATAACTCGAGAACCACTGGTGCTAGACCCATCGTGTTGGTACTCAAACTTCAGGTCTCGGTGAGATCTATCCATCTGTCACGTGAACTTTTGTTTTGGTCATAACTCCAGAACCACTGGTGCTAGACCCATCGTGTTGGTACTCAAACTTCAGGTCTCGGTGAGATCTATCCATCTGTCACGTGAACTTTTGTTTTGGTCATAACTCCAGAACCACTGGTGCTAGACCCATCGTGTTGGTACTCAAACTTCAGGTCTCGGTGAGATCTATCCATCTGTCACATGAAATTTTGTTTTGGTCATAACTCGAGAACCACTGGTGCTAAACCCATCGTGTTGGTACTCAAACTTCAGGTCTCGGTGATATCTATCCATCTGTCACATGAACTTTTGTTTTGGTCATAACTCCAGAACCACTGGTGCTAGACCCATCGTGTTGGTACTCAAACTTCGAGTTAGGACCAAAACAAAAGTTCATGTGACAGATGGATAGATCTCACCGAGACCTGAAGTTTGAGTACCAACACGATGGGTTTAGCACCAGTGGTTCTCGAGTTATGACCAAAACAAAATTTCATGTGACAGATGGATAGATCTCACCGAGACCTGAAGTTTGAGTACCAACACGATGGGTCTAGCACCAGTGGTTCTCGAGTTATGACCAAAACAAAAGTTCATGTGACAGATGGATAGATCTCACCGAGACCTGAAGTTTGAGTCAGGGATGTTGCGGATGCGATTTATTTGACATTTTTTTTTTATTTTTTTTTTTATGGAACCTGACACGGTTGGCTACATCACCTACAACATCCGTGATGTCAGCCCATAACACGGGGTGAACTAGGTGCCATGTCAGTGCTTCCCTTCATTTCATGTCGGCTACACTAAACTGGACGGAAAACACGAACTATTTACATAGCCGTTTCGACCGACGTTTCGTTCAGTGCGGTGGTACCAACCCGGCCGGGATAAACCCTACCACCTAGTAAGGTAAGAAGGGAAGGGACCTACAGTTTAACGTGGAATCCGAACCTGACATTCGCGGATACGGATGCAGATGCGGATTTTTGGACGCTCACATCCGCGGATGCGGATGCGGATGCGGATGTTAACAAGATTGCTTGAAGAGCCGGTTAGTTTAAGTCCTTGAATAAAAGAGATTATGCTTTTAATATCTTTTATTGATCAATCAAGTTTTAGTAAGAAAATTTCAAGATTGGGCTATTGTATTTAATGAAAAGTAACTTGGCTGCCTTTTCAACTTAGAAGACGCGTCGTCGCGCGTGTTTAGACACGCATGCATACACGAAACGTGACGGAGTGAAATGACGCAATAATAATGGAAAACAAAGTCGTCAGCACTGCACTGCACCGTCGCACAGAATATTCCCTTCCTATTGGTCAATTGCAGCGCGCGCCACTCGCGGACTCCGCCCAATTTCATTCAAGTCTCAACCTGCACGACATCCGCATCCGCATGAGTTCCGCATCGATTTAATGCGGATGCGGATGTCAAAATCAATGCGGATGCTCCGCATTTACGGATGCGGATGCGAATATCCGCAACATCCCTGGTTTGAGTACCAACACGATTGGTCTAGCATCAGTGGTTCTCGAGTTATGACCAAAACAAAAGTGCACGTGACAGATGGATAGATCTCACCGAGACCTGAAGATTGAGTACCAACACGATGGGTCTAGCACCAGCGGTTCTCTAGTTATGACCAAAACAAAAGTTCACGTGACAGATGGATAGATCTCACCGAGACCTGAAGTTTGAGTACCAACACGATGGGTCTAGCACCAGTGGTTCTCGAGTTATAACCAAAACAAAAGTTCACGTGACAGATGGATAGATCTCACCGAGACCTGAAGTTTGAGTACCAACACGATGGGTCTAGCACCAGTGGTTCTCGAGTTATGACCAAAACAAAAGTTCACGTGACAGATGGATAGATCTCACCTAGACCTGAAGTTTGAGTACCAACACGATGGGTCTAGCACCAGTGGTTCTCGAGTTATGTCAAAACAAAAGTTCACGTGACATATGGATAGATCTCACCGAGACCTGAATTTTGAGTACCAACACGATGGGTCTAGCACCAGTGGTTCTCGAGTTATAACCAAAACAAAAGTTCACGTGACAGATGGATAGATCTCACCGAGACCTGAAGATTGAGTACCAACACGATGGGTCTAGCACCAGCGGTTCTCGAGTTATGACCAAAACAAAAGTTCACGTGACAGATGGATAGATCTCACCTAGACCTGAAGTTTGAGTACCAACACGATGGGTCTAGCACCAGTGGTTCTCGAGTTATGTCAAAACAAAAGTTCAGTGACATATGGATAGATCTCACCGAGACCTGAATTTTGAGTACCAACACGATGGGTCTAGCACCAGTGGTTCTCGAGTTATAACCAAAACAAAAGTTCATGTGACATATGGATAGATCTCACCGAGACCTGAATTTTGAGTACCAACACGATGGGTCTAGCACCAGTGGTTCTCGAGTTATAACCAAAACAAAAGTTCACGTGACAGATGGATAGATCTCATCGAGACCTGAAGTTTGAGTACAACACGATGGGTCTAGCACCAGTGGTTCTCGAGTTATGACCAAAACAAAAGTTCACGTGACAGATGGATAGATCTCACCTAGACCTGAAGTTTGAGTACCAACACGATAGGTCTAGCACCAGTGGTTCTCGAGTTATAACCAAAACAAAACTTCACGAGACAGATGGATAGACCTCACCGAGACCTGAAGTTTTGAGTACCAACACGATGGGTCTAGCACCAGTGGTTCTCGAGTTATGATCAAAACATAAGGTTCATGACGAAGTTTCTAGTTCTCACAGAAAACTGGATGGTAACGAACCCTCTTTAGGCGAGCTCGACTCGAAACTGACCACTAAAAAAAAACTCTCCGGGATATACCTAGCAATATACAAAGTTCAACCCCCAACGGTCGTTTTTTTATAAAATTTAACTTATAAAAATAGAAGACAGTGAATTTTTATTAGCTCGATTTTATTATACCTACACCATTTTTCCATCGACCGGCAGTGTTTCGTACTAATCCCACCGTCTGCTCCCCTCCATTTTTACAACGAATCAGCGCACGTCTGATTGCACCGCGTCCCTCCCGCGCGCCTCAGCAATGGCGATGCTGGTGCTGGTATTACGAATGGCTTGTTTCTAGTCCAAACCAAATGTTCTTGGGCTGACATCACGGACGTTGTAGGTGATGTAGCCAACCGTGTCAGTTTCCATAAAAAAAAAAAAAAAAAGTTTTCAATCTACAGGATTATCTTTAGTGAACCTCGATGTTGAAACAGCAAGTTTTTTAACTTGCCTCAATAGAAAAAAATGCAAACATTCCTCTGCCATTTATATTGTAAAAATATAAAAAATGTATGTACTTTTGTACATACATACATATCACACACGCTGAATCGGGGTAAGCAGAGTAATCGGTGTTGTGCTGCAAGAACTCTGGTAAATTACAGCACAACACCGACTACCACGTTTCGCAAAGTATTCGAACAAGATTAAACTTAACTTTTGTAATTTGTATTAATGTAATTTTTTATAATTTTTCTTCAAATACAATTTTATATTCTTTCGTGAAGCACGATTTGAAAAATTCATTCGTACTACTACGAAATGTAAGCATGGTACAGCAGCTGTAAAACATTGTGATGCCCACTTGCTGATAGCGTGATAGCAGACGAGGTGCGAGCGAGAGCTCGTGTGGTGTGTAGAGCGATAAGTGACGAGAGTGGCCGAGAATCCCTCTTGGATAGATAATTTCTCTTTCCAATGTTGCTCGATTCCAAGTTAATTACGAATTAACAGTAAAAGAGTGTGAACACGATGTGCACGTACAATCAACACCATACCATGGTAAAAATACAATGAATGTACTTTTTGCGTTCTAAGTCTGAATAGACCCAGGGATAACTACATAAATATTGAAAATATCTCTTAAAACCTGACCTTGATAACAATCGCGAACGTGCACATAGCAAATAGGCGAGAAGGTATGGGTTGAAATTCGCAAAGAGCGTGGAAAGCGGGAATGACTACAACTCATGCGCCATTTTTCGAGATTTCGTTTAACTCATTTGTAACTAGCTTTTGCCCGCGGCTTCGCTCGCGTGAAATTCGTATTTAAAAAGAAGAGAGTAAGTAAGCCCGCTACCGTACCTTTATTTCGGAGCGCGGAACAATTCGTTTTGTTTTGAGCCACATCTCAGCGTAACCAGAACTGAATTTTATTTAGCCTATCCTGTGTCACGTATAGCTAAATGTGCTCGAATTCGGATGATCGGTTTATGAGTTATGAAGGAAAATACATACATACAGAAAATATTTCTAAAAATCGTCAATTTAGTTATAGTATCATACATACTATCTCATCATAAAACCAAGTAACTTACTCCATAACAATGTCTTACAGATCTATTATTAGATAGTAGTGATTTATGATATGACTATGTGATGCGGTGTTCTACTGCGGAGGAGCGGCGTCTAGTTAAAATAATATTACGGCGGAGCAGCAGCGGTGCGGTGGTATTGCGGTGCGACGCGACGACGACGTGATCGGCCTGCCACGTTTAGATATTCCAAGGTTGTCACTTGTTTACGCGCTCCTATAGCAGAGCGCAGTGCAGTAGACACACTCACGGCCCACGGCACACTTCATTTCACGTGTGCGTGGAGTTTAGGTACTTAAATAATAAAATATATAGTTTGCTCATATAGATACACAAAGTCATTATGTGTGGTGATTCATGTCTAACTTGGAATGAGAACTATTCCTATACCTACTCACATGAGAAGTTGTGATAATAATAATACCGTAAAGGCTGATAGATGAGTTATCTCGGTGAACACTTATGTACCTACCTACTCCAGATATGATCAAACTGAGTGAAGCGACCGCAGGAAGCGACAGTCGACTGTTGTGGCTAAGTGTGTGAATATCGTGATCGGTGTTTTTATATTTATTTAGTAAAAATGATGAGTAATGGACAAAGACTAGTAAGATCAAGGTTACCCTCATTTGTAGATGTGATTAGAAATCAGCTCCTTGAACGGTAAGTTTTTCTTCAATCGATTTACTAACTTGACGCTTTTATTAAGATTTCTCAGAGACAAATGTTTAAAACATCAACTGAAAAGTTAAATTACAAAAAAAACTTCCCGACCCCTAAAAATTAAAAAATAATTTCCCTTGACTTAATTAAAGGAGTCGGGGGACCGCTAAGTAAATTCCCGCGCAGCTCTGAGTCTTTATATTTTATTTACTTAGCGGTTTAAGTAAGTCAACGGAAAATATTTTTTACTTTTAATTTGTAATTTAACATTTATTTCAAGCGTTTAAAAAAACCGCATGCAATTCAGTCCACTTTTTAAGATAGATCATAATTTTTTTATTACTTAATTACTTGATTACTTTATTACAAACATAGCTAAGAACCATCCCGATTAAACAAGCTTCCTAATAAAAAACAAAACCGCATCCAAATCGGTCCATCCGTTTCCGTTATCCACTGAGCTATTATGTTCAGTGCGATTAACCGATTGTCTACAATTTATTATTATTTAGGACTTCTGCTGTCGCTGCCTTCATAGGAAGCAGTCGTCGTAAATCTAGCTACATCCACCACGCGGGCAGCCAGCCCCTACAATATGTGACCATGGGCCAGGCTCTGGAGCGGTCTGCCAACACCTGGCCCGACAGACCAGCTGTCGTCGCTAGGGAGGAGGGCAAGACGCTTCTGTACTCCGAACTGCTGACTCAGGTGAGTTTGTGAGATTTATACCCATCTCAACAACAGAGAGGACATTTTTGGGAATTGAACGACAATGTTCCAAAGGTCTTTCCTTGATCCGCACCATTAAAATTTCGCGTCAATTTTACTAAAAGAAGATGTACCCTAAGAACGGAGACCTGACATCTAAATAACGTAACATTGAAATCAAACGCGGTTAAGTATATAGGCACAATGCAGAATAATAATCTTTCAATATAGGCATAAACTTACTTGTTAGACTATACGATAAAGAAAAATTAGAACTGAGTTAGTTTGCTTTTTTTTTTTTTTTTTTTTTTTATTATTAAATTGTTTATTTATAATTAAAACGCTTGCTTTTGAAAAGGAGGACATAATTAAAACGTGTTAAAAAGCCTTTAAAGTCAGATAAAATACACAAAATGCTCAACGAAAGTACACCACTTAATGCTCAATCGTACGTAGGTAGTTACTTGTTGTTGTTGTGTTTTGTTGTTGTTGTTGTTGCTTTGGGGTTGGCAATATGCCTGCAAACTAGTCCCGCTTGGTTGGGGACTTTCTTACAAAACCCCGCGATCTCCAGCTAACCCAGCCAGCCTATGTCTTCCATGAATGCCACAAGTCGATTGGAGCATCTGCAGACCTCTATGAAGGTGTAACTAAAGTGGGCTGTGTTTATAGTCGGATCGCCTGGGAGCGGCGTTTCTCAAAATCGGCCTTGAGCCAGGCGATCGGGTGGGAATCTGGAGCCCGAATTCTACCCAGTGGCTTATCAGCATGATGGCCATCGCCAGAGCTGGTCTCATTTCGGTAAGTCTGCATATTGCTTGTTCTATATTTCTTGTTGTTCTTGATTTAGCGTAGTTTTATTTGCTGGTTAGATTGCTGGCTTGAAGCCTTGCTGAGATGTTTTCATCGTATGCGGAACAGATGATGCATACATCGATCGGCGGCAGTCTTGAAATGACTCTGTGATAGATATAGGTAAGCATAGTGCATATTGATATCCTTCTGAATATACTCATTTGCTAAAGTGGTCAATGTATCAGGTGGCCATCAACCCGTCGTACGGCGTTAGCGAGATCGCGTACTGCCTGCAGAAGGTGGGGGTGAAGGCGCTGGTGGTGCAGGAGCGGGTGAAGCAGCGCGACTACTACCGGATGCTGGCCGAGCTGCTGCCGGGCCTCGCCGCCAGCGCGCCGGGACAACTCAGCGACCAGAACTTGCCAGACCTTAAGTCCATAGTGCTTGTCACTGATAATGATTTACCGTGAGTTCCTTTCGTCTGTGCCGTCTGGCTGTGTGCGAGGGTAGTTAAATTATTGCAATTTAATATCTCGCATTCTGATCGAGGAAGATCACAAATGAACGTTATCGTGTGTCTAACAACGTCATGTCTAATAACGTCATGTAGGTTTCAGCATCTCAGGTCATTGTATTGCTAAACCAGTACTCGCATGCTTCCTAATCTTTACTCCGGACTGCCACCAATATTGTGTTTGACCGTTTCGATATCCTATATCCTTCGATTTTCAGTTTACGAAGCCACTTAGGTATTGGTATATGCTAGTTTTTTTAATAAATTACGAGGATGGTGGGTTAGCATGGTTTTACGTACCCGAAGGTAATCGGAATGAAATATTGTAGCCAATGTTCTCCTCTAGTGCAGTATAGTCCGCATCCAAAGAGAAGTCTCAGGTGCGGCACCTACCTTCTCGGAGGTGATATTTGATGGTCGGTGTATGCGCTTCGGTCCCTCTGACAACCCGTACGCATATTTGAATAATTGTGTGTGAGTAATTTGCATTGGGGTTTTTTTAAGAGGCGTGTACACGTTCGACAAACTGATGTCTTCAGTGGATCCTGTGGAGGCGGGGGATGTCGGCAGGAAGCAACACCTCATCAGCCCCGACGGAGGCTGTAACGTTCAGTTCACTTCCGGTACCACAGGTCGGTCTGAGCATATCATAACTGACTTCAAGACCCATACATTATTTTATTTTCCACCAATAAAACGATAAACAAAACATATAGTTGGAGGTTGACCGCGGTTCGGATTCCACCAGGCCCAGGCTACCGATGGTCGGGTCCCAAAGAGAGAAACCTCCGGACAATGCGTGCAGTGTCGAGCAGGGCTGCCTTCTGGATCTGGCCTTTGACCCAACCACTCAGCGAGAGCCTCTTAAGGTGGTCATCGAGGCTCTACACTATCAGCCTATGCGCTGATACGACTATGGGCACAACGATCGTCGAGTCAACGGGCCACATTTTGGTAACCTCGTGCTGCAGATCCAGATCCTTCAGCATCTTCCCTGCTTCCTTACTGACGAGGTTACCATAGTGCGGCACGGCGATATCGACGAGCGTTGCGCGCCTCGCCTCCCGGTCCACTATCACAATATCAGGTCTATTCGCGAGAATAGTCCTATATGTAATTATTAATATTATTAATTATTTAATTGCCTTTTCTTATTTCCAGTTTTGAGTTCGTACCTTTTTCTATAGTTATAGTTATATTTTCAGGAAAACCAAAAGCTCCACTGCTCAGTCACCACAACATGATAAACAATGGATATTTCTCTGGAATAAGAAACGAACTCGACAGAGGTCACACCAAGATATGCGTTCAGGTGGGGAATTATATGATTTTCATTCTTAGCAATATTTACTCGGTATAGAGAAGATTTTCAAAGCTTATCGTCGTCCGTCCGTTCAATTTGATGTTCGAAAATTACTATGGATAGAACACGTTGCTCACGAGACTTTGACACATCTCAGTAGTTGAATAGCCTTAAAAATCATTATAATAATAATACCTTACTACCATCTAAATTCATACAATGAGATTTGAAAAATTTCTTCTTCTTCTTGAAAATTAAAGAAATGGTCTGGCTGAAAGCGTTTTACTTCCTGGTAAGGGCTTCTCCTGAAGCCCTATTAGCTTCAGACAGATTGTCGAAGCATAGAAAGTCAGTACTTCTTGGTCATTGCGTCGTGTGGTTTATTGAGTATCATTCGCGTGCCTAATGTGTAGAGTTTGTCTCGTATGTTATAGGTGCCGCTGTTCCACGTGTTCGGATCAGTTGCGGGAATATCTGGCGGCGTCCAGCACGGCGCAACCCTCGTGCTGCCCTCCCCTGTCTACAGTCCTAGTGCCAACGTGCGCTCCCTCGCCGAGGAGAAGTGAGTCTGCGCTCGCATTACCTTCGTATATTGTACGGACTCTCGGTTCGGATCAGTAGCGGGAATATCTGGCGGCGTCATGCACGGCGCGACCCTCGTGCTGCCCTCCCCTGTCTACAGCCCTAGTGACAACGTGCGCGCCCTCGCTGAGGAGAAGTGAGTCTGCGCTCGCATTACCTTCATGTATTGTACGGACTCTCGGTTCGGATCAGTAGCGGGAATATCTGGAGGCGTCCAGTACGGCGCGACCCTCGTGGTGCCCTCCCCTGTCTACAGCCCTAGTGCCAACGTGCGCGCCCTCGCTGAGGAGAAGTGAGTCTGCGCTCGCATTACCTTCATGTATTGTACGGACTCTCGGTTCGGATCAGTAGCGGGAATATCTGGCGGCGTCCAGCACGGCGCGACCCTCGTGCTGCCCTCCCCTGTCTACAGCCCTAGTGCCAACGTGCGCGCCCTCGCTGAGGAGAAGTGAGTCTGCGCTCGCATTACCTTCATGTATTGTACGGACTCTCGGTTCGGATCAGTAGCGGGAATATCTGGCGGCGTCCAGCACGGCGCGACCCTCGTGGTGCCCTCCCCTGTCTACAGCCCTAGTGCCAACGTGCGCGCCCTCTCTGAGGAGAAGTGAGTCTGCGCTCGCATTACCTTCATGTATTGTACGGACTCTCGGTTCGAGATTCAAATCCGGGCGATACTAACAAAACAATAAAATAAAGTGAACATACGTACATACATACATAAGTAAATGTACGTGCATACCTACATCTGCTAATTCGCCATTCAGTATTATGTATAGAACTGTTGGACCTTCCCTTACCACGTGCTATACTCAAATTGTATCCGACTGGGTTGGTACTTGACGAAAGATGGTCGCATAGCACCCTTGAGTGCGTTTTCCTGTAATTCAGTATATAGCCAGCAATCAAAAGGGATGTCTCCGGTATGGTACCGTAATGGAGGTGTTATTGGCTGATCGGAGCTTTGATCACTGCATAGGCCCTCTGATTAAACCACCCATACCAGATTGCATAAACAAAATTTTCTTGGCTCGCTGGGCGGTACATATTTGGGGTTCCATATCCGTCGTACGGGACCCTATTACTAAGCCTACGCCGTCTGTCTGTCTGTCCGTCTGTCCTAGGGCTGTATCTCTTGAACCGTAATATGTAGCCCGTTGAAATTTTCACAGAATATGTGTTACATAGGGCACACTAAAAGTTTCCGGAATTGGCCACTTACATAAACAATATTTAAAAAGTAATTACATCATTTGAAAATGGAACTCTTTGGCTGTAGAATGCAGTTTGTTTCATCTGACTGTCAATTGTTTTTCCATTGTGGCGTCATTTTAGAAATTGCGTGTCTACATTAACATAAATTTAAACCGGGAAAATTTTTGTAGTATGATTTTCTACGATTTTAAGTGTAATTTGACAGCTCATCAGAGCCTCGCTCGGCTTCAATCTGCTTTTGGCGATGAAGCACCATGCAAGACGACTATTTATTGCTGGTTTGCAGAATTCAAGCGCGGTCGTGTCAATCTCAGTGACGAATCTCGCGATGGTCGCCCGTTCACTGCTGTGAACAACAAAAACATCGATGCTGTGCGCCGTATGATCGTAACAGACAGGCATGTGACCTACCATGAGATTCGGGCATCCTTAGACATAGGCATGAGTGAAATACAATCAATCCTACACAAACATTTGGGTGTGAGAAAGCTGTGCTCGCGGTGGATCCCACACAATTTGACCGAGGCTCAAAAAACGCACCGCGTCACTTGGTGCAATGCCATGCTTACCAGATTCAACAAAGGCGCTTCAAATTTGGTGTGGGACATAGTAACAGGTGACGGAACCTTGTGACTTTTTTCTGTTCCCAAAAATTAAGAAGCAATTACGCGGTCAACGATTTTCATCACCAGAAGAGGCTGTCGAAGAATATGAAAAACACGTTTCTGAGGTCACCACGGAGGAGTGGCACAAAAGTTTTCAAAATTGGTTTAATCGTATGAAAAAGTGCATTTACGCAAAGGGAGAATATTTTGAGAAACAATAAATTCATTTTTGACCTTTAATAGTATTTTATTCTTATTAATTCCGGAAACTTTTAGTGTGCCCCACGTATTATGGCCGATATAACAACAAATAATAAAAATAAGAAAAAGTAAAAATAACCACGGGGTCCCCCATACAAGAAACTAAAAAGTGTATGCGTGCCATCTACCGAAAAGAGTATAAAGTATTTTAACTAATACATAAATGGCGTGATTGGCGCTGACCATGACATGGCGATACGGAACCCTCGGTGCGCGAGTTCGACTCGCACTTGGCCGGTTTTTGTATTGAAGTACGTATTTGAAATAGAGCTTCTGGATATTTCAATTACCATGTCAATATAGGTACCTGACGGGTCGTACTGTAGATTGAACACTGAATCTACGGCCGTACACATGGCACGAGGAGTTACAATCACGCACTTCCTCTGGGTAAGGCTATACAGAATTATCCATTAATCTAAATTAAATAATTCTCGGAGGTTATATTGGCTGGTCAGTGCATGCACTTTCGCCCCTCCGACTCAGCCACTCATACCGGATTACATAAAAAAAAAGTCGGCAAGTGCGAGTTGGACTCGCGCACCGAGGGTTCCGTATCATCAGCATCACTCAATATATTTGTAGGTATTATGTATGTACAAAAACAATTGTTTTGGAAAATCCCGAACCGCCTAAATAAACACTACAGCAATGGTTTTTGACTATGCGGCATTCGTGAAGTTGAAATATACAAAAATATATTTCTTATATGACATAACGACATATCCTTTTCGGATTTTATCTTTACTTGTGAGACCTTGCTTCTTGCCAAATTTCATTACTCTAGCTAGGTCAACGGTAAGTACCATATAGGTTTAGATTTCATTTGAGAGAGTTTGCAATTATTAAAATTTCCCATAAATAGCCGTATCTTTTGATTATATTGATTTAGAAGCTTTCATTTTCTATAGCTCGAAGCAGGGTTGCCAGATGGTTCAGTTGACAAAACCGGGCATTTTTCATCAAAGGGCCTTTGATTTTTCAGGTACAAAATTAAACTTGATTTTATGTACCAAATGTTTCATGACCTTTACTTTTGAAAATAGATGGGAGATAGAGTAATAAATAAAAGGGTTGCATTCATCGAACTTACTGAAAAATCGAAGGAACATGCACAGTAATATTAGTATTAAAATGTTCTGAAAAAGTAAATATTTGCGTTATACGAAGAAAAACCGGACGTTTTGGTGTCCGGTTTTTCATTATTTTGTAGACCGGACACAAGCCTCAAAAACCGGACTGTCCGGTCCAAAACCGGACATCTGGCAACCCTGGCTCGAAGGGATCGCAGACATTAGTATTTCATATTAATTTCAATTTGATATCTTGACTCGTTACTGAGAAAAGGGGTCTTGAGTCTTGACACACAAAACAAGATTTTTTTTTTTAATATCATATAACTACAAGTTTAAAATTTTTGGATTTTTTCTTTACGTGTGCTATGAGACCTTGCTTCTTACCAAATTTTATGATTCTATGATAACAGGAAATACCCTATAGGTTTTGATTTGTTTTGAGTGAGTTTGCGAGCATGAAATATGACATAGATGACCGTATCTTTTGATTACGTTGATTTAGAAGCTTGAATATTCTACACCTTAAAGAGGTCGTAGATCTTAGTATTTCATATTAATTTCAATTTGTTATCTTGATCCGTTCCTGAGAAAAAGGGACCTTGACATACAAAACAAAAAAACATTTTTATGTCACGTAACTATAAATTTACAATTTACGATTTTTTCCTTTACTTGTGCTGTGAGGCCCTGCTTCTTACCAAATTTCATTATTCTAGGTTAACGGGAAGTACTCTATAGGTTTTGATTTGGTTTGCCGGTAGCAAAATATGTGACTTAAATGGGCGTATCTAGTGATTGCGTGGACCTATAAGCTTAATTTTTTTACACCTCCAAGGAAACGTAGTATTTGACATTAATTTCAACTTTATACCTCTACCCGTTCCTGAGAAAAAAGGTCTTGACAGACAGACAGACACCCAGCCAGCCAGACAGACAGACAGACAGACTAACAACAAAGTGATCCTATAAGGGCTCCGTTTTTTCCTCCTTTGAGGTACGGAACCCTAAAAATGTCAACTATTAAGCATCGCCAAAGTCCTCAGTCGGTGTGTGCGACCATGCATGATTGTTTTTCTCGTCACGTTAAAATACTAGTTCAAGAACCCCTGCAGGAGACAATGTCAGCGGTTTACGTACAAAATTGTACGTTCCAGGTGCACGAATATATTCGGAACGCCCACGATGTACGTGGACCTCGTGAACACACTGGAGAGGTCGGTAGCGGGAGCGTGTTCGGCACGAGTGGCCACCACCGGCGGCTCTCTCGTCAGTCCCCAGCTCATCCGAGACATGGGCAGGGTCCTCAATGTGGAAGCTGTAAAGGTAAACCTAAGATACATTTACGTGAATGTCTCATTTCATGTATACGTTTTGCTTTGTACCGTATGGGGCCGGTACTTTAAAAGATTAGCCCCACTGAATCTCTCCCCGTGTATGTCGTAAAAGGCGACTAAGTAAGGGATATGACTCCCTTCTTATATTACTAGGTGGTAGGGTTTAACCCGCTCGGGTTGGTACCACCGCACTGAATGAAAGGTCGGTCGAAACGGCCATGTAAATAGTTTGTGTTTTCCGTCCTCAGTGCAGCCGGCACGGCCGAAGGGAAGCACTGACGTGGCACCAAGTTCACCCGGTGTTATGTGCTGACATCACGGATGTTGTAGGTGATGCAGCCAACCGTGTCAGTTTCCATAAAAAAAAATACACGCATAGATCCACCAGGTATGTGCAGTGAGGATGGAAAACGTCCAGACGGCATGACGATTGTCCCATGGAAGAACAGAAGGGCGCTAGTCTGAGACGCAACATGCGTCGATACCATCTGTGCCAGCAATCTCGCCCTATCGACCGTGAAGATGGGTTCGGCGGAGGAGGCCGCAACCAAAAGAAAATATGAAAATGTCACTTCTAAGTTCCAAGTAAGCCTCAAGTTTGTGGCCTTCGCCCTCGAACCTTCGGCTCGTGGTCGGAGGAGACGACAGCTTTTGCCACGAAATAGGGTGGAGGATGGCGGCGGCCACAGACTGCTGGTACGTGCGTCTGAACTCTGACCCTTCCCGACATTTCCTTCATATTTTATTTTCCTGAATATTCAGTTCTATCAAAACATGCAATTGTTGAAGGTACAAGGTCTCTTGTATTGTTTCAGTCCATCTACGGCATGACGGAATCCACGGCCGTGTCATTCCAGTCTCTGCCCGGTGAGGATATAGACTTGGCGGCCCACTCGGTCGGACATGTGCAGGACCATTTGGAAGTCAAGGTTAATAGAGAACATGTATTTATTAGTGTGTGTCTGATGGAGGTTTTTTTCCCTGGGTCCCTTCCCTTCTTACTACTAGGTGGTAGGGTTTATCCCGACCGGTTTCGTACCACCGCACTGAACGAAACGTCGTCGATCGAAACGGCTATGTAAATAGTTCGTGTTTTCCGTCCAGTTCAGTGTAGCCGACATTAAAATAAGGCAAGCACTGACATGGCACCTAGTTCACCCGGTGTTATGGGCTGATATCACGGATGTTGTAGCTGATGTAGTCAACCGTGTCAGTTTCAGATTGAGAGAGATAGTTGAAAAATTGCAATTGTTTTTGTATACAGGTTTGTGACTCAAACGGACAAATGGTAGAGTTCGGAACCCCAGGAGAGCTGCACGTGCGCGGCTACGCCAACATGATGGGCTACTGGGGCGACGAGGAGAAGACCAAAGAGGTGATCGGTGCCGATGGATGGGCCAGATCTGGGTAAGTTATATTTTTATTATAATAATTTAGAGGCTGCAGGCTTGGCAGTCAAGGAGACGAGTATGGTACCAGTTTAATCGTTTATGGAAAATTTCAGTTAGTAAAAGGAAACATACCTACGCAGTATTTTTAGTCAATTTTTGGAAATTGACACGGTTGGCTACGTCAGCCCATAAACACCGGGCGAACTAGGTGCCATGGCAGTGCTTCCCTTCAATTCATGTCGGCTTCTCTGAACTTGACGGAAAACACGAACTATTTACTTAGCCGTTTCGACCGACGTTTCATTCAGTGCGGTGTTATCAACCCGGGCTGGATAAACCCTACCACTTAGTAAGGTAAGAAGGGTGGGGACCTACAGTTTTATGTGGAATCCGTACCACGGTCAACGTCCAACGGTCGAGCGGTCACCCATCCAAGTACTGACCGCGCTCAGGTTTGCTTAACAACCAGTCGACCGACCGCACCACTGAGCTACCGAGGCTGACAAAAAGTCATAGTTAGGAATTCTCGCCTTTTTCCTTCGCTTGTTTTATCAGTTTTTATTTCTAGAACATCGTGATTTGCTTTGACCGCCACATACCTAGCTCGAAACTAAAATATTCTGCCTATATTTTTAACCGACTTCAAAAAAGGAGGTTATCAATTGGCTTCCAAACAAATACATAGGTACATACATACATAGCGTCACGCCTGTTTCCCGGTGGGGTAGTCAGAGACAACGGATCTCCACGTGCCACGATCCTGACACACCTCTGCCGCCTCTTCCACTCCCATAATGTTCTACATGCATACAAATATACAAAATTTTTTGGGTCTTATCGACGTAGGGCGCAGGAATTTGTACAAATATGCATAGTAATAGTCAAGGTCAGTTACAAAGTGGGTGGATTATTGACATATTCAGTTGGTTTTTTTGTGGCAGCGACCTGGTGGTCTTGCAAGAGAACGGCTACTGCAACGTGGTGGGTCGGCTGAAGGACATCATCATACGCGGCGGAGAGAACATAGCGCCCAGGGAGATCGAGGACGTCATCAGCGCTCATCCAGACGTGCTGGAGTGCCACGTACGTTATCTGATTCAATTTAGCACAGGTATATATATTGATGTTTCAATGGAATTTGGATTGAGCTTGAAAAGAAACGAGGTGATTCCAGAGAGGAACTGCCAGAACCTTCCTTTTGCAAATTCCTTATCGAATATAATGATTTGACATAATGCGCGTCCGTGCCTCTAATTTTATGTTTTAAACTAGTGAGTGATGTTATTACCTAATCTTTCTTAACTTGACCAAAGGGAAGCACTGACATGGCACCTAGGTCACCAAGGTGGGCTGACAACAAAGATGTTGTAGTATAGGTGATGTACCCATCCGTGTTGAATATAAGAAAACATTAAATTAAATTAAATTCCTTCTTATTGAGGATCGCACAGACGGCGCCAGCCTGTGGGATGACCTCAGGCGGTTGTCTACGACTCTAGCTAGACTAACGTAAGGTCTGAAATTGTAAATTTGCAGGTGTTCGCAGTCTCGGACCCACGACTGGGCGAGGACATATGCGCCGCGGTGCGCGTGCGACTGGGCGCGACTGTATCGCCCGAGGAGCTCTCGCGACACTGCTCCGAGCAGCTCGCCAGGTACAAGCTGCCGCGGCACATCAAGCGAGTCGACAGCTTCCCCAAGACCACCTCCGGCAAGGTGCAGAAGTTCAAACTCAGGGAGATGGCCGAGAGAGGAGAGATTTGAAAATACGGAAGAATTTATCCTTGACACAAGAACGAACCAACGCTTTTGTGCATATCAATACGGTTCAACATTTTGGACATACTTGCATTGTAGTCAACAACTACTAAATAAAATTATGTCACATTTAAATTGTACTCTTGTCAAGTGGAAAGAATAATTTAATAAAAGAAGCACCTATAAGTACTAAAAAAAATTTAATAAGTCGTAGTTTTTCAAAATCATAAAAATCAGGCCAGAACGATGAATATATAATTAAGTATGTTCTTAAAATAAGTAGAGTCCATTGTAATTTTAAAATATTTTATTAAAGAGATTATTATATTTATCATTTTGTAGTTTCTTTTGAAATACCGACTTAAATCCATTTTAAAACCCAAATTTTTGCAATGCAGAAAAAATATGCACGGCAACAGAACAATGTCCCGATTATTGTTTACAATAATGCGTTTATTGCACACATGAATGGAGAATGTTTTCTTACATAATGCCATAAATTCTTGGTGATTTTAGCTTGACAATTCACGAAAATATAAAAAAAAACCTCCATAAATAAAGCAATATTGTCTTTTGAACGTACTGAAATTAATCTTTTCCCCATGAACAACTGAATGAATTTGTGAGAACCGCTAATTTATTGGTTGGTTATTAGTCTTCTTTTACAACATGTAGGGGGAGAGATGCAGTGGGACTATTCTTATTAAGTACCGGCCCACAGTACTAAGCTTACTATAAAGAAAAAAAAAAAAATTGGCGGGGGCACGTGCCCCCCAGATAAATTAACATTTTTCCCACGAACGACGAAATATTTGAGTTTTTCTAATAAAACTCTTTATACAGCAGCGTGTACACGGAAGGAAATTAAATGAAGCAAATGTAAATTTTTTTCTGCAAATTTTAATATATTTTGTGATAAGTTTTTACAAAAATCTGATTTTATATTCGTCGAGAAAACGTTTGTTCGCACTCCTGTAAAGTTAACTTTTTCGAGTAGGTACATAATTCGTTTTTCCGTTTTTTTTTTGTGCATTTAACTTGTCAATTGTGCAGTGTTACGGTAACAGACATATCTCTTATCTTTGTCTGTTTGCAACACCAGCAAGGGCGGACGGTAACCTTGTATCGTCGTCGTCGGAATTTTTTTATTTTTATAAAATACTAGTTACCTAGGCATTAGTGAGACAGCTGAAAATGGCCTGCCCAGCTTACTATCAGTTCTCAAAGTGTAGTCATTGCGATAAAGATGATCCGAAACCTCGACTCTCTCGTGTTTAGTCCGGATCGAGGGCAAGGTTCTATTTATTTTGGGTTTACGGTAATATTACTAGAGTACAAGGCCATAACTCCTTCATTAAACAACACGTTTGTCAGTCAATGGGCTATTTTGGGAACCAAATAAATTACAAGTACTGTGCGGTGTGGGGTCGGTACTTAAAGATAATAGCCCCACTGCAGCTGTCCCCGTGCATGTCTTATTATAAGGCGACGAAGGGATAAGGACAAGATGCCGTGCATAAGGACGACAGGTTAGCCACCTATCACCGTGGCACGGTGCTTCCACGAGTCATGTAGCAGGTGGGTCTTCGTGCCTTATTTATTACTTGCTGCCTGATAGTTATCTTTTCCTAATACATTGCTAAACGTGGTGGTAGGTGTTGTGCTGTAATTTACAAGAATGTTCGCAGCACAACACCGACTACTCTGCCTACCCTGATTGTCGGGATACAGCGTGTGGTGTGTATGTATATGTATGTAAGTAAATAATAAGTTTAGGAGTATTTCAGGTAGATTAAAACCTACCAATCGAACAATATTCTTTATTGGGCATGATTTAATGTGATTAATACATATCACACACGCTGAATCCCTACAATAGGGATTAGCAGAGTAATCGGTGTTGTGCTGCAAGAACTCTGGTAAATTATAGTATAGCACAACACCGACCACCACGTTTCGCAAAGTATTCGAACAAGATTCAATCGATCAAGCAGCAAGTAAGGCACGAAGACCCACCTGCTGCATGACTCGGTGGAAGTACGTTAATGTTTAGTATTAGTCAACGATTAGTTAGCCAATAAGGCAGACAAAACTATCGATTGCAACCTGAGCTAAACTACGGTGTTAGGCCATCGAATGACGTCATTGAGATTACAAATAAATAAACCCAAATGAATACGTACAATACCAGTGAAGGCTTGAATATCCGCTTTCTGTCGATGGATGATTTGGAGATACGTGTTTACCTAGTCTTTAAGTTAGAAATATAATAGCATTTCGTCAACTACCTAGCCAATATTAAGTCAAGTAAAACTTGTTCTTGAAATCAGAAAATTTACTATGGCACATGTGCGCGAACCTAGCGGATTACGTGTCATATTTCGCATAACTGGTGGGGGCATTAAACACATTAATTTGATAATTTATTGATTTACCAGTTTTCGCCCGCGGTTTCGCTCGTGTGAAATTCGTATTTTAAATTCGTATTTTAAAAGAAGAAAGTAAGTAAGCCCGCTACCACCGTAACATTCATTATTTCGGCGCCATTATAACAATTCTAAACTGTCAGCCTCGATAGCTCAGTGGTGCAGATGCAGACAGTCAACTGTCGCTATTGAATGTTAAGCAACGCTGGGTGCGGTCAGTTTTTGGATGGGTGACCGCTGACCGTTGGAGGCTGACCGAGGTTCGGATTCCTCGTAAAACTGTAGGTCCCTTCCCTCCTAATCTTACTTGGTGGTAGGGTTTAACCCGCCCGGGTTGTTACCACCGCACTGAATGAAACGTCGGTCGAAACGGCTATGTAAATAGTTTGTGTTTTCCGTCTAGTTCAGTGTAGCCGGCACGACCGAAGGGAAGCACTGACGTAGCACCAAGTTCACCCGGTGTTATGGGCTGACATCACGGATGTTTTAGGTGATGTAGACAACCGTGTCAGTTTCCATAAAAAAAAAGAAGATATTGATGCAACGGCACACCCAGCAACCTTGACGCTGAATGTGCATTTGCTATCATTATATTATTAGCTGATAGGGTGAGCATTTACGGGATCCCAAAACGCGCTCAAGTGTGCCAAGTTTAAGGTAAGCCGATAGTGTTTCGTATAAAAGCGTTTTGGCGTCCGTGATAAGGACGAGTCATCGCTCGCCGCTTGCGAAATGCAGAGCATAATCGTATTCAGTGTTGTGTGCTTCGTGTGTGTCGGTAGGTCGCCATTTTTAGGGTTCCGTATCCGTCGCACGGGACCCTATTACTGAGCCTACGCCGCCGTCTGTTTGTCTGTCTGTCCGTCCGTCCGTCTGATGGCTGTATCTTTGGAACCGTAATAGCTAGCCGGTTGAATTTTCACAGAATGGTTTAGATTTAAATTTTTAAGATACTTCGTTTAAGTTATCAGTATCACATATTGTTTGTTAGTTTAAATATTTTATAATAAGTTTATATTTTGTTATTTTCATTCTTAGGTTCAGATTTTTTATTTATATATTTTAGTATGGTCCTAGTTGGTATAAATAAATGATTGATGTAACAACAAATAATACAAAATTTAAAAAATGAACAATTAAAGCGGCCCCCCCATACAAGAAACGTATTTTTTCGACGTATTATTTTTCTGTGGTGCGGAAGCCTCGGTGTGCGAATCCGACTCGCACTTGGCCGGTTTTTTGCTTTGACGGTTATACAAACATGCATGGACCCTAGATCTTAAGTGTTCATTATTAAATTACCAGCTGTCCCGCGACTTCGCTTCCCGGAAAATATTACTATCCTAGATGTGCCAGAAACCGTCGTCGTCAGTGAAAACCCAATGTGAATAATGGGAGAAGCGTCATCGTCGCGTCGCGCGCGTCGAGTCGGTTCGGCGAGCCGTACAACACGGTGTTGCAACGCCAACCGTAAAACCCGAAAGGGGGTGATTCTGTAAGTGAAATAGAACAACGTTTGTTCTACGACTTTTTAATTTGAAGAAAAAAATTTTTTTTTCTCCATACATTTTGAGAATAGGTATTTAAAATTTGTATGGAAAATATAATTTTTGTTTTGTTTAAAAAATGTTTTTTTCCCCACATAAGTTGTTTAGTTTCACATAATAGAATAACCCCTTTATGTCAGTTAAAAATATTACTGGGGCAACTGCAACACTGTGTACATCAACCGCACAACCGAAAACAACCGAAAAATAAACCGCATCCAAATTGGTACATCCGTTTATGGGAGCTACGATGCTATAGCTCGGTTTTCTCAACCGTTCACTTCGAAAGAATGCGGCGCGCGCACCCCCCGCTCTCCGCCGCCACCGTACTGACGGGCAATTGCGGTGGGGGCGGAGAGCGGAGGGTGCGCGCCGCATTCTTTCGAAGTGAACGGTTGAGAAAACCGGGCTATACACACAGACAGCCAGACGGAGGCGTCAAAATTATAACACCCCTCCTTTTTCGTCGGGGGTTAAAATAATGAACAACCGTTACTTTCTTGTAGTTTATAATATGTAGGTACTGATATGTTGCTAGCTAGGCACTTGCTAGCTTGCTACGGGCACTTGACATACATACATAGATATATTTTTTTTTCTCAGGACTGACACAATGTTCCGATGACGAACCCAGTCTGCGATTTTACAAAGGGTTAGTATAGTATACAGTTAACTGCTAAATTAAATTACACCTAGTTACTAGTTGCATCTTGGCGCTGATACAACGATTTTTATTAATATAAAATAGAAGATTTTCATATTCTTAAAAAATTACGAACTCTCATACAAACTTTCATCTCCTATTTAACCTCCTTAGGGGCAGAATTTTCAAAAAACCTTTTAGTGATCGATCACCAACGTTATACAAGGAACGCCTAATGCAAAATTTCATCTAGACTCATCAGTCTACTAGACTCAGTCACACCGGTCAGTAAGAATTCCACGCCGATCTTAGCATCATAGTGAGTGCTCCGAGGAGTGCTCCAAGGTACTTCAAAGTGCCCATTTATTACCTTACCTTGGTAGTTATATCCACATCTACCCATTAGAATTTTAATCGTCGCCGTAATAATACCTTTCAGGAACTTCAACACCTTCGTGGAGGTGCCGCTAACGGCTGCACAGCATATAGTTCGTACAGATTGGTACCAATCGGAGAGAACGACTGTGTTCTTCGCTCACGGCTTCACGGGAGGGCCGCTGGGACCTGCGGTGAGAGCCGTCATCAGTGCGTATCTCGCCACGGGTTGCTGTAATGTGGTCCTGCTGAATTGGGAGAAGATGGCCGCGCAAAAGGTCACGGGTACCGCGTCTTCGTATTTGAACTGGGCATCTCCGAATGCGAAAAAGGTATTTATTGATTGATGATTTTGCAAAACATGAATATGCTATGAACCATTAGACAGCTAGGGCGCCAAACCTCTACTCGACTATTGGGAGTCCATCATCGTATCAGTGATCTTGGATTGTCAGCCTCGGTAGATTATTTTTTTTTTTTATGGAAACTGACACGGTTGGCTACATCACCTACAACATCCGTGATGTCAGCCCATAACACCGGCTGAATGTGGTGCCACGTCAGTGCTTCCCTTAGGTCGTGCCGGCTACACTGAACTGGACGGAAAACACAAACTATTTACATAGCCGTTTCGACCGACCTTTCATTCAGTGCGGTGGTACCAACCCGGGCGGGTTACACCCTACCACCTAATAATATAAGAAGGGAATCATATCCCTTAGCCGCCTTTTACGACATACACGGGGGGAGATGCAGTGGTTCACCGAAATTTTAAATATTTTGATCCCGTGTAGGTGTAGCCATTCTGGTGGCAGCCTGGTGGAGCACCCATCAGAGAGTTTGCCCCGGACCGGTTCTCAATGGGATAAAACAGGTCAATGGGTCCGTGAGTGCAATTTGAGTGTATTGTACTCACAACACAACACGACACAACGTAACCTAACGAAATCCGGCACATGAACCTAACACCTAAATAACCGCTCGGTCCACGATTTACACCAAAAATACGCTGGTCGCCATCAAAACACCTATATTACACCTTCGATCCGAGCTGGGCAACTAGGTGTGGTTTCTCAACTGTTTTCGCCGAGAGATTGCTACTCGGGATTTTTATATATGTTAGTACAAAGCATGTGTTTCATCAGTTGGGCGTGGTGTTCGCGAACACGCTGGCATCCATGGCGGCCGCGGGAATGCCCTTCAACATGACCCACCTAGTGGGCCACTCCCTCGGAGCACAGCTCTTCGGCATCGCTGGAGAGATATTGTCCTCACGCGGCATCATCGTGCCATGGTAATCAATCACTCTTAGATATCGGCGGTCGAGAGAGAATACGCAATTCGATCAAAAATGTATTTATATATTTGCATATTCGAAAATGTTGTTTAGGTACCTTGCCCCTTTTTCAAATGTCTTCCCAACATTCTGTGCTTTTGACCCTCACTTTACACCCTGGTAAGATTGTGTTCCAAGATCTCTTTCCTCTACAGACGCACAGCACATCAATGCCAAAACTCTCAAAAAAGTAATAACGGGCTATATCCGTCCTTTTAAAGTCCAAAATATTCTGGAAAAAATCATAGAGACCAGGTCATCTGTAGAAAAACCTTTCGACACTTGGTAACAGCTTTTTTGACGCCTATTCAACAAGGAATCCCGTAGCGTAAGGGATGGTCTGGTCATGGAGTTAGTTACTTTGTTTTATGAGATACTGTGTCTGTAGACTCTATGTATGTATGATACTAAAACTAGATTGATGATTTTTAGAAATCTTTTCTGTATGTATGTTCCTCCATAACTCTTAAACCGATCATCCGAATTCGATGAAACTCAGTACACGTTCATTTAGCTATAACGTGACACAGGATAGGTTACGCAGAGATATGGCTCTTATACAAACCGAATTATTCCACGCGCCGAAATAAAGGCACGGTAGCGGGCTTACTTACTTTCATCTTTTTAAATACGAATTTCACGCGAGCGAAGCCGCGGGCGAAAGCTACTAATCAATACAATACAATAACCTCTTCCGCTTCATGTTTAAAAAACCGTCCCAACAGGATAACCGGGCTGGACCCGGCGCGGATCGGCTACGACGGCAATACGAGCAACCTCAACAGTCGCTGCGCAGCGTTCGTGGACATCGTGCACTCGGACCCCAGCAAGTATGGCTACCGCAGATCGCACGGCACCGTCGACTACTGGCCCAACTTCACGACGCGCGGTCCGGTGCGGCAGCCGGGCTGCGACGCTGGGGCTTACACCATCTTCACGCCCGGAGGTTAGTTCACAAACAATCGCAGAGCATTGAATCCGGTTGAACAGTCGTCACGTCTTTCACATCCGTAGTAACAAATGGTTGGCAAACATGGTTGGGTACGTATCATCAGCCCGCATCGGTCCACTGCTGGACATAGGCCTCTCCTAAGGCACGCCATCGCACGCGGTCTTCCGCATCTCATCCATTCCCCCGACGACCTTTTTTTAGGTCGTCCGTTCACCTAGCCGGGGTGAACAGGTCCATTCTCGGCTAGAACCCAGCAATTATCGCGTCTGCGACACATGTGCCCAGCCCACTGCCACTTCAGCTTGCTAATTTTCTTAGCACTGCCGACTACTTATTGTCTACTTGGTATACCTTTGTCTTATTTCGCCATTACGGTTTGTATCGGATGGATTACACGGCAATCGGTATCTCTTGGTATCTGGCCTGTCATTCATTGTAGCAAAAAAGCGGCGGGTGGCCGAGTGGTTTGGGCATCGGCTTCTCATGCGAGAGGTCCGCGGTTCGAATCCCGTCGGCGTGTTCAAATGAGTTTTTTCAGACGAAAAAATTTACGTGCATACCTACACCTGCTGCTTCACCGTTCGGAACCGGTGTAAAACTGTAGGTCCCTTCCCTTGCCCCTTACTTACTAGGTGGTAGGCTCAAATTGTAGCCGACTGGGTTGGTACCACCGTACTGGATGTAAGATGGCCGCATAGCAGCCTCGGATGTGTTCTCCTCTAGTCCAGTATAGCCAGCAATCCAGGGAAGTCTCCGGTATGGCACCTACCTTCTCGGAGGTGATATTGGCTGGTCGGAGCATGCGCTTTAGCCCCTCCAACTCAGCCACCCATACCGGATTACATTAAGAAAAAAAGAGGAACTCGTATTCGTGAATACTATTGGGCCATCGCAGAAATTTTGCCAGAGAACGTTGTTCATACACAGAGGGTTCTGTTACAGAACCCTCTGTGTATGAACACAGAACAACAGAACTTCTGTAGGCTTAGTAATAAGCTTCCGTATGGATATCCTAAAAATAGCCCCCTGCTAATTAACAATACTTCAGACAGAACAAAACAAAACAATCGATTAGATTGTATTCTTTTATGCCCTTCGGCTACATTACAACTTTGCAATGCTGCTCCGCAGATCTGTGCAGCCACAACCGCTCGTGGCAGCTGCTCGTGGACGCACTGCTGTACCCTCACTCGCTGCTGGCGAGCTACGCCAAGAACTACCGCGCCTGGAAGAACAGCGACCCCGCCGCCAGGCGGCTGGACGTGCTGGCTATCGGCGAGCACCCGGCCAGGCCGTATGTTTTTTATTATAACCGGATTAGAATTCTGTCAGCCTCGATAGCTCAGTGGTGCAGACAGTCGACTGTCGCTATTGATTGTTCAGCAACGCTGGGCAGGTCAGTACTTGGATGGGTGACCGCTCGACCGTTGGAGGTTGACCGCGGTTCGGATTCCACGTAAAGTTATAGGTTCCTTCCCTTCTTACCTTACTAGATGATAGGGTTCAACCCGCCCCGGATTGTTACTACCGCACTGAATGAAACGTCGCCGTCGTCGGTCGAAACGGCTATGTAAATTGTTTGTTTTCCGTCCAGTTCAGTGTAGCCGGCATGACCGAAGGGAAACACTGACATGGAACCTAGTTCACCCGGTGTTAAGGGCTCACATCACGAATGTTGTAGGTGATGTAGCCAACCGTGTCAGTTCCCATAAAAAAAAACTAATCTTTTTACTTACTTTACTTACTGGCAAAAAAATTAAATCCGCTAAAATTTATTATAAGTACCCCACCTACGTTTATTTAAGTTATTGAATAAGAATACACCGCGCCTCGAAAGTTCATGCAGCTTTGATTCATGTAAAATATTCAGCTAGATATTAAAAGAGACCCCGAGTAAACATGTTTATACTTAATCAAAGGCAAACTAAATCATACTTTAACCTTCATCAGACACAACATGGGAAAGCAGGAAAGAGGCAGTGAAGGCTGTATTATTGCAATTTGATTATGTTTACTTTTATCGACGAAAGGTATGCTGACAAAAATGTTTGATTTGTTCGGTATACCGGAATTCCATTTCAACAGTGAAAATCCATAAAATCCATCCTCTAGTGCCACCAGAGAGGGCCTCGCAAAATATATCTTGCCCACATCAAATTTAGGCCTTGCCCCGCCAGTGCTCACAAGCACCATAAAGGCGAGCTTCGCAGCGGCCTCCGAGGTGCCGGACGACGGTAAGTCGTCCGCACCTTCCGGAGAACGTGCGGGACCTCCTCACAAGGATAAACTCGGCCATGAGGCGCCAATACCGATACCCGCTCGATGACAACCGAGCGCGTTACCGAGCTCTGCAGAGAGAGGTGAAGGAGACCCTCTCAGAGCTCCGTAAAATAGCTGGGAAGCACACCTAGCGGGTATCGAGCCCGGCAGCAACACACACATGCAGTGGCGGGGCAAGACTTAAATTTGATGTGGGCAAGGTATATTTTGCGAGGCCCTCTCTGGTGGCATGGATTTTATGGATTTTCACAGTTGAAATGGATTTCCGGTATATTGATCAAATCAAACATTGTTGTCAGCATACCTTTCGTCGATAAAAGTAAACAATCAAATTGGAATAATACAGCCTTCACTGCGTCTGTGTCCTGCGTTCCCATCTTGTGTCTGATGAAGGCTTTATAATAAGCTTTAGTTTGCCTTTGATAAAGTCTAAACATGTTTACTCAAGGTCTCTTTTAATAGATCTAGCTAAATATTTTTCATGAATCACAGCTGCATGAACTTTCGAGGCGCGAGGCCCCTCGGGCCGCGAGACCGCGGGCGGTCGCCCACGCCTTGCGCCGCCTCTGCACACATGCTGTGTGAACACAATTTAGCAGAACAGTGTGTTTGATCAGTATAATGTTTTTTACAGAGCGAGTGGGGACTACTACTTGATCACTAATGAGAGGTCTCCGTACGGACGCGGCTACGAAGGAGTGTGATTGGATCTGTTTACGTAGTCGAATGAAATACTGAGCATACGAGAAAGTAACCAAGTTTCATAAGTGCTGTGTGGTGCTGTGCAGGCCAGGATAGACAACAGTTGACAGTTCTATAACCGCTCTCTGTGCGGCTGGCATAGCCAAATGTTGACTGAAAGCACTAACAAACAAAAAAAATCTGTTAAGTGCGAGTTTTACTCGCGCACGGAGGTTTCCGTATCTATCCGCTATTATCCGCATATCTTTTGTCTTTCAACATTGCAATGTATAAAAGCCTGTGGCGCCATCTATTAATCAATAGTGTGACTAATCGTTTTTACAGACATTTAACATTTTCTTATTTGTTGTTATATCCGCCATAGTAACACATATTCTGTGAAAGTTTCAACGGGCTACCTATTACAGTTACAGCCCTCGGACAGACGGACGGACGGCGGAGGCTTAGTAATAGGCTTCCGTACGGGATACGGAAACCTAAAAACCAGACAAGTGCGAGTCGGAAACGAGGGTTCCGTATCGCCATGTGATGGTCAGCGCTGCTTCTTCCTTTTTTCGGTAGATGGCGCGCATACACTTTTTAGTTCCTTGTATTGGGAGCCCGTGATTTTTTTACTTTAACTTATTTTTATTATTTGTTGTTATATCGGCCATAATAACACATATTCTGTGAAAATTTCAACGGGTTACCTATTACGGTTCAAGATATACAGCCCTCCGACAGACGGACGGACGGACGGACGGACAGACAGACAGACGGCGTAGGCTTAGTAATAGAGAGGTACGAGGGATACCGAACCCTAAAAATAAAATCTGGGAACTAGATTTTAGCTGCGTTCTAGCGACTCTCCACCCTGCCCCTCTCGCAATGGATCTGTCTCTTTCTATCAGTGTGAAATAGATAAAGGCAGGTCTTCGACAGAGTGCGATTTTTACTTAGCTAGACATCACTAATTGTAAGTCGATAGAACACGGCTATTATTAAATTGTGCCATTGGAAGGAAATAAGTGGAGTTTAATTAATTATAGACATAAGCGAACCACACAAGGGCGCGGTTGAACTTTGGACGAGTGACAGTTCGACCTTTGAGGTTAACCATGGTAGATTCTCATAACACTATTTGATAGGAGATGTGGAGGAGATGTGATAGAACCATGTCAGATGCAACAACCGGTACAATGTTGAATAAAATTATGAAAAAATCTTTGTTTCATTTGTAATGTAATGTATTATTAACAATTTACTCTTATACTAATCTTAAATATGTAAACATTGAATGAGAGACATATCTTTTATTTATCGTAGATAAAAGAAAATCTGTAATTCGAAGAAATAACAATAAAATAACTATAATTACAAAAAAATACAGTATTTCAATCATTGAAAAATAAAATGTTTATTTATTCAATCATCATAATATTTATAGCCCGCTCAAAATAACGAAATAATATTTATAAACAAATATTTTAATCATTTGGAATGTTCCGATGTTCGTACCCTCTCACACTGCTACAACAATATGTAGTAGTGCTGCCTGTGTAGTATCTACCCGTAACACGTAATACCGGGTTGATGCTGATATATTCACACATGTAATTCAAAATTATAATGTAGGATAGATAAGACGAAGCAAAAGTAAAAAAAACCGGCCAAGTGCGAGTCGGACTCGCGCACCGAGGTTTCCGCACCAGAAAAAAAAATATGTTTCTTCTATGATGGGAACCCCCTTAATTTTTTACTTTTTCCATTTTATTGTTATATCCGCCATAATAACACATATACTGTGAAAATTTCAACAGGCAACCTATTACGGTTCAAGAGATACAGCCCTCGGACAGACAGACAGACGGACGGATGGACAGACAGACGGCGTAGGCTTAGTAATAGGCTTCCGTACGGGATACGGAAACCTAAAAATTAAACAAAATTATCACGCGCACTCCCCGCTAATGCATGAGGGACAACTCGCTAAACTAACAATGTTCGGACGAAATATGGCTCGGCTTTTCCTCGCGAGGCAGCCTCGCGACAATTGGTTTTGTAGCGAGGCAGCCTCGCGCGGCAAATCGTGCCGCGGCATACGGCCGAGGCAGCCTCGCCGTATGCCGTACTCAGTATGCGGCTATTAACTAAGGGAGCGTTCATAAACCACGTGACGGATTTTAGGCTAATTTTAGGCTTTTAGGGTCGGGCACCCGACGCGGTAGTTTAAAGCGCTCAGCGCCATCGGTGGCGCGGGAATTTTTTGGTCACACGCAGGATTGATGCACACCTATACAAAGTTAAAGGCAAGTATAGATAATGTACTTGTTTTACAATCAACAGAATGGTTACCTAGTATCAAAGGATTCTATGGTGAGCGAAATTGTGAAATATGCCCTATGATAGATAAGATAACATATATTTTATATTATCTTCATGGTCTGTAGTGTAGTCATCCTTCGTTTAAGTAATAATTCCTTTTGTTCCTTTTACTTGTTTCTTTGTTAGTTATTCTGTGTGAATGAAATTAATACAATAAAGCTAAGCGCAAACTGGCGCGATCAAGGCGATCACGGCGGTGGCGGTGGCGATCAGATAGGTTATATGCAATTGTGTGTGCGAGCGCACACTGGCGCGGTCGATCGCTGCACGCGTGCGGTCAGTGCGCGGTCCGATCGCGGCGGTGGCGATCAGATCGCGCCAGCAGCATCTGATCGCGTGATAATCATAGGAACTGACGAAAGAATGGAGAAAATAATTATAAACGAGTTCTGCAATCACTCAATTCTATACAATATTGCTCACGCGGAATTCGAAAAAAGTAAAATTTTAAAAAGTAAAAAAAAATAATAAATTAAAATTAAATAAAAAATTCAATGAAAGTAAAATTTAAGAGAAAAAAAATAATATCTAAATTAAAATTCAAAGTTAAAATTAAAAGTAAAAAAAAGTACAATTATTCCATTTTGTAGTTAAAAGTACGAAAATTACGAAATTACGCAACCACCGCGGCACCACAGCCGTCGAATCTGAACGCTCTGATCTGTGCGACTTTTGAACGCCACCGCCACCGCTACATAGGCCGCCACCGCTATGACCGCCACCACCGCGCCAGTTTGCGCTTAGCTTTAATAATACTGCACCTGATGACAAATTTATGTTTGTTAAAATATTTATTCCTAGTCTAAACGTTTCACTTGAACAAATTCTTAAAACATTTTGAGCAGAAATCCCCATTACTCATTCTAATATCACAAAGTACTTTGACATACAATAACAATAATCATTATTCAATTTGAAATTCGGACAGGGTGTTAAGGCATTTCTGGATGTGGAGAGTCATGAGGTTCTCTTCCACCATCCTCATGCAGCACGGGCAGGGGTGCATAGTGCCGGTCGTGTTGAACGTTGCGGAATCATTAAAATCATCTTCATCATCGTCGTCCACCAAGGAAATGGAATCGACAAAGTTCTGCGTAGACGTGGACGGGCGGTCCCGGGACTTTCTGTCCAATTCCTTAAGGCATATCTCAAGGTGCTCCTCCAATGATCCATTGATAATGGAATTACAGATGGGACAGCCTTGGGAAACTGTCGTTAAATCTACAACTTCAGTCTTGCGTTCTTGAAGCAAACACGCATCCAGGTGCTCGTTGATCTCGATGCTGTTGATGCTCTTGCCGCAAGACGGACAGTCAACTAGATCGGATACGTTTACAATTGTCGTTGAACATGAATTATCTTTTGTGTTTGAAGAATGATTGAAAGATTTGTTTGGATTGCTAACTTTCTCAACTTCGGACTGATTGCTCGGATTGGTTAGCTCTATTGTATTTTCAATTGTCAGAGAACATACATCTAAGTGTTCGTTTATCTCCGAACTATTAACTGCTTTATTGCAGCATGGGCAGTCGACGATATCGTCTGAATTATCAATCCCATTTGAGTTCACGATAGGCAATGTCTTGGGGGGAGAAAACACGTTATCATATTTGCGTTTGTTCAAAGTAATATTTTCCCCATAGATATCTTTTAACAAGGATTCGGCATCTTTTTTGGTAAAGTTCTCCGGTGGGCTTCTAGTAGTGGAGATGGGGCTATCTATTTTTGTTATTTTAGCAGGAGGGGAACCAATTTCATTCATTGTAGCAGTAGCAGGTCTCTTGTTATTCTTGACGCTACTATTTGGCAGGTTTGGAGCTGGTATAACCAATACTTTGTCCTGCCAGTGGTTTCTTACAGTTGCTCTGACATCAACACTAGGCACTCTGTCGGATGTATTAGTTTTTAAAGTGTTTCCTTTTCCAGCCCATAAATCTGTGAGCGTATTTCTTTTTGGATTGTTTACTGGACTAGTGAATGTATTTGGTTTTTTGTTTGTTTTTATTCCGTTAAAAGTTGGACAGTTAGAGCCACTAGTGGGTGGTGTATCCGCAAGAGTTATTATGTTCGAAACTTTCGACGTAGAATTTATGTATTTGGTGATATTCTCCTTTGGTTTAGCGACTGCTGTTTTTTGTTTCTTCTCCGGTTCCTTGATTTTGATGAACTGGCCTCCGCAAGTAGCCTGGTGTTGGTTCCACCAGAAGTCGTTGGGCCCGGGGGCCCGGTTGCTCGATCTTCGTACCGTACCGAAGAACGGCTTTCGAGTACGGCACGGGCCGTTGCAACACCACCAGTGAGTTTGATATAACCGCACCTGTAAATTAATTAGTGAAAGTGAGTTGGGGCAAATGTTGAATAGGTAAACACTTGAATAGGTAGTTTGGATTTTTAGAGTTCTGTGTCAAAAACTGTAAAGAATGAAACATGCATGGTGCAACTGAGCTAAGTACGTTTAATCATGAACATTTTCTTATAAGTTTGTCTAAAACCATGAAAGGTCGAACAAAACTATGTGTTTCAGCTTATAAAGCTGCTAGTTTCAGCTTAGTTTATTAAAGGCGTCGGGGGAACTACTATGCCACAGACAGGCTAACAGACAGATCCCTCCTTCTGTGTCGGGGTTCAAAAATGAAACTCTTATAAGATCACTCCCGTTTCCGTCCGTTTGTTGCAGAGGTTTTTCTCGAACACTAAGTAATGTAGAAAAAGTAACCTTGAGTCGGTCGCAGCTCCAAACATATATATCCCTATAGCACAATGATACTCACACACACGTGCGTGACAGCCCTATAATCTGGTTCTGTGGCCCTATGCTTAGTCTCTCTGCCGGTCACATGCATTTGGAGTGATTTCGATGTATATGTACTCACCTCATCATGGAAGGTGTGATAGATGGATATGTTGAGTCTAGCGGCCTGGTTGATGCGGTGCATGTGCCGCTGGAAGTTGGGGCCGTGACCGTCGCGGTCGCGGTCATGCTCCGCCACGAATAAGTACGCGTGGATCATCTCGTGCAGCAGGGTCTCCACGAGGTCCTTGCGCGGGCGCAGCTTCAGCAGCGGCTCGCTCAGCCCGATGTCGCACAGCCCGCCGCGACCCTCGTACCTGTGTCCGTGTACACACATTAGGTATATCACAAATAAGTACGCGTGGATCATCTCGTGCAGCAGGGTCTCCACGAGGTCCTTGCGCGGGCGCAGCTTCAGCAGCGGCTCGCTCAGCCCGATGTCGCACAGCCCGCCGCGACCCTCGTACCTGTGTCCGTGTACACACATTAGGTATATCACAAATAAGTACGCGTGGATCATCTCGTGCAGCAGGGTCTCCACGAGGTCCTTGCGCGGGCGCAGCTTCAGCAGCGGCTCGCTCAGCCCGATGTCGCACAGCCCGCCGCGACCCTCGTACCTGTGTCCGTGTACACACATTAGGTATATCACAAATAAGTACGCGTGGATCATCTCGTGCAGCAGGGTCTCCACGAGGTCCTTGCGCGGGCGCAGCTTCAGCAGCGGCTCGCTCAGCCCGATGTCGCACAGCCCGCCGCGACCCTCGTACCTGTGTCCGTGTACACACATTAGGTATATCACGAATAAGTACGCGTGGATCATCTCGTGCAGCAGGGTCTCCACGCGGTCCTTGCGCGGGCGCAGCTTCAGCAGCGGCTCGCTCAGCCCGATGTCGCACAGCCCGCCGCGACCCTCGTACCTGTGTCCGTGTACACACATTAGGTATATCACCGTACCGTTAATCATTAACACCATCCTCACAGAGAATTCCTCTGTGAGCATTATCTAACTAAAACAATCCTTCGCCAATACAATGTGACCTTGAACTTGACCGCTTCATATTACAATAGAAAATAATTCATTGTGGAAAATGTTTACATGAAACTTTGTAGTTATTTTCTTTCATGACAAGGATGCAAGGCAAGTGCACCACGTTGCACCCTCCTCCCGGCGTCCATGAACGAGATTATATAGCAAGATTTCTAGATATTCTATATAAAATAATTTATATGTATTAGCACATGTAAGACTTGTATTTAACTAACTACGTATTGTTAATAAGTATTCTTATTATTATTCTATCTTCAATTCTCACGCTCAACTCTTTTGCTACACTATATTATCGAATCTCAAACATCCAAAGGTTGACTATAAGGGATAGGTCCACTTTTACACCTTAGGTAAATTTTCTAATGTAATTGTTTACTGGATCAATAAAACATTTTCTATCTACAAGAATATTGATAATAGTAACCAGACAGCTAGCTCAAAAAAATTTCGCTGAGAGTTTACTGTAAGAAATAATGTGAAGCTATGCTAACCGGCAAATGCCAGCGCACGAATACATGCGCTTGCTCCATCGCACCGAGACGCTCTCCAGTGTTCCCCAGAAGTACTTGGCGTTGAACTGAACGAAGAGAGTGTGGATGTTGGGAGTGGGGTCGATCAGCTCCCACTCCGGATCCGCAAGATCACCTGACTTATTCATTGTTTTGACTTGACACCGTGGGCGGTCCGCATACAAGAAAGTAAACGTGCTTGTAAAAAAGTTTACATAACATAGTTTTTTTTTCTACTGGAAATAAATAACAGTACCTAGTTGTGTTGGGTTTCAAAACTGAAAAAAACATAAAACAAACAAAGTTTTCGTGTGCGCTAATGGCTGGCTGGCTATGATGGGTCTGGCACATGAGAGAACAAAATTGACTCTTGCTGCGCTATAATCAGCTGTGATGTTTTGGAGGTTAAAAAAAGATGCGTCGACGCGACGCATCTTCTATATATTAACCCTAACCTAATGTTGAGGCGGTGCATGTCGTTTTTGTTACGTTTCGTTTCTGCCACTTCGCGTTTACAATCAGCCAATTTTGAGCCATCAGCCAAGAGTCAATTTTGTTCTTTCATGTGCCGCTTCGGGCTGTGATGGTGATGGATGATGCATGGCGTGGTGCGTGTTGTGTGCTGGGCTGGCCGTCAACTGTCATAGTCATCATAGAGTAACAAACAAACTCAAACTCAAACTCAAATTTCATTTATTAATTTTCACACTTTTACACAACAACAGATTGTCCCTATTTCATACATAACAGACTTTGCAATAATTGTTCTGTGTTGTGTGCAAACACCATCTCCCAAACTGGCCTAACCGGCTGTATCATGAGAGACGGTGGGTGCATACAATACCCATATTACAGTGTTATATATATAACACTTTGTGTAACACCACATGTAACACCTTAAAACGTGAGAGAATTATTAAATATTAGAGAAATTTTGCGGGTATCTAAAAAAAAATAAATATAAATCAGAAAACCAAAATAGTTTACCACCTAATAAGGAGTGTAAATGTGCTTGATTGAGTTCTGAGTGCGATTGTGTCTCTGTGAGTGTGTGTGTGTGTGTGTGTGTGTGAAATTTAGTTAAATTGACTGCAGTCAAAGAATGTACATATGACTCGCAGATAGGCAGGCACGACTCTCCTAAGTTTTAATAAAACTTTGACCCTTTAATAATTTTGTTAAGAAGTGACACGTTGGGTAAGTTTATTAGTTAATCATTTAGTTTCATATCGTCCTACCGCATTATCGTAAGCATGCTTTCTACTTCTTCGTATTCCATCGCAAGTAGTCGTGACTTTATTACTTTCTTGCATGTAGGTAAACTTAGTTTTCTTATGTTTCTAATCCTATCTACTTTATTGTAGAGGAACGGGCCGAGGAACCATCTATACCGTTGCGCCATTCCCGTTCGGACACAAGGCACTGCTAATAGATGTGCGAACCGGGTACGATGTGCACCTCTCCCCGGCGGCGCATCAAATTTATCCATTCTATGACTCCTAATTATAATTTTTTCAATGAAAAGTTTCCTCACGCTCAATACACCTATCTCATTCAGCATAGTATGTGTGGGGTATCTATAGGGTTTCTTCATCATAACACGAAGAACAACCCTTTGCGCTCTTTCTACTCTAATCAAGTGTGATTTTGCAGCACCACCCCAAGCCGTGATGCAATAAGTTAAACGTGATTGACATAATGCGAAATAAATAGTACGAAGAAGATTATTATCAGCAATGTTGCGTAGTCGTTTAAAAACATATATTAGACTTCGCGTTCTACTGGCCAAACACGCGATGTGCGTATCCCAACACAAGTTTTCGTCTAGGTTAATGCCCAAGTAGCGGATGCATTTTACACGTTCTATTTGCTCACAGTTACAACTTTGAATATTGTGGCATGAATGTAACTGTAGCGTGCGGTGTGCTCCTGGCGAAGTAGAGCTGTTGATGCAGAAAGCGAGGTATTTAGTTTTTTTTACATTCAGAGTAAGTAAGTTAGCGTCTAACCATAACTTTAACGACCTTAATCCACTCTCAGCCAGTTTGAATACCTTTTCCCATGTTTTTTCCGAAAAGATTAGGGCTGTATCATCAGCAAATGTAAATATTTTACAGCCATCTAATTTTTTATTACATAAATCATTTATGTAGATTATGAAAAGTATAGGTCCTAGCACACTACCCTGGGGCACACCAAACCCCATACCCACCTCGTCACTAACCACATCTCCTATCCTGACACACTGTTTTCTGTCCAAGAGGTAACTAGTGAACCAGGAAAGCGGCACTCCCCTGATACCTAGCCCTTCCATTTTTTTAAGAAGAATTTTTGGTGACACGGTATCAAACGCCTTTTCTAAATCTAGAAATAAGCCAACACATCGTTCCCCTCTGTCCAACATCCTGGAGATATGGTCAGTTAAATCCCCAACAGCATCTTCGGTGCTCTTGCCATTTTGAAATCCGTATTGGTTTTGACTGATTAATACATATTTATCCATATATTTCGTGATACGGGCTTTGACTAACTTTTCCAGGATCTTAGACAGGATAGGAAGTAATGAGATTGGTCTGTAATTTGTAACAAGCCGTTTGTCTCCACTTTTGTGTATTGGGCTAATGATTCCCTTCTTAAAAGCAGTTGGAAAGGTTCCTGTAGACATACTTAAATTCATAATAAAAGTAAGTGGTACTGTGATTAGATCCACTGTTTTTTTAAGTAACAGAGCACTGATGTTATCCCACCCGCCAGCGCTCGCGGAATTTAAGTTGCTTATAATACTCTTTATTTCGCTGGGATCCGTAGGCTTCATAAAAAAAGTATTTGGTGAGCGAGACTGCTCCATTTCCACCTCTTTCGCTAGAATTTCTTCAGTCTTATCCAATGATTTTAGTATACGCCTCGCTCGAGAACCACCAACATCCTCAAAGAAGTAATTAACGTCATTAACTGTAAGGTTGTCGTTTTTAATAAGGTCTAAAGGCGGATGATTTTGCTTGATGGGGAAGTCCGCAGCTTCCTTTATTATCTCCCAGGTCTTTTTTGAATTGTTAATATTCATGTATAGGTCTTTTCGCATATATAGTTCCTTTGCCTTCGCAGTAGCACGATCACATGTGTTTCTGTAACATTTATATTTTTTTTGTAGGTCTAAATCGTTTGCATTCTTTTTAGCTTGTTTATGTAACATGTCACGTTTTTTAAGACATTTAATCAAACCCGGGGTGATCCAACGTTTAATGTTCCTCCGAGATCTCGGTAAATTGCGTATTTCCGTATGTGTATGTATTAAATCTTGTAATATATCTATAAAGGCAAATGCTGCCGAATTCACGCATTTGCATTTGAGAATTTCTCCCCAGTCGTATTTATCTAAGGATTTCGCTATGGCTGTATTGTTGACTATTTTTAACCTACGTTTTATGGTTTTCTGTGAGTCTTTAAGATTGCCTATGCATGCCAAAATAGGATAATGATCTGTTATTGCAGTTTGGCAAACCGCAGTTTCTATTGTAAGCTTGCTACGAATCATTAAATGGTCCAGACATGCTGATTGTCTAGTTGGATTTAACATAGCTGGAATTAAACCATGTTCAGCCATAAGACACAAATAACTTTCGGCTCTTTGATCAGAAGAATCCTCGCATATATTAATATTAATGTCACCACTTAGAATAAGTTGCTGGAAGCTGTTCATATTAGATAATAACTTATGGAGCGAATTAAGGAAGTTAACTATTACACTAAAACTTGGGGACCTGTAAATGGCCAGGATGGCAGTCTTGTCAGTAAACTCGATTTGTAGGCAGTTGGCATCTAGACATTCCGGTTCAGTGACAATAACTGAATGTTTAGTGTTTATATAAACAATGACACCATCACATTTATTATAATGCTTCGTAGTATGGAATGAAAAATATCCATCTAAAAATTTTGGAAGATATGATGCTGTGTTTATCCAGCATTCAGTCAGGATTATTACATCAAATTCCATATTTATTCTATTCAGTAGGACTAATAGGTGCTCAAAATTATGATTAATGCTTCTAATGTTTACTGTAAGTGTTTTATACTGCGCGAGCATGTTTAGTTTACACCTGCAATCCTCAGGTTCCTCTATCATTAGTGTTTTAATGACATTGAGTTCCTCAATATCGTGTTCTATCTCTTCGTCAAGTTCGCCTTTTACTGGTGAAAATAGGTGTAATGAACAATGTTGGCGTGTGTGTGTGTTTTAGAGAGGTTGCAGGTGCTTGTAGCGTTATACTAGATGCTCGTTTTAGGTAGTGTACTTTGGTTAAAGTGAGTAATGAGTATGATTGTGATTTGACAATGGCCATGTTTTGTGTGGTTGGTAACGCCTGTACATTGATTTTCGAAGAACTTCTAAAAAATATCTTAAACTGTGATAGTATTTTAAATAATAGAGCACATAGAAGACTAAGTTCTAGGCTGTAATAATAATAACAAACGAGGGAATTTTTAGGTATTACTATTATGAACAACACGAACTTATATGTACTTAAACTAGTATCTAAATTATAAGGAATGTAACTATTTTCTGGCTTCATAATTTGATCATGGCAGAAAATTGTATTAAATAGTGTTCTTTCAAAGAAATGACTACATAGATCACTTAATTCTAGACTGTAATAAACAAAGAGGAAATTTTTAGGTAGTGCTATAGTGAAAGACATGTATTTACCTATACTTAAACTAGTCCCTAAAGGGTAAAGAATGTAAACACATATAAGTTCCAATTTCGTAATTTGATAACGAGAGAAAAATGTATTATAGAGTAATCTTTCAGATAAATGTGTACGTAGGGAAATTTGTTCCAAACTGTAATAGGAAACGAGAAAATTCTTAGATAGTATTGTAGTGAAAAACCTGTACTTATATATACTTAAGCTAGTCTCTAAAGAATAAAGAATATAAACACATATATTTTCTACTTTCATAATTTGACATCGATAGAAAAGTGCATTTAACTTGTAAAATGGTAACAAACATAGTTTTGCTAGTGACCTTGCTTCGTTCTGTTCACTTCTCTGACAGCATCGTTGTGTAGCAGCGGCGAGTGCACGGAGTGCAGTGCCGGAATAGGTAACTATGCGCGGAAAGATTCCCTCGTCGGTGAACCGAAGTCGGTTAGCGGCGGGCGGCGGCGGCGGCGGATCGACGGAGCTGATTCTCCTCCCCCCGCGCTTCAGCCGCTCGCTCCTCTTTCCCCGCGTTGATGGCTGTCTTCGGTAGAAATAAATGTTCGAAATCGTACTCACTTTTTATTAAATGCGCGTAGTTTTCTTTGGCCTCTGACTTTTTCATATAAATTTGACCGTTTTTTGTCCAAGCAAATTTAATGTCATTTTCGTTTGCGTATTTCTTTGCGCGTGATAGTAATTGTTTACGACGGGGGGTCAGGAGCTGATTGATGAAAACTGGGTTTCCTGTGTTCGTTTCGCCTGTGATTTCGCATGAATTCAGTCGACCCTTGGTCTTCGCACATGCCAAGAATTTAACCTTGAATTCCTCTGAAACAAATCGCACGATGATCTCCGGTTGTGGTTTTTTACCGGGCGCCCGGCGGACTGCTGCCACCTCGCTCGGAAGTACACTGGCTCCAATAAGTTTCGCCACTTGGTCGAGTATTTGGCTGTCGCTTCTGTTCTGTCCTATTGACACTCCTTTTATTTCGACCGAGGTGGAGAGCATATCTTGTCTTAGGTCTTCGTTCTCGATTTGTAATTTGGCGAGTTGATGTGACACTTCGTCGTACTTACTCATCTTGTTTTCAATGTTTATTATTTTGTTTTTTTGGGTTGCTAGCTCTTTCTCGATATCATGGAATTTGTCACTTAGGAAGTCTAGCGTTTCTTTCACTTCCTTCTGTGATTTTTGCATATCCATCTGGTTCCCAAGAATCTTGGCGACATCTCTCTGCAGCTTATAGATTATAGAAGCGCCTATTGGGACTGTAGGAGCGTCATCCTTCGGCACATCCTCCAGGGGTGAAGTTAGACCGGATCCCGACGTCAGCGACAGGGTAGGAATGTCAATGTTCGGTGACTGTTTGGCTTCTGACCTCTTGTCGCTGCTGCAACATGGCCCTCTGAACGCTGACCTCACCGATGCTCTCATCCTCCTGAAACCCTGTTCGGTAATACCAGCACAGTGGAAGTGATAGACCAGCTGGCAGTTTGCACAAGTCAACCCTTCTCCCGCGAAAATCTCGTTCGTACATTGACAGCATCCTGAGTCCATAATGTGGTGTTGAGGTAGGTAAGCAGGTGAAATAGTATACCTTGACGCCTTAGCGACACTCGCCCGGTGTACTACTAGTTCTTGTCTGCGTACGGAAAAGTGTAGTAGCACGGTGGCGGCGGAGGGTTTTCTCTGCACTGTACTCGCCTCGCCACGCTACTCGTTTGACGGGACAAGCCGGTCGGAGTGGAGTGCTCTGCGCAACGTCTGCTTAGCACGGCGTCGAACGTGCGAATAAATGACGTTCAATGAACACGTTCAATGTCATGCATGAATGCATGATGCCAGCATGCCATCACATGAATGCATTCATTTAACTTTTTTTTGGGCTTTTTTATCTTTACGGAAAGGCAAAGCTCGTTTGACCGTACAGCCAATGTCATTCATTTCATGACGGGCTGTTCATGACATATTTTTTTTTATTCTACATATTGTAAGAAAGGCTCGGGTCTAAGCCATACCGCCTGGTAGCATATATCCATATTCCACTAGGCGAATGATGCTGATTGGTCGATGCCAGTTTGGCGGAAAATTTAAATTTCGTCTGGCTCTGCCTCCGGCACTCCCAGCGAACCTAGATGAATCCGATATTCGTTAGGTTGTTTATGTGATTTCGTAGCCCAGTGGTATGGTGTAGGGTTTGTGGGCCAGGCCGCCAAAATTATAATTTTTTGTCAGAACCAAAAAATATCGAAATGTCCAAGTGAATTTCTTCAAAAATTCAAACGTCTTATGTTTTTGCATAATTGTAATACATCAAGCAATGAGTTAGCTTGATGTTGCAGTTGCTGAATTGAAGATAACTATCATAACTCTGTCAAAAAAAATTCTTTTGCCAGTCGGGACCCCTATTTTTTGGGGAAAAATGCAGTGTTTTTTTTTGCGAACACAACTTCCGATGAACATAAAATAATTATTTTAAGTCTGATTGAATTGCGAGTTGAAGTAATTAAAAGATTGGAAAATGCGTCCTCTATCATGAGTAGTATTTGCGCAAATACTAAATATATGACGTGTTTTAATTACATTTTGGAAAAATGACAAAGTTTTTGGGTTTGTGTTACGATTTTTTGTGTTACGGATTTTGTCCACAACTTTATTCAATAAAAGCGAGGGGAAACGAAGTTTTGATGTGGCAACATTGAACTAGCAGAAGCAGTTAAGAAGAAGAAGTCAGCCATTTTGTTTCGACGTGTGGTTGAGAAAAGAAGTGCCGCAGTACATTTCGTCAGTGGTTCATTAATTGGCACTGCCGAAGGTTTTTGGAGATTGCTCCGGTAAGTAAACGTTATTTATGTTTACTGCATCTTCTTTGTGAGCGCTGTTGCTTATAGTACACGTAAATACTTTCGTTAGACAAACTGTCAAAGTTATAACCTAAAATTGTGGTGGAAATCTTGGTTTTGTGTTATGTTTGTGTTACGTTTGTGTTATCGTCACCCATTATTTTTGTGTTACGCAACACAATACCAATGTAAAGCCATATACATAATGGTCACAAGAAAGGACCAATGAAAGTACTAAGTTTTTTATGTTTCTTACAATAAATACGATTACTCCGTTAAAAAATAAATGATTGTATTGTATTATTTATTCATCATCAACACTATCCATTGGCAGTACACTACACTCAATTTGGCATATTTTAACATGAACTATTAATAATTCAGTCAGTTCGAAAAATGAAATGAGGTAAATAATTGTATGATACATTTTAACATTCGAATGAAGGAATGTTTATTGTGTTGTTCTTTTATGTTTCAAAAAGTAATAAAGAAGAATAAATACATAACATAAGTTTCTTTTTTTCATTATTTGATTATTATTAAAAGAGAGTACAACTTTAAACTTGTTTTATTACCCTCTCATCACTTACATTTTATTTCCGTACATTGTGAAATAAGCTTTACATAAAAATGGGGTGCATTTGTGTTACATTTGTGTTATTATAACACAATTTGTTTGTGTTAGTTTTGTGTTAAAAAATGATAATTTTGGCGGCCTGTCCCTTGTATTTTATGACCATGGGTTCGAGTCCCACAATTTTTTTTTTGTTTTTTTTTTAAACAATTTTAGGGTGTTAAAATTAGGTTAAGGTTATTTTTTTTATAACCACCTAAAAAAACTTTATTTTCGAAAATACTTCCGAAATTTAAATTTTCCCGCAAAACTGAGAACGACCACTTCGCCTAGTGGACTTTGGAAATATGCCGCCTGGTAATATGTTATATATAATACGAGCCCGTCAAGAGGATCAGGGCGAAAATTTTCACAATGTCATGTCCATAAAATTTGAAAAAAAAAATCATAATTTTACTACTAAGGCCTATTTGAGATCGATCTTCTTGGCTGGAAACAGTTTTGTTTTTCGCGCCAAATTATGTTACAGTGCGACAAGGCTTGAAATCGCGATGTAGGAAATGAACGTGGTTGACGTTTGTGCGAGGGCGCTGCTGCAGCATTTAGGGTTGTAAATTTTTAAAATTTCCTTACACTAGGTGAAAATATAGCTCCAAAAGAAAATGTATGTATGGGACCTATATAAGGCAACTTAGGTAGGTACTAAACTAAATAAAACACCAATATAAAATTTACTCAATAAGTATTTTATTAATTCACGTTCATGAATGATACACCAGCTAACACTAACCTACGTGTTAGTCAACGTACAACGAGTTCACACTCGACCCTTCCTTACGCTACTGTCACTCGCGACACTATCCGATAGTGGAATGGTACAACTTACATACATCGTAACGTTCGACCGCCTCGAACACGACACATTCTTCCTACGCTACTTAGGCCCACAATACAGGCGGCGGGACTAATGAAAGTCGCGGTGGACTTTTGGAAACATGCACACGAGATTTAAAAAAAAACATTCCGCTCTCTATTCGTAAATAAAACTCACTATACTTGAGAGGCGATGCCTATCTTGGCTTCGCGGTGTGGAGGCTGATTGTCGCACTCTTTGGTCACTAGAATGTAGTTTTGGATCTTACAGTTGATCAGCTTAAGAGTTAAATTCTATACAAAGTCGTAATACAATCCGTAAATTCCTCAACTCGACAGATTTCAGATGCAGGTCTGGAACAAATCCCTAAACACCGAAAGAACACTCACTTCTTATGTTAGCATGCTGCATTTCCTTTCAAAAAACCATTCAATATTTAATTTTAAGTAGACATAGAATTTCATTAATTTGCTTTCATCTGTCACCATTTTGTTGGCGAGTGCAAATTTCTTATAAAATACGATGCACTCCGCAGTAAAATGGCAACACACATTTGTGTACACATAAAATTATATAAACAACAACGACCGTAATAAACTATACTAAAGTTAAAATATAATGGAACACTAATATTAACAGATTTCATAAGAAATTAACAACACATTACGTAATAATTGTATGTACAGGACAGATTCACTATAATTAAATATTAAAAACTGTTAAAACAATACGGCGAATCATTCGAGAATCTGCAAGACAACTTTTCTGCTAGCACCTACCTACACCGGTGCATTCATAATATGCCTCATTTTAAACATACATCTGAGATCTAGTACGTGTGAGCGTGCCATTATATTTATCTCTCGCTTACTCTTACGCGCCTCGCGGTTTCGTCGGCAAGCAGTTTGCCATAAGACGCACTAGTGCGAGTGAGACGAAGCGAGCGGCCGTCGCACTCATAGTTAAAGCACCAGCTGTTTGTTTAAAACGAGACAGCCTTATAGCTGTACTCTTAATATTGTGGTTGTCTGTTAAAAAATATTTGAGACGTGCACCTACCTACTACATTAACCGAGCAGAATTTATACAAAGTAATGGATAGATTAATAACACTGGGTATTTAAAAATTTCCAGCGAAATAGCTGGAGGGTGTTCAGGCACAGTTTGTAATAACATACTAAAAATAATAAGCAGTTTATCCTCTGATTCCAATCAAAGGTGACTAAAACGATATAAAATAACGAGAATATTGAATAAATAAATCTTAAAGATCAATTATTTAAAACCCCCAATGGCAAGTGTTCAGATTTCATATTTTTTTGAATTTTCTAGTTGGCCGAACCATTGCATGAGTGTGCAATAATATTGTAGTTTAAAAAAATACACTTATCAAGCAAGTTTTTTGTTTCGGAGGTCTGGGACTCAAACACCCCAAAACCACCTACCCCCCTCTACTGTACTGTATTATTAGACATAAAGACAGCCGATAGGTTTGTAAAAGGAGAAAGCAAGCACTAGGAATGAGGTACTAAAATGTATACACATAGAATTTACTTACATATCGTGTACGTCGTACATACATCAAGAAATAGTGTAAGAATCGCGCCGAGAACTCTGAAGCAAGTGTCACAGAGTCACACATAGTATACACCTATGTACAACTTCATTTATAAGTAAGTAGTTTGATTTATAATGAAGGTTAACCTAAAGATATACTATTCACTAATTTAATATCTTTTCACGCATTACATATTACAATATATTTGCCACGCGCATAGATAAATATTCAGCGAGCTATAAATGTATGTGTAGGTACCTACCTAATTCGTAAGTCACTCCTATGTTCTTAAGTCTCCTTCGACTTCACCTTTAGGGTTCGGTCACACGACCGATTATATCACCAACTAAAAAGGTTAGTTGAGTTGGGCATGCATGACGACGGCAGATTTTTCATCAACCCAACTGTTTAAAGAGCGTTCCAACTAAAAGTTCCCTTCGCCGTTATGTTGGCTCCACTGTCAGTGTTACTGTCAGTGCTTAAATTCGTGCTGCCAGATTGTGAAGATTATATTACCTTATAATGTAATCGGTATTTCGCTAGCTGAAAGCGATAGTGGGTTATCTTAAAAAAGGTAGTTTTGAGATAAACACATTTTTAGTTTTCTTAAGTTCTAACTTTAGTTCTAACTTTATTATATATTTTTATTTTGAATTAGAATCACGATTATTACGGTTATTTTCTTGATTTAATTGTTTTGAAAAATTTAAATCTTCATTTTCATAGTTAATTTTATGAAAATCTGAAAAAATCGGGAAATAACCCACTGTTGCACTGGAACCAGCCTTGAAAGTTTGACGTAGGGATGGGCGTTACCGTTATTTTTCTAATGCAACAGTGGGTTGTGAGCAACTGTGGGAAATTTGTTTGTTGAAAACTGTGGGTTTGAAATTGCATAAATAACTCAGTGTTGCTTTTAACTTTTAGCAATTTCTTGTAATGCGCTATGGTGTTGTGTTTGAAATTGTATAAATAACTCAGTGTTGCTTTATTTTTTTTAGAAAATTTTTTTTTAGAAGTTACCCTTAACCCAGTGTTGCATGAAATGAGATGCATGAAAACCTGAAATTCAACATTGAGTTATCGTTATAAGGGGGATAAAAACATTTTTTTTCTGGAAACCCACTGTTGTCTTGGATGGAGCTCGATTTACTCTATATTTCTGTATACTTAACTCAAAATCGACTTTTGGGCAGATAACCCACTATTGCTTTCAGCTAGCGATTTACCGAACAAAAAATACAGTAAATACTGAAAATTACGGGTAAATCTGTACACATAGTAACCCTCAACGCTGTTTTGACAGATAAACAGTGGAGCAACATAACGGCGAAGGGAACTTTTAGTTGGAACGCTCTCTACACGCTCAGTCTGGCATCAGTTCAGTCCGCGACCTTGATCACGACCAGATTGACGCCAGACTGACACTAGACGTAAAACGCATTCGCACTATCAGTCTGCCGGCAGCCAGTCTACCCTGACTAGACTGACGAAAATTATCAAAATATTTAAAAATTCATCAGTCTGGTCCATCAGTCCATCGGTCAATAGATTAAACGGTCAGTCTGACTGGCGTCAGTTTAACCAGACTGATGGACTGAACTGATGTTGAGGTTGCGCACACGGACGATCGTTCAGTCGTTCGCTCTGCATAGTGGAGCAGGGTTGCCAGATGGTTCAGTTGAAAAAAAACCGGACATTATTAATCAAAGGGCCTTTGGGTTTTCAGGTACAAATTTTTCATAAGAAATTAAATCTTTTGATTTCAAGTAAGTACCTACAAATGTTTATCTTTACTTTTGAAAATGAATGGGAGATAAGAGTAATAAATAAAACCGTTGAATTGATCGAACTGATTGCAAAATCGAAGAGCACAGTAAGATTAGTATTAAAATGTTCTGAAAAAAAAAGTAAATATTTGCGTTATATGAAGAAAAAACCGGACCTCCTCTTATCGTCCGGTTTTTCAATATTTTGGAGACCGGACACAAGCCTCAAAAGCCGGACTGTCCGGTCCACAGCCGGCCATCTGGCAACCCGTGCAGCGTAGGTTGGAGGCCAACTTTTTACTCGGCGGCCGATTGAAAAGTTGGCCGCCGACTTACGGCATATACTATGAATTTGTACAACTTATTAATTAAGTCATGAAGCGTCGGTGACCACTAAACAGTTGAGTTGGCGTCGTGTGCCGCCCTCTTCATTTTGCATGTTGGAATATTTTAGTTGGATTAGAATCGGTCGTCTGCCCGAGGCCTTACTCTCGGCTATCAACCGACGACCGCGACGTGGTCTCGTGCGGCGCGCAGGCGCACGCGCACGGCACCCATGTGCGACGGCACTAGGTACGTAGACGTAGTGCATACTGGCGTATAATGCAATAAATAAATAACTCACGACATGGCTACTGCGCGTGAATATGAAAAATCAATCGCGCCTTCAGTTCCATTATTTGACTTAGGATAATGTCTTCTATTCGGGTCCCAAATATGTAAGCTAGAACGATAAAAAAGGTATGGACGCCGGACTGTCAAAATCCTTGTATGAGAACTAGCGTCGCCGAGTTGCGGGGAGCGGAGTGTACTTACCGATGATTTGATAAGATATTCCACTATGCACACTAAACTTGGCTGTAGTGTTTTTACACGTAAGCACAGAGCATGCGGGCATTTTGAACAGGTTTTTGCGAACGCGGACGATGACAGAGTGACGGGTCAGCGCGCGACCGTCCAATGAAACAAGTATGCTTTTACTTATATCGTGTTACGCTGGCGAGGATAGGGTTCGGGGTCCATACCTTTTCTAACGTTCTAGTGTGTAAGCTATCCTCGTTCCCTCGACTAGGTGCGTCGCGCGGGCGCTGTGCGGCGGCCGGCGCGGCGCTGAGTTACCTCAGCAACAATCCTACACGCTCGGATCAGATCGTGTCGTGCGCGGCGGCGAGGCTCACACGTCCTCGTCCTCCGAGAAGCCGTCGAGCGCGACGAGGCGGCGCGGGCGCGGGCGGCGGCGCGCGGCGCCCGCTCAGTACTGCCGGTTGTCGTAGATGTAGATCGCCTCGCCGGCCGATTCCTTCAGCGGCGGCGCGGGGAAGTCCGCCGAGCGCTCGCCGGCGGCGCAGCGGAACAGCTTCGACGCGTTGGGGGCCGGGCTGGCGGGGGCTGGGGAGCCGGGCGCGCCTGGGGACCCTCCGCCGCGCCGCTTGACGCCCCCGCCGCCGCCGCCTGGCGAGACAGCCGCGCGGAAGGATCCCGAGCGACGCGCGAGCCTGGTCGCCATCTCCTCAGGAGACTCCTCGATCTCGAGCACCCAGCTGACGGAGTCCTGCTTCTCGACGACCCCCTTCACGGCGGGGTGGCGGCGCGCGCTAGGCGGCGAGTCCGGCGCGTCCGCCGGCGGCGAGGGCGAGTCTGCCGGCGAGGGGGAGTCGGGCGTGGGCGAGGGCGTGCGCGCGCCGGAGCCGCACGAGGCGGCGCGCGCTCGCGGCGACGAGTACGAGCGCTCCAGGTACGCGCCGCCGCCGGCCGTCGCCAGCAGCGACACCACCTGCAACACAAGCAGCTCGCGTCACGCACCGTTCCTTCCACACTTTTTTAACATTGGAAATGTTTAATGGATCAATTTTGCGTTATACACAAAAATGCTTATAACTTTGTTGATATATGGGGTTACGAGGATCAGTAAACGCTCAATCGACGCAGAATTTATCGAGACGTATTTGATGATATGAGATTTTGAAAATTTCGAAATACTTTTTTTGAAAAAATCAAAAAACCAAAAAAAAAACGGAAAAAATTGTGTCATTTTTACGTAATAATTTTTTTTAAAGTTCCGGTTAAGGGTTAGAGCAAAAAGAAAAAAAAAGATACATCGAGAGAATGAATTGGGCTACTCGTGGGTATTTTTTTGTGTAAAAGTGCCGAGAGACCAATGGTGCAGTCGAAAAAGCCGAAATCACCTCTCCTCGCGAAACCACGCTCAGTTAGGCGCCATGCCAGGATATTGGCGGACTGTTGCTAGGCTGTCTAGCCCGTTAATACGACGCTTGAAGACACCCAGGTTAAAGGATTCAGGAAATACACTCGCCGGAGACAGTTCCACACTCTAGCGGTGCGACAAACACTGCACTACCAAGCTGCACTACCGGTAGTTGGTGCTGTTTGGATTTGTTTGTCCCATCTGCACTACTGCACTACCAGGGGGAAGGGCTGCCGGAAAAGACCAGAATGTTTCAACACAAGCAAAGTGAGGTCATGGTTTGGTTTGGTTTGGTTTGTCAGCCTCGATAGCTCAGTCGTGCGGTCGGTCAACTGTTGTTAAGGAACCCTGAGCGCGGTCGGTACTTGGATGGGTGACCGCTCAATCGTTGGAGGTTGACCGTGGTTCGGATTCCACGTAAAAATGTAGGTCCCTTACCTTCTTACCTCACTAGATGGTAGGGTTTATCCCGGCCGGGTAGATACCACCGCACTGAATGAAACGTCGATCGAAACGGTTAATAAAAGTCAGTTTCCATAAGAAAAAGGTCTTCACGATGTTCCCTACAGCCATCTCCCACCTGTTGAACTGCCATCTCGCATGAGTAGAGAGCGTTTCAACTAAAAGTTCCCTTCGCCGTTATGTTGGCTCCACTGGCAGTATCACTGTCAGTGCTTAAATTCGTGTTGCCAGATTGTGAAAATTATATTACCTAATAATGTAATCGGTATTTACCGTATAATAAATACAGTAAATACCGATAATTACGGGTAAATCTGTACACATAGCAACCCTCAACGCTGTTTTGACATATAGACAGTGGAGCCAACATAACGGCGAAGGGAACTTTTAGTTGAAACGCTCTCTAGCTCGAAATTCGAATTTCGAATTCCGGCAGATCGTAATTCGTCGACACACAAGTGCTATAATCACCTGCGACTTCTGCCTGAGCTTGTAGCGCAGCTCCTCGTTGTAGAGCGTGAGCCGCGCGTGAGCGTGCTGGTCGCGCGCGGCGCACTCGCGCAGCCGCCGGTTCTCGTCGCGCAGCAGGTCGGCGTCGCGCTGCCGCGCGGCGGCGCGCTCGCGCAGCTCCTCGCCCGCCTGCCGCAGCGCGTCCAGCTCGCGCTCGCACGCCGCGCGCCGCTCCAGTTCCGACGCGAGCGAGCTCCGCGCGTGACGCAGCTCGCCCGCTTCAGCCTGCTTCAGCTCCAGCACGGCGCGCAGCGAGCGCACCTGGGACAATATACCACCAGATATAACATACCTAACAACATTCACTTGTCTTTAGAAGGTCTTTCATTAGTAACTAGGTAACTTTACGCTAAGGGGAATATGTGTATCAGATTTGTTTTTTTATGTAAACCAACATGGGTGGCTGTGTCGAGAGACCAATGGTACAGTCGACAGAGCCAAAAACCCCTCTCCTCGCGAAACCACGCTCAGTGAGGCGCCATGCCAGCAGATTTGCGGACTGTTGCTAGACTGTCTCGCCCGTTGAAACGACGCTTGAAGACACCCAGGTTAAAGAATTCGGGAAACACACTCGCCGGGAGACAGTTCCACACTCTAGCGGTGCGACAAAGAAACGATAACAAAAAACGTCAACAACAAAAGGGTGCTCAGTTTCTCTGCGACGATTGCTGCGAAGATAGGTTGGATGGCAAGGAACAAGGGAAGCAAGTTCCTCCGAGCAGCGTCCGCGATAGTAGCTGTAGAACAGACTGAGTGACCCTACAAATCGTCTGTGACTGAGAGACTCCAGATCATTAGTCAGTTTCGGGTCTCCCACCAGACGGACGGCTCGGCGCTGTATTGAATCTAAGGACGCCAACAAATACTGGGGGCTGCCTTCCCAAATGTGGCTACAGTTGATTTAATTTTTTTATGGAAACTGACACGGTTGGCTACATCACCTACACTACAACATCCGTGATGTCAGCCCATAAAACCGGGTGAACTTGGTGCCACGTCAGTGCTTCCCTTCGGTCGTGCCGGCTACACTGAACTGGACGGAAAACTATTTACATAGCCGTTTCGGCCGACCTTTCTTTCAGTGCGGTGGTACCAACCCGGGCGGGTTAAACCCTACCACCTAGTAATATAAGAAGGGAGTCATATCTTTTACGACATACACGGGGGGAGATGCAGTGGGGCTATTCTTTTAAAGTACCGGCCCCACACGGTACTCTAAACGCAATAAGGTCCGCCTAGTCACCTCGGCGGCGAGCTCGGTCTTGTCCTTGTCGAGGTCGGGATGTCGCTCGAGCTGCGCGCTGGCGAGGTCCCGGCGCGCCGCCTCCAGCTGCGCCGCGAGCGCCCTCTCGCGGTCCGCGCCCGCGCACACCCGGCTGCGGCTCTCCGCCACCTCACGCTTCAGCGCACCGATCGTACTCTGCAACAACGCAGCGTATGGCACATTCAGTTACATACATATATACCATATCTATCACACACGCTGAATTCCGACAATCGGCGGGTGGCCGAGTGGTTAGGTTAGAATAGGTTGGATAATTAGGTTAGGTTAAATTAGATTGGGTTATTAGGTTAGATTGGTTTGGGCACAGCTTTGGGTCTGCAGGGTTGACGTTGGTTAGGTTAGGTTGGATAGTTAAGTTAGGTTAGATTAGGTTGGGTAATTTAGATTATGTTGGGTTAAATTGGTTTGGGCACAGCTTTGGGTCAGGGTATTTTGAGGTTGGTTTGGTTAGTTTAAGTACGTCGCAGATTAAATACGAAACAGATACATAACGTGGGTACTCTCTGGCTCACCTTGAGGCCCTTGATGTCGGCGGCTAGTGTCGCGATGTCCTGCAGCGTGGCGCGGTACTGCGCCTCGGCGTCGCGCCCCGCCCCCGCCAGCCGCAAGTTCTGCTCCTCCTTGCACGCCACCTCCATCTCCAGCTCAGAGATCTTGTTGAGGCACTCACCGACTGCAACACACAGTTTCCTGTCTTAACCATTCCGCTGTCAAAACAGTGACGTTCTTATATGGGGTATGACTCGGACAAGGCTATTCGTAGGTATGAGGTTTATAGGTTTATGAGGTTTTTCTATGGGTGAATGTTTTGGTGGTTTAAAAAAAATAACCTAACCTAACCTAACGTTGAGGCGTCGTTCGCATTCGTAGGTATACCTGCATGCAGGTATACCTACGACTAGACACTTCCGTATGACTCCCTTCTTATATTACTAGGTGGTAGGGTTTAACCCGCCCGGGTTGGTACCACCGCACTGAATGAAAGGTCGGTCCAAACGGCTATGTACGAATAGTTTGTGTTCTCCGTCCAGTTCAGTGTAGCCGGCACGACCGAAGGGAAGCACTGACGTGGCACCAAGTTCACGCGGTGTTATGGGCTGACGTCACGGATGTTGTAGGTGATGTAGCCAACCGTGTCAGTTTCCATAAAAAAAAAAGATAGAGACCCAACTAGATTAAAACAGCCTCAATATCCTATCGTAAAATGCTATGTCACAACCTTAATCATTTGAGGTAGACATCAGACACCTGAGTAAGAGGATCCCAGAGAACACGCTCCAGCTACCAACCTATATCACGTGCTCGAAGGTGCCACGCCCATCGGAAACTTCCCTTTTAATTGCTGTCTATAGTGGTCGTCTTCTTGAGAACACAGCCGAAGCTACTATGCGATCATCTTACGTCCATTACGGTGGTATCAACCCAGACGGCAACAATTTGAGCCTACCACGGATCACCTGGTAAGGGGCAACTCTGTGCTGCCTACAGTTTTACACCGGTTCCGAACGGTGAAGTAGCAGGTGTAGGAATGCACGTAAATATTTCATGGAAATCGAACCATGGAGGTGCTCATGCTCACGAAGTCATGACGAAAGGTAAATCTCTTTACGGATGTATAACTAAGCTGGGCAAAGCGGCAAAAGCCTCGATTCTGTTACAAGGAGACACGGCACCACGATCAAAGTATTATCTAGTCCTGAACTTCACTATTACTACAGCTGCTAGTACTTCAGTACCCCCTACACTGCTGGTCGTGGACAGGAAAATTGATGTGGAATGATCAGCGGCATCCGGCACGTCGTCGGAACATTGGTTCCATGCCGCAGAAGATTGGAAAAGCGTATGTTCCGCAGTGGGCCCTAAAACGCTGACTGAGTTACTGGCCATTGCGTACTTCAGCCCCTGTACCGGCGTTACTCACTCGCCGATGTGAGTATGAGAAACGATCTCACTCAACCAATCAGAAGGCGTTCGCTGAGGCGTCCGGCCCGGCTATTGGTTGAAATATGCGAGTATTTGTGTGAGTTAACGCCGGTAGACCCCCATATATGGAAACAAACTAAAGAGACTGACTGGTATCGAGGTCCTTCTGCGCTCTCTTCTGGTGGTCGTGCGAAGCGCGTGAGGCGTTGGATCTTTCGGCGGCAGCGAGGCCGCGCCACCGCGCCGCCTCCGCGCGCCACCCGTCGCCATTTAGTGCTTCCAACTGTAAACCCACAAGCACCATCCTTATAGTAGGTACATCTCTAACAGCTCCTGGCCCAGTTTGGTTATAAGCAGTGCTGGTTTCTGAAATATATTCTCAGTTAGGGGAGGGTACTGTCAGCAACAGAATTGGTAAAGTACTGATTCCATAAACTCGGTATTTCTTCTTATTTCCCTTACTGGGCCAGTATTCTCTAACGTCCTACAGTCAACGTCGGTGACGCTGACTAGTTATGTCTCTGTCTAATTATATGAACTAGACGGAGACATAACTAGTCAGCGTCACCGACGTTGACGGTGGGACGTTAGAGAATACTGACCCTGGTCACAATGGAACAATCTCGCCAGTACGTATTCCTACCGCCACGCCACGCATGCACAAGGATCTGAACTCAGCGAAGTATTTTCTATCTCAGTGGTTGCAACTTGCAGTAGTCGAATACTGGGTAAGATTGATGGTAGGGAGAGAAGAGCGCGCGCTCGTGGTGGCCATCCTGGCGGCCTTTTAGAATGGCCATACTTATACGATGACATGCGAGAGGGTTTGGGATGCCGCTTCAAGAAAACTAACGACAGAGACTACACACCTGACAGACTAGATATTGAACGAGCACTCCCAGAGCCTCGACCCCCTTGGCCGCGTGCGCGAGGGCCGCTGTGGAAGCTGCGCCCGCGCCTGCTGAGGTCGGAGGGGACGCGAGGGCCGGGAGGTGCACCACCGGCGCCGCTGGCGGGCTGGCCTGCGCCGGCGCACGCTTTCCGCCGCCCGCGCGTACGCCTCCAGCGGTCGGGCCGCTTCGCACCGGCTCTGTGGAAAACAGGACAACAGTGTTTAGTCAGCAGTTCGACAGCTTGGACCTATGCCAGGCGCGGTGAACTTTACCGAGCCGGATCGACCGAGATGAGTGGCGACGTGGCGTATTGTTGCACATGTATGACCTACATTTAGAAGCGGCTATGCAAAACATTGTAGATAGGTAGGTATATATTCCGTGCTGAAAGCTATTAAGCGTGTCGCGTCGGGATTTAAATACAATAGGTACACGAACAAGTTTCAAACAAGAGACCGACATAAAGTTGATTTTAATGCCATTATTAACACCGTTTATAACATTTTGCGCATAATAGCCGCTGCGATAAAAATTTGTTAAAAAAGTTCCCAAGCATTTTGATACTTAAGGACAAAATTGAGAATATTCAAAAGACCGTGACAACGTGTTTAGAGATAATCTTCCGGGTCTTTTATGTTTCCATTATGCCCCTAAAAGCGGCACGCAATCACCGCTAATGTAGCACCCACCAGAGACAAGTTTTTTTATGTAATCCAATATGCGTGGCTGAGTCGGAGGGGCCAAAGCACATGCTCCGACCAACCAATACTTATCACCTCCGAGAAGGTAGGTGCCATACCGGAGACTTCCCTGGATGGCAGGCTATACTGGACTAGAGGAGGACACAACCGCGATTACTATGCGGCATTCTTACATCCAGTACGGTGTTACCAACCCAGTCGGCTACAATTTGAGCTAGTAAGGGGCAGTGGAAGGGACCTACAGTTTTACACCGGCTCCGAACTGTGAAGCAGCAGGTGTAGGTATGCACGTAAATTTTAAAAATGTACTATTGAATTAGAAAACATTCGTTCGCATGTAGGCACCTCAGATGGCTAGGCCGTGCAGCACCCAAAGGTACCTACATGATCGCAATATAAAACGACGTGTACGTAAGTAGGCTGACGTAAGTGAGAACCTGAGTGTCGGCACTCGGCCGGCGGACGCCCACGAGCCATCTTCCTTGATTGAAGATGATAAATTCATGCGCTGAGAGAATCTGTACCAGCTGTGGGACAATGCGAGGTCAAGTAAGACTGGCGGAAAGGATTCTTGTGAAATCTTCTAGTCTAGGGTATTTCCTCTTGACATATTGTTGCACTTGCACGTTGAAATTATATTTATATGTTTAGATTAAGATAGATTGAGAATTAATAGTGTAGTGCGTGAGCGCTGTGGTCTGAAATAAGATATAGTGACAAGGATTGAGAAAGGAATGCTTCGGAGTTTCGGTCATGTTGGGAAAATGGATGATAGGAGACTAACGAAACAAATGAAGCGAATGTGAGTGGAAGAGTCGGGAAGGATCAGGATCTAGACTCACGTACCTGGACCAGATCGGGCATGTGCTCAAAAAGGGTCAAGTGCGTAGTACCCGTAACCGACGAGCATGCATGAAGAACATTATGAGAATGGAAGAGGCGGCGGAGGTGTGTAAGGATCGTGGCACGTGGAGCTCCGTTGTCTGTGCCTACCCCACCAGGAAACAGCCGTGCCGCTATGTTATGCAATGTCATACATTATTTATTACTGTTACACGTACGGAGTTTGAATGCAATGTACCATCAATTTCACATGTAAAAGTAATGTATTACCATGACGGGTCGGAGAATGGAAGACAGACGAGTAAACGAGAAAGTTTGGAAAAAGTACACATGCACTAGATGTGCATCCAAATAAATTAGCGAGACATCTGATGACATAGGAAGAACCGAGAAGGCTTAAAAGAATCAAGCCCCAGGACGTGCTACAGGAGGACTGAAAGACAATGGGGATGAGTCAGTGGATGCACACCCCTCAAGACCAGATATAAACGTAAAAACCGGCATTTAATATCTCAACAGAGACAGAAGAGTTAGCAAGAAAAAAAAGAGATATAAAAAAAATATTACGGGTGCTCTGATGAATTGGCTTCCCTCATTTCTCCTGCCCCCATCCATTCTCGCGTGACACGCTAGTAGGTGAGCTATGCCGCTACGACGCCACTTTCAAACTTCAAAATTTTCTAAGTCCCGGGAATCGGGGGGCGTGGCCTAATTTGGGGTGTACGTAGGGCTTCGGAGTCAGGGTTCAGCTCCAGGGTGCCAGGTCAGGGTGCTGCGCCCCATCAATTTGGTGTGTACGTAGGCCTTCGGAGTCAGGGTTCAGACCTTCGGATTCAGGATTCAGGCCTTAGGATTCAGGATTCAGGGTTCCAGATTCAGGGTTCAGGTCCAGGGTGCTAGGTCAGGGTGCTGCGCCCCATCCATTTGAGGCGTACGTAGGCCTTCGGAGTCATGGTTCAGCTCCAGGGTGCTGCACCCCACCAGCATGGTTCCACATGCACCGAGGCTTCGCCCCTGCCCCCTACCCCGCCCCGCCCCTGCCACACCCTTCGCCCCAGCCTTCACCCCTCCACAGTACCCCTGCCGACCGAGCGCAGGTAAATAGAGGTAGATAAACTAAGAGTGGTGCGTATTGTCTACCTGATAAGGGGTAGTTGATTCACCTCTATTGTCGGGAGGCAGGTTTAAACCTGTAGCAACCTGTAGGAACGACTGACTCCGCTTACGCATTGAATAGAAATATAACATTAACAATTGTTCTGTGAAATGTATTCATACTCAGCATGACTAAGGCATCGTCAGTCAGGTAGGTTGGAGCCTAATGGTGTAGGAATGCAGACATGGCGCCGTCGCCGTCGGGCTTTGGCGGCGGGGAAGTTTGGCTGGTGCATTTAAAAATTCCGACACGCTCACTGTGACCGCAGTCGACAACGATGAACAGTCAGCCGCCAACATTACGCCGAGCTGCACGCCTGCGCCCACCGCTACAATGTCGCTAACGACTATCCACGTGCACACCTCGGGGCCGAGGCACGAGCGCTATTCGTCCGAGTCGGCACGTCTTCAAACATTCAACGATTAGCCACGCGCCCTCCGGCAGAAGCCTGAAGAAATGGTTAAGGCTGGGTTTTTCTACACTGGTTTTGGTGACAAAGTGGCGTGCTTTTACTGCGGAGGAACACTCAACCAGTGGCGACCGGAAGACACACCGTGGGAGGAGCACACGAGGCTAGACCGCTGCGCTTTCGTCTACATAATGAAGGGAGCTGACTTCGCCACAGTCAAAGCAAAAGGATTGGACGAGATCGACATTCCGAGCTATTCGCCATACTTGTATGCGCCATCAGACGATGGAGCCTTTAACTTGAAATGATTAATTTTCAATAAATATTTTTACATTTAAACAGTGAATACATTTATTTCAACCCACCCACACCCATAAATGAAACAAAAGTTAGCAGAAATGTTTATTTATTTTCACAAATCTTAATACTAAAGTGTACATGATATATGTTTTAGAAAAGTCACTTAAACCCATTATTTACATAAATGGGGCAACCTAAGTTTCGTCAGCAAATATTTATTTCTTGGTCAGGTCTATGATGGTTGTTTTAAAGATGATGATGATGGCGTGGTATATAGGTTAGAAATCAGCTTGCTGTCGCGCTGGTTAATGGTGATATGTATGATGGCCCATTACCTCTGAGAAAAAATTGTATTGGATGTTGTCAGAATATTTTAATTTTTCATGACATATTTTATTATTTAATTTACGTACAAAGTGGAAATCTTATACTCTTAATCTATTTGTATAACATTTTGCTGCGCATCTAAAATTTGCGTAACGATATTGGCTATAGCGGAGATTATCCTTCGCTCATATTGGTTTAGCTCTGGGGTCTGCTGCACAATGCCTAACGTTGGCGATTGATGCTGCTGAGTGATCCAATCTGAAGATTGCAATGTGCACACGTTTGATGTTGGATCTTGCTTGTGCGATGTCAGCGGTGATGGCGGCTGCTGTTGATGTGTAGGCGAATAGTATGCAGATGAGTATCGCGGTGGAGATGTCGCTGGTAGAGGTGGCGATGGTGAATAATTCATCAGGGTATACGTAGGTGAGCCGTAGGTGGGTGAGTATCGCGTTGGATATATCGTTGGTGGAGATGTAGGTGGTGAATTAAGCAGCGGTGAGTCTTGCGCAAGCGAACCCACCCAACTTATGAGTGGTGGTGCGGAAATGTATTAGGACAGTGTTTTTCAAACTGTGGATAGCGAAGCCAGTGCTAGGTCAGGGTGCTGCGCCCCACCAGCGTGGTTCCACTGGCACCGAGGCTTCGCCCCTTCCCCCTACCCCGCCCCGCCCCTGCCACCCCCCCCCCCCCCCCCCCCCCCCCTCCGCCAGTCAGGTAGGTTGGAGCCTAATGGTGTAGGAATGCAGACATGGCTGACTCAATATCTTTGGAATTTTACCTGTAGAGACGTGACGTAATGAAGTACCACTCCAACCTATCGTCCTGTGAGTTACACCGAGTCGAGATCGAGGAGGTGAAAGCTCATGCCACTCGGTGTGCGAGTTGGACTCGCACTTAGTCGGGAAACTGGCTCGGTTGACTATATCAACTACAACCTACAGTTATACGTTTATCCTACAGTTGGTGAAAGCTGCAAGTTGAAATCAAACTTATTACAATGGCTCAAGGTACATTATTTATGTTTGATTCCTGCCTACGTGCCGGAGTACCTAGCGTGTTAATACTTGCTTACAGTGTGACTCATTTAGGGATGAACAATTAGAAATTGTGGTGTGAAGGGTGGTTGGTGAAAGCTGCAAGTTGAAATCAAACTTATTACAATGGCTCAAGGTACATTATTTATGTTTGATTCCTGCCTACGTGCCGGAGTACCTAGCGTGTTAATACTTGCTTACAGTGTGACTCATTTAGGGATGAACAATTAGAAATTGTGAACTGGGGTTGACAAAAGAGCTCATTAGTGGTAGATACCAAGGGATCGCTCACAGGCAACGCAGATTGAGACTTGTTGAAATATACCAATTGTTGTGGAGATATTTTTAAATGTAAAATTTTCTTAGTGCAACTATTGTGAAAGATAACTGATGTCTGGGGTTGAACAAAAGAGCTCATTACTGGAAGGTATCAGCGGGTCGCTCACAGGTGACGCAGCGCAGGTTGAGACTTGCAGAAACATGAAAATGTTTGGTGAAATTATTTAAAAGTAATATCGCGCTGTGATAAAGTGTAGGTAAGTCGACCCTTCCCACAACAGCCATTATTAAAGATAATAGACGTCTTTGGGGGTTGAACAAAAGAGCTCTGTACTGTAAAAACCAACGGGTCCATCTCGTTCGACGCAGATTGAGACTTGTAGAAACATGAAAATGTTTGACAAATTTTTAAAGTAAAATATTTTTTAGTATATACTTTTTCCACATCATCATGTGAGGGGGTGGGGGTTATTTATCTATATAGCTCATGTTTATAAGACTGAGCGCACAATTTTAGTAAAACAGTTCGATCGCAGCAGCACGCCGACTTGTATCTCTACACACCACGGTGAGCTGATTTCTAAATATCGACCACACCAGCATCATCTTCACACCAACCATCATGGACCTAACCAAGATCAACTAAGCGGGCAAGCGAGCCTTCCTGGAGACGCGGAAACTCGCCATCTTGGAGATTGGAAAACTCTACCGAGTGACCGACTTGCGCAAAGTTGCAACCAAATACGGAGATCGCATTGTAGCTGACATCGATGAGACTTTCTGCGTCTTCCTACCCAAGCGGATGATCGACGCCTTCAACAAGGATGGGAAGATGTTCGAAGATATGGTTGAAGCTAGCAGAGAAAACATGCTTGGGCTGAAATACCTTGGTGGGACGTATAATGCTATCGAGTTCGATAGTATGTAAGAAGAGGGCGTGGAAATGTATGTGGAATACCAACGTTTTAGCTGTACGATTTTACAGAAATAAAATTTTTTGTCTAATATATGTACTGTGTATTAAGGAAAATAACCTTATGTAATAAAGCTTATAATTGAACAATATTTTTTAATTTTCATACCCAACCGCACTAGATAATACCAAGGTATATAGTTATTAGTTTCTTAGTAAGAAACTCTAACAATTTTGTGAATCATCAAAATGTATTTCACTAAGGTTGGAAACAAAAGATTAAAAATTGTGCGAATTCTTTTCATAGCTTCAGCCCACAACTTTACCTGCGCACATGTAGGTACTTCTGGCATGAGGGGGCTGCTTCTAGATTAGGAAAGGTGGGTTGACGCTTGAGTTTAAATAATATTATTTCGAGGCATCATTTAAAATTGAAACGTCGTGCAAGCAAGTTCTCAAAGAAATCAACATCATGGGAGTGACCGCTAAATGGCGAATTAACAGCACCGCGCAAGTGCAGGGGGCCATCGTGCGGCACAACAGTGGAAAATTCAATGATGGCGAGCTGTATCGCTGTATTCAGCTAACCTATTCTTCAGGTGAGATATATTTGTCATTATAATATATATTTTATACATACCACTTTTTTTACAGAATCACAATGTTTACTCGATGTGAGCCTATTATACCTTATCACTATTTGATCATTGTCAGCCTCGGTAGCTCAGTGGTGTGTCAACAGCTGTAAAGCAACCCTGGGTGCGGATAGTGCTGAGATGGGTGATTGATCACTCATCCGTTGGAGGCTGACCGTGGTTCGGATCCTACGTTAAACTGTAGGATAAACGTATAACTGTAGGTTGTAGTTGATATAGTCAACCGAGCCAGTTTCCCGACCAAGTGCGAATCCAACTCGCACACCGAGGGTTCCGTATCACCATATCATGGTCAGCACCACTCACGCCATTAGTTATAATGCTTCATACACTACTATTTTGGCACCTATATTTATTATTAAGACCTATACTCAGGGCATTGAGGTGTACCAATGGGTTAAAAAAAAAGCTGAAATCGGCACTTTTGTTAGCACAAAAGGGCTATTGACGATTTAAAAAAAATTTATGTTTTGTCGTTTTATGTATCTCTTTTCTAATTTTATTTATTGTTGCGTTGTATTTAGTTATATTATTTTATTGTGTTGTTACTTTTTGTATTATTCTGTTTTTGCTATCCTTTGTGTTATTATAAGGTATTATTTTAAAGTTGTTATTTATAGTGTTAGTCATTTGTTTGTTTATTGATAGAAAAAGGTTCTGTGCTTATGTTAGGTTAGCACCATTGTTACATTATCATATCTACCTAAGGGTAGACCGGGCAGGATCTACCTGAGATGGGGCCTGGCGGCGAAGCTTTACAAGCGCAATTGTTCAGCCGGAAGCCGGAGCCGGTGGGGTAGCACGTTAAATTTATTAACATTTTATTAGGTAATAATTACTCCAATTAACTACTCTATTAAACTGATATGAAACTTAGGCGGTAATATTTCTAAAAATTATTTTGATTGCTCCAATTAAAACAAGAATTACATTTATTGAAGTTTTATTAGGTACCTATTAATTATCCCCATTAACCTGATAAGACCCTTAGCCTACAGAAAACGTTCAACGAGCCAACATTTCCGAGAGTTGGTGGATGACTCAAGATTCGGGAAGCATGATACCGGATTCGGGAATCATGAATTGGAGCCCAGGAGGTGGCGAGGGTAGCGGAGCGGGGGTAGCGGGGGTGGGGTGGCACGCTAAATTAATAATTTTTTTTATTAGGTATTAATTACCCCAATTAACTACTCTATTAAACTGATATGAAGCTTAGGCGGTAACATTTTTAAAATTATTTTAATTACTCCAATTAAAACGAGAATTACATTTATTGACGTTTTATTAGGTATTAATTACCCCAATTAACTGACAAATTGATGGGGCGCAGCACCTTGACCTGGCACCCTGGAGCTGAACCCTGACTCCGATCGGGCGGCAGGGATACTGCGGAGGGGTGAAGGCTGGGGCGGAGGGGGGGGGGGGGGGGGGTGGCAGGGGCGGGGCGGGGTAGGGGGAAGGGGCGAAGCCTCGTTGCCAGTGGAACCACGCTGGTGGGGCGCAGCACCCTGACCTAGCACCCTGGACCTGAACCCTGCGGAAATGTTGGCTCGTTGAACGTTTTCTGTAGGCTAAGGGTCTTATCAGGTTAATAGGGATAATTAATAGGTACCTAATAAAACTTCAATAAATGTAATTCTTGTTTTAAGTGGCGCAATCAAAATAATTTTTAGAAATATTACCGCCTAAGTTTCATATCAGTTTAATAGAGTAGGTAATTGGAGTAATTATTACCTAATAAAATGTTAATAAATTTAACGTGCTACCCCACCGGCTCCGGCTTCCGGCTGAACAATTGCGCTTGTAAAGCTTCGCCGCCAGGCCCCATCTCAGGTAGATCCTGCCCGGTCTACCCTTAGGTAGATATGATAAAATAAAAATGGTGCTAACCTAACATAAGCACAGTACCTTTTTCTATCAATAAACAAACAAATGACTAACACTATAAATAACAACTTTAAAATAATACCTTATAATAACACAAAGGATAGCAAAAACAGAATAATACATAAAGTAACAACACAATAAAATAATATAACTAAATACAACGCAGCAATAAATAAAATTTGAAAAGAGATACATAAAACGACAAAACATTAATTTTTTTAAACCGTCAATGACCCTTTTGTGCTAACAAGAGTGCCGATTTCAGATTTTTTTTTTTAACACATTGGTACACCTCATTGCCCTGAGTATAGGTCTTAATAATAAATATAGGTGCCAAAATAGTAGTGTATGAAGCATTATAACTAATGGCGTGAGTGGTGCTGACCAAGATATGGTGATACGGAACCCTCGGTGTGCGAGTTGGACTCGCACTTGGTCGGGAAACTGGCTCGGTTGACTATATCAACTACAACCTACAGTTATACGTTTATCCTACAGTTTAATGTAGGATCCGAACCACGGTCAGCCTCCAACGGATGAGTGATCAATCACCCATCTCAGCACTATCCGCACCCACGGTTGCTTTGCAGCTGTTGGCACACCACTGAGCTACCGAGGCTGACAATGATCAAATAGTGATAAGGTATAATGGGTTCACATCGAGTAAACATTGTGATTCTGTAAAAAAAGTGGTGTGTATAAAATATATATTATAATGACAAATATATCTCACCTGAAGAATAGGTTAGCTGAATACAGCGATACAGCTCTTGTGCCGCACGATGGACCCCTGCACTATTTGTCAGTTAATTGGGGTAATTAATACCTAATAAAACGTCAATAAATGTAATTCTCGTTTTAATTGGAGTAATTAAAATAATTTTAAAAATGTTACCGCCTAAGCTTCATATCAGTTTAATAGAGTAGTTAATTGGGGTAATTAATACCTAATAAAAAAAATATTAATTTAGCGTGCCACCCCACCCCCGCTACCCCCGCTCCGCTACCCTCGCCACCTCCTGGGCTCCAATTCATGATTCCCGAATCCGGTATCATGCTTCCCGAATCTTGAGTCATCCACCAACTCTCGGAAATGTTGGCTCGTTGAACGTTTTCTGTAGGCTAAGGGTCTTATCAGGTTAATGGGGATAATTAATAGGTACCTAATAAAACTTCAATAAATGTAATTCTTGTTTTAATTGGAGCAATCAAAATAATTTTTAGAAATATTACCGCCTAAGTTTCATATCAGTTTAATAGAGTAGTTAATTGGAGTAATTATTACCTAATAAAATGTTAATAAATTTAACGTGCTACCCCACCGGCTCCGGCTTCCGGCTGAACAATTGCGCTTGTAAAGCTTCGCCGCCAGGCCCCATCTCAGGTAGATCCTGCCCGGTCTACCCTTAGGTAGATATGATAATGTAACAATGGTGCTAACCTAACATAAGCACAGAACCTTTTTCTATCAATAAACAAACAAATGACTAACACTATAAATAACAACTTTAAAATAATACCTTATAATAACACAAAGGATAGCAAAAACAGAATAATACAAAAAGTAACAACACAATAAAATAATATAACTAAATACAACGCAACAATAAATAAAATTAGAAAAGAGATACATAAAACGACAAAACATAAATTTTTTTTAAATCGTCAATAGCCCTTTTGTGCTAACAAAAGTGCCGATTTCAGCTTTTTTTTTAACCCATTGGTACACCTCAATGCCCTGAGTATAGGTCTTAATAATAAATATAGGTGCCAAAATAGTAGTGTATGAAGCATTATAACTAATGGCGTGAGTGGTGCTGACCATGATATGGTGATACGGAACCCTCGGTGTGCGAGTTGGATTCGCACTTGGTCGGGAAACTGGCTCGGTTGACTATATCAACTACAACCTACAGTTATACGTTTATCCTACAGTTTAACGTAGGATCCGAACCACGGTCAGCCTCCAACGGATGAGTGATCAATCACCCATCTCAGCACTATCCGCACCCAGGGTTGCTTTACAGCTGTTGACACACCACTGAGCTACCGAGGCTGACAATGATCAAATAGTGATAAGGTATAATAGGCTCACATCGAGTAAACATTGTGATTCTGTAAAAAAAGTGGTATGTATAAAATATATATTATAATGACAAATATATCTCACCTGAAGAATAGGTTAGCTGAATACAGCGATACAGCTCGCCATCATTGAATTTTCCACTGTTGTGCCGCACGATGGCCCCCTGCACTTGCGCGGTGCTGTTAATTCGCCATTTAGCGGTCACTCCCATGATGTTGATTTCTTTGAGAACTTGCTTGCACGACGTTTCAATTTTAAATGATGCCTCGAAATAATATTATTTAAACTCAAGCGTCAACCCACCTTTCCTAATCTAGAAGCAGCCCCCTCATGCCAGAAGTACCTACATGTGCGCAGGTAAAGTTGTGGGCTGAAGCTATGAAAAGAATTCGCACAATTTTTAATCTTTTGTTTCCAACCTTAGTGAAATACATTTTGATGATTCACAAAATTGTTAGAGTTTCTTACTAAGAAACTAATAACTATATACCTTGGTATTATCTAGTGCGGTTGGGTATGAAAATTAAAAAATATTGTTCAATTATAAGCTTTATTACATAAGGTTATTTTCCTTAATACACAGTACATATATTAGACAAAAAAATTTATTTCTGTAAAATCGTACAGCTAAAACGTTGGTATTCCACATACATTTCCACGCCCTCTTCTTACATACTATCGAACTCGATAGCATTATACGTCCCACCAAGGTATTTCAGCCCAAGCATGTTTTCTCTGCTAGCTTCAACCATATCTTCGAACATCTTCCCATCCTTGTTGAAGGCGTCGATCATCCGCTTGGGTAGGAAGACGCAGAAAGTCTCATCGATGTCAGCTACAATGCGATCTCCGTATTTGGTTGCAACTTTGCGCAAGTCGGTCACTCGGTAGAGTTTTCCAATCTCCAAGATGGCGAGTTTCCGCGTCTCCAGGAAGGCTCGCTTGCCCGCTTAGTTGATCTTGGTTAGGTCCATGATGGTTGGTGTGAAGATGATGCTGGTGTGGTCGATATTTAGAAATCAGCTCACCGTGGTGTGTAGAGATACAAGTCGGCGTGCTGCTGCGATCGAACTGTTTTACTAAAATTGTGCGCTCAGTCTTATAAACATGAGCTATATAGATAAATAACCCCCACCCCCTCTCATGATGATGTGGAAAAAGTATATACTAAAAAATATTTTACTTTAAAAATTTGTCAAACATTTTCATGTTTCTACAAGTCTCAATCTGCGTCGAACGAGATGGACCCGTTGGTTTTTACAGTACAGAGCTCTTTTGTTCAACCCCCAAAGACGTCTATTATCTTTAATAATGGCTGTTGTGGGAAGGGTCGACTTACCTACACTTTATCACAGCGCGATATTACTTTTAAATAATTTCACCAAACATTTTCATGTTTCTGCAAGTCTCAACCTGCGCTGCGTCACCTGTGAGCGACCCGCTGATACCTTCCAGTAATGAGCTCTTTTGTTCAACCCCAGACATCAGTTATCTTTCACAATAGTTGCACTAAGAAAATTTTACCTTTAAAAATATCTCCACAACAATTGGTATATTTCAACAAGTCTCAATCTGCGTTGCCTGTGAGCGATCCCTTGGTATCTACCACTAATGAGCTCTTTTGTCAACCCCAGTTCACAATTTCTAATTGTTCATCCCTAAATGAGTCACACTGTAAGCAAGTATTAACACGCTAGGTACTCCGGCACGTAGGCAGGAATCAAACATAAATAATGTACCTTGAGCCATTGTAATAAGTTTGATTTCAACTTGCAGCTTTCACCAACCACCCTTCACACCACAATTTCTAATTGTTCATCCCTAAATGAGTCACACTGTAAGCAAGTATTAACACGCTAGGTACTCCGGCACGTAGGCAGGAATCAAACATAAATAATGTACCTTGAGCCATTGTAATAAGTTTGATTTCAACTTGCAGCTTTCACCAACTGTAGGATAAACGTATAACTGTAGGTTGTAGTTGATATAGTCAACCGAGCCAGTTTCCCGACTAAGTGCGAGTCCAACTCGCACACCGAGTGGCATGAGCTTTCACCTCCTCGATCTCGACTCGGTGTAACTCACAGGACGATAGGTTGGAGTGGTACTTCATTACGTCACGTCTCTACAGGTAAAATTCCAAAGATATTGAGTCAGCCATGTCTGCATTCCTACACCATTAGGCTCCAACCTACCTGACTGGCGGAGGTGGGGGGGGGGGGGGGGGGGGGGGGGGGTGGCAGGGGCGGGGCGGGGTAGGGGGAAGGGGCGAAGCCTCGGTGCCAGTGGAACCACGCTGGTGGGGCGCAGCACCCTGACCTAGCACTGGCTTCGCTATCCACAGTTTGAAAAACACTGTCCTAATACATTTCCGCACCACCACTCATAAGTTGGGTGGGTTCGCTTGCGCAAGACTCACCGCTGCTTAATTCACCACCTACATCTCCACCAACGATATATCCAACGCGATACTCACCCACCTACGGCTCACCTACGTATACCCTGATGAATTATTCACCATCGCCACCTCTACCAGCGACATCTCCACCGCGATACTCATCTGCATACTATTCGCCTACACATCAACAGCAGCCGCCATCACCGCTGACATCGCACAAGCAAGATCCAACATCAAACGTGTGCACATTGCAATCTTCAGATTGGATCACTCAGCAGCATCAATCGCCAACGTTAGGCATTGTGCAGCAGACCCCAGAGCTAAACCAATATGAGCGAAGGATAATCTCCGCTATAGCCAATATCGTTACGCAAATTTTAGATGCGCAGCAAAATGTTATACAAATAGATTAAGAGTATAAGATTTCCACTTTGTACGTAAATTAAATAATAAAATATGTCATGAAAAATTAAAATATTCTGACAACATCCAATACAATTTTTTCTCAGAGGTAATGGGCCATCATACATATCACCATTAACCAGCGCGACAGCAAGCTGATTTCTAACCTATATACCACGCCATCATCATCATCTTTAAAACAACCATCATAGACCTGACCAAGAAATAAATATTTGCTGACGAAACTTAGGTTGCCCCATTTATGTAAATAATGGGTTTAAGTGACTTTTCTAAAACATATATCATGTACACTTTAGTATTAAGATTTGTGAAAATAAATAAACATTTCTGCTAACTTTTGTTTCATTTATGGGTGTGGGTGGGTTGAAATAAATGTATTCACTGTTTAAATGTAAAAATATTTATTGAAAATTAATCATTTCAAGTTAAAGGCTCCATCGTCTGATGGCGCATACAAGTATGGCGAATAGCTCGGAATGTCGATCTCGTCCAATCCTTTTGCTTTGACTGTGGCGAAGTCAGCTCCCTTCATTATGTAGACGAAAGCGCAGCGGTCTAGCCTCGTGTGCTCCTCCCACGGTGTGTCTTCCGGTCGCCACTGGTTGAGTGTTCCTCCGCAGTAAAAGCACGCCACTTTGTCACCAAAACCAGTGTAGAAAAACCCAGCCTTAACCATTTCTTCAGGCTTCTGCCGGAGGGCGCGTGGCTAATCGTTGAATGTTTGAAGACGTGCCGACTCGGACGAATAGCGCTCGTGCCTCGGCCCCGAGGTGTGCACGTGGATAGTCGTTAGCGACATTGTAGCGGTGGGCGCAGGCGTGCAGCTCGGCGTAATGTTGGCGGCTGACTGTTCATCGTTGTCGACTGCGGTCACAGTGAGCGTGTCGGAATTTTTAAATGCACCAGCCAAACTTCCCCGCCGCCAAAGCCCGACGGCGACGGCGCCATGTCTGCATTCCTACACCATTAGGCTCCAACCTACCTGACTGACGATGCCTTAGTCATGCTGAGTATGAATACATTTCACAGAACAATTGTTAATGTTATATTTCTATTCAATGCGTAAGCGGAGTCAGTCGTTCCTACAGGTTGCTACAGGTTTAAACCTGCCTCCCGACAATAGAGGTGAATCAACTACCCCTTATCAGGTAGACAATACGCACCACTCTTAGTTTATCTACCTCTATTTACCTGCGCTCGGTCGGCAGGGGTACTGTGGAGGGGTGAAGGCTGGGGCGAAGGGTGTGGCAGGGGCGGGGCGGGGTAGGGGGCAGGGGCGAAGCCTCGGTGCATGTGGAACCATGCTGGTGGGGTGCAGCACCCTGGAGCTGAACCATGACTCCGAAGGCCTACGTACGCCTCAAATGGATGGGGCGCAGCACCCTGACCTAGCACCCTGGACCTGAACCCTGAATCTGGAACCCTGAATCCTGAATCCTAAGGCCTGAATCCTGAATCCGAAGGTCTGAACCCTGACTCCGAAGGCCTACGTACACACCAAATTGATGGGGCGCAGCACCCTGACCTGGCACCCTGGAGCTGAACCCTGACTCCGAAGCCCTACGTACACCCCAAATTAGGCCACGCCCCCCGATTCCCGGGACTTAGAAAATTTTGAAGTTTGAAAGTGGCGTCGTAGCGGCATAGCTCACCTACTCACGCTGCGAAAACATCGATATAAATGTTGCAGTAACTATCGCACGTAGAACGTATTGTTTTTTCAATATTGTTCCTGCGTCGTACGGCCGAAAATATAGAAAGAATGGCCTTTCTGTGAGAGTGTTCTCTACTACCAATAACCTGAGGTCTTCAAAATGCGTGTCAATAATTTATACGACGACGTTTTTGTCCGTCTTATAGCTGTCATGTGGCGCCTCGCTGAGTGGTTTTGCGAAGAGTGGTGTTATTGGTTGTGTCACGTTTTCCGAAAGGCTATTATGCACAGCCACCCGTGCCAGTTCCTTATGAAAAACACTTTTCAACACCTCGACGGTATTCGAAGAATCGACTAGAAAAGCGAGAATAGAAAGTTGGTTTGCAATAACGCGTGTGTTTCATTCATTTACGCCACGTTTTATTCGTTCAAGATAAGAATCTTTCATGTTTATAATGGAAATTTCACGCAGAGCCTAGCAGCTATCTTCCCACGAGAAGGGGCTAACAAAGACAAAGGAAATTAACTGTTTATGCCGACATAACAATATATTTGAGAATACGTTCCCACGGGGCTGAAGATGAAACAAGCCGCCTCTGTATCACGTTATCTCTGGCTGTTAGAGTTATGTCACTGTTGGGATAAACAAATATGTTGAAACTGTTGACTGTGTTGAATAAGAATACATACTAGATCCAAACTAGATCAAGATGTATAAGGTCGAGAAGCTGATTATTACAGAGAATAATACACATTGTCTAGGCAGCACATACAATGAATTAAATATCTTACGAGAATAATGACCAAGGCAAAATTGCTTAAACACAGTGTTCCATTTATCGGTGTAACTGAGGTGACTGTTCCAAAGAATGAAGTGTACTGAACAAATACTTATAACTAAGAAAGGCTCCAGAGAGATTTAATTCAAACCTTATATTCTTTAATGTTATCTACAATAACTTCAGCACTAATAAAACAGAACAAAAATTTCAAAGTAGGACAAGTCAAGAGTTCTTAGAAATAGAACTATCTGTATGTTTTTTAGGGTGCCATACCTCAAAAGAGGAAAAACGCATGTGTCTGTCCGTCTGTTTGTTTTATAGAGACCGCGACATATTTTGGCACTGTTCCACCTCCACCTGACGGCTGATGGCTAGTGGAGTGGCTAACGGTGCTCCATCCATACGCGTTAGATTGTTGAGAGAGATTGCTAATGGCATTCCAGCAAAACTGTTATATATTTTTCGTGAAGGATTGCCAGACATATTTGGCATGGCAAATATGGAACAGAAGAGAATAATATTTTAACAACCTATGATATTAAACGGTGTGCCGTGCTGGTTCCGATACCTAAAAGTAATAGCCCCACTGCATCTGTCCCATCCATGTCGTAGAGACGACAAAATGATAATGCCGGAATGGCGTGCTAAAGAGTTAGCCACCTGTTCCCTTAGTAGCGCTATGATTTCACCGAGTCAGGTAGTTGGTAACTGTCTTCGCACCTTACTTCCTGCTTGATAATATTATCTTGCCCTGATATTTTGAAGGTGTTCTTCGGTGTTGTGCGACAATTCACCCGAGTTCTTTCAGCACAACACCGATGATTCCACTTATCCCGACAGGAATGTACGATGTTAAGCAGACGTTTTCACGACCAGGCAATCATAAGTCAAGTGGTAAGCTAGAACAAAGGCATGCATTGTCCTACGATGAGCATGTGATGATAGAACGGCGCATTAGCGAGTCCTAAACAGTAATCAACACATCTTGACGTGAAACTGTTCCTTGTACCTATGTGCGTGGCTTTTTATTGATTCCCCTAATAGGTCACCTTGCCTACGTGATGTAACTTCGAAATAGTGGTTTCACTCGCGACAGGTGATGGTGACACTTCCATGGTGAGTGGCTTATATGCTAGGGCAGGACGAACTGTTGTGCTAGTTTTGAATGCGCCAATCATACGCAAGCTACAACTTAGGTTTATACAAATGTTTTCACCTGGATACATTGCACTTAATCAGCATTCTATATTTTTGTCAATGAATGGTGCAAATAGTTTTAAGGCTTCATCGGTAATCGTAAATTTTAAAATACGCAAACGAAAACTCTGCTTCATGCTTAGAACATTCAGTTGTTATAATGTCTGTATTTATCTCAGGAGAGATTGTATCCTCCAGGATAATGTGTTTACATACTGTCCACAGGTTATTTCGCGCTATTTTTAAGCGTTAACAGTTTGCCTTTCATGAGTACTTAAGCTGACTTGCTATTTCGGTATCTCCTTTTATACATTTTATATGAAAGTCAAATAAACACTTCGGCCTACTCAACGCATCATTGACTCCCGCCACATTCTGCAGCCCGTCTTCTGCAGCCGCTGTCTGATCTGTCGCCACCTCAATAGCGGCGCTTCCCGCTTCATTATTACGCTTACACTAACAAATAGCGTCCATTTCCGGTTCCCCACAATGCATATTATCAATTCGTCGTGCCGCTGCAGCGGCTGAGCTGTCGACACGGTTCGCTTTCAATTATGTTATGAATGGACGGACGCGACGGAGAGAACTTGCAGAAGAGGTCAGTGCATTTGATAAATGCGCGTGTAGGCTCTTTGATATTTCCACGGGCTGAAATGACATGAAGCACGGTGTTATTAAAGTCCATTTTAGAATGAACTGGATCAGTATTGTTGCCAGCGTCGCTGGGAAGTCCAAATGATGACTTTATTACGGAGGCGATGTTCAAATATGGTATCATATTCCTAGACCGACCACTAATTTCGACCTCCAGTAAAAAATTGCTCGTCAATTTTCGTAAATTACGTAGACGTCATGAAGACTGATTGAGTTGTGATTATGTTGATTGTGGGTACCTACGTGACCATGCATCGGTTCAATGTTGAGAAGTCTGCTACACCTAACTTTGAAATCAATGCAATAATTTTAGTGTTTGTTTTCCTGATCCCAAAGTTTGCTGATCACGGCTGCAAGTGTATTGTGTTGTGTTGTGTGCGATGCAGCCATGTATGCGACGTCACAATAGACGTAGCTCGAGATTTGGCAGAATCTTCAGATACGTTCAGGAAATATACATACATCCAAGTGCCGGTCTCGTTCTCTTGGCACAGAAACAAAGAGACTACCAATAAGAGTATCAGATAAAATTTACAACACGTCACCGTGCGGTTTCGTCTCGTCGTTTTTCTTCCGGTAAAAGACGACCTTATGACTGAGGAAGTAAGGTCTACGGGAGCGTATCTCAGGTGGCCACGTAAACGTGAGCAGTGTTAACGGGCGTGTGCGGCCGTTACTGTACAGAGAGCTATTGTGATTTACAACGCAGCACTTTGTTGCCAATTTGTTGCAGTAGAGAGTAACGGGCGAGGCGTGATAGCGCAAGATGTGGACTTCTCATTTAATTGTTTTCCCGTCATTCCGATAGCGAAATTAGCAAGACTGGAAGTGGTTATGAGACCGTAAGACATTAAGACCGTAAGAAACACTGTGAGTGATAAATTTCCCGATTATCAACGGAAGTCTTAAAAACTTCTAAATCTAATAGAACTGATAACAAATATACGGAGTCAAGCTAAATAAAACCGTTTAAAAATGAGAGAGCAAGGCAACATGAGACAGAAAGACGCACTAAACCTAAAATCAACGTTTTAGCAGTTTAGACAGAAGAATACGTCTTGCTAAGACGTATGCCTGGAAGTAGTTATGAGACCGTAAGAGTCAACATTATGAGTGATAAATTTCCCAATTATCAACGGAAATCTAAAAAACTTCCAAATCTAATAGAACTGATAAAAATGAAAGAACAAATGCAACGTGAGACAGAAAGACGGACTCCATCTAAAATTTAAGTTTTAGCACTTTAGATATAAAAAGACTTCTCACTGGGAGAATAAAAAATAGAAAAGTAAACAATTTAAGGGGGTTCCCCCATACAATAAATGTGTTTTTTCAACTTCTTTTTGTGTCGCCATGTGGACTTTGGTACCGAACGTGCACTACAAGGTGAGTATTGTGTATAGCCTTCAAGGATTCTCTATAGTATTATCAAAACCTCCTGTCCGGTTGGGCAATAAAGTTTTATGGCTTTGCGCCATTGCGCCGTGCGCAGATTCGCTTCCCTAAGCCATATAACTTTATTGCCCAACCGGACACGAGGTTTTGATAATACTATAGTATCTCGAAGATAGAAAAGCCTTGAAGAATTTAACTAACCTTTTATAGTTTAGTCAGAGCGAGTCTATGTAGTCTATGTAGAAGCGTGAAGTCATTTTGAATGTCAAAACCGACATTAATTTGTTGAGAAAAAATCAAGGAGTCTTTTCTCTCAACAAATTAATCGACACGCTCTCTGATGACGTTCTCCGCAAATTGTACATACAAAAGTTGAATCGTCATCACTCGAATAGGCATTTAATGATTTTCTCTACCACCTAACGCCACTTTCATGCGCAGCAAACATCTAGTGTCATTCGTTTGCGTAAGTGACTTGCCATTTCATGCCGCCCACGGTGCATTTCAAGATACTGTACTGGCTTACCAAAACGCACTGATTTCACCTATCGCATTTTGTATAACCTATCATTTACTGCTTTTTAGATCATTATGGACATCCTCAACTACAACTTTATACATTTGGGAGCACTCCAAATGTCACGGTGTCGGAACACTCAATCAGTGGGTGCGGTTGGAGCGTGGGAAAGAGCAGCTTTTTATTCGTCGCTCTTGTTTGTACTCTTCCGATTAGATTTTTTATGTTGTTTTTTGTCGACTGTTTTGTACTTCAACGATTTATTGACAATTGTGGTTTATTTTCATACATTTATTTACACTTGTTTTTTAATTTATTTTGTACTAGCTTTTGCCCGCGGCTTCGCTCGCGTGAAATTCATATTTAAAAAGAAGAAATTAAGTAAGCCCGCTACCGTACATTTATTTCGGCGCGCAGAACGGTTAGTATGAGATCCACATCTTAGCGTAACCGGAACACAATTTTATTTAGCCTATACTGTGTCACGTATAGTTATATGTGCTTGTACTATGTTTCACTTGTGCTTGTTCTAATTCGGATGATCGTTTTAAGAGTTATGGAGGAACATACATACAGAAAAGATTTCTAAAAGGCGTCAATTTAGTTTTGGTATCTTACATAGAGTTCACAAACACAATATCTCTTAAAACAAAGAACTTACTCCATGACCATCCCTTACAGATCTATTATTAGTATTGATGATGGATGATTGATACATTAGAATATAAATATGAAAACATATACAAATTAAATATAAAACTAAACGGATTTTTCACCACCGGCGCGGCGGTGCACAGTGGGTCGAGACTGCTATATAAGGGACATAGGGATTTTTTTTACAAATTTCATTTTTTAAAAACGCCGATCGATAGGTCTCATCATTCTGATGAATAGTTGTCATTAAACATTTTCGTCTAAAACTGATAGTTTGCCAGGAAAAAAATATTTTCAAATTTTGATGTATGGAATTAGACATAAAACGCTCCGTTTCGGCCAAGTCTTGACAGGTCTTGCTTTAAAACTATTTAAGCGTTGTTCTGTGGTTTATTGACTATAATCCTACACTATCAGCGCGCGCCCAATGTTGCCCGTTCACGAGTTATGTGGATCCTAAAAATCAATTAAAAATGTAAGTAAAAATATTTTTTTTTAATTTCTAGAATCATAGGGCGTTAATAGATTTAATCTAAATACTTGTTTTAGATAAAAGTACTAACAAATAGATAAAGTTCTTAATTTTAAAACATTAGTTTATCGTAAAGATACATCAAAATCTAATAAAAAAATTATAAAAGTGTTTATTAATCAGAGAAAGTTACATATATTAAAGATGTTTTTACATAGAATGCATGACGCATGACAAATAGTACCTATACTCAGATGTATCTACACTGTTTCCGCTAGTTCGAGCTATTTGATGAACACTGTCGCCTAAACTGGCCCTAAAACTGTTTCATAGGCGACATTGTTTGGTCAAACCACTGGTGATTACATTTGGTTACTTAACTTTGATCTTATATTTAAATTTTTTAAACCTATAGTTATATATACATACTTATTCTAATTTATCTGTGCGCGGTGAGTGAGAGAGACTCATTAGTGCAGTGTGTGCGTTAAATGGGTGAGTGCATTGCAAGACAACCCACACGATGAAGCCTTAATCGAAAGGTTCCACGTTATTTTGCAGACAGTGGCTTCAAGAGAGCGAGTGGATCTTCCAAAATTCTGGAAATTTCATGAAGATACAGCAACTTTGCATATCCAGTTATATCCGTGGTACTACATGCCCTCTAGCGTACATAAGTTGCTTGTGCATGAAACGGATATAATAGAACATTTAGAACTTTACCAATCGAGAAACTGTCGGAAGAAGCATCGGAGGTTAGAAATAAGGATTTCCGTAAATATAGAGGGAACCATTCCAGAAAAGTAAGTAGGACAGCGACAAATGAAGATATCTTGCATAATCGTCTCATGTCATCCGATCCAAAACTTACTTCTCTAAGGCCAAGAATGGCCAAACAACGGAGAATGGAAGTCTCACCAAGAGCAATCGAGCTTTTGGTATCTCTTACCCGCCCGATTTAGAATTTATTTATATAAATGATTGATTAATATTTTTTTATTATATTGTATAAGCTGTAGTTGTTACTTGCATAATCTTCTCAAGTCATCCGATCTAAAACTTACTTCTCTAAGACCAAGAATGGCCAAACAACGAAGAATGGATCTCTCATCAAGAGCATTCATAAATAAATAAATTCGTAATACATTCGAAGACGTGAGTGGACGAAGGTACTATGTAAATTTTTTTTAGAAATGCATTTTTTACCGTAGATGAAGGTGTTATGTGCCGAGTAATCAAGTGACACTGACAGAAAATCCGAAATCACGACGGAAATAGGAGTTATTCAAGTGGTGAAAGTGTTATGGTCATAAAACACCTTATTCCAGTGTGATCATCTCCAAAGATCATCTCATAAATTGAATTTTTTGTGCATGATGAGAGAGCTATGTGTACAAAACACCTTCATCCACATGAACGCATGATTTTGTATTAACGCATAGTTTTGTACGCTTTTCATGTTCATACAAAGTAAACTTAGTCAGTTAGTTATCAGGTATAGAAAAAAATCTATTCAAAAGTCAAAACTTAGACCTAATTTTTCTCAGCTTTTTGTTTTTGTTACATAGCACCTTTGTCACCTGATGTCTTCTCTAACTCGGGCGGGTAAGAGACACCAAAAGCTCGATTGCTCCTGGTGAGAAATCCATTCTCCGTTGTTTGGCCATTCTTGGCCTTAGAGAAGTAAGTTTTGGATCGGATGGCATGAGAAGATTATGCTAGATATCTTCATTTGTCGCTGTCCTACTTACTTTTCTGGAATGGTTCCCTCTATATTTACGGAAATCCTTATTTCTAACCTCCGATGCTTCTTCCGACAGTTTCTCGATTGGTAAAGTTCTAAATGTTCTATTATATCCGTTTCATGCACAAGCAACTTATGTACGCTAGAGGGCATGTAGTACCACGGATATAACTGGATATGCAAAGTTGCTGTATCTTCATGAAATTTCCAGAATTTTGGAAGATCCACTCGCTCTCTTGAAGCCACTGTCTGCAAAATAACGTGGAACCTTTCGATTAAGGCTTCATCGTGTGGGTTGTCTTGCAATGCACTCACCCATTTAACGCACACACTGCACTAATGAGTCTCTCTCACTCACCGCGCACAGATAAATTAGAATAAGTATGTATATATAACTATAGGTTTAAAAAATTTAAATATAAGATCAAAGTTAAGTAACCAAATGTAATCACCAGTGGTTTGACCAAACAATGTCGCCTATGAAACAGTTTTAGGGCCAGTTTAGGCGACAGTGTTCATCAAATAGCTCGAACTAGCGGAAACAGTGTAGATACATCTGAGTATAGGTACTATTTGTCATGCGTCATGCATTCTATGTAAAAACATCTTTAATATATGTAACTTTCTCTGATTAATAAACACTTTTATAATTTTTTTATTAGATTTTGATGTATCTTTACGATAAACTAATGTTTTAAAATTAAGAACTTTATCTATTTGTTAGTACTTTTATCTAAAACAAGTATTTAGATTAAATCTATTAACGCCCTATGATTCTAGAAATAAAAAAAAAATATTTTTACTTACATTTTTAATTGATTTTTAGGATCCACATAACTCGTGAACGGGCAACATTGGGCGCGCGCTGATAGTGTAGGATTATAGTCAATAAACCACAGAACAACGCTTCAATAGTTTTAAAGCAAGACCTGTCAAGACTTGGCCGAAACGGAGCGATTTATGCCTAATTCCATACATCAAAATTTGAAAACATTTTTTTCCTGGCAAACTATCACTTTTAGACGAAAATGTTTAATGACAACTATTCATCAGAATGATGAGACCTATCGATCTGTGTTTTAAAAAAATGAAATTTGTAAAAAAAATCCCTATGTCCCTTATATAGCAGTCTCGACCCACTGTGCGGTGGGGCGAACCCAAGCTACCGATGGTCGGGCCCTTGGTCGGGCCCTAGGCAGTGCCCTAGGGAGAAAAACCTCCGGACGCGCGTGCGTAGAAGGCGGTGTGCTTTCACACCTAAAAAATTTATAGATGGACCCCTTTTGTTTGTGCATTTGTACCGCCTTCAACTCAAGGGTACGAATATGAATCAAAATATTATTTAAAACTTTTAAGTTCTAGTTGTTTTTTGAAGTCGGTGCAATGTTTTTAAAACAGTTTTTTTGCAAGATGTGCGGAGTTGTTCGTTATAAATTCAATTGTCCGGGAGGAGCACTAAATATTCTGTAAACACAGTCGCTAGCTCTTGACATTGACTTGTGGTGCACGTTGGCTAGAGGAGAACGATTTGTTCGGTGGTGGGCGGCCGCATGGAGAGACGGACAGACTGGGAAAATGTTATAAATATATTTACCTACATGCGTATTGCCTCGTGTTGGCAACTGCTTCGGAATAACTTCGGGCGAAGAAATTTAATAAATTTTCAGAATGAAATTGTCGATTTGTTCAAATATTTTTGAGAATTTACTACAAAAGCTCACTACCAAGGCAGCTAGTTCTGACAATAGCAAGTCTAACAGGATGAGTCGGCATCACATCACGGGTAGGTAAACTACGTACACAGGTACCTAGGTGATTTAACTATTCATGTTACGTACCATTGGCAGCCTTGCGGTAGCTCAGTGCTGCGGTCGGCCGACTGTTATTTAGCAACCATGGGCGCGGTCAGTACTTGGATGGGTGACCGCTCGACTCTTGGAGGCTGACCGTGGTTCGGATTCCATTATAGAAAATCTCATCCATGGACACCGACACGGCAGAAAGGCCGCCTTATAATCACAATTTTGACGTGTCCCTGGCTGATTGCGAATAAAGCGTAGGTGCTTTTAATTAGCCGGTCTATTAATAGTGAAGTTAGTGTGTCAGGCGGCCGCGAGACGCCCCGCGCCGCGCGCCGCTGCGACGATACGACGACGCGGCGCGCGGGGCGGCACAGCGGCGCGGAGGCGGAGGCGGCGGTGCGGCGCCCTCTGGCGAGGTGAAAATATACGCTTGACGCCGCCCGCCCAAAAGGCCGCCCTAGGCTAGGTCAACTCATCGTTTGGAGTACTTTGTAAAGGGGTAACGTACATTTAGTTGTATTGTATGTTGCTTTCAGCTGTGCTGCAGAAGGTGGACTTATTGCCCAACTATCTAAAGTCAACCTTGTAAACAACAACACTTTAAATCTTATTTTGCTGTTTTCCTCACAACGGTTTCCTTCACTGGAGCGACGCATTAACATGTGACAACCTCACATTGTTGGATACACACTGCACCCGTAATGTTACCTTTGTGAACTAGGCGCCATGTCAGTACTTCCTTTGTTCGTGCCGGTTACACTGAACTCAACGAAATGCATGAAATATTTTAATAGCCGTTTAGGCAAACCTTTCATTGAGTGCGGTGGTAGCAGTCCGGACGGGTTAATATTATATAAGGTAAGGGAAGGGACCTACAGTTTTACGTGGAATCCAAACTATTTCTCAGGTTTAACGGTCGGACGATCACCCATCCGCGACCGCACGCCCATGAAGATCGATGGTACGAACCATTAACCTGCCGAGGCTTTCAAATTGTACATTGATGTACATGTAGAGTTGTAAAAAAAAAAAGTTTTTTTTTCTGACATGAAAAAAAAACATTGAAAAAAAAACAAGAAAAATACCGTTTTTTCTGAAGTAGGTTTTTTTTTTCAAGAGAACGAAAATAAAAATATCATAAGGTGGTTACCGTTAAATACGAGTTGATAATAATTGTTTTTGGTTTAAAGGAACTACAAATTGATTTTGTTATATAAATATGTAATACAAAAACGGCACAAAATAAATTGGCAATACTTACACGTTCGGTTTATGTTTCGGTTGAATTGAGCAGGGATGTAGGTGTAACAGGTAATTCTAACACATATGAATATTTAAGTATTTTTTAAGTTCATATTATGTATACTTTTGTTTATTAAAACTAAATTTGACAGCAATTTAAGTATTTTTAAATTAATAATATGTATAATTTAATCTATTTAAACTTTTGACTTATTGAAATCACATTTAGAGTTTCATCTCATTTTAGTTATAGTATATCCTTTTTTGTGAAAAAAAAATTTTTTGAAAAAATCACGGTGGCAAGTTTTTTTTCATGTTTTTTCTCAGATTGTGAAAAAAAAAACATTTTGTCTTTTTTTTTAAGTTACATAACGTCAAATACTTTATTGCAGAATAAAATAACAAAAAATAAAAAAATAAATAGTTACATAACTATGTACATCCTGGCATATGCCCACTGAGAAAAATGATTAGGTACCTGCTAAACTTTAGTTAGACAACCAAACCGATTAGCATACTTAGTAAAATTTTAGTAATCCAAAGTTAGGTAAGTATCACCATCATAACAAAAATGCATAACATTTTTGTTATGATAGTGATTACACTTAGACTTTAGTTAAAGACAACCAAACTGACAGCGTAGCTTAGTTTAGTAATCATCACCATCATGACATTTTTTTCAGACGAATCACATTCGTCACTCGTAACTTGCGATACAAAATCCTTGCACTCGTTCATTCCTTGCCCCGATTTTCTCCATTGTCCGAGACAGACAATGAGCCCGCTCACCTCGCGCTCGGGAGGGGCTGCACCATTTAATTGCCTATACTTGCAGACTACACCTTGAACCGAGCGACGACGCTGCTCGGCAATGCCGAGCATATCCGCGTTGCACTCTGCTGCTGTCGGATCGGAATATAGTGCCAGCTGTCAACTGACATGGATGCAGTTTTTCGACCCCGACCGTTCCCGCGCGAGAACCCTCCCGCCGCGCGCGTCAAATTACACTTGACGAAAACATAAATTTCAAAAACGCATATCTCCAAAACTAGACACTTTAGAGAAAAACTTTATTTCCTTTTTTGTCTCGGAAAAACATGAGGATTGCGCTGGTGAAATTAATGTACTGTCCGTTACAACACCCTGTATAGTGCCAGCTGTCATCTGACATGAGACTAAATTATCGCGAGTCTACCCAAAATAGAGAATGTAATACATTTTGTTAAGATTACTTAGTTTTTCACTATGGATAATTTTTTTTTCACTGTAACACATACTCACCACACGCTGTATCGCGATCATCGGGTTAAGCAGAGTAATCGGTGTTGTGCTGCAAGTACTCTTGTAAATTACAATATAACACCGACCACCACGTTTAGCAAAATTAGGACAAGATAGGTAACTATAAAGCAGCAAGTAAGCCACGAAGACGCATCTGCTGCATGACCCGGTGGAAGGACCGTGCTAAGGTGAAAGGTGGCTAGGCTGTCGCCCTTTAGCACGGCATCTTGTCCTTATCCCTTAGTCACATTTTACGACATGCACGGGGGGAGATACAGTGGGGCTATTATTTTTAAGTGCCGACCCGACACGGCACCCGTGTGGGTTCGGTACAAAACTATAATACTTTGTTATTATGTCTACGGTTTTAATTATTTAATTATATTTATACCATTACAAGATATAAAGTAATTTATTTTGGTAAATATTTCTACCAGGCAAATGTACTATGTGCTTTCGACCAAATCCATTCAGGTCCATATTTTCGAATGTAAGCCTTTTCTTCAAAGGAACGTTTCAACTTTAACGAAATGAAATAAAAAAAAAAACAAATAAGTGTTATGTTTGTCGCTAAATTCGTAGACAATTCGTAAGTTCTAACTCGGCAATGCTAGCGCAAAGTGAGATCGTGACCGTTGCCACTTTGTAGTGCGAAAGCGCCCATTGCCAGCAGATAAAGGCCGTACAGTTTTATAAAATGTGGTACAGAGAGAGCAACTAGGTGTCAAGACGTGACAGCTGCTCTAAAATTCCAGTACCACTGTACTCTTTCCTACAAGGAAATATCGCGACAGATCCGTGTCACTACATTTGCAAGCTCCTCATGTCCGGAGACTGAGACGGAGTCACACTTCCGAACGTTCGTGTTATGTTTATCGAGGTTTGCAGACCGGGTCACAGGATTCAGGATATGCACGCGGACTGCGTTCATTGAGATGTGGAATATGTAAGCTAGGAACGTGGAAAGGCTAAAAGAGGTTCTAAATAGAATGGTACATATATACACACCACACGCTGTATCCCGACGATCGGGGTAAGCAGAGTAATCGGTGTTGTGCTGCAAGTAGTCTTGTAAATTACAGCACAACACCCACCATGTTCTTCGCCTTTTACGACATGACGAGATGCAGTGGGGCTATTCTTTTTAAGTACCGGCACCACACAGTACTTACTGCAGTACAGTACATATAGCATGGTGTAGAGTAATATAGAATGAGAACGTGGAACATAATAGAAATATAACGTAGAATGATAATGATAATTGGATGTATTATTTATAATGTAGATAAAAACAGTATAGAGCATAGTAATCAGAATGGCACGCAATGAAGAGTAAAAGAATATAATAAAATATAAATAATAAAGAAAGTATAATAAAACGATAATAACAAAGAACATAAGTGTGCAAAGACAGTATTCAAGAAGAAATACTATATACGTGGAACATAGTGGAAATATAATTTAGAAATATAGAAGATAATTGGATGTATTTTATTGTAGAGAATAGAACGTAATGAAAAGTAATATAAAGTAAAAGGATATCATAAAATAGAAATAATTAATCAAGTATAATAAAACGATAATAACAAAGAGCGTAAGTCTGCAAAGACAGCATTCGAGAATAAATACTATAAAGACGATGACGATGTTGAAATGTTAAGAAATCTATGAGTAGCCCCGGCGAAGAACCAGCAATAATATTAATGATTATTGAAAACATCGTATTAAAAGTTTAGAAAGCCATCTTTTATTAACCCGTAGTAGTTACTAAATCGTATTCGTTAAAAGCAAAGGTGAAGCTGCCGCAAGCAGCAACATGTGTTGGCCATAAAGTATGCAGAAATGATCGTGCGTGAAGCAAACTCAGCCAGACTGCAGTAAAACTGTCAATAAACATTAACAGTCGCCTGCAAACAAGGTGAATTCCTGATTTCAGCACATTACGACGAGAAGTAAAGAATTTTCTCACTTCACTTTGGTTTTATGTGAGACAATTTTCACTCGGTGACATATTTTCATAAGAAAAAGGAATGAGAACATTTTTGTTTGTTATAAATGTCAAAGAGTTTGTATTACGTCGCTGCGCTCCGCGACGTAATACAAACTCTTTGATAAATGTTTGTAATAGTTTGATACGAATTCTTTTTGCTTCTTTCTACATTATGAGAATCATTGGCACTAGTTTTTAATTTGTATTTATGTCTGGATTTTTACCTGTTGCCCATTCACGCCTCTCCTCTGAATTGATTGATTCATTTTGATTGATCGGTTACAAGTTAGAGAAGAGAACGAATATATTAATTATTGAATAAAGAACTTATAGGTTTTTAAACACAAACAACAATAAACGTATCTAAAATCAGAGTTTCTGGATTTCAACTTTCACAATATCGGATTAGTTTATGAAGTTAGTCATTAAATAACATTGAGTAGGTAATCACTCGATCCATGCAAACACTTTGATTCGATTAAACACATAATTTTTTTTTATCGAAGTTGACACGGTTGGCTACATCACCTACAACATCCGTGATGTTAGCCCATAACACCGGGTGAACTAGGTGCCATGTCAGTGCTTCCCTTCATTTCATGTCGGCTACACTGAACTGGACGGAAAACACGAACTATTTACATAGCCGTTTCGACCGACGTTTAGCTCAGTGCGGTGGTACCAACCCGGCCGGGATAAACCCTACCACCTAGAAAGGTAAGAAGGGAAGGGATCTACAGTTTAACGTGGAGTCCGAACCACGGTCAGCCTCCAACGGTCGAGCGATCACCCATCCAAGTACTGACCGCGCTCAACATTGCGTCGACTGACCGCACTACTGAGCTACCGAGGCTGACGAATTTCCTTATCCCTTAGTCGACTTTTAAGACATGCGACGGGGAGAGATGCAGAGGGGCTATTCTTTTTAAGTACCGGCCCCACACGGTACAATTGCTGTATTTGCAAAATATTGCACAATACTTTACATGTTATAAAACAATATCCTCACGGACCAAAACAAGTGAAAGCTAAACAATGGATAATTATTGAAGAACATAGCTCTACAGACAGGCTAGACGTTATTAGCCAACTCTGCCGGGTTGCAGATGATAAACGAGTAAATAAGTACCGGAAGAAATTATATTTTGCACACTTCGACAACCCACACGTTTCTTCCTTGAATAAATAACGATTTAATAATTTTGAAATACCCGAAAACCTTTTTAGGGTTCCGTATCCGTCGTACGGGACCCTATTACTAAGCCTACGCCGTCTGTCTATCTGTCTGTCCGAGGGCTGTATCTCTTGAACCGTAATAGTTAGCGCGTTGAAATTTTCACAAAATATAGTGTTATTATATTATGGCCGATATAACAACAAATAATAAAAATAAGAAAAAATCAAAATTCACGGGGTCCCCATAGAACAAACTAAAAAGTGTATGCGCGCCATCTACCAAAAAGAGTGTGAAGCATTTTAACTAATCATGCGTTTTAAATAATATGAAGCATTTCATATACACGAATGATGAAGCATACCTATTACGGTTCAAGAGATACAGCTCTCAGACAGACAGACGGCGTAGGCTTAGTAATAGGGTCCCGTACGACGGATACGGAACCCTAAAAAGACCTTTTTAATAAAACTCTAGTTTTGTTGGTTGACGATGAGATCTTGCATCTCATCGTTTAACGGTTTGACATGTTAGATCAAACATTTAATCGAGCTTATTTAATAAGCGATAAATTTAGTTTTATGTTTGACCTTAAATTTTACGTCTCTGCGGCGCGCGGCGTCCATCTGTTTCCTGCGTACTTGTTTCATCTGCTACTCGGCTCACTTGACTTATCGAAACATTAAACATTTCAAAATGTAGAAATGTGCAGATTAACTTGCGCGAAATGAAGAGAGACGAAGGGAATATTTGCAAAAATAACAAATCGGAAGAGTGATCATATAATAATTACTAGCTTTTGCTCGCGGCTTCGCTCGCGGCATACTCGGTTTAATAGCAAATCCGATTTAAACGCAAATATTATACCGCAACCCTGACGCTCAACCGGCGGCGGCGCAACCCTCCTTTCTCTTCATTTGTTTAATTGTAATAGGTTGTATTGAATTGATAGTTTATTGTATTATAATAAATTTTCAAGATAGTTTAGTTTGTAAAATTAATTCTTCTCATATTATCTACTATAAAAAACAGATACCTACAATCATAAAAAATAAACGATCCTTCTCTTATATTCTCTTCACTGTCTCCCGTCTATACTATAACTTTCTTAGATACTGCTCAGCCCTAAGGCTATTAGCGTGATGCTGTACAGCCTATAGTGAGCCTCAAGAACTACTCTTTCCATTAGTGCAAACCGCCTCAAAATATGTTCAGTGGCTCCGGAGTTTACTTCAAACAATACATACAGACAGACTTTCCATTTTATAAGAAGTATAGAAGATAGATAGATAAAGATATAGAAGAGAAGAGATGATTCTCAATTATTGTGGAGACACAAATAGGAATTCTTGAGAAGCTTATATATAGGAATTACACCGAAAAGAAGGTATTGTATCTGACTGAACAGCTATGAATGAGAGGTCTCCGTCGAATGTAAAGAAAGATAGAGATAACAGAAATGATGAATTAATATACAGTGGAATCAATAAATGGAATTGCGACGAAGAAAACGATGACAAACAAAATATAGCTCCAGGACAAGCCTAATATAATCATCGAAGGAGATAATGAAAGTGAACCAAACATAGATGGATTAGTTCTAACTAAACGGCCTCATAGACGAACGCTAATCTCTCAACAAAGGATGGACGAGATCTGTGCGAAATTAACATTTCGTCTACGTCCAGCGAAGGTTTCGAGGCCGATGGAAAGACAATACCTGTAGATAGAGAACACTCAAATCACGTACCGTCAAGGCTGTGTCTGCTCTGAGAATTTCGATGTCTCAACTTTTAAAGTTTTCGCTGCTTGAATATATTTTGAAAAATCTAGTTTTGAAATTATGCCTCACTCTTTTATGAAATGAAATTATATCTCTACTCTCTATCTCTATGTCTATCTATATATCTATCTCTATCTCTTCTCTATATCTTCTCTATCTCTACTTCTTATAAAAGGGAACGACTGTCTGTATTTATGTTTGAGGTAAGCTCCGGAACCACTGAACGGATTTTGATGCGGTTTGTACCAATGTAAAGAGTAGTTTTTGAGGCTCACTATAGGCTATATACCGGCACGCTAAAAAGTATTAGGGCTGAGCTGTACCAAAGAAAGTATAGTATGAACGGAATTTAGTGTCCAATTGTAGTAATAGATGGTGTTTGTTAGCAGTTTTGTTGCGTTGCGTTGCAGTATTGGATTATTGCAGTATTGAGTTTACCGCGAGCGAAGCCGCCGGCAAAAACTAGTTTCTGATATAAACCTTACATTCCGGCCGGTGAACCTAAAAATTTGCGACGAAGTCTCGATAACTAAGCAAACAATGAGGCCTCTCTTGTTTAGCATGTGAGATAAGTAACATTTACCAGGCGGGGTTTGTTAACCTACCTAATGTATGTTATAGGTACCTATCTAATTATAACATCATGTTCGCATAATTTGTTGAAATACAATATTTCTAAAATACATTATTAAAGTGGCTGTAGTATTGGACCTTCCGTAGAAATTTATCATGTGAACACGTGCAATTTTTACTTCTGGTTTTAAATTCTGCTAAACGGATTTCATCTAATTTTAACATGCATTTGTAACAGTATCACCCGAATTCTTGGATACAATCAGCTTTCGTGTTGGTAACCTTTAACGAGGATATTGGAAGGAATGCCACAGTCGATTCAATATGACGGAAACGAAAACAATAGCTAGTTGGTAGTTGTCCAACTCTTAAACGGCTAAATGAACATTAACTCAAGTTTCGCGTCGAGATATGCCACGCTCGAGTGATGTGCCAGATACCGTAGACGGCCGGAGTAGGCAGTTTAACATTTTTGTTCTGGTCGCTAACCGTGCGATATGTCCCCGTTTCGACAAATTTTAACGAGAGGCTGCGATTTATGATGATTCGTTCGAATTTACGGTCGCGTTAAGTAGAAAATGGCAGTTGATTTTTATGACAACATTAATACTATCAGCACTTTTTGAAATAATATTAGCGTGTTGACAATTTAATTGGTTTTTTGGTGAAGACATTTAGAACAACTTATCAGCAGTTTTTGGCAGATGATTCAGTGATTTGACTTAAAATTTGTGTCAATTAATTTTATAATTGTTTTTTATTTTATTTTTATTGTTAAAGTATTGCGTATAGAGCAGTGGTTTTCAATAGTTTCTCGCCATAATCCTAATTTAGAAAGTTTTGTTGATGAAAATAAATCGCTTTTGAATTCTGATGTTCTTAGCTATATGAAAACCCACTGTCAAATGCTCATAGTGAGTTCCGAGGAATATTTTAAACAAGATTTTTCAAAACGAAATTCGATAAGAAATCAATTTTTAGATTCGATTCCGAGATCACTTACATTCGAGGAAAGATAATCATTAATTTAACTTTGGTGTGATGCTAACCTCTAAAGAAAATTTAAGAATGTAGATATAGAAGATAAGTATTATTATTAGCTCCATGTAGGTAAAGGTGGTACGCCGCCAAACATATTGGTTTTAGCGGTACCTACCTGAAAAAAAAGTTTGAGAACCCCTGGTATAGAGAGTTCAAGAGGGTTCATTTTCTTCAATGCAACGAAAGTTTGAGAACCCCCGGTATAGTGAGTTCAAGAGGGTTCATTTTCTTCAATGCATCGAATGTTTGAGAACCCCCGGTATAGAGAGTTCAAGAGGGTTCATTTTCTTCAATGCATCGAAAATTTGACAACCCCCGGTACAGAGAGTTCAAGAGGGTTCATTTTCTTCAATGAATCGAAAGTTTGAGAACCCTCAGTATTGCGTTCAAGAGGGTCCATTTTCTTCAATGTATCGAAAGTTTGAGAACACCTGGTATAGAGAGTTCAAGAGGGTTCATTTTCTTCAATGCATCGAAAATTGGACAACCCCCGGTACAGAGAGTTCAAGAGGGTTCCTTTTCTTCAATGAATCGAAAGTTTGAGAACCCCCGGTATAGAGAGTTCAAGACGGTTCATTTTCTTCAATGCATCGAAGGCAGTAACTATGGAAGTTTCGGTCACAAGTTGTGTCGCGATTGTGTCGGCATCGTTGGAAACTGCCGCGTGAGAGTCTGCGCAATTTTCCGAGGCCATAATAATTTCGACATCACTTTCATGTGCGCCGACGAAATGTATCGTCGGCGAAACAATGGCTTTGCTGCGATGCGGGCGCTATCGGGCTCGGGGATCTGCTAATACAACTGGAGGAAATGGCTCGGACGGTCGACCCACTCTTACGTCGTACTGCGAGGCGTTTCGCGGGAGGTCGGTATGTCAGCCTCGGTAGCTCAGTGGTGCGGTTGGTCGACTGTTGTTAAGCAACCCTGTGCGCGGTCAGCGGTGACCGCTCGACCGTTGGGAGGCTGACCGTGGTTCGGATTCCACGTTAAACTGTAGGTCCATTCCCTTCTTACCTCAATAGGTGGTAGAGTTTATCCCGCCCGGATTGTTACCACCGCACTGAATGAAACGTCGTCGTCGGTCGAAACGGCTATGTAAATAGTTCGTGTTTTACGTTCAGTTCAGTGGTAGCCGACATGAAATGAAGGGAAGCACTGACACGGCACCTAGTTCATCCGGTGTTATGGGCTGACATCACGGATGTTGTAGGTGATGTAGCCAGCCGTGTCAGATTCCATAAAAAAAACTATTTTAATAGCTTCCATTCGATCGACCTTCATTCATTGTGTGTTGGTCGGACGGGCTACTAAACTCTACAATTTCGCTGCAGAGTAACCGCGCGTCGCCGCGCCCCGCCGCCGCCGCCGCCGCGCCGCCTCCGCCCCGGAGGCACCGGTCGACGGGCCGCCGCCGCGCCGCCCGCCGGGCCTAGTGAGCCGGAAAGCGCCATCGATTCAGAGAAAAGCCTCAAGGTCTCCGCGCGTAAACAGCGTTCCCACAACGACACAACCAAATCATTCTAAACTATAGATAGACGGAGTATTGGCCTTCGAGCAGGCGAAAAAACCTTCGTAATGGTGTGCAAAATTTTACGATATTACAAGTTCACGTCTAGATTCTGGCCATGCTCAATCTGTGCATTGTGCATTGCCGCACTGTGGCATTATTTTCCTATCTCTATCTCTTCTCTATTTTTTTCTCTTCTTATGCAAATTGTGTGCATTTGTAGATAATGCTGCCGATAATGTAAATTGTTAGAGTTCCGTATCCGTCGTACGGGACCCTATTACTAAGCCTACGTTGTCTGTCTGTCTGTACGTCTGTCTGTATCTCTTGAACCGTAATAGGTAGCCCGTTGAAATTTTTGCAGAATATGTGTTATTATGGCCAATATAAAAACAAATAATAAAAATAAGAAAAAGTAAAAAAATCGCGGCGGTCCCCATACAAGCAACTAAAAAGTGTATGCGCGCCATCTACCGATGAACAGTATGAAGCAGCGCTGACCATGACATGTCGATACGGAACGCTCGGTGCGCGAGTTCGACTCGCACTTGGCCGGTTTTAAATACATACATACCACACATGCTGTATCACGACAATCAGGGTAAACAGAGTAATCGGTGTTGTGTTGCAAGAACTCTGGAACACAACATCGACCACCACGTTTAACAAAGTATTCGGATAAGATCATATTCTATCAAACAAAGACCCACCTGTTGCACGACTCGGTGGAAGGACCGTGCCAAGGTGAGAGGTGGCAATCCTGTCGCCCTTTAGCACGGCATCTCGTCCTTATCCCTCAGTCGTCTTTTACGACATGCACGGGGAGAGACGCAGTGGCGCTACAATCCTGTCGCCCTTTAGCACGGCATCTCGTCCTTATCCCTTAGCCACCTTTTACGACATGCACGGGGAGAGACGCAGTGGGGCTATTCTTTTTAAGTACCGACCTCACACAGTAACTAAATGTATGACATTCGCAATTCTAAGCTTTGAATTCTTCGACAGAAACTGAATAATGGCCACGGGGCATAAAGAAAAGTCGAGAAATGTACGTAACAGAACAGTAACTGGGTCGATTGTGTCCACGAGCTTGCCTATATTCAAACTAATGTATTTCCGCTGCGCTGCCGTCGCACGGTAAAACGATGTATGTTCAAAAGTATTGTTTTGAGATAAACGCGTTTGAAGGATTTGTGTTATGGCTAAACGCTGTAACTAGGCGGTGTTATGGTGAAACGATGTATTGGATATTACATCGTCGTGGCATACCTTAAATGGAGGGTTCTGGAAAAAAATGCATCGTTTTACCGCACAGAATCGTATGTTTTTGGACATACATCGTCATATCGATCTTCATAACTTCTTCAGTGAAGGTCCTACAAAGATAACATTTATATTGGGTGATAGGGCACGCCAAGAACTTTCGATTGAGCCGTGTTACGTAAAAACGCTGTATGTGCTCATACATCGTTTTACCGTCCGACGGCAGTGCGGGTGTACTATGTAGTAATGTAAATATATTTTATTTGTTGTAGTCACCGATACCGGGATCAGTGGGTAAAAATATTAATTAGTTTTTCAATGAACACGGATCCCGGTATCAGTGGATACAAATCGGCGTGATCAGTTTCCAATTCAATCTGATCCCGGGATCCGTGGAGACAAGGCCTTACGGAACCTTCGGTGCGCGAGTCCAACCCGCACTTGGTCGGTTTTTATGGGAAAATGGCACATGGAGATTTCTAACCGAATGACAAAACAGCAAAGCAATTCAAATATGTAAGCACTGGATAGAAAGCTTAGAAATGATCAATAGGTAGATAAATACTTAGCAGCTATTCTAATTGCATTTTTACTATGGGTGGCTGTGCCAATAACACCACTCCTAGCGAAACCACGCTCAGAGAGGCGCCATGCCAGCTAAAAGGCGGACAAAAAGGTTGTTAACACGCCTTTTGAAGAACCCAAGGTTGGTGATAGGAAACACACTCGCCGGAAAACCGTTTCATATTTTCGCCGTACTACATAGGAAAGAGTTCAAAAAAAAGCGATGCGTTCTTAGAATGTAGCATTTACATGATAAAATAAATTTCCCAACACAGGAACAAGTTCGAAAAGTGATGCGTTCTTAGAAGGTTATTGACAATAAATTATTTTTATTTACAAAATGTTTGTTTGATGAATTTTTATATATTAATATTATTTATAAAATACACAATTAATACAGATATTTCGACTGTGTTGTCGTCATCAGTGAAAAATTTAACATATTCTTAGAAGGTGGCATTTAATAAATTTCCCACACAATAGGCTTGAAACTACGAATAAATAACAATGTTTCGTATAAATACCTATGCATTCGTAGGTTTGAATAGAAAGAATTCAACGTTGTTTAAAATGCAGTCAAATCTAGGTAGATTATGCTGTTTTGGAAAAGAAACTGTTTATTGAAGTCCTAGCTTTTGCCCGCGGTTTCGCTCGCGTGAAATCGTAATTAAAACGAAGAATTTCGGCGCGCGGAACAATTCTATTTGTATGAGAGCCACATCTTGGCGCAACCGGAACTGAATGTTATTAAGCCTATCCTGTGTCACGTATAGTATGTGATTGTAGGTACTAAGTTTCATCGAATTCGGATTACCGGTTTAAGAGTTATGGAGGAACATACGTCATACAAACAGAACATATTTCTAAAAATCGTCAATTTAGTTTTAGTATCATACATAGAGTCTACAAACTCAGTATCTCCTAAAACAAAGTAACGCACTCCATAACCATCCCTTACAGATTTATTATTAGTATTGATTTATTAATCTTTTAGAAAGCATATAGGTACGTTAAGGCCTTCTCAATTCTGATTGGATGAAATTTCCTATTTTTTATTTTATTTCGACCTATTTCGACTGAATAATTATTAATACCTATACGCTTCTATTGCCATAATATGGGAACTTAGGATATTATTATATCCTAAGTTCACATATATCCCAAGTTATCATCATTTTCTCAGTTCATCAAATGCATCAATCCTAATAAAAAATTAGACGATGTGTGTGTGGAACGCGTGCGTGTAGGAGCGATGGCTCGGCTGCGTCGGTTTGATGGTAACCGTTCTCGATTTACGACTTATAAAACTCCAAGGATGCGCGCTGGCTCAATTAACATATACCGCGATGACCTAATGGTCGATATTTACTCAAATAAAACTGACTACCGACCTGTCCCGTCGATCAACATCTGAAGCTTCACGTAAACTTTCAGGGCATGGTCACTGGTCACGCGCGCGCGTGAATGCCATTTCACTGTCACATACTGCGATCCCACACTTCACAAAACTTATCCTTCACTGTTCACATCGTGTTCCACGTTTGAATTATGAGTTCGCGCCGTTCGAAATTCACAATGACATTGACAGTTAGAAGGGTGTCGTCGGCGCAAGGAGAATGTGGCAACTGGCGGAACGTGCGTTCGCGCTGGGCGGCGCGGCGTTGGCGGTGTCCGGAGTCCGGACGCGCAATGAGCGACGCCCGACGCGTCGTGGTGCATCGTCTCCGCGCCGCCGCCGCACGCGCCGTCGTCGGCGTCGCGCCGCGCGTTGGGAGCGCGCGCGCCGCTTTTCCGACGCAGTACCTCACGCACTTGATGCGCCGCGCCATCGCATGCGAATTCAATTTAAATCTAATCACATTTTATTTTCTCTTGTAAGCATATTGCAATCAGTTGGTTAATCAATCATTCAAGTAGTTTCTACTAACACATTTTTTTTAAGTTACTTTACGTGCTTTGGGGTACACACTTCAGAAATAATTAGATTTAATGACCTCGGCATTCTCGGCATTGGCAGGAGTTTTAGAGAGTGCGTCGAACTTGGAATTTCTTTCCAATATCTGTAGAGTACGCGATTTTCCTCTTTCAAAATTACCATATAATTTGTTTTAACCCTCGATGTTAGCCGCTTCAGTTTGTTTTACAATTTCCTCGTCAAAATAGAAATTAACATTCAGAATAATTTTTTTTTATGGAAACTGACACAGTTGGCTACATCACCTACAACATCCGTGATATCAGCCCATAACACCGCGTAAATTAGGTGCCATGTCAGTGCTTCCCTTCATTTCAAGAATGAGCGTGTCATTTTAGAGCTGACCAAGTTTAGTAGCACATTGCCTATTGTCGTATCGCGTGACAACACAGGACGCGCAGGCAAGATCGCTGAGATAAGGCTGCCAGAAAGAGGTCTTTCTTTCTGACCGAGTGATATACCCGTCTGATAAGAGTACTTCGAGAAAAGTATTTTATTTGAAGATATCACGTTTCTTAATTGAATCAAGACGCTATGCAATTCCGCGAGGTAGTTTGTTCGAACTGGAATCCTGTAACATTTGGGGTCAGTCGAGGGGTCGTCAGTCAATGATTGGGTAACAAAGTAAAGAGCGAATTCCACACGAATCCTACTAATATTGAAGCTTTTTAGGGTTCGGTGAAGGAAATTAGCAAAATATTTTTTTTTTTTTTTTTTATTGTTTCCGAACTAGCTGGCTGTGTCCGAGGTCGAAGCCTCAGGCGCAGCCAATATCACCCCCGAGGAGGTGCCAGTCCGGCTTGGAGGTGGACTAATGTCGCTGGGGAAAGGCTATTTACCCGCGATTTGAAGATCCGTGGATTGTATGAGTGGGGAAAGATATTCCCCGGAAGCCCGTTCCACACCTTTGCAGTGCGGCACAAGAACGATTTAGAGAATCGTGCCGTTCGAAGTACTCGTCTGTCCACTACAAAGGGGTGTTCCGCGAGAGTATGGCGGGTTTGGCGAAGGCGAACAGGAGGAGGAGGGATAAGGGATGCAATTTCGTCAGAGCAGCGGCCATAGTAGTACCGATAAAACAGGCTCAATGACCCAACGATACGTCTGTGTTTTAGAGGTTGAAGGTCCTTTGTGAGTACAGAGTCGCCAATGAGGCGAATGGCTCGTCGTTGGATAGAATCCAAGGCTGAAAGAAGGTACTCAGGGGAACCCTCCCAAAGATGACTGCAATATTCCATCACCGGTCTTACTTGTGCTTTATAGAGTGTAAGCAATTGGACCGGTGTGAAAAATCGCCGACATCGGTAGAGTATCCCTAATTTTCGAGATGCTAGTTTCGCCTTGGATTCTATGAACGATCGAAATCCAACGTCCCTGGACACCTCTATACCCAGGACGCCCAGACTACCATCATTGGGGACTTGGCTGCCCTGGAAAGTTGCTTGGAGTAGAAACGGATCAGCCTTAGTAGAGAAGGCACAGGCTTGCGTCTTAGCTACGTTGAAGTTGACCAAGTTCTCCTTCCCCCATGAGGATACTTTATCGAGAACCAATATAAAAAAGGATCCCTAAGGATTTATCACAAAACTGTTATGTCACCGCTCGCAACCGGTGTAAATCTTTAGGTCGCCTCTCTTGCCCCTTTTGACAGCAGGCACGGGTGGCTGTGCATAAAAGTTCAATCACACCGCTCCTCGTGTGCTATTCACTTCTTGAAGGAGTATTTTCCCAGAAATTTATTTTACTACTTTACCCACGGTCGTCACCGAGCTATGTGGCTCGAAGCTACCTAAACGTAACCCACATTCATATAACCCATATTCATGAGCGCTCTGCCTGGTGCGAAGGTTGGCAGAAGTTCTCTGTCAACCGTCGCACTGGGCAGAGCGCTCCTGAAGATGGGCCAGCGACGGTTGGCAGAAGTTCTCTGCCAACCGTCGCACTAGGCAGAGCGCTCATGAAGATGGGCCAGCGACGGTTGGCAGAAGTTCTCTGCCAGCCGTCCCACTAGGCAGAGCGCTCATGAAGATGGGCCAGCGACGGTTGACAGAAGTTCTCTGCCAACCGTCGCACTAGGCAGAGCGCTCATGAAGATGGGCCAGCGACGGTTGGCAGAAGTTTCTGCCAACCGTCGCACTAGGCAGAGCGCTCATGAAGATGGGCCAGCGACGGTTGACATAAGTTCTCTGCCAACCGTCGCACTAGGCAGAGCGCTCATGAAGATGGGCCAGCGAAGGTTGGCAGAAGTTCTCTGCCAACCGTCGCACTAGGCAGAGCGCTCATGAAGATGGGCCAGCGAAGGTTGGCAGAAGTTTTCTGCCTACCGTCGCACTATGTAGAGCGCTCATGAAGATGAACCAGCGACGGTTGGCAGAAGTTCTCTGCCAACCATCGCACTAGGCAGAGCGCTCATGAAGATGGGTCAGCGACGGTTGGCAGAAGTTCTCTGCCAACCGTCGCACTAGGCAGAGCGCTCATGAAGATGGGCCAGCGACGGTTGGCAGAAGTTCTCTGCCAACCGTCGCACTAGGCAGCGCGCTCATGAAGATGGGCCAGCGAAGGTTGGCAGAAGTTCTCTGTCAACCGTCGAATTAGACAGCGCTCATGAAAATGGGCCAGCGACGACGGTTGGAAGATGTTCTCTGCCAACCGTCCCACTAGGCAGAGCGCTCATGAAGATGGGCCAGCAACGACGGTTGGCATAGCTCGGAGACGATCCGTGAGTAAAACCGTTAAATTTTCTAATAATAATGATTACGTAATCCTACCCGACCACAACCGTGATGTCAACCACCTCGGTGAACTAGGCGCCGATGTCAGTGCTTTCCAATTGTAGTGCCGGCTACACTGAACTGGATGCAAAACACGAACTATTTACATAGCTTATATTGATATATGTTGATTTCGATGTACACATATGGATGGCGTTTTCACTTTTGACAAGCAGCGTCATTGCTCTATACGTACGCGGTGCACCGACCTTGCACTTGCACCGCAGACAGACTGGTCGCGCGGGAGGAAAGTTGTGCGGGAGTTGTATAGACGTGGGCAGGTGTAATGTCTTGTTAGCCCGATTGTAAAGGCTCCCCCACACTGGTGCGTCATTACAGGTCGATATTATCGCAATGCGATATTGTGTTAAGGCCCTGTCAACCCGTATTCCTCTCCGTACTCCTCTTTCAAGGCGCCGCTTTCGCTGGTTGGAGTAGGATGCAACACAATCAATCAATCGAAATTAAGGTTTTTATTTTTTTTTTTCCAAAACTACAGACCGAAAAAAAAAATTAAAAGCTGGGGATTTAGATACATACTCAACAAATATAATATTTTTTTTTTTCAAAGCCCTGATTTGGTCACGTTGCCTTAAATATGTTTTTATAACAAAATTCAGAGGCATGTACATGATTTTTTTCTATCGAGCGAAGTTAATCAAATCGTGTTTTCAAAAAGCCATCGATCTGCGCTGATAGATGAAGGAATACAATATATTAAAACTGATTCTGTCAGGTGACTAATATTGGTGGTAAACTTCTTGAAATTCGAGTCAGACGCAGCCCCACGTCACCTTAATGCGTTACGCGTTTTTTTGCACACAGCTGCGTTTTTATCGTCCGATACTTCACTACTCGTACCAGCGGTACGTGTGCAAGATCGTAAGCGTCCTAATACAAAATGTACTAAGAGCAAATAACGCAATAACGCTGCGTTCCGTCGATGTTATCGCAGTAGTGTGTAAGATCGCGTGCGTCCACATACAATATGTAGAGAAAACAGATATTGCAATAACGCATTACGATAATATCGACAGTTATAAATAAGGTGCTTCGTTATTCATGCCAAATGTTTCGGGAGGGTTACATACACACTCAAATAAACACGTTACGCAAAAAAAAATGTATTTAGCATTACTTTTCGATTTAACAAAACATGTTTGCTACCTAAACATTAACCTGTGTGTAACAGTAGGTAACTTGCATTGTACGGGGCCAATGACCGTACTATGTTCAAACGCAGAACAGCTGTTTGTTGTAAGTAAGTCACAAAGTCAGTATGATTGGTTTTTACAGCTACTTATTTGATTTTATTTTTTTGTTAGGAGAAAAAATGCTCCTATAAACATATGTTTCTTTCTTACGTAATGTGTTTGTTTGACTGCGTATGTAACCCTCCCGAAGTTATTGACATGAATAACGAAGCACCTTATATAACGCACCAATGTGGGGGGGCCTTAAGACGTGGGCAGGTGCGATGTCTTGTTAGTTAGTTTGACAGGAACGAGGAAATTCCGCGTGTCGGCCGGCGCGCGATACGAGCCGCGTTCTAACTTCCACTTCATCGCCCCTTGTACTGTCAGCGCGTACGTTCGTGGCCTCCGGCAGGAATGCGAGAATGGAATATATAGTGCTGTGAATCAATCTCTGAAAGTCACAACATTTACGAAACCTCTTTTGTTTTACATTAAATTATTTATCTAATAAGGTTTTATTTCGTGGTTAAAGTACGAAGACAAAACAGGGATAATAGTTTAAAGATCTATCGGCCTCCGCCCGCAGAGGCCACGAACGTGCGCGCTAACAGTACATTCCAGGGCCCAATCTCGGATACGGGGGATCGGCCTATGATTCCACTAATCTTTTCTCGAAGAAATGTAAGATCCCTTCCCTTCTTATCTTTCTAGGTGGTAGAGTTTAACCCGCCCAGGTTGGTATCACCTGAATGAAAGGTCGGTTGAAACGGCTATCTAAATACTTCGTGTTTACTCGTCCAGTTCAGTGTAGCCGGCATGACCGAAGGGAAGAACTGACATGGTACCTAGTTTCACCGTGGTGTTATGGGTTGACATCGCGGATGTAGAGTAGGTGCCGGCCGTGTGGGGCCGGTACTTTAAAAGAATAGCCCCACTGTATCTCTCCCCGTGTATGTCGTAAAAGTCGACTAAGGGATATGACTCCCTTCTTATATTACTAGGTGGTAGGGTTCAACCCGCCCGGGTTGGTTTTTTTTTTTTTTTTTTTTTTTATGGAACCTGACACGGTTGGCTACATCACCTACAACATCCGTGATGTCAGCCCATAACACAGGGTGAACTAGGTGCCATGTCAGTGCTTCCCTTCATTTCATGTCGGCTACACTAAACTGGACGGAAAACACGAACTATTTACATAGCCGTTTCGACCGACGTTTCGTTCAGTGCGGTGGTACCAACCCGGCCGGGATAAACCCTACCACCTAGTAAGGTAAGAAGGGAAGGGACCTACAGTTTAACGTGGAATCAGAACCACGGTCAGCCTCCAACGGTCGAGCGGTCACCCATCCAATCACTGACCGCGCTCAGCGTTGCAACAGTTGACTAACCAACCGCGCCACTGAGCTACCGAGGCTGACGAATTTTCTTATCCCTTAGTCGACTTTTACGACATGCGACGGGGAGAGATGCAGTGGGGCTATTCTTTTTAAGTACCGACCCCACACGGTACAAAATTGGTACCACCGCACTGAATGAAAGGTCGGTCGAAACGGCTATGTAAATAGTTTGTGTTTTCCGTCCAGTTCAGTGTAGCCGGCACGACCGAAGGGAAGCGCTGACGTGGCACCAAGTTCACCCGGTGTTATGGGCTGACATCACGGATGTTGTAGGTGATGTAGCCAACCGTGTCAGTTTCAATAAAAAAAAAAAAAAAAAAAAAAAAAAAGGTGCTCCAACCGTGTCAGTTTCCTTCCATAAACAAAATTTTAAATCTCTTCTTCTCTAGCTTCTTCCCACAAATTGGGCCCAGGTTGACACTTCCCATGTATGTACAGTACCCGGGAGTAATACATATACCTACATCGATGATAATTAATTAATTATACATCATATGAACATCGAGCTTTGGAAAGAGATCTCACCCCGTGCATGCCGTAAAAGGCGACTAAGGGATAAGGACGAGATGCCGCGCTAAAGGGCGACAGGCTTGCCACCTCTCACCTTGGCACGGTCCTTCCAACGAGTCGTGCAGCAGGTGGGTCTCCGTGCCATACCTGCTGCTTGATATGGTTATCTTGTTCGATTACTTTGCTAAACGTGGTTGTCGATGTTGTGTTGCAATTTTCCAGAGTTCTTGCAGCACAACACCGATTACTCTGTCTACCCTGTTTGTCGGGATACAACGTGCGTGGTAGGTATGTATGTATGTACAATCCGGTTGTAGAGCGTCATCTCTGTCTCGCGAACTCGCACCGATAGAGACGATGCTCTACAACCGCATTGTCTCCCTCTCCCTCTCCTTCTCTCTCTCCCCCCCCTCTCTCTCTCCCTCTCCCTCTCCCCCCCCCTCTCTCTCCCCCTCTCTCTCTCTTCTCTCCCTCTGCCTCTGCCTCTCCCTCTCACTCTCCCTCCCTCTCTAAAGCTCGATGTTCATTACTTTCTGCCGGGTACTGTACGTACACTGTTGAAATGTTTTGACGAATTGTCTGCTGAGTGAGACTGCTGCGATTTATTAATACTTCAATACCTACGTAAATGCAAATTCTATGAAATGTTGATGCGATGTTACATACGTTTGCGGAGTGAAGTGTGATCGATTAGAAAACAGTTGAGTTGAGTTTATTGATTTCATATCAATTCAAATCAAATTTGAGGTCATATCTACTTACTACCCACCTTTCTTCGACAAGCTTCGGTTTCATCGAGAATATTTTATTACCAGAAATTTGTTTTTACTACATTGACTAGGTTAAAACATACATTTTTAGGGTTCGGTATCCATACGGAAGCCTATTACTAAGCCTACGTCGTCTGTCTGTCTGTCTGTTTGTCCCTCCGTCGTCCGAGTGCTGTAACTTTTGAACCGCAGATAGCCGGTTCAAATATATGAATATGTGAAGTTGAATATGTTTTATTATGGCGGATCAACAAATAATAAAAAAAAAACAAAAAGTCACAATTAAGGATGCTGCCCCCCCCCCCCCCCCCCCCCCCAGTCCCCATACAATAAACTTGCTAAGAATTGATTAGTCAAATTACTGAATAATAGATGGCGCCACACGCTTTTTTATATTTTGTATTGTAGAAAGACAAAAGATAGACGGATATGGTTTTTTGACAGGTATGGTATAGTAGCGTTAATCTACGTTACCCTTCGTGCGCGAGTAAAACTCGCACTTGACCTTTTTGACATTGAAAATGTCTTTTCGATCGCTTCATTATAGTCCCCGATTTCCAGCGAGAGTGCGAATTCGCCCTGGTGTCGTTAGTTTTGAGGGTACGTGAATATTTAGGGTGTCAAATGACGCGTATCTACGAGAGCTATGAGATGGTGAAAAACAAAATTTAAAAAGTTTGAAAGTTTTTGAGGAAATCCCATAAAACGCTTAAGAATTTTAATGTTTTAATTTAATATTTTTTTCATTTTTACCATTTTTTTTATTTTCTAAATTTACATAGGTATTTCTTATATTTGAATACGCCCTAAAAGTCATTTACAATGTACCCGAGAGTCATGTAATGCATGAGATCTGTGATTTTATTTTTTGCGTAAAGATGTCCATGTCAAAAGGATCAAAATTGTAGATTTCAAGTCAAACCTATTTCAGAAAAGCAACCATTCAAACAAGGCATGTCTCAATGACCAAACAGCAACTACTCGTGCAAAGCAATGTGGAAAGAGTCCATATAAGAAGTTGGATACGCAGTTTCCGCAAGCCACCGTACGCGCTGAGATTATATCCATTACTTAAAAGAATTATGGCCTAGCTGTATTTTCCTAAAGATTCCTAGAATACGATCGGCCGTGTGGGTTTAATACTTTAGAAGTAATAGTTAAACAGACTAGTTAACCATCTTCATACAAGCGCGCCGATTTCGCACTCACACAAGCGCGCGTCAGCGCACGCTGCTGTCCGTACACAACCACTACTTACATTCTCACTGTCCTCGCTTGTAGTGCATGGTCGCCCCGCACTAGCTCTTTTTTGGTTAGATTTTTTTTTTGACGTGATAACGTCACGTCTTATAAATTGATGAACACCGGCTGCACGTACGAAAAAATGTCACGTTCCATCTGAGCCTGTGTGTGCAAGCGAGAGCGCGTAACAAGCGACAGACAGCAGAATCCGATATTCATGTTTATGTGATTTCGTGGATCAGTGGTAAGAGTGTAGGATTTGTATTTTTTTACCATGGGTTCGAATACCTCAAAATTTGTTTTGTTTTTTTTTTTCTTCTTTAAGCAATGTTACGGTGTTTATATTTTTTTAGGGTGTTTAGTTTTTTTTATAACCACCTAAGAATTATTTTCGGAAATACAAACGTAACAAAAACGACATGCGTAGTCTTACCACTTTATGACGTTATCACGTAAAACTATCGTCCGTAAACCGACTTTACAGACAACCAATTTTTTTATGGAAACTGACACGATTGACTACTTCTCTCTCTTTCTCTCTCTCAGTGTTGTGAGTTGTGACAGTTGTGGCTCGGCGCAGTGTAGGTAGTTATTTTAAAAATAGGCTCCAGTTACCTACTAGTCTCCGTTTACTATGCTTCAGTTGTACTGCACTCATATTGTAAACTTTAAAATATTTTGTGAACATAATTTCGTATTAAATTCAAATTCACACAGATGTGAAGGCTTGATAAAGTAGGTAACCGAAATGTTTGATATTGAGATTGGGCGGAATTTATGCACAATGGAAAGAGCCCAACGAAATTTCAACAAGCTCTGCGTACCTACCAAGTAACGTTCGCGTTTTAAGTGCGTAACAGCACTGACATAAAATAAATAAAATAAACAACGTAAGGTCGTGAGGGTTTCAATACAAGGAAGTTGAAAAAACCCGATATGATTTTTCACTCCTGAGTTGGCTGCGATAACATTAATCCATAAAAACAGAAACCAGAGCACTTCTGCAGAAGAAAGAAGCGGCTACTCCAGCCAGTAGTAGAGAAACGCATACCGTGAGTGCGGCCTCGACCGAACGCTTGCAGAGCGCCATCCATATTCATTAGAAGGCTAGACATCCACCAGCGCATATACGAACTATGTAGCTGGCTATCTACAGAGAGATAGACCAGCGAGTGCTTTCTAATTTCCTGGAGGAAATTGGAATTTTTGAGGCGTGCCCGTCCAGCGATGACTCGGACCGATTTTATGATGCGTTATATTGCGCCTAACAGTATGGGATACATTTTCCGAAGGTTAAAATATATTCTTGCGAACGATGTACTAATGTATATTCTTAAAAGAAATCCGAACAAGTTGCTGGCAATGATCGTTGATGTTCTTGAAAGGAATTAGTGAGAGGTAAAAAAAAATTTTTTTTTTTATCTAGTTTAAATTATTTTTTAAATAATAATAATTCAAAATTGATGACAAGTTTAACACATTTCTATAGTGAAATCTTCAAATGGCCTGATTATTATTTCTGTAGACATTTTTCACCCCAGTATTTAAACTATTATCTAACTTTAAGTACAAAGCGGATTACCTGTACCCGAAACTCCGCTCGCGGTAAATGAATTTGTTGTTTTTTTTTCAGAGTGCGAAAACTTCCGACCCCACTGCTCCGCTCATATGAATAATGTCGTGATGCTACATAGCCTGCAACCTGGCGAAGACATATGCGACATATCTCCGCTAGGAAAAAAATGGAAAAAAGAAACTGCAAGCGAAAAGGGTAAAACCGTTCTTGAGTTATTTAAAAGCGAACATGAATACGTAGATACATACATACACACAGACAGCAGACGTTGGAAGTTACAATATGTAGGGATTAGAAGAATCACAGAACTAAGGCGCATACTTTATATTATCTAGTGGAGTTCAGTTCTTACGTTTCTTCCATGCGTGATGGATTCGGAGTGGCGGACTGTTATGTGGCAGTGTGAAGTTAATACCCACGTTGTTGTTGGCTTACATAGTTACGGTGCTAGTGAACTGGCGGTAGTCGGTAGCAACCTAATTGGGATGCTTCCTTTCCTGTGTTACACGCTAGGACAACAGGAAAGGAAACGTGGACACTGTCAAGTTCTTTAGCGGTCAGAAGTTTTCTGTTCCAGTTTCTCATATCGGTACAAATTGAAGAATTCAGATTTCTCAATCAACTAGCTAGATGGTATCAACAGTAGACTATAGGATAAAACTGTAGCCGACTGGGATCATACCACCGTATTGGACGGCCTAACAGTCTCTAGTCTAGTATAGCCTGTGTTGAGTCAAGCCTGTGTCTCCTCTAGTCTAGTATAGCCAGCAATCCAAATGGATGTCTCCGATAGGCACCGTCTCGGGGGTGATATTGGCTGTTCGGAGCATGTGCTCTAGCCCTTCAGACTCAGCCACCCTTACCGGATACCGGAGAAAAAACTAGAAGATGTAACAATGTAACTGATGCAAAGGTTTGAAGCAGGAATAGTTATTAATTTTATTGTCCAGAAGGATCCAGATTGTGTGGTCGCGGGAATCGGTCAATTAGAACATCGATGTGACTTCTAGCTCGAGTGGCAGTGGGCTGGGCACGTTAGGCGAAGAGACGACGACCGTTGAAGTAGCCGTGTCCTACACTGGCGGCCGTGGACTGGAAAACGGAGTGTGGAAAGACCACCCGTCCGGTGGGACGACGACATAAAGTCCGTCAGCAGAAAGCAGAAGTTCCGTACCGCTGAAGGCCTCGAGGGAGGACTGGAGGAAAATTGGAATCCAGTAGTGGACGCTTACACACTGACTGACTGACTGTGACTTCTGATTAAGGTCAGAATGTGTGGAAACCCTTAAAAGTGATTGGTGAAGATGGTATAATGCGCGGGACGGATCTCGGCGTGTCGTCGCCGCAGCGGGCGACCCGCCACGCGAATACACTATACAAGTACGGTGCGGGTGCGAGGGAGAACACTGACGAACCGCTGCGGCGGCGACACGCCGAGATCCGCCCCGCGCATTATAAGAAGACAGATTATCTAAAAATGTTAAGTTTTTTTTTTTGTTAACACTATTGCGAAAATCGCTGCTTCTGAATAATGTAGGTGATCTACGACATAATTATAATAATCTTTTGCAAGCAAGTAGGTAGATACTAAGAAATACTCGATGCACTTGAATGCACGCACTTGCCCGAGCATGCAACCCGCGCATTAGTTTTACAAATAGGACCGTTCTTGTATTTCTGGTATTCCAGTGCTATTTTTTTTTTTACTTTTATTCAGTCAAGTTTTAATTAAAGTTGACTGCAACATGGCTTTCGCATTTAGCTACTTGATCGATTGTGGTCAGGAATACGTTTACGGTTTTGTCAATTTGATTTGGTGCAATCTGAAGATGAAAGTTTTCATACAAACCATATATACTTGGTGATCAATTTAAAAAAAAAAAATTTTTGTTTTTCAACGTTTGGTTTGTGTTCCCCTTTTTGTTTTTCCTTTGGCGTTGTGTTCCCTTTCTCTCAAATATTTCTCCATCTTGTTTTGTGGTCCCTGTACGTGTCGTAAAAGGCACAAAAGGGTAAGAACTAGAACTCGCGCTAAAGGGCGAGACAATAACCACCTCTCACCTTGACACCGTCATTATATCTCATGCAGTATAGGTAACTGCTTTCGTGCCTTACTTGCCGCTTAATAAGCTTCGGTGTTGCGCTGTAATTTCCCTTAGTTCTTTCGGTACAACACTGATTACTCTACTTATTACGAGAGACAGGATGCGGCGGTATGTATGCATCTTCTTGTGATTTAATTAGTTCTATGAATCCTTTTTCGCTTTTTCGGCGTGGAACTAGGTATATATATATTATTGCTACCGTACTGGGTGGCTCTGTTCGAGGTCGCAACCTCAGGCGCAGCCAATTTCACCCTCGAGGGGGTGCCAGTCCGGCTTGGAGGTGGACTAATGTTGCTGGAGAAAAGGCTATTAACCCGCGATTTGAAGATCCGTGGATTGTAGGAGTAGAAGATATTCCCTGGGAGCCCGTTCCACACCTTTGCAGTGCGGCACAAGAACGATTTAGAGAATCGTGCAGTGTCGAAGAACTCTTCTGTCGACTACAAAGGGGTGTTTCGCGAGAGTATGGCGGGTTTGGCGAAGGCGAACAGGAGAAGGAGGGATAAAGGAAGCAAGTTCGTCAGAGCAGCGGCCATAGTAGTAGCGATAAAACAGGCACAATGACCCAACGATACGTCTGTGCTTTAGAGGTTGAAGGTCCTTTGTGAGTACAGAGTCACCAATGAGGCGAATGGCTCGTCGCTGAATAGAATCCGAGGCTGAAAGAAGGTACTCAGGGCAACCCTCCAAAAGATGACTGCAATATTCCATCACCGGTCTTACTTGTGCTTTGTAGAGTATAAGCAGTTGGGGCGTGAAAAATCGCCGACATCGGTAAAGGATCCCTAATTTTCGAGACGCTAGTTTCGTCTTGGACTCTATGAACGATCGAAAAACCAGACCAACGTCCCTGGACACCTCCATAACCAGGACGCCCAGACTACCATCGTTGGGGACTTGGCTGCCCTGAAAAGTGGCTTGGAGAGGAAACGGATCAGCCTTAGTAGAGAAGGCTTCTAAAGTTTGTCGTTGATCATCATCAGGCGGTCTGTTTTCCTACTTCACGGACTCCAGTGTTGAACTTATTCAAATAAGCAAAACTCTATAGCGCAGAGAAGTGTTTACAGATCTCATCTCGCTCGACCGGCGGCGACGACCGAAGTGTCAAGTGTCTTGCGCAACTAGACGGACGACTAGGCAAGAGGCCGCGCTTGCGTACGCGCAGCGAACTCGTGTCATTTGTCTAATTAGCAGAATGAGCGCGTGGCGCGGGGACGAAAACTACATAGTCGCCTCATTTTGCTTACTAACTGTTCACGCGGCAAAACGTAAATCAATAAATGATAGAAAAGAAAGTTGTTCACGCGGCAAAAGTAATCACCCTTATAAATGTGTCAGAAACTGTCAGTGAAAACCCCACGTGGATTGCCATCAATTCAAATCGTGTTTTCACTGACTGTTTCTGAGTAGTTTTCGAGTTTTACGCGAACATGAATCGACGACGGGAGATCGGTCGTCACCACAGAGCATATAAAATCATTGATATTGAATTGATAACCTATGAATTATCAATGTATGTAATATGAACGGAATCACATACGAGAATTTATATGCGTGAGTGCGCCATTGAATCACTATTTGGGTGGATCAACTTTTTCTTGTTTTTGGTATCTGTCTGAAAAAAGGATATTATCTGGATAAATTCACCTTATTTTAATAGTTACAGCATCTCTCGATAAGTAATTGATCCATAAGAAAGAAGCTGCATAAAGAATTTTGAGTATTTTTTTTACATATTGGTTACCCTGAGGATAACCCCTTTTTTCCATACAAAACTGGGGACAAAATTGTCCCCTGGGTCACCCCTACAAATTTGGTTAATTTTTTATTTTAAATAGTTCTCTACTTTTTTTTCAATGGCCTATAAACCTAAGTATTTTATACTTATTGATTTTCAACTAAGTAATAAATTGCAATTAACATTTTTTTTATTTGACTGTGAAGCTGGTTTTTACATTACAAGAAAAATTTGATCCACCCATTTATAGGTTTTCCAAGTTGAGATTAATAAGATCATAAAAGGAATGTATCATTATAACACCTTGTTCCGAGAGTAACGTGTTTTTTCAAGAGCACTTTTAACCCCCGGCCCCGACGCAAACAGAGGGGTGACAGAGACACAAAAGTGATCCTATACGAGTTCCTCTTGGCGTCTTTTGACGTACTGAACCCTGAACATTCGTTGTAAACTGTTTTCATATCCTCATTTCATTGGAACAGCTCTATCTAGCTAGAGGATTACTTCCCATATAGCCACGCTGTTCGTTCCGGTGCGGTGCCACGGTCATGTGGTTGGTGCAACATGGTATGTAATTATCCGCGCATGCGTAGACCGAGACGCTCGCACCGTGTTGCGTGCCAAGTGCGTAATGTGAGGAAGCGATTGTAATTATTATGCATGTCTGGCTGAACAGACAGGTGAAGGGAAACATACTTCCATGACTGAGTTTGGCGAAAAAAAAAATGAGAAAATAGAATTTGCATTTAACTTTAATTTAAATTTGCAACACACGTTTAGAAAATACAGTACCTGGGCGACCGAGCTTGGCTCGGCGTCTGCCACGAGTCAGTAAGCCTGGATACGAAATACGGCATCGTTTGTATGAGAACCGAGGTAGCCGCCAAAGGGGTGTGAAGTCTGAGGCGGGAGCGGCGCATGGAACGCCGTGATTGGCCGAGCGAGTAGGTAGCCAAGTGACGCCAGTCTTCCATACGTTTGAACGGGATTCATACAATAAGTCGCTCATTGTGTCGATTCGCGATGAAAAGATGAAACGGATTTACCAATATTTAACCCTTCTTTACATCAAGGGAATAATATAACTTTCTCTTAAATGAACAAAGGCAACGCCCCTTTCACAATTTTGCGAATTTGCAGATTTTCGCATAAACACGATAATAGTTCTAAGTTCTGAGATACCTCGGATACTTTATTATAAATCTACATAAAATTTCCAAAACAATGATATGTAAGACCTCGTACATTGGTATTATCTTATTAGAGTATTTGTTATTGGAATTTTCCAAAATTTAAAAAATAATGTTAGAAAGTCGAAAAGTTTTGTAACCAAAAAAAAATAATTATATTATTAACAACTATTTGCTAATTACTTAGCCAACGATATGACAAATTATATTTCAATATGACTTCGCGAAAAATTCGCGAAAATCTACCCTACCATAAAAAATTTATGAGTACCCACCTCGATATTTAATTTTTTTACGGTAAAATGAGGTTTTCCAGGCTTTGCCTTTTTTAACAAACTAACCAGCCATACCCACCTGGATATTTAATTTTTTTACGGTAAAATGAGGTTTTCCAGGTATGACTAAAACAAATTATCACGTGATAGATGGGTAGATCTCATCGAGACGTTCAGTTTGAGTACCAACACGATGGGTCTAAGTCCAGTGGTTCTGTAGATATGACCAAAACTAATGATCACGTGACAGATGATAATTCCGACCCCTCACTCGCATGATCGCATCGCATTTCGCATTTAGATGCTAGCTAGCTAGCTAGCAGCGGAGCGCAGGCGCTATATAGCATTTAGCATTTAGCAGTACCACAAATAAATAGCACATACTTCATTGCTTTGTGCGTTCCAAAACAAACGAATCAACAAAGTTTTACGAACGAAACAGCAATGCTAACTAAAATTAAATGTGATTATTGCTTAGCATTTAGCATTAATTTTTATTCATCAGGGCGCTTAGCAGTGCTAAATGCTAACGGGGTATTCATTATGAATTAATTTTGTTAATGCTAAGCATAACAAGACTAATTCCCGGTAGACGCATGACCTAAAGAAATTAATTCCTTTAGAGTCGCTCAAAAGTAAAAACCGGTAGGTACTGGTTGAATGAAAAAAGCGCGATAAACGAATATTGAACGAGGAACCTGAGGAAATATTGAACCTGCTGAGGTTGACTAGAAGAAATGTCCTTTGGCAATAAGGCAGAATGCATGAAATATCTGTATACATTTAACGTACATATTTATCAATAAACAAAAAAAATTACAAGAGCTAACTGCATCCAACACGATAGTCGACCTATGGTGGGTAAGCAGAAAAGAGCTCTCCATACATATTTACGCCGATGTTTGTTACTGAAATTCAAGCGAAAAATGCTATCAAATTGAATGAAAGTACTTACTCGTGAAAGGTGACTCCATCTGTGTTCAAGTTTGAATTTTTCGACGACTTTTTGCACCAAAGCACTGCACAATGAGGCATTTTGTGACAGACGCGCACGTTCGCTCCGCCTGAGCGGCGGACGGAGACTAAGATCGGTCGCCGGCGCTAGACTGACGCGCTGGCGCGTGTGCGCCGACGCGCGGCTACCCCTGTCCTCCTATGTATAGCGTATCCAGGCTTACTGACTCGTGGCGTCTGCACCTATCTAGATAAACTTTAAAAAAATAACATGAACTAAATACTAAATTTCATCCAAATCGTTAAGCCGTTTCCGAGAATCCAATTGTATATATGTATATATACAAGTTTAGCTCACTTAAAGTAATAAATAATAATACATACATATATATCACACACGCTGAATCCCGACAATCGGGGTAAGCAGAGTAATCGGTGTTGTGCCGCAAGAACTCTGGTAAATTACAGCACAACACCGACCACCACGTTTCGCAAAGTATTCGAACAAGATTCAATCGATCAAGCAGCAAGTAAGGCACGAAGACCCACCTGCTGCATGAAAGAGAAGAAAATAAAGAATACATATTGCGTGGCATTGCTAATAAATAGGTTAATAATTATTATTTGTATTGTTAGTTATTCTATGTAAGTTTGTATTGTAAAATGTTTTAATGTTGTAATAAAAATTCATTCATTCATTTACAATTCATTAATTACTACATAAATAGACTACGTACTGATATTAATGACAGTAACTATTTCTTTTTTATTAGGGTTCCGTATCCCTATTACTGCCCACGCCGTCTGTCCGTTCGTCTGTCTGTTCGTCCGTCAGTCTTATCTTTAAAGGGCTGTATCGTGTTTGAACCGTAAAAGGTAGCCGGTTGACATTTTAACAGAATATGTGTTAATGGCGGATATCCTAACAAATAATAAAAAACAAAACAAAAAGCATCATACAAGAAACGTTTTTCTCAAGTTTGTTTTTGGTACGTAACCCTCGGTGCGCGAGTTGGACTCGCACTTGGCCGGTTTTTAGTTGAGTAGTGCAGACTCAAAATTCTGAAAAGCAGTTTTTGCATTTTCTTTTCTGTTTCTAAAAGTTTTATAAAAATTCTGTTAGATAAAGCATTTGTAATGTGTACTCTTCTCTATACAGTGCATTTTTTCATGTTTCACATATTTTCGGTTACTTCAACTTTCGCGAAGAAAAATTGGTCGATTTTGGTTTCAATTGAAAAAAATAGCTGCCTACGGTGGCTTAATAAAAAGTACCTTTAACGAAAAATAAATATGTAGCATTTTATATTCTTCACGTTCTACCAAAGACTTCGACATTATAATTATTTCATGTTTTTAAATTAATATTTACCACAGAGCATCGCGCGCGGTAGGTATTTGATGCTCTGTGATATTTACCAATAGATTATTAAACTTAACTGCCATCTAACAGTGAACGCCAAATTCTAATTTTATAATTTCAAAATTAAAAAAATAAAAGAGAGATAAGCTATCTATAGTCTACTATGAATGCGACATTAATTCTCTGTCGTTTGCAAGCAATAGCGACGGAATGCTTTCATAATTTCTACTACATTTAACCACTAAATTCTTCTCGCTGCGTTAGAGATTTTTCGTTTCGAGAGCCAATTCCAAAATTCAACGTCTGTCAACGTCAACGTCGCGGTCGTCGGTGGAAAACTCGGAAGCATAAGTTCTCAACAAAATTTCTTCTTAAGGCCAACTATACACATTGTGATTGGCAAACGTTGGACCAACATTGTGAAGTGAAATTTTGAGTACCCGAACTCACATTTGGCAACCACACTGTGCTGGAATAATTTACTAATTGCTTCATCTCCCTCCCGTATCGCTCTAGTTTCCTGAATACGAAAAATACGCACTACAATGCCTGCATCAAAGCGCTGTCCTACTCAAGTACGATCTAGGGATGTCAATTATATATGGGTTTTTAAATTATCCTTGTTGTTAAACATTATAACAAAATTTCTCGACTTTACTCACGGTCGTCTCGAAGCTCGACGTTTCGGTCCTAACGTATGGCCCATCTTCATGAGCGCTCTGCCTAGTGCCACAGTTGGCAGATGTTGGCATTTGACAGTTCTCTGCCAACCGTCGCACGTCGCAATGCTTTTATAATTCTACTACCACTATATTCAGACTATTTTGTCCTCTCTGTGTTAGAGATTTTAGTTTCGAGAGCCAATTTCAAAATCCAACGTGTCTGGTGGAAAACTCGGAAGCAAAAGTTCTCACTTCTTAGGGATACATAGTGATTGGAAAACGTTGGCCAAACATTTTGAAGTGAATTTCTGAGTACCCAAACTCATCCGGTTACATCCCTATCACCTAGTAAGGTAAGAAGGGAAGGGACCTACAGTTTTACATGGAATCCGAACCACGGTCAGCCTACAACGGTCGAGCAGAAATTTTTCACCCATCCAAGAACTGACCACGCCCAGGTGTGCTTAACAACAGTCGACCGACCGCACCACTGAGCTACCGAGGCTGACCCTTTCTAGATCTTCAGTTTAAGTCTCTATGTACGAAGTCTAGTAGGTAAAATCGGAAATACTAACAAATCGACGTGTTGTGTTTAACGCGATTGAAATATTGGCGCGTCGCAGAATCCTAAACATTTTCCTTTACGCCTGGCCAGTTGTGAATAAATCAACGATCTGAACGAAAGTGAGCGCATAGCAATTCAAGCGGCATTCGCAAACAACGCTGCTGCACACAAACACAAAACATTACCAACGTTTCGTGCTAATGGAGAAAACAATGGACTAACTTTAGAAATCCGTTGTGTAATTTTCATTTACATTTCACAATTCAGGGTTTGGAACCACCGCCGCACTCGTCGGTTGAAACAATAAAAAATAGTTCGTGTTTTCCGTCCAGTTCAGTGTAGCCGGCACGACCGAAGGGAAGCACTGGCATGGCACCTTGTTGTTGTTGTTGATTTGGTGTGGGGTTGGCTCTAGGCCTACAAACTAATCCCGCTTGGTGCAAAACCCCGCAATCTCCAGCTACCCCAGACCCCAGCCAGCCTATGTCTTCCATGAAAGCCACAAGTCGACCGGGGTGTCTGCAGACCGCGATGGCACCTAGTTCGCCAAGGTGTTATGGACTGACATCACGGACACTGGCGGCTGGCCCATAAGTGCGCTCGTGCGCCGCACCACCACAAAACATAGTGGCTTCACCCGAAAGAAATAAATAAATTGAAGTATTAAAAATTCTACATGATTCTGACCGACCGCAACTCGACCGAAAGTAAAAATATCAAACTGAATTCGTTTCTATTTCCTAGAACACAAGGCAAGGTTTTGCGTGTACGTATGGCCGCCCCGCCGCCGTGCGGATTTCAAAACGCACGCGAGTCTCTCATAGTGATACTATGAAAAACTTTTAGTGTGTACATAAGGAATGACATGTCGAACGACTAGGTGCACCTTCACATTATGTTTGAAGGATCCCAGACTGTACATTAAAGGAAAGGATGCAGGTGGGAGTGCATTCCACATGTTGGCAACCCTGTAAATAAAAGATTTACAGGATCGATTTTTCCTATTTGTGTGGATGCATTCCCAACCTGTTGCGCGTGGAACGATGATGGGGATGGAGGGATCGCATCGTGCAGCTCCTTGGAACAATCTCCTTGGATTACCTACAACAATTATAATTTATTACCTAAATAACGGTTAAAGATAATATTGCGGATTCGTACCGATCGGTTCTACCAGAGCCGACTGTCATTGTCTCCCTCTACGGAGACAAGCCATGCTGCATCGTCATAGCCCCACTGCGACGTTGCTATCGCTTACTCGCTCTCGCTTGCCTACCGATGACAGGAGCGAGAGAGAAACATGAAATCGCTCACCCTTCGTCGGGCGACCGACGAAATCTTCGTTTTCTCTCTCGCTCCTGTCATCGGTAGGCAAGCGTGAGCGAGTAAGCGATAGCAACGTCGCAGTGGGGCTATGACGATGCAGCATGGCTTGGTCTCCGTAGAGGGAGGCAATGATAGTCGGCTATGGTTCTACAGATCGTCAGATCGGCGACTAAGGGAAAAGGACAAGATGCCGTGCATAAGGGCGACAGGATAGCCACCTATCACCTTGGCACGGCCTTCCATCGATTCATGTAGCAGGTGGGTCTTCGTGCCTTACTTGCTGCCTGATAGTTATTCGAATGATAGTTATACTTTAGTGCCCTAAGTGATGCTTCATAGTTATCTTGACCTAATACTTTGCTAAATGTGGTGGTCGGTGTTGTGCTGTAATTTACAAGAGCACAACACCGACTACTCTGCTTACCCCTATAAGTTTAATCTTAAAACTCTGCAGGAAAGGGTCGACCCGACTAAGTAACAGCAAATAATGACACAAAACATCGTTACGCGAAGCATAATAATAAATGCTGAGAAAGTTGCAAGTGTATATAATTAAACGCAAATTATTACGTTGCATATTAACAATCTCTCCGCGCGTCTACTGTCTACGGATCTTGTAATTACGCTCACCGCAGTTCAAACTGATCTCACAGACTTCATTCACTTCATCCAACAAATAAAGAAAATCCTTTTTTTTTTTTTTTTATGGAAACTGACACGGTTGGCTACATCACCTACAACATCCGTGATGTCAGCCCATAACACCGGGTGAACTTGGTGCCACGTCAGTGCTTCCCTTCGGTCGTGCCGGCTACACTGAACTGGACGGAAAACGCAAACTATTTACATAGCCGTTTCGACCGACCTTTCATTCAGTGCGGTGGTACCAACCCGGGCGGGTTAAACCCTACCACCTAGTGATATAAGAAGGGAGTCATATCCCTTAGTCGCCTTTTACGACATACACGGGGAGAGATGCAGTGGGGCTATTCTTTTAAAGTACCGGCCCCACACGGTACAAGGTAGTAATTTAACACAACTTCTAGTAATTTCTCCAGTTTCCTCCAACCGAACAATATGGTGCACATTTTGTTGAACGATATATAATTTGACCAGCTTTTGCCCGAGTAAATGACCGTACCTTTATTTCGGCACGCGGAACAATTCGGTTTGTATGAGATAGGGGTCAAATTGAGAAATAGGTCAACTTTAAAAAAAATGTTAGAGCTATTGGCCTATCCTGTGTCACATACTACTTAAATGTGCTTGTACTAAGTTTCATCGAATTCGGATGATCGGTTTAAGAGTTATGGAGGAAAATACTTACATACAGAAAATATTTCTAAAACTCGTCAATTTAGTTTTAGTATCATACATAAAGTCTACAACGGAGTATCTCACAAAACAAAGAAACTTACTCCATCACCATCCCTTATAAATTTATTATTAGTATTGATTGATGATCGTTCGCTCGAAGGCTGAAAGTCTAGAGAGATACAAATTAAAGGCAGATGATGAATCCGCCGATGAGCCATGTGCGTGCAGGAAAGTAGAGCATTCGCACAGAAAATAGAATTGCACAAAACAAAAAATCGGTAAAATGACACGTTTCTTGTACGGGGATCTCCCCTTAATTTTGTTACTTATTTATATTTTTTTTTTATTATTTGTTGTTACTCGTATATCCGCCATAATAACTTACCACATATTCTGAGAAAATTACGATTCTAAAGATACAGATATTTACGGTTCAAGAGATACAGCCCTCGGACAGACGGACGAGCGGATGGACGGACGGACGGACAGACGGCGTAGGCTTAGTAATAGAGTCCCGTACCGGATACGGAACCCTAATAAATAGCCTTCCGTACGGGGTACGCAAACCTTAAAACACGCATCCCATACAATTCTAGCAGGCTAAATTTTTCGTATCTTTAGTACACTCTCTAAGTCCGCCCACGCTGCAAGCTAATTTCCAGTGCGGGTTCAATCGATACCGAAATACCGCAATGCCGCGTTTCAATCGGTTTACATCGTAAATTTCAGCGTAGAAACCTCAACTCAACCCGCACGAGACGACGACGGAATGTTCGCCCCAGTGGGGTTTGACACCTGACAGCTCTGGCTGATCCTGCGCCTCCTCCTGCGCTCCTTTCGGAAACACTCGGGTTGACTCGGCTCGAAAGCGAACCAACTGAATCCGATATTCGTTGGTATCCATAAAAAAGAAAAAAGAAAAAAGAGTGTAAGATTTTTATTTTTTCGATCTCGACCATGGGTTCGTGTCACTTTTGTGAAAAATTTTTTTGTTTTGTTTTTTTTTTAAGCAATATTAGGGTGTTAAAATTAGGTTATGGTAATTTTTTTTATAACCACCTAAGAAAGCTTTATTTTCGGGAAATACAAACGTAACAAAAACGACATACGCCGCCTCAACATTTAGGTTAGGTTAGGTTATTTTTTTTTTTAAACTACCAAAAACATCACTTATACATACCACACAACATCACTCATACCACACATTCCTCCTTCGAGCCGAAGTTTCCCGAAAGGAGCTAAAGGAGTAGGTTGCAGGTAGAGCATCCAAAATCGGTGCCATTTCCAAAATCGGTTTTTTTCCGATTTTCATATTTTTAAATCGATTTTTCGATTTATTCGATGTTTTCGATTTTACGGCAAAATTTACCGTTTAACTTTAATATAAGGTAGGTATACGAGTAATAAATGACATTTAATATTTCAGTGCAATATTAAAATTACATGTCTTCAAAGTTTGCTATTAAAATGTTGAACTGGAACTTAACTCTAATTCTAACGTGGTTACGTGAACCACTTGGTACTACGTGAACGTGACTTTATTTTTTTTATTGCTTCCGAACTGAGTGGCTCCGCCCGTGGTCGAAACCTCAGGCGCAGCCAATTTCACCGCCGAGAAGGTGCCAGTTCGGCTTGGAGGTGCACTAATGTTGCTGGGGAAAGGCCATTAAACCGCAATTTGAAGATCCGTGGATTGTAGGAGTGGGGAAAGATATTCCCTGGGAGCCCGTTCTACACCTTTGCAGTGCGGCACAAGAAATATTTAGAGAATCGTGCAGTTCGAAGAACTATTCTGTCGACTACAAAGGGGTACCCGCGAGAGTATGGCGGGTTTGGCGAAGGCGAACAGGAGGAGGAGGGATAAGGGAAGCAAGTTCGTCAGAGCAGCGGCCATGGTAGTACCGATAAAACAGGCTCAATGAACCAACGATACGTCTGTGCTTTAGAGGTTGAAGGTCCTTTGTGAGTACAGAGTCACCAATGAGGCGAATGGCTCGTTGCTGAATAGAATCCATGGTTGAAAGAAGGTACTCAGGGGAACCCTCCCAAAGAAGACTGCAATATTTCATCACCGGTCTTACTTGTGCTTTTTAGAGTGTAAGTAGTTGGACCGGCGTGAAAAATCGCCGACATCGGTAGAGGATCCCAAATTTTCGAGACGCTAGTTTCGCCTTGGACTCTATGAACGATCGAAACCTAACGTCCCTGGACACCTCCATACCCAGGACGCACAGACTACCATCGTTGGGGACTTGGCTGCCCTGGAAAGTGGCTTGGAGAGGAAACGGATCAGCTTTAGTAGAGAAGTGGCTACGTTGAAATTTACAACGTTCTTCTTCCCCCAAGAGGATACTTTTTCGAGAACCTGGCCAACCCGAGCAACAGTTGACTAATCTTTGTTTACTTGAAAGTGAGATATAAGGAAACATAGAGCGTCTAAACTGTGATCACCCATGCCACTTCTTAGATTTTCAGTTAAATAACCTGCTGCTGAAAATGCCCTTTCGCCTTCCAAACTTGTCGGCGGAATCGTGAGTAGGTTATGATATGATATACCTTTTCTAGACATGGGTCTCTCTCACCGTTACTCTCAAATAATGTCACTTAAATTCTTACGACATCACGCAGAATTTCCTCACCAGTCTTGGAAGGTTTTTTTGTCATAAATTTAGCACTTTCCAGCTCCAGGCGAGGATCGACAATGTCCAAAGTAGGTGTCGGCGAAGATGAAGGGGACGACGACTCCGACCTCTCCAACTGTGTTTGAGTTTGTACCGTCGAATGCAATCCTCGATTTCAAATCTTGATTATTCCGGTGTTATTATTATAATTTCTCTAATTGAGTTCGTTCTTCATTGGATGACAAATGATGATGATGATTAAGTAACCCACCCATAACCCAGTTCACATAAAATAGCACTGTTTTTTTATGCATTTAAAACCAAATGACGGGGAATGTTTGAAAAACCTAAAAAACATCGGAACATCGGAAAAATCGATTTTCGATATTAAAAAAATCTATTTTAAAATAGCACTAAATTTGTCCGATTTTCGATTTCCGATTTCTCGATTTTGGATGCCCTAGTTGCAGGATCGAGCAGGTCTTTCAGGTGGCGGACCGACCGCAGTGCGATGTCGTTACCGACGGAAATGCGGGCGACCGAGCGGATGAAAAACGACCGCAACCACCGTTTCCGATACAAAAACCGTAGGAGCGGCAGGCGAAAAAACAACTGTTTCCTCTAATGAAACACCATCATCAACAACGCTTCTGGGAACTAATGAAGGGGACGTAAACTCGCGTCGCGCGCACATCGTAGGCTTGCCAGGTGCCTGGGATTTCCGGGATTGTCCCGGGCAAGGCTCCAATGTCCCGTGCCCCGGGCAAAGGGTCATTTTGTCCCGGGAAGAGTCCAGAGTCGAGATGCCGATGAAGTGCTCAAATTAGAAATTTCCCTATTTCATTTTAGTGAAGTGTTGTTTACGAAAGTTGTTCGCTTTAAAACAATCGCTAAGAGTTCGCCGTAAAAATTATAACAGAAAAATATTGATATTTTCTTTACTTACACACCACACGCTGTATCCCGACAATCTGGGTAAGCAGAGTAATCGGTGTTGTGCTGCAAGTACTCTTAAATTACAGCACAACACCGGCATCTTGTCTTTATCCCTTAGTCGCCTTGTAAGACATGCACGGGGAGAGATGCAGTGGCGCTTTTCTTTCTCAACCATATTTATGAAGGACTGCAATAGTAGATATATCCCGGGATGGCTAACATCAGATCTGGCAAGCCTAGCACGTCGGGTAATCTGCGTCCGCTTGACGTGTGCTTTGCTTGGTGACGTACGGACGTGTTTGTGATTGTATTACGACGACGCTCGAATAACTTCGCTGGACGTTACCGAAGATGAACTACAGGTTTTTTTTAATAATTAAAAAAAAACGAAGTTCCTTATCGCACTTTACACACCGGACACTTGGCGAATGAGAGCTAGGCCGAAAAAAAGTGTAAGTAATTAAATGAAAAAAAAAAATAATAATAAAATGGCGTCTATACTGCAGTGATATACCTCTACATAGCCATACGCCTGTAAACACACATACTACAGCAAAAGTGTCGTGACGGTCGAAGTCTTACACTTTTTTCGGCCTAGCTCTCATTCGCCAAGCGTCTAGAGTGTAAAATGCGATAAGGAACTTCGTTAAAAAAATAAAATAGATTTTTTATAAACAATGGCATAATATTAATTACAAATTACGTATCAAAGTTTGACAAAGGCTCTTTACACCTGATTAACTTAATTAATAAGTCTTTGTAGTCAGAACTCTCAGCAAAATTATTAATCTTGCTCTCAAGCTGTGTTTTCGATAGACTATGGGCGGTGTTAATATGTGGCTAGTCACTAAATACTTGTAATAATATGTATAAAAAAAACCCTGCGAAGTTTCTTGCCGGTTCTTCTTCGTGGGTATAATCGAACCGGATAGAACAAATTGTGACAAGTTCGAGTTCAGTCTAACTGCCATTATGAATCATCAATAAACATAATACAACAATACAATACAATGTATTTACTCCTACCGCCCTTACCTTACCGATTATTGAAACATCTGAACCTTTCTCTAAAGAAAAACAAACTCATCCGATAAATCAGAAGACTACCGTCGTCGACCATAACTTTATTTCTGTACAATTTGTCATCGCGGTACCGCCGTCGACGGCTACAACGACGGACGGCGCCCTACGGCCGGGAACACTGGCGTCGTAAAACGAATAGCCACCGTCTCGTCGAGGCGCCGAATGTGTTTCAAAGTAAACTGCATAATCCTCCCTCGCTGGGCTCTGCACCGGCCCGCGGAGTAGGGTTGCCAGGTGCCCGAGATTTCCGGGATTGTCCCGGGCCAGGCTCCAATGTCCCGTGTCCCGGGCGAATGATCATTTTATCCCGGAGATTGCAATTTGTCCCGGGAAGAAAAATATACGCATATACGACTTGAAGTCGCGAAAATAAGCCGGCAAACAGATTAAGTCCAGATGCTGATAAATTACTCAAATTAGCAACTCTCAAGAAATATGAATAATTAATGTAAAGGAAGATTCTACATTCATTTTAGTGTAGTGTTGCTTACTACTACTACCTGTTTGCTATAAAAAAAAAACACTCTAAAAGTTCGCCGTAAAAATTATAACAGAAAAATATTGTATAAATATTTTTCCACCTTCTTTGTGAAGGACTGCAGGTAGTAGATATGTCCCGGGAAGGGTAACATCACATCTGACAAGCCACGGAGACAGGAGCCCGCAGTGAGTGGGAGAGCTAAAATAGTTGACGACGTCACTGCTGCGGCTGCAGAAACTAGCGCTGATGTATGGATGGATGCGCCGGGCGATATGAAAGCAAATACGATCTTTCAAATTGTAGAGTCACTTTCTACACGCATGAGAATAGACGTGGTAATCGAGATTCAAGATAATTTGAATTAGACGAGCGAGTCACACAGTAATTTGGTGTAATGAACATACATATGTTTGTTTTATCTCACGAGCGCGGGTGAGCCATACTTGTAGTCTTGTAGTTGTATGATACGCGCTCCTGTGTGCGTAAGTACAGGTAGAGTTAGCAAACTCACACACATACAGGAGCGCTTGTCTATACGCATTACAACTACAACTATGGCTCACCCGCGCTCGTGAGATGAAACATCTGTAACAGTATGCAAGTAAAGCGTGCAAAGAAGTGTTCCTAATGAATAAAGCGAAGTTTCTACGTCAAGATATGAATATCCTTATAAGTCGAGAACCGCTCTACCGATTTACATACGGTTTTCACTATTACATTCTGTCACTTCTCAAGATTAACGTTAAATTAATAAATCATAACGCTGCGTCATCGGCGGCCTGAGCTGTGAGCAAAAAGTCACGTGAAGCGAAACCGCGGACAAACGATGGGAGAGGTCCATCTCCTAAAGGAGGAAAGCTTATGTCGGTAAGAGGATGATCTAAATAAGGATGAGTAATCAAATCATTCAAGAGTTACAGAAAAATTTCTAAAAAAAACGGCCAAGTGGGAGTCGACCTCGCGCACCGAGGGTTCCGTATCGCCATATCATGGTCAGCGCCACTCACGCCATCTATGTATTAGTTAAAATGCTTCATATTCTTTTCGGTAGATGGCGCGCATACACTTTTTACTTTCTGGTATGGGGACCACGTGATTTCTTTTATTTTTATTATTTGTTGTTATATCGGCCATAATAACACATATTCTGTGAAAATTTCAACGGGCTACCTATTACGGTTTATTAAGAGATACAGCCCACCGACAGCCAGACAGACAGCGTAGGCTTAGTAATAGGCTTCCGTACGACGCATACGGAACCCTAACAAGTCGAAGTATGGAGCGACAAAACAGTCATATCCACCAGCACAACGCCTGCAGTGGGAGTATCCGTCGCCTCCGCGCTTAGTGCAGCAGCTATCGACCCGGCGCGTATAGGTAACCGAGTCAGCACAATGCCGTGCAATTTATCTCATCCTGCAGAGCGACGGAGTGCAGCAATATATTTACGTCAATTAGAATTTGCGGTGGCACAGCACGACTATTCGTGACCAAAATAATTCGTAGTTAAGAGGACGCTTTCAGGCGCGACATGCGTAAGCAACGCTACGGAGGAATGTTTTTCTTTTCTGATATTACTGCTGAGGTTCAGCTGGTGTTCTCATGACTAAAGCTTGTCATATATACAGCGAAAGAAATAGACAGGCGTGACATTCATTAGATTCAGCTACATGATTTATCAACTTCCCTGTCCATATTTCAATTCATCAGTACGGCCATCAATGGCCAGTTTAGGTGGGAGTGATTATTATCTTTATAATCACTCCCACCTAGTAGAGAGTAGAGCTATGCGGCCATCTTACATGCGGCTATCTTATCTTAGGCTACAATTTGAGCCTACCATCTAGTAAGGGGCAAGGGAAGGGACCTACAGTTTTACACCGGTTCCGAACGGTGAAGCAGCAGGTATGCACGTAAATTTTTTCGTCAGAAAAAAACTCATTGGTACACGCCGACCGGATTCGAACCTCGGACCTCTCGCATGAGAAGGCGATGCCCAAACCACTCGGCCACCCGCCGCTTAAGTTTTTTTTATATCCTCTTTTGAGGTACGGAACCCTAAAAACACTAATATCTATATTAATACGCCTGCAAGCGCATTCAGCATATTTGTAAAAAAATAAAACATACGAAAACGGTAAGTACCTACATATAAAGCCGTGATGAAAAATGAACCCAGAAATTAACAAAGTCTAGAAATTGGATGACGAGCAAAATGAGCATCTGTTTGCTGAACAAATTGAGACGAACGAGGCTGTAAACCGTGTAAAGTACCCAAGGGCAATATCATAAAGTTAGCTGTCCTGCGCTTGTTCACCCGCTGTAAATATCACCCAGACTAAATATAGGTAAATTATCGCAGCGCACGTCACACCGACATATCTCTTGCGCTAAGGATATTCTAGAGTTATATTCACATTTTGCTAAAACGTGGCGAAGTTACGTAAACGTGATTTATGCACCGAAATAAAAAGTAGAATGTCGTTGGATTTATGATTATGATAATGTATGTTGAGGAAGATGTAGAACTAGCGAAGAAACGTTTCCAAGATGTAAATAAATTCATGTAACCAATCGTCATAAAAAAAAAACTACTGAGAAATTATATAAGGAATGAAAACCAAGTCCAACTAAAATGTTGTCAGCCTCGGTAACTCAGTGGTGAGCGCGATACTTGGATGGGTTACCGCTCGACCGTTGGAGGTTGACCGTGGTGGGGATTCCATGTAGGTCCCTTCCTTTATTATCTTACTAGGTGGTAGGGTTTATCCCGCCCCGGGTTATTTTGTTACCACCGCACTGAATGAAACGTCGTTCGAAACGGCTATGAAAATAGTTCGTCTTTTCCGTCCAGTTCAGTGTAGCCGACATGAAATGAAGGGAAGCACAGACATGGCACCTGTTCACCCGGTGTTATTGGCTGACATCACGGACGTTGTAGGTTATGTAGCCAACCTTGTCAGTTTCCATAAAAAAAAATACTAATATTGCAACTGCTACTGAAGTGTACGGACCGCTAAAGTGATCGAAGTGGTTGGTTTCTTCTGCTGTCATCAACTCATCAGTGATAATGATCGGCACAGAGCTCATAAAAACGTAATTGAGTGAACAAAATAAAGAGCGTCAATCAAAACTTTTATTTCAAGCTTTTTTTAAAAACCCGCATGCAAATCGGTTCACTTTTTGAATTTTTTGATTACTTAATTACTTGATTACTTCATTACAAACATGCGAGTAGCTAACAACCATCCCGATTAAACCAGCTTTCTAATAAAAAAACGCATTCAAATCGGTCCATCCGTTTCGGAGCTACGATGCCACAGCCAGACACCTTACACACATACACACACACACGTGAAACTTATAACACCCCTCTTTTTTCGTCGGAGGTTAAAAACAGATTACCGCGTCCCACTAATATTGCAACTGCTACTGAACTGTGATCGAAGTGCTTGGTTTCTTACAAGCTGTCATCAGTGATAATGATCGGCACAGAGCTCATAAAAACGTAATTGAGTGAACAAAATAAAGAGCGTCAATCAAAATGCAGTTTCTCGGCGCGGCATAAAATATCTGGGCCAAGATAATATTCAGAGCAATGGCTTCTTTTATGGTTATAGAAATGGTAATTTTCGTTATTGATATATAATGGCTTGTATTCGATACACGGACTCGATAACCTATTACATCAATCACTTGAGCAACATCCAAAGATTTACTCTATCGAATTACGTAAGCATTATTTTATTTTTTCCTATGGTAATAAATAACAAAACATTGTATGCTATCGTCGTGGGCGGCAACAGACAACTATTAATTGATGATTATTGCACAAAGTTAGGAGCATTAGACGATTATGCGATCTCTAATTTTATAACGCGATGTGTGCAAATGGTGCAAAGCATGTTAACTTTTAATGCAACCGTTGTGATGACACTATTTTGTTCGCATGTAGGTTAATCGTTTTGGCTTCTTCGACACCGCACTCACTAATTCTGAGCTCTTCCTGAATTTATTTACACGGATTATGTTAGATTAATATTACTGGGCCGAACTGAAACTGATGAAGCAGGTATTTCAATGGTTACTTTCTTATATTTTTCTTTATTGGCAATCGTCTTTTTAAGAAATTTTGGCCAGTGTCGTGTAAGTGAGGATTCTTATTCTCCAAATCACTGACGTTTATCGTTGAAAAACTCCAATGTACCTCTCTAATTTCGCGAATTCTTCGCAAAATCACGTACAAACGGCATCATTGCTTACAAAGACGGATTAGAAGGAGTTCTTGAAGATTGTTTACGCGTAGGAGCACTAGGTACGAAAATAGTGACCACACTTGAACCTCGGCCAGACACATCCAGACCGCAGCTGCCGGAGCAGCTAGGGCTTGAGGATGATGTATTGCGCGGTAGCAGCGTTGCCAAAGTAACTGAAAACCACTTACATCATGTTACTTACGTGAATCATGAGCTGGATAAATAAATATGTCTTGTGATGTACGAAGCTTAAGTGAAAACAAAGCAGAATTTACAAGAAATGCAAACCGACTTAAAAGCGAAAGTAACATGTTATTCGCACTCCGCTTGTATTATTTTCGTTGAAAATTTTCTGCTCAGCCAAATTAGGATCTGTTTGGTTAAGAACAACCGATGCTTTATTTCATTTTCATTTCTTTGTTTGATGTCAAATTGGTAAGATAAAATGTAAGAATATTCTTTTATTAATTGTTTTTTTTTTCATAATACTACCTACCAAAATGTTGGTTACCACTATCTGTCCTCCAAGACGCTGCTCCGTGTCCATAGAGCAAAACTACGTATATTGATAGGGATGCTTATTGATAGGGTCACTGTACGTAAACTTAACAGAAACCTCTATGTAATAGGAGTAACGGACAGTCCACTGTACAGAGCATGCCTGCAGGCGGACGAGACACCCACCCACGTGCTGCTGGAGTGCGAGGAGGTGACAGACCTAAGGGCGAAGGAGCTGGGAGGCCCTACTACACTTCGAGAGGCGTGCCAAGATCCAAAGAAAGTGTGCCACCTCCTGGAAGAACTCGGCTGGTTGGAGTAAAGCCGTAGGACGCGCGGAGAACGAGTCCGAACAACACTATCTGTCCTTTAAAAAACATCTAATAATTTCTAGGTCAAAGACTCCTCGCCTCTAGTTGACAAACAATGAGCACTCGTCTCTTACAACAGCGACAGCCAGGCTAGTGGCTAATTAGCTAATCCTTCCGACTGAGAAGAGGCGAAGGTCGAGCCGAGCTGGCGGAAGCGTGCGCGTCTCAAAGTCGTGCCGGTGATTTAAACGAAAATAACTTCACTTTCGATTTAAATAACCTCACTATTTTTGTAACAGATGGACAACATGTGTAACTGAAAATTCTAAAATGTCCAGTCGCAAGTTGGAACACATTATGTCGAAATATGCGAACTAAAATTGTGACGAAGAGTTTTCAAGAAAGTGCCAGAGAGACTTGTTTAAATGTTCTTCAAAATATTAGTTTCAAATCTTTTGACTACCTACTTACATATATCACTAAATGCAACTCCAAACATCAAACGATTGACTGGAAGAAATTTCTGTAATGGGTACGTAAATCTTTGAACTTCATTTGAACGGCCATACAACAAAAAGTATCCAGCGAAGTTTCTTGCCAGTTCTTCTTCGCTGTGATAATCGAACTGGCAAAATGCTAATATGACGAATCCGAGTGCAGAGTACACTCGTGCAGTCTATGGATGATGGATGAATAAAGAATAAAGAATATCTATTTGTATCTATCTGACGTGATCGACCAATAAAACATTATTAAATTGTATTTATTCGTAGAACATAGATAGATATAAACCTGTGAAAATGTTTTCAGCCGACTTCAAAAGGAGGAGCTTCTCAATTCGACTGTATGTTTTTGTATGTTTGTTAAGCGATTACTCCGTCAATAATTGTGGGCCAATTTTTTAAGCATCTCGCCTGAATACTTTTGAAAGACAAAAACTCTATTCCGGAACATTTGTTCACATTGAAAACATATTTTCATTCTATCAAAATATCAGTATGTTTTATGGCAATACCGAGATGGTTTTGTAGTTTCACAGAATTTAATTCAAACCAGAGTACCCGATGCAGAAGTCTCTAAAGCTCTTAAAGCAGATGCCGCCTTCGATGTATTATTCGCTGTATTTGAATAGAGAGCAACGATCAATAAAACTGTAGCTGGAATCATTACGAAAACAGACATCGAAGAAATTAACACGAGCACTGACGCATTAGATGAGGATGTTACTTCTTTATTATATCTAACTGACTTCAATGCTTAGAATGGAGTTTAAGTGAAAAAATATATGAAAGTTGAAAGTGATAATGAAGTTATGAATAATACGTGTTTTATAAGTAGAAATATATTTTTTTCCAAAAAAAGTACTCACGTGTATCTTCCTGTTACTTCTTCATTATACCTAACTGACTTCAATACTTAGAAAGGAGTCTACGTGGAAAAATATATGAAAGTTGAAAGTGATAATGAAGTTATGAATAATACGTGTTTTATAAGTAGAAATATATTTTTTTCCAAAAAAAGTACTCACGTGTATCTGCCTGTTACTTCTTCATTATACCTAACTGACTTCAATACTTAGAAAGGAGTCTACGTGGAAAAATATATGAAAGTTGAAAGTGATAATGAAGTTATGAATAATACGTGTTTTATAAGTAGAAATATATTTTTTTCCAAAAAAAGTACTCACGTGTATCTGCCTGTTACTTCTTCATTATACCTAACTGACTTCAATACTTAGAAAGGAGTCTACGTGGAAAAATATATGAAAGTTGAAAGTGATAATGAAGTTATGAATAATACGTGTTTTATAAGTAGAAATATATTTTTTTCCAAAAAAAGTACTCACGTGTATCTGCCTGTTACTTCTTCATTATACCTAACTGACTTCAATACTTAGAAAGGAGTCTACGTGGAAAAATATATGAAAGTTGAAAGTGATAATGAAGTTATGAATAATACGTGTTTTATAAGTAGAAATATATTTTTTTCCAAAAAAAGTACTCACGTGTATCTGCCTGTTACTTCTTCATTATACCTAACTGACTTCAATACTTAGAAAGGAGTCTACGTGGAAAAATATATGAAAGTTGAAAGTGATAATGAAGTTATGAATAATACGTGTTTTATAAGTAGAAATATATTTTTTTCCAAAAAAAGTACTCACGTGTATCTGCCTGTTACTTCTTCATTATACCTAACTGACTTCAATACTTAGAAAGGAGTCTACGTGGAAAAATATATGAAAGTTGAAAGTGATAATGAAGTTATGAATAATACGTGTTTTATAAGTAGAAATATATTTTTTTCCAAAAAAAGTACTCACGTGTATCTGCCTGTTACTTCTTCATTATACCTAACTGACTTCAATGCTTATAATGGAGTCTACGTGGAAAAATATATGAAAGTTGAAAGAGATAATGAACTTATTAATAATACGTGTTTTATAAGTAGAAATATAATGTTGTCCAAAAAAAGTAGGTACTCACGTGTATCTGCGATTAGCTGAACAAAGTCGGTAGATTTACCTGAAATAAAAAGAAAGTAAAATTGTTAATAAATTATATTTATTGTGACACTAAATGTTAATAAATTGGAAAATTTGTTGTCATTTAATAACAGCGAGTCTGATTTCATAGATGACGGAATCAAAAAGTTAACGGCCAAGTTTTCGCTTGTCTAGTTAGGAAATTGCCGAAGACTTCTGTTACAAGTTAGTGGCAATTAAAAGTTCCTGCGGGCTTAATCGTTTCAAACTTCGTCCGGTAATCGTTAGTGGTGGTCGCTTCGATAGATAGAAGTTCTCAATTCTAAATTTAAACTAAACTACCGCAAAATTCACACGAGTACCGGGATATGCAATGCAATGCACTGATATTTAAATTAACCACTTTGATTACAATATTGGATTTATTGGTTTTGCAGTGTAGGTACTGCATCTCTCTCCGTGCATGTCGTAAAAGGCTACTAAGGGATAAGGACAAGATGCCGTGCTAAAGGGCGACAGGGTAGCCACCTCTCCCCTTGGCACGATATATCCATCGATTAAAGCGGCGGGTGGCCGAGTGGTTTGGGCACCGGCTTCTCATGCGAGAGGTCCGCGGTTCGAATCCCGTCGGCGTGTACCAATGAGTTTTTTCTGACGAAAAAATTTACGTGCATACCTACACCTGCTGCTTCACCGTTCGGAACCGGTGTAAAATTGTAGGTCCCTTCCCTTGCCCCTTGATAGGTGGTAGTCTCAAATTGTAACCGACTGGGTTGATACCACCGTACTGGATGTAAGATGGCCGCATAGCAGCCTCGGTTGTGTTTTCCTCTAGCCAGCAATCCAGGGAAGTCTCCGGTATGGCACCTACCTTCTCGGAGGTGATATTGGCTGGTCGGAGCATGTGCTTTAGCCCCTCCAACTAAGCCACCCATACCGGATTACATTAAAACAAATGCAGCAGGTGGACATTCGTGCCTTACTTGCTGCTTGATAGTTATTTTGTCCGAATACTTTTCTAAAGGTAGTGGTCGGTGTTGTGCTGTAATTTACCAGAGTACTTGCAGCATAACACCGATTACTCTGCTTACCCTGATTGTCGGGATAGAGTGTGCGGTGTGTATGTATTGGTTTTATAAATATATCCGCATACAATACTTTGTATTCAAACAGATTTACACAGACATATTTTGTAAAGATTGACTGGAAGAAGTCACATACAGTGATAAGTCCGCCTTTGTACACTCCTGTATTTCTTGTTTCTTTTCGTGCACTATTCTTCTTTCAATTGTGTGCAATAAAGAGTTTCTATTCTATACTATTCCATTCCATTCCATTCTATTTTATTAACCCCCGACGAAAAAAGAGCGTGTATGTGTGTATGTGTGTGTCTGTCTGTGGCATCGTAGCTCCCAAACGGATGGACCGATTTGGATGCGGTTTATTTTATAGAAAGCTGGTTTAATCGGGATGGTTGTTAGCTATATTTGTGATCAAGTAATTAAGTAATAAAAATATTTTATATCTTAAAAAGTGGACCGATTTGCATAAAGTTTTTTTAAAAAAGCTTGTTCTATATTATGTTGGGAATATTACATCACCTAGAACTTTCCTTATAAGCTGATAATCTCAAGTGGTATTCCTAGAACATTAAAACGAATTCAGCTAGACGTTTGACCAGGTTGCGCAATGACCCGGCGCGCAACTCGCAAGGAGCTCAGTAACGGCCTCCAATACTCTTGGGGCTCATTGTTCTCTATTGTCGGTAGGGTTGCCAGATGTCCGGTTTTGAACCGGACAGTCCGGTTTTTTAGGCTTGTGTCCGGTCTCCAAAATAATGAAAAACCGGACGCCAAAACGTCCGGTTTTTTTTTTCTTCATATGAGTAGGTAACGCAAATATTAACTTTTTCAGATCATTTTAATACTAATCTTACTGTGTTCTTCGATTTTGCACTAAGTTCCATCAATTCAACCCTTTAATTTATTACTCTACCTCCCGTTCATTTTCAAAAGTAAAGGTCATGGAACATTTTGTACATAAAATCTACTTTAAGTATTTCTTAAACATTTGTACCTGGCGAGTGTATTTCCTGAATCCTTTAACCTGGGTGTTCTCAAGCGTCGTATTAACGGGCTAAACAGCCTAGGAACAGTCCGCAAATCTGCTGGCATGGCACCTAACTGAGCGTGGTTTCGCGAGGAGAGGTGATTTTGGCTCTGTCAACTGCACCATTGGTCTCTCGGCACAGCCACCCATGCTGGTTTAGATAAAAAAAAAATTTAAATCAAAGGCCCTTTCATTGAAAATGTCCGGTTTTTTTTTTCAACTGAACCAACTGGCAACCCTAATTGTCAGTCGTAGACTTGCGTAGACACTATAGACCACACTTCACTGCCAACGGCCGACATAAATAAGCCAACTTGTCACCAACACAATGCGGCGTTAGCCTGCTGCCTGTCAGTGGGTGATGCATCTTCGGCGGTTAAATGGTGATCGGATTTATGTAAGACGCTAGTTGCATTGCTGACACTTGAGGGAAACGCACCTTCTGACCTGAATGCTAATTTGTTAGAGCTCAGCCAACGAGTAACCACCAGAAAGACAAGATATTAAAAATATTAGTACCTGAGAGCGACGACAACTATATTGAATAAAAATAAAACATTATCTAAACACAAATCCTAATCGTTAGAGACGTTTCTGAGAAACCAATTTTATCAATCATCAATACTAATAATAAATCTGTAAGGGATGGTCATGGAGTAAGTTACTTTGTTTTATGAGATACTGCGTCTGTAGACTCTATGTATGATACTAAAACTAAATTTACGATTTTTATAAATCTTTTCTGTATGTAAACGAACGAAGAAAGGAACGTAGATTCGACTGTCCTTATTACAAGAAAAAAATAATTGTAAAAATCGAATAAGGTTTAGGGGGGTAAAAAACATAAATATGCCGAAAGACGACTTTGTATGGAGAAAGTAAACTTCCGTATTTTTTTTTTTTTCAATTATTCCCAGTGTAAATATTTCTGTCATATACTCATAAGCCCGCGCACTCAAGCGCCAGAAAAGGAACAAAAAATTACTGGCAGCCTCTTAAGAGAGAAAGAACGTGTCTTTAGGTATCATCGTCACCCACACATTGTATCTTTGTGGCGCCCACTCGTTGAAGAAGAGCCGGTTCGCTCTACACAGCGCGGCGCGGCGGTAAATTCTTTATTTACATTCTGTTATTCTTTATTATATATTCTGTGACATTCAGCTTTTATTATTTCCTGCCAGAGAAATCGAAAGAACAGATGGGCCATCAACTCGATGAACAACATTCAATATGTGTGGACGTACAGATTAAAATTACAACATGTCCAAATTGAATTTCCTGAATACTCCGGGTCTTTTTTTTTACCATTTGCTTTTATTATTATTTGTTGGCACATCCGCCTTAATAACACATTTCTATGAACATTTCAACCGGCTACTTATTACGGTTCAAAAGATACAGCCCTCTGAAGCACAGACAGACGTCGTATAATTAGTAAGAGGCTACAGTGTGGATACGGAACCCTAAACATAATTTTGTTTTGATAAATTTGTAGGTAATAAGAATTTATTGGTTAGTCCTCGACTTCGAACTTAGAATCGACTAACGGCGCATAGGTCGTTACAGATTTTCCACTTTTTTGGGATGTTGGGGAAGAACAAAATGTATGACATTTTCACTACAATATTTTTTTTATTCTCCGTTTCCTGCCGGAGGTGGGGAGAACAGTCTGTGCGATTCGTCTCGACTGCTGCAGTGCGGTAGGTCGACGTGTTGTGACGTGTCCGACACGTGTTAATCGCTTGTCATCACCAGAAGACCGAATATAAATGGATTCACGCTTGACATGTCGTTCGATATGCTGAATTTATGTTCTAATTTTGAAAATCGGCTTCCTTTGCATGAGTCGATTGTGAGTTTTAAGAAGAATTAAGTAGGTAGGTTGTTTTGTTATGTGTAGAATTGCAACTGTTTCACCAACGTCGGCAAAAATATGAGGGTTTCGTATCTCAAAAGAGGAAAAAAACCGGCCAAGTCCGAGTCGAACTCCGAACCGAGGGTTCCGTATCGCCATGTCATGGCTAGCGCCACTCACGCCATCTATGGCGTGTTACGAAATGCTTCATATTAGTTAAATGTGGTGATTTGTTAAAATGCTTCATAATGTCTTCGGTAGATGGCGCGCGCGCATACAATTTTTGGTTTCTTCTATGGGCACCCCCCTGAATTTTTTACTTTTTCTTATTTTTATTATTTGTTGTTATATCGACCATAATAAATAACACATATTCTGTGAAAATTTAAACGGGCTACCTATTACGGTTCAAGAGATACAGCCCTCGGACAGACAGACAGACAGACAGACGGAACCCTCTCCACGCGAGTTCGACTCCCACTTGTCCGATATTTTTTAAGAAAACTGACGCGATTATCTACATCACAAGACCCGTGATGAGCATGCAACCTTGGTGAACTAGGTGCCATATCTGTTGCTTCCCATCGGTGTTCTTAGGTAAAACCCACAAAGATTTTCTCTTTATACTCTCATCATGTTCAGTGCAGACAACTTTCACCAGGTCGTTATCCAGAGAGAGAGAGAGAGAGAGGAGATTGTGTCAGTCATCGCGCCTCTTTATGCAGCTCTTGTTTACCGACTCTATACTGCATTTGTATGCAAATTTATAACAATGTATAATGCATGTATGTAGGAGCAGCCGGTATTAATTTCCGACTTGGCTGTAAATCAATGGACAACAAGACTGAAATGCGTGAGATCAATGCTTGCACACTCTGTGCAACCATTGGACGCTCTGTGCAAGCATTGATCTCTATCCCTATTTCTATCTCTATCTCTATCCGAATCTCTATCTCTATCGCTATCCCTATCTCTATATATATCTCTATCCCTATCTTTATCTCTATCCCTATCTCTATCCCTATCTCTATCTCTATAGCTATCCCTATCTATATCTCTATCTCTATATCTATCTATATCTCTATATCTATCTCTATCTCTATTCTATCTCTATCTCTATCCCTATCTCTATCTCTATCCCAATCTCTATCGCTATCCCTATCTCTATAGCTATCTCTATCCCTATCTCTATATCTTTCTCTATCCCTATCTCTATCTCTATCCCTATCTCCTCGCCTATATATATCTCTAGGCCGTAGCCGGGAGTGGATGGATGAGAAGAGCGGAAGACCGCGTGTGGTGGCGTGCCTTGGGAGAGGCCTATGTCCAGCAGTGGATCGATACAGGCTGATGATGATGATGATGATATATCTCTATCTCTATCTATATCTCTACCTCTATCTATATCTCTATCTCTACTTCTGATACATACATACGTTTGTCTGTATGTATGTATGTTTGAAGTAAACTCCGGAACCACTGAACAGATTTACATGCGGTTTGCGCCAATGGAAAGAGGTAGTTCTTGAGGTTCACTATAGGCGTGAATATGTACTAATCAACTCTTAACACGCTTATTGTATGGGTACCTCTTAATTTTTTTGTTGGCACATCCGCCATATCACCTAACACATATTCTGTGAAAATTTCAACCGGCTATCTATTACGGTTCAAATGATACAGCCCTAGGACGGACGGACAGACAGACAGACAGACAGGCGGCGAAGGCTTAGTAATAGGGTTCCGTATGGATACGGAACCCTAAAAATAGTTGCCAGATGTTGAAATACTTAATTAATTCAAAATTATAAAGTTATATTGACTTCCTCAAATGTATGATTGCTTCACTATGAAGGCATAAAAGATGTATTCTGGTCATCGCTAAACAGGTTTTATTTAACAACTCTACGGCCCGCCCGGACCAGTCGTGGTGTCGGTCGATGTTGAACCAATATTACTATTCTTTCATAATGTCACGCAAGAGTCTATTCATAGGTCGACTGGCAAAAAGATCGACAGAAATAATGTCGACAATGAACCGAACCGTGATATTTTAAACCCCCGACGTAAAAAGATAACGTATTATTTATAAGTTTAACGTGTGTGTTTATGTGTGCAAGGGTGTGTCTGTCTGTGGTATCGTAGCTCCCAAACGGATGGACCGATTTGGATGCTGTTTTTTTTTATTAGAAAGCTGGTTTAATCGGGATTGTTCTTAGCTATGTTTGTAAACAAATAAGTAATTAAGTAATCAAAAAAATAATTATTTCAAAAAGTGGACCGATTTGCATGCGGTTTTTTTAAAGAAGCTTGAAATAAAAGTTAAGTTACAAAATTAAAAAACCCCCGACCATTAAAAAGTTAAAAAAAATTGGTTGTCTGTAAAGGCGGTTTACGGACGATAGTTTTACGTGATGACGTGGAATAATCGTAGTACATAGAGCAAAGATCAGTAATTCTATTTCCAGTAGAAAGATTAATAATCTTGTGACTGGCCATCAATAAACTTCTGTTGTCTGATCTTGACAGTTTTACTTCTTAAGACGTTTCCATCCATGGTAACTTTGACTATACCGATTGTACCTCTCTATCGCTTGTATACGCGCTCTCGCTTGCACACACGGGTTCAGATGGAACGTGACACTTTTTCGTGTGTGCAGCCGGTGTTCATCAATTTATAAGACGTGACGTCATCACGTCAAAAATCCGTTCACCTACTTAAAGGAGTCGGGGGACCGCTATGCTAAGTAAATAAAATATAAAAACTCAGAACTGCGCGGGAATCCGGGTCGGGGGTTTTTCAAATATTATTCATTCAAATATTATTTACATCTACGCGAACCATAATATGTAACATTCGCCGTCTAGTCTGTCTGTCTGTTCAATAACAGTTTGACAATGACAATGATGATGTACAGAATACAATTTAGCGTAGGTATCTCTTAATATAACGAACGATACAGCTGTTGAGAAAATATTATTTTTAATGTATTTTTTTTATGTAATCCGGTATGGGTGGCTGAGTCGGAGTGTCCAAAGCAGATGCTCCGACCAGCCAATATCACCTCCGAGAAGGTAGGTGCCATACCGATGACTTTTCTGGATTGCTGGCTATACTGGACTAGAGGAGAACACAACCGAGGCTGCCATGTGGCCATCTTACATCCAGTACGGTGGTATCAACGCAGTCGGCTACAATTATTTGAGCCAACCACCTAGTATTAGTAATATTTATTAGGGTTCCGTAGCCAGTGACGCCTGCAGGGGACCCTTACAAAAACGGTTAGGTGTCCGTCCGTTGATACAACCGTCCGTCCGTCTGTCTGTCTGTCACAGCCTATTATAGCTCCTAAACCGCTCCGGTAGGCAACATCATTTTTAATTTGATGTTTTTAGTTGTTTTTATTGTAATATAATTTTGTAGCGTGCTGTATTATTATTTAATGCTTTTGTCCGCGGCTTCGCTCGCGTGAAATACTAAACCTTTACCGTACCTTTATTTCGGCACGCGGAACAATTCGGTTTGTATGAGAGCCACATCTTAACCGGAACTGAATTTTATTTAACCTATCCTGTGTCTCGCATAGCTCAATGTGCTTGTACTAAGTTTCATCGAATTCGAATGATCAGTTTAAGAGTTATGGAGGAAAATACATACATAAAAACAGAAAATATTTCTAAAAATCGTGAATTTAGTTTTAGTATCATAGATAGAGTCTACAAACGCAGTATCTCATAAAATAAAGTAGATTCTAACTTACTCCATGACCAGACCATCCCTTACAGATTTATTATTAGTATTGATGATGTTGAGTCGCTGAACCAGTCCAGCTCAACTACTACCGTTCAACCAGATACTGTTAAAATTTAATTTAATTTCACAAGATGAATTTAAAATGTATAATTTAAAATAAAGATCTAATGCTTTCTTCATACGCCGCATAAGTCTAGAAATTCAAAGAGGGAACGCTGCTTTAGGCGAACTAGAAGATTTTTTTTATTTATAGGTTCATGTTTAGTTTTATTTTGTTAGATAGATAGGTGAGGTTTGTTTTAGGTTAGTTTTAGTTTTAAAGTTCACTCTAATATTTAATTTTTATGTTCTATTTGTATAAATTGGTGTTCAATTAAGAATACATACAAGCTAAAAAAAAAAACAATATATGGATTCAAAAATACTAGATCTAATTAGATCCATTTCGACTAAACGCAGCCGATCCCCTAAACAAGCTGCTGAAAAAATAATAATTATACAATAAAATCGAAAACGAAAGTAGAAGTGGACCAATTGGATGTTGAATCGCTTATCTTTCTACATTAAATATGAAAAGTAAAAGTAAGCACTCTGTTCTGTCGGTACTCGGTAATAATGCTTAATATTCATTTTAAGTCAATTTGTATAATAAAGCACTCGCATGTCGTGATCTCAAGACTTATGGCAAATTAGATTGTATAAGTGTAATTGTTTCGAGAGAATTCAAATTTAAAATTGAAGAAACCACTCTTGATTCGTGTATAAATATCGCTGATGGGAAAGAAATTGAGTAAGAAAGGCAGCAATGACCAAAAAAGCCAATTCAATGAAAAAAAAAGAAGGTGGTATTCGACCTATTGCTATAGGCTCTACTTTTAGGCGGATCACCTCAAAAATTATTTGTAAAAAAATTAATTTAAAATTACAGAAGCTCTTCCAATCAATTCAGCTCGGATTTGGCACGAGAGGCGGGTGCGAGGTGGCCGTCCACGCCGCCCGCTCCTACCTGGACACGAAGAAGGACCCGATCGTCCTGGTTAAGCTTGACGTAAGCAACGCTTTCAATAGTATAGAACGGGACTCAATGCTCGGGGCGGTAAGGGAACACATACCGGAGGCCTACAAATATTTAGCTCAGTGCTACTCAAGCCCATCCAAACTTTTATACAAAAACAGCGTGATCGAGTCATCGGTCGGCTGTCAACAGGGCGATCCGCTAGGTCCACCCGTCTTCAGCTTGGGCATTTTGGACGCAATAAAGCAAATAAATTCTGAATTAAACCTATGGTATTTAGATGATGGGGTATTAGCGGGTAATAAGGACACTCTTTTGAATGATTTAGATAACATCTTACAAAATTTCGCTAAAGTTGGTTTAAATCTAAATTTCTCAAAGTGCCAAATATATTTCTCAGCCGGATTTGCGGAAGTGGAAAAAGATCAGGTTCTCAGTGAGTTCAATGCTAAAATTCCTGACATAAAGATTTTATCAAGGGAAAACTTGTTCTTACTCGGAGCGCCGCTGACCGATGAGTCGATCCCGCTGCTCATTCAGGATAAGAAGGACAAACTGGAACTGTTCTCTGGTCGCCTAAATTATATCACCAAACATGTTGCCCTCTTTCTGCTCCGCCATTGTTTCTGTATCCCAAGACTCACATACTTCCTTCGTTGTAGCCCTATGTGGCGGCACGAAGAGAGTATGCGGGCTATGGATAATACTATTAAAAGCTGTATGCAACAAATTTTAAATGTGAGTCTAGAATCTCCATCTTGGAGGCAGGCCACCCTTCCTGTGAAATACGGAGGGATCGGAATTCGATTAGTAGAGGATGTCGCCCTTCCAGCGTTCCTGGGCTCCGCTCATAGCGGACTTAACCTCATAGGAAATATACTTAAACCCTCACTTGGTGAGTTTGAGGTCAGTCACTTGAGTGGAGCCACGGAGCGTTGGAAGGCGCAATGTCCCGGAGAGATTCCCCCTATATTCCCTGGTTCACAGAAAAGCTGGGATCTGCCAAGAATAAAAATCATACATGCGGAAATGCTTCAAGCTTCATCGGGAACCGATCGCGCCCGGGTCCTGGCATCTTCGGAGAGAGAGGCGGGGGCTTGGTTACACGCGTACCCCTCCCCTCATATGGGAACACTTTTAGATAACCACACAGTAAGAATATCCGTTGCTCTACGAGTGGGTGCGAAGGTGTGCCAACCACACGTCTGTGTTTGTGGTACTGACGTCGACCCGTTCGGCCACCACGGACTAGCATGCCAGCGCAGTGCCGGTCGTCGGTCTCGACATAGCAACATCAATCTGCTTATAAAGAGGGCCCTTGCCACAGCGGACTTTCCCAGTCTGCTGGAACCACCAGGCCTATGTCGGGACGACGGAAAGAGGCCTGACGGCATGACCTTAGTCCCATGGAGCCGGGGAAAGGCTTTAGTATGGGACGCGACGTGTGCTGACACCTTCGCACCTATCCATATTGCCGGCTCGTCCAATTCGGCTGGCTCCGCCGCTCTAGGTGCACAAAACCAGAAAATTAAAAAATACGTTGGCTTGCGCGGCCACTTCGAATTCCTGGCCTTTGCTGTGGAAACACTTGGCGTGTGGTCACCCGACGCAAGGACTTTCGGAAACGTCCTAGGAAAGCTCCTTATTGATAAGTCTGGTGACCGACGCGCCAAGTCTTTCTTTTTTCAGCAAATAGGCCTAGCCATTCAAAGGGGCAACGCAGCCAGCGTATTGGGTACTGTGGCGGAGTCGGAGGAGTTGGACGAAGTTTTTTACTTACAGTAATTTTGAATGTTAGTATTTAGTTTTTCTTTATTTATTTATTAGGTTGATTTTATCATTGTTATACATTTGTTAGTTAGGTTTTAATTATTTATTCAAATTACATTACATTATGGAAACACATAAAGTATGGCTCCATCCAACTAAGCCATTGTCAGCGTCGGTAGCTCAGTGGTGCGGTCGGTGTTAAGAACACCTGGGAGCGGTCAGTACTTGGATGGGTGACCGCTCGACCGTTGGAGGCTGACTGTAGTTCGGATTCCACGTAAAACTATAGGTCCCTTCCCTTCTTACCTTACTAGGTGGTAGGGTTCATCCCGCCCGGGTTGGTACCACCGCACTGAATGAAACGTCTGTCGAAACGGCTATGTAAATAGTTCGTGTTTTCCGTCCAGTTCAGTGTAGCTGACATGAAATTAAGGGAAGCACTGACATGGCACCTAGTTCACCCGGTGTTATGGGCTGACATCACGGAGCCAACCGTGTCAGTTTCCATAAAAAAAAATAAAGACATTACAAGAGAAGGAACCTGTTCTTACGAGCATTTTACCCCGTCCGTCACTCGTGCACCTAACGATCGCAACAAAGACAGTTTAACGAATATAAAAATAGCTCTCTCAAAATAATTACCTCAAAACAAAGAAGAAGCGAGCCACAAAAGAACGCTCAAGTGAAAAAAACTGCGCTAATTAGAGATAAAACTAATTTAAAAGTGGAAACACGCGGTAAGCCCGGGCAGAGATCAGCCGAGTTCAAAGAGCAACCCGAGCGTTAATGGTGGAATTATTTTTATTGGTCGGAGCCACGAAATATCGCTAGAAGAGCCGTTAATGGATGTCTACTCGCGTGTCTTGAGAGTATTTGAGGCACTTATCGTGGATGAACTTTGTTTGGATGCTATTAAGGGATTTTGAGCAGATGCAAATTGAATGCGCCTTTGAAAATTTTGGGTTATTGAAAATTTTTTCGTTCTCTCCGCCGAACTGGTAATTCAAACATACTATATTAAGTTTACTTTCTGTCGAGTTTTCCGTCATTTGCTATGTATTCAGTTTATAATATTTACTTGTAAAATTCTGAATAAAGTAAGTGTTATTGTGCATTAGAAAACAAAAAATCTTTTAAGTGCGAGTTTTACTCGCGCACGGAGGTTTCCGTATCTATCCGCTATTATCCGGTATAAAAGCCTGTGGCGCCATCTATTATTCAATAGTGTGACTAATCGACTAATCGACGTTTGTTGTATGGGAGCCCCCTTAATTTTTTACATTTTCTTATTTTTCTTATTTATATAACATAGCCCGCCATAGTAACACATATTCTGTGAAAATTTCAACGGGCTACCTATTACGGTTCAAGAGATACAGCCCTCGGACAGACGGACGGGCGGCGGAGGCATAGTAATAGGCTTCCGTACGGGATACGGAAACCTAAAAACCTATAACCTATACAAAACCTAATAAATAACTCTCCTCCAGGTCGTCTGACTGTCGGTTCGTCGTCCGTCCGGCCGTCCAAGGGCTGTATCTTTTGAACAGTGAATGTAGGTACCTAGCCGCTTGATATTTTCTAACAGTAAGTAATGTGTTATAATGACAAATAATAAAAGCCCATATAATTAATTATTCCATGCACACGATACAACTTCACTTCATAATATTCACCTGTATTTGTGAACGAAGAGCGTCCATAAAGAGTGTTATTCTTTCGTCTCCCCGGGCAGATGCTACGGAAATAATAAATAACTCTGGACGTGTGCGTGTCGGTCTAATTGTCACTCGATTCCAGGAGGCGACTCTTTGAGGAGCAGCTCCGGAGGAAGTGGCGCGAGCGAGTGTTGACAGCGTCGCGTGACGAACTATAAGAGGTGGGGGGAGGAGTGGAAGAGTTGGATCTTTCAGTATATTTGTTTTTTATTATGTAAGTAAACCAATATGGGTGGCTGTGCCCAGAGACCAATATGGTGCAGTCGACAGAGCCAAAATCACCTCTCCCCGCGAAACCACGCTCAGTTATATAGGTGCCATGCCAGCAGATTTGCGGACTGTTGCTAGGCTGTCTAGCCTGTTAATACGACGTTTGAAGACACCCAGGTTAAAGGATTCGGGAAATGAACTCGCCGGAATTCAATTCCACACCCTAGCGGTGCGACAAAGAAACGATTTAGAGAACCAAATCGTTTGGGTTCTCAAAAGCCCAATGTCAACAACAAAAGGGTGCTGAGTCTCTCTGCGACGGGTCAAGCGGAGATTGGACGGGTGGCAGGGAATAAGGGATGCTAATTCCACAAGAACAGCGACTCAATCTAGGTACTATTAATGCAATGAGGTTGGATTGTAAGATGGCCACAAAGCAGCATCGGTTGTGTTCTCCTCTAGTCCAGATAGCAAGCAATCCAGGGAAGTGTCCGGTATGGCACATACCTTGTCGGAGGTGATAATATTGGCTGGTCGGAGCATGCATGAGCATGGCATTCGGTCGTATTCGGGGGTTGCGAATGCCATGCCGGCCCGACAGGTGCCCATTCACGCCCCTCTTGAAGGTCCCGAGACTACTTGGGGGGAAATATATGAGCAGGGAGAGCATTCCAGAGTTTATTTGTTCTGTAAAGGAAAGATCTGCAGAATCGATTGGTACGCATGCGCGGTAAGTCCAGCGTATAGGGATGCAATCCCTGCCCAGTGCGCGTGGTGCGGAGGTGGAAAGGGGACGGCGGGATCGCGTTAAACAACTCCTCCGAGCTCTCCCCATGGAATAAGCGATAGAACACGCTTAGAAGAACTTAAAAGAACAAACACATGAGTATATGAATTAAAACAGTGAAGATTCCTTTAACACAGTGAAGATTGCTCTAACACAGCGTCTACACTACGATTAAAACATTGTAATCTTTTGAAAATTTCCAAGATTATTCTTCGTAGATATTATGAACGTCTGGGCATCGCAAATTTCGACACCGGCACACCTGGAAGCCGGCTTCACCAAACGCGGTCGGTCAGCCCTCAGGCACCGGTCGGCACAATACACCGGCTCCCACGCGAGTACTTTCATCCATTGACAGCGATATCGACCTCCCACACTCTCTCACCAGCGAGTACTTCCGCACCGGAGCCATGCTAATGCAACGCGTGTGTGGGTTGATATTTGTAATAATCGAGTACTTGATGGAGCTTTTGATTTCCCTATTGGCACACTAGTGGTAGAGAAAGGAGACTGGGGAATTTGAGAAGAAAACAAGAACTTTTTCATTGTTTTTTTATTGAAATCGCGACATACATGTGGCGCCGAGCCAACCATAGGGTGTCTAACGACCCCATGGACATTCGGTCGTATGCGGAGGTTGGAATGCCATGTCAGCCTGACAGGCCCCTCTTGAAGGAAGGACCCGTGACTTTATTTGTATTGTAACATTGTATTTTTACAGTGTGGGGCCGGTACTTTAAAAGAATAGCCCCACTGCATCGCTCCCCGTGCATGTCGTAAAAGGCGACTAAGGGATATGACTCCCTTCTTATATTACTAGGTGGTAGGGTTTAACCCGCCCGGGTTGATACCACCGCACTGAATGAAAGGTCGGTCGAAACGGCTATGTAAATAGTTTGTGTTTTCCGTCCAGTTCAGTGTAGCCGGCACGACCGAAGGGAAGCACTGACATGGCACCAAGTTGACCCGGTGTTATGGGCTGACATCACGGATGTTGTAGGTGATGTAGCCAACCGTGTCAGTTTCCATAAAAATAAAAAAAATATTATAATAATTGTAAAGCGTTCTAAACCTAATGCTTTTGGGCGTTGTCGGCTCAACAATCCACGCTGACGGCGCCAAGTGTCTCCCATAAAAAACTTAAAATCATTAGACTTTTTTTATAAAAAGCAGTATGGGTAGCTGTGCCGAGAGACCAAGGTGTTCCACACAGCTGATTTCAACTCAATTCGCGTAACCACGCTAAGTGAGGCACCATACCATAGTTAAACCACACAAGTTAGCCGTCTTCATACAAACGCGCCGATTTCGCACTCACACAAGCGCGCGCCTGCGCACGCTGTCTGTACACAACCACTACATGCATTCTCACCTTCCCTCGCGAGTAGTCAGTGATGGTCGCCCAGCACTCGATTTTTGAAGTGAAATCTTTAGCGGCGCTTGGCATTTATTTCAAAATGAATGTAGGGTTCCGTAACAAATGCATGTCTGTCCATTCTACTAAGTTCTGCAAAATGAATGTAGGGTTCCGTAACAAATGCATGTCTGCAATGTCTGTCCGTTCTAATAAATTTAACATAATTTTTTTTTTTTGTTCTGTTATATTTTACCATGTGGGGCCGGTACTTAAAAAGAATAGCCCCACTGCATCTCTCCCCATACATGTCGTAACAGGCGACTAAGGGATAAGAACGAGATGCCGTGCTAAAGGGCGACAGACTCGCCACCTCTCACCTTGGCACGGTACTTCCCCCTCTCTCTCTCTCTCTCTCTCTCTCTCTCTCTCTCTCTCTCTCTCTCTCTCTCTCTCTCTCTCTCTCTCTCCTCTCTCTCTCTGTCCCTCTCTATCTATCTCTGTCTCTCTCTCTATCTCTGTTTCTCTCTCCATCTTTGCCTCTCTATCTATCTCTGTCTCTCTCTCTATCTCTGTCTCTCTCTCTATCTCTGTCTCTCTCTCTATCTCTGTCTCTCTCTCTATCTCTGTCTCTCTCTCTATCTCTGTCTCTCTCTATCTCTGTTTCTCTTTCTATCTCTGTCTCTCTTTCTATCTCTGTCTCTTTCTCTATCTCTGTCTCTTTCTCTATCTCTGTCTCTTTCTCTATATCTCTCTTTCTATCTCTCTCTCTCTCTCTTTCTATCTCTCTCTCTTTCTATCTCTCTGTCTCTTTCTATCTCTCCCTCTCTTTCTATCTCTCCATCTCTTTTTATCTCTTTTTCTATCTCTCTCGCTGGAATTGCATTTCCACCATAATGGGCTCACTACCTGTCAATTGTGTTAGTGTTGTGAGTTGTGACATCCCTGGTGGCTCGGCGCAGCGTAGGTAGTTATTTTAAAAATTGGCTCCAGTTATCTTACTCGTCTCATTTTACTATGACCATACCTACCAGAACTGTGAGAGGAAATAACCGTCGCAGTTACTTTTCATATAGCTATAACAAGAGAGGTATGTCCTTACTGTATATATATTTTTTAAGACAGCCGGCTAGGGTTTCTTTGCCCAATACTTCAACGGAAGATCAGACACAGCCAATAACACCACTCCTCGCGAAACCACGCTCAGAGAGGCGCCATGCGGGCTATGAGGCGGACAAAAAGGTCGCCGTTTAATTTATTGACACGCTTTTTGTATTTACATAATCATGAAGAACATTGATGTGGGCAAGTTTCAGGTCAGTCTATGCCATTTTAGAAAGTTTATATTTCCATAAAAACTGTTTCAATAAACATAAAACCCACTAAAAAAAAAAATCTCGATTCATATATTTCAATACAATGACAGAGAAAATTTCAAAATATTATTTAATACTTTTTAGTTCTAGTTTTTTTTTTTAAGTCTATTTTATGTTTTTTTTTTTAAGTTTTTATTTCATTCTTATTTGTAATATTACATAAAAAAGAATAATCGAAATCGGTTGAAGTGGTACAGATTAATTCGCCACGTGTCAAACTGAAAAATTTTGAGCGTGTTGCAGTATAGTGCTGAAAAGTGCTGCCAAACAAAAAAAGACTTTTCAAAATCGGCCCACAATTGACGGAGTAATCGCGTAACAAACATACAAAAACAACATACAGTCGAATTAAGAACCTCCTCCTTTTGGAGGCGGTTGAAAAGGCTTCGCTTTAGAATGAGTACTAGAGATGATAATGCGCAAGTATACACTACTGTAAATAAAATTCATCTACTGTTTTAGAAGCCCTAATTAAGATCAGCTATCCCTATCCGAACTTTAATGGCTTCATCACCCTATCCGATCTTTAATGGCTTCATCAAACATTCGCCAATCGGAACAGGTGGCCACATCCTCGAAAAATTTAAGTAAACATTCTCACCTTTGTTCTTTCTGTAGGCTCTGAAGGAGTTCCATCCGTGGGTTTTCTTCAAACGCTCCTCGCTGTAAATATTCAGATCGCTGGCGAAGGCTTTCTGCTGCACCAGCATCAGCCGATTCCCCTTGTTGTTGTTCAAATCCGTTTGGAAGAAAGACACGAATCTCTGCAGTGACGACATCTTCAGCACCGACTTCAGAGTCCGGAGGATCCCATCGAGAGGGATCATGAACGCACTAGTGATTCTTAGCATTTGGGATTTACGAATTTTGATGGTTGGATTATGAACATCATGCGTGACCAGTTTGAAGATAACTGTATGATTGGGTAATTCAATGGTTGGAATTAATTCAACTGCGTTAATAAATTTTACGTTTTTATATTATTCTATAGCGACAGGAGCTTTCTTCCAATTAATGAATAGAATAGAAGAACTCTTAAGCATAGTTAGTGTGTCTTTTCTTTTCGCACGATGATTTCTGATACATATACATTTGTTCAAAAAACGTTGTTTACTTTAGTGTTTAGAGGTTTCATCGCGGAACGCTACCTCTGTCTTGGAGATCATGTCACCAGCACTGATCTTCAAGGAATATTGTTATTTAAAGTATTAATTTTAATTGCTATAGATTAGAAGATTAATTAACAATTTTTAAACAATTGAATAAGTTGTAACTATATAAAACGATCTAAAGCACGATCAAAATCAGAAGCGCAGTCGCCGGTTCATCGCGGCGCGTAACCGAATTGTGACTGCGTGTCTCGGTCAAAAATCTCCGTCAACCAGCGGCGCCGGCGCAGCCCGGTGCGTCCGCGGCGGCGAGGGTTCTCGCTAAACTTTCTTTTTTGGCTCGAGCGAGGAGTCACCGGCACAGCAGCGCGCTGCACTTTCATTCAACGCTTACAATAAATTGTAAACTTTGGATCAGGTTGGGCGGCGCTTTCTTCGTTGCACTTTTCACGAACCGTTTCCCGTTTGCTAAATTTACATAAATAAAGCCACAATAGTAAGGTTCTCTTTTCAAGCGACTTCAAAAGGAGGAGGTTCTCAATTCGACTGTATGTTTTTTTTTATGTTTGTTACGCGATTATTCTTATTCTTTTTATGTTTGGTAGATCATACTTCAGAGGTGGTCCCATATAAATTTTATCAAAATTGATTTAGCGGTTTTTGAAAAATCAACAAAAAACTATGGATTGTTGTTACCTTCAGCAAAACTTTTCTGATGTGGACTTTTTCAGCAATAAAAACATAAGCATGTCGATACCTCATCACTATACTGCAACAGCTCCAAATTTTGCAGTTTGAGTTAAATATGCAACCTTAGAGCTTGTACGCTTATCCACCAGTAGTTTAATAAAGCACTTAGTTCCACTGATGGTTACTTAGGCAAAGGCAAGGATAACTGTAGTATTATAAGAGGGTCAAACCATGAATATACAATTTATCATTAATATCATTGTTTGATTTTAATGAATTAATTTGTCAACTGAATGTTTTTTAAATGTCTATCACTGCTTGTTTTTATTAATTGAGTATTTTATATTTCTGTGTTGTATGTGTACATACATGAGTATAGTATACATGAGCATAGAATTTCAAATTCAAATTCAAATAATTTATTAAATAAAGAAACATGATATACAACATAGAACAATTTGCGTAAAAATAAATTGAAAACATGTTCCCTTACATAGACAACATATATTTTTGGTTTAAAAAAAAATTTAAGACTTTAAATTCTGGGTTATACCTATATGAGTACATACATAGTCACGATCTTTCCGGCCTGATTCACAATCAAATTGGCTCGATCTCTCCACAACTACATAGCACTCTATCTACAATCCCAGGTGCGAATGAAAGATAAACATTTTATACGAGTTTCTGTAATAAAGTAATTGTATGTGAAATAAAGCTATCATTTAATATCATAAGCAAACTGCTCCAAAGTGCCCGCCGACTTACGATGCCAACAATAGACAAAGCGGGGTAATTAGACCGCGAAGATTACGCCTAGATACACTCACCCTACTCGCTAGCTAGTGGATGCTTCACTTCTGAGCGTCTTCGCATACAAAGATGGCGGCTTCGGTGGCGCCACAGTCGCTGCATTGAGATGAGCGTGTCTGATACAAAACGGCCAAGTGCGAGTCGGACCCGCGGGAAAAGTTTTCCGTACCTGTATCTTTTGAACCGTAATAGGTAGCCAGTTGAAATTTTCACAGAATATGCGTTATTATGGCGGATGTGCCAAGAAATAATAAAAAAATCTTAAAGTAAAAATTTTAGTGCGCGAGTAAAACTAGCACTTGACCGATTTTATTATTATATGTTTTACTTTACTTTAGAGTTCGTACTATAATCAGAATCACACACGTTTGACGCTTGTAGACATCGTCGTTTTTACTATAGATAAAAAACAAACAAACGTAAAAAAAAAGTTTCTTGTAAGGGGACCGCCTTTAATTTTTTTTTTTTTTTTAATAATTATTATGTATTAGTATATCCGCCATTATAAAACATATTCTGTGAAAATTTAAATCAGCTGCCTATTACGGTTCAAAAGATACAGCATTTTCCATAAAAAAAAGGACAGACAGACAGACGGACAGACGGCCGGACGGCGCGTGGGCTTAGTATCTAATAGGCTTCCGTACGGGTTGAGAAACCTAAAAATGGAGTAGTACGGGAAATATCCGCTAATAGACGTTAACTTTCGTAATGGTATAGATGCGATTAGATTTTAAGACGAGAAACAGTTAGCAAATTTTGGTGTATTTGAAATCGTATGAGAGGTTCGTAGAGCGTAGAGGATGGAACCATTTCTCTATCAACATTAGTCATATTAAACTTAATCAATCAATACTAATAAATAATAAATCTGTAAGGGATGGTCATGGAGTAAGTTACTTTGTTTTATGAGATACCGCTTTTGTAGACTCTAGGCATGATACTAAAACTAAATTGACAATTTTTTTAAATCGTTTCTGTATGTATGTATGTTCCTCCATAACTCTAAAAAAAACTGCATCCAAATCGGTTCATCCGTTTGGGAACTACGACGCCACAGACAGACGCGACGGAGGAGTCGTCCAACTTATAACTAACACCCCTCCTATTGCGTCGGTAGTTAAGAACCTGGCACACTGTTCAGGAAATTGGGGTATCTTATCTAGAGATACCAGTCTACGCACACAACGGTGGTGCCGCCCCGTTCGAGTTCAAAGGCCCTCTACAAAGCACGACTTTCAGTATCAGGAGCATTAGTGCACGCAAACACGGGAGCAATTTGGCGCACGCGCGTGGTACGCAGCGCCGGTGGTGGTGTTGGAAGATAACGTGTGCACTAATGGCCGCTTCGCTTAGTCCCCTCTTGAGACGCCGGGGGTGCATTAGCAGCTCGTGGCTGCTTAGCTTGTACGGTAAGCTTGCAGATTAAACCTCTTGAGGACATAATTATGTGCGTTAAGTTCGATATCGATGGTTTACAGGCAATACCTCGTAACCCACAAAAAAAATACCAAAATTTCATATTAAATACTTTGTTTTTTTATGGAAACTGACACGGTTCGCTACATCACCTACACTACACCCGCGATGTCAGCCCATAACACCGGTTGAACTAGGTGCCATATCAGGCTTCTCTTCATTTCATGTCGGCTACACTGAACTAGACGGAAAACACGAACTATTTACATAGCCGTTTCGACCGACGACGACGACGTTTCGCTCAGTGCGGTGGTGGTATCAACCCGGGCGGAATAAACCCCACCACCTAGTCAGGTAAGAAGGGAAGCGACCTACAGTTTAACGTGGAATCCGAACCACGGTCAGCCTCCAACGGCCGAGCGGTCACCCATCCAAGTACTGACCGCGCCGCCTGCACCACACTGAGCTATCGAGGCTGTGCTTGTAAAAACTCGCAACCAACGGTCTATTGAATTTAATCATTTGAAATAGTGACAATAAATCACTTCCCCAAGCGACTGGATTGGAGTGGAAACCATCGATGGTGGTAATACATTCGGAGAAATTTACGATTGCACATTATTGCACAACCGGGGCAAATGTAATATCGTATTAACGGGCTAGACAGCCTAGCAACAGTCCGCAAATCTGCTGGCATGGCACCTAACGAAGCGTGGTTTCGCGAGGAGAGGTGATTTTGGCTCTGTCGAGCTGTCGACTGCACCATTGGTCTCTCGGCACAGCTACCCATGCTGGTTTACATAAAAAAAAAATAGCTAGATAGAAATATGAAAGCGTTCGAATAATTTAACCTATCTATGACGTCTTGGCTCTCAGTGACATTGTTTAGTTTCTGATCAAGTGATCAGATCAGTGATTGATTATCTCTGAACAAAAACTATCAGAGGAAAAACTGCTATATGAGGCGACAGAGGGGTCGCGACAGCGGCGGGGCGCCCGCCGCGGTGGCGCCGCCGTGAAGGCATCAGAATCAGAATCAGAATCAGAAGTAATTTTATTGTGTCTCATTTCATTTTACAATACATAAATAAATGCTGTTGTTTTACAATTTATAGAGCTGTAGTCGTGATCGATCTTAATCTCTAATTGCTTGTGACAGAAATTGTCGCTCCTGTCTAGCGCGAGGCACTTTTCTTTTGTGTGGCTCTTGTTTGTTAGTTGAGGTAATTTTTATTGTTATTCTTAATGGTAGGTTAGTATCTGGCGAGTAGGTTATCCCTAGGAGGAGCCGTTCTCTTGCTGGGAGGTTTTTTCCTCTCCAGCGGTGCGAGGTGCTCGATTTCTCCGCACCTCTGTGCTTTCAACAAAGGGTTGAACCTATTGTGTCTCACATATCGCTCGCCGGGCTCATCGAGACCCTCGATCCCTTGCTCGGACAGCTTTTTTAGCATGTCCGAGTTCAGGTCGTGAATTCTGATGTGCCACGGGTCCTCATCCATCATGTCCCATAGGACATCGGTGGGGAAGGACCTCGGAAGTCCGGCGGCCGATTTCAGAGCCATTTTGTATTGTCTTTCGAGACGTTCTATGTTGGATTTCGATATTAGTCCCAGTAACTGTACGACACCGTAGTCCAGTACTGGTACGAGACATGACTTAATAACTAAAGTTTTAACATCAAGATTGACTTTAGAGTAGTAGCCTATAATCGGCGCGAGCATCGCTCTTACCATTTTTACTCGTTTTAACACATAATCAATGTGTGGTTTCATATGCATTGTGCGATCTAGGAACACGCCCAAGTATTTAAGATGTTCTCGATGTGGGATTTGATCTGTTCGCCCCGTCGAGTCGTCGGTTACACGTATGAAGCGGTCATATTTTCGTTTCATGGTAAACATCATGCATTCAGTTTTGGAAACATTACATTTGAGTCCCCATTTATTATAATATTTTATGACTTCCTCTGTGGCTCTGCCGGCTTTTGTGTTAGCATCATCGGGCTTTTGGGCTCGATTGAGGATGCAGAGATCGTCCGCGTATTGAGAGTACGTTGTGTTTGGTATTGTGTTTATATTTTGTAAATCTGCGACATATAAGTTGAAGATCAAAGGTCCGAGGATGGCACGCCGCCGCCGCCTTGCCGTCGCCCACCCTCGCAGAGTCGCGGGAAAACAATCGTAAAACGCTCAGTATTTCAACCTCACGTCACGAGCCATAATCTGATTTAAAACGGGCATAAATTTCAGTTAAATCTAGTGAGTGACTGTGTTCGTAAACATATCTCAAAATTTATAAGTATGTTGAACTGTTTCACTTATAGGCATCTTAAAAGTTTAGTGGCGTGCGCCATCTAGTGGTCAGCCGTTACACTATCGATCAAGGTGGATGATGATAGATGGCGTTGCGCACAACGTAACTTGTAACTGCAATATAACGAGACCCCGACTTCCACCGCTAGATGGCGCCAGCAAATCAATATATCGGGTGAACTAACAAAATATGGAACTTTGTTCATTTACCCCGTCTGAAACTAATCTTGATCAATCAAATAGAAGCGATCAGCGTCAGTTGGTCACTAACAGTGATGCCAGGCTGGATTCCCTAAAAACCGGCCAAGTGCGAGTCGGACTCGCGCACCGAGGTTTCGGCACCACAAAAAAAACGTTGAAAAAAACACGTTTCTTGTATGGGGGCCCCCCTTAATTGTTCACTTTAAAAAAAAATTTTTATTTGTTGTTATTTCCGCCAAAATAACACATATTCTGTGAAAATTTTAACCGTCAAGCTATTACGGTTCCAAAGATACAGCAGTAGGACAGACAGACAGACAGACAGACATACAGACAGACAGACGGCACGTAGGCTTAGTGGAACGCATTCTCTCAGCGGCCGGCCTATACCTACTTAACGAGGGTAAACAACTCACTGAAATGAGAACCAATTTAGTAGAACTTTGTCCGCTAATTTTACACTGATTTCCTGGGGCAACAAATCGAATAATGACCGCGATGTGAATGATCTAATCACAGTAAATTCTAATCAAGTGAGCGTTGATACAATTTGTTAACTCAGACTCTAAAGAGATCGATTCAATTTTGCCAATCAGAAAGCAGTCCAGTACAAATTTTGCGAGCGGACAGCGCGGCCATTTATATTGTGAAACTTCAGTATTGTCCTCGCTTCCATGTGTCGGTTCCCTCGATATATTATGCAGGAAATATTGCGGTGGAACTTGACCTACTGAAGCAGTGAGTGACGACGGTGCTAGGCGTCAGCATCGTCGCGACAAAAGCCTCGCGCCTGAGAGGGCCTCGCAAAAATTTGTTTACCCTAGCTGACTCCCTTTGGGATCGCGCGATCCCAAAAATTCTCATAAAAGTATGGTCGCACACTTTGGGCTATTGCTTGTTGGGTTATTTATTTTAATTTTTGATTGTTCGTGTAATTTTTGTGAACATTTCATCCTTCCTTATACCTATAATAAAATCCAACGTCTGCTTTCTGTCTGAGTGTCTGAGTGTCTGAGTGTATGTCTGTCTGTCCGCTTATAACTCGAGAACCACTGAACCGATTTTAATAAAACAAAATTCTACGGATAGCTTGATTCTTCCCATCAACTATAGGCTACTTACTATCACGCTAAATGGCTTATGAGGTTAGCAGTGAAGTGAAATATGAGAGCGGGCGGAGCCGCGGGCACAGCTTGTTATCAATAAAACTCATATACTCATCAGTTTTCTTTCTGACTGGGAATTGAAAGAGGCCTCGCAAAGCTGATGTCGCTGACGTCTACATTTGGTCTAACACCGCCACTGTACTGAAGGACAAATTGTGATGTGAATTGAGAAGCCATAGTGGAGATTGGCGTCACTTTCTGAGAGCGGTTTGTTTGACAGTTCGTATAGAAAAAGCAAACGGATGAGTGAGATTTTAAAATAGAAAAAGAAATCGACTAACTAACGAAAAGTAAAGCGACATGGAAAGGCACCTGTCATGCTGGAATGGCATTCGCATTCCCCGTGCATCACAGAATGTCCATGGGCATCGTTAGACATCTACTCGTAGGTGAAACGATGTCACATGTCGCGTTTTCCATAAAAAAAAAACAAAAGTATGCACTTTTGGATATTTATACCGTGGAAGAAGAATGGGCTGTGTCAGTGAGACGAACGCAAATTTTATGTAATACGTCGAGCTATCCTGCCTCCGCTCCCTACGCCCCGTGACAGGATTTTGTGTATTTGGGGCACACGGTCCAATAAATTAGTACGGTACGCCGCATGTTGCGATCACAAAAAAATATTAATAGTATAGCGACGGTAGCGCCAAAACAACTTTTTTGGAGCTAAAGCTGGCGTCATTTCCGTTTCTTGAATTCGCCCGTGTGCCACCCTACAACCACTCATACAACATGAAATTCAAAACATACTTATTCTACGTCAAAACGCGATATCAACGTCGTTCACGTCTTGTTCAATTAAATAATTAAACAAGTAATCGCTACCCGATATGGTGCGTAACGAGGCACCCCGCCGCTACCGCACCAAAATAGTCGATATCGGACACCCGGTGGCTAAGCTCAAACGGCAGTTCGGGTCGGTACTAGTGTAAGATCTGACCCGATCAGTACCCTTATCACGAGATGACGACCGGCAGTGCCCAACATTTCAAAGGACGATTAAAACATGGCCAATAACACCACTCCTCGCGAAACCACGCTCAGAGAGGCGCCATGCCAGCTACAAGGCGGACAAAGAGGTCGTTGTCTAATTTATTAACACGCCTTTTGAAGATTCCCAGGTTATAATAGGTGGTGGGGAACACACTCGCCGGAAGACCTTTCCAAATTTTCGCCGTACGATATAGGAACGATTTCGAAAAGCGATGCGTTCTCAGAAGTTGTGTGTCAACAACATATGGATGTTCCGAGCGAGTCCGGCGGGTGTGACGGATACGGATCGGGGCAGGAGGGATGAGGGAAGCCAGTTCTTCGGAACATCGGCAATGGTAGTACCTATAAAACAGGCTAAGGGAACAAATTGTTCGCTCGTGTTTCAATGATTCAAGTCCCTCCGTGAGCTTGGGATCACCAATTAGGCTTACCTTTAGCGACAGCGGGCAGTGTGCTGGGGCGGGCGGGCTGGAGTCGCCGCTGGGCGGGCTTGCGCGGCGAGCCGGGTGGCGGAGCGGCGGAGGGGGCGGCGGCGGCGGCGGGGGAGGTGCGCGTGCGCACCGTCACCGGAGACGACGGCAGCTTCGGCAGACCCACGCCGTTCTTCTTGCCTGCAACGAACAGTAAACTTTATTTAACGAGGCAATTGTATGCTGGTATGGGTTTTTCGACAGGATTTGCTAATTGTTTTTATGGAACGGTCTGCTACTTCATCTACAACATCCGTGATGTCAGCCCATACGAGTAACGCCTTGGTGAACTAGGTGCCATGTCAGTGATTCCCTTTGGTCGGGCCGGCTACACTGAACTGGACGGAATGCACGAACGATTTGCATAGCCGCTTCGGCCAACCTTTCATTCAGTGCGGTGGTTATCAACCCGGGCGGGTTAAACCCTATTAAGGTAAGAAGGGAAGTGACGTACAGTTTTACGTGGAATCCGAACTACGGTCAACCTCCAACGGTCGTAACGGTCACCGATCCAAGTTCTGACCGCGCCCAGGTGTGCTTATGCTCACGAACGACAGTCAACCGATCGAACCGCTGAGGTACAGAGGCTGACAAATATATATTTATTCCTCATTATCTTACTATAGCGAAGCAGGTAGATAACAAAATGACTCCAGACTGAGGAGTATCCTCTGATTGTCTTTGGTTCCTCACAAATCTCACGGACACATCAGACAGAAGACAGGTTCCGTGAGATAATCTTTTGTCAGCCTCGGTCGGTAGCTCAGTGGAGTACTTGGATGGGTGACCGCTCTCGACCGTTGGAAGCTAAACGTGGTTTCGGTTTCCACGTTAAAACTGTAGGTCCCTTCCCTTCTTACCTTACTAGGTGGTAGGGTTTATCCCGCCCGGTTTGATACCACCGCACTGAATGAAACGTCGCGTCGGTCGGAACGGCTATGTAAATAGTTCGTGTTTTCCGTCCAGTTCAGTGTAGCCGACATGAAATGAAGGGAAGCGCTGACGTGGCACCTAGTTCATCCGGTGTTATGGGCTGACATCACGGAAGCTGCAGGTGATGTAGCCAACCGTGTCAGGTTCTACAAAAAAATAAATCTTAAGATTGGCGGAATCAGAGGATAATGTTTCTTCCCGCAAGTGGGCGAGCGGATTGATCGATGTTGGTCGACCGATATACATTTACCCACGGCTCATAAAGTATTCAACCATGAGGGATGGACCTATTATCCACGGAGTAGATGAATGAATACATTAATTGCCCTAAAGCATCTTATTCACCATCCATCTTGCTGTACGTCCCGCCAAGGTCGCCGTGCTGAACGTAACATACGCACCATCCAAGACACCATCGTTAAGGCGCTTTAGCGAATTTTCGGAGACTCAAGTAGGTACCTTTCAATGTTTCATTCAAACAATTTTCATACATATCATATATACATATCACACACGCTGAATCCCGACAATCGGGGTAAGCAGAGTAATCGGTGTTGTGCTGCAAGAACTGTGGTAAATTACAGCACAACACCGACGACCACGTTTCGCAAAGTATTCGGACAAGATTCAATCGAGCAAGCAGCAAATGGCAGGAAGACCCACCTGCTGCCTGACTGGGTGGAAGTACCGTGCCAAGGTGAGAGGTGGCGAACCTGTCGCCCTTTAGCACGGCATCGTGTCCTTATCCCTTAGTCGCCTTTTACGACATGCACGGGGAGATATGCAGTGGGGCTATTCTTTTTAAGTACCGACCCCACACGATACTCAATTTTCATATGGTTGGTATTATTACATTGGAGACAATTTTCGCTAATGAGATAAGTGGGACCCTGTCTCTTTGTTTAAGATTGTAGAGGTGCGTACCCCTTCTCTTGGGCCTGCGTAACCCTCGTCTTGAGCCTGCGTACCCCTGGGGTTACGTGTACAATTATTTGGGACGCTGCTGAGCTGCCCTAATACATTGACGGTCGAAAGGGCTATGTAAATAGTTCGTGTTTTCCGTCCAGCTCGGTGTAGCCGACATGAAATGAAGTGAAGCACTAACATGGCACCTAGTTCACCAAGGTGTTATGGGCGTTCGCGGATGTTGTAGTTGTAGTCAACCGTGTCAGTTTCCATTAAAAATAAATATAAAAATTGCTAAACATGGTGGTCGGTGTTGCGTTACTAAGAGTACTTGCAGCACAACACCGACTACTCTGATTACCCCGATTGTCGGGACACAGCGTGTGGTATGTATGTATAGAATAAATTTTACTGAAGAAATTCAGAAATATTGCCGTTATTAAATTAGAATAATAAATAGCCATTACAACATGTTACGCGAAAAATTATTTCTATCCTTTTATCATCATTGTCAATCACAACAAACGAAACAATAAAAATATAACAAGATAACATTTTAGAAATGACAAGGCACAAAATAATTAGGCTTATCTTGAACAAGGTGTGAGATTCCGAACTCACATGTTGAACAACTGCAATCTCGGTAAAAAATTGTGAAACTAATAAATTATGGAGAGAGCAGTGATTCATTTGTAAGATTTTATCACACTGTGATCATACCAAAGTAAAATAAACTTAATTTGACATTTTGGAAGACAAACTGTGAACAATCAACCACACGATTGGGCTGTAAAATAAGCTATTAGGAGTCTAACGACGCCCATGGACATTCGACGCCCATATGCGGGTTTGCGAATGCCATGCGTTCTCCATCCCTTAGGGATTCTGGGTCCTAAGTGATAGGAAAGATGAGTACTATGGGGCTGATATTAACAAATCATTGTTAAAAGCACTAAAAATAAAAAATAAAAAATTAAAAAAATCCGGCCAAGTGCGAGTCGTACTCGCGCACCGAGGGTTCCGCCATGTCATGCTCAGCGCCACTCACGCCATCTATGGCGTGTTTTATGAAATGCTTCATATTAGTTAAAATTCATGATTAGTTAAAATGCTTCATACTGTTTTCGGTAGATGGCGCGCATACACTTTTAGTATGGGACCCCCCGTGAATTTTTTACTTTTTCTTATTCTTTATTATTTTTTGTTATATCGGCCATAATAACAAATATTCTGTTAAAATGTCATTACGGTTCAAAAGATACAGCCGTCGGACAGACGGACAGACAGAGAGACGACGTAGGCTTAGTAATAGGGTTCCGTAAGACGGATACGGAACCCTAATAAAAATTACACGCTCCCACACCATCTGAACGTCTTGCTTCTACACGAGAATGGGCATGGTCATTCTATCTTATTTATTGTTTCGTGCATGTGACTAGATATCTCCATGAAAAACAAAAATACCACGATATCAAAATAGATAGGTCGAATGTCTCGATTGCGCCAACAAATACTTAAATAGCTCTAAAGTCCCGTTAGCTAACGACAGATTGAATCATTAACTCGATAAGTGAAACCACAGATTAACTAATAAGTAGTGTGAAACCACGACTTGCCAGGCAAAGTGACTTTAGCTCAAATGGTCGTTATCTCTGAGAATGCGTTCTTCTTTCATCAAATCATAAATGTCTACGTAGTGGCAGAATTATACAGAGTGTTTGGTAATTCGATACATTCCTTCTAAGGGGTCATTCTAGAGCTAATTTGCAACAAATTTGTCCCAATAAACTATGGGTCGAAAATGAATAGATTTTGAGTTATTTAGGTTTAAATTTTTTTTTTTAATTTTCTGTCTTGTTACCAAAAAATTATAATTATAAAATAAATAATCCACTCTGGGTACTTAATCAGCTATTTTCTAATAGCTGACGAATGAGAGACTACTTTAAAAAAATAAGTGCCCTGAAAATATCCGTAATCTCAGAAATAAACGGACATAAATCATAGGTTAGGCAAAAAAAAAACACAAAATTTATTTAAATCGAAGAGGATTACTAAAAAAAATTGTACGACACGTGACATGCAAATTATGGGAATAACTTCATCATTTCATAAGCTTTCAGAAAATGTACAAATGTTGTACACTTGCACACAAGTTAGATTTTTTTATCAGATCATTCTGTTTTGCTATGGATTTTGCGACGGCGCGGCGGCGTTGACGCTGCGGCACAAAGGGGATACGCGCATCCTTACCCTGATCGTCGTATACTTAATGTAAGAGTGTTTTCTGGGACATACCGACGCCTCTGAGAAATCGGCAGTATTAACCGAAGGCAGGCAGATGTTGGCAGACCAGGTGTTATTCCGCCTGAAGATGCGGAGGAAGTATTGGAGTTTTTCAGAAGAGATCAAGAGAGAGAATACATGGCGATACGGAACACTCGGTGCGCGAGTTCGACTCGCACTTGGCCAGTTTTTTTGTCTCCAATGCTGCCGTGTCGTGGTCATTGCAGTGCCGTTATCGTTGAATGCGCAAACTCCCTAATTGTTTTTTTTAAGTTATAACAATAATAACAATATGTTTTCATTCATCCATAATTTATGAAGACATTTCGTAAGCCTGAAAATGCGAAACCGATGTTCTAGGAAGCTCAAGTCGAAGTTCTTGTTTTATTGAGCCACATTGAACCCATTTATTCGTAGTTTATCGTTCCCGCCCGCTCTCCTCCCCTAAGCTACACTCTCAACCCTCCTTCCAGGCCACCCGATGACGTCACACCACCCTCTGACTCACGGAGGGATGTATACGAGAATCATCCCGGGTGAATCACTATACAGACTGCGAGATATCGGTACATATACATACATACATACCACACGCTGTATCTAAGCAATAGGGGTAAGCAGAGTAATCGGTGCTGTGCTGCAGGTACTCTTGTAAATTACAGCACAACACCGACCAAAGTTATTTAGCAAAGTATTAGGACAAGATAGCAGCAACTAAGGCATGAAGACCCACCTGCTGCATGACTCGGTGGAAGGACCGTGCCACGGTGAGAGGTGGCTGACCTGTCGCCTTTTAGCACGGCACCTTTTCATTATCCCTTAGTCCCGTTTTACGACACGCACGGGGAGAGATGCGGTGGGGTTATTCTTTTTAAGTACCGGCCCCACACGGTACAAAACATACAATTTGTATTTTGACTTTCCTTTCATGTTAATTGTTTATTGTTTATTTAGCATCTATTGGCTGGCAGTACACTGCGCTCAGATTTGTCATAATATGTACATTGTAACCAAAGACATTAAACCCTATTCCATAATTGTAACATTCCGGCAGTTCGATTATTACAGCAAAGAACTGAGAAGAAACTTCACTGGAATTTTTTTCGCATTACATAGGCAAAACTGCAAGAGAATAGGTTGAGCCAAAGATAATTGTTCTGTGGATTGAGCCGGGCTGTGGTTGAGCCGTTCTTGTGTTATAGTTATAAGCGTATACAACGTGTCCCAAAACTCAACGTCAAGCGGGAAACAGGGAGTAGGTCAGTTTATGACTTACCAAGGGAAAAATCTGAGTCATTTATTTTTTTTCGAAAAAAATTTAACTGAAATTTTTTTTTGGTAAAATTACAGGCATTTTTTGGTTTATTTGGGATAGTTATCATTTATGTATCAATAAAAATAATAAATAGCAGAGTTATTTAAGTTTCCAATATACAAATTTGAACAATTATATTTGCAAATTTGTAGTCGTAGTTTTAATTATAATAACATTTAAATTTTAGGTACTTTAACCTAAAATTTAAATTTTCAACGTTTCTCAAAAAATGCTCATATCATAAAAAACAAATGACTCCGATTTTTTTCTTATTTTTCCCTGGGTAGTCATAAACTGGCCTACTCCCTGGTTCCCGCTTGACGTTGAGTTTTGGGACACGTTGTATACATACATTTTCTACTTCTTATAAAAGGGAACGTGCCTGTATGTATGTTTGAGGTAAACTCCGGAACCACTGAATAGATTTTGATGAGGTTTGCACCAATGTAAAAGAGTAGTTCTTGCTGCTCACTATAAGATACATACCATCACGCTAAATTACATTAGGGCTGAGCAGCATCGAAGAAAGTATAGTATGAACGGAATTTAGTGTCGAATGGCAGTGCCGGGTGGAGAGGGGAGAGAAGGACGGAGGGGAGTGGGCAAGAGGGGAGAAGGTGAGGGAGGGAGGGAGGGGGAAGCGAGGGAGAGAGGGAGAGAATATAAGAGGAGCGATCGTTTATTATACTTGCGTTTAAATCGGATTAAGCCGTGCGACTAGTGGGTGACCCCGAAGTGTCCTGCGATCTAGAACCACTGCAACACCGTAGGGATGTCGGCTCCCTAAGTGTGTTCTATCGCTTATCCCATGAGGAGTGCTCGGAGGAGCTGGTTAATGCGATCCCGACGTCCCCTTTCCACGTTCGCACCACGCGCACTGGGCAGGGATTGCATCCCTACACACTGGACTTACCACAGATGCGTACCAATCGATTTTGTAGATCTTTCCTCTACAGAACCGGTAAACTGTGGAACGCTCTCCCTGCCCATATATTTCCCCCCAAGTACAGTCTCGGGTCTTTCAAAAGGGGCGTGAATGGGCACCTGTCAGGCCGGCATGGCATTCGCAACCCCTGCATACGACCGAATGTCCATGGGCGTAGTTAGACACCTTATGGGTGGCTCGGCACAATATGTCGCGCTATGAATAAAAAAATTATAATAATAATTAAAACGAGTCTGCCGCGAGCGAAGCCGTGGTTAAAAGCCAGAGTATACATACATACACACAGACCGCAAACGTTGGATCTTATATGTATGGAAGTAGTTAGGGCGGGCGGATGACTCACCGTGTGGGGCCGGGGGTGCGGTGGGCGGGGAGGCGGGCGCGCGGGGCGGGGCGGCGGCGGCAGGGGAGGCGGGCCCGCTTTCCCGCTTCTTCGATGAGCCTGCAACCAACAGATATATCCTGTTATTCATACGAGTTGAGGCGGTATTTATGTAGTACATACAATTAATAATGCAGTGAAATCGTTCCAAATATGTAGTAATTTTTAGGTTTTCGTATTCCGTACGGAAGCATATTACTAAGCCTACGCCGTCTGTCTGTCTATCCGTCTGTCGGAGGGCTGTACCTCTTGGACCGTAATAAGTAGCCCGTTGAAATTTTCACAGAATGTGTTATTTATTATGGCCGATATAACAATAAATAATAAAAATAAGTAAAAGGAAAAACCGGGGTCCCCATATAAGAAACTAAAAAGATTAAGTGCGCCATCTACCGAAAAGAGTATGAAGCATTTTAACTAATCCATAGATGGCGTGAGTGGCACTGACCATGACATGGCGATACGGAACCCTCGGTGCGCGAGTTCGATTCGCACTCTAGGTCGTCGAGGACCAAGCAACGTCGCCAGTCATCATCATCATCAGCCTGTGGCCTGTATCGGTCCACTGCTGGACTTAGCCCTCGTAGACATAGTCGCCAGTGATAAAACGTCGCGCAATGTAACAATTTCTTTGTGAAATAGAAATACGTGAACAAATAAAAATATATGTAGAAACGAATCATTTGTGAAAAATTCCGGCTTCTAATCCATTATCCCATTCCTGACCTCTCGATGACGTAAGCGTCTAGACCAGACTAGACTAGGGGAGCAGGGATCTCCCAAATTCGCAACCTATTTTCACTCGCAAACTTCTATTTTGGAAAGCAGCCATTGAATATCTTTATCTTCTCTATCTCTATCTAAATCTCGATCTCTATCTCAATGTCTACTTCTTATAAAAGGGAACGTCTGTCTTTATGTATCTTTGAGGTAAACTCCGTAACCGCTGAACAGATTTTGATGCGGTTTGCACCAATGGAGAGAGTATATAAGATATAGATAGAGATACTATATAGATAGGTAGCGTTTAAATTGCGTTTAAATCGTGAGTCTACCACGAGCGAAGCCGCGGGTAAAAGCTTAGTATGTATTAAAAACTAAGTCCATTCCAAAATAGAACTATTTTGAGGTTAGATATTTTCGAAAATTCATTATTATTTTTTATAATTTAATTAAATCAAATTACATTTTTTTTTTACAATCCCGCCAACGTTCTGTTTTTTAAACCTACTTAGTTTTTGATGAAGATTAAAACCACCTGAAAGGGGCGGAATGGTAAGAAATCACAAGGGAAAGAATGGTAGAATGGAAATGTAAAAAGAATTCACATAAATAAATGGGTACGGGGTGGGGGCGGATCCACCACGGGCCGTGCGTGACCTTGTGTGAGTACAGCCTACTAGCTTCGTGACCTTGGACTTGTCCGCTATAGTCAGCCTCGTTTCTAGGAATCACTACATTTGCTTTTCATTGTGTACAAGTAAGCTGTTAGTGGTAGAAATGTGTGTGATGAATAAAATACATACATAATAAATGCTGATGAATAGTTATGTTATACATTATTTATTTACGGCGAAATTATCAATACTAATAATAAATCTGTAAGGGATGATCATGGGGTAAGTTACTTTGTTTTATGAGATATTGCGTTTGTAGACTCTATGTATGATACTAAAACTAAATTGACGATTTTTAGAAATATTTTCTGTATGTATGTAGGTATGTTCCTCCATAATTCTTAAACCAATCATCCGAAATCTATGAAACTTAGTACAAACACATTTTACTATACGGGGCACAGGATAGTTAAAATTCAGTTCCGGTTACGCTAAGATGTGGCTCTCATACAAACCGAATTGTTCCGCGCGCCGAAATAAAGGTACGGTAGAGGGCTTACTTACTTTATTATTTTTAAATACGAATTTCACGCGAGCGAAGCCGCGGGCAAAATTTATATATAAGGCTAGTCGTAGTACCTAAAATGTTGTACGAGATGTCAATTTTCAACGTTTTTCAAAAAATTATCATATCATAAAAAACAAATGACTTCGATTTTTTTTCTTATTTTTGCCTGGTTAGTCATAAACTGGCCTACTCCCTGGTTCCCGCTTGACGTTGAGTTTTGGGACACGTTGTATAGAATCACGCCATTATTTATATGAGCTGAGCAGTGTGGCCGAAAGCGAACGCACAGTCGGAGAAAACTCCCTCCTAATCTTACTTGGTGGTAGGGTTTAACCCGCCCAGGTTGGCAACACCGCACTGAATGAAACGTCGGTCTAAACGGCTATGTAAATAGTTGGTGTTTTCCGACCAGTTCAGTGTAGCCGGCACGATCAAAGGGGGAAGCACTGACATGGCACCTAGTTCACCCGGTGTCATGGGCTGACATCACGGACGTTGTAGGTGATGTAGCCAACCGTGTCAGTTTCCATAAAAAATAATAATAATCGATGATATCCGATTAAAACAGAATTTTACTGACTTTACCGCGAGCGGAGCCAGCAATGCTATAATTTAATGTAATAAATAACGATAATTTACGATTACCAGTTTAACACCTTCCTTACGCCGCCGCCGCTAACTATTGCCATTTTGCACCAGGAACTCGTGCGCAGCTCATTTACTTTGTATGAAACATCCGTGTAATTAGCGCAGATAAGCTGTTTAAGTAGATATTAACCGGGAAATTGATATCTATCAGAAACGTTTAAAACACTTAACGCGAGAAAGCGGATAAAAGATGTGCAAAAGTGCCTATAACTTATTGAAGTAATCACCGCAGGCCATATTATACGCCGATATAAACATATTGGATTCATAATTTTTTTTTTTAATTTTCTTGGCCTGGACGGAAAACACGAACTACATATTTACATAACCTTTTCGACCGACGTTTCGCTCAGTGCGGTGGTATCTACCCGGCCGGGATCAACCCTACCACCTAGTAAGGTAAGAAGGGAAGGAATGTCGTGATATGTATGGACCTGTATGAAATGGGTTAATTAATTCTGATAGTGAACAAAGATTTTTAAAGTTCTATACTTCAAAAGAGGAATAAAAACGGAACCCTTAAAGGATCACTCTCGTGTCTGTCTAACTGTCTTTCTGTCTGTCCGTCTGCCACAGCTTATTTTCTCCGAATATAGAGTTTGATGGACGACCCAATCAAGGGCGTGTATTGGAAATGAACGATTTAGATTTTGGGCGGCAATTTTGGAGGACAAATTAGGAAGCAATCATGTGACGTTTCAATGGAAAGAGCTCGTTATAAGAAATACAAATATATATTTTTTATGATAAAAAACATAATTTAAAAGATATTAAAGAAAAAAACTGTTTTCAAAAACATTGCACCGACTTCAAAAAACAACTAGAACTTAAAAGTGTTAAATAATATTTTTATTCATACTCGGACCCTCGATTTGAAGGCGGTACAAAAGCACAAAAGGGGTCCATCTATAAATTTTCAGGAGTGCTTTTGTACCGCCTTCAACTCAAGGGTCCGAATATGAATCAAAATATTATTTGACACTTTTAAGTTCTAGTTGTTTTTTTAAGTCGGTGCAATGTTTTTTAAAACAGTTTTTTCGTCCACTCTTTTTAGTTATATCACATACCAATTTCTGCGTAGAATTGGGCCTTAAACCGACGACGTGTTTTTTCAATGATTAGTAAACACTTAACAGTTCATATCTTGAAAACTACTGAACCGATTTTGATGAAACTTGCACTATTCCCTAAGTTGGAA